>CP141156.1:97505000-100005000 GCA_035233585.1 Antiaris toxicaria | reverse complement strand
TAGGAGTCTCTTATTGCGAATTGGAGATGGTAGGTTGGTATTGGCTGAAGTAGTGGGAGAAGTACAACTTTATTTTGATGAATTTAGATTTATTTTATTGAAAGACTATTTTTATATTCTTAATTTTAAGAGGAACACTATATCGGTAGCTTATTTGATTAAAGACTCTTATTTTGTTTCTTTTAATAAAATAGTCATTATTTGCAAAAACAAGTCTTTCATCTACTTTGGCTAGATGAATGGTAACCTATATTTGATCAAACCTAAGGTGAACTCACTACTGGATACTGAATTAAAAAATAAATTTAAAAAGTTAAAATTTTCTCACTCTAACAAGGTGTATCTTTAGCATTTATAACTTGGTCATATTAATCAAGATAGAATTCAAATATTAGTGAAAGACGGTCCTTTAGATACTCTAAAGGAGGTACAACTTCCACAATGTGAATCTTGCCTTCGGAGTAAGACGATCTTTTTGTAGTTAAGGGTACTAAAGCTAAGGAGCTCTTAGAAATTATGCACACCAATATATGTGACCCCATGAATGATGAGGCGCAAGGAGGGTTTGAGTATGTCTTTCTTATAAACAATTACTCAAAGTATGGATATGTGTACCTAATACATTGCAAGAGCAAAATCTTTGATTAGTTTAAAGAGTATCACGCAGAAGTGAAAAAGCAATTAAGTAAATCCATGGAAACACTTCAATTTGATCAAGGTGGTGAATACTTCTCCAATGAATTTCTAGGACATCTTGTAGAGAATAGGATTTTGTCCCAATTGACTGCACTTGATACTCCAGAATAGAATGGTGTAATTGAAAGGAGAAATAGGATCTTATTAGATATGGTATGGTCTATGTTGAGTTATTTAACACTACCATTATCATTTTGGGGATATACACTACAAATGACTTGTTATATTTTGAACCAAGTTCCAAATAAATCAATTTCTAGAACTCCGTATGAATTGTGGCATAGCAAGAAGCCTTTTCTTGGACATATAAAAATATGGGACTGCCCAGCACATGAATTGGATTAGAATGCAAAGTTGGAATCGCGTTTTGAATTGTGTATGTTTGTAAAATATACTAAGGGGACTAAAAGAGGTCTGTTCTACACTTTGAAAGAACAAAAAGTAATTGTTTCAACCCATGCGACATTTCTTGAGGAAAGTTATGTGTGACGGCCAGCCCTTTGTAGAGGCTGAGCAGCACTATCACAGTCGAGCTCTGAAGCCAACTGCGATAGTCTGTCACCTCATGAGTCGTCGACAACTTACTTTTAACATACTTTATTTGTTTAGTATACTTACTTTAACTTTTAACATGCTTTAAAGTCTTATTATTTTAACTTTCCCATTTTAACTTGTCATAAAATTAGGAATAAATTTTTTTTCTTTTAAATCATACATATATAAATACACTTGTCATAACATTTCATATTTTATATAATACTTATACTTTTGTTCCATTAAAATACTTCGTAACATAAACATATTTTCAAACTTGTCTCGTTTCTTTACATATACATTTATATATTTTTATAACAAAAAACATAGCGGATCCACTCCCTATCCATGACATCCTGGGAATTTGTCTGCCAGCCCATCAATTTCCTTTTTTATGATGCAGGTAGCTTACCCTTATTACCTACATCACGAACAGACTAGTGAGCTAAAGCTCAGTAAGTATAAACATACATTCATAACATTATATATACATATCATCTCATGTTAGTCACATTATGCTTGTTTACTTTCATTCTTTTGTTTTTATTATTCTTTTGTCCTTTCTTTCTTTCATATCATTCTATTCATTCTTTGCTCGCTTAACTTCCATTTCCATTATTTGTTCTTTCTTTCATATTATATATTTCAATTCTTTTTTTTTTTTTACTTTACTTTACTTTTCTTTACTTTCACTAGTGGGCTCTGTTTGAATGTCATACCATAATGCGCACCGACCAATGAGGGGAGGGGGAGCTACCCATCAACCTAACTCATGGCCAAACTTAAACGTTAAACTTCCGTTTCCAGGACTCACCCCGTCGGATTGGAAGCCATATATATGAAACCTCACCTTTGGAGGCCGATATGCCAATGTTTAAAGCTTCAGTCTTATTATCTTGCTTATTCTTATCTTTCTTACTTTAACTTGTCATTCTTTTTTACTTTGTGAATATGTTTAATTATCATGTCACAATTGTACAATTTCCACAACGTGCAAGGCAAAAATTTCTCTTTGCTATTTCATGAAACATTTCTTTCATAACTTAACTTTCATAATATTCATATCATTGCGTTTTATCATTTAACTGACATAACAGTCAGTTTGTGAGTAGACAGGTAAATGTCTGTACTTACAGCACTTGTGCTCACGTGAGCTTCCTCGGGTCCTTTGTGGTTCCTTTCCCATCACTAATTGGGTTTCCTATCATTGGAATAATCAACCATTAATTTTCATGGCTTATTTCATACTTAAAACTTAGCAAAACGTAAAAATTCTACGTTTTATTTCTTAATAATGAACTTAGGAGTCTAATGTCCCATTTTTAGCTTTTTTGCCAACTTTTGAAAAATGACCTTTATATCCCAAACTTTTGGTAAAATTACCATTTTACCTTTTAGCGGGATTTTTCTATTTAAACCTCGCTTTTGGTCTTTAAAATCCTAATTAGAGCCTTTGAATCACATTTAAAGCCCTAATAGTTTATTTTGGTCATTTTCTAAATTTTTAGCCAAAATGACCATTTTTCCCTTAACTGGTCTTTCTTACTTTTCTTCAACTTAAAACTTGATTTTGGCCTTTAAAATCTTAATTAAGGTTTTAGATTGTTATTCTAAGCCTTAACGGCCCTTTTCCTAACTTTTGAAAAAATGACCATTTCATCCCTAGTATGATTCCTCTTCTTAAATCTACTATTCCTTGACTTAAAACTTAATTTTGACCCTTAGAATCTTAATTAAGCTATTCCAAGGCACTAACGGTCCATTTCTAACATTTTTGAAATTTTTGATCAAAATAATCATTTTGCCCTTGACGGGTCTTTGGGCCGTAAAATTCTCACTTTAATGTTCTGCTTGGATTTTCTAAATCCAAAAATCATAAAATAATTTTTCTTAGACCTTAACAAGCTTTTACAATATTAATTATTGTAAATTCTTGATTTACTATTCACCAACCCTTGGGTGGCACTATTTCGACTCTCGGTCGTTAATTCTTTTTTTCTTATGTTTCGAGGCTCTAAATGGACGTTTCACTACTATTAAAAACGTCCATCAACCTTTCCCTGAACTTGGTCACCAAGGGGCTCGGGTTTTTAAACACCGATCATATTTTTACCCCTCGTTTCCCAAAATGCCCTTTATACCATTATAAAAAATTCAGTAGCATTTCAGCTTAATTTTTAGGTTCCCAGCGTTTAGGTAACGCCTTAAAACCATCTAACTTACTATGTACTAAACTAGATGCCTAATTTTTACGTAAGAATACAAACTTTTTATGTAAAAATTTCCATAAAACCCTAGTCGTTTCTAACATCATTTCGGTTCGATTTCTTTCAATCTAACCCTCAGTTTTTATCTACGTTTCAATCACACATTATCCTCACAAAAATCACATTCCATCACATGTTAACCCCACGGTTTTCTTGAATTTTCATGCATAAAAATTAAAGTTTTGGGCTTCTAAATTCTTCCTAACAATCCACATGCAACACACAAACTTTTTGAATCAATAATCTATCCAAATCAAGCTTGAAATTTCATTCAACATTTCCATATAGACCTCGTGGATTTTTCTTGAAAACTTGCATAAAAATTTTGTTTTCAAGCTTTTAATCTTGCTAACTTTCATTAATCATCATTTCTTAGCTAACATGCATGCTAAACCACAAGATTTAAGCTTCAAATTTTCACTAACATCACACCACATCATTCCACGGTTTCTCATTGAATCACATGCATCAAAATTTGTTTTGTAACTTCTAATTCTCCACCTCAATCATAAGCCAACTTAGCTTTCTAGAATACAAACCAACAAAATTCAAGCTTAAATTTCACAACACAATCCTACCTACTATCCCACAGATTTTCTTCACCAAAAACTCAAGAAAAATTTTAGAAATGAAGCATACCTCCCAAACAAAACTCAACTTGAGCTTGGGAAGACTTTTGATCAAGCTTGGCTTGAAATATTTGAAGCAACTTTCGCTTGGTGGAGGGGTAGATGCACGGCAGCAAAGGGGGCAGCAAGAACTGAGTTTTGGCTGTTGGTTCTTACTATTTTTCCAACCAAGAATCCGTGGCTTAAGTGGTCAAAAGAAAGGTACTACTTAGCAAAATTTTTGGGGACTAACTTGCAAGCTTTTTAGGGACTTTCTTGCAACCTTTTTGGGATTAAATTGTAATTAGTAAACTTTGTGCTGATTTTTCCCCTTCATCACCGACCTTAACTTTGCCATTTTCCCAAATTTTTTTCTAAAATTTGCATGTAATTTGGCAAGCTCTAAGCCCTTGGATCAAACTTAGTTTAAATCTACACCATTGGATCACCTAATACTTTCCACATCAATTTTCATTCTCATATATTTCATCACCTTGTGACATCATTGGTGACATCATATCTATGCTTTTTGGTCAAAGTTTGAATAAAAGTCAAACCGAACGATATTATCTGAAATCACACTGGCGGGTTTCTAAGGCCATTCGTGCGATCGGTTTACCTTAAATTACTTCCGTTTGGCTAAAAATTATTGCCGTAAGTATTTCGTCCTTTTGTGAACCTTGGTTATCGTCTAGGGTTTTTAATCCATAATTAGCATCGTTCATCCTATTTCAGTTCGGTAAAATTTTCCCTTACCGAATTCATTTCCCTTAATATTTTTAGAATATTTTATTGCATTCTAAACAATACTAAATTATAAATTTCACATTTTAAATACTAAAATTATCATGTACATACAATATACATGCTTTTAGATAACTATGAAATTTCTCGGTCGTTACATTATATGAATGACTTTAATTCTTGAAGTAAAATGGTGTAAGAGGAGTTATCAGATGATAGAATTACTTCACAAGTTTTGGTCTTGGATGAAGTCCAAATTCTAGTGAAAGACTCGCAAATGATCAATAGTTTATGGAACTTCAATGTAGTGGGAGAGTTTTTAGGAAACTAAGTATTTTCATATATGATATTGAAGCATACCAAGTTGAAGCTCATGAGCATGATGATGACCTTGTAACTTGCGATGAAGTTAAAAATGATGCTGATACTAAGCTTTAGAAACAAGCCATGAACAATGAGATGGATTTTTTGAAATCCAACTCCGTATGGGAACTATAGACCTACCTGAAGGGATTATGCCCATTGGGTGTAAGTGGGTCTATAAGCTTCCGTTTGTTTCTAGTATTGCATTCTCATTGCATTCAAATGTAACGCAATTTTTATTCAAATGTAAAAGTATTGCATTCAAATGCCAATTATATCACATTTTAAATCTAATACAATTTCTATTCATTATTTTACTTTTTCTATTATTTTTATTAATCACATCACATACTCTCTTTCTTTCTCCTTTTTTTCTCTCTCTACTTTTATCCATCACATCACATATTCATTATTTAAATACAATTCAAATATTTTTCATCCAAATATACATTATATTCAAATTCAATAAAAATATTTTTCTTCTAAATGCAAATTACATTTAATGCATTGTATTCAAACGCAATGCATTTACCAAATGGAGCATAAGCGAAAGAGGAATACAGAAGGGAAAGTTGAAACTTTTAAAGTTAGACTTATGGTAAAGGGGTTGTTGGGTTTGATGCCCAAAAGCATATGATGTATTGGATATTATTCATTTTAGAATAAATAAATTTGATTTTACATTATAATTATGTGCATGTATTTTGAATACTTCTTGAATATCATTAAAATTTCATAGTTATCTATGTGATCTTAAGTATTTTGTATAAGTATTATATACTAGAGGATAATATTTATGGATGATAATTAAAATGGTTTCTGATAATTAATCAATTATATAATTGATTAACCAATCAAAGTAAGGAATCTTTACTTGAATATCACTAGTGTATGTTATTATCATTAAGAATGGAACGATTTAATCTGAATCATTAATGTGTTGAGATGTTTAATGAGTGCATTATACAAAATGTGATTATATAGGATAGAGACATGACGAGATATGTATCACTAATAACTTCTATTAAGTATAGTGGATTCTAATCATGTCAACCGATAGTCATATAAAGAATGATCTTAATCCTTAGTTATTAGTAGACTTCTATTTATGGAATCATGCCTTTTGATTTATTCAGTACGGATTTGAGTATCTAATCTTATTTCTTATACCTTAGAGATATGATGAATTAAGTAGTCGGGAATGATAATATTGCAAGGTGGAATACATTCGTTCTTATTTGAGAACTAGATAAATAATTTTCTTACACAATGATTCGGGGCTTAAATAGTATAAGCGCTAAATTCATGATTAATTTCATGAATTTATCATTCATTAGAGAATCAATGGTACTTAAGGATACATAAGTAAATAGAGAGGTTAATGGATTTTACCTAACTCTAATTATGAATTATTTATAAAGAATCAATCTATATGTAATGACTATATCAAGTTGACAACTCTATTATTCAAGTAATTTTATATTTATAATTTTAATATTATAGTTCCAAGTTTTTAGTGAATTAATATTGCAATTAATAAAGTTAATAAATTAATTAAAATATTTGATTAATTATCAAATTTATTGAAGCTTGAAATTATAGGTTCATAGTTCCCCTCACTACCTGCATTAGCAAATGAACAAGTTTATTTGATGAATTGTATATATGCTCACAAAATTATATGATATAAAATATAAAAGAGTGTTTACTTATATCATCTTAAATATTTGTTTGTTACCCAAATATTTTATTATGAATTAATTGTGTAATTTAAAAAATGGATATTATTTAAATATTAAAATTGAATGACACAATTGGTACAACCTACTATATTTGCATCTACTATTAGTGGGTGGGACCTACTAGTATATAAATTGATATATGTTAGTTTCCTATTTTAAAAATTATAAATATTTATATTTAAAATTAAATATTTATAAAAAAAATTAGAAAAAAGGGAAATCAAGACTTCCTTCACCTGAAGGAAGTCATGAACGTACATATTTGATATATATAATATAATATATATTGTATTATATGACAATATAATATAATATAATATCTAATTTTGAATTGATCTTAATTTTAAATATTTAGAATATTTTAAATTCAAGATGAAATATAAAATAATCTACCTTACTTTATAAATAGGTTTTTATATTAAGGTAGAAAAGACTTCTTGTCTTCTTGTAAAGCTTTATAGAGAAATGTTCTTTTTGCACTTTGTTTTCTTAAGTGTTGAAACCAAAACAAAAATATCCAAATTATGAGTGTGTGAATCCTTTTCATCATCTAGTAAGCACCTACTTGTTCGTTCAATCAAGCGAAGGTGTGGAAGAACACGGTATCGAAGGAGAGGTGTAATTCACGGGTTCGTATGGTTTTTCATGAAGGTATTTTGAAGTTATCGACCTAATCAAACAACGGTAAACTTCTATCTCTTTCCTTCTTAATATTAAATTAATATAATTATAGAATAATAATAAAAATTTGTGACATTTTTTTTATTTTGTTCGCCTGCTTCTGTTAAAATTTTTAAAATATCGTTTTTGAAACCAACAATAAATGTCAAAGTTAGTTATAGCCTATATTAATTTAATATAATGATTATGTGATAATCATGACTTTATGTTTATGCACATTGTATGGGTAAGCACTATATATATGATGTATATTTTATTTTATTTGGATGTTTATGATTCGTGTGATAAAAGTATGAATAATGAATAACGAATAACGAATTTGGTTGTTAATTATATGGTTCCTTAGATCATTTTTATTTTTTATTTTTTTGATGTATTATTTTGTTGGCTTGTAGTTGCTAGATGGGCAGTCTATCATCGCTGTGTTTTTCTTACTAATTTTTTATTGCTTTCCTAAAATTTTTTTGCACACTGGAAATAGTATATAAATTTATTATGTAATTCAAAGATGTAAATCATGAAGATTCGTTAGTGGAATGGATGAAGACAATCAACAATTTATTTTTCTAATTTTTGGATATTTCAATTTTTGAAATTAAAAGTTACTCAATAATTATCCTTAATTGAATGAGATTCCAATTTTGAAAATTAGGTAATTATGGAAAGTTAAATATGATGTAATTTTTATGATTTAAAGTTAAAAGATTTTAATTATGGAAAGTCAAATTAGATTTGACTTTCATCTAATGAATTTGAATATAAAATCTTATCTAAATTTGATTTGGATATCAAATTTAAATTCAAAAGATTTAACTTTAGTTTAAATTTTTTGGAAATTTAAGATTTGACTTTTCTTTTTTGAATTTGAATATAAAATGTTTTTTAGATTTGATTTGTTATCAATTTTAAATTTGAAAAGATTTGACTATAATTTAAATTTTAGAAATTTAAATTATCGAAGGTCAAATCAAGTTTGACTTTTATCTTTGAAACTTAAATGCTTTACCGAAAATTTAATTTTGAAAACTTTATTAAATTTTGAATTCTGAAAAAAGGATAAAGGTTATTAGTTTTGAATTTATAATCTTAATTTTTTGAAATTAGAATTATAATGAGATTATAATTCAAGAAATTTTGAAAAATTAAATTTTTGGGAACTTAGGAAGATTAGTTTAATTATTTTTCTTTTGAGTTATAACTATCCAAGAGGCTCAATCAAATACCGCTTTAATATGATTGTATATTATATTTATTATATTAAAAATATTTATTATATGTTCATGCATATAACATGCTATATAGGATAAAAAAGTTTCTACTCATGTCATTAAATTATTCTAAAGTTGCTTAGTATTATTTATGTGATATTGTGCTAAATTTAATTTAATGAGATTAAATTAAAGGGATTAGCAATTAAATTTGCGTAAAGTATGTGATATATGAGATTAATATTTAATTGTTAAATATTGGATCTTCACATGAAAATCTCTAAGTTAGTAATTTTAAAGAGTTTAAAATTATGAGAAACTTATAATGTTTTTAATAACAATCAAATTATTCAATTTTATTAAAAATTCTATAAAGTCTGAGATGGTTTATAAATAAAATACATTGAAAAACAATGAGTGGGGGCGGATTATATAATAATATGACCCATTGGTCTCCATCATTAGTACAACACCGTAAGATTTTAAATGAGGCCTCAAGACGTTTTGATTTCGTCCTCCCTATAGAGGGTGTTCATTTGGGTCAATACAAAGGCCAACCTCCTTGAGAATGGATTTTTGGATGTATTTCTAATTTGAACTATCCTACGACGACACTTTAGAGTTAAGTCTTTAGAATCTAAAACGATGGGTCACACTCATAAAGATATAATTAAACTAGTTAGTTATATTTTGACCAAAGTCAGTGGTAATTGTTAAATGTTGAAAATATGAGATATTTTGAATAATATTTATCAATTGAGAGTGTCTCAATCTAATTTATAAATAAGTGACCTACCTTATGACGGGACAATATTTGTGGTTGATTGGATTATTATTGGGCAAAATAGTAAACATATTTATGTATTTTTCATGTGCATTCATTCGTCATATTTACTTTGCCTAAAATTATTTTCTCGATGATACTCACGCACATAAATCAAACATGTTTTATTTTATTCCAACAAATATGTCTAGCTTAATCATAAATCTACTCTTAGTCGAACCATTTACTTGTGAAAATTATAGAAAGTGGAAAAATAACATGAACCTTTTGCTCATCAATGATGATTATAAGTTTGTCTTTCAAGAGGAGTGCCCTCTAAACCTTTAGCCAATGCTAATCATATTATGCAAGAAGCTTATTCTGGCGTTCTCGATTTTGGCCACGCGTGACTATTCTAATTAGACTCCGTAGCTGATTGAAATAGCCCGTGAACCTTATCGGATTGCCAAAAACTCTGTTTCATTTTCAAATCCTTGTATTTTGGAGCTCATTTTTTTTAAATACTTTTCGAATATGCAAGCCATATAAAACTTTAAAGCTATACTTTAGTTGTTCTTTGTACATCAACATAATTTACAAAAATTTCATTGTTCAACTTTGTATCTCAAAATACATTTTCTTCAAATCTTCTTTTCAAAGCTCAACGGAAGACTGGTAGTAGGACCATAATCCACAGTGGAATTTCCTATCCTAATAGCACCGCATATCTTGTCTTCATCTAGTGTAATCTACTACTGGACAGGTTTTTTACCTATAACATGAACATACTGGTGAGCTAACAGGCTGAGCAAGTTCAAATAGACATATTAGAAATCATGTAGATTCAAAATATAATTAATAAAATTTTCCATAAATAGTACTATTCATCCATGAATAGTAGCTTTAACTTTGACCAGTGAACAGTAACTTTAACTTTGACTAGATACTGTTCACATCCACTATGACCAAGACTACTAAACATACTGTTAGTATCTATCGCATCTGATTATGCTCACTTATGGCATTTATTTTAGTTTTGGATCATTATCTTTCATTATGTTTTGGTTTTGGATTCATAATGACCGTATCGATGGTGCGCGCTATTGGGAGGGACCTGGGGAGCGACCCGCTGGTCAATCCTCTATAGTCCATAAAGCCCTTTTGGCTTATCCTTGTAGAATATGAAAAACCCCCAATTATTTCTGAAGGCCAGTATGCCAAAAGTGGTTCATTACCATCTTTTTTATAGTTCCGACCGGGTGGCATTAATCATTACCTCAAAGTCAGGAACCTTTAATGCCCGTAGGTCTTTACACATTCTTTTATTTATGGGTGTGTTTAAAATTTAGTCACACTCTAGTACTATGGCACCTCCTTCCTTAGTGTATTTACAGTACACCTCTCAAACTTGTTAATTATCAGGTGAGTTAGTTTAACTACACCCTAGTGGCCGTGGCACTTTTTATCTAATGTACAAATAGTACATAATTAAACATTATAATATATCATGTTGCAGACAATTAAATAGCTGAACTTACTAGTATTCGGCTAAGGTTGTCTTTCCACAATCCACAGATGTTCTCTCGTTCTGTCTAGATTAGGTTCCTACAGACAAAATATTATCCATTAATTATCATTCTCATTTATTACTTTGCATTTATTCATGTTTCACTAATCGTCACAATACATTTCATCCCTTTTTATGCCACACAGCCTGATACACGGCCTAGTACATGGAGGTGTCTGAAGCCGTGTACCCCTCGGTCTTTTGCTACATGGTCGTGTAATTCTTTTTCTACCCATGTAACTATACATGGCTTGGTACACACTCGTATTCAAGCCCGTGTACTTCTCTGTCTTTCTCTCCTACATGGTCATGTAACCCCTACTTGCCCATGTAATAGTACACGGCTTGGTACACGCTCGTGTTCAAGTCCATATACCTCTCGGGTTGCTTAATTTCTTCCATACACAGCCGTGTACCCATCTACTATTAGGAAATACCCTAAGCATTAGAGACATTTTGAGGTATTTATTTTGATCTGGATATAAAAATTATATATAGAGGTTATTCATTACATTGCTATCTGTCCTCGTTTTATTTACATGTTAAAGTAAATGTAAGCAAATATGGCTCCCTGACTACTTGGGTTAAACTGTTAGAACGTTGCATGCAATGGACTTTTGCATGCGAGACGACAATGTTTTAAAGTAAGCTGTCTAAACTATGGTCTGTAGTCTATGGGGTTAGACCGAGCATCTAACTCATGTTAAGACTATTATGTTGTCTAAAGCATTGGAGGGGACGGTTTGTCTTGACTGTCTAGAGCTGGACTCCCAAGTAGAGACATAGATATGTTGCTTGGTGGTGACATATTAGACCGGGACTAAAGCGTGATTAATCTACGAAGTCCGCTTTGAGTGGATCGATATGCTTTTGACGTTCATTATGTAGTAACCTTAATCCTGAGTAAATGGACAGCTTCATGTATAAGACTTGTGTACTTTGATGTTCCAATGGCTAAAGCGTCTCAGAGGCAATAAGCTTATAGACCGGTTCGTTGGGTGCATGATGATCATATGGATTTGCGGGAGCCTGATTATATATGTCCAATCAGTCCCTCTACTAGCTCCACATAATTCCTTAATGTTTGGCAAATTGATTTGTGTATGCTATTGGCTAGTTTATTATGCATGGATGGTGTTGACATAGGATTAGGATGGTCAACAAGATTCTTTCTGGTTGGATTCAGATTTTGTTTTGGACAATAGAGTACACAATTATTCGCACTCCAAATAAAGTTGTCGTGATTTTATTTGAGATTGGATTGGAGTTGTAGAAAATTACCCATGAGAACAAGAATTTGAAATACAACTGTTTTGTGAATTTTGAAATTTGAAATTTGAATTTGAAATTTGAAATTCAAATTTTGAATCATAGTCCAAGTGGGATTCGAATTTGTTGTGGTAAATCCACAAGGAATGAAATTCGAATTTGAGTTGGATATGGAGAGGAAAATCTTATTAGAATCCTACTTGAATTTTGAATCCAAATCCTAACCAAATATGGACGAAATTTTTGAGGATTACCCTCAATGAATTTTCAGATTTTTGTGGATAAGGTTCAAGAAAAAATTCAAGTTTCAATTCCAGTTGAATTTGGATTCTCTCCTCCCAGATAATGGCCAAATTTTTGGAGTAAATCTCCTAGAAGATTTTCAGTTATTTTGGATAGGCATGAGATAAGATTCAAGCTTGAAAATCCTAGTGGAATTTTGATTCTTCCTTATCCAAAAGTGGCAGAAATTTTGGTGGGGATTTTCCCTTGGATTTTCAGATTTTTTGGTTGAAAAAGGGAGATAAAATTCTAGTTAAAATCTTGTTTAGATTTGGATTGGAATTATCCTAAAGTGGTTGAATTTATTGTTGGGATTTTCCCCTTGGAAAATTCGGATTTTATGCTTGTGGATAAGGGAGAATATCTTCTCCTAATCTAATTTGAATTCAGAGAATCACCTCATGCAGGTCTATAAATAGAGGTCCTGCCACTCCAGTTCTCTAAGACCACAGACTCTCATGTGAGCAGGCTTATTGTTGCATAACTCACCATGACAATAAGTTCTTTAGAGATCTGGGTGGTCAGAAGAAGACTAGCAGTGCTAGCATACCGATCGAGGTTCAGAGTGCCCACACACTCAGCCATTCGGGAATTGGAGAATAGTAAAGAAGACTAGTTGGTTGAAGCCCTCCGGTCATTCTCCTCCTGCAGATTGGCATCCTTGAAGTATGAGTTTTAATTGTTGTTGGTTTATTGTATATGGCATCATGAGATATTTAACGATCTGAAAAAAATTTTATTGTTCCGCTACGCCACTCTGATATGTTTTTACCGATTTATTTTCCTACAATTGGTATCAGAGCCATCTCATAACTATGCCATGTACATAAATTAGACAATTACTTAGTCTTTTTATTTATGTATGAATTTGATATTTAGAGAGTGGCATTCTAGGATTCCTTTATGTTGTTATCATGTATCATGTATAAAGTATGTGGTTTTTTTTAATTTTTTAAATTATTATAAGCATGCTTGTTTATGCCGGTTATGATTCCTTAGAATTTAGAAAAATTGTATCTAGGATTTTTTATGTAACCATGGGAGCAGTTTATTAATATTGTAATTTTCCCATGGATTTTTAATTTTTGTCTCTTAGAATTGTTATGGTTAGAATTTTTGTACACCGGAAACGGTTTAGGAAATTTTATATAATTATTCTTGGAGGAGATTGAAGATTGAAGGCCATAATCTTTTTTTCCCAAAAAGTTAAATTTAATTTAAAAGTTGAAATTTTTTATTGTGTGGAAAATTTCAATTTAATTGGGATTCAAATTAATTTTTGGAGATCCTAATAGGTAAATTGGAATATGACACAAAAATCGAGACACGACCCCTCGGGATAGGCCACCAGGCCTTGGTGGGGTTGCAACCCCTACCCTCGGGCAGGATGGGGCTGCGGCAACCCCTGTGCAGGCCATAACCACCCACGGCTGCAGGCCAGCCTGCAGCCGAGGGTGGCCGTGGCCTCCCCAAGGCTGGTCGTAGCCTGGGCGTGCAGCCTGTCGGCTGCTGCGCCCAGCTTGGGTGTATAGCCTGGCCTTGCAGGCTTGGCCTACAGCCCGGCAGGGCTGCACATGAGCGGCCGTGGGCTGTCAACCCCCCCAAGGGCTGGGGCTGCCGCCTCTGGGGGCGGTGGTACGACGGTTCAAAGATCGAAAAATTTTGATTTTTAAATTTGAGATTTAATTTTTAAATCATGTTTAAAAATATGTAATTGAAATTTTTGAAATTACATATTATTATACATGATGTTTAAAATTGCTTAAAAATTTGAATTTGAAATTTAAATTTGAAATTCGAATTTGGAATTTGAATTTGAAATTTATATTTTTGGAATTTAAATTTTAAATGATTAATGGGATGAAAAATAAATGGAGAGGCTACATAAAGATGGATACAAGAAGACAGAACAAAATTCAAGACCCAAAGAATGCTTTGGATGGAATTTTGTAATCTTTATTTTCTTTGTTCTAGGATGGAACCATGGCTTGGTTATTCTGTCAATTATTTTTTCTGTGATATGTCATGGGTGTATAAATATGTTTTGATGGATGTTTTATATGCATATTTGATAACATGTCCATATAGGATAGGTGAGTGTCGCTCATACTATATTGATCATACATATTTATCAAAACTTGCATGTTTTTCAAAATATTGAGTGGGAGAGGGTTTCAAACAAAACCCATGGCCTCCATTGTTGATCCATATGTGAAAGCATGGTAACGCCTTACGTCAGTTCTGCCCTGACCACACCCCTCGGTAGGTGTTTATCGCCGCCAGTATACTAGATCGGATTTCCTATGAGGAAAACGTGTTCGGGTACGTTCTTATTCATGACCACCCCTCGGTGGCTTGGTAGGACGTGGATCGGGCTACATAAACAATGGTTATACACTCAAGACTCGTTTAGTTATTAACCTTCCCTAGAAGCTCTGTTAACTAAACTGGTGGCCAAATAAGCGGTTATTAATATATGTCTTAACCTTAGAGGATTTAAGGCAACATATATTAATTGGACGGGGTCCATGTTCCGGCTATTTGTTTTCATGACCACCCCTCGGTGGCTTGGGGCAATAGGTGCTGAGAATTACCGTTGCAATGCTACATATTTTTCAAGTTTCATGTAGGAACATACTTGTATGTTTTATTTGCTAAATTATCTGTATATTTGCTTAGACTTTGTAATGATGTCTAGTATAATTTTATTTCAGTTCAAAATGTCACCTACACCCCTAATTCAATACTTACTGAGAATAAACTGAATGGGGATAATTATAAGGATTGGAAAAGAAATCTGTTGATAGTTCTCAGTTGGGAGAGACACAAGTTCATACTGGATGAACCATGCCTACTAGGGCCCAAACCTGACACACCGCTTGAGGAGGTCCCAGTTGCCTATATTCGTTTGAGAGAATCCAATGATATAGCTTGATACTACATGCTTGCTAACAGGACGAGTGCTTTACAAAAGCAGCATGAGACTTATCAGGTTGCTAGGGAAATCATGGACAATCTGGAGGATATGTTCGGAGGCCAAGAAAAATTGGCTCCTCAGTCCGCTATCACCAGCATTATGAACTATAAGCAAAAGGCAGGTACTCCGGTGAAGGACCATATGATCACTCTAATGGGATTCTTCACTGAGGCTGCCGAGAATGGTACTGAGTTAGACTACAACACCCAGATCGAGATGGTGTTTAAAACTCTGTCTAAAGTTTTTTTGGGGTTTAAGGCCGCATACAATCTGGCGACAAGGGAGTTAGGACTAACCAAGCTCATGAAGCAACTCCAAGCTTATGAGCAGATGATCAGGGATGGGGATGCTGTCCAACCCAAAGGAGAAGCCAATTTGGTGGAATCTTCCAAACCCTCACAGAAGAGGAAGAGGCCAAATCAGAAGCAAGCAGCTTCCAGTTCTTTTAATCCTCTTGTCTCGGATGGGAAGAAGAAGAACAACAACAACAAAAAGCCCAAGGACCCTAAAAAGTCCAAGTGCTTCCACTGTGGGAAGGTAGGTCAGTAAGGAAGGTAAGGAACTTCACTACTTGGAAGCGTGTTTGGTGGAAGAATCGAAAGACACTTGGGTCATTGATTCGGGCGCCAATAATCATGTTTGTGTTTCTATGCAGGGGTTCGTGGAAACGAGAAGTCTACATGATAGGAGCCTCATTTTGTGGACTAGAGACGGTACCTTGGTGGCGGCTGAGGCAGTGGGAGATATTTATCTTTACTTTAATGAATTTAGGTTTATTTTATTGAAAGACTGTTTTTATATTCCTAATTTTAGGAGGAACCTTATATCGGTAGCTTGTTTAATAAAGGATTATTATTCAGTTTCTTTTAGGAAAAGAGTTGATATTCATAGAAATAAGTCTTTTATCTGTTCTGAATGGATGGATGGAAACCTATATTTGATCAAACCAAAGATGTACTCACTGCTTGACACCGAATTAATAGACAACTCTAAAAGGTTGAAAGTTTTTCTCACTCTAATAAGGCATATCTTTGGCATTTAAGACTTGGTCATATTAATCAGGATAGGATTCAAAGATTGGTGAAAGACGGTCCTCTAGAATCTCTGGAGGAGGTACATTTTTCTCAATGTGAATCTTGTCTAGAGGGAAAGATGACAAAGAGGTCTTTTGGAGCTTAGGGTACTAGGGATCAGGAGCTCGTAGAAATTGTGCACACTGACGTATATGGCCCCATGAACGTCACAGCACGAGGAGAGTTCGAGTATTATGCCTCCTTTATAGACAATTACTCGAGGTATGGATATGTGTATCTAATGCACCGCAAGAGCGAAACCTTTGACAAGTTCAAAGAGTATCGTGCGGAAGTGGAAAAGCAATTGGATAAATCCATAAAGGCACTTCGATCTGATCGAGGTGGCGAATACCTCTCCGATGAATTTCTAGGACATCTTGTAGAGAACGGGATATTATCCCAATTGACTGCACCTGTTACTCCACAACAGAATGGTGTAGCCGAAAGGAGAAATAGGACCTTGTTGGATATGGTACGATCCATGATGAGTTATTCAATGCTGCCATTATCATTTTGGGGATATGCTTTACAAACGGCGAGCTATATTCTGCATCAGGTTCCAAGCAAATCAATTCCCAGAACTCCGTATGAATTGTGGCATAGTAGGAAGCCCTCCCTTGGACATATGAGAATATGGGGCTGCCCGACACATATACTAGATGGGGATGTGAAGAAGTTGGAACCAAGATCAGAATTGTGCATGTTTGTAGGGTATCCAAAGGGAACTAAAAGAGGTCTGTTCTATAACCCGAAGGAACAAAAAGTCATTGTTTCAACCCATGCGACATTCTTGGAGGAAAGTCACATGAATGACTTTAAGTCTCGAAGCAAAGTAGTGCTAGAGGAGTTATCGGGTGAAAGAACTGCTCCACAGATTTCGATCTTGGACGCAAGTCCGAGTTCCGGTGAAAGACTTGCAGGCGATCAACAATTTAGGATGCCTCGTCGTAGTGGGAGGGTTTTGAAGAAACCTAATTTCTTCATGTATGATGCTGAGGTATACCAGGCTGAGGCTTATGAACATAAGGATGATCCGGTCACCTATGATGAAACTATAAATGATGTTGATTCTAAATCTTGGAAACAGGCTATGAACAATGAGATGGATTCTATGAAATCCAACTCTGTTTGGGAACTTGTAGATTTGCCAGATGGGATAAAACCCATTGGATGCAAATGGGTCTACAAAAGAAAGAAGGATGCAGAAGGGAGAGTGGAAACTTTTAAAGCTAGACTGGTTGCAAATGGGTACACGCAAAAGGCTGTAATCGATTATGATGAAACCTTTTCGCCTGTTGCTATGCTGAAGTCTATCCGTATTCTTCTGTCCATTGCTGCGGCTTTCGATTACGAGATCTAGCAAATGGATGTTAAGACGGCACTCTTGAATAGCCATCTTAAAGAGTGTATCTATTTGATACAGCCCAAAGGGTTTGTAGCGAAAGGCCAAGAAAGGAAAGTCTGCAAGTTGCTTAGATCTATTTATGGATTAAAGTAAGCATCCCGCTCATGGAACCAAAAATTTGATTAAGCGATCAAGACTTTGGGTTTTGAGCAGAACGTTGATGAACCCTGTGTTTATAAACATATTAAGGATGGAAAAGTGGTCTTTCTGATACTCTATATCGATGATATACTACTCATTGGGAATGATGTAGGGAACTTATCATCGGTCAAGCTTTGGTTACACCAACAGTTTGACATGAAGGACTTGGGAGAAGCTAATTATGTTCTAGGCATTCGTCTCTTCAGAGATCGAAAGAACAAAATGAAAGCATTATCCAAAGCTTCATACATAGATAACATAATTGACAAATATGTAATGCAAGAAATAAAGAAAGGTGCACAACCTTCTATTGCTGGTCTAACTCTTTCATTGGATGACTGTCACAAGACATCGGAAGAAAGAGATCGTATGAGTAAGGTCCCTTATGCATCCGCTACGGGTAGCCTTATGTATGCTATGCTTTGCACTCGCCCGGACATATGTTTTGCAATAGGTATGGTGAGTCGATATCAAGCAAATCCTGGAATCAAGCACTGGCAAGCAGTAAAGCATATACTCAAGTATCTTAAGAGAACGAGGGATTATATGCTGGTGTATTTTGGAGGATACCTAACACCCGTAGGATACACGAACTTAAACTTCCAGACTTGTAAAGATTCGAGGAAATCGCCATCTGGATCAGTGTTTTTGCTCGGAGGAGGCGCCATTGTGTAGAGGAGCGTGAAGTAGGGCTGCACAGCTGACTCTACTATGGAGGCTGAATATGTGGCAGCGACTGAGGCATCTAAGGAAGCGGTTTGGCTCCGCAAGTTCTTTAGAGAACTTGAGGTCATTCCAGGTGTTGACAAGCCTATCACACTTTATTGTGATAACACTTGGGCTATTGCCAACACAAGAGAATCTCGGCACCACAAGAGGACCAAGCACATAGATCGAAGATATCATATTATTACAGGGCACGTAAAGACAGGACAAGTACATGTATGTAAGATCGCATCCGAGGACAACATTGCCGATCCCTTTACTAAGACTTTGGTGGCTAGAAGCTTTGAGAGGCACGTAGAGGTGATAGGGATGCGTAACATGGCACATCTACTGGCTTAGGGCAAGTGGGAGATTGTTAGGAAATGCCCTAAGTATTAGAGACATTTTGATGTATTATTTTGAACTGGATATAAAAATTATATATAGAGGTTATTCATTACATTGCTATCTGTCCTCGTTTTATTTATATGTTAAAGTAAATGTAAGCAAATATGGCTCCCTGACTTGTTGTGTTAAACTGTAAGAACGTTGCATGCAATGGACTTTTGTATGCTAGAAGACAATATTCTAAAGTAAGCGGTCTAAACTATGGTCTGTAGTCTATGGGGTTAGACCGAGCATCTAACTCATGTTAAGACTATTATGTTGTCTAAAGCCTTGGAGGGGACGGTTTGTCTTGACTGTCTGGAGCTAGACTCCCAAGTAGAGACATAGATATATTACTTGGAGGTCACATATTAGACCAGGACTAAAGCGTGATTGATCTATGAAGTCCGCTTTGAGTGGATCGATCTACTTTTGACGTTCATTGTGCGGTAACCTTAATCCTGAGTAAATGGACAGCTTCATGTATATGACTTGTGTACTTTGATGTTCCAATGGCTAAAGCATCTCAGAGGTAGTAAGCTTATAGACCGGTTCATTGGATGCATGACTTGTGTACGATGAAGGGTTCGTTTACAGATATCAAAATCATAGCTCTAATGAGGAGTTAATGTTATCCTCTTAAAGGCATTATACTGAATGTGAAAATAGACAAGGCCTTGGGTCGTCTGCTGGGCGGATGACTTCTTATTCACATATGGTGAATAATCATTTTCTTTATTCAGTAGTATAATGGAACTTTGAGATAACCTGATCAGTAGGATTAAACAGACTTTGGCCTAAGGCTGATCATGAATATCATATGAGGGTTCTGCATATATGACAAGGTCATTGGATGATAGCTTGTCACAGGCTTACATAATACGGTATATAATTAGGAGTTCAGTTTCAGGTTTATAGTGGTGTGACTCTGAAATTAGTGATCATATGATTAAGTTGTTCGGTAAAGAATGATGATCATATGGATTTGCGGGAGTCTGATTATATATGTTCAATCAGTCCCTCTACTAGCTCCACATAATTCTTTAACGTTTGGCAAATTGATTTGTGTATGCTATTGGCTAGTTTATTATGCATGGATGGTGTTCACATAGGATTAGGATGGTCGATAAGATTCTCTCGGTTTGGATTTAGATTTTGTTTTGGATAATAGAGTATACAATTATTTGAACTCCAAATAAAGTTGCCATGATTTTATTTGAGATTGGATTGGAGTTGTAGAAAATTATCCATGAGAACAAGAATTTGAAATACAACTGTTTTGTGAATTTTGAAATTTGAAATTTGAAATTTGAAATTCAAATTTTGAATCACAGTCCAAGTGAGATTCAAATTTGTTGTGGTAAATCCACAAGGAATGAAATTCGAATTTGAGTTGGATATGGAGAGGAAAATCTTGTTAGAATCCTACTTGAATTTTGAATCTAAATCCTAACCAAATATGGACGAAATTTTTGAGGATTATCCTCAATGAATTTTCAGATTTTTGTGGATAATGTTCAAGAAAAAATTCAAGTTTCAATTCTAGTTGAATTTGGATTCTCTCCTCCTAGATAATGGCCAAATTTTTGGAGTAAATCTCCTAAGAGATTTTCGGTTATTTTGGATAAGGATGAGATAAGATTCAAGCTTGAAAATCCTAATAGAATTTTGATTCTTCCTTATCCAAAAGTGGCCTAAATTTTGGTGGGGATTTTCCCTTGGATTTTCAGATTTTTTGGTTGAAAAAGGGAGATAAAATTCTAGTTAAAATCTTGTTTAGATTTGGATTGGAATTATCCTAAAGTAGCTGAATTTATTGTTGGGATTTTCCCCTTGGAAAATTTAGATTTTATGCTTGTGGATAAGAGAGAATATCTTCTCCTAATCCAATTCGAATTCAGAGAATCACCACATGCAGGTCTATATATAGAGGTCCTACCACTCCAGTTCTCTAAGACTACAGACTCTCAGGTGAGTAGGCTTATTGTTGCATAACTCACCGTGACAATAAGTTCTTTAGAGATCTGGGTGATCAGAAGAAGACTAGCAGTGCTAGCATACCGATCGAGGTTTAGAGTGGCCACACACTCAGCCATTTGGGAATTGGAGAATAGTAGAGAAGGCTAGTTGGTTGAAGGCCTTCGATCATTTTCCTCCTGCAGATTGGCATCCTTGAGGTATGAGTTTTAATTGTTATTAGTTTATTATATATGGCATCATGAGATATTTAACGATCTGAAAAATTTTTATTGTTCCGCTGCGCCACTCTGATACGTTTTTATCGATTTATTTCCTACATCTACACTCTCGTGTTCTTCACAAATTTTAGATTTTTGGCCTTAAAAATCTTATTTTAATTATTCTAAGTCCTTCATGTCCTTTTCGAGTCTTTTAGACATTTTTAGTTAAATGACCATTTATCCTTGGTGAGTCTCGGGACTGTTCTTTTTCACTCTATTATTTTTCTGGAATTTTCTAAGCCCAGATATCATAAAATAATATTTCTTCGACTTCGTTTCATCTTTGTAGTAGTCATTGCTACCACATACACCACTGTTGGTTATTCGACCCCCGGGTGGTACTATTTTAACGCCTAAGGTTGTTTCTCATTTTTTTAATGTTTTGGAGCCTCAAACAAGTATTTCACTATTCGTGAAACATTTGTTATTCTAATCCTAAGCCTTGGTTCTCGAGAAGTTCAGGTTTTTCATCCCGTCCATAATTTACACCTCGTTTCCTAAAATATCTTTGTTGCCATTTTAAAAATTTCGACGGCATTTCTGCTTAAATTTTAAGGTTTCCCAACGTTAGGTACGCCTCAAAACCTTATTATCTGTCATATACTATACCAAAGGCCTATTTTACACAAAGTTACCAAAACCTCTATGTAAAACTTTTCTACACGATCAATCATTCAATTCACCACAAAAATTTCATTATTTTTCTTCAACATAGGCTATGATTTTCATAGGTGAATCAACACTAAAACTTTTCACCATAAAGTTCATTTATCATATCTCAATCTCATAGTTTCTAATACATAATTCCCCATTAAAACCAAATAAATTTTCATTCCACAAAGGCCACAAATTTTTTGTGAAAACATGCATATAATTTGCTTGTTTCAAGCTTCCAACATATACTTCAATCATGACACTAATGGTCAACCTAAACATCAGGTTTGCACCCTAAATTATTCATCCTTTTTCCCCATACAAAGCACGGATTTTTCAATAAAAATACAAGGAAATCAAGTAACATAAAGGCTCACCTTAATAGCTTGGTTCCTTGATACTTGGAGGTTGTTTTGGAGCAAGTTTAGTGAAGAGTTTTGCTAAATTTTTGCCTTGGAAAGGGGTAAGAGTTCATAGTTTCAATTTGACGAAATTTGGCCAGATTTTCTAATTTTTAAATGGCCATTTTCACTTCTATTTATAGGCAACCAAAGGGAGGATTAAGTGGCAATTTTTCCCAAACAATTTGACAACTTTCAAGGGACTTTTTGGCAACTTTTTGGGGATCAATTAGAAAAAATTTGGCTGATTTTTCTAGCCTTTCCACCGCCTCTTTACAACCCATAATCCCAAAAATTTTTGCTAAATTTTTGTTGCATTTTTGGCCTAATCTTAGCCTTTGATCAAGGATCACAACAAATGTTAGCCTTTGGATCTACCTACTACCTTAATTACTCATTTATTGCATCATTAATTGATGTCATCAATGACATCACCCAATTAATTCAACATATTAATTAGTTGTCAAAGTTTGACCAAAAGTCAAACTGAACGGGAATCTACCGAAATCGCGTAGGCGGGTTTCTGACGCCTCCTATGCGATCATCTACCCTATACCGTTTGACCAAAAATCACTACTTTAAGTTGTTTATTTTTTAGTGCATTCAGTGTACTCTCTAGGGCTTTTAGCTCCGATTTGAAACCGTTTCACTCGTTTTAGTTTAGGAAAATTTTCCATCTCCGAAGTCACATTCTTTAACACTGTCAGAACATTTTATCACGTTTTAAACAATATTAAAACACAACTTTTTCATATTTTATACATTAAAATTGTCATATACATAAAATTTTACATTTCCTCCGAGAACCTTGAAATTCCTGGTTATCACATTCACACTTTCTTATGAAATTTTCACCCTCGAAAATTCAGAACAAGTGAGGGTACATTTCTCTCATTTCTTTTTCACGTTACCACGTAGCCTCTTCGATGTTGTGATTTTTTCACAAAACTTTGACTACTGGGATTGCTTTATTTCTCAAAACTTTTTCTTCACATGCCAAAATTTAAACAGGCTGCTCTTGATAAGTCAGGTCATCTTGAATCTGAACTGGGTCATGCTTCAATACATGGGATGGATCCGGTATGTATTTTCGTAACATAGATACATGGAACACGTTATGTACTGTTGACATTTCTGGAGATAATGCCAACTTATAAGCAACCTTTCCAATGCGTTTGATGATCTCAAATGGTCCAATATATCTTGGACTCAATTTTCCTTTCTTACTGAAATGCATAATTCCCTTCATTGGTGAAACCTTTGGGAATACGAAATCCCTTTCATTAAACTCTAGGGATCTTCATGTTTTATCTACATAACTCTTCTGTCGGCTTTGTGCAATCTTCATTCTCCACTGTATCTTTGCAACTGTATCTGTTGTCTCTAGTACAAAATCTGTTTTGTGCAGTTGCTTTTCTTGCAGATCGTACCAGTGGAAGGGTGATCCACACTTCCTTCCATACAAAACTTTATAAGGTGCCATTCTTACAGAAGCTTGGTAGCTATTATTGTATGAAAATTCTACCAAAGGAAGCTTTTCGTTCTAGTTCCCTGGAAAATCCATTATACAAGCGCGAAGCATGTCTTCTAATATCTAAATAGTCCGTTCAGATTATTCATCTGTCTGCGGGTGAAAAGCCGTACTAAAACACAATTTTGTTCCCATTGTAGGAAATAAATCGAGAAAAACGTATCAGAGTGGCGCAGCGGAACAATAAAAATTTTTCAAGATCGTTAAATATCTCATGATGCCATATACAATAAACCAACAAAAATATAAACTCATACCTCAAGGACGCCAATCTGCAGGAGGAGAATGATCGGAGGGCTTCAACCAACTAGCCTTCTCTACTATTCTCCAATTCCCGAATGGCTGAGTTTGTGGGCACTCTGAACCTCGATTGATATGCTAGCACTGCTAGTCTTCTTCCAACCACCCAAAGCTCTAAAGAACTTATTGTCACGGTGAGTTATGCAATAATAAGCCTGCTCACCTGAGAGTCTGTAGTCTGAGAGAACTGGAGTAGTAGGACCTCTATTTATAGACTTTCATGAGGTGATTCTCTGAATTTGAATTGGATTAGGAGAAGATATTCTCCCTTATCCACAACCAAAAAATATGAATTTTCCAAGGGGAAAATCCCAACAAAATTTCAGCTACTTTAGGATTATCCAATTCAAATCTAAACAAGATTTTAACTTGAATTTTATCTCCCCATTATCCACTAGAAAAATCTGAAAATTCACTAGGATAAATCCATAAAATTTTTGGCCACAAAAGGTGAGGGAAGAATCAAAATTCCACTAGGATTTTCAAGCTTGAATCTTATCTCATCCCTATCCAAAATAACCGAAAATCTCCTAGGATATCTTCCTCAAAATTTTGGCCATAATCAGGGAGGAGAGAATCCAAATTCAACCGGGATTGAAACTTGAATTTTTCCTTAGACCTTATTCACAAAAAATCTGAAAACTCCATGAGGATAATCCTCAAAAAAATTTTCTATTATTTTTAGGATTTGGATTCAAAATTCAAGTAGGATTCTAACAAGATTTTCCTCTCCATATCCAACTCAAATTCAAATTTCATTCCTTGTGGATTTACCACAAGAAATTCAAATCCTATTTGGACTGTGATTCAAAATTTAAATTTTAAATTTCAAATTCGAATTTAAAACTCAAAATTCAAATTTCAAAATTCAAATTTCAAAATCCACAAACAATTGTATTTCAAATTCTTGTTCTCATGGATAATTTTCTACAACTCTAACACAATCTCAAATAAAATCATGGGACAACTTTATTTGGAGTTCGAATAATTGTGAACTCTATTATCCAAAATAAAATCTGAATCCAACTGGAGAGAATCTTGTTAACCATCCTAATCCTATGTCAACACCATCCATGCATAATTAACTAGCCAATAGCATACACAAATCAATTTACCAAACGTTAAGGAATTATGTGGAGCTAGTAGAGGGACCAGTTGGACATATATAATCGGGCTCTCATGAATCCATATGATCATCATTCTTTACCGAACAACTCAATCATATGATAACTAATTTCAGAGTCACACCACTATAAACCTGAAACTGAACTCCCAATTATATACCGTATTACGTAAGCTTGTGATAAGCTATCATCCAATGACCTTGTCATGTATGCAGAACCCTCATATGATATCCATGATTAGCCTTAGGTCAAAGTCCGTTCAATCCTACTGATTAGGCTATCTTAAAGTTCCATTATACTTCCGAGTAAGAAAATGATTTTTCACCATATGTGAATAAGAAGTCATCCGCCCAGGAGATGACCCAAGGCCTTATCCATTTTCACGTCCAGTATAATGCCTTTAAGAGGATACCCTTAAGTCCTTGGAGTTATGATTTCGATATCTGTAAACAAACCCTTCATCGTATACAAGTCATGCACCAAATGAACCGGTCTATAAGCTTACTACCTCTGAGACGCTTTAGCCATTGAAGCATCAAAGTACACAAGTTATACACATGAAGTAGTTTATTCACTCAGGATTAAGGTTACTACACAATGAACGTCAAGAGCAGATTGATCCACTTATAGCAGACTACGTAGATCAATCACGCTTTAGTCCCGGTCAATATGTCACCACCAAGTAACATATCTATGTCTCTACTTGGGAGTCTAAGCTCCAGACAGTCAAGACAAACCGTCTCCAC
Organism: Antiaris toxicaria; assembly: GCA_035233585.1. NCBI lineage: Eukaryota > Viridiplantae > Streptophyta > Magnoliopsida > Rosales > Moraceae > Antiaris > Antiaris toxicaria. Next base: position 99,978,592 of record CP141156.1, on the reverse strand, counting down.
CATGGCTTTAGACAACATAATAGTCTTAATATGAGTTAGATGCTCGGTCTAACCCATAGACTACAGACCTTAGTTTAGACCGCTTACTTTAGAACATTGTCTTTTCGCATACAAAAAGTCAATTGCATGCAACGTTCTAACAGTTTTAACATAAACAGTCAGGGAGGCATATTTTGCTTACATTTACTTTAACATGTAAATAGAATAAGGACAAACAGTAATATAATGAATAACTTATATATATAATTTAATTATCCAGTTCAAACTAAATATATCAAAATGTCTCTAATGCTTAGGGCATTTCTTAACAATCTCCCACTTGACCTAAGTCATTAGCTGTGCCATGTTATGCATCCCCATTACCTCTACATGCCTTTCAAAGCTTCTAGCCACCAAAGTCTTAGTAAAGGGATCGACAATGTTGTCCTCGGACGCGATCTTACATACATCTACTTGTCCTGTCTCCATGTGCCCTCTAATAATGTGATATCTCCGATCTATGTGCTTGGTCCTCTTATGGTGCCGAGACTCCCTTGTGTTGGCAATAGCCCCAGTGTTATCACAATAAAGTGTGATAGGCTTGTCAACACCCAGAATGACCTCAAGGTCTCTAAAGAACTTGCGGGGCCAAACCGCTTCTTTAGATGCCTCAGACACAGCCACATACTCAGCCTCCATAGTAGAGTCAGCAGTGCAACCCTGTTTCACACTCTTCCACACAATGGCGCCTCCTCCTAGCAAGAACACTGATCCTGATGTCGATTTCCTCGAATCCTTGCAAGTCTGGAAGTCTGAGTCCGTGTATCCTATGGGTGTCAGGTCCCCTCCAGAATATACCAGCATATAATCCCTCGTTCTCTTAAGATACTTAAGTATATGCTTTACTACTTGCCAGTGCTTGGTTCCAGGATTCGCTTGATATCGACTCACCATACCTACTACAAAACATATGTCCGGGTGAGTGCAAAGCATAGTGTACATAAGGCTACCCACAGTGGATGCATAAGGGACCTTATTCATACACTCTCTTTGTTCTGATGTCTTTGGACAATCATCTAATGAAAGAGTTAAACAAACTGTTGGTGTAGCCAAAGCTTGACTGATGATAAGTTCCCTACATCATTCCCAATGAGTAGTATATCATCGACATAGAGTACCAGAAAGATTAGTTTTCCATCCTTAATATGTTTATAAACATAGGGTTCACCAACGTTCTGCTCAAAACCAAATGTCTTGATCGATTGATCAAATCTCTGGTTCCATGAGCGGGATGCTTGCTTTAATCCATAAATGGATCTAAGCAACTTACAGATTTTCCTTTCTTGGCCTTTTGCCACGAACCCTTCAGGCTGTATCATGTAGATACATTCCTCAAGATGGCCATTCAAGAATATCGTCTTGATATCCATTTGCCAGATCTCATAATCGAGAGCCGCAGCAATAGACAGAAGAATACGGATAGACTTCAGCATAGCAACAGGCGAAAAGGTTTCATTGTAATCGATTCCAGCCTTTTGTGTGTACCCCTTTGCAACCAGTCTAGCTTTGAAAATTTCCACTCTCCCTTCCGCATCCTTTTTTCTTTTGTAGACCCACTTGCATCCAATGGGTTTTATCCCATCCGGCAGATCTACAAGTTCCCAAACAGAGTTGGATTTCATAGAATCCATCCCATTGTTCATAGCCTATTTCCAAGATTTAGAATCAACATCATTTATAGCTTCAGCATAGGTGACCGGATCATCCTCATACTCATGAGTCTCGGCCTGGTATACCTCAGCATTATACATGAAGAAACTAGGTTTCTTTGAAACCCTCCCACTACGATGAGGCACCCTAAATTGTTGATCGTCTGCAGATCTTTCACCGGAACTCAGATCCAAGACCGAAACCCGTGAAGCAGTTCTTCCACCTAATAACTCCTCTAGCACCACTTTGCTTCGAGGCTTAAAGTCATTCATGTGACTTTCCTCCAAGAATGTCGCATGGGTTGAAATAATGAATTTTTGTTCCTTCGGGTTATAGAACATGTAGGAATAAAATCGAGAAAAACGTATCAGAATGGCGCAGCGGAACAATAAAATTTTTCAAGATCGTTAAATATCTCATGATGCCATATATAATAAACCAATAACAATTTAAACTCATACCTTAAGGATGCCAATCTGTAGGAGGAGAGTGATCGGAGGGCTTCAACCAACTAGCCTTTTCTACTATTCTCCAATTCTCGAATGGCTGAGTGTGTGGGCACTCTGAACCTCGATCGGTATGCTAGCACTGCTAGTCTTCTTCCGACTACCCAAATCTCTAAAGAACTTATTGTCACGGTGAGTTATGCAACAATAGGCCTGCTCACCTGGGAGTCTGTGGTCTGAGAGAACTGGAGTGGTAGGACCTCTATTTATAGACTTGCATGAGGTGATTCTCTGAATTCGAATTGGATTAGGAGATGATTTTCTCCCTTATCCACTCACAAAATCTAAAATTATCAAGGGCCAATATCCACCAAAAGAATTCGGCCACTTCTTGGATTTTTCATTCAAAATTCAAACAGGATTTTAACTAGAATTTTATCTCCTCATTCCCACAAAAAATCGATTCCCCTTTGTGCCAAAAACATGACTAGATTCGGTCAATAAAGTGTGAGGAGAATCAAAATCCAAATAAGATTTTCTAACTTGAATTTTATCTCATCCTTATCCATAAATAACCGAAAATCTACACGAGATATGCCCTCAAAATTTCGGGCATAATCAGGGAGGAGAGAATCCAAATTTAATTGGGATTGAAACTTGAAATTTCCCTAAACCTTATCCATAAAAAATATGAAAATTCCATGAGGCTAATTCTCAAAATTTTTGACCAAGTTTGTTAGGATTTGAATTCAAAATTCAAATAGGATTCAAACAAGATTTTCCTCTCCATATCCAACTCAAATTCGAATTTTATTCCTTGTGGATTTGTCACAAGAAATTCGAATCCTACTTGGACTGTGATTCAAAATTTGAATTTCAAATTTCAAATTTAAATTACAAATTCAAATTTAAATTTTCAAATTTCAAATTTGAAATTTAAATTACAAATTCAAATTTAAATTTTCAAATTTCAAAATTGAAATTTAAATTTCAAATTTGAAATTTAAATTTCAAATTCAAATTTTAAATTTGAATTTCCAATTTAAATTTCAAATTCAAATTTCAAATTCAAAATTCAAAATTCAAAATTCAAATTTCAAATTTCAAAATTCAAAATTCAAAATTCAAAATCCACAAAACAGTTGTATTTCAAATTCTTGTTCTCATGGATAATTTTCTACAACTCCAATCCAATCTCAAATAAAATCATGGCAACTTTATTTGGAGTTCAAATAATTGTATACTCTATTATCCAAAACAAAATTTGAATTCAACCGAAGATAATCTTGTCCACTATCCTAATTCTATGTCAACACCATCCATGCATAATCAACTAATCAATTTGCCAAATGTTAAGGAATTATGTGGAGCTAGTAGAGGGACCCATGAATCCATAAGATCATCATTCTTTACTGAACAACTCAATCATATGATCACTAATTTCAGAGTCACACCACTATAACCCTGAAACTGAACTCCCAATTATATACCATATTACGTAAGCCTTAGGTCAAAGTCCGTTCAATCCTACTGATCAAGCTATCTTAAAGTTCCATTATACTTCTGAATAAGAAAATGATTATTCACCATATGTAAATAACAAGCCATCCGCCCAGCCGATGACCCAATGCCTTATCCATTTTCACATCCAGTATAATGCCTTTAAGAGGATACCCTTAACTCCTTATTAGAGCTATGATTCCGATATCTGTAAACAAACCCTTCATTATATACAAGTCTACACCCAACGAACCGGTCTATAAGCTTATTACCTCTGAGACGCTTTAGCCATTGGAACATCAAAGTACACAAGTCATAGATATGAAGCTGTTCATCTACTCAGGATTAAGGTTACTGCACAATGAACGTCAAAAACAGATCGATCCACTCATAGTGGACTACGTAGATCAATCACGCTTTAGTCCAGGTCTAATATGTCACCACCAAGCAACATATCTATGTCTCTACTTGGGAGTCTATGCTCCAGACAGTTAAGAAAAACCGTCCCCATCATGGCTTTAGACAACATAATAGTCTTAACATGAGTTAGATGCTTGATCTAACCCTATAGACTACAGACCTTAGTTCAGACCACTTACTTTAGAACATTGTCTCCTCGCATATAAAAGTTCATTGCATGCAACATTCTAACAATTTTAACGCAAGCAGTCAGGGAGCCACATTTGCTTACATTTACTTTAACATGTAAATAAATGAGGACAAACAGCAATGTAATGAATAACCTCTATGTATAATTTTATTATCCAGTTCAAAATAAATACATCAAAATGTCTTTAATGCTTAAGGCATTTCCTAATAATCTCCCACTTGCCCTAAGCCAACAGATGTGTCATGTTACGCATCCCCATCACCTCTACATCCCTCTCAAAGCTTCTAGCCACTAAAGTCTTAGTAAAGGGATCGGCAATGTTGTCTTTGGACGCGATCTTACATACATCTACTTGTCCTGTCTCCACGTGCCCTCTAATAATGTGATATCTCTGATCTATGTGCTTGGTCCTCTTATGGTGCCGAGATTCCCTTGTGCTGGCAATAGGCCCAGTGTTATCACAGTAAAGTGTGATAGGCTTGTCAACACCCAGAATGACCTCATGGTCTCTAAAGAACTTACAGAGCTAAACTGCTTCTTTACATGCCTCAGCCGCAGCCATATACTCAGCCTCCATAGTAGAGTCAGTTGCGCAACCCTGCTTCACGCTCCTCCACACAATGGCACCTCCTCCGAGCAAGAACACTGATCTAGATATCGATTTCCTCGAATCCTTGCAAGTCTGGAAGTCTGAGTCCGTGTATCCTACGGGTGTTAGGTCCCCTCCAGAATACACCAGCATATAATCCCTCGTTCTCTTAAGATACTTGAGTATATGCTTTACCGCTTGCCAGTGCTTGGTTCCAGGATTCGCTTGATATCAACTCACCATACCTACTGCAAAACATATGTCTGGGCGAGTGCAAAGCATAGCGTACATAAGGCTACCCACAGCGGATGCATAAGGGACCTTACTCATACGCTCTCTTTCTTTCGATGTCTTTAGACTGTCATCCAATGAAAGAGTTAGACTGGCAATAGAAGGTTGTGTACCTTTCTTTGCCTCTTGCATTGCATATTTGTCAATTATTTTATATATGTATGAAGCTTGGGATAACGCTATCATTTTGTTCTTTCGATCTCCAAAGAGACGAATGTCTAGCATATAATTAGCTTCTCCCAAGTCCTTCATGTCAAATTGTTGGTGTAGCCAAAGCTTGACCGATGATAAGTTCCCTACATCATTCCCAATAAGCAGTATATCATCGACATACAGTATCAGAAAGACCACTTTTCCATCCTTAATACGTTTATAAACACAGAGTTCATCAACGTTCTGCTCAAAACCGAATGTCTTGATCGCTTAATCAAATCTTTGGTTCCATGAGTGGGATGCTTGCTTTAATCCATAAATGGATCTAAGCAACTTGCAGACTTTCCTTTCTTGACCTTTTGCTACGAACCCTTTGGGCTGTATCATGTAGATACACTTCTCAAGATGGCCATTCAAAAATGTTGTCTTGACATCCATTTGCCAGATCTCGTAATCGAGAGCCGCAGTAATGGACAGAAGAATACAGATAGACCTCAGCATAGCAACAGGCGAAAAGGTTTCATCGTAATCGGTTCCAGCCTTTTGCATGTATCCCTTTGCAACCAGTCTAGCTTTGAAAGTTTCCACTCTCCCTTCCGTATCCTTCTTTCTTTTGTAGACCCATTTGCATCCAATGGGTTTTATCCCATCCGGAAAATCTACAAGTTCCCAAACAGAGTTGGATTTCATAGAATCCATCCCATTGTTCATAGCCTGTTTCCAAGATTTAGAATCAACATCATTTATAGCTTCATTATAGGTGACCGAATCATCCTTATGCTCATGAGCCTCGACCTGGTGCACCTCAGCATCATACACGAAGAAGTTAGGTTTTTTCGAAACCCTCCCACTACTACGAGGCAACGTAAATTGTTGATCGTCTGTAGGTCTTTCACCGAAACTCGAACTTACGTCTAAGACCAAAACCTATGGAGTAGTTCTTTCACCCGATAACTCCTCTAGCACCACTTTGCTTTGAGGCTTAAAGTCATTCATGTGACTTTCCTCCAAGAATGTCGCATGAGTTGAAACAATGACTTTTTGTTCCTTCAGGTTATAGAACATACCTCCCTTAGTTCCCTTTGGATATCCTACAAACATGCACAATTCTGATCTTGGTTCCAACTTCTTCGCATCCCCATCCAGTACATGTGCCGGGCAGTCCCATATTCTCATATGTCCAAGGGAGGACTTCCTGCCACGTCACAATTCATACGGAGTCTTGGGAATTGACTTGCCTAGAACCTGGTTCAAAATATAGCACGCCATTTGTAAAGCATATCCACAAAATGATAACGGCAGCGTTGAATAACTCATCATGGACCGTACCATATCCAACAAGGTCCTGTTTCTCCTTTTGGCTATAACATTCTGTTGTGGAGTACCAGGTGCAGTCAATTGGGATAATATCCTATTCTCTACAAGATGTCCTAGAAATTCATCGGAGAGGTATTCGCCACCTCCATCAGATCGAAGTGTCTTTATGGATATTTCCAATTGCTTTTCCACTTCCGCACGATACTCTTTGAACTTGTCAAAGGTTTCACTCTTGCGGTGCATCAGATACATATATCCATACCTCAAGAAATCGTCTATAAAGGAGACATAATACTCAAACCCTCCTCATGCTGTGACGTTCATAGGGCCACATACGTTAATGTCCATAATTTCTAAGAGCTCCTGAGCCCTAGTACCCTTAACTCCAAAAGATCTCTTAGTCATCTTTTCCTCTAGACAAGACTAACATTGAGGAAGACAGACCTCCTCCAGAGATTCTAGAGGACCGTCTTTCACCAAATCTTTGAATCCTATCCTGATTAATATGACCAAGGAGCGAGAAACTTTCAACCTTTTAGAGTTATCTATTAATTCGATATCAAGCGGTGAGTACATCTTTTGTTTGATCAAATATAGGTTTCTATCCATCCATCCAGAATGGATAAAAGACTTATTTCTACGAATATCAACTCTTTTACTAAAAGAAACTGAATAAGAATCCTTTATTAAACAAGCTACTGATATAAGGTTCCTCCTAAAATTAGGAACATAAAGACAGTCTTCCAATAAAATAAACCTAAATTCATCAAAGTAAAGGTAAATATCTCCCACTGTCTTAGCCACCACCAATCCAATCCGCAACGAGAGGCTCCTATCATATAGGCTTCTCGTTTCCACGAACCCCTGCATAGAAACACAAACATGATTAGTGGCGTCCGAAACAATGACCTAAGTGTCTTTCGATTCTTCCACCAAACACGCTTCCAAATAGTGAAGTTCCTTACCTTCCTTGCCCTTGACAGCTAGGAATTCTCGGCAAGCCTTCTTGAAGGGACCTACCTTCCCACAATGGAAGCACTTAGACTTTTTAGGGTCCTTGGGCTTTTTGTTGTCCTTCTTCTTCTTCCCATCCGAGACAGGAGGATTAGAAGAACTAGAAGCCGCTTGCTTTTGATTTAGCCTCTTCCTCTTCCGTGAGGGTTTGGAAGATTCCGCCAAATTGGCCTCTCCTTTGGGTTAGACCGCATCCCCATCCTTGATCATCCGCTCATAAGCTTGGAGTTACTTCATGAGCACGGTTAGTCCTAACTCCCTTGTCGCCAGATTGTATGCGGCCTTAAACCACACAAAATCTTTTGACAGAGTTTTGAACACCATCTCGATCTGGGTGTTGTAGTCCAGCTCAGCACCGTTCTTGGCAGCCTTAGCAAAGAATCCCGTTAGAGTGATCATATAGTTCTTTACCGGAGTACCTACCTTCTGCTTAGAGTTCATAATGTTGGTGATAGCAGATTGTCGAGCTAATTTTTCTTGGCCTCTGAACATATCCTACAGATTTTCCATGATCTCCCCAGCAACTTGATAAGTCTCATGCTGCTTTTGTAAAGCACTCGTCATGCTAGCAAGTATGTAGCACCGAGCTATCTCAATGGATTCTCTCCAACGAGTATAAGCAACCGAGATTTCCTCAAGCGGTGTGTCAGGTTTAGGCCCAGGTGGGCATGGTTCATCCAGTACGAACTTGTGTCTTCGCAGCTGAGAACTATCAGTAGATTTCTTTTTCAGTCTTTATAATTATCGCTATTCAGCTTATATTCAGTAAGTATTGAAATGAGGAGTGTCGGTGACATTTTGAACTGAAATAAAATTATACTAGACATCATTACAAAGCCTAAGCAAATATATAGATAATTTAGCAAATAAAACATACAAGTATGTTCCTACATGAAGCTTGAAAAAACATGCAGCATTGCAACGGTAATTCTCAGCACCTATTGCCCCAAGCCACCAAGGGGTGGTCATGAGACAAATAGCCGGAACATAGACCCCGTCCAATTAATATATGTTACCTTAAATCCTCCAAGGTTAAGACATATATTAATAACCGCTTATTTTGGCTACCAGTTTAGGTAACAGAGCTTCTAGGAAAGGTTAATAACTAAACGAGTCTTGAGTGTATAACCATTGTTTCCGTAGCCCGATCCACGTCCTACCAAGCCACCTAGGGGTGGTCATGAATAGGATCGTACCCGAACATGATTTCCACATGGGAGATCTAACCTAGTATACCGGTGACAGTAAACACCAACCGAGGGGCGTGGTCAGGGCAGAACTGACGCGAGGCGTTACCATGCTTTCACATATGAATCAACAATGGAGGCCGTGGGTTTTGTTTGAAACCCTCTCCATTTTATTTCTCATCCCATGAATCATTTAAAATTTAAATTCCAAAAATTTAAATTTCAAATTCAAATTCCAAATTCGAATTTCAAATTTAAATTTCAAATTCAAACTTTAAACAATTTTAAATATCATGTGCAATAATATGTAATTTCAAAAATTTTAAATTACATATTTTTAAACGTGATTTAAAAATTAAATGTCAAATTTTAAAAATCAAGATTTTTCGATTTTCGAACCGTCGATCCATACCCCTGAGGCTGGTAGCTGCCGTGGGCAGCCCCCAGCCCCCGGGGGGGGGGCTAGCAACCCACAACCGCACCATGTGCAGCCCTGCCGGGCTGCAGGCAGCCCCAGGCTGCACGCTTAGGCTGGGCACAGCAGCCTGCAGCCATAGGCTGCTCGCCCAGGCTGCAGCCAGCCCTTGGAGGGGCCATAGCCACCCTCGGCTGCAGGCAGAGACGGTGGCCGTGGGTGGTGCAACTGTGGGCAGGGGCTGTTGCAGCCCCATCTTCCTTAAGGGCAGGGGCTGCAGCCCCACTATAGCTTGTGGTCCGTCGCGAGGGATCGGTTCTCGATTTTCGTGCCATATTCCAATTTACCCATTAGGATCTCCAAAAATTAATTTGAATCCTAATTAAATTGAAATTTTCCACACAATCAAAATTTCAACCTTTAAATTAAATTTAACTTTTGGGAAAAAATAAATTACGGTCTTCAAACTTCAATCTCCTCCGAGAATAATTACACAAAATTTCCTAAACCGTTTCCGGTGTACAAAAATTCTAACCATAATAATTCTAAGAGACAAAAAATTAAAATCCATAGGAAAATTACAGTATTAATAAACTGCTCCCATGGTTACATAAAAATTCCTAGATACAATTTTCTAAATTCTAAGGAATCATAACAGGCATAAATAAGCATGCTTATAATAGTTCAAAAAATTAAAATAACCGCATACATTATACATAATACATGATAACAACATAAAAGAATCTTAGAATGCCACTCTCTAAATATCAAATCCACACATAAATAAAAAGACTAATTAATTGTCTAATTTAGGTACATGGCATAGTCATGAGATTGCTCTGACACCAATTGTAGGAATAAAATCAAAAAAACGTATCAGAGTGGCGCAGCGGAACAACAAAAATTTTTCAAGATCGTTAAATATCTCATGATGCCATATACAATAAACCAATAATAATTTAAACTCATACCTCAAGGATGCCAATCTGCAGGAGGAGAATGACCGGAGGGCTTCAACCAACTAGACTTCTCTACTATTCTCCAATTCCCGAATGGCTGAGTGTGTCGGCACTCTGAATCTCGATTAGTATACTAGCACTGCTAGTCTTCTTCTGATAACCCAGATCTCTAAAGAACTTATTGTCACTGTGAGTTGTGCAACAATAAGCCTGCTTACCTGAGAGTCTGTGGTCTAAGAGAACTGGACTAGCAGGACCTCTATTTATAGACTTGCATGAGGTGATCCTCTGAATTCGAATTGGATTAGGAGAAGATTTTCTACCTTATCCACTCACAAAATCCAAAATTATCAAGGGCCAATATCCACCAAAAGAATTCAGCCACTTCTTGGAATTTTCATTCAAAATTCAAATAGGATTTTAACTAGAATTTTATCTCCTCATTCCCATAAAAATATGATTCCCCTTTGTGCCAAAAACATGACTAGATTCGGTCAATAAAGTGTGAGGAGAATCAAAATCGAAATAGGATCTTCTAGCTTGAATTTTATCCCATCCTTATCCGTAAATAACCGAAAATCTACATGAGATATGCCCAAAAAATATTGACCATAATCAGGGAGGAGAGAATCTAAATTCAACTGGGATTGAAACTTGAATTTTTTCCCTAAACCTTATCCACAAAAAATCCAAAAATTCCATAAGGATAATCCTCAAAATTTTTGACCAAGTTTGTTAGGATTTGAATTCAAAATTCAAGTAGGATTTAAACAAGATTTTCCTCTCCATATCCAACTCAAATTCGAATTTCATTCCCTGTGGATTTACCCCAAGAAATTAGAATCCTACTTGGACTGTGATTCAAAATTTGAATTTTAAATTTCAAATTTAAATTTCAAATTCAAATTTAAATTTTCAAATTTCAAATTTAAATTTCAAATTCAAATTTTAAATTCGAATTTCAAATTAAAATTTCAAATTAAAATTTCAAATTTCAAATTTCAAAATCTACAAAACAGTTGTATTTCAAATTCTTGTTCTCATGGATAATTTTCTACAACTCCAATCCAATTGTAAATAAAATCATGACAACTTTATTTGGAATTCGAATAATTGTGTACTCTATTATCGAAAACAAAATCTGAATTCAACCAGAGAGAATCTTATCCACCATCCATGCATAATCAACTAGCCAATAGCATACTCAAATCAATTTGCCAATCATTAAGGAATTATGTGGAGCTAGTAAAGAGACCAATTGGACATATATAATCGGGCTCCCGTGAATCCATATGATCATCATTCTTTACCGAACAACTCAATCATACGATCACTAATTTCAGAGTGACACCACTATAAACCTGAAACTGAACTCCTAATTATATACCGTATTACGCAAGTATGTGACAAGCTATCGTCCAATTACCTTGTCATGTATGCAGAACCTCATATGATATCCATGATCAGCCTTAGGTCAAAGTCCGTTCAATCCTACTGATCAAGCTATCTTAAAGTTCCATTATACTTCTGAATAAGAAAATGATTATTCACCATACGTGAATAAGAAGTCATCCGCCCAGCAGACGACCCAAGGTCTTGTCCATTTTCACATTTAGTATAATGCCTTTAAGAGGATACCCTTAACTCCTTATTAGAGCTATGATTCTTATATCTGTAAACAAACCCTTTATCGTATACAAGTCATGCACCCAACGAACTGGTCTATAAGCTTACTACCTCTGAGACGCTTTTGCCATTGGAACATCAAAGTACACAAGTTATATACATGAAGCTGTTCATCTACTCAAGATTAATGTTACTGTACAATGAACGTCAAAAGCAGATCGATCCACTCATAGCGGACTACGTAGATCAATCACGCTTTAGTCCTGGTCTAATATGTTACCACCAAACAACATATCTATGTCTCGACTTCGGAGTCTATGCTCCAGATAGTCAAGACAAACCGTCCCCACCATGGATTTAGACAACAAAAAAGTCTTAACATGAGTTAGATGCTCGGTCTAATCCCATAAACTACAGGCCTTAGTTTAGACCGCTTACTTTAGAACATTGTCTTCTCTCATACAAAAGTCCATTGCATGCAACGTTCTAACAGTTTTAAAATAAGTAGTCAGGGAGCCATATTTGCTTACATTTACTTTAACATGTAAATAGAATGAGGACAAACAGCAATGTAATGAATAGCCTCTATATATAATTTTATTATCCAGTTCAAAATAAATACATCAAAATGTCTCTAATGCTAAGGGTATTTCCTAACAGAACAGACCTCTCTTAATTCCCTTAGGATACCCTACAAATATGCACAATTCTGATCTTAGTTCCAACTTCTTCGTATCCCTATTTTGTATATGTGCCGGGCAGTCCCATATTCTCATATGTCCAAGGGAGGGCTTCCAACCATGCCACAATTCATACGGAGTCTTGGGAATTGATTTGCTTGGAACCTAGTTCAAAATATAGCACGCCGTTTGTAAAGCATATCCCCAGAATGATAACGGCAACGTTGAATAACTCATCATGGACTGTACCATATCCAACAAGGTTTTGTTTCTCCTTTCGGCTACACCATTCTATTGTGGAGTACGAGGTGCAGTCAATTGGGATAATATCCCATTCTCTACAAGATGTCCTAGAAATTCGTTGGAGAGTAATTGCCACCTCGATCAGATCAAAGTGTCTTTATGGATTTACCCAATTGCTTTTCTACTTCCGCATGATACTCTTTGAACTTGTCAAAGGTTTCACTCTTGTGGTGCATCAGATACACATATCCATACCTCGAGTAATCATCTATAAAAGAGACATAATATTCGAACCCTCCTCGTGCTATAACGTTCATGGGGCCACATACGTCAGTGTGCACAATTTCTAAGAGCTCTTGAGCCCTAGTATCCTTAGCTCCAAAAGACCTTTTAGTCATCTTTCCTTCAAGACAAGACTCACATTGAGGAAGATGTACCTCCTCCAGAGATTCTAAAGGACCGTCTTTCACCAACCTTTGAATCCTATCCTGATTAATATGACCAAGTCTTAAATGCCAAAGATACACCTTGTTAGAGTGAGAAACTTTCAACCTTTTAGAGTTATGTATTAATTCGGTGTCAAGCAATGAGTACATCTTTGGTTTGATCAAATATAGGTTTCCATCCATCCATCCAGAACAGATAGAAGACTTTTTCTATGAATATCAACTCTTTTACTAGAAGAGACTGAATAAGAATCCTTTATTAAACAAGTTACCGATATAAGGTTCCTCCTAAAATTAGGAACATAAAAATAGTCTTTCAACAAAGTAAACCTAAATTCATCAAAGTAAAGGTATACTTCTCCCACTGCCTCAGCCACTACCAGGCTACCATCTCCAGTCCACAACGAGAGGCTCCTATCATGTAGACTTCTTGTTTCCACGAACCCTTGCATAGAAACACAAACATGATTAGTGGCGCTCGAATCAATGACCCAAGTGTCTTTCGATTCTTCCACTGAACATGCTTCCAAATAGTGAAGTTTCTTACCTTCCTTGCCCTTGGTGGCTAGGAATTCCCAACAAGCCTTTTTGAAGTGACCTATCTTCCCATAGCGGAATCACTTGGACTTTTAAGGGTCCCTGGGCTTCTTGTTCTTCTTCTTTTTCTTCCCATCCAAGACAGGAAGATTAGAAGAACTTGAAGCCGTTTGCTTCTGATTTGGCCTCTTCCTCTTCCGTGAGGGTTAGGAAGATTCTGCTAAATTGGCCTTTCCTTTGGGTTGGATCGCATCCCCATAACTGATCATTCGCTTATAAGCTTGGAGTTGCTTTATGAGCTCAATAAGTCCTAACTCCCTTGTCGCCAGATTGTATGCGGCCTTAAACCCCACAAAATCTTTTGATAGAGTTTCGAACACCATCTCGATCTTGGTGTTGTAATCCAACTCAGCACCGTTTTCGGCAGCTTCCGCAAAGAATCCCATTAGAGTGATCATATGGTCCTTTACCAGAGTACCTGCCTTCGGCTTGGAGTTCATAATGCTGGTTATAGCATATTGTCGAGCCAATTTTTCTTGGCTTCCGAACATGTCCTCTGGATTTTCCATGATCTCCCCAGCAACTTGATCAGTCTCATGCTGCCTTTGTAAAGCACTCGTCATGCTAGCCAGAATGTAGCACCGAGCTATCTCATTGGATTCTCTCCAACGAGTATAGGCAAACGGGACCTCTTCAAGCGGTGTGTCAGGTTTAGGCCCAGGTGGGCATGGTTCGTCTAGTACGAACTTGTGTCTCTCGTAGTTGAGAACTATCAGTAGATTTCTTTTTCAATCTTTATAATTATCACCATTCAGCTTATTTCAGTAACTATTGAAATGAGTGGTGTCGATGACATTTTGAACTGAGATAAAATTATACTAGACATCATTAAAAAGCCCAAGCAAATATATAGATAATTTAGCAAATAAAACATACAAGTATGTTCCTACATGAAACTTGAAAAAACATGTAGCATTGCAACTATAATTCTCAGCACCTATTGCCCCAAGCCACCGAGGGGTGGTCATGAGACAAATAGCCGGAACATGGACCCCGTCCAATTAATATATGTTGCCTTAAATCCTCCAAGGTTAAGACATATATTAATAACCGCTTATTTTGGCTACCAATTTAGTTAACAGAGCTTCTAGAGAAGGTTAATAACTAAACAAGTCTTGAGTGTACAACCATTGTTTACGTAGCCCGATCCACATCCTACCAAGCCACCGAGGGGTGGTCATGAATAGGATCGTACCCGAACATAATTTCCACATAGGAGATCTAACCTAGTATACTGGTGACGGTAAACACCTACCGAGAGGCGTGGTCAGGGCAGAACTTACATGAGGCGTTACCATGCTTTCACATATGGATCAACAATAGAGGCTGTGGGTTTTGTTTGAAACCCTCTCTAACTCAATATTTTGAAAAACATGCAAGTTTTGACAAATATGTATGATCAATATAGTATGAGCGACACTCACCTATCCTATATGACATGTTATCAAATATACATATAAAACATCCATCAATACATATTTATATAACTATGACATATCACAGAAAAAATAATTGATAGATAAATAACCAAGCCATGGTTCCATCCTAGAATAAAGAAAATAAAGATTACAAAATTCCATCCAAAGCATTCTTTGGGTCTTGAATTTTGTTCTGTCTTCTTGCATCCATCTTTATGTAGCCTCTCCATTTATTTCTCATCCCCTGAATCATTTAAAATTTAAATCCCAAAATTTAAATTTCAAATTCAAATTCCAAATTCAAATTTTAAATTTAAATTTCAAATTCAAATTTTAAACAATTTTAAATATCATGTGTAATAATATGTAATTTCAAAAAATTTAAAATTTTAATTACATATTTTTAAACATGATTTAAAAATTAAATCTCAAATTTAAAAATTAAAATTTTCTATTTTTCGGCCCACGGGGCTCGGAGGCCCGAAACTGCCATGGGCAGCCCCCAACCCTCGGGGGGGATGGCAGCCCACGGCCATAGGCTTGGTGCAGTCCAGTTGGCTGCATGCCCGGGTGGGTGCAGCAGTCCGCCAGGCTGCAGGCAACGCCTGCAGCCATGGGCTGCACACCCGGGTGATGGCCAACCCTTGGGTGGGCCACGGCTACCCCTGGCTGTAGGCAAAGCCTGCGGTCGTGGGTGGTCATGGCCAAGACAGGGGTTGCCGTAGCCCCATCCTACCCGAGGGCAGGGGCTGCAGCCCCTCCAAGGCTGATGGCCTATCCCGAGGGGTCGTGCCTTGATTTTTGTGCCATATTCCAATTTTCTCATTAGGATCTCCAAAAATTAATATGAATCCTAATTAAATTGAAATTTTCCACACATCAAAATTTCAACCTTTAAATTAAATTTAACTTTTGGAAAAAAATAAATTGCAATCTTCAAACTTCAATCTCCTCCAAGAATAATTACATAAAATTTCCTAAACTGTTTCCGGTGTACAAAAATTCTAATCATAATAATTCTAAGAGACAAAAAATTAAAATCCATGGGAAAATTACAGTAATAATAAACTGCTCCCATGGTTACATAAAAATTCCTAGATACAATTTTCTAAATTCTAAGGAACCATAACCGGCAAAAACAAGCATGCTTACAACAATTTAAAAAATTAAAATAACCACATACTGCATACATAATACATGATAACAACATAAAAGAATCCTAGAATGCCACTCTCTAAATATCAAATCCATACATAAATAAAAAGACTAATTAATTGTCTAATTTATATACATGGCATAGTCATGAGATGGCTCTGATACCAATTGTAGGAAATAAATCGATAAAAACATACCAGAGTGGCGCAGCGAAACAATAAAAATTTTTTCAAGATCGTTAAATATCTCATGATGTCATATACAATAAACCAACAACAATTAAAACTCATACCTCAAGGACGCCAATCTGCAGGAAGAGAATGATCGGAGGGCTTCAACCAACTAGCCTTCTTTACTATTCTCCAATTCCCGAATGACTGAGTATGTGGGCACTCTGAACCTCGATCAGTATGCTAGCACTGCTAGTCTTCTTCCGACCACCCAGATCTCTAAAGAACTTATTGTCACGGTGGGTTATGCAGCAATAAGCCTGCTCACCTGAGAGTCTGTGGTCTGAGAGAATTGGAGTGGCAGGACCTTTATTTATAGACTTGCATGAGGTGATCCTCTGAATTCGAATTGGATTAGAATAAGACTTTCTCCCTTATCCACTCACAAAATCTGAATTTTCTAGGGCCAAATCCCAACCAAAAATTCGGCCAATCTTTGAGATTATCTAATCCAAATTTAAACAAGATTTTAACTAGAATTTTATCTCCTCATTCCCTCATAAAAAACCGATTCCCCTTTGTGCCAAAAACAAGACTAGATTTGGTCATTAAAGTGTGAGGAGAATTAAAATCCAATTAGGATTTTCAAGCTTGAATTTTATCTCATCCTTATCCATATAAAACTGAAAATCTCCTTGAGATTTGCCCTCAAAATTTCAACCACTTTTAGGGAGGAGAGAATCCAAATTCAACTGGGATTGAAACTTGAATTTTTCTCTGCATCCTTATCCATAAAAACTGAAAATCTCTTGGAGGATTTTCCTCAATGAAAATTCGGCCACTTTTGATGGAATTGGGATTCAAAATTCAAGTAGGATTCAAATAAGGTTTTCCTTTTCATAATCCAACTCAAATTCAAATTCAACCCTTGTGGAATTATCCACAAAGAATTCGAATTCCACTTGGACTGTAATTCAAACTTTGAATTTCAAACTTTAAAATTCAAATTTCAAATTTCAAATTTAAATTTCAAATTCAAAATTCAAATTTGAATTTCAAATTTAAAATTCAAATCCAAAATTCAAATTCAAATTTCAAATTTCAAATTTCAAAATTCAAATTTCAAAATCCACAAACAGTTGTATTTCAAATTCTTGTTCTCATGGATAATTTTCTACAACTCCAATCCAATCTCAAATAAAATCATGGCAACTTTATTTGGAGTTCGAATAATTGTGTACTCTATTATCCAAAACAAAATCTGAATTCAACCGGAGAGAATCTTGTCCACCATCCTAATCCTATGTCAACACCATCAATGCATAATCAACTAGCCAATAGCATACTTAAATCAATTTGCCAATCGTTAAGCAATTATATCGAGCTAGTAGAGGTACCAATTCAACATATATAATCGGGCTCCCATGAATCCATATGATCATCATTCTTACCGAACAACTCAACCATATGATCACTAATTTCAGAGTCACACCACTATAAACCTGAAACTGAACTCCCAATTATATACCGTATTACGTAAGCCTGTGACAAGCTATCGTCCAATGACCTTATCATGTATGTAGAACCCTCATATGATATCCATGATCAGCCTTAGGTCAAAGTCCGTTCAATCCTACTGATCAGGCTATCTTAAAGTTTCATTATACTTCTGAATAAGAAAATGATTATTTACCATATGTGAATAAGAAGTCATCCGCCCAGCAGACGACCCAAGGCCTTATCCATTTTCACATCCAGTACAATGCCTTTAAGAGGATATCGTTAACTCCTTATTAGAGCTATGATTCCGATATCTGTAAACAAACCCTTCATCGTATACAAGTCATGCACCCAACGAACCGGTCTATATGCTTACTACCTCTGAGATGCTTTAGCCATTAAAACATCAAAGCACACAAGTCATACACATGAAGTAGTTCATTCACTCAGGATTAAAGTTACTACACAATGAACGTCAAAAGCAGATTGATCCACTCATAATAGACTACGTAGATCAATCATGCTTTAGTCCCGGTCTAATATGTCACAACCAAACAACATATCTATGTCTCTACTTGGGAGTCTATGGTCCAGACAGTCAAGACAAACTGTCCCCACCATGGCTTTAGACAACATAATAGTCTTAACATGAGTTAGATGCTCGGTCTAACCCCATAGACTACAGACCTTAGTTTAGACCGCTTACTTTAGAACATTGTCTTCTTGCATACAAAAAGTCCATTGCATGCAACGTTCTAACAGTTTTAACACAAGCAGTAAGGGAAGCATATTTGCTTATATTTACTTTAACATGTAAATAGAATGAGGACAAACAGCAATATAATGAATAACCTCTATATATAATTTTATTATCCAGTTCAAAATAAATACATCAAAATGTCTCTAATGCTTAGGGCATTTCCTAAAACATATAAACAGTATCGCTAAATTTTCAGTGCGAACACTACTGCAGTAAGTTCTAAATCGTGCGTAGGATAATTTTTCTCATGATCCTTCAACTGACGTAAAGCATAGGCAATCACCTTGCCGTCTTGCATCAGAATTGCTCCTAATCCCATTTTTGATGCATCGCTATATATCACGAATGTCCCCTCTTCAGTAGGAAGTGTAGGGATCGGTGCACTCGTTAACCGCTTCTTCAATTCTCAAAAGCTCCTTTCACACTCTTCTGTCCATTCATACTTCCTCTCTTTGTGCATAAGAGCTGTGAGAGGTGCAGCTAATCGTGCGAACTCTTCTAAATATCTCCTATAATAGCCAGCCAAATCTAAGAAACTTCATATTTCTGTTACATTCTTAGGTCTGGCCATTCATTGATTGCCTGTACTTTAGCAGGATCTACAACGATTCCTTCTTTGGAGACTAAGTGTCTGACGAAATATACTTTGTCTAGCCAAAATTTGCATTTGGAGAACTTGACGTAGAGTTGGTGCTCTCTTATCGTACGAAGAATGATCCTCACGTGTTCCTCATGCTCCTCACGAGTCATCAAATATATAAGTATGTCATCTATAAATACAATGACAAACTTATCTAAGAATTCCTTAAAGACTCTATTCATCATATCCATTAATGCAGCTGGAGCATTTGTTAACCCAAACGGCATTACAAGAAATTCGTAATGACCTTGACGGGTCCTGAACGCTGTTTTTGGAATATCGTTCTCCTTGATCCGTAGCTGATGATACCTTGATCGTAGCTCCTTTAGCTCTGTCGGTGCCATTCGGTATGGCGCCTTTGAGATAGGTATGGTTCTTGACATTAATTCAATCTCAAAGGAGATCTCCTGTTCTGGTGGCAATCCCGGTAATTCTTATGGGAAAACATCTAGAAACTCGTTGACAATAAGAACGTCTTCAGGTTGAAGCTTCTGCTCCTTCATCACATCCACTATATACGCTAAGTATCCAAACACAGCCACTAGACATTAGCCTTCTTACTTTCATCGAGTTGATCATCATCTATTTTTCATGTGATGAATTGACATATTCAAAGCCGTCTTCCTAATCGAGTTGGAATACTATTTTACACTTCCTACAATCGATTGTAGCTTGATACTTTCTCAGGAAATCCATTCCGAGAATTACGTCGTAATCGGCCAGCTTCATCACGATCAATTCCGCATATATCTCTCTATTTGCCATAATTATTGGTACATGAGGTAACCAGTAATTGGACATCAACATTTCACCTGAGGGTAGAGTCGTTCTAAATGTCATACCCATGCTATCCTTAGGATATCCTATCCTATCCGTAAATTCATATGAAATAAATGAATGTGTGTCTCCAAAATCAAATAAAATAGACGCCAAATGTTTAGCGACAGAAAGCTTAACTATCACTACACTGGAAGTTCCAAATTCCGCATCCTCTTTTGTGTAGACCATGACCCAAGCATCTGCACGAGGCATGCATTCTTGTCTTTCTAGTGTCATCGAAGGCCCTTCAACTTTCACCTATAGTGCATGAGCTTGGGGACGTTGATGTTGTGGCTGAAACGTACCCTACACATTTTATTGATTTTCTAGGCAGTTCTTGGCAAAATGGCTGTCTTTTCCGCATTGAAAACAGGCATTTGGAGCATATTTGCATCGGCCCAGATGTCTCTTCCCATATACTACACAATCACGAACAATAGTTCTGGTATTATTATTCAGCCTTTGTTGCTAATTCTAATTATTCTGATTTCGATTTCTGGAAAAATTGCCTTTTCTTTTTCCCTGCTGCTATTGACTTACAGCGTTGGACTGTCCTGTCTTGGCATTCTAGTTTTGCTTACTACTCTGACCGGTCTGAGTTCCTACTTGAGTAGCTTTAGCCAAGACTTTTTCCTTCTTCTTGGCATCCCAGATTTTCTCCTTCTCTTCTCTTTGTCGAGCTAAATGGTACTCAGATCTTAGAACTCGACTAACATAGTCAGCTACCATAGTGAGTGGTGTTAATCCACTATCCACAAATGTCGAGATGTCGAGTTGAAACATCTTGAGCATCTTTCGTATTTTCTCCCTCTCAATAAGGACGACGTATGGACATAATCGGGACAGTTGATCAAACTTTTAGCAGATTTCGCTTACTGTCATGTTCCCCTGTTTCAATTCTGTAAACTCTCTTTATTGAGGTTGTAATAGTACGAGGTCAAAGTACTTCTGATTAAATTCTTCTAAAAATTCTGCCCATGTCATTACACCACATTTCTTCTCAGTTTGATGGTGTCCTACCAAAACCTTGCATTCTTCCTTAGCACAAAGGACGCACACATGACCTTTTCTTGTTCTGTTAAATCCATGAATTCTAAGATCGTTTGAATTGAAAAAAGCCACTCTTCTGCTTCTAACGGGTTTGTAGAGCCCTCAAATTCAAGTGGCTTCATCTGTCGAAATCTTTCATACAATGGTTCTTGATTTATTCAAGGTTGAGGTTGAGGTTGAGGTTCAAGTACCACTTCAGGCATACCCTGAGGTGCTACTTGTTCTACTGCAGGAGCTGGCTATGGTTGAACTTCTTCAACATGTTGTCTACGTTCCTTCTGTTCTAACCGTTGCCTTAATTAAGCATTCACCCTCATTTGTTCTTCTAGAAGGGCTTGTAATTCGTCAACCCTTTTTGAAAGGGCAAGACGCCCTCTCCTATTTCTTGTGTTTTGCGCATCCACCATATTCTCTTATTTGCCTATAGTGGCATGAAAATCACTCGTTAGATTTTTTTCCAAACATATTTTTACAATATAAGTAAAAATAGATTTTAAACATTATGCAATGTTAACACCTTATCATTTTAACTTATCATAATTTCATAACATAATACAGTATTTATGTACATATCAACATTTATATATATATCACTTTAAGGCTCTTTTTCAAAATGGTCTTTCAACACGGTCATACATGTACAAATACAGACATATACATTTATACATCTTTATATATTTTACATTTTAATCCCCTGGTTGATCTATCGAAAATTCTTCCGGATCTTCCTCTTCCTCATCCGAATCATTTCTGATCCAAGATGATGTTCCTCTTCCCAACAGGGGACTCATCTCATCTTGTTGCCTAGATGGGCTAGCCTTATGGTCATTAGCCATAGGTCCTCCTCCATAAAGACGGTCTAACATTGCCTCTTGCAATAATTGCTCTCGTCTAATGCACACCATGCACTCTATCTAAAGCTCTTCTTTAACTTTGGCTACTGTAATAATGAACTCTCTTAGAGTAAGGGAATAAGGTGGAGTTACCCTCTGTCGAAGCTCTACTGTAAGTCCCTTCCAAAACATATCACAAAAATCCTTGTCAGTGGTATTAGGGAGAGGACATTTTCTCATGATGTTCTCCTTGAATCATACCACATATGTAAACACTGTATCACTGAGCGACATTTGAAGCTCTCTGCTCGGAGAATGAACTCTCTAACATCGGCCAGTTTGGGCCATGTAGGTGATGGTGTGGTGGCCCGCCCTTCATGGAGGCAACAGTACTAGCATAGTAGAGCTTTGAAGTCCACCATGATAGACTATTACCTCTATGGGTCACCGACAACTTACTTATAACTCGTCTTTGTTATTTACTGATCGTAATTTAAACTTAAATTTTATTATGAAAACTAGGGATTTTTTTTTAAAACTTATCTTGAAACTACAGAGTCGTAAAACATCATGAAACACACACTGTAATACACATCATATTCTGTTATACTTAATTTAGATCATGTTACAAACATCTAAACAAACTTTCAAAATCTGCTCAGTGAAAAATATAAGCAAGCCCATTTCCCTCGCCCAGCCTTGACGGCAGATGCTGATCCTACTGCTCGTCCATCCACTAGCTACTGGTGTACATGTTTCTTACCTGTAACATGAATAAACTTGTGAGCGACAGGCTCAATAAGTTCAAACATACAAACTGGAACATAAAACATAAAATCATAAAAAGTACTATTAATATAATAGTAAATTTGACTCTTGATCATGAATAGTAAGGTTGACTTTGATCCGTACTATTCGTGCTAACTCTGACCTAAGCTGCTACACATACAGTTAGTACATATTACACTCAATTATGGCAAATCTCAAGTCTTAGGTCTTTATCTTGCATTAAGTTCTGGTGTTGGGCCCCTGGATTGGTCGTACCGTAGTGTATGCATGACTGAGAGGGACTCTAGAGAGCGACCCACTGATCAATCCTCTACAGTCTACATAATATTAGACTTCCGTACCCGGGACGTACCACCATTAGTTTGGAAGCCATATCATATCTGAACATGAAGAACCTCCACCTGTGTGGGAGGCCGGTACGCCAATACTGGTTTAATTACCGACATTCATATGGTTCCTGACTGGTGGCATTATGATTACCTCCTGGGTTTGGAACTCTTTACATCATGTTCTTTATTTGTGATAATTTATTTTTCCACGTTAGTGTGCATATAGCACCTTAATACTTATTTACATATCATACATAGCATATAAACATAGCAAGTAAATTCATGCTGCAGACAAATAAATGTCTGAACTTACAGATATTTTGCTAGCGTTTCCTTTCTTGGGTCAACCGGCTTCCTTATATCGCCTTTTTGTTGATTTCCTATAACTGAAATAAACCACGGTTCACGGTTATTTTTTTACTATTCACTTCATATTTAAAATATTGTAAAAATATGAAATTTCTGATTTTAGATCCCTAATTATTCGTTTGGGATTCATATTTTCATTTCTGTATTTATTATATGGCTGAGGATACTATTTTGGGCCTTAATATCACTTTTCTTAACTTTTTGACAAAATGACCATTTTACCCCTAACTTTTGACAAAATAACCATTTCATCCCTAACGGGATTTTCCCCCATTTTTCTGACTTACGATTCTATTTTAACCTTAAGAAATTTAATAAAATCATTCTGGGACTTTTGCGGTCTTTTTCTAGTAATTTGGAAAATTTTGGTCAAAAAGACCATTTTGTCCCTAACGAGACCGCAGACCGTAAAATTTTCATTTTAATGTTTTAACTGGGTTTTCTTGTTCCAAAAATCATAAGATAATCTTTTTTAGGTCTTACCAAGCTTTTACGACATTTCTTGTTGAATTGCTTGGGTTACTATTCACCCGACCCTCAGGTGGTACTATTCCGACCCTCGGGATCGTTTCTCTTTTTTTAACCATTCGGGACCTCAAATGGACATTTCACTATTATTAAAATCATCTATTGTCCTTCCTTGAGCCTGGGTCCCTGAGGGGGCTCGGGTTTCCTGTTCCCAACCCTATTTTTACCCCTCGTTTACCAAATTGCCCTTCGGGCATCCTGAAAATTTCGGCAGTATTTCTGTTGAAATTCTAGGTTCCCGGCATTTTGGAAATGCCTCGAAACCATCTATTCTATTCTATCCTACCACGTACTATACCACAAACCAAATTTTATGTAAAAATTATAAACTTTTTATGTAAAAGTTTCCATTAAAAACCTAACTGTTTCTAACAGGATTTCAACCCGTTCTTTCTCATTTTTGAGCCCGGTTTTATACCCAATATGCACATGGTTTCATTCCATAACATATCATGCTAAAATAAGATTTTCACCCCTAACCTATACACGGTTTTTTTCTTGAAAAAAAAAACCTAAACAAAATTTTTGTTTCAAAACTCCATTTTTCCTTATTTATTTTCCACATCAACACATGCACATTACAACACAAAACCTAACATAACTCATCAAATTTTCATGCATTTTCCTCTTGGAAAGCCACGGATTTTCAATTGAAAATTTAAGCATAAACTTTTATTTCTCTCATCTCATTCCTTTACTTGTTTCTTCTACATAACAACACCATTTTTACAATCCAAATCCAACAACACAATACTCTCATTTTTCCCTATGATAACCCATGGATTCCACATGAAAAGCAAGCACAAAAATTAGTGTTTTTCAATTCTATTTAATCCATTTCTTTCATTTCATTTTCACATACTTTTCAACACCAAAAACCAAACAAATCTTCATCAAAATTTCACCATTTCATACCATGTATAACCCACAGTTTTAGTGAGCAAAAATGCACATAAAACCTGATTTTTCATGCTCTTATTCTTCACTTAACCTAACCTCATACCATTAACACACTTTCAAGCAAAAATCCATCAAACAAAAACTGAATTTTCCATCTCAAAACAGCCCCCCTATCCCACGGATTTTTCATAGAAAAACAAGAGAAAACCATGCAATGGAGGTTTACCTTGCTTCCTTGATTCCTTGAACTTGGAGATGAACTTTACACACTTTCTTGAAGAAAATTTGAAGAAATTTTCCTGTTTTTAGTGAAGGGAACCCACAGCTACTTGGACACCAGAAAACACAAAGTTTTTTTTGGTTTTTCATGGCCAAAACTGTGTATAAATTAGCCCAAAAAGGAGGGACTAAGTTGTAATTGTTTTAAGGGCATTTTTGCAAACATTTTATGCAATTTTTATAAACTTTAAGGGCTGTTTTGTAAGGATTATAAAATAAACAGATTTTTTTTTTGAAATCCCATCCAAATTTTGCCAACTAATATGCCCTAAAACCATCTTGAATTTTGGCTAAACCTTATTTGACTTTTCATGTTGACTTTACTTCCTAACCATTGGATTAAAGTGAGTTTAAACCCTAACCCTTGGATTTGAATGTAATCTTACATCCCTTCAAAGTTCCACATTCAATCTTTGACTACTCTCATTAATTTGGGTCAAACTTTTTGACCAAAAGTCAAACCGAATGGTTTTACACCGAAATCTTGTAGACGAGTTTCTGAGGCTGTTCATGCGATCGGTTTTCTTTATTTCACTCCGGTTTGCCTAAAAATCAATCCCGTAAGTATATTGTCTGTTAGTGCCATACAGTATATTTCTAGAATTTTTGAAACCGAAAAGGCATATTTTGTCCGATTTCGGTTCGGTAAAATTTTCCGTTCCTGAACACGCTCTTATTTGCACCGTCAAAACATTTCATCACGTTCTAAATAATATTAAAACATATGTTTTACAATTATACATATAAAAATCATTGTATGCTCATGTTATACAAAATTTCTCGATTGTGACATTCACCCCTCCTTATAAAATTTTTGTCCTCGAAAATTAGAATAAGTGAGGGTATAAAGCTTTCATCTCATCTTCATATTCCCACGTAGCCTCCTCAACACTGTGGTTTCTCTATAGAACCTTGACTAGTGGGTTCGTCTTATTTCTAAACACCTTTTCTTCACGCGCCAAAATCTACACTGGTTGTTCTTAATAGGTCAGATCTTCTTAAACATGTATAGGTTTATACTTCAGCACATGCGATGGATCAGGTACGTACTTTCTTAACATTGATACATGGAAGACGTTGTGTACTGCCGATAAATCTGGAGGTAATGCTAACTTATAGGCTACCTTCCCAATGCGTTCAATTATTTCAAATGGCCTAATATATCTTGGACTCAATTTTCCCTTTTTACTGAATTGCATTATGCCTTTCATTTGCGATACCTTGAGGAATACGAAATCCCCTTTTTCAAACTCTAAGAATCTTCGTCGTTTGTCTGCATAACTTTTCTATTGGCTTTGAGCGATCTTCATTCTTTTCTGAATCTTTGCAACTATCTCTGAAGTTTCCTGTATGAAATCAATCTTGTGCAGCTGCTTTTCTCATAGATTGTGCCAATGAACAGGTGACCTACACTTTTGTCCATATAAAGCTTCATACGGTGCCATTCCTATGGAAGCTTGATAACTATTGTTGTATGAAAATTCTATCAATGCTAGTTTCTCATTCCAACTTCCGGGGAAATCTATAACGTAGGCTCTGAGCATGTCTTCCAATGTCTGAATAGTCCGCTCTAACTGTCCATCTGTCTGGGGATGGAAAGCTGTACTAAGGTGTAGCTCTATCCCCATAGCTTCTTGTATACACTTCCAAAATGCTGAAGTAAACCGTGCATCTCGATCTGAAACAATAGACTTTAGGACTCCATGTAGCTGAATAATATTAGACACATACAACTGTGCTAATTTCTCCAAGGTGAAGGTCGTTTTCATGGCTATAAACGGTGTTGTCTTGGTCAATCTATCTACAGTCACCCAGATAGCATCATCCCCTTCTAGGGTCTTAGGAAGCCCTACTATGAAATCCATGGTAATATGCTCCCATTTCCACTCCAAAATTTCTAGAGGTTCCAATTTTCCTTTAGGATGTCTATGCTTGGCTTTGACTCTTTGACAAGTCAGGCATCTACTCATAAATTCTGCAATATCGTTCTTCATCCCTTTCCACCAAAACTATATCTTGAGATCTTGTTACATTTTGCTGGCTCCCGGATGAACGGAATATGGTGTTTCATTAGCTTCTGCCATGATTCGTCTTCTAAGTCCTTCATTAGCTAGGACACAGATTCTCCCTCAATATAAAAGCATTTTGTCATTGGAGATGCTTACATCTGACTTCCTACCCTCGAAAACCTCTTTTCAAAGTTTTATTATATGGCGAACCGTGCCCTTAGCGGCCCAGACCGTCACTAAAACCTTTCTTCTGTAACTGATATTTATACTTTCTTATAATTTGTACTTAATCTGATACCATAAATTTTAGGGATTTTCTTTTTGTTGCGTACATCATTACTATTTACGTACAGTACAACTATTAGTTACTATTCAAAAATACTACTTAACGGTTACTGTTTGAAAATACTGTTTAACCATCACTATTCAAAATATACTATTTAGCATTACTATTTACAAATACTGTTTACTTAAAACTCATACGGAAGAATATTCACGGTGTGTCCATAACCTCCCCTCACATCTACTTCTGCTGTCGTCATCGCCTATAGATGATTTAAGCCATAGGACGCTTACCTATAGCATGAACACTTTGTGAGCTTTACGCCCAATAAGCACAACATGCTTACCACAAAACATATTTAAACATAATACATATTTAAAATCGTATGATCGTACAACCATCGTAGATACCATATAGCACATCATGTATCATATCACCACGTATCACATCATCATATACTTCATGCAGAACATAGTATATCTTATACTGAAAGCATCTTATGAAACTAGAAGCATAGAGAGCTAATGTATACAGTGATTGATCCGGTTATGTTTATTTATACTTCAAATATTCTTTTCTTTCTCTTGTCTACTTTTAGCTCCTGTGTCAGTACTGTGTGTGCGCAGACCA
Source organism: Antiaris toxicaria (assembly GCA_035233585.1). Classification (NCBI taxonomy): domain Eukaryota; kingdom Viridiplantae; phylum Streptophyta; class Magnoliopsida; order Rosales; family Moraceae; genus Antiaris; species Antiaris toxicaria. The sequence goes on along the minus strand of CP141156.1, from coordinate 99,950,369 downwards.
ACGGTAATGCTCGAGGTCACTAAAAAGTCAGAGAGCCATCAACAGAGGCTCAACTTTTTGCTTTTATCTTACTTTAACTCTGAAAACCCTTTCGATTGAAAGAGCCAGTACGACACGCCTATTAAATTCCATCTTGTTTATCTATTCTAGTCATGTACTTCTCTAAGCTATCCCAAATCCTATGCGGTAGGGTCGTATGGCTTCTAACTTGTTCTTTCATCAATCTACTTAATTGTGAAACTATATGCTCTTAAATATGCCGTGCATTGACGTGTGCATGGCATGAAATACTAAACATATAGTAAACATCATTTTACATCATTTTTATTCATGCCGTAGGCGGAGTTGTACTTACCTAATTGCAAGCAATATCGTACTCGTTCTCACGCATCTATCAGCTTATAAGTTACCACCTGTCATCAATAACATATCCCATCAGTGCTTTTGCTGAGTCACTAATACTGTTAGTGACTATCACTTACATCTCTACGTGGTACCGAGGTCCATCGGTACCCTAATGGCCTACCTTGGGGATTTGGTGTTCAACCCCTAGTGTTGTTTGGTTAATTGTCTTCTTGACAGATTACTCATTGTTCCTTACAGTGTTGCTCAGAACACAGTCCTTGACTGGTTGCTAACCAATCAACTGACTGGTCATCTCGCATATTGGTAGCTATGTAATCTACTGGGTTACTATGAGTAACTTGGTGTAGTAACCAGCCGGGTTACTTTGCCTATTTGGGTGTGGTAGCCTTCTAGGCTACTATTCTTTTGGTGTAGTGGCCTACCGGGCCACTATGGCTTGTTTGACGTAGTAGCCTATAGGGCTACTAAGACTCGTTTGGTGTAGTAGCCTACAGGGCTACTAAGACTCATTTGGTGTGGTAGCCTACCGAGCTACCCACACTATCTTGTTTGTGTTAAAAAAAATTATTTTGGTTTACTTATAAAAATTCCCAAAAAAATTATGTGTTTGAAACTCGTCCCCTTATCACCCCGTTGGAAGGTGGGGGATGTTTTTATGAAAAATCATGTTCATATATTTAGAATGTTATAAATACATAATTATTTGAGGTATGTAAAATACATTTTTAATGCTTGCATTTTAGAGGTGGTTTTGAACCATTTTTGAAAAACTGTTTTGGAACTAAATCGAAATGACTTCGTTTGCAAATTTAGCAATCATGAAAGTTTTCATCCTCGACGAGATGAACAAATCTCATGTTTACCTCGGAGCCTATATCAAACTCTAACGGCTCCTAAACTCATTAAACTCATGGGCTGTGTGCCCAGTTTTACAAAAACTTCCAGTTTTACACCATTTTGAAAACAGCTCAATTTAAGGCCCGAAACGGCCAAATTTCTAAAACATACACAAGTCGTTTTCAAGATCTCGACGAGATCTACAACTTTCGTGTTGAGCCCGAAGTTTGATTTGGACTCTAAGGGGTTCGTTTTTTATAAAATCCAAGATTGCTGTCTGGGGTCGGGTCCTGTTCCCAATTTTGTTCCTAGTTTGGGCACCGAGTGAAAAACACTCAAAAAACCTATCTTCATGTTGTTTTTGGCCAAAGGCTATATGAGCCAAAAACGACTATAACAAAATTTCCTTAAAACATCATGTTTTACCAAATCCTAAATTTGGAACCTAAATGGGTCAAAATTACCAAAAATCCACGGCCTATTCTCAGGATAGTTTTGCATCCAACCACATCATTAAACGTTCATGCCTCTCACATGCACTTAACCTTATGTAAAATTTTGTAAACATAACCACAACCATATAAACTTAAAAATGAAAACTTAAGGGCTCAAAATAAAATTATTACAACCCATGTGCATAAACAAATATACATAAATGGCTTTGATCAAAACTTAAAATCACTAACCACAAAAACTAAGGGGTTTTGGTTATTACCTCTTCGTGCTTTGAACTTAGGCTTGGATGACAAAGTGACAGTTGGAAACCAAGAAGAATGAAGGTCGGTTTTATGCTAACAAACACCAAAATATTTCTCTTAACATCAACTTAAAACAAGAGAACTAATATCACAAAATTTGATCTAGAATCTTACCCTTGAAAAACTTGAGATGATTTGGAAATTATTTCTCCTAGCATAAGCTTGAAGAGGTTTGTTTTTGGCAAATTTTTGGCAAGGTTTTGAACTTGAAGAATGGTGGTTTTTGGGGCTAGAGGGTGGTCGGCTACAGCTAGGAGAAGAGAGAGAGTGAGTTGAAAATTTTGGAGTGTGGAAATGAAGAAACTAAACCCAAAGGTATGGCCATCCCTTTTATAGACAAATCCCAATCTCATTTAACTATCTTAAGCTTGATTAATCAAGCCAACTTTAAGCTAATTTTGGAGACAAAAACCTGTCCATTTCAGTACCTAAAATTAGAAGGCATGCGTCCATTTAAGGGAGAGGGTGAGGAAGGAATGGTGATGTGAGGTTTGTGAATTGTTTATATAATGTGTCATCAACTAACCCATTATTTTGTTAGTCACTTTTTGGGGTTTTTAGCTGCTATAAATTAGCTGGTTTTCTAGCTAGAGTACACAATTTTGGGGTCAAGAAATTTCATCTATGTTGCTCTCTTTGCAGTCCAGTCTTATCCTGTGATTTTCGGTCCTTTCTCGTTAGTGCTCAAATAATCACCCAAAAAATTAGATTTTCTGAATCTGATTTTTATGCAGATGGTTTTTAGTTGGTTTATATTATCTATGAGCCCATTTTACACTAAATTACTACTCATACCCTATACTGTGGTTGTGTCTACACTGTATTATACTTGCATACGCATACTGAAGCATTTTTGCGCGATGTTTCTAACACAGTTTCTCGTGACTAATTTGGATGTGCTGAGTCCATTTTTGTCAATCTCTTGGTGAGAAGAGGTCAATCAAACCGTTGTTAGGAAATGCCCTAAGCATTAGAGACATTTTGATGTATTCATTTTGAACTGGATAATAAAATTATATATAGAGGTTATTCATTACATTGCTATCTGTCCTCGTCTTATTTACATATTAAAGTAAATGTAAGCAAATATGGCTCACTGACCGCTTGTGTTAAAACTGTTAGAACGTTGCATGCAATGGACTTTTGTATGTGAGAAGACAATGTTCTAAAGTTAGCAGTCTAAACTATGGTCTGTAGTCTATGGGGTTAGACCGAGCATCTAACTCATGTTAAGACTATTATGTTGTCCAAAGCCTTAGAGGGGACGGTTTGTCTTGACTGTCTGAAGCTGGACTCCCAAGTAGAGACATGGATATGTTGCTCGGTGGTGACATATTAGACCGGGACTAAATTGTGATTGATCTACGTAGTCTGCTATGAGTGGATCAATCTACTTTTGACGTTCATTGTGCAATAACCTTAATCCTGAGTAAATGAACTTCTTCATGTATATGACTTGTGTACTTTGATGTTCCAATGGCTAAAGCGTCTCAGAGGTAGTAAGCTTATAGACCGGTTCGTTGGGTGCATGACTTGTATACGATGAAGGGTTTGTTTGCAGATATCGGAATCATAGCTCTGAAGAGTTAAAGGTATCCTCTTAAAGGCATTATACTGAATGTGAAAATGGACAAGGCCTTGGGTCGTCTGCTGGGCGGATGACTTCTTATTCACATATGGTGAATAATCATTTTCTTAATTCGGTAGTATAATGGAACTTTAAGATAGCCTGATCAGTAGGATTAAACAGACTTTGACCTAAGGCTGATCATGGATATCATATGAGGGTTTTGCATATATGACAAGGTCATTGGATAGTAGCTCGTCACAGGCTTACGTAATACGGTATATAATTGGGAGTTCAGTTTCAGGTTTATAATGGTGTGACTCTGAAATTAGTGATCATATGATTGAGTTGTTCGGTACAGAATGATGATCATATGGAATCACGAGAGCCCGATTATATATGTCCAATCAGTCCCTCTACTAGCTCCACATAATTCCTTAACGTTTGGCAAATTGATTTGTGTATGCTATTGGCTAGTTTATTATGCATGGATGGTGATGACACAGGATTAGGATTGTAGACAAGATTCTCTCTGGTTGGATTTAGATTTTGTTTTGGATAATAGAGTACACAATTATTCGAACTCCAAATAAAGTTGCCATAATTTTATTTGAGATTGGATTGGAGTTGTAGAAAATTATCCATGAGAACAAGAATTTGAAACACAACCGTTTTTTGTGGAATTTGAAATTTGAATTTTGAAATTTGAAATTTGAATTTTGAAATTTGAAATTTGAATTTTGAATTTGAAATTTGAATTTGAAATTTGAATTTGAAATTCGAATTTGAAATTTGAATTTGAAATTTAAATTTGAAATTTGAAATTTGAAATTTGAATTTGAAATTCGAATTTGAAATTTGAAATTCAAATTTTGAATCACAGTCCAAGTAGGATTCGAATTTGTTGTGAAAAATCCACAAGGTTTGAAATTCGAATTTGAGTTGGATTTGGAGAGGATATTCTTGTTAGAATCCTACTTGAATTTTGAATCTAAATCCCAACAAAAGTGTACGAAATTTTTGAGGATAATCCTTAAGGAAATTTCGGTTTTTTTGTGGATAAGATTCAAGGGAAAAATTCAAGTTTCAATCCCAGTTGAATTTGGATTCTCTCCTCCTTGAAAAGTGGCCGAAAATTTGGAGGATCTCTCCTAGGAAAATTCGGTTATTTTGGATAAGGTTGAGATAAGATTCAAGCTTGAAAATCCTAGTGGAATTTTTGATTCTCCCTTATCCATAATGGCCGAAATCTTTAGGAGATATTCTCCTTGTAATTTTCGGATTTTTTGGGTTGAAAAAGGGAAATAAAATTCTAGTTAAAATCTTGTTTAGATTTGGATTGGATTTATCCTAAGAAAACCGAATTTTTTGTTGAGATTCTCCGCTGGAAAAGTTCAGATTTTTTTGGTTATGGATAAGGGAAAATATCTTTTCCTAATCCAATTCAAATTCAGAGAATCACCTCATGCAGGTCTATAAATAGAGGTCCTACCACTCCAGTTCTCTCAAACCACAGACTCTCAGGTGAGCAGGCTTATTGTTGCACAACTAATCGTGACAATAAAGTTCTTTAGAGATCTGGGTGGGCGGAAGAAGACTAGCAGTGCTAGCATACCGATCGAGGTTCAGAGTGCCCACACACTCAGCCATTCGGGAATTGGAGAATAGTAGAGAAGGCTAGTTGGTTGAAGCCTCCGGTCATTCTCCTCCTGCAAGATTGGCGTCCTTGAGGTATGAGTTTTAATTGTTGTTGGTTTATTGTATATGGCATCATGAGATATTTAACGATCTAAAAATTTTTATTGTTCCGCTGCGCCACTCTGATACGTTTTTACCGATTTATTTTCCTACAACCGTTTCCTCGATATCGTATCCTTATTAGGGTTTCTATCGTTGCTTTGCTCAGACGTTCGGTTTGAGCTTTTCGGGTGATCTATTCACCAGTCATGTATCAGGAATGGTCGTTCGGACCAGTTCCCTGATACTACATATCTCACACATTTATACACATAATAAGGTGGACCGGATTCACTGTCGGATACCCCCCTTCATTTTATGGATAGAAGTAAATACTACCATACCCGTTTAATCTATTCCATTAAACATTACACTACATTTTTTGACTAAATCCCTTATTACGTTGAGATTAAGCTTTATAGTTTGTGAGGGTCATTTTAGTGGTTTTCTACTCCTTACACGGCCTCTCACATGGTCATCTACACGGGCATGTACAAGGTTACACGGGCGTGTCTTTACTCAACACGGCCGTGTCGTGGAAAGATTACATTTTCCTGATTGGTACACGGCATCTTACATGGTCCCATACACAGGCGTGTACAATTACATGGGCGTGTTGTTAATCAACAACGCCGTGTCTTAGAAAACTTTATTTTTTTTCCGATTGGTACACGGCGTCATACACGGCCGTGCACCTAGGCGTATCGCACTACACGGCCATGTTCATCAACACGTCCACTGACATTTCAACAACCTGATTAGTACACGGTTACTTACACGGCCGTGTACTTGACCGTGTTCACCTACATGGCCGTGTTTACTCACACGGCCTTATGTGTATGCATAGTACAATGGTACACGGCTACCTACACGGCCGTGTACCTGACCTTGTTCACCTATACGGTCATGTACAGTTGCTCGGTCATTTTTACATGCATAGTCTGGGCAGTACACGGCCATACACACGGCTGTGTATGTGCCTGTGTTCCTTAATTTTTGCACTAAATGCATCAAATCATCCCGAAATTTCTTATTAAATGAAATTTATGTTACAGGGAAGGGACGGTCCTTATATATTATTCTTGAATCCAGCTTCTGGGCTTTTTCAATATCTTTAACCAGAGAAGACTCTAATCATAGTACTGATAACTTCCCAGTTATTCACTCCAATCTAAAGGAGTTAATTTCTTGCTGTAAGGCTCTTGGTAACTCCTCTATTGGCAGTCTCTGTAGAGTAGTTGACTTTCTGCTTAAGGAATCAGCTACTCGGTTCACCTTTCCCGAATGGTAAAGGATTTCACAATTATAGTCCCTCACCAACTCTAACCATCTTCTCTGCCGCATGTTTAATTTCTTCTGTGTGAAGAAGTACTTCAAATTCTGGTGATCAGTGAAGATTTGACACTGAGCTCCATATAAATAGTGTCACCAGATTTTGAGTGCGAATACTATAGTAGCAAGTTCTAGGTCATGAGTGGGATAGTTCCTCTCATAGTCCTTTAATTGGCGTGACGTATAAGGTATCACCTTGTCATTCTGCATAAGTACAGCTCCCAAGCCTATTCTTGAAGCATCACTGTAAATTGTGAATTTTTCTCCTTCGGTGGGTAATGTAAGGATAAGTGTACTTGTTAATCTTCTCTTCAATTCTTGAAAACTTCTTTCACACTCTTTCATCCACTCGTATTTCTTTTCCTTATGAGTGAGAGCAGTGAAGGGTACGGTTAGCCGTGCGAACCCTTCCATAAACCTTATGTAGTAGCCGACTAGTCCCAAGAAGCTTTGTATCTCAGTCACACTCTTAGGAGCAGGCCACTCATTAATTGCTTCCTCCTTGAATGGATCTACAACAATTCCTTCCTTGGTCACCACATGCCTAAGAAAGTGCACTTTATCCAACCAGAATTCACACTTAGAGAATTTCGCATACAACCGATGGCTTCTCACGGTGTGAAGAACAATTCTTAGATGCTCGTCATGCTCCTTATGAGTCTTTGAATATATAAGTATGTCATCAATAAATACGATAACAAACTTATCAACAAATTCTTTAAAGACTCTGTTCATTAAATCCATAAATGTGGTTGGAGCATTAGTCAATCTAAACGGCATCACTAAAAATTCATCTTGACCGTATCGGGTTTTGAATGCTATCTTGGGAATATCACTCTCCCGGATTCTCAGTTGATGGCATCCCGAACGTAAGTCAATCTTCGAGAATACTGCTGTTCCTTTTAACTGGTCGAACAGGTCATCAGTTCTAGGTAGTGGATATCTATTCTTGATAGTAACCTTGTTCAACTCTCTATAATCGATACACATCCAGAGAGTTTCATCCTTCTTTTTAACAAATAAAACTGGAGTGCCCCATAGGGAGTAACTTGGTCAGATAAATCCCTTGTCAAGTAGCTCTTCTAACTGTACCTGTAGTTTTTTCAATTCTGCTGGGGCCATACAATATGGTGCCTTGGAAATTGGAGTTGTCCCTGGCAAAATCTCGATCTCGAATGAAATTTTCCTTTCCAGAGGCAACCTTGGCAATTCCTCTAGGAATACATCAAGAAATTCATTAACAACTAGAACATCTTCCGATCGCAAATTCTTCTCCTCCGTCATGTTTATCACATATGCCAAGTATCCCACACAATTACTAGCCATCAACTTCTTCACTTTCATTACATTGATCAATATCTTCTTTGGTTGATGAGATGTGTCTACATACTCAAAATTTTCTTGCTTGTCCGGTTGAAAGATTATTTTCTGTTTCTGACGGTCGACTAGGATCACATCATAGTCGACAATCTTTATTATGATCAAATTGACATACAGCTCCCTATTTGCCGCAATTACTGGCATATGACGTAACCAGTAATTCGACAGCATCACTTCTCCTGAAGGTAGGGTTGTTCTAAATGTCATCCCTATAGGATCCTTAGCATATCCTAACATGTCAGCAAATTCGTGAGACACAAAAGAATGTATGGCTCCTGAGTCAAAAAGTACACATGCCACATGGTTGAATACATAAAGCTGACCTATAACCACGTTTGATGTTCCCGCTTCAGCATCTTCCTTGGTAAAAACTATGACATGAGCGTCTGGTTTGGGAGTCTGTTCTGGGCATTCGGACCATACTGGTGGCACTCCTAAAGGCCCTTCAATCCTTCCCTTTAAAGCATGAGCATGAGGTGGTTGTTGGTGTGGAGGATATTATTGGTGCTGCTGCATTGGCCCTGAGGTATTCTGGCAGTTCATTCGATAATTTTTCACAAAATGCCCTTCTTGTCCGCACTGGTAACATGTATTCGTGCCAAATTTGCACTAGCCTGGATGCCTTCTTCCACACGTAGCACATGTGGGAAAACTCGGTCCGAAGCCTTGACTAGTCTTCCGCTGTTGATTGCAGTTGTCTTGGCTTCTGTTCCCATAAAAATTCCCTTTACTTTTACCCTATTGTTGTTGAGAACCTTAAGTGTTGGACTGATTAGGTCTATTCTAACCGGACTTACTACCTTGTCCAGTCTGCATCCTTCCTTGTGCTGACTTGGCGAGAATCTTCTCCTTTTTCTTTGCTTCCCAGACTGTTTCTCTTTCCTCTTTTTGTTTGAGTAAGTGATATTCAGCTCTGAGGGCCCTGCTTACACAGTCTGCCACTGAGGTAGGTGGTATTAGCCCACTGTCAGCTAAAGTAGCTATTTCTAGCCTGAACATGCCAATCATCTTCTGAATCTTTTCTCTCTCGATCGGGACCACATAAGGACATAACCATGATAGTTGATCAAATCTTCTGCACACTTCACTCACTGATTGGTTCCCCTATTTCAGTTCAACAAACTCTTTTTGTTGAGGGCGTAGAGCAGCTGGATCATAATATTTCTGGTTAAATTCCTCCAGAAACTCGTCCTAGGTCATCGTGGTCACGTCTCTCCTCATACGTACTATGTCCCACCAGAACTGGGCATCCTTTTTAAGTACAAAGGACGCGCGCAGAATCTTCTCTTGATTAGTTAAATTTATGAAGTCAAGAATCATCTGTAAAGAAGAAAGCCATTCCTCTACCTCAAGTGGATCAATCGGACCCTCGAACTCTGGCCGCTTCATTTGACGAAATCATTCATATAAGGGTTCCTGGTTCACCCTAGGTTGAGGCTGCTGAACCTCTAGAACAACCGACGGCACTGCTGGTACTGTTTCTATCGCCTACAAAGCATGGCCTTCTTCTTGGCCCTGTCGTTGTTCCATAGCAGACAACCATTGTCATAGTTCAGCATTCTCTTTCATCTGATTCTCTAGGAGGGCTTGTAGTTCCTCCACTCTATCTATTAGTGTAGGACGTCATCCTCTTCTTGCACTCATTGTGTTCTCTTTCTTCTAACCTTGCACAATAATCAAGAGTTAGATTTTCCATAAATAATCTTGGAAATATGGCAAAAATTTTAAACATATCATTTACTGCGAAGCATAAACACCTCAAAACATCTCATGTCATTTCATAACATTTTCTTATATCATACATGGCATACATAGGCATTTACATATACTGCATCGTCTAGACAATATTTGTCTTAACTTTTTACATACATACATATTTACATATGGGGTGTATTTACACACTTTCAGACTCGACTATTTTATTCATTTTGACCCAAGGGAAATTCCTCTAGGTCATCAGCATCATCGGAGTCATTGCCCGTAGACGTTCCCTGACGAGTCACATTTGCCCTTCGTCGCGGTGAACCTGCCTTGTGATCATTAGCTCTCGGTGGTGACCCATATAAACATGTCAACACCCCCTCCTCGTGATCTTGTTCCCATTGATGCTTTTCCATGCATTCCCTTAGTTGCGCCCTTTCAGCTCTAATGGCACTAGCGACAAACTTACACCTAGGAATGGAATGGAGTTGACTAACCCTTCGTTTCAACTATGAGGTGAGTCCTTTCCAGAACATTTCATGAAAATCTTCATTAGAAAAGTTTGGGAGCAGGCACCTCTTCACAACATTCTCATCGAATCGCACTACATATGTAAGCACCTTGTCCCCAGGCGTCATCTGAAATCTTTCAACTCTTTGAAGATAATCCCTGACATCCATTGTTTGAGGTAATGTAGGCGGCAGAGTGCTTTGGAGACGTCAGTAATGCCTCAGTAAGTTAGCCCAGTTAAGCCTCAGTAATGCCTCTTGATCGTAGAACTCCCAATATATTCGGGCATCTCCTTGAAAAGTGCTTACTGTGAGAATGACCCAATAATCTCGGTCTATATTATAGGATCGACAAATTAGCTCTACAGTGTGTAGCCAGTCCTGTACTGCTACTGACTGACGTCCTTCATCAAATATAGGTGGCTGACAGGCCCCAAAAGCCTGGGTAGCCCTAGCAGAAACTCTCGAGCCAATGTGAGCTCGTCCACCAACTATTGGGATATCAACTACTATTGGTGGTAGGTTGAGTACGGGCGGAGGGGTTGGTGCCCTAGTGGTCGCCGGTGCCTCTACTCGTGGAGGGGTCAGTTGGCCGGTGTCGGAAAGCATACCGTCGGTTGTCAGGGTGGGGATGGCCTAATTATGGGTTTGGTCCACACCCTTGGAGGACCCCTAGCTCGGTATGGATGTGCTCGGAAGTAGGGTGGTCTTGTCATTCAGCTCCTACATAAAGTTCACTTAGTGTAAATAAATATGTTACTAATTATAAAAATAACTTAAGTTACTTGGATCGACGAACGGGATGCGCATTAGGCCTTGAGGGACATGGTCAACTGCTCTAATACCAACTGTGGCGGCCGGCCCTTCATAGAGGCTAACAGTACTAGCATAGTAGAGCTTTAAAGTCCACTATGATAGACTATTACCTCTATGGGTCGCTAGCAACTTATAACTCATCTTTGTTATTTACTAATCATAATTAAACTTAAATTTTATTATGAAAATTGGGGATTTTTTTTAAAAGAAACTTATCTTGAAACTATAGAGTCGTAAAACATCATTTAACACGCATTGTAATACATATTATATTCTGTTGTACTTAATTTATATCATGTTACAAACATCTAAAATAACTTTTAAAATCTGCTCAGTAGAAAACATAAGCAGGACCATTCCCCTCGCCCAACCCTGACGGCAGATGCAGATCCCGCTCCTCGTCCATCCACTAGCTACTGATGTACATGTTTCTTACCTGCAACATGAATAAACTTATGAGCGACAGGCTTAGTAAGTTCAAACATACAAACTGGAACATAAAACATAAATCATAAAAAAAACTATTCACATGAATAGTAACTTTAACTTTTGATCATGAATAGTAAGGTTGACTTTGATCAGTACTATTCATGCTAACTTTGACCTAAACTGCTACACATACAGTTAGTACATATTATGCTCAATTATCGCAAATCTTAAGTCTTAGGTCTTTATCTTGCATTAAGTTCTGGTGTTAGGCCCCTGGATTGGTCGTATCGTAGTGCGTGCATGACTGAGAGGGACTTTGGGAAGCGACCCACTGGCTAATCCTCTACAGTCTGCATAATATTAGACTTCCATACCCGAGACGTACCACCATCGATTTTGTGACGCCCCGTGCCCTCAGTGGCCCGGACCGTCACTTAAAACTACTTCTTCTTTAAATAATGCTTATACTTTCTTGCAATCGATACTTAATTAGATACCATAATTTTAGGGATATTTTTTTTCCTCTTTTTTTTTGTCTGTGTACGTATTTACTGTTCACATACGGTACAATTAACGGTTAATATTCAAAAAATACCACTTAACGGTTACTAATTAAATATACTGTTTAACGATTACTATTCATAAATACTATTTAATGATTACTATTTAAAATTACTATTTATCGGTTACTATTTGAAAATACTACTTGACAGTTACCATTCAAAATACTGTTTAATCATCACTATTCAAAAATATTGTTAAACGATTACTATTCATAAATACTGTTTACTCAAAAATTATATAGAAGAATACTTGCGGTGTGTCCACAACCTCCCCTCACATTCGCCTCCACCACCGTTATCACCAATAGATGATTATGCCATAGGATGCTTACCTATAGTATGAACACACTCCGTGAGCTTTACGCCCAGTAAGTACAACATGTTTACCGCAAAACATGTTTAAACGTAATACATGCTTAAAAATCACATAGCAGTTCATATATCACTTACATATCACATATCATAACATCACATAACATGTCATTGAATATTACACTTTACATAATATATGCATAACAGAATACATCGTGCATAGTAATGCATCGTTCTGTAACTAGAAGCATAGCGAACTAGCATGATCCAGTTATGTTCATTTATGCTTCAATATTCTCTGTTCTTTCTCTTGTCTATTTAGGGCCCATGTGTCAGTACCGTGTGCGCGCAGACCAACGGTAACGCCCGAGGTCACTAAAAGCCGGAAAGCCATCAACAGATGCTCAACTTTCTGCTTAACTTATCTTATAAACCCTTTCGACTGAAAAGGCCGGTACGACATGCCTATGAATTTCCATCTTGTTTATCTTGTTCTAGCCACATGCTTCTCTAAGCTATCCCAAAACCTACGTGGTAGGGACGTATGGCTTTTAACTTATTCTTTCATTAATCTACTTGATTGTGAAACTATTTGCTCTTAAATATGTTGTGCATCAATGTATGCATGACATACATACTTAACATACTGTAAAAACATCATTTTAAATACATTTTCATTCATGCCGTAGGCGCCGTTGTACTTACTTGGATGGCAAGCAATTTGTGTACTTACACTTCTATCAGCTTACAGGTTATCACCTGTCATCATTAACGTATCTTATCAGCATCTTCGCTGAGTCACTAACACTGTTAGTGACTATTATTTGTGTTTCTATATGGTACCGAGGCTCATTGATACCCTATTGGCCAAATTTGGGAATTTGGTGTCTTACTTGTATCGTGTTTGATTAATTGTCTACTTAACAAATTAATCATCACTCCTCATAGTGTTGTTCAAAACACGGTCCTTGACTGGTTTATCAATCAGTTAACTGACCGGTTATCTCACGTCTTGGTAACTAAGAAGTCTACCGGATTACTGTGCTTAAACTGGGTATAGTAACTAGCTGGGTTACTTTGTCTATTTGGGTGTGATAGCCTTTCGGGCTACTATTCCTTGGTATAGTGGCCTACCGGGCCACTATGGCTCATTTGGTATAGTAGCCTACCGGGCCACTAAGACTCGTTTCGTGTGGTAGCCTACCGGGCTACACACATTGTTTTGTTTATTTAAGAAAATTGTTTTAGTTTGCTTATAAAAATTTGTTTATTTTGAAACCATCCCCTTATCACTCCATTGGAAGGTAGGGGACGTTTTTATGAAAATCATGTTCATATTTTAAAGTGTTAAAAACACATTTTTATTTGAAGGGTAAATTACATTTTTGATTTGTTTTACATTTTAAAGGTGGTTTTGAAACATTTTTGAAAACTATTTTGAAACTTAGTACAAACGACTTTGTTTGTGATTTTGTCAAACATGAAAGTTTTTGTCTTCGACGAGATGAACAAATCTCATGTTCACCTTAGAGCTCAAATCTAAATCTAACGGCTCCTAAATTCATTAAACCTATGGGCTATGTGCCCAGTTTTTGTGAAAGTCCTAATTTACACCACTTTGAAAACGTCTCTGTTTCAGGCATGAACGGTCAAATTTTTAAAACACGAATAGGTTGTTCTCAAGATCTCGACGAGATCTACAACTTTTGTGTTGAGCCCGAAGTCTGTTTCAGAATCTAAGGGGTCCGTTTTTAATAAAATCCAAGACTACTGTCTGGGGTCGGGTCCTGGTTCCTAGTTTTGTTCCCAGTTTGGGCACCGAGTGAAAATCACCCAAAAACCTCATTTTTGGCCAAAGGCTATTTGATGCAAAAATGACTGTAATAAAATTTCCTTAAAACATCGTGTTTTACCAAATCCTAAATTTGGAACCTAAATGGGTCAAAACAGCCAAAATCCGTGGCCTTTCCTGAGGACAGTTTTGTGTCCAGCCACATCATTAAACGTTACACTTATAACCTTACGTAAAATTTGTAAACATAATTACAACCACATAAACTTAAAAATAAAAAGCTAAGGGCTTAAAATAAAATTATTACAAACCATTTGCATGAATAAATACACATAAATGGCCTTAATCAAAACTTAAAATCACTAAATCACCAAAAGGGAGGGTTTCAGTTTTTACCTCTTGTGCTTTGAACCGAGCACAACTTGAACTAAGGCTTGAATGGCAAAGTGGCCATTGGAAATCAAGAAGAATGAGGTTAGTTTTATGCTATCAACACCAAAAATATTTCTCTTAGCATTAATTTAAAATAAAGGAACTGAAATCACAAAGATTGGTCTAGAACCTTACCCTTGGTTAGACTTGAAATGGCTTGGAATCGAAGACCTCTAACACAAGCTTGAAGAGGTTGGCTTTTGGTAAATTTTGGCTATGTTTTGAACTTGAAAAATGAGGGGTTTTGGGGTTGGAAATGGTCGGCTGCAGCAAGGGGAATGAGAGGGAATGAGCTGATATTTTTGGAGTGTGAAAATGAAGAAACTAAAGTCTAAGGTATGGCCATCCTTTTATAGGCAAACTCTAAGCTTACTTAACCAACCTATGCTTGATTAATCAAGTCATCCTTATGATAATTTGGGAGACAAATCCCTGCCTTTCTTAGTCCTCTTTGGCATGGAGGTTGAGCACATTTAATGGGAGGGTAAGAGAAAGGATGGTGATGGAATGGTGATGGCAAATTTAACATTGTTTATACAAAGTGTCATAACCTAACATAATATTTTATTTCTTGTTTTTGGGGTTTTTTGAGCAGCTGAAAATAGCTGGTTTCTTAGCCATTGACACACGGTTTTGAGAGCCAAAATTTACATCTGTGTTGCTCTCTTTGCAGTCCAGTTTTCTGCTGCGTTTTTCGGTCCTTCTCGACAGTGTTCTAATTTTCATCCAGAAATCAGATTTTCTGAATCTGATTTTTATACTGATGATTCCTAGTTGGTTTATACTATTTAAGAGCCCATTATACACAAAATTACTATTTATTTCCTATACTGTGGTTATGTCTACACTATGTTATCCTTTCGCATGCAAACCGAGGCGTTTCCAGGAAAAATTTCAAACATAGTCTCTCTTGACTAATTCAGACATGCTGATTTCATTTTTATCAGTCTTATGTCCATCCGGGGTCATCTAGACCATTTTTTGGGATCTGTGTGATCCCACATAGAAAAAAAACGTGTCAGGTGCCCGATTGACAAATTTGGGCGTCCTGAGTCTAAATATATCAGTTTCGGGGTGAGTAAAGGTCATCTTGACCCTCATTCCGATACTGCATATCTCCCAAACTAAAATTCTCATTTTTTGCTCAATTGACCAAATTGAGCCTACTGACCATTCATACATCCGTTTTCGATCAAATTAGGGCCGCCTTGGCCAATAATCTGACGCTGCATTTTTCACTATTCACTACTCATTGCTTTCTGTTCTAACTGACTAGTCTGAGTACTTTGACTCCGATTTTGTCAGTTTCTATATGAGAGGTGGTCATCTGGACCATGTTCTCGGTACTGTACCCTTGCTAGGGTTTCTCATCGTTATTGTGCTCAGACGATCGATCTGAGTGTTCTAGTGATCTATTCACCAGTCTCCTGATACTGCGTGTCTTCATGCATACATACACATAATAGGGTAGACCAGGTTCATTGTCAGTCACCCTATTTATTGCATGGATAATACTTAAACAATACTAAATCTGTTTAGTCTATTCAACTGGAAATTATACTGTATTTTTCAACTTAGTTGCTTAATTACATCGTAATTAATTACATCGTAACTGCTTAATTACATCGTAATTAAGCTTCACAATTCACGAAAGTCAATTTAGTGGCTTTCCCCAGACACAGCCGCCTACATGGCCTTCTACATAGGTGTGTACAAGGCTACACGGGCGTGTACCAGTTGAGCCTTGCTCAACACGACCGTGTCTTGGGGAAATTTTATTTTATCGAATGTTACACAGCCTCTTACACTGGCGTGTACCT
The DNA here is from genome assembly GCA_035233585.1 of Antiaris toxicaria. NCBI lineage: Eukaryota > Viridiplantae > Streptophyta > Magnoliopsida > Rosales > Moraceae > Antiaris > Antiaris toxicaria. The sequence goes on along the minus strand of CP141156.1, from coordinate 99,934,018 downwards.
AGTCGTTTTCGCACACACAGCCATGTTCAGTTACACAGCTTCATGCACATGTACAGTACCAATGGTACACGGCCACTTACACGGTCGTGTACCTGACCGTATTTTCTTACACGGCCATGTACAGTTACACGGCCTTTGACATTCCAACAACCCGATCAGTACATAGTCACTTACGCAATTGTGTACTTGACCGTGTTCACCTATACAGCCATGTTTACTCACATAGCCTCACGCATGTACACAGTCTAGACAGTATACGGCCACTTACACGGCTATGTACATGATCGTGTTCTTCAATTTTTACACTAAAATGCATCAATTTATTCTTCATTTCCTCATTTATTGAAATTCTAAGTTATAGGAATGGGGCAGTCCTTACAGGTTTGGAAGCCATATCATATCTGAACATGAAGAACCTCCACCTGTGTGGGAGGCCGGTACGCCAATACTAGTTTCATTACCGACCTTCATATGGTTCCTGACCGACGGCATTATGATTGCCTCATAGGTCTGGAACTCTTTGCATCATGTTCTTTATTTGTGATTAATTATTTTTTCACATTAGTGTGCATATAGCACCTTAATATTTATTTACATATCATACATAGCATATAAACATATCAAGTAAATTCATGCTGTAGACAAAAAAAATTGTCTGAACTTACAGATATTTTGCTAGTGTTTCCTTTCCTGGGTCAACCGGCTTTCTTATATCGCCTCTTTGTTGATTCTCTATAACCGAAATAAATCACGGTTATTTTTTTCCTATTCACTTCATATTTAAAATATTGTAAAAATATGAAATTTCTGATTTTAGATCTCTAATTATTCGTTTGGGATTCATATTTTCATTTATGTATTTATTATATGGCTAAGGATACTATTTCGGGCTTTAATATCACTTTTCTTAACTTTTTGACAAAATGACCATTTTACCCCTAACTTTTGACAAAATGACCATTTCGTCCCTAGTGGGATTTTCCCCTGTTTTTCTGACTTATGGTTCTATTTTAATCTTAAGAAATTTAATAAAATCGTTTTGGGACTTTTACGGTCTTTTTCTAGCAATTGGAAAATTTTGGTCAAAATGACCATTTTGATCCTGACGAGACCTTAGACCGTAAAATTTCCATTTTAATGTTTTAACTGGGTTTTCTAGTTCCAAAAATCATAAGATAATCTTTCTTAGGTCTTACCAAGCTTTTATGACATTTTTTGTCGAATTGCTCGGGTTACTATTCACCCGACTCTCGGATGGTACTATTCCAACCCTCAAGATCGTTTCTCATTTTTCTAACCGTTCGGGATCTCAAATGGACATTTCACTATTTTCAAAATCATCTATTGCCCTTCCTCTAGCTTGGATCCTTGAGGGGGCTCAGGTTTTTGGTTCCCAACCCTATTTTTACCCCTCGTAGACCAAATTGCCCTTCGGGCATCCTGAAAATTTTAGTAGTATTTCCGCTGAAATTATAGGTTCTCGGCGTTTAGAAAACACCTCAAAACCATCTATCCTATTCTATCCTGCCATGTACTATACCACAAACCAAATTTTACATAAAAGTTATAAACTTTTTAGGTAAAATTTTCCATTAAAAACCTAACCGTTTCTAACGGTATTTCAACCTGTTATTTCTCATTTCTGGGCCCGGTTTTATACCTAATTTGCACATGGTTTCATTCCATAACATATCATGCTAAAATAACATTTTCACCCCTAACCTATACACGGTTTTTTTCTCCAAAAAAAAAACCTAAACAAAATTTTTGTTTCAAAGCTCCATTTTTCCTTATTTATTTTCCACATCAACACATGCACATTACAACACAAAACCTAACATAACTCATCAAATTTTCATGCATTTTCCTCTTGGAAAGCCACGGATTTTCAATCGAAAATTTAAGCATAAACTTTTATTTTTCTCATCTCATTCCTTTACTTGTTTCTTCTACATAACAACACCATTTTTACAATCCCAATCTAACAACACAAAACTCTCATTTTTCCTTAAGATAACCACGGATTCCACATGAAAAACAAGCACAAAAATTAGTGTTTTTCAATTCTATTTTATCCGTTTCTTTCATTTCATTTTCACATACTTTTCAACACCAAAAACAAAACAAATCTTCATCAAAATTTTACCATTTCATACCATGTATAACCCACAGTTTTACTGAGCAAAAATGCACATAAAACCTGATTTTTCATGCTCTTATTCTTCACTTAACCCAACCTCATACTATTAACACACTTTCAAGCAAAATCCATCAAACAAAAACTAAATTTTCCATCTCAAAACAGCCCCCCTATCCCATGGATTTTTCATAGAAAAACAAGAGAAAACCATGCAAAAATGGAGGTTTACCTTGCTTCCCTGATTCCTTGAACTTGGAGATGAATTTTACACACTTTCTTGAAGAAAATTTGAAGAAACATTTCTGTTTTTGGTGAAGGGAACCCACAGCTGCTTGGAGACCAAAAAACACAAAGTTTTTTCTGGTTTTTCATAGCCAAAACCGTGTATAAATCAGCCCAAAAAGGAGGGACTAAGTTACAATTGTTTTAAGGGCTTTTTTGCAAACTTTTTATGCAATTTTTACAAACTTTAAGGGCTGTTTTGCAAGGATTATAAAATGGGCAGATTTTTTTTCTGAAATCCCAGCCAAAATTCGCCACCTAATGTGCCCTAGAACCATCTTGAATTTTTGCTAAACCTTCTTTGACTGTTCATGTTGACTTTGCTTCCTAACCATTAGATTAAAGTGACTTTAAACCCTAACCCTTGGATTTGGATGTAATCTTACATCCCTTCAAAGTTCCACATTCAATCTTTGACTCCTCTCATTAATTTGGGTCAAACTTTTTGACCAAAATTCAAGCCGAACGATTTTGCACCGAAATCACGTAGACGAGTTTCTGAGGCTGTCCGTGTGATTGGTTTTCCTTATTTCACTTCGGTTTGCCAAAAATCAATCCTGTAAGTATTTTTTCTTTTAGTGCCATACAGTATATTTCTAGAATTTTCGAAACCGAAAAGGCATATTTTGTCCGATTTCGGTTCGGTAAAATTTTTTGTTCTTGAACACGTTCTTATTTACACCATCAGAACATTTCATCATGTTCTAAATAATATTAAAACATATTTTTTACAATTACACATATAAAATCATTGTACACTCATGTTATACAAAATTTTTAAGAACTGTAAAATTTCCCGATTATGACAGATGGTGTCGCTATTTGACTCTTTGAGGGATCTGGGACTGGTGTTGGATTCCTGGGCAAAAATTTTTGTATCATAATATGTCTAAACTCGGCCCAGTCGAGCCCTAACAACATGTCTTGGTCGCAATACTCCCAAAACATCTGTGCATCTCCATGGAACGTGCCAACTGCTTGTGACGTCCCATGCCCTGAATGGCCCAGACCGTCACTTAAAACAACTACTGATACTTAAACTTACTTAGTTAATACCATAATTTTAGAAATTTTTTTATGCGTACGTTTTTACTATTTACGTACATATACATCACAAATACATGGTCTAAATCATCTGAATACATACATACTTATAAAACTGCTAACTATTTACTATTCAAAATATACTGTTTACTCAATACTCTGTGAAAGTCAAAACTCGTGATGGTATCCATAACCTCGCCCTCACATTCGCCTCTACCGCCGTCATTGCCCATTGAGATCTAAGCCATAGGTCGCTTACCTATAGCATGAACACACACTGTGAGCTTTATGCCCAGTAAGTACAACATGTCATCCGCAAAACATGTTTAAATCATAGTACATACTTAAAACTATATAAACATGTCATGTACCAATAAGTATCACTGAAACATTCCACATGTTAGGAAATGCCCTAAGCATGAGAGACATTTTGATGTATTTATTTTGACCTGAATAATAAAATTATAATATAGAGGTTATTCATTACATTGATGTTTGTCCTTACTCTATTTACATGTTAAAGTAAATGTAAGCAAATATGGCTCACTGACTGCTTGTGTTAAAACTGTTAGAACGTTGCATGCAATGAACTTTTGTATGCAAGAAGACAACATTCTAAAATAAGCAGTCTTAATTAAGGTCTGTAGTCTATGGGATTAGACCGAGCATCTAACTCATGTTAAGACTATTATGTTGTCTAAAGCTATGGTAAGGACAGTTTTTCTTGACTGTCTGGAGCATAGACTCCTAAGTAGAGACATAGATATGTTACTTGGTGGTGACATATTAGACCAGGACTAAAGCATGATTGATCTGCGTAGTCAGCTATAAGTGGATCAATTTGCTTTTGACGTTCATTATGCAATAACCTTAATCCTGAGTAAATAAACTACTTCATGTATATGACTTGTGCACTTTGATATTCCAATGGCTAAAGCACCTCAGAGGTAGTAAGCTTATAGACCGGTTCGTTGGGTGCACGATTTATATACGATAAAGAGTTTGTTTACAGATATTGGAATCATAGCTCTAAGGAGTTAAAGGTATCCTCTTAAAGGTATTATACTGGATGTGAAAATGGACAAGGCCTTAGGTTGTCTGCTGGGCGGATGACTTCTTATTCACATATGGTGAATAATCATTTTCTTATTCAGTAGTATAATGGAACTTTAAGATAACCTGATCAGTAGGATTGAACAGACTTTGACCTAAGGCTGATCATGGATATCATATGAGGGTTTTGCATACATGACAAGGTCATTGGACATTAACTTGTCATAGGCTTTCGTAATATGGTATATAATTGGGAGTTCAGTTTCAGGTTTATAATGGTATGACTCTGAAATTAGTGATCACATGATTGAGTTGTTCGGTATAGAATGATGATCATATGGATTCATGAGAGCCTAATTATATATGTTCAATTGGTCCCTGTCCTAGCTTCACATAATTTCTTAACGAATGGCAAATTGATCTGTGTATGCTTATTGGCTAGTTGACTTTGCATGGATGGTGTTGACATAGGATTAGGATGGTGGACAAGATTTTCTCTGGTTGAATTCAGATTTTGTTTCGGATAATAGAGTACACAATTATTTGAACTCCAAATAAAGTTGATATGATTTTATTTGAAACTGGATTGGAGTTTTAGAAAATTACCCATGAGAACAAAATTTGAAATACAACTTTTTGTGGATTTTGAATTTTGAAATTTGAAATTTGAAATTTAAATTTTGAATTGGAAATTTGAATTTGAAATTTAAATTTGAAATTCAAATTTGACATTTGAATTTGAAATTTGAATTCGAAATTTAAATTTGAATTTAGAATTTGAAGTTTAAATTTTGAAATTTGAACTTTGATATTTGAATTCAAATTTTGAATCACAATCCATGAAGGATTCGAATTTTTTGTGGATAATTCCACAGGGTTAGAATTCAAATTTGATTTGGATAATGGAGAGGAAAATCTTGTTTGAATCCTACTTGAATTTTGAATCCTAAATCTATCAAGGAAAAACTGAATTTGTTAGGGTGGATAAGTCCTAGGAGAATTCAGATTTTATGGGATAAGGATGCAGGGAAAAATTCAAGTTTCAATCCCAGTTGAATTTGAATTCTTTCCCTCCCTAAAGTGGTCGAAAATTTAAAGGATAAACCTAAGGGAGATTTTCAGTTTTTATTGGATAATGGTGAGATAAAATTCAAGCTAGAAAATCCTATTTAGATTTTGATTCTCCTAACACTTTAATGGCCGAATCTGGACAGGTTTATGGCCTTAGGGAAATTCGGTTTTATTGGATGAGTGATGAGATAAAATTTAAGTTAAAATCCTGTATGAATTTTGAAAACAAAATCTCAAAAATGGCTGAAACTTTTAGTTGGATAATGGCCTTAAAAATTTCAGATTTTATGTGTGGATAAGGGAGAAAATCTTCTCCTAATCCAATTCTAATACAAAGGATTACGTCATGCAAGTCTATAAATAAAGGTCCTGCCACTCCAGTTCTCTTAGACCACAGACTCTCAGGTGAGCAAGTTTATTGTTGCACAACTCACCATGACAATAAGTTCTTTAGAGATTTGGGTGGTTGGAAGGAGACTAGCAGTGCTAGCATACCGGTCGAGGAATCGAGTGCCTACATACTCTACCATCTGGGAATTAGAGAATAGTAGAGAAGGCTAATTGGTTGAAGCCCTCCAGTCATTCTCCTCCAGCAGTCTGGCATCCTCTTGAGGTATGAGTTTTATTGTTGTTAGTTTATTGTATAAGGCATCAGAGATATTTAATGATCCTAAAAAATTTTTGTTATTTCGCTGCACTGCTCTGATGCATTTTTACCGATTTTATTCCTACAATTGATATTAGAGCCATCTCATGACTATGTCGTGTACATAAATTAGACAATTAGTTAGTCTTTTTATTTATGTATGGATTTGATATTTAGAGAGTGGCATTCTAGAATTCCTTTATGTTGTTATCATGTATTATGTATGCAGTATGTGGTTATTTTAATTTTTTGAATTATTATAAGCATGCTTGTTTTATGCTGGTTATGATTCCTTAGAATTTAGAAAATTATATCCAGCGATTTTTATGTAACCATAGGAGTCGTTTATAATCACCGTAATTTTCCCGTGGATTTTAATTTTTTATCTCTTAGAATTATTATGATTAGAATTTTGGTACACTGGAAACGGTTTAGGAAAGTTTATGTAATTATTCTTGGAGGAGATTGAAGTTTGAAGACATTAATTTATTCCCAAAAGTTAAATTTAATTTAAAGATTGAAATCTTGTTTGTGTGGGAAATTTCAATTTAATTAGGATTCAAATAAATTTTTAGAGATCCTAATGGGTAAAGTGGAATATGACACAAAAATCGGGGACAGAACCCCTCGGGATAGGCCACCAGCCTTGGTGGGGCTGCAGCCCCTGCCCTCGGGCAGGATGGAGCTACTGCAGTCCCTGTCCAGGCCTGACCATGCACGACTGCAGGCAAGCCGTGGCCCCCACTTGGGGCTGGCCGAGGCCTTGGGCGTGTAGCCTGGCAGGCTGCTGCGCTCACCCGGGTGTACAGCCCATGGCTGCAGGCGATGCCTGTAACCTGGCGGCTGCTGTGCCCGCCCAGGCATGCAGCTTGAGGCTGCAGGCTAAGTAGGGCTACACCCGGCCTGTGGTCGTGGGTTGCCAGCCCCCACGAGGGCTGAGGGCTACCTAAGGCGGCTGCGGGCCTCCAAGGCCTGTGGGCCGATGGGTCGAATAACGAAAATTTTGATTTTTTAAATTTGAGATTTAATTTTAAATCATGTTTAAAAACATGTAATTGAAAATTTTAAAATTTTGAAATTACATATTTTTACATATGAAATTAAAATTGTTTAAAATTCGAAATTTGAATTTTTGGAATTTAAATTTTAAATGATTCTTGGGATGAGAAATAAATGGAGAGGCTACATAAAGATGGATACAGGAAGACCGAACAAAATTCAAGACCCAAAGAATGCTTTGGTTGGAATTTTATAATCTTTATTTTCTTTGTTCTAGGATGGAACTATGGCTTGGTTATTTTCCTGTCAATTATTTTTTCTATGATATGTCATGGATAGATGAATATGTATTGATAGATGAATTGTATACATATTTGATAACATATCATATAAGATAGGTGAATGCTGCTCAGACTATATTGATCATACATATTTGTCAAAACTTGCATGTTTTTCAAAATATTGAGTGGGAGACTAGCAGTGCTAGCATACCGATCGAGGTTCAGAGTGCCCACACACTCAGCCATTCGAGAATTGGAGAATAGTAGAGAAGGCTAGTTGGTTGAAGCCCTCCGGTCATTCTCCTCCTGCAGATTGACGTCCTTGAGGTATGAGTTTTAATTATTGTTGGTTTATTGTATATGGCATCATGAGATATTTAACGATCTTGAAAACTTTTTATTGTTCCGCAGTGCCACTCTGATACGTTTTTACTGATTTATTTCCTACAGAATTTGGATTCTCTCCCTCCCTAAAGTGGCCGAAAAGTTAAAGGATAAACCTAATGGAGATTTTCGGTTTTTATTGGATAAGGGTGAGATAAAATTCAACCTAGAAAATCCTATTTGGATTTTGATTCTCCTCACACTTTAATGGCCAAATTTGGACAGGTTTATGGCCTTAGGGAAATTTAGCTTTATTGAATGAGTGAGGAGATAAAATTCAAGTTAAAATCCTGTTTGAATTTTGAAAACAAAATCTCAAAAATGGCCGAAACTTTTAGTTGGATAATGGCCTTGAAAATTTTGGATTTTATGTGTGGATAAGGGAGAAAATCTTCTCTTAATCCAATTTGAATTCAAAGGATCACCTCATGCAAGTCTATAAATAGAGGTCCTGCCACTCAGTTCTCTCAGACCATAGACTCTTAGGTGAGCAGGCTTATTGTTGCACAACTCACCGTGACAATAAGTTCTTCAGAGATCTAGGTGGTTAGAAGGAGACTAGCAGTGCTAGCATACCGGTCGAGGAACCGAGTGCCCACACACTCTACCATCTAGGAATTGGAGAATAGTAGAGAAGGCTAGTTGGTTGAAACCCTCCGGTCATTCTCCTCCTGTAGTTTGGCGTCCTCTTGAGGTATGAGTTTTATTGTTGTTAGTTTATTGTATGTGGCATCCTGAGATATATAACAATCTTGAAAAATTTTTGTTATTTCGCTGCGTCGCTCTGATGCGTTTTTACTGATTTTATTCCTACACCACATACTAGAACATCACATAACACTGAATGCAGGACCGAAACAACATAGCTGGATGCATAACAGAAAACATCGTGTAACTGAATGCGAATCTACTGCAATCGAAAGCATGCTAAACTATAGCTAAGGCATATCGTGAACAATACATGAACCAATTATGGTCATATTATGCTTTATTATTCTTTCTTTTCTTTTTGTTCTTTCTTGTCTTATTCTTTCACTTGAGGGCCCAGTGTTGGACGTACCTAATGTGCACAGACTGGTGGGAGGAAGGGGGAGCGACCCACTAACCTACCTCACGGTCGATCTTTAACTTTTAGCCATTAACTTCACCTACGAGAGGTAGCATTCCACTATGGTGGAAGTCATAACATAAAACCTTTAACTTTTAGCCATTAACCTCACTTACGAGAGGTAGCGTTCCACTAATTAGCCATTAACCTCACCTACGGGAGGTAGCATTTTACTGTAGTAGAAATCATAATATAAAACCTTTAACTTTTAGCCATTAACCTCACCTACCAAAGGTAGCGTTCTACTACTTAGCCATTAACCTTACCTATGGGAGGTAACATTATACTGTAGTGGAAATCATAACATAAAACCTCACCTATAGGAGGCCGGTAGGCCAACACTTAAATTTTCAGTCTCATTATCTTTTATTCCCATGCCGTAAGCCCTACTAGGCTATCCCCTAATCTTACATGATAGGAATCTAATGGCATCTAACTCATACTGGTCATCAATCTATGTGATTGCGAACCTATAAACTCTCCTATTATGCTATGCAACAACCAAACATGATTTGCATACTTAACATCGAGTAAAATAACACTTTAAATTCATTTTGCTTATGCTGCAGGCGGAGTTGTACTTACCTAATTAGCAAGCCAACTTGTACTCCTGCCCTTGTCAAACTACAGGTAACTACCTACCATCACAACATATTCCATTAATACTCTTGCTAAGTCACTAATACCGTTAGTGACTAAAGCAGATACTAACGTATGGTACCAATTGCTGTCGGTACTAACTTACTTTCTCTTTAGAATTTGATTTTCTAGGCATGGTTATTTAATTTATTACCCAATAAATTAATTAACTTCATTCTTAGGTCACTACTACCATTAATAACTGTAACTTGTATCGTGGTATGGTACCAAGGCCCATCGGTACCCTATTGTGCTCCTTTGGGAATTTGGTATTTAATGTCTATTCGTGCTTGATCAATTTGTCTGCTTGACAGATTGATCCCCGTTCCTCACCATTTTATTCAAACATGGTCCTTAACTAGTTAACCGATTAGTCAACTGACGGTTTACCTCGCGCATCATTGACTAGGTAGCCTACCGGGTTACTTTGCTTCTCTGGGTGTGGTAGCCTACCGGGCTACCTCCATTATTTATTTATTTTGAAAATTATTTTAGAAGTCTTATAAAAATTTTGGGAAGATTTATGCTCTTTGAAACCGTCCCCATATCACCCCGTTGGAAGTTGAGGGCATTTTATTAAAACCATATTTTTATTTTAAAATGGGAAGAACACATTTTGGTGTTCGTTTTGTAAGGGGGTTATTGAACCGTTTAACCGAAACTGTTCTAAAACTTGTTTAAAATGACTTAATTTGTAAATTTTGCGAACATAAAACCTTTCTTCCTCAATGAGATGAACAATTCTCGTGTTCATCTCGGAGCTCAAATCAAATTCTAATGGGTCCTAAACTTATCAAACCCATGGCTAACTTGTGTCCAGTTTTACGCTTATTTAAAAACGGCTCTGTTTGAGACCCGCAACGGCCAAATTTTTAAAACATGCATGGGTGGTCTTAAAGTTTTGACAAGATCTACAACTTTCATGTTGATCCCGAGATTCGGTTCAGACTCTAAGTTGGTCATTTTTAACAAAACCCGAGACTATTCCTATGCTCAGGAAATTTTGTCCCAGTTTTGAACTCCAAATAAAAACTACTTAAAAAGTCTATCTTAGAGTCATTTTTGACCAAAAGATATTTGATGCAAAAATGACCATAACAAAATTTACTTAAAACTTCATGTTTTATCAAATCTCAAATTCAAACCCTAAGGGGGTCAAAAATGGCCAAATCCATGGCCTAAAACTGGGGACAGATTTGTGTGTCCAGCCATCCTAAACGTCCACACACACACACATATACACATCCATCTATAAAAATTTAAACCATAATCACACAACTACATAACTTAACAATGAAAAGCTAAGGGCTCAAAATAAGCTTATTACAACCCATTGCACAAATAAATACACATAAATTTCCTTAATCAAAACATAGAAATAACTAAACTTCAAAAAGGGGGTTTTTGGTTTTACCTTATGTGCTATGAACCAAGCACAACCAAACCGAGGCTTGGGTGACCCAAAAATTGCCTTATGAACCAAGAGGGATTGAGGTCAGCTTGTGCTAGAAAGGGCACCAAAATTTTTCTTCTCTTATCATCAAGCTAAAATAACAACTAAAAACCACAAAGATTGGTTCTAGAATCTTACCCTTGAGTGACCTTGAGATGGCTTGAGAAAATAGCTCCAACACAGGCTAGATGGGGGCTGGTTTTTGGTTTGGTTTCTTGGCTTGAAAATGGTCTATTTTGGGGCTGGAAATGGGTGGATTTTCTGAAGCAAGAGGGAGAGAAGAGGCTTGGCTTTTTTGGAGCAAAAAGGAGAAAGTATAACCTAATGTCAAGCACCCCTTTTTATATACCAAACTAAGCAAACTTGATTAACCTTAAGCCCACTTAATTTAAGCCAAAACTTAGCTAAATTGGGGAGAAATTTTTTGCCTCTTAGCTGCAGAAAAACCGTGGGTGGCTGCAGCACAAAAAAGGGCAAAAGCTGCATTGAATACCTTGTAAAGTTACTAGTGACTTATCTCCCACCTTTTGCATTTTTTATTCAATGTGTCATAACCTAGGAAATATTTTAATGGCCACTTTCGGGCTATTTTTGTAGCTCTTTTCAGCTGCTTTTTCAGCTAGGATACACGGATTTTGAGAGGAGAAATTCATCTATGTTGGCTTTTCTTTGCAGTCTAATTTCTGCCTTTCGGTATCCGACCTTTTTTCGGCAGTATTCTAGTTTTCAACTGGAATTGGATTTTCTGAACCCGATTTTTATACTGATGATTCCTAGTTGGGTTGTACTGCCTATGAGCCCATTTTGAATCTATTTTACTGTTAATTTCCTACACTGTGGTTTTGTCTACACTGTGTTATCCTTACCTACGCATAACGAGGCATTTTTGTGTGAAATTTCAAACATAGTCTCGCCTGATTAATTTGGATGCGTTGATTTCAATTTTATCAGTTTTATGTCCATCTAAGGTCGTCTGGACTAGTTTTCAGGATTTGTGTGACCCTGCCTTGGAAAACATGTTTTGCACTCAATTGACTAATTTGAGCATTCTGAGTCTAAATATATCAGTTTTGGGGTGAGAAAAGGTCGTCTTGACCCTCTTCTCGATACTACATATCTCTCAAAAAAAATTCTCGTTTTATGCTCAATTAACTCAATTGAGCATGCTGACTGTAAATATATCAGTTTTAGGTCAAATTAAAGCCGTCTTGGCCATTAACTTGACATTGCATTTCTACTATTTATTATTCACTATTTTCTGTTCAGCTGACAAGTCTGAGTGTTCTGACCCTAATTTTGTCAGTTTCTGGGTGAGAAGAGGTCATCTGGACAATTTTTCTTGATATTATACCTCTATTAAGGTAATCATCGCTACCATACTCAGATAACTGATCTGAGCGTACTGATGACTAACTTATTTGTTCTATGTCAAGAAATGGTCGTCCGGACCAGTTTCTTGATACTACGTGTCTCACATGCATACACACACATATACTAAGGTGGACCAATTTCGCTGTTGGTTGTCCCTTTCACGACATGAATAGTAATTAAACGTCACTATACCCGTTTAATTTATTCAACTAGGAAAAATACACTATATTCATCAACTTAATTACTGATTACATAGTGATTAGGTTTAAAGAATACAGGGGTGATTACACTGCTAACATAACCCAGCAGTCCTTGTCAATGTCACATTGACACATAATCGTCTCCACGTCATGAAGCCAATCTCTAGTAGCAATCCCCTATTAGCCTCCCTTGAAGGTGGGTGGATGACTGCCTCGTAATGCATGTACAGCATGAACTGATACTCTGGCTCCTATATGTGGACACCCTCCCACAACTAGAATGTCTATTTTGACTGGTGGGTTAAGTACCGATCGAGGGGGTGGTGCTCGAATCGGCAACGGTACCCTAGCCCGTGGTACCGGTGGCTTAGGCGTCAGTGGGCTATATACAGGACGTTAGGACATAGATGGCCTAATGACAGACCTAGTCCAAACCCTGATCGGTCCTCTTGGTCTATACAGTTGAGGTCGAACATATGCTGGCCTCATTATCATATATCCTACAAAATATTTAACCTTGTATAAACAAAAGGTAACTAACTTAAGGAAAGCTAACTTACTTGGTTTGACGAGTAGGCTGCGCTTTGTGCCAGTAACTGTTAGGAAATGCCCTAAGTATTAGAGACATTTTGATGTATTCATTTTGAACTGGATAATAAAATTATATATAGAGGTTATTCATTACATTGCTATCTGTCCTCGTCTTATTTACATGTTAAAGTAAATGTAAGCAAATATGGCTCACTGACTGCTTGTGTTAAAACTGTTAGAACGTTGCATGCAATGGACTTTTGTATGCGAGAAGACAATGTTCTAAAGTTAGCAGTCTAAACTATGGTCTGTAGTCTATGGGGTTAGACCGAGCATCTAACTCATGTTAAGACTATTATGTTGTCTAAAGCCTTAGAGGGGACGGTTTGTCTTGACTGTGTGGAGCTGGACTCCCAAGTAGAGACATGGATATGTTGCTCGAAGGTGACATATTAGACCGGGACTAAAGCGTGATTGATCTACGTAGTCCGCTATGATTGGATCAATCTGCTTTTGACGTTCATTGTGCAATAACCTTAATCCTGAGTAAATTAACTTCTTCATGTATATGACTTGTGTACTTTGATGTTCCAATGGCTAAAGCGTCTCAGAGGCAGTAAGCTTATAGACCGGTTCGTTGGGTGCATGACTTGTATACGATGAAGGGTTTATTTGCAGATATCGGAATCATAGCTCTGAGGAGTTAAAGGTATCCTCTTAAAGGCATTATACTGAATGTGAAAATGGACAAGGCCTTGGGTTGTCTGCTGGGCGGATGACTTCTTATTCACATATGGTGAATAATCATTTTCTTGATTCGGTAGTATAATGGAACTTTAAGATAGCCTGATCAGTAGGATTAAACAGACTTTGACCTAAGGCTGATCATGGATATCATATGAGGGTTTTGCATATATGACAAGGTCATTGGATAGTAGCTCGTCACAGGCTTACGTAATACGGTATATAATTGGGAGTTCAGTTTCAGGTTTATAGTGGTGTGACTCTGAAACTAGTGATCATATGATTGAGTTGTTCGGTAAAGAATGATGATCATATGGAATCACGGGAGCCCGATTATATATGTCCAATCAGTCCCTCTACTAGCTCCACATAATTCCTTAACGTTTGGCAAATTGATTTTGTGTATGCTATTGGCTAGTTTATTATGCATGGATGGTGATGACACAGGATTACGATGGTAGACAAGATTCTCTCCGGTTGGATTAAGATTTTGTTTTGGATAATAGAGTACACAATTATTCGAACTCCAAATAAAGTTGCCATGATTTTATTTGAGATTGGATTGGAGTTGTAGAAAATTATCCATGAGAACAAGAATATGAAACACAACCGTATTATGGAATTTGAAATTTGAATTTTGAATTTTGAAATTTGAAATTTGAATTTTGAATTTGAAATTTGAATTTGAAATTTGAATTTGAAATTCGAATTTGAAATTTGAATTTGAAATTTAAATTTGAAATTTGAAACTTGAAATTTGAAATTTGAATTTGAAATTTGAAATTCAAATTTTGAATCACAGTCCAAGTAGGATTCGAGTTTTTTGTGGAAAATCCACAAGGTTTGAAATTCGAATTTGAGTTGGATTTGGAGAGGATAATCTTGTTAGAATCCTACTTGAATTTTGAATCCAAATCCCAACAAAAGTGGACGAAATTTTTGAGGATAATCCTCATCGAAAAATTCGGATTTTGTGGATAAGGTTCAAGGGAAAATTCAAGCTTCAATCCTAGTTGAATTTGGATTCTCTCCTTCCCTGAAAAGTGACCGAAATTAGGGAGAATATCTCCTAGAAAATTCGGTTATTTTGGATAAGGTTGAGATAAGATTCAAGCTTGAAAATCCTAGTAGAATTTTTGATTCTCCCTTATCCATAATGGCCGAAATTTATGAGGAGATTTTCTCCAAGAAAAATTCAGATTTTTTGGTTGAAAAAGGGAGATAAAATTCTAGTTAAAATCTTGTTTAGATTTGGATTGGATTTATCCTAGAAAAAACCGAATTTAATTGTGGAGATTCTCCCTTGGAAAATTCAGATTTTTTGGTTATGGATAAAGGAGAAAATCTTTTCCTAGTCCAATTCGAATTCAGAGAATCACCTCATGCAGGTATATAAATAGAGGTCCTGCCACTCTAGTTCTCTTAGACCATAGACTCTCAGGTGAGCAGGCTTATTATTGCACAGCTCATCGTGATAATAAAGTTCTTTAGAGATCTGGGTGGTCGGAAGAAGACTAGCAGTGCTAGCATACCGATAGAGGTTCAGAGTGCCCACACACTCAGCCATTCGGGAATTGGAGAATAATAGAGAAGGCTAGTTGGTTGAAGCCTCCGGTCATTCTCCTCCTGCAAGATTGGCGTCCTTGAGGTATGAGTTTTAATTGTTGTTGGTTTATTGTATATGGCATCATGAGATATTTAACGATCTAAAAATTTTTATTGTTCTGCTGCGCCACTCTAATACGTTTTTACCGATTTATTTTCCTACAATTGGTATCAGAGCCATCTCATGACTAAGCCATGTACATAAATTAGACAATTACTTAGTCTTTTTATTTATGTATGGATTTGATATTTAGAGAGTGGCATTCTAGGGTTCCTTTATGTTGTTATCATCGATTATGTATAAAGTATGTGGTGATTTTATTTGAATTATTATAAGCATGCTTGTTTATACCGGTTATGGTTCCTTAGAATTTAGAAAAATTGTATCTAGGAATTTTTATGTAACCATGGGAGCAGTTTATTAACACTGCAATTTTCCCATGGATTTTAATTTTTGTCTGTTAGATTTTTTATGGTTAGAATTTTTTGATATACCGGAAACGGTTTAGAATTTTTTATGTAATCATTCTTGGAGGAGATTGAAGATTGAAGACCGTAATTTATTTTTTCCCAAAAGTTAAATTTGATTTAAAGGTTGAAATTTTAATTGTGTGGAAAATTTCAATTTAATTGGGATTCAAATTAATTTTCGGAGATCCTAATAGGTAAATTGGAATATGGCATGAAAATCGAGACACGACCCCTCGGGGTGGGCCGACGGGCCTTGGTGGGGCTGCAGCCCCTGCCCTCGGGTAGGATGGGGCTGCGGCAGCCCCTAAGCAGGCCCACATCACCCCGGCCGCAGGCTTGGCCTGCAGCCAAGGGTGGCCGTGGCCTGCCCAAGGCTGGCCGCAGGCTGGGCGTGCAGCCTGCCGGCTGCTGCGCCCAGCCTGGGCGTGCAGCCTGGCGCTGCAGGCTTGGCCTGCAGCCCAGCACGGCTGCACAAGGGGTGGCCATGGGCTGCCAGCCCCTCCGGGGTTGGTGGCTGCCCACGGCGGCTGCCCCCTACGGGGGCGGCGGTCCGACGGTCCAAAAATTAGAAAATTTTGATTTTTAAATTTGAGATTTAATTTTAAATCATGTTTAAAAATATGTAATTAAAAATCTCAAATTTTTTGAAATTACATATTATTACACATGATGTTTAAAATTGTTTAAAATTTAAATTTGAAATTTAAATTTGAAATTCGAATTTAGAATTTGAATTTGAAATTTAAATTTTTGGATATTTAAATTTTAAATAATTCTTGGGATGAGAAATAAATGGAGAGGCTACATAAAGAAGGATACAAGAAGACGGAACAAAATTCAAGACCCAAAGAATGTTTTGGATAGAATTTTGTAATCTTTATTTTCTTTGTTCTAGGATGGAACCATAGCTTGGTTATTCTGTCAATTATTTTTTCTGTGATATGTCATGGATGTATAAATATGCATTGATGGATGTTTTGTATGCATATTTGATAACATGTCATATAGGATAGGTGAGTGCCGCTCATACTATATTGATCATACATAATTTGTCAAAACTTGTATGTTTTTCAAAATATTGAGTGGGAGAGGGTTTCAAACAAAACCCACGGCCTCCATTGTTGATCCATATGTGAAAGCATGGTAACGCCTCGCGTCAGTTCTGCCCTGACCACACCCCTCGGTAGGTGTTTACCGCCGCCGGTATACTAGATTGGATCTCCTATGTGGAAAACGTGTTCCGATGCGATCCTATTCATGACCACCCCTCGGTGGCTTGGTAGGACGTGGATCGGGCCACGTAAACAATGGTTATACACTCAAGACTCGTTTAGTTATTAACCTTCCCTAGAAGCTCTGTTAACTAAACTGGTGGCCAAATAAGCGGTTATTAATATATGTCTTAACCTTGGAGGATTTAAGGCAACATATATTAATTGGACGGGGTCCATGTTCCAGCTATTTGTTCTCATGACCACCCCTCGGTGGCTTGGGGCAATAGGTGCTGAGAATTACCGTTGCAATGCTACATGTTTTTTCAAGTTTCATGTAGGAACATACTTGTATGTTTTATTTGCTAAATTATCTGTATATTTGCTTGGGCTTTGTAATGATGTCTAGTATAATTTTATTTCAGTTCAAAATGTCACAGACACCCCTCATTTCGATACTCACTGAAAATAAGTTGAATGGCAATAATTATAAAGACTGGAAAAGAAATCTATTAATAGTTCTCAGCTGCGAGAGACACAAGTTCGTACTGGACGAACCATGCCTACCTGGGCCCAAACCTGACACACCACTTGAGGAGGTCCCGGTTGCCTATAATCGTTGGAGAGAATCTAATGAGATAGCTCGATGCTACATCCTTACTAGCATGACGAGTGCTTTACAAAAGCAGCATGAGACTTATCAAGTTGCTGGGGAGATCATGGAAAATCTGGAGGACATGTTCGGAGGCCAAGAAAAATTGGCTCGACAGTCCGCTATCACCAGCATTATGAACTCTAAGCAAAAGGCAGGTGCTCCGGTGAAGGACCATATGATCACTCTAATGGGATTCTTCGCTGAGGCTGCCGAGAATGGTGCTGAGTTGGACTACAACACCCAGATCGAGATGGTGTTCAAGACTCTGTCTAAAGATTTTGTGGGGTTTAAGGCCGCATACAATCTGGCGACAAAGGAGTTAGGACTAACCGAGCTCATGAAGCAACTACAGGCTTATGAGCGGATGATCAGGGATGAGGATGTGGTCCGACCTAAAGGAGAGGCCAATTTGGCAGAATCTTCCAATCCCTCACGGAAGAGGAAGAGGCCAAATAAGAAGCAAGTGACTTCTAGTTCTTCTAATCCTCCTGTCTCGGACGGGAAGAAGAAAAAGAAGAACAAGAAGCCGAAGGACCCTAAAAAGTCCAAATGCTTCCATTGTGGGAAGGTAGGTCACTTCAAGAAGGCTTGCCGGGAATTCCTAGCCGCCAAGGGCAAGGAAGGTAAGGAACTTCATTACTTAGAATCGTGTTTGGTGGAAGAATCGAAAGACACTTGGGTCATTGATTCGGGCGCCACTAATCATGTTTGTGTTTCTATGCAGGGGTTCGTGGAAACAAGAAGTCTACATGATAGGAGCCTCTCGTTGCGGACTGGAGATGGTAGCTTTGTGGTGGCTGAGGCAGTGGGAGATGTTCACCTTTATTTTGATCAATTTAGGTTTATTTTATTGAAAGACTGTGTTTATGTTCCTAATTTTAGGAGGAACCTTATATCGGTAGCTTGTTTAATAAAGGATTCTTATTCAGTTTTTTTTAGTAAAAGAGTTGATATTCGTAGAAATAAGTCTTTTATCTGTTCTGGATGGATGGATGGAAACCTATATTTGATCAGACCAAAGATGTACTCACTGCTTGACACTGAATTAATTGATAACTCTAAAAGGTTGAAAGTTTCTCACTCTAACAAGGCGTATCTTTGGCATTTAAGACTTGGTCATATTAATCAGGATAGGATTCAAAGATTGGTGAAAGACGGTCCTCTGGAATCTCTGGAGGAGGTACGACTTCCCCAATGTGAGTCTTGTCTAGAGGGTAAGATGACTAAGAGGTCTTTTGGAGCTAAGGGTACAAGGGCTAAGGAGCTCTTAGAAATTGTGCACACTGACGTATGTGGCCCCATGAACGTCACAGCACGAGGAGGGTTCGAGTATTATGTCTCTTTCATAGATGATTACTCGAGGTATGGATATGTGTATCTGATGCACCGCAAGAGCGAAACCTTTGATAAGTTCAAAGAGTATCGTGTGGAAGTGGAAAAGCAATTGGGTAAATCCATAAAGACACTTCGATCTGATCGAGGTGGCGAATACCTCTCCAATGAATTTCTAGGACATCTTGTAGAGAACGGGATTTTATCCCAATTGACAGCACCTGGTACTCCACAACAGAATGGTGTAGCTGAAAGGAGAAACATGACCTTATTGGATATGGTACGGTCCATGATGAGTTACTCAGCGCTGCCATTATCATTTTGGGGATATGCTTTACAAACGGCGTGCTATATTCTGAACCAAGTTCCGAGCAAATCAATTCCTAGAACTCCGTATGAATTGTGGCGTGGCAGGAAGCCCTCCCTTGGACATATGAGAATATGGGGCTGCCCGGCACATGTACTGGATGGGGATGCGAAGAAGTTGGAACCAAGATCAGAATTATGCATGTTTGTAGGGTATCTAAAAGGAACTAAAGGAGGTCTGTTCTATAACCCGAAGGAACGAAAAGTCATTGTCTCAACCCATGCGACATTCTTAGAGGAAAGTCACATGAATGACTTTAAACCTCGAAGCAAAGTAGTGCTAGATTAGTTATCTGGTGAAAGAACTGCTCCACAGATTTCGGTCTTGGACGCAAGTCTGAGTTCCAGTGAAAGACCTGCAGACGATCAACAATTTAGGGTGCCTCGTCGTAGTGGGAGGGTTTTGAAGAAACCTAATTTCTTCATGTATGATGCTGAGGTATACCAGGCCGAGGCTCATGAGCATGAGGAAGATCCGGTCACATATGATGAAGCTATAAATGATGTTGATTCTAAATCTTGGAAACAGGCTACGAACAATGCGATGGATTCTATGAAATCCAACTCTGTTTGGGAACTTGTAGATTTGCCGGATGGGATAAAACCCATTGGATGCAAATGGGTCTACAAAAGAAAGAAGGATGCGGAAGGGAGAGTGGAAACTTTCAAAGCTAGACTGGTTGCAAATGGATACACGCAAAAGGCTGGAATTGATTACGAGGAAACCTTTTCGCCTGTTGCTATGCTGAAATCTATCCGTATTCTTCTGTCCATTGCTGCGGCTCTCGATTACGAGACCTGGCAAATGGATGTCAAGACGGCATTCTTGAATGGCCATCTTGAAGAGTGTATCTATATGATACAGCCCGAAGGGTTCGTAGTGAAAGGCCAAGAAAGGAAAGTCTGCAAGTTGCTTAGATCCATTTATGGATTAAAGCAAGCATCCCGCTCATGGAACCAGAGGTTTGATCAAGCGATTAAGACATTTGGTTTTGAGCAGAACGTTGATGAACCTTGTGTTTATAAACGTATTAAGGATGGAAAAGTGGTCTTTCTGATACTCTATGTCGACAATATACTACTCATTGGGAATGATGTAGGGAACTTATCATCGGTCAAGCTTTGGTTGCACTAACAGTTTGACATGAAGGACTTGGGAGAAGCTAATTATGTTCTAGGCATTCGTCTCTTCAGAGATCGAAAGAACAAAATGATAGCATTGTCCCAAGCTTCATACATAGATAAAATAATTGACAAATATGCAATGCTAGAGGCAAAGAAAGGCTCACAACCTTCTATTGCCGGTCTAACTCTTTCATTGGATGACTGTCCCAAGACATCGAAAGAAAGAGAGCGTATGAGTAAGGTCCCTTATGCATCCGCTGTGGGTAGCCTTATGTACGCTATGCTTTGCACTCGTCCAGACATATGTTTTGCAGTAGGTATGGTGAGTCGATATCAAGCGAATCCTGGAAATAAGCACTGGCAAGCAGTAAAGCATATACTCAAGTATCTTAAGAGAACGAGGGATTATATGCTGGTGTATTCTGGAGGGGACCTAACACCCGTAGGATACACAGACTCAGACTTCCAGACTTGTAAGGATTCGAGAAAATCGACATCTGGATCAGTGTTTTTACTCGGAGGAGGCGCCATTGTGTGGAGGAGCGTGAAGCAAGGCTGCACAGCTGACTCTACTATGGAGGCTGAGTATGTGGCTGCGGCTGAGGCATCTAAAGAAGCGGTTTGACTCTGCAAGTTCTTTAGAGACCTTGAGGTCATTCCGGGTGTTGACAAGCCTATCACACTTTACTGTGATAATACAGGGGCTATTGCCAACACAAGGGAATCTCGGCACCACAAGAGGACCAAACACATAGATCGGAGGTATCACATTATTAGAGGGCATGTGGAGACAGGACAAGTGGATGTATGTAAGATCGCGTCCGAGGACAACATTGCCGATCCCTTTACTAAGACTTTGGTAGCTAGAAGCTTTGAGAGGCATGTAGAGGCGATGGGGATGCGTAACATGGCACATCTCCTGGCTTAGGGCAAGTGGGAGATTGTTAGGAAATGCCCTAAGTATTAGAGACATTTTGATGTATTCATTTTGAACTGGATAATAAAATTATATATAGAGGTTATTCATTACATTGCTATCTGTCCTCGTCTTATTTACATGTTAAAGTAAATGTAAGCAAATATGGCTCACTGACTGCTTGTGTTAAAACTGTTAGAACGTTGCATGCAATGGACTTTTGTATGCGAGAAGACAATGTTCTAAAGTTAGCAGTCTAAACTATGGTCTGTAGTCTATGGGGTTAGACCGAGCATCTAACTCATGTTAAGACTATTATGTTGTCTAAAGCCTTAGAGGGGACGGTTTGTCTTGACTGTGTGGAGCTGGACTCCCAAGTAGAGACATGGATATGTTGCTCGGAGGTGACATATTAGACCGGGACTAAAGCGTGATTGATCTACGTAGTCCGCTATGAGTGGATCAATCTGCTTTTGACGTTCATTGTGCAATAACCATAATCCTGAGTAAATGAACTTCTTTATGTATATGACTTGTGTACTTTGATGTTCCAATTGCTAAAGCGTCTCAGAGGTAGTAAGCTTATAGACCGGTTCGTTGGGTGCATGACTTGTATACGATGAAGGGTTTGTTTGCAGATATCGGAATCATAACTCTGAGGAGTTAAAGGTATCCTCTTAAAGGCATTATACTGAATGTGAAAATGGATAAGGCCTTGGGTTGTCTGCTGGGCGGATGACTTCTTATTCACATATGGTGAATAATCATTTTCTTGATTCGGTAGTATAATGGAACTTTAAGATAGCCTGATCAGTAGGATTAAACGGACTTTGACCTAAGGCTGATCATGGATATCATATGAGGGTTTTGCATATATGACAAGGTCATTGGATAGTAGCTCGTCACAGGCTTACGTAATACGGTATATAATTGGGAGTTCAGTTTCAGGTTTGTAGTGGTGTGACTCTGAAACTAGTGATCATATGATTGAGTTGTTCGGTAAAGAATGATGATCATATGGAATCACGGGAGCCCGATTATATATGTCCAATCAGTCCCTCTACTAGCTCCACATAATTCCTTAACGTTTGGCAAATTGATTTTGTGTATGCTATTGGCTAGTTTATTATGCATGGATGGTGATGACACAGGATTACGATGGTAGACAAGATTCTCTCCGGTTGGATTAAGATTTTGTTTTGGATAATAGAGTACACAATTATTCGAACTCCAAATAAAGTTGCCATGATTTTATTTGAGATTGGATTGGAGTTGTAGAAAATTATCCATGAGAACTAGAATATGAAACACAACCGTATTGTGGAATTTGAAATTTGAATTTTGAATTTTGAATTTTGAATTTTGAAATTTGAATTTGAATTTTGAATTTGAAATTTGAATTTGAAATTTGAATTTGAAATTCGAATTTGAAATTTTGAAAAAGGGAGATAAAATTCTAGTTAAAATCTTGTTTAGATTTGGATTGGATTTATCCTAGGAAAAACCGAATTTAATTGTGGAGATTCTCCCTTGGAAAATTCGGATTTTTTGGTTATGGATAAGGGAGAAAATCTTTTCCTAGTCCAATTCGAATTCAGAGAATCACCTCATGCAGGTCTATAAATAGAGGTCCTGCCACTCCAGTTCTCTTAGACTACAGACTCTCAGGTGAGCAGGCTTATTGTTGCACAGCTCATCATGACAATAAAGTTCTTTAGAGATCTGGGTGGTCGGAAGAAGACTAGCAGTGCTAGCATACCGATAGAGGTTCAGAGTGCCCACACACTCAGCCATTTGGGAATTGGAGAATAGTAGAGAAGGCTAGTTGGTTGAAGCCTCCGGTCATTCTCCTCCTGCAAGATTGGCATCCTTGAGGTATGAGTTTTAATTGTTGTTGGTTTATTGTATATGGCATCATGAGATATTTAACGATCTAAAAATTTTTATTGTTCCGCTGCGCCACTCTGATACGTTTTTACCAATTTATTTTCCTACAGTAAGGATATGGTCAACTACTTTGATACCAACCTGTGGTGTCCCCGATTTTGGCCACGCATAACTATTCTAATTAGACTCCGTCGCTGATTGAAATAGCTCGTAAACCTCATCGGATCGCCAAAAACTCTGTTTCATTTTCGAACCTTTGTATTTTGGAGCCCATTTTTTTAAATACTTTTTAAATATGTAAGCCATATAAAACTTTAAAACTATACTTTAGTTGTTCTTTGTACATCAACATAATTTACAAAAATTTCATTGTTTAACTTTGTATCTCAAAATACATTTTCTTCAAATCTTCTCTTTAAAGCTCAGCGGAAGGCTGGTAGTAGTACCATAATTCATAGTGGAATTTCTATCTCAATAGCACCACATATCCTACCATCATCCAGCATAATCTACTACTGGATGAGTTTCTTACCTACTACATGAACATACTGGTGAGCTAACAAGCTCAATAAGTTCAAACAGACATACTAGGAATCATGTAGATTCAAAACATAATTAATAAAATTTCTCATGAATAGTAGTATTCATATATAAATAATAGCTTTGACTTTGACCAGTGAACAGTAACTTTAACTTTGACTGGATACTATTCACATCCACTATGACCAAGACTACTAAACATACTGTTAGTGTCTATCGTATCTGATTATGCTCACTTATGGCATTTATTTCAGTTTTGGGTCATTATCTTTCATT
This sequence comes from Antiaris toxicaria, assembly GCA_035233585.1. Lineage (NCBI taxonomy): Eukaryota > Viridiplantae > Streptophyta > Magnoliopsida > Rosales > Moraceae > Antiaris > Antiaris toxicaria. The sequence goes on along the minus strand of CP141156.1, from coordinate 99,909,688 downwards.
ATGTTCTGGTTTTAAATCCACAATGGCTGTATTGATGGTGCGCGCTATTGGGAGGGACCTAAGGAACGACTCGCTCGCCAATCCTCCACAGTCTATAAAGCCCTCTTGGCTTATCCTCATAGGATCTGAAAAACCCCCAATTATGTCTGAAGGCCGGTACGCCAAAAGTGGTTTCATTACCATCTTTCTTATAGTTCCAACTGGGAGGCATTAATCATCACCTCAAAGTCAGTAACCTTTAATGCCCGTAGGTCTTTACATTCTTTTATTTATGGGTGTATCTTAAATTTAGTCATACTTTAGTGCTATGGCACCTCCTTCCTTAGTGTATTTACAGTACACCTCTCAGACTTGCCAATTATCAGGTGAGTTAGTTTAACTATACCCTAGTACCGGTAAGACTTTTCATCTAACGTACAAATAGTACATAATTAAACATTACAATATATCATGTTGCAGACAATTAAATGCCTAAACTAACCAGTATTCGACTAACGTTGTCTTTCCACAATCCACAGATGTTTTCTCGTTCTGTCTAGATTGGGTTCCTACCGACAAAATATTATCTGTTAATTATCATCCTCATTTATTACTTTGCATGTATTTATTTTTCTCTAATCGTCACAATACATTTCACCCCTCTTTATGCCACACAGCCTGATACATGGCCTGGTACACAGCCGTGTCTGAAGCTGTGTACCCCTTAGTCTTTTGCTACATGGCTGTGTAATTCCTTTTCTATCCGTGTAACTGTACACGGCTTGGTACACGCTCGTGTTCAAGCCTGTGTACTTCTCTATCTTTCCCTCCCACATGGCCGTGTAATAGTACACGGCTTGGTACACACCCGTGTTCAAGCCTGTGTACCTCTCGAGTTGCTTAATTTCTTCCATACATGGTTGTGTACCCATCTACACACCTGTGTTCTTCACAAATTTTAGATTTTTGGCCTTAAAAATCTTATTTTAATTATTCTAAGTCCTTCATGATCCTTTTCAAGTCTTTCGAACATTTTTGGTCAAATAACCATTTTATCCTTGGTGAGTTTCGGGGCCGTTCTTTTTCACTCTATCATTTTTCTGGGATTTTCTAAGCTCAAATATCATAAAATAATATTTGTTAGGCTTCATTTCATCTTTGTAGTAGTCATTGCTACCACATACACCACTATTGGTTATTCGACCCTTTGGTGGTACTATTTCAACACCTAAGGTCGTTTCTAGTTTTTCTAACGTTTCGGAGCCTCAAACAAGTATTTCACTACATCTGAAACATTTGTTATTCTAATCCCAAGCCTTGGTTCCTGAGAAGTTTAGGTTTTCCATCCCATCCATAATTTACTCCTTGTTTTCTAAAATACCCTTGTTGCCGTTTTAAAAATTTCGGTGGTATTTCAGCTTAAATTTTGGATTTTCTCAGTGTTAGGTACACCTCAGAACCTTAGTACCTGCCACGTACTATATCAAAGGCCTATTTTACACAAAGTTACCAAAACCTTTATGTAAAACTTTTCTACATGATCAATCATTCAATTCACCACAAAAATTTCATTATTTTTCTTCAACATAGGCCATGATTTTCATAGGTGAATCAACACTAAAATTTTTCACCATAAAGTTCATTTATCATATCTCAATCTTATGGTTTCTAAGCATAATTCCCCATCAAAACCAAATAAATTTTCATTCCACAAAGGCCACAAATTTTTCTTGAAAACATGCATATAATTTGCTTGTTTCAAGCTTCCAACATATACTTCAATCATAACACTAATGATCAACCTAAACATCAAGTTTGCACTCAAAATTATTCATCCTTTTTCCACATACAAAGCACGGGTTTTTCAATAAAAATACAAGGAAATCAAGTAACATAAAGGCTCACCTTAACAGTTTGGTTCCTTGATACTTGGAGGTTGTTTTGGTGCAAGTTTAGGGAAGAGTTTTGTTAAATTTTTGACTTGGAAAGGGGTGGGTGTTCACAGTTTCAATTTGACAGAATTTGGTCAAATTTTCTAATTTTTAAATGGCCATTTTCACTTCTATTTTTAGGCAACCAAAGGGAGGACTAAGTGGCAAATTTTCCCAAACAATTTGACAACTTTCTAAGGACTTTTTGGCAATTTTTTAGGGATTAATTAGCAAAATTTTGGCTGATTTTTCCAGCCTTTCCACCGCCTCTTTACAGCCCATCATCCTAAAAATATTTGCTAAATTTTTGTTGCATTTTTGGCCTAATCTTAGTCTTTGATCAAGGATCACAATAAATGCTAGCCTTTAGATCTACCTACCACCTTAATTATTCATTACTTTCTCATTTATTGCATCATTAATTGATGTTATCAATGAAATCACCCAATTAATTCAACATATTAATTCATGGTCAAAGTTTGACTAAAAGTCAAACTGAATGGGAATCTACCGGAATTGCATGGGCGGGTTTTTGACGCCTCTTATGTGATCAGTCTGCCTTATTTTGCTTTTGTTTGACCAAAAATCACTACCGTAAGTTGTTCGTCTTTTAGTGCATTCGGTGCACTCTCTAGGGCTTTTGGCTCCGATTTGAAATCGTTTCACTCATTTCGATTCAGGAAAATTTTCCATCTCCGAAATCATATTCCTTAACACTGTTACAACATTTTATCACATTCTAAACAATATTAAAACACAACTTTTTCATATTTTATGCATTAAAATTGTCATATATATAAAATTTTACATTTCTTCCGAGAACCTTGAAATTCCTAGTTATCACACTTATGCTCGGTGGATCAAAGCCAATAATAAGTTTAAGTGTTACCTACTTGCTAGAATGAATGAAACAATAAGTTTAAGTGTTACCTACTTGCTAGAATGAATGAAGTGTTTTGCAATAAGCACAAGGACATGGAGACTGCTTATGAGATAATGCAGTCGTTGGATGAGATGTTTGGACAACTATCTGACAAGGCCTGTTTTGATGCAATGACATCGTTCATGCATGACAAGATGAAACATGGTACTTTAATATGACAACATGTCATTAGAATGATTAACCATCTTCATGCAGCTAAGCTTAATGGAGCCCAAATTGATATATGTACTCAAGTGGCAATTTTTTTGGAGAGTCTTACTCCATCTTTCAAGCAGTTTAAGAACAACTTTAGCATGAATAGTATGAATTTTAACCTCACTTAATTGTTGAATAAGCTAACAAAGTTTGAATCTATTAATTCGGGAAAAAAGGGAGAAGCAAATATTGCTAAAAAAACACCCAACAAAAGGAGAAAGAATAAGAATGCTAGAAATGCCAAGAATAAAAAGAACAAGAAAGAAGACAAGGGCAAAGGTAACAACTCCGATCCTAAGCACAAAGGAAATTGTTTCCATTGCACAAACTAGGACATTAGAAAAAAAAAAACTATTAGAAGTATCTCGAGGAGTTGAAGAACAAAAAGAAAAACCAAGGTAAATATGATTTACTAGTTTTGGAAACATGTTTAGTAGAAAATGATTTCTCATTCTGCGTAATTGATTCAGGAACGACTAATCATGTTTGTTATTCTTTGTAGAGTCTTAGTTCTTTGAGAGAGCTTGCCAATAGGGAGTATATAATGATCATAGGAAATAGTGTAGTTGTGTCGGTAAAAACAGTCGGAAAAGTTAGACTTTATTTTAAAAATAAATTTATTGTTTTGAACGATGTTTATTTTATTCTTAGTTTTAAAAGAGATTTTATTTCTGTTTTTAGATTGAATGAACAATTATTTAAGGTTTCTTTTGATAATGAAAATTTTTTTATTTCTAGAAATGGTGTGAATATTTGTTCTAGAAGTATGAATGATGGTTTATATTTTCTTGGACCTAATCTTAGTACACTGCTTAATATTAAAATGTTTAAAGTTGTCGGCATAAGAATAAAACACAAAAGATTTATTATGAATATGATACAAATCTATGGCATCTTAGATGTGGACATATTAACCTAAATAGGATTGAAAGACTTGTAAAAGATGGTCCTTTAAAGGAACTAAATGTTAGTGAACTCCCTATCTGTGAATCCTGAATGAAAGGTAAAATGACCAAAAGATCCTTTTTAGCAAAAGGTGAAAGAGCCAAAACACCTCTTAAGTTGATATATTTGGATGTATATGGACCCTTAAATGTCCAAGAAAGAGGTGGATATAATATTTCATCACATTTATTGATGATTATTCAAGATATGATTTTGTTTACTTAATGCAAAGGAAATCTGAAACTTTTGGAAAGTTTAAGGAATTCAAGGTTGAAGTGAAAAAGCAATTAGGTAAGGAAATCAAGATGCTTTAATCGGATCAAGGTGGTGAATATTTGGATATAGAATTCTTTGATTACTTGATTAAGAATGGTATTCTATCTCAGCTTACGACACTAGGAACACCATAACAAAGTGATGTTACTGAAAGGATAAATCAGACATTTGTTGACATGATGAGATCTGTGTTAAGTTATTCTTCATTGCCAACATCATTTAGGGATATGCTCTCAGAACTATAGTCTACATTCTAAACTTGGTTCTATCTAAATCTATACTTAAGACACCTTTAGAGTTGTGGAATGGTAACAAACCTAGTTTGAGGCATATTCGCAGGGTGTTCGACACATGTGCTAAAAAGTAAGACTAAAAAGTTAGAGCATCATAGTGAATTATGCATTTTGTGGGATACTTTAGTGGTACTAGAGGAGGTTTGTTCTATAGTCCTTAAGATAGAAAATTGTTTGTATCGACAAATGCTACTTTTCTTGAACATGATTATATGAATGATTTCAAACCCAGAAGCAAGGTGGTACCAGAAGAGTTACTTTCCAATCAGATTGAACCACAACCAACAAGTGTTGTCAAACATTAAAAGCAGAAGACCACAGCACCTAACCAGAATCTATTGTAACCTCATCGCAATGGAAAGGAAATAAGATTAGTTGCTTGTTTCTAGGGAGAAGTAGAAATTGTCACTGCTGACGACAGAGTAGAAGATTCTTTGACTTACAAGTCAGCCATGGATGATTATGATAAGGGGAAATGGATTGAAGCAATGAAACTTAAGATGGATTTGATGTATTCCAACTCAGTCTGGGAGCTTATTGATCTTCCCAAAGGGATAAAACCCATCTGGTGCAAATAGATCTGCAAGAGAAAGAGAGGAATGGATGGGAAAGTAGAAATATTCAAAACAAGATTGGTAACTAGGTGTTATACCCAAAACGAGGGAATTGACTATGAAGAAAATTTTTCTTCGATTGCCAAGCTTAATTCCATTAGGATTTGTCCATTGCTACACATTATGATTATGACATATAACAAATGGAGTCAAGATAACATTCTTAATAGCTATCTTAAGGAAACCATTTATATGATACAACCAGATGGTTTTGTTGTTAAAGGACAAGAGTGAAAAATCTGCAAATTCCAAAAGTCAATTTATGGACTTAATCAAGTTTCTAGATCATGGAACATTAGATTTGATAAGGCTATTAAGTCTTATAGTTTTGAACAAAATTTATATAAACCATGTGTCTACAAGTACATAAGAGAAAACAAAGTGTTCTTCTTAGTTCTTTACATTGATGACATCCTACTCGTTGGAAATAATAAGGAATCAACGTTAGAGGTAAAGGACTGGTTAGTAAGCCAATTTCAAATGAAAGATTTCGGAGAGGCAAGCTATATACTTGGGATCTAGATTCTACGTGTTCACAAAAAAAGGCATTTGGCATCGTCTCAGACATCATACATTGATAAGTTGCTTATTAGATGCAACATGCAGAACTCCATGAAGGGGAATATGCCTTCTAAGCATGGTATTCACCTTTCAAAGGAGCAATTTCCAAAGACACCTCAGGAGAAAGAGGGCATGAGACGTTTCTCATATGCATTTGAAGTTGGAAGCTTAATGTATGCTATGCACTGTACTAGGCCAGACATGTGCTACATAGTGGGAGTAGGCAGTAAGTTTCAGTCTAATCATCATCGGACAGTAGTAGAATGTATTCTCAAGTATCTTAGGAGAATGAGAAACTATATGCTTGTATACTCTGGTAAAGAGATGTTTGTCACTAGATAGAGAGATTTTGATTTTCAAACAGATTGCATTCACTAGATAGATGATCAAAAGTAGATATTCAATTTAGTATTCACTTTTGGTGGTGGAGCCATTATTTGGAGAAGTATAAAGCAATAGTGTGTTGCTAACTCTACTATGGAGGCTGAGTATGTGGCTGCTTGTGAAGCATCCTTAGAAGTAGTTTGGTTCCGTAAGTGTGATAACTGGGAATTTTTAGATTCTCGGAGTAAATTAAAATTGTATGTATGTATCAATTTTAATAAATAAAATGTGAAAAAGTTACGTTTTAATACTGTTGAGAATACTGTGAAAATGTTCCAGTAGTGTTAAAGTGAGTGAGTTTGAAGATGAAAAATCTTACCAAACAAAAACGGGTGAGACGGCCCAAAATTGGAGCCAAAAAACCTAAAGCGTGCATTGAAGTGCACTAAAAGATGAAAATTTACGGTAGTGAATTCTGGCCAAACGGAAGCAAAATAAGACAGACGGATCGCACCGGAGGCACCCGAAACCCGCCTACGCGATTTCGGTAAAGTTCTATTTAGTTTGACTTTTGGTCAAAATTTGACCACGAATTAATTCCTGTATTAATTAGATGATGTCAAGATGACATCATAAATATAACTTAGTTAATTAGGATATTAAGGCTTAATTTATGGTGGTAGGTAGCATTAATGGCCAAGATTTAATGCTTTATGGATCAATGGCCATGATCAAACCAAAATGGCTTTGAAAAAAATTAGGAAAATGGGCAAATTAGGAGGATCGGCCACATGGAAAGAAAGCAGCCCAAAAATTTTAAATTTGACCCCAAAGAGTTTACAATTAAGCCCTTAAACATTTAGTAAATTGTTGAGAAAAATTACAAAAAGGTCCCCATCCATTTTCCTATAAATAGGCATCAAAAATTCACTTGAAAATCACAAAACCAATCCAAACTCTTGCTCTCCCAAAACCAAAAATCATACTCCCATTTTAGCCAAAAATTTGACAAGTTTCTTCACAAAATTTGATTCCAAACTAAGCCTAAGTTGCAAGGAGACAACTTGATAAGGTGAACTTCTAAATTAAAGCAATTTTTAGTGTTGTTTTCTTCAAAAATCCGTGGCACTATTGGTGAAGAAAATTATTGAAAGTTTGGTGAATTGGTTTAGTGATTATGTTTATTTGGTGATATGTGAATAAAAGTATAATTTAGAACCAAGAAACAAGCAAAAATTTTGCATGTTCCCCATGAAAATCCATGGCCTTGTAGGGTAGAAATGATGTGGAAAAATTGATGATTTTCTTGGTGATTTATGTTCATTGGGTAACATGTTGATCAAAGCATGAATTAGAATCTAGAAATAAGAAAATTTTGATACTCGTTTCTCACAAAATCCGTGGCCTATATGTGTGATAAAAATGAGAAAATTTAGTGTTGAAAAATGATGAGAAATGTTGATAAGAACCTTAGGAATGAGAATAAAATTTTCTATGGTGGTTTAGCATGAAAATCCGTGGCTTAAGGCTAGGTTGAAAGGAAAATTTTCTTAGAGTTTTGATGATTGAAATGTGCTTTAGAAACATTAAGAATAGAATGTGATAAATGAACAATGTGATGAAAATTTCTTGGTGTGATTACCATGAAAATCCGTGGGTTAATTGGAAGAAAATTTGATGAATTTTGTGTTGTGTGTTAAATGTTGGTCAATGTGGAAATTTTTATACAAAGTTTGGTAACTTTGTATAAAATAGGTCTCTAGTATAGTACGTGGCAGGTACAAAAGTTTTGAGATATACCTAACGCTGAGAAAACCTAAAAATACAAGCAAAAATGCTGTCAAAATTTCTAAAATGGCATTAGGGCATTCAGGAAACAAGGGATAAAAATATTAGGCCCAGAGAGGAAACCGAAACCCCTCGGTAGGTTAAGGTCAATAAAAAAAAAAATAAAACCCAAAAGGAATAGTAAACCGACCCTTTATTGACTAAAATGCCTAGAATGGGAAAAATTCACGTTAGGAGTATTTTAGGAAACGAAGGGTAAAAACGTGATCGGGATAGGAAACCCGAGCCCTTTGGGAAACGAGGCTTTGGGACGGAATGAAAAACGTTTAAGGAGTAGTGAAATACCCATTTGAGACTCCGAAATGCTAGAAAAACAAGAAACGACCCTAGGTGTCGGATGAATAGTAATCAAGGGTCGAAAAATGAATAATTGTGATTTTGTGGCAAATAAAGCTGTAAAAAGATACAGAAGCCTAGGGAATATTATTTTATGATATTTAGGCTTAGAAAATTTGGGAAAAATGATAGAAAGGAATAGTTACGGTCCCGAGACCCGTCAAGGGCAAAATAGTCATTTTGGCCAAAAATTTCTGAAAGGCTCGAAAAGGACCGTAAAGGATTTAGAATGTCAAAATTCTAGAACCTAAAATAAAGATTTTAAAATTAAAAATCTAAAATTTATATAGTACACGGGCGTGTACTATGAAACACGGCCATATAGAGTGAACCTAAGAAGTACACGAGCAGGGACACGAGTGTGTTGTAAACCGTGTACCACCTAAAAAGTTGAAATGTGTTGTAAAATTTATCACAAAATGAATATATTCAAAGTGATAATTAATGATGGGTATTAACAGATAATACTTTGTCTATAGGAACCCAAACTAGAGACAAAACTACGGAAGAGTTCCGAAAGTGGACATTATCGCAGTGGTGGTAAGTTCAAGCATTTTCATGTCTACAACATGAAATACTGTAATATTTCATTATGTACTAGTTGTACATTAAATGTTAAGTCCTATGGGCACTGGGGGATTAGTTAGTATAACACATCCCACATAATGAGAAAAAGAGAATATGTAACACCTACAGGCAACATAAGTTATTGACCTTAAGGTGACAATTAGGGTCACTTGGTCAGGACTATAATTGAAAGATGGTAATAAGACCACTTAGGCATACTGTCCGTCCAACGTTGTGGTGGAGGTTTTTCAGATCCTATGGGAATATAATAATTGCTACGAGTGATAAGGGGCTGGAGATGAAGAAGCCTTAGGGTCGCTCCCAAGGCCCTCCCAGTCAGCGCATAATAAACTATTGGTATAGCCACAATGAGCTCAAAACTAGAACATAAACAAAGCTAATAGCCAATAATATGACGAAAGCCATAATTGAGCATAATTGACACCAACACTAAGTGTAGTGGACTCGGTTAGGGTAATATGAATAGTAACCGATTAGGGTCAAAGTTACTATTCACCTGTCAAAGGTTAAAGTTACTATTTATTGTAAATAGTACTATTCATAGGAAATTGTATTTTTGATGCTTTTGAATCTATGTGATTCTTACTAAGTATGTTTGAACTTACTAAGTCTGTTAGCTCACCAGGTTGTTCATGTTGCAGGTAAGAAACTTGTCCAATAGACTTCCTGGATAGCGGCAAGATATGCGTGTGCCGATGGGATAGGGAATCCACTATAGATTTGGTCCTACCATAAGTTTTTCACTGAGCATCGAGAGAAAGTGAATTCAAGAGAATGTATTTTTGAAAAACAAAGTACCTATGTTGCATATTTGTAAATTATGTTGTACTTCAAAGAGGACAACTAAAAGTTAGTATTATATTTTATATGGCTTTCATACTTGGCTTTCGTGTGAGAAAAGTATATTAAAAAGAAAAAAAATATGGGTGAATTTTGGGCCCTAAAATAAGAGAGTTTAAAAAGAAAGAGTTTTAAATGGCGACCCAGATTCGGTGAATGGGCTATCTTGGTCGACTACGGAGTTGAACCTCAGCGGTTTCGCGTGGCTGGATTCGGGGGTGCCACAGTAAGTTTTTAATGAATCTCATTTTAATGATTCTCAAAGTTGTTCAAGACATGGACAAACCAATTGATGTATACTATGACAACAATGGTGTAATTGCGAACATTAAAGAACCAAGGACCATAAGTGTACAAAACATATAGAAAGGAAATATCACCTAATTAGGGTGATAGTTGAAAGAGGAGATGTCAAAATCTTAAAGATCGCATCGGAAGACAATTTTGTGGATCCGTTCATGAAGACGTTGCTAGCTAAAATTTTGAGAAACACTTGGAGGGTTTTGGGTTGAGAGACATGTCTCACCTATTTTAAGGCAAATAGGAGATTATTGGGTTTGAAGGCCAAAAGCATGTGATGTACAGGATATTATTTATTTTAGAATAAATAAATTTGATTTTTAATTATAATTATGTGCATGTATTTTGAATACTTTACTAATGCTATTAAAATTTTATAATTATTTATGTGACCTTAAATATTATATATAAGTGTTATATATTAGAAGATAATATTTAAAGATGATAATTAAAATCCTATGATAATTTAATAATTATTTAATTGATTAACGCTTAAAGTAAAAAATCATTTATTGAATATCCCTAGTGCATGTTATTACCATATTAATGGTGAGAATTAATGGTAGTTAAGGATAAAGAAGTAATAAGAGAAGTTAACAAATTTTACCTAGCTCTAATTATAAATTATTTGTGGATGATCGATCTATATGCAATGACTATATCAAATGAATGAGTCTGTTTTTTAAGTAATTTTATATCTATAATTTCAGTAGTATAGTTTCAAGTTTCTAGTAGATTAACATTATAATTAATAAAGTCGATAAATTAATCAAAATGTTTAATTAATTATCAAATTTATTGGAGCTTAAAATTATATATCCATAGTTCCCCACACCGCCCACATTAGCAACTGAACAAGTATATTTGATGGATTGTATTTATGCTCACAAAATTATGTAATATAAAATAAAAAAGACCGTCTACTTATATTATCACAAATATTTGTTTTTTACCCTAACAATTAATTATGAATTGATTATATAATTTAAAAAATGGAGATTAATTAAATATTAAAATTGAATGGCATGGTTGGTGTGACCTACTATGTCTATGTCTATTATTAGTGGATGGGACCTACTAATATAGATGAAAATTTGTTAGTTTCCTATTTTTTAAATTATAAATATTTATATTTTAAATTATATTTTAAATTAAATATGTATAAAATAAAATTAAAAAAAAAAAGGGAAACAAGACCAACGAGGTCATGCACTTATGTATTTGATATATGTAATATAATATAATTTATAATCTTGAATTGATCTTGAATTTGAATATTTGGAATATTCTAAATTTAAGATAGAATACAAGGTAACCTACCTTACTCTATAAATAGGTTTATATCAAAGTAGAAAAGGCTTTTTGTCTTCTTGTAAAACTCTATAAAGAAATAATCTCTTTGTACTCTTTGTTTTCTCATATGTTAAGGCCAAAACAAAGATACCCAAATTATGAGTGTGTAAATTCTTCTATTATCTAGTAAACACCCACTCGTTCGTTTAATCAAACAATGTAAATAAGGTGTAGAAGAATGTGATATCAAATGTGAGGTGTAATTCATGGGTTCTTGTAATTTTTCATGCAGGTGTTTTCAAAGTTATCGACTTAATCAAACAACAATAAAATTCTATCCCTTTCCTTCTCAATATTAAATTAATATAGCAATAAAATTATAATGAAAATTTGAGAAATTTTTGTTATTTCGGTTTCCCGCTTCCATTAAAATTTTTAAAGTATCATTTTTGAAACCAATAGGAGTATATGCAAAAGGCTAAAGTCAACTATGATGAAACCTTTTCACCTATTATGATGTTGAAGTTTATTCTCATTCTTCCATCTATTGCTATGGCTCTCAATTATGAGATTTGGCAAAAAGATGTCAAGACCACATTCTTGAATGGCCATTTTGATGAAAGTATCTATATAGTACAACTTGACAATTTCGTGGCAAAAGGCCAAGAAAATAAGATTTACAAGTTGCTTACATCCATTTATGGAGTAAAGCAAGCATCTCGCTCATAGAACCAAAGATTTGATCAAATGATTAAAACATTCGATTTTGAGTATAATGTTAATAAATATTGTGTTTATAAACATATAAAGGATTGTAAGGTAGTCTTTTTGGTTCTCTATGTTGATGATATACTATTCATTTTAAATGATACAGGAAACTTATCGTTGGTCAAACTTTGGTTATTCTAATAGTTTGATATGAAAGACTTAGGAGAAGTTAATTACTACAGCGAGTTGAAAAGTTTGTGTTATGTGTGCACTGACTACTATAACAAGCTTGAAAATTTGTGTTATGTGTGGAGGTTAGGTGGAATAACACAAAATTATGCCTTTAAAAAGGCATTTTAGGGGAGGCTTGAGAAAATTATAATTACACTCTTTTTCTCTCATTTTATCTTGCATTTATTCTCATATTTTCTGTCTAGAATTTTATGAGAATGCTTTGCAAGTTAGGTTAGAATTCTTGGGTGAGGTTAGAGATGGTCCTATCTGTGTAGTGAGCTTGTTTCGATTTTAATACTCTAATAGTTTGTAAGTGCTATATATTTGAGTAAATAATTTTGTTTCATCTTATTTATTTCTCATATCAGTATATTTTGTTGTAAACTTTTATATAAATTTAGTCAAGCTCTTTTTATGTCATTGTTGCATAAAACAATATATTGATAGATATTATTTTATGAATAGTCTTTTACTATAATATTGCCCTAAGATACGTTGTCACTTTTAGATATCTCATAAGATAATTTTTCCTAATTCTTAACGTGAGAATTTTATTTACTCGAATGCATTTTAATTCACAAGTTCTTCAAATCTTGTCTTCCAATTGATTGTTTGGGATGTGAAACTTTTATTTGAGTTAATTTATGAATCAAAATCTAAATAGGTGAAAGAAGTATATAAAGGATTCTTGATGTCTTACCCTTTTTAATTATTTAATTTTCTCTATATCAAATTACCTTCATTTATTGTATTTTCTAATTTCACTTTAAATCACAAAAGCAATTCTTTTTTCTTTTCTTTTGTTTGTTTGATTTCTTATTTCCCTAATGGTTTCTATAAATATCTTTTGTTTGTTTTTATCACCTGCTCGTGGAATCAACCATCCTTATTGTGCTACAATTGACCGTTTTGTTTTGTGTTTTGTTACAATTTTGGTTTAATCAAATTTTTGCACCATCGTCAGGGAGATGCTTCAAGTAAGATTGATTAGTAGGTTCTAAGCCAAAAGATATACGTATAATTTTTTTTATTTTTCTTTTATTTATTTTACCTTTTTATTTTCTCTTTCTTAAAAAAGTTTAATAACTAGTTTTAATTTTTAGGTTACTAATTTTAATTAGATCTCGTAATTTTTGTAACCTTAGGCTTTAGAATAGCATTAACATTTCATAAAATATATCATAAAATTTAATAAAATTTATAAGCAGTTGTGTGAAAATATTAAAAAGTACAAACTAAGTGATTTGCATCATCAATTTGGGTTTTGTTAGCGTTTTACGCCATTAGTTTTTCTTGAAATATTGCCCTCTCTAAGAGGTTCATTTTAAAGGAGACCTCGCCCTACCAACCTTTCCTAGGAGCACTCTTAAGGGTTGCGATTCGTGGTTTTACATTAATATTGTTTTTATAAGTAGTTTTCTTTGTCTAAAAAAAATTAAAATAAAATAAAACAAAATAAAAAAGGTTGATTAGAACATGGGAAGAGATGACAATTGCGTTTTTCAACAAGTATTTCCCATATCATAAGTCTGATGGTTTGAAGTAGTAAATCTCAACCTTCACTCAAAAGGACAATAAAACTCTCTATCAAGTTTAGGAGTGGTTCAAAGATCTGTTAAATCACTGTCCTCAACATAGTTACAAGAGTTGGTGCCTCATCAGTTTTTTCTATGAAGGACTCACAATCCAAGAGTGCCAACTTATGAAGATGATATGTAATGGAAAGTTTCTAAAAAAAAAAAAAAACCCCCAAAGAGGCTTTTAAGTATCTCAATGAGCTAGTCGAGAAAGCCCACACATGGATTGGACCAAGTACTATTGACAGCACTAGTCAATCCTGACGTGCTGGAATCTACCAACTAAGGTAAGAGAACAACCTCAAGGCCCAAATTAAGTCTTTGACACGACAAATTGAGGCTCTCAAAATCAAAGAAAGTAGAGGAATGACATGGTTGCAAGGGTGGAATCACAAGAGCCATGCTTCATTTATGGAGGGATAGAATATCTAGCTAAGAATTGCCCTACTTACAATGAAATAATAGGGGTTTATGAGGAGCAATGTAACACCTTAGGGCCATACAACACCTTCATCTAACATGTACAATCTTGGCTGGAGGAACAATCTGAACTTCAGTTGAAGCTATTTTTATCAAACACAACCATCAGGAGGATAATAGAGAACTGAGCAACAGCCAAAGCCACCAAAGGCATATTCTACACCTTAGTACCACGCACAACCACTTAGGATTTTTCTCCAATATATCTTGCAAGCTTTCATGGAGACGTAGAATAAGATGAACTAAAAGTTCAAATCACTTTTTATAAAAAAGGTGGAAGAAAGCAAAGAAATGAAAAATCAGATCTAAAAGCTAACTGAAGCTTTAGTTGTATATGCTCAAGAACACGGTAAGTTCCCTTCATAAACTTAGTCTAACCTAAAAGGGCAACACATGGCATAAACTAGGGCTAGCAATTTGGGTCACAACACGACAACACAATACAAAACCTGCATGAAGTTAGAGGGTTTGGGTAGTTCTTAAATGGGTTGAGGTCAAAAATGATCGAACCCATAAAATACGATTAAATAAAAGGTCAAATCTACATAAACTCACCAACTTGATACAAAAAACCCATTTAATAAATGGGTCATATTTGGGTTAATATAAACATGACCCATAAATTACCCATTTATAATCTCCAATATATTTATATAATTACATATATATTATATAATATTTTATTGTTCTACTTTTGAGTTTTTAAAATTCAAAATTCAAAATTTAAATATAAAATATATCATTTACTTTTTAATAAATATATTTTTAAATTTTTTTAACATAGAAAACCTAGGTTTTGTATTTCAGTTTAGATGTAGTTTGATTATAATTGAGTTAATTTAGTTGTTATAACTTAATTGTTGTTTAGGTATTTAATAAGTTTTTTTAGTATTAAAATTGATAACAGATTAGTTAAATGGCTCAATATTAGGTTAACTAAATGGGTCAATAATAGGTTGAATGTCCCATTTATAGCATTTTTACTAAGTGGGTTTAGTAGGTTGACATGAAATGCTTATGACCTATTTTATAAATAGGTCATAAACATGTCGTGTTGTGTCAACCCTTTTATTAAAAGGTCGTGTTTGGGTTTTTTTTTTTTACATAATTATTAAATAACAACTATTCATGTTAAGGGTTATCATGTCAACAAATTGGTCAAACATGATACGAATACGAATTGCCACCCCTACCACAAACCTCCAACTCTGAAGATCATAACATCAAAGAAGTCAATGCAATCACCACTTGTACAGGTAAGATTTTGGATGATTCATCAACAACTGCTATCATTTCAATTGGTTATGAAGTTCTAATTAAGGTGCTTTTCCCCTAAGATCTGTGACCCACTAGGAAAATGCTTAAAAATCAAGATCATATATGAAGCCATCAATAGCATCAATCCTTAGGGTTCACAAAGCAAAATATTCAAAATCAATTTTTGTTGGACACACATGCCAAATCGTCTACATCTAGCCAAGCTTAAGGGCTTCATCAACAAAGACATGTATGTGGTGTTGCATGACACCTAATATGATCAGAAGTCACAAAATCAATTCTTTGTGTGTTTATTTTCTATTTTATTTTCACGTTTTTTTTTCACTTTCTTAGCTATAGATATATAAGAAACTCTATCAAAGCTCAGGAATAGGTTCCCTTCTCTTCCTTAGGATGCATTGCTGAAAATATACAGGTGCAGATTGGAAAGGATGAAGCTGATCATGCAACTTGGCATGCCAGAAAATCTATGTTGGATTATCGAGGCTAAGGTATGGTTATCAGGTGAATTTCCTAATTTGATAAACATATGCCAAGAATGGGAAAATATACTTTTGCCAAGCAAAGAAGAGCAAAGAGAATGAGAGTCTGTTTTAGATGTATAAGATGGAATTGTAACAAATACTACAAAAACATAGGAATGACCTCCACAAACCGAGATGATAAAATTCAATTCATAAAGGATGGTTGGAGTAAAGAGTCATTGAATCATAACCTTTTGTCTCTCGATGTACATCTGAGCAGACAAGTTCAAGGTGTCATTCTCGATCTACAGAGTTTATTCGTAGATGAACGTGAGTGCTACAATCTAGAATATTTGACATTAAAAGACCATGTTTTCCATTTTATAAGAAAACCAGAGGAGAAGCTCATCCTTGACTCATAGAGTTCATTTAAGCTGTTATTAGACATAAAATTAGAGGAACATGTGAGCCACAATCACAACTATTATATAAAATATTTCTTTTTTTCCCCCCCATTTTTCACCATTATCATTATCATCATTATTTTTTTTCATCAAGTATGTATTTTTGAATTTTTCTTTTTGCATCAAGTGTCACAGGTGGTTTCAGAGCAGTTTGACCATATCCCTCCTGGCACGATGCATATCCAGTTCGCCATTCAAGTAAGTTAGTTTTATTTTAAATTAGTAAATGTTTATTTATTAAAAATAAACATTTTGTAATGATAAAATGATAAGATGACGAGATTACAGTACAGGCACTAGTTCCCTGTACAAGTTATAAGGATAGATAGCGCTTTTACTTTAGCATTCCATGGGAATGCAGGACTGGTTTTATGCTATGCCATTGAGATGATTCTCTAGCTATGCTCCATTAATTGGATAACTGGATCTTTTTGGCTGTTAGCACTTTCAGGGAAATGCTCTCGTGTGTACTGGGATTCTTGTGACCAGGATTAGTGCTTAACTGGACCAACTTTCACCATACCATGATTGAGTGATTCTTTTGAAGGAGTTCAGCATTAGCCCCAGTTTCCTCATGGGCAAGTGAGGTGTCATTTCCAACATTGTTTATGTTCCCTAAAATTGTTGATATATAAAAAGAAAGTAGATGTACAAGGCTATGATTATATGTGGCCCTCATGTTATGTTGAAATGTTTGAAATGAAATGTAAATGTTATGAAATGATACGTATAAGTGATGAACAAAGATGAAATAAAATCTTTGAACCCCTACTTGTCTCAATTTTCGAGGACAAAAATTTTACAAGGAGGGGTGAATGTGACAACCGGGAAATTTCATCATTCTCGAAAAAATTAGTATATGGAATGTACAAGATGAAATTCGTGTTTAAAATGTGAAATATAGTGATTTTATGTGTGTACGTATGTGTGTCATACATAGTATCAAGAAACTGGTCAAAATGACTATTTCTTGATATAAAATTTATATATTTAGAATTAGTATGCTCAAAATAGTCAATTGAGCATAAAATATAATTTTTGACCGACAGATATGCAGTATCAAGAAATTGGTCAAGATGGCCTTTTTCTTGATATAAAACTGATATATTTAGAATCAGAATGCTCAAATTAGACATTTGAGCATAAAATTTAGATTTTGTTGAGAGGTACGCAGTATCAAGATGAGAGTCAAGATGACCTTTTCTTGACCTGAAACTGATATATTTAGACTCAGGATGCCCAAATTAGTCAATCGGGCACCTCACATGTTTTTCGAGACGGGGTCACACAGATATCGAAAATTGGTCCAGACGACCTCAGATGCACATAAAACTGATAAATTTGAAATCAGCACGTCCGAATTAGTCAAGAGACACTGCGTGTGAAATTTCATACGAAAATGCCTTGTTATGCGTGCACAGTGTCAACACAGTGTGGGCCTAACCATAGTATCGGAAACTGGTTGAGATGACTGTTAGGAAATGCCCTAAGCATTAGAGACATTTTGATGTATTCATTTTGAACTGGATAATAAAATTATATATAGAGGTTATTCATTACATTGCTATCTGTCCTCGTCTTATTTACATGTTAAAGTAAATGTAAGCAAATATGGCTCATTGACTGCTTGTGTTTAAACTGTTAGAACATTGCATACAATGGATTTTTGTATGCGAGAAGACAATGTTCTAAAGTTAGCAGTCTAAATTATGGTCTATAGTCTATGGGGTTAGACCGAGCATCTAACTCATGTTAAGACGATTATGTTGTCTAAAGCCTTGGAGGGGACGGTTTGTCTTGACTGTCTGGAGCTAGACTCCCAAGTAGAGACATAGATATGTTGCTTGGTGGTGACATATTAGACCGGGACTAAAACGTGATTGATCTACGTAGTCCGCTATGAGTGGATTAATCTGCTTTTGACGTTCATTGTGCAATAACCTTAATCCTGAGTAAATGAGCTACTTCATGTATATGACTTGTGTACTTTGATGTTCCAATGGCTAAAGCGTCTCAGAGGTAGTAAGCTTATAGACCGGTTCGTTGGGTGCATGACTTGTATACGATGAAGGGTTTGTTTGCAGATATCGGAATCATAGCTCTGAAGAGTTAAAGGTATCCTCTTAAAGGCATTATACTGAATGTGAAAATGGACAAGGCCTTGGGTCGTCTGCTGGGCGGATGACTTCTTATTCACATATGGTGAATAATCATTTTCTTAATTCGGTAGTATAATGGAACTTTAAGATAGCCTGATCAGTAGGATTAAACGGACTTTGACCTAAGGCTGATCATGGATATCATATGAGGGTTTTGCATATATGACAAGGTCATTGGATAGTAGCTCGTCACAGGCTTACGTAATACGGTATATAATTGGGAGTTCAGTTTCAGGTTTATAGTGGTGTGACTCTGAAACTAGTGATCATATGATTGAGTTGTTCGGTAAAAGAATGATGATCATATGGAATCACGGGAGCCCGATTATATATGTCCAATCAGTCCCTCTACTAGCTCCACATAATTCCTTAACGTTTGGCAAATTGATTTGTGTATGCTATTAGCTGGTTTATTATGCATGGATGGTGATGACACAGGATTAGGATGGTAGACAAGATTCTCTCCGGTTGGATTCAGATTTTGTTTTGGATAATAGAGTACACAATTATTCGAACTCCAAATAAAGTTGCCATGATTTTATTTGAGATTGGATTGGAGTTGTAGAAAATTATCCATGAGAACAAGAATATGAAACACAATCGTTTTGTGGAATTTGAAATTTGAATTTTGAAATTTGAAATTTGAATTTTGAAATTTGAAATTTGAATTTTGAATTTGAAATTTGAATTTGAAATTTGAATTTGAATTTCGAATTTGAAATTTGAATTTGAAATTTAAATTTGAAATTTGAAATTTGAAATTTGAATTTGAAATTTGTATTTGAAATTTGAAATTCAAATTTTGAATCACAGTCCAAGTAGGATTCGAATTTGTTGTGGAAAATCCACAAGGTTTGAAATTCGAATTTGAGTTGGATTTGGAGAGGATAATCTTGGTAGAATCCTACTTGAATTTTGAATCTAAATCCCAACAAAAGTGGATGAAATTTTTGAGGATAATCCTCAATGGAATTTCAGTTTTTGTGGATAAGGTTCAAGGGAAAATTCAAGTTTCAATCCTAGTTGAATTTGGATTCTCTCATTCCCTGAAAAGCGGCCGAAATTAGGGAGAAAATCTACTAGGAAATTCGGTTATTTTTGGATAAGGTTGAGATAAGATTCAAGCTTGAAAATCCCAGTACAATTTTTGATTCTCCCTTATCCATAATGGTCGAAATCTTTAGGAGAGATTCTCCTTATAATTTTCGGATTTTTTGGGTTGAAAAAGGGAGATAAAATTCTAGTTAAAATCTTGTTTAGATTTGGATTGGATTTATCCTAAGAAAACCGAATTTTTTGTTGAGATTCTCCCTTGGAAAAATTAAGATTTTATGGATATGGATAAGGGAAAATATCTTTTCCTAATCCAATTCAAATTCAGAAAATCATCTCATGCAGGTCTATAAATAGAGGTCCTACCACTCCAGCTCTCTCAGACCACATACTCTCAGGTGAGCAGGCTTATTGTTGCACAGCTCATCGTGACAATAAAGTTCTTTAGAGATCTGGGTGGTCGGAAGAAGACTAGCAGTGCTAGCATACCGATCGAGGTTCAGAGTGCCCACACACTCAGCCATTCGGGAATTGGAGAATAGTAGAGAAGGCTAGTTGGTTGAAGCCTCCGGTCATTCTCCTCCTGCAAGATTGGCGTCCTTGAGGTATGAGTTTTAATTGTTGTTGGTTTATTGTATATGGCATCATGAGATATTTAACGATCTAAAAATTTTTATTGTTCCGCTGCGCCACTCTGATACGTTTTTACCGATTTATTTTCCTACAATTGGTATCAGAGCCATCTCATGACTATGCCATGTACATAAATTAGACAATTACTTAGTCTTTTTATTTATGTATGGATTTGATATTTAGAGAGTGGCATTCTAGGGTTCCTTTATGTTGTTATCATGGATTATGTATAAAGTATGTGTTTATTTTAATTTTTTGAATTATTATAAGCATGCTTGTTTATGCCGGTTATGGTTCCTTAGAATTTAGATAAATTGTATCTAGGAATTTTTATGTAACCATGGGAGCAGTTTATTAAGACTGTAATTTTCCCATGGATTTTAAATTCTTGTCTCTTAGAATTTTTATGGTTAGAATTTTTTGTACACCGGAAACGGTTTAGGAAATTTTATGTAATTATTCTTGGAGGAGATTGAAGATTGAAGACCGTAATTTATTTTTTCCCAAAAGTTAAATTTGATTTAAAGGTTGAAATTTTGAATGTGTGGAAAATTTCAATTTAATTGGGATTCAAATTAATTTTTGGAGATCCTAATAGGTAAATTGGAATATGGCACGAAAATCAAGACACGACCCCTCAGGATAGGCCAACGGACCTTGGTGGGGCTGCAGCCCCTGCCCTCAGGCAGGATGGGGCTGCGGCAGCCCCTGTGCAGGCCCACACCACCCACGGCCGCAGGCTTGGCCTGCAGCCAGGGGTGGCCGTGGCCTGCCCAAGGCTGGCCGCAGCCTGGGCGTGCAGCCTCTGGCTACTGCGCCCAGCCTGGGCGTGCAGCCCGGCAGGGCTGCACATAGGGGCGGTCGTAGGCTGCCAGCCCCTTCGGGGTTGGTGGCTGCCCACGGCGGCTGCCGCCTACGGGGGCTGCGGTTCGACGGTCCAAAAATTAGAAAATTTTGATTTTTAAATTTGAGATTTAATTTTAAATCATGTTTAAAAATATGTAATTAAAAATTTCAAATTTTTTGAAATTACATATTATTACACATGATGTTTAAAATTGTTTAAAATTTAAATTTGAAATTGAAATTTGAAATTCGAATTGGGAATTTGAATTTGAAATTTAAATTTTTGGATATTTAAATTTTAAATAATTCTTGGGATGAGAAATAAATGGAGAGGCTACATAAAGATGGATACAAGAAGATGGAACAGAATTCAAGACCCAAAGAATGCTTTGGATGGAATTTTGTAATCTTTATTTTCTTTATTCTAGGATGGAACCATAGCTTGGTTATTCTGTCAATTATTTTTTCTGTGATATGTCATGGATGTATAAATATGTATTGATGGATGTTTTGCATGCGTATTTGATAACATGTCATATAGGATAGGTGAGTGCCGCTCATACTATATTGATCATACATAATTTTTCAAAACTTGCATGTTTTTCAAAATATTGAGTGGGAGAAGGTTTCAAACAAAACCCACGGCCTCCATTGCTGATCCATATGTGAAAGCATGGTAACGCCTCACGTCAGTTCTGCCCTGACCACACCCCTCGGTAGGTGTTTACCGCCGCCGGTATACTAGATTGGATCTCCTATGTGGAAAACGTGTTCGGGTGCGATCCTATTCATGACCACCCCTCGGTGGCTTGGTAGGACGTCGATCGGGCTACGTAAACAATGGTTATACACTCAAGACTCGTTTAGTTATTAACCTTCCCTAGAAGCTCTGTTAACTAAACTGGTGGCCAAATAAGCGGTTATTAATATATGTCTTAACCTTGGAGGATTTAAGGCAACATATATTAATTGGACGGGGTCCATGTTCCGGCTTTTTGTTTTCAGGACCAACCCTCGGTGGCTTGGGGCAATAGGTGCTGAGAATTACCGTTGCAATGCTACATGTTTTTCAAGTTTCATGTAGGAACATACTTGTATGTTTTATTTGCTAAATTATCTGTATATTTGCTTGGGCTTTGTAATGATGTCTAGTATAATTTTATTTCAGTTCAAAATGTCATCGACACCCCTCATTTCAATACTTACTGAAAATAAGTTGAATGGCGACAATTATAAAGATTGGAAAAGAAATCTATTAATAGTTCTCAGCTGCGAGAGACACAAGTTTGTGCTGGACGAACCATGCCCACCTGGGCCCAAACCTGACACACCACTTGAGGAGGTCCGGTTGCCTATAATCGTTGGAGAGAATCCAATGAGATAGCTCGATGCTACATCCTTGCTAGCATGACGAGTGCTTTACAAAAGCAGCATGAGACTTATCAAGTTGCTGGGGAGATCATGGAAAATCTGGAGGACATGTTCGGAGGCCAAGAAAAATTGGCTCGACAGTCCACTATCACCAGCATTATGAACTCTAAGCAAAAGGCGGGTACTCCGATGAAGGACCATATGATCACTCTAATGGGATTCTTCGCTGAGGCTGCCGAGAATGGTGCTGAGTTGGACTATAACACCCAGATCGAGATGGTGTTTAAGACTCTGTCTAAAGATTTTGTGGGGTTTAAGGCCGCATACAATCTGGCGACAAAAGAGTTAGGACTAACCGAGCTCATGAAGCAACTACAGGCTTATGAACGGATGATCAGGGATGAGGATGTGGTCCGACCTAAAGGAGAGGCCAATTTGGCGGAATCTTCCAATCCCTCACGGAAGAGGAAGAGGCCAAATAAGAAGCAAGTGGCTTCTAGTTCTTCTAATCCTCCTGTCTCGGACGGAAAGAAGAAGAAGAAGAACAAGAAGCCGAAGGACCCTAAAAAGTCCAAATGCTTCCATTGTGGGAAGGTAGGTCACTTCAAGAAGGCTTGCCGGGAATTCCTAGCCGCCAAGGGCAAGGAAGGTAAGGAACTTCGTTACCTGGAAATGTGTTTGGTGGAAGAATCGAAAGACACTTGGATCATAGATTCGGGCGCCACTAATCATGTTTGTGTTTCTATGCAGGGGTTCGTGGAAACGAGAAGTCTACATGATAGGAGCCTCTCATTGTGGACCGGAGATGGTAGCTTTATGATGGCTGAGGCAGTGGGAGATGTTTATCTTTATTTTGATCAATTTAGGTTTATTTTATTAAAAGACTGTTTTTATATTCCTAATTTCAGGAGGAACCTTATATCGGTAGCTTGTTTAATAAAGGATTCTTATTCAGTTTCTTTTAGCAAAAGAGTTGATATTCGTAGAAATAAGTCTTTTATCTATTCTGGATGGATGGATGGAAACCTATATTTGATCAAACCAAAGATGTACTCACTGCTTGACACTGAATTAATTGATAACTCTAAAAGGTTGAAAGTTTCTCACTCTAACAGGGCGTATCTTTGGCATTTAAGACTTGGTCATATTAATCAGGATAGGATTCAAAGATTGGTGAAAGATGGTCCTCTGGAATCTCTAGAGGAGGTACGTCTTCCCCAATGTGAGTCTTGTCTAGAGGGTAAGATGACTAAGAGGTCTTTTGGAGCTAAGGGTACAAGGGCTCAGGAGCTCTTAGAAATTGTGCACACTGACGTATGTGGCCCCATGAACGTCACAGCACGAGGAGGGTTCGAGTATTATGTCTCTTTTATAGATGATTACTCGAGGTATGGATATGTGTATCTGATGCACCGCAAGAGCGAAACCTTTGACAAGTTCAAGGAGTATCGTGCGGAAGTGGAAAAGCAATTGAATAAATCCATAAAGACACTTCGATCTGATCGAGGTGGCGAATACCTCTCTGATGAATTTCTAGGACATCTTGTAGAGAACGGGATATTATCCCAATTGACTGCACCTGGTACTCCACAACAGAATGGTGTAGCCGAAAGGAGAAACAGGACCTTATTGGATATGGTACGGTCCATGATGAGTTATTCAACACTGCCATTATCATTTTGGGGATATGCTTTACAAACGGCGTGCTATATTCTGAACCAAGTTCCGAGCAAATCAATTCCCAGAACTCCGTATGAATTGTGGCGTGGCAGGAAGCCCTCCCTTGGACATATGAGAATATGGGGCTACCCGGCACATGTACTGGATGGGGATGCGAAGAAGTTGGAACTAAGATCAGAATTATGCATGTTTGTAGGGTATCCAAAAGGAACTAAAGGAGGTCTGTTCTATAACCCGAAGGAACAAAAATTCATTGTCTCAACCCATGCGACATTCTTGGAGGAAAGTCACATGAATGACTTTAAGCCTCGAAGCAAAGTGGTGCTAGAGGAGTTATCGGGTGAAAGAACTGCTCCACAGATTTCGGTCTTGGACGCAAGTCCGAGTTCCAGTGAAAGACCTGCAGACGATCAACAATTTAGGGTGCCTCGTCATAGTGGGAGGGTTTCGAAGAACCTAATTTCTTCATGTATGATGCTGAGGTATACCAGGCCGAGGCTCATGAGCATGAGGAAGATCCGATCACATATGATGAAGCTATAAAGGATGTTGATTCTAAATCTTGGAAACAAGCTATGAACAATGAGATGGATTCTATGAAATCCAACTATGTTTGAGAACTTGTAGATTTGTCGGATGGGATAAAACCCATTGGATGCAAATGGGTCTACAAAAGAAAGAAGGATGCGGAAGGGAGAGTGGAAACTTTCAAAGCTAGACTGGTTGCAAAGGGATACACGCAAAAGGCTGGAATCGATTACGAGGAAACCTTTTCGCCTGTTGCTATGCTGAAGTCTATCCGTATTCTTCTGTCCATTGCTGTAGCTCTCGATTACGAGATCTGGAAAATGGATGTCAAGACGGCATTCTTGAATGGCCATCTTGAAGAGTGTATCTATATGATACAGCCCGAAGGGTTCGTAGCGAAAGGCCAAGAAAGGAAAGTCTGCAAGTTGCTTAGATCCATTTATGGATTAAAGCAAGCATCCCGCTCATGGAACCAGAGGTTTTATCAAGCGATTAAGACATTTGGTTTTGAGCAGAACGTTGATGAGCCTTGTGTTTATAAACGTATTAAGGATGGAAAAATGGTTTTTCTGATACTCTATGTCGATGATATACTACTCATTGGGAATGATGTAGGGAACTTATCATCGGTCAAGCTTTGGTTACACCAGCAGTTTGACATGAAGAACTTGGGAGAAGCTAATTATGTTCTAGGCATTCGTCTCTTTAGAGATCGAAAGAATAAAATGATAGCGTTATCTTAAGCTTCATACATAGATAAAATAATTGACAAATATGCAATGCTAGAGGCAAAGAAAGGCTCACAACCTTCTATTACCGGTCTAACTCTTTCATTGGATGACTGTCCCAAGACATCAGAAGAAAGAGAGCGTATAAGTAAGGTCCCTTATGCATCCGCTGTGGGTAGCCTTATGTACGCTATGCTTTGCACTCGCCCGGACATATGTTTTGCAGTAGGTATGGTAAGTCAATATCAAGCGAATCCTGGAACCAAGCACTGCCAAGCAGTAAAGCATATACTCAAGTATCTTAAGAGAACGAGGGATTATATGCTGGTGTATTCTAGAGGGGACTTAACACCCGTAGGATACACAGACTCAGACTTCCAGACTTGTAAGGATTCGAGGAAATCGACATCTGGATCAGTGTTTTTACTCGGAGGAGGCGCCATTGTGTGGAGGAGCGTGAAACAGGGCTACACAGCTGACTCTACTATGGAGGCTGAGTATGTGGCTGCGGCTGAGGCATCTAAAGAAGCGGTTTGGCTCCGCAAGTTCTTTAGAGACCTTGAGGTCATTCTGAGTGTTGACAAGCCTATCACACTTTACTGTGATAATACAGGGGCTATTGCCAACACAAGGGAATCTCGGCACCACAAGAGGACCAAGCACATCGATCGGAGATATCATATTATTAGAGGGCATGTGGAGACAGGACAAGTGGATGTATGTAAGATCATGTCCGAGGACAACATTACCGATCCCTTTACTAAGACTTTGGTAGCTAGAAGTTTTGAGAGGCATGTAGAGGCGATGGGGATGCGTAACATGGCACATCTACTGGCTTAGGGCAAGTGGGAGATTGTTAGGAAATGCCCTAAGCATTAGAGACATTTTCATGTATTCATTTTTATATATAGAGGTTATTCATTACATTGCTATCTGTCCTCGTCTTATTTACATGTTAAAGTAAATGTAAGCAAATATGGCTCACTGACTGCTTGTGTTTAAACTGTTAGAACATTGCATGCAATGGATTTTTGTATGCGAGAAGACAATGTTCTAAAGTTAGCAGTCTAATTATGGTCTGTAGTCTATGGGGTTAGACCGAGCATCTAACTCATGTTAAGACTATTATGTTGTCTAAAGCCTAGGAGGGGACAGTTTGTCTTGACTGTCTGGAGCTGGACTCCCAAGTAGAGACATAGATATGTTGTTTGGTGGTGACATATTAGACCGAGACTAAAACGTGATTGATCTACGTAGTCCGCTATGAGTGGATTAATCTGCTTTTGACGTTCATTGTGCAATAACCTTAATCCTGAGTAAATGAGCTACTTCATGTATATGACTTGTGTACTTTGATGTTCCAATGGCTAAAGTGTCTCAGAGGTAGTAAGGTTATAGACCGATTCGTTGGGTGCATGACTTGTATACGATGAAGGGTTTGTTCGCAGATATCGGAATCATAGCTTTGAGGAGTTAAAGGTATCCTCTTAAAGGCATTATACTGAATGTGAAAATGGACAAGGCCTTGGGTCGTCTGCTGGGTGGATGACTTCTTATTCACATATGGTGAATAATCATTTTCTTAATTCGGTAGTATAATGGAACTTTAAGATAGCCTGATCAGTAGGATTAAACGGACTTTGACCTAAGGCTGATCATGGATATCATGTGAGGGTTTTGCATATATGACAAGGTCATTGGATAGTAGCTCGTCACAGGCTTACGTAATACGGTATATAATTGGGAGTTCAGTTTCATGTTTATAGTGGTGTGACTCTGAAACTAGTGATCATATGATTGAGTTGTTCGGTAAAAGAATGATGATCATATGGAATCACAGGAGCCCGATTATATATGTCCAATCAGTCCCTCTAATAGCTCCACATAATTCCTTAACGGTTGGCAAATTGATTTGTGTATGCTATTGGCTGGTTTATTATGCATGGATGGTGATGACACAGGATTAGGATGGTAGACAAGATTCTCTCCGATTGGATTCAGATTTTGTTTTGGATAATAGAGTACACAATTATTCGAACTCCAAATAAAGTTGCCATGATTTTATTTGAGATTGGATTGGAGTTGTAGAAAATTATCCATGAGAACAAGAATATGAAACACAACCGTTTTGTGGAATTTGAAATTTGAATTTTGAAATTTGAATTTTGAATTTTGAAATTTGAAATTTGAATTTTGAATTTTGAATTTGAAATTTGAATTTGAAATTTGAAATTGAAATTCGAATTTGAAATTTGAAATTGAAATTGAAATTTGAAATTTGAAATTTGAAATTTGAAATTTGAATTTGAAATTTGAATTTGAAATTTGAAATTCAAAATTTGAATCACAGTCCAAGTAGGATTCGAATTTGTTGTGGAAAATCCACAAGGTTTGAAATTCGAATTTGAGTTGGATTTGGAGAAGATAATCTTGTTAGAATCCTACTTGAATTTTGAATCTAAATCCCAACAAAAGTGGACGAAATTTTTGAGGATAATCCTCAATGGAATTTCGGTTTTTGTGGATTAGGTTCAAGGGAAAATTCAAGCTTCAATCCTAGTTGAATTTGGATTCTCTCCTTCCCTGAAAAGTGGCTGAAATTAGGGAGAAAATCTCCTAGGAAATTCGGTTATTTTTGGATAAGGTTGAGATAAGATTCAAGTTTGAAAATCCTAGTGGAATTTTTGATTCTCCCTTATCCATAATGGCCGAAATCTTTCGGAGAGATTCTGCTTGTAATTTTCGAATTTTTTGGGTTGAAAAAGGGAGATAAAATTCTAGTTAAAATCTTGTTTAGATTTGGATTGGATTTATCCTAAGAAAACCGAATTTTTTGTTGAGATTCTCCCTTGGAAAAATTCGGATTTTATGGATATGGATAAGGGAAAACATCTTTTCCTAATCCAATTCAAATTCAGAGAATCACCTCATGCAGGTCTATAAATAGAGGTCCTACCACTCCAGTTCTCTCAGACCACAGACTCTCAGGTGAGCAGGCTTATTGTTGCACAGCTCATCATGACAATAAAGTTCTTTAGAGATCTGGGTGGTCGGAAGAAGACTAGCAGTGCTAGTATACCGATCGAGGTTCAGAGTGTCCACACACTCAGCCATTCGGGAATTGGAGAATAGTAGAGAAGGCTAGTTGGTTGAAGCCTCCGGTCATTCTCCTCCTGCAAGATTGGCATCCTTGAGGTAGGTAGGAGTTTTAATTGTTGTTGGTTTATTGTATATGACATCATGAGATATTTAACGATCTAAAATTTTTTATTGTTCCGCTGCGCCACTCTGATACGTTTTTACCGATTTATTTTCCTACAATGACCTCGAATGAAATTGAAACTGATAAATTTGGATTCAGCACATCCAAATTAGTCAGTATGGCCTATCAGTTTGCTCAAATTAGTTAATTGAGCATAAAGGTAATTTTTGACCGGAAATTCGCAGTACCGGAAACTGGTCAAGATGACCTCAGATGAAAATAAAACTGATATATTTGGATTCAAGACGCCCAAATTAATTAGGATAGCCCATGTTGAAATTTTGGGTGAAAAAGTATATAAAGGGCGAAAAATCAGAAATTTCAAAAACAAGCCCATAATTTTCTCTCACTTTCTGTTTCCTTCCCTTACACGAAAATAAACAGTAACTGACCATCAAAAACGGTGTCCGTTTTCGACACCGCTAGTCTCGTTGGAAAGCTCTCACCAAGTTGAGTCCAATGGTGGGCTGAGTCGACGGAATGGCCACCAGAGGAAGCCGCATGCATCGCCCGAAGGTCACGGTGGCTGGAATTTTCAAACGTCGATTTCTCCACCGTCCGAAGTCCGATCAAGGTGATTCTGATCCCAAAAGACTCGTGGTGAAGAGTAGAACAAAACCCAGGTGTTGTTTCAGCTCAACGGTCGCCGGATTGTGCCGCCCGAAGTCACGCCGTTGCCGCAGTGTTGCTGCCATGAAAGCTGTCGATTTCAGCGGAGTTGAGTGATGTGGTGGGTACCAAAATGCTCAGAATTTCATGGGGAACAAAAGGCCCAAACTAATTTCAAGAAAAAAAGTCAGGAAATCGGAGATTCAAGCATTGCCGCCGTCGCCAACTTTCGAGGGGTCGATTTCCGACCATAGAAGCTTCAATTGGTGAAATTGACACCACCAATGGATTCCTCACGTCAAGATGTACGAGATGGTGGTCTCCTTTCTCCATGCCATAGGCGGTCAACGTCGGTCAACGGATGTCAACACTGGTCAATGGCGATCAACGCCAGTCAATGGCGATCAACGCCAGTCAATGGCGACCGATGACCAAAAATTAAAGAATGACCCGTTGGCCTATTTTCGACATTCTGGACACATCTGTGGCATTAGAATTTCAAGAAGGAATCTCAAAAGCAAAGAACAGAGAAATCAAGTTTGTCTGCGTGAAGCTGAACAGTTCGTTTGATCGCCAGTGGGATGATTCTGGTAGTGACTTCGGTCCCTCCATTCCTAAAATTTATGTTTTGGAATGAGTATATATGAATTATGTATTTTGGAATGGGAAATTGTAAGAAAAATGGACTATGTGTATGAAAAATAGTCAAATGAGAAAATGTGTAAAATGTAAAGATTTTTACGTAAAAGTTGAGTTTTACGTAAAAATATAGGCCTCTGTATAGTACATGGTAGAATAGAAATAGGTCAGATAGTTTCGAAGTGTTTCCTAAACACCAGGAACCCAAAAATTAAGCAGAAATGCTGCCGAGATTTTGAAAACGACACAGAAGAGTATTTTAGGAACCAAAGGATTAACGACCGAGGGTTAGAATAGTACCACCCGAGGGTTGGTAAATAGTAAACCAAGAAATTGTGGCAAATAAGGCGGTAAAAATTTATTAAAGCCTAAGAAAAATTATTTCATGATTTTTAGGCTTAGAAAATCCAGTCTAAGCAATAAAATGAGAACGATATGACTCAAAGACCCATTATGGGTAAAACGGTCATTTTGATCGAAAATTTCAAGAATGATAGAAAAGGATCCTAATGGACTTATAATGGCTTAATTAAGATTTTAAGGGCCAAAACTAAGTTGTGAATCAAAGAAATGTAATGTTATGATGAAAAATCCCATTAGGGGTAAAATGGTAATTTTAGCAAAAGTTCAGGGTAAAATAGTAATTTTACCAAAAGTTAGCACAAAAGTTATAAATGGAATATTAGAACCTTAAGTTTATGATCGAGAAATGAAACGTATAATTTTTACGTTTTATTAAGTTTTATGTATGAGATAAGTATGGAAAACAACCGTTATTATTTCGGTTATAGGGATCCGCTCTAGATGAGATGGAGAAAGGTCTGCGGACCAAGTAAGCAAGAAAAGAGATGCTAGCAAATATTTGTAAGTTCAAACATGTGATTTGTCTGTAACATGAACTAACATGTTATTTTATGCCTATATGATATGTATAGTAAGTTCAAGCATTTATTTGTTTGCAGCATGAACTGACATGTTTATGTCTATGCTTATGTGTTATATAAAAGTAATGTATGTGAGTGCTATATGCACTAAAGTGTGACTAACATAACGCACACTATAAAAAAAACTATGTTAAGAAAGAAAGAATTTATGACATGCTTATGAAAGAGAATAAATGATATGAAAAATAGAAATGAAAAGAACAAAAGAAAGAAACAATGGATGAAATGCAAATGAAAGAAATGATATGAAAGAAAGAAAAGGAAGAAAAAGAAAGAAAGAATGAATGAATGAACAAACGAAAAGATAAAGTAAAGAAAGAGAAAGATAAGCAAGAAAATAAGACTGAAAAGTTAAGGTTGGCGTACCGGCCTCCATAGTGTGTGGTTCAAGAATAAGAATAGCCTCCACCCCAGTGTGTGGTGCTCCCCAAGTGTGGTAGTTAATGGCTTAATGTGCTGCCCCAAGTGTGGTAGTGTAAAGATTGACCTTGGAGTTGATTGGTAGGTCGCTCCCCCGTTTTCCCATTGGTCTGCGCGCACTAGGTATGTCCAACCATGGGCCCACAAGAGAAATTGAAAGATAAGAAAAGTAAAGAAAAGAAAAGACAAGAAAAGAAAGAAAAGAAAAGGAAAGAAAAGAAAGTAAAGTTAAGAAAAGCTAAGAAAAGAATAGAAAGTAAAGCAAAGAAAAGTTAAGAAAAGCTAAGACAAGAAAAGAACAGAACGATATGATATGAAAGAAAGATGAACAATAGAAATGAAAGTTAAGTGAGACAAGAAAAGAAAGGAAGGAGATAGAACGACAGATTAGGATACAATCCATCAGTGAAAGAAAAGAAACAGATTAGGATATGATCCACCAGTAAAAAGAAAAGAAAAGAAAAGAAAAGAAAAAAATATAGAAAGAAAAGAAAGGAAGGAGATAGAATGACAGATTAGGATATGATCCGTCAGTGAAAGAAAAGAATAGAAAGGAGACAAATAAAGAAAGAAAAGAAAGGAAGGAGATAGAATGATAGATTAGGATATGATCCGTCAGTGAAAGAAAAGAATAGAAAGGAGACAAATAAAGAAAGAAAAGAAAGGAAGAAGATAGAACGATAGATTAGGATATGATCCGTCAGTGAAAGAAAAGAATAGAAAGGAGACAAATAAAGAAAGAAAAGAAAGGAAGGAGATAGAATGACATATTAGAATATGATCTATCAGTGAAAGAAAAGAAATAGACTAGGATAGGATCCACCAGTGAGAGTAAAAAAAAAAAAAAAGAAAAGAGACAAATAAAGAAAAAAAAGAAAGGAAGGAGATAAAACGACAGATTAGGATATGATCCAGCAGTGAAAGTAAAAACAAAAAAAAAGAAAGGAAAGAAAGGAAGCAAGTAAGGAAAGAAAAGAAAAGAGAGAAATAGAATGAAGGTATAGGATATGATCTATAGAACAAGAAGAACGACATAATATGAAAGAAAGAACGAACAACGAAAATGAAAGTTAAGCAAGAAAAGAAAAGAATGTCATGAAGAAAAGAAAAGAATGTCATGAAAGAAAGAAAAGAATGATATGAAAGAAACAAAGAACAAAAGAATACAACGAAGAAGAAAGAACGAAAAGTAAGCAAACATAATGCGACTAACATGTATGCTTATGTTATGATATACATAATTTGATGTGCATAAGTTAGTCATACAATTTTAAGTATATTTGTGATGTTTAAGCATACATTAAGTATCCTATGTTTAAATTGATATGTGTATACAATGTTTTGTATGAAATTAAGTATGTTATGCTTAAGATGTTAAACATACATTCTGTATGCTGTGTTTAAATTATGTTATGCTAAAGAACGTTGAGATTGTTCTCTCAATGTTAGAATATGTTATGTATGAAGTTGAAAGTAATGTATGATGTATGTTCATGTTCTGATGCCACAATTGGTATCAGATATGCTCTGTCCAAAAGGTATGAGTTAGTATTTTGTCATAAATGTATGTTTGAACATACTGAGCTTGTCGCTCACAAGTTTGTTTATGTTGCAGGTAAGCATCTTACACGAAGATAAGACAAATGATGGATGACGAATGATATCTGCATGTGCCAAGGGACTGGGTAAGGGTTATGGTACTGCTATGAGTCTTCCGCTGAACTGTTTAAAAGAGTATTGAAATGATGTTTTATAATGTAAATGAAGTTAAGGCAATGTAAAATGTTTATTATAATAAATGTTTTACGACGATACAGTTAAAAAAAAAATTTATTTCCTATTTTCACATTCAAATGGGAAGTTAGAGTAAGCATGTTAAAGAAAGTATGCTAAAAGTAAGATACCAGCCATCATAGACGGTATCAAAATAAGTTAAAAGTAAGTTACCGACAACCCAAGTGGTTACAGTCTATCACAGTTGGCAATAGTAGCTGGCTGTAATAGTATTATTTAACCCTATGTAGGGCGGGTCGTCACATCAAGTGTGCATGTTTGACTTTTTCTTTTTGCCTCGAGTGTGTAATTTTGATTTTTTTTTTTTTTGCTCAAGTGTGCATTTTTGACTTTCTCTTTTTATTTTTCAAATTTTTCTAACAATAACCTATCTACCCCCTGATAGGCTTAACTTAGTATCTTCCTCTCTCACCTTATAAATACATATGCATTCTTACCATTGTCATCGCACACATCTTCATTTGTAAGGTTAGAAAGTAGTAAGTTGAGATAGAAGGTCTTTCAATTCGTAAGTTTAAACATTTGTATTTTCGATGGGACTAGTCTTGGAAAAGATAGAGTTTTTGAAAGCTACAAACAACCATGGAAGGGTGTTAGTTATAAGAAAAATTAAGCTAGTATATGGGGAAAGAAGTCTTGGGTTAATGTATTCTATGCCATCTAATGCATACATGAAAGGTGGCAAAGTCTTAGGTATTATTCTTGTACTTTAGCTAACAAAAACATCAAAGTTTACACCCTAGATAATGAGTTAAAGGTATCGATCATGCATGAGAGAATGGCTAACATGATGTATAATGTAGATGCCTTTATCATGTTACCTGATGGTTTAGAAACACTAGAAGAAATTTTCAACACTGCTTCTTAGGTCCAACTCAATCTTCATCAAACCCATTAATATTGTTAAATGTTAATGGTTTTTATGACTATCTTTTGTCTTTTCTAGATCATGTTATAGAATAGGAATTCATTACACCATCGGCCTAGAAAATCCTAATCTTAACTCCAACTGCTAATCAGCTAATTGATCAACTACAGATATTTGTGCCTAAACCTGACCCATTAATATCACAGGTAATATGGTTAACTATGGATACAAAAAGCAGTACGACACACAGGTTGAATTTGACACTCTGATTATAACATTCTTAACTTGTTGGTTTTACTCATAACATTGGATTTTCTTTCTTAGTGTCAGTTTGTAAGTTTTTGCTTTCAATAATACCAAATCAGGTAAGATCATTCATTCTCTACTTATCTACATTAGACATTGGAGACAATGTCTCAAATAAGTTATTGGCAGGGAATAGCTTAATTTTGTTTTACAAAATTTCTTGAATTTGTGTTCAGTTTTGTAAGGACCACCTCATTCCTGTAACTTGATTTTCATTGAATGAGAAATTGAGGGAAATTTGATGCATTTTAGTGCAAATTTGAAGAACACGGGCACGTACACGGTCATGTAAGTGGACGTGTACTATCCAGATTATGCTCGTGAGAAAGGTCGTGTAACTATACATGGCTATATAGGTGAACACGGTCAGGTACATGGCCGTGTATCATAGGTACTGTGCATGTGCATGAGGCCGTGTGAATAAACATGGCCGTGTAGGTGGACACGGTCAGGTACACAGCCATGTAAGTGACTGTGTACTGATCAGGTTGTTGAAATACTAGAGGCCGTGTAGGTGTATATGGCCGTGTAGTGTGACACAACCGTGTAAGAGGCCGTGTACCAATCGTTAAAATGAATTTGTTCCAAGACACAGCTGTGTTGAGCAAGCTCAACTGGTACACGCCCGTGTAGGAGGCCGTGTATGGAGTAGGGAGCCACTGAAGTGACTCTCACAATTTATGAAGCTTAATTACTATGTAATAAGTGATTAAGTTGAAAAAATATAGTATATTTTCTAAGTGAATAGTAAATGATGAAAAACGCAGTGTCAAGTTATTGACCAAGACAGCCTCAGTTTGACTTGAAATTGGTATATGAATGATTAGTAGACTCAATCTAGTTGATTGAGCAGAAAACGAGAAGTTTAGTTTGAAAGATACACAGTATCAGGATGAGGGTCAAGACGACCTTTACTTGCCCCGAAACTGATATATTTGGGCTTAAAACGCCCAAATTAGTCCAATGGGCACTTGACACGTTTTTTTGAGGTGGAGTCACACAAATCCTAAAAATTGGTCCAGACGATGTCCGATAGACGTAAAACTGATAAAAATGGAATCAGCACGTCCAAATTAGTCAAGAGAGACTGTGTCTGAAATTTTACCCAGGAACGCCTCGGTTTGTGTGCGAAAGGATAACACAGTGTAGACACAACCATAGTATAGGATGTGAACAGTAAATTAGACTGATAATGGGCTCTTAGACAGTATAAAACAATTAGGAATTGATAGTACAAAATTGGATTCAGAAATCCAATTTTCGGGTGAAAATTGAAACACTGCCGAGAAAGGACCGAACACCACAGTATAAAATTAGACTGCAATGAGTAACCAACACAGGTAAATTTTGGCCTTAAAATTTCATGCCCCTTAGCTACAAAAGCAGCTGGAATCAGCTGCACATATAGCTGTTAGGAAATGCCCTAAGCATTAAAGACATTTTTATTTATTTATTTTGAACTAGATAATTAAATTAAAATATAGAGATTATTCATTACATTGCTGTCTATCCTCATTTTATTTACATGTTAAAGTAAATGTAAGCAAATATGGCTCACTAACTACTTGTGTTAAAACTGTTAGAACGTTGCATGCAATGGACTTTTGTATGCGAGAAGACAATGTTCTAAAGTAAGCAGTGTAAACTAAGGTCTGTAGTCTATGGGGTTAGACCGAGCATCTAACTCATGTTAAGACTATTATGTTGTCTAAAGCCATGGTGGGGACGGTTTGTCTTGACTGTCCGGAGCATAGACTCCTAAGTAGAGGGATAGATATGTTGCTTGGTGGTGACGTATTAGACCGGGACTAAAGCATGATTGATCTACGTAGTTTGCTATGAGTGAATCAATCTGCTTTTGACATTTATTATGTAATAACCTTAATCCTGAGTAAATGAACTACTTCATGTATATGACTTGTGTACTTCGATGTTCCAATGGCTAAAACGTCTCAGAGGTAGTAAGCTTATAGGCCGGTTTGTTGGGTGCATGACTTATATACGATGAAGGGTTTGTTTATAGATATCGGAACCATAGCTCTAAGGAGTTAAACGTATCCTCTTAAAGGCATTATACTAGATGTGAAAATGGACAAGACCTTGGGCCGTCTGCTGGGCAGATGACTTTTTATTCATATATGGTGAATAATCATTTGCTTATTTGGTAGTATAGTGGAACTTTAAGATAGCCTGATTAGTAGGATTAAATGGACTTTGACCTAAGGCTGATCATGGATATCATATAAGGGTTCTGCATACATGACACGGTTATTGGACATTAACTTGTCATAGGCTTTCATAATATGATGTATAATTGGGAGTTCAGTTTCAGGTTTATAATGGTGTGACTCTGAAATTAGTGCTCGTATGATTGAGTTGTTTGGTACAGAATGATGATCATATGGACTCACAGAAGCCCGATTATATATGTCCAATTGGTCCCTCTACTAGCTCCACATAATTCCTTAACGGTTGGCAAATTGATTTGTGTATGCTTATTGGCTAGTTGATTATGCATGGATGGTATTGACATAGGATTAGGATGGTGGACAAGATTCTCTCTGGTTGAATTCATATTTTGTTTTGGACAGTAGAGTACACAATTATTCGAACTCCAAATAAAGTTGCCATGATTTTATTTGAGATTGGATTGGAGTTGTAGAAAATTATCCATGAGAACAAAATTTGAAATACAACTTTTTTGTTGATTTTGAAATTTGAATTTTGAAATTTGAAATTTAAATTTCGAATTTGAAATTTAAATTTGAAATTTGAATTTGAAATTTGAAATTTGAAATTTAAATTTCAAATTTGAATTTGAAATTTGAATTTTGAAATTTGAAATTCAAATTTTGAATCACAATCCAAGTGCAATTCAAATTCTTTGTGGATAATTCCACAGGGTTAGAATTCGAATTTGAGTTGGATTATGGAGAGGAAATTCTTGTTTGAATCCTACTTGAATTTTGAATCCTAATCCTAACTAACTTGTACGAAAATATTGAGGAATATCCTCATAGAATTTTTGGATTCTGTATGGATAAGATTCAGGAAAAAAATTTAAGTTTCAATCCCACTTGAATTTGGATTCTCTCCTCCCTAAAAGTGGCTGAAATTTTTAGGAAGATCTCAAGTAGATTTTCGGTTTTTTTATGGATAAGGATGAGATAAAATTCAAGCTAGAAAATCGTATTTGAATTTTCATTCTCCTTACACTTTAATAGACGAATCTGGATAGGTTTATGGCCTTAGGGAAATTCAGATTTTTGGTGGATAAATGGAGAGATAAAATTTAAGTTAAAATCTTGTTTGAATTTTGAATATGAAATCCACAAAATGGCCGAAATCTTTTGGTGGTTATTGGCCCTAGAAAATTCAGATTTTGTGTGTGGATAAGGGAGAAAATATTCTCCTAATCCAATTCGAATTCAGAGGATCACCTCATGCAAGTCTATAAATAGAGGTCCTGCCACTCCAGTTCTCTCAAACCACAGACTCTCAAGTGAGCAGGCTTATTGTTGCACAACTCACCGTAACAATAAGTTCTTTAGAGATCTAGGTAGTCGGAAGAAGACTAGCAGTGCTAGCATACCGATTGAGGTTCGGAGTGCCCACACACTTAGCCATTCGGGAATTGGAGAATAGTAGAGAAGGCTAGTTGGTTAAAGCCCTCCGATCATTCTCTTCCTACAGATTGGCGTCCTCTGAGGTATAAGTCTAAATTGTTGTTAGTTTATTGTATACGGCATCATTAGATATTTAACGATCTTAAAAAAATTTTATTGTTCCGCTGCACCACTCTGATACATTTTTACCAATTTGTTTCCTATAATTGGTATCAGAGCCATCTCATGACTATGCCATGTACATAAATTAGATAATTAATTAATCTTTTTATTTATGTATGGATTTGATATTTAGAGAATGACATTCTAGGATTCTTTTATGTTGTTATCATGTATTATGTATGTAGTATGTGATTATTTTAATTTTTGAATTATTACAAGCATGCTTGTTTTATATCGATTATGATTCCTTAGAATTTAAAAAATTGTATCTAGGATTTTTTATGTAACCATGGGAGCAGTTTATTAACACTATAATTTTCCCATGGATTTTAATTTTTTGTCTCTTAGAATTATTATGATTAGAATTTTTATATACCGAAAACGGTTTAGGAAATTTTATGTAATTTTTTTTAGAGGAGATTGAAGTTTGAAGACCGTAATTTATTTTTCCCAAAAGTTAAATTTAATTTAAAGGTTGAAATTTTGATTGTGTGGAAAATTTCAATTTTGTATTAGGATTCAAATTAATTTTTGGATATCCTAATGGGTAAATTGGAATATGGCACAGAAATCGAGGACCGCCCCCTCAGGATGGACCACCAACCGTGGTGGGGTTGCAGCCCCTGCCCTCGGGCAGGATGGGGCTGCGGCAGCCCCTGCCCATGGCTGCACCACCCACGGTAGCTGGCACTGCCTACAGTCGAGGGTGGCCGTGGCCCCCAAAGGGCTGGCCGCAGCCCTAGGCTACAGCCCATGGCTGCAAGCAATGCTTGCAGCCTTGCGGGCTGTTGCACCTACTCGGGCGTGTGGCCTATGGCTGCAGGCGCTACTTGCAGCCTGGCAGTTGCTGCGCCCAGGCCAGGCGTGCAGCCTGTGGCTGCAAGCTTGGCCTGCAGCCCTGCACGGCTGCACATGGCCTGCAGCCTTGGGCTGCTAGCCCCCTGGGGGCTGGGGGCTTCCCACGGCGGCTGTCGACCTCCAGGGCTGTGGGGTCGATGGTTTGAAAATCGAAAAATTTTGATTTTTAAATTTGAGATTTAATTTTTAAATCATGTTTAAAAATATGTAATTGAAAATTTGAAATTTTAAAATTACATATTATTACACGTGATATTTAAAATTGTTTAAAATTTGAATTTGAAATTTAAATTTGAAATTCAAATTTGGAATTTGAATTTGAAATTCAAATTTTTGGGATTTAAATTTTAAATGATTCTTGGGATGAGAAATAAATGAAGAGGCTACATAAAGATGGATACAAGAAGACGGAACAAAATTCAAGACCCAAAGAATGCTTTGGATGGAGTTTTGTAATCTTTATTTTCTTTGTTCTAGGATGGAACCATGGCTTGGTTATTATTCTGTTAATTATTTTTTCTGTGATATGTCATGGATGTATAAATATGTATTGATGGATGTTTTGTATGCATATTTGATAACATGTCATATAGGATAGGTGAGTGCTGCTCATACTAAATTGATCATACATATTTATCATAACTCGCACGTTTTTCAAAATATTGAGTGGGAGAGGGTTTCAAACAAAACCCACGACCTCCATTATTTATCCATATGTGAAAGCATGGTAACACCTTGTGTCATTTCTGCCCTGACCATACCCCTCGGTAGGTGTTTACCGCCACCGGTATACTAGGTTGGATCTCCTATGTGGAAAACGTGTTCGAGCACGATTCTATTCATGACCACCCATCAGTGGCTTGGTAGGATGTGGATCGGGTTACGTAAACAATAGTTATACACTCGAGACTCGTTTAGTTATTAACCTTCCCTAGAAGCTCTGTTAACTAAACTGGTGGCCAAAATAAACAGTTATTTATATATGTCTTAAACTTGGAGGATTTAAGGCAACATATATTAATTGGATAGGGTCCATGTTCCGGCTATTTGTCTCATGACCACCCCTCGGTGGCTTGGGGCAATAAGTGCTGAGAATTACCATTGCAATACTACATGTTTTTCAAGTTTCATGTAGGAACATACTTGTATGTTTTATTTGCTAAATTATCTGTATATTTGCTTGGTCTTGTAGGAATAAAATCAATAAAAACGTATCAGAGTGGCGCAGTGGAACAATAAAAATTTTTTAAGATCGTTAAATAGCTCATGATGCCATATACAATAAACCAACAATAATTTAAACTCATACCTCAAAGGACGCCAATCTGCAGGAGGATAATGATTGGAGGGCTTCAACCAACTAGCCTTCTCTACTATTCTCTAATTCCCGAATGACTGGGTGTGTGGGCACTCTGAACCTTGATCGGTATATTGGCACTGCTAATCTTCTTCCGACCACCCAGATCTCTAAAGAACTTATTGTCATAGTGACTTGTGCAACAATAAGCCTGCTTACCTAAGAGTCTGCGGTCTAAGAGAACTGGAGTGGCAGGACCTCTATTTATAGACTTGCATGAGGTGATCCTCTGAATTCGAATTGGATTAGGAGAAGATTTTCTCCCTTATCTACAACACAAAATCTGAAAATCCAAGCCTTATCCTAACTAAAAAATTCATCCATTTTCAGAATTTTGCATTCAAAATTCAAACAGGATTTTAACTTGAATTTTATCTCACCATTACCCAAGAAAAAAATCCGAAAATCTCTTTTAAGATTTCCTTCAAATTTCGGCCACAAAAAGTAGGGAGAGAATCAAAATTCAACTAGAATTTTCAAGCTTGAATTTTATCTCATCCTTATCCAAAATAACCAAAAATCTCCTTGGAGATTCAGTCAAAATTTTCGGCCAATACACGGAGGAGAGAGTCCTAATTCAACTGGGATTGAAACTTGAAATTTTCCTTGAATCTTATCCACAAAAATCTTGAAAATTCCATGAGAATATTCCTCAAAATTTTCTACCAAGTTAGTTAGAATTGGGATTCAAAATTCAAGTAGGATTCAAACAAGATCTTCCTCTTCATGATCCAACTCAAATTCGAATTCTATCCTTGTGGAATTATCCATAAAGAATTCAAATTCCACTTGGACTGTGATTCAAAATTTGAATTTCAAATTTCAAAATTCAAATTTCAAATTCGAATTTCAAATTTCAAATTTCAAATTCAAAATTTAAATTTCAAATTTGAAAATTCAAATTTCAAAATCCACAAACAATTGTATTTCAAATTTTTGTTCTCATGGATAATTATCTACAACTCCAATCCAATCTCAAATAAAATCATGGTAACTTTATTTGGAGTTCGAATAATTGTATACTTTATTATCCAAAACAAAATATGAATTCAACTTGAGAGAATCTTGTCCACCATCCTAATCCTATGCCAACACCATCCATGCACAATCAACTAGCCAATAGCATACATAAATCAATTTGCCAATCGTTGAGGAATTATGTGGAGCTAGTAGAGGGACCAATTGGACATATATAATCGGGCTCCCGTGAATCCATATGATCATCATTCTTTACCGAACAACTCAATCATATGATCAATAATTTTAGAGTCACATCACTATAAACCTGAAATTGAACTCCAAATTATATACCATATTATGTAAGCCTATGACAAGCTATTGTCCAATGACCTTGTCATGTATGCAGAACCCTCATATGATATCCATGATCAGCCTTAGTTCAAAGTCCATTTAATCCTACTGAGCAGGCTATCTTAAAGTTCCATTATACTACCGAATAAGAAAATGATTATTCACCATATGTGAATAAGAAGTCATCTGCCCAACAGACGACCCAAGGCCTTGTCCATTTTCACATCCAGTATAATGCCTTTAAGAGGATACCCTTAACTCCTTATTAGAGCTATGATTCCGATATCTGTAAACAAACCCTTCATTGTATACAAGTCATGCACCTAACGAACCGGTCTATAAGCTTACTACCTATGAGACGCTTTAGCCATTGGAACATCGAAGTACACAAGTCATATACATGAAGTAGTTCATCCACTCAGGATTAAGGTTACTGTACAATGAACATCAAAAGCAGATTGATCCACTCATCGCGGACTACGTAGATCAATCACGTTTTAGTCCTGGTCTAATATGTCACCACCAAGCAACATATCTATGTCTCTACTTGGGATTCTATGCTCCAGATAGTCAAGACAAACTGTCCCCACCATGGCTTTAGACAACATAATAGTCTTAACATGAGTTAAATGCTCGATCTAACCCCATAGACTACATACCTTAGTTTAGACTGCTTACTTTAGAACATTGTCTTCTCGCATACAAAAGTCCATTGCATACAATGTTCTAATAGTTTTAACACAAGCAGTCAGGGAGCCATATTTGCTTACATTTACTTTAACATGTAAATAGAATGAGGACAAACACCAATGTAATGAATAACCTCTATATATAATTTTATTATCTAGTTCAAAATAAATACATCAAAATGTCTCTAATGCTTAGGGCATTTCCTAACAATCTCCCATTTGCCCTAAGCCAGTAGATGTGCCATCTTACGCATCCCCATCGCCTCTTCATGCCTCTCAAAGCTTCTAGCCACCAAAGTCTTAGTAAAGGGATCGGCAATGTTGTCCTCGTACACGATCTTACATACATCTACTTGTCCTGTCTCCACGTGCCCTCTAATAATATGATATCTCCGATCTATGTGCTTGGTCCTCTTGTGGTGCCGAGATTCCCTTGTGTCGGCAATAGCTCCAGCATTATCACAGTAACGTGTGATAGGCTTGTCAACACCCAGAATGACCTCAAGGTCTCTAAAAAACTTACGGAGCCAAACCACTTCTTTAGATGCCTCAGCCACAGCCACATACTCAGCCTCCATCGTAAAGTCAGTTGTGCAACCCTGCTTCATGCTCCTCCACACAATGGCGCCTCCTCCGAGCAAGAACACTGATCTTGATGTCGATTTCCTTTAATCCTTGCAAGTCTGGAAGTCTTAGTCCGTGTATCCTACGGGTGTTAGGTCCCCTCCAGAATACACCAGCATATAATCCCTCGTTCTCTTAAGATACTTGAGTATATGCTTTACTGTTTGCCAGTGCTTGGTTCCAAGATTCGCTTGATATCGAGATACCAACCTGTGACGTCCCCAGATTCCAACCACTCGCCACCGTCATGAATCAACTCTATGGTCGATCAAGACCGTTCGTGTGCTGAATCCGAGTTGTCAGTTTTAAACTCTTTTACTAATTCTTTTTAAACTTTAGGGCCTAAAATTTCGCACCAAATTTTTTTTTCTTTAATATATATATATATTTTTTTATGATTATCAAGTAAGAAGGCGATGTAAAATACAGTACTGGCTTTTTTTCACGTTCGAATAAGTACAACATATTTGGTAACATATATAATATCTATATATATTGTATGCTTTGTCTGCAAACATATTTTCTTTACTCAAAAAGCTCAGCGGAAAACTTATGACAGGATCATGTCCACGGTGAGTTCCCTATCCCTCGACACGTTCGCATCCTGTCGCCATCCAGGAATCTACTGGACAGGTTTCTTACCTGCAACATGAACAAACTGATGAGCTAACAGGCTCAGTAAGTTCAAACATCCATAATAAGAATCATACTGATTCAAAAACAAGAAAAACTCAATCCCCTATGAATAGTACTATTTACCATGAATAGTACTATTCACCGTGAATAGTCAGTTGACCTTTGACCAGTGAATAGTACCAGTTACACTAACTGTGTACTATTTACATATCCTAACCGTACTTACATTACTCTCATGTAAATTTCGGTT
This sequence comes from Antiaris toxicaria, assembly GCA_035233585.1. Lineage (NCBI taxonomy): Eukaryota > Viridiplantae > Streptophyta > Magnoliopsida > Rosales > Moraceae > Antiaris > Antiaris toxicaria. The sequence goes on along the minus strand of CP141156.1, from coordinate 99,865,864 downwards.
ATGCTCAATTATGATTTTTATCATTTTATGATTTCTGATTTTCTATTAGATTTCTAGTGTAGAGCTCTATTTATGATAGTACCGATGATTATCAGCGCGCTGACTGGGAGGGTCTAAGGAGTGACCTTAGAACATCATCCTCCATAGCCCTGATAACCCCGTAGGATTTAAACAAACCTCCACCACTATGTTGGAGGGGCGGTACACCTTAATGGTTTCATTACTATCTTTCAATTTATAGTTTTGACCAAGTGATCATATATATCACCTCAAGGTCACTATCCCCCATTGCCCATAGGTCTTACTTATTCTCGTTATTTGGGGTATATTATACTAACTAATCCCCAAATGGGCATAAGAACTTATATCTAGTGAGCAGCTAGTATAGAATAGGTTCGCACAGTATTTCATGTTGCAGACACGAAAATGCCTGAAGTTACCAATACTGCGCTCGTGTCCACTACCGGAACTCCTCTGCAGTTCTATCTTTATGTTGGATGCCTACATATATAATAGTGTCTGTTAATACCCTGTTTTATTACCATTTTAAACATATATTTATTTTACTTAACAAATCTATACATTTAAATTTTATTGGTGGTACACGGTCTGAAACACGCCCGTGTTGCAGCCCGTGTACTTCTTCGGTCTATTCTACAAGGCCATGTTGTTTTCTTCTTTAGCCGTGTAACTGTACACGGCTTGATACACGCCCGTGCTCAAGCCCGTGTACCTCTCAGGTCTATTTTAGACGGCCATGTTGTTCTCTTCCTTAGCTGTGTAACAACACACGGCTTGATACATGCCCGTGCTCAAGCCCGTGTTCCTAAAATTTTTAGAATTTTAACTCTAAAATCTTCATTTTAAGTTTTAGAATTTTATCTAAGTTATTCTAGGTCTTTTAGGACTCTTTCCGAGCCTTTTAAAAATTTTTGGTCAAAATGACCATTTTGCCCCTAACGGGTCTCGGGATCGTAATTTGTTTCATTCTATCACTTTTTCTAAATTTTCTAAGTCTAATTATTTTAAAATAATATTTCCTAAGCTCTTGTATCATTTTACAGCTTAATTTGCTGTAAAATTTCAACTTTATTTCCTCCGGCCCTCTGTTACTATTCATCCGTCACATAGGGTTGTTTTTTTCATTTTTCGAGCATTTCGGAGCCTCAAATGGCCCTTTCACTACTTACTAAACGTTATTTATCCTGTCCCCGACCCTCGGTCCTCGAGAGGCTCGGGTTTCCTATCCTGACCTAAAATTTTCCCTCGTTTCCCAAAATACCCCTAACGTCAATTTTTTTTCCTGTTTTAGGCATTTTAGTGATTTAGGGTCGGTTTACTATTCCTTTTGGGTTGGTTTTCCATTTCTAATCATAATTCACCAAGGGGTCTCGGTTTCCTTCCCGAGTTTAATATTTTTACCCCTCGTTTTCCAAAATACCATTAAGCCGATTTTAGAAATTTCGACAGTATTTCCGCTTATATTTTAAGGTTTCCCGGCGTTAGGTACGCCTCAGAACCTTTGTACCTGCCACATACTATACTAGAGGCCTATTTCATACAAAGTTTCCAAACTTTGTATAAAAACTTTCTATATGATTCAACATTTACCATTCACATCACGTATTTATTTTTTTTCCAAACTAACCTTGGTTTACTAGGTATTCACACCACTCATTATTCTTATGCTGCCCAATGTATAAAATAACATTCAAAAACTTAACAAAACATGCATTCTAACCCTAGTTATAGCCACGGATTTTATGCCAAAAATAGAAAAAAATTTCACTTTCTTTCCTAGGGTTTTTATCAACTTTTATCAACATTGAAAATTTTCCCATTTCATCATGTTTATGTCCACGGTTTTAGCAAGAATTCTACCTCAAACTTTTCTTGTTTCTTAAGTCCATTTCATGCTTAGCTTAACATATAATTGAATGAACATTAACACTAAATTAAAACAACAAAACTCATGAAATTTTCACACTATGGAGGCCACAGATTTTCTAGGAAAACATGCAAAATTTTTGCTTGTTTTTCTATCCTAATTCATGCTTTGAATATCACAACATCAAACGAATCCTAGAATCAACAATTCAACAATTTTTTTCCATTGTTTTTCAACCTTCCAAACCCACGGTTTTAAATGAAAAAAATCAAGGAAAATGCTTCAAATTTGAAGCTTACCTTGCTTAGTTGTTGCCTTGATGTTGGAGATGCAATTCATACTAGATTTGATGTGAAATTGAAAATAAAATTTTTGGTTTAAGGGGAGGTTCACTCACGGTTTTGGCTAAAAAAAAATGGGCAAGAGTTTAGTTGTGTTTTCCAAATTTTTTCTTGAATTTTTGATGCCTATTTATAGGTAAAAACCAAGGGCCTTTTTGTAATTTTTTTCCAACAATTTCTTAATTGTTCAAGGACCAAAAAGTAAAAGTTTTGGGGTCAAAATAAAATTTTTCTTTCTCCCTTTCCACATGGCCGAATGGCCTTTCAACAAAATGCCATAAATTTTTTTTAATTTTTTTCCAAGTGAATTTTGGCATGATCTTGGCCTTTGATCAAAAAGCAAAACAATCCTAGCCATACACCTTTCAAAATGATTTCTAATTTGGTGAAAATATATTGGCTTGATGACATCATCATAGTGATGTCATCAACTATTCATATTAATTCTCTAATTAATTCATGGTCAATTTTTGACTGTTATCCGATCCGAACGGAACTTTACCGAGTTCTCAGCGCCTCCAGTGCAGTCAGTTTGTCTTATTTTGCTTCCGTTTGATCAGAATTCTCTACCGTAAATTTCTATTATTTTAGTACATTTCAATGCACTCTCTAGGGTTTTCGACTCTGATTTCGAACCGTCTCACCCAATTATATCCGGTAGGATTTTCCATCCCTGAACTCACACACTTTAACACTGCCCGAATATTTTTACACTATTCATAATAGTATTTGGAATATAACTTTTTCACATTTTATTCATTAATATTGTTGTATACATACAATTTTAACATAATTCGAGAATCTAAAATTCTCGGTTATCACATTCACCCCTCCTTATAGAATTTTCGTCCTCGAAAATTTAGAACAAGTAGGGGTACAAGTTCTTCATTTCGTCTTCACGTTCCCATGTAGCCTCTTCAATGTTGTGATTTTTCCACTGCACTTTAACTAAAGGGATCGTTTTATTCCTCAAGACTTTATTTTCGCATGCCAGTATTTGAACAGGTCTCGCCTTATAGGTCAGATCTTCCTGAATCTGGATCGGTTCGTGTTTCAACACGTAGGATGGATCCGATATGTACTTCCATAGCATCGATATGTGAAACACATTATGTACTGCCGACATTTCTGGAAGTAATGCCAATTTATAGGCGACCTTACCAATGCGTTCAATGATCTCATATGGTCCAATATATCTTGGACTTAACTTTCCGTTCTTTCCAAACCGCATTATCCCCTTCATTGGGGAGACTCTTAGGAATACGAAATCCCCTTTATTGAACTCCAGAAATCTTCGTCTTTTGTCCGCGTAGCTTTTCTGTCGACTTTGGGCTGTTTTCATCTGCTGCTGTATTTTTGTAACTGCATCTACTGTTTCTTGGACGAAATCAGTCTTATGCAGTCGTTTCTCTTGTAGGTCATACCAGTGAACTGGTGATCTACACTTCCTTCCGTACAAGGCTTCATAAGGTGCCATACCTATCGAAGCTTGGTAGCTGTTGTACTATGAGAATTCTACCAATGGAAGTTTCTCATTCCAGCTCCTTGGGAAATCTATTGTACATGCACGCAAAATATCTTCAAAAGTCTGAATGGTTCGCTCAGATTGCCTGTCTGTCTACGGATGAAATGCAGTGCTCAGTCGTACTTCTGTTCCCATCGCCTCTTGTACGCATGTCCAAAAGTTCGAAGTAAATCTTGGATCACGATCTGACACAATGGATTTAGGAACTCCATGTAGTCTGACTATGTGGTTAACATACAAGTCTGCCAACTTTTCCAATGAGAAGGTCATCTTTACTGCGATAAACCTTGCCGTTTTTGTCAATCTATCTACAATAACCCAGATGGCATCATAGCCTTCTCGGGTCTTTGGTAGTCCCATCACAAAGTCCATCGTGATATGCTTCCCCTTCCATTCTGGAATTTCTAATGGCTTTAGCTTCCCACTTAGATAATGATGTTCAGCCTTAACCTTCTGACATGTCATACACTTACTTACAAACTCCGCTATATCCTTCTTCATACCCTTCCACCAGAATTGCAGCTTCAGATCCTGGTACATCTTGCTGACTCCAGGATGTATTGAGTAAGGTATTTTGTGGGCTTCAGCCATGATTTATTTTCTTAATCCCTCATCATTTGGAACTTGAATTTTTCCTTGATGTAGGATTAATCCATCTTCGGATGCTTCCTCTTGCGGGCTTGCTAGTGTCGGATCTCGCTTCTGAGCTTCTCTGATGTCCTTATACAATGTTGACTCCAGTTGTATTGCAGCTAATTTTCCGGTTATCAGCTCCATCTTCAACATGTTGATTTCTTGCTGTAATGGCTTTGGAAGCTTTTTGATCGGTAGTTGCTGTGGAACAGTAGATTTCCTACTTAACGCATCTGCAACTCGATTGGCCTTTCCTGGGTGATAGAGGATTTCGCAATCATAATCCTTTACTAGCTCCAGCCATCGCCTTTGAAGCATATTTAGCTCCTTTTGTGTGAAGAAATATTTCAGACTCTGGTGGTCTATATAAATCTGACATTGAGCTCCATATAAATAGTGACGCCAGATTTTTAACGCAAACACTACTGTGGCAAGCTCCAAATCGTGCGTGGGATAATTCTTCTCATGGTCCTTTAATTGACGCAAGGCATAGGCAATCACCTTATCGTCTTGCATCAGGACAGCCCCTAATCCTATTTTTGAAGCGTCGCTGTATATCACGAACATTTCCCCTTCCATCGGAAGTGTAAGTATTGGCGCACTCGTGAGTTGTTTCTTCAGTTCTTAGAAACTTTTCTCACACTGTTCAGTCCATTCATATTTCCTTTCCTTGCGCGTAAGAGCGGTGATAGGAGCGGCAAGTCATGCAAATCCTTCAACGAATCTTCTATAATAGCCGACCAGACCTAAGAAATTTCGTATTTCTGTCACACTTTTAGGTACGGGCCACTCGTTGATCGCCTCCACTTTAGCTGGATCCACAGCGATTCCTTCTTTAGAAACCACATGCCCGAGGAAATGTACTCTATTCAACCAGAATTCACATTTAGAGAATTTGGCATAGAGTTGATGTTCCCTTATTGTTTGCAGAACAATTCTCAAATGCTCTTCGTGCTCCTCTCGAGTCTTTGAATATATAAGAATGTCATCGATGAATACAATAACAAACTTATCTAAATATTCCTTAAAGACTCGATGCATCAGATCCATAAAAGCTCTTGGCGCATTTGTTAACCTAAACGGAATTACTAGAAATTCGTAATGACCGTAACGGGTTCGAAATACGATCTTGTGGATGTCACTTTCCTTGATCTTTAATTGATGATATCCTGATCACAGATCAATCTTGGAGAATACAGCTGCACCTGTGAGTTGATCGAACAGGTCATCAATCCTAGGTAGCGGATACCTGTTCTTGATAGTAACCTTGTTCAGTTCCCGATAATCAATACACATCCGGAATGAGCCATCTTTCTTCTTAACAAACAGCACTGGGGCACCCCATGGGGAATAACTTGGGCGTATGAAGCCTTTGTCAAGAAGTTCCTTCAGCTGCTCCTGTAATTCTTTTAGCTCTGCCGGTGCCATTCGATATGGTGCCTTTGAGATTGGTGCAGTTCCTGGCATCAGCTCAATGTCGAAGGAAATTTCTCGTTCAGGTGGCAGTCCTGGTAATTCTTCTGGGAAGACATCAATGAATTCCTTTACAATAGGGATGTCTTCAAGTTGGAGCTTCGGTTCCTTTGTCACGTCTAGAACACATGCTAGGTATGCAGCACAACCGCTAGACATCAGCCTTTTAGCTTCCATTGAGTTGATCATTATCTTCTGTGATCTTCGTGACGTGTCGAGATACTCAAATCCTTCTTCTTCATCAGGTTGAAACCTTATCATCCGTTTTCGGCAATCGATAGTAGCTCGATACTTCCCTAAGAAATCCATTCCTAGTATCGCATCGTAGTCGGCAAGCTCCATTATGATCAATTCTACAAATAACTCCCTATTTGTCATAATTATTAGCACATGTGGTAACCAGTAATTGGACATCAGGACTTCCCCCGAGGGTAATGCAGTTTTAAATGTCATACCCATGTGGTCTTGAGGGTATCCTATTCTATTAGCAAATTGGTGTGAAATGAAAGAGTGCGTAGCTCTATAGTCAAATAAAACAGACGCCAAATTATTAGCAACAGAAAGCTGACCTGTCACTATATTTGACGTTCCCGCTTCTGCCTCCTTCTTTGTATAGACCATAATTCTTGCATCTGCTCGAGGCAAGCGTTCTGGTCTTTCCTGCCTCTCAGAATGGGATGACCCTTCAGCTTTGACCTGTAATGCATGTGCCTGGGAACGTTGTTGTGTCTGAGATGAACCTTGCACATTCTGCCTATTTTCTGGGTAGTTTTTGACAAAGTAACCGTCCTTTCCACATTGAAAACAAGTGTTTGGGGCCAATCTGCATCGACCTGAATGTCTTTTCCCACGGCTCACACAGTTTCGAACCATAGGACTGACATTATTGTTCGTTCTCCTTTGCTGGTTTCGGCTTCTGAGATTATTTGCTTTTTTCTTTCCCTAGGACTGCTGGCCCGAAATGCTGGGCTGTCCAGTCTTGATAATCGAACTCTGTTTGCTGCTTTGTCCAGTTTGAGGTCCAGCTTGTATGGCTTTGGTCAAGATCTTTTCCTTTTTCTTCGCATCCCAGACCTTCTCTCTTTCTTGCTTTTGTCTAATCAGATAATACTCTGCCCTTAATGCACGGCTAACACAATCAGAAACGGTGTCAGGCGGCGTCAACCCACTGTCCACCAATGTTGAAATCTCGGGATGAAACATCCCCAGCATCTTCTGGATTTTCTCCCTCTCAGTGGTGACAGTGTTGGGCAAAGTCTAGATAACTGATCAAACTTATTACAGACTTCTATCACGGTCATGTCTCCTTGCTTTAGCTCTGCGAATTCTCTTTGTTGTGGTCGCAATAGCGCCGGATTGTAATACTTTTGATTGAATTCTTCCAAGAAATCCAACCAGGACATGGTATACATGTTTCTTCTCAACTTAACCGACTCCCACCAGAACTTTGCATCCCTTTTTAGAACAAAGAACGCACACAAAATCCTTTCTTGGTCATTCAATTCTATAAACTCCAATATCGTATGGAGTGAAGACAACCATTCCTCAGCATCCAGGGGGTTTGTGGAGCCCTCAAACTCTGGTGGCCTCATGCGTCGGAATCTTTCATACAATGGCTCGATATTGTTCCTGGGTTGAGGTTGGGGTTGTACCACTTCTTCTTGTGCCGCTGGAGGTACTTCCGGTTCTGGTACAGCCATTTGAGGGGCTTGGTCTTCTTCCTGTCCCTGTCTCTGCTCCATTTGCTCTAGTCTTTGTCTTAACTCAGTATTTTCCCTCATTTCAGCTTCTATTAAAGCTTCTAGTTCATCCACTCTCTTTGATAGCACTGGACGTCCTCGCATATTCCATAGATTTCTTAGGTTCACCATCTTATCCTATTTCCTAAAATCGCATAAGAGTCAATCATTAGGTTTTTCACATTCATATTTTTATAATATAAATACAAATAATTTTAATCGTCACATATTTTCAATATTTCACACATTGCATACATCAAAATATGGTTATCATTTCTTTCCATTTCAAAAGTACATTAGCTTGAAGGCTTTCCTCAAAAATAGCCTTTCAACACTGTCATATATATACATATACAATTATATATATATACATACTTATACAACACATGCATTTCTACAACTAATCTTCTGGCTGAGGTTCCTCTGGGATTGGCAAAAACTCGATAGGATCCATTTCTTCATTGTCTGTTCCATTTCCGGCCTCAGTCGGCGTTGAACCTTCAGCTGGATCTACTCCCTTTAGTTGTCTTGACGGACCTGCCTCGTGATCGTTTGCCATCGGCCCGGATCCATGTAGGCGGTCTAACATTGCTTCTTGTAGCAACTGTTCTCGCCTTTTGCGCACCATGCGCTCCATCATCATTTCCTCCTCTACTTTAGCTACATCAATAATAAACTCACGCAAAGTAGCAAGGTATAGAGGGGTTACTCTCTGTCGTAAGTCTAGAGTGAGTCCCTTCCAAAATATATCACAAAAGTTATCATTTGTGATGTTAGTTAGAGGACACGCCCTTACGATGCTATCTTGAAATCGGACTGCGTAAGAAAATACAGTGTCTCTCAACATCATCTGCTGCCTCTCTGCCTTTAGAACAAAATCTTTGATATCCGCATAACTAGGCATGGTCGGTGGTGGCGGCACTGTCCTACTCTCAGGAGGGCCTACAACTGGTACCGAGCTCTTTTGTGGGAATTGCTCCAGCATGACTTGGTGAAACTCAACCCAATCCATCGCTAGCAGCATCTCCTAATTGCAATATTCCCAATACAACCGTGCATCCTCACGGAATGTGTCAATGGCCATCAGAACCCAGCAATCCTGATCCATATCACACTGGCACATGACGACCTCAATGTCGTGTAGCCAGTCTCTCGTAGAGATCCCCTGTTGACCTCCCTCAAACGCCGGTGGATGACTGCTTCTAAATGCATGTACTGCTCGTACTGATATTCTGGCTCCTATACGGCCTCGATCTCCCACCACTGGTATGTCTACTGCCACGGGGGGGTTCACTATCGGTCGCGGGAGTGGTGCTTGTACTGGCGTTGGCGCTACTATCCTTGGCGCTAGTGGCTCAGGCACAGACGGTCGCTGCATCTCTCGTCTCATCATGGACGGCCTAATCACCGGTCTAGTCCATACCCGGATTGGTCCTCTAGGTCGGTATGGATGAGGTCTCATATACGGTGGTCTAGTCATCTTAAATCCTACAAAAATATATAATTTTGAATAAATGAAAGTTAACTAATCTTAAAAAAGCCAACTTACTTGGATTGACGAGCAGATCGCGCTTCGTGTCAACAGGGATATTGTCAACCGCTCTGATACCAACCTGTGATGTCCCCAGATTCCAACCACTCGCCATCGTCATGAATCAACTCTATGGTTGATCAAGACCGTTCGTGTGCTGAATCTGAGTCGTCAGTTTTAAACTCTTTTACTAATTCTTTTTAAACTTTAGGGCCTAAAATTTCGCCCCAAAATTTTTTTTTTCTTTAATACATATGTTTTTTTTATGATTATCAAGTAAGAAAGCGATGTAAAATACAGTACTGGCTTTTTTTCATGTTGGAATAAGTACAACATATTTGGTAACATATATAATATCTATATATATTGTATGCTTTGTCTGCAAACATATTTTCTTTACTCAAAAAGCTCAGCGGAAAACTTATGGCAGGATCATGTCCACGGTGAGTTCCTTATCCCTCGATACGTTCACATCCTGCCGCAATCCAGGAATCTACTGGACAGGTTTCTTACCTACAACATGAACAAACTAATGAGCTAACAGGCTCAGTAAGTTCAAACATTCATAATAAGAATCATACTGATTCAAAAATAAGAAAAACTCAATCCCCTATAAATAGTACTATTCACCATGAATAGTATAGTTGACCTTTGACCAGTGAATAGTACCAGTTACCATAACTGTGTACTATTCACATATCCTAACCGTACTTCCATTACTCTCACGTAAATTTCGGTTATGCTCAATCATGATTTTTACCATTTTGTGATTTCTGATTTTCTATTAGATTTCTAGTGTAGAGCTCTATTTATGGCAATACCGATGATTATTAGCGCGCTGACTGGGAGGGTCTAAGGAGCGACCTTAGAACATCGTCCTCCACAGCCCTGATAACCCCGTAGGATTTAAACAAACCTCCACCACTATGCTGGAGGAGCGGTACGCCTTAATGGTTTTATTACCATCTTTCAATTTATAGTTTTGACCAAGTGATCATATATATCACCTCAAGGTCACTATCCCCCATTGCCCGTAGGTCTTACTTATTCTCGTTATTTGGGATATGTTATACTAACTAATCCCCAAATGGGCATAAGAACTTATATATAGTGAGCAACTAGTATAGAATAGGTTCACACAGTATTTCATGTTGCAGACACGGAAATGCTTGAACTTACCAATACTGCACTGGTGTCCACTGCCGGAACTCCTCCGCAGTTCTATCTTTATTTTGGGTGCCTACAGACATAATAGTGTCTGTTAATACCTTGTTTTATTATCATTTTAAACATATATTTATTTTACTTAACAAATCTATACATTTAAATTTTATTGGTGGCACACGGTCTGAAACACGCCCGTGTACTTCTTCGATCTATTCTACACGGCCATGTTGTTTTCTTCCTTAGCCGTGTAACTGTACACGGCTTGATACACGCCCGTGCTCAAGCCTGTGTACCTCTCTGGTCTATTTTACACGGCCATGTTGTTCTCTTCCTTAGCCGTGTAACTGCACACGGCTTGATACACGCCCGTGCTCAAGCCCGTGTTCCTAAAATTTTTAGAATTTTAACTCTAAAATCTTCATTTTAAGTTTTAGAATTTTATCTAAGTTATTCTAGGTCTTTTAGGACTCTTTCCGAGCCTTTTAGAAATTTTTGGTCAAAATGACCATTTTACCCCTAACGGGTTTCGGGATCGTAATTTGTTTCATTCTATCACTTTTTCTAAATTTTCTAAGTCTAATTATTTTAAAATAATATTTCCTAAGCTCTTGTATCATTTTACAGCTTAATTTGCTGCAAAATTTCAACTTTATTTCCCCCGGCCCTCGGTTACTATTCATCCATCACCTAGGGTCGTTTCTTCATTTTTCGAGCGTTTCGGAGCCTCAAATGGCCCTTTCACTACTTACTAAACGTTATTTATCCCGTCCCCGACCCTCGGTCCTCGAGAGGCTTGAGTTTCCTATCTCGACCTAAAATTTTCCCTCATTTCCCAAAATACCCCTAACATCAATTTTTTTCCCTGTTTTAGGCATTTTAGTGATTTAGGGTCGGTTTACTATTCCTTTTGGGTTGGTTTTCTATTTCTAATCATAATTCACTAAGGGGTCTCGGTTTCCTTCTCGAGTTCAATATTTTTACCCCTCGTTTCCCAAAATACCCTTAAGTCAATTTTAGAAATTTCGGCAGCATTTCCGCTTATATTTTAAGGTTTCCCGGCGCTAGGTACACCTCGGAACCTTTGTACCTGCCACGTACTATACAAGAGGCCTATTTTATACAAAGTTTCCAAACTTTGTATAAAAACTTTCTATATGATTCAACATTTACCATTCACATCACGTATTTATTTCTTTTCCAAACTAACCTTGGTTTACTAGGTATTCACACCACTCATTATTCTTATGCTGCCCAATGTATAAAATAACATTCAAAAACTTAACAAAACATGCATTCTAACCCTAGTTATAGCCACGGATTTTATGCCAAAAATAGAAAGAAAATTTCACTTTCTTTCCTAGGGTTTTTATCAACTTTTATCAACATTGAAAATTTTCCCATTTCATCATGTTCATGTCCACAGTTTTAGCAAGAATTCTACCTCAAACTTTTCTTGTTTCTTAAGTCCATTTCATGCTTAGCTTAACATATAATTGAATGAACATTAACACTAAATTAAAACAACAAAACTCATGAAATTTTCACACTATGGAAGCCACGGATTTTCTAGGAAAACATGCAAAATTTTTGCTTGTTTTTCTATCCTAATTCATGCTTTGAATATCACAACATCAAACGAATCCTAGAATCAACAATTCAATAATTTTTTTCCATTGTTTTTCAACCTTCCAAACCCACGGTTTTAAATGAAAAAATTAAAGAAAATGCTTCAAATTTGAAGCTTACCTTGCTTAGTTGTTGCCTTGATGTTGGAGATGCAATTCAAGCTAGATTTGATGTGAAATTGAAAATAAATTTTTTGGTTTAAGGGGGGGTTCACTCACGGTTTTGGCTGAAAAAAAAATGGGCAAGAGTTTAGTTGTGTTTTCCAAATTTTTTTCTTGAATTTTTGATGCCTATTTATAGGTAAAAACCAAGGGCCTTTTTGCAATTTTTTTTCCAACAATTTCTTAATTGTTCAAGGACCAAAAAGTTAAGGTTTTGAGGTCAAAATAAAATTTTTCTTTCTCCCTTTCCACATGGCCGAATGGCCTTTCAACAAACTGCCATAAATTTTTTTTAATTTTTTTCCAAGTGAATTTTGGCATGATCTTGGCCTTTGATCAAAAAGCAAAACAATCCTAGCCATAAACCTTTCAAAATGATTTCTAATTTGGTGAAAATATATTGGCTTTATGACATCATTGTAGTGATGTCATCAACTATTCATATTAATTCTCTAATTAATTCGTGGTCAATTTTTGACTGTTATCCGATCCGAACGGAACTTTACCGAAATCGCGTAGGTGAGTTCTCAGCGCCTCCAGTGCGGTCGGTTTGTCTTATTTCGCTTCCGTTTGATCAGAATTCTCTACCGTAAATTTCTATTGTTTTAGTACATTTCAATGCACTCTCTAGGGTTTTCGACTCTGATTTCGAACCGTCTCACCGAATTATGTCCGGTAGGATTTTCCATCCCCGAACTCACACACTTTTCCACTGCCATAATATTTTTACACTATTCATAACAGTATTTGGAATACAACTTTTTCACATTTTATTCATTAATATTGTTGTATACATACAATTTTAACATAATTCGAGAATCTAAAATTCCTGGTTATCACACCATACCTACTGCAAAACATATGTCCGGACGAGTGCAAATCATAGCGTACATAAGGCTACCCACAGTGGATGCATAAGGGACCTTACTCATACGCTCTCTTTCTTCCGATATCTTTGGACAGTCATCCAATGAAAGTGTTAGACTGGCAATGGAAGGTTGTGAACCTTTTTTTACCTCTTGCATTGCATATTCGTCAATCATTTTATCTATGGATGAAGCTTGGGATAACGCTATCATTTTGTTCTTTCGATCTATAGGAAATAAATCAGTAAAAACATATCAGAGTGGCGCAGCGAAACAATAAAAATTTTTCAAGATCGTTAAACATCTCATGATGCCATATACAATAAACCAATAACAATTTAAACTCATACCTCAGAGGACACCAATCTACTGGAAGAGAATGATCGGAAGGCTTTAATCAACTAGCCTTCTCCACTATTCTCCAATTCCCGAATGGATGAGTATGTGGGCACTCTGAACCTCGATCGGTATGCTAGCACTGCTAGTCTTCTTCCGACCACCCAAATCTCTAAAGAACTTATTGTCAACGGTGAGTTGTGCAACAATAAGCCTACTCACCAGAGAGTTTGTGGTCTGAGAGAACTAGAGTGGCAGGACCTCCATTTATAGACTTGCATGAGGTGATCTTCTGAATTTGAATTGGATTAGGAGAAGATTTTCTCCCTTATCCATAACACAAAATCTGAATTTTTCTAGGCCAAATCCCAACTAAAAAATTCGGCCACCTTCAAGATTTTGCATTCAAAATTCAAACAGGATTTTAACTTGAATTTTATCTCACCATTATCCAACCAAAAATTCCGAAAATCCCTTTTAAGATTTCCTTAAAAATTTTGGCCACTAAAGTAGCGAGAGAATCAAAAATTCAACTAGGATTTTCAAGCCTAGATTCTATCTCATCCTTATCCAAAATAACTGAAAATCTCATTGAGATTTCCTCAATATTTTTGGCCACTTTTAGGGAGGAGAGAATCCAAATTCAATTGGGATTGAAACTTGAATTTTTCCCTACATCCTTATCTACAAAAACTGAAAATATCGTGGAGGATTTTCCTCAACAAAATTCGGCCACTTTTGTTAGAGTTAGGATTCAAAATTCAAGTAGGATTCAAATAAGATTTTCCTCTTCATAATCCAACACAAATTCAAATTCTAGCCTTGTGGAATTATCCACAAAGAATTCGAATTCCACTTGGACTGTGGTTCAAAATTTGAATTTCAAATTTCAAACTTAAAATTTCAAATTAAAACTTCAAATTTCAAATTTAAATTTCAAATTCAAATTTCAAACTTGAATTTCAAATTTAAATTTCAAATTCAAATTTCAAACTCAAAATTCAAAATTCAAATTTCAAAATTCAAATTTGAAAAACTACAAACAGTTGCATTTCAAATTTTGTTCCCATGGATAATTTTCTACAACTCCAATCCAATCTCAAATAAAATCATAGCAACTTTATTTGGAGTTCGAATAATTGTGTACTCTATTATCCAAAAAAAAGTCCAAGTTCAACCGGAGAGAATCTTGTCGACCATCCTAATCCTATGCCAACACCATCCATGCATAATAAACTAGCCAATAGCATACTCAAATCAATTTGCCAATCGTTAAGGAATTATATGGAGCTAGTAGAGAGACCAATTGGACATATATAATTAGGCTCCCATGAATCCATATGATCATCATTCTTTACCGAACAACTCAATCATATGATCACTAATTTCAGAGTCACACCACCATAAACCTGAAACTGAACTCCCAATTATATACCGTATTACATAAGCCTGTGACAAGCTATTGTCCAATGACCTTGTCATGTATGCAGAACCCTCATATGATATCTATGATCAGCCTTAGGTCAAAGTCCATTCAGTCCTACTGATCAAGCTATCTTAAAGTTTCATTATACTATCGAATAAGAAAATGATTATTCACCATATGTGAATAAGAAGTCGTCCGTCTAGCAGAAGACCCAAGGCCTTGTCCATTTTCACATCCAGTATAATGCCTTTAAGAGGATACCCTTAACTCCTTATTAGAGCTATGATTTTGATATCTGTAAACAAACCCTTCATCGTATACAAGTCATGCATCCAATGAACCGGTCTATAAGCTTACTACCTCTAGACGCTTTAGACATTGGAACATCAAAGTACACAAGTCATATGCATGAAGTAGTTCATTCACTCAGGATTAAGGTTACTGCACAATGAATGTCAAAAGCAGATTGATCCACTCATAGTGGACTACGTAGATCAATCACGCTTTAGTCCCGGTCTAATATGTCACCACCAAGCAACATATCTATGTCTCTACTTGGGAGTCTATGCACCAGATAGTCAAGGCAAACCGTCCCCACCATGGTTTTAGGCAACATAATAGTTTTAACATGAGTTAGATGCTCGGTCTAACCCCATAGACTACAGACCTTAGTTTAGACTGCTTACTTTATAACATTGTCTTCTCGCATACAAAAAGTCCATTGCATGCAACGTTCTAACAGTTTTAACACAACCAGTCAGGGAGCCATATTTGCTTACATTTACTTTAATATGTAAATAGAATGAGGACACACAGCAATGTAATGAATAACCTTTATATATAATTTTATTATCCAATTCAAAATAAATGCATCAAAATATCTCTAATGCTTAGGGCATTTCCTAACACGATCTCTGTGACGGCCTGCCCTTCATGGAGGCCAACAGTACTAGCATAGTCGAGCCTTAGAGTCTACTATGATAGATTGTCACCTCATTGGGTCGTCAGCAACTTAATTTTAACTTACTTTTAACTTATTCTGATACCACCTGTGACGGCTGGTATCTTAGTTTTAACATAATTTCTTTAACATATTCATTTTAACTTTCCATTTTAACGAGAAACTGGAAATAAATTTTTTTTTCTTAACTTCTTAAACTTGAAAATTGTGTCATCATAAAACATTTACTATAGTAAATATTTTACATAATTTAAACTTAGCATACAGAATGTATGGTTGACATCTTAAGCATAACATACTTAACATCATACAAAATATTGTATACACATATCAACTTAAACATAGCATACTAAATGTATGGTTAAACATCACAAACATACTTAAAATTTGTAAGACTGACTTATGCATATCAATTTATGCATATCATAAGATATACATACATGTTAGTCCTATTATACTTGTTTACTTTTCATTCATTCATTTTCATTATTCTTCTGTTCTTTCTTTCTTTCATGTCATTTTTTTCTTTCCTTTTCTCACTTAACTTTCATTTTCATTGATCGTTCTTTCGTTCATATCATTTAACTTTCATTTCTATTGTTCATTCATTCTTTCATATCATATCATATCGTTCTGTTCTTTTCTTTTCTTAGCTTTTCTTAACTTTTCTTTACTTTACTTTGTTTTCTTTTCTGTTCTTTTCTTTTCTTTGTTTAGCTTTCCTTTCTTTATCTTTCACTTGTGGGCCCGTGGTTGGACATACCTAGTGCCCGCAGACCAATGGGGGAATGGGGGAGCTACCCACCAATCAACCCCAAGGTCAATCTTTACACTACCACACTCGGGGTAGTGCGTTAAGCCATTAACTACCACACTTGGGGTAGCACCACACACTGGGGTGGAGGTTATCTTTAAAACCTCACACTGGGGAGGCCGATACGCCAACCTTACATTTTCAGTCTTATTATCTTGCTTATCTTTCTCGTTCTTTACTTTATCTTTTTGTTTGTTCATTCATTCATTCTTTCTTTCTGTTTCTCTTATCTTTCCTTACTATCTTTCATATGATTCCAACCAGGTGGCATTATTATTGCCTCCTTGGTCTGGAACACCTTACATAAGCATTTCATATAACACACTTTAGTGTGTTTCATGAGCATTTCATAAATTATTTCTTTCTTAATGTAATTTTCATAGTGTGCGTTATGTTAGTCACACTTTAGTGCGTATAGCACTCACATATATAACTTTTCATATAACACATAAACATAAACCTAACATGTCAGTTCATGTTGCAGACAAATAAATGCTTGAACTTACAAATACTTTGCTAGCATGTCTTTTCTTGCTTCCTTGGTCCGCTGATGTCTCTTCATTGCTTCTGTATCGAATCCCTATAACGAAAATAATCATAGTTATTTTCTATACTTATTTCATACATAAAACTTAATAAAACGTAAAAAATCTATGTTTCTTTCCTGATCATAAACTTAGGGGTCTAATATCCCATTTATAACTTTTATGCTAACTTTTGGCAAAATTACCGTTTTAACCTGAACTTTTGACAAAATTACCATTTTAACCCTAGTGGGATTTTCTAATCATAACTTGTCTTTTCTTTGATGTACAACTTAGTTTTGGCCCTTGGAATCTTAATTAAGCCATTCTAAGTTCATTAGGGCCCTTTTCTATTATTCTTGAAATTTTCGGTGAAAATGACTGTTTTGCCCCTAACAGGTCTTTAGGTCGTATTATTTTTATTTTTATGCTTAAACTAGATTTTTTAAACCTAAAAATCATAAAATAATTTTTCTTAGACTTTACTAAATTTTTACGGTATTATTTGCCATAATTTCTTGGTTTACTATTCACCAACCCTCGGGTGGTAGTATTTCAACCCTCAGTCGTTAATCCTTTACTTTTTGGGCCTAGGTCCCTGAGAGGGCTCAGGTTTTCATCCCGATTACATTTTTACTCTTCGGTTCCTAAAATACCCCTTTGTGCCGTTTTTGAAATTTTGGCAGCATTTTTGCTTAATTTTTAGGTTCCCGGCATTTAGGAAACGCCTCGAAACCATCTAACCTAATTCTAATATGCCATGTACTATACCAGAGGCCTATATTTTTACGTAAAACTCAACTTTTACGTAAAAATATTTACATTTTACACATTTTCTTTTTGATCATTTTCATCCATTTTTCTTACACTTTCACATGCCAAAAATACATAATTAATATACAATCATCCCAAAATATAAATTAAGGAATGAAGGGACATAAATCACTACCGAAATCGTCCCACCGGCGATTGAATGCATCGTTCGGTCTCACGTGCACAAACTTTGATTCTCCATTCTTCACTTTTGAAATTCTATCTTGCAGTTTTGATGTCGCGGATGTGTCCGGAACGTCGAAAATAGGCCAACAGGTCATTCTTCAATTTTCGGTCACCAGTCGCCGTTGATCGACGTTGACCACATTGACCGGCGTTGACTCACCGTTGACCGGTGTTGACTGGCGATGGTGAGGAAAAAGGAGGCCACCATCTCGTGGAACTTGACGTGAGGAATCCATTGGTGGTGTCAATTTCACCAATTGAAGCTCCTATCACCAGGAATCACCTCTCCCTTGACGGACAGCGGCAGCGAGCTTTGATCTCCGCCATGCCGTGGTGGTTTCGTGCAATTGGCTTGGGGCTTTTGCTCCCCGTGCCACTCTGAGCAGGTTGGGCTAGGCGGTGTCATTCACCTCTGCTAGGAATGGTGACTTCCACGGCGGCGACATGGCAGCGACGACAAAGTGTTGGGCGGCACGATCCGGTGACTGTTGAGGTGAAACAAGGCATGGGTTTTGTTCTCCTCTTCACCATGAAACTTTTGGGATCGGAATCACCTTGATCGGACATCTGACGACAAAGATATGGGCGATCGAAATTTTCGGCCATTGTGACCTTCAGGCGGCGCATGTGGCTTCCTCCGGCGTCTGCTCCATCGCGTCGGCATACCGTTGGACTCAGCTCGGCAAGAGCTTTCAAACGAGACCAGTGGTGCTGAAAACGGACACCGTTTCTGATAGTTGGTTACTGTTCATTTTTGTGTATGGGGAGGAAAGAGAAGGTGACAAAAAATTATGGGCCCCTTTTTGAAATTTTCGATTTTTCGTCCTTATTTATACTTTTTTTGTCAAAAATTTCAACATAGGCTATCCTAACTAATTTGGGCGTGCTGAACCCAAATATATCAGTTTCATTTTCATTCGAGGTCATCTTGACCAGTTTCCGATACTGCGAATTTCTAGTCAAAAATTATCTTTGTGCCCAATTACCTAATTTGAGCATGCTGATAGGCTATACTGACTAATTTGGGCGTGCTAAACCCAAATTTATCAGTTTTAACTTCATCCGAAGTCATGTTGACCAGTTTCTGGTACTGCATGTTTCCCGATCAAAATTTATTTTTTATGCTCAAATGACTAATTTGAGTATACTGAATCTAGATATATTAGTTTTATATCAAGAAAAGGTCATCTTAACTAATTTCCTGATACTGTGCGTGACACACATGCGTACACACATAAAATCATTACAATTCACATTTTAAACATGAAATTCATCATGTACATTCTATGTACCAATTTTCCGAGAATGATAAAATTTCCCGGTTGTCACAATCTCTGAAGAGACGAATGTCTAGAATATAATTAGCTTCTCCTAAGTCCTTCATATCAAACTATTGGTGCAGCCAAAGCTTGACAGATGATAAGTTCCCTACATCATTTCCAATGAGCAGTATATCATCGACATAGAGTACTAGAAAGACCACTTTACCATCTTTAATATGTTTATAAACACAAGGTTCATCAAAGTTCTGCTCAAAACCAAATGTCTTAATCGCTTGATTAAATCTTTGGTTCCATGAGCGGGATGCTTGCTTTAATCCATAAATGGATCTAAGCAACTTGCAGTCTTTTCTTTCTTGGCCTTTTGCCACGAACCCTTCGGGCTGTATCATGTAGATACATTCCTCAAGATGGCCATTCAAGAATGCCGTCTTGACATCCATTTGCCAGATCCCGTAATCGAGAGCCGCAGTAACGGACAGAAGAATACGGATAGACTTCAGTACAGCAACAGGTGAAAAGGTTTCATCGTAATCAATTCCAGCCTTTTGCGTGTACCTCTTTGCAACCAGTCTAGCTTTGAAAGTTTCCATTCTCCCTTTCGCATCATTCTTTCTTTTGTAGACCCACTTGCATCCAATGGGTTTTATCCCATCCGGCAGATCTACAAGTTCCCAAACAGAGTTGGATTTCATAGAATCCATCTAATTGTTCATGGCCTGTTTTCAAGATTTAGAATCAACATCATTTATAGCTTCATCATAGGTGACTGGATCATCCTCATGCTCATGAGCCTCGGCCTGGTATACCTCAGTATCATACATGAAGAAATTAGGCTTCTTCGAAACCCTTCCACTACGACGAGGCACCCTAAATTGTTGATCGTCTACAAGTCTTTCACCGGAACTTGGACTTCCATCCAAGACTGAAATCTGTGGAGCAGTTCTTTCAGCCAATAGCTCCTCTAGCACCACTTTTCTTCGAGGCTTAAAGTCATTCATGTGACTTTCCTCCAAGAATGTCACATGGGTCGAAACAATGACTTTTTGTTCCTTCAGGTTAAAGAACAGACCTCTGTTAGTTCCCTTAGGATACCCTACAAACACGCACAATTTTGTTCTTAGTTCCAACTTCTTCGCATCCCCATCCAATACATGTGTTGGCAGGACCATATTCTCATATGTCCAAGGGAGGGCTTCCTGCCACACCACAATTCATACAGAGTCCTGGGAATTGATTTGCTTGGAACCTGGTTCAGAATATAGCACGCCGTTTGTAAAGCATATCCCTAGAATGGTAACGGCGACATTGAATAACTCATCATGGACCGTACCATATCCAACAAGGTTCTGTTTCTCCTTTCAGCTACACCATTCTGTTGTGGAGTACCAGGTGCAGTCAATTAGGATAATATCCCATTCTCTACAAGATGTCCTAGAAATTCATCAGAGAGGTATTCGCCATCTCGATCAGATCGAAGTGTCTTTATGGATTTATCCAATTGCTTTTCCACTTCCGCACGATACTCTTTGAACTTGTCAAAGGTTTCGCTCTTGCAGTGCATCAGATACACATATCCATACCTTGAGTAATCATCCATAAAGGAGACATAATACTCGAACCTTCCTCATGCTGTGACGTTCACGGGGTCACATACGTCAGTGTGCACAATTTCCAAGAGTCACTAAGCCCTAGTACCCTTAACTCCAAAAGACCTCTTAGTCATCTTACCCTCAAGACAAGACTCACATTGAGGAAGACATACCTCCTCTAGAGATTCTAGAGGACCATCTTTTACCAACCTTTGAATCCTATCCTGATTAATATGACCAAGTCTTAAATGCCAAAGATACGCCTTGTTAGAGTGAGAAACTTTCAACCTTTTAGAGTTATATTAATTCAGTGTCAAGTAGTGAGTACATATTTGGTTTGATCAAATATAGGTTTCCATCCATCCATCCAGAACAGATAAAAGACTTATTTTTATGAATATCAACTCTTTTACTAAAAGAAACTGAATAAGAATCCTTTATTAAACAAGCTACCGATATAAGGTTCCTCCTAAAATTAGGAACATAAAAATAGTTTTTTAATAAAATAAACCTAAATTCATCAAAGTAAAGGTAAACATCTCCCACTGCCTCAGCCACCACCAAGCTACCGTTTCCAGTCCGTAATGAGAGGCTCCTATCATGTAGACTTATCATTTCCACGAACCCCTGCATCGAAACACAAACATGATTAGTGGCACCTGAATAAATGACCTAAGTGTCTTTCGATTCTTCTACCAAACACGCTTCTAAATAGTGAAGTTCCTTACCTTTCTTGCCCTTGGCGGCTAGGAATTCCCGGCAAGCCTTTTTGAAGTAACCTACCTTCCCATAATGGAAGCACTTTGACTTTTTAGGGTCCCTGGGCTTCTTGTTCTTGTTCTTCTTCTTCCCATCCAAGATAGGAGAATTACAAAAACTGGAAGCTGCTTGCTTCTGATTTGGCATCTTCCTCTTCCGTGAGGGTTTGGAAGATTCTGCCAAATTGGCCTCTCTTTTTGGTTGGACAGCATCCCCATCCCTGATCATCCACTCATAAGCTTGGAGTTGCTTCATGAGCTCGATTTGTCCTAACTCCCTTGTCGCCAGATTGTATGTGGCCTTAAACCCCACAAAATCTTTTGACAGAGTTTTGAGCACCATCTCGATCTAGGTGTTGTAGTCCAGCTTAGCACCATTCTCGGCAGCCTCAGCAAAGAATCCCATTAGAGTGATCATATGGTCCTTCACTGGAGTACCTGCCTTTTGCTTAGAGTTCATAATATTGGTAATAGTAGATTGTCGAGCCAATTTTTCTTGGCCTCCGAACATGTCCTCCAGATTTTCCATGATCTCCCCAACAACTTGATAAGTCTCATGCTGCTTTTGTAAAGCACTCGTAATGCTAGCCAAAATGTAGCACCGAGCTATCTCATTAGATTCTCTCCAACGAGTATAGGCAATCGAGACTTCCTCAAGTAATGTGTCAGGTTTGGGCCCAGGTGGGCATGGTTCGTCCAGTACGAACTTGTGTCTCTCGCAACAAAGAACTATCAATAGATTTCTTTTCCAGTCTTTATAATTATCGCCATTTAGCTTATTTTCAGTAAGTATTGAAATGTGGGGTGTCGGTGACATTTTGAACTGAAATAAAATTATACTAGACATCATTACAAAGCCTAAGCAAATATACAGATAATTTAGCAAATAAAACATATAAGTATGTTCTTACATGAAACTTAAAAAACATATAGCATTGCAACGGTAATTCTCAACACCTATTGCCCCAAGCCACCGAGGGGTGGTCATGAGACAAATAGCCAGAACATGGACCCTGTCCAATTAATATATGTTGCCTTAAATCCTCCAAGGTTAAAACATATATTAATAACCACTTATTTTGGCCACCAGTTTAGTTAACAGAGCTTCTCGGGAAGGTTAATAACTAAATGAGTCTTGAGTGTATAACCATTGTTTACATAGCCCGATCCACGTCTTACCATGTAGGAAAATAATTCGGTAAAAACGTATCAGAGTGGCGCAGCGGAACAATAAAAATTTTTAGATCGTTAAATATCTCATGATGCCATATACAATAAATCAACAAAAATTAAAACTCATACCTCAAGGACGCCAATCTGCAGGAGGAGAATGACCGGAGGCTTCAACCAACTAGCCTTCTCTACTATTCTCCAATTCCCGAATGGCTGAGTGTGTGGGCACTCTAAACCTCGATCGGTATGCTAGCACTGCTAGTCTTCTTCCGACCACCCAGATCTCTAAAGAACTTTATTGTCACGATGAGCTGTGCAACAATAGCCTGCTCACCTGAGAGTCTGTGGTCTGAGAGAACTGGAGCGGCAGGACCTCTATTTATAGACCTGCATGAGGTGAATCTCTAAATTTGAATTGGATTAGGAAAAGATATTTTCCCTTATCCAAACCCATAAAATCTGAATTTTTCCAAGGGAGAATCTCCACTAAAAATTCGGTTTTCTTAGGATAGATCCAATCCAAATCTCAACAAGATTTTAACTAGAATTTTATCTCCCTTTTTTCAACCCAAAAATCTGAAAATTTCAAGGTGAATCTTCCCTAAAGATTTCAGCCATTATGGATAAGGGAGAATCAAAAATTCCACTAGGATTTTCAAGCTTGAATCTCATCTCAACCTTATCCAAAATAACCGAATTTCCTAGGAGAGATACTCCCTAATTTCGGCCACTTTTCAAGGAAGGAGAGAATCCAAATTCAACTAGGATTGAAGCTTGAATTTACCCTTGAATCTCATCCACAAAATCCGAAATTTCCTTGAGAATTATCCTTAAAATTTCGTCCCTTATTTGTTGGGATTTGGATTCAAAATTCAAGTAGGATTCTAACAAGATTATCCTCTCCAAATCCAACTCAAATTCGAATTTCAAACCTTGTGGATTTTCCATAACAAATTTGAATCCTACTTGGACTGTGATTCAAAATTTGAATTTCAAATTTCAAATTCAAATTTAAATTTCAAATTCAAATTTCAAATTCGAATTTCAAATTCAAATTTCAATTTCAAATTTCAAATTCAAATTTCAAATTTCAAATTTCAAAATTCAAATTTCAAATTTCAAAATTCAAATTTCAAATTCCACAAAACGGTTGTATTTCATATTCTTGTTCTCATGGATAATTTTCTACAACTCCAATCCAATCTCAAATAAAATCATGGCAACTTTATTTGGAGTTCGAATAATTGTGTACTCTATTATCCAAAACAAAATCTGAATCCAACCGGAGAGAATCTTGTCTACCATCCTAATCCTGTGTCATCACCATTCATGCATAATAAACTAGTCAATAGCATACACAAATCAATTTGCCAAACGTTAAGGAATTATGTGGAGCTAGTAGAGGGACTGATTGGACATATATAAGCGGGCTCCCGTGATTCCATATGATCATCATTCTGTACCGAACAACTCAATCATATGATCACTAATTTCAGAGTCACACCACTATAAACTTGAAACTGAACTCCCAATTATATACCGTATTACGTAAGCCTGTGACGAGCTACCATCCAATGACCTTGTCATATATGCAAAACCCTCATATGATATCCATGATCAGCCTTAGGTCAAAGTCTGTTTAATCTTACTGATCAGGCTATCTTAAAGTTCCATTATACTACCGAATCAAGAAAATGATTATTCACCATATGTGAATAAGAAGTCATCCGCCCAGCAGACGACCCAAGGCCTTGTCCATTTTCACATTCGGTATAATGCCTTTAAGAGGATACCTTTAACTCCTCAGAGCTATGATTCCGATATCTGCAAACAAACCCTTCATCGTATACAAGTCATGCACCCAACGAACCGGTCTATAAGCTTACTACCTCTGAGACGCTTTAGCCATTGGAACATCAAAGTACACAAGTCATATACATGAAGTAGTTCATTTACTCAGGATTAAGGTTATTGCACAATGAACGTCAAAAGCAGATTGATCCACTCATAGCGGACTACGTAGATCAATCACGCTTTAGTCCCGGTCTAATATGTCACCACCGAGCAACATATCCATGTCTCTACTTGGGAGTCCAGCTCCAGACAGTCAAGACAGACCGTTTCCTCCAAGGCTTTAGACAACATAATAGTCTTAACATGAGTTAGATGCTCGATCTAACCCCATAGACTACAGACCATAGTTTAGACTGCTAACTTTAGAACTTTGTCTTCTCGCATACAAAAGTCCATTGCATGCAACGTTCTAACAGTTTTAACACAAGCAGTCAGTGAGCCATATTTGCTTACATTTACTTTAACATGTAAATAAGACGAGGACAGATAGCAATGTAATGAATAACCTCTAAGTATAATTTTATTATCCAGTTCAAAATGAATACATCAAAATGTCTCTAATACTTAGGGCATTTCCTAACATACCAAGCCACCGAGGGGTGGTCATGAATAGGATCGTGCCTGAACAAGTTTTCCACATAGGAGATCCAACCTAGTATACCGGTGGCGGTAAACACCTACCGAGGGGTGTGGTTAGGGCAGAACTGATGCGAGGTGTTACCATACTTTCACATATGGATCAACAATGAAGGCCGTGGGTTTTGTTTGATACCCTCTTCCACTCAATATTTTGAAAAACATGCAAGTTTTGACAAATATGTATGATCAATATAGTATGAGCGGCACTCACCTATCCTATATGATTTGTTATCAAATATGTATATAAAGCATCCATCAATACATATTTATACATCCATGACATATCATAGAAAAAATAATTGACAGAATAATGACCAAGCCATGGTTCCATCCTAGAACAAAGAAAATAAAGATTACAAAATTCCATCCAAAGCATTCATTGGGTCTTGAATTTTGTTCCGTCTTCTTGTATCCATCTTTATGTAGCCTCTCCATTTATTTCTCATCCCAAGAATCATTTAAAATATAAATTCCAAAAATTTAAATTTCAAATTCAAATTCCAAATTCGAATTTCAAATTTAAATTTAAATTTCAAATTTTTAAACAATTTTAAATATCATGTGTAATAATATGTAATTTCAAAATTTTCAAATTTAAAATTACATATTTTTTAAACATGATTTAAATTAAATCTCAAATTTAAAAATCAAAATTTTTCGATTTTCAAACCATCGGCCCCACTGCCTTGGAGGTCGGCAGCCGCCGTAGGCAGCCCTCAGCCCTTGGGCCTGGCAGCCCATGGCTGCAGGCCATGTACAACCTTGCCGGGTTGCAGGCCAAGCCTGCAGCCATAGGCTGCACGCCCGGGCTGGGCACAGCAGCCGCCAGGCTGCACATGTTAGGAAATGCCCTAAGTATTAGAGACATTTTGATGTATTCATTTTGAACTGGATAATAAAATTATACTTAGAGGTTATTCATTACATTGCTATCTGTCCTCGTCTTATTTACATGTTAAAGTAAATGTAAGCAAATATGGCTCACTGACTGCTTGTGTTTAAACTGTTAGAATATTGCATGCAATGGACTTTTGTATGCGAGAAGACAATGTTCTAAAGTTAGCAGTCTAAACTATGGTCTGTAGTCTATGGGGTTAGACCGAGCATCTAACTCATGTTAAGACTATTATGTTGTCTAAAGCCTTAGAGGGGACGGTTTGTCTTGACTGTCTGGAGCTGGACTCCCAAGTAGAGACATAGATATGTTGCTCGGTGGTGACATATTAGACCGAGACTAAAGCGTGATTGATCTACGTAGTCCGCTATGAGTGGATCAATCTACTTTTGACGTTCATTGTGCAATAACCTTAATCCTGAGTAAATGAACTACTTCATGTATATGACTTGTGTACTTTGATGTTCCAATGGCTAAAGCGTCTCAGAGGTAGTAAGCTTATAGACCGGTTCGTTGGGTGCATGACTTGTATACGATGAAGGGTTTGTTTGCAGATATCGGAATCATAGCTCTGAGGAGTTAAAGGTATCCTCTTAAAGGCATTATACTGAATGTGAAAATGGACAAGGCCTTGGGTCGTTTGCTGGGCGGATGACTTCTTATTCACATATGGTGAATAAACATTTTCTTGATTCGGTAGTATAATGGAACTTTAAGATAGCCTGATCAGTAGGATTAAACGGACTTTGACCTAAGGCTGATCATGGATATCATATGAGGGTTTTGCATATATGACAAGGTCATTGGATAGTAGCTCGTCACAGGCTTACGTAATATGGTATATAATTGGGAGTTCAGTTTCAGGTTTATAGTGGTGTGACTCTGAAATTAGTGATCATATGATTGAGTTGTTCGGTACAGAGTGATGATCATATGGAATCACGGGAGCCCGATTATATATGTCCAATCAGTCCCTCTACTAGCTCCACATAATTCCTTAACGTTTGGCAAATTGATTTGTGTATGCTATTGGCTGGTTTATTATGCATGGATGGTGATGACACAGGATTAGGATGGTAGACAAGATTCTCTCCGGTTGGATTCAGATTCTGTTTTTGGATAATAGAGTACACAATTATTCGAACTCCAGATAAAGTTGCCATGATTTTATTTGAGATTGGATTAGAGTTGTAGAAAATTATCCATGAGAACAAGAATATGAAAAACAATCGTTTTGTGGAATTTGAAATTTGAATTTTGAAATTTGAAATTTGAATTTTGAAATTTGAAATTTGAATTTTGAATTTGAAATTTGAATTTGAAATTTGAATTTGAAATTCGAATTTGAAATTCGAATTTGAAATTTGAATTTGAAATTTAAATTTGAAATTTGAAATTTGAAATTTGAAATTTGAATTTGAAATTTGAAATTCAAATTTTGAATTACAGTCCAAGTAGGATTCGAATTTGTTGTGGAAAATCCACAAGGTTTGAAATTCGAATTTGAGTTGGATTTGGAGAGGATAATCTTGTTAGAATCCTACTTGAATTTTGAATCCAAATCCCAAAAAATAAGGGACGAAATTTTGAGGATAATCCTCAAGGAAATTTCAGATTTTGTGGATGAGATTCAAGGGTAAATTCAAGCTTCAATCCTAGTTGAATTTGGATTCTCTCCTTCCCTGAAAAGTGGCCGAAATTAGGGAGAATATCTCCTAGGAAATTCGGTTATTTTGGATAAGGTTGAGATGAGATTCAAGCTTGAAAATCCTAGTGGAATTTTTTATTCTCCCTTATCCATAATGGCTGAAATCTTTAGGGAAGATTCACCTTGAAATTTTCAGATTTTTTGGGTTGAAAAAGGGAGATAAAATTCTAGTTAAAATCTTGTTGAGATTTGGATTGGATTTATCCTAAGAAAACCGAATTTAATTGTGGAGATTCTCCCTTGGAAAATTTGGATTTTTTGGTTATGGATAAGGGAGAAAATCTTTTCCTAGTCCAATTCGAATTTAGAGAATCACCTCATGCAGGTCTATAAATAGAGGTCCTGCCACTCCAGTTCTCTTAGACCACAGACTCTCAGGTGAGCAGGCTTATTGTTGCACAGCTCATCGTGACAATAAAGTTCTTTAGAGATCTGGGTGGTCGGAAGAAGACTAGCAGTGCTAGCATACCGATCGAGGTTCAGAATGCCCACACACTCAGCCATTCAGGAATTGGAGAATAGTAGAGAAGGCTAGTTGGTTGAAGCCTCCTGTCATTCTCCTCCTGCAGATTGGCATCCTTGAGGTATGAGTTTTAATTGTTGTTGATTTATTGTATATGGCATCATGAGATATTTAACGATCTAAATTTTTTATTGTTCCGCTGCGCCACTCTGATACGTTTTACCGATTTATTTTCCTACAATTGGTATCAGAGACATCTCATGACTATGCCATGTACATAAATTAGACAATTACTTAGTCTTTTTATTTATGTATGGATTTGATATTTAGAGAGTGGCATTCTAGGGTTCCTTTATGTTGTTATCATGTATTATATATAAAGTATGTGGTTATTTTAATTTTTTGAGTTATTATAAGCATGCTTATTTATACCGGTTATGGTTCCTTAGAATTTAGAAAAATTGTATCTAGGATTTTTTATGTAACCATGGGAGCAGTTTATTAACACTGTAATTTTCCCATGGATTTTAATTTCTGTCTCTTAGAATTTTTATGGTTAGACTTTTTTGTACACCGGAAACGGTTTAGGAAATTTTATGTAATTATTCTTGGAGGAGATTGAAGATTGAATACCGTAATTTATTTTTTCCCAAAAAATTAAATTTGATTTAAAGGTTGAAATTTTGATTGTGTGGAAAATTTCAATTTAATTGGGATTCAAATTAATTTTTGGAGATCCTAATAGGTAAATTGGAATATGATACGAAAATCGAGACACGACCCCTCGGGAATGGCCGACGAACCTTGGTGGGGCTGCAGCCCCTGCCCTCGGCCAGGATGGGGCTGCGGCAGCCCCTGTGCAGGCCCACACCACCCACGGCCACAGGCTTGGCCTGCAGCCAAGGGTGGCCGTGGCCTGCCCAAGGCTGGCCGTAGCCTGGGCGTGCAGCCTCTGGCTGCAGGCGCTGCCTGCAACCTGCCGGCTGCTGCGCCCAGTCTGGGCGTGCAGCCTGGTGCTGCAGGCTTGGCTTGCAGCCCGGCAGGGCTGCACAAGGGGCGGCCGTGGGCTGCCAACCCCTCCGGGGATGGTGGCTGCCCACGGCGGCTGCCGCCTACAGGGGCGGTGGTCCGACGGTCCAAAAATCAGAAAATTTTGATTTTTAAATTTGAGATTTAATTTTAAATCATATTTAAAAATATGTAATTAAAAATTTGAATTTTTTGAAATTACATATTATTACACATGATGTTTAAAATTGTTTAAAATTTAAATTTGAAATTTAAATTTGAAATTCGAATTTGGAATTTGAATTTGAAATTTAAATTTTTGGATATTTAAATTTTAAATAATTCATGGGATGAGAAATAAATGGAGAGGCTACATAAAGAAGGATACAAGAAGACGGAACAAAATTCAAGACCCAAAGAATGCTTTGGATGGAATTTTGTAATCTTAATTTTCGTTGTTCTAGGATGGAACCATGGCTTGGTTATTCTGTCAATTATTCTGTGATACGTCATGGATGTATAAATATGTATTGATGGATGTTTTGTATGCATATTTGATAACATGTCATATAGGATAGGTGAGTGCTGCTCCTACTATATTGATCATACATAATTTGTCAAAACTTGCATGTTTTTCAAAATATTAAGTGGGAGAGGGTTTCAAACAAAACCCACGGCCTCCATTGTTGATCCATATGTGAAAGCATGGTAACGCCTCGCATCAGTTCTGCCCTGACCACACCCCTCGGTAGGTGTTTACCGCCGCCGGTATACTAGATTGGATCTCCTATGTGGAAAACGTGTTCGGGTGCGATCCTATTCATGACCACCCCTCGGTGGCTTGGTAGGACGTGGATCGGGCTACGTAAACAATGGTTACACACTCAAGACTCGTTTAGTTATTAACCTTCCCTAGAAGCTCTGTTAACTAAACTGGTGGCCAAATAAGCGGTTATTAATATATGTCTTAACCTTGGAGGATTTAAGGTAACATATATTAATTGGACGGGGTCCATATTCCGGCTATTTGTTTTCATGACCACCCCTCAGTGGCTTGGGGCGATAGGTGCTGAGAATTACCGTTGCAATGCTACATGTTTTTCAAGTTTCATGTAGGAACATACTTGTATGTTTTATTTGCTAAATCATCTGTAT
Organism: Antiaris toxicaria; assembly: GCA_035233585.1. Lineage (NCBI taxonomy): Eukaryota > Viridiplantae > Streptophyta > Magnoliopsida > Rosales > Moraceae > Antiaris > Antiaris toxicaria. The sequence goes on along the minus strand of CP141156.1, from coordinate 99,835,329 downwards.
ATTTGCTTAGGCTTTGTAATGATGTCTAGTATAATTTTATTTCAGTTCAAAATGTCACCGACACCCCTCATTTCGATACTTACTGAAAATAAGTTGAATGGCGATAATTATAAAGATTGGAAAAGAAATCTATTAATAGTTCTCAGCTACGAGAGACACAAGTTCATACTGGACGAACCATGCCCACCTGGGCCCAAACCTGACACACCACTTGAGGAGGTCCCGGTTACCTATAATCGTTGGAGAGAATCCAATGAAATAGCTCGATGCTACATCCTTGCTAGCATGATGAGTGCTTTACAAAAGCAGCATGAGATTTATCAAGTTGCTGGGGAGATCATGGACAATCTGGAGGACATGTTCGGAGGCCAAGAAAAATTGGCTCGACAGTCCGCTATCACCAGCATTATGAACTCCAAGCAAAAGGCGGGTACTCCGGTGAAGGACCATATGATTACTCTAATGGGATTCTTCGCTGAGGCTGCCGAGAATGGTGCTGAGTTAGACTACAACACCCAGATGGAGATGGTGTTCAAGACTCTGTCTAAAGATTTTGTGGGGTTTAAGGCCGCATACAATCTGGCGACAAAGGAGTTAGGACTTACCGAGCTCATGAAGCAACTACAGGCTTATGAGCGGATGATCAGGGATGAGGATACGGTCCGACCTAAAAGAGAGGCCAATTTGGCAGAATCTTCCAATCCCTCACGGAAGAGGAAGAAGCCAAATAAGAAGCAAGTGGCTTCCAGTTCTTCTAATCCTCCTGTCTCGGATGGGAAGAAGAAGAAGAAGAACAAGAAGACAAAGGACCCTAAAAAGTCCAAATGCTTCCATTGTGGGAAGGTAGGTCACTTCAAGAAGGCTTGCTGGGAATTCCTAGCCTCCAAGGGCAAGGAAGGTAAGGAACTTCATTACTTGGAAGCGTGTTTGGTGGAAGAATCGAAAGACACTTGGGTCATTGATTCGGGCGCCACTAATCATGTTTGTGTTTCTATGCAGGGGTTCATGGAAACGAGAAGTCTACATGATAGGAGCCTCTCGTTGCGGACTGGAGATGGTAGCTTTGTGGTGGCTGAGGCAGTGGGAGACGTTCATCTTTATTTTGATCAATTTAGGTTTATTTTATTGAAAGACTGTTTTTATGTTCCTAATTTTAGGAGGAACCTTATATCGGTAGCTTATTTAATAAAGGATTCTTATTCAGTTTCTTTTAGTAAAAGAGTTGATATTCGTAGAAATAAGTCTTTTATCTGTTCTGGATGGATGGGTGGAAACCTATATTTGATTAGACCAAAGATGTACTCACTGCTTAACACTGAATTAATTGATAACTCTAAAAGGTTGAAAGTTTCTCACTCTAACAAGGCGTATCTTTGGCATTTAAGACTTGGTCATATTAATCAGGATAGGATTCAAAGATTGGTGAAAGACGGTCCTCTGGAATCTTTGGAGGAGGTACGACTTCCCCAATGTGAGTCTTGTCTAGAGGGTAAGATGACTAAGAGGTCTTTTGGAGCTAAGGGTACAAGGGCTAAGGAGCTCTTAGAAATTGTGCACACTGACGTATGTGGCCCCATGAACGTCACAGCACGAGGAGGGTTCGAGTATTATGTCTCTTTCATATATGATTACTCGAGGTATGGATATGTGTATCTGATGCACCGCAAAAGCGAAACCTTTGATAAGTTCAAAGAGTATCTTGCGGAAGTGGAAAAGCAATTGGATAAATCCATAAAGACACTTCGATCTGATCGAGGTGGCGAATACCTCTCCGATGAATTTCTAGGACATCTTGTAGAGAACGGGATTTTATCCCAATTGACTGCACCTGGTACTCCACAACAGAATGGTGTAGCCGAAAGGAGATACAGGACTTTATTGGATATGGTACGGTCCATGATGAGTTACTCAACGCTGCCATTATCATTTTGGGGATATGCTTTACAAACGGCATGCTATATTCTGAACCAGGTTCCAAGCAAATCAATTCCTAGAACTCCGTATGAATTGTGGCGTGGCAGGAAGCCCTCCCTTGGACATATGAGAATATGGGGCTGCCCGGCACATGTACTGGATGGGGATGCGAAGAAGTTGGAACCAAGATCAGAATTATGCATGTTTGTAGGGTATCCAAAAGGAACTAAAGGAGGTCTGTTCTATAACCTGAAGGAACAAAAGGTCATTGTCTCAACCCATGCGACATTCTTGGAGGAAAGTCACATGAATGACTTTAAACCTCGAAGCAAAGTAGTGCTAGAGGAGTTATCGGGTGAAAGAACTGCTCCACAGATTTCGGTCTTGAACGCAAGTCTGAGTTCCAGTGAAAGACCTACAGACGATCAACAATTTAGGGTGCCTCGTCGTAGTGGGAGGGTTTCGAAGAAACCTAATTTCTTCATGTATGATGCTGAGGTATACCAGGCCGAGGCTCATGAGCATGAGGAAGATCCGGTCACATATGGTGAAGCTATAAAGGATGTTGATTCTAAATCTTGGAAACAGGCTATGAACAATGAGATGGATTCTATGAAATCCAACTCTGTTTGGGAACTTGTAGATTTGCCGAATGGGATAAAACCCATTGGATGCAAATAGGTCTACAAAAGAAAGAAGGATGCGGAAGGGAGAGTGGAAACTTTCAAAGCTAGACTTGTTGCAAAGGGATACACGCAAAAGGCTGGAATCGATTACAAGGAAACCTTTTCGCCTGTTGCTATGCTGAAGTCTATCCGTATTCTTCTGTCCATTGCTGCGGCTCTCGATTACGAGATCTGGCAAATGGATATCAAGACGGCATTCTTGAATGGCCATCTTGAAGAGTGTATCTATATGATACAGCCCGAAGGGTTCGTAGCAAAAGGCCAAGATAGGAAAGTCTGCAAGTTGCTTAGATCCATTTATGGATTAAAGCAGGCATCCCGCTCATGGAACCAGAGGTTTGATCAAGCGATTAAGACATTTGGTTTTGAGCAGAACGTTGATGAACCTTGTGTTTATAAACGTATTAAGGATGGAAAAGTGGTCTTTCTGATACTCTATGTCGATGATATACTACTCATTGGGAATGATGTAGGGAACTTATCATCGGTCAAGCTTTGGTTACACCAACAGTTTGACATGAAGGACTTGGGAGAAGCTAATTATGTTCTAGGCATTCGTCTCTTCAGAGATCGAAAGAACAAAATGATAGCATTATCCCAAGCTTCATACATAGATAAAATAATTGACAAATATGCAATGCTAGAGGCAAAGAAAGGCTCACAACCTTCTATTGCCGGTTTAACTCTTTCATTGGATGACTGTCCCAAGACATCGGAAGAAAGAGAGCATATGAGTAAGGTCCCTTATGCATCCGCTGTGGGTAGCCTTATGTACACTATGCTTTGCACTCGCCCGGACATATGTTTTGCAGTAGGTATGGTGAGTCGATATCAAGCGAATCCTGGAACCAAGCACTGACAAGTAGTAAAGCATATACTCAAGTATCTTAAGAGAACGAGGGATTATATGCTAGTATATTCTGGAGGGGACCTAACACCCGTAGGATACACGGACTCAGACTTCCAGACTTGTAAGGATTCGAGGAAATCGACATCTGGATCAGTGTTTTTACTCGGAGGAGGCGCCATTGTGTGGAGGAGCGTGAAGCAGGGCTGCACAGCTGACTCTACTATGGAGGCTGAGTATGTGGCTGCGGCTGAGGCATCTAAAGAAGCGGTTTGGCTCCGCAAGTTCTTTAGAGACCTTGAGGTCATTCCGGGTGTTGACAAGCCTATCACACTTTACTGTGATAATACAGGGGCTATTGCCAACACAAGGGAATCTCGGCACCACAAGAGGACCAAGCACATCGATCGGAGATATCATATTATTAGAGGGCATGTGGAGACAGAACAAGTAGATGTATGTAAGATCGCGTCCGAGGATAACATCGCTGATCCCTTTACTAAGACTTTGGTGGCTAGAAGCTTTGAGAGGCATGTAGAGGCGATGGGGATGCGTAACATGGCACATTTGCTGGCTTAGGGCAAGTGGGAGATTGTTAGGAAATGCCCTAAGTATTAGAGACATTTTGATGTATTCATTTTGAACTGGATAATAAAATTATACTTAGAGGTTATTCATTACATTGCTATCTGTCCTCGTCTTATTTACATGTTAAAGTAAATGTAAGCAAATATGGCTCACTGACTGCTTGTGTTTAAACTGTTAGAATATTGCATGCAATGGACTTTTGTATGCGAGAAGACAATGTTCTAAAGTTAGCAGTCTAAACTATGGTCTGTAGTCTATGGGGTTAGACCGAGCATCTAACTCATGTTAAGACTATTATGTTGTCTAAAGCCTTAGAGGGGACGGTTTGTCTTGACTGTCTGGAGCTGGACTCCCAAGTAGAGACATAGATATGTTGCTCGGTGGTGACATATTAGACCGAGACTAAAGCGTGATTGATCTACGTAGTCCGCTATGAGTGGATCAATCTACTTTTGACGTTCATTGTGCAATAACCTTAATCCTGAGTAAATGAACTACTTCATGTATATGACTTGTGTACTTTGATGTTCCAATGGCTAAAGCGTCTCAGAGGTAGTAAGCTTATAGACCGGTTCGTTGGGTGCATGACTTGTATACGATGAAGGGTTTGTTTGCAGATATCGGAATCATAGCTCTGAGGAGTTAAAGGTATCCTCTTAAAGGCATTATACTGAATGTGAAAATGGACAAGGCCTTGGGTCGTTTGCTGGGCGGATGACTTCTTATTCACATATGGTGAATAAACATTTTCTTGATTCGGTAGTATAATGGAACTTTAAGATAGCCTGATCAGTAGGATTAAACGGACTTTGACCTAAGGCTGATCATGGATATCATATGAGGGTTTTGCATATATGACAAGGTCATTGGATAGTAGCTCGTCACAGGCTTACGTAATATGGTATATAATTGGGAGTTCAGTTTCAGGTTTATAGTGGTGTGACTCTGAAATTAGTGATCATATGATTGAGTTGTTCGGTACAGAGTGATGATCATATGGAATCACGGGAGCCCGATTATATATGTCCAATCAGTCCCTCTACTAGCTCCACATAATTCCTTAACGTTTGGCAAATTGATTTGTGTATGCTATTGGCTGGTTTATTATGCATGGATGGTGATGACACAGGATTAGGATGGTAGACAAGATTCTCTCCGGTTGCATTCAGATTTTTTTTTTGGATAATAGAGTACACAATTATTCGAACTCCAGATAAAGTTGCCATGATTTTATTTGAGATTGGATTGGAGTTGTAGAAAATTATCCATGAGAACAAGAATATGAAACACAACAGTTTTATGGAATTTGAAATTTGAATTTTGAAATTTGAATTTTGAATTTTGAAATTTGAAATTTGAATTTTGAATTTGAAATTTGAATTTGAAATTTGAATTTGAAATTCGAATTTGAAATTTGAAATTGAAATTTAAATTTGAAATTTGAAATTTGAAATTTGAAATTTGAATTTGAAATTTGAATTTGAAATTTGAAATTCAAATTTTGAATCACAGTCCAAGTAGGATTCGAATTTGTTGTGGAAAATCCACAAGGTTTGAAATTCGAATTTGAGTTGGATTTGGAGAGGATAATCTTATTAGAATCCTACTTGAATTTTGAATCCAAATCCCAACAAATAAGGGACGAAATTTTGAGGATAATCCTCAAGGAAATTTCGGATTTTGTGGATGAGATTCAAGGGTAAATTCAAGCTTCAATCCTAATTGAATTTGGATTCTCTCCTTCCCTGAAAAGTGGCCGAAATTAGGGAGAATATCTCCTAGGAAATTCGGTTATTTTGGATAAGGTTGAGATGAGATTCAAGCTTGAAAATCCTAGTGGAATTTTTTATTGTCCCTTATCCATAATGGCCGAAATCTTTAGGGAAGATTCACCTTGAAATTTTCGGCTTTTTTGGGTTGAAAAAGGGAGATAAAATTCTAGTTAAAATCTTGTTGAGATTTGGATTGGATTTATCCTAGGAAAACCGAATTTAATTGTGGAGATTCTCCCTTGGAAAATTTGGATTTTTTGGTTATGGATAAGGGAGAAAATCTTTTCCTAGTCCAATTCGAATTTAGAGAATCACCTCATGTAGGTCTATAAATAGAGGTCCTGCCACTCCAGTTCTCTTAGACCACAGACTCTCAGGTGAGCAGGCTTATTGTTGCACAGCTCATCGTGACAATAAAGTTCTTTAGAGATCTGGGTGGTCGGAAGAAGACTAGCAGAGAGAATCACCTCATGCAGGTCTATAAATAGAGGTCCTGCCACTCCAGTTCTCTTAGACCACAGACTCTCAGGTGAGCAGGCTTATTGTTGCACAGCTCATCGTGACAATAAAGTTCTTTAGAGATCTGGGTGGTCGGAAGAAGACTAGCAGTGCTAGCATACCGATCGAGGTTCAGAATGCCCACACACTCAGCCATTCGGGAATTGGAGAATAGTAGAGAAGGCTAGCTGGTTGAAGCCTCCGGTCATTCTCCTCCTGCAGATTGGCATCCTTGAGGTATAAGTTTTAATTGTTGTTGATTTATTGTATATGGCATCATGAGATATTTAACGATCTAAATTTTTTACTGTTCCGCTGCGCCACTCTGATACGTTTTACCGATTTATTTTCCTACAGCACATCCAGGGCTGCGGCGAGCCCTTGGGGGGCCACGACCACCCTCGGCTGCAGGCAGTGCCTGCGGCCGTGGGTGGTGCAGCTATGGGCAGGGGCTGCCGTAGCCCTATCCTGCCCGAGGGCAGGGGCTGCAGCACCACCACGGCTAGTGGTCCGTCCCGAGGGGGTGGTCCTCGATTTCCATGCCATATTCCAATCTTCCTATTAGGATCTCCAAAATTAATTTGAATCCTAATTTAATTGAAATTTTTTACACAACCAAAATTTCAACCTTTAAATTAAATTTAACTTTTGGGAAAAAATAAATTACGGTTTTCAAACTTCAATCTCCTCTAAGAATAATTACATAAAATTTCCTAAACCGTTTCCGGTGTACAAAAATTCTAATCATAATAATTCTAAGAGACAAAAAATTAAAATCCATGGGAAAATTATAGTAATTATAAACTGCTCCCATGGTTACATAAAAAATCCTAGATACAATTTTCTAATTTCTAAGGAACATAATCGGCATAAAACAAGCATGCTTATAATAATTTAAAAAATTAAAATAACCATATATTACATACATAATACATGATAACAACATAAAGGAATCCTAGAATGCCACTCTCTAAATATCAAATCCATACATAAATAAAAAGACTAACTAATTGTCTAATGTATGTACATGGCATAGTCATGAGATGGCTCTGATACCAATTGTAGGAATAAAATCGGTAAAAACGTATCAGAGTGGCACAGCGGAACAATAAAAATTTTTTAAGATCGTTAAATATCTCATGATACCATATACAATAAACCGACAACAATTTAAACTAATAACTCAATGGATGCCAATCTGCAAAACGAGAATGATTGTAGGGCTTCAACCAACTAGCCTTCTCTACTATTCTCCAATTCCCGAATGGATGAGGGTGTGGGCACTCTGAACCTCGATCGGTATACTAGCACTGCTAGTCTTCTTCCGACCACCTAGATCCCTAAAGAACTTATTGTCACGGTGAGTTGTGCAACAATAAGCCTGCTCACCTGAAAGTCTGTGGTCTAAGAGAACTGGAGTGGTAGGACCTCTATTTATAGACTTGCATGAGGTGATTCTTTGAATTCGAATTGGATTAGGAGAAGATTTTCTCCCTTATCCATAACATAAAATCTGAAATTATCCAAGGGAAAATCCCAACAAATTTCGGCAAACATTAGGATTATCCAATTCAAATCTAAACAAGATTTTAATATGAATCTTATCTCCCATTTTCAACCAAAAAAAAATCCGAAAATCCAAGGGGAAAAATCCTAAGAAAAATTTCGGCCACTTTTGGATAAGGAAGAATCAAACTTCCACTAGGATTTTCAAGCTTGAATCTTATCTCATCTTTATCCAAAATAACCAAAAATCTCCTAGGAGATCTTCCTCAAATTTTTGGCCATAATCAGGGAGGAGAGAATCCAAATTCAACTAGGATTAATAAATTGAATTTTTCCTTGAACCTTATCCACAAAAAATCTGAAAATCCCATGAGGATAATCCTCAAAATTTTCGTCTATTATTGCTAGGATTTGGATTCTAAATTCAAGTAGGATTCTAATAAGATTTCCTCTCCATATCCAACTTAAATTCGAATTTCATTCCTTGTAGATTTACCACAAGAAATTCGAATCCCACTTGGACTGTGATTCAAATTTTGAATTTTAAATTTCAAATTCAAATTTCAAATTTCAAATTTCAAATTTCAAATTTCAAATTCAAATTTCAAAATTCAAATTTCAAAATTCAATATTCAAAATTCAAATTTCAAATTTCAAAATCCACAAAATAGTTGTATTTCAAATTCTTGTTCTCATGGATAATTTTCTACAACTCCAATCCAATCTCAAATAAAATCATGGCAACTTTATTTGGAGTTCGAATAATTGTGTACTCTATTATCCAAAACAAAATCTAAATCCAACCGAAGAGAATCTTGTCGACCATCCTAATCCTATATCAACACCATCCTTGCATAATAAACTAGCCAATAGCATACACAAATCCATTTTGCCAAACGTTAAGGAATTATGTGGAGCTAGTAGAGAGACCAATTGGACATATATAATCGGGTTCCCGCAAATCCATATGATCATCATTCTTTACCGAACAACTCAATCATATGATCACTAATTTCAGAGTCACACCACTATAAACTTGAAAGTAAACTCCCAATTATATACCGTATTACGTAAGCCTATGATAAGCTATCGTTCATTGACCTTGTCATGTATGCAAAACCCTCGTATGATATCCATGATCAGCCTTAGGCCAAAGTCCATTTAATCTTACTGATCAGGGTATCTTAAAGTTCCATTATACTACCAAATAGAGAAAATGATTATTCACCATATGTGAATAAGAAGTCATCCGCCCTGCAGACGACCCAAGGCCTTGTCCATTTTTACATTCAGTATAATGCCTTTAAGAGGATACCCTTAACTCCTCATTAGAGCTATGATTCCGATATCTGTAAATGAACCCTTCATCGTATACAAGTCATGCACTTAACGAACCGGTCTATAAGCTTACTACCTCTGAGACGCTTTAGCCATTGGAACATCAAAGTACACAAGTCGTATACATAAAGCTGTCCATCTACTCAGAATTAAGGTTACTGCACAATGAACGTCAAAAGCAGATCGATCCACTCAAAGCGAACTTCGTAGATCAATCACGCTTTAGTCTCGGTCTAATATGTCACCACCAAGCAACATATCTATATCTCTACTTGGGAGTCTAGCTCCAGACAGTCAAGACAAACCGTCCCCTCCAAGGCTTTAGACAACATAATAATCTTAACATGAGTTAGATGCTCGGTCTAACCCCATAGACTACAGACCATAGTTTAGACCGCTTACTTTAGAACATTGTCTTCTCGCATACAAAAGTCCATTGCATGCAACATTCTAACAGTTTAACACAAGCAGTCAGGGAGCCATATTTGCTTACATATACTTTAACATGTAAATAAAATGAGGACAGATAGCAATGTAATGAATAACCTCTATATATAATTTTATTATCTAGTTCAAAATAAATACATCAAAATGCCTCTAATGCTTAGGGCATTTCCTAACAGCCTTATCCTAACTAAAAAATTTGGCTATTGTCAGAATTTTACATTCAAAATTCAAATAGGATTTTAACTTGAATTTTATCTCACCATTACCTAACCAAAAAATCTGAAAATCTTTTTTAAGATTTCCTTAAAATTTCAGCCACAAAAAGTAGGGAGAGAATCAAAATTCAACTAGGATTTTCAAGCTTGCATTTTATCTCATCCTTATCCAAAATAACCGAAAATCTCCTTGGAGATTCAATCAAAATTTTCAGCCAATACAGGGAGGAGAGAATCCTAATTCAACTGGGATTGAAACTTGAATTTTTCCTTGAATCTTATCCATAAAAATTTCAAAAATTCCACGAGGATATTCCTTAAAATTTTTGACCAAGTTAGTTAGGATTGGCATTCAAAATTCAAGTAGGATTCAAACAAGATCTTCCTCTTCATAATTCAACTCAAATTCGAATTCTAGCCTTGTGGAATTATCCATAAAGAATTCGAATTCCACTTGGACTATGATTCAAAATTTGAATTTCAAATTTCAAAATTTAAATTTCAAATTCAAATTTCAAATTTCAAATTTCAAATTTCAAATTCAAATTTCAAATTTCAAATTTCAAATTTCAAATTTCAAATTTCAAATTTCAAATTTAAATTTAAAATTCAAATTTAAAATTTAAATTTCAAATTTAAATTTCAAATTCAAATTTCAAATTCAAAATTTAAATTTCAAATTTCAAAATTCAAAATTCAAAATTCAAAATCCACAAACAATTGTATTTCAAATTTTTATTCTCATGGATAATTTTCTACAACTCCAATCTAATCTCAAATAAAATCATGGCAATTTTATTTGGAGTTCGAATAATTGTGTACTCTATTATCCAAAACAAAATATGAATTCAACCTGAGAGAATCTTGTCCACCATCCTAATCCTATGTCAACACTATCCATGCATAATCAACTAGCCAATAGCATACACAAATCAATTTGCCAATCGTTGAGGAATTATGTGGAGCTAGTAGAGGGACCAATTGGACATATATAATCGAGCTCCCATGAATCCATACGATCATCATTCTTTATCGAACAACTCAATCATATGATCACTAATTTCAGAGTCACACCACTATAAACCTGAAACTGAACTCCCAATTATATACAGTATTACGTAAGCCTGTGACAAGCTATTGTCCAATGACCTTGTCATGTATGCAAAACCCTCATATGATATCCATGATCAGCCTTAGGTCAAAGTCTGTTTGATCCTACTGATTAGGCTATCTTAAAGTTCCATTATACTACCGAATAAGAAAATGATTATTCACCATATATGAATAAGAAGTCGTCTGCCTAGCAGATGTGTGACGACCAGAGAATTTTAGCGGTATGACCTAGTTTAATCTAGGGTTTTCTATGAGTTCTGTAAGTAAGAATGTAAAGAAACACTATGGTTGTAATTAGACAAATTATAGTGTTGATATAAATAAATAAATGTTTTGGAGGAATTAAAATCTCCAAAAATAAGTAGAGAATAAAGTATATGAGTAAGAAAGTGAATTCATGCCCAAAACGCTCAAAAAGGAGTAGTTTCGATATCTGAACAGTATAAAGATAAGAATATGGCAAGTCAAAGTAAGAGCACAGTAAGAAATGTACAATTGTATGTATATAACAATTTGTACAATTTAAAGAGTGAAATAAATGTATTTATATTGTTCAGAATATATGAAAATGTTCTAACAATACTGACGAGTAAGAATTCATTGTTGGAAAAATTCACTGAGTTGAAACGGTGCCAAAACCGGCATTGAAAACCCTAACCGAGCCAATAAAAGATGGTAAACTTCCGGGATTGATTTTGATCAAACGGAAGCAGGTTAAATTGATCCGACTGCACAAGAGACCTCAGGAACACGCCGGGAAGATTTCAGGAAAATTTCGACTCAAACCGATATCGATCAAAAAGTAGTCGAATTAATGTGAAGAGTGAAAGTCAAAGTCAACTTTCACTTTTGCAATTATGACATCATAAATCAAGAATTATAAGTGAAGGAAATATGGTGGTTGGTGGAATGAAAGGCCATGATTCATTTTGCTTTTGATCTAAAGGCCAAGATTTGGCCAAAAATATACCTTTTTAATTTTTGAAAAAGGGAGAAAGTATTAGGGTGAAAGGTGCCTAATTTTCATTGGTGGATAGCCAAATTAATTGGCCTTTATTGTTGCATAAGTCGGCAACTTTGAGACATAATGGCCGAGACCAAATTTCAAGCAAAAACTAAGAGAAAAATTTGCTAAGGCATTTCCAGGGAGTCTACGTGAGCCACCCAAGGAGAACCAAGAGTTTTCTTCAAAATTTCTTCACAAAAAGAGTGTCAAAGTGTTCTTAGAAGACAAAGGAAGCCTTAGACCAAGGTAACTCCCTTTTTCACTTAATTTTTCATGGTTTTTCTTCATAAAATCCGTGGGTGAATAGTGATAGGAAGATGGAAAAATTTTAGTTGCTTTTCATGGAAATTGATGTTGGGTTTTGTTAAGGTTGTAATAAGTAAGAAAACCATGTAATTTGTTTAAAGAAAAACCAAATTTTGGTTGGTTTTTCAAAGGAAAATCCGTGGGTTACCCTAGGTAACCAATGAGAAAAAGTTGTGGTTAATTGTTAACATGCTTTCTAAGTTGAAATTGGTGAAGAATAAAGCATGAATTCATTATGGAAAAGCTTGAAAAAAAATTTTGGTGTGCATTGCTTAATGAGGCCGTGGGCTTCCTAATGATTTGGAAGAAAAATTTTCATGCTTTTAGGTGATGTTTGGTTAATTGAAATCATGCATTTTATGATGTGAATGATGAAATTTTGATTGAAAGAATGAAAAGAAAATTTGGCATGTTTTTCATTAATGTGGCCGTGGGTTTTAAGTGTTTAAAAAACCCTAAGAATTTGGTTGAAAAGTACAAGGAAATGGGCTTGAAAAAGTGTTAGAAAAATGGCATTGAATAGCCTAAAAAAGTGGTTGAAAAGTTTGAGAAATTTTGGTTCGGTTTGGTGGTGAAAACCGAAACCAAAACTAAGGGTAAAATTGTGAAAAAATTTTGTAATGTGGTTAAAAATGTGAAATTGGAATTTGTGAGCTTTTATGTAAAAGTTTGGAAAACTTTTACATAAAATAGGCTTGTGGTATAGTACGTGGCAGGTACATATGGTTCGAGGCGTACCTAACGCCGGTAGCCTTAAAATTACGTCGAAATGCTGCCGAAATTTCGAAAACGGCTTTCGGGGTAAAATAGGAATTAAAAATAAAAAGTTTAGGGTCGGATCGGAAACCCGAGTCCCTAACGGAAAATTGAATAAGGAAAACCTAAGGGGTGATTCGTGAATAGTAACCCGTCCCCTTGAAAATCTAAAACGCGAGTGAAACGGAAAAACCGACCCCGAGGGGGGGGGGCATTTTTGGAAATGAAATAAAGGTCCGAGTCGGGTACGGAAAATCCGAGCCTCGGAGACCTAGGTCGGGAATGTCTAGATGAACGTTTTAAATACTAGTGAAACGTCCATTTGAGGCTCCGAAACGATAGAAAATCACTAAACCGACGTAAGGGTCGGAATAGTGCTTCCCGAAGGTCGGAAAAGTGAAAAGTGGAAATAAAATAGAAGCGAACCTGGTAATGATTAGAAAAGAGTCAGAAAAGTTCCTGAGGGCCAAAAATGCAGTCTGGATCAATAAAATTCCGTCAGGGGCAAAACTGTAATTTTGCCAAAATATAGGGGTAAAATCGTAATTTTGCAAAAGTTGGGGAAAATTGGGGAAATGATAAATAAAGCCCAAAAATTTGTAAATAGGTTCTATTTAAGCTTTTTAATGAAAAATTAAAGCTATAAATGGAAATGAAATTAACAGACAAAGTTTGTCTGTAGGATCCAAAAATCGACCTATAAGGAGGGCGATCAAAGATCCTAGAGAGAGAAAGAGAAGAGATTGATAAGGTAAGTACAGACATTTAATTGTCTACTCACGAATGGACTTACCATAAAGTTGTGTTATATATATATACACATTTAAGCTATTCAGTTTGTGACATGATACTAACATGTTCACGAGAATAGTAAGCAAGATTAGAAAAAGAAAAGAGGAATAAGTTAAATCAAATAATAAGACTTAAAAGTTAAGGTTGGCGTACCGGCCTCCCCAGTTGTGAGGTTCCCAGATAGCCTCCACCCCAGTTGTGTGGCGCTGCCTCATTAATAATGGGTAGTTTATGGCTTAACTTCCTGCCTCCACCCCAGTTGTGTGGCGCTGCCTCGTTAATAATGAGGTAGTTCATGGCATGACTTACTACCTATAAGGTAAGTAGTCCAAAGATGACCTTAGGGTTGATCGGTGGGTCGCTCCCCTGATCCTCTATTGGTCTGCGCGCACTAGGTACGTCCAACCACGGGCCCACAAGTGAAAGATTAAGCAGATAAAGTAAAGCAAAGAAAAGAAAGAAATAGAATAGAAAGAACAAGTAGTATAGGACTAAAGAAAATAATTGGTCCTAAGTTGACTAACCCTAGAGTGATGTATTCAGCTTATTTTACTTGTATGTATGTTTGTACTTACTGAGCTTTAGCTCATTAGTCTATTCGTGCTGTAGGTAATAAAGGAAAGCAACCAGCAAGATGAAACAAGAGTAGCGGACTGGCAGGCAGATCCCAGCGATGTCATGGACGGGTTATGGTTCCGTTTCGCAGAATTCTGCTGTACTCAAGGTGTAATAGAAAGAAAGTGTAATAGTGAGATATATGTATAAAGACAAGACAAGAGTGTAGTATGTAAAGTAGTGAAACAAGCTTAAAAGTATGTTTCTATTTTTACGTACTTTAAAGTAACAAGACTCCAAAATATATTTTGGGAAAAAGTATTAAGAAGTACGTATATATTTATGTATACACAATTTTCAAGAATTAGTAGTTTCCTCCAGTTAAAAAAAAAAAATTCCTAGCTTTTCAAGAACAAATCTTTTAAACCCCAAGGAGAAGAAAATTATAGAGACAAGCAAGCTAAGTAAGACTAAGCAAAGAATAAAGAAAGCAAGCAAGATAAGGTGGACGACCTAAGCTAGAGGGGTCGCCCACAAGATGACCCAACGCCTTGTCCATTTTCACATCCAGTATAATGCCTTTAAGAGGATGCCCTTAACTCCTTATTAGAGCTATGATTCCGATATCTGTAAACAAACCCTTCATCATATACAAGTCATGCACCCAAAGAACTGGTCTATAAGCTTACTACCTCTAAGACGCTTTAGTCATTGGAACGTCAAAGTACACAAGTCATATACATGAAGTAGTTCATTCACTCAGGATTAAGGTTACTGCACAATGAACGTCAAAAGCTGATTGATCCACTCATCATAGACAACATAGATCAATCACGCTTTAGTCTTGGTCTAATATGTCACCACCAAGCAATATATCTATGTCTCTACTTGGGAGTCTATGCTCCAAACAGTCAAGACAAACCGTCTCCACTATGGCTTTAGATAACATAATAGTCTTAACATGAGTTAGATGCTCGGTCTAACCCCATAAACTACAGACCTTAGTTTAGACCGCTTACTTTAGAACATTGTCTTCTCGTATACAAAAGTCCATTGCATGCAACGTTCTAACAGTTTTAACACAAGTAGTCAGGGAGCCATATTTGCTTACATTTACTTTAACATGTAAATAGAATGAGGACAAACAGCAATGTAATGAATAACCTCTATATATAATTTTATTATCTAGTTCAAAATAAATACATAAAAATGTCTATAATGCTTAGGGCATTTCCTAACAGGGCTTTGTAATGATGTCTAGTATAATTTTATTTCAGTTCAAAATATCACCGACACCCCTCATTTCAATACTTACTGAAAATAAGCTGAATGGCGATAATTATAAAGACTGGAAAAGAAATCTATTGATAGTTCTCAGCTGTGAGAGTCACAAGTTCGTGCTGGACGAACGATGCCCATCTGGGCCCAAACCTGACACAGCGCTTGAAGAGATCCCGGTTGCCTATACTCGTTAGAGAGAATCCAATGAGAATCCAATGAGTATACTTTAAAACTGACTCTATTTCTATACATAATTGTAAGGACCACCCCATTCCTGTAACTTGATTTTCATTTAATGAGAAATTGAGGGATGATTTGATGCATTTTAGTGCAATTTTTAAAGTACACAGTCCTGTACACGGCCGTGTACCAATCAGATTGTGTATGTGTGTGTAGCCGTGTGAGTATACATGGCCGTGTAGTAGAACACGGTCAGGTACACGGCCATGCAAGAGGCCGTGTACTGCTCGGGTTGTGAACACATGAGAAGCTGTGTAACTGAACATGGTCATGTATAGAGACACGGTCAAGAACACGATCGTGTACCACCCGGGTAAATGAATGTGTAAAGGGCCGTGTTTCGAAATAGGGCCGTGTTGAAGAATTTCAACTGGTACATGCCCGTGTTCGGTGTATACATGCCCGTGTTGCCTTATACACACCAATGTTAGGGGCAGTGTTGAAGGCCGTGTAATGGGCAGAAATCCGTTACATAGACCCTCAAAATGCACGAAACCTAATTACTATGTAATGAGTAATTAAGTTAGAAAAATACAGCATATCTTCTAGTTGAATAGATTAAACAAATACAGTAATATTTAAGTACTATTCATGTAATGAAAGGGGTGATCGACAATGAACTCGGTCTACCCTATTATGTGTAGGTAAGCGTGAGACACGCAGTGTCAGGAAACTGGTCCAGATGACCATTTCTTGACACAAGATTGGTAAATAGATCACCAGAACGCTCAGACCGAACATTTAAGCACCATAGCAAGAGAAAACCCTAGCAAGGGTACAGTATCGAGAAAATGGTCTGGATGACCTCCTCTCACCTAGAGACTAACAAAATTGGAGTTAGACCATTGAGACTGGTCAGTTAAGTGAAAGACAGTGAATAGTAAATAGTGAGAATCGCAGTGTCAAGTAATTGGCCGAGACGACCTTAAATTGACCTAAGACTGATATATGAATGGTTAGTAGACTCAATCCAGTTGATTGAGCATAAAATGAGAATTTTAGTTTTAGAGATACGCAGTATCAAGATGAGGGTTAAAACAACCTTTACTCGCTCCAAAACTGATATATTTGGACTTAGAACATCCAAATTAGTCAATCGAGCACCTGATATGTTTTTCAAGACGGGGTTACACAGATCCCTAAAATTGGTCTAGATGACATCCAATGGATGTAAAACTGATAAAAATATAATGAGCACGTCCAAATTAGTCAAGAGAGACTGTGTCTGATATTTCACTAGGGAACACCTCGGTTTACATGTGAAAGGACAACACAGTGTAAACACAATCATAGTATAGGATGTGAATAGTAATTTAGACTGATAATGTGCTCTTAGATAGTATAAAACAATCAGGAACAAAAATCGGTTTCAAAAATCCAATTTTCGGGTGAAAATTGGAACACTGCCGAGAAAGGACCGAACACCACAGTATAAAATTAGACTGTGATGAGAAGCCAACACAGATAAATTTTGGCCTTTAAATTTCATGGCCCCTTAGCTGCAAAAGTAGCTATAATCAGCTGCATACATAGCCCAAACGGTGACCATTACAAAATTACCCTAGCCATGACACACTTGAATAAAATATTCAAGGTTTTTAAAAGCTTGGTCAACAATCTTTGTTTATTGATAGAGAATGAGCAGCAATTTGTCCCAATTGGTCAACAAGCCTACCCCTATTTTGATCTGAAAATGAACAGCAATTTGTCCCATGATTTGGCTAATTTGGTAGACAATTAATTAGGATTAAGTCTAAGTAAGCTTGATCAATTTTGCCTATGAAAGGCAAGCATGACCATAGGAGATCACTTTCTCACTTTTGCACCCAAAACTCACTTCACTTTCTCCCTCCACTCCTTGATGCAGCTGACCACTCTAAGGTCCCCAAATCCCCATATTTTCAAGCTTAAATCACACCCAAAAGCCTACCAAAAATTAAACCTCACAAGCTTGTATTAGGAGAAGTCGAATCTAAGACATTCTAAGGCACCAAGGGTAAGTCTTCAAAACCGATCCTTGTAGTTTTTAGTTTTTGTTTTGATTTAGTTTTTAAGCGAAATTTTTGGTATTGTTTCTAGCAAAAACAGACCCCACTCCCTTGGATTCCCACAACCGTTTTTGGCTCCTTATGCCCTAGTTGAAACCGTGCTTGGTTCAAGGCAGAAAGGTAAACCGAAAACCCTATTTTGTGTTAGTTAGTTTTAAGTTTTGATTAAGGGCATTTATGTGTATTTATTTATGCAACTGATTTGTAATAATTTATTTTGAGCCCTTAAGTTTTGATTTTTATGTTTATGTGGTTATGGTTGTGTTTACAAATTTTTATGAATGGCTATGGTATGTGTGATGTTACGAATGAGTAGGAACGTGGCTGGGCATAAATCTGTCGCTAGGAATGGCCATAGATTTTGGCTATTTTGACCCACTTAGGGTCCAAATTTGGAATTTGGTAAAACGATGTTTTAAGGAAATCTCGATACGGTCATTTTTGCATCAAATAGGCCTCGGCCAATAACGAACCTAATATAGGTTTTTAGAGTGTTTTTCACTCGGTGTCCGAAATCGGGAACAAAATCCAAACCCAGAAATAGGCACGGGTTTTAGTGAAAACGGACCCCTTAGAGTCCTAATCGGACTTTGGGTTCAACAAGAAAGTTGTAGATCTTGTCGAATCCTTTGAGATGATCCATGCGTGTTTTAAAAATTTGGCCGTTTCGGTCCGCAAACAGAGCCGTTTTTACAGAGACGTAAAACTGGGAATTTTTCAAAAAAACTGGGCACAGCCCACGGGTTAATTAGGTGCCATTAGGGCTGGATTTAGACTCCAAGATGAGCACAAGATTTGTTCATCTTGTCGAGGATGAAAGCTTTTATGTTTGCCAAAATCACAAACAAAGTCATTTCGATCAAGTATTAAAATGGTTTTCAAGAATGGTTCAAAACCCACCTTTAAAATGTAACTTTAAAAATGTAATTTATACTCTTCAAAATAAAATGTGTTTTAACACTTAATAAATGCAAACATGGTTTTTATAAAAACGTCCCCCACCTTCCAATGGGGTGATAAGGGGACGGTTCCAAAATAAAGAATTTTTCCAAGAATTTTTAAGTCAACCTACATCTTTTCAAAGAGAAACGGTGTGTATAGCCTGGTAGGATTCCACACCAAACAAGCCTTAGTAGCCCGGTAGGCTACTACCCCAAACGAGCCATAGAGGCCCGGTGGGCCATTCCACCAAATAAGGAATGGTAGCCCGGTAGGCTACCACACCCCAACAAGCAAAGTAACCCGGTCGATTACTACACCAGTTTACGCATAGTAACCCGGTAGACTACTTAGTTACCAACACGCGAGGTAACCGGTCAATTGACTGAGCGGTAAACCAGTCAAAGATCATGTTTCGAACAACACTGTGAGGAACAATGATTAATCTGTTAAGTAGAGGATTGATCAGACATGATACGAGTTAGACACCAAATCCCCATAGTAGGCCAATAGGGTACCGATGAGCCTCGGTACCATATAGAAACACAAGTAATAGTCACTCACAGTAGTAGTGACTCTACGGAGATGCTGATAAGGAACGTTATTGACGACAGATGGTCACCTGTAAATTGTTAAAGGCGTGAGTATGCATTTTTTTGCTTGCAAATTTAGGTAAGTACAACTCCGGTTACAGCATAAATAAAATGATATTAAAATGGTGTTTTACAGTATGTTAGAATATGTATGTCATGCACACGATGTTGCACCGCATAATTAAGAGCATATAGTTTCATAATCAAGTAGATTGATGAAAAAACAAGATAGATGCCATACGTCCCTACCACATAGGATTAGGGACAGCTTAGAGAAGATGTGGCTAGAAAAGATAAACAAGATGGAAATTATAGGCGTGCTGTACCTGCTCTTTCAGTCGAAATGTTTCAAAGTAAGTTAAAGCAAAAAGTTGAGCATCCGTTAATGGCTTTCTGGCTTTTAACCACGGGCATTACCGATGGTCTGTGCACATACGGTACTGACACACGGGCGCTAAATAGACAAGAAAAAGAAAGGAAAATCATGACGCATAAATGAATATAACCGGATCATGCATTAGTTATAGTTCACCATGCTTCTAGATGCACTCAGTACAGGATGTTTCTGTGATGCATATGTTATGTAAAGTTTTATAATCATTAATATGATATGTGATATGTGATATGTTATAGTGGTATATGTGATATATGACTGCTTATATGTTTTTAAGTGTGTACTATATTTAAACATGTTTTATGATAAACATGTTGTACTTACTGGGCGTAAAGATCACATAGTGTGCTTATGCTGTAGATAAGCGTCCTACAGCTTAAACCCTAATAGGCGATGGTGGCGGGGGAGGTGGATGTGAGGGCAAGGGTATGGAGACAACTCGAGTTTATCTTCTTCAAATTTGTGTATCAATATTTTGAATATTAATGGTTAAATAGTATTTTGAATAGTAACTATCAAACAGTATTTGTGAATAGTAATCGCTAAACAGTAATTTTGAATAGTAACCATTAAATAGTATTTTTAAGTACTAACTATAAATTGTACTTTTAAATAGTAACCGTTACATAGTATTTTTGAATAGTAATCGTAAATTGTATTTTTGAATAGTAATCGTTAAATAGTATTTTTGAATAGTAACCGTTAAATAGTATTTTGAATAG
Organism: Antiaris toxicaria; assembly: GCA_035233585.1. Taxonomy (NCBI): domain Eukaryota; kingdom Viridiplantae; phylum Streptophyta; class Magnoliopsida; order Rosales; family Moraceae; genus Antiaris; species Antiaris toxicaria. The sequence goes on along the minus strand of CP141156.1, from coordinate 99,814,773 downwards.
TAATCAGTATATATACATACATAATAAATACGTATATGTTCAAAAAAAATCTTTAAATTTATGATATTTAGTTAAGTATCGAGTGCAAAAAAGTATAAGAAAAGAAAGTAAGTAAGCAAGTTTTTAGTGACGGTTTGAGCCACTGAGGACACGGGGCGTCACAGTTGGTATCAGAACGGTTTCCTGCCGCCCTACCTCACATCGCCGTTTGCCTGCATCATCTGTCCAAGTAAGTTAGCCTTTTTTTTCTTAATATTGGTATATAAGTTGACATTTAAGTTATAGTAGGAGGATGGCTGCACCAGTTGACCCCCGACAAGTGCAAGAGGACGGAGAAGCGAGTATAGCCTTTGCTGCCATGCGACCACACACATACAATGGCAGCAATCCATACAAACTCCCTTATTGGATTCATCACATGGAGACAATCTTTGAAGGGTCCCATATCCCACCCCGTCTACAGGTGGTAATGGCCAGTAGCTGATTGCGAGGACTAGTAATGACATAGTGGAACGATCGACATAGGATCAGGGGTCCAGTGATGCAGTGGGTTGAGTTCTGCTAAGATCTTCACAACTCTGACAGCCCAGCTAAGGATGCAAATATCTGGGATGATATGTATGAGAGGAGATATCCCCTATTTGGGACATTTACGAGGGAGAGACCATGGTACACTACTGTCAGTGATTTTTGGATGCCATGTTACCGAGCTAAGCGTGGACCTAATCGTCATTGAGATGTGCGACTACGACGTGATTATAGGAATGGATTTCCTCGCCAAGTACCACGCCATTATAGACGGTCAGAGATGGGAGGTGACCTTCGACCCGAGCGGACACGAAAAATTTATCTACTAGGGCTTATCATTGAAGTAGCCGAAAACGATGATATCAGCAATGAAGGCTCACCAGCTACTATCTAGCGGATGCATAAGTTTTCTTGCACACATCATGGATATGACCCAGGAAGTGGAAACCAGACCGGACAATGTACCAATAGTAAAGAAGTTCATAAAAGCATTCCCTAAAGATCTCCCAGGACTTCCGTCGAAGTGGGAGATATCGTTCGAAATCGAACTATTACCAAGATCGGCACCCATATCCAAGGCCCCCTACAGAATGGCCCCAGCAGAATTAAAGGAGCTACAGACTCAGCTAACGGATCTAATGGACAAAGGCTTCATCCGACAGAGCTGCTCACCCTGGGGAGCACCTGTATTATTTATAAAGAAAAAGGACGGGATGTTGAGGATGTGTATCGACTACAGGGAGCTAAACAAGATCACGATCAAGAATAAGTATCCGTTGTCGTGGATCGACGATTTGTCCAACCAACTCCGAGGTGTCGCAGTGTTCTCAAAAATCAATCTACGTTCTGGGTACAACCAATTACAGATCAGGGATGCGGACATACCCAAGATAGCATTCCAAACACGCTACGGACATTATAAGTTCCTTGTTATGTCGTTTGGGCTAACGAACGGACCTGTCGCTTTCATGGATCTGATGAACCGAGTGTTCAAGGAATTTTTAGACAAGTTTGTCACTGTGTTTATCGATGACATACTTGTATATTCTAAGACAAAGGAGGAGCATGAGGAGTATTGGAGGCTAGTCCTACTCAAGCTTAAGGAGCATCAGCTGTACACCAAATTCTCCAAATGTGAATTTTGACTAGAGAAGGTTCATTTTCTCGGTCATGTAGTCTCCAAGGAGGGAGTATCCATAGACCCAGTGAAAGTAGAAGCAGTTAGCGACTGGCCGACTCCGAAGAATGTAACAGAAATCTGTTGCTTTTTAGGTTTAGCGAGCTACTACCGATGCTTTATAGAAGGATTCTTGAAACTAGCCGCACCACTCACTGTGCTAACCAAGAAGGAAAAGAAGTACGACTGGTCTGACAAGTGCGAAAAGAGCTTCCAAGAGCTAAAAAGCTGACTCACGAGAGCCCCGATCTTGACCATGCTAGATGCTGGACAGGGAGATTTTATGATTTATAGCAATGCCTCCAAGACTGGATTAGGAGCTGTATTAATGCAAGGTGGTAGAGTAGTCGCGTACGCTTCGCGGCAACTTAAGAACCACAAGAAGAACTACCCAACGGATGATCTGGAGCTTGCAGAGATCGTCTTTGTGCTCAAAATACAGAGGCATTACCTTTATGGAGTTAAGTGCGAGATCTACATGGACCACCAAAGCCTCAAATACATTTTCACACATAAAGAGCTTAATATGAGGCAATGAAGATGGATGGAACTGGTTAAGGATTATGACTATGAAATCCTTTACCATCTAGGGAAAGCCAATAAGGTGGCCAACGCGTTAAGTAGAAAGCATACCTCGTCACTTATGGCTATCTATGCCTTGCCAGAAGCACTACAAGATAAGCTATGGAGCAGCAAGATTAAGATGTTAACAGGGAGGTTGTCCGAAATGACCCTTCAGTCAACACTCCTAGAAGAAATCAAGACCAACCAGGACCTCGATTCATCCTTGGACAAGCTCAAAAAGGAGGCAATGGGGGACCAGGATTTAGAGTTCCAATTCTCTAAAGATGGCATACTCTATTTCGGAGATAGAGTGTGTGTTCCAATGGATGAAGAACTCTGGAAAAGGATCTTATTAGAGGCTCATGACACGCCATACTCGGTACACCCAGGAGCAAATAAGATGTACCAGGACCTAAAAGGGAATTTTTGATGGCTATACATGAAGAACGACGTCGCCGAGTTCGTAGCAAAGTGCCTCACCTACCAGAACATTAAAGTAGAGCATCAATGACCAGGAGGAGAACTACAGAAAATCGAGATATCAGAGTAGAAATGGGAGCAAATTACCATGGACTTCATGGTCAGATTGCCTAGGACCTCAAGCGGGAATGATGTCATTTGGGTAATTGTGGACCAACTAACGAAATCAGCTTGATTTTTAGCCATGAAGTTGAGCTACTCGGTAGAGAGGTTAGCAGAAATGTACATCACTCAAATAGTAAGCCTGCACGAAGTACCCAAATCGATCATCTCAGACCGCGATGGACGCTTCACTACAAGGTTTTGGTAGAGCGTTCAAGCCACAATGGGAACTAAATTGAAGTTCAGCACCCCTTCCATCCTCAGACTGACGGCTAGTCTGAGAGAACTATTCACACTTTAGAAGATATGTTGAGAGTGTGTGTCTTAGACTTCAAGGGGAATTAGGATCAGAAGCTGTCTTTAATAGAGTTTTCGTATAATAATAGCTATCATTCCTCTATTGGGATGGCTCCGTATGAGGCACTCTACAGAAGAAGATGCCAATCTCTGGTTCACTAGCATGAAACCGGAGAAAAATAGCTCACCAGCACTGACTTTGTCAAGGATACCACGACAGATGTGAAGCTTATAAGAGAGAGGCTGGATACAGCACATAGCTGCCAGAAGAGTTATGCAGATAAATGACAAAGGCCTCTCAAATTTTGAGAAGGAGATTCAGTTTTCCTCAAGGCGACACCTATGAAAAGGGTGGCGCGCTTTAGGAAGAAAGGGAAGCTGAGTCCTAAGTACATAGGACCCTTCGAGATTATCGAGAAAGTCAGGAAGGTAGCCTATCGATTAGCGCTTCCTCCCGAACTAGCTTCCGTACACAATGTATTCCACGTCTCTACGTTGAAGAAGTACGTGTTGGACAATTCCCACATTCTGAGTCAGGAACCCATTGAAGTCCACGCCCACCTAACATACGAGGAGAAACCCATGCAGATTTTAGCTAGGGAAAATAAGGTCCTTAGGAATAAGGTTATTCCACTGGTAAGAGTATTGTGGCGGAACCACAATATAGAGGAAGCCACATGGGAACGGGAAGAGGATATAAAGAGAGACTTCCCAGACTTATTCTAATTTTCGAGGATGAAAATTTTGTAAGGGGGGTAGATTCTAAGGACCACCCCATTCCTGTAACTTGATTTTTATTTAATGAGAAATTGATGGATGATTTGATGCATTTTAGTGTAATTTCTAAAGTACACGGTCCTATACATGGCCATGTAAGTGGCCGTGTACCAATCAGCTGTGTATGTGTGTGTAGCCGTGTGAGTATACATGGTCGTGTAGTAGAACATGGTCAGGTACACGGTCGTGTAAGAGGACGTGTACCGCATGGGTTATGAACACGTGAGAAGCTGTGTAACTAAACATGGCCGTGTACAGAGACACGGTCAAGAACACGGCTGTGTAAGAGACCGTGTACCACCCGGGTAAATGAACGTGTAAAAGGCCGTGTTTCGAAACAGGGCAGTGTTGAAGAATTTCAACTGGTACACTCCCGTGTCTGGTGTATACACGCCCGTGTTAAAGGCTGTGCTGAAGGCCATGTAATGGGTAGAAAACCGTTACACAGACCCTTAAAATGCATGAAACCTAATTACTATGTAATGAGTAATTAAGTTGGAAAAATATAGTATATCTTCCAGTTAAATTAAACAGATACAGTACTGTTTAAGTACTATTCATGTAATGAAAGGAGTGATCGACAGTAAACCCAGTCTACCCTATTATGTGTAGGTAAGTGTGAGACACGCAGTGTCAGAAAACTGGTCCAGATAACCATTTCTTGACACAAGACTGGTGAACAGATCACCAGAACGCTCGGACCGAACATCTGAGCACAATAGCGAGAGAAAACCCTAGCAAGGGTACGGTATTGAGAAAATGATCTGGATGACCTCCTCTCACTTAGAGACTGACAAAATTGGAGTCAGAGCACTCAGACTGGTTAGTTAAGTGAAAGATAGTGAATAGTGAATAGTGAGAATTGTAGTGTCAAGTTATTGGCCGAGACGGCCTTAAATTGACCTAAGACTGATATATGAACGGTTAGTAGACTCAATTCGGTTGATTGAGCATAAAATCAGAATTTTAGTTTGAGAGATAAACAGTATCACGATGAGGGTCAAAACGACCTTTACTCGCTCCGAAACTGATATATTTGGACTCAGAACGTCCAAATTAGTCAATCGGGCACCTGACACGTTTTTCAAGATGGGATCACACAGATCCCCAAAATTGGTCCAAATAACCTCTGATGGATGTAAAACTAATAAAAATGGAATCAGCACGTCCAAATTAGTCAAAAGAGACTGTGTCTAAACTTTCACCCAGGAATGCTTCAGTTTGCATGCGAAAGGACAATACAGTGTAAACACAACCACAGTATAGGATGTGAACAGTAATTTAGACTGATAATAGGCTCTTAGACAGTATAAAACAACTAGGAACCTGATATCACCTCTCTTCCATATCGTCCCAAATGTCTCTGTCTCTAGCCGATCCATTGGAGTTACGAAGGTCTTGGCAGAACTCAGCCCATTGCATCGCCGTATCCCTGATCCTGCGTTGTCTATTCCACCATCGCATCGTTGGTCCTTCCAGTCGGCTACTGGCCAATACCACTTGTAGGCGAGGTGGGATATGGCAGGCTTGGAAAATCACCTCCATATGGCCAATCCAATATGCGAGTTTATGTGGGTGGCAACCATCAGATAGGTTCGGTCACATGGTGGCAAAAGCTAAGCTCACTTGACGGCCTTCTTGTACTTGGTGGGGGTCAATCGGTGCGCCATTATCGCCTATTATAATTTAAATGCCAACTTATGTACTAACACTGAAGGAAAAAACAAAACTAACTTACTTGGACAGATAATGCAGGCGTACGGCGATGTGTGGTAGGGTGGCTGGATATCACTCTGATACCAACTGTTACGTCCATGCCCTGAGTGGCTTGGACCGTCACTTGAAAACTACTACTACTTGTACCGATACTTATACTTTCTTACAAACCATTGATACTTTACTTAAAATCTATTAACTTAGATAGCCTAATTTTAGGAATTTTTTTTATATGCATACGCATTTACTATTCAAGTACTTATACTATTAAAATACAGAGGCTACATAATAGGGAGTCTAATTACACATACACACTTATAATACTATTTAACTATTTACTATTCAAAAATACTGTTTAATTATTACTATTTAAAAATACTATTTAACTGTTGCTATTCAAAAATATTGTTTATGAATTCAACCGAAGAGAATCTTGTCCACCATCCTAATCCTATGTCAACACTATCCATGCATAATCAACTAGCCAATAAGTATACATAAATCAATTTGCCAATCGTTAAGGAATTATGTGGAGCTAGTAGAGGGACCAATTGGACATATATAATTGGGCTCCCATGAATCCATATGATCATCATTCTTTACTGAACAACTCAATCATATGATCAGTAATTTCAGAGTCACACCACTATAAACCTGAAACTGAACTCCCAATTATATGCTGTATTACAAAAGCCTGTGACAAGCTAATGTCCAATGACCTTGTCATATATGCAGAACCCTCATATGATATCCATGATCAGCCTTAGGTCAAAGTCCGTTTAATCCTACTGATCAAGCTATCTTAAAGTTCTATTATACTACCGAATAAGAAAATGATTATTCACCATATGTGAATAAGAAGTCATCCACCTAGTAGACGACCCAAGGCCTTGTCCATTTTCACATCTAGTATAATGCCTTTAAGAAGATACCCTTAACTCCTTATTAGAGCTATGATTCCGATACCTGTAAACAAACCCTTCATCGTATACAAGCTATGCACTCAACGAACCGGTCTATAAGCTTACTACCTCTGAGACGCTTTAGCCATTGGAACATCAAAGTACACAAGTCATATACATGAAGTAGTTTATTCACTCAGAATTAAGGTTACTGCACAATGAACGTCAAAAGTAGATTGATCCACTCATATCAGACTACGTAGATCAATCAGGCTTTCATCCCGGTCTAATATGTCACCACCAAGCAACATATCTATGTCTCTACTTGGGAGTCCAGCCCCAGACAGTCAAGACAAACCGTCCCCTCCAAGGCTTTAGACAACATAATATTCTTAACATGAGTTAGATGCTCGGTCTAACCCCATAGACTACAGACCTTAGTTTAGACCGCTTACTTTAGAATATTGTCTTCTCACATACAAAAGTCCATTGCATGCAACATTCTAACAGTTTTAACACAAGCAGTTAGGGAGCCATATTTGCTTACATTTACTTTAATATGTAAATAGAATGAGGACAAATAGCAATATAATGAATAACCTCTATATATAATTTTATTATCCAGTTCAAAATAAATACATCAAAATGTCTCTAATACTTAGGGCATTTCCTAACAATCTCCCACTTGCCCTAAGCCAGTAGATGTGCCATGTTACGCATCCCCATCACTAATACATGCCTCTCAAAGCTTCTAGCCACCAAAGTCTTACCAAAGGGATCGACAATGTTGTCTTCGGATGCGATCTTACATACATCTACTTGTCCTGTCTCCACATGCCCTCTAATAATGTGATACCTCCGATCTATGTGCTTGGTCCTCTTGTGGTGCCTAGATTCCCTTGTGTTGGCAATAGCCCTAGTGTTATCACATTAAAGTGTGATAGGCTTGTCAACACCTGGAATGACCTCATGGTCTCTAAAGAACTTGCGGAGTCAAACCACTTCTTAAGATGCCTCAGCCACAGCCACATACTCAGCCTCCATCGTAGAGTCAGCTGTGCAACCCTACTTCACACTCCTCCACACAATGGCACCTCCTCCGAGTAAGAACACTGATCCTGATGTCGATTCCCTCGAATCCTTGCAAGTCTGTAAGTCTGAGTCCGTGTATCCTATGGGTGTTAGGTCCCCTCCAGAATATACTAGCATATAATCCCTCATTCTCTTAAGATACTTGAGTATATACTTTACTGCTTACCAGTGCTTGGTTCCAGGATTCACTTGATATCGACTCACCATACCTACAACAAAGCATATGTCCGGGCTAGTGCAAAGCATAGCGTACATAAGGCTACCTATAGCGGATGTATAAGGGACCTTACTCATACACTCTCTTTCTTCCGATGTCTTTGGACAATCATTCAATGAAAGAGTTAGACCGGCAATAGAAGGTTGTGAACCTTTCTTTGCCTCTTGCATTGCATATTTGTCAATTATTTTTTCTATGTATGAAGCTTAGGATAACGCTATCATTTTGTTCTTTCGATCTCTGAAGATACGAATGCCTAGAACATAATTAGCTTTTCCTAAATCCTTCATGTCAAACTATTGGTGTAACCAAAGCTTGACCGATGATAAGTTCCCTACATTATTTCCAATGAGTAGTATATCATCGACATAGAGTACTAGAAAGACTACTTTACCATCCTTAATATGTTTATAAACACAGGGTTCATCAATGTTCTGCTCAAAACCAAATTTCTTGATCGCTTGATCAAATCTCTGGTTCCATGAGCAGGATGGTTGCTTTAATCCATAAATGGATCTAAGCAACTTACAGACTTTTCTTTCTTGGCCTTTTACCACGAACCCTTTGGGCTGTATCATGTAGATACATTCCTGAAGATGGCCATTCAAGAATGCCGTCTTGACGTCCATTTGCCAGATCTCGTAATCTAGAGCCGCAGCAACGGACAGAAGAATACGGATAGACTTCAGCATAGCAACAGGTGAAAAGGTTTCATCGTAATCGATTCCAGCCTTTTGTGTGTACCCCTTTGCAACCAGTCTAGCTTTGAAAGTTTCTACTCTCCCTTCCACATCCTTCTTTCTTTTGTAGACCCACTTACATCTAATAGGATTTATCCCATCCAGCAGATCTACAAGTTCCCAAACAGAGTTGGATATCATAGAATCCATCTCATTGTTCATGGCCTGTTTTCAAGATTTAGAATCAACATCATTTATAACTTCATCATAAGTGACCAGATCATCCTCATGATCATGAGCCTAGGCCTGGTATACCTCAGCATCATACATAAAGAAATTAGGCTTCTTTGAAACCCTCCTACTACGACGAGGCACTCTAAATTATTGATCGTTTATAGGTCTTTCACCAGAACTCGGACTAGCGACCAAGACTGAAATCTGTGGAGCAGTTCTTTCACTCGATAACTCCTCTAGCACCACTTTGCTTTGAGACTTAAAGTCATTCATGTGACTTTCCTCCAAGAATGTCGCATAGGTTGAAACAATAACTTTTTGTTCCTTCAGGTTATAGAACAGACCTCCTTTAGTTCCCTTAGGATACCCTACAAATATGCACAATTCTGATCTTGGTTTTAACTTCTTTGCATCCCCATCTAGTACATGTGGCTGGCAGCCCCATATTCTAATATATCCAACGGTGGGCTACTGTCATGCCACAATTCATACGGAGTCTTAGGAATTGACTTGCTTGGAACCTGGTTCAGAATATAGCATGCAGTTTGTAATGCAAATCCCCAGTGTTGAATAACAACAGTGTTGAATAACTCATCATGGACGCACCATATCCAATAAGGTCCTGTTTCTCCATTCGGCTACACCATTCTGTTGTAGAGTACCAAGTGCAATCAATTGGGATAATATCTCATTCTCTACAAGATGTCCTAGAAATTCATCGGAGAGGTATTCGCCACCTCGATTAGATCGAAGTGTCTTTATGGATTTACCCAATTGCTTTTCCACTTCCGCACGATACTTTTTGAACTTGTCAAAGGTTTCACTCTTGCGGTGCATCAGATACACATATCCATACCTCGAGTATTAGTCTATAAAATAGACATAATACTCGAACCCTCCTCGTGCTGTGACGTTCATGGGGCCACATACGTCAGTGTGCACAATTTCTAAGAGTTCCTATGCCCTAGTACCCTTAGCTCCAAAAGACCTCTTAGTCATCTTACCCTCAAGACAAGACTCACATTGAGGAAGACGTATCTCCTCTAGAGATTCTAGAGGACCGTCTTTCACTAATCTTTGAATCCTATCCTGTTTAATATGACCAAGTCTTAAATGCTAAAGATATGCCTTGTTAGAGTGAGAAACTTTCAACCTTTTAGAGTTATCTATTAATTCAGTGTCAAGCAGTGAGTACATATTTGGTTTGATCAAATATAGGTTTCCATCCATCCATCAAGAATAGATAAAAGACTTATTTCTATTAATGTCAACTCTTTTACTAAAAGAAACTGAATAATAATCTTTTATTAAATAAGCTACCGATATAAGGTTCTTTCTAAAATTAGGAACATAAAAACAGTCTTTTAATAAAATAAATCCAAATTCATCAAAGTAAAGGTAAACATCTCCCACTACCTCAGCCACCACCAAGCTACCGTCTCCAGTCCGCAACGAGAGGCTCCTATCATGTAGACTTCTCGTTTCCATGAACCCCTGCATAGAAACACAAACATGATTAGTGGTGCCCGAATCAATGACCCAAGTATCTTCCGATTCTTCTACCAAACACACTTCTAAATAGTGAAGTTCCTTACCTTCCTTGCCCTTGGCAACTAGGAATTCCCAGCAAGCCTTCTTGAAGTGACCTACCTTCCCACAATGGAAGCACTTTGACTTTTTAGGGTCCCTGGGCTTCTTGTTCTTCTTCTCCTTCTTCCCATCCGAGGTAAGAGGATTAGAAGAACTAGAAGCCGCTTGCTTCTGATTTGGCCTCTTTCTCTTCCGTGAAGGTTTGGAAGATTTCACCAAATTGACCTCTCCTTTTGGTTAGACCGCATCCCCATCCTTGATCATTCACTTATAAGCTTGGAGTTGCTTCATGAGCTCGGTTAGTCGTAACTCCCTTGTCGCCAAATTATATGCGGTCTTAAACCCCACAAAATCCTTTAACAGCGTTTTAACACCATCTCGATCTGGATGTTGTAGTCCAGTTCAGCACTATTCTCGGCAGCCTCAGCAAAGAATCCCATTAGAGTGATCATATGATCCTTTACTGGAGTACCTGCCTTTTGCTTAGACTTCATAATGCTGGTAATAGCTAACTATCGAGCCAATTTTTCTTGGCCTCCGAACATGTCCTCTACATTTTCCATGATCTCCCCAGCAACTTGATAAGTCTCATGCTACTTTTGTAAAGCACTCGTCATGCTAGCTAGAATGTAGAATCAAGCTATCTCATTGGATTCTCTCCAACGAGTATAGGCAACCGGGACCTCCTCAAGTGGTATGTCAGGTTTGGGCCCAAGTGGGCATGGTTTGTCCAGCACGAACTTGTGTCTCTCACAACTGAAAACTATCAGTAGATTTCTTTTCCAGTCTTTATAATTATCACCACTCAACTTATTTTCAGTAAGTATTGAAATGAGGGGTATCGGTGACATTTTGAACTGAAATAAAATTATACTAGACATCATTACAAAGCTCAAGCAAATATACAGATAATTTAGTAAATAAAACATACAAGTATGTTTCTACATGAAACTTGAAAAACATGTAGCATTACAACAGTAATTCTCAGCACCTATTGCCCCAAGCCACTGAGAGGTGATCATGAGACAAATAGCTGCAACATGGACCCCGTCCAATTAATATATGTTGCCTTAAATCCTCCAAGGTTAAGACATATATTAATAGCCACTTATTTTGGCCACCAGTTTAGTTAACAGAGCTTCTAGGGAAGCTTCTAGTTAACAGAGCTCCACGTCCTACCAAGCCACCGAGGGGTGGTCATGAATAGGATCGTGCTCGAACACGTTTTCCACGTAGGAGATCTAACCTAGTATATCGGTGGCGGTAAACACCTACCGAGGGGTGTGGTTAGGGCAGAACTCACGTGAGGCGTTACCATGCTTTCACATACGGATCAACAATAGAGGCTGTGGGTTTTATTTGAAACCCTCTCCCACTCAATATTTTGAAAAACATGCAAGTTTTGACAAATATGTATGATCAATATAGTATGAGCGGCACTCATCTATCCTATATGACATGTTATCAAATATGCATATAAAACATCCATCAATACATATTTATACATCCATGACATATCACAGAAAAAGTAATTGACAGAATAATAACCAAGCCATGGTTCCATCCTAGAACAAAGAAAATAAAGATTACAAAATTCCATCCAAAGCATTCTTTGGGTCTTGAATTTTGTTCCGTCTTCTTGTATCCATCTTTATGTAGCCTCTCTATTTATTTCTCATCCCAAGAATCATTTAAAATTTAAATCCAAAAAATTTAAATTTCAAATTCAAATTCCAAATTCGAATTTCAAATTTAAATTTCAAATTCAAATTTTAAACAATTTTAAATATCATGTGTAATAATATGTAATTTCAAAAATTTCAAATTTTCAATTACATATTTTTAAACATGATTTAAAAATTAAATCTCAAATTTAAAAATCAAAATTTTTTGATTTTCGAACCATCGGCCCCGGAGGCCGGCAGCCGCCGTGGGCAGCCCCCAGCCCCCGGGGGGCCTGGCAGCCCACGGTTGCTGGCCATGTGTAGCCATGCCAGGCTGCAGGACAAGCCTACAGCCACAGGCTACATGCCAAGGGCTGCAGCCAGCCCTTGGGGGGCCACGGCCACCCTCGGCTATAGGCAGAGCCTGCGGCCGTGGGTGGTGCAGCCGTGGGCAAGGGCTGCCCCAGCCCTATCCTGCCCGAGGGTAGAGGCTGTAGCCCCACCACGACTGGTGGTCCATCCCTAGGGGTTTGGTCCTCGATTTTTTTGTCATATTTCAATTTACCCATTAGGATCTCCAAAATTAATTTGAATCCTAATTAAATTGAAATTTTCCACACAATCAAAATTTCAACCTTTGAATTAAATTTAACTTTTGGGAAAAAATAAATTACGGTCTTTAAACTTCAATCTCCTCCAAGAATAATTACATAAAATTTCCTAAACCGTTTCTAGTGTACAAAAATTCTAATCATAATAAGTCTAAGAGACAAAATTAAAATCCATGGGAAAATTATAGTAATAATAAACTGCTCCCATGGTTATATAAAAATTCCTAGATACAATTTTCTAAATTCTAAGGAACCATAACCGGCAAAAAGCAAGCATGCTTATAATAATTTAAAAAATTAAAATAACCACATACTGCATACATAATACGTGATAACAACGTAAAGGAATCCTAGAATGCCACTCTCCAAATATCAAATCCATACATAAACAAAAAGACTAATTAATTGTCTAATTTGTGTACGTGGCATAGTCATGAGATGGCTCTGATACCAATTGTAGGAAATAAATCGGTAAAAATGAATTAAAGCTGCGCAGCGAAACAATAAAAATTTTTCAAGATCGTTGAATATCTCATGATGCCATATACAATAAACTAACAAAAATTTAAACTCATACCTCAGAGGATGCTAATCTGTTGGAAGAGAATGATCAGAGGGTTTCAACCAACTAGGCTTCTCTACTATTCTCCAATTCCCGAATGGCTGAGTGTGCAGGCACTTTGAACCTCGATCGGTTTAGCACTACTAGTCTTCTTCCGACCACTCAGATCTCTAAAGAACTTATTGTCACAGTGAGTTATGCAATAATAAGCCCGCTCACCTGAGAGTCTGTGGTTTGAGAGAACTGGAGTGGCAGGACCTCTATTTATAGATTTGCATGAGGTGATCATCTGAATTCAAATTGGATTAGGAGAATATTTTCTCCCTTATCCACAACACAAAACCTGAAAAACCAAGCCTTATCCTAACTAAAAAATTTGGCCATTGTATAGGATCTTGTATTCAAAATTCAAACAGGATTTTAACTTGAATTTTATCTCCTCATTCCCTCTTAAAAAATTGATTCCCCTTTGTGCCAAAAACATGACTAGATTCGGTCATTAAAGTGTGAGGAGAATCAAAATCCAAACAGGATTTTCTAACTTGAATTTTATCTCATCCTTATCCATAAAAAACCAAAAATCTTCCTTGAGATTCCCTCAAAATTTCGACCACTTTTAGGGAGGAGAGAATCCAAATTCAACTAAGATTGAAACTTGAATTTTTTCCTGCATCCTTATTCACAAAAACCGAAAATATCTTGGAGGATTTTCCTCAACAAAAATTCAGCCACTTTTGTTAGAATTAGATTTAAAATTCAAGTAGGATTCAAACAAGATTTTCCTCTCCATATCCAACTCAAATTCGAATTCTAACCTCGTGGAATTATCCATAAAGAATTCGAATTCCACTTGGACCATGATTCAAATTTCAAATTTCAAATTTAAAATTCAAATTCAAATTTCAAATTCGAATTTCAAATTTAAATTTTAAATTCAAATTTAAAATTCAAAATTTAAATTTCAAATTTCAAATTTCAAATTTCAAAATCCACAAAAAGTTGTATTCCAAATTTTTGTTCTTATGGATAATTTTCTACAACTCCAATCCTATCTCAAATAAAATCATGGAAACTTTATTTGGAGTTCGAATAATTGTGTACTCTATTATCCAAAACAAATTATGAATTCAACCGAAGAGAATCTTGTCCACCATCCTAATCCTATGTCAACACCATCCATGCATAATCAACTAGCTAATAAGCATACACAAATCAATTTGCCAATCGTTAAGGAATTATGTGGAGCTAGTAGAGGGACCAATTGGACATATATAATCAGGCTCCCGTGAATCCATATGATCATTATTCTTTACCAAACAACTCAATCATATGATCAGTAATTTCAGAGTCACACCACTATAAACCTGAAACTGAACTCCCAATTATATACCGTATTACGAAAGCCTGTGACAAGCTAATGTCCAATGACCTTGTCATATGTGCAGAACCCTCATATGATATTTATGATCAGCCTTAGGTCAAAGTTCATTTAATCCTACTGATTAGGCTATCTTAAATTTCTATTATACTACCGAATAAGAAAATGATTATTCATCATATGCGAATAAGAAGTCATCCGCCCGGCAGACGACCTAAGGCTTTGTCCATTTTCACATCCAGTATAATGCCTTTAAGAGGATACGCTTAACTCCTTATTAGAGCTATGATTCCGATATCTGTAAACAAACCCATCATCGTATACAAGTCATGCACCTAACAAACTGGTCTATAATCTTACTACCTCTGAAACATTTTAGCCATTGGAACATCAAAGTACACAAGTCATATACATGAAGTAGTTCATTCACTCAGGATTAAGGTTACTGCACAATGAACGTCAAAAGTAGATTGATCCACTCATAGCAAACTATGTAGATCAGTCACGCTTTAGCCCCGGTCTAATATGTCACCACCAAGCAACATATCTATGCCTCTACTTGGGAGTCTATGCTCCAGACAGTCAAGACAAACCTTCCCCACCATGGCTTTAGACAACATAATAGTCTTAACATGAGTTAGATGCTCGATCTAACCCCATAGACTACAGACCTTAGTTTAGGCCCCTTACTTTACAACATTGTCTTCTCGCATACAAAAGTCCATTATATACAACGTTCTAATAGTTTTAACACAAGCAGTCAGTGAGCCATATTTGCTGACATTTACTTTAACATGTAAATAGAATGAGGAAAAATAACAATGTAATGTATAATCTCTATATATAATTTTATTATCCAGTTCAAAATAAATACATCAAAATGTCTCTAATACTTAGGGCATTTCCTAACGCATCCCCCCATGTGAAACTGCCTTCGTTGTCACTGGCTATGATGACTTGGTGGTGGTACACCCCCATCCATTCGTCGTTGATAAAGTGATCGGGGATCTCCTCTCCCTCATCTACAGGATAGGCATCGAGAAGAGTCTCATCATCATCCTCTTCCACATGGTGCTCGGGAGATAGAGGGGCTGGTTCGGGGTCCTCCATCGGTTCCATATTACCCTTAGGTGCTTCGGGCTGGTGTTCGTGTAGGAAAATAATTCGAAAAAAAAACATATCAGAGTGGCGCAGCGGAACAATAAAAATTTTTAGATCGTTAAATATCTCATGATGCCATATACAATAAACCAACAACAATTAAAACTCATACCTCAAGGACGCTAATCTTGCAGGAGGAGAATGACCGGAGGCTTCAACCAACTAGCCTTCTCTACTATTCTCCAATTCCCGAATGGCTGAGTGTGTGGGCACTCTGAACCTCGATCGGTATGCTAGCACTGCTAGTCTTCTTCCGACCACCCAAATCTCTAAAGAACTTTATTGTCACGATGAGCTGTGCAACAATAAGCCTGCTTACCTGAGAGTCTGTGGTCTAAGAGAACTGGAGTGGCAGGACCTCTATTTATAGACCTGCATGAGGTGATTCTCTGAATTTGAATTGGATTAGGAAAAGATATTTTCCCTTATCCATATCCATAAAATCTAAATTTTTCCAAGGGAGAATCTCCACAATAAAATTCGGTTTTCTTAGGATAAATCCAATCCAAATCTAAATAAGATTTTAACTAGAATTTTATCTCCCTTTTTCAACCCAAAAAATATGAAATTTCTAGGAGAAAATCTTCTCCAAATTTTCGGCCACTTTTAGGATAAGGAAGAATCAAAATTCCACTAGGATTTTCAAGCTTGAATCTTATCTCAATCTTATCCAAAAATAACCGAATTTCCTAGGAGAGATTCTCCAAATTTTCGGCCACTTTTCAGGGAAGGAGAGAATCCAAATTCAACTAGGATTGAAGCTTGAATTTTCCCTTGAATCTTATCCACAAAATCTGAATTTTTCATTGAGGATTATCCTCAAAATTTTCATCCACTTTTGTTGGAATTTGGATTCAAAATTCAAGTAGGATTCTAACAAGATTATCCTCTCCAAATCCAACTCAAATTCGAATTTCAAACCTTGTGGATTTTCCACAACAAATTCGAATCCTACTTGGACTGTGATTCAAAATTTGAATTTCAAATTTCAAATTCAAATTTTAAATTTCAAATTTAAATTTCAAATTCAAATTTCAAATTTGAATTTCAAATTCAAATTTCAAATTTGAATTTCAAATTCAAATTTCAAATTTGAATTTCAAATTCAAATTTCAAATTCAAATTTCAAATTTCAAAATTTAAATTTAAAATTTCAAAATTCAAATTTCAAATTCCACAAAACGGTTGTGTTTCAAATTCTTGTTCTCATAGATAATTTTCTACAACTCCAATCCAATCTCAAATAAAATCATGGCAACTTTATTTGGAGTTAAAATAATTGTGTACTCTATTATCCAAAACAAAATCTGAATCCAACCGGAGAGAATCTTGTCTACCATCCTAATCCTGTGTCATCACCATCCATGCATAATAAACTAGCCAATAGCATACACAAATCAATTTGCCAAACGTTAAGGAATTATGTGGAGCTAGTAGAGGGACTGATTGGACATATATAATCGAGCTCCCGTGATTCCATATGATCATCATTCTTTATCGAACAACTCAATCATATAATCACTAGTTTCAGAGTCACACCACTATAAACCTGAAACTGAACTCCCAATTATATACCGTATTACGTAAGCCTGTGACGAGCTACCATCCAATGACCTTGTCATATATGCAAAACCCTCATATGATATCCATGATCAGCCTTAGGTGAAAGTCCGTTTAATCCTACTGATCAGGCTATCTTAAAGTTCCATTATACTATCGAATTAAGAAAAATGATTATTCACCATATGTGAATAAGAAGTCATCCGCCTAGCAGATAACCCAAGGCCTTGTCCATTTTCACATTCAGTATAATGCCTTTAAGAGGATACCTTTAACTCCTCAGAGCTATGATTCCGATATCTGCAAACAAACCCTTCATCGTATACAAGTCATGCACCCAACAAACCGGTCTATAAGCTTACTACCTCTGAGACGCTTTAGCCATTGGAACATCAAAGTACACAAGTCATATACATGAAGTAGTTCATTTACTCAGGATTAAGGTTATTGCACAATGAACGTCAAAAGCAGATTGATCCACTCATAGCGGACTACGTAGATCAATCACGCTTTAGTCCCGGTCTAATATGTCACCACCAGGCAACATATCCATGTCTCTACTTGGGAGTCCAGCTCCAGACAGTCAAGACAAACCGTCCCCTCTAAGGCTTTAGACAACATAATAGTCTTAACATGAGTTAGATGCTCGGTCTAACCCCATAGACTACAGACCATAGTTTAGACTGCTAACTTTAGGACATTGTCTTCTCGCATACAAAAGTCCATTGCATGCAACATTCTAACAGTTTTAACACAAGCAGTCAGTGAGCCATATTTGCTTACATTTACTTTAACATGAAAATAGGATGAGGACAAATAGCAATGTAATGAATAACCTCTATGTATAATTTTATTATCCAGTTCAAAATGAATACATCAAAATGTCTCTAATACTTAGGGCATTTCCTAACAATCTCCCACTTGCCCTAAGCCAGTAGATGTGCCATGTTATGCATCCCCATCACCTCTACATGCCTCTCAAAGCTTCTAGCCACCAAAGTCTTAGTAAAGGGATCAGCGATGTTGTCCTCGGACGCGATCTTACATACATCCACTTGTCCTGTCTCCACATGCCCTCTAATAATATGATATCTCCGATCGATGTGCTTGGTCCTCTTGTTGTGATGCCCCGTGCCCTCAGCGGCCCGGACCGTCACTATAAACTCTTACTTGCTTCTTCAACTTTTACTTATACTTCCTCTTTAAAACCGATACTTAAACTTGCTGAATTTAATACCATAAATATAGTGGGATTTTTTTTTAATATACGCGTACGTATTTACTATTCACATACGTATACTATTAAAATGCGAAATTTGAAAAACATAAGGATTTCAATTATACATACACACTTATATACTTGTTTATCTGATTAATATTCACCAGACACTATTTAAATATACTATTCATACATATACTGTTTACTATTCCAAAATACCAATTAATCGTTACTATTCAAAATACTGTTTAACTATGACCGTTCAAAATACTATTTACTCATACTGTGCGGAAGAATACTCGCGGTGTATCCATAACCTCATCCTCACATCCACCTCCACCGCCATCATCGCCCCTTGGTGTTTGCGCTATAGGAAGCTTACCTACAGCATGAACACACTCCGTGAGCTTTATGCCCAGTAAGTACAACATGTTAACCGCAAAACATGTTTAAAACATAGTACATACTTAAAATCCTAAGCATGACATATATCACTTAATAAATCACATACCATATAAGCATATCACATATCAGCTCACATATCATGTCATCACATAACATTTCATAACACTGAATATTAAACTTCACATACTTTATGCATGACAGAAGCATCGTGTACTGTATGCACTCTACTGAAAAAGAAAGCATAGCGAACTATAACTAATGCATGGTCCGGTTATGTTCATTTATGCTTCAAACTTCTCTTTTCTTTTCTTGTCTATTTAGGGCCCATGTGTCAGTACCGTGTGCGCGCAGACCAACGGTAACGCCCGAGGTCAACTAATGCCGATGAGCCATCAACTGATGCTCAACTTTTGGCCTTAACTTTCTTTAACTGGAAAGCCCTTCGACTGAAGGAGCCCGTACGACACACCTATTTATTTCCATCTTGTTTAACTGTTCTAGCCATACGCTTCTCTAAGCTGTCCCCAATCCTACGCGGTAGGGATCTATGGCTTCTAACTTGTTCTTTCATCAATCTACTCGATTGTGAAACTATATGCTCTTATGTATGCTGTGCAGCATCGTGTGCAAGATACATACTTAAAATACTGGAAAAGCATCATTTTAAATTCATTTTATCCATGCTGTAGGCGGAGTTGTACTTACCTGTCATCGGACAGTTTATACTCTCGCCTTCGTCACAATACAGGTACCTCCCTGTAATCATAATGCATTTCATTAACATTCACTCTTAGGTCACCGTGGTCATTAGTGACTAATAAAAATTCTTGTTATGTGGTACCAATCCTTATCGGTACTAATTGCCCTTCTCTTAAGAATTTAATTTTCTAATTTCTAATCATGGTTAATTAATTTATTTGCTCAATAAATTAATTAACGTCGCTCTTAGGTCACTCTATCGATAGAAATTAATAAAACTATCGTTGTGTGATACCGATGCCTATCGGTACCTAACTGCTCTACTTTGAGAATTTTGATATCTAATTTCTAATCGTGCTTGATTAATTTGTCTACTTGACAAATTAATCACTGTCTCTCACTATCCCATTCCGACTTGGTCCTTGACTGGCTAACCGACCAGTCAACTGACTGAATACCTCTCGTATGACCATTTAGCCTGTCGGGTTACCGTTACCGATGTAATCGCCCCAAATTTTATACTTAGATTGCACCCGTCCCTCGAGTGGTACTATTCTAACATAGGGGTCGTTTTCTTACATTACGAAATTTCTAATGGGGCGGTTCACTAATCCTTACAACATCCGTCCTTCTTTCCCGGACCTAGGTCATCGAGGGGGGCTCGGGTTTCCATCCCGATCACATTTTCAGCCCTCGTTTCCTAAAATACCCCTTTGTGCCATTTTAGAAATTTCGGCAGCATTTCCGCTTAATTTTTGGGTTTCCGGCGTTTAGGAAACACCTCAAAACCATCTAACCTATTCTAACCTGCCATGTAGTAAACCAGAGGCCTAATTTTTACGTAAAAGCTCCGCTTTTTACGTAAAAATATTCACATTTCCTCACATTCTTTTTTTCGACATTTCATCCCTTTTTCTTACAATTCCTCAAGTCAGTAAACCATAATTAATACATAACTATTTCTAATAATATATTAAGGAATCAAGCGATCAAAACCACTACCAAAATCGTTCCCATCGGCGGTCGGGTGAACCGTTCGATCTCGATCGCACAATCTTTGAATCATCGTTCTCCACTTTTGAAACTCCGGTTTGCAAATCCGATGCCGCGGATGTGTCCGGAACATCAAAAATAGGCCAACGGGCCATTCTTCAATTTTCTGTCTCCGGGTCGCCGTTGACCGGCGTTGACCACGGCGGCGATGGGAGTGGCGACCACCATCTTGAAAAGCTCGACGAGAGGAACCCATTGGTGGTGTCAATTTCACCAATCGAGGTTCCTATCACCAAAAATCGGCCCTCGAAAAGTCGACGACGGCGACGGTGTTGGATCTTCATTTTCCTGCGTTGTTGCCCAAAATTGATTTGGGGCTTTTGATCTACATGTTGTTCTGAGCATTTTGATACCGACCTTGCAACTCAACTCCGCCGGAATAGCGAGATTCGACGGCGGCGACGGCGACGGTGAACCTTGGGCGGCGCGATCCGACGGCTGTTGACGTGAAATGAAGCTTGGGTTTTGTTCTACTCTTCACCACGAATCCATTGGGACCAGAATCGTGGCATTTGGACGTCGGACGGCGGAGATACGGCAGTTTGAAAAATTCAGCCACCGGCGGCTTTGGGAGGCACGTGCGGCGTGCTCCGGCGTCGGTTCGGTCGACTCGGCCCATCGTTGGAATCAGCTCGTCAAGAGCTTTCCAATGGTGTCGGCGGTGTCGAAAACGGAGGTCGGATTCGACTGATGGTTACTGTTCACCTACGGGTGGTGTTGGGGGAGGAAATGGGATTTGAAAAAATTATGGGTGCTATTTTTCAATAGTCCCAAAAATTTCGTCCTTTTATACTAATTTTTTGAAAAATTTTAAGATAGGCTATACTGACTAATTTGGGCGTGCTGAACCCAAATATATCAGTTTTATCTTCATCCGAGGTTGTCTCGACCAGTTTCCCGATACTGCATGGTTCCCGGTCAAAAATTACTTTTTGTGCTCAAATGACTAATTTGAGCATTCTGATTCCAAATATATCAGTTTTATATCAAGAAAAGGTCATCTTGACCAATTTATTGATACTGTGGTTAGGCCTACACTGTGTTGACACTGTGCACACATAACGAGGCGTTTTCGTGTGAAATTTCAAACACAGTCTCTCTTGACTAATTTGGACGTGCTAATTTCAAATTTATCAGTTTTACGTCCATCTGAGGTCTTCTAGACCAGTTTTCGGGATCTGTATGACCCCATCTTGAAAAATGTGTCAGGTGCCCGATTGACTAATTTGGGCGTGCTGAGTCTAAATATATCAGTTTCATGCCAGATTAAGGCCGTCTTGGCCACTAACCTAACACTGCGTTTCTCACTATTCACTAATCACTATTCATTATTCACTATCTGACTGACTAATCTGAGCGTTCTGACTCCGATTTTGTCAGTCTCTGGGCGAGAAGAGGTCATCTAGACCGCTTTTCTCGATACTGTACATCTATTAGGGCAATTATCACTGCTGCGCTCAGATGACCGGTCTGAGCGTATTGATGACTAGCTCATCAGTTCTGTATCATGAAATGGTCGTCTAGACCGGTTTCTTGATATTGCGTGTCTCAACGCATACTCACATAATAGGGTGGACCGATTTCACTGTCGGTTGCCCCTTTCACTATATGAATAGTAATTAAACGTTACTATTCCCATTTAATTCATTCAACTGAAAAGCATACAGTGTTTATTAACTTAATTACATCATTACATAGTAATTAAGTTTCATAATTCATGAGAGTCATTACAGTGGCTCTCGGCTCATTACACAGCCTTCTACACGGACTCTTACACGTGCGTGTGCAACGCAACACGGGCGTGTACATTTCGGACACGGGCGTGTACTGGTTGAGACTACTCAACACGGCCATGTCTTTGAAACACATTCATCTATCTGAGTGGTACACAGCTTCTTACACGGCCGTGTGCTTGACCGTGTTACACTACATGGCTATGTACACTCACACGGCTACTAACAGATACACAGTCTGAATGGCATACGGTCACTCACACGGCCGTATACCTGACTGTGTTACTTAAATTTGCACTAAAAGACATTAAATTATGTCCATTTTATTCTTTTGTGACTTATTACATGGTAAGTAGGTGCCATGAAAATGGCGGTCATTACAACCTACCCCCCTTACAAAATTTTTGTCCTCGAAAATTAGAATAATTCTAGGAAGTCTCTTCTCATGTCTTCTTCCCATTCTCATGTGGCTTCCTCAACACTATGATTCTGTCATAACACTTTTGCTAGCGGTATACTTCATTCCTAAGTACTCTCTCCTTTCTAACTAGGATCTGCACGGGTCTCTCCTCGTACGTCGGATCAGCGTATACTACAACGGATTCTTGGTTAAGAACATGGGAGCTGTTTGGCACGTACTTCTTCAGCATCAAGACGTGAAAGATGTTGTGCACTGTAGTTAACTCGGGAGGAAGTGTTAGTCTATAAGCCACCTTCCCGACTTTCTCTATTATCTCGAGGGTCCTATATACCTAGGACGGAGCTTTCCTTTCTTTTTGAAGTGCATCACCCCTTTCATGGGTGCCACCTTGAAAAAAAAACCGAGTCTCCTACTTGAAACTCGAGGGGTCTATAGCGCTTATCGTCAAAATTTTTCAGTCGACTATGCGCTGTATCTAACGTTTCTCGTATCAGCTTCACGTCTGCCATGGTATTCTTGATGATGTTTGAGCTAACTAGTCGTTTCTCTCCAAACTTGTACTAATGAGCCAGAGATCTGCATTTCCTTCTACAAAGTGTCTCGTACGGTGCCATTCCTATCTAGGAATGGTAGTTGCTGTTGTACGAGAACTCACTCAATGGTAACTTCTGATCCCAATTTCCTTTGAAGTCTAGGACGCGGGTCTCAACATGTCCTCTAACATCTGTATGGTCCTCTCAGACTAACTGTCGGTCTGAGGATGAAATGCTGTGCTGAACTCTCACTCGGACCGTAATGCAGCCTGAACACTTCACCAAAATCTGGAGCTAAAACGTCCACTACGATCTGAGACGATCGACTCTGGTACTCCGTGCCGTTTCACGAACTGTGCTGCATAGATTTCTACTAGTCGTTCCATCGAGTAGCTAACTTTCATTGCTAAAAATCTAGCTGATTTCGTCAGTCTATCTACAATCACCCATATTGCGTCATTATCGTTTGACGTCTTCGGCAATCCGACTACGAAATTCATCGTAATCTGGTCCCATTTCTACTCGGGTAGCTTAATTTTCTACGATTATCCTGCTGGGCGCTGGTGTTCTGCCTTAACCTTCTGGCACGTAAGGTATCTGGCGATAAACTCGACAATGTCATTCTTGATTCCAAGCCACCAAAAGCTTTCTTTCAGGTACTTGTACATCTTATTCGCCACTGGATGTACGGAATATGACGTCTCATAAGGTTCCAAAAGGATTCGGTTCGTGAGTTCTTCATCTTTCATAACACACACTCTATCTCTGTAGTAGAGTATGTCATCCTTAGGGATCTTAAACTCTGAACTTTGGTCCTCTGTAGCCTCCTTTTTGAGCTTGTTCAGGGACAATTCGAAACCTTGACCGATCTTGATCTCTTCTTGGAGCGTCGATTGGAGGGTCATGTCAGACAACCTCCCTGTCAAAATCTTGATCTCGCTGCTGCATGGCTCCCTTGTAATGTTCCTAACAAGGCACTGATAGCCATAAGCGTAGTAAAATACTTCTGACTCTGCGCATCGGCCACCTTATTGGCTTTCCCCGGATGGTATAAGATCTCACGGTCGTAATCCTTACCAACTCTAGCCATCTATGCTGCCTCATGTTGAGCTCTTTTTGCGTGAATATACACTTGAGGCTTTGATGGTCGGTGTAAACCTCGCACTTAGCTCCATACAGGTAGAGCCTCCATACTTTTAACGTAAAAACTACCGCTGCTAGCTCCAGATTACGCGTTGGGTAGCTCTTTTCAGGGTCTTTGAGTTGTCGTGAAGCATATGCGACTACTCGACCACTCTGCATCAACACAGTTTCTAACTCAGTTTTAGATGCGTTGCTTTAAATCATAAAGCTTCCCTGACCAGCATCTGGAATGGTCAGTATTGGAGCGCTTGTGGGTCTTCGTTTCAACTCTTGAAAGCTTTTCTCACACTTGTCGGTCCACTCATACCTTTTTCCCTTCTTAGTGAGCGCTGTGAATGGTGCGGCTAGCCTTGAAAAACCCTCGACAAAATGTCGGTAGTATCCTACTAAGCCTAGGAAGCTGTGGATCTCCATCACGTTTCTCAGAGCTGGTCACGCGCTAACTGCATCAATTTTCATCGGGTCCACAAATACTCCTTCCTTAGGGACTACGTGGCCTAGGAAATGGACCTTCTCTAGCCAAAACTCATACTTGGAGAACTTGGCGTATAACTGATGGTCCTGTTGCATGTGCAAAATGATCCTTAAGTGCTCTTCGTGCTCTTCCTTCGTCTTAGAGTGTATAAGTATGTCATCGATGAACACAATGACAAACTTATCCAAATAGCCCTTGAACATGCGCTTCATCCGGTTCGTGAAAGCTACTAGCACGTCCGTCAATCATGAACAGAAACTCATAATGTCTGTACCGCGTTTGAAAAGCTGTTTTGGGTACATCTTCATTCCTGATTCGTAGTTGATGGTACCCGGGATGTAGATCGATTTTCGAGAACACTGTAGCGTCTTAGAGCTGATCAAATAGATTGTCAACTCGCGGCAACAGATGCTTGTTCTTAATCGTAATCCTGTTCAACGCTTTGTAGTCGATGCACATTCTCAGTGGTCCATCTTTCTTCTTCACGAATGGTATGGGTGCTCTCCAGGGTGAATAGCTCTGTCGCATGAATCCCTTATCTATTTAGTCCTTTAGCTGGGCTTGGAGCTCCTTTAGCTCTATAGGGCCTATTCCGTAGGGGGCCTCAAAGATGGGCCTGATTCTAGTAGACGTTCAGTCTCGAACGAGATCCCGCGCTCTGGTTGGAGTCCTGCAAGATCTTCTGGAAATATCTCCATGAATTCCCTGACTATCGGTACGTTGTCAGGTCCTATCTCTATTCCTTGAGTCTTATCTGCTACGTATACTAGGAAGTCCGTGCATCCACTGGATAGCATCTCGCGAGCCTTCACTGCTGATATCATCGTCTTGGGTTGCTCTGGCGACAAACCCTTGTAGATGAACTTTTTGCATCCGATTGGTTTGAAAACAATTTTCTGCCTTCAACAGTTTATGACAACGTTGTGTCCTAAGCTTTTTTTTTTGGCAGAATCTGATGATGCAACGAATGGGTGGTTCCAGAATCAAGTAGAACTAACGCATCAAAGTTGGCGATAGAAAGCTAGCTTGTCACCATTGCAGAAGTTACAACTTCAACGTCACTCCCCGTGTAAGCATAGATTCTCCCTTAGCTGTCTGAAGCTTTCAGTATACCTTGTGTGATTGAAGGGTCTTCGATCCTGGTCTGGTTAGTGTGAAGTTGATTATTCCCAATGCGGGGTTGATTCTGTCGATTCTGCAGGCTGGAGTGGCAATTTTTTTTTTTAGCATAGTGGCCTTCCTTGCCACAGATGAAACAACCACTTGCTCTCTGCTTGCATTCTCCTGGGTGCCTCTTTCCGCATCTCATGCACGTCGGGTATTGGCTGTCATTCCTTCCTGGTCGTCTCTCTTCTGGCGAAATTCTTATGTGAATCTTGATTGCCCTTATTCCCCTTTTCTCTTGTTGTTGTTATGGGAATGCCTACTATTCTGGCCGGTTCCCACATTCTGCCCTCTGTATTGTGACTCGGGGTTCTGCTTCTCCTGAGCCTGCTCAGCTTGCGTTTTCTCCTCCTTTCGTGCCTTAAAATTCTACGCCTTTCGCTCCTTATCATGAACCGACCAGTACTCAGCTCAGATAGTCTTGCTGACACATTCTGCTAGTGTCGCTGGTCCGTGGCTTCCGCTACAGACCTAAACTGTGATTTCCGTTCTGAACATCTTCAGCATTCGTCTGACTCTCTCCTTTTGGTCGGTACCAAATCTGGACAAAGTTGAGCCAACTGCTCAAACTTCTTGACTGCCTCCATAACAGTCATACTACCTTGGTGTAGGTTGTCGAACTCGTCTTACTGCGCTACTAGTGCTTCCTTGTTGAAGTACATCTCCTTGAATTCCTCAATGAAATCGCTCCAGCTCATCTGTCTGATGTTCCTCCTAATGGTTACCATCTTCCACCACTAACGCGCCTCATTGCGCAGGGTGAAGGATGCGTACATCACTTTCTCTCTCTATCTATTAACCCTATAAAATCCAAGATTACTTGGATATCCGTTAGCCAATCATCGGCCTCTATAGGGTTGGTGATTCTTAAGAATTCTAACGCTTTCATGCGTTAGAATCTCTCATACAAGTTGCCTTCCCTAGGGATTGGCAAAAAAAACAATTGCTGCTATGAGAGTAGCCATTACTATAGGCGCTAGTGCTTCCTGGGTTAGAGGAGCTGCTTGCTCCCTAAGAGTTTCTCGGGCTGCTGGAGCCTCCTGTGCTGGCATCTCTACTGACTGTGGTGCTTGGGGTTGCTGGCCCAACTGTTCCCTAAGCTGGTTTAGCTCCCGTTACTGGTTCTCCATCATCTCTCGCATGGCTGCAATCTGTGCTATCAACTCATCCTCTCAGGATGCTGGGTTTAACTAAGCTCTCGTTCTTGCCATGTTTTCCTATGTAACCCTATCGTACATCGGGAAAGGAAAAAAATATATATAAGTCTCTTAAATTCTGTACTTGGGACTCGTATCATATATCATTTTCTTTCATACTTAACAATCTTACTTAAACATTATGGATATAAATATACACACTATATCCATCTTTCTTTCTCTCATACTGTGATGTTCAATACAATTGCCGCATTGTATTGGGACATCGTCTGAGTGCTAGGATTCGTCCTGCACTTTCTGTCATATCATACTCACACTTGTGGAAAAAATTTATATCTGGCCCCTAGGGCAAAGCTTTACTGCTTATCTCATAATATATTTCACATAATATATATACATATATTCAAGATTCTAGTTCAGCGGGAGTGACACACACTTCCCCTATACGATCCCAACAAGTACATTATGCTATAATTGAAGGGGGAGAGCTACTGCTTCCCTCTATATATTTTCATAACTAACATTCCCGCAGAAGGGTTACTACTATTGGAAGGACAATCCTGATTCAGTATCAGGCATCTCCTCATCGTCACTATCGCTAAGTGAGTACTCCTCTGGGTTCTCCTCTCCCTCATCGTCGGGATGGGCGTTGGAAAGAGTCTCGTTATCTTCCTCCTTCATGGGGTGTTCGGGAGACATACGGGCTGGTTCGGGGTTCTCCATTGGCTCCCTATTGCCCTCGTGTACTTCTGGCTAGTGCTTGGCCATGAACTCTTCATCGGTCAGTTGGGGTGCTGGTTCTACCGGGTCACCCTCCATAATGGCGGCTCCTATAATGCCTTGGGCTTGTGCAGGGTTCCCGGGGTTGAGCACTTTTCTCTCAGTGTTCACTATCTCCTTGATAAGGCTTGCTAGTCCTGCTTGATCGCTCTTCTAATTCTGTTTGGCAAGGTCTCTTTCTCTCTTTAGGTCTTCTCCTGTCTTGATCCACTTTTTTCTCGGCATGTATTGTAGAAGTCCATTTCGGTTCCTTGTAGCGAACAGCATACGTTAGAACTGTATCGCCGGACATCAGCTGCAGTCTTTCAGTCCGATGAACAAATTCTCGTATATCCATAACTCTAGAGAACTTAGGCGGTTTCACTCCCCGCTTGCCCATAAAGAAAAACTGAGGCTGATGCTGGACTCCTCTCAGAGATTGGCTCGATCGTGGTATGGCGAAACTCGACGCAGTTAAGAGCTCATCCAGGTCATAAGGATCCCGATACACACGAGAGTATCTTCCTGAGAGATATCAACAGCCAACAGGACTCAGTTATCCTGACCAATGGCGTACAATCGGGGAATCACTTTGATAACGTGAAACCAGTCCTGACATTCTCATGGAGTGCAGAGTACTGTTTGCCACTCGAAACTTAGTGGACAACTAGCCCTGAAGATCGGTACAACTCGGGCAGCAATCCACGTTCTTTCTCTGAGCAGTTCTCTAGCACTGCACGGTCATGATTTTTCGTATAATGATCTCAGCATCTTTTCAGCTTGTCCTCGCCATCATAGATTTCGTCGTTTCACTATAAACTCTTCGATCACTGCCCCGTGCCCTCAGCGGCCCGGACCGTCACTGTAAACTCTTACTTGCTTCTTTAGCTTTTACTTATACTTCCTCTTTAAAACCGATACTTAAACTTGCTGAATTTAATACCATAAATATAGTGGGATTTTTTTTTAATATACGCGTACGTATTTACTATTCATATACGTATACTATTAAAATGCGGAATTTGAAAAACATAAGGATTTCAATTATACATACACACTTATATACTTGTTTATCTGATTAATATTCACCAGACACTATTTAAATATACTATTCATACATATACTGTTTACTGTTCCAAATACCAATTAATCTTTACTATTCAAAATACTGTTTAACTGTCACCGTTCAAAATACTATTTACTCATACTGTGCGGAAGAATACTCGCGGTGTATCCAAAACCTCATCCTCACATCCAGCTCCTCCGCCATCATCGCCCCTTGGTGTTTGCGCTATAGGAAGCTTACCTACAGCATGAACACACTCCGTGAGCTTTATGCCCAGTAAGTACAACATGTTAACCGCAAAACATATTTAAAACATAGCACATACTTAAAATCCTAAGCATGACATATATCACTTAATAAATCACATACCATATAAGCATATCACATATCAGCTCACATATCATGTCATCACATAACATGTCATAACACTGAATATAAAACTTCATATACTTTATGCATGACAGAAGCATCGTGTACTGTATGCACTCTATTGAAAAAGAAAGCATAGCGAACTATAACTAATGCATGGTCCGGTTATGTTCATTTATGCTTCAAACTTCTCTTTTCTTTTCTTGTCTATTTAGGGCCCATGTGTCAGT
Source organism: Antiaris toxicaria (assembly GCA_035233585.1). Classification (NCBI taxonomy): domain Eukaryota; kingdom Viridiplantae; phylum Streptophyta; class Magnoliopsida; order Rosales; family Moraceae; genus Antiaris; species Antiaris toxicaria. Next base: position 99,785,055 of record CP141156.1, on the reverse strand, counting down.
ACCGTGTGCGCGCAGACCAACAGTAACGCCCGAGGTCAACTAATGCCGATGAGCCATCAACTGATGCTCAACTTTTGGCCTTAACTTTCTTTAACTGGAAACCCCTTCGACTGAAGGAGCCGGTACGACACACCTATTTATTTCCATCTTGTTTAACTGTTCTAGCCATACGCTTCTCTAAGCTGTCCCCAATCCTACCGGTAAGGATCTATGGCTTCTAACTTGTTCTTTCATCAATCTACTCGATTGTGAAACTATATGCTCTTATGTATGCTGTGCAGCATCGTGTGCAAGATACATACTTAAAATACTGGAAAAGCATCATTTTAAATTCATTTTATCCATGCTGTAGGCGGAGTTGTACTTACCTGTCATCAGACAGTTTATACTCTCGCCTTCGTCACAATACAGGTACCTCCCTGTAATCATAATGCATTTCATTAACATTCACTCTTAGGTCACCATGGTCATTAGTGACTAATAAAAATTCTTGTTATGTGGTACCAATCCTTATCGGTACTAATTGCCCTTCTCTTAAGAATTTAATTTTCTAATTTCTAATCATGGTTAATTAATTTATTTGCTCAATAAATTAATTAACATCGCTCTTAGGTCACTCTATCGATAGAAATTAATAAAACTATCGTTGTGTGATACCGATGCCTATCGGTACCTAACTGCTCTACTTTGAGAATTTTGATATCTAATTTCTAATCGTGCTTGATTAATTTGTCTACTTGACAAATTAATCACTATCTCTCACAATCCCATTCCGACTTGGTCCTTGACTGGCTAACCGACCAGTCAACTGACTGAATACCTCCCGTATGACCATTTAGCCTGTCGGGTTACTATTACCGATGTAATCGCACCAAATTTTATACTTAGATTGCACCCGTCCCTCAAGTGGTACTATTCTGACATAGGGGTCGTTTTCTTACATTACGAAATTTCTAATGGGGCGGTTCACTAATCCTTACAACGTCCGTCCTTCTTTCCCGGACCTAGGTAATCGAGGGGGGCTCGGGTTTCCATCCCGATCACATTTTCAGCCCTCGTTTCCAAAAATACCCCTTTGTGCCATTTTAGAAATTTCAGCAGCATTTCCGCTTAATTTTTGGGTTTCCGGCGTTTAGGAAACGCCTTAAAACCATCTAGCCTATTCTAACCTGCCATGTACTAACCAGAGGCCTAATTTTTACGTAAAAGCTCCGCTTTTTACGTAAAAATATTCACATTTCCTCACATTCTCTTTTTCGACATTTCATCCTTTTTTCTTACAATTCCTCAAGTCAGTAAACCATAATTAATACATAATTATTTCTAATAATACATTGAGGAATCAAGGGATCAAAACCACTACCAAAATCGTTCCCATCGGTGGTCGGGTGAACCGTTCGATTTTGATCGTGCAATCTTTGAATCGTCGTTCTCCACTTTTGAAACTCCGGTTTGCAAATCCGATGCCGCGGATGTGTCCGGAACGTCAAAAATAGGCCAACGGGCCATTCTTTAATTTTCGGTCTCCGGGTCGCCATTGACCGGCATTGACCGTCGTTGACCGGCGTTGACCACGGCGGTGATGGGAGTGGCGACCACCATCTTGAAGAGCTCGACGAGAGGAACCCATTGGTGGTGTCAATTTCACCAATCGATGCTCCTATCACCGGAAATCGACCCTCGAAAAGTCGGCGACGGCGATGGTGTTGGATCTTCATTTTCCGGCGTTGTTGCCCAAAATTGATTTGGGGCTTTTGATCTACGTGTTGTTCTGAGCATTTTGATACCGACCTTGCAACTCAACTCCGCCGGAATAGCGAGATTCGACGGCGGTGATGGCGACGGCGACGGCGACGGTGACGGCAAACCTTGGGCGGCGCGATCTGGCGGCTGTTGACGTGAAATGAAGCTTGGGTTTTGTTCTACTCTTCACCACGAATCCATTGGGACCGGAATCGTGGCATTTGGACGTCGGACGGCGGAGATACGGCGGTTTGAAAAATTCAGCCACCGGCAGGTTTGGGCGGCGCATGCGGCGTGCTCCGGCGTCGGTTCGGTCGACTCGGCCCACCGTTGGAATCAGCTCATCGAGAGCTTTCCAATGATGTCGGCGGTGTCGAAAACGGAGGTCGGATTCGACTGATGGTTACTGTTCACCTACGGGTGGTGTTGGGGGAGGAAATGGGATTTGGAAAAATTATGGGGGCTATTTTTCAATAGTCCCAAAAATTTCGTCCTTTTATACTAATTTTTTGAAAAATTTTAAGATAGGCTATACTGACTAATTTGGGCGTGCTGAACCCAAATATATCAATTTTATCTTCATCTGAGGTCGTCTCGACCAGTTTCCCGATACTGCATGGTTCCCGGTCAAAAATTACTTTTTGTGCTCAAATGACTAATTTGAGCATTCTGATTCCAAATATATCAGTTTTATATCAAGAAAAGGTCATCTTGACCAATTTCTTGATACTGTGGTTAGGCCTACACTGTGTTGACACTGTGCACGCATAACGAGGCGTTTTCACGTGAAATTTCAAACACAGTCTCTCTTGACTAATTTAGACGTGCTGATTTCAAATTTATCAGTTTTATGTCCATCTGAGGTCTTCTAGACCAGTTTTCGGGATCTGTATGATCCCGTCTTGAAAAACGTGTCAGGTGCCCGATTGACTAATTTGGGCGTCCTGAGTCTAAATATATCAGTTTCATGCCAGATTAAGGCCGTCTTGGCCACTAACCTAACACTGCGTTTCTCACTATTCACTGCTCACTATCTGACTGACTAATCTGAGCGTTCTGACTCCGATTTTGTCAGTCTCTGGGCAAGAAGAGGTCATCTAGACCGCTTTTCTCGATACTGTACATCTATTAGGGCAATTATCACTACTGCGCTCAGATGACCAGTCTGAGCGTACTGATGACTAGCTCATCAGTTCTGTATCATGAAATGGTCGTCTAGACCGGTTTCTTGATATTGCGTGTCTCAACGCATACTCACATAATAGGGTGGACCGATTTCACTGTCGGTTGCCCCTTTCACTGCATGAATAGTAATTAAACGTTACTATTCCCATTTAATTCATTCAACTGAAAAGCATACTGTGTTTATTAACTTAATTACATCATTACATAGTAATTAAGTTTCATAATTCATGAGAGTCATTACAGTGGCTCTCGGCTCATTACACAGCCTTCTACACGGACTCTTACACGTGCGTGTGCAATGCAACACAGGCGTGTACTAGTTGAGACTACTCAACACGGCCATGTCTTTGAAACACATTCATCTATCTGAGTGGTACACAGCCTCTTACACTGTGTACTTGACCGTGTTACACTACATGGCTATGTACACTCACACGGCTACTAACAGATACACAGTCCAAATGGCATACGGTCACTCACATGGCCGTATACCTGACTGTGTTACTTAAATTTGCACTAAAAGACATTAAATTATGTCCATTTTATTCTTTTGTGACTTATTACATGGTAAGTAGGTGCCATGAAAATGGCGGTCATTACACTTGTGGTGCCGAGATTCCCTTGTGTTGGCTATAGCCCCTGTATTATCACAGTAAAGTGTGATAGGCTTGTCAACACCCAGAATGACCTCAAGGTCTCTAAAGAACTTGCAGAGTCAAACCGCTTCTTTAGATGCCTCAGCCGCAGCTACATACTCAGCCTCCATAGTAGAGTCAGCTGTGCAGCCCTGCTTCACGCTCCTCCACACAATGGCGCCTCCTCCGAGTAAAAACACTGATCCAGATGTCGATTTCCTCGAATCCTTACAAGTATGGAAGTCTGAGTCCGTGTATCCTACGGGTGTTAGGTCCCCTCCAGAATACACCAGCATATAATCCCTCGTTCTCTTAAGATACTTGAGTATATGCTTTACTGCTTGCCAGTGCTTGGTTTCAGGATTCGCTTGATATCGACTCACCATACCTACTGCAAAACATATGTCCGGGCGAGTGCAAAGCATAGCGTACATAAGGCTACCCACAGCGGATGCATAAGGGACCTTACTCATACGCTCTCTTTCTTCCGATGTCTTGGGACAGTCATCCAATGAAAGAGTTAGACCGGCAATAGAAGGTTGCGAACCTTTCTTTGCCTCTTGCATTGCATATTTGTCAATTATTTTATCTATGTATGAAGTTTGGGATAACGCTATCATTTTGTTCTTTCGATCTCTGAAGAGATGAATGCCTAGAACATAATTAGCTTCTCCCAAGTCCTTCATGTCAAACTGTTGGTGTAACCAAAGCTTGACCAATGATAAGTTCCCTACATCATCCCCAATGAGTAGTATATCATCGACATAGAGTATCAGAAAGACCACTTTTCCATCCTTAATACGTTTATAAACACAAGGTTCATCAACGTTCTGCTCAAAACCATATGTCTTAATCGCTTGATCAAACCTCTGGTTCCATGAGCGGGATGCTTGCTTTAATCCATAAATGGATCTAAGCAACTTGCAGACTTTCCTTTCTTGGCCTTTCGCTACGAACCCTTCGGGCTGTATCATATAGATACACTCTTCAAGATGGCCATTCAAGAATGCCGTCTTGACATCCATTTGCCAGATCTCGTAATCGAGAGCCGCAGCAATGGACAGAAGAATACGGATAGACTTCAGCATAGCAACAGGCGAAAGGTTTCCTCGTAATTGATTCCAGCCTTTTGCGTGTATCCCTTTGCAACCAGTCTAGCTTTGAAAGTTTCTACTCTCCCTTCCGCATCCTTCTTTCTTTTGTAGACCCATTTGCATCCAATAGGTTTTATCCCATCCGGCAAATCTACAAGTTCCCAAACAGAGTTGGATTTCATAGAATTCATCTCATTATTCATAGCCTGTTTCCAAGATTTAGAATCAACATCATTTATAGCTTCATCATATGTGACCGGATCTTCCTCATGCTCATGAGCCTCGGCCTGGTATACCTCAGCATCATACATGAAGAAATTAGGTTTCTTTGAAACCCTCCCACTACGACGAGGCACCCTAAATTATTGATCGTCTGCAGGTCTTTCACTGGAACTCGGACTTGCGTCCAAGACCAAAATCCGTGGAGCAGTTCTTTCACCCGATAACTCCTCTAGCACCACCTTGCTTCGAGGCTTAAAGTCATTCATGTGACTTTCCTCCAAGAATGTTACATGGGTTGAGGCAATGACTTTTTGTTCTTTCGGGTTATAGAACAGACCTCCTTTAGTTCCTTTTGGATACCCTACAAACATGCACAATTCTGATCTTGGTTCCAACTTCTTCGCATCCCCATCCAGTACATGTGCCGGGCAACCCCATATTCTCATATGTCCAAGGGAGGGCTTCCTGCCATGCCACAATTCATACGTAGTTCTGGGAATTGATTTGCTCGGAACCTGGTTCAGAATATAGCACGCCGTTTGTAAAGCATATCCCCAAAATGATAATGGCAGTGTTGAATTACTCATCATGGACCGTACCATATCCAATAAGGTCCTGTTTCTCCTTTCGGCTACACCATTCTGTTGTGGAGTACCAGGTGCAGTCAATTGGGATAATATCCCGTTCTCTACAAGATGTCCTAGAAATTCATCGGAGAGGTATTCACCACCTCGATCAGATCGAAGTGTCTTTATGGATTTATCCAATTGCTTTTCCACTTCTGCACGATACTCCTTGAACTTGTCAAAGGTTTCGCTCTTGCGGTGCATCAGATACACATATCCATACCTCGAGTAATCATCTATGAAAGAGACATAATACTTGAACCCTCCTCGTGCTGTGACGTTCATGGGACCACATACGTCAGTATGCACAATTTCTAAGAGCTCCTGAGCCCTTGTACCCTTAGCTCCAAAAGACCTCTTAGTCATCTTACCCTCTAGACAAGACTCACATTGGGGAAGTCGTACTTCCTCCAGAGATTCCAGAGGACCGTCTTTCACCAATCTTTGAATCCTATCCTGATTAATATGACCAAGTCTTAAATGCCAAAGATACACCTTGTTAGAGTGAGAAACTTTCAACCTTTTAGAGTTATCAATTAATTCAGTGTCAAGCAGTGAGTACATCTTTGGTTTGATCAAATATAGGTTTCCATCCATCCATCCAGAACAGATAAAAGACTTATTTCTACGAATATCAACTCTTTTACTAAAAGAAACTGAATAAGAATCATTTATTAAACAAGCTACCGATATAAGGTTCCTCCTAAAATTAGGAACATAAAAACAGTCTTTCAATAAAATAAACCTAAATTGATCAAAATAAATATAAACATCTCCCACTGCCTCAGCCACCACAAAGCTACCATCTCCAGTCCGCAACGAGAGGCTCCTATCATGTAGACTTCTCGTTTCCACGAACCCCTGCATAGAAACACAAACATGATTAGTGGTGCCCGAATCAATTACCCAAGTGTCTTTTGATTCTTCCACCAAACACGCTTCCAAGTAATGAAGTTCCTTACCTTCCTTGCCCTTGGCGGCTAGGAATTCCCGGCAAGCCTTCTTGAAGTGACCTACCTTCCCACAATGGAAGCATTTGGACTTTTTAGGGTCCTTTGGCTTCTTGTTCTTCTTCTTCTTCTTCCCGTCCGAGACAGGAGGATTAGAAGAACTAGAAGCCACTTGCTTCTTATTTGGCCTCTTCCTCTTTCGTGAGGGATTGGAAGATTCTGCCAAATTGGCCTCACCTTTAGGTCGGACCACATCCTCATCCCTGATCATCCGCTCATAAGCCTGTAGTTGCTTCATGAGCTCGGTTAGTCCTAACTCCTTTGTCGCCAGATTTTATGCGGCCTTAAACCCCACAAAATCTTTAGACAGAGTCTTGAACACCATCTCGATCTGGGTGTTGTAGTCCAACTCAGCACCATTCTCGGCAGCCTCAGCGAAGAATCCCATTAGAGTGATCATATGGTCCTTCACCGGAGTACCCGCCTTTTACTTGGAGTTCATAATGCTGGTGATAGCGGACTGTCGAGCCAATTTTTCTTGGCCTCCGAACATGTCCTCTAGATTTTCCATGATCTCCCCAGCAACTTGATAAGTCTCATGCTGCTTTTGTAAAGCACTCGTCATGCTAGCAAGGATGTAGCATCGAGCTATCTCATTGGGTTCTCTCCAACGATTATCGGCAACCGGGACCTCTTCAAGTGGTGTGTCAGGTTTGGGCCCAGGTGGGCATGGTTCGTCCAGCACGAACTTGTGTCTCTCGCAGTTGAAAACTATTAATAGATTTCTTTTCCAATCTTTATAATTGTCGTCATTCAACTTATTTTTAGTAAGTATTGAAATGAGGGGTGTCGGTGACATTTTGAACTGAAATAAAATTATACTAGACATCATTACAAAACCCAAGCAAATATACAGATAATTTAGCAAATAAAACATACAAGTATGTTCCTACATGAAACTTGAAAAACATGTAGCATTGCAACGGTAATTCTCAGCACCTATTGCCCCAAGCCATCGAGGGGTGGTCATGAGAACAAATAGCCGGAACATGGACCCCGTCCAATTAATATATGTTACCTTAAATCCTCCAAGGTTAAGACATATATTAATAACCGCTTATTTGGCCACCAGTTTAGTTAACAGAGCTTCTAGGGAAGGTTAATAACTAAACGAGTCTTGAGTGTATAACCATTGTTTACGTAGCCCGATCCACGTCCTACCAAGCCACCGAGGGGTGGTCATGAATAGGATCGCACCCGAACACGTTTTCCATATAGGAGATCCAATCTAGTATACCGGCGGCGGTAAACACCTACCGAGGGGTGTGGTCAGGGCAGAACTGACGCGAGGCGTTACCATGCTTTCACATATGGATCAACAATGGAGGCCGTGGGTTTTGTTTGAAACCCTCTCCCACTCAATATTTTGAAAAACATGCAAGTTTTGACAAATTATGTATGATCAATATAGTATGAGCGGTACTCACCTATCCTATATGACATGTTATCAAATATGCATACAAAACATCCATCAATACATATTTATACATCCATGACATATCACAGAAAAAATAATAATTGACAGAATAACCAAGCTATGGTTCCATCCTAGAACAAAGAAAATAAAGATTACAAAATTCCATCCAAAGCATTCTTTGGGTCTTGAATTCTGTTCCGTCTTCTTGTATCCATCTTAATGTAGCCTCTCCATTTATTTCTCATCCCAAGAATTATTTAAAATTTAAATCTCCAAAAAATTTAAATTTCAAATTCAAATTCTAAATCCGAATTTCAAATTTAAATTTCAAATTTAAATTTTAAACAATTTTAAACATCATGTGTAATAATATGTAATTTCAAAAAATTTGAAATTTTTAATTACATATTTTTTAAACATGATTTAAAATTAAATCTCAAATTTAAAAATCAAAATTTTCTGATTTTTGGACCGTCGGACCGCCGCCCCCGTAGGCGGCAGCCGCCGTGGGCAGCCACCAACCCCGGAGGGGCTGGCAGTCCACGGCCACCCTCTGTGCAGTCCTGCCAGGTTGCAGGCCAAGCCTGCAGCGCCAGGCTGCACGCCCAGGCTGGGCGCAGCAGTCGGAAGGCTGTAGACAGCGCCTGCAGCCAGAGGCTGCACGCCCAGGCTGCGGCCAGCCTTGGGCAGGCCACGGCCACCCTTGGCTGCAGGCCAAGCCTGCGGCCGGGGTGGTGTGGGCCTGCTTAGGGGCTGCCGCAGCCCCATCCTGCCCGAGGGCAGGGGCTGCAGCCCCACCAAGGGCCGTCGGCCTATCCCGAGGGGTCGTGTCTCGATTTTCATGCCATATTCCAATTTACCTATTAGGATCTCCAAAAATTAATTTGAATCCCAATTAAATTGAAATTTTCCACACAATCAAAATTTCAACCTTTAAATCAAATTTAACTTTTGGGAAAAAATAAATTACGGTCTTCAATCTTCAATCTCCTCCAAGAATGATTACATAAAAAATTCTAAACCATTTCCGGTGTACAAAAATTCTAACCATAAAAAATTTTAAGAGACAAAAAATTAAAATCCATGGGAAAATTACAGTATTAATAAACTGCTCCCATGGTTACATAAAAATTCCTAGATACAATTTTTCTAAATTCTAAGGAACCATAACCGGTATAAACAAGCATGCTTATAATAATTCAAAAAATTAAAATAACCACATACTTTATACATAATCCATGATAACAACATAAAGGAACCCTAGAATGCCACTCTCTAAATATTAAATCCATACATAAATAAAAAGACTAAGTAATTGTCTAATTTATGTACATGGCATAGTCATGAGATGGCTCTGATACCAATTGTAGGTAAATAATTCGAAAAAAAAACATATCAGAGTGGCGCAGCGGAACAATAAAAATTTTTAGATCGTTAAATATCTCATGATGCCATATACAATAAACCAACAACAATTAAAACTCATACCTAAAGGACGCCAATCTTGCAGGAGGAGAATGACCGGAGGCTTCAACTAACTAGCCTTCTCTACTATTCTCCAATTCCCGAATGGCTGAGTGTGTGGGCACTCTGAACCTCGATCGGTATGCTAGCACTGCTAGTCTTCTTCCGACTACCCAGATCTCTAAAGAACTTTATTGTCACGATGAGCTGTGCAACAATAAGCCTGCTCACCTGAGAGTCTGTGGTCTAAGAGAACTGGAGTGGTAGGACCTCTATTTATAAACCTGCATGAGGTGATTCTTTGAATTTGAATTGGATTAGAAAAGATATTTTCCCTTATCCACATCCATAAAATCCGAATTTTTCCAAGGGAGAATCTCCACAATAAAATTCGGTTTTCTTAGGATAAATCCAATCCAAATCTAAACAAGATTTTAACAAGAATTTTATCTCCCTTTTTCAACCCAAAAAATCCGAAACTTCTAGGAGAAAATCTTCTCCAAATTTTCGGCCACTTTTAGGATAAGGAAGAATCAAAATTCCACTAGGATTTTCAAGCTTGAATCTTATCTCAATCTTATCCAAAAATAACCGAATTTCCTAGGAGAGATTCTCCAAATTTTCGGCCACTTTTCAGGGAAGGAGAGAATCCAAATTCAACTAGGATTGAAGCTTGAATTTTCCCTTAAATCTTATCCACAAAATCTGAATTTTTCATTGAGGATTATCCTCAAAATTTTCGTCCACTTTTGTTGGAATTTGGATTCAAAATTCAAGTAGGATTCTAACAAGATTATCCTCTCCAAATCCAACTCAAATTTGAATTTCAAACCTTGTGGATTTTCCACAACAAATTCGAATCCTACTTGGACTGTGATTCAAAATTTGAATTTCAAATTTCAAATTCAAATTTCAACTTCAAATTTCAAATTTCAAATTTCAAATTTCAAATTTAAATTTCAAATTCAAATTTCAAATTCGAATTTCAAATTCAAATTTCAAATTCAAATTTCAAATTCAAAATTCAAATTTCAAATTTCAAAATTTAAATTTCAAATTTCAAAATTCAAATTTCAAATTCCACAAAACGATTATGTTTCAAATTCTTGTTCTCATGGATAATTTTCTACAACTCCAATCCAATCTCAAATAAAATCATGGCAACTTTATTTGGAGTTCGAATAATTGTGTACTCTATTATCCAAAACAAAATCTGAATCCAACCAGAGAGAATCTTGTCTACCATCCTAATCCTGTGTCATCACCATCCATGCATAATAAACTAGCCAATAGCATACACAAATCAATTTGCCAAACGTTAAGGAATTATGTGGAGCTAGTAGAGGGACTGATTGGACATATATAATCGGGCTCTCGTGATTCCATATGATCATCATTCTTTACCGAACAACTCAATCATATGATCACTAGTTTCAGAGTCACACCACTATAAACCTGAAACTGAACTCCCAATTATATACCGTATTACGTAAGCCTGTGACGAGCTACTATCCAATGACCTTGTCATATATGCAAAACCCTCATATGATATCCATGATCAGCCTTAGGTCAAAGTCCGTTTAATCCTACTGATCAGGCTATCTTAAAGTTCCATTATACTACCGAATTAAGAAAAATGATTATTCACCATATGTGAATAAGAAGTCATCCGCCCAGCAGACAACCCAAGGCCTTGTCCATTTTCACATTCAGTATAATGCCTTTAAGAGGATACCTTTAACTCCTCAGAGCTATGATTCCGATATCTGCAAACAAACCCTTCATCGTATACAAGTTATGCACCCAATGAACCGGTCTATAAGCTTACTACCTCTGAGACGCTTTAGTCATTGGAACATCAAAGTACACAAGTCATATACATGAAGTAGTTCATTTACTCAGGATTAAGGTTATTGCACAATGAACGTCAAAAGCAGATTGATCCACTCATAGCGGACTACGTAGATCAATCACGCTTTAGTCTCGGTCTAATATGTCACCACCAGGCAACATATCCATGTCTCTACTTGGGAGTCCAGCTCCAGACAATCAAGACAAACCGTCCCCTCTAAGGCTTTAGACAACATAATAGTCTTAACATGAGTTAGATGCTCGGTCTAACCCCATAGACTACAGACCATAGTTTAGACTGCTAACTTTAGAACATTGTCTTCTCGCATACAAAAGTCCATTGCATGCAACGTTCTAACAGTTTTAACACAAGCAGTCAGTGAGCCATATTTGCTTACATTTACTTTAACATGTAAATAGGATGAGGACAAATAGCAATGTAATGAATAACCTCTATGTATAATTTTATTATCTAGTTCAAAATAAATACATCAAAATGTCTCTAATACTTAGGGCATTTCCTTGACAGTTCGGCCATGAACTCTTCGTCGACCGGTTGGGGTATAGGGTCTACCAGGTCACTCTCCAATGGGCAGCAGCTGGTGCGCCTTGGATGGGTACAAGGTTCCTAGGATTAAGTGCTTCTCCCTCAGCGTTCACTATCTCCTAGACAAAGTGCCTTAGGTCTTCATGTTGTGAAGGACGAGATCCCTTACATACTACAGAGACCCTTTCCACAACAGGTCGGCTATCTCTGTAAACGGTCTGTCTAAGGGGATGTGAGGTAACATGGCATCCATAAACCTTTGACAGTAGTGTGCCATGGCCTCTCCCTCATAGACATCCTAGATATCAAAGAAGACCTGGTATCACTTCTCGTACATGTCGTCCCAGATATTTGAATCTCTAGCTGGTCCATCCGAATTGCGAAGGTCTTGGTAGAACTTGGCCCATTGCATCGTCAGATCCCTGATCCTACGTCGTTCATTCCACCATTCCAATGCTGGTCCCTCCAGCCTGCTGCTTGCCAAAACCACCCGTAGATGAGGTAAGATATGGCAAGTTTCGAAAATAACCTCCATATGGTGGATCCAATGTAGGAGTTCGCATGGGTGGCTACCATCATATAGATCCGGTCACATGGCGGTGAAAGCTAGGCTCACTTGTCGATCTTCTTGTACTTGGCGGGGATCAATCGGTGTAGCCATACTACCTACTATAACTGAATCATTAACTTACATACTAATATCAAAAAAATAAAACTAACTTACTTGAACAGATGAGGCAGGCATGCGACGATGTGAGGTAAGGTGGTAAGATACCACTCTGATACCAACTGTGACGTCCTGTGCCCTGAGTGGCCCGGATCATCACTTAAAACTACTACTGATACTACTTGCTTAAAATCTATTACTTAAATTACTTAATCTGATACCATAATTTAAGGGATTTTTTTTTAATACGTACATATTTACTATTCATATACATATACTTTAAAATACAAAGTCTACATCATAGGGAGTTTAAATACACATACATACTTATAAAACTGTTTAATTAATTACTATTCAAAATATACTGTTTACTCAAAAACTGTGCGGAAGTTTTAAACACGCAGTGATATCCATAACCTCGCCCTCACATCCGCCTCTGCCGCCATGATCGCCCATTGAGCTCTAAGCTATAGGACACTTACCTACAGCATGAACACACATTGTGAGCTTTATGCCCAGTAAGTACAACATGTTGTCCGCAAAACAGGTTTAAATCTTAATACATACTTAAAACCTTATAAGCATGTCATATACCAATATACCACTGAAACATTCCACGTACTAGAATAACACATATCACGGAATGCAGAACTGAAACATAACATACTGATGCATAACAGAAACATCATGTACTGAATGCATGTCTACTATAGCTGGAAGCATAGTGAACAATAACTAATGCATACTATGAACAATGCATGATTCGGTTATGCTCATTTATGCTTCAATATTCTTTTTCATTCCTATATCTAGTTGAGGGCCCGTGTGTCAGTACCGAGTGCGCGCTGATCATCAGAAACGTCTGTGATCACTAACTCAAGAGTCGTCAATGGAGGCTCATCTTACTTTAACTTGAAAAAAATTCTTCAACGGAAAAGGCCGGCACGACACGCTTATTAATTTCTGAATTGTTTATCTGATCTGGCCATATGCTGTACTAAGCTATCCCTAATCTTACGCGATAGGGATGTATGGCATCTAACTTATTCTTTCATCAATCTACGCGATTGGGAAACTATATGCTTTCTTAACGTGCGATACATCAACAGTGCATGAATTGCATACTTAACATACTGTAAAAATCAATACTTTAAATTCATTTTGCTCATGCTGTAGGTGGAGTTGTACTTACCTCGTTTGCAAGCAAACTTGTACTCTCGCCCTTATCATGTTACAGGTAACTACCTGTCATCAACATGTATTCCATTAATACTCTTGCTGAGTCACTAATACCGTTAGTGACTAAAGTGGATACTAACGTATGGTATCGATTGTCATCAATACTAACTTGCTCTCTTTTGGTTAGTTTGATTGTCTAATCGTGGCTAATTAATTTATTACCCAATGAATTAATTAACATCATTTTTTTTGTCACTACTACTATTAGTGGCTATAACTTGTATCGTTGTATGATACTGAGCTCCATCGATACCCTACTACTCTACTTTAGGAATTTGGTATCTAACTTCTATCATATTTGATTAAGTTGTTTACTTGACGAATTAATCATCGTTCCTTACTATATTGTTCAAACTCGGTCCTTCACTAGTTGACCGACCAGTCAACTGACTGGTTACCTCACACGTTGTTGACTCAGTAGCCTACTGAGTTACTAAGCTTGTTTGATGTGGTAGCCTATCAGGCTACTGCTACTGTTTTGTTTATTTTGCAAAATTGTTTTAGTTGCCTTATAAAATTCTTGGGAAAATTATGTGCTTTGAAACCATCCCCTTATCCCTCCATTAAAAGGTAGGGGCGTTTTATTAAAACCATATTCTTATTTTAAAATATTTAGAACACATTTTGGTGTTTGCATTTTAAAGGTGGTTTTTGAACCATTTACCGAAACTTAAAAAAAAAAAACATGTTTGAAATGACTTAGTTTGTAAATTTGGTGAACATAAAACTTTTCATCATAGACGAGATGAACAATTCTCATGTGCATCTCCAAGCTTAAATCAAACTCTAATGGCTCCTAAACTCACTAAACCCGTGACTACTTATGCCCAGTTTTTGAAAAGTTTCTAGTTTTATGTTTATTTTAAAAATGGCTCTGTTTGAGGTCTGAAACGGCCAAATTTTTAAAAAACACACAGGTCTTTTAAAGGTTTCGACGAGATTTATAACTTTTGTATTGAGCCCGAGATCCAGTTTGAACTCTGGGTCATTTTTAACATAACCTAAAACTATTCCTAGACTCAGATTTTTAGTCCTAATTTTGAACACCGGTTAAAAACAGCTTGAAAAACCTATCTTAGTGTCGTTTTTGGTCAAAAGCTATACACAAAAACAACCGTAACGAAATTTGCTTAAAATTTAATGTTTTACCAAATCCCAAATTCGGACTCTAACATGGTCAAACTGGCCAAAACCCATGGCCTAAATTTGGGGACAGATTTGTGTCTAGCCACTTAAACATCCACACACATACATATTCGTCCATAAAATTTAAACCACAACCACACAACCACATAAACTTAAAAATGAAAAGCTAAGGGCTCAAAATTAACTTATTACAACCCATTGCACAAATAAATACACATAAATTCCTTGATCAAAAACTTAAAAATAACTAAACACAAAAAAGAGGGTTTTTGGTTTTACTTCATGTGCTATGAACCAAGCACAATGAATCGAGGCTTGGGTGACCAAAATGGCCATGTGAACCAAAGGGGTTTAGGGTTAGTTTTTGCTAGAAAAGACAACAAAAATTTTCTCTTAACATCAAACCAAAATAACAACTAAAAACACAAGGATTGGTTCAAGAAACTTACCTTTGAATGAACTTGGAATGGCTTGGATTGAAATCTCCTAAAACAAGCTTGGTGGTGGCTAGCTTTTGGTGGGTTTTTGGTTGGATTTTTGGCTTGCAAATCGTTGGTTTAGGGGCTGTGGAGTGGTCGACTATAGCTAGGAAAAGAAGAAGAGGAAATGCTTGTGCTTTGGGTGCAAAAGAAAGAAAGTGGCACCTTAGATCAAGCATGGCCTTTTATAGGCAAATCTAAACCAACTTAAACTTAAGCTCACTTAATTAAGCCACATTTTTGCCTAATTGGGGAACAAATTTGCTGCCATTTTTCAGCCTCTAAGGCCATGGGCTACGCGCATGGGGAAGAGCCAAATAAAAAATTTCCTTTGTTGGCCATGTGATGAAATTCTAGCATTATTTAATCAAAAGGTGTCATACCTACTTCATTATTTTATTGCCACTTTTTGGGCTATTTTTGCACCTCATTGCAGCTGCTTTTGAAATGAGGATACATGAATTTTAAGGGGTGAATTCATCTGCATTTGCTTCTCTTTGCAGTCTAATTTTCTACAACAGTGTTCGGTCCTTTTTTGGCAGTGTTCTAATTTTCTATCGAAATTGGATTTTCTGAATCTGATTTTTATACAGTCAATTCCTGGTTGGGTTATAATGCCTAAGAGCCCATTTTGAGTCTATTTTACTGTTCATTTCCTACACTATAGTTGTGTCTACACTGTGTTGTCCTTATGCACGCATAACGAGGCATTCTCTTGTAAAATTTCAAGCATAGTCTCTCTTGACTAATTTGGACGTGCTAATTTCAAATTTATCAGTTTTATGTCCATCTAAGATTATCTGGACCAGTTTACGGGATCTGTGTGACCCCACCTCGAAAAACATGTCAAGTACCCAATTGACTAATTTGGGTGTTCTGAGTCTAAATATATCAGTTTCGAGCTGAGAAAAGGTCGTCTTGACCCTCTTCCCGATACTGCGTATCTCTCAAACAAAAATTCTTGTTTTATGCTCAATTGACTAAATTGAGCCTGCTGACTGTTAATACATCAGTTTTATGCCAGATTAGGGCTGTCTTTACCATAAACTTGACACTGCGTTTCTACTATCCACTATTCACTGTTTTCGGTTCAACTGACTAGTCTGAGTGTTCTGACTCTGATTTTGTCAGTCTCTGGGTGAGAAGAGGTCATCTAGACCATTTTCTCGATACTGTACCTCTGCTAAGGTTACTATCGCTGTTGTACTCAGATAACCAGTCTGAGCGTACTGATGACTTACTCACCAGTATTATGTCAAGAAATGGTCGTCTGGACCGGTTTCTTGATACTGCGTGTCTTATACACTCATATACATAATATGGTGGACCGATTTCTCTGTCAGTTGCCCCTTTCACTGTATAAATAGTAATTAAACGTTACTATACCCATTTAATCTATTCAACTAGAAAATATGCTGTATTTTTCAACTCAGTTACTCATTACATAGTAATTAAGTTTCATGAATTGTGAGAGTCATTACAACGGCTCTTTACTCAATACACGACCTTCTACACAGGTTCTTACACAGGTGTGCACAGGGCAACACGGGCATGTACTAGTCGAGGTTGCTCAACACGACCATGTCTTTGAAACACATTCATCTACCTGAGCGGTACACAGCCACTTACACAGTCGTGTACTTGACAGTGTTATTCAAATTTGCATTAAAAGGCATCAAATCATTCCTCAATTTCCCATTATACGGAAATTAGGTTACATGAATGGGGCGGTCCTTACACAACATCAGTACGGCCTGTTAGGAAATGCCCTAAGTATTAAAGACATTTTGATGTATTCATTTTGAACTGGATAATAAAATTATATATAGAGGTTATTCATTACATTACTATCTGTCCTCGTCTTATTTACATGTTAAAGTAAATGTAAGCAAATATGGCTCACTGACTGCTTGTGTTAAAACTGTTAGAACGTTGCATGCAATGGACTTTTGTATGCGAGAAGACAATGTTCTAAAGTTAGCGGTCTAAACTATGGTCTGTAGTCTATGGGGTTAGACCGAGCATCTAACTCATGTTAAGACTATTATGTTGTCTAAAGCCTTGGAGGGGACGGTTTGCTTGACTGTCTGGAGCTGGACTCCGAAGTAGAGACATGGATATGTTGCTTGGTGGTGACATATTAGACCGGGACTAAAGCGTGATTGATCTACGTAGTCCGCTATGAGTGGATCAATCTGCTTTTGACGTTCATTGCGCAATAACCTTAATCCTGAGTAAATGAACTACTTCATGTATATGCTTGTGTACTTTGATGTTCCAATGGCTAAAGCGTCTCAGAGGTAGTAAGCTTATAGACCGGCTCGTTAGGTGCACGACTTGTATACGATGAAGGGTTTGTTTACAGATATCGGAATCATAGCTCTAAGGAGTTAAAGGTATCCTCTTAAAGGCATTATACTGAATGTGAAAATGGACAAGGCCTTGGGTTGTCTACTGGGCGGATGACTTCTTATTCACATATGGTGAATAATCATTTTCTTAATTCGGTAGTAAAATGGAACTTTAAGATAGCCTGATCAGTAGTATTAAATGGACTTTGACCTAAGGCTGATCATGGATATCATATGAGGGTTTTGCATATATGACAAGGTCATTGGATAGTAGCTCGTCACAGGCTTACGTAATACAGTATATAATTGGGAGTTCAGTTTCAGGTTTATAGTGGTGTGACTCTGAAACTAGCGATCATATGATTGAGTTGTTCGGTAAAGAATGATGATCATATGGAATCACGGGAGCCCGATTATATATGTCCAATCAGTCCCTCTACTAGCTCCACATAATTCCTTAACGTTTGACAAATTGATTTGTGTATGCTATTGGCTAGTTTATTATGCATGGATGGTGATGACACAGGATTAGGATGGTAGACAAGATTCTCTCCGGTTGGATTCAGATTTTGTTTTGGATAATAGAGTACACAATTATTCGAACTCCAAATAAAGTTGCCATGATTTTATTTGAGATTGGATTGGAGTTGTAGAAAATTATCCATGAGAACAAGAATTTGAAACACAACCGTTTTGTGGATTTTGAAATTTGAATTTTGAAATTTGAAATTTGAATTTTGAATTTGAAATTTGAATTTGAAATTTGAATTTGAAATTCGAATTTGAAATTTGAATTTGAAATTTAAATTTCAAATTTCAAATTTAATTTGAAATTTGAATTTGAAATTCGAATTTGAAATTTGAAATTCAAATTTTGAATCACAGTCCAAGTGGGATTCGAATTTGTTGTGAAAAATCCACAAGGTTTGAAATTTGAATTTGAGTTGGATTTGGAGAGGATAATCTTGTTAGAATCCTACTTGAATTTTGAATCTAAATCCTAACAAAAGTGGACGAAATTTTTGAGCATAATCCTCAATGGAATTTCGGTTTTTATGGATAAGGTTCAAGGGAAAAATTCAAGTTTCAATCCTAGTTGAATTTGGATTCTCTCCTTCCCTGAAAAGTGGCCGAAATTATGGAGGAAATCTCCTAGGAAAATTCGGTTATTTTGGATAAGGTTGAGATAAGATTCAAGCTTGAAAATCCTAGTGGAATTTTGATTCTCCCTTATCCTAAATGTGGCCGAATTTTTGGAGGAAAAATTTCCTAGGAAATTTCTGATTTTTTTGGTTGAAAAAGGGAGCTAAAATTTTAGTTAAAATCTTGTTTTTATTTGGATTGGATTTATCCTTAAAAAACTGAATTTTATTGTTGGGATTTTCCCATGGAAAAATTCAGATTTTATGGTTATGGATAAGGGAGAATATCTTTTCCTAATCCAATTCGAATTCCGAGAATCACCTCATGCAGGTCTATAAATAGAGGTCCTGCCACTCCAGTTCTCTTAGACCACAGACTCTCAGGTGAGCAGGCTTATTGTTGCACAGCTCATTGTGACAATAAAGTTCTTTAGAGATCTGGGTGGTCGAAAGAAGACTAGCAGTGCTAGCATACAGATCGAGGTTCAGAGTGCCCACACACTCAGCCATTCGGGAATTGGAGAATAGTAGAGAAGGCTAGTTGGTTGAAGCCTCCGGTCATTCTCCTCCTGCAGATTGGCGTCCTTGAGGTATGAGTTTTAATTGTTGTTGGTTTATTGTATATGGCATCATGAGATATTTAATGATCTGGAAAATTTTTATTGTTCCGCTGCGCCACTCTGATACGTTTTTACCGATTTATTTTCCAACAATTGGTATCAGAGCCATCTCATGACTATGCCATGTACATAAATTAGACAATTACTTAGTCTTTTTATTTATGTATGGATTTGATATTTAGAGAGTGGCATTCTAGGGTTCCTTTATGTTGTTATCATGGATTATGTATAAAGTATGTGGTTATTTTAATTTTTTGAATTATTATAAGCATGCTTGTTTATACCGGTTATGGTTCCTTAGAATTTAGAAAAATTGTATCTAGGAATTTTTATGTAACCATGGGAGCAGTTTATTAACACTGTAATTTTCCCATGGATTTTAATTTTTGCCTCTTAGAATTTTTATGGTTAGAATTTTTGTACACCGGAAACGGTTTAGGAAATTTTATGTAATTATTCTTGGAGGAGATTGAAGATTGAAGACCGTAATTTATTTTTTCCCAAAAGTTAAATTTGATTTAAAGGTTGAAATTTTGATTGTGTGGAAAATTTCAATTTAATTGGGATTCAAATTAATTTTTGGAGATCCTAATAAGTAAATTGGAATATGACATGAAAATCGAGACACGACCCCTCAGGATAGGCCGACGGACCTTGATGGGGCTACAACCCCTGCCCTCGGGTAGGATGGGGTTGCGGCAGCCCTTGTGCAGGCCAACACCACCCACGGCCGCAGGCTTGACCTGCAGCCAAGGGTGGCCGTGGCCTGCCCAAGGCTAGCCGCAGCCTGGGCGTGCAGCCTCTAGCTGCAGGCGCTACCTACAGCCTGCCGGCTGCTGCGCCCAGCCTGGGCATGCAGCCTCGCGCTGCAGGCTTGGCCTGCAGCCCGGCAAGGCTACACATAGGGGGCAGCCGTGGGCTGCCAGCCCCTTTGGGGCTGGTGGCTACCCACGGCAGCTGCAGCCTTCGGGGGCGGCGGTGCGATGGTCCAAAAATCAAAAAATTTTGATTTTTAAATTTGAGATTTAATTTGAAAGCATGTTTAAAAATATGTAATTGAAAATTTGAAAATTTTGAAATTACATATCATTATACATGATGTTTAAAATTGTTTAAAATTTGAATTGGAAATTTAAATTTGAAATTCGTATTTGAAATTTGAATTTGAAATTTAAATTTTTGGAGATTTAAATTTTAAATAATTCTTGTGATGAGAAATAAATGGAGAGGCTACATAAAGATGGATACAAGAAGACGGAACAAAATTCAAGACCCAAAGAATGCTTTGGATGGAATTTTGTAATCTTTATTTTCTTTGTTCTAGGATGGAACGATGGCTTGGTTATTCTGTCAATTATTTTTTCTGTGACATGTCATAGATGTGTAAATATGTATTGATGGATGTTTTATATGCATATTTGATAACATGTCATATAGGATAGGTGAGTGCCGCTCATACTATATTGATCATACATAATTTGTCAAAAACTTGCATGTTTTTCAAAATATTGAGTGGGAGAGGGTTCCAAACAAAACCCACGGCCTCCATTGTTGATCCATATGTGAAAGCATGGTAACGCCTCGCGTTAGTTCTGCCCTGACCACACCCCTCGGTAGGTGTTTACCGCCGCCGGTATACTAGATTGGATCTCCTACGTGGAAAACGTGTTCAGGTACGATCCTATTCATGACCACCCCTCGGTGGCTTGGTAGGATGTGGATCGGGCTACGTAAACAATGGTTATACACTCAAGACTCGTTTAGTTATTAACCTTCCCTAGAAACTCTGTTAACTAAACTGGTGGCCAAATAAGCGGTTATTAATATATGTCTTAACCTTGGAGGATTTAAGGCAACATATATTAATTGGACGGGGTCCATATTCCGGCTATTTGTTTCCATGACCACCCCTCGGTGGCTTGGGGCAATAGGTGCTGAGAATTACCGTTGCAATGCTACATGTTTTTCAACTTTCATGTAGGAACATACTTGTATGTTTTATTTGCTAAATTATCTGTATATTTGCTTGGGCTTTGTAATGATGTCTAGTATAATTTTATTTCAGTTCAAAATGTCACCAACACCCCTCATTTCGATACTTACTGAAAATAAGTTGAATGGCGATAATTATAAAGATTGGAAAAGAAATCTATTAATAGTTCTCAGCTGCGAGAGACACAAGTTCGTACTGGACGAACCATGCCCACCTGGGCCCAAACCTGACACACCACTTGAGGAGGTCCCGGTTGCCTATAATCATTGGAGAGAATCCAATGAAATAGCTTGATGCTACATCCTTGCTAGCATGACGAGTGCTTTACAAAAGCAGCATGAGACTTATCGAGTTGCTGGGGAGATCATGGAAAATCTGGAGGACATGTTCGGAGGCTAAGAAAAATTGGCTCAACAGTCCGCTATCACCAGCATTATGAACTCTAAGCAAAAGGCGGGTACTCTGGTGAAGGACCATATGATCACTCTAATGGGATTCTTCGCTGAGGCTGCCGAGAATAGTGCTGAGTTGGACTACAAAACCCAGATCGAGATGGTGTTCAAGACTCTGTCTAAAGATTTTGTGGGGTTTAAGGCCGCATACAATCTGGTGACAAAGGAGTTAGGACTAACTGAGCTCATGAAGCAACTACAGGCTTATGAGCGGATGATCAGGGATGAGGATGTGGTCCGACCTAAAGGTGAGGCCAATTTGACGGAATCTTCCAATCCCTCACGGAAGAGGAAGAGGCCAAATAAGAAGCAAGTGGCTTCTAGTTCTTCTAATCCTCCTGTCTCAGACGGGAAGAAGAAGAAGAAGAACAAGAAGCCGAAGGACCCTAAAAAGTCCAAATGCTTCCATTGTGGGAAGGTAGGTCACTTCAAGAAGGCTTGCCGGGTATTCCTAGCCGCCAAGGGCAAGGAAGGTAAGGAACTTCATTACTTGGAAGCGTGTTTGGTGGAAGAATTGAAAGACACTTGGGTCATTGATTCGGGCGCCACTAATCATGTTTGTGTTTTTATGCAGGGGTTCATGGAAACGAGAAGTCTACATGATAGGAGCCTCTCGTTGCGGACTGGAGATGGTAGCTTTGTGGTGGCTGAGGCAGTGGGAGATGTTTACCTTTATTTTGATCAATTTAGGTTTATTTTACTAAAAGACTGTTTTTATGTTCCTAATTTTAGGAGGAACCTTATATCGGTAGCTTGTTTAATAAAGGATTCTTATTTAGTTTCTTTTAGTAAAAGAGTGGATATTCGTAGAAATAAGTCTTTTATCTGTTCTGGATGGATGGATGGAAACCTATATTTGATCAAACCAAAGATGTACTCACTGCTTGACACTGAATTAATTGATAACTCTAAAAGGTTGAAAGTTTCTCACTCTAACAAGGCGTATCTTTGGCATTTAAGACTTGGTCATATTAATCAAGATAGGATTCAAAGATTGGTGAAAGACGGTCCTCTGGAATCTCTGGAGGAGGTACGACTTCCCCAATGTGAGTCTTGTCTAGAGGGTAAAATGACTAAGAGGTCTTTTGGAGCTAAGGGTGCAAGGGCTCAGGAGCTCTTAGAAATTGTGCACACTGACGTATGTGGCCCCATGAACGTCACAGCATGAGGAGGGTTCGAGTATTATGTCTCTTTTATAGATGATTACTCGAGGTATGGATATGTGTATCTGATGCACCGCAAGAGCGAAACCTTTGACAAGTTCAAAGAGTATCATGCTGAAGTGGAAAAGCAATTGGATAAACCCATAAAGACACTTCGATCTGATCGAGGTGGCGAATACCTCTCCGATGAATTTCTAGGACATCTTATAGAGAATGGGATATTATCCCAATTGACTGCACCTGGTACTCCACAACAGAATGGTGTAGCCGAAAGGAGAAACAGGACCTTATTGGATATGGTACGGTCCACGATGAGTTATTCAACGCTGCCATTATCATTTTGGGGATATGCTTTACAAACGGCATGCTATATTCTGAACCAGGTTCCGAGCAAATCAATTCCTAGAACTCCGTATGAATTGTGGCATGGCAGGAAGCCTTCCCTTGGACATATGAGAATATGGGGCTGCCCGGCACATGTACTGGATGGGGATGCGAAAAAGTTGGAACCAAGATCAGAATTGTGCATGTTTGTAGGGTATCCAAAAGGAACTAAAGGAGGTCTGTTCTATAACCCGAAGGAACAAAAAGTCATTGTCTCAACCCATGCGACATTCTTGGAGGAAAGTCACATGAATGACTTTAAGCCTCGAAGCAAAGTGGTGCTAGAGGAGTTATCGGGTGAAAGAACTGCTCCATAGATTTCAGTCTTGGACGCAAGTCCGAGTTCCAGTGAAAGACCTGCAGACGATCAACAATTTAGGGTGCCTCGTCGTAGTAGGAGGGTTTCTAGGAAACCTAATTTCTTCATGTATGATGCTGAGGTATACCAGGCCGAGGCTCATGAGCATGAGGATGATCCGGTCACTCATGATGAAGCTGTAAATGATGTTGATTCTAAATCTTGGAAACAGGCTATGAACAATGAGATGGATTCTATGAAATCCAACTCTGTTTGGGAACTTATAGATTTGCCAGATGGGATAAAACCCATTGAATGCAAATGAGTCTACAAAAGAAAGAAGGATGCGGAAGGGAGAGTGGAAACTTTCAAAGCTAGACTGGTTGCAAAGGGATACACGCAAAAGGCTGGAATCGATTACGATGAAACCTTTTCCCCTATTGCTATGCTGAAGTCTATCCGTATTCTTCTGTCCATTACTGCGGCTCTCGATTACGAGATCTGGCAAATGGATGTCAAGACGGCATTCTTAAATGGCCATCTTGAAGAGTGTATCTATATGATACAGCCCGAAGTGTTCGTAGCAAAAAGCCAAGAAAGGAAAGTCTACAGGTTGTTTAGATCCATTTATGGATTAAAGCAAGCATCCCGCTCATGGAACCAGTGGTTTGATCAAGCGATTAAGACATTTGGTTTTGAGTAGAACGTTGATGAACCTTGTGTTTATAAACGTATTAAGGATAGAAAAGTGGTCTTTCTGATACTCTATGTCGATGATATAGTACTCATTGGGAATGATGTAGGGAACTTATCATCGGTCAAGCTTTGGTTACACCAACAGTTTGACATGAAGGACTTGGGAGAAGCTAATTATGTTCTAGGCATTCGTCTCTTCAGAGATCGAAAGAACAAAATGATAGCGTTATCCCAAGCTTCATACATTGATAAAATAATTGACAAATATACAATGCAAGAGGCAAAGAAAGGCTCACACCCTTCTATTGCCGGTCTAATTCTTTCATTAGATGACTGTCCCAAGACATCGGAAGAAAGAGAGCGTATGAGTAAGGTCCCTTATGCATCTGCTGTGGGTAGCCTTATGTACGCTATGCTTTGCACTCGCCCAGACATATGTTTTGCAGTAGGTATGGTGAGTCGATATCAAACAAATCCTAGAACCAAGCACTGGCAAGCTGTAAAGCATATACTCAAGTATCTTAAGAGAACGAGGGATTATATGCTGGTGTATTCTGGAGGGGACCTAACACCTGTAGGATACACGGACTCAAACTTCCAGACTTGTAAGGATTCAAGGAAATCGACATCTGGATCAGTGTTTTTACTCGGAGGAGGCACCATTGTGTGGAGGAGCGTGAAGCAGGGCTGCACAGCTGACTCTACTATGGAGGCTGAGTATGTGGCTACGGCTGAGGCATCTAAAGAAGCGGTTTGGCTCTACAAGTTCTTTAGAGACCTTGAGGTCCTTCCGGGTGTTGATAAGCCAATCACACTTTACTGTGATAATACAGGGGCTATTGCCAACACAAGGGAATCTCGGCACCACAAGAGGACCAAGCACATCGATCGGAGATATCACATTATTAGAGGGCATGTAGAGACAGGACAAGTGGATGTATGTAAGATCGCGTCCGAGGACAACATCGTTGATCCCTTTACTAAGACTTTGGTGGCTAGAAGCTTTGAGACGCATGTAGAGGCGATGGGGATGCGTAACATGGCACATCTACTGGCTTAGGGCAAGTGGGAGATTGTTAGGAAATGCCCTAAGTATTAGAGACATTTTGACGTATTCATTTTGAACTGGATAATAAAATTATATATAGAGGTTATTCATTACATTGCTATCTGTCCTCGTCTTATTTACATGTTAAAGTAAATGTAAGCAAATATGGCTCACTGACTGCTTGTGTTAAAACTGTTAGAACGTTGCATGCAATGGACTTTTGTATGCGAGAAGACAATGTTCTAAAGTTAGC
Organism: Antiaris toxicaria; assembly: GCA_035233585.1. Taxonomy (NCBI): domain Eukaryota; kingdom Viridiplantae; phylum Streptophyta; class Magnoliopsida; order Rosales; family Moraceae; genus Antiaris; species Antiaris toxicaria. The sequence goes on along the minus strand of CP141156.1, from coordinate 99,759,330 downwards.
GGTCTAAACTATGGTCTGTAGTCTATGGGGTTAGACCGAGCATCTAACTCATGTTAAGACTATTATGTTGTCTAAAGCCTTGGAGGGGACGGTTTGTCTTGACTGTCTGGAGCTGGACTCTGAAGTAGAGACATGGATATGTTGCTTGGTGGTGACATATTAGACCGGGACTAAAGCGTGATTGATCTATGTAGTCCGCTATGAGTGGATCAATCTGCTTTTGACGTTCATTGTACAATAACCTTAATCCTGAGTAAATGAACTACTTCATGTATATGACTTGTGTACTTTGATGTTCCAATGGCTAAAGCGTCTCAGAGGTAGTAAGCTTATAGACCGGTTCGTTGGGTGCACGACTTGTATACGATGAAGGGTTTGTTTGCAGATATCGGAATCATAGCTCTAAGGAGTTAAAGGTATCCTCTTAAAGGCATTATACTGAATGTGAAAATGGACAAGGCCTTGGGTCGTCTGCTGGCCGGATGACTTCTTATTCACACATGGTGAATAATCATTTTCTTAATTCGGTAGTATAATGGAACTTTAAGATAGCCTGATCAGTAGAATTAAACGGACTTTGACCTAAGGCTGATCATGGATATCATATGAGGGTTTTGCATATATGACAAGGTCGTTGGATAGTTGCTCGTCACAGGCTTACGTAATACGGTATATAATTGGGAGTTCAGTTTCAGGTTTATAGTGGTGTGACTCTGAAACTAGTGATCATATGATTGAGTTGTTCGGTAAAGAATGATGATCATATGGAATCACAGGAGCCCGATTATATATGTCCAATCAGTCCCTCTACTAGCTCCACATAATTCCTTAACATTTGCAAATTGATTTGTGTATGCTATTGGCTAGTTTATTATGCATGGATGGTGATGACACAGGATTAGGATGGTAGACAAGATTCTCTCCGGTTGGATTAAGATTTTGTTTTGGATAATAGAGTACACAATTATTCGAACTCCAAATAAAGTTGCCATGATTTTATTTGAGATTGGATTGGAGTTGTAGAAAATTATCCATGAGAACAAGAATTTGAAACACAACCGTTTTGGGGATTTTGAAATTTGAATTTTGAAATTTGAAATTTGAATTTTGAATTTGAAATTTGAATTTGAAATTCGAATTTGAAATTTGAATTTGAAATTTAAATTTGAAATTTGAAATTTGAAATTTGAAATTTGAATTTGAAATTCGAATTTGAAATTTGAAATTCAAATTTTGAATCACAGTCCAAGTGGGATTCGAATTTGTTATGGAAAATCCACAAGGTTTGAAATTCGAATTTGAGTTGGATTTGGAGAGGATAATCTTGTTAGAATCCTACTTGAATTTTGAATCTAAATCCTAACAAAAGTGGACGAAATTTTTGAGGATAATCCTCAATGGAATTTCGGTTTTTGTGGATAAGGTTCAAGCGAAAAATTCAAGTTTCAATCCTAGTTGAATTTGGATTCTCTCCTTCCCTGAAAAGTGGCCGAAATTATGGAGGAAATCTCCTAGGAAAATTTGGTTATTTTGGATAAGGTTGAGATAAGATTCAAGCTTGAAAATCCTAGTGGAATTTTGATTCTCCCTTGTCCTAAATGTGGCCGAATTTTTGGAGGAAAAATCTCCCAGGAAATTTCTGATTTTTTTGGTTGAAAAAGGGAGATAAAATTCTAGTTAAAATCTTGTTTTGATTTGGATTGGATTTATCCTTAAAAAACTGAATTTTATTGTTGGGATTTTCCCATGGAAAAATTCAGATTTTATGCTTATGGATAAGGGAGAATATCTTTTCCTAATCCAATTCGAATTCAGAGAATCACCTCATGCAGGTCTATAAATAGAGGTCTTGCCACTCCAGTTCTCTTAGACCACAGACTCTCAGGTGAGCAGGCTTATTGTTGCACAGCTCATTGTGACAATAAAGTTCTTTAGAGATCTGGGTGGTCGGAAGAAGACTAGCAGTGCTAGCATACCGATCGAGGTTCAGAGTGCCCACACACTCAGCCATTCGGGAATTGGAGAATAGTAGAGAAGGCTAGTTGGTTGAAGCCTCCGGTCATTCTCCTCCTGCAGATTGGCGTCCTTGAGGTATGAGTTTTAATTGTTGTTGGTTTATTGTATATGGCATCATGAGATATTAATGATCTGAAAAATTTTTATTGTTCCGCTATGCCACTCTAATACGTTTTTACCGATTTATTTTCCAACACGGCCGCTATGAGCTCAAAACCAAAATATAATGAAGATAATGACCAAAAATTTAATGAAAGCCATAAATGAGCATAATCAAGCATAACTGACACTAACGTTACATATAGTGTATTCAGTCAAAGTTGACGTGAATAGTATCCAGTCAAAGTCAAAGTTACTATTCATTAGTCAAAAGTTAAAATTACTATTCATACTATTCATAGGAAATTTTATTATTGATGCTTTTGAATCTAAATGATTCATAGTATGTATGTTTGAATTTACTGAGCCTATTAGCTCACCAGTTTGTTCATGTTGCAGGTAAGAAACCTGTCGAGTAGATACTCTGGATGGCGGCAAGATATGCGGTGCCATTGGGATAGAGAATTCCACTGTGGATTATGGTCCTGCTACCAGTCTTCTGCTGAGCTTTGAAAGAGGGAATTTGAAGAAAATTTATTTTGATATACAAAGTTGAGAAAATGTATTTATGTAAATTATGTTGTATTATAAAAAGACAACTAAAGTATAGTTTTAAATTTTACATGGCTTTCATACAAGGCTTTCATGCAAGAAAAGTATTTTGGAAAAAAACAATGAGCTCCAAAATACAAAGATTTAACAAAAATGAAAGAATGTTTTGATGACTCAATGAGGTTCATGGGCTGTCGCAATCGGCTATAGAGTTGGATTGTAACAAGTTCGCATGGCCAAAATTAAGGGCGTCACACACGAAGGGTATTTTAGAAAATGAGGGGTAAAATGTGATCAGGGTTTGAAAACCAGAGCCCCCTCGGTGACCTAGGCCGGGGAAAGGATGACATACGTTTTAAGGAGTAGTGAAACATCCATTCGGAGCCTCGAAAAGTAAGAAAAAGAGGATTAACGACCGAGGATCGGAATAGTATCACTTGAGAGTCGATGAATAGTGAATCAAGAATTTGCAGCAATTACTTCTGTAAAAACATGGTAAGGCCTAAGAAAAATTATTTTATGATTTTTGGACATAGAAAATCCCGACAGAACGTTAAAGTGAAAATGTTACGGTCCACAGACCTGTCAGGGGCAAAACATTCATTTTGATAAAAAATTTTAGGAATGTCAAAAAAGGACCGTTAGGGCCTTAGAATAGCTTAATTAAAATTCTAAAGGCCAAAATTAAGTTTTTAGTCAAGGAAAAGTAGATTTAAGAAGAGGAATCACGCTAGGAATGAAATGGTTATTTTGTCAAAAGTTAAGGACGAAATGGTCATTTTGCCAAAAATTAGAAAAAAGAGCGTTAAGGCTTGGAATAGTATCCTAAGGCATTAATTAAGATTTTAAAGGCTAGAATCAAGTTTTAAGTTGAATAAAAGTAAGAAAATCCCATTAAGGATAAATTGGTCATTTTGGCCAAAAATTTAGGAAATGATCAAAACGAACCATTAGGGCTTTAAATGTGGCGGCCCGCCCCTCGTAGAGATGATACAATACTATTACAGTTAAGTTTTATCGCTAACTGCGATAGATTGTACTCTCATGGGTCGTCGGCTAATCTATCTCTCTTTAAATCATGACGTTTTTGAGTAAATTTTTTTTTTTAAACATCATGTAAAACATTTTTCACTATTTACTTTGTTTGTAAGTACAAAGTAATTTACATAATACAGTACTTTCGTAAAATATATATTATTCCAAAAGACTGTTTCTTTTTCCCTTTTCTTTTATCACTCAGCGGAAAGACTATGGCAGGACCGTATCCCTCGCCTCCTATCCCATTTGACACGCGCCATCCCGTCCGCCATCTAGTCAAACAAAGCTACTGAGCTGGTCACTTACCTGCAACATAAGCAAAAATGGTGAGCTACAGGCTCAGTAAGTTCAAACATGCAAGAAATAAAATTTCTATGAATAGTACTATTCATAATAAATAGTAACATTGACCACTATTCATATGTAAATAGTAACTTTGACCACTATTCATTATGAATAGTAAGTTTGACCACAACACAGTATATCAACAGTACATCTACCGCAATGTTAGTACTCTCACGAAACTGTCTTATGCTCAATTATGGCATAGTTTCAGTTTTAGGTAATTATCTTTGATTACGTTCTGGTTTTGAGCTCAGGTTGACAGTACCATTTAAGTGCACATGACTGGGAGCGGTACATTAGTTCTGATCTCCACAGCCTTAATCTCATAGCCCGAAGGCAAAATTATACATGACTGGGAGTGGTACATTAGTGCTGACCTTCACAGCCTTAATCTCATAGCCCCGAAGGCAAAGTTACCTCCCTGTACAGAAGGCTGGTACGCCAAAAGTGGGTTCATTACCGACTTTTTAACATTCTAACCCGGTGACTTCATATTGCCCCGTGGTTAGGAATGGTTCACATTTTAATTTTAGGTGAGTGAGTTTCATTAACCTCGCTCTAGTGTCCGAAGCACGATTTATTATGTGTCCCATTGTTAATAGTACCTGTAGCACATTTGGTCTCTCTCTCTACTCTATAATAGAGCCCATAGCACATATGTATCTAACTTATAGTTAGTACATCAAAGTTAGCAATAATAATGCTATATGTTACAGACAGGTAAATGTCTGAATTTACCATATCAGTTTCTTCCCATTTTCTCTCTTGGATCTTTGATCGCCCTCCTCGTAGGTCGATTTTGGGATCCTACAGACAAAACTTTTTCTGTTAATTTCATTTCCAGTTATAGCTTTTTTTTCATTAAAAAGCTTAAATAAAACCTATTTATAACTTTTTAGGCTTTATTTATCATTTTCCCCATTTTTCTCAACTTTTACAAAATTATGATTTTGCCCTTATATTTTGGCAAAATTGCAATTATGCTCCTCACGGAATTTTCTCGATCCAGACTGCATTTTGGCTTTCAGGATCTTTTCTGACTTTTGTCTATTTATTACTGGGTTCGTTTCTATTTTATTTCCATTTTTCACCTTCCCGACCCTCGGGAAGCACTATTCCGACCCTTACGTCAGTTTAGTGATTTTCTATCGTTTCGGAGCCTCAAATGGACGTTTTACTAATATTTAAAACGTTCATTTAGACGTTCCCGATCTAGGTTTTTGAGGCTCGGATTTTCCGTACCTGACTTGGACCTTTACTTCGTTTCCTAAAAACACCCCCCCCTCGGGGTCGGTTTTTCAGTTTTACTCACGTTTTACATTTTTAAGGGGATGGGTTACTATTCACGAACCACCCCTTAGGTTTTCCTTATTCAATTTTCCTTTAGGGACTCGGGTTTCTGACCCGACCCTAAACTTTTATTTTTAATTCCCTTTTTACCCCAAATGCCGTTTTCGAAATTTCGGTAGCATTTCGGCGTAAATTTAAGGCTACCGGCGTTAGGTACGCCTCGAACTATATGTACCTGCCACGTACTATACCACAAGCCTATTTTATGTAAAAGTTTTCCAAACTTTTACGTAAAAGCTCACAAATTTTAGTTCACATTTTGAACCACATTACACAAAATTTCTTTCAATTTTACCCTTGGTTTTGGCCACGGTTTTCACACTCAAAACCTAACCAAAACTTCTCAATTTTTCCACCAAATTTTGAGCTATTCCAATGTCATTATCTAGCACATTTTCAAGCCAATTTCAATGCCTTTTTTTCAACAAAATTCCTAGGGTTTTTCATCATTACAACCCACGGCCAATTAAGAGAAACATACACCAATTTTTTTGTTTCATGCTTTCAATCATAAATCCATCATTTCCATAATAAAATGCATGATTTAAATCATCCAAACATCAAGTAAATCATGCAAAAATTTTTCACCAAACCCTAATTGCAAGCCACGGCCACTTTAGGGAAATTTAACACCAAAATTTTTCCAAGCTTGATAACCACACAAATCATGTTTTACATTTAACCAAAACATGATTTAAAGCATTTCCACACTTAAACAAGAACAATTCATCAACAACTACCCATGGTAACCCATGGTTTTACCCTTGGAAAACCAACCAAAATTTTGTTTTTCTTTAAACAAAATGCATGGTTTTTCTTCTAATCACACCCTTAACAAAACCCAAGCACCAAATCAACCAAAACAAACCAAAAATTTTCTCATTTTCTCACTATTCATCCCACGGATTTTAGGGAGAAAACAAGCCAAAAATTACAAACCAAAGAAGGTTACCTTGCTTTCTTGCTTCCTTTGTCTTCAATGAAGTGTTTGACACCACTTTTGGGAAGGAAACTTGGAATATTTGCTTGGTTCCTCTTGGTTGCTCACGTATTCACCATGGAGAACACTTAGAAAATTTTTTTTCTTATGTTTTGGCTTTGAAATGGCTACGGCCACTTTGTTCAAAACTTTACTGACTTAAGTGCTAAAGGAACCAATTAATTTGACTTCCAACCAATCAAAATGCAACACTTTTCAAGCCATTTCTTTCCAAATTTTTCAAAAAATAAAAGGATGGAATTTTGGCCAAATCTTGGCTTTTAGATCAAAAAGTGATTTAATCTTGGCCATTAATGCCACCAACCACCTTAATTTTCACATTTAATAAATTTGCTTTATGATGTCATAAATGCAAAGTAATATGTTGACTTTGACTTTACTATTCACATTAAAGGTGGAAAAGCTAAAAATGGGACATTAGCCCCTAAGCTCAAAATTAAGAAGTCAAACATAGAATTTTAATGTTTTATTAAGCTTTACATATGAAATAAGTATGGAAAATAATCGTGGCTATTTCGGCTATAAGGACCTGATCCAGACGCGATGAAAGATCGTCTGCTGACCCAGAAAGTGAAAAGGGAAATATTAGCGAAGTATCTATAAGTTCAAGCATTTTCATTGTCTATAACATGAATTGACTATCATGTTTAAAGAAAAGTTTCTTACTTGCATATTATGGAAATTGTTCAATTGTGACATGACATTTTAACAAGTTCATGAAGTTGAAAAGAATGATAAGTTAAAGTAAAGGAAGATAAAAATAAGAAAGATAATAAGATTGAAGATTTAAATGTTGGCGTACTGGCCTCCCTATAAGGTGAGGTTTTATGTTTAAGGCATCCACCTCAGTGTGGTGCTACCCCGAAGGTGTGGTAGTTAAAGGCGTTTATGGCCTGACCTCTACCTCTGTAAGGACCGCCCCGTTCATGTAACCTAATTCCCATATAATGAGAAATAGAGGAATAATTTGATGCCTTTTAGTCAAATTAATTAACACGGTCAGGTACACGACCGTGTAAGTGGCCGTGTACTGCTCAGGTAGACGAACGTGTTTCCAAGACATGGCCATGTTGAGCAATCTCAACTGGTACATGCCTGTGTTGCCTTATACACACCCGTGTAAGAACCCGTGTAGAAGGCCGTGTATTTGTTAGGAAATGCCCTAAGTATTAGAGACATTTTGATGTATTCATTTTGAACTGGATAATAAAATTATACTTAGAGGTTATTCATTACATTGCTATCTGTCCTCGTCTTATTTACATGTTAAAGTAATTGTAAGCAAATATGGCTCACTGACTGCTTGTGTTAAAACTGTTAGAACGTTGCATGCAATGGATTTTTGTATGCGAGAAGACAATGTTCTAAAGTTAGCAGTCTAAACTATGGTCTGTAGTCTATGGGGTTAGACCGAGCATCTAACTCATGTTAAGACTATTATGTTGTCTAAAGCCTTAGAGGGGACGGTCTGTCTTGACTGTCTGGAGCTGGACTCCCAAGTAGAGACATGGATATGTTGCTTGGTGGTGACATATTAGACCGGGACTAAAGCGTGATTGATCTACGTAGTCTGCTATGAGTGGATCAATCTGCTTTTGACGTTCATTGTGCAATAACCTTAATCCTGAGTAAATGAACTACTTCATGTATATGACTTGTGTACTTTGATGTTCCAATGGCTAAAGCGTCTCAGAGGTAGTAAGCTTATAGACCGGTTCGTTGGGTGCATGACATGTATACGATGAAGGGTTTGTTTGCAGATATCGGAATCATAGCTCTGAGGAGTTAAAGGTATCCTCTTAAAGGCATTATACTGAATGTGAAAATGGACAAGGCCTTGGGTCGTCTGCTGGGCGGATGACTTCTTATTCACATATGGTGAATAATCATTTTCTTGATTCGGTAGTATAATGGAACTTTAAGATAGCCTGATCAGTAGGATTAAACGGACTTTGACCTAAGGCTGATCATGGATATCATATGAGGGTTTTGCATATATGACAAGGTCATTGGATGGTAGCTCGTCACAGGCTTACGTAATACGGTATATAATTGGGAGTTCAGTTTCAAGTTTATAGTGGTGTGACTCTGAAATTAGTGATCATATGATTGAGTTGTTCGGTACAGAATGATGATCATATGGAATCACGGGAGCCCGATTATATATGTCCAATCAGTCCCTCTACTAGCTCCACATAATTCCTTAACGTTTGGCAAATTGATTTGTGTATGCTATTGGCTAGTTTATTATGCATGGATGGTGATGACACAGGATTAGGATGGCAGACAAGATTCGCTCCGGTTGGATTCAGATTTTGTTTTGGATAATAGAGTACACAATTATTCGAACTCCAAATAAAGTTGCCATGATTTTATTTGAGATTGGATTGGAGTTGTAGAAAATTATCCATGAGAACAAGAATATGAAATACAACCGTTTTGTGGAATTTGAAATTTGAATTTTGAAATTTGAAATTTGAAATTTGAATTTTGAAATTTGAAATTTGAATTTTGAATTTGAAATTTGAATTTGAAATTTGAATTTGAAATTCGAATTTGAAATTTGAATTTGAAATTTAAATTTGAAATTTGAAATTTGAAATTTGAAATTTGAATTTGAAATTTGAATTTGAAATTTGAAATTCAAATTTTGAATCACAGTCCAAGTAGGATTCGAATTTATTGTGGAAAATCCACAAGGTTTGAAATTCGAATTTGAGTTGGATTTGGAGAGGATAATCTTGTTAGAATCCTACTTGAATTTTGAATCCAAATCCCAACAAAAGTGGGCGAATTTTTTGAGGATAATCCTCAATGGAAAATTCGGTTTTTGTAGATAAGATTCAAGGGAAAATTCAAGTTTCAATCCTAGTTGAATTTGGATTCTCTCCCTCCCTAAAAGTGGCCGAAATTTTAGAGCCTTAATCCTAGGAAATTCGGTTATTTTTGGATAAGGTTGAGATGAGATTTAGCTTGAAAAATCCTAGTGGAATTTTGATTCTTCCTTATCCTAAAAGTGGCTGAAAATTTGGAGAAGATTTTCTCCTAAAGATTTCGGATTTTTTGGTTGAAAAAGGGAGATAAAATTCTAGTTAAAATCTTGTTTAGATTTGGATTGGATTTGTCCTAGGAAAACCGAATTTAATTGTGGAGATTCTCCCTTGGAAAATTCAGATTTTTTGGTTTGGATAAGGGAGAAAATCTTTTCCTAGTCCAATTCGAATTCAGAGAATCACCTCATACAGGTCTATAAATAGAGGTCCTGCCACTCCAGTTCTCTCAGACCACAGACTCTCAGGTGGGCAGGCTTATTATTGCACAGCTCATCGTGACAATAAAGTTCTTTAGAGATCTGGGTGGTCGGAAGAAGACTAGCAGTGCTAGCATACCGATCGAGGTTCAGAGTGCCCACACACTCAGCCATTCGGGAATTGGAGAATAGTAGAGAAGGCTAGTTGGTTGAAGCCTCCGGTCATTCTCCTCCTGCAAGATTGGCGTCCTTGAGGTATGAGTTTTAATTGTTGTTAGTTTATTGTATATGACATCATGAGATATTTAACGATCTAAAAATTTTTATTGTTCCGCTGCGCCATTCTGATACGTTTTTACCGGTTTATTTTCCTTCAATTGGTATCAGAGCCATCTCATGACTATGCCATGTACATAAATTAGACAATTACTTAGTCTTTTTATTTATGTATGGATTTGATATTTAGAGAGTGGCATTCTAGGGTTCCTTTATGTTGTTATCATGTATTATGTATAAAGTATGTGGTTATTTTAATTTTTTGAATTATTATAAGCATGCTTGTTTATACCGGTTATGGTTCCTTAGAATTTAGAAAAATTGTATCTAGGAATTTTTTATGTAACCATGGGAGCAGTTTATTAACACTGTGTTTTTCCCATGGATTTTAATTCTTATCTCTTAGTTTTTTTATGGTTAGAATTTTTGTACACCGGAAACGGTTTAGGAAATTTTATAATTATTCTTGGAGGAGATTGAAGATTGAAGATCGTAATTTATTTTTCCCAAAAGTTAAATTTAATTTAAAGATTGAAATTTTGATTGTGTGGAAAATTTCAATTTAATTAGGATTCAAATTAATTTTTTGGAGATCCTAATAGGTAAATTAGAATATGGCACGAAAATCGAGACACGACCCCTCGGGATAGGCCGACAAACCTTGGTGGGGCTGCAGCCCCTGCCCTCGGGCAGGATGGGGCTGCGGCAGCCCCTGTGCAGGCCCACACCACCCACGGCCGCAGGCTCTGCCTGCAACCAGGGGTGGCCGTGGCCTGCCCAAGGCTGGCCGCAGCCTGGGCGTGCAGCCTCTGGCTGCAGGCGCTGCCTGCAGCCTGCCGGCTGCTGCGCCCAGTCTGGGAGTGCAGCCTGGTGCTACAGGCTTGGCCTGCAGCCCGGCAGGCTGCACAAGGGGTGGCCGTGGGCTGCCAGCCCCTCCAGGGTTGGTGGCTGCCCACGGCGGCTGCCGCCTACGGGGGCGGCGGTCCGACAGTCCAAAAATCAGAAAATTTTGATTTTTAAATTTGAGATTTAATTTTAAATCATGTTTAAAAATATGTAATTGAAAATTTGAAATTTTTGAAATTACATATTATTACACATGATGATTAAAATTGTTTAAAATTTGAATTAGAAATTTAAATTTGAAATCGAATTTGGAGTTTGAATTTGAAATTTAAATTTTTGGAACTTTAAATTTTAAATAATTCTTGGGATGAGAAATAAATGGAGAGGCTACATAAAGATGGATACAAGAAGACGGAACAAAATTCAAGACCCAAAGAATGCTTTGGATGGAATTTTGTAATCTTTATTTTCTTTGTTCTAGGATGGAACCATAGCTTGGTTATTCTGTCAATTATTTTTTCTGTGATATGTCATGGATGTATAAATATGTATTGATGGATGTTTTGTATGCATATTTGATAACATGTCATATAGGATAGGTGAGTGCCGCTCATACTATATTGATCATACATAATTTGTCAAAACTTGCATGTTTTTTCAAAATATTGAGTGGGAGAGGGTTTCAAACAAAACCCACGGCCTCCATTGTTGATCCATATGTGAAAGCATGGTAACGCCTCGCGTCAGTTCTGACCTGACCACACCCCTCGGTAGGTGTTTACCGCCGCCGGTATACTAGATTGGATCTCCTATGTGGAAAACGTGTTCGGGTGCGATCCTATTGATGACCACCCCTCGGTGGCTTGGTAGGACGTGGATCGGGCTACGTAAACAATGGTTATACACTCAAGACTCGTTTAGTTATTAACCTTCCCTAGAAGCTCTGTTAACTAAACTGGCGGCCAAATAAGCGGTTATTAATATATGTCTTAACCTTGGAGGATTTAAGGTAACATATATTAATTGGACGGGGTCCATGTTCCGGCTATTTGTTCTCATGACCACCCCTCGGTGGCTTGGGGCAATAGGTGCTGAGAATTACCGTTGCAATGCTACATTTTTTTCAAGTTTCATGTAGGAACATACTTGTATGTTTTATTTGCTAAATTATCTGCATATTTGCTTGGGCTTTGTAATGATGTCTAGTATAATTTTATTTCAGTTCAAAATGTCACCGACACCCCTCATTTCGATACTTACTGAAATTAAGTTGAATGGCGATAATTATAAAGATTGGAAAAGAAATCTATTAATAGTTCTCAGCTGCGAGAGACACAAGTTCGTACTGGACGAACCATGCCCACCTGGGCCCAAACCTGACACACCACTTGAGGAGGTCCCGGTTGCCTATAATCGTTGGAGAGAATCCAATGAGATAGCTCGATGCTACATCCTTGCTAGCATGACGAGTGCTTTACAAAAGCAGCATGAGACTTATCAAGTTGCTGGGGAGATCATGGAAAATCTCGAGGACATGTTCGGAGGCCAAGAAAAATTGGCTCGACAGTCCGCTATCACCAGCATTATGAACTCCAAGCAAAAGGCTGGTGCTCCGGTGAAGGACCATATGATCACTCTAATGGGATTCTTCGCTGAGGCTGCCGAGAATGGTGCTGAGTTAGACTACAACACCCAGATCGAGATGGTGTTCAAGACTCTGTCTAAAGATTTTGTGGGGTTTAAGGCCGCATACAATCTGGCGACAAAGGAGTTAGGACTTACCGAGCTCATGAAGCAACTACAGGCTTATGAGCGGATGATCAGGGATGAAGATGTGGTCCGACCTAAAGGAGAGGCCAATTTGGCGGAATCTTCCAATCCCTCACGGAAGAGGAAGAGGCCAAATAAGAAGCAAGTGGGTTCCAGTTCTTCTAATCCTCCTGTCTCGGACGGGAAGAAGAAGAAGAAGAACAAGAAGCCAAAGGACCCTAAAAAGTCCAAATGCTTCCACTGTGGGAAGGTAGGTCACTTCAAGAAGGCAGCCTCCAAGGGCAAGGAAGGTAAGGAACTTCATTACTTAGAAGCGTGTTTGGTGGAAGAATCGAAAGACACATGGGTCATTGATTCGGGCGCCACTAATCATGTTTGTGTTTCTATGCAGGGGTTCGTGGAAACGAGAAGTCTACATGATAGGAGCCTCTCGTTGCGGACTGGAGATGGTAGCTTTGTGGTGGCTAAGGTAGTGGGAGACATTCATCTTTATTTTGATCAATTTAGGTTTATTTTATTGAAAGACTGTTTTTATGTTCCTAATTTTAGGAGGAACCTTATATCGGTAGCTTGTTTAATAAAGGATTCTTATTCAGTTTCTTTTAGTAAAAGAGTTGATATTCGTAGAAATAAGTCTTTTATCTGTTCTGGATGGATGGATGGAAACCTATATTTGATCAGACCAAAGATGTACTCACTGCTTGACACTGAATTAATTGATAACTCTAAAAGGTTGAAAGTTTCTCACTCTAACAAGGCATATCTTTGGCATTTAAGACTTGGTCATATTAATCAGGATAGGATTCAAAGATTGGTGAAAGACGGTCCTCTGGAATCTCTGGAGGAGGTACGACTTCCCCAATGTGAGTCTTGTCTAGAGGGTAAGATGACTAAGAGGTCTTTTGGAGCTAAGGGTACAAGGGCTAAGGAGCTCTTAGAAATTGTGCACACTGACGTATGTGGCCCCATGAACGTCACAGCACGAGGAGGGTTCGAGTATTATGTCTCTTTCATAGATGATTACTCGAGGTATGGATATGTATATCTGATGCACCGCAAGAGCGAAACCTTTGATAAGTTCAAAGAGTATCGTGCGGAAGTGGAAAAGCAATTGGATAAATCCATAAAGACACTTCGATCTGATCGAGGTGGCGAATACCTCTCCGATGAATTTCTAGGACATCTTGTAGAGAACGGGATTTTATCCCAATTGACTGCACCTGGTACTCCACAACAGAATGGTGTAGCCGAAAGGAGAAACAGGACCTTATTGGATATGGTACGGTCCATGATGAGTTACTCAACGCTGCCATTATCATTTTGGGGGCATGCTTTACAAACGGCGTGCTATATTCTGAACCAGGTTCCGAGCAAATCAATTGCTAGAACTCCGTATGAATTGTGGCGTGGCAGGAAGCCCTCCCTTGGACATATGAGAATATGGGGCTGCCCGGCACATGTACTGGATGGGGATGCGAAGAAGTTGGAACCAAGATCAGAATTATGCATGTTTGTAGGGTATCCAAAGGGAACTAAAGGAGGTCTGTTCTATAACCCGAAGGAACAAAAGGTCATTGTCTCAACCCATGCGACATTCTTGGAGGAAAGTCACATGAATGACTTTAAGCCTCGAAGCAAAGTGGTGCTAGAGGAGTTGTCGGGTGAAAGAACTGCTCCACAAATTTCGGTCTTGGACGCAAGTCCGAGTTCCAGTGAAAGACCTGCAGACGATCAACAATTTAGGGTGCCTCGTCGTAGTGGGAGGGTTTCTAAGAAACCTAATTTCTTTATGTATGATGCTGAGGTATACCAGGCTGAGGCTCATGAGTATGAGGAAGATCCGGTCACATATGATGAAGCTATAAAGGATGTTGATTCTAGATCTTGGAAACAGGCTATGAACAATGAGATGGATTCTATGAAATCCAACTCTGTTTGGGAACTTGTAGATTTGCCGGATGGGATAAAACCCATTGGATGCAAATGGGTCTACAAAAGAAAGAAGGATGCGGAAGGGAGAGTGGAAACTTTCAAAGCTAGACTGGTTGCAAAGGGATACACGCAAAAGGCTGGAATCGATTACGAGAAAACCTTTTCGCCTGTTGCTATGCTGAAGTCTATCCGTATTCTTCTGTCCATTGCTGCGGCTCTCGATTACGAGATCTGGCAAATGGATGTCAAGACGGCATTCTTGAATGGCCATCTTGAAGAGTGTATCTATATGATACAGCCCGAAGGGTTCGTAGCAAAAGGCCAAGATAAGAAAGTCTGCAAGTTGCTTAGATCCATTTATGGATTAAAGCAGGCATCCCGCTCATGGAACCAGAGGTTTGATCAAGCGATTAAGACATTTAGTTTTGAGCAGAACGTTGATGAACCTTGTGTTTGTAAACGTATTAAGGATGGAAAAGTGGTCTTTCTGATACTCTATGTCGATGATATACTACTCATTGGGAATGATGTAGGGAACTTATCATCGGTCAAGCTTTGGTTACACCAACAGTTTGACATGAAGGACTTGGGAGAAGCTAATTAGGTTCTAGGCATTCGTCTCTTCAGAGATCGAAAGAACAAAATGATAGCGTTATCCCAAGCTTCATACATAGATAAAATAATTGACAAATATGCAATGCTAGAGGCAAAGAAAGGCTCACAACCTTCTATTGCCGGTTTAACTCTTTCATTGGATGACTGTCCCAAGACATCGGAAGAAAGAGAGCGTATGAGTAAGGTCCCTTATGCATCCGCTGTGGGTAGCCTTATGTACGCTATGCTTTGCACTCACCCGGACATATGTTTTGCAGTAGGTATGGTGAGTCGATATCAAGCGAATCCTGGAACCAAGCACTGGCAAGCAGTAAAGCATATACTCAAGTATCTTAAGAGAACGAGGGATTATATGCTAGTGTATTCTGGAGGGGACCTAACACCCGTAGGATACACGGACTCAGACTTCCAGACTTGTAAGGATTCGAGGAAATCGACATCTGGATCAGTGTTTTTACTCGGAGGAGGCGCCATTGTGTGGAGGAGCGTGAAGCAGGGCTGCACAGCTGACTCTACTATGGAAGCTGAGTATGTGGCTGCGGCTGAGGCATCTAAAGAAGCGGTTTGACTCCGCAAGTTCTTTAGAGACCTTGAGGTCATTCCGGGTGTTGACAAGCCTATCACACTTTACTGTGATAATACAGGGTCTATTGCCAACACAAGGGAATCTCGGCACCACAAGAGGACCAAGCACATCGATCAGAGGTATCACATTATTAGAGGGCATGTGGAGACAGGACAAGTGGATGTATGTAAGATTGCGTCCGAGGACAACATCGCTGATCCCTTTACTAAGACTTTGGTAGCTAGAAGCTTTGAGAGGCATGTAGAGGCGATGGGGATGCGTAACATGGAACATCTGCTGGCTTAGGGCAAGTGGGAGATTGTTAGGAAATGCCCTAAGTATTAGAGACATTTTGATGTATTCATTTTGAACTGGATAATAAAATTATACTTAGAGGTTATTCATTACATTGCTATCTGTCCTCGTCTTATTTACATGTTAAAGTAATTGTAAGCAAATATGGCTCACTGACTTCTTGTGTTAAAACTGTTAGAACGTTGCATGCAATGGATTTTTGTATGCGAGAAGACAATGTTCTAAAGTTAGCAGTCTAAACTATGGTCTGTAGTCTATGGGGTTAGACCGAGCATCTAACTCATGTTAAGACTATTATGTTGTCTAAAGCCTTAGAGGGGACGGTCTGTCTTGACTGTCTGGAGCTGGACTCCCAAGTAGAGACATGGATATGTTGCTTGATGGTGACATATTAGACCGGGACTAAAGCGTGATTGATCTACGTAGTCTGCTATGAGTGGATCAATCTGCTTTTGACGTTCATTGTGCAATAACCTTAATCCTGAGTAAATGAACTACTTCATGTATATGACTTGTGTACTTTGATGTTCCAATGGCTAAAGCGTCTCAGAGGTAGTAAGCTTATAGACCGGTTCGTTGGGTGCATGACTTGTATACGATGAAGGGTTTGTTTGCAGATATCGGAATCATAGCTCTGAGGAGTTAAAGGTATCCTCTTAAAGGCATTATACTGAATGTGAAAATGGACAAGGCCTTGGGTCGTCTGCTGGGCGGATGACTTCTTATTCACATATGGTGAATAATCATTTTCTTGATTCGGTAGTATAATGGAACTTTAAGATAGCCTGATCAGTAGGATTAAACGGACTTTGACCTAAGGCTGATCATGGATATCATATGAGGGTTTTGCATATATGACAAGGTCATTGGATGGTAGCTCGTCACAGGCTTACGTAATACGGTATATAATTGGGAGTTCAGTTTCAGGTTTATAGTGGTGTGACTCTGAAATTAGTGATCATATGATTGAGTTGTTCGGTACAGAATGATGATCATATGGAATCACGGGAGCCCGATTATATATGTCCAATCAGTCCCTCTACTAGCTCCACATAATTCCTTAACGTTTGGCAAATTGATTTGTGTATGCTATTGGCTAGTTTATTATGCATGGATGGTGATGACACAGGATTAGGATGGTAGACAAGATTCTCTCCGGTTGGATTCAGATTTTGTTTTGGATAATAGAGTACACAATTATTCGAACTCCAAATAAAGTTGCCATGATTTTATTTGAGATTGGATTGGAGTTGTAGAAAATTATCCATGAGAACAAGAATATGAAATACAAC
Source organism: Antiaris toxicaria (assembly GCA_035233585.1). Lineage (NCBI taxonomy): Eukaryota > Viridiplantae > Streptophyta > Magnoliopsida > Rosales > Moraceae > Antiaris > Antiaris toxicaria. The sequence goes on along the minus strand of CP141156.1, from coordinate 99,742,069 downwards.
CGTTTTGTGGAATTTGAAATTTGAATTTGAAATTTAAATTTGAAATTTGAAATTTGAAATTTGAAATTTGAATTTGAAATTTGAATTTGAAATTTGAAATTCAAAATTTGAATCACAGTCCAAGTAGGATTCGAATTTGTTGTGGAAAATCCACAAGGTTTGAAATTCGAATTTGAGTTGGATTTGGAGAGGATAATCTTGTTAGAATCCTACTTGAATTTTGAATCCAAATCCCAACAAAAGTGGGCGAATTTTTTGAGGATAATCCTCAATGGAAAATTCGGTTTTTGTAGATAAGATTCAAGGGAAAATTCAAGTTTCAATCCTAGTTGAATTTGGATTCTCTCCCTCCCTAAAAGTGGCCGAAATTTTGGAGCCTTAATCCTAGGAAATTCGGTTATTTTTAGATAAGGTTGAGATGAGATTTAGCTTGAAAAATCCTAGTGGAATTTTGATTCTTCCTTATCCTAAAAGTGGCCGAAAATTTGGAGAAGATTTTCTCCTAAAGATTTCGGATTTTTTGGTTGAAAAAGGGAGATAAAATTCTAGTTAAAATCTTGTTTAGATTTGGATTGGATTTGTCCTAGGAAAACCGAATTTAATTGTGGAGATTCTCCCTTGGAAAATTCGGATTTTTTGGTTTGGATAAGGGAGAAAATCTTTTCCTAGTCCAATTCGAATTCAGAGAATCACCTCATGCAGGTCTATAAATAGAGGTCCTGCCACTCCAGTTCTCTCAGACCACAGACTCTCAGGTGAGCAGGCTTATTGTTGCACAACTCATCGTGACAATAAAGTTCTTTAGAGATCTGGGTGGTCGGAAGAAGACTAGCAGTGCTAGCACACCGATCGAGGTTCAGAGTGCCCACACACTCAGCCATTCGGGAATTGGAGAATAGTAGAGAAGGCTAGTTGGTTGAAGCCTCCGGTCATTCTCCTCCTGCAAGATTGGCGTCCTTGAGGTATGAGTTTTAATTGTTGTTAGTTTATTGTATATGGCATCATGAGATATTTAACGATCTAAAAATTTTATTGTTCCGCTGCGCCACTCTGATACGTTTTTACCGGTTTATTTTCCTTCAGTATTGAGCAGAGAGCCACGGTAAAGACTCTCATAATGCGTGAAACTTAATTACCATGCAACGAGTAATTAAGTTGAAAAATACAATATAATTTCTAGTTGAATAGGTTAAAAGGGACAGTGATGTTTAATTACTATTTATGCAGTGAAAGGGGCAACTAATAGTGAAATCAGTCCACCCTATCATGTGTATAAGTGTATAAGATGCGCAGTGTCAAGAAACTGGTCCAGGTGACCATTTCTTGACATAAGACTGGTGAACAGATCACCAGAATGCTCAAACCGCACATCTGAGCGTAACAGCAATAAAAACCCTACTGGAGGTACGATTTCGAATAATGGTCCAGATGACCTCTTCTCGCCCAGATATTGATAAAATCAGAGTCAGAATGCTCATACTAGTCAGTTGAGTAGAAGACAGTGAATAGTAAATAGTAGAAAAACGCAGTATCAAATTAATGGCCAAGGCAGCCTTAATTTGACCTAAAACTGATATATTAACAGTCAGTAGGCTCAATCTAGTCAATTGGGCATAAAACAAGAATTTTTGTCTGAGAGATACGCAGTATCGTGATGAGGGTCAATACGACTTTTTCTCGCTCTAAAACTGATATATTTAAACTCAGAACGCCTAAATTAGTCAATCGGGCACCTGACACGTTTTTTGAGACGGGATACCACAAATAGCGAAAACTAGTCCAGATGACTTCAGATGGATGTAAAACTGATAAAATTGAAATCAGCACGTCCAAATTAGTCAAGAGAGACTGTGTTGAAAATTTCATACCAGACGTCTCGTAGTACGTGCGCAAGGACAACACAGCGTAGACACAACCACAGTATAGGAAATAAATAGTAAATTGGTATAGAATAGGCTCTTAGATAGTACAACCCGACTAGAAATCATCAGTATAAAAATCAGATTCAGAAAATCCAATTCCGGGTGAAAACTAGAACACTGTCGAAAAAGGGTCGTATACCGAATGACAGAAACTAGACTGCGAAGAGAGGCAAATGCAGATGAATTTCACCCCTCAAAATCCGTGTCCCCCTAGCTGAAAAGCAGCTATTTTTAGCTGTAAAAATAGCCCTAAAAAGTAGAAATAAAATATTGAAAATGTATGACACCTTTTGATTAAACAATGACAGATTTCCATCACATGCCATCAACTAAATTTTTTTATTTGGCCCTCCTTCAATGCGCGCAGCTCCCTCAGTTTTTGAGGGCTGGAATTGCAGCAAATTTGTCTCTAAATTAGCGTAAGATTGGCTTGATTAATTGAGCTTAAGGTTGGTTAATTTTTGCTTAGGTTTGTCTATAAAAAGGTAAGCAAGGCTTTAGGTTTTTGTTCTTTCTTTTTCACACCCTAAACACAGCTCTTCTTCTCTTTCTTCCTTGCTTCAGCGGACCATTCCACAACCCCTAAACCAGCCGTTTTCAAGCCAAAAACCAAGCCAAAAGTTTACCAAAATCCAGCCCCCTCAAGCTTGTGTTAGGAGATTTCATTCCAAGTCATTTCAAGGATACTCAAGGGTAAGTTCTTAGAATCAATCTTGGTGAATTTTAGTTATTGTTTTGGTTTGATATTAAGAGAAAATTTTTGGTGTCTTTGCTAGCATAAACTAACCCAAATCCCTCTTGGTTCACATGGCCATTTTGGGCACCAAAGCTTCGATTCGGTGTGCTCGATTCCTAGCACGTAAGGTGTAATGACCGCTATTTTTATGGCACCTACTTACCATTTAAATAAGTCATTAAGGAATAAAATGGACATAATTTAATGTCTTTTAGTGCAAATTTAAGAAACACGGTCAAGTACACGATCGTGTAAGAGGCTGTGTACTGCTCAGATAGATGAAGGTATTTCAAAGACATGGCCGTGTTGAGTAGTCTCAACTAGTACATGCCCGTGTCTGAAATGTACACGCCCGTGTTGCGTTGCACACGCACGTTTAAGAGTCCGTGTAGAAGGCTGTGTAATGAGCCGATAGCCACTGTAATGACTCTCATGAATTATGAAACTTAATTACTATGTAATGATGTAATTAAGTTAATAAGCATAGTGTGCTTTTCAGTTGAATGAATTAAACAGGAATAGTAACGTTTAATTACTATTCATGCAGTGAAAGGGGTAATCGACAGTGAAATCGGTCCACCCTATTATGTGAGTATGCGTTGAGACATACAATATCAAGAAACCGGTCTAGATGACCATTTCATGATACAGAACTGATGAGCTAGTCATCAGTACGCTCAGACTGGTCATCTGAGCGCAGCAGTGATAATTGCCCTAATAGATGTACAGTATTGAGAAAAGTGGTCTAGATGACCTCTTCTCGCCGAGAGACTGACAAAATCGGAATCAGAACGCTCAGATTAGTCAGTCAGATAGTGAATAGTGAATACTGATTAGTGAATAGTGAGAAACGCAGTGTAAGGTTAGTGGCTAAGACGGCCTTAATCTGGCATAAAACTGATATATAAAATAGTCAGCAGGCTCAATCTGGTCAATTGAGCACAAAATGTAGATTTTTTTTAAGGGATACGCAGTATCGGGATGAGGGTCAAGACGACCTTTTCTCGTCCCGAAACTGATATATTTAGACTCAAGAAGCCCAAATTAGTCAATCGGGCACCTGACACGTTTTTCAAGACGGGGTCATACAGATCCCGAAAACTGGTCTAGAAGACCTCAGATGGACGTAAAACTGATAAATTTGAAATCAGCACGTCCAAATTAGTCAAGAGAGACTGTGTTTGAATTTTCATGCGAAAACGCCTCGTTATGCGTGCACAGTGTCAACACAGTGTAGGCCTAACCACAGTATCAAGAAATTGGTCAAGATAACCTTTTCTTGATATAAAACTGATATATTTGGAATCAGAATGCTCAAATTAGTCATTTGAGCACAAAAAGTAATTTTTAACCGGGAACCACGCAGTATACGGAAACTGGTCAGGATGACCTCGGATGAAGATAAAACTGATATATTTGGGTTCAGCACGCCCAAATTAGTCAGTATAGCCTATCTTAAAATTTTTCAAAAAATTAGTATAAAAAGACGAAATTTTTGGGATTATTGAAAAATAGGCCCCATAATTTTTCCAAATCCCATTTCCTCTCCCAACCCCACACGAGGATGAACAGTAACTGACCATCGAATCCGGCCTCCGTTTTCGACACCGCCGACACCATTGGAAAGCTCTCGACGAGCTAAGTCCAACGGTGTGCCGAGTCGACGGAACCGACGCCGGAAAACGCCGCACGCGCCGCCTAAAGCCGCCGGTGGCCGAATTTTTCAAACCGCCGTATCTCCGCCGTCCGACATCCAAATGCCACGATTCCAGTCCCAATGGATTCGCGGTGAAGAGTAGAACAAAACCCAGGCTTCATTTCACGTCAACAGTCACCGGATCGCGTAGCCCAAGGTTCACCGTCGCCGCCATCACCATCGCCGTCGTCGAATCTCGCTATTCCGGTGGAGTTGAGTTGCAAGGTCGGTATCAAAATGCTCAGAACAACACGTAGATCAAAAGCACCAAATCAATTTTGGGCAACAACGGCGGAAAATGAAGATCCAACACCGCCGCTGTTGCCGACATTTCGAGGGTCGATTTCCGGTGGTAGGAGCCTCGATTGGTGAAATTGACACCACCAATGGGTTCCTCTCGTCGAGCTCTTCAAGATGGTGGTTGCCACTCCCATCGCCGCCGTGGTCAACGATCGGTCAACACCGGTCAACGGCAGTCAACGCCAGTCAACGGCGACCCGGAGACCGAAAATTGAAGAATAGCCCGTTGGCCTATTTTTGACGTTCCGGACACACCCGCGGCATCGGAATTGCAAACCGGAGTTTCAAATGTGGAGAATAATGATTCAAAGATTGTGCGATCGAGATCGAACGGTTCACCCGACCACCGACGGGAACGATTTTGGTAGTGGTTTTGATCCCTTAATTCCTCAATTTATTATTAGAAATAATTATGTATTAATTATGGTTTACTGACTTGAGGAATTGTAAGAAAAAGGGATAAAATGTCGAAAAAGAGAATGTGAGGAAATGTGAATATTTTTACGTAAAAAGCGGAGCTTTTACGTAAAAATTAGGCCTCTGGTTTAGTACGTGGTAGGTTAGAATAGGTTAGATGGTTTTGAGGTGTTTCCTAAATGCCGGAAACCCAAAAATTAAGCGGAAATGCTGCCGAAATTTCTAAAACGGCACAAAGGGGTATTTTAGGAAACGAGGGGTGAAAATGTGATCGAGATGGAAACCCGAGCCCCCTCGATGACCTAGGTCCAGGAAAGAAGGACGGACGTTTACAGGATTAGTGAACCGCCCAATTAGAAATCTCGAAATGTAAGAAAACGACCCCTAGATCAGAATAGTGCCACCCGAGGGACGGGTGTGATCTAAGTATAAAATTTGGGGCGATTACATCGGTAACGGTAACTTGACAGGCTAAATGGTCATACGGGAGGTATTCAGTCAGTTGACTGGTCGGTTAGCCAGTCAAGGACCAAGTCGGAATGGGATAGTGAGAGACAATGATTAATTTGTCAAGTAGACAAATTAATCAAGCACGATTAAAAATTAGATATCAAATTCATAAGAAGAGGGCAATTAGTACCGACAAGGATCGGTATCACTAACGATAGAGTTTTTATTAGTCACTAATGACCACAGTGACCTAAGAGTAAATGTTAACAAAATGTATTATGATTACAAGGAGGTACCTGTATTGTGACGAAGGCGAGAGTATAAACTGTCTGATGATAGGTAAGTACAACTCCGCCTACAGCATGGATAAAATGAATTTAAAACGATGCTTTTCCAGTATTTTAAGTATGTATCTTGCACACGATGCTGCACAGCATACATAAGAGCATATAGTTTCACAATCGAGTAGATTGATGAAAGAACAAAATAGAAGCCATAGATCCCTACCGCGTAGGATTGGGGATAGCTTAGAGAAGCGTATGGCTAGAACAGTTAAACAAGATGGAAACAAGTAGGTGTGTCATACCGGCTCCTTCAGTCGAAGGGGTTTCCAGTTAAAGAAAGTTAAGGCCAAAAGTTGAGCATCAGTTGATGGCTCTTTAGCATTAGTTGACCTCGGGCGTTACCGTTGGTCTGCGCGCACACGGTACTGACACATGGGCCCTAAATAGACAAGAAGAGAAAAAGAAAAGTTTGAAGCATAAATGAACATAACCGGATCATGCATTAGTTATAGTTCGCTATGCTTTCTTTTTCAGTAGAGTGCATACAGTACACGATGCTTCTGTCATGCATAAAGTATGTGAAGTTTTATATTCACTGTTATGACATGTTATGTGATGACATGATATGTGTGCTGATATGTGATATGCTTATATGATATGTGATTTATTAAGTGATATATGTCATGCCTATGATTTTACGTATGTGCTATGTTTTAAACATGTTTTACGGTTAACATGTTGTACTTACTGGGCGTAAAGCTCACGTAGTGTGTTCATGCTGTAGGTAAGCATCCTATAGCGTAAACATCAAGGGACGATGATGGTGGCGGAGGTGGATGTGAGGATGAGGTTATGGATACACCGCGAGTATTCTTCCGCACAGTATGAGTAAATAATATTTTGAATGGTGACAGTTAAATAGTATTTTGAATAGTAAAGGTTAAACGGTATTTTGGAACAGTAAACAGTATATGTATGAGTAGTATATTTAAATAGTATCTGGTGAATAGTAATCAGATAAACAAGTATATAATTGTGTATTTATAATTGAAATCCTTATGTTTTTCAAATTCTGCATTTTAATATTATGCGTACATGAATAGTAAATACGTACGTGTATAAAAAAAAATTTCCCTCTAAATTTATGGTATTAAATTCAGCAAGTTTAAGTATCGGTTTTAAAGAAGAAGTATAAGTAAAAGCTAAAGAAGCAAGTAATAGAGTTTACAGTGACAGTCCGGGCCGCTGAGGGCACGGGGCGTCACAGTTGGTATCAGAGCGGTTTCCTGCCATCCTACCTCACATCACCGCATGCCTGCCTCATCTGTCCAAGTAAGTCAGTTTTATTTTTTAGTCAGTAAATGTTTATCTATTGAAGATAACATTTTATAGTAATGAAACGACGAAATCTATGATGGCAAAGATAAGATGAAAAGATGTTGAGATCATTATACAAAAAATCACGACCGTGCAATGCTAGAGAACTGCTCAGAGAAAGAACATGGATTGCTGCTCGAGTTGTACCGATCTTCAGAGCTAGTTGTCCACTAAGTTTCGAGTGGCAAACAGTACGCCTGCACTCTATGAGAATGCCATGACTGGTTTCACATTATCAAAGTGATTCCCCGATTGTACGTCATTGACCAGGATAACTGAGTCTTGTTGGCTGTTGATATCTCTCAGGAAGATACTCTCGTGTGTATCGGGATCCTTATGAGCAGGATGAGCTCTTAACTATGTCGAGTTTCGCCATACCACGATCGAGCCAATCTCTGAGAGCAGTCCAGCATCAGCCCCAGTTTTTCTCTATGGGCAAGCAAGGAGTGAAACCGCCTAAGTTCTCTAGAGTTATGGATATACGAGAATTTGTTCATCGGACTGAAAGACTGCAGCTGATGTCCGGTGATACAGTTCTAACGTATGCTGTTCACTACAAGGAACCGATATGGACTTCTACAATACATTCCGAGACAAAAGTGGATCAAGACAGGAGAAGACCCAAAGAGAGAAAGAGACCTTGCCAAACAGAATTAGAAGAGCGATCAAGCAGGACTAGCAAGCCTTATCAAGGAGATAGTGAACGCCGAGAGAAAAGTGCTCAACCCCGGGAACCCTACACAAGCCCAAGGCATTATAGCAGCACCATTATAGAGGGTGACTCGGTAGAACCAGCACCCCAACTGGCCGATGAAGAGTTCATGGCCGAGCACCAGCCAGAAGTACACGAGGGCAATAGGGAGCCGATGGAGAACCCTGAACCAGCTCGTATGTCTCCCGAACACCCCATGAAAGAGGAAGATAGCGAGACTCTTTCCGACGCCCATCCCGACGATGAGGGAGAGGAGATCCCCAACCGCTTTAGTAATGACGAATAGATGGGGATGTACGAACCCCAAGTCATCATAGCCAGCGATGACGAGGTCAGTTTCGACTAAGAAGAAGAGAACCCAGAGGAGTACTCACTCAGTGATAGTGACGATGAGGAGATGTCTGATACTGAATCAGGATTGTCCTTCCAATAGTAGTAACCCTTCTGCGAGAATGTTAGTTATGAAAAAAATATAGAGGGAAGCAGTAGCTCTCCCCCGTCAGTTGTAGCATAATGTACTTGTTGGGATCGTATAAGGGAAGTGTGTGTCACTCCCACTAAACTAGAATCTTGAATATATGCATATATATTTTGTGAAATATATTATGAGATAAGTAGTAAAGCTTTGCCCTAGGGGCCAGATATAAATTATTTCCACAGTGTGAGCATGATATGACAGAAAATACAGGACGAATCCTAGCACTCAGACGATGTCCCAATACAATGCGGCAATTGTATTGAACATCACAGTATGAGAGAAAGAAAGATGGATATAGTGTGTATATTTATATTCATAATGTTTAAGTAAGATTGTTAAGTAAGAAAGAAAATGATATGTGATACGAGTCCTAAGTACAGAATTTAAGAGACGTATATTTTCCTTTCCCGCTGTACGATAGGGTTACATAGGAAAACATGACAAGAACGAGAGTTTAGTTAAACCCGGCATCCTGAGAGGATGAGTTGATAGCATAGATCGCAGCCATGCGAGAGATGATGGAGAACCAGCAACCGGAGCTAAACCAGCTTAGGGAACAGCTGGGCCAGCAACCCCAGGCACCACAGTCAGTAGAGATGCCAGCACAGAAGGCTCTAGCAGCCAAAAAAAAAAAAAACTCTGAGGGAACAAGCAGCTCCTCCAGCTCAAAAAGCACTAGCACCCATAGTAAGGCGAAACGCAGTGTTAGGTTAGTGGCCAAGACGGCCTTAATCTGGCATAAAACTGATATATTAATAGTCAGCAGGCTCAATCTGGTCAATTGAGCACAAAATGTAGATTTTTTTTAAGGGATACGTAGTATCGGGATGAGGGTCAAGACGACCTTTTCTCGTCCCGAAACTGATATATTTAGACTCAGGACGCCCAAATTAGTCAATCGGGCACCTGACACGTTTTTCAAGACGGGGTCATACAGATCCCGAAAACTGGTCTAGAAGACCTCAGATGGACGTAAAACTGATAAATTTGAAATCAGCACGTCCAAATTAGTCAAGAGAGACTGTGTTTGAATTTTCACGCGAAAACACCTCGTTATGCGTGCACAGTGTCAACACAGTGTAGGCCTAACCACAGTATCAAGAAATTGGTCAAGATAACCTTTTCTTGATATAAAACTAATATATTTGAAATCAGAATGCTCAAATTAGTCATTTGAGCACAAAAAGTAATTTTTGACCGGAAACCATGCAGTATACGGAAACTGGTCGAGACGACCTCGGATGAAGATAAAACTGATATATTTGGGTTCAGCACGCCCAAATTAGTCAGTATAGCCTATCTTAAAATTGTTCAAAAAATTAGTATAAAAGGACGAAATTTTTGGGACTATTGAAAAATAGCCCCCATAATTTTTCCAAATCCCATTTCCTCCCCCAACCCCACACGAGGATGAACAGTGACCGACCATCGAATCCGGCCTCTGTTTTCGACACCGCCGGCACCATTGGAAAGCTCTCGTCGAGCTGAGTCCAACGGTGTGCCTAGTCGACGGAACCGACGCCGGAAAACGCCGTACGCGCTGCCTAAAGCCGCGGGTGGCCGAATTTTTCAAACCGCCGTATCTCCACCGTCCGACATCCAAATGCCACGATTCCAGTCCCAATGGATTCGTGGTGAAGAGTAGAACAAAACCTAGGCTTTATTTCACGTCAACAGTCACCGGATCGCGCCGCCCAAGGTTCACCGTCGCCGTCGCCATCGCCGCCGTCGAATCTCGCTATTCCGGCGGCTTTGAGTTGCAAGGTCGATATCAAAATGCTCAGAACAACACGTAGATCAAAAGCCCCAAATCAATTTTAGGCAACAACGCTGGAAACTGAAGATCCAACACCGCCACCGTCGTCGACTTTTCGAGGGTCGATTTCTGGTGGTAGGAATCTCGATTGGTGAAATTGACACCACCAATGGGTTCCTCTCGTCGAGCTCTTCAAGATGGTGGTCGCCACTCCCATCGCCACCGTGGTCAACGCCGGTCAACACCGGTCAACGGTGGTCAACACCGGTCAACGGCGACCCGGAGACTGAAAATTGAAGAATGGCCCGTTGGCCTATTTTTGACGTTCCGGACACACCCGCGGCATCGGAATTGCAAACTGGAGTTTCAAAAGTAGAGAACAATGATTCAAAGATTGTGCGATCGAGATCGAACGGTTCACCCGACCGCCGACGGGAACGATTTTGGTAGTGGTTTTGATCCCTTGATTCCTCAATTTATTATTAGAAATAATTATGTATTAATTATGATTTACTGACTTGAGGAATTGTAAGAAAAAGGGATGAAATGTCGAAAAAGAGAATGTGAGGAAATGTGAATATTTTTACATAAAAAGCGGAGCTTTTACATAAAAATTAGGCCTGTGGTTTAGTACGTGGCAGGTTAGAATAGGTTAGATGGTTTTGAGGCGTTTCCTAAACGCCGGAAACCCAAAAATTAAGCGGAAATGCTGCTGAAATTTCTAAAACGGCACAAAGGGGTATTTTAGGAAATGAGGGGTGAAAATGTGATCGGGATGGAAACCCGAGCCCGCTCAATGACCTAGGTCCAGGAAAGAAGGACGGACATTTACAGGATTAGTGAACCGCCCAATTAGAAATCTCGAAATGTAAGAAAACGACCCCAAGATCAGAATAGTGCCACCCGAGGGACGAGTGTGATCTAAGTATAAAATTTGGGGCGATTACATTGGTAACGGTAACTTGACAGGCTAAATGGTCATACAGGAGGTATTCAGTCAGTTGACTGGTCGGTTAGCCAGTCAAGGACCAAGTCGGAATGGGATAGTGAGAGACAGTGATTAATTTGTCAAGTAGACAAATTAATCAAGTACGATTAAAAATTAGATATCAAATTCTTAAGAAGAAGGCAATTAGTACCGACAAGGATCGGTATCACTAACGATAGAGTTTTTATTAGTCACTAATGACCACAGTGACCTAAGAGTAAATGTTAACGAAATGTATTATGATTACAGGGAGGTACCTGTATTGTGACGAAGGCGAGAGTATAAACTGTCTGATGATAGGTAAGTACAACTCCACCTATAGCATGGATAAAATGAATTTAAAATGATGCTTTTCCAGTATTTTAAGTATGTATCTTGCACACGATGCTGCACAGCATACATAAGAGCATATAGTTTCACAATCGAGTAGATTGATGAAAGAACAAGATAGAAGCCATAGATCCCTACCGCGTAGGATTGGGGATAGCTTAGAGAAACGTATGGCTAGAACAGTTAAACAAGATGGAAACAAATAGGTGTGTTATACCGGCTCCTTCAGTCAAAGGGGTTTCCAGTTAAAGAAAGTTAAGGCCAAAAGTTGAGCATCAGTTGATGGCTCTTCGGCATTAGTTGACCTCGGGCGTTATCGTTAGTCTGTGCGCACACGGTACTGACACATGGGCCCTAAATAGACAAGAAGAGAAAAAGAAAAGTTTGAAGCATAAATGAACATAACCGGATCATGCATTAGTTATAGTTCGCTATGCTTTCTTTTTTAGTAGAGTACATACAGTACACGATGCTTCTGTCATGCATAAAGTATGTGAAGTTTTATATTCACTGTTATGACATGTTATGTGATGACATGATATGTGAGCTGATATGTGATATGCTTATATGGTATGTGATTTATTAAGTGATATATGTCATCCCTATGATTTTACGTATGTGCTATGTTTTAAACATGTTTTGCGGTTAACATGTTGTACTTACTGGGCATAAAGCTCACGGAGTGTTTTCATGCTGTAGGTAAGCATCCTATAGCGTAAACATCAAGGGACGATGATGGTGGCGGAGGTGGATGTGAGGATGAGGTTATGGATACACCGCGAGTATTCTTTCGCACAGTATGAGTAAATAATATTTTGAATGGTGACAGTTAAATAGTATTTTGAATAGTAAAGGTTAAACGGTATTTTGGAACAGTAAACAGTATATATATGAGTAGTATATTTAAATAGTATCTGGTGAATAGTAATCAGATAAACAAGTATATAATTGTGTATGTATAATTGAAATCCTTATGTTTTTCAAATTTCGCATTTTAATATTATGCGTACGTGAATAGTAAATACGTACGCGTATAAAAAAAAAATTTCCCTCTAAATTTATGGTATTAAATTCAGTAAGTTTAAGTATCGGTTTTAGAGAAGAAGTATAAGTAAAAGCTAAAGAAGCAAGTAATAGAGTTTACAGTGACGATCCGAGCCGCTGAGGGCACGGGGCGCCACATAAGGTAAATCTGAAAAACACCCTTTTTGAAGTTTTTGATCAAGAAATTTATGTGTATTTGTTTATGCAAATAGGTTGTAATAAGTTTATTTTGAGCCCTTTGCATGTTTGTTTTCAAGTTTATGTAGTTGTGTGATTTTTGGTTCAAGTTTATGAATGGTTGAGAGAATGGACGTTTTTAAGGTGGCTAGACATAAATCTGTCCCCAAAAATAGGCCACGGGTTTTGGTCATTTTGACCATGTTAAATTTCAAATTTGGGATTTGTAAAATATAGAGTTTTAAGGAAATTTTGTTACGGTCATTTTTACATCAAATAAGTTTTGGCCAAAAACAACATTAAGATAGGTTTTTCAAGTGGTCTTCCTTTGGTGTCCAAAACTGGGACTAAAAATCCAAGCCCAGACACACTCTCGGGTTTCGTTAAAAATGGACCACTTAGAGTCCGAACCGGATCTCTGGCTCAACATGAATGTTGTAGACCTTGTCGAAATCTTTAAGATGAACGAGTGTTTTAAAAATTTGGCTATTTCAGGCCTCAAAAAGAGCCATTTTTAAAATAGCACAAAACTTGATTTTTATAAAAACTGGGCACAAGTAACCACGGGTTTAGTAAGATTAGGACCTGTTCGAGTTTGATTTGAGTTTTGAGATGAACATGAGAATTGTTCGTCTCGTCGAGGATGAAAAATTTCATGTTTTCCAAATTTACAAACTAAGTCATTTCAAACACGTATTTAAAATGGTTTCAGTAAATGGTTCAAAAACCATCTTTAAAATACAACACCAAAATGTGTTTTACACACTTTAAAATGAAAATATGGTTTTAATAAAACGTCCCCTACCTTCCAACGGGGTGGCAAGGGGATGGTTTCAAAGTATATAATTTTTCCAAGAATTTTATAAGTCAACCAAAAAAACTTTCAAAATGAACATAAACAATAATGGTAGCCCGGTAGGCTACCACACCAAACAAGCGATAGTAACTCGGTAGACTACCTAGTAATAATGCGCAAGGTAACCGGTCAATTGATTAGTCAGTAAACTAGTCAAGGATCATGTCTTGAATAAAATGGTGAGGAACGGTGATTAATCTATCATGTAGCCAAGTTAATCAAACACGATAGAATTTAGACACCAAATTCCCAAAGTACAGTAGTAGAGTACCGATAGGCCTTGGTACCATACTACGATGCAAGTAATAGTCACTAACGGTAATAGTGACCAAAGAATAATGTTCATTAATTTATTGGGTAATAAATTAATTAACCATAACTAGAGAATCAGACTCTGAAAAGAGGGTGAGTTAGTACCGATGGCAATTGGTACCAAACGATTTTATCTATTTTAGTCACTAACAGTATTGGTGACTCAGCAAAAGTGTTAATGGAGTACATTATGTTGACAGGTGGTTACCTGTAATCTGATAAAGGTGAAAGTATGAGTTGCTTGCAAACTAGGTAAGTACAACTCCGCCTACAACATGAATAAAATGAGTTTGAAATGATAATTTTACAGTATGTTAAGTATGCATACCATGCACACGTTGTTGCACAGCATGTATAAGAGCATATAGTTTCACAATCGAGTAGATTGATGAAAGAACAAGTTAGATATATCCGTATCGCGCCGAATTAGGGACAGTCTAGAAGAGCATATGGCCAGAAGAGATAAACAAGTTAAAAATTTAATAAGCGTGTCGTACCGGCCTTTTCAGTTGAAGTGGTTTTTTTCAAGTTAAAGTAAGTTGAACATCCATTGATGGCTCTTCGTTTAAGTGGCCATGGGCGTTTCTGATGGTCTACGTGCACTCAATACTGATACAGGGGCCCTAAGTAGACATAAGAAAGAAAGAGAACATTAAAGCATAAAATGAGCATAATCGAACCATGCATTGTTCACGATATAGTTCATTATGCTTCCAACTACAGTAAGATGCATTCAGTACATGATGTTTTCTACTATGCATATAGTATGTGAAGTTTTGTATTCAGTGATATGATAAGTGATGATCTGGTATGTGATATGTTGGAGTGGTATATGTTGATACCTGGCATGCTTGTATGGTTTTAAGTATGTACTATGTTTCAAACATGTTTTGCGGACGACATGTTGTACTCACTGGGAGTAAAGCTCACGAAGTGTGTTCATGCTATAGGTAAGCGTCTTATGGCATAAACAGCAATGGGCGATGACAGCGGCGATGGTAGATGTGAGGGCAAGGTTATGGATACCACCACAAGTTTAAATCTTCCACATAGTTTTGAGTAACAGTACATTTTGGAACAATAACAGCATGTTTGAATAGTAATCAGTCGAACAAGTTATAAGTATGTATGTACAAATGAACTCTCAATGATTTAGATGATGTATATTTAAAGCATACGTATGTGAATAGTACATATGTATGCTTCAAAGAAAATCCCTAAAATTATGGTATTTAAGTAAGTTTAAGCATTAGTTTTAATGTAAAAGTACAAGTAGTAGTTTTTAATTGACGGTCCAGGCTACTCAGGGCATGGGACATCACAACCTCAGTGTCATGCTACCCCAAAGGTTCGGTAGTTAATGGGTTAAAGGCGCTACCCCGAAGGTACAGTAGTTAAAAGTTAAAGTTCAGGTATGACCATCAATGGGGCCTGCAAGTGAAAGTAAAGTAAAGTAAAGTAAAGTACAGAAAAGAAAAGAACAGAATGATAGGATAAGAAAGAAAAAACAATGGAAATAAAAGAACAAAAAAAAAATAAGCGAGCATAATGCGACTAACATAAGTTGTCATGCATACGCATTGTATGTTATATGCTATGTTAATACTCTATGCTATATGGTATGAGTATTTATAAGTCATGTATGAATATTTGAACTTACTGAGCAATTAGCTCACAAGTTTGTTCATATTGCAGGTAAGCAACTTGCATGCCAATAAACGAGTTGATGGATGATGGGGGAGATCTGCATGTGCCAAAGGACTAGGTGAGGGTTATGTTCTACTATGAGTCTTCCACTGAGCAGTGTTTAAATGGATATTGAAATGATGTTTTATAATATAAATCAAGTTACGATGATGTAAAATGTTTACCTTAGTAAATGTTTTACAACAATACAATTTTTAAGTACAAGTTCAGTTTAAAAAAAAAAATTATTCCCTATTTTTACGTTAAAATGGAAAGTTATACATTAAAATGGAAAAGTTAAAATGATAATGTTTAAAGTATGTTAAAAGTAAGTTGTCGGTGACCTATAAGCTGGCAGGCTATCGCGGTTGGCTTCAGAGCTCGACTGTGATAGTGTTGTCTAGTCTCGGCAGGCTGTAACAACCGAGAAATTTCATCATTTTCAGAAAATCGGTACATAGAATGTACACGATGAATTTCACATTTAAAATGTAAAATGTAATGATTTTATGTGTGTATGCGTGTGTGTCACACACAGTATCAAGAAATTGGCCAAGATGACCTTTTCTTAATATAAAACTGATATATTTAGAATCAGTATACTCAAATTAGTCAATTGAGCATAAAAAGTAAATTTTGACTAGGAGACGCACAATATCAAGAAAAGTGATATTAAGGCCCGAAGTGGTAACCTATGGCCTTAATTTAGGTTTTAATGATCAAATTCAAAATTTTCAAGAGTACACGGGCATGTACTAGGAAAACACAGGCGTGTAGTGAAAATATTCAAAAACCCAAGAGGTACACTGCCATGGACACAGTAGTGTACCAGACCGTGTAATAAACCCCTAAACATATAAGTAGGGATCCAGAGTCAGAAATTTTATATTTTCACAATATTTTAAATATGAAATGAATAGTTAAAATAACCATGATTTATTTCGGTTATAGGGATCCAACAAAAAGGCGATAAAAGGACACTAGTTGACCTTGGCAAGGAAATGCTAGCAAGATATCTGTAAGTTTAGCCATTTATTTGTCTGTAACATGAATTTATATAATATGTTTTTATGTTACGTATGACATGTAAATAAGTATCAAGGTGCTATATGCACAATAATGTGGAAAATAAAATAACCACAAATAAAGAACGTTGTGTAAAGAGTTCCAGACTCAGGAGCCAGCTATAATTCCACTAGTTAAGAACTACATGAAAGTCGGTAACGAAACCAATATTGACGTACCGGCCTCCCACACAGGTGGAGGTTTTTCGTGTTATGTTATGTTTTATCAAGTTCATGTCATGTGGACTGTAGAGGATTGGCTAGTGGGTTGCTCCCCAGAATCCCTCTCAGCCATGCGTGCATTACGGTATGACCAATCACGGGATCCAAAACCAGAACCTAAGCAAGATAAAGACCTAAGACTTAAGATTTGCCATAATTGAGCATAATCAGGACTAACAAGTACTAACAGTATGTCTACGGTTTATGATATGATTATGATCTACGATCTTTGTTTTTATGTTTGAACTTACTGAGCCTATCGCTTATAAGTTTATTCATGTTACAGGTAAGAAACTTGTACACCAATAGATATGGATGGATGAGGAGCGGGATCTGCATTTGCCACCAGGGCTGGGTAAGGGGAGTGGTCCTGCTGACGATTTCTGCTGAGCGATTTTGAAAGCTGTTTTGAAATGTTGTAACATGATATAAATTAAGCACGACAATGTACAATGTGTATTTCAATATATGTTTTATAATGTTCTATGACTTTATAGTTTCAAGATCAGTTTAAAAAAAGAAATCCCCAGTTTTTATGATAAAATCAAAGTTTAAAATATGAATGGTAAATAACAAAAGTAAGTTACAAGTAAGTGCCGGTGACCCAATAAGGTGACAGTCTACCATAGTTAGCTTCCAAGCTTGACTATGCTAGTATTGTTAGCCTTCATGATGGGCCGGCCGCCACACGGGCCGCCACAAGCTGTGGGCCGGGGTTATGGGCCTTCAAGTTACTAGCCAAACGGGCTGAGGTTTGAAATTTTCAATTTTTAAATTTCATATTTAATTTTAAATTATATATAAAATTATGTAATTGTAAATTTAAATTTTGAAATTACATATTATTATGCATGAAATTTGAAATTGTTTAGAATTTGAATTTTTGATGTTTGAATTTTAAATGATTTTTGTGACAAGAAATAAATAAAGAAGCTACATGAAGATGGATATATGAAGATGGATACACGAATAATGCTTTGGATTTAATTTTGTAATTTTTAATTTTTCTATTATCTAGGATGGGGCCATGGCTAGGTTATTTAATTTTTTGTCATTTATTTATTCTATGTTTTGTCATGGATGGATGAATATGTATTGATGGATGATTTGTATGCATATTTAATAACATGTTGCATCAGTTTCGCACTGACCACACCTCGTGGTAGGTGTTTACTACCGTCGGTATACTAGGTTGGATATTCCAAGTGGAAAATGTGCTCAGGCATGATTTAATTCCTGACCATCCCTTGATGGCTTGGATAGGACATGGATCGAACTATGTAAGCAATATTACACACTCAAGATTAGTTTAGCTATTAATCTTCCCTAGAAGCTCTTTAGTTAAACTAGTGGTCAAAATAAGTGATTATTAATATATGTCTTAACCTTGAAGGATTTAAGGTAACATATATTAATTAGATGGGGTCCATGTTCTGGCTATTTGTCTCATGACTACCCCTTGGTGGCTTGAGGTAATAAATGCTAAAAATTATTGTTACAATGCTACATGTTTTTTGTAAGTTTCATGTACAAATATACTTATATGTTTTATTTGCTAAATATCTTTTACATTTACTTGAGCTTTGTAATGATGTTCTATTATATTTTATTTCAGTTCAAAATGTCACCGACACCTCTAATCTCAATACTAATCAAAAACAAACTAAATAGCAATAATTATAAAAACTGAACAAGAAACATGCTAACAGTTCTCAGCTACGAGAGATATAAGTTTGTATTAGACGAACCATGCCCCCTAAGGCTTCGACCTGATGCACCACTTAAAGAGGTTCTTGTCATGTATACTCGTTAGAGAGAATCCAATGAGATAGCTCAATGCAAAATCCTCGTTAGCATGACGAGTACTTTATAAAAGCAATATGAAACCTATCAAATTACCAGGGAGGTCATGGAAAACTTAAAGGACATGTTTAGAGGCCAACAAAAGTTGGCTCGACAGTCTACTATTACGAATGTAATGAACTTTAGGCAAAAGGCAAATAATCTGATGAAAGATCATATACTTATGCTAATGGCACTCCTTATTGAGACTGTTGACAATGGTGCTTAGATGGACTACAACACTCAAATCAATATGGTGTTCATGACTCTATCTAAAGATTTTGTGGGGTTTAAAGCTATATATAATCAGGTGATAAGGGAGTTAGCACTTACCGAGCTCTTGAAGCAACTTCAAGCCTATGAGAAAATGATCAATGATGGGGTTCCAGTACAAATTAAGGGACAATCCAACCTAATAAAATCTTCTAAACCTTCAGGGAACAAGGAGAAGCCAAAAAACAAAAAGCAAAGGGCTCCTAGTTCATCTATTCCTTCTGTCTAGGATGGGAAGAAAAAGAACAAGAACAAGAAGCCCAAAGACCTTAAAAGGTCTAAGTGCTTCCAGTGTGGAAAGGTAGGCCATTTTAAGAAGTCTTACAAGGAATTCTTAGTTGCCAATGGCAAGGAAGGTAAGGATCTTCTTTATTTGAAAGCTTGTTTGGTAGAAGAATCGAAAGACACCTGGGTCATTGATTCAGGTGTCACTAATCATGTTTGTATTTCTTTTTAGGGGTTTGTGGAAATGAGAAGTCTACATGATCGGAGCTTCTCATTGTGGACTAGAGATGGTTGCTTGGCAGTGGCTAAAGTAGTGGGAGATATACATCTTTGTTTTGATGAATTTAGGTTTATTTTATTGAAAGACTGTTTTTATGTTCCTAATTTTAGGAGGAACCTTATATCGATAGCTTATTTAATAAGGATTCTTATTTAGTATCTTTTAATAAAAGAATTGATATTTACAAAAAAAAGTCTTTTATCTATTAAGAATGGATGGATTGAAATCTTTATTTGGTCCAACTTAAAATGTACTCAATGCTAGATGCTAAAATGGTTGATAACTTTAAAATGTTAAAAGTTTCTCACTTTAACAAGGCGTATTTTTAGCATTTAAGACTTGGTCATGTTAATCCAAATAGGACTCAAATGTTGGTGAAAGACAGTGTGACAACCAGGAAATTCTGGCATTCTCGAAAGAAAATGTACAAATATATGTATATAAAAATTTGTACTGTTTAAATAGTGAAATAAATGTATTGATATTGTTTAGACTGTGAAAGGATGTTCTAACAATACTGACAGGTAAGAATTCAGTGTTGATAAAGTTCACTGAATTGAAACGGGTGGAACGGTGCCGAAAATTGCATTGAAAACCTAATCGGTGCATTATGGTGCACTAAAAAGATGAAAAAATTCTGGGATTGATTTTGATCAAACAGAAGCAGTGTAAATTGATCCGACTACACCAGAGACCTCAGGAATCTGCCGGGATGATTTCAAGAAAATTTTGGCTCAATCCGACATTGGTCAAAAAGTAGTCGAATTAATATGAATAGTGAAGTCAAAGTCAAATTTTTACGTTGTATTAATGACATCATTAAGCCATTTATTAAATGATGTAAAAATTGGTGGTTGGTGGCATTAATGGCCAAGATTGAATTTACTTTTGATCTAAAGGCCTAGATTTTGCCAAAATTAGCCAAATTAATTTTGTAAAAATGTGGAAAGAAATGCCATGAAAAGTGTTGAAATTCTATTGGTTGGAAGCCAAATTAATAGGTTTTTCAAGCAAAGTGAGTCGGCCACTTTGAAACATAAGTAACCTGTAGCAATTCAAAGTAAAAACAAGAGAAAAAAATTTTCTAAGTGTTCCTAGAGTGAACCGTGAGCAACCAAAGGAGAACCAAGCCAAAACTTCAAATTTTCTTCACCAAAGTGATAACAAACTCATCATTGAAGTCAGGGGAAGCAAGAAATCAAGGTAGCCATCTTTGGTTTGAAATTTTTCTTGCTTTTTCATTGAAAAATTCGTGGGTTTGTAGGCTTGAAGGATGAGAAATTTTGTGGTTGATTTGGTTGATTTGGTATATGGGTTTTTCTTATGGTTTGATTAGAAGAAAAGCCATGAATTTTGTTTCAAGAAAAACAAAGTTTTGGTTGGTTTTTTTTTATGGAAAATCCGTGGGTTACCTTAGTGTTTGATCATGGATTTATTGTTGGTTAAGTGTTGTAATGCTTTAAATCATGTTTTGGTTATATGGAAAGCATGATTTGCATGGTTAGAAAGCTTGGAAAAATTTTGGTATCTAAATTCCCTAATATGGCCGTGTGGTGTAGTTAGGGTTTGGTGAACATTTTTGCATGATTAACTTGATGATTGATTAGTTTAAATCATGCATTGAATTATGGAAATGTTGGTTATGAGGTTGAAAGCATGAAACAAAATGTTATGCATGTTTTACCTAAAATGGCCGTAGGTTATGTGTGTTGAAAAACCCTAAGAATTGTGTTGTAAAATGAGTTGAAAATGGCTTGAAAATGTGCTAGGTAATAGCCTTTGAATAGCTTAAAATTTGGTTGAAAGATTGAAAATTTTTGGCTAGGTTTTGGATAGGAAAATCGTGGCAAAAACTAAGGGCAAAATTGAAAGAATTTTGTTAACTGTGGTTCAAATTGTGAATTGCTAAATGTGTGAGCTTTTATATAAAAGTTTGGGAAACTTTTACATAAAATAGGACTTTGGTATAGTACGTGACAGGCACACATGGTTCGAGGCGTACCTAACACTAGTAGCCTTAAATTTACGTCGAAATGCTGCCGAAATTTCGAAAAACGGCATTTAGGTTAAAAAGGGAATCGAGAGTAAAAGTTTAGGGTCGGGTCGGAAACCCGAGTCCCTTGAGGAAAATTGAATAAGGAAAACCTAAGGGGTGGTTCATGAATAGTAACCTGTCCCCTTAAAAATGTAAAACGCGAGTAAAACTGAAAAACCGACACCGAGGGAGGGCGTTTTTGGGAAATAAAGTAAATGTCTGAGTCGAGTACGAAAAATCCGAGTCTCGGAGACCTAAATCGGGAAAGTCTAGATAAACGTTTTAAATACTAGTAAAATATCCATTTGAGGCTCCGAAATGATAGAAAATCACTAAACTGATGTAAGGGTCGGAATAGTGCTTCCCGAGGGTCGGGAAGGTGAAAAATGGAAATAAAATAGAAACGAACCCGGTAATGAATAGAAAAGAGTCAGAAAAGTTCCTGAGAGTCAAAAGTGCAATCTAGATCGAGAAAATCCCGTCAGGGGCATAATTGTAATTTTACCAAAATGCAGGGGTAAAATCGTAATTTTTTAAAAGTAGAGAAAAATGGGGAAATTGATAAATAAAGCCTAAAAAGTTATAAATAGGTTTTATTTAAGCTTTTTAATAAAAAAAATAAAAGCTATAAATGGAAATGAAATTAATAGACAAGGTTTTGTCTGTAGGATCCCAAAATCGACCCACAAGGAAAGCGATTAAAGATCCAGGAAGGAAAAAAAGAGAAGAAACGGATAAGGTAAGTTCAGACATTTACTTGTCTACAACATGTAGTATTATTATTGCTAACTTTGATGTACTGACTATAAGTTAGGTACATATGCGCTACGGGCACTATTATAGAATAGAGAGAGAGACGAAATGTGCTACGGGCACTATTAAAAATGGGACACATAATAGATTGTGCTTCGGGCACTAGAGCGAGGTTAATGAAACTCACTCACATGAAATTAAAATGTGAACCATTCCTAACCACAGGGCAATATGAAGTCACCGGGTTAGAACTTTAAAAAGTCGGTAATGAAATCACTTTTGGCGTACCAGCCTTCCGTATAGGGAGGTAAACTTTGCATTCGGGATTATGATGATGAGATCAAGGCTATGGAGGTCAGCACTAATGTACCGCTCGCAGTCATGTATGACTTTGCCTTCGGGGCTATGATGTGTTAGGAAATGCCCTAAGCATTAGAGACATTTTGATGTATTTATTTTGAACTGGATAATAAAATTATATATAGAGGTTATTCATTACATTGCTATCTGTCCTCGTCTTATTTACATGTTAAAGTAAATATAAGTAAATATGGCTCCCTGACTGCTTGTGTTAAACTATTAGAACGTTGTATGCAATGGACTTTTGTATGCAAGAAGACAATGTTCTAAAGTTAGCGGTCTAAACTATGGTTTGTAGTCTATGGGGTTAGACCGAGCATCTAACTCATGTTAAGACTATTATGTTGTCTAAAGCCTTGGAGGGGACGGTTTCTCTTGACTGTCTGGAGCTAGATTCCCAAGTAGAGACATAGATATGTTGCTTGGTGGTGACATATTAGACCGGGACTAAAGCGTGATTGATCTATGAAGTCCGCTTTGAGTGGATCTATCTGCTTTTGACGTTCATTGTGCACTAACCTTAATCCTGAGTAAAAGAACAGCTTCATGTCCTTTAAGAAGGCTTGCCGGGAATTCTTAGCCGCCAAGGGCAAGGAAGGTAAGGAACTTCATTACTTGAAAGTGTGTTTGGTGGAAGAATCGAAAGACACTTGGGTCATTGATTCGGGTGCCCCTAATCATGTTTGTGTTTCTATGTAGGGGTTCGTGGAAACGAGAAGTCTACATGATAAGAGCCTCTCGTTGCGAACTGGAGACGATAGCTTGGTGGTAGCTGAGGCAGTGGGAGATATTTACGTTTACTTTGATCAATTTAGGTTTATTTTGTTGAAAGACTGTTTTTATGTTCCTAATTTTAGGAGGAACCTTATATCGATAGCTTGTTTAATAAAGGATTCTTATTCAGTTTCTTTTAGTAAAAGAATTGATATTCGTAGAAATAAGTCTTTTATCTGTTCTGGATGGATGGATGGAAACCTATATTTGATCAAACCAAAGATGTACTCACTGCTTGACACTGAATTAATAGATAACTCTAAAAGGTTGAAAGTTTCTCACTCTAATAAGGCGTATCTTTGGCATTTAAGACTTGGTCATATTAATCAGGATCGGATTCAAAGATTGGTGAAAGATGGTCCTCTGGAATCTCTGGAGGAGGTACGTCTTCCTCAATGTGAGTCTTGTCTAGAGGGTGAGATGACTAAGAGGTCTTTTAGAGCTAAGGGTACAAGGGCTCAGGAACTCTTAGAAATTGTGCACACTGACGTATGTGGCCCCATGAACGTCACAGCACGAGGAGGGTTCGAGTATTATGTCTCTTTTTATAGATGATTACTCGAGGTATAGATATGTGTATCTGATACACCGTAAGAACGAAACCTTTGACAAGTTCAAAGAGTATCTTGCGGAAGCGGAAAAGTAATTGGATAAATCCATAAAGACACTTCGATCTAATCGAGGTGGCGAATACATCTCCGACGAATTTCTAGGACATCTTGTAAAGAATGGGATATTATCCCAATTGACTGCACCTGGTACTCCAAAATAGAATGGTGTAGCTGGAAGGAGAAACAGGACCTTGTTGGATATGGTACGGTCCATAATGAGTTATTCAACGCTGCCATTATCATTTTGGGGATATGCTTTACAAACGGCATGCTATATTCTGAACCAGGTTCTAAGCAAATCAATTCCCAGAACTCCGTATGAATTGTGGCGTAGCAGGAAGCCCTCCCTTAGACATATGAGAATATGGGGCTGCCCGGCGCATGTACTGGATGGGGATGCGAAGAAGTTGGAACCAAGATCAGAATTGTGCATGTTTATAGGGTATCCAAAAGGAACTAAAGGAGGTCTGTTCTATAACCCGAAGGAAAAAACAGTCATTGTCTCAACCCATGCGACATTCTTAGAGAAAAGTCACATGAATGACTTTAAGCCTCGAAGCAAAGTAGTGCTAGAGGAGTTATCGGGTGAAAGAACTGATCCACAGATTTGGGTCTTGGACGCAAGTCCGAGTTCCAGCGAAAGACCTGCAGACGATCAACAATTTAGGGTGTCTCGTCGTAGTGGGAGGGTTTCGAAGAAACCTAATTTCTTCATGTATGATGCTGAGGTATACCAGGCCGAGGCTCATGAGCATGAGAATGATCCGGGGTGATGAAGTTATAAATGATGTTGATTCTAAATCTTGGAAATAGGTTATGAACAATGAGATGGATTCAATGAAATCCAACTCTGTTTGGAAACTTGTAGATTTGTCAGATGGGATAAAACCTATTGGATGCAAATGGGTCTACAAAAGAAAGAAGGATGCGGAAGGGAGAGTGAAAACTTTCAAAGCTAGACTGGTTGCAAAGGGGTACATGCAAAAGGCTGGAATCGATTACGATGAAACCTTTTCGCCTGTTGCTATGCTGAAGTCTATCCGTATTCTTCTGCCCGTTGCTGCGGCTCTCGATTACGAGATCTGGCAAATGGATGTCAAGATGGCATTCTTGAATGGCCATCTTGAAGAGTGTATCTATATGATACAGCCCGAAGGGTTCATAGCGAAAGGCCAAGAAAGGAAAGTCTACAAGTTGCTTAGATCCATTTATGGATTAAAGCAAGCATCCCGATCATGGAACCAGAGGTTTGATCAAGCGATTAAGACATTTGGTTTTGAGCAGAACATTGATGAACCCTGTGTTTATAAACGTATTAAGGATGGAAAAGTGATCTTTCTGATACTCTATGTCGATGATATACTACTCATTGGGAATGATGTAGGGAACTTATCATCGGTCAAGCTTTGGTTACACCAACAGTTTGACATGAAGGATTTGGGAGAAGCTAATTATGTTCTAGGCATTTGTCTCTTTAGAAATCGAAAGAACAAAATGATAGCGTTATCCCAAGCTTCATACATAGATAAAATAATTAACAAATATGCAATGCAAGAGACAAAGAAAGGTTTACAACCTTCTATTGCTGGTCTAACTCTTTCATTGGATGATTATCCTAAGACATCGGAAGAAAGAGAGCATATGAGTAACGTCCCTTATGCATCCGCTGTGGGTAGCCTTATGTACGCTATGCTTTGCACTCGCCCGGATATATGTTTTGCAGTAGGTATGGTGAGTCGATATCAAGCAAATCCTAGAACTAAGCACTGGCAAGCAATAAAGCATATACTCAAGTATCTTAAGAGAACGAGGGATTATATGCTGGTGTATTCTGGAGGGGACCTAACACCCATAGGATACACAGACTCAGACTTCCAGACTTGTAACGATTCGAGGAAATCGACATCTGGATCAGTGTTTTTACTCGGAGGAGGCGCCATTGTGTGGAGGAGCGTGAAGCAGGGCTACACAGCTTACTATACTATGGAGGAGTATGTGGCTGCGGCCGAGGCATCTAAAGAAGCGGTTTGGTTCCGCAAGTTCTTTAAAGACCTTGAGGTCATTCCAGGTGTTGACAAGCCTATCACACTTTACTGTGATAACACTGGGGCTATTGCCAACACAAAGGAATCTCGGCACCACAAGAGGACCAAGCACATAGATCAGAGATATCATATTATTAGAGGGCACGTGGAGACAGGACAAGTAGATGTATGTAAGATCACGTCCGAGGACAACATTACCGATCCCTTTACTAAGACTTTGGTGGCTAGAAGCTTTGAGAGGCACGTAGAGGTGATGGGGATGCGTAACATGGCACATCTATTGGCTTAGGGCAAGTGGGAGATTGTTAGGAAATGCCCTAAGCATTAGAGACATTTTGATGTATTTATTTTGAACTGGATAATAAAATTATATATAGAGGTTATTCATTACATTGCTATCTGTCCTCATTTTATTTACATGTTAAAGTAAATGTAAGCAAATATGGCTCCCTGACTGCTTGTGTTAAACTGTTAAAACGTTGCATGCAATGGACTTTTGTATGCGAGAAGACAATGTTCTAAAGTTAGCGGTCTAAACTATGGTCTGTAGTCTATGGGGTTAGACCGAGCATCTAACTCATGTTAAAACTATTATGTTGTCTAAAGCCTTGGAGGGGACGGTTTGTCTTGACTGTCTGGAGCTGGACTCCCAAGTAGAGACATAGATATGTTGCTTGGTGGTGACATATTAGACCAGGAGTAAAGCGTGATTGATCTACGAAGTCCGCTTTGAGTGAATCGATCTACTTTTGACGTTCATTGTGCAGTAACCTTAATCTTGAGTAAAAGGACAGCTTCATGTATATGACTTGTGTACTTTGATGTTCCAATGGCTAAAGCATCTCAAAGATAGTAAGCTTGTAGACCGGTTCGACTTGTATACGATGAAGGGTTCGTTTACAGATATCAGAATCATAGCTCTAATGAAGAGTTAAGGGTATCCTCTTAAAGGCATTATACTAAATGTGAAAATGGACAAGGCCTTGAGTTGTCTGCTGGGCAGATGACTTCTTATTCATATATGGTGAATAATCATTTTCTTTATTCGGTAGTATAATGGAACTTTAAGATAGCTTGATCAGTAGGATTAAACGGACTTTGGCCTAAGGCTGATCATGGATATCATATGAGGGTTCTGCATACATGACAAGGTCATTGGACGACAGCTTGTCACAGGCTTACGTAATACGGTATATAATTGAGAGTTCAGTTTCAGGTTTATAGTGGTGTGACTCTGAAATTAGTGATCATATGATTAAGTTGTTCGGTAAAGAATGATGATCATATGGATTTGTGGGAGCCCGATTATATATGTCCAATCAGTCCCTTTACTAGCTCCACATAATTCCTTAACGTTTGGCAAATTGATTTGTGTATGCTATTGGCCAGTTTATTATGCATGGATGGTGATGACATAGGATTAGGATGGTAGACAAGATTCTCTCCGGTTGGATTCAGATTTTGTTTTGGTTAATAGAGTACACAATTATTCGAACTCCAAATAAAGTTGCCATGATTTTATTTGAGATTGGATTGGAGTTGTAAAAAATTATCCATGAGAACTAGAATTTGAAGCACAACTGTTTCGTGGATTTTGAAATTTGAAATTTGAAATTTGAATTTGAAATTTGAAATTTGAATTTGAAATTCGAATTTGAAATTTGAATTTGAAATTTAAATTTGAAATTTGAAATTTGAAATTTGAAATTTGAAATCTGAATTTGAAATTCGAATTTGAAATTTGAAATTCAAATTTTGAATCACCGTCCAAGTGGGATTCGAATTTGTTGTGGTAAATCCATAAGGTTTGAAATTCGAATTTGAGTTGGATATGGAGAGGATAATCTTGTTAGAATCCTACTTGAATTTTGAATCCAAATCGTAACTAAAGTTGGACGAAAATTTTGAGGATTATCCTCAATGATTTTTGGATTTTTTTGTGGATAATGTTCAAGGAAAAATTTAAGTTTCAATTCCAGTTGAATTTGGATTCTCTCCTCTTAGAAGGTGGCCGAAATTTAGGAGTGAATCTCCTAGGAAAAATTCGGTTATTTTGGATAAGGATGAGATAAGATTCAAGCTTGAAAATCCTAGTGGAATTTTGATTCTCCCTTATCCAAAAGTGGCCGAATTTTTGGGGAGATTTTCTCCTTAGAATTTTTGGATTTTTTGGTTAAAAAAGGGAGATAAAATTCTAGTTAAAATCTTGTTTAGATTTGGATTGGATTTATCCTAAAGTGGCTGAATTTTATTGCTGGGATTTTCCCTTGGAAAATTCAGATTTTGTGCTTGTGGATAAGGGAGAATATCTTCTCTTAATCCAATTCGAATTCAGAGAATCACCTCATGCAGGTCTATAAATAGAGGTCCTGCCACTCCAGTTCTCTTAGACCACAGGCTCTCAGGTGAGCAGGCTTATTGTTGCACAGCCCACCATGACAATAAAGTTCTTTAGAGATCTGGGTGGTCGGAAGAAGACTAGCAGTGCTAGCATACCGATCGAGGTTTAGAGTGCCCACACACTCAGCCATTCGGGAATTTGAGAATAGTAGAGAAGGCTAGTTGGTTGAAGCCCTCCGGTCATTCTCCTTCTGCAGATTGGCATCCTTGAGGTATGAGTTTTAATTGTTGTTGGTTTATTGTATATGGCATCATGAGATATTTAACGATCTAAAAATTTTTATTGTTCCGCTGCGCCACTCTGATACATTTTTACCGATTTATTCTCCTACATGATGATGAGATTAAGGCTGTGGAGGTCAGCACTAATGTACCGTTCCCAGTCATGCGCACTAAAATGGTACCCGCCAACCTGAGCTCAAAACCAGAACATAAATAAAGATAATTACCTAAAACTTAAACTATGCCATAATTGAGCATAAGACAGTTTCGTGAGAGTACTAACACCGTGGTTGATGTACTGTTGATATACTGTGTTGTAGTCAAAGTTACTATTTATGATGAATAGTATTATTCATAGAAATTCTATTTCTTGCATGTTTGAACTTGCTGAGCCTATAGCTCACCATTTTTGCTTATGTTGCAGGTAAACAACCAGCTCATTAGCTTTATATGGCTGGATGGCGGACAGGATAGCGAGTGTCAAATGGGATGGGAAGCCAAGGGATATGGTTCTGCCAGAGCTTTCCGCTGAGCATTAACAAAGAGAGGAAAGAGAAACAGTTCTTTTGTAATAATATATATTTTGCGAAAGTACTGTATTATCTAAATTACTTTGTACTTGTAAACAAAGTGATTAGTGGATAATGTTTTACATGATGTTTAAAAAAAAATCCCCAAAAATGTCATGTTTTACAAGAG
Source organism: Antiaris toxicaria (assembly GCA_035233585.1). NCBI lineage: Eukaryota > Viridiplantae > Streptophyta > Magnoliopsida > Rosales > Moraceae > Antiaris > Antiaris toxicaria. The sequence goes on along the minus strand of CP141156.1, from coordinate 99,712,743 downwards.
AGATAAATTAGCCGGCGACCCATGAGAATACAATCTATCGCAGTTAGTTATGAAACTTAACTGTAATAGTATTGTATGATCTCTACAAAGGGCGGGCCGCCACAGACAGTCCATTGGCTACTTTGAAGGAATTACACCTTCGTTATTATGAGTCTTGCCTTAAGAGTAAGATTTTAAGAAATTGTGCACATCGATGCATTAGGCCCCACGAACATCGAAGAGCGAGGAGGGTACGAGTATTATGTCACTTTTATAGATGATTGCTCGAGGTGTGAACATGTGTACCTAATGTACTGCAAAAGCAAAACCTTTAATAAGTTCAAAGAGTATCATGCAGAAGTGGAAAAGTAATTAGGTAAATCCATAAAAATACTTTGATCTGATCGAGGTGACAAATACCTCTCTGATGAATTTCTAGGACATCTTGTAGAGAACAGGATTTTATCCTAATTAACTACACCTGGTACTCCACAATAGAATGGTATAGCTGAAAGGGGAAACATGACCTTGTTGGATATGGTACGGTCCATGATGAGCTATTCAACACTATCGTTATCATTTTGGGAATATTCACTACAAATGACATGCTATATTTTGGACCAAGTTCTAAGTAAATTAATTCCTAGAACTCCATAGGAATTGTGGCATGGCAAAAGGCTTCCCTTAGACATAAAAAAAATATGAAGTTGCATGGCACAAGTATTGGAAAGGGATGCAAAAAAGTTGGAATCGCGATCAAAATTGTGCATGTTTCTGGGGTGTCTTAAAGAAACTAAAGGAGGTCTGTTCTATAACTCGAAGGAACAAAAGGTCATTGTCTCAACCCATGTGACATTCCTGGAGGAAAGTTACATGAATGACTTTAAGGCTCAAGGAGTTATCAAGTGATAGAATTACTCCATAAGTTTTAGTCTTGGACCCAAGTCCGAGTTCTAATGAAAGACCTACCAATGATCAATAGCTTAGGTTGCTTTATCGTAGTGGGAGGGTTTCTAGGAAATATAATTTCTTCATGTATGATACTGAGATATATCAGCCAAAAGCTTTTGAGTATGATGATGACCTAGTTACTTATGATGAAGCTATAAATGATGTTGATTCTAAATCTTGGAAATAGGTATGAACAATGAGATGGATTCTATGAAGTTCAACTCTGTTTTGGGAACTTATGGACCTATCGGATGGGATTAAACCCATTGGTTGCAAAAGGGTCTAGAAAATAAAGAGGGACATTGAAGGGAAAGTTGAAACTTTCAAGGATGGAAAAAAGGTACATCAAAAGGCTAGAGTCGATTACAATGAAACCTTTTCACCTGTTGTAATGCTGAAGTCTATCTGTAATCTTCTATCTATTGTTGTGGCTCTCGATTAAGAGATCTAGCAAATGGACGTCTAGATAGCACTCTTAAATGGCCATCTTAAGGAAAGTAACTATATGGTACAGCCTGAAGGGTTCATAACAAAAGGTCAAGAGAGAAAAGTTTGCAAGTTGTTTAGATTCATTTGTGGATTAAACTAAGCATCCCATTCTGAGAACCAAAGGTTTGATCAAGTGATCAAAACATCTAGTTTTGAGCAGAACGTTGATGAACTTTATGTTTATAAATGTATTAAGGATGGAAAGTGGTCTTTCTGATGCTCTATGTCGATGATATACTACTCATTGGGAATAATGTAGAGAACTTATCATCGGTTAAACTTTGATTACACCAATAGTTTTATATAAAGAACTTGGGAGAAGCTAATTATGCTCTAGGCATTTATCTCTTTAGAGATCAAAAGAGCAAAATGATAGCATTATCGCAGCCTTCATACATAGACAAGATAATTGAAAAGTATGCAATGCAAGAGGCAAAGAAAGGTTCATAGCCTTCCATTATAGTCTAACTTTTTCATTGAATGACTATCCCAAGACATCAGAAGAAAGAGAGCGTATGAGTAAGGTCCTTCGTGCATTCGCTGTAGGCAGTCATATGTACACTATACTTAGCACTCACCTAGATATTTTTTTTGTAGTAGGTATGGTGAGTCAATATCAAGTGAATCCTAGAATCAAGTATTGACCACCCGTAAAGCATATACTAAAATATCTTAAGAGAATGAGGGATTATTTGCTAGTATATTCTAGAGGGGACATAATACTTATAGGATACATAAACTCTAATTTCTAAACTTATAAGAATTCGAGAAAATCGATTTAGGATTAGTGTTTTTGCTCTGAGGAGGCACCATTGTGTGAAGGAGCATGAAACAGGGTTACACTACTAACTCTTTGATGAAGGCTAAATATGTGGCTGTGGCTAAGGCATCTAAAAAAGCAGTTTGGCTCTTCAAGTTCCTTAGAGACTTGAGTTCATTCTGTGTGTTAACAAGCCTATCGTATGCTATTGTGATAATAGCGCAACGATTGCTAACACAAGGGAATCTAGGCATCACAAGAGGACAAAGCTCATCGATCGGTGATATCATATAATTAGAAGGCACGTGGAGACAAGACTACTAGATGTATGTATGGTTATGTTCGAGAACAATATTGTCGATTCCTTTACTAAGACTTTGGTGGCTAGAAGCTTTGAAAGGCATGTCGAGGTGATTGGGATGCGTAACATAGTATATCTACTAGCTTGGGACAAGTGAGAGATTGTTAAGAATGCACTAAGCGGGAAAAAAATTTTATATGTATTTCATTTATTTTGAATAGGATAATAAAATTGTATTAGAGATTATTCATTACATTGCTATATGTCTTCATCCTATTTACATGTTGAAGTAAATGTAAGCAAATAGGCTCACTGATTGCTTGTGTTAAACTGTTAGAATGTTGTATACAATGGACTTTTGTATGGTAGAAGACACTATTCTAAAGTAAGCAATCTAAACTATGGTTCATAGTCTATGGAGTTAGACCAAGCATCTAACTTACGTTAAGACTATTATGTTATCTAAAGCCAGTTAGGGGTTGGTTTGTCTTGACTGTCCGGAGCATTGACTCTCGAGTAGAGACATAGATATGTTACTTAGTGGTGACATATTGGACCAGGATCAAAGTATAATTAATCTATCTTGAGTGGACCATGTTACTTTTTACATTCATTATGTAATAAACTTAATCCTGAGTATACGAATCACTTCATGTATATGACTTGTGTACTTTGATATTCCAATGGCTAAAGCATCTTATAGATAGTAAGCTTATAAACCAGTTCATTGGGTACATGACTTGTATACTATGGAGGGTTTCTTTAAAGATATTGGAATCATAACTCTAATGAAGAGTAAAGGTTATCCTCTTGAAGGCATTACACTGGATGTGAAAATGGACAAGGCATTAGGTCTCTACTGAATAGATGACTTCTTATTCACATATGGTGAATAATCATTTTCTTATTTGGGAGTATAATTGATCTTGAAGATAGCTTGATCAGTAATGAAAAATTCAAGAGGTTTATGATTGTTGATCTTTATGAGAGAAAAATCTTTTCTTGGTCTAATTCAAAATTCAAAAGTCACCTAATGCAATTTTATAAATAGAGTTCCTACGTTCTTTAGACCAGGTAAGCAGGTTTATTGTCGCACAAATCACGTGACAATAAATTCTTAGAGATCTAGGTGGTCAGAAAGAGACAAGCTAAGCTAGAATATTGATCAAGGAACAGAGTGACTACACACTCCATCATCCAGAAATTAGAGAATAGTAGAGAAGGCTAGTTGGTTGAAACCCCTCAGTCACTTCCTCTGCCAACAATATAGTCCAATGATCTAAACCTCAAAGATCATACCTACTCATCCCCCAAAAGAATCTACCAAGCAAGGTTCACAAGTAAATGGTGATACAAAGTTCAAGTCCCCAATCAAGATCATTTACTCGAATGCTTCCCAAAACAAGTTCATACAAGCCAACAACCAAGGATCTTTTACATGATGAATGAATGAATGAATGAATGAGCAATATAACCAACACCATAGGCTAATTCCCCACACCTTACCTCCACGAACACGGACACGAGTACACCATCCGGGATCAAATAGGTCTTTTATTTGGATTATAACAGGGCTGGGCTAATAGGTAGATGAGATGAACAATTTTAGTTTGAATGCTCAACGTGTTTGCATCTTCTCAACCCTCCCCAAAACCACTCAAGTAATGTTTTTCAAATATCTCTCCCCCCCCCCCCCCTCCCCCCTCCTAATTCATTGTAGAACCTTTCCTCACACCCCTTATGCTCACCTTTATTTTATCAACCAAAAATCCCAAATAACAAGAAAAAAGGAAAGAAACACAAAACAAAATATCACAACACAAGTGAACTTTTTTTTTAGTGCTTGTCTTTTCCATACTCCCAACCTGGTCTTTTTGATGATTATCAGGGTGTATTTTATTTTATTTTATTTTATTTTTTATTATTTTTATTTTTTGATAGTCTTAAGCACCAACCATACCTATATATATATTTTCACTTTTTTTTTATGAATAGAAAAGAAAAAACAAAAGAAGACAACAAATGCAAAGAACCAAATAAAATAAAAAAATTACCCTTTATATCAACCCACTATTCACTCAAGATGCATTACATGTCAAAAAAACTGGTAAAAAAAAGGGTAAAATAAACAATGCAATAAAAATGGATATGGTTGATGATGTAGGTGTCAAGGAAAAAGGCTAAGGCTTAATGGGGTCACTAAGAGTTATCATTCTTATCAATGATGGCTTAAAAGGCTCAATCGCAACCCTAATGCCTAAAATCATTTCCTGAATGTGACCGTGACACAAATTTTTCATCTTAGAGGCAAAGGAACTAGTTCTAGGTTGGTGACCCTCTGGAGTATTGGACCTACACAAAACTCATCTTAGAACAACACTTGGGGAATTTTTCAAATTAGAGTCCAACAAAGTGAGCATTTACCTTTGTTCATCCGAAAGGTGAAATTGTTTTTTAGATTCTGGTGGGTGACTTCCAGCCAAAAACAGGTTCCTTGCTCATGGGTCATAATGCACAAATCAATGTATCACAAGACAAAAACCAAACAAAGCGAAAAAACTAAATGAAAACAAAAACACAAAAAAAAAAAAAAACCAAAACCAAAAGAAAACTAAAAGCTGAAAAATGCTGACTGACATGAAAATAACCTATAATGCACTGTATAAGTATGACCCGCCCACCCCCCCCCCCCCCACCCCCCCAAACTTAAATAGAGCAATGTCCCAATGTGACATAAAGATATGGGAGAGAAATCATACCTAGGAGACGGGGGCTGGTGCCCTGCCTCCTATTCATCAACAGCAGCATCTTGGTCATAGGGTTCGCCATCGGGAGGATTTGGTGGTGATGGTGGTGGAGGCGGTGAGTACTATGGTTGCCAAGGCTCTGGAGGAGCATATGTGGGCATGTGGGGTGTGGTAGCCATGTTGGCCATTGAGCATAGTGGCTCGGGTTATGATACCATTGGTCCAACATTTGGAGGCATTAGGCCTGGTACAAGTTATTGGCCTCTTGCATCTGGATTAGTCACTGCATTTCTTGATAGTACCGCTCCTAATGTTGATCGGATGATTGACGCCATTAGTTCCATTGTTGTGCTTGATCCCGTAATTGCTAAGAGACCACCTCAAGTGTAACTCACTGTGGTGGACTTGGTATGGGCTCATCTGAAATAGTCAGGCATCGCTCTAGAGGATCTTCAGGAATTGCTAAGATTGGTACTTCATCAACCCTTCTAAAGGCATCAATCCTATTGCAAGTCTCCATCTCATCAGGATACCACAGAGAATGGTAAATGTTGAATACCACTTCATCACCATTCACCCGTAAGGTCAACTCACCACTTTGTACATCAATTAACGCCTTTCCTATCGCTAAGAATGGCCTTCCCAAGATAAGTGGCATGTCCTGATCCTCCTCCATAACTAGCATAACAAAATCAGCTGGAAAAATAAACTTATCCACCTTCACCAAAACATCTTCTACCACCCCCTAGGATAAGCTAATGAATGATCCGGTAATTGAAGTGTAATAGTAGACGGTTTGGCTTCTCCGATACCCAGTTTGTTGAACACTGAAAGAGGCATCAAATTTATGCTCGCCTCCAAATCACATAGAGCTTTCTTAAAGAATGAATTCCCAATAGTGCATGGAATTGTAAAGCTCCCTGGGTCTTTCAACTTTTGAGGCAGCTTCCTTTGCAAAATAACACTACATTCTTCAGTTAGATTCACCATCTCAAACTCATTAAAATGCCTCTTCCTCGCCAAAATATCTTTCATGAATTTCACATAGTTAGGCATTTGTTCAAGAGCATCAGTGAATGGAATATTAATGTGGATTTTCTTGAAAATCTCCAAAAACTTGGAGAACTGTACATCCAACTTCTTCTTCTGAAGTCGCTGTGGATAAGGTAAAGCTGGTTTGTATTCAATCTTCCCTGGGACTTCTTCTTCTGGCTTCTTCTCTGAATTCACCACTTCTTCTTCAACTGTCTCTTTTGTAGTAATCTCCTCTACTTCTGGTTCTTTCTCCTGAACTCCATACTCAGCTTCTTGAGATCTTGTTTCTAACTTCTTTCCACTTATAAGAGTGACAACCTTGTAATGTTCCCTCAGGTTCTTCTTAGTGTCTCTAGGCAATTTTCATTTCTGTTGAGAGTTGACTGCTGTTGCGATCTGCCCCACCCATATTTCAAGTGACTTTAAACCAACACCAATACCCTCCATCTGAGACTCTAAACCACTAATTCGCTTATCAGAACGCTGGAACAAGGTTGCTGTTTGCTCCATGAATTTACTCAAAACATCATCACTTGAAGTCTTCGTTTCTGCTTGATGGCCCATCAACTCATGAGGAGGTCTAAAAGCATTGTTGTTATTACCATAAGAGAGCATCTGTTGATTCTTGTAATTTAGGTAATGATTAGGATTACCACCTTGCTATAAATTGCCCTAATATTGATCACCCTGGTAACTGAAGTTTTGGTTATTAACAAACTGTACTTGCTCAAACTCAGAGTCACCAGCTATACCACTTGATCCTGCTCTAGCCACATTGAAAGAATTAAACTAGTGAGAAAGAGCACCTATCTTAGCTATCAATGCAGAAAATTGGTCAATCTCGTACACTCCAGCAGGTTTCTTAGCCAAACTCCTCTCATTCGGCCATTGAAAACTATTGGCTGTGATTTCCTCTAAAAGATCAAATGCTTCCTAAGCTGACTTAGACCATAGACTACCACCAAATGTAGCATTAATAAAGTTCTTTACTTGGCCATTCAACCCATTATAAAAGATTTGAATTTGTACCCAGCTCTCATAGCCATGTTATGGGCATCGGTGCAGCAAATCCTTGTATCTCTCCCATGCCTCATAAAGAGGTTCATATTCTTGCTGCTTGAAAGTACCAATCTCTAACCTCAGTTGAGCTATCTTCCCAGGTGGAAAGTACTTAGATAAAAATTTCTCATGCAACGCAACCTAACTACTAACACTTCTTGCTTGGAGACCTTGCAACCAAAATTTCGCTTTATCCCTTAGAGAGAATGGGAATAAGCGAAGGCGGATAGCATCTTGAGTAATGCCATTCAACTTGATCATATCAACAACCTCCAGAAACGAGGCCAGATAAGCATGAGGGTCTTCTAATGGTGAACCCCCAAACTAGTTCTGTTGCACTATAGAGATCACGCCAATTTTAACTCAAAATTATTTGTTGCAATGTTGGATAAGCTATCCTAGAGTAAAACTCATTCAAAATTGGCCTGAAACGTTCTCCCATTGCTTCATTATGGACATTAAGTGGTTCAATCGCCTGTTGATCAGCTTGATTGTCTACCATTGCTTTTGCCTCAATTTTTCTTCTTCGGTGTCGTTCTACTCGATTTTTCCTAGCTACCCTTTCAATTTCAGGATTGTATCGGATTAAATCTGTGTTATGAGAACGACACATACAAACACTTGTTCACCTGTGTTACATAAGCAAACACACTTAGTAACTTGAATATAAAGTATAAATTAAAACAAGTTTCACTTTGTAACAATATTAACAAAATTTAAATAATTCTCCCCAGCAACAGCATCAAAAACTTATTGCGCTATTTTTTAATATGCAAAATCGCAAGTGCACGGTGTCAAGTTTTAATATAATGGTAGTATACCAGGTTGTCGAATCCATAGAGAGAATAAATAAACTCTATCAAGTACTGTAATTATGCGAAACCAATTTTATTTAGAAGACAAAATAGAAAAATCTGCTAAGAGAAAATAAAAGAATAAAAGTTGTAATAAAATTAAACAGTATGACTAAAGACAAGGACAATATAGAAACCAAGATAAAAGAACCCTAGGAACAAGACTTCACCTAACCTTCTACTATGTTCTTCCTACATGCTTAACTTAATCACTTTATTCAGTTTATAATCCGAAAACCATAAATTAGTTGCCTATCTTTTTCAAGCATAAATAACTCTAATCTCAAATTCAATTCTAATATTTCTATCTAGAATAAAAAACAAGATAGCATTAAATTTGTGATTCCCATATAACGGATTCCTAGATAATCAATTTTCTTTCGAACAATAATATACCTAGGTTATATACCCCAATCCCAATTCCAATTCCAAAATCCCCTTTTTCAAGCAATGATTAGAATTCAAAAATCAATCAATTCGTGGCCAATGAATCAAAAGCAATAAGCACAAGGTAATATAAATAAACTAAATAAAACTTCATTAGAATCAAGCACGCAATTCAAACATAGTTTCCGGCTAGGCTACATCAAATCCCTAGATGAATGTTTAGCCAAGCATAAAATTCATGAAAACATAAACAAACTTGATGTTCATTGTTCACAAGTAAAACAAAGAGGAATTAAGAGAAAAAAACTCATTTTGCAACGTCCTGATCTCTGTATCCTAGCCTCTCGACCTTCGTCAACACCCTAGGCTCAAAAGTTCTCTTCTCCACATCTAGTGTCGACCCCCTTTTCTATTTGATGCTTTCCTATTTATACCTCAAAAGTTAGGGTTTCAAATTAATGCACGGACTGAAGATATCGTAACTCGCCGTGGCCAATTCCTTTCATGCCGCGGCGAGTTTCGAATTTTTCAAATGAGTATTTTCATGAATGAAGGGGTCGTCGCAACGAGTTTCCTTTCTCGCCGCGGCCAAATGTCTTCTCACCATGGTGACTTCTTGAGGCCTTGGATCATCCATTCCACAAGCTTTCTTCCAGATTTAATCTCATGATCTCTGATTCTTTAACTCTATTCACCTATGACAAAAACACTGCGAGAACCACGCGTAAACCCGAAAACAATAACAAAATATTAGAGGAAAATATAAGATAGATTGTGATTTATCACGTTCTTGGCATTTTCTTCTGAAGGTTTATAATTATTGATAATTTATTATAAATGGCAATATGAGTCATTTAACAATCTTTAAAAAAAATTTTAAAATTTCGTTACACACTCTGATGTTTTTTCTTACAAGCGGTATCAAAGCCAACTCGTGATTATATCATATACATAAATTAAATGATCATTTTTATTCTCCTTGATATATGGATTTGATATTTGGAGAATGGTATTCTAGGATTCTTTTATGTTGCTATCATAGATTATGGGTGAAGTATGTGGCTATTTTAATTTTTAAAATTATTCTAAGTATGCTCAATTTTACTGGTCATGGCTTCTTAGAATTTAGAAAAATTGTAAATAAGATTTTTCATGTAACCATGGGAGTGGTTTATCATCACTATAATTTTTCCATAGATTTTAATTTTTGTTTCTTAGAATTTTTTAGTTATAATTTTTATACAAAAAAAAATAGTATAGGAAATTTTATATAATTATTCTTAGAGGAGATTAAAGATTGAAGACCGTAATTTATTTTTCTCGAAGATTAAATTTAAAGATAGGAATTTTTTTGTGTGGAAAACTCCAATTTTAACTAGGATTCAATTTTATTTAGAGATCCTAATGAATAAATTGGAATATGGTACAAAATTCAAGAATCAACCCCTCAAGGGAGGCTGTGGCAACCCCTGTCTAAGGCTGCAGGCTCTACCTATAGTCAGGGGCGGTTGCGATAGTTTTAAGGGCTGTAGCCCATGATTGTAGGTTTGGCTTGTAGCCTAGCGGGTTATAGCAGCTCGTAGGGGCTGCAGCCTTACAGGGCCACAACAAGCCTTACCGTGGCCTGCATCCATGCCAAGGGCTGGGGCTACCCACGGGGGCAGCAAACCCTCGAGCAAGTGACTCAATGGCCAAGGTTTAGAAATTTTCAATTTTAAATTTGTGATTTAATTTTAAATTGTGTATAAAAATATTAATTATAAATTTAAATTTTGAAATTACATATTATTATACATGAAATTTGAAACCATTTAAAATTTGAATTTTGGAAATTTGAATTTCAAACAAATTTTTGTGATGAGAAATAAATGGAGAGTCAACATTAAGATGGATACGTGAAGATGGAGCAAAATTCAAGACCCAAAGAATGCAACTTTTGTAATCTTAAATTTATTTGTTTTTCTAAGATGGGACCATGGCTCGATTATTTAAATTTTCTGTCATTTATTTTTTTTATGTTATGTCATGGATGGATGAATATGTATTGATAGATGATTTATATGTATATTTGATAACTTGTCATATAAGATAGAAGGATGCCACCTGACCTATATTGATCATACATGTTCATTCAAAAACTTGCATGTTTTCAAAATATTGAGTGGGAGAAGGTTTCAAATAAAACCTACAGCCTCCATTGTTGATCCATATATGGAAGCATGGTAATGCCTCGCGTCAGTTCTGCCTTGACCAATCCTCTCAGTAGATGTTTGTCACCATTAGTATATTAGGTTGGATCTCTTATGTAGAAAATATGTTCGGGCATAATCCTACTCATGGCCACCTCCCGGTGGCTTGGTAGGACATGGATTGAACTACATAAATAATGGTTACACACTCAAGAATTGTTTAGCTATTAACCTTTCCTAGAAGTTTTGTTAGCTAAACTGGTGGCCAAAATATGCAATTATTAATATATATCTTAACCTTCGAGAATTTAAGACAACATATATTAATTAGATGGGATCCATGTTCCAGTTATTTGTGTCATGAGCATCCTTTGGTGGCTTGGGATAATAGGTGTTGAGAATTACCATTGCAATGCTACATGTCTTTTTTAAGTTTCATATAGGAACATACTCATATGTTTTATTTGCTAACCTTTCCTTATATTTGCTTAGGCTTTGTAATGATGTTTTTGTATAATTTTATTTCAGTTCAAAATGTCACAGACACCTCTTATTTTAACACTCGCTGAAAACAAACTAAACGGCGATAATTATAAAAATTAGAAAAGAAACTTGCTATTAGTTCTCAACTATGAGAGACACAAGTTCGTACTGGACGAAACATGCCTGCTAGGGCCTTAACCTGATGTGCCACTTGAGGAGGTCCTTGTCATGTTTACTCATTTAAGAGAATCCAATAAGATAGCTCGATGCAACATCCTAACATGATGAGCGCTTTACAAAAGCAACATGAAACCTATCAAGTTGCCATGGAAATCATGGATAACTTAGGGGACATGTTTGAAGGCCAATAAAAATTGGCTTGACAGTTCGCTATCACATGTATAATGAACTCTAGCCAGAAGGCAGGTACTATACTCAATGATCATATGCTCATGCTTATGGGATTCTTTGCTGAGGCTATGAAAAATGGTGCAGAGTTAGACTACAACACCCAAATTGAGATAGTGTTCAAGATTCTATCAAAGGATTTTGTGGGTTTTAAAGCCGCATACAATCTGGCGACAAAGGAGTTAGGACTTACAGAGCTCAAGAAGCAACTCCAAACTTATAAGTAGATGATTAATGATGGGGATATGGCCCAAGCTAAGAGAGAGGCCAACTTGGCAGAATTTTCTAAACCCTTTAGGAACAACAAGAAGCCATAGAAGAAATAGGGGGCTTCTAGTTCATCTATTCCTTTTGTCTCGGACAAGAACAAAAAAAAAAAAAAAAAAAAGAAGTCTAAAGACCCTAAAAGGTCCAAGTGCTTCTACTGTGGGAATGTAGGCCACTTTGTGATAATCGGGAATTTCAAGGTTCTCGGAAGAAATGTAAAATTTTATGTATATGACAATTTTAATGTATAAAATATGAAAAATTTGTGTTTTAATATTGTTTAGAATGTGATAAAATGTTCCAACAGTGTTAGAGAATATGATTTCAAAGATAGAAATTTTTCTTGAACCGAAACGAGTGAAATGGTTTCAAATCGGAGCCAAAAGCCCTAGAGAGTGCACCGAATGCACTAAAAGATGAACAACTTATGGTTGTGATTTTTGATCAAATGGAAGCAAAATAAGGCAGACCGATTGCATAGGAGGCATCAGAAACCCGCCCATGCTATTCTAGTAGAGTCCCGTTCGGTATGACTTTTGGTCAAACTTTGACCACGAATTAATTGGGTGATGTCATTGATGATATCAATTAATGATGTAATAAATGAGAAAGTAATGAGTAATTAAGGTGGTAAGTAGATCCAAAGGCTAGCATTTATTATGCTCCTTGATCAAGGGCTAAGATTAGGCAAAAACTACAACAAAAATTTAGCAAAAATTGTTGGGATTATGGGCTGTGAAGAGGCAGTGGAAAGGCTGGAAAAATCAGCCAAAATTTTGCCAATTAATCCCCAAAAATTTACCAAAAAGTCCCTAGAAAGTTGTCAAATTGTTTGGGAAAAATTGCCATTTAGTCCTCCCTTTGGCTACCTATAAATAGAAGTGAAAATGGCCATTTAAAAATCAGAAATCTAGCCAAATTCTATAAATTGAAACTGTGAATTCCCACCCCTTTCTAAGCCAAAAATTTAGCAAACCTCTTCACTAAACTTGCACCAAAACAACCTCCAAATATCAAGAAACCAAGCTATTAAGGTGGGCCTTTATGTTACTTGATTTCCTTGTACTTGTAAGGACCCCATACTCATGTAACCTAAATTCTAAATAATGATAAATTGAGGAATGAATTTGGGTTAAATGGATGCCTTTTAATACAATATTAATTGCACGGTCAAAAACACGCTAGTGTAAGAGCTCGTGTTGAAGGCCGTGTATGAGTAAAGAGTTGTTATATAGACTCTCAAAAATGTATGAAACCTAATTACTATATAATGAGTAATTAAGTTAGAAAATATAGTATATTTTCCAGTTGAATAGACTAAACAGATACGGTACTATTTAAGTACTATTCATGTAGTGAAAGGAACAACCGATAGTGAACCCAGTCCACCCTATTATGTATATAAATGTATGAGAGGCGCAGTGTCAGGAAATTGGTCCGGACGACCATTTCTTGACACAAGACTGGTGAATAGATCACCAGAACGCTCGGACAGATCGTCTGAGCACAACAACGATGAAAAACCCTAGCAAGGGTACGGTATCGAGAAAATGATCTGGATGACCTCTTCTCACCTAGAGACTGACAAAATCGGAGTCAGAGCACTCAGAGTAGTCAGTTAAGTAGAAAATAGTGAATAGTAAATAGTGAGAAACACAGTGTCAAGTTATTGGCTAAAACGGCCTTAATTTGACCTAAAACTGATATATAAACGGTTAGTAGACTCAATCTGGTTGATTGAGCACAAAATGAGAATTTTAGTGTGAGAGATACACAATATTAGGATGAGGATCAAGATGACTTTTACTCTTCTCGAAACTAACATATTTGGGCTCAGAACGCCCAAACTAATCAGGAATTGATAGTGTCAAAATTGGATTCAGAAAACCCAATTTCAGATGGAAATTAGAACATTGTCGAAAAAGGACCGAACACCGTAGTAGAAAATTAGACTGTGAAGAGAAGCCAACATAGATGAATTTTGGCCTTAAAATTTCATGCCCCCTAGCTGCAAAAGTAGCTAAAAATGGCTGCTCACATAGCCCAAAAGTGAGAATAAAATATTACACTAGTCATGACAACTTTTGAATTTAAAATTCAAGGGGTTTTAAAGCTTGGTCAACAAGTTTTGCTTTATCTCTTCTCCCTTCCATGCAGCAGCCCACGCCCATTTATGGACTGAAAAAGGGAAAAATTTTGTCCCTTGATTAGGCTAAAATGGTAGACAATTAAGTTGATTTAAGCTTCATTAAGTTAGATTAGTTTTGCCTATAAAAGGTACACATGACACAAGGGTTTGTTTCCTTACTTTGCACCCAAGAAAAATCACAAGTCCTTTCTCCCTTTCTTTCTTGCTGCAGCCAACCCTTCCCATCTGCCAAAAGACTCCATTTTCAAGCCTAAAATCATACAAAAAAATTACCAAAAATCAAACCTCACAAGCTTGTGTTAGGAGGATTCAAATCCAAGTCATTCTACGGCACCAAGTGTAAGTTTTCAAAATCCAATCTTTGTAGTTTTTAGTTTTTGTTTTGGTTGGATTTTTAAGAGAAAAATTTTGGTATTGTTTCTAGCAAAACCCGACCTCATTCTCTTTGGATTCCCACAACCATTTTGGTTCTTCAAGCCCTAATTCAAAATCGTGCTTGGTTCAAAGCACAAAGGTAAAAACTAAAACCTTCCCTTTTGTGGTTTAGTGACCTTAAGTTTTTGATTAAGGCCATTTATGTGTATTTGTTTATGCAAATAGTTTGTAATAATTTTATTTTGAGCCCTTAGCTTTCCATTTTTAAGTTTATGTAGTTTTGGTTGTGTTTACAACTTTTACAAATGGTTGTTAGTATGTGTGATGCAATGAACGTATAGGGATGTGGCTGGATACAAATCTATCCCCAAGAAAGGCCATGGATTTTGGCCATTTTGATCCACTTAGGTTCTGAATTTAGATTTCATAAAACACAATATTTTAAGGAAAGTTCATTACGGTCGTTTTTACATCAAATATCATTTGGCCAAAAATGACACTACGATAGGTTTTTCGAGTGATTTTCACTCGGTGCCCAAAATCAGGAACAAAATCTAAACCCAAAAATTAATCTCGGTTTGTAGTAAAAATGGACCCCTTAGAGTCCAAACCGGACTTCAGGCTCAACACAAAAGTTATAAATCTCGTCGAAATCTTTGAGATGAACTATGCTTGTTTTAAAAATTTACCGTTTTGGGCCTTAAACAGAGATGTTTTCAAAGTGATGTAAATCTAAGACTTTTACAAAAAACTGGGCACTTAGCCCACTGGTTTAATGACATTAGGAGCCATTAGAGTTAGATTTGAGCTCCTAGGTGAACATAATAATTGTTCATCTCATCGAGTACAAAATCTTTCATGTTTGCCAAAATCATAAACAAAGTCGTTTCTACTAAGTTTCAAAATAGTTTTAAAAAGTGGTTTAAAAACCACCTTTTAATACAAGCATAAAAAATGTGCTTTACGTGTTTAAAAATAAAAATGTGTTTTAACACTTTAAAATCTAAACATGGTTTTCATAAAAACGTCCCTCACCTTCCAACGGGGTGATAAGGGGATGGGTTCCAAACACGTAATATTTTCTAAGAATTTTAATAAATAAACTCAAACAATTTTTTTCAAAGTAAAATAGTGCGGGTAGCCCGGTAGGCTACCACACCAAACAAGTCCTAGTAGCCCCGTAGGCTACTACCCCGAACAAGCCATAATGGCCCGGTGGGCTATTACACCAAACAAGGAATAGTAGCCTGTTAGGCTACCATACCCTAACAAGCAAAGTAACCCCATCGGTTACTATACTAAGTTCACGTATAGTAAACTGATAGACTACCTAGTTAATAACGCGTGACAACCAGTCTAGGACCGTGTTTTGAATGAATTAGTAACGAATGATGGTTAATCTATCAAGTAGATAGTTAATCAGACACGATAAGAAGATAGACACCAAATCCCTAAGGTAGGCCAATAGGGTACTGACGGGCCTCGGTGCCACATAGAAACACAAGTTATGGTCACTAATGATAATAGTGACTTAAGAACGATAGTAATTAATTTATTGGACAATAAATTAATTAACCACATCTAGAGTATCCAACTTGGTAAGAGAGCGAGTTAATACCGACAGCAATCGGTAGCAAGCGATTTACCTGCTTTAGTCACTAATGATATTAGTGACTTAGTAAGAGAATTAATGAGATACGTTATTGATGACAGGAGTAACCTGTAAGTTGATAAAGGCACAAGTGCATGTTTGCTTGCAAAACAAGGTAAGTACAACTCTGCCTACGGTATGAATAAAATGAATTTAAAGTAATGGTTTTTACAGTATGTTAAGTATGCACACCATGCACACACTGTTGCACAGCATATATAGGAGCATATAGTTTCACAATCACGTAGATTGATGAACAAACAAATTAGAGGCCAGACATCCCCATCACGTAAGATTAGGGGATAACCTAGTAGAGTATGTGGCATGATCAATTAAAGAATTGGGAAAGATGAGAATAAGGTGTCAGTGTAATAGGCCAAGGACCACAAAATTTAACAAGCCGAGGCTCATAATATATAACAGGCCAAGGCCCATAAAATCTAACGAGCCAAGGCTCATAATGTATAATAGGCCAAGGCCATAAAATATATCCATAACGGGCCCTAAGTAGACATAAGAAAGAAAAGAGAATAACGAAACATAAATGAGCATAATTGGACCATGCGTTATACATGGTATGCAATAGTCATAGTTCAGTATGCTTCCATTCATAGTAAAATGCATTCAGTACTCGTTGTCTTTGCTATGCATATAGTATATGAAGTTTTGAGATGTGATGCTGTGATATAGGATATGTGATATATGGTATGTGATGATATCTGATATGACATGTTTGCATGGTTTTCAAGTATGTACTATGTTTTTAAACATGTTTTGCAGTAAATATGTTGTATTTACTGGGCGTAAAGCTCACGGAGTGTGTTCATGTGATAGGTAAGCTTCCTATGACCTGAACACTGATGGGCGATGACAGTGGCAGAGGTAGATGTAAGGGCGAGGTCATGGATAACACCGCAAGTTTAACTTCCGCAAAGTATGAGTAATAGTGTGTTTTGGTACAGTAACAGTATTTAGAATAGTAACCGTTATATAGTATTTATGAATAGTTACCATTAAATAATATTTTTGAATAGTAACCATTAAACGGTATTTTTGAATAGTAATTATTAAATACTATTTTTGAATAGTAACCGTTATATGGTATTTTTGAATAATAACCCTTAAATAGGATTTTTAAATAGTAACCGTTAAGCAGTAATCTTTGAAATAGTAAATAGTTAAAGTATACGTATGTGAATAGTGAATACATACGACACATGAAAAAAAAAATCCTCTAAAATTGTAGTATCAATTACAAGAAAGTATAAGTATCAATTAAAGTAAGCAGTTTTCAGTGACGGTTCGAGCCACTAAGGGCACGAGGTGTCACAGTACTTTTATTGAAAAATCTGTGCTTTGTACGGGGAAAAAGGATGAATAATTTTAGGTGCAAACTTGATGTTTAGGTTGATCATTAGTGTCATGATTAAAGTACATGTTGGAAGCCTGAAATAAGCAAATTATATGCCTGTTTTCATGAAAAATTTGTGGCCTTTGTGGAATGAAAATTTATTTGGTTTTGATGAGGAATTATGCATTAGAAACCATAAGATTGAGATATGATAAATAAACTTTATGGTGAAAAATTTTAGTGTTGATTGACCTATGAAAATCATGGCCTATGTTGAAAAATAATGAAATTTTTGTGGTTAATTGAATGATTGATCATGTAGAAAAGTTTTACGTAAAGGTTTTGGTAACTTTGCATAAAATAGGCCTTTAGTATAGTACGTGGCAGGTACTAAGATTCTGAGGTGTACCTAACACCAGGAAAACCTAAATTTAAGCGAAAATGCCACCGAAATTTTTAAACGACAACAAAGGTATTTTAGGAAACGAGGGGTAAATTATGGATGGGATGGAAACCTGAACTTCTCGGAAACCAAGGCTTGGGATTAGAATAACAAATGTTTTAAGGGTAGTGAAATACTTGTTTGGGGCTCTGAAACGTTAGAAAAACGAGAAACGACCTTAGATGTTAAAATAGTGCCACCCGGGGGTCGAATAACCAATAGTGGTGCATGTGGTAGCAATGACTGCTACAAAGATGAAACGAAGCCTAAGAAATATTATTTTATGATATTTAGGCTTAGAAAATCCCAAAAAAATGATAGAGTGAAAAAGAACGGTCCCGGGACTCACCAAATATAAATTGGTCATTTGATAAAAAATGTCTGAAAGACTCGAAAAGGACCATGAAGGACTTAGAATAATTAAAATAAGATTTTTAAGGCCAAAAATCTAAAATTTATGAAGAACACGAGTGTGTAGATGGGTACACGGCCATGTATGGAAGAAATTAAGCAACCTGAAAGGTACACGAGCTTAAACACAGGTGTGTACCAAGCCATGTACTGTTACACGGGCAAGTAGGGGTTACACAGCCATATGGGAGAGAAAGACAGAGAAGTACACAGGCTTGAACACTGGCGTGTACAGTTACATGGGTAGAAAAGGAATTACACGGCCATGTAGCAAAAGACCGAGGGGTACACGGCCGTGTACCAGGCCATGTATCAGGCCGTGTGGCATAAAGAGGGATGAAATGTATTGTGACAATTAGAGAAAAATGAATACATGCAAAGTAACAAATGAGGATGACAATTAACAGATAATATTTTGTCTATAGGAACCCAATCTAAACGGAATGAGAGAACGTCTGTGGATTATGGAAAGACAACTTTAGCTGAATGCTAGTAAGTTTAGACATTTAATTGTCTACAATATGATATATTGTAATGTTTAATTATGTACTATTTGTACGTTAGATGAAAAGTCCTATGGGTACTAGGGTGTAGTTAAACTAACTCACCTGATAATTGACAAGTTTGAGATGTGTCCTGTAAATACATTAAGGAAGGAGGTGCCACAACACTAGAATGTGACTAAATTTAAGAAACACCCATAAATAAAAGAATGTGTAAAGACCTACGGGCATTAAAGGTTCCTGACTTTGAGGTGATGATTAATGCCACCCGGTCGGAACTATAAGAAAGATGGTAATGAAACCATTTTTGGCGTACTGGCCTCCAGAAATAATTAGGGATTTTTCAAATCCCACGAGGATAAGCCAAGAGGGCATTATAGACTGTGGAGGATTGGCCAGCAGGTCGCTTCCCAAGTCCCTCCCAGTAGCACGCACTATCGGTACGGCCATTATGGATTAAAAACTAGAACATAATGAAAGATAATGACCCAAAAATGAAATAAATGCCATAAGTAAGCATAATCAGATACAATAGACACTAATAGTATGTTTAGTAGTCTTGATCATAGTGGATGTGAATAGTACCCGATCAAAGTTAAAGTTATTATTCACTAGTCAAAGTCAAACCTACTATTTATAATGAATACTACTATTCATGGATGAATAGTACTATTTATGGGAAATTTTGTTAATTATGTTTTGAATCTACATGATTCCTAGTATGTCTGCTTGAACTTACTAAGCTTGTTAGCTTACCAGTATGTTCATGTTGCAGGTAAGAAACCTGTCTAGTAGTAGATTACGCTTGATGACGACAGGATATGTGGTGCCATTGGAATAGGGAATTCCACTGTGGATTATGGTCCTACTACCAGTCTTCCACTGAGCTTTGAAGAGAAATTTGAAGAAAATGTATTTTGAGATATAAAGTTGAACAATGAAATTTTTGTAAATTATGTTGATATACAAAGAAGAACTAAGGTATAGTTTTAAAGTTTTATATGGCTTACATATTTGAAAAGTATTTTAAAAAAATGGGCTCCAAAATACAAAGGTTCAAAAATGAAACAGAGTTTTTGGCAATCCGATGAGGTTCAAGGGCTGTTTCAATCGGCTATGGAGTCTGAATAGAATAGTTACGTGTGGCCAAAATCGGGGACACCACACACTTTAAGAAGTCTTACAAGGAATTCCCAGCCGCCAAAGAGAAGAAAGATAAGGATCTTCTTTATTTGGAAGCATGTTTGGTGGAAGGATCGAAAGACACTTACGTCGTTGATTCAGGTGCCACTAATCATGTTTGTGTTTCTTTGTAGTGATTTATGGAAATGAAAAGTCTACATGATAAGAGTCTCTTATTGCGGATTAGAGACGGTAGCTTGGTGATTGCTGAGGTAATGGGAGATGTGCATCTTTATTTTGATGAATTTAGGTTTATTTATTGAAAGATTATTTTAATGTTCTTAATTTTAAGGGGAACCTTATATCAGTAGCTTGTTTAATAAAAGGTTTTTATTTAGTTTTTTTTTAATAAAAGAGTTGATATTCACAAAAATAAGTCTTTTATCTTTCTAGATGGATGGATGGAAACCTTTATTTGGTCAAACTTAAGATGTACTCACTACTTGACACCAAATTAATAAATAACTCTAAAAGGTTGAATGTTTCTCACTCTAACAAAGCGTACTTTTGGCATTTAAGAGTTGGTCATATTAATCGGGATAGGATTCAAAGATTGGTAAGAGACAGTCCTTTGGAAACTCTAAAGGAGTTACGTCTTCATCAATATGAGTCTTTTCTTAAGGGTAAGATGACTAGGAGGTCTTTTGAATCTAAGGGTATTAGGGCTCGGGAACTCTTAGAAATTGTGTACACCAACGTATGTGGCCCCATGAATGTCATTGCATAAGGAGGGTTCAAATATTATATCTCTTTTATAGACAATTACTCAAGGTATAGATATGTGTGCCTGATGTATCACAAAAGCAAAACCTTTGACAAATTCAAAGAGTATCATACAGAAGTGGAAAAACAATTGGGTAAATTCATAAAGATACTTTGATCTGATCGAGGTGGTGAATACCTCTCCAATGAATTTCTAGGACATCTTGTAGAGAACGGGATTCTGTCTCAATTGACTACACTTGGTACCCCACAATAAAATGGTGTAGCCAAAAGGAGAAACAAGATCTCATTGGATATGGTACGGTCCATGATGAGTTATTTAAAACTACCATTATCATTTTGGGGATATGCATTACAAACGGCATATTATATTCTGAACCAAGTTCCAAGTAAACCAATTTCCAGGACTCTATGCGAATTGTGGCGAGGCGGGAAGCCCTCCCTTGGACATATAAGAATATGGGGCTACCCAATGTATGTATTGTAAGGGGATACGAAGAAGTTGGAATCACGATCAGAATTATGCATATTTATAGGGTATCCTACGGGAACTAAAGGAGGTCTATTCTATTACTCGAAGGAACAAAATGTCATTGTTTTAACCAACGCAATGTTCCTGGAGAAGAGTCATATGAACAACTTTAAACCTAAAAAAAAATAAAGTGGTGCTAGGTGAGTTATCAAGTGATAAGAATGTTCCATAGGTTTTAATCATGGATGCAAGTTTGATTTCCAGTAAAAAAACCTGTAAATGATCAACAGTTTAGAGTGCTTCGATGTAGTAGGAAGGTTTCCACGAAACCTAATTTCTTCATATATGATGCTGAGGTATACTAGACCGAAGCTCAGGAGCATAATGATGATCCGGTCACTTACGATGAAGCTATAAATGATATTGATTCTAAGTATTGGAAACAAACCATGAACAATGAGATGGATTCTAAGAAATCCAACTCTATTTGGGAACTTATGGATCTACCAGGTAAGATCAAACACATTGGGTGCAAGTAGATCTATAGAAGGAAGAGGGATATGGAAGGAAAAGTTGAAACTTTTGAGGCTTGACTTATGGCAAAGGAGTACACATAGAAGGCTTGAGTCGATTACAATGAAACTTTTTTAGCTATTGTGATGTTGAAGTCCATCTGCATTCTTCTGTCCATTATTGCAGCTCTTGATTACGAGATCTGATAAATGGCCATCCTAAGGAAAGTATCTATATGGTACAACCTGAAGGGTTTGTGGCAAAAGACCAAGAGAGAAAAGTTTGTAAGTTGCTTAGATCCATTTATGGATTAAAGCAAGCATCCCGCATATGGAACCAAAGGTTTGATAAAGCGATCAAAACATTCAGTTTTAAGCAAAATGTTAATGAACTGTGTGTTTCTAAACATATTAAGGATGGTAAAGTGGTCTTTCTAGTGCTCTATGTCGATGATATACTGCTCACTGGAATAATGTTGGAAACTTATCATCAGTCAAACTTTGGTTACACCAACAGTTTGATATGAACGAATTGGAAGAAGCTAATTATATTCTAGATATTCGTCTCTTTAAAGATCGGAAGAACAAAATGATAGTGCTATACCAGGCTTCATACATAGACAAGATAATTGAAAAATATGCAATGCAAGAGGCAAAGAAAAGTTCACAGCCTTCCACTGCTGGTCTAACTCTTTCATTGGATGACTATCTCAAGACATTGGAAGAAAAAGAGCTTATGAGTAAGGTCCCTTATGCATCCACTGTATGTAGCCTTATGTACGTTATACTTTGTACTCACTCAGACATTTGTTTTGTAGTAGATATGGTGAGTCGATATCAAAAAAATCTTAGAATCAAGCATTGGCAAGCTGTGAAGCATATACTCAAGTATCTTAAGAGAACAAAGGATTATATGCTGTTATATTCTGGAGAGGACATAACACCTGTAGGACACACGACTCTGATTTCCAAACTTGTAAGGATTCAATAAAGTCGACTTCAGGATCAGTGTTTTTGCATAAAAGAGGTGCTATTGTGTGGAGTTGCATGAAATAGAGTTGCATTGCTGACTCTACAGTGAAGGCTGGTATTTAAAGAAGTGGTTTAGCTCTGCAAGTTCTTTAGAGACCTTAAGGTCATTTTGGGTGTTGACAAGCCTATCACACTCTATTGTGATAATCGCATGGTGATTATGAACATAAGAGAATCTAGGCACCACAAGAGGACAAAGCACATCAATCGAAGATATCATATAATTAGAGGGCACATGGAGGCAAGACCAGTAGATGTATGCAAGGTTGCATCTGAGGATAATGTTACCGATTTCTTTAGTGAAACTTTGGTGGCTAGAAGCTTTGAAAGGCATGTTGAGGAGATGGGGATGCATAACTTGGCACATCTATAGGCTTTCGGTAAGTTGAAAATTGTTAGGAATGCCTTAAGTAGGAAAGAAATTTTATAGGTATTTCATTTATTTTGAACTGGATAATAAAATTATATTAGAGGTTATTCATTACATTGATGTTTAAATAAATGTAAGCAAATATGGCTCAACGACTACCTGTGTTAAACTGTTATAATTTTGCATATAATGGAATTTTATATGCAAAAAGACAACGTTCTAAAGTAAGTAGTCTAAACTATGGTCTATAGTCTACAGGGTTAGACTGAGTATCTAACTCATGTTAAGACTATTATATTACCTAAAGCCAAGTAGGAGACGGTTTGTCTTGACTATCCGGAGCTTTGACTTTGAGTAGAAACATAGATATGTTGCTTGGTAGTGACATATTCGACCAGGACCAAAGTATAATTAATCTACATAGTCTACTTAAATGGATCATGTCACTTTTAACATTCATAATGCAATAACCATAATCCTGAGTAGATGAATCACTTTATGTATTTGACTTGTGTACTTTGATGTTCCAATGACTAAAGCATCTCGCGGGTAGTAAGCTTATAGACCGGTTGTTGAGTACATAACTTGTATACCATGGAGAGTTTTTTTACAGATATTGGAATCATAGCTCTAATGAGGAGTAAAGGTTATCCTCTTAAAGGCATTATACTGGATGTGAATCTTTAAAATAGCTTGATCAATAGGTCGAACGGACTTTGACCTAAAGCTGATCATGGATATCATATGAGGGTTTTGCATATATGACAATATCATTGGATGACAGCTTATTATTGGTTTACATTGTAAGGGCCGCCCCATTCTTGTAAGTTGAATTTTAAATAATGAGGAATTGAGGAATAATTTGATGGTTTTTAGTACAAATTTAATGAACACAGTCAGGTACACGGCCGTATAAGAAGCCATGTATCGATTAGACTGTTTACGTGAGAAAGGCCATGTGAGTGTACATGGCCGTGTAGTGTGACACGGTCAGGCACACGGCCGTGTAATCAGTCGTGTACCACTAGGGTCGATGAACGTGTAAAAGGCCATGTTTCAGAACATAGCCGTGTTGAGCAGTCTCGACAGAAACATGCCCGTGTCTTGAGTATACACACCCGTGTTGCCTTCTGTACGCCCGTGTACGGACCCATGCAAGAGGCCGTGTAATGAGCAGAAAGCCACTATGTAGACTCTCAAAATGCCTGAAACCTAATTACTATGTAATGAGTAATTAAGTTAAAAAAATTCAGTATAATTTCCAGTTGAGTGGACTAAACAGGTGCAGTACTGTTTAGGTACTATTCATGCAGTGAAAGGGGGTAACCGACAATGAACCCAGTCCACCCTGATATATATATAAGTGTATGAGATGCACAGTGTCAGGAAACAGGTCCAGACGATCATTTCTTGACACAAGACTGTGAATAGATCACCAGAACACTCGGACTGAACATCTGAGCATAACTGTGATAACCGGGAAATTCAGGCATTCTCGGAAGAAAATGTACAAATGTGTGTATATAAAAATTTGTACTATTTAAATAGTGAAATGAATGTATATATATTGTTTAGAATGTATTAAAATGTTCTAACAATACTGATGAGTAAGAATTCAGTATTGATAAAATTCACTGAGTTGAAACGGGTGGAACGGTGCCAAAAACGGCATTGAAAACCCTAACCGATGCATTATGGTGCACTAAAAGATGAAAAACTTCCGGGATTGATTTTGATCAAACGGAAGCAGTATAAATTGATCCGACTACACTAGAGACCTCTGGAACCCGCTGGGACGATTTCAGGAAAATTTCGACTCGAACCGATATCGGTCAAAAAGTAGTCGAATTAATGTGAATAGCAAAGTCAAAGTCAAAGTTTTACTTTGCATTTATGACATCATAAAGTCATTTATTAAATGTGAAAAATTTGGTGGTTGGTGGCATTAATGGCCAAGATTGATTCACTTTTTTATCTAAAGGCTTAGATTTGGCCAAAATTAGCCAAATTAATTTTGTGAAAAATTTTGAAAGAAATGGCATGAAAGGTGTTGAATTTTCATTGGTTGGAAGCTACGTTAATTGGTTTCCTTGGTTACATAAGTCGGCAAACCATGAAACATAAGCACCGGTAGCCTTTCAAAAGGAAAACAAAGAAGGAAAAAAATTTCTAAGTGTTCAAGAGGGCAAGCCGTGAGCAACCAAGGAGAACTAAGACAAATATTTAAGTTTTCTTCATAAAAGTGGTGTCAAACTCTTCATTGAAGTTAAGGGAAGCAAGAAAGCAAGGTAACCATCTTTGGTTTGTAATTTTTCTTGATTTTTCATTGAAAAATCCGTGGGTTAAATATTATGAAGGATGAGAAATTTTGTGGTTTGTTTTGGTTGATTTGGTGCTTAGGTTTTGTTAATGTTTTGATTAGAAGAAAAACCATGCATTTTGTTTAAAGAAAAACAAAGTTTGGTTGGTTTTTCAAGGGTAAAACCGTGGGTTACCTTGTGTGTTTGATGATGGATTGTTGTTGTTTAAGTGTTGTAATGCTTTAAATCATGTTTTGATTAAATGGAAAACATGATTACATGGTTAGAAAACTTGGAAAAAAATTTGATATCTAAAACCCTAAAATGGCCGTGTGGTGTAATTAGGGTTTGATGAATATTTTTCATGATTAACTTAAGGTTTGGATAGTTTAAATCATGCATTTAATTATGAAAATGATGGTTATGTGATTGAAAGCATGAAACAAAAATTTGGTGCATGTTTTATCTAAAATGGCCATGGGGTATGAATGGTGAAAAACCCTAAGAATTTTGTTGTAAAATGCATGGAAATTGGCTTGAAAATGTGCTAGGTAATAGCCTTTGAATAGCCTAAAATTTGGTTGAAAGATTGAAAATTTTTGGCTAGGTTTTGGATAGGAAAACCGTGGCTAAAACTAAGGGCAAAATTGAAAGAATTTTTGTTGAATGTGGTTCAAAATGTGAATTGGAAAATGTGTGAGCTTTTATGTAAAAGTTTGGGAAACTTTTACATAAAATAGGACTCTAGTATAGTACGTGACAGGTACATATGGTTCGAGGCGTACCTAACGCCGATAGCCTTAAATTTACGCCGAAATGCTGCCGAAATTTCGAAAACGGCATTTGGGATAAAAAGGGAATTAAAAATAAAAGTTTAGGGTCGGGTCGGAAACTCGAGTCCCTAAAGGAAAAAATGAATAAGGGAAACCTAAGGGGTGGTTTGTGAATAGTAACCTGTCCCCTTAAAAATTTAAAACGAGAGTGAAACTGAAAAACCGACCCCGAGGGGGGGCCGTTTTTGGAAAACAAAGTAAAGGTCCGAGTCGGGTACGGAAAAAATCCGAGCGTCGGAGACCTAAATCGGGAACGTCTAGATGAACGTTTTAAATACTAGTAAAACGTCCATTTGAGACTCCGAAACGATAGAGAATCACTAAACCGACGTAAGGGTCGAAATAGTACTTCCCGAGGGTCGGGAAGGTGAAAAATGGAAATAAAATAGAAACGAACCCGAAAATGAATAGAAAAGAGTCAGAAAAGTTCCTGAGAGCCAAAAGTGCGGTCTGGATCGAGAAAATTCCATCAGGGGTATAATTGTAATTTTACCAAAATATAGGGGTAAAATCGTAATTTTACAAAAGTTGAGAAAAAATGGGGAAAATGATAAATGTCACGTCCCAAAACCCGGGACAGCGACAGGTGTCACTTCCCAAAAAGCCGGGATAGTGACGGATATAAAATTTTAAAAGAATAAATGACGGGAAAGCTCAAATTCCTAAGTCTGACAGTTTTTACATCTTACCATTTACCGACTCTTTAAACGTGTTTATAAATTATGCTTACATATTTTAACTTTAATTAATATTTGTCTTTCTGTTTTTTATCGCAAATCAGGTGGTGAGGCACCCATATCCCACAGATGCATACTTGGATAAAATAAAATAACTGAAATTGCAAAAGTAAAGTTTAGAATTTACAGTCCCGGAATGCTTTTATACATACTTTGTCCTAAAGTACAGATCCCTACTTCATGTCTTAGATCTTGTCATCCACGAACGGTTCCACGTCACCTGTATCTTCTAATCAGCTTTCTCTCCTGGGGGTTTACCAGTTTTAAAACAGTGAGCGAAAGGCCCAGTAGGATGTTCTTTAAAAAAAATGTTTCAACATTTTAATTTAACCATCATACTAAGTATGTCAATGCAATACCGAATCATAAACGTGGAATCGTGATTATGCAAATTGTGTCCCTATATACATCTAGTTCGTGTACGGTCCGTATGAGCCTCCCTCACCATGCCGAAGCATAATGAGTGATCCTCGATCGAGATGTGCACTCTTCGCACGTGTGTGCTGGCTCCCGGTATACTTTAACACCAAATCCAGCTTTCAACATTTCATGTGAACATATGATTCACATACTAAAAATATACCGTATTGTTTTTCAAAAAAATCCGTAACCGGATATTTTACCTTTAATTTCTGAAATCGTGATATTTTCTAAATCACGTAAATTTTCAAAACTTTATAAACACATTTTCTTCAAATGATATTTGGCCAAATCATTAAAACAAAATTGGCTGCCAAGAAAGGGTAAGATATCCTACCTCGTCAGCAATTTGACCTACAGTCAATTTCTCGCACGAATTCCAAGATAGTCTTTCTTTCTGAATTCGATCAACGAGTACCTAAAACAAGAAACACAGATAATTTAATTATCTGTCCAAGAATTCCGTAATCGAATTACGGTAAACTCAACTAATTAGTATGCCATTGAATTTTTAAAATTTAAAATGATGCTTTATTTTAACACTGTAATTTTAAAATAACAATTTTAACACAAATATCCAAAATATATAGATATATATTTTTTTAAAATTTCGGCATGACCTGCCCTAATTATAGGCCTCCCCAAAAGCTCCAAAATGCTTAACCTACAGAAAAATTTTCCAATTCCCAGACCAGTTTAAAAATACAAATTTCAAATCAATTTAAATTTAAAATCTAAAAATCATTATTATTTTATTTATTATTATTATTATTATTATTATTATTATTATTATTATTACTATTACTATACATATATATATATATGAAAACACACACACACGCATACAGATATACATATATATATACACATATACACCATTTTTTTTTCTTTTGGGTGAAGAAAGAAGGCCGGCAGGAAGAGAACTCACGGCGGCGAGGGCGGCGAGGGCTGCTGGCGTCGGGCACAGCGGTCGGCGGCGCGGCAAGGAGCAACCGGCGAGGCGCGGCTGGGTCGGACGGAACCGGGAGGAGTTGGGCTTGATGGCATCAGCCGCGGAGCTCCAGTCCCGGTCGGAGCAGGCGGTTGGCGGTCTCCGGTTGACGAGCTTGGCGGCGATGCGGCGAAGACCCGTTGGCGCTTGGATGGAACGGCGACTATTCGGCGCGGGATGAGCTTCGGCCGAGCAGCTTCGGCTTGGACTGGCGATCGGCGGTGGCGTCGCGAGGAAGGCGAGACGGTGGATCGGCCGGTGCTCGGATTCGACGTGGTTGGCCGGCGTTCGGCGAGGCGGGGACGACGGCGACTTCCGGTGGAGCTCGACTGAACGGAAAAGAAAAGAAAAAGAAGAGAAAAGGGAGATGGTGAGGGAGGGTGGCTTTCGGCCGAAAGAGAAGAGAAAAAGAAGGAAAGAAAAAAAAAAGAGATGGGGAGGGGAAGAAAGTGAATCGGCGAGGGAAGAAGAAGAAAATGAAAAGAGAAAAGAAAAAATGAATTAAAGGGAGTGAGGGAGAGAGACGAGAAGCAGAAGAAAAGGAAAAGAAAAGGAAGAAAAAGAAAAAAAACAAGAGTGAGAGAGGAAGAAACAATTCGGTGGAGGGAGAGAGAGAGAGAAAATGCAGAGAAAGTGAGGAAGAGGAGTGAAAATAAAGGAAAAGGGAGAGAGTGAAGTCGGTGAAAAAAATAGAGAGAGAGGAGATATCCTAAATAATCCGGAAAGAGAAAAGCAAACAAATAAATAAATAAAAATAATATTTGTTAAATTTTTGTTGGGTAAAAATTGTTAAAATTTTAAAATTGGTAAAAATGTTTTAAATATCCTCAAATTAATATTTAATACCCCAAAAATTTAAAATTGAATTCCCATGATAATAAGAAAAATTTTATTGGCACACTAACAAATTGAGTTTATACATTCACGCGTAAAATTTTAAATTCAAAAATTTTGCAGCGTAACAATTCTCCCCTCCTACCAAAGAATTTCGCCCTCGAAATTCGAATTATCTAGATTTTCAAACAAATGGGGGTATTTCTCTAACATTTCGCTTTCCACTTCCCAAGTAGCGTCTTCACTTCCGTGATGTTGCCATAAAACCTTAACTAATGCTATCTCTTGATGTCGTATTCTCTTGACCTTTTTATCAAGAATTCGTACCGGTGCCTCTTCGTAGGAAGCATCTTCTCGAATTGGTATGTCCTCGGGCGAAACTATCGCAGTAGGACCCGGTTCGCATTTCTGAAGCATCGAGACATGAAATACATCATGCACGTGGGACAACTCTGATGGCAGCGCCAAATGATAAGCAACTTTTCCAACTTGTTGAATAATAAGGAACGGTCCCACGTATTGTGGAGCTAATTTCCCTTTCTTGTCGAAACGAGAAACTCCTTTTCGAGGGGAAACCTTTAGAAGCACGAAATCTCCTACCTCAAATTCCAATGGTCTCCGTCGTCTATCAGCGTAACTCTTTTGTCGGCTCTGTGCTGTTTTTAAGTGTTCTCGAATAATTCAAATTTTCTCGGTAGTCTCCTCGACAATAGTTGCTCCAGTATGAACTCGATCTTCAGGTTTGATCCAGCATATGGGTGATCTACATGGTCTTCCGTAAAGAGCTTCAAATGGTGCCATTTTGATGCTAGATTGATAACTGTTGTTGTAGGTGAACTCTGCTAACGACAAATTATCAATCCATTTGTTCCCATAATCCAACGCGCAGGCACGTAACATGTCTTCAAGAATCTGAATAACTCTTTCGGATTGTTTGTCGGTCTGCGGATGGAAAGCTGTGCTGAATTTCAAATCTATCCCAAAAGCTGCCTGGAAACTCTTCCAATATCGAGCGGTAAATCGAAGATCTCGATCAGAAATAATACTCAATGGTATTCCATGATATTTCACTATCTCGTCCAAATATGCTTTGGCTAAGTTTTGTCTACCATATGTGGACTTGATAGGAATGAAGTGCACTGATTTCATTAATCGATCTACCAATACCCAAATTGCATCGAAACCATTCCGTGTTTTTGGTAGTCCCATAAGGAAATCCATGGTAATTTCTTCCCACTTCCACTCTGGAACAGGTAGCGGTTGTAGCATCCCTCCAGGTTTCTGACGTTCCGCTTTAACCTTAAGACAATTCTGACAGGTCTTCACATAATTTGTCACGTCATTTTTCATGTTTCACCACCAGTATTGCCTCTTCAGATCCTTATGCATCTTGATAACTCCTGGATGTATTGCAAATCGAGATTTGTGAGCTTCATCCATGATTGCCTTCTTCAATTCTGGTATTTGTGGAACGGCTAGGCGGTGTTTGAAATACAAAGCTCCATCACCATGGATGTTCCAATGTTCCAGTTGTTCTCCATTCTGAAGCTTGGACCAGACATTTTGCAAATGGCTATCTTTATGTTGGTTTTCCTTGACTTGCTGAATCAAGTAAGGTGGAGTTACCAAATTGTACAGAGTGATTGAATCTTGATCCTCAGAGATCTGAAGATCATAATCCTCAACCACTGCTGTTCTTTTCCAATCAAGCACTGCTAACGAAGCAAGAACACCGGCACCCTTTCGACTAAGAGCATCTGCAACGACGTTAGCCTTACCTGGATGATATTCCAGAGTAAAGTCATAATCTTCCATATATTCTACCCAACGTCTTTGCCTCAAATTCAGATCTTTCTGAGTAAAGAGATACTGCAAACTCTTATGATCAGAGAAAATCCAAAATGAGACACCATAGAGATAGCATCTCCAAATTTTTAAAGCAAAAATAATGGCTGCCAACTCTAAATCATGTGTTGGGTAGTTTTTCTCATGCGTCTTTAATTGTCGAGATGCGTATGCTACCACATGTCCTCTCTGCATTAGAACACACCCGAGTCCTACTTTCGATGCATCAGTATAAACTTCGTAGGGTTCTTCAGGCTTGGGAATTATAAGAACTGGAGCGCTGATCAAGCAAATTTTCAATTCTTGGAAAGCGTTCTCGCATTTGCTATCCCAGTCAAATCGAACATCCTTTCTTGTCAGTCGTGTCATTGGGGCTGTAATTCGCGAGAAATCCTGAACGAATTTACGATAATATCCCGCCAATCCCAGAAAACTTCTGATTTCGGTTACGTTTCTAGGTCGTTCCCATTTCAATATTGCCTCGACTTTTGTAGGGTCCACGGCTATGCCTTGGCTAGAGATAACATGTCCGAGAAATTTGACTTCAGATAACCAGAAGTCATATTTCTCCCTCTTAGCGTACAACTGATGCTCCCGCAGAGTTTGTAGGACCAATCTTAAGTGTTGTTCGTGTTCTTCCCGAGTTTTAGAATAGATCAGAATATCATCAATGAAGACGATGACAAACTGATCTAGAAAGGGTCAGAAAACACGATTCATCAAGTCCATAAAAGCTACTGGAGCATTCGTTAAACCAAAAGGCATAACCAGAAATTCGTAAGATCCATACCGAGTCCGAAATGCAGTTTTCGGGATATCTTCCTCTCGAATTTTCAATTGATGATATCCAGATCTCAGATCAATCTTTGAGAAGTACTGAGCACCTTCGAGTTGATCAAATAATTCGTCGATTCTTGGCAAAGGATATTTATTCTTGATGGTCACCCTGTTCAGTTGCCTATAGTCAACACACAGTCGTAAGCTTCCATCTTGTTTCTTTGCAAATAGGACTGGTGTTCCCCATGGTGATTTGCTGAGTTGGATGAATCCCTTAAGTTTTAGCTCAGTCAATTGCTTCTGCAATTCAGCTTTCTCCGCAGGTGCCATTTTGTAAGGCGGAATTGATATCAGAGCTGTGCCAGAAATGAGATCAATGCAGAATTCTACCTCTCGGTCAGGTGGCAAACCAGGTAAATCTTCAAGAAATACATCTGGAAATTCATCTACCACTGGAGTGTAGTGATCACCTCTTTCTACGTTGTTGTCACCTTCCAATGCGAAAATAATAGCGACGCAAGATAACTTTCGTCGACCACCTATGGCTTATCTCAACAGCTCGCTGGTCATCACTCGATCTAGATCTTCGAGTTCGATCACCGTTGGGTTTGGCTCTATGAATAATATCACATTTCGGTGATGACAATTTAACGTTGCCCTATTCTGAGTTAACCAATCCATACCAAGAATCACATCATAGCGTCTCATTAGTAGGATAATGAATTGGACATTAAGTTGTTCACCTTCTCGCGTAACAACATTAGTCCAACATATCAATGAAGCTTCGGTTTTTCCAAGTGGCGTACTTAGATGCAAAGGTGACTCTAAAGGTTTGATTTCTAATTCTAATGCTTTTGCAAACGTGGATGCAATAAAAGAATGACTGGCACCAGTATCAAACAATACGTGTGCCCAGCTAGAAGAGATCAGAATCATACCCTCCATGACCGTAGGACTGTTCTGAGTTGTCAGTTCTTCCCCTTCAACAGCATACATTTTTCCTTTCCCCTTGTCATTCATACTGTTCCTCGAGGCAGTGGGTCCTGCGGGCCTGAATTGTGGCGGTTGCGAAGAAGCCTGCCTACTATTGGACATCTGAGGTCTCCACTGTGATTGAAATGACTGAGGTCCAAAATTGGGCTGATAAGGGGCTTGTAGCGGCCTATATTATGGCTGGCCAAACCCTGACTGTCCCTGATTACCCTATCCCTGGGTAAATTGTCCCGATCCAGATTGACGAGATCCAGCTGATGATTGGCTAGACTGCTGGAATTGTTGTGCCGGCTGTTGTTGCCTGTAAGGACAGTTCCTCTTTAAATGTCCTGTTTGGCCACAGTTATAACAGCTCCTCTCGTATGGGTGTACTCTTCCGGTAGAAGTGTTACTAGTACTGTCAGTTCTTCTACCTTCAACGTTGACTCCACTAACATGAGTACGATTCCCACGTTGACTTCTGGTCGGTACACCAGATGTCCTTGGAGCTTCAGATTTCTCCTTCTGAAAATTTTGATTATCCTGCTCAATACACAGGGCAGCTGACACAAGCGTCGGGTAGTCACGGATCTGCATACCCACCGCCAGTCTCCTTATTGATGGTTTAAGTCCCTGCTCAAACTTAATACATTTGGTGCGCTCAGTCGCCACCATTGTAGAGGCAAATCTGGATAATTCTCCAAATTTTGACACGTACTCGAATACGGTCATATTTCCTTGTTGTAGGCTCATGAACTCTATAATCTTTTGATCCCTAAAAACTCTCAGGGAAAAATTGATCATAGAATAATTGTTCAAACATCTCCCATGTCATCTCTTGGAGATTGTGCGTTCTCCTAATTTGTCTCCACCATATGCCAGCTTTGCCATCCAAATAGGTAGAAAGAATTTCAATCCGGTATTCAGGTGGGGTCTGGATAGTATCCATCTTCATCACCACACTTTGGAACCAATCGTCCGCTTCTTGAGGATCACCTTCACCAGTAAAGGCTGGAACTCGAAATCGTTGGAAATCGCGTAGGCTCCGGTTCATGTCACGAACGACCGGTTCATCTCTTGCACGAGCGGCCATGTTTTGTAATACTCGATACATCGCTTCCGTGACGTTAGCCTGGTCCGGCTCTGGCGTCGGTGCTGAGGTTGGGGTTGGAGTTGTTCTCGGGACGGTTCCCCTTCTACGTCTGGCGGCATTCTATAAAATAAAAATTCGGGGTTGTAAATTAGCATTTCATTTTACTCCAAGTATGCATATAATTCCTATGGGAACCCCAAACCATGCTCTGATACCAAAAATCCTGTCACGTCCCAAAACCCGGGACAGCGACAGGTGTCACTTCCCAAAAAGCCGGGATAGTGACGGATATAAAATTTTAAAAGAATAAATGACGGGAAAGCTCAAATTGCTAAGTCTGACAGTTTTTACATCTTACCCTTTACTGACTCTTTAAACGTGTTTATAAATTATGCTTACATATTTTAACTTTAATTAATATTTGTCTTTCTGTTTTTATCGCAAATCAGGTGGTGAGGCACCCATATCCCACAGATGCATACTTGGATAAAATAAAATAACTGAAATTGCAAAAGTAAAGTTTAGAATTTACAGTCCCGGAATGCTTTTATACATACTTTGTCCTAAAGTACAAATCCCTACTTCACGTCTTAGATCTTGTCGTCCATGAACGGTTCCACGTCACCTGTATCTTCTAATCAGCTTTCTCTCCTGGGGGTTTACCAGTTTTAAAACAGTGAGCGAAAGGCCCAGTAGGATGTTCTTTAAAAAAAATGTTTCAACATTTTAATTTAACCATCAAACTAAGTATGTCAATGCAATACCGAATCATAAACGTGGAATCGTGATTATGCAAATTGTGTCCCTATATACATCTAGTTCGTGCACGGTCCGTATGAGCCTCCCTCACCTTGCCGAAGCATAATGAGTGATCCTCGATCGAGATGTGCACTCTTCGCACGTGTGTGCTGGCTCCCGGTATACTTTAACACCAAATCCAGCTTTCAACATTTCATGTGAACATATGATTCACATACTAAAAATATACCGTATTGTTTTTCAAAAAAATCCGTAACCGGATATTTTACCTTTAATTTCTGAAATCGTGATATTTTCTAAATCACGTAAATTTCCAAAACTTTATAAACACATTTTCTTCAAATGATATTTGGCCAAATCATTAAAACAAAATTGGCTACCAAGAAAGGGTAAGATATCCTACCTCGTCAGCAATTTGACCTACAGTCAATTTCTCGCACGAATTCCAAGATAGTCTTTCTTTCTGAATTCGATCAACGAGTACCTAAAACAAGAAACACAGATAATTTAATTATCTGTCCAAGAATTCCGTAATCGAATTACGGTAAACTCAACTAATTAGTATGCCATTGAATTTTTAAAATTTAAAATGATGCTTTATTTTAACACCGTAATTTTAAAATAACAATTTTAACACAAATATCCAAAATATATAGATATATATTTTTTAAAAATTTCGGCATGACCTGCCCTAATTATAGGCTTCCCCAAAAGCTCCAAAATGCTTAACTTGCAGAAAAATTTTCCAATTCCTAGAACAGTTTAAAAATACAAATTTCAAATCAATTTAAATTTAAAATCTAAAAATCATTATTATTTTATTTATTATTATTATTATTATCATTATTATTATTATTATTACTATTGCTATACATATATATATGAAAACACACACACACGCATACAGATATACATATATATATACATATACACCTTTTTTTTTTCTTTTGGCTGAAGAAAGAAGGCCGGCCGGAAGAGAACTCACGGCGGCGGCGGCTGGCGTCAGGCACGGCGGTCGGCGGCGCGGCGAGGAGCAACCGGCGAGGCGCGGCTGGGTCGGACGGAACCGGGAGGAGTTGGGCTTGACGGCATCGGTCGCGGAGCTCCAGTCCCAGTCGGAGCAGGCGGTTGGCGGTCTTCGGTTGACAAGCTTGGCGGCGATGCGGCGAAGACCCGGTGGCGCTTGGATGGAACGGCGACTGTTCGGCATGGGATGAGCTTCGGCCGAGCGGCTTCGGCTTGGACTGGCGATCGGCAGTGGCATCGCGAGGAAGGCGAGACGGTGGATCGGCTGGTGCTCGGATTTGACGTGGTTGGCCGGCGTTCGGCGAGGCGGGGATGACGGCGACTTCCGGTGGAGCTCGGCTGAATAGAAAAGAAAAGAAAAAGAAGAGAAAAGGGAGATGGTGAGGGAGGGTGGCTTTCGGCCGAAAGAGAAGAGAAAAAGAAGGAAAGAAAAAAAAAGAGATGGGGAGGGGAAGAAAGTGAATCGGCGAGGGAAGAAGAAGAAAAGGAAAATAGAAAAGGAAAAATGAATTAAAGGGAGTGAGGGAGAGAGACGAGAAGCAAAAGAAAAGGAAAAGAAAAGGAAGAAAAAGAAAAAAAAAAGAGTGAGAGAGGAAGAAATAATTCGGTGGAGGGAGAGAGAGAGAGAAAATGCAGAGAAAGTGAGGAAGAGGAGTGAAAATAAAGGAAAAGAGAGAGAGCAAAGTCGGTGAAAAAAATAGAGAGAGAGGAGATATCCAGAATAATCCGGAAAGAGAAAAGAAAACAAATAAATAAATAAAAATAATATTTGTTAAATTTTTGTTGGGTAAAAATTGTTAAAATTTTAAAATTGGTAAAAATGTTTTAAATATCCTCAAATTAATATTTAATACCCCAAAAATTTAAAATTGAATTCCCATGATAATAAGAAAAATTTTATTGGCACACTAACAAATTGAGTTTATACATTCACGTGCGAAATTTTAAATTCAAAAATTTTGCAGCGTGACAATAAATAAAGCCTAAAAAGTTATAAATAGGTTTTATTTAAGCTTTTTAATAAAAAAAATAAAAGCTATCAATGGAAATGAAATTAACAGACAAGGTTTTGTCTGTAGGATCCTAAAATCGACCCGCAAGGAGAGCAATTAAAGATCCAAGAAGGAAACAAGAGAAGAAACGGATAAGGTAAGTTCAGACATTTACCTGTCTGCAACATGTAGCATTATTATTGCTAACTTTGATGTACTAACTATAAGTTAGGTACATATGTGCTACGGGCACTATTGAGAATGGGACACATAATAAATTGTGCTTCGAGCACTAGAGCGAGGTTAATGAAACTCACTCATCTAAAATTAAAATGTAAACCATTCCTAACCACGGGGCAATATCAAGTCACCGGGTTAGAATTTTAAAAAAGTAGGTAATGAAACCACTTTTGGTGCACCAGCCTTCCGTACAAGGAGGTAAATTTTGCCTTCGGGGATATGATGATGAGGCTGTGGAGGTCAGCACTAATGTACCGCTCTCAGTCATGTACAACTTTGCCTTCGGGGCTATGATGATGAGATTAAGGCTGTGGAGGTCAGCACTAATGTACCGCTCCCAGTCATGCGCACTAAAATGGTACTGTCAACCTGAGCTCAAAACCAGAACATAATTAAAGATAATTACCTAAAACTGAAACTATGCCATAATTGAGCATAAGACAGTTTCGTGAGAGTACTAACACCGTGGTTGATGTACTGTTGACATACTGTGTATGGTCAAAGTTACTATTCATCATGAATAGTAGTTAACATTACTATTTATGATGAATAGTACTGTTGACATACTGTGTATGGTCAAAGTTACTATTCATGATGAATAATAGTCAACATTGCTATTCATGATGAATAGTACTATTCATAGAAATTCTATTTCTTGCATGTTTGAACTTACTGAGCCTGTAGCTTACCATTTTTGCTTATGTTGCAGGTAAGCAACCAGCTCAGTAGCTTTGTATGGCAGGATGGCGGACGGGATAGCGAGTGTCAAATAGGATAGGAGGCCAAGGGATATGGTCCTGCTAGAGTTTTTCCGCTGAGCGATAACAGAGAAAGGGAAAAAGAAACAGTTCTTTTGTAAATATATATATTGCGAAAGTACTATATTATGTAAATTACTTTGTACTTGCAAATAAAGTAAATAGTAGATGATGGTTCATATGATGTTTAAAAAAAAAATTTCCCCAAAAATGTCATATTTTAAAGAGAGATAGATTAGCCGGCGACCCATGAGAGTACAATCTATCGCAGTTAGTGATAAAGCTTAACTGTAATAATATTGTATGATCTCTACGAAGGGCAGGTCGCCACAATAACAGCGATAGAAACCCTAGCAAGGTACAATACCGAGAAAATGGTCTAGATGACCTCTTCTTGTCTAGAAACTGACAAAATCAGAGTCAGAACGCTCAGACTAGTCAGTTAGAGCAGAAGACAGTAAATAGTGAAAAATGCAGTGTCAAGTTACTGGTCAAGACGACCTTAATTTGACTTAAAACTGATATATTCATAGTCAGCAAGCCCAATTTGGTGAATTGGGCACAAACTGTGAATTTTTATCTGAGAGATACACAGTATCGGGGAGAGGGTCAAGGTGACCTTATCTCGCCCCGAAACTGATATATTTAGACTCAGGACGCCCAAATTAGTCAATTGGGCACCTGACACGTTTTTTGAGGCGGGATCACACATATCCTGAAAACTAGTTCAGGCACCCCCGGACGGATATGAAACTGATAAAATTAGAATTAGCATATCCAAATTAGTCAAGAGAGACTGTGTTGGAAATTTTGTGCGAAAACGCCTCAGATGCGTGTGCAAGTACAACACAGTGTAGACACAACCACAGTATAGGAAATGAATAGTAAATTAGTGTAGAATGGGCTCTTAGATAGTATAAACCAACTAGAAATTATCAGTATAAAAATCGGATTTAGAAAATCTGATTTTCGAATGAAAATTAGAACACTGCCGAGAAAGGACCGAAAACCACAGTAGACAACTAGACTGCGAAGAGAGCAACACAGATGATTTTTTTTTACCCCAAAACCGTGTGTCCCTAGCTGTAAAACTGGCTGGTTTTGCTACATAAAAACCTCAAAAAGCAAGCAGTAAAATATTGAGTAGGTTATGACACAAAAATATTAAAGAAGTCACATTTCTCCATCATCGTTCCATCACCTTACACCATGCCAATTTTTTATTTCTTCCCCTTTAAATGGCTATAGCACATGGCCATAATGGACTGAAATTAGGCAAAAATTTGTCCCCAAATTAGCTTAGGAAAAGCTTGATTTAGTGAGCTTAGGTTTGGTTAATGTTTGCTTAAGTTTGCCTATAAAAGGATGACCACACCCTAGGCTTTGGTACTTTCATTTTCACACTTCCAAAAACACAACCCACTTTCTCTCATTTTCTTTAGCTACTGTTGACTATTCCTAACCCCAAAACCCTTCATTTTTCAAGTCCAAAACATAGCCAAAAATTTATCAAAAGCCAACCTCTTCAAGCTTGTGTTAGAGGTCTTTAATTCCAAGCCATTTCAAGAGCACCAACAGTAAGGTTCTAGATCAAAACTTTGTAGTTTTTAGTAGTTATATTTGAGTTGATATTAAGAGATAAATTTTTAGTGTCTTGCTAGCATAAATCGACCCTTTCTCACCAAGAATCACATGGCCATTTTGGCCATCAAGCCTCGGTTCAAAATCATGCTTGGTTCAAAGCATAAAGGTAATAACTGAAAACCCTACCTTTGGTGGTTTAGTAATTTTAAGTTTTTGATCAAAAAATTTATATGTATTTGTTTATGCACATGGGTTGTAATAAGTTTATTTTGAGCCCTTAGCTTTCCATTTTTAAGCTTGTGTGGTTGTGATTGTGGTTATGTTTACAATTTTTATGAATGGTTATGAGTATGTGTGATGCGAAGAACATTTAGGAAATGGTTGGACACAACTCTATCCCTAGGAAATAGCCATGGATTTTGGCCATTTTGACCCCCTTAGGTTCTGAATTTGGGATTTAGTAAAACACAATATTTTTAAAAAATTTTGATACGGTCGTTTTTGTGGCCCTTGGCCAAAAACGACACTACGATAGGTTTTTCGAGTGGTTTTCACTCGGTGTCCAAAACTGGGACTGAAAAATCTGAGCCTAAACTTAGTCTCGGGTTTTGCTAAAAATGGACCACTAAGAGTCCGAACCGGACTTCGGGCTTAACACGAAGGTTGTAGAACACGTTGAAACCTTTATGATGACCAATGCATGTTTTAAAAATTTGGTCGCTTCGGGCCTTAAACAAAGCCGTTTTCAAAACAACATAAAACTGGGGTATTTTTTTTTTTTTTTTGTAAAAACTGGACACAATAACCACGGGTTTAGTAAGAATAGGCTTGTTAGATTTAGATTAGAGCTCCAAGGTGAACACAAGAATTGTTCATCTCATCGAGGATGAAAAATGTTATGTTCGCTAGATTTGCAAACGAAGTCGTTTTGATCAAGTTTCAAAATAGTTTTCAAAAGTGGTTCAAAAACCACCCTTAAACTGCAACATCAAAAATGGGTTTTACACACTTTAAAATAAAAATGGTTTTCATTAAAACGTCCCCCACCTTCCAACAAGATGATAAGGGATGGTTTCAAAATACATAAATTCCCTAAGAATTTTATGAGTCCAACCAAAACGATTTTCTAAAATAACTAAAACAGTGTGCATAGCCCGATAGGCTACCACACCAAACAAGTCTTAGTAGCTCGGTAGGCTACCACTCCAATCAAACTATAGTGGCCCGGTAGGCCACCAGACCAAACAAGTAATAGTGGCCCAGTATACCACCACACCAGATAAGCCATAGTAGCCCGGTAGACTACCATACCTAAACAAGCAAAGTAACCCGATCGATTACTACACCAAGTCTACCTAGTTACCAACGCGCAAGGTAACCAGTCAGTTGACTGGTCGGCAACCAATCAAAGACCGTGTTCTAAACAACACTACAAGGAACAATGATTAATCTGTCAAGAAGATAATTAATCAAACAACGATAGAAATTAGCTGCCAAATCCCTAAAGTAGGCACATAGAAACACAAGTAATAGTCACTGACAGTATTAGTGACTCAGCAAAGGTGCTGATAACATACGTTATTGATGACAGGTGGTAACCTGTAAGCTGATAGAGGCGTGAGTACGAGTTGCTTATAGATTTAGGTAAGTACAACTCTGCCTACAGCATGAATGAAATGAGTTTAAAATGACGTTTTTATAGTATGTTAAGTATGTATGCCATGTACACGTAGTTGCACAGCATAAGAGCATATAGTTTCACAATCAAGTAAATTGATGAAACAACCAGTTAGATACTATACGTCCCTACCGCGTAGGATTAGAGACAGCTTACAGAAGCATATGGCTAGAACAGATAAACAAGATGGAATTTAATAGGCATGTCATACCAGCCTTTTTAGTTGAAGAGGTTCTCAAGTTAAAGTAAGTGAAAGCATAAAGTTGAGCATTCATTGATGGCTCTTCGCTTTTTAGTGACCTCGGGCGTTATCGTTGGTCTACGCACACACGGTACCGACACACAGGCACTAAGTAGACAAGAGAAAGAAAGAAAATATATCGAAGCATAAATAAACATAACCAGATCATGCATTGATCACAGTATGCATTAGTTCACTATACGTCTAGCTATCATAAGATGCATTCAGTATAAGATATACTCTGTTATGCATAAAGTATGTGATGTTTTGTATTCAATGACATGATAAGTGATGATATAGTACGTGATATGGTATCTATAAATGTCTTGTATGCTTATATGATTTTAAGTATATACTATGTTTAAACATGTTTTGCAGTTAACATATTGTACTTACTGGGCGTAAACCTTACGGAGTGTATTCATACTATAGGTAAGCGTCCTATGGCTTAATTATCTATGGGAGATCATGGCGGCAGAGGCAGATGTGAGGCGAGGTTGTGGACACACCGCGAGTATTCTTTTGCATAGTATTTTGAGTAACAGTATAATTTGGAACAGTATACAGTATATTTAAATAATAATCATTAAATGGTATTTTTAAATAGTAACCGTTATACAGTATTTATGAATAGTAATCGTAAATAATATTTTTAAATAGTAATCATTAAATAGTATTTTTGAATAGTAATCGTTATACGATATTTTTGAATAGTAACCGTTTTATAGTATTTATAAATAGTAATCGCTAAATGGTATTTTTGAATAGAAACCGTTAAGCAGTATATTTTGGAATGATAAATAGTTAAAGTATACGTATGTAAATAGTAAATATGTACGTGTATAAAAAAGATCCCCTAAAATTAGGGTATCTAAGTAAATACAATTTAAGTAAGTATAAATAGTTTGTAAGAAAGTATAAATATAAGTGTAAAGACAAAGTACAAGTAATAATAGTTTTAAGTGATGGTCCAGGCCACTAAGGGCACGGGGCGTCACATACGTAATACGGTATATAACTAGGAGTGCAATCTTGGGTTTATAATGGTGTGACTTTGAAACTAATAATTGTAATGGGTTTATTCTGTATAGAATAATAATTATATGGATTATTGGAGCCCACATTATATATGTCCAATCAGTCTCTTTACTAGCTCTACATAATTCCTTAATGGATGGTACTTGATCAGGATATTCTTTACAGCTTGTTGTCTTATATTTAGTGAAGAGAAAAATCCGGATCACTCTCCCACAGCGTGTAGGTGTTTTTCTCTAGGTACCGAAAGTGCAAAATTATAATTTTGTATTATTCAATAAATAGGATAAATATTTAATTAATATTTTTTTTGGAAGATAAGATTTTAAATTTAAATTATTTATATTTTATTTTAAAAATCAAGTATGTGAATGATTTGAATTTTGAAAATCTTGTCTTAAAATAAATATTTGAAATTTAAAAGATTATCCTATTTGAATTTGAATTAAACAAAATCTTGTCCTGAGCACTAAAGGTGGTGCCCACTTATGGATAACAATGGAAGACAAGATTTTCCCCTAATCTAAATTTGAATTGTTTTGGATAAGAGATTACACAATTATTTAAATTTCAAATAAAGTTGTCATGATTTTATTTGAATTTGAATTGGAGTTATGGAAAATTATCTATGTAGATAAAATTAAAAGATTTGTGAAGCTTAAAATTTGAATCACAAATCCTAGCCATGGCTGAATTTTTATTGTAAATAAACCATATGGAGAAATTGGTTTTTAGTGGATAAGAAAGAAGGAAAATCTTGTTTGAATTTTAAATCTTCTTT
This sequence comes from Antiaris toxicaria, assembly GCA_035233585.1. Taxonomy (NCBI): domain Eukaryota; kingdom Viridiplantae; phylum Streptophyta; class Magnoliopsida; order Rosales; family Moraceae; genus Antiaris; species Antiaris toxicaria. The sequence goes on along the minus strand of CP141156.1, from coordinate 99,669,765 downwards.
CTTTGGTGTGGCCAAAATTTTTGAAGGGATTTTCCCTCTAGTGAAATAGGCTTGGAGGGATATGGGAAAGGAAAAAATCCTTTCTTGATTCTATTCAGAATTCAAAAGTCACTTAATGCAATTATATAAATAAGGTTTTTTTTACTCATATGTTCTTTAGACCACAAACTCTCAAGTTGTTGGAAAAAATGAAAAATTATACACAGTAGAATTTTAAAAACTTTTAAAGATTGTTAGAACTCATGTTGTCATATATAATAAATTATCAATAATCGGATATACCTTTCAGAGAAAACACCTTGGATGCCGGAGACAATGTCAGAAACACAGGAAGACAAAACCAAGAAAGCCTTCAACCAACTACTCTTCTATACTATTCTCCAATTCCAAGACGGTTGCGTATGTAGGCACCTGTTTCCTTGATCAGTACTCAGCATGGCTTGTCTCCTTTTGACCACCCAAATCTCTAAGAACTTATTGTCACGTGATTTGTGCAACAATAAGCCTGCTCATCTGAAAGTCTATGGTCTTCAGAAAATAGGAGCGGAAAAACTCTTATTTATAATATTGCATGAGGTGACTTTTGAATTTTAAATTAGACCAAAAAAAGATTTCTTTTCTCTCTTCCACAGGCCAAAAAATCTGAATTTCCTTAGGCCAAAAACCCTTTAAATTTTCAACTGTACCAAGGAATGGAGGATTCAAAATTTAAACATAATTCAAATAAGATTTTTCTTCTCCCTTATCCCACAAAAACTGATTCCTTCCCTGGGAGAAACCCATAAGAATTTGGCTGACCTTGGAGTATGGAGACTCAAAATTCAAATAGGATTCAAAAGAGATTTTTCTTTCTCCATTATCTACAAAAAATCTGAATTTCTTCCCTTAAAATTATCCATAAGAAATTCGGTCATTAGGAATTTTGTGATTAAAAATTTGATTCAAATTTCAAACTCCATAAAACTTTAAATTTTATCCACACGGATAATTTTTCATAACTCCAATTTAAATTCAAATAAAATCATGACAATTTTATTTGAAATTCAAATAATTGTGTAATCTCTTATCCAAAACAAAATTTAAATTCAAATTAGAAGAAAATCTTGTCTTTCACCATTATCCAAAGCATATGCTACCTATAATTGTTCAAGGAGAAGATTTTGTTTAATTCAAATAAGATAATCTTTTAAATTTCAAATTTTTCTTTAAGAAAAGATTTTAAAAATTCAAATTAATCACATATTTGAACTTCAAATTCAAATACGATTAATTTAAATTTCAAATCTTATCTTCCAAAATACATATTAATTAAATATTTATCCCATTTATTTAAAATATAAAATTACAATTTTACCCCTCAACACATAGAGAAAAATGCCTACACCCTTGTGGAGAGTGATTCGGATTTCTCTTATCACTGAATGCTAGATAACAAGCCATAAAAGAATATCTTGATCAACTATCATCTTTTAAGGAATTATAGGAGCTAATAGAGGGACTAATTGGACATATATAATCGGGCTCTCGTAAATCCATGTAATCATTGTTTTATACCAAACAATTCAATCACGTGATTATTAATTTCAGGATCATTCCACTATAAACTTGAAATTGAACTCCCAATCATATTATAAATTACATAAGCCTTAGAAAAGACACCGTCCAATGAATTTATCATTAATGCAAAACCTGTTAGGAAATGCCCTAAGCATTAGAGATATTTTGATGTATTTATTTTGAATAGGATAATAAAATTATATATAGAGGTTATTCATTACATTGTTGTGTGTCCTCATTCTATTTACATGTTAAAGTAAATGTAAGCAACTATGGCTCCCTGATTGCTTGTGTTAAAACTGTTAGAATGTTGCATGCAATGGACTTTTTGTATGCGGGAAGACAATGTTCTAAAGTAAGCGGTCTAAATTAAGGTCTGTAGTTTATAGGGTTAGACCGAGCATCTAACTCATGTTAAGACTATTATGTTGTCTAAAGCCATGGTGGGGACGGTTTGTCTTGACTGTCTGGAGCATAGAATCCCAAGTAGAGACATAGATATGTTGCTTGGTGGTGACATATTAGACCGGGACTAAAGCGTGATTGATCTACGTAGTCCGCTATGAGTGGATCGATCTGCTTTTGACGTTCATTGTATCGTAACCTTAATCCTGAGTGAATGAACTACTTCATGTATATGACTTGTGTACTTTGATGTTCCAATGGCTAAAGCGTCTCAGAGGTAGTAAGCTTATAGATCGGTTCGTTGGGTGCATGACTTGTATATAATTGGGATTTTAGTTTTAGGTTTATAGTGGTATGACTCTGGAATTAGTGATCATATGATTGAGTTGTTCAGTAAAGAATGATGATCATATGGATTCATAGGAGCCGATTATATATGTCCAATTGGTCCCTCTACTGGCTCCACATAATTCCTTAATGATTGGCAAATTGATTTGAGTATGCTATTGGATAGTTGATTATGCATGGATGGTGTTGACATAGGATTAGGATGGTGGACAAGATTCTTTCCAGTTAAATTCAGATTTGTTTTGGATAATAGAGTACACAATTATTCGAACTCCAAACAAAGTTGCCATGATTTTATTTGAGATTGGATTGGAGTTGTAAAAAATTATCCATGAGAACAAGAATTTGAAATACAACTGTTTGTGGATTTTGAAATTTGAAATTTGAAATTTGAATTTTGAATTTTGAATTTTGAATTTGAAATTTGAATTTGAAATTTGAATTTGAAATTCGAATTTGAAATTTGAATTTGAAATTTAAATTTGAAATTTGAATTTTGAATTTTGAATTTTGAAATTCAAATTTTGAATCACAGTCCAAGTGGAATTCGAATTCTTTGTGGATAATTCCACAAGGCTAGAATTCGAATTTGAGTTGGATTATGAAGAGGAAAATCTTGTTTGAGTCCTACTTGAATTTTGAATCCAAATCCTAACTAACTTGGTCAAAAATTTTGAGGAAAATCCTCATGGAATTTTCAGATTTTTTGTGGATAAGGTTCAGGGAAAAATTCAAGTTTCAATCCCAGTTGAATTTGGATTCTCTCCTCCCTATTTGTGGTCGAAATTATTGAGTGTATCTTCAAGGAGATTTTTCGGTTTTAATAGGATAAGAATGAGATAAAATTCAAGCTAGAAAATCCTATTTGGATTTTGATTCTCCTCACACTTTAATGACCGAATCTAGTCATGTTTTTGGCACAAAGGGGAATCGGTTTTTGTGAGGGAATAAGGAGATAAAATTCAACTTAAAATCCTGTTTAGATTTGGATTGGATAATTTCAAAAGAATGGACAATTTTTGGTTGGATAATGCCATAAAAATTTGGATTTTTTGTGAGTGGATAAGGGAGAAAATCTTCTCCTAATCCAATTTGAATTCAGAGGATCACCTCATGCAAGTCTATAAATAGAGGTCCTGCCACTCCAGTTCTCTTAGACCACAGACTCTCAAGTGAGCAGGCTTATTGTTGCACAACTCACCGTGACAATAAGTTCTTTTGAGATTTGGGTGGTCGGAAGAACACTAGCAATGCTAGCATACTGATCGAGGTTCAGAGTGCCCACACACTCAGTCATTCGAGAATTGAAGAAGCCTAGTTGGTTGAAGCCCTCCGATCATTCTCCTCCTACAGATTGGCATCCTTGAGGTATGAGTTTAAATTGTTGTTGGTTTATTGTATATAGCATCATGAGATATTTAACGATCTTTAAAAATTTTTATTATTCCGCTGCGCCACTCTGATACATTTTTACCGATTTATTTCCTACAATTGGTATCAGAGACATCTCATGACTATGCTATGTACATAAATTAGACAATTAATTAGTCTTTTTATTTATGTATGGATTTGATATTTAGAGAGTGGCATTCTAGGTTTCCTTTATGTTGTTATCATGTATTATGTATGTACTATGTGGTTATTTTAATTTTTTAAATTATTATAAGCATGCTTGTTAATTGTTGGTTATGGTTCCTTAGAATTTAGAAAATTGTATCTAGGAATTTTTTATGTAACCATGGGAGCAGTTTATTACCACTGTAATTTTCCTATGGATTTTAATTTTTGTCTCTTAAAATTATTATGATTAGAATTTTTGTACACCGGAAACGATTTAGGAAATATTATGTAATTATTCTTAGAGGAGATTAAAGTTTGAAGACCGTAATTTATTTTTCCCAAAAGTTAAATTTAATTTAAAGATTGAAATTTTGATTGTGTGGAAAATTTCAATTTAATTAGGATTCAAATTAATTTTTTGGAGATCCTAATGGGTAAATTGAAATATGGCATAGAAATCGAGGACCGACCCCTCGGGACGGACCACCAGCCGTGATGGGGCTGTAGCCCTTGCCCTCGGGCAGGACAGGCTGCAGCAGCCCCTGCCCATGGCTGCACCACCCACGGCCGTAGGCTCTGCCTGCAGCCGAGGGTGGCCGTGGCCCTCAAGGGCTGGCCGCAGGCTTAAGCTGCAACCCATGGCTGCAGGCGATGCCTGCAGCTTGGCGGGAAGCTGCGCCCAGACCAGGCGTGCAGCCTGGGGCTGCACATAGTGCGGTCATGGGCTGCTAGCCCCCCAGGGGCTGGGGGCTGCCCACGGCGGCTTCCAACATTAGGGGCCGTGGGGTCGATGGTTCGAAAATCGAAAAATTTTGATTTTTAAATTTGAGATTTAATTTTTAAATCATGTTTAAAAATATGTAGTTGAAAATTTGAAAATTTGAAATTACATATTATTACACATGGTATTTAAAATTGTTTAAAATTTGAATTTGAAATTTAAATTTGAAATTCGAATTCGGAATTTGAATTTGAAATTTAAATTTTTAGAATTTAAATTTTAAATGATTCTTGGGATGAGAAATAAATGGAGAGGCTACATAGAGATGAATACAAGAAGACGAAACAAAATTCAAGACCCAAAGGATGCTTTGGATGGAATTTTGTAATCTTTATTTTCTTTGTTCTAGGATGGAACCATGGCTGGGTTACTATTTTGTCAATTATTTTTTCTGTGATATATCATGGATGTAGAAATATGTATTGATGGATGTTTTATATGCATATTTGATAACATGTCATATAGGATAGATGAATGCCGCTCATACTATATTGATCATACATATTTGTCAAAACTTACATGTTTTTCAAAATATTGAGTGGGAGAGGGTTTCAAACAAAACCCACAGCCTCCATTGTTGATCCATATGTGAAAGCATGGTAACGCCTCGCGTCAGTTCTGCCGTAACCACACCCCTCGGTAGGTGTTTACCACCGCCGGTATACTAGGTTGGATCTCCTATGTGGAAAACGTGTTCGGGCATGATCCTATTCATGACCACCCCTCGGTGGCTTGGTAAGACATGGATCAGGCTACGTAAACAATGGTTATACACACAAGACTTGTTTAGTTATTAACATTCCCTAGAAGCTCTGTTAACTAAACCGGTGGCCAAAATAAGCGATTATTAATATGTCTTAACCTTGGAGGATTTAAGGCAACATATATTAATTGGGCGGGGTCCATGTTCTGGCTATTTGTTTCATGACCACCCCTCGGTGGCTTGGGGTAATAGGTGCTGAGAATTACCATTACAATGCTACATGTTTTTCAAGTTTCATGTAGGAACATACTTGTATGTTTTATTTGCTAAATTATCTGTACATTTGCTTGGGCTTTGTAATGATCTCTAGTATAATTTTATTTCAATTCAAAATGTCACCGACACCCCTCATTTCAATACTTACTGAAAATAAGCTGAATGGCGATAATTATAAAGACTGGAAAAGAAATCTACTAATAGTTCTTAACTATGAGAGACACAAGTTCGTACTAGACGAACCATGCCCACCTGGGCCCAAACTTGACACACCGCTTGAGGAGGTCCCGGTTGGCTATATTCGTTGGAGAGAATCCAATGAGATAGCTCGATGCTACATTCTTGCTAGCATGATGAGTGCTTTACAAAAGCAGTATGAGACTTATCAAGTTGCTGGGGAGATCATGGAAAATCTGGAAGACATGTTCGGAGGCCAAGAAAAATTAGCTCGACAGTCTACTATTACCAGCATTATGAACTCCAAGCAGAAGGTAGGTACTTCGGTGAAGGACCATATGATCACTCTAATGGGATTCTTTGCTGAGGCTACCGAGAACGGTGCTGAATTGGACTACAACACCTAGATCGAGATGGTGTTCAAAACTCTGTCAAAAGATTTTGTGGGGTTTAAGGTCGCATACAATTTGGCAACGAGGGAGTTAGGACTAATTGAGCTTATGAAGCAACTCCAAGCTTATGAGCGGATGATCAGGGATGGGAATGCGGTCCAACCCAAAGGAGAGGCCAATTTGGTAGAATCTTCCAAACCCTCACGGAAGAGGAAGAGGCCAAATCAGAAGCAAGTAGCTTCCACTTCTTCTAATCCTCCTGTCTCGGATAGGAAGAAGAAGAACAAGAACAAGAAGCTCAAGGACCCTAAAAATTCTAAGTGCTTCCACTGTGGAAAGGTAGGTCACTTCAAGAAGGCTTGCCAGGAAATCCTAGCCGCCAAAGGCAAGGAAGGTAAGGAACTTCACTATTTAGAAGCGTCTTTGGTGGAAGAATCGAAAGACACTTGGGTCATTAATTCAGGCGCCACTAATCATGTTTGTGTTTCTATGCAGAGGTTCGTGGAAACGAGAAGTCTACATGATAGGAGCCTCTTGTTGCAGACTGAAGACGGTAGCTTGGTGGTGGCTGAGGCAGTGGGAGATGTTCACCTTTACTTTGACAAATTTAGGTTTATTTTATTAAAAGAGTGTTTTTATGTTCTTAATTTTAGGAGGAACCTTATATCGGTAGTTTGTTTAATAAAGGATTCTTATTTAGTTTCTTTTAGTAAAAGAGTTGATATTCGTAGAAATAAGTCTTTTATCTGTTCTGGATAGATGGATGGAAACCTATATTTGATCAAACCAAAGATGTACTCACTGCTTGACACCATATTAATAGATTACTCTAAAAGGTTGAAAGTTTCTCACTCTAACAAGGCGTATCTTTGGCATTTAAGACTTGGTCATATTAATCAGGATGGGATTCAAAGATTGGTGAAAGACGGTCCTCTAGAATCTCTGGAGGAGGTATGTCTTCCTCAATGTGAGTCTTGTCTTGAGGGAAAGATGACTAAGAGGTCTTTTGGAGCTAAGGGTACTAGGGCTCATGAACTCTTGGAAATTGTGCACACTGACGTATGTGGCCCCATGAATGTCACAGCACGAGGAGGGTTCGAGTATTATATCTCCGACAAATTTCTAGGACATCTTGTAGAGAACGGGATATTATCCCAATTGACTGCTCCTAATACTCCCCAACAGAATGGTGTAGCCGAAAGGAGAAATAGGACCTTGTTGGACATGGTACGGTCTATGATGAGTTATTCAACGCTACCGTTATCATTCTGGGGATATGCTTTACAAACGGCGTACTATATTCTAAACCCAGTTCCAAGCAAATCGATTTCCAGGACTCCGTATGAATTGTGGCGTTGCAGGAAGCCCTCCCTTGGACATATGAGAATATGGGGCTGCCCGACACATGTACTGGATGGGGATGTGAAGAAGTTAGAACTAAGATCAAAATTGTGCATGTTTGTAGGGTATCCTAAGGGAACTAAGGGAGGTCTGTTCTATAACCCGAAGGAACAAAAAGTCATTGTTTCAACCCATGCGACATTCTTGGAGGAAAGTCACATGAATGACTTTAAGCCTCGAAGCAAAGTGGTGTTAGAGGAGTTATCAGGTGAAAGAACTACTCCACAAGTTTCAGTCTTTGACATAAGTCCGAGTTCCGATGAAAGACTTGCAGACGATCAACAATTTAGGGTGCCTCGTCGTAATGGGAGGGTTTTGAAAAAGCCTAATTTCTTCATGTATGATGCTAAGGTATACCAGGCTCAAGCTCATGAGCATGAAGATGATCCAGTCACCTATGATGAAGTTATAAATGATGTTGATTCTAAATCTTGGAAACAGGCCATGAATAATGAGATGGATTCTATGAAATGCAACTCACTTTAGGAACTTGTAAAGCTGCTAGATGGGATAAAACCCATTGAATGCAAGTGGGTCTACAAAAGAAAGAAGGATGCGGAAGGGAGAGTGGAAACTTTCAAAGCTAGACTGGTTGTAAAGGGGTACACGCAAAAAGTTGGAATCGATTACGATGAAACCTTTTCGCTTATTGCCATGCTAAAGTCTATCCGTATTCTTCTATCCGTTGCTGCGGCTCTCGATTACGAGATCTGGCAAATGGATGTCAAGACGGCATTCTTGAATGGCCATCTTGAGGAATGTATCTACATGATACAGCCCGAAAGGTTCGTGGCAAAAGGCCAAGGAAGGAAACTCTGCAAGTTGCTTAGATCCATTTATAGATTAAAGCAAGCATCCCGATCATGGAACCAGAGATTTGATCAAGCGATCAAGACATTTAGTTTTGAGCAGAACGTTGATGAACCCTGTGTTTATAAACGTATTAATGATGGTAAAGTGGTCTTTCTAGTACTCTATGTCGATGATATACTGCTCATTAGGAATGATGTAGGGAACTTATCATCGGTCAAGCTTTAGTTACATTAACAGTTTGACATGAAGGACTTAGGAGAAGCTAATTATGTTCTAGGCATTCGTCTCTTCAGAGATCGAAAGAACAAAATGATAGCATTATCCCAAGTTTCATACATAGATAAAATAATTGACAAATATGAAATACAAGAGGCAAAGAAAGGTTCACAATCTTCTATTGCCGGTCTAACTCTTTCATTGGATGACTGTCCAAAAACATCGGAAGAAAGAGAGCGTATGAGTAAGGTCCCTTATGCATCCGCTGTGGGTAGTCTTATGTACGCTATGCTTTGCACTCGTCCGGACATATGTTTTGCAGTAGGTATGGTGAGTCGATATCAAGCGAATCCTAGAACCAAGCACTGGCAAGCAGTAAAGCATATACTCAAGTATCTTAACAGAACGAGGGATTATATGCTGGTATATTCTGGAGGGGACCTAACACCCATAGGATACACGGACTCAAACTTCCAGACTTGTAAGGATTCGAGGAAATCGACATTAGGATCAGTGTTCTTACTCGGAGGAGGTGCCATTGTATGGAGGAGTGTGAAGCAGGGTTGCACAGCTGACTCTACTATGGAGGTTAAGTATGTGGTTGGCGCTGAGGCCTCTAAAGAAGCGGTTTGGCTCTGCAAGTTCTTTAGAGACCTTGAGGTCGTTCCGGGTGTTGACAAGCCTATCACACTTTATTGTGATAACACTGGGGCTATTGCCAATACAAGGGAATCTCGGCACCACAAGAGGACCAAGCACATAAATCGGAAATATCACATTATTAGAGGGCACGTGGAGACAGGACAAGTAGATGTTTGTAAGATCGCGTCCGAGGACAACATTGCCGATCCCTTTACTAAGACTTTAGTGGCTAGAAGCTTTGAGAGGCATGTAGAGGTGATGGAGATGCGTAACATGGCACATCTACTGGCTTAGGGCAAGTGGGAAATTGTTCGGAAATTCCCTAAGCATTAGAGATATTTTGATGTATTTATTTTGAACTGGATAATAAAATTATATATAGAGGTTATTCATTACATTGCTGTGTGTCCTCATTCTATTTACATGTTAAAGTAAACGTAAGCAAATATGACTCCCTGACTGTTTGTGTTAAAACTGTTAGAACGTTGCATGCAATGGACTTTTTGTATGCGAGAAGACAATGTTCTAAAGTAAGCGGTCTAAATTAAGGTCTGTAGTCTACGGGGTTAGACCGAGCATCTAACTCAAGTTAAGACTATTATGTTGTCTAAAACCATGGTGGGGACAGTTTGTCTTGACTGTCTGGAGCATAGACTCCCAAGTAGAGACATAGATATGTTACTTGGTGGTGACATATTAGACCGGGATTAAAGCGTGATTGATCTACGTAGTCCGCTATGAGTGGATCGATCTGCTTTTGACGTTCATTGTGCAGTAACCTTAATCCTGAGTGAATGAACTACTTCATGTATATGACTTGTATACTTTGATATTCCAATGGCTAAAGCGTCTCAGAGGTAGTAAGCTTATAGACCGGTTCGTTGGGTGTATGACTTGTATACAATGAAGGGTTTGTTTACAGATATCTGAATCATAGCTCTAATGAGGAGTTAAGGGTATCCTCTTAAAGGCATTATACTGGATGTGAAAATAGACAAGGCCCTGGGTCGTCTGCTAGGCGAATGACTTCTTACTCATTTATGGTGAATAATCATTTTCTTATTCAGTAGTATAATGGAACTTTAAGATAGCCTGATCAGTAGGATTAAACGGACTTTGACCTAAGGCTGATCATGGATATCATATAAGGGTTCTGCATACATGACAAGTTCATTGGACAATAGCTTGTCACAGGCTTACGTCATACGGTATATAATTAGGAGTTTAGTTTTAGGTTTATAGTGGTATGACTCTGAAATTAGTGATCATATGATTGAGTTGTTCGGTAAAGAACGATGATTATATGGATTCAAGGGAGCTCGATTATATATGTCCAATTGGTCCCTCTACTAGCTCTACATAATTCCTTAACAATTAGCAAATTGATTTGAATATGCTATTGGCTAGTTGATTATGCATGGATGGTGTTGACATAGGATTAGGATAGTGGACAAGATTCTCTGTGGTTGAATTCAAATTTTGTTTTGGATAATAGAGTACACAATTATTCAAACTCCAAATAAAGTTGCCATGATTTTATTTGAGATTGGATTGGAGTTGTAGAAAATTATCCATGAGAACAAGAATTTGAAATACAACTGTTTGTGGATTTTGAAATTTGAATTTTGAAATTTGAAATTTGAATTTGAAATTTGAATTTGAAATTTGAAATTTGAAATTCAAATTTTGAATCACAGTCCAAGTGGAATTCGAATTCTTTGTGGATAATTCCATAAGGCTAGAGTTCGAATTTGAGTTGGATTATGAAGATGAAAATCTTGTTTGAATTCTACTTGAATTTTGAATCCAAATCCTAACTAACTTGGTCAAAAATTTTGAGGAAAATCCTCATGGAATTTTTGAATTTTTTGTGGATAAGGTTCAGGAAAAAATTCAAGTTTCAATCTCAGTTGAATTTGGATTCTCTCCTCCCTATTTGTGGCTGAAATTATTGAGTGTATCTTCAAGGAGATTTTTTGGTTTTAATAGGATAAGGATGAGATAAAATTCAAGCTAGAAAATCCTATTTGGATTTTGATTCTCCTCACACTTTAATGATCGAATCTAGTCATGTTTTTGGCACAATGGGGAATCGGTTTTTGCGAGGGAATGAGGAGATAAAATTCAACTTAAAATCCTGTTTAGATTTGGATTGGATAATTTCAAAAGAATGGACGAATTTTGGTTAGATAATGCCATAAAAATTCAGATTTTTTGTGAGTAGATAAGGGAGAAAATATTCTCTTAATCCAATTCGAATTCAGAGGATCACCTCATGCAAGTCTATAAATAGAGGTCCTACCATTCCAGTTCTCTTAAACCACAGACTCTCAGGTGAGCAAGCTTATTGTTACACAACTCACTGTGACAATAAGTTCTTTAGAGATCTGGGTGGTCGGAAGAAGACTAGCAGTGCTAGCATACCGATCGAGGTTCAGAGTGCCCACACACTCAGCCATTTGGGAATTGGAGAATAGTAGAAAAGGCTAGTTGGTTGAACCCCTCCGATAATTCTCCTCCTGCAGATTGGCATCCTTGAGGTATGAGTTTAAATTATTGTTGGTTTATTGTATATGGCATCATGAGATATTTAACGATCTTGAAAAATTTTTATTGTTCCGCTGCGCCACTCTGATATGTTTTTATCGATTTATTTCCTACAAAACCCTTATATGATATCTATGATCAACCTAAGTCAAAGTCCGTTGAATCATTTGATCACCTTATCTTAAAGGTCTATTATACACCTAATAAAAGAATGATTATCCACCATATGTAAATAATGAGCCATCTGCAAAGCAAATGACCCAAGGCCTTTCTGTTCTCATCAATCTAGCATAATGCCTTTCAGAGGATACCCTTAACTCTACATAAGTGCTATGATTTCTATCTGTAAGCAATCTATCCATCATATGTGTACTATGTACTCGATGAACTAGTCCATTAGCTTACGACCTCTGAGATGCCTTGGCTTTTGTAACATTAAAGTACACTAGCCACATATACAGAGCTGTTCACTTATTCAAGATTATAATTATTGCACAATGAATGTCAAAAGCAGATCAGTCTACTCATAGCAGACTATGTAGATCAATTATGCCTTAGTCCTAGTCCAATATGTCACCACCAAGTATGATATCTATATCTCTACTTGTGACGTCCCGTGCCCTAAGTGGCCCGGACCGTCACTGAAAAACTACTACTTGAACTGATACTTATACTTTCTTGCAAACCATTAATACTTACTTAAAATCTATTTATTTAGATATCATAATTCTAGGGATTTTTTTTTAAGGCGTAAGTTTTTTTTACTATTCATGTACGTATACTTTAAATATATGTCGTCTAAACATTTGGGAGTTCAATTACCCATGCACACTTATAATACTGCTTAACTGTTACTATTCAAAAATACTGTTCAACTGTTACTATTCAAAAATATTGTTTACTATTACTATTCAAAAATACTGTTTACTGTTACTATTCAAAAATACTGTTTAACTGTTACTATTTAAAAATACTGTTTACTATTACTATTCAAAAATACTGTTTAGTGTTACTATTCAAAAATAATGTTTACTATTACTATTTAAAAATATGTTTTACTGTTACTATTCAAGAATACTAGTTACTCAAGCTGTGCAGAAGATTTACTCGTGGTGTATCCATAAACTCGCCCTCACATCCACCTCCGTCGCCATCATCGTCCATTTTTGTTTAAGTCATAGGACACTTACCTACAACTTGAACACACTCCATGAGCTTTACGGCCAGTAAGTATAACATGTTAACCGCAAAACATGTTTAAATATAGTACATACTGAAAATCATATAAGCATGTCAGGTATCAACATATATCACTAAAACATGTCACATAATAGATCATCATATATCACATCACTAAATCAACTTCACATACTATATGCATGGCAAATAGCACCATATATCAAAATGCATTTTACTATGAATGGAAGCATAGTAAACTATTGCATACTTTGTACAATGCACGGTCCAGTTATACTCATTTATGCTTCGTTATTTTCTTTTCTTTCTTATGTCTACTTAGGGCTTGTGTATCAGTACCGAGTGCACGTGGATCATCGGGAATGCCCCTAATCCTGGGCCTTGGCCCGTTATGGATATATTTTATGGCCTTGGCCTGTTATACATTATGAGCCTCAGCTCGTTAGATTTTGTGGGCCTTGGCCCGTTATACTAACACCCTTATTCTCATATTTCCCAATTCTTTATTTGATCGTGCCACATACTCTATTAGGCTATCCCGTAATCTTATGCGATAGGGATGTATGGCCTCTAACTTGTGCTTTCAACAATCTACGTGATTGTGAAATTATATACTCTTATGTATGTTGTGCAATATCATATGCATGATAAGCATACGTACTTAACATACTATAAAAATATCATTTTAAATTCATTTCATTCATGCCGTAGGCGAAGTTGTACTTACCTAATTTGCACATAAACTTGTAATCTTGCCTTAGTCAACCTATAGGTTACTACCTATTATCAATAACGTTTCTCATTAATACACTTGATAAGTCACTAATACCATTAGTGACTAAAGCGGATACTAACTTTTGGTACCGATTGCCGTTGGTACTAACTTGGCTTCTTTTGGTGAATTTCGATTCTCTAGGTGTGGTTAATTAATTTATTGTCCCATAAATTAATTAACATTGTCTTCGGTCACAATTACCATTAGTGACTATTACTTGTATCGTGATATGGTACCGAGGCCTATCGATACCCTATTACTCTACTTTGGGAATTTTGGTGCATATCTTCTATTGTATTTGATTAACTGTTTTCTTGACAGATTAATCACCATTCCTCACAGTATTGTTCAAAACACGGTCCTTGACTAGTTTACCAGCCAGTCAACTAACCGGTTACCTCGCGTGTCGTTAATTATGTAGCCTACCGGGTTACTATGTGTAAACTTGGTTTAGTAACTAACTAGGTTACTTCACTTGTTTGGGTGTGGTAACTACCAGACTACTATTGCTTATTCGGTATGGTAGCCTACAGGGCTACTATGGTTTATGTGGTAGCCTATCGGGCTATTATTGCTTGTTTGGTGTGGTAGCCTACCGGGCTACCCACACTATTTTGGTTATTTAAGAAAATCGTTTTTAGTTGTCTTATAAAATTCTTGGGAAAATTCTTTATTTTGAAACCGTCCCCTTGCCATCCCATTGGAAGGTGGGGGACGTTTTTATGAAAACCATTTTTATTTTTAACAAGTTAAAATACATTTTGGGTGTTGCATTTTAAGGGTGGTTTTTAAACCACTTATGGAAACTATTTTGAAACTTGATCGAAACGACTTAGTTTGTAAATATAGCAAACATAAAATTTTTCGTCCTTGATAAGATGAACAATTCTTGTGTTTACCTCATAGCTCAAATCTAACTCGAATGGTTTCTAATCTTACTAAACTCGTGGCTATTGTGCCTAGTTTTTGTAAAAATTTCAGTTTTATGCCATTTTAAAAATGGCTCTATTTGAGGCCTGAAGCGGCCAAATTTTTAAAACATGCATAGGTCGCCTTAAAGATTTTGATGTATTCTACAACTTCTGTGTTAAGCTTGAGATCCGATTCAGACTTTAAGTGGTCCATTTTTAACAAAACCCAAGACTAATTCTGGGTTCGGATTTTTAGTCCCAATTTTGGGTACCGAACAAAAACCACTCGAAAAATCTATCTAAGTGTCATTTTTGGCCAAAACCTATTTGAAGCAAAAACGACTGTAACGAAATTTTCTTAAAACTCCATGTTTCACCAAATCTCAAATTCGGAACCTAAGGGAGTCAAAATGGCCAAAATTCGTGGCTTTTTTCTGGGGACAGATTGTATCCAGCCACTTTTTTAAATGTTCATGCATCACACATACTCACATCCATTCGTAAAAAATGTAAACACAACCACACAACCACAAACTTAAAAATAGAAAGCTAAGGACTCAAAATAAACTTATTTCAACCCATGTACATAAACAAATAGGCATAAATTTCTTGATCAAAAACTTAGAATCAACTAACCACAAGAGAGGGTTTTCAGTTTTTACCTCTTGTGCTTCGAACCAAGCATAATTTCAAACCAAGGCTTGATGACCAAAATGGTCATGTGATTCTTGGTGAAAAAGGGGTCGGTTTGTGCTAGCAAGACACGAAAAAAAAAATCTCTTAACATCAACCCAAAATAATAACTAAAAACCACAAAGATAGTTTCTAAAAACTCACCCTTGAGTATCCTTGAAATGACTTGGATTGAGCACCTCTAACACAAGCTTGAAGGGCTGGTTATTTGAAAACTTTTAGCTGGGTTTTTAGGCTTAAAAATGGTGGTTTTGGGGGTATGGAATGGTCAGCTACAGCAAGGGAAAGAGAGAGAAAAAGAATTGTGGTTTTTGGGGTGTGAAAAAGAAAGACTAAAACCCAAAGCCATGCCCACCCTTTTATAGACAAATACTAATCAAACTTAACCAACTTTAAGCTCAATTAATCAAGCCAATCTTAGGCTAATTTAGGGATAAATTTATGCCCATTTCAGCCCTTGGGAGCTGTGGGAGCTGCTGCATTAAAGGAGGGGAAATAAACAATGTTTTCTTGGTGACATGTAATGGAATGTGATGGAAAGCTTGAATTTTTAATTCAAGTGGTGTCATAACTTGTCTAATTTTTTTATTGCTACCTTTTTGGGGTTTTTGTGTAGCAAAACTAGCTGGTTTAAAACTAGGGCAGACGGTTTTTAAAGCCAAAATTCATTTGTATTTGGTTCTCTTCGTAGTCCAGTTTCTGCCATTCGGTATCCGACCCTTTTTCGGTAGTGTTCTAGTTTTCATCCGGAATTAGATTTTCTAAATCTGATTTTTGTACTGATCAATCCTAGTCGATTTATACTGTCTAAGAGCCCATTTTATACCAGTTTACTCCTATATTGTGGTTGTGTCTACACTGTGTTGTACTTGTGCATGCATATCGAGGCGTTTTCACGTGAAATTTTCAATACAGTCTTTCTTGACTAATTTAGATGTGTTGATTTCAATTTTATCAATTTTACATCTGTCCAGGGTCGTTTGGACCAGTTTTTGGGATCTATGTAACCCCATCTCGAAAAACATATCAGGTGCCCAATTGACTAATTTGGGCATCCTAAGTCTAAATATATCAGTTTCAGGGCAAGATAAGGTCGTCTTGACCCTCTTCCCAATACTGTGTAACTCTCAGACAAAATTTTACATTTTGTGCCCAATTGACCTAATTGAGCCTACTGACTATGGATATATCAGTTTTTAAGTCAATTTAAGGTCGTCTTGGCCATTAACTTGACATTGCGTTTTCACTATTTACTATTCATTGCTTTCTATTCTAATTGACTAGTCTGAGCGTTCTAAGTCTGATTTTGTCAGTTTCTAGACAAGAAGAGGTCATCTGGACCATTTTCTCAATATTGTACCCCTACTAGGGTTTCTATTGCTGTTGTGCTTAGATATTCGATCCGAGCATTCTGGTGATCTGTTCACCAGCCTTTTATCAAGAAATGGTCGTCCGGGCCAGTTTCCTAACACTGCATGTCTCGTACACTCTTACATATAACAGGGTGGACCGAGTTCACTGTCGATCGCCCCTTTCACTACATGAATAGAAGTTAAATAGCACCGTACCTATTTAATCTATTCAACTAAAAATTATGCTGTATTTTTTAACTTAATTACTCCATACATACTAATTAGGTTTCCTGCATTTTGAGAGTCTATATAGTAGCTTTCTGCTCATTCACGGCCTTTTACACGGGTTCTAACATGGGCGTGTACAAGGCAACACGAGCGTGTATTGTTCGGACATGGCATGTACTAGTTGAGCTTGCTCAACACAGCCATGTCTTAGAACACGTTCATTTACCGAGTGGTACGTAGCCACTTACACGGCTGTGTACCCGACTGTGTTACACTACACGACCATGTTCACTCACACGACCTCTCTCTCATGTATACGGTCCGATCAGTATACGACTTCTTACACGGCCGTGTACCTGATCGTATTCTGTGAATTTACATTAAAAGGCATCGAACTAACCTAAATTCATTCCTCATTATATAGAATTTAGGTTACATGAGTATGGGGGTTCTTACACTCCTAAGGAGTCAAACCTCCAGACAATCAAGACAAATTGTCCCCTAAATTAGCTTAGATAACATAATAGTCTTAACATAAGTTAAATGCTCACTCTAATCTCAGAGACTATGATTCATAGATTTATACCGCTTATTCTAGAATGTTGTCTTCTAGATCATTGTATGCAACATTCAAGCAATTTAATACAAGCGGTTAATGAGCTAGATTTGCTTATATTTACTTTAACTTGTAAATAGGTTGAGGACTTATAGTAATGTAATGAATAACCTTTAAAATATTTTATTAATCAGTTAAAAAATAAATGAAATACATTAAAATGTCTTCCTCACCTAAGGCACACCTAACATAGGGAAGTAGGTTTATTGTTGCACAAATTACGTGATAATAAATTCTTAGAAATCTAGGTGGTCGGAAGGAGATAAGTTATGCTAGAATACCAATCAAGGAACCGAGTGCCCACATACTCCACTGTTTAGGAATTGGAGAATTATAGAAAAGGCTAGTTGGTTGAAGCCCCTTGGTCACTTCCTCCGGTGTTCCTGGTGTTTTCCTCTGAAGGTATATGATTGTTGATAATTTGTTGTATATGGCAATATAAGTCATTTAACAATCTTTAAAAAAATTTTTGAAATTCCGTTGCACACTCTGATGTTTTTTCCTACAATTGGAAGACAAGATTTTCTCCTAATTTAAATTTAAATTTGAATTTTGTTTTAGATAAAAGATTATACAATTATTTGAATTTAAAATAATGTTGCCATGATTTTATTTGAATTTAAATTAGAGTTGTGAAAAATTATTTATGCAGACAAAATCACATAATTTGTAGAGTTTGAAATTTGAATTATAAATTCAAAGAATGGTTGAAAATTTTAAGGGATAATCCCTGGGTGAATTTCAGATTTTATGTGGGAAAGGAGAGAAAAATCTTATCTGAATCCTATTTGAATTTTGAATGGATCAAACCCGAGTTAGGCCAAAAATTTTAGGGCTTTTACCATATAGAAGAATCGGCCTTTAAGGGTTTGTGGAGAGAGAAAAATCTTTTCTTGAGCTAATTCAAAATTCTGAAAGTCACCTAATGCAAATTTATAAATATGACTCCTCCAAAGGTATAATGATTGTTGAATAATTTATTGTATATAACACTATGAGTTTTTAATGATCTTGAAAAATTTTTAAAATTATGCTACACACTCTTACTATTTTTCCTATACTTACAAGAATGTGACACATGACATTCTGTTAGTTTTAGTAAATTAAAATCAAGTTTATCATATGCCTTACCACACTGGATCCTTCCTAGTCACATGCACCAGCATTGTAGCTACTGTGTACCGACTACTATAGTAATTTTAAAAATGCACCGACTACTGTAATAATTTTAAAAGTGCACCAAATACTGTAGTAAGTTTGAAAATTTTGTATTGAAATTAAGTAGAATAGTACAAAACTATGCCTATAGAGGGCAATTTAGGGGAGGCTTAAAGACACACAATACAAAATGGAGAAGAAATTAAGATAGAGAAAGTTAAAGTTAAAATGTAGATAAAAAATTAAAGATTCCTACAAAGCTAAAAAAAAATTTTCTTTTCTTTTGTTTAGTTTTACTTTAAAAAGAGGAGGTTTTAGAGGTTTAGTCAACACAAAAATCAAGTATCAATTCTAAACTCCTTTCTTTTATTTTTATTTTATCATTATGTTTAGTTTATATTGTTGTGTTAGTTTATATTTCATTATGAATTAAATCAATTTTTGCTGGGAATTATGATACAGCCTATTTATGATGATTTAATTAAATTAAGTATGTTGTTATATGACTATTATATTTACTAGTATATTGATTCTCAAACTTAATGCTTTTAAATTTCTGGCTAATTTTTGAATGATTTGAACGATAAAATGAAACTGAGAGGAGATTTTGTAACACGGCTCTAGAATAAATACCATAAAATCTATGATAGAATAAAGATATATCTATCTCTTAACGAACACTTTTTATAATTAAATTCATATTCATATTGTTTAGTATTCATATGTATGGTAATGTTCGTATATATGGTATTATTCACTGATACGACACTGTTTATATATATTGTATTGTTCATCATGAATTTAAATTTACTAATATTTTATGTAAATTTAATTATAAAAATGTAAAATTTATGTATAACTTGAGAAAAAGTATATAAAGCAAAAATGGTAATTGACCATCAACAAATATGAATACAAAATCATAATAGCATACTTAAATAAAATTAAATCTAATTAATTATGGTGAAGTCATAATTCCTAATAACTGTGTGCTTGATTGTTTATGATTAATTTATATTCATTTATTTTTGAAATGTTATTTATTTAATTTTTTTCACTTGTAATATATTTTTTGATCACTTAAATAAAATTAAAATTAACTAATTTTAGTATTTAATAATATTATCTTCATGAGAGTGATACTTTACTTATCACTTTATTACTTATTTTATTTGTACACGTAAAATCTACAACAATAATAGTTTTAAATCTACTATTATTTTAAAATCTTTTACTAAATTATGCTATTTTATCTTTTCTCTTTTTCATTGCAAAGAAAATAGGAGTATAGGGTTATCTCGGCCAAAATATAGAAACTAAATCATCATCTTTAAAATTTCTTAAGGATCGTTTTGGTTGAATGACACAACCCATTTGACAATCCCGTTTATGTTCCTCGAGGTAATTCATCTATGTACGCTAATTGACAAACTTACTCGAAATTCAACTGTGACGTCCCCTGATTCCAATCACTCGAAACCGTCATGATTCGACTCTTCTGCCGACCAAGACCGTTCATGTGCTGAATCCGAGTTGTCAGTTTTAAACTCCTTTACTAATACTTCTTAAACACCAGGGCCTAAAATTTCGCCCCAAATTTTTTTTTTCTTTAATACATATTTTTCTTATCATTATCAAGTAGGAAAGCGCTGTAAAATATAGTAGTGGCTTTTTCATATCTGAAATAAGTACAATATACTATACAACATATATAATAACTATATGTACTGTATATATGTTGTCATCAAACGTATTTTCTTTACTTAAAAAGCTCAGCGGAAAACTTATAGCAGGACCAAGTCCACGGTGAGTTCCCTATCCCCTTGACACGCTCGCATCCTGCCGCCATCAATGAATCTACTGGACAGGTTTCTTACCTGCAATATGAACAAACTGATGAGCTAACAGGCTCAGTAAGTTCAAACATCCATAGTAAGAATCATATTGATTCCAAAAACAATACAACTCAATTTCCTATGAATAGTACTATTTACCATGAATAATACTATTCACCATGAATAGTAAAGTTGACCTTTGACCGATAAATCGTACCAGTTACCCTAACTGTGTATTATTCACATATCCTAACCGAACTTACATTACTCTTACGTAACTTCGATTGTGCTCAATTATGATTTTTACCATTTTATTGATTACTTATTTTCTATTAGATTTCTAGTGTAGAGCTCTATTTATGGCAGTACCGATGATTACTAGCTCGTTGACTGGGACGGTCTAAGGATCGACCTTAGACCATCGTCCTCCACAGCCCTGATAACCCCGTAGGATTTAAACAAACCTCCACCACTATGTTGGAATGGCGGTACGCCTTAATGGTTTCATTACCATCTTTCAATTTATAGTTTTGACCAAGTGATCATATATATCACCCCAAGGTCACTATCCTCCATTGCCCGTAGGTCTTACTTATTCTCATTATTTTGGATATGTTATGCTAACTAATCCCCAAATGCACATAGGAACTTATATCTAGTGAGTAGCTAGTATAGAATAGATTCACACGGTATTTCATGTTGCAGACACGAAAATGCTTGAACTTACCAATACTGCGCTAGTGTCCACTTTTGGAACTCCTCCGCAGTTCTATCTTTATTTTGGGTTCCTACAGACATAATAGTGTCTGTTAATGCCCCGTTTTATTATCATTTTAAACATATATTTATTTTACTTAACAAGTCTACTCATTTAAATTTTATTTGTGGTACACGGTATGCAACACGCCCGTGTTCCAGCCCCTGTACCTCTCGGGTCTATTTTACACGACCATGTTGTTTTATTTCTTAGCCGTGTAACTGTACACGTCTCGATACACACCCGTGTTCAAGCCCGTCTACCTCTCGGGTTATAAAATTTTTCCTATACACGGCCGTGTATCCCTCTACACGCCCGTGTTCCTTAAAATTTTTAGAATTTTAACTCTAAAATATTCATTTTGAATTTTAGAATTTTATCTAAGTTATTTTACATCTTTTAGGGTTCTTTCCGAGCCTTTTCATAAATTTTTGGTCAAAATAATCATTTTGCCCCTAACGGGTCTCGGGATCGTAATTTTTCATTCTATCATTTTTTTCCAAATTTTCTAAGTCTAATTATTTTAAAATAATATTTCCTAAGTTTTGTATCATTTTACAGCTTAAATTGCTGTAAAATCTCAACTTCATTTTTCCTGGCCCTCGGTTACTATTTATCTATCACCTAGGGTCGTTTTTTCTCATTTTTTGAGCGTTTCAGAGCCTCAAATGGCCCTTTCACTACTTACTAAATGTTATTTATCCCGTCCTCGACCCTCGGTCCTCGAGGTTCGGGTTTCCTATCCCGACCTAAAATTTTCCCTTATTTCCCAAAATTACCCTAACATTAATTTTTTTTTTTTCCTGTTTTAGGCATTTTAGTGATTTAGGGTCGGTTTACTATTCCTTTTGAGTTGATTTTCCATTTCTAATCATAATTCACCGAGGGGTCTCGGTTTCCTTCCCGAGTTCAATATTTTTGCCCCTCGTTTCCCGGAATGCCCTTAATGTTTTTTTTAGAAATTTCGGCAGCATTTCCGCTTATATTTTAAGGTTTCCCGGCGTTAGGTACGCCTCAGAACCTTTGTACCTACCACGTACTATACCAGAGGCCTATTTTATACAAAGTTTCAAAACTTTGTATAAAACTTTTCCACATGATTCAACATTTAGAAATCAATACAAGTCACGATATTTTTCTTTCAAACTAGTCTTAGTTTACTAGTTAATCGCATCTAATTAATTTTCATCACATCACATTCTTAGGCTTCCCAATGTATAAAACAACATCCAAAAACCTATCAAAACATGCATTCTAACCCTAGTTATAGCCACGGATTTTATGCATAAATAGAAAGAAAATTTCATTTTCTTTCCTAGGGTTTTTCTCATCATTTATCAACATTGAAAATTTTCCCATTTCATCATGTTCATGCTCACGGTTTTAGCAATAAATTTACATCAAACTTTTCTTGTTTCTTTATTCCAACTCATGCTTAATTCAACATATAATTGAATGAACATTAATACTAATTCAAAGCAACAAAACTCATAAAATTTTCACACCATTGAAGCCACGGATTTTCAAGGGAAACATGCAAAATTTTTACTTGTTTTTCAATCCTAATTCATGCTTTAAATATTACAACATCAAATCAATCATAGAATCAACAAATCAACAATTTTTTTCATTGTTTTTCAGCCCTCCAACCCACGGTTTTTCTATGAAAAATCAAGGAAAAATGCTTCAAATTTGAAGCTTACCTTGATTAGTTGTTGTCTTGAGATTGGAAATGCAATTCAAGCTAGGTTTGATGTGAAATTGAAAACAAAATTTTTGGTTTAAGGGGGGTTAAACTCATGGTTTTGGGCTGAAGAAAAAGAGCAAGAGTTTAGTTGTTTTTTTCCATTTTTTTTGCTTGAATTTTGATGCCTATTTATAGGCAAAAACCAAGGGTTTTTTTTGCAATTTTTTTCCAACAATTTTCTAATTGTTCAAGGACTAAAAAGTAAGGATTTTAGGGTCAAAAATACAATTTTTTTCTTCCTTTCCACATGGCCGTATGGCCTTTCAACAAAATTTCCCAAATTTTTTTAATTTTTTTCAAGGTGAATTTTGGCATGATCTTGGCCTTTGATCAAAAAGCAAAGCAATCATAGCCATACACTTTTCAAAATACTTTCCAAATTAATGAAAATCAATTGGCTTTATGACATCATCATAGTGATGTCATCAACTATTCATATTAATTCATTAATTAATTCGTGGTCAATTTTTGATTGTTATCCGATCCGAACAGAACTTTACCGAAATCGCGTAGGTGAGTTCTCAGCGCCTCCAGTGCGATCGATTTGTCTTATTTTGCTTCCGTTTGATTAGAATTCTCAACCGTAAATTTTTATTATTTTAGTACATTTCAATGCACTCTCTAGGGTTTTTGGCTCTGATTTCGAACCGTCTCACCCAATTATATCCGGTAAGATTTTCCATCCCCGAACTCACACACTTTAACGCTACCAGAACATTTTTACACTATTCACAACAGTGTTGGAATACAACTTTTTCACATTTTATTCATTAAAATTGTTATACACATACAATTTTAACATAATTTGAGAATCCAAAATTCCCAGTTATCACATTCACCCCTC
The DNA here is from genome assembly GCA_035233585.1 of Antiaris toxicaria. NCBI lineage: Eukaryota > Viridiplantae > Streptophyta > Magnoliopsida > Rosales > Moraceae > Antiaris > Antiaris toxicaria. The sequence goes on along the minus strand of CP141156.1, from coordinate 99,645,834 downwards.
CTTATAGAATTTTCGTCCTCGAAAATTTAGAACAAGTAGGGGTACAAGTTCTTCATTTCGTCTTCACGTTCCCATGTAGCCTCTTCAGTGTTGTGATTTCTCCACAGCACTTTGACTAATGGGATTGTTTTATTCCTCAAAACTTTATCTTCACGTGCCAATACTTCAACAGGTCTCTCCTCATAGGTCAGATCTTCCTAAATCTGGATCGGTTCATGTTTCAGCACGTGTGATGGGTCTGATATGTACTTCCGTAGTATCGACACGTGAAACACATTATGTACTGCCGACATTTCTAGAGGTAATGCTAATCTATAGGCGACTTTGCCAATGCGTTCTATGATCTTGTACGGTCCAATATATCTTGGACTTAACTTTCCCTTTTTTCCGAGCTACATTATCCCTTTTATCGGGGAAAATTTTAGGAATACGAAATCCCCTTCATTGAATTCCAGGAATCTTCGTCTTTTGTCCACGTAGCTTTTCTGTCGGCTCTGGGCTGTCTTCATCTGCTACTGTATTTTTGTAACTGCATCCGCTGTTTCTTGGACGAAATCAGTCTTATGCAGTCGTTTCTCTTGTAGGTCATACCAGTGAACCGGTGATCTACACTTTCTTCCGTACAATGCTTCGTAAGGTGCCATACCTATCGAAGTTTGGTAGCTGTTGTTATATGAAAATTCTACCAATGGAAGTTTCTCATTCCAGCTCCCTGGGAAATCTATTGTACATGCACGCAGCATGTCTTCAAGAGTCTGAATGGTTCGCTTAGATTGCCCGTCTGTCTGTGGATGAAATGCTATACTCAGTTGTACTTCTATTCCCATAGCCTCTTGTACACATGTCCAGAAGTTCGAAGTAAATCTTGGATCACGATCTGACACAATGGATTTAGGAACTCCATGTAGCCTGACTATGTGGTTAACATACAAGTCTGCCAACCTTTCCAACAAGAAGGTCATCTTTACTGCGATGAACCTTGCCGTTTTTATCAGTCTATCTATAATAACCTAGATGGCATCATAGCCTTCTCGGGTCTTTGGTAGTCCCATCACAAAGTCCATCGTGATATGTTCCCACTTCCACTCAGGAATCTCTAACAGTTCTAGCTTCCCACTTGGATAACGATGTTCAGCTTTAACTTTCTGGCACGTCATACACTTGCTTACAAACTCCGCTATATCCTTCTTCATCCCTTTCCACCAGAATTGCAACTTCAGATCCTGGTACATCTTGCTGACTCCGGGATGTATTGAGTAAGACGCTTTATGAGCTTCAGCCATGATTTGCTTTCTTAATCCTTCATCATCTGGAACTTGAATTCTTCCTTGATGTAGGATTAATCCATCTTCAGATGCTTCTTCTTGCAGGCTTGCTAGTGTCGGATCTCACTTCTGAGCTTCTCTGATGTCTTTATACATTATTGACTCCAGTTGTATCACAGCTAGCTTTCCGATTATCAGCTCCATCTCTAACATGTTGATTTCTTGCTGTAATGGCTTTAGAAGCTTTTTGATCGGCAGTTGCTGTGGAACAATAGATTTCCTACTTAACGCATCTGCAACTCGATTGGCCTTTCCTGGGTGATAGAGGATTTCGCAATCATAATCCTTTACTAACTCCAGCCATCGCCTTTGCCACATATTTAGCTCTTTTTGTGTGAAGAAATATTTCAGACTTTGGTGGTCCATATAAATCTGACATTGAGCTCCATATAGATAGTGACGCCAGATCTTTAACGCGAACACTACTGCGGCAAGCTCCAGATCGTGCGTGAGATAATTCTTCTCATGGTCCTTTAATTGACGCGAGGCATAGGCAATCACCTTATCACCTTGCATCAGGACAGCTCCTAATCCCATTTTTGAAGCGTCGCTGTATATCACGAACATCTCCCCTTCCGTCGGAAGTGTAAGTATTGGCACACTCGTTAGTCATTTCTTTAGCTCTCGGAAACTTTTCTCGCACTGCTCAGTCCATTCATATTTCCTTTCCTTGCGTGTAAGAGCTGTGATAAGAGCGGCAAGTCGTGCAAATCCTTCAACGAATCTTCTATAATAGCCGGTCAGACCTAAGAAACTTCGTATTTCTGTCACGCTCTTAGGTACGGGCCACTCATTGATCGCCTTCACTTTAGCAGGATCCACCGTGATTCCTTCCTTAGAAACCACATGTCAGAGGAAATGTACTCTATTTAGCCAAAATTCACATTTAGAGAACTTGGCATAGAGTTGATGTTCCCTTATCGTTTGCAGAACAATTCTCAAATGCTCTTCGTGCTCCTCTCGAGTCTTTGAATATATAAGAATGTCATCGATAAACACAATAACAAACTTATCTAAATATTCCTTAAAGACTCGATTCATTAGGTCCATAAAAACTACTGGCGCATTTGTTAACCCAAACGGCATTACCAGAAATTCGTAATGACCGTAACGGGTCTAAAATGTGGTTTTGTGGATGTCACTCTCCTTGATCTTCATTTGATGATATCCTGATCGTAGATCAATCTTAGAGAATACTACTACACCTGTGAGTTGATCGAACAGGTCATCAATCCTAGGCAGCGGATACCTATTCTTGATAGTAATCTTGTTCAGTTCCCGATAATCAATACACATCTGGAATGAGCCATTTTTCTTTTTAACAAACAGCACTGGAGCACCCCATGGGGAATAGCTCGGACGTATGAATCCTTTGTCAAGAAGTTCCTTTAGCTGCTCCTGTAATTCTTTTAACTCTGCCGGTACCACCCGGTATGGTGCCTTTGAGATTGGTGCAGTTCCTGGCATCAACTCGATCTCAAAGGAAATTTCTCGTTCAGGTGGCAGTCCTGGTAATTCTTCTGGAAAGACATCAATGAATTCTTTTACAATAGGGACGTCTTTAGGGTGGAGCTTCGATACGTCTAGAACACATGCTAGGTATGTAGCACAACCACTAGACATCATCCTTTTTGCTTCCATTGAGTTGATCATTATCTTCTGTAACCTTCGTGACGTATTGACATACTCAAATCCCTCTTCTTCGTCAGGTTGAAACCTTATCATCCGTTTCCGACAATCGATCGTAGCTCGATATTTCCCTAGGAAATCCATTCCTAGTATTACATCGTAGTCGGCAAGCTCCATCACGATCAATTCTGCAAATAACTCCCTATTTGCCAAAATTATTGGCACATACGGTAACCAGTAATTGGACATCTGGACTTCCCCCGAGGGTAATGCAGTTTTAAATGTCATACCCATGTTGTCCTTATGATATCCTATCCTATTAGCAAATTGGTGTGAAATGAAAGAGTGCGTAGCTCCAGAGTCAAATAAAACAAATGCCAAATTATTAGCGACAGAAAGCTGACCTGTCACTACATTTGACGTTCCCGTTTCTGTTTCTTCCTTTGTGTAGACCATAATTCTTGCATCTGCTCAAGGCAAGCTTTCTGGTCTTTCCTGGTTCTCAGAATGGGATGACCCTTCAGCTTTGACCTATAATTCATGTGCCTGGGGACGTTGTTGTGACTGAGATGAACCTTGCACATTCTGCCTATTTTCTGGGTAGTTCTTGGCAAAGTGACCGTCCTTCCCACACTGAAAACAGGCATTTGGGGTCAGTCTGCATCGACCAGAATGTCTTTTTCCACAGTTCACACAATTTCAAACCATAGGACTAGTATTATTGTTTGTTCTCCTCTGCTGGTTCCGGTTCCCGGGATTATTTGCTTTTCTTTTTCCCTGGGACTGCTGGCCAGAAGTGCTTGGATGTCCAGCCTTGACAATCGAACTTTACTTGCTGCTTTGTCCAGTTTGAGGTCCAGCTTGTATGGCTTTGGTCAAGATCTTTTCCTTCTTCTTCGCATCCCAGACCTTCTTTCTTTCTTCCTTTTGTCGGATCAGATAATACTCTACCCTTAACGCACAGCTAACACAATCTGATACAGTGTCAGGCAGCGTCAACCCACTGTCCACTAATGCTGAGATCTCGGGACGAAACATCCCTAGCATCTTCTGGATTTTCTCCCTCTCAGTGGTGACAGTGTATGGACATAGTCTAGATAACTGATCAAACTTATTGCAGACCTCTATTACTGTCATGTCACCTTACTTTAGCTCTGCGAACTCTCTTTGTTGTGGTCACAACAGTGCCAGATTATAATACTTCTGATTGAATTCCTCCAGAAAATCCAACCGAGACATGGTATACATGTTTCTCCTCAACTTAACTGACTCCCACCAGAACCTTGCATCCCTTTTTAGAACAAAGGATGCACACAGAATCCTCTCTTGGTCATTCAACTCCATAAACTCCAATATCGTATGGAGTGAAGACAACCACTCCTCAGCATCCAGAGGGTTTGTGGAGCCCTTAAACTCTAGTGGTCTCATGCGTCAGAATCTTTCATATAATGGCTCGATATTATTCCTGGGTTGTGGTTAGGGTTGTACCACTTCTTCTTGTGCCGCTGGAGGTACTTCTGGTTCTGGTACGGCCATTTGAGGGGCTTGGTCTTCTTCCTGTTCCTGTCTCTGCTCCATTTGCTCTAGTCTTTGTCTTAACTCAGCATTTTCTCTCATTTGAGCTTCTATTAAAGCTTCTAGTTCGTCCACTCTTTCTGATGGCACTGGACGTCCTAGCATATTCCGTAGATTTCTTGGGTTCACCATCTTATCCTATTTCCTAAAATCGCATAAGAATCAATCATTAGGTTTTTCACAATCATATTTCTACAATATAGGTACAAATAATTTTAATCATCACATAATTTTAACATTTCACACATTGCATATGTCAAAATATGGTTAGCATTTCTTTTCATTTCAAAAGTACATTAGTTTGAAGGCTTTCCTCAAAATAGCCTTTCAACATTGTCATATATACACATATACAGTTATATATATATATACATACTTATACAACACATGTATTTCTACTACTAATCTCCTGGTTGAGGTTCCTCTAGAATTGCCAAAAACTTGATTGGATCCATTTCTTCATTGTCTGTTCCGTTTCCGGCCTCAGTCGGTGTTGAACCTTCAGCTGGATCTACTCCCTCTGGTTGTCTCGACGGACCTGCCTCGTGATCGTTTGCCATCGGCCCGGATCCGTATAGGCGATCTAACATTGCTTCTTGTAGCAATTGTTCACGCCTCTTGCGCACCATGCTCTCCATCATCATTTCTTCCTCTACTTTAGCTACATCAATAATAAACTCGCGTAAAGTAGCAAGATATAGAGGGGTTACTCTCTGTTGTAGGTCTAGGGTGTGTCCCTTCCAAAATATATCACAAAAGTTATCATTTTTTATGTTGGTTAGAGGACACGCCCTTACGATACTATCTTTAAATCTGACCGCATACAAAAATACAATGTCACTCAACATCATCTGCTGCCTCTCTGCCTTCAAAACAAAATCTCTGACATCAGCATAACTAGGCATGGCCGGTGGTGGTGGTACTGTCCTACTCTCAGGAGGGCCTACCACTGGTGCAGAGCTCTTTTGTGGGAACTGTTCCAGCATGACTTGGCGAAACTCAACCCAATCCATTGCTAGCAGCATCTCCTGATCGCAATACTCCCAATACAAACATGCATCCTCACGGAATGTGCCAATGGCCATCAGAACCCAGCAATCCTAATCGATATCACACTGGCGCATGATGACCTCAATGTCGTGTAGCCAGTCTCTCATAGAGATCCCCTGTTGACCTCCTTCGAATGCCGGTGGATGACTGCCTCTAAATGCATGTACAGCTCGTACTGATACTCTGGCTCCTATACGGCCTCAATCTCCCACCACTGAAATATCTACTGCCACAGGAGGGTTTACTATCGGTCGCGAAGGTGGTGCCTGTACTGGTGCTGGCGCTACTATCCTCGGCGCTAGTGGCTCAGGCACATGTGGTCGCTGCATCTCTCGTCTCATCATGGATAGTTTGATCACGGGCCTAGTCCATACCTGGATTGGTCCTCTAGGTCGGTATGGATGGGTCTCACATACGGTGGTCTAGTCATCTTAAGTCCTACAAAAATATATAATTTCGAATAAATGAAAGTTAACTAATCTTAAAGAAGCTAACTTACTTGGATTGACGAGCAGATCGCGCTTCGTGTCAACAGGGATATTGTCAACCGCTCTGATACCAACCTGTGACGTCCCCTGATTCTAATCACTCGAAACCGTCATGATTCGACTCTTCTGCCGACCAAGACCGTTCATGTGCTGAATCCGAGTCGTCAGTTTTAAACTCCTTTACTAATACTTCTTAAACACCAGGGCCTAAAATTTCACCCCAAAATTTTTTTTTTCTTTAATACATATTTTTCTTATGATTATCAAGTAGAAAAGCGATGTAAAATATAGTACTGGCTTTTTCATGTCTAAAATAAGTACAACATACTATACAACATATATAATAACTATATGTACTGTATATATGTTGTCTTCAAACGTATTTTCTTTACTTCAAAAGCTCAGTGGAAAACTTATATTAGGACCAACTCCACGGTGAGTTCCCTATCCCCTTGACATGCTCGCATCTTGCCGCCCTCCATGAATCTACTGGATAGGTTTCTTACCTGCAACATGAACAAATTGATGAGCTAACAGACTCAGTAAGTTCAAACATCCATAGTAAGAATCATATTGATTCCAAAAACAATATAACTCAATTTCCTATGAATAGTACTATTTACCATGAATAGTACTATTCACATGAATAGTAAAGTTGACCTTTGACCGATGAATCGTACCAGTTACCCTAACTGTGTATTATTCACATATCCTAACCGAACTTACATTACTCTTACGTAACTTCGATTGTGCTCAATTATGATTTTTACCATTTTATTGATTGCTTATTTTCTATTAGATTTCTAGTGTAGAGCTCTATTTATGGCAGTACCGATGATTACTAGCTCGTTGACTGGGACGGTCTAAGGATCGACCTTAGAACATCGTCCTCCACAGCCCTGATAACCCCGTAGGATTTAAACAAACCTCCACCACTATGTTGGAATGGCGGTACGCCTTAATGGTTTCATTACCATCTTTCAATTTATAGTTTTGACCAAGTGATCATATATATCACCCCAAGGTCACTATCCTCCATTGCCCGTAGGTCTTACTTATTCTCATTATTTTGGATATGTTATGCTAACTAATCCCCAAATGCACATAGGAACTTATATCTAGTGAGTAGCTGGTATAGAATAGATTCACACGGTATTTCATGTTGCAGACACGAAAATGCTTGAACTTACCAATACTGCGCTAGTGTCCACTTTTGGAACTCCTCCGCAGTTCTATCTTTATTTTGGGTTCCTACAGACATAATAGTGTCTGTTAATACCCCGTTTTATTATCATTTTAAACATATATTTATTTTACTTAACAAGTCTACTCATTTAAATTTTATTTGTGGTACACGGTCTGCAACACACCTGTGTTCTAGCCCGTGTACCTCACTGGTCTATTTTACACGGCAATGTTGTTTTCTTTCTTAGTCGTGTTAATGTACACGGCTCGATACACGCCCGTGTTCAAGCCCGTGTACCTCTCGGGTCTATTTTACACGGTCATGTTGTTTTCTTTCTTAGCCGTGTAACTATACATGGCTCGATACATGCCTGTGTTCAAGCCCGTGTACCTCTCGGATTATAAAATTTTTCCTATACACGGCCATGTATCCCTCTACACGTCCGTGTTCCTTAAAATTTTTAGAATTTTAACTCTAAAATCTTCATTTTGAGTTTTAGAATTTTATCTAAGTTATTCTAGGTCTTTTAGGGTTCTTTCCGAGCCTTTTCAGAAATTTTTGATCAAAATGACCATTTTGCCCCTAACGGGTCTCGGGATCGTAATTTGTTTCATTCTATTATTTTTTTCCAAATTTTCTAAGTCTAATTATTTTAAAATAATATTTCCTAAGCTTTTGTATCATTTTACAACTTAAATTGCTGTAAAATCTCAACTTCATTTTTCCCGACCCTCGGTTACTATTCATCCATCACCTAGGGTCGTTTTTTTCATTTTTCGAGCGTTTCGGAGTCTCAAATAGCCCTTTCACTACTTACTAAACGTTATTTATCCCGTCCTCGACCCTCGGTTCTCGAGAGGCTCGGGTTTCCTATCCCGACCTAAAATTTTCCCTTGTTTCCCAAAATACCCCTAACATTAATTTTTTTTCCCTGTTTTTGGCATTTTAGTGATTTAGGGTCGGTTTACTATTCCTTTTGGGTTGGTTTTCCATTTCTAATTATAATTCACCAATGGGTCTCAGTTTCCTTCTCGAGTTCAATATTTTTGCCCCTTGTTTCCCGGAATGCCCTTAAGTCGTTTTTAGAAATTTCGGCAACATTTCCGCTTATATTTTAAGATTTCCTGGCGTTAGGTACGCCTCAGAACCTTTGTACCTACCACGTACTATACCAGAGGCCTATTTTATATAAAGTTTCCAAACTTTATATAAAAATTTTCCACATGATTCAACATTTAGAAATCAATACAAGTCACAACATTTTTCTTTCAAACTAGCCTTAGTTTACTAGTTAATCGCATCCAATTAATTTTCATCACATCACATCATTCTTAGGCTTCCCAATGTATAAAACAACATCCAAAAACCTATCAAAACATGCATTCTAACCCTAGTTATAGCCACGGATTTTATGCATAAATAGAAAGAAAATTTCATTTTCTTTCCTAGGGTTTTTCTAATCATTTATCAACATTGAAAATTTTCCCATTTCATCATGTTCATACTCACGGTTTTAGCAAGTAATTTACATCAAACTTTTCTTGTTTTTTTTATTCCAATTCATGTTTAATTCAACACATAATTGAATGAACATTCATACTAAATCAAAACAACAAAACTCATAAAATTTTCACACCATTGAAGCCACGGATTTTCAAGGGAAACATGCAAAATTTTTACTTGTTTTTCAATCCTAATTCATGCTTTAAATATTACAACATCAAACCAATCATAGAATCAACAAATCAACAAATTTTTTTCATTGTTTTTCAGCCCTCCAACCCATGGTTTTTCTATGAAAAATCAAGGAAAAATGCTTCAAATTTGAAGCTTACCTTGATTAGTTGTTGCCTTGAGATTGGAAATGTAATTCAAGCTAGGTTTGATGTCAAATTGAAATAAAATTTTTGGTTTAAGGGGGGTTAAACTCACGGTTTTGGGCTGAAGAAAAAGAGCAAGAGTTTAGTTGTTTTTTTCCATTTTTTTTGCTTGAATTTTGATGCCTATTTATAGGCAAAAACCAAGGGTTTTTTTACAATTTTTTTCCAACAATTTTCTAATTGTTCAAGGACTAAAATGTAAAGATTTTGGGGTCAAAAATACAATTTTTTTTCTTCCTTTCCACATGGCCGTATGGCCTTTCAACAAAATTTCCCAAATTTTTTTAATTTTTTTCAAGGTGAATTTTGGCATGATCTTGGCCTTTGATCAAAAAGCAAAGCAATCTTAGCCATAACCCTTTCAAAATACTTTCCAAATTAATGAAAATCAATTGGCTTTATGACATCATCATAGTGATCTCATCAACTATTCATATTAATTCATTAATTAATTCGTAGTCAATTTTTGACTGTTATCCGATCCGAACGGAACTTTACCGAAATTGCGTAGGCGAGTTCTCAGTGCCTCCAGTGTAATCGGTTTGTCTTATTTTACTTCCGTTTGATCAGAATTCTCAACCGTAAATTTTTATTATTTTAGTATATTTCAATGCACTCTCTAGGGTTTTCGGTTCTGATTTCGAACCGTCTCACCTAATTATGTCTGGTAAGATTTTCCATTCCCGAACTCACACACTTTAACGCTACCAGAACATTTTTATACTATTCATAACAGTATTGGAATACAACTTTTTCACATTTTATTCATTAAAATTATTATATATATACAATTTTAACATAATTCGAGAATTCAAAATTCCCGGTTATCACATCAACCATCATCATACTGTATGTATCACCCTGAAGTCATCAGGTGTGTTGTTGGAGTCATCTTTGAGGAATTTTTCAAATTATTTTTGTACACTAATAGAAAAAGAGGATTATATAACTATTTTTAGGAGTTGTAGTAAGATATCACGACCATTTTAAAATTGATTGTGGAATCCATGTTTATGGAAAATAAAAAGATACCATGACTATAGATAAAACGATCATGGAATGTATTGGTTAAAAACAAAAAAATAAAACTTTTCTTTTCATCAAATTCAATGATAGACTAGCCATGTTTCTCAGGGGACGAACTACTAAAGTTTGCTTCAATCTTAGCCAATTCCATACTCACCTAAGCCAATTGAACCAATAAACGCAAAACCAAAGAACAAGCACACTTCATATCCAAAAAAACAATAACCACCAAACAAACACAAAGAATCATAAGAAATTTTAAACAGTTTTAAACTACAACAAGTCTAGGTTCGACTAACAGACAAAACATACCCAAAAAAAAAAAAAAAAGAGATTAGAGAGACATTTCAACAAACACCTCTCGGCCTCCTTGTGGACAACATCGAAGATAGAGTCGATCATCTTGACACCCTCTGTGTATTGTTGTAAATTGTTGTTGCTGCCATTTGCAAAAGCCCAAACCTAAATAAAAGGAGAAAAAAAAAAAAAGAAAGAGAGAGAGAGAAAACAAAAGCCATTATTAGGATTAGTTAAAAACCCAAAATGTTTAATTGAAAAATATGAGAATAAAAGAGGGAGAGGAGTGATATTGAAAAACTAGATAAATAAATAAATGAAAACAGAGAGACGAGGGAGAGATAGCAATCTCAGAATAAGAATGAGAGAAAAAGAGGAAATGAGATTTGAGATACATTTAGAAACAAAGAGAGGGAATTAACTCGAAAAAAAAAAAAAGAAAAGAAAACAAAAAAAATGGACAAGAGGTGGAGAGATGTGAGAGAGAGGAAGAATCTAGAAAAATAAATAAATAAAGTAACTAAACGGTGATCAATAAGGAAAAAAATGAAAAATGAAAAGAAACAAGCGACAACTTTGATTCCATTATTTTCCTCAAAACAAAATAAGGATTTAAATTTTTGAGATAATTTTAAAAAATTATTAAAATTTTTTTAAAAATTGTACCAAAACAAAAAAAGTTGTGGAAGCAGACTTTCCACGACCATTATCATAAACGGTTATCAAATCTTTGGATTCCATGACCGTTTTTGTATTTTATGTTCCATTTTGTGTTTTTAATTCAATTTCAATGGCCATTTTTAAGAACTTATAATGAAATCTTTGCAGTAGAATCTTACATTTGTAATAATGGTAATTAGTAGTAATAATTTAGACGCACATACAAAATTAAGAGGGTTACAAGTCTATGTGGTAATCAAGAAGGATACATTACCTAATTCTCTCTCTATCTATTCTCTTTTTTATTTTATTTTTATTTTTATTTTTATAGTGTCCCATACGACCTTTTTTTTTAGAATATGTTCTTTTTTTTTTTCCTCCAAAACTATTTAAGCCTTTTCATTTCCCTTTTTCCTATTATTTGGAAAACATTTTTATTGAAAAGTTTTGGTTCTTTAGTTAACTTTTCTAATTGCTGCTTGCTTCATCTTGCTTATTTTTTACCCCCTCGAAATGAAGCTTGTAAATTCCATACATTAATTTCCCTTTTCCCCTGCAGTTCAGACTATCAGTATTTTTCCAACTCCCTCATATTTTTCTAACGTTTTCCAACTAGTGTCTGAGCTGGCCCTGGCCGTTTCACAAAGATCTTCATGGAATTAAGTAATAACGCCCGCAATACACTCTAACAAAGCGAGATGCCAATTATCGAAAAATTTAATTATATTTTAGGACAATTACGATAGCATGCGAGTTTTTAATATATGGATGTGTGTGTGTGTATCTCCTAAATTTAACTAGTGTATCAGCCGCGATGAATTATCTCATTGTTAAAAACATGGGGAATACGACTCTCTTCCTCATCATCGTCTTCATCTTGCGACGGCTGCGTTAGCGCCTGAATAGGATCCAAACTCTGAGAAGAAGGCGCAGTGTCGGTGGCAGCAATGTCGTAATTGGAGGTGAAGTTGCTGATGGTGATGAGATTATTGGAGGCAGAAGAGTTGTTTGAGTAGGCCGGCTGCAGCACTCCAACGTTTTGCTGTTGAAGTTGTGCCTGTTGCTGTGAGCTCTGAAACACATTTGCAAATGCAAACCGGCTGTTCATCAGCTGATTCTGCACCATCGCCAGCTCCGTTTGCAGCGACGCCACCTGAAAAGTACACATGAACAAAACATATTCATAAACAATAAAAAAAAAAATATATATATATATATATAGAAGTAAATGGTAGACCACTAATAGATTTGATCAATGAAAGCTAAATAGAGCAAGTATGTGGGCCCGGTCATTTATATGTGGATAACACGATTTTTGTAATTTACCTTATAAATACGAATAAATGATTTAAAGATAAGAGAAAATGAGTAGTGATTCTAAACATCCATTTCTATTTAGCTAGAAAATAAAGTGAGGATTTCCATACATTTCGTGAGATTCTGCTCAGCAACAACAGTATTCCTTGGTTAATTTTCATGTCTTTAAACTCCAAGATCTAACTATGAAACGTTAATACTACTTGGCATATAGGCTTGGATGTTTTAAACTATTGATTAAACCTGTTGTTGTAAAGCGAGTATGGTAGAGACACAGCCATAAACAGGGTCAGCCAATCTCGCTTGAGCCTCGTAAGATATGGTAACGACGGCGTCATGTCTCCGGTTAACCGGAATGTGCAACAAGAGCTTTGACACGTTGCTTGCACCGAACACTTTGTGGACTGCAGCAAACCGCGCTGCTCCCTGGTCGGAGCCAAAGTGAGGGGCAAAGATGCAGCCACTTATGCACTTCCTTCTCAAGAACTTGCAGGCACCACATGGGGCTGGCGGAGCCACGGAGGCTGCTGCTGCCACCGCTGCGGTGGCAGGGTCAGCTACTTGATCTGCCAAATCAGCAGCAATGCGCTTTGTTGGGCCCTTACGTCGGCCTTTGAAACCATCAGTATGGTCTCCATGTGGGCTGGACATTGGAGCAAGGAAAGAGAGTATGGAAAAAAGAAAGAGAGATATCGATAGTGTGTTTTCCAAAGAGAAAGGTTGTGAGATTGGAAGTAATATATATGAATTATATGGAAAGTGTACACGTTAGTCTCGTGAGAAGATTGGCAAGGTTTATGCGGTAAGCGTTTCTTGGAGAGAGAGAGAGAGAGAGAGAGATAGACGTTATGGTTGGTGAAATGGGAAAAATGAGAGAAATGGGAAGAGAGTGGTGTGAGGTGCACGTGCAAAGGGAGTGTAAGAAAGGGTCGGTGTCACATTATATATATATATTTATGCGCAATGGTTTGTTGATAATGGTAATTAATTTTTTTTATTTAAAAATTTTTTTTTGGTTAGTTGAAGAGGAAAAATTAAAGGTTGATGATTGTCGTATATGTAATGGGTTAGCCCTCAAGGGAAGCACAAGTTTTGTGCTGTCCGTGGCGTGTGGAATGGTAATATATAGGAATTAACGTCAGGTGCATGGAAATAGTGCAGCTTGCAAGGAAGCAGACTGGAAAACCTGCTCTTCTCCAAGAATCACAAAATTAGTCATCCTGTCATCCTGTTTTCTAGTCTGAGCCAAAAAAAAAAGGTATTATTTGAGGTGCTAATTTTTGGGGGGCGAGAGAGAGAGAGAGCATGATTTTCTGGAGCTGTTTTAGCATCAAGGTAACAAGATCGGAATATTTATCGACATTAGAATAATACAAAAATCCTGAAATCTATAATGGGATAGTTTTATTAGGATAATATGTTATTTCACATAGGTGCTTTGTTTAGAGCATTTCTCGAAAAACTTTAACACCAAATTCAAATTACTTAAAATACCATAAAATTGATTATATACTTATTTTAAAACTATTATTTAGCTTTTCTCTTTTAATCCAGATGAAGATTTCAAATAAAGGCTATACAGTCAGAAGAAATGAAACTTTTCTCTTTTTGTCCAAATGAAGATTTCAAATAAAGACCACGCAGTAAGTTTAGATTTCTGTTCAAGTTTTAACAACAATGCCACAAAATGGAAATTTTCCGAATTTTTACATGACCCAATCACAAAATGGGCTTTGTGCTACAGGTTAAATTCTAGATCTGAATTTTACTAGTCAAAAAAAAAAAAATTATATCTGATTTTCAGTTGGCTTGGATTAGAAAATCTAATTGAATTTTCAGTCGGCGGAGAATGGTCCAACAGCCCAATGTATCAACCACCCTGTCTGTTCATTTTTGTGTAGATACATATACATCAACGCATACATGTGATTTGCTTTCCGTATATGTCATGCAATCATTGGTTCACACACTTCTTTTAGAATACAGTCTACCACGTAATATATATATATATATATATATGTAATGGTTGCTGGAAAATAGGGCAGGTCTAGAAGTTTTTCTAAGTGGAGGTACATGAGAAGAAACAAATTTTATATTAAAAAAGATGACTTTGTATGGATAAAGTTTATTATTTTTTTTAATTTTAATTAACATATTATAATTAATAAATATAGTTATTATATATTGGAAGCATTTCATTGTTCTTGAATTTTATCTTAAATGTCATAATTAACCATGATAAAAATAAAAAAAAAGAGTTTGCAGCCTAGAATCTGTTATAAATTATTTAAATTTTTTTAACTAAAAATTAAGTCTCAATTTAATATTTTTTTAGACCATCATTCTTTTTTCTTTTAAGATAAATACTCTTATCAATTAATAAAAAATCATATGCATACATATTCTAGATGTTGACAAGTATAAAGCTTTCTTCTTCAAAAGAATCTAGATTAAAAAATAATGAGAAAAAAATATATCAAAAGTTGTTTATGGTACAAAAACATGAAAGATGTCTGTTTAGTTATGGTATTAAAACATTAAAACCATTAAAAATATTAAATATTAAGTATAGATTTATTTTCAAAAAAATTCTTTGGGAAGAGACACATTATTATATATAACTAAAGAGGAGTAAGAAAACATTGTATATTCTATAGTGTGTTTTCATTATTGCCCCGGCATTTGATGGATTTGCCCTTTAATTTTGTTCTTGGGGCTGTTTTTTGGCATGGGCTTTTGAGTAATTAACTAATTACGGGAGTCGCTTTTACAGGTTTGCCCTTATGGCTTTGCTTGGGGTTGATTTTTTCCATAGGTTTTTTTGGTCTTTTTGTTTCTCTACCATGTGGTTTTACCTCTTGCCCTTGCCTTTTTTTTTTCTTTGTGCCCTATCTTCTTGGTTTTTTGGTCTTTTTAGATGAAAATCTTGGGTTTTGCTATCATTTTATCCTTCTATCTCCTTCTTCTGGTCTGCTTCTCTCTCTCTATCTCTCTTTCTTTCTCCTCTCGCTATTCTATTGGTCATGGATGTCTTTGGTTTATAGGGTTTTTTTTTAATTCATTTTTCTTTGTTCTTGATCTTGCTGTTTTTCATGGTTTTGGCTTTTTTTTTTTGTTTTGTGCTCTATCTTGTGTATGGTTTTTTTCATTTTGGTTATTTTAGATGAATAGGTTTTCCATGTTTTTGTCCACCTCTTCCTTTTGATCCATTTTTTTTTATCTCTTTCCTTGCTCTTCTTCAAGTCATCCATCTCTCTGGTTCATGGGATTTTGTTAGAAAATCTCTTAAGCATGAAAGACATTTTAATGTGTTTCATTTATTTTGAACTGGATAATAAAAATTATATTTAGACGTTATTCATTACATTACTGTATGTCCGCATTCTATTTATATGTTAAAGTAAATGTAAGCAAATATGACTCACTGACTGCTTATGTTAAACTGTTAAAATGTTGCATGCAGTGGACTTTTGTATGTAAGAAGATAATGTTCTAAAGTAAGCAATCTAAATTATGGTCTATAGTCTATAGGGTAAGACCGAGCATCTAACTCATGTTAAGACTAGTATGTTGTCTAAAGCCATGGTAGGGACAGTTTGTCTTGACTGTCCAGAGCATAGACTCTCAAGTAGAGACATAGATATATTGCTTGATGGTGACATATTAGACTGAGACTAAAGCGTGATTGATCTGCGTAGTCTACTATAAGTGAATCAATCTGCTTTTGACGTTCATTATGCAATAACTTTAATCACGAGTAAATGAACTACTTCATGTATATGACTTGTGTACTTTGATGTTCCAATGGCTAAAGCGTCTCAGAGATAGTAAGCTTATAAACCAGTTTATTAGGTGCATGACTTGTATACGATGGAGCGTTTGTTTACAGATATTGGAATCATAGCTCTAATAAAGAGTTAAGGGTATCCTCTTAAAGGCATTATACTGGATGTGAAAATGGACAAAGCTTTTGTGGGCGCGACCCCTCTAGCTTGGGCCGTCCACCTTATCTTGCTTGCTTTCTTTATTCTTTGCTTATTCTTACTTAGCTTGCTTGTCTTTATAACTTTCTTCTTCTTTAGGGGTTTAAAAGATTTGTACTTGAAAAACTAGGAATATTTTTTTTTCTTTTTAAACTTGACTGAATGAAACTATTAGTTCTTTGAAATCGTGTATACATAAATATATACGTACTACTTAATATTTTTTTTTCCAAAATATATTTTATGGTCTTGTTACTTTAAAGTACGTAAGAATAAAAACATACTTTTAAGCTTGTTTCACTACTTTACATACTACACTCTTGTCTTATCTTTATACATATACATCACTATTACACTTTCTTTTTTTTACACTTTGATTACAGCGGAACTCTGCGAAACGGAACCATAACCAGTCCATGATATCGCTGGGATCTGTCTGCCAGTCCGCTACTCTTGTTTCATATTACTGGTTGCTTACCTTTATTACCTACATCACGAATAGACCAATGAGCTAAAACTCAGTAAGTACAAACATACAAGTAAATAAGCTGAATACACCATACTTAGGGTTAGTCAACTTATGACCAATTATTTTCTTACTCCTATGCTTTACTTATTCTTTCTATTCTATTTCTTCCTTTTATTTGCTTTACTTTATCTTGCTTAATCTTTCACTTGTGGGCCCGTGGTTGGACGTACCTTGTGCACACAGACCAATAGAGGATCAGGGGAGCGACCCACCAATCAACTCTAAGGTCATCTCTGGACTACTACCTATAGGTAGCAAGTCAAGCCATCAACTACCTCGTTATTAACGAGGCAGCGCCACACAACTGGGATGGAGGCTATCTTTGAACCTCAAAACTAGAGAGGCTGGTACGCCAATCTTAACTTTTAAATCTTATTATTTGACTTATCTTATTCCTCTTTTCTTTATCTGATCTTGCTTAACTATTCTCGTGAACATGTTAACATCATGTCACAAACTGAATAACTTAAATGTGTATATATATATGTAATACAACTCTACGGCAAGTCAATTCGCGAGTAGACAATTAAATGTCTATACTTATAGCACTTGTGCTAGTGTAAGCTTCTGTGGTCCGTTGAGCTTCTTTGCCCATCTCTAGTTGAATTTCCTAAAGACATAATGTCATCAGTTAATACATTTTCATTAACTGACTTTATTATACTAAAATCTGAACTTTAGCTTTTAAAATCTTAATTAAAGTCTTCTAACGACATTTAAAGTCTTAATGACTCTGTTTAGACTTTTCTAGCACTCTAGCAATCATTTCCGAGCATTTCAGAAATTTTGGTAAACTGGGTGAATAGTAAATTTTGACGGTGAATAGTACCATGCACGTGAATAGTGCTATACACGTGAATAGTAACTGGGCCAGGGGACGTTTCTATTTTTCTACTTAGACTGGGTTCCCTAAGTCCGAGAACCATAAAATAGCTAATTGGAGAGTTTAACGCCCTTTTCTTGACTTTTCTAGACTTTTTAGTCAAAATGACCATTTTGCCCCTAACGGGTCTTAGGGTCGTAACATTATCATTTTGGTGCTTAAACGGGATTTTCTGAGTCCCTAAAATCTTAAAACAATCTTTTCTAGTTCTCGGTAAATTTTTACAACTTAATTGTTGCGATTACAGTGGTTACTTATCACCCGTCCCTCGGGTGGTACTATTCCGACCCTTGGGGTCGTGGCTTGTTTTTCTAGCGTTTCGGAGCTTCAAACGAGCTTTTCACTAATCTTAAAAATGTTTCTTATTCTCTTCCCGACCTAGGTCTCTGAGGGCTCGGGTTTTTTTTCCATCCCGACCCTAAACTTACCCTTGTTACCCAAAACGCCCTTGGCGTTATTATTATTTGTTTTTTGTCCTCTCGACATTTTAGATTTTTGGGGTCGGTTTACTATTCTACTAGACCTCCTTTCTTACTTCTAACTCTAAGGTATCGAGGGATCTCGGTTTTCATTTCCGAGTTTTTTTTATCGCTCGTTTCCTGAAATGCCCTTAATGCCGCTTAAAAAATTTCAGCAGCATTCCGCTTAAATTTTAGGTTTTTGGCGTTTAGGAAACGCCTCAAAACCATCTATCCTAATCTAAACCTGCTACGTACTATACCAGAGGCTTATTTTACGCAAAAGTTTCTAAACTTTTATGCAAAAACTTTCCACATTGTACAATGAAAGTGTGGAAA
The DNA here is from genome assembly GCA_035233585.1 of Antiaris toxicaria. Classification (NCBI taxonomy): domain Eukaryota; kingdom Viridiplantae; phylum Streptophyta; class Magnoliopsida; order Rosales; family Moraceae; genus Antiaris; species Antiaris toxicaria. The sequence goes on along the minus strand of CP141156.1, from coordinate 99,627,209 downwards.
CTTTTATGCAAAAACTTTCCACACTTTCATTGTACAATTGACACACAAAGTCTTTATTTTTCAATCACTTAGGCCACGGTTTTAGTTTAGGTTTCCAATACCAAAACTTTCTTTCTTTCAAGCATTCTTTCTCTTGCTTTTCTTCTTGGCTTTTAAGGCATATTCAATACCAAAACCAACTAAAATTCTTATTGAAATCCCTTTATAAAGTCATGGGTTTTTATGCCAAATCCTAACCCAACTTTGGTTTTCAATTCAACCACTTACACAAACTTATCTTCTACATCATTCTAACTTACCACAACACTAAAATCACATGATTTTTACATGTTCTTCACACTAGGTATACATGATTTCTTTTTAGAAAACTTTTACAAAATTTTGTTTCAAACTTTTTAACTTTTCTTTCTAAACATTTTACACATTAAAACACATGTTTAAATCAACCAAAACTAACTCAGAATTCTTTCCAAACCCTAGTAACATACACGGTTTTTCTTGAAACAAACCGAATCCGACTTTGGTTTTAAGCTTTCAAATTTTCTTTCTAGTTGTTTTACATATCAAAACACACTTTAAAACAACAATTTAATTAAACCAAACTTGAAATTCTTTGAACCCATACACTTAGCCACGGGTTCCTCACAAAACTAACATGAAAAATTCTTGTTTCAAGCTTCTAAATTACTCTTTAACTATCATGCAAACTAATTAACCTTAAACAACAAGGTTTGAACTAAACTTTTCTCATTCCTTTCTACTCAACATAGCTACGGATTTTTGCTTCAAAAGACCAAAGAAAAGTTTGAAATTTCAGGCTTACCTTGCTATGTTACTCAATACTTGCTTAGGAAGAACTTTGCTTAAGATTTTGACGCCAAACTTTGAAGAAACTCAAGCTCAATGGAGGGGAAGAGTCACGGCTTCAAAGGGCAGCAAAGGGGCTGTAATTTCAGAAAAAAATTCTGATTTCATGAAGACAAAAACATTTTTATAAAGGGAGGCCAAAAAGGAGGGCTTTTTAGCAATTTTCTTTAGGGACTTTTTAGCAACTTTTTAAGGGTTTATTTACAAACTTTTTGGGGTCAAAACATAATTATTTTGACTGTCTTTCCAGTTGTAAAACCGACCTATTCAGCCCTTATCCACAAAATTTTTTAAAAAATTCAACTTTACATTTTTGGCTTAATCTTAGCCCTTCATCTTACTTACCTTTAATCTTAGCCATTCATCCTACCTACCACCATTTTTCTTCTAATTTGTTATTCCTAATTATGACATCATCCATGATGTCATCTAATTAATCCATAGGTCAAAGTTTGATCAAAAGTCAAACCGAACCAAATTTTATCGAAATCACGTAGGTGGGTTTCTGACGCCTCCTGTGCGATCGGTTTACCTTATTCTACTATCGTTGGGCTAAAAATCAATGACGAAGTTTTTCATCCTTTAGTAAACTTAGGTTTTACCTAGGGTAATCTCTTGGTTTCTTTGGCCCCAAAATGCTTCATCATTTTACCGAAGATGATGAAATTTCTGGGGTGACATACCGGAGGACTTATCTAGCCATCTGTACTGTCAAATTATTCTAATACTGTCTTAAAACTCTTAAAAACCCTAAATTACTTTTCTTACTGTGCTCTTACTTTGACTTGCCGTATTCTTATCTTTACACTGTTCGGATACCGAAACTACACCTTTTTGAGCGTTTTGGCCTGAAATCATTGTCTTACTCATATACTTTATTCTTTACTTATTTTGGGAGATTTTAATTCCTTCAAAACATCTATTTATTACTATCAACACTATAATTTGTCTAATTACAAACATAGTGTTTCTTTACATTTTTGCTTACAGAACTCATAGAAAACCCTAGATTAAACTAAGTTACACTGCTAGAATTCTCTAGTCGTCACAGCTTTGGGTCATCTGCTAGGCGAATGACTTCTTATTCACATATGGTGAATAATCATTTTCTTATTCGGTAGTATAATGAAACTTTAAGATAGCTTGATCATAGGTTGAATAGACTTTGACTTATGGCTGATCATGGATATCATATAAGGGTTTTGCATACATGACAAGGTCATTGGACAATAGCTTATCATAGGCTTTTGTAATATGGTATATAATTAGGAGTTCAGTTTCAAGTTTATAGTGGTGTGACTCTGAAATTAGTGATCCTATAATTGAGTTGTTCGGTATAGAACGATGATCATATGGATTTACGAGAGCCCGATTATATATGTCCAAATGGTCCATTTACTAGCTCCACATAATTCTTTAAAGGATGGCAAATTGATCAGGGCATACTTATTGGCTTGTTGTCTTGCATAGATTTAGGTGGTGTCCTCAAAGTATCACGGTAAAAGACAAGATTCTCTCCTAATTGAATTTGAATTTTGTTTTGGATAAGAGATTACACATTTATTCGAATTCTAAATAAAGTTGCCATGATTTTATTTGAATTTAAATTGGAGTTGTGGAAAATTATCCTTGAGGACAAAAATTTAAAATTCAAGTTTTTTGTGGAGTTTGAAGTTTGAATTTGAAATTTAAATTTGAAATTTGTATTTGAAGTTTGAATTTTTGAAATTTGAACTTTGAAATTTGTATTCAAATTTTGAATCACAAATCAAGTGGTAATCGAATTTTATTGTGGATAAATCAACATGGCAAATTCAGTTTTCTTGTAGATAAGGGAGAGGAAGATCTTGTTTGAATCCTACTTGAATTTTGAATCCTAATCCCTCTAGATGTGGCTGAATTTGTTGAAGAGATCTCACCCTTGATGGATTTGGTTTTTATGGATAAGGATTAAGGAAAATCCAAGTTACAGTCCTATTTGAATTTTGAATATCTCCCTTACATGGTGTAACCGAATTTCCTCTATGGATGATGCCAAAGAGAAAATTGGTTTTGTAGATAAGGGTGAGATGAAATTCAAGTTCAAATCCTATTTGTATTTTGTGTCTAACTTCCTCTTGGATTGGCCAAATCTAGCCATGATTTTGGCCTTTAAGAGAATCGATTTTGGTTGAAAAAGGAAGACAAAAATTCAAGTCAAATCCTGTTTGAATTTTGAATAAAAGTTCTCCTAGGTGTGGTCAAAAATTCAAGGGAGATTTTGGCCTAAGGGAGTTCGGATTTTTGTATGGAAAAAGGGGAGAAAATCTTCTCTTGGTCTAATTCAAAATTCAAGGGATCATCTCATGTAAAATTATAAATAGGGGTCTTACCACTCCAGTTTTCTTGAACCACAGTACTAGTATACTGATTGAGGATCCGAGTGCCCATACACTCTGTCGTCTGGGAATTGGAGAATAGTAGAGAATGCTAGTTGGTTAAAGTCCTTCGGTCATTCTCCTCCTGCATTATTTGTGATGCCCCCTGATTCCGACTACCCGTAACCATCATAAATCGACTCTACAGCTGACCAAGACCGCTCGTGTGCCAAATCCGGGTCGTCAGTTTTAAACTCTTTTTCTCACAATACTTAATTATCAGGGCCTAAAATTTCGTCCATAATTTTTTTTTCTTTAGTACATACTTTCTCTTAAAACTATTAAGTAAGAAAGCCATGTAATATGTTAACTTTTATATGTCTTAATAAAGTACGATATAATATACAACACATAATATATATATGTACTGTATATTTTGTTTCCAAACACATTTTCTTCAACTTTAAAAGCTCAGTGGAAAACTTTTGACAGGACCAAGTCCACGGTGAGTTCCCCATCCCTTGACACGTTCGCATCCTGCCGCCATCTAGAAAATCTACTGAACAGGATTCTTACCTGCAATATGAACAAACTGGTGAGCTAACAGGCTCAGTAAGTTCAAACATACATAGTAAGAATCCTACAGATTCAAAAACACTGAAATCTCAATTTCCTATGAATAGTACTATTTATCATGAATAGTGACATTGACCTTTGACCGATGAATTGTCTCAGTTACCCTAACTGGTTACTATTCACTTTATCCTAATAGGGTACTATTTATATTACTATAATCGGATACTATTCACATTAGCCTAACCGATTACTATTCATAATCCTAACCAAAATCACTATACTTAGCGTACTTCGGTTATGCTCAATTATGATTTTTTTTATCATTTTATTAATTGTTCATTCTCTATTTAATTTCTAGTTTAGAGCTCTGTTTATGACAGTACCGATGATTATTAGCATGCTGACTGGGAGGGTCTAAGGAACGACCTTAGAACATCGTCCTGCACAGTTCTGATTTCCTCGTAGGATCTGAAAAAAACTTCCACCACTATGTTGGAGGGGCGGTACGCCTTAATGGTTTCATTACCATCTTTCAATTTATAGTCTTGACCAAATGACATCAATCATCACCTCAAGGTCACTATCCTCCATTGCCCGTAGGTCTTACTCATTCTTATTATCTAGGATATGTTATTCTAACTAATCCCCAAATGTCTATAAGACTTTCGATCTAGTGTACATCTAGTACAGAATAAATAACACAGTATTTCATGTAGCAAACACGAAAATGCTTGAACTTACCAAAACTGCGATAACGTCCACTTCCGGAACTTTTCTGCAGTCCTATCTCTATTTTGAGTTCCTAGAGACATAGTATTGTTTGTTAATACCCTATATTAATTATCACTCTAAATATATTTATTATGTAATAAAATTTTACACAACATTTCAATTTCTCAAGTGGTACACGGTTTGCAACGCACCCGCGTCCTAACCGTTTTTCTCTCTGTCCTAGTCTACACAGTCGTTTTTCACTGTACACGCCTGTGTACCATTTAAACTCCATACTTTTACTTTAAAATCTTTATTTTGGGATCCTAGAATTTTATTTAAGTGTTTCTAGTCTTTCTGGGTCCTTTCTGAGCCTTTCGGAAATTTTATGTGAAAATTACCATTTTACCCCCAACGGGTCTTGGGACCGTAACTATTCCGTTCTATCAATTTTCTCAAATTTTCTAAGCCCAATTATTCTAAAATAATATTCTCTAGGCTTCTGTATTATTTTCCAGCTTAAATTGCTGCAAAATCTCAATCTCATTTTTCCTGGCCTTTGGTTACTATTTATCCGTCACCTAGGGTCGTTTTCTTGTTTTTCGAGTGTTTTGGAGTCTCAAATGGCCCTTTCACTACTCATTAAACATTATTTATCCCGTCTTCGGCCCTCGGTCCTTGAGAGGCTTGGGTTTCCATCCCGACCTAAATTTTTTCCCCTTGTTTCCCAAAATACTCTTAACATGAATTTTTTTTTTCCTGTTTTAGGAACTTTAGTCTTTTAGGGTCGGTTTACTATTTCTTTTGGGTTGGTTTTCCATTTCTAATCCTAATCCATCGAGGGGTCCCGGTTTCCTTCCCGAGTCCAATATTTTTACCTCTCGATTCCCAAAATTCCCTTAAGCCGATTTTAGAAATTTCAGCAGCATTTTCGCTTATAGTTTAAGGTTTCCCGGCGTTAGGTACATCTCAGAACCTTTGTACCTACCACATACTATACCAGAGGCCTATTTTATACAAAGTTTCCAAACTCTGTATAAAAATTTTCCATATGATTCAATATTCAGAAACCAACACAAACTAAAATATGTTTCTTTCAAACTAGCCTCAGTTTACTAGTGAATCATATTAAAATAATTTTTCATCACAACATATCATTCTTAGGTTTACTAATGTATAAAACAACATAAAAAACCTAACAAAACATGCATTCTATCCCTAGCATAGCCATAGATTTTCATGCATAAATGCAAAGAAAATCTTGTTTTCCTTCCTAGGGTTTTTATCAACACTTTTCAACATTAAAATTTTTCATTTCTTAATGTTCATACCCATGGTTTTAGCAAGAAAATTACATCAAAATTTTCTTGTTTCCTTATTCCAATTCATGCATAATTCCATGCATAATTAAATGAACATAATTACTAAACCAAAACATCAAAACTCATGCATTTTTCACACCCCTAATGCCACGAATTTTCAAGAGAAACATGCAAAATTTTTGCTTGTTTCTAAACCCTAATTCATGCTTTAATTTCTACAACACCAAACTAATCAAAACATCATCACATCATCAACTAAATAACAAATTTTTTTCATTGTTTTCACACTCTCATACCCACGGATTTTCTAAGGAAAATCAAAGGGAAAAGCTTCAATTTTGAAGCTTACCTTAATTAGTTGATGACTTGAGGATGGAAATGCAATGCAATCTAAGTTTGGTGTGAAATTGAAAACAAAATTTTGGCTTTCAAAGGGGGAGAAGGCCATGGTTTTGGCTGAAGAAAAAGGGCAAGAGTTTGGTTGATTTTTTTCATTTTTTTGATTGAATTTTGATGCCTATTTATAGGCAAAAACCAAGGACTTTTAGCAAAATTTTCCAACAATTTGCTAATTGTTCAAGGGCTAAAAAGTAAGGATTTTGGAGCCAAAACCTAATTTTTTTTCTTCTTCCTTTCCACATGGCCGAATGGCCTTTTTCCAAAAATAAAAAAAATTTCAAATGGCTTTTTGGCAAGACCATGACCCTTGATCAAAAACTGGGACAATCCTAGGCATACACCTTTCATTTTTACTTTCCAAACTATGTAAATTAAAATGGATTTATAACATCATCTTGATGATGTCATCCTACTATTCATATTAATTCACTAATTAATTCGTGGTCAATTTTTGACCGGAATCTGATCCGAACGAAACTTCACCGAAATCACGTAGGCGGGTTCTAGGCACCTCCGGTGCGATCGGTTTGTCTTATTTTGCTTCCGTTTGATCAGAATTCTCTACCATAAATTTCTATTGTTTTAGTGCATTTCAATGCACTCTCTAGGGTTTTCAGCTCTGATTTCGAACCGTCTCACCCAATTATGTCTGGTAAGATTTTCCATCCCCGAACTCACACACTTTAACACTGCCATAACATTTTTACACTATTCACAACAGTATTAAAACACAACATTTTCATATTTTGTTCATTGAAATTATTATATACATACAATTTTAATTTATTCTGAGAATCTAAAATTCCCGATTATCACATTCACCCCTCCTTATAGAATTTTCGTCCTCAAAAATTTAGAATAAGTGGGGGTACAAATTCTTCATTTCGTCCTCACGTTCCCATGTAACCTCTTCAACGTTGTGATTTCTCCACAGCACTTTGACTAATGGGATTGTTTTATTCCTCAAAACTTTATCCTCGTGTGCCAGAATTTGAACAAGTCTCTCCTCATAGGTCAGGTCTTCCTGAATCTGGATTGGTTCATGTTTCAGCACATGGGACGGATCTGATATGTACTTCCGTAGCATCGACACGTGAAACACATTATGTACTGCCGACATTTCTGGAGGTAATGCCAATCTATAGACAACTTTACCAATGCTTTCGATGATCTCGTATGGTCCAATATATCTTGGACTCAATTTCCCCTTCTTCCCAAACCTCATTATTCCTTTCATCAATGAAACTCTTAGGAATATGAAATCCCCTTCATTGAACTCCAGGGATCTTCATCTCTTGTCCACGTAACTTTTCTGTCGACTTTGGGCTATCTTCATCCGCTGTTGTATTTTTGTAATTGCATCCACTATTTCTTATACAAAATCCATTTTATGCAGTCGTTTCTCTTGTAGGTCGTACCAGTAAACTGGTGATCTATACTTCCTTCCATACAAAGCTTCATAAGGTGCCATACCTATCGAAGCTTGGTAGCTATTGTTATATGAAAACTCTATCAGTGGAAGTTTCTCATTCCAGCTCCCCGGGAAATCTATTGTACATGCACGCAGCAAGTCTTCTAGCGTTTGAATGGTTCGCTCAGATTGCCTGTCTGTCTGCGGATGAAATGCTGTGCTCAATCGCACTTTTGTTCCCATAGCTTCTTGTACACATGTCCAGAAGTTCGAAGTGAATCGTGGATCACGATTTGACACAATGGATTTAGGAACTCCATGTAGCCTGACTATGTGGTTAACATACAAGCTCACTAACTTTTCCAAAGAGAAGGTCATTTTTACTGCAATGAACCTTGCCGTCTTTGTCAGGCTGTCTACAATAACCCAAATGGCATCATAGCCTTCTCGGGTCTTTGGTAGTCCCACCACAAAGTCTATCGTGATATGTTCCTATTTCCACTCAGGAATCTTTAACGGCTCTAGCTTCCCACTTGGATGACGATGTTCAGCCTTAACTTTTTGGCACGTCATACACCTGCTTACAGACTCCGCTATATCCTTCTTCATCCCTTTCCACCAGAATTTCAGCTTTAAATCCTGGTACATCTTGCTGACTTCAGGATGTACTAAGTAAGGCGTTTCATGAGCTTTGACCATAATTCACCTTTTTAATCCTTCATCATCTGGAACTTGAATTCTCCCACGATGTAGGATTAATCCATCTTTAGACGCTTCTTCTTGCGAACTTGCTAGCTTCAGATCTCATCTCTGAGCTTTTCTGATGTCTTTATACAATGTTAACTCCAGTTGTAGCGCAACTAGCTTTCTAGTTATTAACTCCATCTCCAGCATGTTGATTTCTTGCTATAATGGCTTTGGAAGTTTCCCAATCGACAATTGCTGCGCAACAGTAGATTTCCTACTTAACGCATCTGCAACGCGATTGGCTTTTCCTGTGTGATAGAGGATTTCATAATCATAATCCTTTACCAGCTCTAGCCATTTCTTTTGCCGCATATTTAGCTCTTTCTATGTGAAGAAATATTTCAGACTCTGGTGGTCCGTATAAATCTGACACTGAGCTCCATATATATAGTGTTGCCAGATCTTTAACGCGAACACTACTGCGGTAAGCTCCAAATCATATGTGAGATAATTCTTCTCATGGTCCTTTAATTGACATGAGGCATAGGCAATCACCTTATCGCCTTGCATCAGGACGGCTCCTAATCCCATTTTTGAAGCGTCGCTGTATATCACGAACATCTTCCCTTCCGTCGGAAGTGTAAGTATTGGCGCGCTCGTTAGTCGTTTCTTCAGCTCTTGGAAGCTTTTCTCACACTGTTCGGTCCATTCGTACTTCTTTTCCTTGCGTGTAAGTGCCGTGATAGGAGCGGTAAGTCACTCAAATCCTTCAACAAATCTTCTATAATGTCACACTCTTAGGTACGGGCCATTCGTTGATCGCCTCAACTTTCGTAGGATCCACAGCGATTCCTTCCTTGGAAACCACATGTCTGAGAAAATGTACTCTATCCAGCTAGAATTCACATATGGAGAACTTGGCATAGAGTTGATGCTCCCTTATCGTTTGTAGGACAATCCTCAAATGCTCTTCATGCTCCTCTCGAGCCTTTGAATATATAAGAATGTCATCAATGAACACAATCACAAACTTATCCAGATAGTCCTTAAAGACTCGATTCATCAGGTCCATAAAGGCTGCTGGCGCATTTGTTAACCCAAACGACATTACCAGAAATTCGTAATGACCGTAACGGGTCTGAAATGCGATCTTGTGGATGTCACTCTCCTTGATCTTCAGTTGATGATATCCTGATCACAGACCAATCTTGGAGAATACTGCTGCACTTATGAGTTGATCGAACAGGTCATCAATCCTAGGTAGCGGATACCTATTCTTGATAGTAACCTTGTTTAGTTCCTGATAATCAATGCACATCTGAAATGAGCCATCTTTCTTCTTAACAAATAGCACTGGAGCACCACATGGGGAATACCTCAGGCGTATGAATCCTTTGCCAAGAAGTTCCTTTAGCTGCTCCTGCAACTCTTTTAACTCTGTCGATGCCATTCGGTATAGTGCCTTTGAGATTGGTGCAATTCTTGGCATCAGCTAGATCTCAAAGGAAATTTCTCGCTCAGGCGGTAGTCCTAGTAATACCTCTGGAAAGACATCAATGAATTCCTTCACAATAGGAACATCTTTGGGTTGGAGCTTTTGTTCCCTCATCATGTCTAATATACATGCTAGGTATCCAGCACAACCGCTAGACATCAGCCTCTTTACTTCCATTGAGTTGATCATTATCTTCTTCGATTTGCATGACGTATTGACATACTCAAATCCCTCTTCTTAGTCGGGTTGAAACCTTATCATCTGCTTCCGGTAATCGATCGTGGCTTGATACTTCCCTAGGAAATCCATTCCTAGTATTACATCATAGTCGACAAGCTCCATCACGATCAATTCTACATATAACTCCCTATTTACCACAATTATTGGCACATGCGGTAACCAGTAATTGGACATCAGGACTTCCTCTGAGGATAGTGCAATTCTAAATGTTATACCCATATTATCCTTAGGATATCCTATCCTATTAGAAAATTGGTATGAAATAAAAGAATGCATAGCTCCAGAGTCAATTAAAACAGACGCCAAATTATTAGCGATAGAAAGCTGACCTGTCACTACATTTGACGTTCCCACTTCCGCCTCTTCCTTTGTATAGACCATGACCCTAGCATCTATATGGGGCAAGCGTTCATGTCTTTCCTGCCTCTCAGAATGGGATGACCCTTCAGCTTTGGCATGTAATGAATGTGCTTGGGGACGTTGTTGTAACTGAGATGAACCTTGCACGTTCTGCCTATTTTCTGGACAGTTTTTGGCAAAGTGACTGTCCTTCCCACATTGAAAATAGGCATTTGGAGCCAGTCTACATCGACCCAAATGTCTTTTCCAGCAGTTTACACAGTCTCGAACCATAAGGCTAGCATTGTTTTTTGTTCTCCTCTGCTAGTTCCTATTTTCGGAATTGTTTCCCTTTCTCTTCCCCTGGGACTGCTGACCAGAAGTACTTGGCTGTCCAGCCTTGACATTTGAACTCGGCTTGCTGCTTTGTCCAACTTGAGGCCCAGCTTGTATAGCTTTGGTCAACACCTTCCTCGCATCCCAGACTTTCTATCTCTCTTCCTTCTATCAGATCAGATAAAACTTTGCCCTTAGTGTACGACTAACACAGTCAGATACAGTGTTAGTCGACGTCAACCCATTATCCACCAACGTTGAGATCTCGGGGCGAAACATTCCAAGCATCTTCTGGATTTTCTCCCTCTCAGTGGTGACAGTGTATGGGCATTGTCTGGATAACTGATCAAACTTGCTGCAGACTTCTATCACTGTCATGTCCCCTTGCTTTAACTCTGCGAACTCTCTTTGTTGTGGTCAGAATAGTGCCGGATTATAATACTTTTGATTGAATTCCTCCAGAAAATCTAACCAAGACATCGTATACATATTTCTCCTCAGCTTAACTGACTCCCACCAGAACCTTGCATCCCTCTTCAGTACAAAGGATGCACACAGAATCTTCTCCTGGTCATTCAACTCCATAAACTCCAATATCATATGGAGTGAAGACAACCACTCCTCGGCATCTAGAGGGTTTGTGGAGCCCTCGAACTCTGGTGGCCTCATACGTCGGAACCTTTCATATAGTGGCTCCTGATTAGCCTTGGGTGGTGGTTGAGGTCGTACTACTTCTTCTTGTACCACTGGCAGCACTTCTGGTTTTGGTGCGACCATTTGTGGTTCTTGGTTTTCTTCCTGTTCTTGTCTCTGCTCTATTTGCTCGAGTCTTTGTCTTAACTCAACATTTTCTCTCATTTGGGCTTCTATTAAGGCTTCTAGCTCATCCACTCTTTCTGACAACACTGGACGTCCTCGCATGTTCCGCAGATTTCTTGGATTCACCATCTTATCCTATTTCCTAAAATCGCATAAAAATCGATCATTAGGTTTTCACAAACATATTTTTATAATATAAGTACAAATAGTTTTGATCATCACATAATTTCAACATTTCACACATTGAACATGTCAAAATATGGTTGTCATTTCTTTCCCTTTCAAAAGTACATCAGTTCGAAGGCTTTTCTCAAAATAGCCTTTCGCTACTGTCATATATACACATATACAGTTATATATATATACAATTGTACAACACATGTATTTCTACCACTAATCTCCTAGCTGAGGTTGCTTTGGAATCGTCAAAAACTCGATTGGATCCATTTCATCATTGTCCATTCCGTTTCCGGTCTTAGACAGTGTTGAGCCTTCAGCTGGATCTGCTCCCTCTGGTTGTCTCGACGGACTCGACTCATGGTCGTTCGGCATCGGCCCAGATCCGTATAGGCGATCTCACATTGCTTCTTGTAGTAACTATTCACGCCTCTTGCGCACCATGCACTCCATCATCATCTCCTCCTCTACTTTAGTTACATCGATAATAAACTCGCGTAAAGTAGCAGGGTATAAAGGGGTTACTCTCTGTCGTAGGTCTAGGGTGAGTCCCTTCCAAAATATATCACAAAAGTTATCATTTGTGATGTTAGATAAAGGACACGCCCTTACGATGCTATCCTAGAATCTGACTGCATACGAAAATACAGTATTGCTCAACATCATCTACTGTCCTCTACCTTCAGAACAAAGTCTTTGACATCCGCATAACTGGGCATAGCCAGTGGTGGCGATACTGTCCTACTCTCAGGAGGGCCTACCACTGGTGCTGCACTCTTCTGTGGAAAATGCTCTAGCATGACTTGGCAAAATTCAACCCAATCCATTGCTAGCAGCATCTCCTGATCGCAATACTCCCAATATAACCGTGCATCCTCACGGAATGTGCCAATGGCTATCAGAACCCAGCAATCATTATCTATATCGCACTGGCGCATGATGACCTCAATTTCATGTAGCCAGTCTCTCATAGAGATCCCCTGCTGACCTCCCTCGAACGCCGATGGATGACTGCCTCTAAACGCATGTACAGCTCGTACTGACACTCTGGCTCCTATACGAGCCCAATCTTCCACCACTGGAATGTCTATTGCTACTGGTGGGTTCACTATCGGTCGTGGGGGTGGTGCTTGTACTAGTGCCGGTGCTACTATCCTTGGTGCTAGTGGCTCAGGCACTGGTGGTCGCTACATCGCTCGTCACATCATGGACGGTCTGATCACGGGTCTAGTCCATACCCGGATCGGTCCTCTAGGTCGGTATGGATGAGGTCTCACGTACGGTGGTCTAGTCATCTTAAGTTCTACAAAAATATATAATTTTGAATAAATGGAAGGTTAACTATCTTAAAGAAAGCTAACTTACTTGTATTGATGAGCAGATCGCGCTTCGTGTCAATAGGGATATTGTCAACCACTCTGATACCAACCTGTGACGCCCCCTGATTCCTACCACCCGTAACCGTCATGAATCGACTCTACAGCCGACCAAGACCGGTCGTGTGCCAAATCCGGGTCATCAGTTTTAAACTCTTTTTCTCACAATACTTAATTATCAGGGCCAAAAATTTCGCCCATATTTTTTTTTCTTTAGTACATACTTTCTCTTAAAACTACTAAGTAAGAAAGCCATGTAATATGCTAACTTTTATATGTCTTAATAAAGTACAACATAATATACAACATATAATATATATATGTACTGTATATTTTGTTTCTAAACACATTTTCTTCAACTTTAAAAGCTCAGCGGAAAACTTTTGGCAGGACCAAGTCCACGGTGAGTTCCCTATCCCTTGACACGTTCGCATCCTGCCGCCGTCTAGAAAATCTACTGAATAGGTTTTTTACCTGCAATATGAACAAACTGGTAAGCTAACAGGCTCAGTAAGTTCAAACATACATAGTAAGAATCCTACAGATTCAAAAACACTGAAATCTCAATTTCCTATGAATATTACTATTCATCATGAATAGTGATGTTGACCTTTGACTGATGAATTGTCTCAGTTACCCTAACTGGTTACTATTTACTTTATCCTAATAGGATACTATTCATATTACTATAACCAGATACTATTCACATTAGCCTAACTGATTACTATTCACAATCCTAATCAAAATCACTATACTTAGCGTACTTCGGTTATGCTCAATTATGATTTTTTATCATTTTATTAATTGTTCATTCTCTATTTGATTTCTAGTTTAGAGTTCTGTTTATGACAGTACCGATGATTATTAGCACGCTGACTGGGAGGGTCTAAGGAGGGACCTTAGAACATCATCCTGCACAGTCCTGATATCCTCGTAGGATCTGAAAAAAACCTCCACCACTATGTTGGAGGGGTGGTACGCCTTAATGGTTTCATTACCATCTTTCAATTTATAGTCTTGACCAAGTGACATCAATCATCACCTCAAGGTCACTATCCTCCATTGCCCGTAGGTCTTACTCACTCTTATTATCTGGGATATGTTATTCTAACTAATCCCCAAATTTCTATAAGACTTTTGATCTAGTGTACATCTAGTATAGAATAAATAACATAGTATTTCATGTTGCAGACACGAAAATGCTTGAACTTATTAAAACTGCGATAACGTCCACTTCCGAAACTCTTCCGCAGTCCAATCTTTATTTTGGGTTCCTACAGACATAGTATTGTTTGTTAATACCCTATATTAATTATCACTCTAAATATATTTATTATATGATAAAATTTTACACAACATTTCAATTTCTCAAGTAGTACACGGTTTGCAACGCGCTCGCATCCTAATCGTTTTTCTCTCTGTCCTAGTCTACACAGTCGTTTTTCACTGTACACGCCAGTGTACTATTTAAACTCTCGATTTTTGACTCTAAAATCTTTATTTTGGGTTCTAGAATTTTATTTAAGATATTCTAGGTCCTTTACATTCCTTTCTGAGCCTTTCGAAAATTTTTGGTCAAACTGACTATTTTGTCCCTGACGGGTCTCGGGATCATAACTATTCCATTCTATTATTTTTCCTGAATTTTCTGAACCCGAATATCATAAAATAATATTTCCTAGGCTTCTGTATCTTTTTATAGCTTTGTTTGCCACAAAATCACAATTATTCATTTTCCAACCCTCGATTACTATTCATCTGACACGTAGGGTCGTTTCTCGTTTTTCTAGCGTTTCGGAGTCTCAAATGGATATTTAACTACTCCTAAAACATTTTTCATCCCGTTCTTGAGCCTCGGTTCCCGAGGGGCTCGGGTTTCCTATCGTGATCTAATTTTTTTCCTCGTTTTCTAAAATACCCCTAATGTGAATTTTTCCCCATTTTAGGCATTTTAGTCATTAAGGGCCGGTTTACTATTTCTCTTGGGTTGGTTTTCCATTACTAACCCTAACCCACCGAGGGGTCTCGATTTCCTTTCCGAGTCTAATATTTTTACCCCTCATTTCCTGAAATGCCCTTATGCCATTTTAGAAATTTCGACAGCATTTCCGCTTGTATTTTTAGGTTTTCCCGGCGTTAGGTACGCCTCAGAACCTTTGTACCTACCACGTACTATACCAGAGGCCTATTTTATACAAAGTTTCCAAACTTTGTATAAAAATTTTCCACATGATTCAATATTCAGAAACCAACACAAACTAAAATATTTTTCTTTCAAACTAGCCTCAGTTTACTAGTGACTCATATCAAAATAATTTTTCATCACAACATATCATTCTTAGGTTTTCTAATGTATAAAACAACATCAAAAACCTAACAAAACATGAATTCTAACCCTAGCATAGCCACAGATTTTCATGCATAAACACAAAGAAAATCTTGTTTTCCTTCCTAGGGTTTTTATCAACAATTTTCAATATGAAAATTTTTCATTTCTTAATGTTCATACCCACGGTTTTAGCAAGAAAATTACATCAAAAATTTCTTGTTTCCTTATTCCAATTCATGCTTAATTTCATGCATAATTAAATGAACATAATTACTAAACCAAAACATCAAAACTCATGCATTTTTCACACCTCTAATGCCACGGATTTTCAAGAGAAACATGCAAAATTTTTGCTTGTTTCTAAACCCTAATTCATGCTTTAATTTCTACAACACCAAACTAATCAAAACATCATCACATCATCAACTAAATAACAATTTTTTTTCATTGTTTTCACACTCTCATACCCACGGATTTTCTAAGGAAAATCAAAGGGAAAAGCTTCAATTTTGAAGCTTACCTTAATTAATTGATGACTTGAGGATGGAAATGCAATGCAAGCTAAGTTTGGTGTGAAATTGAAAACAAAATTTTGGCTTTCAAAGGGGGAGAAGGCCATGGTTTTGGCTGAAGAAAAAGGGCAAGAGTTTGGTTGATTTTTTTCATTTTTTTGATTGAATTTTGATGCCTATTTATAGGCAAAAACCAAGGACTTTTTAGCAAAATTTTCCAACAATTTGCTAATTGTTCAAGGGCTAAAAAGTAAGGATTTTGGAGCCAAAACCTAATTTTTTTTCTTCTTCCTTTCCACATGGCCGAATGGCCTTTTTCCAAAAATAAAAAAAATTTCAAATGGCTTTTTGGCAAGATCATGACCCTTGATCAAAAAATGGGGCAATCCTAGCCATACACCCTTAATTTTTACTTTCCAAACTATGTAAATTAAAATGGATTTATAACATCATCTTGATGATGTCATCCTACTATTCATATTAATTCACTAATTAATTCGTGGTCAATTTTTGACCGGAATCTGATCCGAACGGAACTTCACCGAAATCATGTAGGCGGGTTCTAGGCGCCTCTGGTGTGATCGGTTTGTCTTATTTTGTTTCCATTTGATCAGAATTCTCTACCGTAAATTTCTATTGTTTTAGTGTATTTCAATGCACCCTCTAGGGTTTTCGGCTTTGATTTCGAACCATCTCACCCAATTATGTCTGGTAAGATTTTCCATCCCCGAATTTACACACTTTAACACTACCAGAACATTTTTACACTATTCACAACAGTATTAAAACATCACATTTTCATATTTTATTCATTAAAATTGTTATATACAAACAATTTTAATCTACTATGAGAATCTAAAATTCCCAGTTATCACATTATTGGTGTCCTCTGAAGGTATAAAATTATTGTTGTTAATTTATTGTATATGACATCACGAGATATTTAATGATCTTGAAAATTTTTTTGTAATTCTGCTGTGCTATTTTGATCGATTTTCCCAACAATTGGTATCGAGCTAACTCGTAATTATATCATGTACATAAATTAGACAATTGTTTAGTCTCTTTAATGTATGGATTTGATATTTAGAGAGTGGCATTCTAGGATTCCTTTATGTTGCTATCATGAATTATGTTTGGAGTATGTGGTTATATTAATTTTTTTAAATTATTATAAGCATACTTAATTTTACCGGTTATGGTTCCTTAGAATTTAGAAAAATTGCATCTAGGATTTTTCATGTAACCATGGGAGCGGTCTATTATCATCATAATTTTTCCATGGATTTTATTTTTTATCTCCTAGAATTTTTATGATTAGAATTTTGTACATAAGAAAAGGTATAGGAATTTTTTATGTAATTATTCTTGGAGGAGATCGAAAATTGAAGACCATAATTTATTTTTTCCAAGAGTTAAATTTAATTTGAAGATTGAAATTTTTTTGTATGGAAAATTCTAATTTAATTAGGATTCAAATTCATTTTTTGAGATCCTAATGGGTAAATTGGAATATGGTACGAAAATTAAGAACCGACTCCTTGGGACAGGCCACAAGCCTTGGTAGGGCTGCAGCCCCTGCCCTGGGCCAGGATGGGGCTGCGGCAACCCCTGTCCAAAGTTGGACCACCCACGGCTGCAGGTGGCCGTGGCCACCCCAGGAGCTGCTAAGGCACCAGGGTTGCAGCCCATGGCTGCAGGCAAAGCTTGCAGCTTGACAGGCTGCTATTATCATAACCGAGAAATTTCGTCATTCTCAAGAAATATATACAGTACATGTATACAATGATTTTCATGTTTAAAAATGTGAAATATATGATTTAATATTGTTTAGAATGCAATATGTGATAACCGGGAATTTTTAGATTCTCGGAGTAAATTAAAATTATATATATAACAATTTTAATGAATAAAATATGAGAAAAGTTGTGTTTTAACACTATTGAGAATACTGTGAAAATATTCCAGCAGTGTTAGAGAGTGTGAGTTCGGAGATGGAAAATCTTCTCAAACAGAATCGGGTGAGACGGTTCGAAAACAGAGCCAAAAACCTTAGAGAGTACACTCAAGTGCACTAAAAGAGAAAATTTTACGATATTGAATTCTGGTTAAACAAAAGTAAAATAAGACAGACCGATCGCACCGGAGGCACCCGGAACCAGCCTACATGATTTCGGTAAAGTTCCGTTCGGTTTGACTTTCGATCAAACTTTGACCACAAATTAATCCATGAATTAATATTTGAATTAATTCATAATGTCATGGATGACATTATAATTGTGAGGTAATAAATAGGAAATTAAGACTTATAAAGTAAGGTTAGAAAGGTGTATGGCTAGGATTGAATGGTTTATGGATCAATGGCCATGATCAAGCCAAAATGGCTTTGAAAAAAAAATTGGAAAATGGGAATTATGGGATTCGGCCACTTGGAAAAAAAAATCAGCAAAAAAATTTCATTTTAGCCCAAAAAGTTTGCATTAATCCTTGAACAATTAGTAAATTGTTAGGAAAAATTACAAAAAGGCCCCTATCAATTTGCCTATAAATAGGTATCAAAAATTCATTTCGAAAAATTAGAAAACATAGCCAAACTCTTGTCATTTTTCTGCCTTCTTGAATCTGTGCACCCTTCTTCACTTTGAAGCCAAATTTTGTCAAAATTTTACACTAAATTAGCTTTCAAGCTTTTAGTAAGTTGCAAGGATCAACTTGATAAGGTGAGCTTCTAAATTGAAGAAATTTTTGGCGTTGTTTTCTTCAAAAATCATTGGCACTATTGGTGTAGAAAAAGTGTTTAAAAGTTTGATACTTACTTTGATTTAGTGATGTGTTAATCAAAGCATGAACTAGGATTAAGAAACAAGCAAAATTTGATGCTTGATTTACATGAAATCCGTGGCTAGTAAGTGTGGAGAAAATTATGAAAGTTTGGTAATTTGCTTTAATGGTTATGTTAGTTTGATACTATGTTTATTAAAGCATGAATTGGAATAATGAAACAAGCAATTTTGATGCATGTTTCATGCTAGAACCCGTGGCCAATAAACACTAGAAAATGGGAAATTTTTAGTATTGAACAATGGTGAGAAATGTTGATAAAACCCTAGTAATAAGAACAAAATTTTCTATGGTGGTTTAGCATGAAAATCCGTGGCTTAAGGCTAGGGTTGGAATGAAAATTTTTTTATGTTTTTAATGTTGATATGTACATTAGAAAACCTAACAGAGATATGTAATAATTGTTTATGGTGATGAAAATATTTGGTGATGTTTACCATGAGAAACCGAGTTGATAATTGGAAAAAAATTTATGATTTGTGTTAAACTTTGAATGTTGGTTAATATGGAAAATTTTTATATACAAAGTTTGGTAACTTTGTATAAAATAGGTCTCTGGTATAGTATGTAGCAGGTATAAAGGTTTTGAGGCGTACCTAACACTGGGGAAACCTAAAAATACAAGCAGAAATGCTGTCGAAATTTCTAAAATGGCATAAGGGCACTTCGGGAGATGAGGGGTAAAAATATTAGACTCGGAAAGGAAATCGAGACCCCTCGGTGGGTTAGGGTTAGTAATGGAAAACCAACCCAATAGGAATAGTAAACTGGCCCTTAATGACTAAAATGCCTAAAATGGGGAAAAATTCACATTAGGGGTATTTTAGGAAACGAGGGAAAAAAATTAGATCGGGATAGGAAACCCGAGCCCCTCAGGAACCGAGGCTCAGGAATGGGATGAAAAACGTTTTAGGAGTAGTTAAATATCCATTTGAGACTCCAAAATGCTAGAAAAACGAGAAACGACCCTAGGTGTCGGATGAATAGTAATCGAGGGTTGGAGAATAAATAATTGTGATTTTGTAGCAAACAAAGCTGTAAAAAGATACAGAAGCCTAGGAAATATTATTTTATGATATTCGGGCTTAGAAAATTCGGGAAAAATAATAGAACGGAATAGTTATGGTCCTGAGACCCGTTAGGGGCAAAATAGTATTTTGAACAAAAATTTCCGAAAGGCTCAGAAAGGAATGTAAAGGACCTAGAATATCTTAAATAAAATTCTAGAACTCAATATAAAGATTTTAGAGTAAAAAATCTAGAGTTTAAATAGTACACGGGCGTGTACTTTGAAACACGGTCGTGTAGGGTGAACCCGAGAGGTACACGGGCTGGAACACGGGTGTGTTGCAGGCTGTGTACCACAAATAAAGTTGAAATATGTTGAATTATTAAGTGAAATAAATATATATCCAAAGTGATAATTAATGATGGGTATTAACAAACAATACTATGTCTGTAGGGACCCAAACTAAAGATAAAACTGCGGAGGAGTTCCGGAAGTGGACATTATCGCAGTGGTGGTAAGTTCAAATATTTTCATGTCTGTAACATGAAATACTGTAATAATTAATTAGATACTAATTGTACATTAGTGGTTAAGTCCTACGGGTAATATTGGGGGAATAGTTAAACTAATATACCCTTAAGGAAAAGAGATTATGTAAAGACCTACGGGCAATAAAGATGATTGACCTAGAGACGATGATTAATGTCATCTGGTCAGAACTATAAATAGAAGATGGTAATGAAACCATGTAAGGACCGTCCTATTCTTGTAATTTAGAATTTCAATTAATGAGGAAATGAAGAATAAATTGATGCATTTTAGTGCAAAAATTGAAGAACACGGTCATGTACACGGCCGTGTACTATCCGAACTGTGCACGTGCGTGCGGCCGTGTGAGTAAATATGGCCGTATAGGTGAACACGATCAAGTACACGGCCGTGTAAGTGACCGTATACTGATCGGGTTGTTGGAATGTCAAAGGCCATGTAACTGTACATGACCGTGTAAGAAAACACAGTCAGGTACACGGTCGTGTACCATTGGTATTGTACATGTGCATGAAGCCATGTAACTGAACATGGTCGTGTGAGCGAACGCAACCAGGTACACGCCCGTGTATAAGACCGTATACCATTCGGTAAAATAAAATTTCCCCAAGACACAGCCGTGTTGAGCAATCTTCAACTAGTACACGCTTGTGTAGCCTCGTACACGCCCGTGTAGAAGGCTGTGTAGGAGGCCGTGTGTGGGGAAAGCCACTAAATTGACTTTCATGAATTGTGAAGCTTAATTACGATGTAATTAAGCAACTAAGTTAAAAAATATAGTATAATTTCCAATTGAATAGACTAAACAGATACAGTACTGTTTAAGTACTATCCATGCAATGAATAGGGTGATCAATAGTGAACCTGGTCTACCCTATTATGTGTATGTATGTATGAAGACACGCAGTATCAAGAGACTGGCGAGCAGATCACTAGGATGCTCGGATCGATCGTCTGAGCACAATAACGATGAGAAACCCTAGCAGGGGTACAGTACCGAGAACATGGTCCAAATGACCTCCTCTCATATAGAAACTGACAAAATCAGAGCCAGAACACTCAGATTAGTCAGTTAGAATAGAAACCAATGAATAGTGAATAGTGAAAAATGCAGTGTCAGATTATTAGCCAAGGCGGCACTAATTTGACCGAAAACGGATTTATGAACGGTTAGTAGGCTCAATTTGGTCAATTGAGCACAAAATGAGAATTTTAGTTTGGGAGATATGCAGTATCGGGATAAGCATCAAGATGACCTTTACTCGCCCTGAAACTGATATATTTAGACTCAGGACGCCCAAATTAGTCAATCGAGCACCTGACACGTTTTTTTTGTTGAGGTGGGATCACACAGATCCTAAAAAATGGTCTAGACGACCTCGAACGGACATAAGACTGATAAAAATGAAATCAACACGTCCAAATTAGTCACGAGAGACTGTGTATGAAATTTTGACAGGGAATGCCTCGGTTTGCATGTGAAAGGACAACACAGTGCAGACACAACCACAGTATAGGAAATGAATTGTAAATTTGTGTAGAATGGGCTCTTAGATAGTATAAACCAACTAGGATTCATCAGTATAAAAATCGGAATCAGAAAAACTGATTTCTGGATGAAAATTAGAGCACTGCTGAGAAAGGACCGAAAAACATAACAGAAAACTGGACTGCAAAGAGAGCAATACAGATGTAAATTTTGGCTCTCAAAACCATATGTCAATGGCTGAGAAACTATCTATTTTCAGCTGCTCAAAAAACCTCAAAAAGTAAGAAATAAAATATTGTGTTAGGTTATGACATATTATATAAACAATGTTAAATTTGCCATCACCATTCTTTCACCATCCTTTCTCTCAGCATCCCTTTAAATCTGCTCAACCTCCATGCCAAAGAGGACTGAGAAAGGCAAGGATTTGTCTCCCAAATTAGCTCAAGGATGGCTTGATTAATCAAGCATAGGTTGGTTAAGTAAGCTTAGAGTTTGCCTATAAAAGGATGGCCATACCTTAGACTTTAGTTTCTCCATTTTCACACTCTAAAAATTTTAGCTCATTCCCTCTCATTCCCCTTGCTGCAGTCGACCATTTCCAACCCTAAAACCCCTCATTTTTCAATTCAAAACACAGCCAAAATTTACCAAAAGCCAACCTCTTCAAGCTTGTGTTAGAGATCTTCAATTCCAAGCCATTACAAGTCAAACCAAGGGTAAGTTTCTAGACCAATCTTTGTGATTTCAGTTCCTTTGTTTTAAGTTGATACTAAGAGAAATATTTTTGGTGTTGATAGCATATAACCAACCCTTATTCTTCTTGATTTCCAATGACCACTTTGCCATTCAAGCCTTAGTTCAAGTTGTGCTCGGTTCAAAGCATAAGAGGTAAAAACCGAAACCCTCCCTTTTGGTGATTTAGTGATTTTAAGTTTGATCAAGGCCATATATGTGTATTTATTCATGCAAATGGTTTGTAATAATTTTATTTTGAACCCTTAGCTTTTTATTTTTAAGTTTATGCAATTGTGATTGTGTTTACAAATTTTTACGTAAGGTTATAAGTATAACATTTAATGATGTGGTTGGACACAAAACTGTCCTCAGGAAAGGCCATGGATTTTGGCCATTTTGACCAATTTAGGTCCCAAATTTGGGATTTGGTAAAACATGATATTTTAAGGAAATTTCTTTATGGTCGTTTTTGCATCAAATAGCCTTTGGCCAAAAATGACATTAAGATAGGTTTTTCGGGTGATTTTCACTCGGTACCCAAACTGGGAACAAAACTGGGAACAGGACCTGACCCCATACAACAGTCTCAGATTTTATTAAAAACGGACCCCTTAGAGTCTGAAATGGACTTCGGGCTCAACACGAAAGTTGTAGATTTGAGACCTTGAGAACGACCTGTGCATGTTTTAAAAATTTGGCCTTTCGGGCCTCAAACAGAGATGTTTTCAAAGTAATGTAAAACTGGGACATTCATAAAAACTGGGCACATAGCCCACGAGTTTAATGAATTTAGGAGCTATTAGAGTTAGATTTGAGCTCCGTGGTGAACACAAGATTTGTTCATCTCGTCGACAACGAAAACTTTCGTGTTTGCCAAAATCACAAACAAAGTCGTTTGTACCAAATTTTAAAATAGTAACAAATCAAAAATGTAATTTACCCTTCAAATAAAAATGTGTTTTTAACACTTTAAAATATGAACACGATTTTCATAAAAATGTCCCCCACCTTCCAACAGGGTGATAAGGGGATGGTTTCAAAACAAAGAAATTTTTATAAGCAAACTAAAACAATTTTCTTAAATAAAAAAAACAATGTGTGCAACCCAGTAGGCTACTACACCAAACGAGTCTTAGTAGCCTGGTAGGCTACTATACCAAATGAGCCCTAGTAGCCTGATAGGCCACTATACCAAGGAATAGTATTCTGGAAGGCTACGACACCCAAATAGACAAAATAACCCGGCTAGTTACTACACCCAGTTTACGCATAGTAATCCGGTAGACTTCTTAGTCACCAAGACGTGAGATAACCGGTCAATTGACTGATTGGTAAACCAGTCAAGGACCGTGTTTTGAACAACACTATGAGGAATGATGATTAATCTGTCAAGTAGATAATTAATCAAACACGATACAAGTTAGACATCAAATTCCCAAATTAGGCTAATAGGGTATCGATCGGCCTCGATACCACATAGAAACACAAGTAATAGTAACTAACAGTATTAGTGACTTAGCGAAGATGCTGATAAGATACATTAATGATGAGAGGTGATAACCTGTAAGCTGATAGAGGTGTGAGTATGCAAATTGCTTGCAATCCAAGTAAGTACAACTCCACCTACGGCATGAATGAAAATGTATTTAAAATGATATTTTTATAGTATATTAAGTATGTATGTTATGCACACATTAATGCACAGCATATTTAAGAGTATATAGTTTCACAATCAAGTAGATTGATGAAAGAATAAGTTAGAAGCCATACGTCCCTACCGCATAGGTTTTGGGACAGCTTAGAGAAGCATGTGGCTAGAACAAGATAAACAAGACCGAAATTCATAGGCGTGTCGTAACGACCTTTTCAGTCGAAAGGGTTTATAAGATAAGTTAAGCAGAAAGTTGAGCATCCATTGATGACTCTCCGGCTTTTAGTGACCTCGGGCATTACCATTGGTCTGCGAGCACATGGTACTGACACATGGGACCTAAATAGACAAGAGAAAGAAAAGAGAATATTGAAGCATAAATGAACAGAACCGAATCATGCATTAGTTATAGTTCGCTACGCTTCCAGTTACCGAACAATGCATTACTATACACGATGTATTCCGTATGCATATATTATGTAAAGTGTGATATTCAATGACATGTTATGTGATGTTATGATATGTGGTATGATAAGTGATATATGAAGTGCTATGTGATTTTTAAGTATATATTATGTTTAAATATATTTTGTGGTAAACATGTTTTACTTACTGTGCGTAAAGCTCACGGAGTGTGTTCATGCTGTAGGTAAGTGTCCTATGGCATAATCATCTATGAGTGATGACGGTAGCTGAGGCGGATGTGAGGGGAGGTTGTGGACACACCGCAAGTATTCTTCTACATAATTTTTGAGTAAACAGTATTTGTGAATAGTAATCGTTTAACAGTATTTTTGAACAGTGATGATTAAGTAGTATTTTGAATGGTAACTGTCAAGTAGTATTTTTGAATAGCAACTGATAAATAGTAATTTTAAATAGTACCATTAAATTGTATTGATGAATAGTAACTATTAAACAGTATATTTAAATAGTAACTGTTAAGTGGTATTTTTTGAATATTAACCGTTAATTATACTGTATGTGAATAATAAATACGTATGCAGACAAAAAAAAAAAGGAAAAAAAATATCCCTAAAATTATGGTATCTAATTAAGTATTAATTGCAAGATAGTATAAGCATTATTTAAAGAAGAAGTAGTTTTAAGTGACGGTCTGGGCCGCTGAGTGCACAGGGCGTCACAGTTGGTATCAGAGAGGTTTCCTGCCCCCTACCTCACATTACCGTACACCTACCTCATCTGTCCAAGTAAGTTAGCTTTTGTTTTTCAAAGTTTAGTACATAAGTTGACATTTAATTTATAATAGGAGATTATGGCTGCACCACGAGACCCTCAACACATGCAAGAGGACCGATAGGCGAGTCTAGCTTTCGCCACCGTGCGGCCAAACATCTATGATGGCAACCACCCACACGAACTCCCATGTTGGATCCATCATATGGAGGTTATCTTCGAGGCATGCCATATTCCACCACACCTACAGGTGATTCTGGCCAATAATAGACTAGAAGGACTAGCGTTGACCTGGTGGAACAGACGGCGCAGGATCAAACACCCGTTGCAGTGGGCTGAATTTTGCCGTGACCTCCGCAAGAGTACTCCACCAGCCTGCAACAAAGACATATGGGAGGATATGCGCGAGCGTCGATACCAGATCCTCTCTGACACTTGGGATCTCTATGAGGGAGAGACCATGGCGCACTAATGTCAGAGATTCCTAGACGCCATGTTGCCTCATATCCCTCAGGATAGACTTTTTTTGGAAATAGCTGACCTGCTATGGGGAGAGATACCCAGGTATGTGAGCAACCTCGTTGCTTACCCTCCAGCACATGAAGACTTAAGGCGCCTTATCCATGACATTGTGAACGCCGAGCCAGTAGCCCTCAACCCTGACCCGGCAAATGCAATACCCCAATCGACCGATGAGGAGTTTGTGGCTGAACCTCAGCCGGTAGTACATGAAGCACCCAAGGACCATAGGAATCCGATGGAGGAACTCGAGCTAGTCCCTCAGTCTCCCAAACATCACGAGGAGAAAGGTGACAACAAGGCTATCCCTGATGCCCAACAAGATGATGAGGGTGATGAAGTCCCTGATTACCTTAGCGACGACGAATGGATAGAGATGTATGAGCCCCAGGTTATCATCGCTAGTGACGACAAGGGTAGCATTGTTTGGGATGACGAAGATGAAGATCCTGAGGAATTCCTACTCAGCGACAATGAGGACGAGATGATGTCAGACGCCGAGTCTGTGATATCTTCTGAGTAGTAGTAACCCTTGTCACGGGAATTTTGCTTTGTACATATAGAGGGGAACAGTAGCTCCCTGTCTGACTTTGTTAGTTGTACCTTATGGGAATGTATTTAGGGAAATCTATGTCACTCCCGCTAAGCTAAAAGCATGTACCTATATTTGGAGTATTTTATGAAAGGAAGCATCATTTTGCCCTGAGGGCCTAAATATGAATTTTCCACAAATGTGATCAAAGTACAATGAAGAGTGTAGGACGATTCCTGGCACTTAGACGATGTTTCAATGCAATGCAGCAGTTGTATTGAACATCTCAGTATAAGAGAAGAAAAGAAAGATATAATATGTATAATTATACCTATGATGTTTAAAATGAAGTTGTTTCATAAGAAGGAAAATGATATGTAATACGAGTCCCAAGTACAAGGTTTAAGGAACTTATGTTCTCTTTTCCCATTATGTGATAGGGTTACATAGGAATAATGGCACGAACAAGAGCTCAGACCAACCAAGCTACACGAGACGACAAGCTCCTGGCACGTCTAGCAACAATGCAAGAAATGATGGTAAATCAACAAAGAGAGCTTAACCAGCTTAGAGAGCAAATGAACCAACAATAATAGGCACCACAACCGGTGGAGGTGCCAGCCCAAGCAGCTCTAATAGCCCCCAACACACCTGGAGTGCAGGTAGTCCCACCAGTCCAGACCCCACCAATGCCATCAACTGTGGCGGTTCCCGTAGCAGCCAACATGCTAGTGCCAGCCCATAGAGAGGGTGACCTTTATGAACAATTCAGGCGCATGAAGGTGCTATAATTCGAAGGGATGACTAACCCTGTTGAAGCAGATGACTGGTTGACCAATGTCCAGGTCATCCTAGACCTCGTAGGGCTGACTGAAAGGGAAAAAGTACTATGTGTATCCCTAGCCTTTCGTAAAGGAGCACGCCAGTGGTGGAAGACCGTGGCTATCAGGAGGGATGTTAATATAATGAACTGGGCAGATTTCATCACTGATTTCAGGGAGATGTACTTCAATGATGAAGCCCTAGCCTTCCAGCAAGACAAATTCAACAATTTACGCCAGGGCAGCATGACTGTTATGGAAGCGGTCTGAAAATTTAAGTAGTTGGCTCGACTATGCCCCGATTTAGTGCCGGTCGAGAAAGAAAAGGTCCGAAGGATGCTGAAGATGTTTCGGACTGACATTACAGTCCAAGTCTGTAGTGGCAGCCATGGGCCCGTAACCGTAGCTGAATGTGTCAGTAGGGCCATCCGAGCAGAATAGTGGTTGGCTCAAGACAAGGAGAGAAGGGCTTAAATATTCAAAGTAAGGCAAGAAAAGAAGACGCAGATCAGACCGAGTAAGGGAAGACAGCACCCAGATTCTCACAACAAGAGTTAGAACATGGGAAATAGCTAGAACAACAAGCAACCCCACCATAAAAACAAAAGGAAAGAGAATCCGAGTAACCAAGGGCAACGGAGGAATTTCCCCCTAGAAAAAGAGCAACAACAGGGGAAATGGCAATCAACACCCACCTTGCCTAAAATGCAGAAAGAATCATCTATGAGAATGCCGCCTAGGGACTAGCAGTTGCTACATCTGTGGCAAGGAGGGCCACTTCGCCAAGCATTGCCGATCTAACCCGCAAAACCAACAGGGCCAAGCCCGTGCCACAGGAGGTCAACTACACATTGCTTAAGGAAAAATTGAAGGCCCCTCAATCAACCAAGGTAGATTGGAAGCTCCAGAGGTGCAGGGGAGGATCTATGCATTCACTAGAGAGGACACAAAAGCCGAAACCTCAACTGTGGTGACAGGTCAGCTTTCTGTCGCCAACTCCACTGCACTAGTTTTATTTGATTCTGGAGCTACACATTCATTTGCATTGTCAAAGTTTGCTAGGAAGATAGGCCAGAACGTAGATAGAATGAATCAAACTTTTCAAACTGCTCTCCCTTCTAGGGAAGTTTTGTTGTCTAATTACTGGCTACGCCATGTACCAGTGATTATCTGCGGACGGGAATTAAGTATCAACCTGATCATCCTCGATATGCATGATTATGACGTGATAGTGGGGATGGATTTCCTCGTGAAGTACCACGTCGTCATAAATTGTAGGAGACAAGAGGTTACCTTCGAGCCAGTCGGACATGAGAAGTTTATATACGAGGGTTTATTGCTAAAACAACCCAAGATGATGATATCGTCTATGAAGGCTCACAAGCTTCTATCTGGCGGATGCACCGGTTTCCTACACATATAGTAGACAAGACCTAGGGAGGAGAAATCAGACCAGATGGCATACCAATAGTTCAAGAATTCATAGAGGTATTCCCAGAGGATCTTCCAGGAGTTCCACTTGAGCGAGAAATATCCTTCGAGATCGAACTGTTACCAGGATCAACCCCTATATCCAAGGCATCGTATAGAATGGCCTTAGCAGAGCTAAAGGAACTCCAGACCCAGTTGAAGGACTTGATGGACAAAGGATTCGTCTGGCAGAGCTGTTCGCCTTGGGGAGCGCTTGTGTTATTCGTGAAGAAGAAGGACAGAACGCTACGGATGTGTATGGACTACTGGGAGCTGAACAAGATCATAATAAAGAACAAGTATCTATTGCCATGAATCGAAGATCTGTTCGACCAACTTCGAGGTGCCGTCGTGTTTTCCAAGATCAACCTACGTTCTAGGTACCATTAGCTTCGAATTCGAGATGCAGACATACCCAAGACGGCTTTCTGAACTCGATACGGACACTACGAGTTCCTTGTCATGTCATTTGGATTGATGAACGCCCCTGCAGCTTTCATGGACTTAATGAACCATGTCTTCAAGGAATTCTTAGACAAGTTTGTCATTGTGTTTATCGATGACATACTTGTATATTCTAGGACAAATGAGGAGCACGAGGAGCATCTGCGAGCCATTCTACTCAAGTTAAAGGAGCATCAGCTGTATGCCAAATTCTCCAAGTGTGAATTTTAGCTAGAGAAGGTTCATTTTCTTGGTCACGTGGTCTCCAAGGAGGGAGTATTTATGGACCCAGCAAAGGTAGAAGCAGTTAAAGACTGGCCGACTCTGAAGAATGTAACAGAAATTCGCAGCTTCTTAGGCCTAGTGGGTTATTATCGACGTTTTGTTGAAGGATTCTCAAAGCTAGCCGCACCACTCACAGCACTGACCAAGAAGAAAAAGAAGTATGAGTGGACGGACAAGTGTGAGAAAAGCTTCCAGGAGTTTAAAAACTGATCACGAGTACTCCAATCCTGACCGGATGCTAGACAGGGGAATTTTGTGATTTACAGCGACACATCCAAGACTGGACTAGGAGCCGTATTAATGCAAGATGGTAGTGTGGTCGCATACGCTTCGCAGATACTTAAGAACCATGAAAGGAACTACCCTACACATGACCTGGAGCTTGCAGCGGTCATCTTTGTGCTCAAAATATGGAGGAACTATCTATATGGAGTCAAATACGAGATCTACACGGACCACCAGAGTCTCAAGTATATCTTCACGCAGAAGGAGCTCAATATGAAACAATAAAGATGGCTGGAATTGGTTAATCAAGCATAGGTTGGTTAAGTAAGCTTAGAATTTGCCTATTAAAGGATGGCCATACCTTAGACTTTAGTTTGTTCATTTTCACACTCCAAAAATTTCAACTCATACCCTCTCACTCCCCTTGCTGTAGCCGACCATTTCCAACCCCAAAAGCCCTCATTTTTCAGGTTCAAAACACAGCCAAAATTTACCAAAAGCCAACCTCTTCAATCTTGTGTTAGAGGTCTTCGATTCAAAGCCATTTCAAGTCTAACCAATGGTAAGGTTCTATACCAAACTTGGTGATTTCAGTTCCTTAGTTTTAAGTTGATGCTAAGAGAAATATTTTTGGTGTTGATAGCATATAACCAACCCTTATTCTTCTTGGTTTCCAATGACCACTTTGCCATTCAAGCCTTAGTTCAAGTTATGCTCGGTTTAAAGCACAAGAGGTAAAAACTGAAACCCTCCCTTTTGGTGATTTAGTGATTTTAAGTATTGATCAAGGCCATTTATGTGTATTTATTCATGCAAATGGTTTGTAATAATTTTATTTTAAGCCCTTAGCTTTTTATTTTTAAGTTTATGTGGTTATGATTGTGTTTACAAATTTTTACTTAAGGTTATAAGTGTAACATTTAATGATGTGGCTGGACACAAAACTGTCCTTAGGAAAGGCCATGGATTTGAGTCATTTTGGCCCATTTATGGTCTAAATTTGGGATTTGGTAAAACACGATGTTTTAAGAAAATTTCGTTACAGTAATTTTTGTGTCAATAGCCTTTGGCCAAAAATGACATTAAGATAGGTTTTCTAGGTGATTTTCATTTGGTGCCCAAACTGGGAACAAAACTGGGAACAGGAGCCGACCCCAGACAACAGTCTTGGATTTTATTAAAAACGGACCCCTTAGAGTTTGAAATGGACTTTTGGCTCAATAGAAAGCTGTAGATCTCATCGAGACTTGAGAACGACCCATGCGTGTTTTAAAAATTTGGCTGTTTTGGGCCTCAAATAGAGACATTTTCAAAGTATTGTAAAACTGGGACTTTCACAAAAACGGGGCACATAGGTAATGGGTTTAATTAATTTAGGAGCCGTTAGAGTTATATTTGAGCTCCAAGGTGAACATGAGATTTGTTCATCTCGTCGAGTATGAAAACATTCATGTCACCAAAATTACAAACAAAGTCGTTTGTACTAAGTTTCAAAATAGTTTTCAAAAATGTTTCAAAACCACCTTTAAAAAGTAAAACAAATCAAAAATGTAATTTACCCTTCAAATAAAAATGTGTTTTTAACACTTTAAAATATGAACATGGTTTTTATACAAACGTCCCCCACCTTCTAACGGGGTGATAAGGGGACGATTTGAAAACAAAGAAATTTTTATAAGCAAACTAAAATAATTTTCTTAAATAAACAAAATAATGTGTGCAGCCCGGTTGGCTACCACACCAAACGAGTCTTAGTAGCCCGGTAGACTACTATACCGAACGAGTTATAGTAGCCCGGTAGGCCACTATAGCAAGGGATAGTAGCCTGGAAGGCTACCACGCCCAAATAGACAAAGTACCCAGCCGATTACTACACCCAGTTTATGCATGGTAATCTGGTAGACTTCTTAGTTACCAAGACGCGAGATAACCAGTCAGTTGACTGATCGGTAAACCAGTTAAGGACCATGTTTTGAACAACACTGCGAGGAATGACGATTAATCTGTCAAGTAGACAATTAATCAAACATAATACAAGTTAGACACCAAATTCCTAAATCAGGTCAATGGGGTGTCGATGGGCCTCGATACCACATAGAAACACAAGTAATAGTCACTAACTGTATTAGTGACTCAGTGAAGATGCTAATAAGATACGTTAATGATGACAGGTGATAACCTGTAAGCTGATAGAGGTATGAGTATGCAAATTGCTTACAATCCATATAAGTACAACTCCGCCTACTGCATGAATGAAAATGTATTTAAAATGATGTATTTACAATATGTTAAGTATGTATTGTAGGAAAATAAACCGGTAAAAACGTATCAGAGTGGCGCAGCGGAACAATAAAAATTTTTAGATCGTTAAATATCTCATGATGCCATATACAATAAATCAACAACAATTAAAACTCATACCTCAAGGACGCCAATCTGCAGGAGGAGAATGACTGGAGGCTTCAACCAACTAGCCTTCTCTACTATTCTCCAATTCCCGAATGGCTGAGTGTGTGGGCACTCTGAACCTCGATCGGTATGCTAGCACTGCTAGTCTTCTTCCGACCACCCAGATCTCTAAAGAACTTTATTGTCACGATGAGCTGTGCAACAATAAGCCTGCTCACCTGAGAGTCTGTGGTCTGAGAGAACTGGGGTGGCAGGACCTCTATTTATAGACCTGCATGAGGTGAATCTCTGAATTTGAATTGGATTAGGAAAAGATATTTTCCCTTATCCAAACCCACAAAATCCGAATTTTTCCAAGGGATAATCTCCACTAAAAATTCGGTTTTCTTAGGATAGATCCAATCCAAATCTCTACAAGATTTTAACTAGAATCTTATCTCCCTTTTTCAACCAAAAAATCCGAAATTCACAAGGAGAAAATCCTCCAAAAGATTTCGGCCATTATGGATAAGGGAGAATCAAAATTCCACTAGGTTTTTCAAGCTAAATCTCATCTCAACCTTATCCAAAAAATAACCGAATTCTCCTTGGATTTAGGCTCCAAAATTTTGGCCACTTTTAGGGAAGAAGAGAATCCAAATTCAACTAGGATTCAAGCTTGAATTTACCCTTGAATCTCATCCACAAAATCTGAAATTTTCATGAGCATTATCCTCAAAAATTTCGTCCCTTATTTGTTGGGATTTGGATTCAAAATTCAAGTAGGATTCTAACAAGATTATCCTCTCCAAATCCAACTCAAATTCGAATTTCAAACCTTGTGGATTTTCCACAACAAATTCGAATCCTACTTGGACTGTGATTCAAAATTTGAATTTCAAATTTCAAATTCAAATTTCAAATTCAAATTTCAAATTTCAAATTTCAAATTTCAAATTTAAATTTCAAATTCAAATTTCAAATTCGAATTTCAAATTCAAATTTCAAATTCAAATTTCAAATTCAAAATTCAAATTTCAAATTTCAAAATTCAAATTTCAAATTTCAAATTTCAAATTTCAAATTCCACAAAACGGTTGTTTTTCATATTCTCGTTCTCATGGATAATTTTCTACAACTCCAATCCAATCTCAAATAAAATCATGGCAACTTTATTTGGAGTTCGAATAATTGTGTACTCTATTATCCAAAACAAAATCTGAATCCAACCGGAGAGAATCTTGTCTACCATCCTAATCCTGTGTCATCACCATCCATGCATAATAAACTAGCCAATAGCATACACAAATCAATTTGCCAAACGTTAAGGAATTATGTGGAGCTAGTAGAGGGACTGATTGGACATATATAATCGGGCTCCCGTGATTCCATATGATCATCATTCTGTACCGAACAACTCAATCATATGATCATTAATTTCAGAGTCACACCACTATAAACCTGAAACTGAACTCCCAATTATATACCGTATTACGTAAGCCTGTGACGAGCTACCATCCAATGACCTTGTCATATATGCAAAACCCTCATATGATATCCATGATCAGCCTTAGGTCAAAGTCCGTTTAATCCTACTGATCAGGCTATCTTAAAGTTCCATTATACTACCGAATCTAGAAAATGATTATTCACCATATGTGAATAAGAAGTCATCCGCCCAGCAGACGACCCAAGGCCTTGTCCATTTTCACATTCAGTATAATGCCTTTAAGAGGATACCTTTAACTCCTCAGAGCTATGATTCCGATATCTGCAAATAAACCCTTCATCGTATACAAGTCATGCACCCAACGAACCGGTCTATAAGCTTACTACCTCTGAGACGCTTTAGCCATTGGAACATCAAAGTACACAAGTCATATACATGAAGTAGTTCATTTACTCAGGATTAAGGTTATTGCATAATGAACGTCAAAAGCAGATTGATCCACTCATAGCGGACTACGTAGATCAATCACGCTTTAGTCCCGGTCTAATATGTCACCACCAAGCAACATATCCATGTCTCTACTTGGGAGTCCAGCTCCAGACAGTCAAGACAGACCGTCCCCTCTAAGGCTTTAGACAACATAATAGTCTTGACATGAGTTAGATGCTCGGTCTAACCCCATAGACTACAGACCATAGTTTAGACTGCTAACTTTAGAACATTGTCTTCTCGCATACAAAAGTCCATTGCATGCAACGTTCCAACAGTTTTAACACAAGCAGTCAGTGAGCCATATTTGCTTACATTTACTTTAACATGTAAATAAGACGAGGACAGATAGCAATGTAATGAATAACCTCTATGTATAATTTTATTATCCAGTTCAAAATGAATACATCAAAATGTCTCTAATACTTAGGGCATTTCCTAACAATCTCCCACTTGCCCTAAGCCAGCAGATGTGCCATGTTACGCATCCCCATCGCCTCTACATGCCTCTCAAAGCTTCTAGCTACCAAAGTCTTAGTAAAGGGATCAGCGATGTTGTCCTCGGACGCGATCTTACATACATCCACTTGTCCTGTCTCCACATGCCCTCTAATTATTTGATACCTCCGATCGATGTGCTTGGTCCTCTTGTGGTGCCGAGATTCCCTTGTGTTGGCAATAGCCCCTGTATTATCATAGTAAAGTGTGATAGGCTTGTCAACACCCGGAATGACCTCAAGGTCTCTAAAGAACTTGCGGAGCCAAACCGCTTCTTTAGATGCCTCAGCCGCAGCCACATACTCAGCCTCCATAGTAGAGTCAGCTGTGCAACCCTGCTTCACGCTCCTCCACATAATGGCGCCTCCTCCGAGCAAAAACACTGATCCAGATGTCGATTTCCTCGAATCCTTACAAGTCTGGAAGTCTGAGTCCGTGTATCCTACGGGTGTTAGGTCCCCTCCAGAATACACTAGCATATAATCCCTCGTTCTCTTAAGATACTTGAGTATATGCTTTACTGCTTGCCAGTGCTTGGTTCCAGGATTCGCTTGATATCGACTCACCATACCTACTGCAAAACATATGTCCGGGCGAGTGCAAAGCATAGCGTACATAAGGCTACCCACAGCGGATGCATAAGGGACCTTACTCATACGCTCTCTTTCTTCTGATGTCTTGGGACAGTCATCCAATGAAAGAGTTAGACCGGCAATAGAAGGTTGTGAGCCTTTCTTTGCCTCTAGCATTGCATATTTGTCAATTATTTTATCTATGTATGAGGCTTGGGATAACGCTATCATTTTGTTCTTTCGATCTCTGAAGAGACGAATGCCTAGAACATAATTAGCTTCTCCCAAGTCCTTCATGTCAAACTGTTGGTGTAACCAAAGCTTGACCGATGATAAGTTCCCTACATCATTCCCAATGAGTAGTATATCATCGACATAGAGTATCAGAAAGACCACTTTTCCATCCTTAATACGTTTATAAACACAAGGTTCATCAACATTCTGCTCAAAACCAAATGTCTTAATCGCTTGATCAAACCTCTGGTTCCATGAGCGGGATGCCTGCTTTAATCCATAAATGGATCTAAGCAACTTGCAGACTTTCCTATCTTGGCCTTTTGCTACGAACCCTTCGGGCTGTATCATATAGATACACTCTTCAAGATGGCCATTCAAGAATGCCGTCTTGACATCCATTTGCCAGATCTCGTAATCGAGAGCCGCAGCAATGGACAGAAGAATACGGATAGACTTCAGCATAGCAACAGGTGAAAAGGTTTCCTCGTAATCGATTCCAGCCTTTTGCATGTATCCCTTTGCAACCACTCTAGCTTTGAAAGTTTCCACTCTCCCTTCCGCATCCTTCTTTCTTTTGTAGACCCATTTGCATCCAATGGGTTTTATCCCATCCGGCAAATCTACAAGTTCCCAAACAGAGTTGGATTTCATAGAATCCATCTCATTATTCATAGCCTGTTTCCAAGATCTAGAATCAACATCCTTTATAGCTTCATCATATGTGACCGGATCTTCCTCATGCTCATGAGCCTCGGCCTGGTATACCTCAGCATCATACATAAAGAAATTAGGTTTCTTAGAAACCCTCCCACTACGACGAGGAACCCTAAATTGTTGATTGTCTGCAGGTCTTTCACTGGAACTCGGACTTGCGTCCAAGACCGAAATCTGTGGAGCAGTTCTTTCACCCGATAACTCCTCTAGCACCACTTTGCTTCGAGGCTTAAAGTCATTCATGTGACTTTCCTCCAAGAATGTCGCATGGGTTGAGACAATGACCTTTTGTTCCTTCGGGTTATAGAACAGACCTCCTTTAGTTCCCTTTGGATACCCTACAAACATGCATAATTCTGATCTTGGTTCCAACTTCTTCGCATCCCCATCCAGTACATGTGCCGGGCAGCCCCATATTCTCATATGTCCAAGGGAGGGCTTCCTGCCACGCCATAATTCATACGGAGTTCTAGGAATTGATTTGCTCGGAACCTGGTTCAGAATATAGCACGCCGTTTGTAAAGCATGTCCCCAAAATGATAATGGCAGCGTTGAGTAACTCATCATGGACCGTACCATATCCAATAAGGTCCTGTTTCTCCTTTCGGCTACACCATTCTGTTGTGGAGTACTAGGTGCAGTCAATTGGGATAAAATCCCGTTCTCTACAAGATGTCCTAGAAATTCATCAGAGAGGTATTCGCCACCTCGATCAGATCGAAGTGTCTTTATGGATTTATCCAATTGCTTTTCCACTTCCGCACGATACTCTTTGAATTTATCAAAGGTTTCGCTCTTGCGGTGCATCAGATACACATATCCATACCTCGAGTAATCATCTATGAAAGAGACATAGTACTCGAACCCTCCTCGTGCTGTGACGTTCATGGGGCCACATACGTCAGTGTGCACAATTTCTAAGAGCTCCTGTGCCCTTGTACCCTTAGCTCTAAAAGACCTCTTAGTCATCTTACCCTCTAGACAAGACTCACATTGGGGAAGTCGTACCTCCTCCAGAGATTCCAGAGGACCATCTTTCACCAATCTTTGAATCCTATCCTGATTAATATGACCAAGTCTTAAATGCCAAAGATACGCCTTGTTAGAGTGAGAAACTTTCAACCTTTTAGAGTTATCAATTAATTCAGTGTCAAGCAATGAGTACATCTTTGGTCTGATCAAACATAGGTTTCCATCCATCCATCCAGAACAGATAAAAGACTTATTTCTACGAATATCAACTCTTTTACTAAAAGAAATTGAATAAGAATCCTTTATTAAACAAGCTACCGATATAAGGTTCCTCCTAAAATTAGGAACATAAAAACAGTCTTTCAATAAAATAAACCTAAATTGATCAAAATAAAGATGAACGTCTCCCACTGCCTCAGCCACCACAAAGCTACCATCTCCAGTCCGCAACGAGAGGCTCCTATCATGTAGACTTCTCGTTTCCACGAACCCCTGCATAGAAACACAAACATGATTAGTGGCGCCCGAATCAATGACCCATGTGTCTTTCGATTCTTCCACCAAACACGCTTCTAAGTAATGAAGTTCCTTACCTTCCTTGCCCTTGGAGGCTAGGAATTCCCGGCAAGCCTTCTTGAAGTGACCTACCTTCCCACAGTGGAAGCATTTGGACTTTTTAGGGTCCTTTGGCTTCTTGTTCTTCTTCTTCTTCTTCCCGTCCAAGACAGGAGGATTAGAAGAACTGGAAGCCACTTGCTTCTTATTTGGCCTCTTCCTCTTCCGTGAGGGATTGGAAGATTCCGCCAAATTGGCCTCTCCTTTAGGTCGGACCACATCCTCATCCCTGATCATCCGCTCATAAGCCTGTAGTTGCTTCATGAGCTCGGTAAGTCCTAACTCCTTTGTCGCCAGATTGTATGCGGCCTTAAACCCCACAAAATCTTTAGACAGAGTCTTGAACACCATCTCGATCTGGGTGTTGTAGTCTAACTCAGCACCATTTTCAGCAGCCTCAGCGAAGAATCCCATTAGAGTGATCATATGGTCCTTCACCGGAGCACCAGCCTTTTGCTTGGAGTTCATAATGCTGGTGATAGCGGACTGTCGAGCCAATTTTTCTTGGCCTCCGAACATGTCCTCCAGATTTTCCATGATCTCCCCAGCAACTTGATAAGTCTCATGCTGCTTTTGTAAAGCACTCGTCATGCCAGCAAGGATGTAGCATCGAGCTATCTCATTGGATTCTCTCCAACGATTATAGGCAACCGGGACCTCCTCAAGTGGTGTGTCAGGTTTGGGCCCAGGTGGGCATGGTTCGTCCAGTACAAACTTGTGTCTCTCGCAGCTGAGAACTATTAATAGATTTCTTTTCCAATCTTTATAATTGTCGCCATTCAACTTATTTTCAGTAAGTATCGAAATGAGGGGTGTCGGTGACATTTTGAACTGAAATAAAATTATACTAGACATCATTACAAAGCCCAAGCAAATATGCAGATAATTTAGCAAATAAAACATACAAGTATGTTCCTACATGAAACTTGAAAAAAAATGTAGCATTGCAACGGTAATTCTCAGCACCTATTGCCCCAAGCCACCGAGGGGTGGTCATGAGAACAAATAGCCGGAACATGGACCCCGTCCAATTAATATATGTTACCTTAAATCCTCCAAGGTTAAGACATATATTAATAACCGCTTATTTGGCCACCAGTTTAGTTAACAGAGCTTCTAGGGAAGGTTAATAACTAAACGAGTCTTGAGTGTATAACCATTGTTTACGTAGCCCGATCCACGTCCTACCAAGCCACCGAGGGGTGGTCATGAATAGGATCGCACCCGAACACGTTTTCCACATAGGAGATCCAATCTAGTATACCGGCGGCGGTAAACACCTACCGAGAGGTGTGGTCAGGTCGGAACTGACGCGAGGCGTTACCATGCTTTCACATATGGATCAACAATGGAGGCCGTGGGTTTTGTTTGAAACCCTCTCCCACTCAATATTTTAAAAAACATGCAAGTTTTGACAAATTATGTATGATCAATATAGTATGAGCGGCACTCACCTATCCTATATGACATGTTATCAAATATGCATACAAAACATCCATCAATACATATTTATACATCCATGACATATCACAGAAAAAATAATTGACAGAATAACCAAGCTATGGTTCCATCCTAGAACAAAGAAAATAAAGATTACAAAATTCCCTCCAAAGCATTCTTTCGGTCTTGAATTCTGTTCCGTCTTCTTGTATCCTTCTTTATGTAGCCTCTCCATTTATTTCTCATCCAAAGAATTATTTAAAATTTAAATCTCCCAAAAATTTAAATTTCAAATTCAAACTCTAAATTCGAATTTCAAATTTAAATTTCTAATTCAAATTTTAAACAATTTTAATCATCATGTGTAATAATATGTAATTTCAAAAATTTCAAATTTTTAATTACATATTTTTAAACATGATTTAAAATTAAATCTCAAATTTAAAAATCAAAATTTTCAAATTTTGGACCGCCGCACCGCCGCCCGTGAAGGCGGCAGCCGCCGTGGGCAGCCACCAACCCCGTAGGGGCTGGCAGCCCACGGCTGCCCCTTGTGCAGCCCTGCCGGGCTGTAGGCCAAGCCTGCAGCACCAGGCTGCAAGCCCTGGCTGGGCGCAGCAGCCGGCAGGCTGCAGGCAGCGCCTGCAGCCACTGGCTGCACGCCCAGGCTGCGGCCAGCCTTGGGCAGGCTGCGCCACCCTCGGCTGCAGGCCAAGCCTGCGGCCGTGGGTGATGCTTGCCTGCATAGGGGCTGCCGCAGCCCCATCCTGCCCAAGGGCAGGGGCTGCAGCCCCACCAAGGCCCGTCGGCCTATTCCGAGGGGTCGTGTCTCGATTTTCGTGCCATATTCCAATTTACCTATTAGGATCTCCAAAAATTAATTTGAATCCCAATTAAATTGAAATTTTCCACACAATCAAAATTTCAACCTTTAAATCAAATTTAACTTTTGGAAAAAATAAATTATGGTCTTCAATCTTCAATCTCAAGAATAATTACATAAAAAATTCTAAACCGTTTCCGGTGTACAAAAAATTCTAACCATAAATATTCTAAGAGACAAAAATTAAAATCCATGGGAAAAACACAGTGTTAATAAACTGCTCCCATGGTTACAAAAAAATTCCTAGATACAATTTTTCTAAATTCTAAGGAACCATAACCGGTATAAACAAGCATGCTTATAATAATTCAAAAAATTAAAATAACCACATACTTTATACATAACATATGATAACAACATAAAGGAACCCTAGAATGCCACTCTCTAAATATCAAATCCATACATAAATAAAAAGACTAAGTAATTGTCTAATTTATGTACATGGCATAGTCATGAGATGGCTCTGATACCAATTGTGTGAAAATAAACCGGTAAAAACGTATCAGAGTGGCGCAGCGGAACAATAAAAATTTTTAGATCGTTAAATATCTCATGATGCCATATACAATAAATCAACAACAATTAAAACTCATACCTCAAGGACGCCAATCTGCAGGAGGAGAATGACTGGAGGCTTCAACCAACTAGCCTTCTCTACTATTCTCCAATTCCCGAATGGCTGAGTGTGTGGGCACTCTGAACCTCGATCGGTATGCTAGCACTGCTAGTCTTCTTCCGACCACCCAGATCTCTAAAGAACTTTATTGTCACGATGAGCTGTGCAACAATAAGCCTGCTCACTTGAGAGTCTGTGGTCTGAGAGAACTGGAGTGGCAGGACCTCTATTTATAGACCTGCATGAGGTGAATCTCTGAATTTGAATTGGATTAGGAAAAGATATTTTCCCTTATCCAAACCCACAAAATCTGAATTTTTCCAAGGGATAATCTCCACTAAAAATTCGGTTTTCTTAGGATAGATCCAATCTAAATCTCTACAAGATTTTAACTAGAATCTTATCTCCCTTTTTCAACCAAAAAATCCGAAATTCACAAGGAGAAAATCCTCCAAAAGATTTCGGCCATTATGGATAAGGGAGAATCAAAATTCCATTAGGTTTTTCAAGCTAAATCTCATCTCAACCTTATCCAAAAAATAACTGAATTCTCCTTGGATTTAGGCTCCAAAATTTCGGCCACTTTTAGGGAAGAAGAGAATCCAAATTCAACTAGGATTCAAGCTTGAATTTACCCTTGAATCTCATCCACAAAATCCGAAATTTTCATGAGCATTATCCTCAAAAATTTCGTCCCTTATTTGTTGGGATTTGGATTCAAAATTCAAGTAGGATTCTAACAAGATTATCCTCTCCAAATCCAACTCAAATTCGAATTTCAAACCTTGTGGATTTTCCACAACAAATTCGAATCCTACTTGGACTGTGATTCAAAATTTGAATTTCAAATTTCAAATTCAAATTTCAAATTCAAATTTTCAAATTCAAATTTCAAATTCGAATTTCAAATTCAAATTTCAAATTCAAATTTCAAATTCAAAATTCAAATTTCAAATTTCAAAATTCAAATTTCAAATTTCAAATTTCAAATTTCAAATTCCACAAAACGGTTGTTTTTCATATTCTCGTTCTCATGGATAATTTTCTACAACTCCAATCCAATCTCAAATAAAATCATGGCAACTTTATTT
Source organism: Antiaris toxicaria (assembly GCA_035233585.1). Taxonomy (NCBI): domain Eukaryota; kingdom Viridiplantae; phylum Streptophyta; class Magnoliopsida; order Rosales; family Moraceae; genus Antiaris; species Antiaris toxicaria. The sequence goes on along the minus strand of CP141156.1, from coordinate 99,585,521 downwards.
GGAGTTCGAATAATTGTGTACTCTATTATCCAAAACAAAATCTGAATCCAACCGGAGAGAATCTTGTCTACCATCCTAATCCTGTGTCATCACCATCCATGCATAATAAACTAGCCAATAGCATACACAAATCAATTTGCCAAACGTTAAGGAATTATGTGGAGCTAGTAGAGGGACTGATTGGACATATATAATCGGGCTCCCGTGATTCCATATGATCATCATTCTGTACCGAACAACTCAATCATATGATCACTAATTTCAGAGTCACACCACTATAAACCTGAAACTGAACTCCCAATTATATACCGTATTACGTAAGCCTGTGACGAGCTACCATCCAATGACCTTGTCATATATGCAAAACCCTCATATGATATCCATGATCAGCCTTAGGTCAAAGTCCGTTTAATCCTACTGATCAGGCTATCTTAAAGTTCCATTATACTACCGAATCTAGAAAATGATTATTCACCATATGTGAATAAGAAGTCATCCGCCCAGCAGACGACCCAAGGCCTTGTCCATTTTCACATTCAGTATAATGCCGTTAAGAGGATACCTTTAACTCCTCAGAGCTATGATTCCGATATCTGCAAATAAACCCTTCATCGTATACAAGTCATGCACCCAACGAACCGGTCTATAAGCTTACTACCTCTGAGACGCTTTAGCCATTGGAACATCAAAGTACACAAGTCATATACATGAAGTAGTTCATTTACTCAGGATTAAGGTTATTGCATAATGAACGTCAAAAGCAGATTGATCCACTCATAGCGGACTACGTAGATCAATCACGCTTTAGTCCCGGTCTAATATGTCACCACCAAGCAACATATCCATGTCTCTACTTGGGAGTCCAGCTCCAGACAGTCAAGACAGACCGTCCCCTCTAAGGCTTTAGACAACATAATAGTCTTGACATGAGTTAGATGCTCGGTCTAACCCCATAGACTACAGACCATAGTTTAGACTGCTAACTTTAGAACATTGTCTTCTCGCATACAAAAGTCCATTGCATGCAACGTTCCAACAGTTTTAACACAAGCAGTCAGTGAGCCATATTTGCTTACATTTACTTTAACATGTAAATAAGACGAGAACAGATAGCAATGTAATGAATAATCTCTATGTATAATTTTATTATCCAGTTCAAAATGAATACATCAAAATGTCTCTAATACTTAGGGCATTTCCTAACATGTATGCCATGCACACATTGATGCACAGTATATTTAAGAGCATATAGTTTCACAATCAAGTAGATTGATGAAAGAATAAGATAGAAGCCATACGTCCCTACCGCGTAGGTTTTGGGACAGCTTAGAGAAGCATGTGGCTAGAACATGATAAACAAGATGGAAATTCATAGGCATGTCGTACCACCTTTACAGTCGAAAGGGTTTATAAGATAAGTTAAGCAGAAAGTTGAGCATCCGTTGATGGCACTCTGGCTTTTAGTGACCTCGGGTGTTATCGTTGGTCTGCACGCACACGGTACTGACACATGGGCCCTAAATAGACAAGAGAAAGAAAAGAGAATATTGAAGCATAAATAAACATAACCGGATCATGCATTAGTTATAGTTCGCTATGCTTCCAGTTACAGGACGATGATTACTATACACGATGTATTCTGTTATGCATATATTATGTAAAGTGTGATATTCAATGGCATGTTATGTGATGTTATGATATGTGGTATGATAAGTGATAAGTGTGATATTCAATGACATGCATATATTAAATAGTATTTTGAATGGTAACTTTCAAGTAGTATTTTTGAATAGTAACTGATAAATAGTAATTTTAAATAGTAACCGTTAAATAGTATTTATGAATAATAATCATTAAACAGTATATTTAAATAGTAACTGTTAAGTGGTATTTTTTGAATATTAACCGTTAATTGTATCGTATGTGAATAGTAAATACGTATGCAGAAAAAAATAGAGGAAAAAAAATATCCCTAAAATTATGGTATCTAATTAAGTATCGATTGTAAGAAAGTATAAGCATTATTTAAAGAAGTAGTTTTAAGTGACGTTTCGGGCCACTGAGAGCACGGGTCATCCTAAACCACCTTTGCCATACTGCCCCTCCAACAGAGTGGTGGAGGTTTACAAGTCCTACGGGGACATGATGACTGCTACGGCGATGATAGGACTGGAGAGGAAGGAGCCTTAGGGTCGCTTCTAAGGCCCTCCGGTCGGCGTGCATAGATATCGGTACAGCCACTATAAGCTCAAGATCATAGTATAAGTAGAGATACTAGATAAAAATACTATAAAAGCCATAACTGAGCATAATTGAACATAACCGACACTAACAATTAGTATAGTGGACTCAGTTAGGGTGATATGAATAGTAGTCGTTAGGGTTAACGTTACTGTTTATCGATCAAAAGTCAAAGTTACTATTCATGATGAATATTACTATTCATAGGTGAATAGTATTATTCGTAGGAAATTGTGCATTTGATATTTTTAAATCTGTATGATTCTTACTATATTTGTTTGAACTTACTGAGCCTGTTAGCTCACCGATTTATTCATGTTGCAGGTAAGAAACTTGTCCATTAGATTACTTGGATGGCGACAGGATATGCGGTGTCAATAGGATAGGGAATCCACTATAGATTTTGGTCCTGCTACCAGATTTTCGCTAAGCTTTGAAATAGTGAATTGAAGAGAATGTATTTTTGGAAGAAAGTACTGATATTGTATAGTTGTAAATTACGTTATGCTAAAGACAATTGAAAGTCTAGCTTTATATTTTATCTGGCTTTCATACTTAGCTTTCATGTGAGGAAAGTATTTTTAAAAAAAAAAAATTTGGGCCCTGAAAAATAAGAGTTTCAAAGTAAGAAACATTTGAAACGATGACCCGACGAGGTGTATGGGCTGTCTCGGTCGACAACGGTGTCGATCCGAGGCGGTGACGTGTGGTCGAGGTCGAGCGTGTCACACAATAAAATGTTCTAACAATATTAAAGGAAAGGGATTCGGTGCTAGGAAACTTTATCGAACCGAAATAGGACAAACGGTGCCCTTTCGATATCAAAAAACCAAGAGGGATACCTATGGTTAACCAAGGATTAGGAAAAAGATGAAATACTTACAGCAATGATTTTAAGCCAAACGGAAGTGAATTAAGGTAAACCGATCGCATGGATGGCCACAGCAACCCGTCGGCATGATTTTGGGAAAGTTTCTTTTGGTTTGACTTTTGGTCAACCATTGATCAAAAAGTAATGAATGATGTCACCATGTGATGTAATAAATGAGAATCAGTAAATTTGAGTGGAAAGAAATAGAATGATCTAAGGGCTTAGGTTTAAAGAAGCTTGATCCAAGGGCCAAAAAGTGGCTAGAATTACGTGCAACTTTTGAAGAAAATTTGGAAAAATTAGAAGGATTAGATTTGGTTGATGAAGGAAAATCAGCCAAAGAAATTTAGTTAATTGCAAATCAACCCCAAAAAGTTGTAAAAAGGCACTAAAAACTTGCTAAATAGTCCCCAAGAAAATTGCCAATTAGTCCCTTTCTTTTTGGCTGATAAAGGCATGGTTCTTTGCTGGAAAAAAAAAAAAAAAACAATAAAAACAGTAGCTAAAAAACTCAATTTTGCTGCCCTTGTTCTACCGTGCAATTCCACCACCACCAAGCCAAAGTTTGCTTCAAATTTTCAAGCCAAGCTTGGTTAAAACTTATCGGAAGTTCAAGTTGTTCATTGTTATGAGGTAAGTTTCAATTTTTCTAAATTTTTCTTAAGCTTTTGGTGAGGAAATCATAGCCTAGCATGTGGTGTTTGGGTTGAAAATTTTAATTTGATAATTGATTGGTTTGTGTTCTAGAAAGCTAGGGTAATCCATGTTTGAGTTAGAGAAAGAAATGGAAGCTTAAAAAATAGATTTTGTGCATTGATGTTAATGGGAAATCCGTGGAAAGCATGTGGGTTTGTGTTAAAAATTTTAAGTTGATAGTTTGATTGGTCTATGCTCTAAAAGATTGATTTAGCATGTAAATGAAATAAAGAGTGAAATAGAAGCTTGAAAATAAATTTTTGATGCCTTGTTTTAAGAGAAAATCGTGGGGTTTCTTATGGAATGAGGAATGAAAGTTTAAGCTTGAATGTTGATAGTTTGATGATTCAAAAATATTGTAGTGGCATGTGAATGAGTTAGGAAGAAATTGGAAGCTTGGAAACAAATTTTTATGCAAGTTTTCGAAAAAAATCCTTGAGGTTTATGCAGGAATGATTAATGAAATTTTAAGCTTGATCTTTGATAGATTATTGATTCAAAATGTGGCATGTGGATTGTTAAGGAGTGTGACAATCAGGAAATTTCATCATTCTCAGAAAATCGATACATAGAATGTGCATGATGAATTCTATGTTTAAAATGTGAAATGTAGTGATTTTATATGTGTACGCGTGTGTCACATACAGTATCAAAAGATTGGTCAAGATGACCTTTTCTTGATATAAAATTGATATATTTAGAGTCAGTATGCTCAAATTAGTCAATTGAGCATAAAATGTAACTTTTGGCCCGCAGATATACAGTATCAAGAAATTGGTCAAGATGACCTTTCCTTGAAATAAAACTGATATATTTAGAATTAGCATGCTCAAATTAGTCAATTGAGCACAAAAAGTAATTTTTGATCGGGAAATCACAGTACCAGAAAACTAGTCGAGATGATCTCGAATGAATGTAAAACTGACATATTTGGGTTCAATATGCCCAAATTAGTCAATATAGCATATGTTAAAATTTTCACAAAAAAAAAAGAAGTATATATAAAAGTAGAAAAGATCGGGTTTTTTTTTTCTTCAAAAATGCCTCCTTTTTCCTTCTTCCTCTCTCTTCCCCCACCACCGTGAGTGAACAGTAACCGTGAATCAGAAATGGCATCCATTTTTGACACCGCTGATCTCATTGGAAAGCTCTCGCCGAGCTGAGTCTAATGGTGGGTCAAGTCGTGGAACGGCCTTCGGAGGACGCTGCATGCGCAGCCCAAAATTACCGAAGTGCGCAGAATTTTACGACGTCGTATCTTTGCCGTCTGACATCTGATCAAGGTGATTTTGGCCCCAATAGATTCGTGGTGAAGAGGATAACAAAACCCATGTCTTGTTTCACCTCAACAACTACTGGATCACCTCACCAAAGCTTCACTGTCGTCACCACAACGTCGTCGTGAAACTCAATTGCATGAATCGACACTGGGACGACGGAGATCGAACGTCGCCACTGTCATCCACCATGGGAGAGGTGTTTTCCAGTGATAGGAGCTCCGATTTGGCAAATTGATGCCAGAAATAGGTTTTTCCCATCGAGATCTACAAATTGGTACTTATCCTGGCCTACACCGCTGCCGGTCAACACCGGTCAACAATGGATCAACACTAATTAATGGCGATCAGACTCTATAAGGACCACCCCATTCCTGCAACTTAAAATTTCAATTAATGAGGAAATAAAGAATAAATTGATGCATTTTAGTCAAAAATTGAAGAACAAGACATGTACACGGCCGTGTAAGTGGCCGTGTACTATCCGGACTGTGCACATGCATGAGGCCGTGTGAGTAAACATGCTGTATAGGTGAACACGGTCAAGTACACAGCCGTGTAAGTGATCGTGTACTGATCGGGTTGTTGGAATGTCAAAGGTCATGTAATTATACATGGCCGTGTAAGAGAACATGGTCACGTACACGGCCGTGTAAGTGGCAGTGTACCATTGGTACTGTACACGTGCATGAAGCTATGTAATTGAACATGGCCGTGTGAGTGAACACAGCCAGGTACACGCCCGTGTAGGAGGTCGTGTACCAGTCGGTAAAATAAAATTTCCCCAAGACACGGCCATGTTGAGCAAGGCTCAACTAGTATATGCCCGTGTAGCCTTGTACACGCTTATGTAGAAGGCCGTGCAGGAGGTTGTGTATGGGGAAAGCCACTAAATTGACTTTTGTGAATTGTGAAGCTTAATTACGATGTAATTAAGCAACTAAGTTGAAAAATACAGTATAATTTCCAGTTGAATAGACTAAACAGATACAGTACTGTTTAAGTACTATTCATGCAATGAATAGGGTGACTGACAGTGAAGCTGGTCTACCCGATTATGTGTATGTATGCATGAAGACATGCAGTATCAGGTGACTGGTGAGCAGAATACTAGAATGCTCGGATCGATCGTCTAAACACAACAACGATGAGAAACCCTAGTAAGGGTACAGTACCGAGAACATAGTCCAGATGACCTCCTTTCATATAGAAATTGACAAAATCAGAGTTAGAACACTCAGATTAGTCAGTTAGAACAGAAAGCAATGAGTAGTGAATAGTGAAAAATGTAATGTCAGATTATTGGCCAAGGCGGCCCTAATTTGATCGAAAACGGATGTATGAACGGTCAGTAAGCTCAATTTGGTCAATTTAGTACAAAATGAGAATTTTAGTTTGGGAGATACGAAGCATTGGGATGAGGGTCAAGATGACCTTTACTCACCCCGAAACTGAGATATTTAGACTCAGGACGCTCAAATTAGTCAATCGGGCACCTGACACGTTTTTTTTTCAAGGTAGGATCACACAGATCCTGAAAAATAGTCCAGACGACCCCGGATGGACATAAGATTGATAAAAATGAAATCAGCACTTCCGAATTAGTCAAAAGAGACTGTGTCTGAAATTTCACCTGAGAATGCCTCGGTTTGCGTGTGAAAGGACAACAAAGTGCAGACACAACCACAGTATAGGAGATGAATAGTAAGGTTGTGTATAATAGGCTCTTAGACAGTATAAACCAACTAGGAATCATCGGTATAAAATTCATATTCAGAAAATCTGATTTCCAGATGAAAATTAGAGCACTGTCGAGAAAGGACTGAAAAACGTAGCAGAAAACTCGACTGCAAAGAGAGCAACACAGATGTAAATTTTGGCTCTCAAAACCATGTGTCAATGGCTGAGAAACTACTTGTTTTCAGTTGCTCCAAAAAAAACCCCAAAATGTAAGAAATAAAATATTTTGTTAGGTTATGACACATTGTATAAACAACGTTAAATTTGCCATCACCATTGCATCGCCAACCTTTCTCTCACCCTCCCTTTAAATGCGCTCAACCTCCATGCCAAAGAGGACTGAGAAAGGTAGGGATTTGTCTCCCAAATTAACTCAAGGATGGCTTGATTAATCAAGCATAGGTTGGTTAAGTAAGCTTAGAGTTTGCCTATAAAAGGATGGCCAAGCCTTAGACTTTAATTTCTTCATTTTCACACTCTAAAGATTTCAGCTCATTCCCTTTCATTCCCCTTGCTGCTACCAACCATTTCCAACCCCAAAACCCCTTATTTTTTAAGTTTAAAACATAGTCAAAATTTACCAAAAGCCAATCTCTTCATGCTTGTGTTAGAGGTCTTCGATTCCAAGCCATTTCAAGTCCAACCAAGGATAAGGTTCTAGCCAAATCTTGGTGATTTCAGTTCCTTTGTTTTAAGTTGATGCCAAGAGAAATATTTTTGGTGTTGATAGCATAAAACCAACCCTCATTCTTCTTAATTTCCAACAGCCACTTTGCCATTCAAGCCTTAGTTCAAGTTGTGCTCAGTTCAAAGCACAAGATGTAAAAATCGAAACCCTCCCTTTTGGTGATTTAGTATTTTAAGTTTTGATCAAGGCCATTTATGCGTATTTATTCATTCATATGGTTTGTAAAAAGTTTATTTTGAGCCCTCAGCTTTTTATTTGTAAGTTTATGTGGTTATGATTGTGTTTACAAATTTTTATGTTTAAGGTTATAAGTGTAACGTTTAATGATGTGGCTTGACACAAAACTGTCCTCAGGAAAGGCTATGGTTTTTGGCCATTTTGACCTATTTAGGGTTCGAATTTGGGAATTGGTAAAACATGATGTTTTAAGGAAATTTTTTTACAGTCTTTTTTGCATCAAATAGCCTTTGGCCAAAAACGACATTAAGATAGGTTTTTCGGGTGATTTTCTCTAGGTGCCCAAACTGGGAAGAAAACTGGGAACAGGAGCCGACCCCTGGCACTAGTCTCGGATTTTATTAAAAACAGACCCCTTAGAGTCTGAAACAGACTTCAGGCTCAACACAAAAGTTGTAGATCTCATCGAGATCTTGAGAATGACCTAATCTTGTTTTAAAAATTTAGCCGTTTCGGACCTCAAACAGAGACATTTTCAAAGTATATGCAAAACTGGGCATATAGCCCACGGGTTTAATGAATTTAGGAGCCATTAGAGTTAGATTTGAGCTCCGAGCTGAACATGAGATTTGTTCATCTCGTCAAGGATGAAAACTTTCATGTTCACCAAAATCATAAACAAAGTAATTTGTTCCAAGTTTCAAAAATGTTTCAAAAGCACCTTTAAAATGCAAAACAAATCAAAAATGTAATTTACCCTTCAAATAAAAATGTGTTTTTAACACTTTAAAATACGAACATGATTTTCATAAAAACATCCCCCACCTTCTAATGGGGTGATAAGGAGACGGTTTCAAAACAAAGAAATTTTTATAAGCAAACTAAAACAATTTTCTTAAATAAACAAAACAATGTGTACAGCCCGGTAGGCTACCACACCAAATGAGTCTTAGTAGCCTGTAGGCTACTATACCAAAGGAGCTGTAGTGGCCCGGTAGGGCACTATACCAAGGACTAGTAGCCTGGAAGGCTACCACACCCAAATAGACAAAGTAACCCGGCCGATTACTACACCTAGTTTACGCATAGTAATCCGGTAGACTTCTTAGTTACCAAGACGCGGGATAACCGGTCATTTGACTGATCGGTAAACTAGTTAAGGACTGTGTTTTGAACAACACTGTGAGGAATGACAATTAATCTGTCAAGTAGACAATTAATCAAACACGATACAAGTTAGACACCAAATTCCTAAACTAGGCCAATGGGGTATCGATGGGCCTCGGTACCACATAGAAACACAAGTAATAGTCACTAACAGTATTAGTGACTTAGCAAAGATACTGATAAGATATGTTAATGATGACAGGTGATAACCTGTAAGCTGATAGAGGTATGAGTATGCAAATTGCTTGCAATCCGTATAAGTACAACTCCGCCTACTGCATGAATGAAAATGTATTTAAAATGATATTTTTACAATATGTTAAGTATGTATGTCATGCACACATTGGTGCACAGAATATTTAAGAGCATAGAGTTTCATAATCAAATAGATTGATGAAAGAATAAGTTAGAAGCCATACGTCCCTACCGCGTAGGTTTTGGGACTGTTTAGAGAAGCATGTGGCTAGAACATGATAAACAAGATGGAAATTCATAGGCATGTCAAACCGGCCTTTTCAGTCGAAAGGGTTTATAAGATAAGTTAAGCAGAAAGTTAAGCATCTGTTGATGGCTCTCTGGCTTTTAGTGACCTTGGGGATTACAGTTAGTCTGTGCACACATGGAACTGACACATGGGCCCTAAATAGACAAGAGAAAGAAAAGATAATATTGAAATATAAATGAACATAACCGGATCATACATTAGTTATAATTCACTATGTTTCCTGTTACATAATGATGCATTACTATATACGATGTATTATGTTATGCATATATTATGTAAAGTGTGATATTCAATGACACGTTATGTGATGTTATGATATGTGGTATGATAAATGACATATGAACTGCTATGTGATTTTTAAGTATGTATTATGTTTAAATATGTTTTACAGTAAACATGTTGTACTTACTGGGTGTAAAGCTCACGGAGTATGTTCATGCTGTAGGTAAGCGTCTTATGGCATAATCATCTGTGGGATATGACGGTGGCGGAGGTAGATGTGAGGGGAGGTTGTGGACACACCGCAAGTATTCTTCCTCATAATTTTTGAGTAAACAGTATTTGTGATTAGTAATTGTTTAATAGTATTTTTGAATAGTGATGATTAAACAGTATTTTGAATGGTAACTGTCAAGTAGTATTTTCGAATAGCAACCGATAAATAGTAATTTTGAATAGTAATTGTTAAATAGTATTTATGAATAGTAACCATTAAGCAGTATATTTATATAGTAACTGTTAAGTGGTAATTTTTGAATATTAACCGTTAATTGTACCGTATAAGAATAGTAAATACGTACGCAGACAAAAAAAAGAGGAAAAAAAATCTGTAAAATTATGGTATCTAATTAAGTATTTATTGCAAGAAAGTATAAGCATTATTTAAAGAAGAAGTAGTTTTAAGTGACGGTCCGGGCTGTTGTGGGCACGGGGCGTCACAGTTGGTGTCAGAGCAGTTTCTTGCCACCCTATCTCACATTGCCGTATGCCTACCTCATCTGTCCAAGTAAGTTAGCTTTTGTTTTTCAAAGTTTAGTAAATAAGTTGACGTTTAATTTATAATAGGAGATTATGGCTGCACCACGAGACCCTTAGCAAGTGTAAGAGGACCAACAGGCGAGTCTAGCTTTCGCCACCATGCGGCCATGCATCTATGATGGCAACCACCCACACGAACTCCCATACTAGATCCATCTTATGGAGGTTATCCTCGAGGCATGCCATATTCCACCACACCTATAGGTGATTCTGGCCAGTAGTAGACTAGAAAGACCAGCGTTGACCTGGTGGAATAGACTGTGCAGCATCGGACACCTGGTGCAAGGGTCTGAATTTTGCTGTGACCTTCGCGAGAGTACTCTACCAGCCCACAACACAGACATATGGGAGGACAAGCGCGAGCACCGATACCAGATCCTCTCTGACACTTAGGATCTCTACGAGGGAGAGACCATGGCACACTATTGTTAGAGATTCCTAGATGCCATGTTGCCTCATATCCTTCAGGATAGACTTTTTTTGGAAATAGCTGACTTGCTATGGGAAGAGATACCCAAGTATATAAGGAACCTCATTCCTTACCCTCCACTGCATGAAGACATGAGGTGCCTTATCCATAACATAGTGGATGCTGAGTGAGTAGCCCTCAATCCTGACCCGGCAGACGCAATACCCTAACCAGCCAATGAGGAGTTTGTAGCTGAACTCGAGGGCTACGAGAATCCGATGGAGGAACTCGAGCCAGTCCCTCAGTCTCCTGAACATCACAAAGAGGAAGATGACAATGAGGCTATCCCCGACGCCCAACCAGATGATGAGGGGGATGAAATCCTTGATTACCTAAGCGACGACGAATGGATAGAGATGTATGAGCCCCAGGTTATCATCGCTAGTGACAATGAGGGTGTTTGGGATGACGAAGATGAAGATCCTGAGGAATTCCTACTCAGCAACAATGAGGACGAGATGATGTCAGACGCCGAGTCTGTGATATCTTCTGAGTAGTAGTAACCCTTGTCACGGGAATTTTGCTTTGTACATATAGAGGGGAACAGTAGCTCCCTGTTTGACTTTGTTAGTTGCACCTTATGGGAACGTATTTAGGGAAATGTGTGTCATTCCCGCTAAGCTAAAAGCATGTACCTATATTTGGAGTATTTTATGAAAGGAAGCATCATTTTGCCCTGAGGGCCTAAATATGAATTTTCCACAAATGTGATCAAAGTACAATGAAGAGTGCAGGACGATTCCTGGTACTTAGACGATGTTTCAATGCAATGCGGCAGTTGTATTGAACATTTCAGTATAAGAGAAGAAAATAAAGATATAATATGTATAATTATACCTATGATGTTTAAAATGAAGTTGTTTAATAAGAAGGAAAATGATATGTAATACGTGTCCCAAGTACAAGGTTTAAGGAACTTATGTTCTCTTTTCCCGTTATGTGATAGGGTTACATAGGAATAATGGCACGAACAAGAGCTCAGACCAGCCAAGCTACACGAGACGACGAGCACCTAGCACGTCTCACAGTAAAGCAAGAAATGATGGTAAATCAACAAAGAAAGCTTAACCAGCTCAGAGAGCAAATGAACCAACAACAACAAGCACCACAACCAATGGAGGTGCCAGCCTAAGCAGCTCCAATAACCCCCAACACACCTGGAGAGCAGGTAGTCCCGTCAGTCTAGACCCCACCAGTGCCATTAGCTATGACTGCTCCCGCAGCAGCCAATGTGCTAGTGCCGCTCATAGAGAGGGTGACCTTTACGAACGATTTAGGCACATGAAGGTGCCAAAATTCGAAGGGACGATGAATCCTATTGAAGCAGATGATTGGTTGACCGATGTCTACGTCATCCTAGACCTCGTAGGGTTGACTGAAAGGGAAAAAGTACTATGTGTATCCCTGGCCCTTTGCAAAGGAGCATTCCAGTGGTGGAAGACCGTGGCTATCAAGAGGGATGTTAGTATAATGAACTGGGCGGATTTCATCATCGAGTTCAGGGCGATGTACTTCAATGATGAAAACCCTAGCCGTCCAGCAAGATGAATTCAACAATTTATGCCAGGGTAACATTACTATTATGGGAGCGTGTAGGAAATTAAATCGATAAAAACGTATCAAAGTGGCGTAGTAGAACAATAAAAATTTTTCAAGAACGTAAAATATCTCATGATGCCATATACAATAAACCAACAACAATTTAAACTCATACCTCAAGGGTGCCAATCTGTAGGAAGAGAATGATTAGAGGTCTTCAACCAACTAGCCTTCTCTACTATTCTCCAATTCTTGAATGGCTGAGTGTGTGGACACTCTGAATCTCGATCGGTATGCAAGCACTGATAGTCTTCTTCCGACCACCCAGATCTCTAAAGAACTTATTGTCACGGTGAGTTATGCAACAATAAGCCTGCTTACCTGAGAGTCTGTAGTCTTAGAGAACTGGAGTGGTAAGACCTCTATTTATAGACTTGCATGAGGTGACTCTCTGAATTTGAATTGGATTAGGAGAAGATATTCTCCCTTACCCACAACCAAAAAATCTGAATTTATCAAGGGGAAAATCCCAACTAAAAACTCGGCCTCTTTAGGATTATCCAATTCAAATCTAAACAAGATTTTAACATGAATCTTATCTCCCTTTTTCAACCAAAAAATCTGAAAATCCAAGGGGCCACTTTTGGATAAGGAAGAATCAAAATTCCACTAGGATTTTCAAGCTTGAATCTTATCTCATCCTTATCCAAAATAACCGAAAATCTCCTAGGAGATCTTCCTCAAATTTTCACCCATAATCAGGGAGGAGAGAATCCAAATTCAACCGGGATTGAAACTTGAATTTTTCCTTGAACCTTATCCACAAAAAATCTAAAAATTCCATGAGGATAATCCTCAAAATTTTCATCCATTATTGTTAGGATTTGGATTCAAAATTCAAGCAGGATTCTAACAAGATTTTCCTCTTCATATCCAACTCAAATTCGAATTTCATTCCTTATGGATTTACCACAAGAAATTCGAATCCCACTTGGACTGTGATTCAAAATTTGAATTTCAAATTCAAAATTCAAATTCAAAATTCAAATTTCAAATTTCAAAATCCATAAAACAGTTGTATTTCAAATTCTTGTTCTCATGGATAATTTTCTACAACTCCAATCCAATCTCAAATAAAATCATGGTAACTTTATTCGGAGTTCGAATAATTGTGTACTCTATTATCCAAAACAAAATCTGAATCCAACCGGAGAGAATCTTGTCGACCATCCTAATCCTATGTCAACACCATCCATGCATAATAAACTAGCCAGTAACATACACAAATCAATTTTGCCAAATGTTAAGGAATTATGTGGAGCTAGTAGAGGGACTAATTGGACATATATAATTGGGCTCCCGCAAATCCATATGATCATCATTCTTTACCAAACAACTCAATCATATGATCACTAATTTCAGAGTCACACCACTATAAACCTGAAACTGAACTCCCAATTATATACCGTATTATGTAAACCCGTGACAAGCTATCGTCCAATGACTTTATCATGTATGTAGAACCCTCATATGATATCCATGATCAGCCTTAGGTCAAAGTTTGTTTAATCCTACTGATAAGGCTATCTTAAAGTTCCATTATACTTCCGAATAAAGAAAATGATTATTCACCATATGTGAATAAGAAGTCATCTGCCCAGCAGACGACCCAAGGCCTTGTCCATTTTCACATTCAGTATAATGCCTTTAAGAGGATATCCTTAACTCCTTATTAGAGCTGTGATTCCGATATCTGTAAACGAACCCTTCATTGTATCCAAGTCATGCACCCAATGAACCGGTCTATAAGCTTACTACCTCTGAGACACTTTAGCCATTGGAACATCAAAGTACACAAGTTATATACATGAAGCTGTCCATCTACTCAAGATTAAGGTTACCGCACAATGAACGTCAAAAGCATATCGGTCCGCTCAAAGCAGACTTCGTAGATCAATCACGCTTTAGTCCCGGTCTAATATGTCACCACCAAGCAACATATCTATGTCTCTACTTGGGAGTCTATGCTCCAGACAGTTAAGACAAACCGTCCCCTCCAAGGCTTTAGACAACATAATAGTCTTAAAATGAGTTAGATGCTCGGTCTAACCCCATAGACTACAGACCATAGTTTAGACCGCTAACTTTAGAACATTGTCTTCTCGCATATAAAAGTCCATTGCATGTAACGTTCTAACAGTTTAACACAAGCAGTCAGAGAGCCATATTTGCTTATATTTACTTTAACATGTAAATAAAACGAGGACAGATAGCAATGTAATGAATAACCTCTATATATAATTTTATTATCCAATTCAAAATAAATACATCAAAATGTCTCTAATACTTTGGGCATTTCCTAACAAAGCCGTCCGAAAATTCGAGCAATTGGCTTGACTATGCCCAGACTTAGTGCCGACTGAGAAAGAAAAGGTCCGTAGGATGCTGAAGATGTTCTGGACTGACATTGCAGTCTAAGTCCGTAGTGGCAGCCATGGGCCTGCAACCGCAGCTGAATGTGTTAGTAGGGCCATCCGAGCGGAGTACTGGTTGGCCCAAGACAAGGAGAGAAGGCCCCAAATATTCAAGGCAAGGCGAGAAGAGAAGATGCATATCAGATCGAGTAAGGGAACACAGCACCCAGATTTTTACAATAAGTGTCAGAATACGGAAAATAGCCAGAACAACTACAACCCCACCATAACAATAAAAGGAAAGAGAATCCGAGTAACCAAGGGCAACGGAGGAATTTCCCCTGGAAAAAGAGCAACCACGGGGGAAATGGCAATCAACACCCATCTTACCCAAAATGTGGAAAGAATCATCTAGGAGAATGCCGCCTAGGGACTAGCGGTTGCTACATCTGTGGCAAGGAGGGCCACTTCGCCAAGCACTGTCAATCTAACCCGTAAAACCAATAGGTCCTAGCCCGTACCACAGGAGGTCAACTGCACGCTGCTCAAGGAAGAATTGAAGGCCCTTCAATTAACCAGGGTAGATTGAAGGCTCCAGAGGCACAGGGGAGGATCTATGCATTCACTAGAGAGGACGCAGAAGTCGGAACCTCAACTGTAGTAACGGGTCAGCTTTCTATTGCCAACTCCACTAGACTGGTTTTATTTGATTCTGGAGCTATGCATTCATTCGCATCGTCAGAGTTTGCTAGGAAGATAGGCCAGAACGTAGATAGAATGAATCAAACTTTTCAAACTACTCTTCCCTCCAAGGAAGTTTTGTTGTCTAATTATTGGCTACGCCACGTAGCAGTAATTATATATGGACAAGAGTTAAGTATCAACCTGATCATCCTCGACATGCATGATTATGACGTGATAGTGGGGATGGATTTCCTCGCCAAGTACTATGCTGTCATAAACTGTAGGAGATGAGTGGTTATCTTTGAGCCAGTTGGACATGGGAAGTTTGTCTACGCGGGTTTATCACTAAAACAACCCAAGATGATGATATCGGTTATGAAGGCTCACAAGCTTCTATCCAGTGGATGCACCAGTTTCTTGGTGCACATAGTAGACAAGACCTAGGGAGGAGAAATCAGATCAGATGGCATACTAATAGTTCGAGAATTCACAGAGGTATTCCCAGAGGATCTTCCAGGACTTCCACTTGAGCGAGAAATATCCTTCGAGATCGAGCTGTTACTAAGATCAGCCCCTATATCCAAGGCCCAGTACAGAATGGCCCTACAGAGCTAAAGGAACTCCAAACCCAGTTGAAGGACCTGATGGACAAAGGATTCATCCGGCAGAGCTGTTCACCTTGGGGAGTACCTATGTTATTTATGAAGAAGAATGACAGAATGCTACGTATGTGTATAGACTACCGGGAGCTGAACAAGATCACAATAAAGAACAAGTATCCGTTGCCACGAATCGATGATCTGTTCGACCAATTCTAAGGTGCCACCGTGTTTTCCAAGATCGACCTACGTTCCGGGTACCATTAGCTTCGAATTCGAGATGCAGACATACCCAAGACGGCTTTCCAAACTCAATACGGACACTACGAGTTCCTTGTCATGTCATTCAGATTAACGAACGCCCCCGCAGTTTTCATGGACTTAATGAACTGTGTCTTCAAGGAATTCTTAGATAAGTTTATCATTGTGTTTATCGATGACATACTTGTATATTCCAAGACAAATGAGGAACACAAGGAGCATTTGAGAGCCATTCTACTCATATTAAAGGAGCATCAGCTGTATGCCATATTCTCCAAGTGTGAATTTTGGTTGGAGAAGGTTCATTTTCTTGGTCACGTGGTCTCCAAAGAGGGAGTATCCG
Organism: Antiaris toxicaria; assembly: GCA_035233585.1. Taxonomy (NCBI): domain Eukaryota; kingdom Viridiplantae; phylum Streptophyta; class Magnoliopsida; order Rosales; family Moraceae; genus Antiaris; species Antiaris toxicaria. The sequence goes on along the minus strand of CP141156.1, from coordinate 99,568,812 downwards.
TGGACCCAACAAAAATAGAAGTAGTTAGCGACTGGCCGACTCCGAAGAACGTAACAAAAATTCATAGCTTCTTAGGCCTAGCAGGTTATTATCAACGTTTTGTTGATGGATTCTCAAAGCTAGCCACACCACTTACAGCACTGACTAAGAAGGAAAAGAAGTATGAGTGGATGGATAAGTACAAGAAAAGCTTCCAGGAGTTAAAAAGCTGACTCACGAGCACTCCAATCCTGACCATACCGGATGCTGGACAGGGGAATTTTGTGATTTACAGCGACACGTCCAAGACTGGACTAGGAGCCGTATTAATGCAAGGTGATAAAGTGGTCGCATACGCATCACGGTAACTCAAGAACCACGAAAGAAACTACCTATCACATGACCTGGAGCTTGTGGCGGTCGTCTTTGCACTCAAAATATGGAGGCACTATCTATATGGCGTTAAATGCGAGATCTACACGGACCACCAGAGTCTCAAGTATATCTTCACATAGAAGGAGCTCAATATGAGACAACAAAGATGGTTGGAATTGGTTAAGGATTACGACTACGAAATCCTCTACCATCGAGGGAAAGCCAATAAGGTGGCCGATGTATTAAGCAGAAAGCACTCTTCAATGCTTATGGTAATTCATGCCTTGCTAGACGCACTACGACAGGAGCTACGCAATTGCAAGATTGAACTTTTGACAGGGAGGTTGTCCAAAATGACCCTCTAGTCAATGCTCCTAGAGGGGATTAAAGTCGACCAAGACCTCAATCTATCCCTACACAAGCTCAAAAAAGAGGCAATAGAGGACCAAAGTTCAGAGTTTCAAGTTTCTAAGGATGGCATGCTCTATTTTAGAGATAGAGTGTGTGTCCCAAGGGAGGAAGAACTCATGAAAAGGATCCTTTCAAAGGCCCATGACACACCATACTCAGTACATCCAGGGGCGAATAAGATGTACCAAGACTTAAAAGCGAGTTTTTGGTGGCTGGGAATAAAAAATGACGTCGCCAAATTCGTAGCATTCTGTCATTCTTCCAGGACTTCCACTTGAGCGAGAAATATCCTTCGAGATCGAGCTGTTACTAAGATCAGCCCCTATATCCAAGGCCCAGTACAGAATGGCCCTACAGAGCTAAAGGAACTCCAAACCCAGTTGAAGGACCTGATGGACAAAGGATTCATCCGGCAGAGCTGTTCACCTTGGGGAGTACCTATGTTATTTATGAAGAAGAATGACAGAATGCTACGTATGTGTATAGACTATCGGGAGCTGAACAAGATCACAATAAAGAACAAGTATCCGTTGCCACGAATCGATGATCTGTTCGACCAATTCTAAGGTGCCACCGTGTTTTCCAAGATCGACCTACGTTCCGGGTACCATTAGCTTCGAATTCGAGATGCAGACATACCCAAGATGGCTTTCCAAACTCAATACGGACACTACGAGTTCCTTGTCATGTCATTCAGATTAACGAACGCCCCCGCAGCTTTCATGGACTTAATGAACTGTGTCTTCAAGGAATTCTTAGATAAGTTTATCATTGTGTTTATCGATGACATACTTGTATATTCCAAGACAAATGAGGAACACAAGGAGCATTTGAGAGCCATTCTATTCACAGCCCCGAAACGTAAGAAAAAGATGATCAACAACCGAGGGTCGGTGAATAGTAAATCAAGAATTTGTAGTAATTAATGCTGCAAAAACATATTAAGGTCTAAGAAAGATTATTTTATGATTTTTGGGCAAAAAAAATCCTGATAAAACATTAAGGTGAAAATGTTATGGTCTAAAGACCCGTTAGGGGCAAAACGGTCATTTTGACCAAAAGAAAAAGACCGTTAGGGCCTTAGAATGACTTATTTAAAATTCTAAAGGTCAAAATTAAGTTTTAAGTCAATGAAAAGTAGATTTAAGAAGAGGAAATCTTGTTAGGGACAAATTGGTCATTTTGGCCAAAAATTTGGGAAATGATCAAAACGAACCATTAAGGCTTTAAACGGGATTCAAAGGCTCTAATTAGGATTTTAGAGGCCAAAAGTAAGGTATAAGTGGAAAAAATCTTGCTAAGGGCAAAATGGTAATTTTGCCAAAATTCAGGACACAATGGTCATTTTTCCAAAAGTTAGCAAAAAAGTGAAAAATCGGGTTAATTAATGTTTTAATGGCCAAAATCAAGATTTAAGTATAAGAAAAGTAAGAAAAGTCCACTATGAACAAAATAGTCATTTTGTCAAAAGTTGGGACAAAATGGTCATTTTGTAAAAAGTTAGTAGAAACCTCCTACGTTCATAATTAGGAAGTTAAATGTAGAATTTTTACGTTTTATTAAGTTTTACGTATGAAATAAGTAATGAAAATAACCGTGATTATTTCAGTTATAGGGACTAGATCCAGACACGATGAAGGTAGTTTGCGGATCCAGAAAGCAAAAAAGGAGATAATAACGAAGTATCTATAAATTCAAATATATCCTTGGTTGTGACATAAATTGACTGCTATGTGTATGTCTATGTGTCATGTCTGTAAAAACCGCCCCACTCATGTAACTTAAATTCCATAAAATGAGAAATTGAGGAATGAATTTGGGATAATTTGATGCCTTTTAGTGCAAATTTAAGTAACACGGTCAGGTACATAGCCGTGTGAGTGATCGTATACCATTCGGACTGTGTATATGTAAGAAGCCATGTTAGTGTATATGGCCGCATAGTGTAATACGGTCAAGTACACGGCTGTGTAAGAGGCCGTATACCGTTTGGATAAATGAATGTGTTTCAAAGACATGGTCGTGTTGAGTAGTCTCAACTAGTACACGCTCGTGTCCAAAATGTACACGCCTGTGTTGCGTTGCATACACCCATGTAAGAGTCTGTGTAGAAAGCTATGTAATGAGCCGAGAGCCGCTGTAATGACTCTCATGAATTATAAAACTTAATTATTATGTAATGAGTGATTAAGTTAATAAATACAATATATTTTCCAATTGAATGAATTAAACGGCTACAGTAACGTTTAATTACAATTCATGTAGTGACAGGGGCAACCGACAGTGAAATCAGTCCACCCTATTATGTGTATGTGTAGAAGACATGTAGTATCAAGAAACCGGTCCAGACGACCACTTCTTGAAACAGAACTGGTGAACAAGTTATCAGTACGCTTAGACTGGTCGTTTGAGCACAGTAACGATAATTGCCCTTATAGATGTGTAGTATCGAGAAAAGTGGTCTAGATGACCTCTTCTCGCCTAGAGACTGACAAAATCGGAGTCAGAATGCTCAGACTAGTCAATCAATCAGAAAATAATGAATAGTAAATAGTGAATAGTGGAAAACGCAATATCAGGTTAATGGCCAAGACGGCTTTAATCTGACATAAAACTGATATATTAATAGTCAGTAGGCTCAATTTAGTTAATTGAGTACAAAATGTAGATTTTGTTTGAGAGACACGCAGTATCGGGATGAGGTGTTTGGAAATATCCTAAGTATTAGAGACATTTTGATGTATTTATTTTGAACTGGATAATAAAATTATATATAGAGGTTATTCATTACATTGCTATCTGTCCTCGTTTTATTTACATGTTAAAGTAAATGTAAGCAAATATGGCTCCCTGACTGCTTGTGTTAAACTGTTAGAACGTTGCATGCAATAGACTTTTGTATGTGAGAAGATAATGTTCTAAAGTTAGCAGTCTAAACTATGGTCTGTAGTCTATGGGGTTAGATCGAGCATCTAACGCATTTTAAGACTATTATGTTGTCTAAAGCCTTAGAGGGGACGGTTTGTCTTGACTATCTGGAGCTGGACTCCCAAGTAAAGACATAGATATATTGCTTAGTGGTGACATATTAGACCGGGACTAAAGCGTGATTGATCTACGAAGTCCGCTTTGAGTGGATCGATCTGCTTTTGATGTTCATTGTGTAGTAAACCTTAATCCTGAGTAAAAAGACAGCTTCATGTATATGACTAGTGTACTTTGATGTTCTAATGGCTAAAGCGTCTCAGAGTTAGTAAGCTTATAGACCGGTTCATTGTGTACATGATTTGTATACGATGAAGGGTTCATTTACAGATATTGGAATCATAGCTCTAATGAGGAGTTAAGGGTATCCGCTTAAAGGAATTATACTGAATGTGAAAATGGACAAGGCCTTGGTTCTTCTACTGGGCGGATGACTTCTTATTCACATATGGTGAATAATCATTTTCTTTATTTGATAGTATAATGGAACTTTAAGATAGCCTGATCAGTAGGATTAAACGGACTTTGGCCTAAGGCTGATCATGGATATCATATAAGGGTTCTGCATACATGACAAGGTCATTAGACGATAGCTTGTCACAGGCTTACGTAATACGGTATATAATTAGGAGTTCAGTTTCAGGTTTATAGTGGTGTGACTCTGAAATTAGTGATCATATGATTGAGTTGTTCGGTAAAGAATGATGATCATATGGATTTGTGGGAGCCCGATTATATATGTCCAATTAGTCCCTCTACTAGCTCCACATAATTCCTTAACATTTAGCAAAATTGATTTGTGTATGCTATTGGCTAGTTTATTATGCATAGATGGTGTTGACATAGGATTAGGATGGTAGACAAGATTCTCTCCAGTTGGATTCAGATTTTGTTTTGGATAATAGAGTACACAATTATTCGAACTCCAAATAAAGTTGCCATGATTTTATTTGAGATTGGATTGGAGTTGTAGAAAATTATCCATGAGAACAAGAGTTTAAAATACAACTATTTCGTGGATTTTGAAATTTGAATTTTGAAATTTGAAATTTGAAATTTGAATTTGAATTTTGAATTTGAAATTCAAATTTGAAATTTGAAATTCAAATTTTGAATCACAGTCCAAGTGGAATTCGAATTTATTGTGGTAAATCCACAAGGAATGAAATTCGAATTTGAGTTGGATATGGAGAGGAAAATCTTGTTAGAATCCTACTTAAATTTTGAATCCAAATCCTAACCAAATATGGACGAAAATTTTGAGGATTATCCTCAATGGATTTTTGGATTTTTGTGGATAAGGTTCAAGGAAAAATTCAAGTTTCAATCCCAGTTGAATTTAGATTCTCTTCTCCCTGATAATGGCCGAAATTTTGGAGTAAATCTCCTAGGAGATTTTCAGTTATTTTGGATAAGGATGAGATAAGATTCAAGCTTGAAAATCCTAGTGGAATTTTGATTCTTCCTTATCCAAAAGTGGCCGAAATCTTGGTGGAGATTTCTCCTTTGAATTTTCAGATTTTTTGGTTAAAAAAAGGGAGATAAAATTCTAGTTAAAATCTTGTTTGGATTTAGATTGGAATTATCCTATAATGGCTGAGATTTGTTGGGATTTTCCCTTGGATAATTTCAGATTTTATGGTTGTAGATAAGGGAGAATATCTTCTCCTAATCCAATTTGAATTCAGATAATCACCTCATGCAGGTCTATAAATAGAGGTCCTGCCACTCCAGTTCTCTTAGACCACAGACTCTCAGGTGAGCAGGCCTATTGTTGCACAGCCCACCGTGACAATAAGTTCTTTAGAAATCTAGGTGGTCAGAAGAAGTCTAGCAGTGCTAGCATACCGATCGAGGTTCAGAGTGCCTACACACTCAGCCATTTGGGAATTGGAGAATAGTAGAGAAGACTAGTTGGTTGAAGCCCTCCGGTCATTCTCCTCCTGCAGATTGGCGTCCTTGAGGTATGAGTTTTAATTGTTGTTGGTTTATTGTATATGGCATCATGAGATATTTAACGATCTAAAAATTTTTATTGTTCCGCTACGCCACTCTGATACGTTTTTACCGATTCATTTTCCTACAATTGGTATCAGAGCCATCTCATGACTATGCCATGTACATAAATTAGACAATTACTTAGTCTATTTATTTATGTATGGATTTGATATTTAGAGAGTGGCATTTTAGGTTTCCTTTATGTTGTTATCATGTATTATGTATAAAGTATGTGGTTATTTTAATTTTTTGAATTATTATAAGCATGCTTATTTTCACCAGTTATGGTTCCTTAGAATTTAGAAAAATTGTATCTAGGAATTTTTATTTAACAATGGGATCAGTTTATTAACACTGTAATTTTCCCATGGATTTTAATTTCATCTCTTAGAATTATTATGATTAGAATTTTTGTACAACTGAAACAGTTTAGATTATTTATGTAATTATTCTTGGAGGAGATTGAAGATTGAAGACCATAATTTATTTTTCTCAAAAGTTAAATTTAATTTAAAGGTTGAAATTTTGATTGTGTGGAAAATTTCTATTTAATTGGGATTCAAATTAATTTTTTGGAAATCCTAATGGGTAAATTGGAATATGGCACAAAAATCGAGACATGACCCCTCGGGATAGGCTGTCGGGCGGTGGTACGATGGTTCAAAAATCGAAAAATTTTGATTTTTAAATTTGAGATTTAATTTTTAAATCATATTTAAAAATATGTAATTGAAAATTTGAAATTTTTGAAATTACATATTATTATACATGATGTTTAAAATTGTTTAAAAATTTGAATTTGAAATTTAAATTTTTAAAATTTAAATTTTAAATGATTAATGGGATGAGAAATAAATGGAGAGGCTACATAAAGATGGATACAAGAATATGGAACAAAATTCAAGACCCAAAAATGCTTTGGATAGAATTTTGTAATCTTTATTTTCTTTGTTCTAGGATGGAACCATGGCTTGGTTATTCTGTCAATTATTTTTTTCTGTGATATGTCATGGATGTATAAATATGTATTGATGGATGTTTTGTATGCATATTTGATAACATGTCATATTGAATAGGTGAGTGCCACTCATACTATATTGATCATATATATTTGTCAAAACTTGCATGTTTTTAAAAATATTGAGTGGGAGAGGGTTTCAAACAAAACCCACAGCCTCCATTGTTGATCCATATGTGAAAGCATGGTAACGCCTCTTGTCAGTTCTGCCCTGACCACACCCCTCGGTAGGTGTTTACCGCCGCCGGTATACTAGATTGGATCTCCTATATGGAAAACATGTTCGGGTACGATCCTATTCATGACCACCCCTCGGTGGCTTGGTAGAATGTGGATCGGGCTACGTAAACAATAGTTATACACTCAAGACTCGTTTAGTTATTAACCTTCCTAGAACCTCTGTTAACTAAACTGGTGGCCAAATAAGCGGTTATTAATATATGTCTTAACCTTGGAGGATTTAAGGCAACATACATTAATTGGACGGGGTCCATGTTCCGGCTATTTGTTTTCATGACCACCCCTCGATGGCTTGAGGCAATAGATGCTGAGAATTACCGTTGCAATGCAACATGTTTTTCAAGTTTCATGTAGGAACATACTTGTATGTTTTATTTGCTAAATTATCTGTATATTTGCTTGGGCAATGATGTCTAGTATAATTTTATTTCAGTTCAAAATGTCACTGACACCCCTCATTTCAATACTTACTGAGAATAAACTGAATGGCGATAATTATAAAGATTGGAAAAGAAATCTATTGATAGTTCTCAGCTGCGAGAGACACAAGTTTGTATTGGACGAACCATGCCCACCAGGGCCAAAATCTGACACACCACTTGAGGAGGTCCCGGTTGCCTATACTTATTGGAGAGAATCCAATGATATAGCTCGATGCTACATGCTTGCTAGCATGACGAGTGCTTTACAAAAGCAGCATGAGACTTATCAGGTTGCTAGGGAGATCATGGACAATCTGGAGGACATGTTAAGAGGCCAAGAAAAATTGGCTCAACAGTCCGCTATAACCAGCATTATGAACTCTAAGCAAAAAGCGGGTACTCCGGTGAAGGACCATATGATCACTCTAATGGGATTCTTCGCTGAGGCTGTCGAGAACGGTGCTGAGTTGGACTACAACACCCAGATCGAGATGGTGTTCAAAACTCTGTCTAAAGATTTTGTGGGGTTTAAGGCCGCATATAATCTGGCGACAAGGGAGTTAGGACTAACCGAGATCATAAAGCAACTCCAAGCTTATGAGCGGATGATCAGAGATGGGGATGCGGTCCAACCTAAAGGAGAAGCCAATTTGGTGGAATCTTCCAAACCCTCTCAGAAGAGGAAAAGGCCAAATTAAAAGCAAACGGCTTCGAGTTCTTCTAATCCTCCTGTCTCGGATGGGAAGAAGAAGAAGAACAACAAGAAGCCCAAGGACCCTAAAAAGTCCAAATGCTTTCGTTGTGGGAAGGTAGGTCACTTTAAGAAGGCTTACCGGAAAATCCTAGCCACCAAGGGTAAGGAAGGTAAGGAACTTCGTTACTTAGAACCGTGTTTGGTGGAAGAATCGAAAGACACTTGGGTCATTGATTCGGGCACCACTAATCATGTTTGTGTTTCTATGCAGGGGTTCGTGGAAACGAGAAGTCTACATGATAAGAGCCTCTCATTGCAGACTGGAGATGGTAGATTGGTGGTAGCTGAGGCAGTGGGAGATATTTATCTTTACTTTGATGAATTTAGGTTTATTTTATTGAAAGACTATTTTTATGTTCCTAATTTTAGAAGGAACCTTATATCGGTAGCTTGTTTAATAAAGGATTCTTATTCAATTTCTTTTAGTAAAAGAGTTGATATTCGTAGAAATAAGTCTTTTATCTATTCTGGATGGATGGATGGAAACCTATATTTGATCAAACCAAAGATGTACTCACTGCTTGACACCGAATTAATAGATAACTCTAAAAGGTTGAAAGTTTCTCACTCTAACAAGGCATATCTTTGGCATTTAAGACTTGGTCATATTAATCAGGATAGGATTCAAAGATTGGTGAAAGACGGTCCTCTAGAATCTCTGGAAGAGGTACGTCTTCCTCAATGTGAGTCTTGCCTAGAGGGTAAAATGACTAAGAGGTCTTTTAGAGCTAAGGGTACAAGGGCTCAGGAGCTCTTAGAAATTGTGCACACTGACGTATGTGGCCCCATGAATGTCACAGCATGAGGAGGGTTCAAGTACTATGTCTCATTTATAGATGATTACTCGAGGTATGGATATGTGTATCTGATGCACCGCAAAAGCGAAACCTTTGACAAGTTCAAAGAGTATCGTACGGAAGTGGAAAAGCAATTGGATAAATCCATAAAGACACTTCGATCTGATCTGATCGAGGTGGCGAATACCTCTTTGATGACTTTCTAGGACATCTTGTAGAGAACGAGATATTATCCTAATTGACTGCACCTACTACTCCACAACAGAATGGTGTAGCTGAAAGGAGAAACAGGACCTTGTTGGATATGGTACGGTCCATGATGAGTTATTCAATGCTGTCATTATCATTTTAGGGATATGCTTTACAAACGACGTGCTATATTCTGAATCAGGTTCCAAGCAAATCAATTCCCAGAACTCCGTATGAATTGTGGCGTGGCAGGAAGCCCTCCCTTGGACATATGAGAATATGGGGCTGCCTAGCACATGTACTCGATGGGGATGCGAAGAAATTGGAACCAAGATCAGAATTGTGCATGTTTGTAGGGTATCCAAAGGGAACTAAAGGAGGTCTGTTCTATAACTCGAATGAACAAAAAGTCATTGTTTCAACCCATGCGACATTCTTGGAGGAAAGTCACATGAATGACTTTAAGTCTCAAAGCAAAGTGGTGCTAGAGGAGTTATCAGGTGAAAGAACTGCTCCACAGATTTCAGTCTTGGACGCAAGTCCGAGTTCCGATGAAAGACCTGCAGATGATCAACAATTTAGGATGCCTCATCATAGTGGGAGGGTTTCGAAGAAACCTAATTTCTTCATGTATGATGCTGAGGTATACTAGGCCGAGGCTTATGAGCATAAGGATGATTCGGTCACCTATGATGAAGCTATAAATGATGTTGATTCTAAATCTTGGAAACAAGCTATGAACAATGAGATGGATTCTATGAAATCCAACTCTGTTTGGGAACTTGTAGATTTGTCGGATGGGATAAAACCCATTGGATACAAATAGGTCTACAAAAGAAAGAAGGATGCGGAAGGGAGAGTAGAAACTTTCAAAGCTAGACTGGTTGCAAAGGGGTACACGCAAAAGGCTGGAATCGATTACGATGAAACCTTTTTGCCTGTTGCTATGCTGAAGTCTATCTGTATTCTTCTGTCCGTTGCTGCGGCTCTCGATTACGAGATCTGGCAAATGGATGTCAAGACGACATTCTTGAATGGCCATTTTGAAGAGTGTATCTATATGATATAGCCCGAAGGGTTCGTAGCGAAAGGCCAAGAAAGAAAAGGCTGCAAGTTGCTTAGATCTATTTATGGATTAAAGCAAGCATCCCGCTCATGGAATCAGAGGTTTGATCAAGCGATTAAGACATTTGGTTTTGAGCAGAACGTTGATGAATCCTATGTTTATAAACGTATTAAGGATGGAAAAGTGGTCTTTCTGATACTCTATGTCGATGATATACTACTCATTGGGGATGATGTAGGGAATTTATCATCGGTCAAGCTTTGGTTACACCAACAGTTTGACATGAAGGACTTGGGAGAAGCTAATTATGTTCTACGCATTTGTCTCTTCAGAGATCGAAAGAACAAAATGATAGCGTTATCCCAAGCTTCATACATAGATAAAATAATTGACAAATATGCAATGTAAGAGGCAAAGAAAGGTACACAACCTTCTATTACCGGTCTAACTCTTTCATTGGATGACTGTCCCAAGACATCGGAAGAAAGAGAGCGTATGAGTAAGGTCCCTTATGCATCTGCTGTGGGTAGCCTTATGTATACTATGCTTTGCACTCGCCCAGACATATGTTTTGCAGTAGGTATGGTGAGTTGATATCAAGCAAATCCTAGAACCAAGCACTGGCAAGCAGTAAAGCATTTACTTAAGTATCTCAAGAGAACGAGGGATTATATGCTGGTGTATTCTGGAGGGGACCTAACACCCATAGGATACATGGATTCAGACTTCCAGACTTGTAAGGATTCGAGGAAATTGACATCTGGATCAGTGTTTTTGCTCGGAGGAGGCACCATTGTGTGGAGGAGCGTGAAGCAGGGCTGCACAGCTGACTCTACTATGGAGGCTGAGTATGTGGCTATAGCTGAGGCATCTAAAGAAGCGGTTTGACTCTTCAAGTTCTTTAGAGACCTTGAGGTCATTCCGGGTGTTGTCAAGCCTATCACACTTTACTATGATAACACTGGGGCTATTGCCAACACAAGGGAATCTCGGCACCACAAGAGGACCAAGCACATTGATCGGAGATATCATATTATTAGAGGGCACGTGGAGACAGGACAAGTAGATGTATGTAAGATCGCATCCGATGACAACATTGCTGATCCCTTTACTAAGACTTTGGTGGCTAGAAGCTTTGAGAGGCACGTAGAGGCGATGGGGATGCGTAACATGGCATATCTGCTGGCTTAGGGCAAATGGGAGATTGTTAGGAAATGCCCTAAGTATTAGAGACATTTTGATGTATTTATTTTGAACTGGATAATAAAATTATATATAGAGATTATTCATTACATTGCTATCTGTCCTCGTTTTATTTACATGTTAAAGTAAATGTAAGCAAATATGGCTCTCTGACTGCTTGTGTTAAACTGTTAGAACGTTGGATGCAATAGAATTTTGTATGTGAGAAGATAATGTTCTAAAGTTAGCAGTCTAAACTACGGTCTGTAGTCTATGGGGTTAGATCGAGCATCTAACCCATGTTAAGACTATTATGTTGTCTAAAGCCTTGGAGGGGACAGTTTGTCTTGACTATCTGGAGTTGGACTCCCAAGTAGAGACATAGATATGTTGCTTGGTGGTGACATATTAGACCGGGACTAAAGCGTGATTGATCTACGAAGTCCGCTTTGAGTGGATCGATCTGCTTTTGACGTTCATTGTGTAGTAGCCTTAATCCTGAGTAAAAGGACAGCTTCATGTATATGACTTGTGTACTTTGATATTCCAATGGCTAAAGCGTCTCAGAGGTAGTAAGCTTATAGACCGGTTCGTTGGGTGCATGACTTGTATACGATGAAGGGTCCATTTACAGATATCAGAATCATAGCTCTAATGAGGAGTTAAGGGTATCCTCTTAAAGGCGTTATACTAAATGTGAAAATAGACAAGGCCTTGGGTCGTCTACTAGGCGGATGACTTCTTGTTCACATATGGTGAATAATCATTTTCTTTCTTCGATAGTATAATGGAACTTTAAAATAGCCTGATCAATAGGATTAAACGGACTTTGGCCTAAGGCTGATCATGGATATCATATGAGGGTTCTGCATACATGACAAGGTCATTGGACGATAGCTTGTCACAGGCTTACGTAATATGGTATATAATTGGGAGTTCAATTTCAGGTTTATAGTGGTGTGACTCTAAAATTATGATCATATGATTGAGTTGCTCGGTAAAGAATGATAGTCATATGGATTTGCGGGAGCCCGATTATATATGTCAAATTAGTCCCTCTACTAGCTCCACATAATTCCTTTATGTTTGGCAAAATTGATTCGTGTATGCTATTGGCTAGTTTATTATGCATGGATGGTGTTGACATAGGATTAGGATGGTAGACAAGATTCTCTCCGATTGGATTCAGATTTTGTTTTGGATAATAGAGTACACAATTATTCGAACTCCAAATAAAGTTGCCATGATTTTATTTGAGATTAGATTGGAGTTGTAGAAAATTATCCATGAGAACAAGCGTTTGAAATACAACTGTTTTGTGGATTTTGAAATTTGAATTTTGAAATTTGAATTTTGAAATTTGAATTTGAAATTCAAATTTGAAATTTGAATTTGAAATTCGAATTTGAAATTTGAATTTGAAATTCAAATTTGAAATTTGAAATTCAAATTTTGAATCACAGTCCAAGTGGGATTCGAATTTGTTGTGGTAAATCCACAAAGAATGAAATTCGAATTTGAATTGGATATGGATGAAATTCGAAAATGAATTGGATATGGAGAGGAAAATCTTATTAGAATCCTACTTGAATTTTGAATCCAAATCCTAACCAAATATGGATGAAAATTTTGAGGATTATCCTCAGTGGATTTTTGGATTTTTGTGGATAAGGTTCAAGGAAAAATTCAAGTTTCAATCCTAGTTGAATTTGGATTCTCTCCTCCATGATAATGGCTGAAAATTTGGAGTAACTCTCCTAGGATATTTTTGGTTATTTTGGATAAGGATGAGATAAGATTCAAGCTTGAAAATCCTAGTGGAATTTTGATTCTTCCTTATCCAAAAGTGGTCAAAATCTTGGTGGAGATTTCTTCTTTGAATTTTTGGGTTTTTTGGTTAAAAAAAAGGTGATAAAATTCTAGTTAAAATCTTGTTTGGATTTGGATTAGAATTATCCTATAATGGTCGAAATTTGTTGGGATTTTCCCTTGGATAATTTCAGATTTTATGGTTGTGGATAAGGGAGAATATCTTCTCCTAATCCAATTCGAATTCAGAGAATCACCTCATGCAATTCTATAAATAGAGGTCCTGCCACTACAGTTCTCTTAGACCACTGACTCTCAGGTGAGCAGGCCTATTGTTGCACAGCCCACCATGACAATAAGTTCTCTAGAGATCTGGGTGGTCAGAAGAAGACTAGTAGTGCTAGCATACCGATCGAGGTTCAGAGTGCCCACACACTCAGCCATTCAGGAATTAGAGAATAGTAGAGAATGCTAGTTGGTTGAAGCCCTCTGGTCATTCTCCTTCTGCAGATTGGCGTCCTTGAGGTATGAGTTTTAATTGTTGTTGGTTTATTGTATATGGCATTATGAGATATTTAACAATCTAAAAATTTTTATTGTTCCACTGCGCCACTCTGATAAGTTTTTACCGATTTATTTTCCTACATGAGGGTCAAGATGACCTTTTCTCATCTTGAAACTGATATATTTAGACTCAGGACGCCCAAATTAGTCAATCGGGCACCTGACACGTTTTTCGATGTAGGGTCACACAGATCCTGAAAACTGGTCCAGACAATCTTAGATGGATGTAAAATTGATAAATTTGAATCAGCACGTCCAAATTAGTCAGGATAGACTATGTTTGAAATTTCACACAAAAACGCCTCGTTATGCGTACGCAATGTCAACACAGTGTAGAGACAACCACAGTATCAAAGAAATTGGTTGAGATGATCGTTTCTTAATATAAAACTGATATATTTGGAATTAGCATGCTCAAATTAGTCATTTGAGCACAAAACGAAATTTTTGATTGGGAAATCGCAGTATCAGAAAACTGGTCGAAACGACCTCAGATGAAGATAAAACCGATATATTTGGGTTTAGCACGCCCAAATTAGTCAGTATAGCCTATCTTAACATTTTTCAAAAATTAGTATAAAAAGGTCGAAATTTTGGGATCTTTGTAAAAGTACCCCCATAATTTTCCCTTACCTCATTTTCTCCCCCACACCTCACGACCATGAACAATGACAGACCATCGAATCCGGCCTCCGTTTTTGACACCGCTGGCACCATTGGAAAGCTCTTGACGAGCTGAGTCTAACGGTGGGCCGAGTCGACCGAACCGACGTCGGAGCACCCGCACGTGCCCCCCGAAGCCACCGGTGGTCGAAATCTTCTCGCCACCGTATCTCCGCCGTCCGACATCCAAACGCCACGATTCTGGTCCCAATGGATTCGTGGTGAAGAGTAGAACAAAAAGTAGGCTTCATTTCACATCAATAGCTGTCGGATCGCGCTACCCAGTCTTCGCCATCACCACCACCATGGAATCCGTCGATTCTGGTGGAGTTGAGTTACAAGGTGGGTATCAAAATGCTCAGAACAACACGTAGATCAAAAGCCCCAAATAAATTTTGGGCAACAACACCAAAAAATGGAGATCCAACCACCGCTGCCGTCACCGAATTTCGAGGGCCGATCTCTGACGATTGGAGCCTCGATTGGTGAAATTGACACCACCAATGGGTCCTTCTCGTCGAGTTCTTCAAGATGGTGGTCGCCACTTTCCTAGCAGCCGCGGTCAACGGTCGGTCAACGACAGTCAACGATGACCTGGTGACCAAAAATTGAAGAATGGCTCGTTGGCCTATTTTCGTCGTTTCGGACACATCCGCGGCATCGGATTTGCAAACCGGAGTTTCAAAGGTGAAGAATGACGATTCAAAGATTGTGCGGTCGAGATCAAACAGTTCTTTTGACCACCGACGGAAACAATTTTGGTAGTAATTTTGATTCCTTTATTCCTCATATTATTATTGGAATAATTATGTATTAATTATGGAGTATTGGCTTGAGGAATTGTAAGAAAAAGGGATGAAATGTCAAAAAAGAGAATGTGAGGAAATGTGAATATTTTTACGGTAAAAAGCTGAGCTTTTACGTAAAAATTAGGGCTCTGGTTTAGTACGTGGTAGATTAGAATAGGTTAGATGGTTTTGAGGTGTTTCCTAAATGCCGAAAACCCAAAAATTAAGTGGAAATGCTGCCGAAATTTCTAAAACGGCACAAACGAGTATTTTAGGAAACGAAGGGTAAAAATGTGATCGGGATGGAAACCCAAGCCCCCCCCCTGGTAACCTAAACCTGGGAAAGAAGGATGGACGTTTTGAGGATTAGTAAACCGCCCATTAGAAATCTTGAAATGTAAGAAAACGACCACTATGTCAGAATAGTACCACCCGAGGGACGGGTATGAGCTAAGTGTAAAATTTTGAGCGATTGAATCGGTAAAGGTAACCCGATAGGCTAAATGGTCAGTACGCGAGTTATCCGGTCAGTTGACTGGTCGGTTAACCAGTCAAGGACCGAGTCTGAACGGGATCGTGGGAGACAATGATTAATTTGTCAATTAGACAAATTAATCAAGCACAATTAGAAATTAGATATCAAATTCCCAACGTAAAGTAGTTAGGTACCGATAGGCATCGGTACCACACAACGATAGATTTATTAGTCATTAATGATAGAGTGACCTAAGAGCAACGTTAATTAATTTATTGGGTAAATAAATTAATTAACCACGATTAGAAATTAGAAAAAATCAAACTCTTAGGAGGAGGGCAATTAATACCGATAAGGATCGGTATCACCTAACGATGGAGTTTTTATTAGTCACTAATGACCACAGTGACCTAAGAGCAAATGTTAACGAAATGCATTATGATTATGGGGAGGTACCTGTATTATGACGAAGGTGAGAGTATAAACTGTCCACTGACAGGTAAGTACAACTCCACCTACAGTATGAATAAAATGAATTTAAAATGATGCTTTGACAGTATGTTAAGCATGTTTATCATGCACATGATGATGCACAGCATACATAAGAGCATATAGTTCATAATCGAGTAGATTGATGAAAGAAAAAGTTAGAGGCCATAATCCCTATCGCGTAGGATTAGGGACATCTTGGAGAAGCATATGGCCGGAAAAGATAAACAAGATGGAATTTAATAGGTGTGTCGTATTGGCTCTTTCAATCAAAAGGGTTTTCAAAGTTAATGTAAGAGAAGGCAGAAAGTTGAGCATCTGTTGATGGTTCTCCGGCCTATTTAGTGACCTCGGGGGTTGCCATTGGTCTGCGCGCATACGGTACTGACACATGGGCCCATAGTAGACAAGAGAAAGAAAAGAAAATATTGAAGCATAATTGAACATAACCGGACCATGCATTAGTTATAGTTCGCTATGCTTTCATTTTCAGTAAAGTGCATACGGTACACGATGTTTCTGTCATGCATAAAGTACGTGAAGTTTTATATTCAGTGTTATGACATGTTATGTGATGTTCTGATATGTGAATGTTTCAGTGCTATATGTTACTATTTGACATGCTTATGAGATTTTAAGTATGTACTATGTTTTAAACATGTTTTGCGGTTAACATGTTATACTTACTGGGCGTAAAGCTCACGAAGTGTGTTCATGCTGTAGGTAAGTGTCCTATAGCGTAAACATCAAGGGGCAATGATGGCGATGGAGGCAGATATGAGGATGAGGGTATAAATGCACCGCAAGTATTCTTCCACATAGTATGAGTAAACAGTAATTTGAATGGTGACAATTAAATAATATTTTGAATAGTAAAAGTTAAACGGTATTTTGGAACAGTAAATAGTATATGTATGAATAGTATATTTAAATAGTTTCTAGTAAATAGTAATCAGATAAACAAGTATATAAGTTTACATGTATAATTGAAATCCTTATGTTTTTCAAATTTCCCATTTTAATAGTATATGCACGTGAATAGTAAATACATACGCATATATATAAATATAAAAAAATTTCCTCTAAATTTATGGTATCATTCAGTTTTAAAGTAAAAGTTAAAGCAAGTAATAGTTTTCAGTGATGGTCCGGGCCTCTGAGGGCACGGAGCGTCACAATGTCTAAGTCAGACATGGGTTGACTTGATATGTCTATGTGTTATATATTGTAAGTACAGACAGTTACCTATCTACCCCCAAACTGACTGCTATATGTCTGTTTAATGAAAATATGCCATGACATGAATGTTATGGAATGCTTATGAAAGAAATGTTTCAAGAAATGACAAGAAAAGTTTCTGGCTTTGCACATTATGGAAATTGTGCAATTATGACATGATGTTTTAGCGTGTTTACAGAGTCAGAAAGAATGACAAGTTAAAGTAATGAAAGATAAAAATAAGCAAGATAATAAGATCGAAGTTTTAAACGTTGCCGTACCGGCCTTCAAAGGTAAGATTTCATGTTTATGTCTTCCAATCAGATGAGGTGCGTCCCGTGTGTGGAAGTTTAAAGTTCAAGTTACATTAAAGTACGACCATCAATAGGGCCCACAAGTGAAACTAAAGTAAAGTAATGAAAGGAAAAGAATAGTATGATATGAAAGAAAGAAAGAACAATGAAAAAAAAATAAGCAAGCATAATATGCTCTAACACCATGTTTGATAATATGTGCTATGTTCTACGTTAAGTATATTCATGATGTTAAGCATGTTAAGTATGTTCAACATGTTAAAGTATGTTAAGTATGAAAGTATGTTCACGATGTTAAAGTATGTTAAGTATGAAAGTATGTTCGTGATGTTAAGTACGTTAAGTATGTTCACGATGTTAAAGTACGTTAAGTATGAATTTTAAGCAACGTACGGTATATGTTGTGTTAATGCCCGTACTATATAGTACGAGTAATTATAAGTCATGTATGAATGTTTGAACTTACTGAGTAATTAGCTCACGAGTTTGTTCATGTTGCAGGTAAGCAATCTGCACGCCAATAGACGAGATGATGGATAATGGGTGGGATCTACATGTATTAAGGGACTGGGTGAGGGTTATGGTTCTGCTACAAGTCTTTCACGGAGCAGTATTTAAAGAGATGTTGAAATGATGTTTTATGATGTAAATTAAGTAATGACAATGTAAGATATTTATTATGATAAATGTTTTACGATACTATAGTTTTCAAGTTTTAAAATAGTTAAAAAAAAGTTTCAAAATTTTTTATATACACATTACAATGGGAAAGTTAAAATGATAAGATTTTAAACTACATTAAAGTTAAAGTAAGTATGTTAAATAAAAGAAAGTAAGTTAAAAGTAAGTTGCCGATGAACCATGAGGTGGCAAGCCATTGCAGTTGGCTTCAGAGCTCCACCGTGATAGTGCTGTTTAACCGCCACGCAGTTAGGGTGCCACATGTGGTATCAGAGCAGGTTGACCGCATCCTTCATGGCATGATGCACATCCTGTTCATCAATCCAAATAAGTTAGTTTCATTTTGAGTTAGTAAATGTTTATTTAGTGAGACTAAACATTTTATGGGGATAAGATGACGAGTTTTGAGACGAGGATTTCTGCTCGAACTATACAGACTTTCAGGGCCAGTCGTCCACCAAGTCTCGAGGGCAGACAGAACTCTAGCACTCCATTGGAATGCAGGATTGGTTTCACTCCGTCAAAATGATTCTCTAGCTGTGCACCATTAATCAGGATAACTAGGTCCTGTTGGCTGTTAGCACCCTTTAAAGAAATGTTCTTGTGGACTAGGATTCTTATGACTAGGATGAGCGCGTAACTAGACCAAGTTTCACCATACCACAATCGAGTGATTCTCTTAGAGGAGTCCAGCATCAGCCTCAGTTCCTAATGGGCAATCGGGAAAGTGACACTGCCTAAATTCTCTAGAGTCACAGATGTAAGGTAGTTTGCTCCTTGGACCAAGAGCTGACAGATGAAGTCTAGTGGCACAGTCCTAAAGTATGCTGCATGCTTCAAGGAATTAATGTAGAGCTAAGACAGCAGTTGACGCAAATAAGCAAAGGTAGGCTCTAGAGGAAGTTCAGCCACTACAGGCAGCTCTGGTAAAGCAAGTAATATTACTAGCTATTCCAAAAGTCTGTGAACCGCAATCGATGATCAACCAGGAGCCACTCTATGAACGTTTCTGCCAGATGAAACTACCGGAATGTGAGGCTTCAACTGACCCTCTTGAAGTGGAAGAATGACATTATTCACTGCACTTGATATTAGACTCATCCTAGCAAAGGATGCTAGATCCGAATAAGGAGAACGTAACAACTATGAAGATGAAATGAAAGCCAAGTGCCCCTACTTGTTCCAATTTTCGAGGACGAAAATTTATAAGGAAGGGTGAATGTCACAGTTGAGAAATTTCATCGTTCTCAAGAAATATATATAATATATGTATACAATGATTTTCATGTTTAAAAATATGAAATATATGATTTAATATTATTTAGTATGCAATGAAATATTCTAATAATGTTAAAGAAAAAGGATTCGGTGATAAGAAATTTTACCGAATCGAAATAGGACAAACGGTGCCCTTTTGGTATCAAAAAACCTAGAGGGATACCTATTGTTAACCAAGGATAGGGAAAAGACGAAATACTTACAGCCGTGATTTTAAACCAAACGAAAGTGAATTAAGATAAACCGGTCGCACAAACGGCCTAAGCAATCCACCGGTGCGATTTCAGGAAAGTTTCATTCGATTTGACTTCTGGTCAACTGTTGACTGAAAAGCAACGAATAATGTCACCATGTGATGAAATAAATGAGAATGAGTAAATTTGAGTGGAAAGAAATAGGATGATCCAAGGGCTTAGGTTTAAAGGAAGCCTGATCCAAAAGCCAAAAAGTGGCCAAAATTACAAGCAACCTTTGAAGAAAATTTGGGAAAATTAGAAGGATTTGAATATGTTGATGAAGGAAAATCAGCCAAAGAAATTTAGTTAATTACGAATCAACCCCCAAAAAGTTACAAAAAGGTCCCTTAGAACTTGCTAAATGGTCCCCAAGAAAATTACCATTTGGTCCCTCTCTTTTTGGCTGATAAAGGCATGGTTCTTGGCTGGAAAAAAACGGTAAAAATAACAGCCAAAAAACTCAATTTTGTTGCCCCTGTTCTGCCATGCAATTCCGCCACCACCAAGCCAAAGTTTACTTCAAATTTTCAAGCCAAGCTTGCTAAAAACTCACCTGAAGCTCAAGTTATTCATTGTTGTGCGGTAAGTTTCAATTTTTCTGAATATTTCTTAAGCTTTTGGTGAGGAAACTGTAGCCGAGCATGTGGTGTTTAGGCTAAAAATTTTATGTTGATAATCGGTTGGTTTGTGTTCTAGAAAGCTAGGGTAATCCATGTTTGAGTTAGAGAAAGAAATAGAAGCTTAAAAAACAGATTTTGTGCGTTGATGTTAATGGGAAATCCATCGAACGCATGTCGATTAGTGTTAAAAATTTTAAGTTGATAGTTTGATTGGTTTATGCTCTGCAAGGCTGAGTTAGCATGTAAATGAAATAAAGAACGAAATAGAAGCTTGAAAATAAATTTTTGATGCCTTGTTTTAAGAGAAAACCGTGGGTTTTGTTGTGGAATAAGGAACCAAACTTTAAGCTTGAATGTTGATAGTTTGATGATTCAAAAATATTGTAGTGGCATGTGAATGAGTTAGAAAGAAATTGGAAGCTTGGAATCAAATTTTTAGGCAAGTTTTCAAGAAAAATCCCTGAGATTTATGTGGGAATGATTAATGAAATTTCAAGCTTGATCTTTGATAGATTATTGATTCAAAAAGTTTGAATATGGCATGTGGATTGTTAAGGAGTGTGACAACCGGGAAATTTCATCATTCTAAAAAAATTGGCACATAGAATGTACACGATGAATTCCATGTTTAAAATGTGAAATGGAGTGAGTTTATGTGTGTACATGTGTGTGTCACACACAATATCAAGAGATTGGTCAAGATGACATTTTCTTGATATAAAATTGATATATTTAGAGTCAGTATGCTCAAATTAGTCAATTGAGCATAATATGTAACTTTTGATCCACAGATATATAGTATCAAGAAATTAGTCAAGACGATCTTTTCTTGAAATAATACTGATATATTTAGAATTAGCATGCTCAAATTAGTCAATTGAGTACAAAAAGTAATTTTTGACCGGGAAATCGTAGTACCAGAAAACTGGTCGAGATGACCTCGAATGAATGTAAAACTAATATATTTGGGTTCATATACCCAAATTAGTCAGTATAGCACATGCTAAAATTTTCACAAAAAAAAAAAGTTGATATAAAAGTAGAAAAGATCGGGTCTTTTTCCAAAAAGGCCCTCATTTTTCCTTTTCTCTCTCTCTTCCCCCACCACCGTGAGTGAACAATAACTGCGAATAAGAAACAGTGTTCATTTTTTACACCGCCAGTCTCATTGGAAAGCTCTCACCAAGCTGAGTCCAACGGTGGGTCAAGTCGACTGAACCACCGTTTGAGGATGCTGCATGCGCCGCTCGAAGCCACCAGAGGGTAGGGAATTTCCCGATGCCATATCTTCGTCATCTGACCGGCGATTGAAATAATTTCGATCCCAATAGATTTATGGTGAAGAAAAGAACAAAAGCCAAGCCTTGTTTCACCTCAACAACCACCGGATCGCATCACTGAAGCTTCACTGTTGTAGCCACAACGCCACAATGGAACTCATTTTCATGAATCGATGCCGGGACGACGGAGATTGAACGTCGCCACTGTCGTCTACCGTGGGAGAGGTGTTTCCCAGCAATAGGAGCTCTAATTTGGTAAATTGACAATGGAAATAGGTTCCTCTCGTCAAGATCTACAAATTGGTACTTATCTTGGCCTATGCCGCCACCGGTCAATGCCGGTCAACGACGGGTCAACACAGATCAATGACGGTCAACGTCGACGGGACCCCAAATTTTGAAGGATGGCCCTATGGCCTATTTTGACATTCTAGACACGTCCACGGCATTGGATTTGCCAACTTGAATTTCAAAAGTGAAGAACAATGAATTAAACTTTGCGCGTGTGAGATCGAATGGCTACTTTGATCGCTGATAGGAGTCAACCAACCATTGGATATCATTGAATGACTTCGGGAGTGATCTCGACTGCTTTCATCCCTTAATTTATTAATTGGAATGATTATATGTTAATGATGAATTATTGGTATGAGAAATGGTCGGATAAGGAAATGTGTGAAATGTGAAGATTTTTACATAAAAAGTTTGAGTTTTTAAGTAAAAAAATTAGGCCACTAGTTTCATACGTGGCAGATTAGAATTGGTTAGAAGGTTTTGAGGTGTTTCCTATGTAATAACCGGGAAATTTTACTGTTCTCGAAATATTGTAAATTGCATGTACATAATGAATTTCATGTTTAAAATGTAAAATGTATGATTAATATTGTGTAGAACGAGATAAAATATTCTAACGATATTACAGATTAAGAATTCGGTGATGTAAAAGCATGCCGGATTGAGCTAGGGAAAAACAGTGAACTGTAAACCCTAGTACGTGACTCAGAGTAAGCTGAGTGCACAAAAAGATAAAATACTGATAGTAGTGATTTTAGACGTGAGTGCGTGTGTGTGTGTTGCACATAGTATTGAGACGTTGGTCTAGATGACCTCTTCTTGACCTAAAATTGATATATTTAGATTCAGCATGCTCAAATTAGTCAATTGAGCATGAAAAGTAATATTTGACTCGGAGATACGCAGTATCAAGAAATTGGTCAAGATGACATTTTCTTGATATAAAACTGATATATTTGTAATCAGAATGCTCTAATTAGTCAATTAAGCACAAAACAGAAAATTTGACCAGGAAATGTACAGTATCGAAAACTGGCCGAGATGACCTCGGATGACGACAAAACTGATATATTTGGATTCAAGACGTCCAAATTAGTCAGTATAGCCTATTAGAATGCTCAAATTAGTTAATTGAGCACAAAGGTAATTTTTGACGGGGAATTTGCAGTACCGAAAACTGGTCGAAACGATCTCGGATGAAAACGAAACTGATATATTTGGGTTCAGCACGCCCAAATTAGTCAGGATAGCTCATGTTGAAAATTTGAACAAAAAGGGTATAAAAGTTTGAAATTGCAGGAAAGGCCCTATAATTTCCCGTTTCTAGATTTTCTCCCCCACACCTACACCGTCGGTGAACAGTAACCGACAAACGGAAACGGTGTCCAATTTCGACACCGCCGGTCTCGTTGGAAAGCTCTCGATGAGCTTAGTCCAACGATGTGCTGAATCGACGGAACCAACGCCAGAGAACGCCGCACGCGCCGCCCGAAGCCGTCGGTGGCTGAAAATTTCAAACAGCCGTATCTCCGCCGTCCGACCTCCGATCGACACGATTTTGGTCCCAAAAGTTTCATGGTGAAGAGGAGAACAAAACCCATGGCTCATTTCACCTCAACAGTAGTCGAATTGCACCGCCGAACATCGCGTCGTCGCCGCCGTGGAATCCGTCAATTCCGGCAGAGTTGAGTGACGTGGTTGGTCTCAAAATGCTCAGAGAAGAACAGGGAGCAAAAGCCCTCAAACAATTTCGGGCAACAACCCCGGCACGGCGGAGATTCAACGCCGCCGCCGTGGGTCGTGTTTTCGAGGCCGATTGTCGACGATCGGAGCCTCCAATGGTGAAATTGACACCGCCAATGGACTCCTCTCGTCGAGATCTTCAAGGTGGACACCTCCGTTGTTCGCGCTGCCACTGGTCAACGCCGGTCAATGGCGACCCGGGGGCGGAAAAATAAAGAATGGTCCGTTGGCCTATTTTCGACGTTCTGGACACATCCGCGGCATCAGAATTGCCAACCGGGATTCCGAACGTGAAGAACGAAGACAAAAAGTTTGCACGGTCAAGACCGAACGGTTCGTCCGATCACCGATGGGACGATTTCGGTAGCGATTTCGTTTCCCTTCATTCCTTATGTATATATTGGAATGATTTGTATGTAATTTGTATTCAAATTGTAAAAAGAAAAGAAAAAAAAGAGTAAAATGAATGAAATGTCAGAAAAAGAAAATATATGGGAAATGTGAATATTTTTACATAAAAAGTTGAGTTTTACGTAAAAATTAGGCCTCTGGTATAGTACGTGGTAGAATAAAATAGGTTAGATGGTTTTGAGGCGTTTCCTAAACGCCGGAAACCTAGAAATTTAGCGGAAATGCTGCCGAAATTTTGAAAACGGCACTATGGGCATTTTGATGAGAAATGAGAGGTAAATTGTGTTCGGTAATGGAAACCGAGACCCTTCGATGAGTTAGGCTCAGAAAATGGGAAAATGAACTTTTGAGGAATAGTAAACCATCCCTCCAAGATTGTGAATATGTAAGAGAACGGGAAAACCAATGGCAAGGGTATTTTAGGAAACGAAAGGTAAATTTGAAGTCGGGATGAAAACCCGAGCCCACGCGATGTCTAAGGCTCGGGATTAGCATAACAAACGTTTCAGGAGTAGTGAAATACCCATTTAAGACTCCGAAACGTGAGAAAAATGAGAAACGACCCTAGGTGTCAGAATAGTACCACCCGAGGGTCGGATCACCAATAGTCGTCTATGGAACAGCGATGGATGCTGTAAAAGGGTGTAAAAGCTTAAGAAATATTATTTTATGATATTTGGGCTTAGAAAATCCTGTTAAAAGTCACAGTAAGCATATAACGGTCCGGAGACCCGTCAGGGGTAAAATGGTTATTTTGACCAAAAATTTCTGAAAGGCTCGGAAAGGACCGTGAATGCCTAAGGATAGTTAAAATGAAATTATAAAAGTTAAATTTGGGTCCTAAACCAACAAAAAGTAGGTTTATGATGAGAAATCAAATCAGGGGCAAAATGGTAATTTTGCCAAGAGTTAGTGTAAAAATGAAAAATGGGATTTTAGATTCCTATGACCATTTACGGGAAATAAAACGCAGAATTTTTACATTTTACTAAAGTTTGAATATGAAATGAAGATTTAGAATAACCGTGGTTATTCCGGTTATAGAAACCCGATTCAGACGCGGCAAAGGAACGTATGCGGAGCCGGGGAAGGAAATGCTAGCGAAAGTATCAGTAAGTTCGAACATTTAATTGACTACAACATGAATAGACTATTATGTCTAAGTGTGATATGTGTAAGCTCCAGCATTCATTTGTCTGCTCATGAACATTCTGATGTTGTTCATTATATGAATGAATTGATCTGTTATGTCTAGGTTTATGTGCTATATGAATGTTTTATAGCGCGATGCTATGATAAATGTTTGGTAAGCTCAGATATTTACATGTCTGCAGCATGAATTACTATTTGATTGATTTAAATACTTTTCGTACAAACTTGTAAAGTCCTACGGGCAATAGGGGTGTAGTTAAACTAACTCACCTAATGAAATGAGAAATTAAAAAGTGTATAAATAATACACTATGGAGAAGTGTTAGGGCACTATAGTGTGGTTAATTAAAAACACACATAAAGAAATAAATGTAAAGATCTACGGGCAATAAGGGTTCCACCGTGGGATGATTCATATGAATGTCGCCGGTGGGGAACTATAAGAAAGATGGTAATAAAACCACTAAGGCGTACCGCCCCTCCAACATAGTGATGGAGGTTTTTCTCAGATCCTACAAGGATATCAGGGCTGTGGAGGCCGATGTTCTAAGGTCCCTCCTTACACCCTCCCAGTCAGCGAGCTAATAATCATCGGTACTGCCATAAACAGAGCTCTAAACTAGAAATCATATAGGGAATAAACAATCAATAAAATAATAAAAATCATAATTGAGCATAACCGAAGCTTACGCTAGAGTAATGTAAATTCGGTTAGGGTATGTGAATAGTACCCCGATAGAGTAAAGTGAATAGTAACCGGTTAGGGTAACTGTTACTATTCATGATGAATAGTACTATTTATAGAAAATTGAGTTTTAGTGTTTTTGAATCAATATGATTCTTACTATGTATGTTTGAACTTACTGAGCCTGTTAGCTCATCAGTTTGTTCATGTTGCAGGTAAGAAACCTGTTCGGTAGATTTTTGAATGGCGACAGGATGCGAGCGTGTCAAAGGGATAGGGAATCCACTGTGGATATGGTCCTGCTACAAGTTTTCCGCTGAGCGTTGAAAAAGGAGATTTGAATAAAGAAAAGACATGTATTGCAAAAAGATTTGAATTATGTATTGTGTATAAACTATGTTTGTACTTTTAAAAGTGACAAACATAGTTCAGTTTAATCACGTGATGTTTACAAACAAGAAAAAGTATTAAAAAAAAATGATTCCAAATTTCACAAAGGGTTTAAAGGAAAGAAAAGAATTTAGGCGACCCGACAAAGTTCACGAGCTATTTCAGTCGGCTAAGGAGCTTGATTGTAATAGTTTCAGTGGACCGAGGTCGGGGGCGTCACATCATAAATGTCAGGAATCCAAAAATTAAGCTGAAATACTACTGAAATTTCTAAAACTGCACAAAGGGGTATTTTAGGAAACAAGGGGTAAAAACAATGTGATCAAGATTGAAACCCAAGCCCCCTTAGTGACCTAGGCCTAGGAAAGAAGGATGGACGTTTCCAGGATTAGAAACCTGCCCATTCGAAATCTCAAAATGTAAGAAAATGAAGAAAAATGACCCCTATGTCGGAATAGTACGACCCGAGGGACGTGTGTGAACTAAGTATGAAAATTGGGTCAATTAAAACAGTAAAGACCCGATAAAGACTAGAAAGTTGATTTTATGATTTTTGGGCTTAGAAAATCTAGTCTAAGCATTAAAATGAAAATGAGATAGCCCAAAGGTACGTCAGGGGTAAAACGGTCATTTTGACCAAAAATTTCAAGAATGATAGAAAAGGACCCTAATGGGCTTAGAATGGCTTAATTAAGATTCTAAGGGCCAAAATCAAGTTGTAAATTAAAAAAAAAAGGTAAGGTTATGATGAAAAATCTCGTTAGGGGCAAAATGATAATTTTGCCAAAAGTTAGCAGAAAAGTTATAAATGAGATATTAGACCCCTAAGTTCATGATTGGGAAATGAAACGTAGAATTTTTATGTTTTACAAAGCTTTATGTTTGAAATGAGAATTGAAAATAATCATTATTATTTCAGTTATAGGGACCCGCTCCAGACGTGATGAAGGAACGTATACGGACCAAGAAAGCAAGAAAGGAGATACGAGTATATGTATCTATAAGTTCAAGCATTTCGTTGACTGCAACATGAATTGACTGGTCATGTTTATGTGTTCTATGTGCAGTATGTAAGTTTGAATATGTGATTTGTCTGCAACATAAATAGACATGTTATGTCTATGTTTATGTATTATATGAAAGTTATGTATGTGAGTGCTATATACACTAAAGTATAACTAATATAATGCACACTATGAAAACTACGTTAAGAAAGAAACGATTTATGAAATGCCTATGAAAGAAAAGAATGAATGAAAGAAAGAAAAAAAGAGAAATGAATGAAAGAAAGAAAGAAATAATGAATGAAAGAAAGAAAGGAATGCAAAGGGTTCCAAACCAAGGGGCAATAGGATTGTCACCTGGTTGGTACCATATGAAAGAACGAATACATAAAGTAAAGAAAGAGAAAGATAAGCAAGATAATAAGACTGAGGAGTTAAACGTTGGCGTACCGGCCTCCTACAAGGTGAGTTTTCAAAGAATGGCTATCCAATCTGATGGGGATACTATCCCGACAGTGCGGAAGTTTAACGTTAAAGTTCAACCATGAGGTTGGTTAGTGGGTAGCTCATCCTCCCCTTATTAGACTGCATGCATCAGGTACGACCATCGAACGAGGCCTGCAAGTGAAAGTAAAGTAAAGATATGAAAAGAATGAAATGTTAAGAAATAAAGAACAATGATAATAAGAACAAAAGAACAAAAGAACGAAAGAAAAATAAGCAAGCACAACATGATTAACATTCGTTGTTATGCATATGTTATGTTATGCATAAGTCAGTCATACAATGTTAAGTATGCTCTATGTTATGTTAAGTATGTTATGTTTAAGTATGAATGTTTTAAGCTATAGATTATATGTGTATGCAATGTTTTATATGTATGTTTAAAGTATGTTAAGTATGTTGAAGTATGCGACAAGTATGATTATGATGTAAAGTATGTACAAGTATGTTTACAATGTTATGTACGTTAAGTATAAAGTTTAAAGTAATGTATGATATATGTTATGCTAATGTCCTGATGTCACAGTTGGTATCAGATATGCTCTATACTATATGGTATGAGTCCTTATATGTCATGTATGTATGTTTAAACTTACTGAGCAATTAGCTAACAAGTTTGTTCATGTTATAGGTAAGTAACCTACACAACGATAAGACAAGTGATGGATGACGAATGAGATCTGTATGTGCCGAGGGACTGGGCGAGGGTTATGGTGCTGCTATGAGTTTTCTGTTGAGCTGTTTGAAAGAATGCAAAGTTAAATGAATGTTGAAATGAAATGTTCATGATATAATAAAGTTTAAATTATGTAAGATATTTACATAATAATGATTTACGGTGGAACGGATTCAAATAAGAAACGTCCAGTTTAAAAAAAAAATTGTTTGTGTTAAGTAACAAAGTTAAAATGGCAATGTTTAAAGGTGTAAAAGTAAGTAAATTTAAGTATGTTGACGATGACCCAACAAGGCTACGTTCCATCACGGTCAGCAAAAGAACGTGACGGTGACGGTAACGTATTACCTCCAGAGTTGGGGACGCGACAGGGAGAATTTAGAAGCTTGAAACAAAGTTTTATGCATGAAAATTCAATAAAAACCGTGGGGTTAACATGTGATGAAATGTGATTTTTGTGAGGAAAAACGTGAGATTGAAATGTGGACAAAAACCAAGGGTTAGATTGAAAGAAAATGAACCAAAATGTCGTTAGAAACGAAACGACTAGGTTTCATGGAGATTTTTATGTAAAAAGTTTGTATTTTTACATAAAAATTGGGCTTCTGGTATAGTACATGGTTGATTGGATGGTTTGAAGCATTACCTAAATGCTAGAAACCTAAAATTAAAGCGAAATGTTACCGAAATTTTTAGAATGACATGAAGGGTATTTTGGGAAACGAGAGGTAAGATGTGGTTTGAGTTTAAAAAACCGAGGCTCCTCGATGACCTAGGCTGGGGAAAGGATGATACACATTTTCAATACTAGTAAAACATCTATTTGGAGCACCGAAACAAAAGAAAAAGAAGATTAATGACCGAGGGTCGGAATAGTACCACCTGAGGGTTAGTGAATAGTAAATCAAGAATTTGTAGCAACTAATGCTGTAAAAACATGTTAAGGTCTTAGTTAAAATTCTAAAGGCCAAAATTAAGTTTTAAGTCAATGAAAAATAGAGTTAAGAAGAGGAAATCCTATTAGGGACAAATTGGTCATTTTGGCCAAAAATTGGGGAAATTATCAAAACGGACCCTAATTTAAATAGGATTCCAAGGCTCTATTTAGGATTTTAAAGGTCAAAAGTAAGTTTTAAGTGAAAAAAATCCCGCTAAAGGCAAAATGGTAATTTTGCCCATCTTGCCAGAAGTTTGGGACACAATGGTCATTTTTCTAAAAGTTAGCGGAAAAGTGAAAAATGGGGTTAACTAAGGTTTCAATGGTCAAATCAAAATTTATGTATAACAAAAGTAAGAAAAGCCCACAATAGACAAAATGGTAATTTTGTCAAAAGTTGAGGACAAAATGGTCATTGTGCAAAAAGTTAGCAGAAACCCCTTAAGTTCATAATTAGGAAGTTAAATGTAGAATTTTTACGTTTTATTAAGTTTTACATATGAAATAAGTAATGAAAATAACCGTAATTATTTCAGTTATAGGGACTCGATCTAGATGCAACGAAGGAACGTCTGCGGATCTAGAAAGTGAAAAGAGAGATACTAACGAAGTATCTGCAAATTCAAACATATCCTTGGCTGCGACATGAATTGACTACTATGCGTATGTCTATGTGACATGTCTAAGTTAGACACGAGTTGACTTGATATGTCTACGTGTTATATATTGTAAGTATAGACAGTTACCTATCTACCCCCGAACTGACAGCTATATGTCTGTTTAATGACAATATGCCATGACATGATTGTTATGGAATGCTTATGAAAGAAATGTTTCAAGAAATGACAAGAAAAGTTTTTGGATTTGCACATTATGGAGATTGTGCAATTGTGACATGACGTTTTAGCATGTTCACAGAGTCAGAAAGAATGACAAGTTAAAGTAATGAAAGATAAAAATAAGCAAGATAATAAGATCGAAGTTTTAAACGTTGGCGTACCGGCCTTCAAAGGTAAGATTTCATGCTTATGGCTTCCAATCCGATGAGGTGCGTCCCGTGTGTAGAAGTTTAAATTTCAAGTTACATTAAGGTACAACCATCAATGGGGCCTACAAGTGAAACTAAAGTAAAGTAAAGAAAGGAAAAGAATAGTACAACATGAAAGAAAGAAAGAACAATGAAAAAAAATAAGCAAGCATAATATGGTCTAACACCATGTTTGATGATATGTGCTATGTTCTACATTAAGTATGTTCATAATGTTAAGTATGTTAAGTATGAAAATATATTCACGATGTTAAGTATGTTCAATATGTTAAAATATATTAAGTATGAGAGTATGTTCACGTTATTAAGTATGTTTACGATGTTAAAGTATGTTCATGATATTAAGTATGTTAAGTATGTTCATGATGTTAACGTATGCTAAGTATGAATTTTAAGCAATGTACGTTATATGTTATGTTAATGCTCGTACTATATAATACGAGTAATTATAAGTCATGTATGAATGTTTGAACTTACTGAGCAATTAGTTCACAAGTTTGTTTATGTTGTAGATAAGCAATCTGCACGCCAATAGACGAGATGGTGGATAATGGGTGGGATCTACATGTGCCAAGGGACTTGGTGAGAGTTATGGTTCTACTACAAGTCTTTCGCTTAGTAGTATTTAAAGAGATGTTGAAATGATGTTTTATGATGTAAATTAAATTATGACAATGTTGTTAGGAAATGCCCTAAGTATTAGAGACATTTTGATGTATTCATTTTGAACTGGATAATAAAATTATACAAAGAGGTTATTCATTACATTGTTATTTGTCCTCGTCTTATTTACATATTAAAGTAAATGTAAGCAAATATGGCTCACTGACTGCTTGTGTTAAAACTGTTGGAACGTTGCATGCAATGGACTTTTGTATGCGAGAAGACAATGTTCTAAAGTTAGCAGTCTAAACTATGGTCTGTAGTCTATGGGGTTAGACCGAGCATCTAACTCATGTTAAGACTATTATGTTGTCTAAAGCCTTAGAGGGGACGGTCTGTCTTGACTGTTTGGAGCTGGACTCCCAAGTAGAGACATGGATATGTTGCTTGGTGGTGACATATTAGACCGGGACTAAAGCATGATTGATCTACGTAGTCCGCTATGAGTGGATCAATCTGCTTTTGACGTTCATTGTGCAATAACCTTAATCTTGAGTAAATGAACTACTTCATGTATATGACTTGTGTACTTTGATGTTCCAATGGCTAAAGCGTCTCAGAGGTAGTAAGCTTATAGACCGGTTCGTTAGGTGCATGACTTGTATACGATGAAGGGTTTTTTTGCAGATATCGGAATCATAGCTCTGAGGAGTTAAAGGTATCCTTTTAAAGGCATTATACTGAATGTGAAAATGGACAAGGCCTTGGGTCGTCTGCTGGGCGGATGACTTCTTATTCACATGTGGTGAATAATCATTTTCTTGATTCGGTAGTATAATGGAACTTTAAGATAGCCTGATCAGTAGGATTAAACGGACTTTGACCTAAGGCTGATCATGGATATCATATGAGGGTTTTGCATATATGACAAGGTCATTGGATGGTAGCTCGTCACAGGCTTACGTAATACAGTATATAATTGGGAGTTCTGTTTCAGGTTTATAGTGGTGTGACTCTGAAATTAGTGATCATATGATTGAGTTGTTCGGTACAGAATGATGATCATATGGAATCACGGGAGCCCGATTATATATGTCCAATCAGTCCCTCTACTAGCTCCACATAATTCCTTAACGTTTGGCAAATTGATTTGTGTATGCTATTGGCTAGTTTATTATGCATGGATGGTGATGACACAGGATTAGGATGGTAGACAAGATTCTATCCGGTTGGATTCAGATTTTGTTTTGGATAATAGAGTACATAATTATTCGAACTCCAAATAAAGTTGTCATGATTTTATTTGAGATTGGATTGGAGTTGTAGAAAATTATCCATGAGAACAAGAATATGAAACACAACCGTTTTGTGGAATTTGAAATTTGAATTTTGAAATTTGAAATTTGAATTTTGAAATTTGAAATTTGAAATTTGAATTTGAAATTTGAATTTGAAATTTGAATTTGAAATTCGAATTTGAAATTTGAATTTGAAATTTAAATTTGAAATTTGAAATTTGAAATTTGAATTTGAAATTTGAATTTGAAATTTGAAATTCAAATTTTGAATCACAGTCCAAGTAGGATTCGAATTTGTTGTGGAAAATCCACAAGGTTTGAAATTCGAATTTGAGTTGGATTTGGAGAGGATAATCTTGTTAGAATCCTACTTGAATTTTGAATCAAAATCTCAACAAAAGTGGGCGAAATTTTTGAGGATAATCCTCAATGGAAAATTCGGTTTTTGTAGATAAGATTCAAGGGAAAATTCAAGTTTCAATCCTAGTTGAATTTGGATTCTCTCCCTCCCTAAAAGTGGCCGAAATTTTGGAGGCTTTACCCTAGGAAATTCAGTTATTTTTGGATAAGGTTGAGATGAGATTTAGCTTGAAAAATCCTAGTGGAATTTTGATTCTTCCTTATCCTAAAAGTGGCCAAAAATTTGGAGAAGATTTTCTCCTAAAGATTTCGGATTTTTTGGTTGAAAAAGGGAGATAAAATTCTAGTTAAAATCTTGTTGAGATTTGGATTGGATCTATCCTAAGAAAACCGAATTTTTAGTGGAGATTCTCCCTTGGAAAAATTCGGATTTTATGGGTTTGGATAAGGGAAAATATCTTTTCCTAATCCAATTCAAATTCAGAGATTCACCTCATGCAGGTCTATAAATAGAGGACCTACCACTCCAGTTCTCTCAGACCACAGACTCTCAGGTGAGCAGGCTTATTGTTGCACAGCTCATCGTGACAATAAAGTTCTTTAGAGATCTGGGTGGTCGGAAGAAGACTAGCAGTGCTAGCATACCGATCGAGGTTCAGAGTGCCCACACACTCAGCCATTCGGGAATTGGAGAATAGTAGAGAAGGCTAGTTGGTTGAAGCCTCCGGTCATTCTCCTCCTGCATATTGGCGTCCTTAAGGTATGAGTTTTAATTGTTGTTGATTTATTGTATATGGCATCATGAGATATTTAACGATCTAAAATTTTTTATTGTTCCGCTGCGCCACTCTGATACGTTTTTACCGGTTTATTTTCCTACAATTGGTATCAGAGCCATCTCATGACTATGCCATGTACATAAATTAGACAATTACTTAGTCTTTTTATTTATGTATGGATTTGATATTTAGAGAGTGGCATTCTAGGGTTCCTTTATGTTGTTATCATGTATTATGTATAAAGTATGTGGTTATTTTAATTTTTTTTGAATTATTATAAGCATGCTTGTTTATACTGGTTATGGTTCCTTAGAATTTAGAAAAATTGTATCTAGGAATTTTTTATGTAACCATGGGAGCAGTTTATTAACTCTGTAATTTTCCCATGGATATTAATTCTTGTCTCTTAGAATTTTTATGGTTAGAATTTTTGAACACCGGAAACGGTTTAGGAATTTTTATGTAATTATTCTTGGAGGGGATTGAAGATTGAAGACCGTAATTTATTTTTCCCAAAAGTTAAATTTAATTTAAAGATTGAAATTTTGATTGTGTGGAAAATTTCAATTTAATTGGGATTCAAATTAATTTTTGGAGATCCTAATAGGTAAATTGGAATATGGCACGAAAATCGAGACACGACCCCTCGGGATAGGCCGACAAACCTTGATGGGGCTGCGGCAGCCCCTGTGCAGGCCCACACCACCCACGGCCGCAGGCTCTGCCTGCAGCCAGGGGTGGCCGTGGCCTGCCCAAGGCTGGCCGCAGCCTGGGCGTGCAGCCTCTGGCTGCAGGCGCTGCCTGCAGCCTGCCGGCTGCTGCGCCCAGTCTGGGCTTGCAGCCTGGTGCTGCAGGCTTGGCCTGCAGCCCGGCAGGCTGCACAAGGGGCGGCCGTGGGCTGCCAGCCCCTCCGGGGTTGGTGGCTGCCCACGGCGTCTGCCGCCTACGGGGGCGGCGGTCCGACAGTCCAAAAATCAGAAAATTTTGATTTTTAAATTTGAGATTTAATTTTAAATCATGTTTAAAATTATGTAATTAAAAAAAATTTAAAATTTTTGAAATTACATATTATTACACATGATGTTTAAAATTGTTTAAAATTTAAATTTGAAGTTTAAATTTGAAATTCGAATTTGGAATTTGAATTTGAAATTTAAATTTTTGGAGATTTAAATTTTAAATAATTCTTGGGATGAGAAATAAATGGAGAGGCTACATAAAGATGGATACAAGAAGACGGAACAGAATTCAAGACCCAAAGAATGCTTTGGATAGAATTTTGTAATCTTTATTTTCTTTGTTCTAGGATGGAACCATGGCTTGGTTATTCTATCAATTATTTTTCTGTGATCTGTCATAGATGTATAAATATGTATTGATGGATGTTTTGTATGCATATTTGATAACATGTCATATAGGATAGGTGAGTGCCGCTCATACTATATTGATCATACATAATTTGTCAAAACTTGCATGTTTTTCAAAATATTGAGTGGGAGAGGGTTTCAAACAAAACCCACGGCCTCCATTGTTGATCCATATGTGAAAGCATGGTAAAGCCTCGCGTCAGTTCTGACCTGACCACACCCCTCGGTAGGTGTTTACCGCCGCCGGTATACTAGATTGGATCTCCTATGTGGAAAACGTGTTCGGGTGCGATCCTATTCATGACCACCCCTCGGTGGCTTGGTAGGACGTGGATCGGGCTACGTAAACAATGGTTTTACACTCAAGACTCGTTTAGTTATTAACCTTCCCTAGAAGCTCTGTTAACTAAACTAGTGGCCAAATAAGCGGTTATTAATATATGTCTTAACCTTGGAGGATTTAAGGTAACATATATTAATTGGACGGGGTCCATGTTCCGGCTATTTGTTCTCATGACCACCCCTCGGTGGCTTGGGGCAATAGGTGCTGAGAATTACCGTTGCAATGCTACATGTTTTTTTCAAGTTTCATGTAGGAACATAATTGTATGTTTTTATTTGCTAAATTATCTGTATATTTGCTTGGGCTTTGTAATGATGTCTAGTATAATTTTATTTCAGTTCAAAATGTCACCGACACCCCTCATTTCAATACTTACTGAAAATAAGTTGAATGGCGATAATTGTAAGGATTAGAAAAGAAATCTATTAATAGTTCTCAGCTGCGAGAGACACAAGTTCGTACTGGACGAACCATGCCCACCTGGGCCCAAACCTGACACACCACTTGAGGAGGTCCCGGTTGCCTATAATCGTTGGAGAGAATCCAATGAAATAGCTCGATGCTACATCCTTGCTAGCATGACGAGTGCTTTACAAAAGCAGCATGAGACTTATCAAGTTGCTGGGGAGATCATGGAAAATCTGGAGGACATGTTCGGAGGCCAAGAAAAATTGGCTCGACAGTCCGCTATCACCAGCATTATGAACTCTAAGCAAAAGGCGGGTGCTCCGGTGAAGGACCATATGATCACTCTAATGGGATTCTTTGCTAAGGCTGCCGAGAATGGTGCTGAGTTGGACTATAACACCCAGATCGAGATGGTGTTCAAGACTCTGTCTAAAGATTTTGTGGGGTTTAAGGTCGCATACAATCTGGCGACAAAGGAGTTAGGACTTACCGAGCTCATGAAGCAACTACAGGCTTATGAGCGGATGATCAGGGATGAGGATGTGGTCCGACCTAAAGGAGAGGCCAATTTGGCGGAATCTTCCAATCCCTCACGGAAGAGGAAGAGGCCAAATAAGAAGCAAGTGGCTTCCAGTTCTTCTAATCCTCCTGTCTCGGACGGGAAGAAGAAGAAGAAGAACAAGAAGCCAAAGGACCCTAAAAAGTCCAAATGCTTCCACTGTGGGAAGGTAGGTCACTTCAAGAAGGCTTGCCGGGAATTCCTAGCCTCCAAGGGCAAGGAAGGTAAGGAACTTCATTACTTAGAAGCGTGTTTAGTGGAAGAATCGAAAGACACATGGGTCATTGATTCGGGCGCCACTAATCATGTTTGTGTTTCTATGCAGGGGTTCGTGGAAACGAGAAGTCTACATGATAGGAGCCTCTCGTTGCGGACTGGAGATGGTAGCTTTGTGGTGGCTGAGGCAGTGGGAGACATTCATCTTTATTTTGATCAATTTAGGTTTATTTTATTGAAAGACTGTTTTTATGTTCCTAATTTTAGGAGGAACCTTATATCGGTAGCTTGTTTAATAAAGGATTCTTATTCAGTTTCTTTTAGTGAAAGAGTTGATATTCGTAGAAATAAGTCTTTTATCTGTTCTGGATGGATGGATGGAAACCTATATTTGATCAGACCAAAGATGTACTCACTGCTTGACACTGAATTAATTGATAACTCTAAAAGGTTGAAAGTTTCTCACTCTAACAAGGCGTATCTTTGGCATTTAAGACTTGGTCATATTAATCAGGATAGGATTCAAAGATTGGTGAAAGACGGTCCTCTGGAATCTCTGGAGGAGGTACGACTTCCCCAATGTGAGTCTTGTCTAGAGGGTAAGATGACTAAGAGGTCTTTTGGAGCTAAGGGTACAAGGGCACAGGAGCTCTTAGAAATTGTGCACACTGACGTATGTGGCCCCATGAACGTCACAGCACGAAGAGGGTTCGAGTACTATGTCTCTTTCATAGATGATTACTCGAGGTATGGATATGTGTATCTGATGCACCGCAAGAGCGAAACCTTTGACAAGTTCAAAGAGTATCGTGCGGAAGTGGAAAAGCAATTGGATAAATCCATAAAGACACTTCGATCTGATCGAGGTGGCGAATACCTCTCTGATGAATTTCTAGGACATCTTGTAGAGAACGGGATTTTATCCCAATTGACTGCACCTGGTACTCCACAACAGAATGGTGTAGCCGAAAGGAGAAACGGGACCTTATTGGATATGGTATGGTCCATGATGAGTTACTCAACGCTGCCATTATCATTTTGGGGACATGCTTTACAAACGGCGTGCTATATTCTGAACTAGGTTCCGAGCAAATCAATTCCTAGAACTCCGTATGAATTGTGGCGTGGCAGGAAGCCCTCCCTTGGACATATGAGAATATGGGGCTGCCCGGCATATGTACTGGATGGGGATGCGAAGAAGTTGGAACCAAGATCAGAATTGTGCATGTTTGTAGGGTATCCAAAGGGAACTAAAGGAGGTCTGTTCTATAACCCGAAGGAACAAAAGGTCATTGTCTCAACCCATGCGACATTCTTGGAGGAAAGTCACATGAATGACTTTAAACCTCGAAGCAAAGTGGTGCTAGAGGAGTTATCGGGTGAAAGAACTGCTCCACAGATTTCGGTCTTGGACGCAAGTCCAAGTTCCAGTGAAAGACCTGCAGACGATCAACAATTTAGGGTGCCTCGTCGTAGTGGGAGGGTTTCTAAGAAACCTAATTTCTTTATGTATGATGCTGAGGTATACCAGGCCGAGGCTCATGAGCATGAGGAAGATCCGGTCACATATGATGAAGCTATAAAGGATGTTGATTCTAGATCTTGGAAACAGGCTATGAACAATGAGATGGATTCTATGAAATCCAACTCTGTTTGGGAACTTGTAGATTTGCCGGATGGGATAAAACCCATTGGATGCAAATGGGTCTACAAAAGAAAGAAGGATGCGGAAGGGAGAGTGGAAACTTTCAAAGCTAGACTGGTTGCAAAGGGATACACGCAAAAGGCTGGAATCGATTACGAGGAAACCTTTTCGCCTGTTGCTATGCTGAAGTCTATCCGTATTCTTTTGTCCATTGCTGCGGCTCTCGATTACGAGATCTGGCAAATGGATGTCAAGACGGCATTCTTGAATGGCCATCTTGAAGAGTGTATCTATATGATACAGCCCGAAGGGTTCGTAGCAAAAGGCTAAGATAGGAAAGTCTGCAAGTTGCTTAGATCCATTTATGGATTAAAGCAGGCATCCCGCTCATGGAACCAGAGGTTTGATCAAGCGATTAAGACATTTGGTTTTGAGCAGAACGTTGATGAACCTTGTGTTTATAAACGTATCAAGGATGGAAAAGTGGTCTTTCTGATACTCTATGTCGATGATATACTACTCATTGGGAATGATGTAGGGAATTTCTCATCGGTCAAGCTTTGGTTACACCAACAGTTTGACATGAAGGACTTGGGAGAAGCTAATTATATTCTAGGCATTCGTCTCTTCAGAGATCGAAAGAACAAAATGATAGCATTATCCCAAGCTTCATACATAGATAAAATAATTGACAAATATGTAATGCTAGAGGCAAAGAAAGGCTCACAACCTTCTATTGCCGGTCTAACTCTTTCATTGGATGACTGTCCCAAGACATCGGAAGAAAGAGAGCGTATGAGTAAGGTCCCTTATGCATCCGCTGTGGGTAGCCTTATGTACGCTATGCTTTGCACTCGCCCGGACATATGTTTTGCAGTAGGAATGGTGAGTCGATATCAAGCGAATCCTGGAACCAAGCACTGGCAAGCAGTAAAGCATATACTCAAGTATCTTAAGAGAACGAGGGATTATATGCTAGTGTATTCTGGAGGGGACCTAACACCCGTAGGATACACGGACTCAGACTTCCAGACTTGCAAGGATTCGAGGAAATCGACATCTGGATCAGTGTTTTTACTCGGAGGAGGCGCCATTGTGTGGAGGAGCGTGAAGCAGGGCTGCACAGCTGACTCTACTATGGAGGCTGAGTATGTGGCTGCGGCTGAGGCATCTAAAGAAGCGGTTTGGCTCCGCAAGTTCTTTAGAGACCTTGAGGTCATTCCGGGTGTTGATAAGCCTATCACACTTTACTGTGATAATACAGGGGCTATTGCCAACACAAGGGAATCTCGGCACCACAAGAGGACCAAGCACATCGATCTGAGGTATCACATTATTAGAGGGCATGTGGAGACAAGACAAGTGGATGTATGTAAGATCGCGTCCGAGGACAACATCGCTGATCCCTTTACTAAGACTTTGGTAGCTAGAAGCTTTGAGAGGCATGTAGAGGCGATGGGGATGCGTAACATGGCACATCTGCTGGCTTAGGGCAAGTGGGAGATTGTTAGGAAATGCCCTAAGTATTAGAGACATTTTGATGTATTCATTTTGAACTGGATAATAAAATTATACAAAGAGGTTATTCATTACATTGCTATTTGTCCTCGTCTTATTTACATGTTAAAGTAAATGTAAGCAAATATGGCTCACTGACTGCTTGTGTTAAAACTATTGGAACGTTGCATGCAATGGACTTTTGTATGCGAGAAGACAATGTTCTAAAGTTAGCAGTCTAAACTATGGTCTGTAGTCTATGGGGTTAGACCGAGCATCTAACTCATGTTAAGACTATTATGTTGTCTAAAGCCTTAGAGGGGATGGTCTGTCTTGACTGTCTGGAGCTGGACTCCCAAGTAGAGACATGGATATGTTGCTTGGTGGTGACATATTAGACCGGGACTAAAGCGTGATTGATCTACGTAGTCCGCTATGAGTGGATCAATCTGCTTTTGACGTTCATTGTGCAATAACCTTAATCCTGAGTAAATGAACTACTTCATATATATGACTTGTGTACTTTGATGTTCCAATGGCTAAAGCGTCTCAGAGGTAGTAAGCTTATAGACCGGTTCGTTGGGTGCATGACTTGTATACGATGAAGGGTTTGTTTGCAGATATCGGAATCATAGCTTTGAGGAGTTAAAGGTATCCTTTTAAAGGCATTATACTGAATGTGAAAATGGACAAGGCCTTGGGTCGTCTGCTGGGCGGATGACTTCTTATTCACATGTGGTGAATAATCATTTTCTTGATTCGGTAGTATAATGGAACTTTAAGATAGCCTGATCAGTAGGATTAAACGGACTTTGACCTAAGGCTGATCATGGATATCATATGAGGGTTTTGCATATATGACAAGGTCATTGGATGGTAGCTCGTCACAGGCTTACGTAATACGGTATATAATTGGGAGTTCAGTTTCAGGTTTATAGTGGTGTGACTCTGAAATTAGTGATCATATGATTGAGTTGTTCGGTACAGAATGATGATCATATGGAATAACGGGAGCCCGATTATATATGTCCAATCAGTCCCTCTACTAGCTCCACATAATTCCTTAACGTTTGGCAAATTGATTTGTGTATGCTATTGGCTAGTTTATTATGCATGGATGGTGATGACACAGGATTAGGATGGTAGACAAGATTCTCTCCGGTTGGATTCAGATTTTGTTTTGGATAATAGAGTACACAATTATTCGAACTCCAAATAAAGTTGCCATGATTTTATTTGAGATTGGATTGGAGTTGTAGAAAATTATCCATGAGAACAAGAATATGAAACACAACCGTTTTGTGGAATTTGAAATTTGAAATTTGAAATTTGAAATTTGAATTTTGAATTTGAAATTTGAATTTGAAATTTGAATTTGAAATTCGAATTTGAAATTTGAATTTGAAATTTAAATTTGAAATTTGAAATTTGAATTTGAAATTTGAATTTGAAATTTGAAATTCAAATTTTGAATCACAGTCCAAGTAGGATTCGAATTTGTTGTGGAAAATCCACAAGGTTTGAAATTCGAATTTGAGTTGGATTTGGAGAGGATAATCTTGTTAGAATCCTACTTGAATTTTGAATCAAAATCTCAACAAAAGTGGGCGAAATTTTTGAGGATAATCCTCAATGGAAAATTCGGTTTTTGTAGATAAGATTCAAGGGAAAATTCAAGTTTCAATCCTAGTTGAATTTGGATTCTCTCCCTCCCTAAAAGTGGCCGAAATTTTGGAGGCTTTACCCTAGGAAATTCAGTTATTTTTGGATAAGGTTGAGATGAGATTTAGCTTGAAAAATCCTAGTGGAATTTTGATTCTTCCTTATCCTAAAAGTGGCCGAAAATTTGGAGAAGATTTTCTCCTAAAGATTTCGGATTTTTTGGTTGAAAAAGGGAGATAAAATTCTAGTTAAAATCTTGTTGAGATTTGGATTGGATCTATCCTAAGAAAACCGAATTTTTAGTGGAGATTCTCCCTTGGAAAAATTCAGATTTTATGGGTTTGGATAAGGGAAAATATCTTTTCCTAATCCAATTCAAATTCAGAGATTCACCTCATGCAGGTCTATAAATAGAGGACCTACCACTCCAGTTCTCTCAGACCACAGACTCTCAGGTGAGCAGGCTTATTGTTGCACAGCTCATCGTGACAATAAAGTTCTTTAGAGATCTGGGTGGTCGGAAGAAGACTAGCAGTGCTAGCATACCGATCGAGGTTCAGAGTGC
This sequence comes from Antiaris toxicaria, assembly GCA_035233585.1. NCBI lineage: Eukaryota > Viridiplantae > Streptophyta > Magnoliopsida > Rosales > Moraceae > Antiaris > Antiaris toxicaria. The sequence continues at coordinate 99,526,835 of CP141156.1, read as the reverse complement.
CCACACACTCAGCCATTCGGGAATTGGAGAATAGTAGAGAAGGCTAGTTGGTTGAAGCCTCCGGTCATTCTCCTCCTGCATATTGGCGTCCTTACGGTATGAGTTTTAATTGTTGTTGATTTATTGTATATGGCATCATGAGATATTTAACGATCTAAAATTTTTTATTGTTCCGCTGCGCTACTCTGATACGTTTTTACCGGTTTATTTTCCTACAAATGTAAGATATTTATTATAATAAATGTCTTACGATAGTATAGTTTTCAAGTTTTAAAATAGTTAAAAAAAAAGTTTAAAATTTTTTTTTATATACACATTACAATGGGAAAGTTAAAATGATAAGATTTTAAAGTACATTATAGTTAAAGTAAGTATGTTGAATAAAAGAAAGTAAGTTAAAAGTAAGTTCAGGCAAACCATGAGGTGGTAAGCTATCGCAGTTGGCTTCAGAGCTCGACCGTGATAGTGCTGTTTAACCTCCACGCAGTTAGGGTGCCACATGTGGTATCAGAGCAGGTTGACCATATCCTACCTGGTACAATGCACATCCTATTCATCAATCCAAGTAAATTAGTTTTATTTTGAGTTAGTAAATGTTTATTTAATGAGAATAAACATTTTATAGGGATAAGATAACGAGTTCCGAGACGAGGATTTCTGCTTGAACTATACAGACTTTCAGGGCCAGTCGTCCACCAAGTCTCGAGGGCAGACAGAACTCTAGCACTCCATTGGAATGCAGGATTGGTTTCACGCCATCAAGATGATTCTCTAGCTGTGCACCATTAATCAGGATAACTGGGTCCTATTGGCTGTTAGCACCCTTCGGGGAAATGTTCTTGTGTACTAGGATTCTTGTGACTAGGATGAGCGTGTAACTGGACTAAGTTTCGCCATACCATAATTGAGCGATTCTCTTGGAGGAGTCTAGCATCAGCCTCAGTTCCTCATGGGCAATCAGGGAAGTGACACCACCTACATTCTCTAAAGTCACGAATGCAGGGGAGTTTGTTCCTCGGACCAAGAGATGGCAGATGACGTCTGGTGGCACAGTCCTAAAGTATGCTGCATACTTCGAGGAACTAATGTGGAGCTAGGACAGTACTTGACGCAAATGAGCAAAGGTAGGCTCTAGAGGAAGTTCAGACCATAGGCAGCTGTGGTAAAGCAAGTAATATTACTAACTATTCCAAAAGTCTGTGAATCGCGATCGATGATCAACCAAGAGCCACTCTATGAACATTTCTACTAGATGAAACTATTGGAATGTAAGACTTCAACCGACCCCCTTGAAATGGAAGAATGACATTCTTCACTGCACTTGATATTTGACTCATCTTAGCAAAGGATGCTAGATCCGAATAAGGAGAACGTAACAACTATGAAGATGAAATGAAAGCCAAGTGCTCCTACTTGTCCTAATTTTTGAGGATTAAAATTTTATAAGAAAAGGTGAATGTCACAGCCAAGAAATTTCATCGTTCTTGAGAAATATATACAGTATATGTATACAATGATTTTCACATTTAAAAATGTGAAATATATGATTTAATATTATTTAGTACGCAATAAAATATTCTAACAATGTTAAAGGAAAGGGATTCGGTGATAAGAAATTTTACCAGATCGAAATAGGACAAACGGTGCCCTTTCAGTATCAAAAAACCTGGAGGGATACCTATTGTTAACCAAGGATAGGGAAATGACAAAATACTTACAGCCGTGATTTTAAGCCAAACAGAAGTGAATTAAGATAAACCGATCACATCGACGGCCTCAACAATCCACCAGTGTGATTTCTAAAAAGTTTCATTCGATTTGACTTTTGGTCAACTGTTGACTGAAAAGCAATGAATGATGTCACCATGTGATGTAATGAATGAGAATGAGTAAATTTGAGTGGAAAGAAATAGGATGATCGAAGGGCTTGGGTTTAAAGGAAGCTTGATCGAAAGGGCCAAAAAGTGGCCAAAATTACAAGCAACCTTTGAAGAAAATTTGGGAAAATTAGAAGGATTAGAGTCAGTTGATGAAGGAAAATCAGCCACAGAAATTTAGTTATTACAAATCAACCCCTAAAAGTTACAAAAAGGTCCCTTAAAACTTGCTAAATTGTCCCCAAGAAAATTACCATTTGGTCCCTTTCTTTTTGGCTGATAAAGGCATGGTTCTTGGCTAGAAAAAAACAGTAAAAACAGCAGCCAAAAAACTCAATTTTGCTGCCACTGTTCTGCCGTGCAATTCCACCACTACCAAGCCAAAGTTTGCTTCAAATTTTCAAGCCAAGCTTGCTAAAAACTCACCCGAAACTCAAGTTATTCATTGTTGTGAGGTAAGTTTCAATATTTCCAAATATTTCTTAAGCTTTTGGTGAGGAAACCGTAGCCGAGCATGTGCTGTTTGGGCTAAAAATTTTAAGTTGACAATCGATTTGTTTGTGTTCTAGAAAGCTAGGGTAATCCATGTTTGAGTTAGAGAAAGAAATGGAAGCTTAAAAAATAGATTTTGTGCATTGATGTTAATGGAAAATCCATCGAAAGCATGTGGGTTAGTGTTAAAAATTTTAAGTTGATAGTTTGATTGGTTTATGCTTTACAAGGTTGAGTTAGCATGTAAATGAAATAAAGAATGAAATAGAAGCTTGAAAACAAACTTTTGATGCCTTGTTTTAAGAGAAAACCATGGGTTTTCTTGTGGAATGAGGAACCAAAGTTTAAGCTTGAATGTTGATAGTTTGACGATTCAAAAATATTGTAGTGGCATGTGAATGAGTTTGGAAGAAATCGAAAGCTCGGAAACAAATTTTTATGCAAGTTTTCCAGAAAAATCCCTAAGATTTATGTGGGAATGATTAATGAAATTTCAAGCTTGATCTTTGATAGATTATTGATTTAAAAAGTTTGAATACGGCATGTGGATTGTTAGGGAGTGTAAAAACCGAGAAATTTTATCATTCTCAAAAAATCGGCATGCAATGATTTTATGTGTGTACGCACGTGTGTCACACACAGTATCAAAAAATTGGTCAAGATGACCTTTTCTTGATATAAAACTGATGTATTTAGAGTCAGTATGCTCAAATTAGTCAATTGAGCATAAAATGTAACTTTTGACCCGCAGATATATAGTGTCAAGAAATTGGTCAAGATGATCTTTTCTTAAAATAAAACTAATATTTTTAGAATCAGCATGCTCAAATTTGTCAATTGAGCACAAGAAGTAATTTTTGACCGGGAAATCATAGTACCAGAAAACTGGTCGAGATGACCTTGAATGAATGTAAAACTGACATATTTGGGTTCATACGCCCAAATTAGTCAGTATAGCATATGCTAAAATTTTCACACAAAAAAAAAAAAGAAGTATGTATAAAAGTAGAAAAGATCGGGTCTTTATTCAAAAAGTCCCTCATTTTTCATTTTCTCTCTCTCTTCACCCACCACCGTGAGTGAACAGTAATTGCGAATCAAAAATGGTGTTCGTTTTTTACCCTGCCAGTCTCATTAGAAAGCTCTCGTTGAGTTGAGTCCAACGGTGATGGAACTGCCGTCAGAGGATGCTGCATGTGCCGTCCGAAGCCACCGGAGTGTGGGGAATTTCCCGACGTTGTATCTTCACCGTCCGACCTCCGATCGAAGTGATTTCAGTCCCAATAGATTTGTGGTGAAGAGAAGAACAAAATCCATGCCTTGTTTCACCTCAACAACCACTGGATCACACCGCTGAAGCTTCACCGTCGCTGCCACAATGCCGCCGTGGAACTCATTTTCATGAATCGACCCCGGGACGATGGAGATTGAACATCGCCACTATCGCGTGCCATGGGAGAGGTGTTTCCAGACAATGGGAGCTCCGATTTGGTAAATTGACAATAGAAATGGGTTCCTCTCGTCGAGATTTACAAATTGGTACTTATCTTGACCTACGCCACCGCCGGTCAATGCCTATCAGTGGCGGGTCAACACCGATCAACAACAGTCAACAGTGATAAGACCCCAAATTTTGAAGGATGGCCCTCTGGCCTATTTTTGACATTCTAGACACGTCCACGGCATCAGATTTGCTAAACTGAATTTCAAATGTGAAGAACGGTGAATTAAAGTTTGCGTGCGTGAGATCGAACGGCCCCTTTGATCGCTGATAGGAGTCAACAAACCCCTTGGATATCATTAAATGACTTCGGTAGTGATGTCGACTACTTTCATTCCTCAATTTATTAATTGGAATTATATGTTAATGACAAATTATTGGTATGAGAAATGGTCGGATAAGGAAATGTGTGAAATGTGAAGATTTTTACATAAAAAGTTTGAGTTTTTACATAAAAAATTGGGCCTCTAGTTTAGTATGTGGTAGATTAGAATTAGTTAGAAGGTTTTGGGGCATTTCCTAAACGTCGGGAACCCAAAAATTAAGCGAAAATGCTGCTGAAATTTCTAAAATGGCGCAAAGGGTTATTTTAGGAAACGTGGGGTAAAAAAAAATATGGTTAGGGTGGAAACCCAAGCCCTTTCCGTGACCTAGGCCTGGGAAAGAAGGATGAACATTTTGAGGATTAGAAAACCACCCATTCGAAATCTCGAAATGTAAGAAAACGAAGAAAAATGACCCCTATGTCGGAATAGTACCACCCGAGGGACGGGTTTGAACTAAGTATGAAAATTAGGGCAATTAAAACAGTAAAGATCTGATAAAGACTAGAAAGTTGATTTTATGATTTTTGGGCTTAGAAAATCTAGTCTAAGCATTAAAATGAAAATAATACGGCCCAAAAGCCCATCAGGGGTAAAATGGTCATTTTGACCAAAAATTTTAGGAATGATAGAAAAGGGCCCTAATTGACTTAGAATGGCTTAATTAAGATTCTAAGGGCCAAAATCAAGTTGTAAATAAAAAAAAAGTAAGGTTATGATGAAAAATCTCGTTAGGGGCAAAATGGTAATTTTGTCAAAAGTTAGCAGAAAAGTTGTAAATGGGATATTAGACCCCTAAGTTCATGATTAGGAAATGAAACGTAGAATTTTTATGTTTTACTAAGCTTTATGTTTGAAATGTGAATTGAAAATAATCGTTATTATTTCGATTATAGGGACTTGCTCCAGACACGATGAAGGAACGTCTACGAACCAAGAAAGTAAGAAAGGAGATACGAGTATATGTATCTGTAAGTTCAAGTATTTCATTGACTACAACATGAATTGACTGGTCATGTTTATGTCTTCTATGTGTAGTATGTAAGTTCGAATATGTGATTTGTCTGTAACATAAACTGATATGTTATGTCTATGTTTATGTGTTATATGAAAATTATGTATGTGAGTGCTATATACACTAAAGTGTGACTAACATAATGCACACTATGAAAACTATGTTCAAAAAGAAATGATTTATGAAATGCATATGAAAGAAAAGAAATGAATGAAAGGAAGAAAGAAATAATGAAGGAAAGAAAGAAAGGAATGTAAAGGGTTCCAAACCAAGGGCAATGGGATTGTCACCTGGTTGGTACCAAATGAAAGAATGAAAAGATAAAGTAAAGAAAGAGAAAGACAAGCAAGATAATAAGGCTGAAGAGTTAAATGTTGGCGTACCGGCCTCCTACAAGGTGAGTTTTCAAAGAATGGCTATCCAATCTGATGGGGATACTATCCCGACGGCATGGAAGTTTGACGTTAAAGTTCGACTATGAGGTTGGTTAGTAGGCAACTCATCCTCCCCTTATTGGTCTGCGTGTATCAGGTACGACCATCGAATGGGGCCTACAAGTGAAAGTAAAGTAAAGATATGAAAAGAATGAAATGTTAAGAAAGAAAGAACAATGATAATAAGAACAAAAGGACGGAAGAAAAATAAGCAAGCACAACGTGATTAACATTCGTTGTTATGCATATGTTATGTTATGCATAAGTTGATATGCATAAGTCAGTCATACAATGTTAAGTATGCTTTATGTTATGTTAAGTATGTTATGTTTAAGTATGAATGTTTTAAGCAATGGATGATATGTGTATGCAATGTTTTGTATGTATGTTAAGTATGTTGAAGTATGCGACAAGTATGATTATGATGTAAAGTATATTCAAGTATGTACATGTATGTTTACAATGTTATGTACGTTAAGTATGAAGTTTAAAGTGATGTATGATATATGTTATGCAAATGTTCTGATGCCACAATTGGTATCAGATATGCTCTATCGTATATGGTATATGTTCTTATATGTCATGTATGTATGTTTAAACTTACTAAGCAATTAGCTCACAAGTTTGTTCATGTTGTAGGTAAGCAACCTACACAATAAAAAAAAACAAGTGATGGATGACGAATGAGATCTATATGTGCCAAGGGACTGGGCGAGGGTTATGGTGCTACTATGAGTTTTCTATTGAGCTGTTTGAAAGAATGCAAAGTTAAATGAATGTTGAAACAAAATGTTTATGATGTAATAAAGTTTAAATTACGTAAGATCTTTATGTAGTAATGATTTACGATGGAACGGTTTCAAATAAGAAACGTCCAGTCTAAAAAAAAAAATTTTATGTGTTAAGTAACAAAGTTAAAATGACAATGTTTAAAGGTGTAAAAGTAAGTAAATTTAAGTTTGTTGACGGTGACCCAACGAGGCTATGTTCCATCACGGTTGCCAAAAGAGCGTGACAGTGACGGTAACGTGTGACCTCCAAAGTTGGGGACGCGACAAGGAGAATTTAGAAGCTTGAAACAAAGTTTTAAGCATGAAAATTTAGTAAAAACCGTGGGGTTAACATGTAATGAAATGTGATTTTTGTGAGGAAAACGTGAGATTGAAATGTGGAAAAAAACCAAGGGTTAGATTGAAAGAAAATGAACCGAAATGTCGTTAGAAACGACTAAGTTTCGTGGAGATTTTTGTAGGAAAATAAATCGATAAAAACGTATCAGAGTGGCCCAGCGGAACAATAAAAATTTTTTAGATTGTTAAATATCTCATGATGCCATATACAATAAACCAACAACAATTAAAACTCATACCTCAAGGACGCCAATCTGCAGGAGGAGAATGACCGGAGGCTTTAACCAACTAGCCTTCTCTACTATTCTCCAATTCCCGAATGGCTGAGTGTGTGGGCACTCTAAACCTCTATTGGTATGCTAGCACTGCTAGTCTTCTTCTGACCACCCAGATCTCTAAAAAACTTATTGTCACGATGAGCTATGCAACAATAAGCCTGCTCACCTGAGAGTCTGTGGTCTTAGAGAACTGGAGTGGCAGGACCTCTATTTATAGACCTGCATGAGGTGATTCTCTGAATTCGAATTGGACTAGGAAAAGATATTCTCCCTTATCCATAACCAAAAAATCTGAATTTTTCCATAGGAAAATCCAACAATAAAATTCGGTTTTCTTAGGATAAATCCAATCCAAATCTAAACAAGATTTTAACTAGAATTTTATCTCCCTTTTTCAACCAAAAAATATGAAATTTCCTAGGAGAAAATCTTCTCCAAATATTCGGCCACTTTTAGGATAAGGAAGAATCAAAATTCCACTAGGATTTTCAAGCTTGAATCTTATCTCAACCTTATCCAAAATAACCGAATTTTTCTAGGAGATTATCTCCAAAATTTCGGCCACTTTTCAGGGAGGAGAGAATCCAAATTCAACTGGGATTGAAACTTGAATTTTTTCCTTGAATCTTATCCACAAAAACCGAAATTCCATTGAGGATTATCCTCAAAATTTCGTCTATAGTTTGTTGGGATTTGGATTCAAAATTCAAGTAGGATTCTAACAAGATTATCCTGTCCAAATCCAACTCAAATTCGAATTTCAAACCTTGTGGATTTTCCACAACAAATTCGAATCCCACTTGGACTGTGATTCAAAATTTAGATTTCAAATTTCAAATTCGAATTTCAAATTCAAATTTCAAATTTCAAATTTCAAATTTAAATTTCAAATTCAAATTTCAAATTCAAATTTCAAATTTCAAATTTCAAATTTCAAATTTCAAATTTCAAAATCCACAAAACGGTTGTGTTTCAAATTCTTGTTCTCATGGATAATTTTCTACAACTCCAATCCAATCTCAAATAAAATCATGGCAACTTTATTTGGAGTTCGAATAATTGTGTACTCTATCATCCAAAACAAAATCTGAATCCAACCGGAGAGAATCTTGTCTACCATCCTAATCCTGTGTCATCACCATCCATGCATAATAAACTAGCCAATAGCATACACAAATCACCAAACGTTAAGGAATTATGTGGAGCTAGTAGAGGGACTGATTGGACATATATAATCAGGCTCCCGTGATTCCATATGATCATCATTCTTTATCGAACAACTCAATCATATGATCACTCGTTTCAGAGTCACACTACTATAAACCTGAAACTGAACTCCCAATTATATACCGTATTACGTAAGCCTGTGACGAGCTACTATCCAATGACCTTGTCATATATGCAAAACCCTCATATGATATCCATGATCAGCCTTAGGTCAAAGTCCGTTTAATCCTACTGATCAGGCTATCTTAAAGTTCCATTATACTACCGAATTAAGAAAATGATTATTCACCATATGTGAATAAGAAGTCATCCGCCCAGCAGACGACCCAAGGCCTTGTCCATTTTCACATTCAGTATAATGACTTTAAGAGGATACCTTTAACTCCTTAGAGCTATGATTCCGATATCTGCAAACAAACCCTTCATCATATACAAGTCATGCACCCAACGAACCGGTCTATAAGCTTACTACCTCTGAGACGCTTTAGCCATTGGAACATCAAAGTACACAAGTCATATACATGAAGTAGTTCATTTACTCAGGATTAAGGTTATTGCATAATGAACATTAAAAAGCAGATTGATCCACTCATAGCGGACTACGTAGATCAATCACGCTTTAGTCCCGGTCTAATATGTCACCACCAAGCAACATATCTATGTCTCTACTTGGGAGTCCAGCTCCAGACAGTCAAGACAAACCGTCCCCTCCAACGCTTTAGACAACATAATAGTCTTAACATGAGTTAGATGTTCGGTCTAACCCCATAGACTACAGACCATAGTTTAGACCGCTAATTTAGAACATTGTCTTCTCGCATATAAAAATCCATTGCATGCAACGTTCTAACAGTTTTAACACAAGCAGTCAGTGAGCCATATTTGCTTATATTTACTTTAACATGTAAATAAGATGAGGACAGATAGCAATGTAATGAATAAGCTCTATATATAATTTTATTATCCAGTTCAAAATGAATACATCAAAATGTCTCTAATACTTACGGCATTTCCTAACAATTTTTACGTAAAAAGTTTGTATTTTTACGTAAAAATTGGGCTTCTGGTATGTACGTGATAAGTTAGATGGTTTTAAGGCGTTACCTAAATGCTGGGAACCTAAAATTAAAGCCGAAATGCTACCGAAATTTTTAAAATGACGTGAAGGGAATTTTCGAAAACGAGTGGTAAAATATGGTCTGAGTTTAAAAAACCTAAGGCTCCTCGGTGATCTAGGCTGGGGAAAGGATGATACACATTTTCAATGCTAGTAAAACATCCATTTGGAGCTCCGAAACATAAGAAAAAGAGGATTAACAACCAAGGTTCGGAATAGTGCTACCTAAGGGTTGGTGAATAGTGAACCAAGAATTTGTAGCAATTAATGTTGTAAAAACATGTTAAGGTCTAAGAATGATTATTTTATGATTTTAGGGCATAGAAAATCCAGACAGAACGTTAAGGTGAAAATGTTACGGTCCAAAGACAAGTCAGGGGCAAGACAGTCAGTTTCACCAAAAATTTCAGAAATGTTAGAAAAGGACCGTTAGGGCCTTAGAATGACTTAGTTAAAATTCTAAAGACCAAAATTAAGTTTTAAGTCAATGAAAAGTAGATTTAAGAAGAAGAAATCCTATTAGGGACAAATTGGTCATTTTGGTCAAAAATTTGGGAAATTATCAAAACGAACTGTTAGGGCTTTAAACAGGATTCCAAGGCTCTATTTAGGATTTTAAAGGCCAAAAGTAATGTTTAAGTGAAAAAAATCCTGCTAAGGGCAAAATGGTAATTTTACCAAAAGTTTAGGACACAATGGTCATTTTTCTAAAAGTTAGCAGAAAAGTGAAAAATGGGGTTAATTAAGGTTTTCATGGCCAAATCAAGATTTAAGTATAACAAAAGTAAGAAAAGTCCACTACACACAAAATGGTCATTTTGTCAAAACTTGAGGACAAAATGGTTATTTTGTAAAAAGTTAGCAGAAACACCCTAAGTTCATAATTAGGAAGTTAAATGTAGAATTTTTACGTTTTATTAAGTTTTACATATGAAATAAGTAATGAAAATAACCACGATTATTTTGGTTATAGGGACTCGATCCAGATGGGACGAAAGAACGTCTACGGATCTAGAAAGCGAAAAGGGAGATACTAACAAAGTATCTGTAAATTCAAACATATCCTTGGCTGGGACATCAATTGACTGCTATGTGTATGTCTATGTGTCATGTCTAAGTCAGACATGAGTTGACTTGATATGTCTATGTGTTTTATATTGTAAGTACAGACAGTTACCTATCTACCCCCGAACTGATTGCTGTATGTCTATTTAATGACAATATGCCGTGACATGATTGTTATGGAATGCTTATGAAAAAAGTGTTTCAAGAAATGACAAGAAAAGTTTATGGCTTTGCACATTATGGAAATTGTGCAATTGTGACATGACATTTTAGCATGTTCATTGAGTCAGAAGAATGACAAGTTAAAGTAATGAAAGTTAAAAATAAGCATGATATTATGACCGAAACTTTAAACGTTGGTGTACCAGCCTTCAAAGGTAAGATTTCATGTTTATGGCTTCCAATCTGATGAGGTGCGTCTCGTGTATGGAAGTTTAAATTTCAAGTTACATTAAGGTACAACCATCAATGGGGCTCACAAGTGAAACTAAAGTAAAGTAAAGAAAAGAAAATAATAGTATGACATGAAAGAAAGAAAGAACAATGATAAAAAAATAAGCAAGTGTAATATGCTCTAACACCATGTTTGATGATATGTGCTATGTTCCACGTTAAGTATGTTCATAATGTTAAGTATATTCAAGATGTTAAAGTATGTTAAATATGAAAGTATGTTCACGATGTTAAGTATGTTAAGTATGTTCTAGATATTAAAGTATGTTAAGTATGTTAAGTATATTCAAGATATTAAAGTATGTTAAATATTAAAGTATGTTCATGATGTTAAGTATGTTAAGTATGTTTACGATGTTAAAGTATGTTAAGTATGAATTTTAAGTAATGTACATTATATGTTATGTTAATGCTCGTACTATATGGTATGAGTAATTATAAGTCATGTATGAATGTTTGAACTAACTAAGCAATTAGCTCATGAGTTTGTTCATATTGCAGGTAAGCAACTTGCAAGCCAATAGACGAGATGATAGATAATGAGTGGGATCTACATGTGCCAAGGGACTGGGTGAGAGTTATGGTTCTGCTACAAGTCTTTCATTGAGCAGTATTCAAAGGGATGTTGAAGTGATGTTTTATGATGTAAATTAAGTCATGACAATGTAAGATATTTATTATAATAAATGTTTTATGATGGTACAGTTTTTAAGTTTTATGTGGTGCCCCCGAATCCAACCATGCGAAACTGTCATGACCCATCTCTGTTGCTGACCAAGACAACCCGTGTGTCGAATCTGGATCACCATTTAAAACTCTTTTTCTCTCAACTCTTATTTTTCAGGGCCCAAAATTTCACCCATAATTTTTTTTCATTTTTTAATACATACTTTTCTTAAAAGAAAGCTAAGTATGAAAGCCATGTAAAGTATAATACTAACTTTTAGTTGTCTTTTTGAGTACGACCTAATTTACGACATACAATATACATATACTGTGCTTTTCAACATACATTCTCTACAATTCGCTAACTTATCGCTCAGTGGAAGACTGGTAGTAGGACCAAAATCTACAGCGGATTCCCTATCCCATTGACACGTGTACGTTCTGCTGCCATCCATGTAGTCTACTGGACAGGTTCTTACCGTAATATGAATAAACTGATGAGCTAACAGGCTCAGTAAGTTCAAACATATTTAGTAAGAATCACATAGATTCAAAAACATCAAAAACACAATTTTCTATGAATAGTATTATTTATACTATTCATTTATGAATAGTACTATTTATCATAAATAGTAACTCTGACATTTGATTGATGAATAGTAACTATTACCCTAACCAGTTACTATTCACATTACTCTAACCGATTACTATTCAAATTACCCTAATTGGTTATTATTCACATTACCCTAACCGAGTTCACTACACTTAGTGTTAGTGTCGGTTATGCTCAGTTATGACTTTCATCACATTATTGACTATTCTCTCTATTTGTATTTTAGTGTTGAGCTTATTGTGACAGTTTCGATAGTTTATTTTGCACGCTGACTGGGAAGGGCTAGGGAGCGACCCTAGAGCTTCTTCCTCTCCAGTCCTCGTCGCTCGTAGCGATTATTATATCCCTGAAAGACCTGTAAAACCTCCACCACAACGTTGGAGGGGCGGTACGCCTTAAATGGCTTTCTTACCATCTTTCAATTATAATTTTGACCAAGTAACATTAATCATCACCTCAAGGTCATTAACTTCCATCGCCCGTAGGCCTTAGATATTCTCTTTCTCTTATTGTGTGGGATGTGTTATACTAACTAATCCCCCAATATCCATAGGACTGAATGCCTAATGTACAACTAGTACATAACGAAATAATACAGTATTTCATGTTGCAGACATGAAAATGCTTGAACTTACCACCACTGCGATAATGTCCACTTCTGGAACTCCTCTATAGTTTTATCTCTGGTTTGGGTCCCTACAGATATAGTATTGTCTGTTAATACCTATTATTAATTATCACTTCAGATATATATTCATTTCACTTAACAATTCAACATATTTCAACTTTATTTGTGGTACACGGCCTACAACACGCCTGTGTACCTCTTGGGTTCACTCTACACGGCCATGTTTAAAAGTACATGCTCGTGTACTATTTAAACTCTAGATTTTTGACTCTAAAATCTTTATTTTGGATTCTAGAATTTTATTTAAGACATTCTAGATCCTTTACGGTCCTTTTTGAGCCTTTCAGAAATTTTTGGTCAAAATGACCATTTTGCCCCTAACGGGTCTCGGGACCGTACTATTCTGTTCTATCATTTTTTTTTTGAATTTTCTAAGCCCAAATATCACAAAATAATATTCACTAGGCTTCTGTATCATTTTACAATTTTATTTGCTATAAAATCACAATTATTCGTTTTCTGACCCTCGGTTACTATTCATCTGTCACCTAGGGTCATTTCCCGTTTTTCTAGCGTTTCGGAACTTCAAATGGGTGTTTCACTACTTTTGAAACGTTTTTCATTCCGTCTCCGAGCCTCGGTTCTTGAGGGGCTCGGGTTTCCTATCCTGATCTAATTTTTCTCCCTCATTTCGTAAAATATCCCTAATGTGCTTTTTTCCCCGTTTTAGGTATTTTGGTCATTAAGGATCGGTTCACTGTTTCTCTTGGGTTGGTTTTCCATTTTCAATCCTAACCCACCGAGGGATCTCGGTTTCCTTTCCGAGTTTATTATTTTTATCCCTCGTTTCCCAAAATGCCCTTCTGCCGATTTAGAAATTTCGGCAGCATTTCCGCTTGTATTTTAAGGTTTTCTCAGTGTTAGGTACGCCTCAGAACCTTTGTACCTACCACGTATTATACCAAAGGCCTATTTTATATAAAGTTATCAAACTTTGTATAAAAATTTTCCACATTAAACAACATTTAAAGTTCAACACAAATCATCAATTTTTCCCACTTATAGCCTCGGTTTCTCATGATAAACAACACCAAATATTTTTCATCACATTAACAATTATCATATCACTCTTAGGTTTTCAAATGTACATATCAACTGTGACGTTCCGCCCTTCAGACAAGACTAACAATACTAGCATAGTTGAGCCTTAGAGTCTACTATGATAGACTGTCACCTCATTGGGTCATCGGCAACTTACTTTTAACTTATTCTGATACCACCTGTGATGGCACGTCCCATAGCTACCTCAACTTTAAACTTACTTTCTTTAACATACTTATTTTAACTTCCCATTTTATCGTGAAAACGAGGAATAAATTTTTTTTTTCTTAACTTCTTAAACTTGAAAAATTGTGTCATCATAAAACATTTACTATAGTAAACATTTTACATAATTTAAACTTTGTTATTGCATAAACATTTCGTTTCAATACTCTTATTAAACAGCTCAGCTGAATATTTATAGTAGTACCATAACCCTCGCCCAGTCCCTTGGCACATGTAGATCTCATTCGTCATCCATCGCTTGTCTTATCGTCATGTAGGATGCTTACCTGCAACATAAACAAACTTGTGAGTGACAGGCTCAGTAATTTCAAACATACATTCATGACATATAAGAACTTGTACCTTTTGTATAGAGCATATCTGATACCAACTGTGGCATCTGAACATTAACATAACATATATCATACATTACTTTCAACTTCATACTTAAAATATTCTAACAGTGAGAACAAACTTCCATACCCTTTAACATAACATAATTTAAACATAGCATACATAATGTATGCTTAGCATCTCAAGCATAACATACTTAATTACTTAACATCATACAAAACATTGTATACACATATCAAGTTAAACATAGCATACTTAATTTATGCTTAAACATCACAAATATACTTAAGATTCTTAAGACTAACTTATGCATATCAATTTATGCATATCATAACAATACATGCATGTTAGTCTCATTATACTTGTTTACTTTTCATTCATTTATTTTCATTATTCTTTTGTTCTTTCTTTCTTTCATGTCATTCTTTTCTTTTCTTAGCTTTTCTTAACTTTTCTTTACTTTACTTTTTCTTCTTTTCTGTTCTTTTTTCTCTTTATCTTTCCTTTCTTTATCTTTCACTTGTGGGCCCATGGTTGAATGTACCTAATGAGCGCAGACCAATGGGGGAAAGGTGGAGCGACCCACCCATCAACCCCAAGGTCAATCTTTACATTACCACACTTAGGGTAGCACATTAAGCCATTAACTACCACACTTGGGGTAGCACCACACACTGGGGTGGAGGCTATCTTTAAACCTCACACTGAGGAGGCCGATACGCCAACTTTACATTTTCAGTCTTATTATCTTGCTTATATTTATCTTTCTTTACTTTAGCCTTTTAGTTCGTTCATTCATTCATTCTTTCTTTCTTTCTTTCATTTTCTTTTCTTTCTTTCTCTCGTTTATTTCTTTTCTTTCTTGCTTTCGTTTCTTTTCCTTTCTTTCTTTCATTTATTCTCTTTCATAAGCATGTCACAAATCAATTCTTTCTTTTGTTCATTTCTTTTCTTTCATTTGCGTTTCATAAATCATTCTTTCTTAACGTAATTTTTATAGTGTGGATTATGTTAGTCACACTTTAGTGCATATAACATTCACATACATAAATTTCATATAACACTTAAACATAGACCTAACATAACATATCAATTCATGTTGCAGACAAATAAATGCTTGAACTTACCACATATCATACTTAGACATAATAGTCTATTCATGTTGTAGTCAATTAAATGCTTGAACTTACAAATACTTTGCTAGCATGTCTTTCCTTGCTTCCTTGGTCCGTAGACGTCTCTTCATCGCGTCTGTACCAAATCCCTATAACCAAAATAATCATGGTTATTTTCTATACTTATTTCATACATAAAACTTAATAAAACATAAAAATTCTACGTTTCATTTCTTGATCATAAACTTAGGGGTCTAGTATCTTATTTTCCACTTTTCTACTAACTTTTGGCAAAATTACTATTTTGCCCTTAATGTGATTTTTCATCGTAACCTTACTTTTCTTTGATTTACGACTTAATTTTGGCCCTGGGAATCTTAATAAAGCCATTTTAAATCCATTAGAGCCTTTTTTTATCATTCCTGAAATTTTCGATCAAAATAACCGCTTTGCCCTTGACGGGTCTTTAGGCCATATAATTTTTATTTTAATGATTAGACTGGATTTTCTAAACCTAAAAAATCATGAAATCATTTTTCTTAAGCCTTTTTCGAGATTTTTCAACATTAATTACCGAAATGCTCGGATCACTATTCACCAACCCTCGGGTGGCACTATTCCAACCCTTGGTCGTTAATCCTTTATTTTTCGGGCCTAGGTCACCGAGAGGGCTCGGGTTTCCATCCCGGCCACATTTTTCCCTTCGGTTCTTGAAATATCCCTTTGTGCTGTTTTTAAAATTTCGACAACATTTCTGCTTAATTTTTGGGTTCCCGGCGTTTAGGAAACGCCTCGAAACCATCTAACATATTTCTATTCTAGCACGTAATATACCAGAGGCCTATATTTTTACGTGAAACTCAACTTTTACGTAAAAATCTTTGCATTTTACATATTTCTTATTTGACTATTTTTCATACACATAGTCCATTTTTCTTACAATTTCACATGTAAAAGTACATAATTAATACATAATCATTCCAAAATAATATATAAGGAATGAAGGACTGAAATCACTATCGAAATCATCCCATTGATGATCGAACGGACCGTTCGGTCTCGCGTGCACAAACTTTGTTTCTCCGTTCTTCACTTTTGAAATTTCATCTTGAAATTCTGACGCCACAGACGTGTCCGGAACGTCGAAAATAGGCCAACGGGCCATTCTTCAATTTGTGGTCACCGGTCACCGTTGACCAACGTTGACTCACCGTTGACCAACGTTGACTCACCGTTGACTCACTGTTGACCGACGTTGACCAATGATGATGAGGAAAAAGGAGGCCACCATCTCGTAGATCTCATTGTGTGGAATCCATTGGTGGTGTTAATTTCACCAATTGAAACTCCTATCACCGGGAATTAACCCTCAAAAAACCGACGGTGGCGGCGAGCTTCAATCTCTGTTTTCCCGACTTTTTTGCCCAAAATTGATTTGGGGCTTTTGTTTCCCATGAAATTCTAAACATTTTGGTACCGGTAGTGTGACTCAACTCTGTCAGAAATGGCGAGTTTCACGACGGCGATGACGAAGCTTCGGGTGGCGCGATCCGGTGGTTGTTGAGGTGAAATGAGCTATGGGTTTTGTTTTCCTCTTCACCACGAAACTTTTGGGACTGGAATCACATTAATCAGACGTTGAATGGCGGAGAAACGGCGGTTTGAATTTGCTGGCAGCCGGCGGCTTCCTCCGGCCTCTGCTTCGTCGCGTCGGCACACCGCTGAACTCAGCTCGATGACAGCTTTCCAACAAGACCGGTGGTGTCGAAAACGGACACCATTTTTGATGGTCGGTTACTGTTCACCAATGGTGTGGGGGAGAAAGTGAGGGAATGTAAAAATTATGAGGGCCTTTTTACGAATTTCTGATTTTTCGCCCTTTATATACTTTTTCGTCCAAAATTTCAACATGGGCTATCCTGACTATTTTGGGCATACTGAATCCAAATATATCAGTTTTTTTTTTCATCTGGGGTCATCTTGACCAGTTTCCGGTACTGTGAATTCCCGGTCAAAAATTACATTTATGCTCAATTAACTAATTTAAGCATGCTAATAGGCTATACTGACTAATTTGGGCATGCTAAACCCAAATTTATTAGTTTCAACTTCATCTGAGATCATCTCGACCAGTTTTCCGGTACTACATGTTTCCCGATCAAAATTTATTTTTTGTGCTCAAATGACTAATTTGAGCATACTAAATCTAGTATATCAGTTTTATATCAAGAAAAGGCCATCTTGACTAATTTGTTGATACTGCGTATGACACACATGCGTACACACATAAAATCACTATATTTTCACATTTTGAGCATGAAATTCATCATGTACATTCTATGTACCAATTTTTTCGAGAATGATGAAATTTCTCGGTTGTCACATCAACATTAAAAACCTAACAAAATTTTGTTCCAACTCTAGCACTAAGCCACGGATTTTTCATGCTAAAGCACATAGGAAATTTTGCTCTCATTCCTAGGGTTTTTATTACACATTCCTCTTCATTTTTCAACATTAAAATTTTCTCATTTTCACCCAACATAAGCCACAGATTTTATGAGAAACAAACATAAAAACTTTCTTGTTCGTGTCTGCAACATGAAATACTCTGTTGATTTATTCTGTAGTAGATGTACACTAGATATAAAGTCTTGTAGACATTTGGGGATTAGTTTGAATAACATATCCCAGATAATGAGAATGAGTAAGACCTACGGGCAATGGAGGATAGTGACCTTGAGGTGATGATTAATATCACTTGGTCAAGATTATAAATTGAAAGATGGTAATGAAACCATTAAGGCGTACTGCCCCTCCAACATAGTGGTGGAGGTTTTTCTCAGATCCTACGAGGATATTAGGGCTATGGAGGCCGATGTTCTAAGGTCGCTCCTTATACCCTCACAGTCAGCGCGCTAATAAACATGGTACTGCCATAAACAGAGCTCTAAACTAGAAATCAAATAGAGAATGAACAATCAATAAAATGATAAAAATCATAGTTGAGCATAACCGAAGTACGCTAAGTATAGTGATTTCGGTTAGGGTTTGTGAATAGTAATCGGTTAGGCTGATGGGAATAGTATCCGGTTACAGTAATGTGAATAGTTACCCGTTAGGGTAAAGTGAATAGTAACCAGTTAGGGTTTGTGAATAGTAATCGGTTAGGCTGATGGGAATAGTATCCGGTTATAGTAATGTGAATAGTTACCCGTTAGGGTAAAGTGAATAGTAACCAGTTAGGGTAACTGTTACTATTCATCGATCAAAGGTCAAAGTTACTATTCATGTAAATAGTCATGAATAGTACTATTCATAGGAAATTGAGTTTTCAATGTTTTTGAATCCGTATGGTTCTTACTAAATATGTTTGAACTTACTGAGCCTGTTAGCTCACCAATTTGTTCATGTTGCAGGTAAGAAACCTGTCCAGTAAATTTCTAGATTGCAACAGGATGCGAACGTGTCAAGGGGATAGGGAACTCACCGTGGACTTGGTCCTACCATAAGTTTTTCACTGAGCTTTTTAAGTTAAAGAATTAAAGAGAATGTGTTTGGAAACAAAATATACAGTACATATATATCTATTATATGTTGTATATTATGTTGTACTTTATTAAGACATATAAAAGTTAGCATATTACATGGCTTTCTTACTTAGTTTTCTTAAGAGAAAGTATGTATTAAAGAAAAAAAATTATGGGCGAAATTTTGGCCCTGATAATTAAGTATTGTGAGAAAAAGAGTTTAAAACTGACGACCTGGATTCGGCACACGAGCCGTCTTGGTCGACCTTAGAGGTGATTCATGACGGTTGCGGGTGGTCGGAATTAGGGGGTGTCATATGGCAATTATGCTGCCTCCAGGGTCTGGAACTCTTTAAATTATTCTGTAGTTTTCTTAAGATTTTATCTTTTATGTTAGTGTGCATACAACACCTGACTACTAAATTTCTGTCATCTATATCACATAAACATTTTGAGTAAATTCATGCTGCAGACAGATAAATGTCTAAACTTACATGTAGTTTACTAGCGATTCCTTTCCTGAGTCAACTGGCTTCCTTAATTAGCCTTTTCGTTACTTTCCTATAACCGAAATAAATTGCGGTTATTTTTACTATTCACTTCATATCTAAAATACAGTGAAAGTATAAAATTTCTAATTGGAACTCCTAATTATTCATTTTGGGATTCATATTTTTAATTCTATAATTATTATACTACGTGAAATACTATTCCAGAAACACCAAATTTACATCATTTTTTTCTACACAAATATACAAGGATTTTTTTGAAGAAAACAACACCAAAAATGCTTTAAATTGGAAGCTAACCTTATGAACTTGTTTCCTTGGAACCTTGGCTAGGATTGGAAGTTAATTTTGGTGTAAAATTTTGAAAATTTTTAGCTTCGAATCCACTAAGGGGGCACGGATTTTTGGCTGCAAAAATGGCAAGAGTTTGGCCAAGTTTTCTCATTTTTTTCAAGTGAATTTTTAAACCTATTTATAGGCAAAAGCAAGGGACCTTTTAGCAATTTTTTTCCAACAATTTCCTAATTGTCAATGGACTTTAATGCAAACTTTTTGGGCCAAAATTTAAAATTTTTGGCGGATTGTTTTTCCTCTTTTTGCCGCCTCCCTTTTTCCCATTTTCTAAAAAAACTTTTCAAGCCATTTTGGCTAAATTATGGCCTTTGATCCAAAAAGCAACCAATCCTAGCCATACACCTTATCAACCTTACTTTATAAGCTTTATTTTTCTATTTATGACATTATAAATGTGATGTCATCCCACGACATCAATGAATTAATTCGTATATTAATTCATGGTTAAATTTTGACCGAAATTTAAACCGAACGGAACTTTACCAAAATCGTGTAGGCAGATTCCGGGCGCCTTCGGTGCAATCGGTTTGTTTTATTTTGCTTTCGTTTGGCTAGAATTCCCTACGTAAATTTTTGTCTTTTAGTGCACTCTTCAGGGTTTTTGGCTTCGTTTTCGAGCCGTCTCACCTGTTTCTGTTCAGTAAGATTTTCCATCTCTGAACTCACTCACTTTAACATTGCCAGAACATTTTTACAGTATTCACAACAGTATTAAAACACAACTTTTTCATATTGTATTCATTAAAATTGATACTTACATACAATTTTAATCTACTCCGACAATCTAAAATTCCCAGTTATCACATTCACCCCTCATAAAATTTTCGTCCTCAAAAATTTAGAACAAGTAGGGGTATAAATTTCTAATTCGTCTTCTCATTCCCACGTAGCCTCTTCAACGTTGTGATTTCTCCACAACACTTTGACTAATGGGATCGTTTTGTTCTGCAAAACTTTCTCTTCTTGTGCCATAATTTGTATAGGTTTCTCCTTGTATGTAAGATCTTCCTGAATTTGGATTGGTTCATATTTCAACACATGGGACGGATCTGATATATACTTTCGCAACATTGACATGTGGAACACATTATGTACTATCGACATTTCTAGAAGTAACGCCAATCTATAAGTAACTTTACCAATGCGTTCGATAATCTCATATGGTCCAATATATCTTGGACTCAATTTCCCTTTCTTTCTGAACCACATTATTCCTTTCATCAGCGAGACTCTTAGAAATACAAAACCCCCTTAGTTAAACTCTAGGGATCTTTGTCTTTTTTCCGCATAGCTCTTCTGTCGGCTTTAGTGTGACACTCCGTGCCCTCAGTGGCCCGGACCGTCACTAAAAACTTGCTTACTTGCTTGCTTTAAAAGATACTTATACTTTCTTTTCTTACAATTGATACTTAACTAGATATCATAAATTTAGGGATTTTTTTTGAACATATACGTATTTACTGTGTACATACGTATACCAATTTCTATTCAAAAATACTATTTAACGATTACTATTTAAAAATACTATTTAACGGATTGTATTCAAAAATACAGTTTACTGTTACTATTTAAAAATACTATATAATGGTTACTATTCAAAAGTACGGTTTACGGTTACTATTCAAAAATACTACTTAACGATTACTATTCAAAATTATTGATACTCAAATTTGCGGAAGATAAACTCGTGGTGTCTCCATACCCTTGTCCTCACATCCGCCTCCACCGCCACCATTGCCCATTGAGGTTTAAGCTGTAGGACGCATACCTATAGCATGAACACACTACGTGAGCTTTATGCCCAGTAAGTACAACATGTTTACCGCAAAACATGTTTAAACATAAAACATACTTAAAAACATATAAGCAGTCATATATCACATACACCACTTTAACATATCACATATCACGTACCATATTAATGATTATGAAACTTCACATATCATATGCATCACAGAAACATCGTGTACTGAGTGCATCGAGAAGCATGGTGAACTATAACTAATGCATGACCTGGTTATGTTCATTTATGCTTCATTATTTTCTTTTCTTTTTCTTGTCTATTTAGGGCCCGTGTGTCAATACTGTATGTACGCAAACCATCGTTAACTCCCGTGGTTAAAAGCCGGAGAGCCATCAATGGATGCTCAACTTTCTGCTTTAACTTGCTTTAAAACCCTTTCAACTAAAAGAGCTGGTACAACACGCCTATACATTTCCATCTTGTTTATCTTTTCTAGTCACATGCTTTTCTAAGCTGTCCCTAATCCTACGTGGTAGGGACATGTGGCATCTATCTTGTTCTTTCATCAATCTACTTGATTGTGAAACTATATGCTCTTAATTATGCGGTGCAACATCGTGTGCGTAGCATACATATTTTAACATATTGTAAAACACCATTTTAATATCATTTTATTCATGCCGTAGGTGAAGTTGTACTTACCTAATTTGCAAGCAAAATGCATACTTGCACCTTTAACGATTTACAGGTGACCACCTATCATTAATAACGCTCCTTATCAGCATCTCCGTAGAGTCACTACTATTGTGAGTGAGTATTACTCATGTTTCTATGTAGTACCGAGGCCCATCGGTACCGTATTGGCCTACTACGGGGATTTGGTGTCTAACTCGTATCGTGTATGATCAATCATCTACTTGATAGATTAATTATCGTCCCTCACAATGTTGTCCAAAACATGGTCTTTGACTAGTTTACCGAATAGTCCATTGACCGGTTACCTCACGTGTTGGTAACTAAGTAGTCTACCGGGTTACTATGCATAAACAGGTGTAGTAACCGACCGGGTTACTTTGCTTGTTGGGCTGGGGTAGCCTACCTGGCTACTATTCCTTGTTTGGTGTAATGGCCTACCGAGCCACGATGACTCGTTTGGGGTAGTAGCCTACTGAGCTACTAAGGCTTGTTTGGTGTGGTAGCCTACCGGGCTACACACACCGTTTTTCTTTGAAAAAAGTGTAGGTTGACTTAAAAATTCTTGGAAAAATTCTTTATTTTTGGAACCGTCCCCTTATCACTTCATTGGAAGGTGGGGGATGTTTTTATAAAAACCATGTTTGTATTTTCAAAGTGTTAAAACACATTTTATTTTGAAGAATATAAATCATATTTTTAAAGTTACATTTTAAAGGTGGTTTTTGAACCATTTTTGAAAATCATCTTGAAACTTAATCGAAACGACTTTGTTTACGATTTTGGTGAACATGATAATTTTCATCCTGAACAAGATGAACAAATCTTGTGTTCACCTTAGAGCCGAAATCCAATTCTAATGGCTCCTAATTCCATTAAACCGTGGGCTTGTGCCCAGTTTTTTGAAAAGTTCCTAGTTTTACGTCTCTGTAAAAATAGCTCTGTTTGAGCCTCGAAACGACCATATTTTAAAAAACCCCATATGTTGTTTTCAAGATCTCGACGAGATCTACAACTTTCATGTTGAGCCCAAAGTCCGGTTCGGACTCTAAGGGGTCATTTTTCACTAAAACCCATGCCTATTTCTGGGTTCAAATTTTGTTCCTAGTTTGTTCACAGTTTCAGACACTGAGTGAAAAACACTCTAAAACCTAACGTAGGTTCATTTTTGGCCGAGGCCTATTTTATGCAAAAATGACCGTATCGAAATTTTGCTTAAAACATTGTGTTTAACCAAATCCCAAATTTGGACCCTAAGTGGGTCAAAATGGCCAAAATCTGTGACCTTTCCTAGGGATAAATTTATGTCCAGCCACGTTCCTACTTGTTCGTAATATCACACATACCATAGTCATTCGTAAAAATTTGTAAACACAACCACAACCACATAAACTTAAAAATGGAAACTTAAGGGCTCAAAATAAATTATTACAAACCATTTGCATAACCAAATACATATAAATGGCTTTGATAAAAAAACTTAAGATCACTAAATCACCAAAAAGGAAAGGTTTCAATTTTTACCTTGGTGCTTCGAACTAAGCATGTTTTTGAACCAAGGCTTGATGAACCAAGTGGCCATAGGTAACCAAGGGAAATGAGGTTGGCTTTTTCTAGACACGATACCAAAATTTCTCTTAAAAATCAACCCAAAATAGAAACAAAAAACTTCAAGGATTAGATTTCGAAAACTTACCCTTGGTGCCTTATAACAACTTGGATTTGAATCCTCCTAACACAAGGTTGTGAGGCTTGGTTTTTGATAAGCTTTTGGTGTGATTTAAGGCTTGAAATATAGGGGTTTGGGGACCTTAGAATGGTCGGCTGCAGCAAGGAGTGGAGGGAGAAAGTGAAGTGAGTTTTGGGTGCAAAAGTGAGAAAGTGGTCTCCTTAGGTCATGCTTGCCTTTTATAGGCAAAATTGATCAAGCTTACTTAGATTTAATCCTAATTAATTGTCCACTGAATTAGCCAAATCATGAGATAAATTGCTGCCCATTTTCAGACCAAAGTGGGCGTGGGCTGCTCATGGGAGGGAGAGAAGAATAAAAAAGATAGTTGACAAAGCTTTTAAAAACGCTTGAATATTTTATTCAAATGTGTCATGGCTAGGGTAATTTTTTAACGGCCACCTTTTGGGCTATGTGTGCAGTTGATTACAGCTAAGAGGCATAAAATTTTAAGGCCAAAATTCATCTGTGTTGGCTTCACAATGCAATCAAATTTTATGCTGCAGTGTTCGGTCCTTTCTCGGCAGTGTTCCAATTTTTTTTCACCCGAAAATTGGATTTCTGAATCCGATTTTTGTACTATAAATTCCTGGTTGTTTTATACTGTCTAAGAGCTCATTATCAGTCTAATTTACTGTTCACATCCTATACTATGGTTGTGTTTACATTATATTATCCTTTCATACGCAAACCAAGGCGTTCCCGGGTGAACGTGTTAGGTGCCCAATTAACTAATTTGGATGTTCTGAGCCCAAACATATCAGTTTCAGAACGAGTAAAGGTCGTATTGAACCTCATCTTGATTCTGCATATCTCTTGAACTAAAATTCCTGTTTTCATGCCCAATCAACTGGATTGAGTCTATTAACTGTTCAAATATCAGTTTTAAGTTAATTTAAGGCCGTCTCGGTCAATAACTTGACACTGCGATTCTCACTATTCACTATTCATTGTCTTTCACTTAATTGACCAGTCTGAGTGATCTGACTTCGATTTTATCAGTCTCTAGTTGAGAGGAGGTCATCCAGACCATTTTCTCAATACCGTACCCTTACTAGGGTTATCTTTCTTTATCGTGCTTAGATGTTTGATCTGAGCGTTCTGGTGATCTATTCACCAGTCTTGTGTCAAGAAATGGTCATCCAGACCAGTTTCCTGACACTGCGTGTCTCACACATACATACACATAATAGGGTAGACCGGGTTCACTGTCGATCACCCCTTTCATTGCATGAATAGTACTTAAACAGTATTATATCTGTTTAATCTATTCAACTGGAAAATATACTATATTTTTCCAACTTAATTACTTATTACATAGTAATTAGGTTTCATGCATTTTGAGGGTCTGTGTAATGGCTTTCTACCCATTACACGGCCTTCAACACGACCTCTAACACGGATGTGTATAAGGCAACATAGGCGTGTATAGACCGAACACGGGCGTGTACTAGTTGAAATTCTTCTACACGGCCCTGTTTCAAAACACAGCCTTTTACATGTTCATTAACCCGAGCGGTACACGGCCTCTTACATGGTCATGTTCTTGACCGTGTCTCTGTACACGACCATGTTCAGTTACACGGCTTCTCACGTGTTCACAAACCGTGTAGGAAATAAATCGATAAAAACATATCAGAGTGGCACAGCGGAACAATAAAAATTTTTCAAGATCGTTAAATATCTCGTGATGCCATATACAATAAACCAACAATAATAAAACTCATACCTCAAGAGGATGCCAATACTACAGGAGGAGAATGACTGGAAGGCTTCAACCAACTAGCCTTCTCTACTATTCTCCAATTCCTGGATGGCAGAGTGTGCGGGCACTCAGTTCCTCGACCAATATGCTAGCACTACTAGTCTTCTTCCGACCACCTAGACTTCTAAAGAACTTATTGTCACGGTGAGTTGTGCAACAATAAGCCTGCTCACCTGAGAGTCTGTGGTCTAAGAGAACTAGAGTAACAGGACCTCTATTTATAGACTTGCATGAGGTGATCCTTTGAATTCAAATTGGATTAGGAGAAGATTTTCTCCCTTGTCCACTCACAAAAGTCTGAAATTAACAAGGCCAAAATCAAGGGTACATTCAGCCATCTTTTGGGATTTTGCAATCCAAATTCAAATATGATTTTAACTTGAATTTTATCTCTTCATTTATCCAGAATAACCGAATTTCCCTAGTGCCAAAATCATGATTAAATTCGGCCATCAAAAGTGAGAAGAATCAAAATCCAAATAGGATTTTCTTGCTTGAATTTCATCACATCCTTATCCACAAATAACCAAAAAATCTCTTTGGATTTATCCAATAATTTTCATCCACTTTAGGTAGGGAGAGAATCCAAATTCAACTAGGATTTTCTTGCTTGAATTTCCCTTGAACCTTATCTACAAAAAAACTGAAAATATCTTGGAGGATTTTCCTCAACAAAAATTCTGCCACTTTTGTTAAAATTAGGATTCAAAATTCAAGTAGGATTCAAACAAGATTTTCCTCTCCATAATCTAACTCAAATTCGAATTCTAACCCTGTGGAATTATCCACCAAGAATTCGAATTGCACTTGGACTGTCATTCAAAATTTGAATTTCAAAATTCAAAATTCAAAATTCAAAATTCAAATTTCAAATTTAAATTTCAAATTCAAATTTCAAAATCCACAAAAAAGTTGTATTTTAAATTTTTATTCTCATGGATAATTTTCTACAACTCCAATCCAATCTCAAATAAAATCATGGTAACTTTATTTGGAATTCGAATAATTGTGTACTCTATTATCCAAAAAAAAAATATGAATTCAACAGGAAAGAATCTTATCCACCATCCTAATCCTATGTCAACACCATCCATGCATAATCAACTAGCCAATAAGCATACACAAATCAATTTGCCAACCGTTAAGGAATTATGTGGAGCTAGTAGAGGGACCAATTGGACATATATAATTGGGCTTTTGTGAATCCATATGATCATCATTTTGTACCGAACAACTCAATCATATGATCACTAATTTCAGAGTCACACCACTATAAACTTGAAAATGAACTCCCAATTATATATCGTATTATGAAAGCTTGTGACAAGCTAATGTCCAATGACCTTATCATGTATGCAGAACCCTCATATGATATCCATGATCAGCCTTAGGTCAGAGTTCGTTTAATCCTACTGATCAGGCTATCTTAAAGTTCCATTATACTACCGAATAAGAAAATGATTATTTGCCACATGTGAATAAGAAGCCATCCGACCTACAGACGACCAAAGACCTTGTCCATTTTTACATCGAGTATAGTGCCTTTAAGAGGATACTTTTAGCTCCTTAGAGCTATGATTCCGATATCTATAAGCAAACCCTTCATCATATACAAGTCATGCACCCAATGAATCAGTCTATAAGCTTATTACCTCTGAGACACTTTAGCCATTAGAACATCAAAGTACACAAGTCACATACATGAAGTAGTTCATTTACTCAAGATTAAGATTATTACATAATGAACGTCAAAAGCAGATTGATCCACTCATAGCGGACTACGTAGATCAATCATGCTTTAGTCCCGGTCTAATATGTCACCCCCAAGCAACATATCTATGTTTCTACTTGGGAGTCTATGCTCTAGACAGTCAAGACAAACTGCCCCCACGATGGCTTTAGACAACATATTAGTCTTAACATGAGTTAGATGCTCGGTCTAACCCCATAGACTACAGACCTTAGTTTAGACTGCTTCCTTTAGAACATTGTCTTCTCACATACAAAAGTCTGTTGCATGCAATGTTCTAACAGTTTTAACACAAGCAATCAGTGAGCCATATTTGCTTATATTTACTTTAACATGTAAATTAAATAAGGACAAACAACAATGTAATGAATAACCTATATATTATAATTTTGTTATCCAGTTCAAAATAAAATACATCAAATGCTTAGGGCATTTCCTAACAATCTCCCACTTGTTCTAAGCCAGTAGATGTGCCATGTTACGCATCCCCATCACCTCAACATGCCTTTCAAAGCTTCTAGCCACCAAAGTCTTAGTAAAGGCATTGGTAATGTTGTCCTCAGATGTGACCTTACATACATCCACTCATTCTATCTCCACGTGCCCTCTCCAATCAAGAACACAGATCCTGATGTTGATTTCCTCGAATCCTTGCAAGTCTGGAAGTCTGAGTCCGTGTATGTCACGGCCCAAAATTTAGACACGTGACACGGCAGCCAAATCATAATATCAACCCGAGATTTAAGGAAAAACATTTATTACGAAAAACGGGTCGACATTATAATTTAGCTAAGCCTAATTATTTATAAAGCAGTATCATAACCACAGAATAAAATAAAGGGATAAAATAAATGCTTTTTGGTGCGGAAATCAAACACAAAATCAGTTTTCAAAAGAAATTACAAACCATAAAAATATTCCCAAGCATAAAATTTAGATAACGTGAAATAAAGTCCAAACTTAATGTCTTATTACATCAGAACGAGAAACATAAAGAAGAAGATGGAGAAAACGGATAGCATCATCTTCGGTAGTAACGGATATCTCAATGATTTTTGGAACTGCTACCTCCCGCACCTGGAAGTAGTCATTTCGAAATCACAAAGAAAAAAGGACGTGAGCGCTGGCTCAGTAGGACAGAAACAAAGGTGGGTTAACAGATAACATTTAAAAATATGGCATAATATCCGTTTCCAAAAATAATCAACAATTTTAAAAAAATACATGGCATAATAATCAAAATAATAATAATCAACAATTTCGTGAAAAACATTTTTTTTAATGCAAGTTTTATTCTGCTGAGGACTTAGCGTAGCTGCAATATACGTGCCCCAATATTAAAATAATAAATCATTAAAACAAACCATCATATTATGAGTGAGGACTTGTTGTAGCTATAATATACGTGCCTCGAATTTGAATTATCCTAGATCATCTAGTTACGGTCTAAATAGGCCGAACGGCCCTGCGCAGGTTTAGGGACCTTCCCCCATGGCGTCAACTTCGGGACGCACGCATCATTTACAATGATCGTGAACTAGAGCTCAATTATGTTCACCGGATTATTCAAAAGATGGTATTTACCAAGTTATATTATGCCATTAATCAAAACACTTTTTAAAATACACATTTATTACAAAATACGTTGCATGCGTTTATTTCATCAAAAATAGTATAATAATTTCATAAATCGAAAACAGCATGCCATCAATAAAACAGGGGAATTTAAAACACTTGACTACTCCTAGAAAAAGCTTGAACGTCCTACCTCAATTTTCGCACAAGCGTTGCGATAATGTGATCCACCAATCAAGCAAGAACGTCAAATAATTCCTATAATCAAACATATGATCAGTCTAGGTGTAGACATAATCATCCAATCATTTTAGTGTGCCTCAAAAGATTTTAAAATGTTTAATAAACATTTGGGATTTAAAATTTGTGAAAAACTCTAAGTTAGAATATTCCTGGGCATGGGCAGACTGACTTAGGCTGAATGTAAAATCCATATTAATTTATTTTTCATCCCAAAAATTCTAAATTTTTAATATGTTAAACTAGACATCCGTGGCTTTAATTCCATATAATTTTTATAATTTTTGGACATCATTTGGTCATTCAACTAGGCCAAAAACCGAGGGTTGTTTTCAGGCGTAAAAATCTGGGTTTCAGTTTCGGTTCAGAACCTGGCAGTTCTGTCCGCCTATCTTAGAAAAATATTTTGACTAGGTAAACGGATGAGTTTGATTCTGAAATTTTGTAGGAATTTAGGGGACATCTTGAATTTAATTTTAGGCTCAATAATCACTCAAAAATCGTTTTTAAAACTCAAGTTATGCTTACACAAATTTACTGTTCATATGATAATTTTCCAGATTTCCGTTTTTCTGTGTCCGAATTTCGATTAGCCTCAAACCAATTCAATTTTCGTCCAAAGATCACGAAATTTTGTGGAAAACCTTATTTATATGTCATTAACACAACCCAAGAATCAAATTGACAAAATCATAAAATCTTACACATATGATGATAGGGTTTTTGAAAAGGAGATCAATGAGGCAAAATTTTAGGGTTTGATAGAAAAATCACACCTTGTTTATGCTGTCGTATTTTTGATGCTTGGTCTCCCTTTTGGCTGAATTTGTGTGAGTATTGGAGTCTTCAAAATAGTATGGAAATAGTGGAGAAAACCATATAAATTTCGGATTTAAAATCAAAAGGAGAAGGAAGGAAAAAGTTTGATTTCTCACCTTGTTTTTGTCTTAAAAGTTGTTGAATCTTTGAGCTGCCTTTTGGTAGGTTTTGTTTGCTGTTTTGGGTGTGTTTTGGGAGAGAAAATTCAGAGAGGGGAGAGGGGAAAGCTGGCCGAAATTTTGAGGGTGAAAGGAGGGGTGAATGAGAGTTAAAAGGGGGTTTTTATACTAGGTTTTTCTTTCCCTTTCTCTTCCTTGTTTGGCTGAAAATTTTAAGGGGCAAAAGGGAAAGTTTTTGTGCTGTTTTGAGGCTAGGGTTTTCTCTCTTATTTCCCCTTAAGTGGCCGAAAATTATCCCTTAGCTTTTAAGGAAAAAATAAATTGAATTTTAATAGAGTTTTAACCTAGCTTTTAATTCAAATAAAATCTCCTTTATTTCCTACACTTTATGGCCGAATGTTTTAGGGTTTCTTTTTGAAGTTCAAATTATTGACTTTTTGAGCGGAATATGACTAGGAAACCAACCTAGGGTTTCCAAAAGATTTTTAAATTAATTTTTTGGCACACTAATTTTATTTAAATTATATATTGACCCTTAAATAAAATTTAAGGCGTCACAAATATCTACCACTAAAAATAGTTTCGTCCTCGAAACTTTAAGAATTACTCCACACTGAAGAAGAGAATAAGAATATGAATAACTTCTCATTTCATTAAGCGATCTTAATGCACCTTTCAAAACATATAGTGGTATATCTACCACTATGAACAGAGTAGGGTTACAAAACAAACTTAAGTCGACTACATTACATGTATTCTACTGCTTAGCGAACCATTCAGCATGGTTCTCGCGCATATCTTTCTCGGTTTCCCATGTGGCTTCCTCTTCACCATGGTTACTCCAAAGAACCTTCACCATGGGTATTGTTTTCGTTCTCAGCTGCTTGACCTTTCGATCCAAAATCTTCACCGGAACCTCGACGTAAGAGACATCTGGTTGGATTTCTATATCATCCGTTGAAATGACTTCTGACTCTGTTCGTGCACTCTTCCTCAGCATCGATACATGGAAAACGTTGTGCACTCCCAAGGTGTCGGGTAACTTCAACTCATATGCAACCTTACCAACTCTGCGTACAATCTCGAAAGGTCCAATGTAACGTGGTGCTAGCTTCCCTTTAACTCCGAAACGAGAGATACCTTTCTTCGGTGAAACCTTTAGCAACACAAACTCTCCGACCTCGAACTCTAATGGCTTTCTGTGTTGATCAGCATAGCTCTTCTGTCGACTCTGTGCTGTTAAAAGTCATTGTTTGATGATGGCAATCTTCTCGTACTGGTCTAGGATCATCTCGGGTCCACCCACTGGTGCTTCCTGGTTGTCAACCCAATAGATGGGTGATCTACAAGGCTTTCCGTACAACGCTTCAAAGGGTGCCATTTCGATACTCGCTTGATAACTGTTGTTGTATGCGAACTCTGCCATGTAGAGGTGTTTGCTCCATCCATCTCCAAGATCAAGAACGCAGGCACGTAGCATATCCTCGAGAATCTGTATGAGACGCTCCGACTGACCATCTGTTTGTGGATGAAAAGCGGTGCTAAAGTTCAGTTCCGTGCCTAGAGCTTCCTGTAGACTTTGCCAAAAGTGAGCGTTGAAGCGCGTATCACGATCAGAAACAATCACCGAAGGAACTCCATGCAATCTAACTACGTTCCTCATGTAAAGCTCGGCTAGCTGGTTCCTGGTGCAAGTCGTCTTGAACGGGATGAAGTGTGCAGTCTTCGTGAGACGATCTACAACTACCCAGACTCCATCAGATCCATCCTGTGCTCTCGGTAAGCCGGCTAAGAAGTCCATTCCTATACTATCCCACTTCCACCGAGGTATTGGAAGTGGTTGTAGCAGACCTGCGGGTCTCTCCCGTACTGCCTTTACTTTCTGACACGTCAAACAGTTGGCCACGAACTTCTTCACATCTAACTTCATACCTCTCCACCAAAGTTGCCGTCTTAAGTTTTGATACATCTTGTTTCCACCTGGGTGCATGGCGAACCTCGACTGATGAAACTCTGACAAAATCTCCTGTATAAGCTCTGGGATGTGTGGCACTGCTAAGCGACCTTCGTTGTAAAGAATTCCACTAGCGTCCATCGACCACTCTGCAACACACTTTCCCTTTAATAATCTATCTCGGATGTCAACGAAACGTGTATCTGCCAACTGATTCTCCTTGATCCTCTGCACGTAGTCTGGTTCCATCACTAAGTTGTATAACACTGGGTGACCCTGAACTTTGCCAAAACGAACTTGATAAGCTGTGAGAACTCTGTCCTTTTCCCACTCGTCTATCTGCATCGCCATTATAGAAGCATCATGATCAGGATTGGGAACTGCCTCTCTTTTCCTACTTAGTGCATCTGCAACCACATTTGCTTTACCCGGATGGTACTCGACTTGGAAGTCGTAGTCTTGCATGTATTCTACCCACCTTCTCTGACGCAGGTTGAGATCTTTCTGTGTAGCTAGGTATTTCAAACTCTTGTGATCTGAAAACAGTCTAAAACTGGCATCGTACAGATAACAACGCCAAATCTTAAGCGCAAACACTACTGCAGCTAACTCTAGATCGTGTGTAGGGTAGTTTCGTTCGTGTTGTTTCAGCTGTCGTGAGGCATAAGCGACAACTCGGTTCTGTTGCATCAAGACTGCTCCAAGACCTTGATGAGAAGCATCGGTGTAGACGTCATATACTTGATCCTGATTCGGAATGATAAGGATAGGTGCAGACGTCAAACGACTCTTCAACTCTTGGAAGACTGACTCACAGCTGTTGTCCCAAACGAAAGGTATATCCTTCTTTGTCAGATTGGTGAGGGGAGCGGCGAGCTTGCTGAAGTCCTGTACAAAACGTCGATAATATCCCGCTAAGCCCAAGAAGCTTTGGATCTCTGGAACATTCTTCGGTCGTTCCCACTTAAGAATCGCTTCAACCTTGGATGGATCAACTGATATACTATCTCCTGAGATGATATGTCCGAGAAACTTAACCTCTGTCATCCAAAACTCATATTTTTTCTTTCTTGGCGTACAACTGATGTTCACGAAGAGTCTGTAAAACTATACTGAGATGCCGTGCATGGTCTTCACGAGTTCGAGAGTAGATGAGGATGTCGTCGATGAATACGATGACGAACTTATCAAGAAAAGGTCGGAAGACTCTATTCATCATATCCATGAAGGCTGCTGGCGTGTTTGTCAAACCGAAAGGCATTACTAAGAACTGTAACTGCCAAACCTCGTTCGGAACGCCGTCTTCGGGATATCCTCCTCTCTAACCCGAAGCTGATGATAACCGGATCTCAAATCAATCTTGGAGAAGAAACAAGCTCCACCCAACTGGTTGAACAAGTCATCTATGCGTGGTAACGAATACTTATTTTTGATGGTCACACTATTGAGCTTTCTGTAGTCCACACAAAGACGTAGCGAACCGTCGACTTTCTTCACAAAAAGGACTGATGAACCCCAAGGTGAGTTACTGTCTCGGATAAAGCCTAGCGATTTCAACTCATCCAGCTGCTTGCGCAACTCTTTCATCTCTAGAGGTGCCATACGATATGGAGCAGAAGCAAAATGAGCTGTTCCAGGAACTAAGTCGATAGGAAATTCTATTTCTCGATGAGGTGGTAAACCTGGAAGAGCTTTTGCAAAAACATCTGGAAAACTATCGACAACAGGTATAGGTTGGGTACTCTTTTCAGAACTGGATCCTTCTACCGCACACAAGGATAAGAAGCAAAGAATACCCTGTCTACTCTTCGACACTAACCTCAGAGTAGATCTATCAACATCTGAAACTGAGCTTAACTGATAGGACACCACATGTCTGAAATCAGTTGTAAAGATAACGCGACGATTACGACAATCAAGCATAATCCCATATCGGGAAAGCCAGTCATATCCCAGAATAACATCATAAGCAAACATAGGCATTACTACAAGTGATGCCTCCAAACAAACATCCCCAACATAAACATAGGCTTGACACCCATCACTAACGGTAGTCGTGCCCAACGGGGATTTCACACATAAGGGAGAGTCAAGATTTTTCAGTTTTAAACCAAGCGTACGAGCATAATGTTGGGCTATAAAAGAGTGTGTAGCTCTGGTGTCAAACAAAACATGTGCATATGTACCAAAGATAGGAATTATACCATCTAATGTAGTCGGTGTATGATCTATCTCCATGCTGTCAGCTCCAAGAGCGTGTACCTGTGGTGCTTTACCATTATTTTGAGCTGTATTCCCTCGCTGATAGCCTGTACTCTGACCCTGTGGTGGCGGTCTCTGATAACTCGGCATTGGGAACTGCTGTAGCGGTGTAGCATGTAGAGCATAAGGCACAGTGTACTGGCTCGTGCGCTGAGGCTGATAGGGAGCCGGAAGCTGAGGGCGCTGTGACTGCGAAAACTGGGGAGTAAACTGTTGTCTTTGTGGAAGACCATTCTGATTCCGCTGATGATGATGTCTATGAGCATTGTCTCTCGACTGTCTCTTCGGGCAAACATTTATTTTGTGGCCTTCATCACCACACTCGAAACAGGTAATCACATTCACCCGACCCTGTCGCTGTCTAGAAGACTGATAAGAACCTGATCCCTGAGACTGCTGGTTCTTCTGGTAAGGAGTCTGCGGCTTGTGTTGAGGCTTGTTGCGGATTGGTCCAGACTTGTTTTTGTTACGAGCTTCAAGGAACTCCTTGTCGCCCTCTTCTACTGTCAACGCCTTAGTAACTATCTGCTGGTAGCTATCCCTGATCTGGAACGGTTGTACACCCCTCTTCACATAGAAGCTAAGCCCTTCCTCAAAGCGGAGACACTTAGTAGCTTCATCTAACACCTGATTCTTCGCATACCGGGCCAACTCAGTGAACTTGGCTTCATATTCCCACACTGACATAGACCCTTGCTTCAAACGGACGAACTCCCTAGCTTTTCTGTCGTGGAACTGAGCTGAAAAGAAACGCTCATGAAAACGCTCCTCGAAAACTGTCCAAGAAGACCTCTGCTCCTCTGTCAAACCATCCTCGATACTAGCCCACTAGGTAGAGGCTAGACCCACCAGCTTATTGGAAGCAAACTCAACCCAAAACTCTGCAGGTGTGGCAGTCAACTTTAGCTGCTTACGAATAGCATCAAACCAGTAGTCGGCATCCATCTCCGTGCCCGTGCCATCGAAAGTGGGTACGTGAGGCTTAAAGAAAAGAGTTAGGGCTGCCTGTTTAGGATGTATCATAGACTGGGTAGGTACTGCTCTAGAGGTAGGGTTTCCGGTGGTAGGCGTTTGCTGAGGAGTCTGAGAAGAACTCCCCGCTCTCTGGGTCTCATTAGGAACAACATTGGCTACAGGAGCTGGGTTAGGTGTTCCAAAAGGTAAGACGGTGAGGAGAGCCTGTATCGCTGCCGTGAGATTCTGCATCGCCGTTAGCTGATTGTTCGGTGTAGGGACCGCTGTATTCTGACTCCCTTGAGGCTGCGTGTTCCCGGGGTTCTCTTCGTCGTTGCCTCTCTGCTGCCTCTGACTACGCGTGCCGGGACGAGCCATTTTGCTGCGTACGATTGAAGGAAGAGGAAATCCTATAAGCTTCTAAGAGTAAAGAAAACTATGCTTGGGTATTTTGAAAACGTTTTGATAAAAACCCTTTTGTAAACGTTTTGATGAAAAACCCTTTTGAAAACGTTTTGATGAAAAACCTTTTTGAAAACCTGGGCTCTGATACCATTATTTGTCACGGCCCAAAATTTAGACACGTGACACGGCAGCCAAATCATAATATCAACCCGAGATTTAAGGAAAAACATTTATTACGAAAAACGGGTCGACATTATAATTTAGCTAAGCCTAATTATTTATAAAGCAGTATCATAACCACAGAATAAAATAAAAGGATAAAATAAATGCTTTTTAGTGCAGAAATCAAACACAAAATCGGTTTTCAAAAGAAATTACAAACCATAAAAATATTCCCAAGCATAAAATTTAGATAACGTGAAATAAAGTCCAAACTTAATGTCTCATTACATCAGAACGAGAAACATAAAGAAGAAGATGGAGAAAACGGATAGCATCATCTTCGGTAGTAACGGATATCTCAATGATTTTTGGAACTGCTACCTCCCGCACCTGGAAGTAGTCATTTCGAAATCATAAAGAAAAAAGGACGTGAGCGCTGGCTCAGTAGGACAGAAACAAAGGTGGGTTAACAGATAACATTTAAAAATATGGCATAATATCCGTTTCCAAAAATAATCAACAATTTTAAAAAAATACATGGCATAATAATCAAAAAAATAATAATCAACAATTTCGTGAAAAACATTTTTTTTAATGCAAGTTTTATTCTGCTGAGGACTTAGCGTAGCTGCAATATACGTGCCCCAATATTAAAATAATAAATCATTAAAACAAACCATCATATTATGAGTGAGGACTTGTCGTAGCTATAATATACGTGCCTCGAATTTGAATTATCCTAGATCATCTCGTTACGGTCTAAATAGGCCGAACGGCCCTGCGCAGGTTTAGGGACCTTCCCCCATGGTGTCAACTTCAGGACGCACGCATCATTTACAATGATCGTGAACTAGAGCTCAATTATGTTCACCGGATTATTCAAAAGATGGTATTTACCAAGTTATATTATGCCATTAATCAAAACACTTTTTAAAATACACATTTATTACAAAATACGTTGCATGCGTTTATTTCATCAAAAATAGTATAATAATTTCATAAATCGAAAACAGCATGCCATCAATAAAACAGGGGAATTTAAAACACTTGACTACTCCCAGAAAAGGCTTGAACGTCCTACCTCAATTTTCGCACAAGCGTTGCGATAATGTGATCCACCAATCAAGCAAGAACGTCAAATAATTCCTATAATCAAACATATGATCAGTCTAGGTGTAGACATAATCATCCAATCATTTTAGTGTGCCTCAAAAGATTTTAAAATGTTTAATAAACATTTGGGATTTAAAATTTGTGAAAAACTCTAAGTTAGAATATTCCTGGGCATGGGCAGACTGACTTAGGCTGAATGTAAAATCCATATTAATTTATTTTTCATCCCAAAAATTCTAAATTTTTAATATGTTAAACTAGACATCCGTGGCTTTAATTCCATATAATTTTTATAATTTTTGGACATCATTTGGTCATTCAACTAGGCCAAAAACCGAGGGTTGTTTTCAGGCGTAAAAATCTGGGTTTCAGTTTCGGTTCAAAACCTGGCAGTTCTGTCCGCCTATCTTAGAAAAATATTTTGACTGGGTAAACGGATGAGTTTGATTCTGAAATTTTGTAGGAATTTAGGGGACATCTTGAATTTAATTTTAGGCTCAAGAATTACTCAAAAATCGTTTTTAAAACTCAAGTTATGCTTACACAAATTTACTATTCATATGATAATTTTCCAGATTTCCGTTTTTCTGTGTCCGAATTTCGATTAGCCTCAAACCAATTCAATTTTCGTCCAAAGATCACGAAATTTTGTGGAAAACCTTATTTATATGTCATTAACACAACCCAAGAATCAAATTGACAAAATCATAAAATCTTACACATATGATAATAGGGTTTTTGAAAAGGGGATCAATGAGGCAAAATTTTAGGGTTTGAGAGAAAAATCACACCTTGTTTGTGCTGCCCTATTTTTTATGCTTGGTCTCCCTTTTGGCTGAATTTGTGTGAGTATTGGAGTCTTCAAAACAGTATGGAAATAGTGGAGAAAACCATATAAATTTCGAATTTAAAATCAAAAGGAGAAGGAAGGAAAAAGTTTGATTTCTCACCTTGTTTTTGTCTCAAAAGTTGTTGAATCTTTGAGCTGCCTTTTGGTAGGTTTTGTTTGCTATTTTGGGTGTGTTTTGGGAGAGAAAATTCAGAGAGGGGAGAGGGGAAAGCTGGCCGAAATTTTGAGGGTGAAAGGAGGGGTGAATGAGAGTTAAAAGGGGGTTTTTATACTAGGTTCTTCTTTCCCTTTCTCTTCCTTGTTTGGCTGAAAATTTTAAGGGGCAAAAGGGAAAGTTTTTGTGCTGTTTTGAGGCTAGGGTTTTCTCTCTTATTTCCCCTTAAGTGGCCGAAAATTATCCCTTAGTTTTTAAGGAAAAAATAATTTGAATTTTATTTGAGTTTTAACCTAGCTTTTAATTCAAATAAAATCTCCTTTATTTCCTACACTTTATGGCCGAATGTTTTAGGGTTTTTTTTTTAAGTTCAAATTGTTGACTTTTTGAGCGGAATATGACTAGGAAACCAACCTAGGGTTTCCAAAAGATTTTTAAATTAATTTTTTTGGCACACTAATTTTATTTAAATTATATATTGACCCTTAAATAAAATTTAAGGCGTCACAGTGTACCCTATGGGTGTTAGGTCCCCTCTAGAATACACCAGCATATAATCCCTTGTTCTCTTAAGATACTTGAGTATATGCTTTACTGCTTGCCAGTGCTTGGTTCTAGGATTCGCTTGATATCGACTCACCATACCTACTATAAAACATATGTCCGGGCGAGTGCAAAGCATAGTGTACATAAGACTACTCATAGCGGATGCATAAGGGACCTTACTCATATGCTCTCTTTCTTCCGATGTCTTGGGACAGTCATCCAATGAAAGAGTTAGACCGGTAATGGAAGGTTGTGAACCTTTTTTTGCCGCTTGCATTGCATATTTGTCAATTATTTTATCTGTGTATGAAGCCTGGGATAATGCTATCATTTTGTTCTTTCGATCTCTGAAGAGACGAATGCTCATAACATAATTAGCTTCTCCCAAGTCCTTCATGTCAAACTATTGGTGTAGTTAGAGCTTGACTGATGATAAATTCCCTACATCATTCCCAATGAGTAGTATATCATCGACATAAAGTACTAGAAAGACCACTTTATCATTCTTAATATGTTTATAAACACAGGGTTCATCAACGTTCTGCTCAAAACTAAATGTCTTGATCGCTTGATCAAATTTCTAGTTCCATGAGTGGGATGCTTGCTTTAATCCATAAATAGATCTAGGCAACTAGTAGACTTTTCTTTCTTGGCCTTTTTCCACGAACCCTTCGGGTTGTATCATGTAGATACATTCCTCAAGATGGCCATTGAAGAATGTCGTCTTGATGTCCATTTGCCAGATCTCGTAATTGAGAGCCGCAGCAATAGACAGAAGAATACGGATAGACTTCAGCATAGCAACATGCAAAAAGGTTTCATCGTAATCGATTCCAGCCTTTTGCGTGTACCCCTTTGCAACTAGTCTAGCTTTGAAAGTTTCCACTGTCCCTTCCGCGTCCTTCTTTCTTTTGTAGACCCACTTGCATCCAATGGGTTTTATCCCATCTAGTAGATCTACAAGTTCCCAAATAGAGTTGGATTTCATAGAATCCATCTCATTGTTCATGGCCTGTTTCCAAGATTTAGAATCAACATCATTTTTAACTTTATCATAAGTGACCGGATCATCCTCATGCTCATGAGCATCAGCCTGGTATACCTCAGCATCATACATGAAGAAATTAGGCTTCTTTGAAACCCTCCCACTATGACAAGGCACCCTAAATTGTTGATCGTCTGCAGGTCTTTTACCAGAACTTGAACTTGCGTCCAAGACTGAAACCTGTGGAGCAGTTCTTTCACCCGATAACTGCTCTAGCACCACTTTGTTTCGAGGCTTAAAGTCATTCATGTGACTTTCCTCCAAGAATATCGCATGGATTGAAATAGTGACTTTTTGTTCCTTCGGGTTATAGAACAGACCTCCCTTAGTTCCCTTAGGATACCCTACAAACATGCACAATTCTGATCTTGGTTCCAACTTTTTTGCATCCCCATCCAGTACATGTGCCGGGCAGCCCCATATTCTCGTATGTCCAAGGGAGGGCTTTTTGCCACGCCACAATTCATACGGAGTCCTGTGAATTGATTTACTTAGAACCTGGTTCAGAATATAGCACGCCGTTTGTAATGCATATCCCCAAAATGATAATGGCAGCGTTGAATAACTCATCATCGACCGTACCATATCCAATAAGGCTCTGTTTCTCTTTTCGGCTACACCATTCTGTTGTGGAGTACCAGGTGCAGTCAATTAGGATAATATCCCATTCTCTAGAAGATGTCTTAGAAATTCATCGAAGAGGTATTCGCCACCTTGATCAGATCGAAGTGTCTTTATGGATTTACCCAATTGCTTTTCCACCTTCGCATGATACTCTTTGAACTTATCAAAGGTTTTGCTCTTGCGGTGCATTAGGTACACATATCCATATCTTGAGTAATCGTCTATAAAGGAGACATAATACTCAAACCCTCCTTGTGCTGTGATGTTCATGGGGCCACATACGTCAGTGTGCACAATTTTTAAGAGTTCCTGAGCCCTAGTACCCTTAGCTCTAAAAGACCTCTTAGTTATCTTACCCTCAAGACAAGACTCACATTGAGGAAGACGTAACTCCTCCAGAGATTCTAGAGGACCGTCTTTCACTAACCTTTGAGTCCTATCCTGATTAATATGACCAACTCTTAAATGCCAAAGATACACCTTGTTATAGTGAGAAACTCTCAGCCTTTTAGAGTTATTTATTAATTCGGTGTCAAGCAATGAGTACATCTTTGGTTTGATTAAATATAGGTTTCCATCCATCCAACCAAAACAGATAAAAGACTTATTTTTACGAATATAAACTCTTTTACTAAAAGAAACTGAATAAGAATCCTTTATTAAACAAGCTACCGATATACGGTTCCTCCTAAAATTAGGAACATAAAAACAATCTTTCAATAATATAAACCTAAATTCATCAAAGTAAAGATAAACATCTCCCACTACCTCAGCCACCACAAAGCTACCATCTCCGGTCTGCAATAATAGGCTCCTATCATGCAGACTTCTCGTTTCCACGAACCCCTGCCTAGAAACACAAACATGATTAGTAGCACTCGAATCGATGACCCAAGTGTCTTTTGATTCTTCTGTCAAACACACTTCTAAATAGTGAAGTTCCTTACCTTCCTTGCCCTTGGTGGCTAGGAATTCCTGGCAAGCCTTTTTGGAATGACCTACCTTCCCATAGTGGAAGCACTTGGACTTTTAGGGGTCCCTAGGCTTCTTGTTCTTCTTCTTCCCATCCAAGGCAAGAGGATTAGAAGAATTGGAAACCACTTGCTTCTTATTTGGCCTCTTCCTTTTCCATGAGGGTTTGGAAAATTCTGCCAAATTGGCCTTTCCTTTGGGTTGGACCGCATCCCCATCCCTAATCATCCGTTCACAAGCTTGGAGTTGCTTCATGAGCTTGGTGAGTCCTAACTCTCTTGTCGCCAGATTATATGCAGCCTTAAACCCCACAAAATCCTTAGACAGAGTTTTAAACACCATCTCGATCTGGGTGTTGTAGTCTAGCAAAGCACCATTCTCAGTAGCCTCAGCAAAGAATACCATTAGAGTGATCATATGGACCTTCACCGGAGTACCTGCCTTTTACTTAGAGTTCATAATGCTGGTGATTGCAGTCTGTCGACCTAATTTTTCTTGGCCTCCGAACATATCTTCCAGATTTTCCATGATCTCCCTAGCAACTTGATAAGTCTCATGCTGCTTTTGTAAAGCACTCGTCATGCTAGCTAGAATGTAGCACCGAGCTATCTCATTGGGTTCTCTCCAACGAGTATAGGCAACCGGGACCTCCTCAAGCGGTGTGTCAGGTTTGGGCCTAGGTGGGCATGGGTCATCCAGCACGAACTT
This sequence comes from Antiaris toxicaria, assembly GCA_035233585.1. NCBI lineage: Eukaryota > Viridiplantae > Streptophyta > Magnoliopsida > Rosales > Moraceae > Antiaris > Antiaris toxicaria. The sequence goes on along the minus strand of CP141156.1, from coordinate 99,484,645 downwards.
GTGTCTCTTGCAGCTGAGAACTATCAGTAGATTTCTTTTCCAGTCTTTATAATTATCACCATTCAGCTTATTTTCAGTAAGTATTGAAATGAGGGATATCGGTGACATTTTGAATTGAAATAAAATTATATTAGACATCATTACAAAGCCCAAGCAAATATACAAATAATTTAGAAAATAAAACATATAAGTATGTTCCTACATGAAACTTGGAAAAACATGTAGCATTGCAACGGTAATTCTCAGCACCTATTGCCCCAAGCCACCGAGGGGTGGTCATGAGACAAATAGCCAGAACATGGATCCCGTCCAATTAATATATGTTGCCTTAAATCCTCCAAGGTTAAGACATATATTAATAACCACTTATTTTGGCCACCAGTTTAGTTAACAGAGCTTTTAGGGAAGGTTAATAATTAAACGAGCCTTGAGTGTATAACCATTGTTTACGTAGCCCGATCCATGTCTTACCAAGCCACCGAGGGGTGGTCATGAATAGAATCATACCTGAACACGTTTTTCACATAGGAGATCCAACCTAGTATACCGGCAGTAGTAAACACCTACTGAGGGGTGTGGTCAGGGCAGAACTGACGCACGGTGTTACCATGCTTTCACATATGGATCAACAATGGAGGCCGTGGGTTTTGTTTGAAACCCTCTCCCACTCAATATTTTGAAAAACATGCAAGTTTTGACAAATATGTATGATCAATATAGTATGAGCAGCATTCACTATCCTATATGACATGTTATCAAATATGCGTACATAACATCCATCAATACATATTTATACATCCATGACATATCATAGAAAAAATAATTGACGAAAAAATAACCAAGCCATGGTTCCATCCTAGAACAAAGAAAATAAAGATTACAAAATTCCATCCAAAGCATTCTTTGGGTCTTGAATTTTGTTCCGTCTTCTTGTATCCATCTTTATGTAGCCTCTCTGTTTATTTCTCATCCCAAGAATCATTTAAAATTTAAATTCCAAAATTTTAAATTTCAAATTCAAATCTCAAATTCGAATTTTAAATTTAAATTTCAAATTCAAACTTTAAACAATTTAAATATCATGTGTAATAATATGTAATTTCCAAAACTTTAAATTTTTAATTACATTTTTTAAACATGATTTTAAAATTAAATCTCAAATTTAAAAATCAAAATTTTCGTTTTTCGGCTTTTCTGCCCATGGGCCCCCGAAGGCCGGCAGCCGCCATGGATAGCCCCCAGCCCCCTGGAGGGGCTGGCAGCCCACGACCACTGGGTGGGTGCAGCAGCCCGCCAGGCTGCAGGCAGCGCTTATAGCCATGGGCTACATGCCCAAGGGCTAGCCGGCCCTTGGGTAGGCCACGGCCACCCCTGGCTACAGGCAAAGCCTACGGCAATGGGTGGTCTTGGCCTGAACAGGGGCTGTCGTAGCCCTATCCTGCTCGAGGGCAGGGGCTGCAACCCCACCAAGGCTGATGGCCTATCCCGAGGGGTCATGTCTCTATTTTCGTGCCATATTCCAATTTTACCATTAGGACCTCCAAAAATTAATTTGAATCCTAATTAAATTAGAATTTTCCACACAATCAAAATTTCAACCTTTAAATTAAATTTAACTTTTGGGAAAAATAAATTACGGTCTTTAAACTTCAATCTCCTCCAAGAATAATTACATAAAATTTCCTAAACCGTTTCCTGCGTACAAAAATTCTAATCATAATAATTCTAAGAGTAAAAAAAAAAAATTAAAAACCATGGAAAAATTGCGGTGATGATAAACTGCTCCCATGGTTACATAAAAATTCTTAGATAAAATTTTTCTAAATTCTAAGGCACCATAATCGGCATAAAACAAGCATGCTTATAATAATTTAAAAAATTAAAATAACCACATACTACATAACACTTGATAACAATATAAAAGAATCCTAGAATGCCACTCTCTAAATATAAAATCCATATATAAATAAAAGGACTAATTAATTGTATAATTTATGTACATGGCATAGTCATGAGATGGCTCTGATACCAATTGTAGGAAATAAATCGGTAAAAACGTATCAGAGTGGCGCAGTGGAACAATAAAAATTTTTCAAGATCGTTAAATATCTTGTGATGCCATATACAATAAACCAACAACAATAAAACTCATACCTCAAGAGGACGCCAATACTGCAGAAGGAGAATGACTAAAGGGCTTCAACCAACTTGCCTTCTCTACTATTCTCTAATTCCTGGATGGCAGAGTGTGTGAGCACTCGGTTCCTCGACCGGTATGCTAGCACTGCTAGTCTTCTTCCGATCACCCAGATCTCTAAAGAACTTATTGTCACAGTGAGTTGTGCAACAACAAGCTTGCTTACCTAAAAGTCTGTGGTATAAGAGAACTGGAGTGGCAGGACCTCTATTTATAGACTTACATGAGGTAATCCTTTGAATTCAAATTGGATTAGGAGAAGATTTTCTCCCTTTTCCACTCACAAAAATCTGAAATTAACAAGGGCAAAATCAAGGGTACATTCGGCCTTCTTTTGGGATTTTGCAATCCAAATTCAAACTAGATTTTATCTTGAATTTTATCTCCTCATTTATCCATAATAACCGAATTTCCCTAGTGCCAAAATCATGACTACATTTGGCCATTAAAAGTGAGAAGAATCAAAATCCAAATAGGATTTTCTAACTTGAATTTAATCTCACCCTTATCCACAAATAACCAAAAAATCTCCTTGGATTTGTCCACTAATTTTCATCCACTTTAGGTAGGAAGAGAATCAAAATTCAATTAGGATTTTCTTGCTTGAATTTCCCTTGAACCTTATCCATAAAAAATCGAAAATATCTTGGAGGATTTCCTCAACAAAAATTTGACCACTTTTGTTAGAATTAGGATTCAAAATTCAAGTAGGATTCAAACAAGATTTTCCTCTCCATAATCCAACTCAAATTCGAATTCTAACCCTATGGAATTATCTACAAAGAATTCGAATTCCACTTGGACTGTGATTCAAAATTTGAATTTCAAATTTCAAAATTCAAAATTCAAATTTCAAATTTCAAATTCAAATTTCAAATTCAAAATTTAAATTTCAAGTTTTAAATTTCAAATTTCAAAATCTACAAAAAATTGTATTTCAAATTTTTGTTCTCAAGGATAATTTTCTACAACTCCAATCCAATCTCAAATAAAATCATGGCAACTTTATTTGGAGTTCGAATAATTGTGTACTCTATTATCCAAAACAAAATATGAATTTAACCGGAGAGAATCTTGTCCAACATCCTAATCCTATGTCAACACCATCCATGCATAATCAACTAGCCAATAAGCACACACAAATCAATTTGCCAACCGTTAAGGAATTATGTGGGGCTAGTAGAGGGACTAATTGGACATATATAATCAAGCTCCCTTGAATTCATATGATCATCATTCTGTACCGAACAACTCAATCATATGATCACTAATTTCAGAGTCACACCACTATAAACCTGAAACTGAACTCCCAATTATATATCGTATTACGAAAGCCTGTGACAAACTAATGTCCAATGACCTTGTCATGTATGCAGAACCGTCATATGATATATATGATCAGCCTCAAGTCAAAGTCCATTTAATCCTATTGATCAGGCTATCTTAAAGTTCTATTATACTACCGAATAAGAAAATGATTATTCACCATATGTGAATAAGAAGTCATCTGACCTGGAGACGACCCAAGGCCTTGTCCATTTTCGCATCTAGTATAATGCCTTTAAGAGGATACCTTTAACTCCTTAGAGCTATGATTCCAATATCTGTAAGCAAACCCTTCATCATATACAAGTCATGCACCCAACAAACCGATCTATAAGCTTACTACCTCTGAGACGCTTTAGCCATTAGAACATCAAAGTACACAAGTCATATACATGAAGTAGTTCATTTACTCAGGATTAAGGTTATTGCATAATGAACATCAAAAGCAGATTGATCCACTCATAGCGGATTACGTAGATCAATCATGCTTTAGTCCCGATCTAATATGTCACCACCAAGCAGCATATCTATGTCTCCACCAAGCAACATATCTATGTCTCTACTTGGGAGTCTATGCTCCAGACAGTCAAGACAAACCATCCCCACCATGGCTTTAGACAACATAATAGTCTTAATATGAGTTAGATGCTCGGTCTAACCTCATAGACTACAGACCTTAGTTTAGACTGCTTACTTTAGAACATTGTCTTCTCGCATGCAAAAGTCCATTGCATGCAACGTTCTAACAGTTTTAACATAAGCAGTCAGTGAGTCATATTTACTTACATTTACTTTAACATGCAAATTAAATAAGGACAAACAGCAATGTAATGAATAACCTCTATATTATAATTTTATTATCCAGTTCAAAATAAAATACATTAAATGCTTAGGGCATTTCGTAACAACCTGAGCAGTATACGACCGTGTACCTAATCATGTTTGACTACACGGCCATGTATACTTACACGGCTACACACATGTACACAGTCCAATTGGTACACGACCACTTACACGGTCGTGTATAGGACCGTGTACTTTAAAAATTACACTAAAATGCATTAAATCATCCCTCAATTTCTCATTAAATGAAAATCAAGTTACAGGAATGGGGCGGTCCTTACAATCTACCCCCCTTACAAAATTTTCATCCTCAAAAATTAGAATAAGTCTGGGAAGTCTCTTTTCATATCTCCTCTTCCCGTTCCCACGTGGCTTCTTCTATATTGTGGTTTTACTACAACACTTTTACCAGCTGGATAACCTTATTCCTGAGGACCTTAGTTTCCCTAGCTAAAATCTACATAGGTTTTTCCTCTTACGTCAGGTTGGTGTGGACTTCAATGGGTTCCTGACTCAGAATGTGGGAACTATTCAATACGTATTTCTTTAGCATTGAGACGTGGAAAACATTGTGCACAGAGGCTAGTTTGGAAGGAAGCGCTAATCGGTAGCCTACCCTCCTGACCCTCTCGAAGATCTCAAAAGGTCCTATATATCTAGGACTGAGTTTCCCTTTCTTCCTAAAGCGCGTCACCCTTTTCATGGGTGCCACCTTGAGGAAAACTGAATCTCCTTCTTGAAATTCGAGAGGCCTTTGTCGTTTCTCTGTGTAACTCTTCTGGTGGGTATGTGCTGTATCTAGCCTCTCTCTTATAAGCTTCACGTCTACCGTGGTTGTAGGAAAATAAACCGGTAAAAACGTATCAGAGTGGCGCAGCGGAACAATAAAAAATTTTAGATCGTTAAATATCTCATGATGCCATATACAATAAATCAACAACAATTAAAACTCATACCTCAAGGACGCCAATGAACAGGAAGAGAGTGACCGGAGGCTTCAACCAACTAGCCTTCTCTACTATTCTCCAATTCCCGAATGGCTGAGTGTGTGGGCACTCTGAACCTCGATCGGTATGCTAGCACTGCTAGTCTTCTTCCGACCACCCAGATCTCTAAAGAACTTTATTGTCACGATGAGTTGTGCAACAATAAGCCTGCTCACCTGAGAGTCTGTGGTCTGAGAGAACTGGAGTGGCAGGACCTCTATTTATAGACCTGCATGAGGTGATTCTCTGAATTCGAATTGGACTAGGAAAAGATTTTCTCCCTTATCCAAACCAAAAAATCCGAATTTTCCAAGGGAGAATCTCCACAATTAAATTCGGTTTTCCTAGGATAAATCCAATCCAAATCTAAACAAGATTTTAACTAGAATTTTATCTCCCTTTTTCAACCAAAAAATCCGAAATCTTTAGGAGAAAAGCTTCTCCAAATTTTCGGCCACTTTTAGGATAAGGAAGAATCAAAATTCGACTAGGATTTTTCAAGCTAAATCTCATCTCAACCTTATCCAAAAATAACCGAATTTCCTAGGATTTAGGCTCCAAAATTTCGGCCACTTTTAGGGAGTAGAGAGAATCCAAATTCAACTAGGATTGAAGCTTGAATTTACCCTTGAATCTTATCCGTAAAAACCGAATTTTCCATTGAGGATTATCCTCAAAAAATTCACCCACTTTTGTTGGGATTTGGATTCAAAATTCAAGTAGAATTCTAACAAGATTATCCTCTCCAAATCCAACTCAAATTCGAATTTCAAACCTTGTGGATTTTCCACAACAAATTCGAATCCTACTTGGACTGTGATTCAAAATTTGAATTTCAAATTTCAAATTCAAATTTCAATTTCAAATTTCAAATTTCAAATTTCAAATTTCAAATTTAAATTTCAAATTCAAATTTCAAATTCGAATTTCAAATTCAAATTTCAAATTCAAATTTCAAATTCAAAATTCAAATTTCAAATTTCAAAATTCAAATTTCAAATTTCAAAATTCAAATTTCAAATTCCACAAAACGGTTGTGTTTCATATTCTTGTTCTCATGGATAATTTTCTACAACTCCAATCCAATCTCAAATAAAATCATGGCAACTTTATTTGGAGTTCGAATAATTGTGTACTCTATTATCCAAAACAAAATCTGAATCCAACCGGAGAGAATCTTGTCTACCATCCTAATCCTGTGTCATCACCATCCATGCATAATAAACTAGCCAATAGCATACACAAATCAATTTGCCAAACGTTAAGGAATTATGTGGAGCTAGTAAAGGGACTGATTGGACATATATAATCGGGCTCCCGTGATTCCATATGATCATCATTCTGTACCGAACAACTCAATCATATGATCACTAATTTCAGAGTCACACCACTATAAACCTGAAACTGAACTCCCAATTATATACCGTATTACGTAAGCCTGTGACGAGCTACCATCCAATGACCTTGTCATATATGCAAAACCCTCATATGATATCCATGATCAGCCTTAGGTCAACGTCCGTTTAATCCTACTGATCAGGCTATCTTAAAGTTCCATTATACTACCGAATTAAGAAAATGTTTATTCACCATATGTGAATAAGAAGTCATCCGCCCAGCAGACGACCCAAGGCCTTGTCCATTTTCACATTCAGTATAATGCCTTTAAGAGAATACCTTTAACTCCTCAGAGCTATGATTCCGATATCTATAAACAAACCCTTCATCGTATACAAGTCATGCACCCAACGAACCGGTCTATAAGCTTACTACCTCTGAGACGCTTTAGCCATTGGAACATCAAAGTACACAAGTCATATACATGAAGTAGTTCATTTACTCAGGATTAAGGTTATTGCACAATGAACGTCAAAAGCAGATTGATCCACTCATAGCGGACTACGTAGATCAATCACGCTTTAGTCCCGGTCTAATATGTCACCACCAAGCAACATATCCATGTCTCTACTTGGGAGTCCAGCTCCAGACAGTCAAGACAGACCGTCCCCTCCAAGGCTTTAGACAACATAATAGTCTTAACATGAGTTAGATGCTCGGTCTAACCCCATAGACTACAGACCATAGTTTAGACTGCTAACTTTAGAACATTGTCTTCTCGCATACAAAAGTCCATTGCATGCAACGTTCTAACAGTTTTAACACAAGCAGTCAGTGAGCCATATTTGCTTACATTTACTTTAACATGTAAATAAGACGAGGACAGATAGCAATGTAATGAATAACCTCTATGTATAATTTTATTATCCAGTTCAAAATGAATACATCAAAATGTCTCTAATACTTAGGGCATTTCCTAACAGTGGTATCCTTGACGAAGTTGATGCTGGTAAGCTATTTTTCTCCGATTTCACGCCAGTGAACCAGAGATCGGCATCTTCTTCCATAGAGTGTCTCGTATGGAGCCATCCCAATCGAGGAATGATAGCTATTATTGTACAAGAACTCTATCAAAGGCAGCTTCTGATCCCAATTCCCCTTGAAGTCTAAGACACACGCTCTCAACATATCTTCTAAAGTCTGAATCATTCTCTAGGACTGGCCGTCAGTCTAAGGATGGAAGGCAGTGCTGACTTCAAATTAGTTCCCATTACGGCTTGAACACTCTGCCAAAACCTTGAAATAAAGCATCCATCATGATTTGAGATGATCAATTTGGGTACTGCGTGCAGTCTTACTATTTAAGTGACGTACATTTCTGCTAACTTTTCTACCGAGTAGCTCAACTTCATGGCTAAGAATCGAGCTGATTTCGTTAGTCGGTCCACAATTACCCAGATGGCATCATTTCTGCTTGAGGTCCTGGGCAATCCAACCATGAAATCTATGGTAATTTGCTCCCATTTCCATTCTGGTAGCTTGATCTTCTGTAGTTCTCCTCCGATCACTGATGTTCTGGTTTAATTTTCTGGCAGGTGAGGCACTTTGCTATGAACTCGGTGACGTCATTCTTCATGTGTGGCCACCAAAAATTCCCTTTTAGGTCCTGGTACGTCTTATTTGCTCCTGGATGTACCAAGTATGGTGTGTCATGAGCCTCTAATAGGATCCTTTTTCAGAGTTCTTCATCCTTTGGAACACACACTCTATCTCGAAAATAGAGTATGCCATCTTTAGAGACTTGGAACTCTGAATTTTAGTCCTCCATTGCCTCCTTTTTGAGCTTGTCCAGGGACTAATCGAGGTCTTGGCTGGCTTTAATTTCTTTTGGGAGCATCGACTGAAGGGTCATTTCAGACAACCTCCCTATTAACATCTCAATCTCGCTGCTTTGTAGCTCATCTTGTAGTGCTTCTGGCAAGACATGGATAACCATAAGCGACGAGGTATGCTTTCTACTTAGCGCATCGACCACCTTATTGGCTTTCCCTGGATAGTAAAGGATTTCATAGTCATAATCCTTAACCAATTCCAGCCATCTTTGTTGCCTCATATTAAGCTCCTTCTGCGTGAAAATGTATTTGAGGCTTTGGTGGTCTGTGTAGATCTCACACTTGACTCCATAAAGGTAATGACTCCAGATTTTGAGTGCAAAAATGACTATTGCAAGCTCCAGGTCATGCGTCAAGTAGTTCTTTTCGTGGTTCTTGAGTTGTCGTGAAGTGTACGTGACTACTCTACCACCTTGCATTAATACAGCTCCTAATCCAATCTTGGACGTGTCACTGTAAATCACAAAATCTCCCTGTCTAACATCTAGTATGGTCAAGATCGGGGCACTCGTGAGTTAGCTTTTTAGCTCTTGGAAGCTCTTCTCGCACTTGTCAGTCCACTCATACTTCTTCTCTTTCTTTATAAGTGCTGTGAGTGGTGCAGCTAGCTTTGAGAATCCTTCCACGAATCGTCAGTAGTATCCTACTAGACCTAAGAAGCTGCGAATTTCCGTTACATTCTTTGGAGTTGGCCATTCACTAACTGCTTCTACTTTCGCTGGGTCCACGGACACTCCCTCCTTAGAGACCACGTGACCGAGGAAGTGGACCTTCTCCAACCAAAATTCACATTTGGAGAATTTGGCATATAGCTGATGCTCCTTAAGCTTAGATAAGATGGTTCTTAAATGCTCCTCATGCTCCTCCTTTGTCTTAGAATATATGAGTATGTCATCGATAAACATAATGACAAACTTATCTAGGAACTCCTTGAATACTCGGTTCATCAGATCAATGAAAGCTATAGGTGCATTCGTCAGCTCGAATGACATTACAAGGAACACCTAATGTCCATATCTTGTTCGAAATGCTATCTTGGGTATGTCCGCATCCCTGATCTGCAATTATTGGTACACGGAACGTAGGTTGATTTTTGAAAACACTATGGCACCTTGGAGCTGGTCGAACACATTGTCAATCCACGATAACGGATACTTGTTCTTGATCATAATCTTGTTCAGCTCCCTGTAGTCGATACACATCCTTAACATTCCATCCTTCTTCTTCACAAATAATACAGGTGCTCCCCAGGGTGAGTAGTTCTGTCGGATGAAGCCTTTATCCATTAGATCCTTTAGCTGAGTCTGTAGCTCTTTTAATTCTATTGGGGCCATTCTATAGGGGGCCTTGGATATGGGTGCCGATCCTGATAATAGTTCAATTTCGAATGATATCTCCCGCTCTTGCGGAAGTCCTGGAAGATCTTTGGGGAATACTTCTGTGAACTCCTTTACTACTGGTATGTTGTCCAGTCTGGTTTTCGCTTCCTGGGTCGTATCCATGATGTGTGCAAGAAAACCAGTGCATCCGTTGGATAGTAGTTGGTGAGCCTTAATTGCCGATATCATCGTCTTTAGCTGCTTCAATGATAAGCCCTTGTAGACAAATTTTTCATGTTCGCTCCGGTCAAAGGTCACCTCCCATCTCTGACAGTCTATAACAACGTGGTACTTGGCGAGGAAATCTATTCCTATAATCACGTCGTTGTCGCACATCTCGATGACGATTAGGTCCATGCTCAGCTCGTGCCCACCAATAACTATTGGCACATGGCATATCCAATAGCTAGACAACAAAACTTCCCCAGAGGGAAGGGCAGTTCAAAAAGTCTGGTTCATCTTATCTAGGTTCTTACCTAACCTCCTAGCAAATTCTGATGACACAAAAGAGTGCATGGCTCTAGAATCAAATAAAACTAGTACAGTGGAGTTGGCGACAGAAAGCTAACCTGTCATCGCGATTGAGGTTCCGGCCTCTGCATCCTCACGAGTGAAGGCATAAATCCTCCCTTACAGCTCTGGAGCTTCCAAACTGCCTTGGTTGATTGACGGGCCTTCAATTCTTCGTTGGGTGGCATGTAGCTGACCACTAGTAAGGCGGGCTTGGCCTTGCTGATTTTATGGGTTAGAGCGGCAGTGCTTGGCAAAGTGGCCTTCCTTGTCACATATGTAACAGCCGCTGATGCCCTGACGGCATTCTCTCGGATGGTTCTTTCCGTATTTAGGGCAAGATGGGTGTTGATTGCCATTTCCCCTGCGGTTGTGCTTCTTTTGGGGGAAATTCCTCTGCTGCCCCTGGTTGCTCTGGTTCCCTCTTCTTTTGTTGTTGTTATGGTTGGACTGTCGATGGTGTTGGCTAACCCCTGTGTTCTGCCCTTTATGCTGTGAGTCGTGGTTTGACCTTCCCTTGATCTGCTTCAGCTGGTTCTTTTCTTCCTTCTTAGCCTTGAAGATCTGGGCCCTTCTCTCCTTGTTTTGGGCCAACCAGTATTTTGCCCAGATGGCCCTACTGACACACTCAGCTACGGTTGTTGGCCCATGACTCCTACTGCATACCTGGATGGCAATATCCGTCTGGAACATTTTTAGCATTCTCCTGACCCTTTCCTTCTCTGTTGGTACTAAGTCGGGGCAAAGTCATGCCAGTTGTTTGAACTTCCTTACAGCCTCCATGACCGTCATGCTGCCCTGACGTAGACTATTGAATTCGTCTTGCTGGACTGCCAAGGCTTCATCGTTGAAATACATTTCTCTGAATTCAGTGATAAAGTCTGCCCAGTTCATTGCATTAACATCCCTCCTAATAGCCACAGTCTTCCACCACTGGTATGCTCCTTTGCATAAGGCGAGGGTTATGTATAGTATTTTCTCTCTTTCAATTAATCCAACAAGGATGACCTGGACATCGGTCAACCAATCATCTGCTTCAATGGGGTTTGTAGTCCCCTCGAATTCAGGCACCTTCATGCGCCTAAATCGCTCGTACATGTCGCCCTCTCTATGGGCTGGCACAAGGATATGGGTCATCGTAGAAGTAGCCACAGCCGGTGGTGCTGGCATTGCTTGGACTGGTGGGGTAGCTTGTTCCCTAGGGCTGTCGGGGGCTGCTAGTGCCATTGGGACTAGTACCTCTTCTGGTCATGGTGCTTGGGATTGTCGGTTCAGTTGCTCCCGGAGCTGGTTTAGCTCCTGTTGTTGGTTTACCATCATTTCCTATATGGTTGTGAGCTGTGCCATTAATTCGTCATCTCGGGTGGCTTGAGTGAACTGTGATCTTGTTCTTGCCATTGTTACCTATGTAACCCTATCACATAATGGGAAAAGAGAACATAAGTTTCTCAAATTCTGTACTTGGGACTCGTATTACACATCATTTTCCTTTTTACTAAACAATCATAGATAAAAACATATATATACTCATTTTATATCTTTCTTTCTTCTCTTGTGACGTTCATTACAATTGCCGCATTGCATTAGAGCCTCATATGAGTGCCAGGAACCGTCCTGCACTCTTTATTGTACTTGATCATACTCGTGAAAAATCATGTTTAGGTCCTCAAGGCAAAATGATACTGCTTTTCACATTAGATACCACAAATATATATATATAAATATATATCCAAAATTCTAGTTTGGTGGGAGTGATACACACTTTCCAATATACAACCCAACAAGTACAGCTAGATAAGTCTGACGGGAAAAAGCTACTGTTTCCCTTTATATATATTTACATAACAAGAATTCCCGTGGAAAGGGTTACTACTACTTAGAGGATATTCCTGACTCTGCGTCGGACATTTCCTTATTCTCACTATCACTCAAGGGAAACTCCTTGGGATCTTCATCTTCATCTCCCCAAATAATACTGCCTTCGTCATCACTGGTAATGATAACCTGGGGCTCATACATTTCTACCCCCTCATCGTCACTGATGTGGTCGGGGATCTCCTCCTCCTCATCGTTAGGTTGAGCATCGGGGATAACCTCGTCACTGTCTTCATCCATCTGGTGTTCAGGAGAATGAGGGACTGGCTCGGGGTCTTCCATCGAATCTCCATTGTCTTCAGGTATGCTGGCTGCTGTTCGGCCATAAATCCTTCGTCGCCTGGTTGAGGTGCTGCGTTTGCTAGGTCAGGGTTGAGTGCCACTTGCTCAGTGTCCACTATGTCTTGGACCAGGCACCTCAAGTTCTCATATGGTAGAGGGCAGTGGATGAGGTCCCTCACGTACCATATAATCCCTCTCCAAAGCAAGTCAGTTATCTCTACAAATGGCTTGTCTAGGGGAATGCTCAGCAACATGGCATCCAAAAATCGCTTACAGTAGTGTACCATGGTCTCCCCCTCGTAGATGTCCCAAATGTCAGAGAGGACCTGATATCTCCTCTCATACATGTCATCCCAGATATCTGCATCCTTAGCTGGACCGTCAGAGTTGTGGAGATCTTGGCAGAACTCAGCCCAGTGCATTGCTAGACCCCTAATCCTACGTTGATCGTTCCACCATGTCATTACTGGTCCTCACAATCGGCTACTGGCCATTACCACCTGTAGACGGGGTGGGATATGGCACCCTTCGAAGATTGTCTCCATATGATGAATCCAATAAGGGAGTTCGTATGGATTGCTACCGTCGTATGAGTGTGGTCACATGGCAGCGAAGGCTATAATCGTTTCTTGGTCCTCTTGCACTTGCCGGGGGTCAACTGGAGCAGCCATCCTCCTACTATAACTTAAACATCAACTTATATACTAATATTTAAAAATAAAACCTAACTTACTTGGACAGATGAGGCAGGTGTTTGGCGATGTGAGGTAGGATGGCAGGAAACCACTCTAATACTGTGGGTGCAACCCCTCTAGCTTGGGTCGTCCACCTTATCTTGCTTGCTTTCTTTATTCTTTGCTTATTTTTACTTAGCTTGCTTGTCTTTATAACTTTCATTTTCTTTAGGGGTTTAAAAGATTTGTACTTGAAAAACTAGGAATATTTTTTTTTCTTTTTGAAACTTGACTGAATGAAACTATTAGTTCTTTGAAATCATGTATACATAAATATATACGTACTACTTAAATTTTTTTTTTTTCCCAAAATATATTTTGTAGTCTTGTTACTTTAAAGTACGTAAAAATAAAAACATACTTTTAAGCTTGTTTCACTACTTTACATACTACACTCTTGTCTTATCTTTATACATATACATCACTATTACACTTTCTTTCTTTTACACTTTAATTACAGTGAAACTCTACGAAACGGAACCATAACCCGTCCATGACATCGCTAGGATCTGCCTGCCAGTCCGCTACTCTTATTTCATATTGCTGGTTGCTTACCTTTATTACCTACATCACAAATAGACTAATGAGTTAAAGCTCAGTAAGTACAAACATACAAGTAAATAAGCTAAACACACCACACTTAGGATTAGTCAACTTATGACCAATTATTTGCTTACTCCTATGTTTTACTTATTCTTTCTATTCTATCTCTTTCTTTTCTTTGCTTTACTTTATCTTGCTTAATCTTTCACTTGTGGGCCCGTCGTTGGACGTACCTAATGCGCGCAGATCAATAGAGGATCGAGGGACCGACCCACCAATCAACTCTAAGGTCATCTTTGGACTACTACCTATAGGTAGCAAGTCAAGCCATCAACTACCTCATTATTAACGAGGCAGCGCCACACAACCGGGGTAGAGGCTATCTTTGAGTCTCAAAACTAGAGAGGCTGGTACGCCAACCTTAACTTTTAAGTCTTATTATTTGACTTATCTTATTCCTCTTTTCTTTATCTGATCTTGCTCAACTATTCTCGTGAACATGTTAGTATCATGTTACAAACTGAATAACTTAATGTGTATATATATATATAATACAACTCTATGGCAAGTCAATTCGTGAGTAGACAATTAAATGTCTGTACTTACAACACTTGTGCTAGTGTAAACTTCTGTGGTCCGTCGAGCTCTTTTGCCCGTCTCTAGTTGAGTTTCCTAAAGGCATAATGTCATCAGTTAGTATATTTTCATTAACTGACTTTATTATACTAAAATCTGAACTTTAGCTTTTAAAATCTTAATTAAAGTCTTATAACGACATTTAAAGTCCTAATGACTCTGTTTAGACTTTTCTAGCGCTCTAGCAGCCATTTCCGAGGATTTCAGAAATTTTGGTAAACTGGGTGAATAGTAATTTTTGACGATAAATAGTACTATTTACGTGAATAGTGCCATGTACGTGAATAGTAACTGGGCCAGGGGACGTTTGTATTTTTCTGCTTAGATCGGGTTCCCTAAGTCCGAGAACCATAAAATAGCTAACTGGAAGGTTTAACGCCCCTTTCTTGACTTTTCTAGACTTTTTGGTCAAAATGACCATTTTACCCCTAACGGGTCTTGGGGTTGTAACATTCTCATTTTGGTGCTTAAACAGGATTTTCTGAGTCTCTAAAATCTTAAAACAATCTTTTCTAGGTCTCGGTAAATTTTTACAACTTAATTGTTGTGACTACACTATTTACTTATCACCCGTCCCTCGGGTGATACTATTCCGACCCTTGGGGTCGTGGCTAATTTTTCTAGCGTTTCGGAGCTTCAAACGAGCTTTTCTCTAATTTTAAAAACTTTTCTTATTCTCTTCTCGATCTAGGTCTCCGAGGGGCTCGGGTTTTTCCATCCCGATCCTAAACTTTACCCTTGTTACACAAAACGCCCTTGACGTTATTTTTTTACCGTCCTCTCGGCATTTTAGATTTTTGGGGGTCGGTTTACTATTTTGCTAGACTTGCTTTCTTACTTCAAACTCTAAGGTACCGAGGGATCTCAGTTTTCATTTTTGAGCATATTTTTATCGCTCTTTTCCTGAAATGCCCTTAATGCTGCTTTAAAAATTTTGGCAGCATTTCCGCTTAAATTTTAGGTTTCCAGCGTTTAGGAAACGCCTCAAAACCATCTATCCTAATCTAAACCTGCCACGTACTATACCAGAGGCCTATTTTACGCAAAAGTTTCTAAACTTTTATGTAAAAACTTTCCACACTTTCATTGTACAATTCACACACAAAGTCTTTATTTTTCAATCACTTAGGCTACGGTTTTAGTTTAGGTTTCCAACACCATAACTTTCTTTCTTTCAAACATTCTTTCTCTAAGTTTTCTTCTTGGTTTTTAAGGCATATTCAATATCAAAACCAAATAAAATTCTTATTGAAATCTCTTTATAAAGCCATGGATTTTATGCTATACCCTAACCAAACTTTGGTTTTCAATACAACCACTTACACAAGCTTATATTCTACATCATTCTAACTTACCACAACACTAAATCACATGATTTTTTTACATGTTCTTCACACTAGGTAGACATGGTTCCTTTTTAGAAAACTTTTAGAAAATTTTGTTTCAAACTTTTTAACTTTTCTTTCTAAACATTTTACAGATCAAAACACATGTTTAAATCAACCAAAACAAACTCAAAATTCTTTCCAAACCCTAGTAACATACATGGTTTTTCTGGAAACAAACCGAATCCCACTTTGGTTTTAAGCTTTCAAATTTTCTTTCTAGTTGTTTTACATATCAAAGCACACCTTAAAACAACAATTTAATTAAATCAAACTTGAAATTATTTGAACCCATACACTTAGCCATGGGTTCCTCATAAAACTAACATGAAAAATTCTTGTTTCAAGCTTCTAAATTTCTCTTTAACTATTATGCAAACTAATTAACCTTAAACAACAAGGTTTAAACTAAACTTTTCTCATTCCTTTCTACACAACATAGCCACGGATTTTTGCTTCAAAATACCAAAGAAAAGCTTGAAATTTCAAGCTTGCCTTGCTATGTTACTCAACACTTGCTTAGGAAGAACTTTGCTTAAGATTTTGACACCAAACTTTGAAGAAGCTCAAGCTCAATGGAGGGGAAGAGTCATGGCTTCAAAGGCAGTAAAGGGGCTGTAATTTCAAAAAAAAAATTCTGATTTCATGAAGCCAAAAACGTTTTTATAAAGGGAGGCCAAAAAGGAGGGCTTTTTAGCAAATTTCTTTAGGGACTTTTTAGCAAATTTTTATGGGTTTATTTGCAAACTTTTTAGGGTCAAAACATAAGTATTTTGGCTGTCTTTCCACCTGTTAAACCGACCTATTCAGCCCTTATCCACAAAATTTTTAAAAAAATCAACTTTGCATTTTTGGCTTAATCTTAGCCTTTTATCTTACCTACCTTTAATTTTAGCCATTCATCCTACCTACCACCCATTTTCTTCTAATTTCTTATTCCTAATTATGACATCGTCCATGATGTCATCTAATTAATCCATAGGTCAAAGTTTGACCAAAAGTCAAACCGAACCAAACTTTACCGAAATCGCGTAGGCGGGTTTCTGACGCCTCCTGTGCGATCGGTTTACCTTATTCTACTGTCGTTGGACTAAAAATCAATGACGAAGTTTTTCGTCCTTTAGTAACCTTAGGTTTTACCTAAGGTAATATCTTGGTTTCTTTGGCCCCAAAATGCTTCATCATTTTACTGAAGATGACGAAATTTCTAAGGTGACATACCGGAGGACTTGTCTAGCCATCCGTACTATCAAATTATTCTAATACTGTCTTAAAACGCTTAAAAATCCTAAATTACTTTTCTTACTATGCTCTTACTTTGACTTGCCATATTCTTATCTTTACACTGTTCAGATACCGAAACTACTCCTTTCTGAACATTTTGGCCTGAAATCACTTTCTTACTCATATACTTTATTCTCTACTTATTTTGGGAGATTTTAATTCCTCCAAAACATCTATTTATTACTATCAACACTATAATTTGTCTAATTACAACATAGTGTTTCTTTACATTCTTGCTTACAAAACTCATAGAAAATCCTAGATTAAACTAAGTTACACTGCTAGAATTCTCTGGTCGTCACAAATACCAACTGTGATGCCCCGTGCCCTCAGTGGCCTGGATCGTCACTAAAATCTTACTTTAAAAGATACTTATACTTTCTTTTCTTATAATTGATAGTTAACTAGATATCATAAATTTAGGGATTTTTTTTGAAGGTGTACGTATTTACTGTGTACGTACGTATATCGATTTCTATTCAAAAATACTATTTAACGGTTACTATTTAAAAATACTATTTAACAGATACTATTTAAAAATACGGTTTACTGTTACTATTCAAACATACTATGTAATGGTTACTATTCAAAATTACGATTTACGGTACTATTCAAAAATATTACTTAACGGTTATTATTCAAAATTACTGATACTCAAATTTGCTGAAGATAAACTCGTGGTGTCTCCATACCCTTGCCCTCACATCCGCCTCCGCCGCTACCATCGCCCATTGTGGTTTAAGCCGTATGACGCTTCCCCACAGGATGAACACACTACGTGAGCTTTACGCCCAGTAAGTACAACATGTTTATCACAAAACATGTTTAAACATAAAACGTACTTAAAAACATATAAGCAGTCATATATCACATACACCACTTTAACATATCACATATCACATATCATATCAATGATTATAAAACTTCACATATCATATGCATCACAGAAACATCGTGTATTGAGTGCATCTAGAAGCATGGTGAACTATAACTAATGCATGACCCGGTTATGTTCATTTATGCTTCATTATTTTCCTTTCTTTTTCTTGTCTATTTAGGGCCCGTGTGTCAATACCGTATGTGCACAGACCATAGGTAACTCCTGTGGTTAAAAGCCGGAGAGCAATCAACGGATGCTCAACTTTCTGCTTTGACTTACTTTAAAACCCTTTCAACTGAAAGAGCTGGTATGACATGCCTATACATTTCCATCTTGTTTATCTTTTCTAGCTACATGCTTTTCTAAGCTGTCCCTATTCCTATGTGGTAGGGACGTGTGGCATCTATCTTGTTCTTTCATCAATCTACTTGATTGTGAAACTTATGCTCTTAATTATGCGGTACAACATCGTGTGCATGGCATACATATTTGAACATATTGTAAAACACCATTTTAACATCATTTTATTCATGCCATAGGCGGAGTTGTACTTACCTAATTTGCAAGCAAAAATGCGTACTCACGCCTTTAACGATTTACATGTGACCACCTGTCATCAATAACGTTCCTTATCAGCATCTCCGTAGAGTCAGTACTACAATGAGTGACTATTACTCGTGTTTCTATGTGGTACCGAGGCCCATCGATACTCTATTGGCCTACTATGGGAATTTGGTGTCTAACTCGTATCGTGTATGATCAATCGTCTACGTAACAGATTAATCATCGTCCCTCACAGTATTGTTCAAAACGCAGTTCTTGATTGGTTTACCAAGCAGTCAATTGACCGGTTACCTCGTGTGTTGGTAACTAAGTAATCTACCGGGTTACTATGCGTAAACAGGTGTAGTAACCGACCGGGTTACTTTGCTTGTTGGGCTAGGGTAGACTATTAGGCTACTATTCCCTGTCTGGTGTAATGGCCTACCAGGCCACTATGGCTCATTTGGGGTAGTAGGCTACCGAGCTACTAAGGCTTGTTTGGTATGGTAGCCTACCGTGCTACACACACCGTTTCTCTTTGAAAATAGTGTAGGTTGACTTAAAAATTCTTGGAAAAATTCTTTATTTTTTTAACCGTCCCCTTATCACCCCATTGGAAGGTGGGGGATGGTTTTATAAAAATCATGTTTATATTTTCAAAGTGTTAAAACACGTTTTATTTTTAAGAATATAAATCATATTTTTAAAGTTACATTTTAAAGGTGGTTTTTGAACCATTTTTGAAAATCATCTTGAAACTTGATCGAAACGACTCCGTTTACGATTTTGGTGAACATGAATTTTTCATTCTCGACAAGATGAACAAATCTCATGTTCACCTTGGAGCCTAAATCCAACTCTAATGGCTCCTAATTCCATTAAACCCGTGGGCTTGTGCCTAGTTTTTTGAAAAATTCCCAGTTTTATGTGAGGCCCGAAACGACCAAATTTTTAAAATGCGCATAGGTTGTTGAGATCTACAACTTTTGTGTTGAGCCCGAAGTCCAGTTCAGACCATTTTCACTAAAACCCGTGCCTATTTTTGGGTTCAGATTTTGTTCCCAATTTGTTCATAGTTTTGGACACTGAGTGAAAAACACTCTAAAAACCTATCTTAGGTTCGATTTTGGCCGAGGCCTATTTGATGTAAAAATGACCATATCGAAATTTTCTTAAAACATTGCGTTTTACCAAATCCCAAATTTAGACCCTAAGTGAGTCAAAATGGCCAAATTCCATGACCTTGCCTTGGGACAAATTTATGTCCAGCCACGTTCCTACTCATTCGTGACATCACACATACCATAGCCATTCGTAAAAATTTGTAAACACAACCATATAAACTTGAAAATGGAAACTTAAGGGCTCAAAAAAATTTATTACAAACCATTTGTATAACCAAATACACATAAATGGCTTTGATCAAAAACTTAAGATCACTAAATCGCCAAAAAGGAAAGGTTTCGGTTTTTACCTTGGTGCTTCGAACTAAGCACATTTTTGAACCAAGGCTTAATGAACCTAGTGGCCATGGGAAACCAGGGGAAATGAGGTTGGTTTTTGCTAGATAGGATACCAAAAGTTTCTCTTAAAAATCAACCCAAACAGAAACTAAAAACTTCAAGGATTGGATTTTGAAAACTTACCCTTGGTGTCTTAGAACAACTTGGATCTGAATCCTCCTAACACAAGCTTGTGAGGCTTGGTTTTTGTTAAGCTTTTGGTGTGATTTAAGACTTGAAAATATGGGGGTTTTGGGACCTTAGAATGGTTGGTTGCAGCAAGGAGTGGAGGGAAAAAGTGAAGTGAGTTTTGGGTGCAAAAGTGAGAAAGTGATCTCCTTAGGTCATGCTTGCCTTTTATAGGCAAAATTGATCAAGCTTACTTAGACTTAATCCTAATTAATTTTCCACCAAATTAGCCAAATCATGGGACAAATTGATGCCCATTTTCAGACCAAAGTGGCATGGGCTGCTCATGGGAGGGAGAGAAGAATAAACAAAGATTGTTGACTAAGCTTTTAAAAACCCTTGAATATTTTATTCAAGTGTGTCATGGCTAGGGTAATTTTTTAATGACCACCTTTTGGGCTATGTGTGCACCTGATGGCAGCTACTTTTGCAGCTAAGGGGCATGGAATTTTAAAGCCAAAATTCATCTGTGTTGGCTCCACAATGCAGTCTAATTTTATACCACGGTGTTCGGTTGTTTCTCGGCAGTGTTCCAATTTTCACCCAAAAATTGGATTTCAGAATCTGATTTTTGTACTGTAAATTTCTGGTTGTTTTATACTATCTAAGAGCCCATTATCAGTCTAATTTACTGTTTATGTCCTATACTGTGGTTGTATTTACACTGTGTTGTCCTTTCATACATAAACCGAGGCGTTCCCAGGTGAAATTTCAGACACAGTCTCTCTTAACTAATTTGGACATGCTGATTCTATTTTTATCAGTCTTACATCTATCGAAGGTCGACTGGACCAATTTTCAGGATCTATGTGACCCCGCCACGAAAAACATATCAGGTGCCCGATTGACTAATTTGGACGTTCTGAGCCCAAATATATCAATTTCGGAGCGAATAATGGTCGTTTTGACCCTCATCCTAATTCTACGTATCTCTCGAACTAAAATTCTTGTTTTCATGCTCAATCAACCAAATTGAGTCTACTAACTGTTCAAATATCAGTCTTAGGTCAATTTAAGGTCGTCTCGGTCAATAACTTGACACTGCGATTCTTACTATTAACTATTCACTGTCTTTCACTTAACTGACCAGTCTGAGTGCTCTAACTCTGATTTTGTCAATCTCTAGGTGAAAGGAGGTCATCCAAACCATTTTCTCGATACTGTACCCTGGCTAGGGTTATCTCTTGCTATCGTGCTCATATGTTTGGTCCGAGCATTCTGGTGATCTATTCACTAGTCTTGTGTCAAGAAGTGGTCATCCGGACTAGTTTCCTAACACTGCGTGTCTCACACATACATACACATAATAGGGTAGACCGGTTTCATTGTCAATCACCCCTTTCATTGCATGAATAATACTTAAACAGTACTGTATCTGTTTAATCTATTCAATTGGAAAATATACTGTATTTTTCCAACTTAATTACTCATTACATAGTAATTAGGTTTCATGCATTTTGAGGGTCTATGTAACAGCTTTCTGCCCATTACACGACCTTCAACACAGCCTCTAACAAGGGCGTGCATAAGGCAACACGGGCGTGTATACACCGGACACGGGTGTACACTAGTTGAAATTCTTCAACATGCCCTATTTCAAAACACGACCTTTTACACGTTCATTAACTCGGGGCGTACACGGCCATGTTCAGTTACATGGCTTCTCACGTGTTCATAACCGGAGCAGTACACGGCCTCTTACACGGCCATGTACCTGACCGTGTTCGACTACACGGTCATGTATACTTACATGGCTACTGACACGTACACAGTTCGATTGGTACACAGCCACTTACACGGCCGTGTACAGGATCATGTACTTCAAAAATTGTACTAAAATACATCAAATCATCCTTCAATTTCTCATTAATTGAAAATCAAGTTACAGGAATGGGGCGGTCCTTACATTTAGGCTATTTTCATCTGTTACTGTATTTTGATAACTACATCCACTATTTCTTGTACAAAGTCTATCTTGTGCAGTTGTTTTTCTTGTAAATCATACCAATGGATAGGTGATCTACATTTCCTTCCATATAAAGCTTCATAGGGTGGCATTCCTATTGATGCTTGGTAGCTATTATCATACGAAAACTCTACCAATGGAAGTTTCTCGTTCCAACTTCCTGGGAAACCTATCGTACACGCGTGGAGCATATCTTCTAGTGTTTAAATTGTCCGCTCAGATTGCCCGTCAGTTTGCGGATGGAATGTTGTACTCAGGTGCACTTCTGTTCCTATAGCCTCTTGCAGGCACTTCCAAAAATTTGAAGTGAATCATGCATCACGATTGGACACAATGGACTTAGGAACTCCATGTAACCTGACTATGTGGTTAACATATAAGTTTGCTAACTTTTGCAGTGAAAAGTCATTTTCATTACTATGAATCTTGCCGTCTTTGTCAATCTGTCGACAATAATCCAAATAGCATCATAACCTTCTCGAGTTTTCGGTAATCCTACAACAAAGTCCATCGTAATATGTTCCCATTTCCATTCAAGAATATCCAATGGTTCTAGTTTTCTGCCTAGATGATGATGTTCAGTCTTTACTTTTTGGCACGTCATACATTTGTTTACAAATCCTGCAATGTCCTTCTTCATCCCTTTCCACCAGAATTATAGCTTCAAATCCTGGTACATCTTACTGGCTCCAGGATGCACTGAATATGGCATTTCATGGGCTTCTACCATAATTTGCCTTCTTAGTCCTTTATCGTCGGGAGCATAAAGTCTTCCCTGATGTAGGATTAACCCATCTCATTTTTGAGCCTCTCTAATGCCCTCATACAATGTTGATTCCAATAGTAGTGCAGCCAATCTTCTTATTATCAGCTCCATCTTCAACGCGTTAATCTCTTGTTGTAATGGCCTTGGAAAATTTTCAATCGACAGTTGCTACGGAACAGTAGATTTCCTACTTAACGCATCAGCAACGCGATTGGCTTTTCTGGGATAGTAGAGGATTTCACAATCATAATCCTTTACCAACTCCAGCCATCTCTTTTGGCGCATATTCAGCTCCTTCTATGTGAAGAAATATTTTAAACTCTAATGGTCAGCATAAATCTAACACTGAGCACCATACAAATAGTGTCGCCAAATCTTCAATGCGAACACTACTGCGGTAAGTTCCAAATCATGCGTGGGATAATTTCTTTCATGGTCCTTTAATTGAAGCGAAGCATAGGTAAGCACCTTGTCACCTTGCATCAGGACAGCTCTTAATCCCATGTTCGAGCCGTCATTGTAAATCACGAATATCTCCCCTTCAGTAGGATGTGTAAGAATTGGTGCACTAGTTAATCGTCTTTTCAGCTCTTGGAAGCTTCTTTCGCATACCTCTGTCCACTCGTACTTCCTCTCCTTGCGTGTCAAAGCCATGAGAAGTGCAGCAAGTCGTGCGAATCCCTTAACATATCTTCGATAATATCGGACTAAACCTAAGAAACTCCGTATTTTAGTCACACTCTTAGGTACGGGCCATTCATTGATCGTCTTTACTTTTGCTGGGTCCACGGCAATTCCTTCCTTGGAAACCACATGTCCAAGGAAATGCACTCTATCTAGCCAAAATTCACACTTAGAAAATTTGGCATAGAGTTGATGCTTCCTTATCATCGGTAGGACAGTCCTCAGATGTTCTTCATACTCCTCGCGAGTCTTTGAATATATGAGTATGTCATTGATAAACACAATGACAAACTTATCCAAATATTCCCTAAAGACTAGATTCATCAAGTCCATAAATGTAGCTGGCGCATTTGTTAACCCAAACGGCATCACAAGGAATTTGTAATGACTGTAACGAGTCTGAAATGCAGTCTCGTCAATGTCGTTCTCCTTGATCTGTAGCTGATGGTATCCTGATCGTATATTGATCTTGGAGAATACTACTACACCTTTGAGTTGGTCAAACATGTCGTCAGTTCTAGGTAACAGATACCTATTTTTGATAGTAACCTTATTCAATTCCCGGTAGTCGATGCACATTCGAAATGATCCATCCTTCTTCTTGACAAACAGTACAGGAGCACCCCATAGGGAATAGCTCGAACGTATAAATCCTTTGTCAAGAAGCTCTTTTAGCTGCTCTTGTAACTCTTTCAACTCTACCGGCGCCTTTGAGATGGCTGCGGTTCCTGGCATCAGTCCAATCTCAAAAGAGATTTCTCGTTCTAGCGGCAATCCAGGTAATTCCTCAGGGAAGACATCGATAAACTCCTTCACAATATGAACATCTTTGGTTTAAAGCTTTCGTTCCTCTTTTACATCCATAAAATATGCTAAATATCCAGCACAGCCGCTCGACATTAGCCTTCTTGCCCTCATGGAGTTCATCATTATTGTCCTTGGTTTGTGTGATGATTTGACATATTCGAAAACATCTTCTTGGTTGGCTTGGAACATTATCTTCCTCTTTCAGCAATCGATCGTTGCTTGATACTTCCCTAGGAAATCCATTCCTAGTATTATATCATAATCAGCAAGCTTCATCACAATCAATTCTGCATACAATTCCCTATTTGTCATAATTATTAGCACATGAGGTAGCCAATAATTTGACATCAATACTTCTCCAGAAGGTAGAGTCGTTTTAAAGGTCATACCTATGTTATCCTTAGGATATCCTATCTTATTCATGAATTGATATGAAATAAACGAATGTGTAGCACCAGAATCAAATAAAACAGACGCCAAATGATTAGTGACAGAAAACTGATCTGTCACTACATTGGACGTCCCTACTTCCACATCTTCTTTGGTATACACCATTACTCTAGCATTCGCATGAGGTAAACCTTGTGGTCTTTCTTGCCTTTCTGTGGATAAAGGAGCTTCATTCTTTGCCTGGATTGCATGTGCTTGGGGACGTTGCTGCTGTGTCTGGAATGAGCCTTGTACATTTTGCCTATTTTCAGGACAATTCCTAGCAAAGTGGCCATCCTTTCCACATTGGAAACAGGCATTTGGGGCAAGTCTGCATCTGCCTGAATGCCTTTTTCCGCAGACAACATCATCATGAACTATAAGTCCAGCATTGTTGTTCAATCTCTATTGCTAGTTCCTATTTCCCAAATTATTCCCCTTTCTCATCCCTTGTGACTGCTAGCTAGAAGTACTTGCTAGCTAAACGTACTTGCTTGCCCGATCTTAGCATTCGAACTCAGCTTACTGCTTTGTCCAGCCTGGGATCCAACTTGTATAGCTTTGGCCAAGACCTTTCCTTCTTCTTGGCATCCCAAATCTTTTCTTTTTCTTCCTTTTGTCTAAGTAGGTAATACTCTGCCCTTAGAGCTCTACTTATGCAATCAGATATAGTAGTGGGCGGTGTCAACCCGCTGTCCACTAATACTGAGATTTCCGGATGGAATATTCCTAGCATCTTCTGAATTTTCTCCCTCTCAGTGGAGACAATATATGGACCCAATCGGGACAATTGGTTGAACTTGCTACAAACTTCCATCACGGACATGTCCCCCCTACTTCAACTCTGCAAACTATCTTTGTTGGGATCGAAGCAATGTAGGATTGTAGTACTTCTCATTGAATTCTTCTAAGAAGTCTAGCCATGACATGGTGAACACGTTCCTTATCAACTTGACTGAATCCTACCAAAATCTTGCATCCTTCTTCAGAACAAAGGATGCACACATAAATTTCTCCTGATCGTTCAACTCCATAAATTCCAATATCATATGGAGTGAAGATTACCACTCCTCTGCTTCCAACGGGTTTGTGGAACCCTCGAATTCTGGTGGCTTTATTCATCGGAATCGTTCATAAAGTGGTTCTTGATTGACTCTAGGTTGGGGTTGGGGTTCTACTATTTCAATCTTAGGTTTAATTGGGGACACTTCTTGTTTAGGTGTGGCCATTTATGGGTTTTGGTCTGGCCTTGCCTTTGCTCTATCTATTCTATTCTTTGTCTTAGCTCAACATTTGCCTTCATCTGAGCCTCCGACATGGCTTCTAGTTCATCTACTCTCTCTGACAGGATTGGACGCCCTCTCATGTTTCTCAGATTTCGCGGATTCATCATCTTTTCCTATTTCCTAGAATCGCATGAAAATTGATCGTTAGATTTTCCACAAACATATTTTTACAGTATAAGTAAAAATAGTTTCAATCATCACATAATTTCAACATTTCATCATTTGAACATGTCAAAATATGATTGTCATTTCATTTCATTTCAAAATTTTCCCATATACATATCAGTTCGAAGGCTTTTCTCAAAATGGCCATTTGATATAGTCATATATACACATATATAGATATATATATATTTATACATCTTATATGGTTTATATCTACTCCCCTGGTTGAGGTAGATCTGGAGTAGTCAAAACTTCCTTTGGATCTTCTTCGTCCTCATCTGAGCCATTTCTAGCCTTGGATGGTGTCGATTCCCTAGTAGGACTCGTACCTTCTGGTTGTCTCAATGTGTCGGCCTCATGATCATTCGCCATAGACCGTGGCCCATACAGATGATCTACCATAGTAGCCTACAATAGTTGCTCATGTCTCTTGCACACCATGCGCTCCATCATCATCTCTTCCTCTACTTTGACTACAGTAATTATAAACTCACGTAAAGTGGTAGGGTATAAAGGGGTTACCCTCTATCATAGATCTATAGTGAGCCCCTTCTAGAAAATGTCACAAAAATCCTCCTCAGTGAGGTTAGACATAGGGCATCTCCTCACTACGTTCTCCTCAAACTATATTGCATAAGTGAACACCGTATCACTCAACAGCATCTAGAGTCTCCCAGCTCTGAGAACGAACTCCCTCACATCGTATATTTAGGCATAGCTAGTGATGGAATCACTACCCTACTCTTCGGAGGGTCTGGAACTGGTGATGCTAGACTCTTCGATAGAAACTGCATTAGCATAATGTGTCAGAACTCAGCCCAGTCTAGTCCCAACAACATCTCCTGGTCACAATACTCCAAGTACATCTGTGTATCCTCACGGAATGTGCCCACCACCATCAACACCTAGTAATCCTCATCTATATCACACTGACACATAATCACCTCTATATCATGTAGCCAATCACAAGTAGAGATCCCCTTTTGACCTCCCTTGAAAGTGGATGGATGACTACCTCTGAATGCATGTACCACTCGTACTGATACTCGTGATCCTACATGTGCTTGTCCTCCCACCACTGGAATATCTATAACTACTGGTGGATTTACAATCGGTCGAGAAGGTGGTGCTTGTACCAATGCTGGTGCTACTATCCTTGGCATTGGCAACTCAAGTATTGGCGATCGAGGTGCTGCTCGATGAATCATTGATGGTCTGATCACCGGCCTAGTCCATACCTGGATCGGTCTTTTTGGTCGGTATGGGTGGGGTCTCATTTACGGTGGCCAGTCATCGTATGTCCTACAAAATGATATAACCTCGTATAAATGAAAAGTTAACTTAAAGAAAGGTAACTTACTTGGATTGACGAGCAGATAGCGTTTTGTGCCAATAGGGATATGGTCAACTCTCTGATACCAACCTGTGGCGCCCCCGAATCCAACCACACGAAACTATGATGAACCAACTCTGTTGCCGACCAAGACAGCCCGTGTGTTGAATCTGATTAGCCATTTAAAACTCTTTTTCTCTCAACTCTTATTTTTCAGGGCCCAAAATGTCACCCATAATTTTTTTTCTTTTTTTAATACATACTTTTCTTAAAAGAAAGCTAAGTATGAAAGCCATGTAAAGTATAATACTAACTTTTAGTTGTCTTTTTGAGTATGACATAATGTACAGCATATAATATGTATATATTGTGCTTTTCAAAATACATTATCTTCAATTCACTAACTTATCACTCAGCGGAAGACTGGTAGTAGGACCAAAATCCACAGTGGATTCCCTATCCCATTGACACATGCACGTCCTTATCCCTATCCATGTAGTCTACTGGACATGTTTCTTACCTACAATATGAACAAACTGATGAGCTAACAGGCTCAGTAAGTCCAAACATACTTAGTAAGAATCACATATATTTAAAAACACAATTTTCTATGAATAATACTATTCATCCATGAATAGTACTTTGACCTTTGACTGATGAATAGTAACTGTTACCCTAACTGGTTATTCATATTACTCTAACTGATTACTATTCAAATTATCCTAACTGGTTACTATTCACATTACCCTAACCGAGTTCACTACACTTAGTGTTAGTATCAGTTATGCTCAATTATGGCTTTCGTCACATTATTGACTATTCTCCCTACATGTATTTTAGTGTTGAGCTCATTATGGTAATACCGATAGTTTATTTTGCGTGCTGACTGGGAGGGCCTAGGGAGCGACCCTAGAGCTTCTTCCTCTCCAGCCCTCGTCGCTCGTAGCGATTATTATATCCCCGAAGGACCTGTAGAACCTCCACCACAATGTTGGAGGGGCGGTACGCCTTAAATGGTTTTATTACCATCTTTTAATTATAATTTTGACCAAGTGACATTAATCGTCACCTCAAGGTCATTAACCCCCATCACCCGTAGGCCTTAGATATTCTCTTTCTCTTATTATATGGGATGTGTTATACTAACTAATCCCTCAATGTTTATAGGACTTAATGCCTAATGTACAACTAGTACATAACGAAATAATACAGTATTTCATGTTGCAAACATGAAAATGCTTTAACTTACCACCATTGTGATAATCTTCACTTCCGAAACTCCTCTGCAGTTTTATCTCTAGTTTGGGTCCCTACAGACATAGTATTGTCTGTTAATACCAATCATTAATTATCACTTCAGATATATATTCATTTCACTTAACAATTCAACATATTTAAACTTTATTTGTGGTACACGGCCTGTAACACGCCCGTGTTCCAGCCCGTGTACCTCTCGGGTTCACTCTACACGGTCGTGTTTCAAAGTACACGCCCGTGTACTATTTAAACTCTAGATTTTTGACTCTAAAATCTTTATTTTGGGTTTTAGAATTTTATTTAAGACATTCTAGATCCTTTACTGTCCTTTCCAAGCCTTTCAGAAATTTTTGGTCAAAATGACCATTTTGCCCCTAACGGGTCTCGAGACCTTATTATTCCGTTCTATTATTTTTTTTTTAGAATTTTCTAAGCCCAAATATCACAAAATAATATTCCCTAGGCTTCTATATCATTTTACAGTTTTATTTGCTATAAAATCACAATTATTCATTTTTCGACCCTCGATTACTATTCATTCGTCACCTAGGGTCGTTTCTCTTTTTTTAGCGTTTCAGAGCCTCAAATGGGTATTTCACTACTCCTGAAACATTTTTCATCCCGTCCCCGAGCCTCGGTTCCCGAGGGGCTCGGGTTTCCTATCTCGATCTAATTTTTTCCTCTCGTTTCCTAAAATACCCCTAACGTGCTTTTTTTCCCGTTTTAGGCATTTTGGTCATTAAGGGTCGGTTTACTATTCCTCTTGGGTTGGTTTTCCATTTTCGATCTTAACCCACCGAGGGGTCTCGATTTCCTTTCCAAGTTTAATATTTTTACCCCTCGTTTCCCGAAATGCCCTTATGCCGATTTAGAAATTTCGATAGCATTTCCGCTTGTATTTTAAGGTTTTCCCGACGTTAGGCATGCCTCAGAACCTTTGTACCTACCATGTATTATACCAGACGCCTATTTTATACAAATTTATTAAACTTTGTATAAAAATTTTGCACATTAAACAACATTCAAAGTTCAACACAAATCATCAATTTTTCCCACTTATAGCCTCGGTTTCTCATGATAAACAACACCAAATATTTTTCATCACATTAACAATTATCACATATCACTCTTAAGTTTTCAAATGTACATATCAACATTAAAAACCTAACAAAATTTTATTCCAACCCTAGCATTAAGCCACGGATTTTTCATGCTAAAGCACATAGGAAATTTTGCTCTCATTCCTAGGGTTTTTATTATACATTCCTCTTCATTTTTCAGCATTAAAATTTTCTCATTTTCACCCAACATAAGCCACGGATTTTATGAGAAACAAACATCAAAACTTTCTTGTTTCTTGATTCTAATTCATGCCTTGATCAACATATCATTGAACCAACACAACCCACTAACCAAAACACCGAACTTTCATCATTTTCCATCACTAAGCAAGCCACGGTTTTCATAGGAAACATGCAAAATTTTTGCTTGATTCCTAATTCTAAATCATGCTTCATTAATCATAATCCCAAACCTACTTAAACACCAATTCAAAACACCAAATTTACATCATCTTTTTTCTACACCAATATACATAGATTTTTTTGAAGAAAACAACATAAAAAATGCTTCAAATTGGAGGCTTACCTTATGAACTTGTTCCATTGCAACCTTGGCTAGGATTGGAAGTTAATTTTGGTGCAAAATTTTTAAAATTTTTGGCTTGGAATCCACTAAGGGGGCACGGATTTTTGGCTGCAAAAATGGCAAGAGTTTGGCCAAGTTTTCTCATTTTTTTCAAGTGAATTTTGAAGCCTATTTATAGGCAAAAGCAAGGGACCTTTTAGCAATTTTTTCTAACAATTTCCTAATTGTCAAGGGACTTTAATGCAAACTTTTTGGGCCAAAATTTAAAATTTTTGACTGATTTTTTTTTCTCTTTTTGCCGCCTCCCCTTTTCCCATTTTCTAAAACAAATTTCAAGCCATTTTGGCTAAATCATGGCCTTTAATCCAAAAAGCAACCAATCCTAGCCATACACCTTATCAATCTTACTTTATAAGGTTTATTTTTCTATTTATGACATCATTAATGTGATGTCATCCCATGACATCAATGAATTAATTTGTATATTAATTCGCGGTCAAATTTTGACTGAAAGTCAAACCGAATGGAACTTTACCAAAATGCGTAGGCGGGTTTCGGGCGCCTCCGGTGCGATCGGTTTGTTTTGTTTTGCTTTCGTTTGGCCAGAATTCCCTAAGTAAATTTTTGTCTTTTAGTGCACTCCGGTGCACTCTTCAGGGTTTTTGGATTCGTTTTCGAGCCGTCTCACCCGTTTCTGTTCAGTAAGATTTTCCATCTCCGAACTCACTCGTTTTAACACTACCAGAACATTTTTACAGTATTCACAACAGTATTAAAACACAACTTTTTCATATTGTATTCATTAAAATTGATAGTTACATACAATTTTAATCTACTCCGAGAATCTAAAATTCCTGGTTATCACATTTTAAAATAGTTTTAAAAAAAGTTTAAAAATTTTTTATGTATACATTACAATGGGAAAGTTAAAATGATAAGATTTTAAAGTACGTTAAAGTTAAAGTAAGAATATTAAATAAAAAAAAGTAAGTTTAAAGTAAGTTGTTGGTGACCCATGAGGTGGTAGGCTATCGTAGTTGGCTTCAGAGCTCGACCGTGATAGTGCTGTTTAACCTCCATGTAGTTAGGGCGCCACATGTGGTATCAGAGCAAGTTGACCATATCCCTCCTAGCACGATGCACATCCTGTTCGTCAATGTAAGTAAGTTAGTTTTATTTTGAGTTAGTAAATGTTTATTTAGTGAGAATAAACATTTTATAGGGATAAGATGACGAGTTTCGAGACGAGGATTTCTACTCGAACTATACAGACTTTCACAGCCAATTGTCCACCAAGTCTCGAGGGTAGATAGAACTCTAGCCCTCTATAGGAATGCAGGACTGGTTTAATGCCATTGAGATAATTCTCTGGCTGTGTGCCATTGATTAGGATAATTGGGTCCTGTTGGCTGTTAGCACGCTTCAGGGAAATGCTTTGGTGTACTGAGACTTTTGTGACCAGGATAAGCACTTAACTGGACCAAGTTTCGCCATACCACAATCGAGTGATTCTCTTGGACGAGTCCAACATTAAACTCAATTCCTCATGGGCAAATAGGGAAGTGACACCGCCTATGTTCTCTAGAGTCACGGATGCAAGGGAGTTTGTTCCTCAGACCAAGAGATGGCAGATGATGTCTGGTGACACAGTCCTAAAGTATGATGTATGCTTCGAGGAACTAATGTGGGGCTAAGATAGCTGTTGATGCAAATAAGCAAAGGCAGGCTCTAGAAGAAGTTCAGCCACTGCAGGCAGCTGTGGTAAAGCAAGTAGTATTACTAGCTATTCCGAAAGTCTATGAACCATAATCGATGACCAACTAGGAGCCACTCTATGAACATTTCTACCAGATGAAACTACCGGAATGTGAGGGTTCAACCGACCCCCTTGAAGTGGAAGAATGACATTCTTCACTACACTTGATATTAGATTCATCCTAGCAAAGGATGCTAGATCTGAATGAGGAGAAACGTAACAACTATGAAGATGAATTGAAAGCCAAGTACCCCTACTTGTCCCAATTTTCAAGGACAAAAATTTTATAAGGAGGGGTGAATATCACAACAGAGAAATTTCATCATTCTCGGGAAATATATACAGTATATGTATACAATGATTTTCATGTTTAAAAATGTGAAATATATGATTTAATATTATTTAGAACGCAATAAAATATTCTAATAATGTTAAAGGAAAGGGAATCGGTGATAAGAAATTTTACCAAACCAAAATAGGACAAACGGTGCCCTTTTGGTATCGAAAAACCTAGACGGATACCTATGGTTAACCAAAGATAGGGGAAAGACAAAATACTTACGATAGTGATTTTAAGCCAAACGGAAGTGAATTAAGGTAAACCGAGCACACGGATGGCCTCAGCAACCTGCTGGTGCAATTTCGAGAAAGTTTCGTTTGGTTTGACTTTTGGTCAACCGTTGGCCGAAAAGCAATGAATGATGCCACCATATGATGTAATAAATGAGAATGAGTAAATTTGAGTGGAAAAAAATAGGATGATCCAAGGGCTTAGGTTTAAAGGAAGCTTGATCCAAAAGCCAAAAAGTGGCCAAAATTACATGCAACTTTTGAAGAAAATTTGGGAAAATTAGAAGGTTTAGAGTCAGATGACGAAGGAAAATCAGCCAAAGAAATTTAGTTAATTGCAAATCAACCCCAAAAAGTTACAAAAAGGTCCCTAAAAACTTGATAAATGTTCCCCAAGAAAATTGCCATTTGGTCCCTTTCTTTTTGGTTGACAAAGGCATGGTTCTTGGCTGGAAAAAAACAATAAAAACAGTAGCCAAAAAATTTAGTTTTGCTGCCACTATTCTGCTGTGCAATTCCACCACCACCAAGCCAAAGTTTGCTTCAAATTTTCAAGCCAAGCTTGCTACAGACTCATCCCAAGCTCATGTTATTCATTATTGTGAGGTAAGTTTCAATTTTTCCAAATATTTCTTAAGCTTTTGGTGAGGAAACTATAGCCTAGCATGTGGTGTTTGGGCTAAAAATTTTAAGTTGATAATTGGTTGGTTTGTGTTTTAGAAAGCTAGGGTAATCCATGTTTGAGTTAGAGAAAGAAATGGAAGCTTAAAAAATAGATTTTGTGCATTGATGTTAATGGGAAATCCATGGAAAGCATGTGGGTTTGTGTTAAAAATTTTAAGTTGATATTTTCATTGGTTTATGCTCTACAAGGTTGAGTTAGCATGTAAATGAAATAAAGAATGAAATAGAAGCTTGAAAACAAATTTTTGATGCCTTGTTTTAAGAGAAAACCGTGGGGTTTCTTGTGGAATGAGGAACCAAAGTTTAAGCCTGAATATTGATAGTTTGATGATTCAAAAATATTGTAGTGGCATGTGAATGAGTTAGGAAGAAATAGGATGCTTGGAAACAAATTTTTATGCAAGTTTTCAAGAAAAATCCGTGAGGTTTATGTGGGAATGATTAATGAAATTTCAGCTCGATCTTTGATAGATGATTGATTCAAAAAGTTTGAATGTGGCATGTGGATTGTTAGGGAGTCTGACAACTAGAAATTTTCATCATTATCGAAAAATTGGCACATAGAATGTACACGATGAATTCCATGTTAAAATGTGAAATGCAGTAATTTTATGTGTGTACACGTGTGTGTCACACACAGTATCTAGAGATTGATCAAGATGACCTTTTCTTGATATAAAAATGATATATTTAGAGTTAGTGTGCTCAAATTAGTCAATGGAGCATAAAATGTAACTTTTAACCCATAGATATACAGTATCAAGAAATTAGTCAAGATGACCTTTTCTTGAAATAAAACTGATATATTTAGAATCAGCTTGCTCAAATTAGTCAATTGAGCACAAAAAGTAATTTTTGACCGAGAAATCAAAGTATCAGAAATTGGTCGAGATGACCTCGAATGAATGTAAAACTGACATATTTGGGTTCATATGCCCAAATTAGTTAGTATGGCATAGGTTAAATTTTCAAAAAAGAAAATGTCACGGCCCAAAATTTAGACACGTGACACGGCAGCCAAATCATAATATCAACCCGAGATTTAAGGAAAAACATTTATTACGAAGAGCGGGTCAACATTATAATTTAGCTAAACCTAATTATTTATAAAGTAGCATCATAACCACATAATAAAATAAAGGAGAAAATAAATGCTTTTTAATGTGGAAATCAAACACAAAATCGGTTTTCAAATGAAATTACCAACCATAAAATATTCCCAAGCATAAAATTTAAATAACGTGAAATAAAGTATAAACTTAAAGTCTCATTACATCAGAACGAGAAACATAAAGAAGAAGATGGAGGAAACGGATAGCATCATCTTCGGTAGTAACGGATATCTCAACGATTTTCGGAACTGCTACCTCTCGCACCTGGAAGTAGTCATTTCGAAATCACAAAGAAAAGGGACGTGAGCGCTGGCTTAGTAGGACAGAAACAAAGGTGGATTAAACAGGTAGCATTTAAATGTATGGCATAATATTCGTTTCCAAAAATAAAATCAACAATTTAAGAATACAAGGCATAATAATCATTTAAAACAAATAATCAACAATTTCGTGAAAACATTTTTAATATAAGTTTTATTCTGCTGAGGACTTAGTGTAGCTGCAATATACGTGCCCCAATATTAAAATAATAAATCATTAAAATAAACCATCATATTTTGAGTAAGGACTTGTCGTAGCTATAATATACGTGCCTCGAATTGAATTATCCTAGATCATCTTGTTACGGTCTAAATAGGCCGAACAGCCCTGCGCAGGTTTAAGGACCTTCCCCCATGGCGTCAACTTTGGGACGCACGCATCATTTACAATGATCGTGAACTAGAGCTCAATTATGTTCACCGGATTATTCAAAAGATGGTATTTACCAAGTTATATTATGTCATAAATCAAAACACGTTTTAAAATACACATTTAATTACCAAATACGTTGCATGCGTTTATTTCATCAAAAACAATATAATAATTTCATAAACTAAAAACAGAATGCCATCGATAAAACAGGGAAATTTAAAACACTTGACTACTTCCAGAAAAGGCTAGAACATCCTACCTCGATTATCGCACAAGCGTTACGATAACGTGATCCACAAATCTAGCAAGAACGTCAAATAAATCCTATAATCGCCACATATGATCAGTCTAGGTCTAGACATAATCATCTAATCATTTTAGTGTGCCACAAAAGATTTCAAAACGTTTAATAAACATTTGGGATTTAAAATTTGTGAAAAACTCTAAGTTAGGATATTTCTGGATATGGACAGACTGACATAGACTGATTGTAAAATCAATATTAATTCATTTTTAATCCCAAAAATTCTAAATTTTTAATATGTTAAACTAGACATCCGTAGCTTTAATTCCATATAATTTTTATAATTTTTGGACATCGTTTGATTATTCAATTAGGCCAAAAACCGAGGGGTTGTTTTCAGGCATAAAATTTGGGTTTCAGTTTCAGTTCAAAAACTGGCAGTTCTGTCTACCTATCTTAGAAAAATATTTTGACTAGGCAAACGGATGAGTTTGGTTCTGAAATTTTGCAGGAATTTATGGGACATCTTGAATTTAATTTTAGGCTCAAGAATCACTCGAAAATCGTTTTTAAATCTCAAGTTATGGCTGACACAAATTTAGTATTCATATGGTAATTTTCCAGATTTCTGTTTTTCTGTGTCCGAATTTCAATTAGTCTCAAATCAACTCAATTTTCATCCAATGATCACGAAATTTTGTGGAGGACCTTATTTATATGTGTTTAACATAACTCAAGAATCAAATTGACAAAAACATAAAATTTTACACATGTGATAATAGGGTTTTTGAAAGGGAAACAAAGAGGTAAAATTTTTAGGGTTTAAGAGAGAGATTCACACCTTGTTTGTGCTGCACTATTTTTGATGCTTGGTCTCCTTTTTGGCTGAATTTGTGTGAGTGTTAGAGTCTTCAAAACAGTAGGGAAAACAGTGGAGAAAACGATATAAATTTCGGATTTAAAATCAAAAGGAGAAGGAAGGAAAAAATTGATTTCTCACCTTGTTTTTGTCTCAAATTTTGTTAAATCCTTGAGCTGCCTTTAGGTAGGTTTTTGTTTGTTGTTTTGGGGTTGTTTTGGGAGAGAAAATTAAGAGAGGAAACAAGGGGAGGTTGGCCGAATTTTTGAGAGTGAAAGGAAGGGTGAATGAGAGTTAAAAGAGGGTTTTTATACTAGGTTTTTCTTTCCCTTTCTCTTCCTTGTTTGGCCAAAAATTTTAAGGGGCAAAAGGGAAAGGTTTTGTGCTGTTTTGAGGCTAGGGTTTTCTCTCTTATTTCCCCTTAAGTGGCCGAAAATTATCCATTAGTTTTTAGGAAAAAAAAATAATTTGAATTTTGAATGAGTTTTGACCTAGCTTTTAATTCAAATAAAATCTCCTTTATTTCCTACACTTTATGGCCGAAATTCTTCTTTATATTTAAGGGATGAAATTTAAATTTGAATCCTCTTTGGATTTGTGGGATTTAAATTTTAATTAAAAATCCCAAGTGATGACCGAATATTTTAGGGTTTTTTTTTTGAAGTTAAAATTGTTGACTTTTTTAGCGGAATTTGATTAGGAAACCGACCTAGGGTTTCCAAAAGATTTTTAATTACTTTTTGGCACACTAATTTTATTTAAATTATATATTGACCCTTAAATAAAATTTAAGATGTCACAGAAAAGAAGTATATATAAAAGTAGTAAAGATCAGGTTTTTTTTTTTTTTTAAAAAAAGCCTTCGTATTTCCTTCTCTTTCTCTCCTCCCCCACAACCATGAGTGAACAGTAACCGTGAATCGGGAACGGCATCCGTTTTTGACACTACTAGTCTCATTGGAAAGCTCTCACCAAGCTGAGTCCAACAGTGGGTCAAGTCCATGGAACCACTATTAGAATACGCCACACGTGCTGCCCGAAGTCACCAGAGTGGATAGAATTTCCCGACATCGTATCCTCACCGTCCGACCTCCGATTGAGGTGATTCTGGTCCCAATAGATTCATGGTGAAGAGGAGAACAAAAGCCATGTCTTTTTTCACCTCAACAACCACCAGATCGTGTTGCCGAAGCTTCGACATCACAACCACAATGCCACCATGGAACTTAATTGCATGAATTTACGTCGAAATGATGGAGATTGAATGTCGCCGCCGCTGTCCACTGTGGGAGAGGTGTTTTCCAGTGATGGGATCTCCGATTTGGTAAATTGACCCTGGAAATTGGTTTTTCTCATCGAGATCTACAAATTAGTATTTATCTTGGCCTACGCCTACGCCGCGGCCGGTAAACGTCGGTCAACAACGAGTCAACACCAGTCAATGGCGTTCGAACCCCAAATTTTGAAGGATGGCCCTCTGCCCTATTTTCAACATTTTGGACACGTCCGCATCATCGGATTTGCCAACCAAAATTTCAAATGTGAAGAACGGTGAATTAAATTTTGTGCACGCGAGATCGAACGACTCCTTTGATCGCCGATTAGAGTCGACCTACCCATTGGATATCATTGAATGACTTTGGTAGTGATCTTGACTACTTTCATTCCTCAATTTATTAATTGGAATGATATATGTTAATTACGGATTATTGGCATGAGAAATGGTTGGATAAGAAAATGTGTGAAATATGAAGATTTTTACCTAAAAAGTTTGAGTTTTTACGTAAAAAATTACGTTTCTGGTTTAGTACGTGGTAGATTAGAATTGGTTAGATGGTTTTGAGGCATTTCTAAATGTCAGGAACCCAAAAATTAAGCAAAAATACTGTCAAAATTTCTAAAACTACACAAAGGGGTATTTTAGGAAATAAGGGGTAAAAAAAATTATGGTCAGGATGGAAACCTGAGCCCCCTCGATGACCTAGGCCCAGGAAAGAAAGATGGATTTTTTGAGGATTAGTAAACTGCCTATTCGAAATCTCAAAATGTAAGAAAATGAAGAAAAATGACCTCAATGTCGGAATAGTATCGCCCGAGGGACGGGTGAACTAAGTATGAAAATTGGGTCAATTAAAGCGGTAAAGACCTGATAAAGACTAGAAAGTTGATTTTATGATTTTTGGGCTTAGAAAATCTAGTCTAAGCATTAAAATGAAAATGATACAGCCAAAAGACCCGTCAGGGGTAAAACGGTAATTTTGACCAAAAATTTCAGGAATGATACAAAAGGGCCCTAATGGACTTAGAATGTCTTGAATAAGATTCTAAGGGCCAAAATCAAGTTGTAAATTAAAAAAAAAAAAGTAAGGTTATGATGAAAAATCCCGTTAGGGGCAAAATGGTAATTTTACCAAAAGTTAACAAAAAAGTTATAAATGAGATATTAGACCCCTAAGTTCATGATTGGGAAATGAAACGTATAATTTTTATGTTTTACTAAGCTTTATATATGAAATCAGAATTGAAAATAACAGTTATTATTTCGGTTATAGGGACCCACTCCAGACGCAATGAAGGAATGTCTACGAAGCAAGAAAGCAAGAAATGAGATACGAGTATAACTATCTGTAAGTTCAATAATTTCGTCGACTGCAAACTGAATTAACTAATCATGTTTATGTGTTCTATGTGTGGTATGCTAGTTCGAATACATGATTTGTCTGCAACATAAACTGACATGTTATGTCTATGTTTATGTGTTATATGAAAGTTATGTATGTTAGTGCTATATGCACTAAAGTATGACTAACATAATGCACACTATGAAAACTACGTTAAGAAAGAAATGATTTATGAAATGCTTATGAAAGAAAAGAAATGAATGAAAGAAAGAAAAGAAAAGCAATGAATGAAAGAAAGAAAGAAATAATGAACGAAAGAAAGAAAGGAATTAAAGGGATTCCGGACCAAGGGGCAATGGGATTATCACCTGGTTGGTATCATACGAAAGAACGAAAAGATAAAGTAAAAAAAGAGAAAGATAAGTAAGATAATAAGACTGAAGAGTTAAATGTTGGCGTACCGGCCTCCTACAAGGTGAGGTTTCAAAGAATGGCTATCCAATATGATGGGATATTACCCCGACGGTGTGGAAGTTTAATGTTAAAGTTCAGCCATGAGGTTGGCTGGTGGGTAGCTCCCCCTCCCCTCAATGGTGTGCGCGCATCAAGTACAACCATCGAACGGGGCCAACAAGTGAAAGTAAAGTAAAGATATGAAAAGAATGAAATGTTAAGAAAGAAAGAACAATGACAATGAGAACAAAAGAACAAAAGAATGAAAGAAAAATAAGCAAGCATAACGTGATTAACATTCATTGTTATGCATATGTTATGTTATGCATAATTTAGTATACATAAGTCAGTCATACGATGTTAAGTATGTTCTATGTTATGTTAAGTATGTTTTGTTTAAGTATGAATGTTTTAAGCAATGGATGATATGTGTATGCAATGTTTTGTATGTGTGATAACCGGGAATTTCAGATTGTCGGAGTAGGTTAAAATTGTATGTATGTATTAATTTTAATGAATAAAATATGAAAAAGTTGTGTTTTAATACTGTTGAGAATGCTATAAAGATGTTCTAGCAGTGTTAAAGTGTGTGAGTTCAGAGATGGAAAATCTTACCGGACATATTTGGGTGAGAAGGTTCAAAATCAGAGCCAAAAACCCTAGAAAGTGCATTGAAATGCACTAAAACGATATAAATTTACGGTAGAGAATTTTGACCAAACGGAAGCAAAATAAAACAAACCGATTGCACCGGAGGCACCCGAAACCTGCCTATGCGATTTCGATAAAGTTCTGTTTAGTTTGACTTTTGGTCAAAATTTAACTACAAATTAATTAGGGAATTAATATATATAATAAGATGACATCACCTACATGATGTCATTAATACAAATTTATTTTTGGCTTAGAAAGTAATATGTAAAAGGTGTATGTCTAAGATCATCTTACTTTTTGATCAATGGCCAAGATCATGCCAAAATGATAAAAAAATATATAGGAAATTTTCTAAAAGGCCATTTGGCCATGGGGAAAGGAAGAAAGAAAAAGAATTTGATTTTGGCCCCAAAAATCTTACATTTTAGTCCTTAAACAATTAGCAATTTGCTGAAAAAAAATTACCAAATGGTCCCTGGATTTTGCCTATAAATAAGCACCAAAATTCATTCAAAAAAAATTAGAAAAAGTGGCCAAATGTAGGAAAAAAAATCGGTAAAAACGTATCAGAGTGGCGCAGCGGAACAATAAAAATTTTTAGATCGTTAAATATCTCATGATGCCATATACAATAAATCAACGACAATTAAAACTCATACCTCAAGGACGCCAATGAACAGGAGGAGAGTGACCGGAGGCTTCAACCAACTAGCCTTCTGTACTATTCTCCAATTCCCGAATGGCTGAGTGTGTGGGCACTCTGAACCTCGATCGGTATGCTAGCACTGCTAGTCTTCTTCCGACCACCCAGATCTCTAAAGAACTTTATTGTCACGATGAGCTGTGCAACAATAAGCCTGCTCACCTGAGAGTCTGTGGTCTAAGAGAACTGGAGTGGCAGGACCTCTATTTATAGACCTGCATGAGGTGAATCTCTGAATTTGAATTGGATTAGGAAAAGATATTTTCCCTTATCCAAAACCAAAAAATCCGAATTTTCCAAGGGAGAATCTCCACAATTAAATTCGATTTTCTAGGATAAATCCAATCCAAATCTAAACAAGATTTTAACTAGAATTTTATCTCCCTTTTTCAACCAAAAAATCTGAAATCTTTAGGAGAAAATCTTCTCCAAATTTTCGGCCACTTTTAGGATAAGGAAGAATCAAAATTCCACTAGGATTTTTCAAGCTAAATCTCATCTCAACCTTATCCAAAAATAACCGAATTTCCTAGGATTAAGGCTCCAAAATTTCGGCCATTTTTAGGGAAGGAGAGAATCCAAATTCAACTAGGATTGAAACTTGAATTTTCCCTTGAATCTTATCCACAAAAACCAAATTTTCCATTGAGGATTATCCTCAAAAAATTCGCCCACTTTTGTTGGGATTTGGATTCAAAATTCAAGTAGGATTCTAACAAGATTATCCTCTCCAAATCCAACTCAAATTCGAATTTCAAACCTTGTGGATTTTCCACAACAAATTCGAATCCTACTTGGACTGTTATTCAAAATTTGAAATTCAAATTTCAAATTCAAATTTCAAATTTCAAATTTCAAATTTCAAATTCAAATTTCAAATTCGAATTTCAAATTCAAATTTCAAATTCAAATTTCAAATTCAAAATTCAAATTTCAAATTTCAAAATTCAAATTTCAAATTTCAAAATTCAAATTTCAAATTCCACAAAACGGTTGTGTTTCATATTCTTGTTCTCATGGATAATTTTCTACAACTCCAATCCAATCTCAATTAAAATCATGGCAACTTTATTTGGAGTTCGAATAATTGTGTACTCTATTATCCAAAACAAAATCTGAATCCAACCGGAGAGAATCTTGTCTACCATCCTAATCCTGTGTCATCACCATCCATGCATAATAAACTAGCCAATAGCATACACAAATCAATTTGCCAAACGTTAAGGAATTATGTGGAGCTAGTAGAGGGACTGACTGGACATATATAATCGGGCTCCCGTGATTCCATATGATCATCATTCTGTACCGAACAACTCAATCATATGATCACTAATTTCAGAGTCACACCACTATAAACCTGAAACTGAACTCCCAATTATATACCGTATTACGTAAGCCTGTGACGAGCTACCATCCAATGACCTTGTCATATATGCAAAACCCTCATATGATATCCATGATCAGCCTTAGGTCAAAGTCCGTTTAATCCTACTGATCAGGCTATCTTAAAGTTCCATTATACTACCGAATCAAGAAAATGATTATTCACCATATGTGAATAAGAAGTCATCCGCCCAGCAGACGACCCAAGGCCTTGTCCATTTTCACATTCAGTATAATGCCTTTAAGAGGATACCTTTAACTCCTCAGAACTATGATTCCGTTATCTGCAAAGAAACCCTTCATCGTATACAAGTCATGCACCCAACAAACCGGTCTATAAGCTTACTACCTCTGAGACGCTTTAGCCATTGGAACATCAAAGTACACAAGTCATATACATGAAGTAGTTCATTTACTCAGGATTAAGGTTATTGCACAATGAACGTCAAAAGCAGATTGATCCACTCATAGCGGACTACGTAGATCAATCACGCTTTAGTCCCGGTCTAATATGTCACCACCAAGCAACATATCCATGTCTCTACTTGGGAGTCCAGCTCCAGACAGTCAAGACAGACCGTCCCCTCCAAGGCTTTAGACAACATAATAGTCTTAACATGAGTTAGATGCTCGGTCTAACCCCATAGACTACAGACCATAGTTTAGACTGCTAACTTTAGAACATTGTCTTCTCGCATACAAAAGTCCATTGCATGCAATGTTCCAAC
This sequence comes from Antiaris toxicaria, assembly GCA_035233585.1. Taxonomy (NCBI): domain Eukaryota; kingdom Viridiplantae; phylum Streptophyta; class Magnoliopsida; order Rosales; family Moraceae; genus Antiaris; species Antiaris toxicaria. The sequence continues at coordinate 99,441,521 of CP141156.1, read as the reverse complement.
AGTTTTAACACAAGCAGTCAATGAGCCATATTTGCTTACATTTACTTTAACATGTAAATAAGACGAGGACAAATAGCAATGTAATGAATAACCTCTATGTATAATTTTATTATTCAGTTCAAAATGAATACATCAAAATGTCTCTAATACTTAGGGCATTTCCTAACACGAAACTCTTGCCCTTTTCTTGCAGCCCAAAACGATGAGCTTTCCCCCCCATTTAAGCCAAATTTTGTTCAAAAATTCACACCAAAATTAGCTTGCATTGCACTTCTAGCATCAAGCTATTAATTAGATAAGGTGAGCTTCTAGATTGAAGCATTTCTCTTTTATTTTCTTAGTGAAAATCCGTGGGTCTTTGGTGTAGAAAAACATTGAAAAAGTTGATGTTTTGTTGACTTTATGATTAGATTTGTGTTTTAGAATTGACGCATGATTTAGGGTTAAGAAACAAGCAAAATTTTTGCATGTTTCCATGAAAAAAATCCGTGGCATATTGGTGTGAAAAATGACTTGGAAATTAGTGATTTGGTTTAGTGTTTATGTTCATTTGGTTATGTGAGGAATTAAGCATCAATTGGAATCAAGAAACAAGAAAATTTTGATGTATTTTTCATGCTAAAACCGTGGGTGATGAACCCTAGAAAGAAAACAAGATTTTCTATATGTTTTGCATGAAAAATCTGTGGCTAATACCAGGGTTAGAATGAAAATTTGCTTAGGTTTTAATGTTGATTTGTACATTGAAATCCTAAGAATAAAATATGATAAGTATGGGAGGTGATAAAAAAAATATTTGAGGATGATTAATATGACAAACCAAGGTTAGGTTTGGAAAAAAATTGATGTTGTGTATTGATTCTTGAATATTGGTTAATGTGGAAAATTTTTATACAAAGTTTGGAAACTTTGTATAAAATAGACCTCTGGTATAGTACGTGGCAGGTACAAAGGTTCTGAGGCATACCTAACGCCGGCAAACCTAAAAATACAAGCAGAAATGTTGCCGAAAATTTTAAAACGGCATAAGGGCATTTTAGGAAATAAGGGGTAAAAATATTGGACTCGGGAAGGAAATCAGGACCCCTCGGTGGTTTAGGATTGAAAATGAAAAATCAACCCAAAAGAAATAGTAAACTGACCCTTAATGTCTAAAATGCCTAAAACAAGAAAAAAATTTCATATTAGGGGTATTTTAGGAAACGAGGAAAAAAATTAGGTCGGGATAGGAAACTCGAGCCTCTCGAGGACCGAGGGCTGGGAACGGGATAAAAAGTGTTTTAAGAGTAGTGAAATGGCCATTTGAGACTCCGAAAAGCTTGAAAAACAAGAAACGACCCTAGATGACGGATGAATAGTAACAGAGGGTCGGAAAGTGAACAATTAGGGTGTTATTGTGCTAAAAAGCTGTAAAATGATACCAAAGCCTAGGGATATTATTTTAAGATATTTAGGCTTAGAAAATTTGAGAGAAACGATAGAATGGAATAGTTACGATCCTGAGACCCGATAGGGGCAAAATGGTCATTTTGACCAAAAATTTCTGAAAGGCTCGGAAAGGACCCTAAAGGACCTAGATTGACTTAAATAAAATTGTAGGAGCCAACATAGAAAATTGAGAGTTAAAAATCTAGAGTTTAATTAGTACACAGGCGTATATAGTGGAACACGACCGTGTAAAATAAGATCGAGAGGTACACGGTCAGGGACACAGGCGTGTTGCAAACCGTGTATCATATAAAAAAAATTAAAATGTTTTGAAAATAAATATATTTAAAGTGATAATTAATAAAGGATATTAATAGACAATATTATATCTGTAAGAACCCAGATTAGAGATAAAACTGCAGAAGAGTTCCGGGAGTAGACATTATCACAGTATCGGTAAGTTCAAGCATTTTCATGTCTGCAACATGAAATACTGTATTACTTCATTATGTATTAATTGTACATTAGGAATCAAGTCCTATTGGCAACTGGGGATTAGTTAGTTTAACATGTCCCACATTTTAAAGATAAGAATATCTAAGGCCTACGGGCGATCGAGATTAGTGACCTTGAGGTGACAATTAATGTCACTTGGTCAAAACTATAATTGAAAGATGGTAATAAAATCATTTAAGGCATACCACCCCTCCAACATAATGATGGAGGTTTCTCAGGTCCTACAGGGATATAAGGGCTGTGGAGGCTGAAGCTCTAGGGTCACTCCCTAGGCCCTCTCAGTCAGAGCGCAAGGTAAATTAACGGTACTACCATAAAAGAGCTCTATACTAAAAAATAAATAGAGAAAGAATAATTAATAACCGAAGTTTGCACTAAGTATAGTGAATTCGTTTAGGTTATGTCAATAGTAACCGGTTAAGGAAATTTGAATAGTATCCGGTTAGAGTAATGTGAATAGTAACCTATTAAGGTAACAGTTACTATTCATCAATCAATGGTCAAAGTCACTATTTATGGTAAATAGTACTATTCATAGAAGATTGAGTTTTTAATGTTTTTGAATCCATGTGATTCTTACTAAGTATGTTTAAACATACTGAGCCTGTTAGCTCACCAATTTGTTTATATTGCAAGTAAGAAACCTGTCTAGTAGATATATGGATGGCGGCAGGATGTGCACATGTCAAGGGATAGAGAATTCACCGTGGACTTGGTCCTGCCATAAATCTTCCGCTGAGCTTTTAAAGTTAGTAAATTGAAGAGATTGTGAAAAAAAATGCAGTATAAATATTTTGTATATTATACATTATGTTATACTCCAAAAGACAACTAAAAGTTAGTATTGTATTTTAAATGGCTTTTATACTTAGCTTTCTTTTCAAGAAAGTATGTATTAAAAAGGAAAAAAAATTATGGGTGAAATTTTTGGGCCCTGAAAAAAATGAGAGTTTAAGAAAAAGAGTTTTAAATTGGCAATCCGGGTTCGGCATATGAACTGTCTTGGTCGGCAATAGAGTCGGTTCATGACAGTCACAGGTTGGTATCAGAGCGGTTGACCATATCCCTATTGGCATGAAGCGTGATCTGCTCTTCAATCCAAGTAAGTTAGCTTTGTTTAAGTTAGTTAACTCTCTATGCGACCTCACTCATACCGACCGAGAGGACCGCTCCGGGTATGGACTAGGCCTGTGATCAGACCATCCATGATTAGGCGAGCAGTACAGCGACCACCGGTACCTAAGCTGTTAGTGCCAAGGATTGTAGCACCGACACTAGTATAAGCACCACCTCTGTGACCGATTGTAAACCCACCGGCAGCAGTAAATATTCCAGTGGTGGGAGATCGAGCTCGCATAGGAGCTAGAGAATCAGTACGAGCCGTACATGCTTTTAGAGGCAGTCATCCACCTATGTTCGAGGGAGGTCAGCAGGGGATCTCTACACGGGACTGGCTACATGATGTAGAGATTTTCATGTGCCAGTGCGATATAGATGAGGATTGTTGGGTTTTGATGGCCATTGGCACATTCCATGAGGATGCATGGTTATATTAGGAGTATTGTGATCAGGAGATGCTATTAGCACTGGATTGGGCTGAATTTTACCAAGTCATGCTGGAGTAGTTTCCGCAGAAAAGTGTAAAACCAGTTTGAGACCCTTCTGAGAGCAGGGCAGTGCCACCACCACCGACTATGCCCAAGTATGTAGATGTTAGAGACTTTGTTCTGCGGGTAGAGAGACAGCAAATGATGCTGAGCAATACTGTATTCTCGTATGCAGTCAGATTTTAGGATAGCGTCATGAGGACGTGTCCTCTATCCAATATCCCAAATGATGATTTTTGTGACATATTTTGGAAGGGACTCCCCATTGACTTACGACAGAGGGTAACCCCTTTATACCCTACTACTTTGCGTGAGTTTATTGTCACTGTAACTAAAGTAGAGGAAGAGATGATGACAGAGCGCATGGTGCGTAAGAGGCATGAACAGTTACTATAGGAAGCAATGTTAGATCGCCTGTATGGATCTGGACCGATGGTGAACGACCATGAGGCTGGTCCATCGAGGCAACCAGAACGTACGGGTCTAGCTGAAGGATCAAAGCCGTCTAAGGCTGGAAACAGAACGAATGAGGAAGAAATGGATCCAATTGAATTTTTGGCAATCCCGGAACAACCTTAGTTAGGAGATCAGGCGTAGAAATATATGTGTTGTACCAATGTATATATATGACTATGTCAAAAGGCTATTTTGAAAAAAAAAAAAAGCCTTCAGAACTGATGTACTTTTGAAAACTTTTGAAATGAAAAGAAATGACAATCACATTTTGACATGTTCAATGGATGAAATGTTAAAATTATGTGATGATTAAAACTATATGTATATTTTTTTTTATTGTAAAAGTATGTTTGTGGAAATCTAACAATCGACTCTTATACAATTATAGGATATAGAAAAGATGGCGGATCCACGAAACTTGAGGAACATGAGAGGATGTCCCGTCCTGTCAGAAAGAGTGGACGAGTTGGAAGCCTTGATTGAGGCTTAAATGAGAGAAAATGTTGAATTAAGGCGAAGACTGGAGCAAATGGAGCGAAGATAAGGCCAAGAAGAGGGCCAGAACCCACAAATGGCTGCACCTGAACCAGAAGTGCTGCCAGTATTACCAAAAAAAGAAATAGAACATCAACCGCAACCCCAAATCAACCACGAGCCACTTTATGTAAGGTTCCGACATATGAAGCCGTCGGAGTTCGAGGGTTCCACAAACCCTCTAGAAGTAGAAGAGTGGTTGTCTTCACTCCATATAATATTGGAAATTATGAAGTTAAATGATCAGGAAAAGATTTTGTGTGCGTTATTTGTTCTGAAAAAGGATGGAAGGTTTTGGTGGGAGTCTGTCAAGTTGAGAAGAAATATGTATACGATGTCTTGGTTGGACTTTCTGGAGGAATTCAACCAAAAATATTATAATCCCGCACTGTTGTGACCACAACAACGAGAGTTCACAGAGTTGAAGCAGGGGGACATGTCAGTAATTGAAGTCTGCAACAAGTTTAATCAACTGTCTCGATTGTGTCCGTACGCTGTTACCACCAAAAGGGAGAGAATTCAAAATATGCTAGGAATGTTCTGCCCTAAGATCTCAACATTGGTGGACAGTGGGTTGACACAACCTGACATTGTATCTGATTGTGTTAGCCGTGTGATGAGGGTAGAGTATTATCTAGTCCGACAGAAGGAAGAGAAAGAAAAGATTTGGGATGCTAAGAAGAAAAAGAAGGTGTTGGCTAAAGCTACATAAACTGTATCTCAAGTTGGACAGAGCAGCAAGCCTAATTCAAATGCTAAGGCCGGGCAGTCAAGTACATCCGGTCAGCAGTCCCAAGGGAAGAGAAAAGGGAATAATTATGGAAATAGGAACCAGTAGAGGAGAACAAACAATAATGCTGGCCCTATTGTTCGAGACTGTGCAGTCTGCAGGAAGAGACATGTAGGTCGATGTAGACTTGCCGCAAATGCCTGTTTCCAATGTGGGAAGGATGGTCATTTTGCTAGAAACTGTCTGGAAAATAGGCAAAATGTGCAAGGTTCATCTCAGCCACAACAGCAATGTTCCCAGGCACATTCATTGCAGGCTAAGGTTGAAAGTTCATCCCAGTCTAAGAGACAGGAAAGATCACAATGTTTACCTCGTGCAGATGCTCGAGTGATGGTGTATACAAAGGAAGATGTAGAAGTTGGAACGTTAAATGTAATGACAGGTCAGTTTTCTATTGCTAATAATTTAGCGTCTATTTTATTTGATTTTGGAGCTACGCATTCTTTCATTTCATACTATTTTGCAAATAGGATAGGATATCCTAAAGACAATATGGGTATAATATTTAGAACCGCACTACCCTTAGGGGAAGCAGAAGATAAAGTTTCAACCTGACCAGGAAGATGGATTCAAATATGTCGATACGTCATGCAAATCAAAGAAGATAATAATCAACTTAATGAAGACAAGGAGGCTAATATCGAGCGGGTGTGCTGGATACTTAGCATGTATATTGGACGTGACGAAGGAACGGAAGCTTGAACCTGAAGATGTTCCTATTGTAAAGGAATTCATTGATGTCTTCCCAAAGGAATTACCAGGATTACCACCTGAACGAAAAATCTCCTTTGAGATTGAGCTGATGCCAGGAACTACACCTATCTCAAGGTCACCATACTGAATGGCATCGGTCGAATTAAAAGAATTACAAGAGCAGCTAAAGGAGCTTCTTGACAAAGGATTTATACGCCCGACCTATTCCCCATGGGGTGCTCTAGTATTTTTTGTCAAGAAAAAGGATGGATCATTTCAGATGTGCATTGATTACCGGGAATTGAACAAGGTCACTATCAAGAATAGGTATCCATTACCTAGAATTGACGACTTGTTCGATCAACTAAAAGGAGCAGTAGTATTCTCCAAGATTGATCTACAATCAGGATACCATCAATTGAGGATCAAGGAGAGTGATATCCACAAGACCATATTTCGGACTCGCTACAGTCATTACGAATTTCTTGTGATGCCATTTGGGTTAACAAATGCTCCAGCAGCTTTTATGGACTTGATGAATTGAGTCTTTACAGAATATTTGGATAAGTTTGTCATTGTGTTTATCGATGACATACTTATATATTCAAATACTCGCGAGGAGCATGAGGAGCATTTGAAGACTGTCTTGTTGACAATAAGGAAGCATAAACTCTATGCCAAATTCTCCAAATGTGAATTCTGGCTGTATGGAGTACATTTTCTTAGACATGTAGTTTCTAAGGAAGGAATCGCTTTGGATCTTGCAAAAGTGGAGGCGATCAACGAATGGCCCGCACCTAAGAGCGTGATGGAAATATAGAGTTTCTTAGGTCTAGCCGGCTATTATAGAAGATTTGTAGAGGGATTCACATGACTCGCTGCACCTCTTACAGTTTTAACATGTAAGGAGAGGAAGTACGAGTGGATGGAGGTGTGCATAAGAAGCTTCCAAGAGTTGAAGAAACGACTAACGAGCGCTCTGATACTTACACTTCCTACTGAAGGGAGATGTTCGTGATATACAACAACCCCTTGAAGATGGGATTAGGAGTCGTCCTGATGTAAGGTGACAAGGTGATTGCCTATGCCTCGCTTCAATTAAAGGACCATGAGAAGAATTATCCCACACATGATTTGAAACTTACTGCAGTAGTGTTCGCATTAAAGATCTGGCAACACTATCTGTATAGAGCTCAGTGTCAGATTTATATTGACTACCAAAGTCTAAAGTATTTCTTCACACAAAAAGAGCTAAATATTCAACAAAGAAGATGGCTGGAGCTAGTCAAAGACTATGACTGTGAAATTCTCTATCATCTTGGAAAAGCCAATCACGTTGCAGATGCGTTAAGTAGAAAATCTACTGTTTCGTAACAACTGCCGATTGGAAAACTTCCAAAGCCATTACAATAAGAAATCAACATGCTGAAGGTGGAACTTATAGTTGGAAAATTGGCTACGGTACAACTGGAGTCAACGTTGTATGAAGATATCAAGGAGGTTTAGAAACGAGATCTGAAGCTAACAAGTTTGCAAGAGGAAGCATCTAAAGAAAGATTAATCCTACATCAGGGGAGAATTCAGATTCTAGATGATGAAGGATTAAGAAGGTGAATTATGGCAGAAGCCCATGAAATGCCATATTCAGTACATCCTAGAGCCAGTAAGATGTACCAGGACTTGAAGCTACAATTCTGGTGGAAAGGGATGAAGAAAGACATTGTTGAGTTTGTAAGCAAATGTATGACGTGCCAGAAGGTTAAGGCTGAACATCGTCATCCAGGAGGAAAATTAGAGCCGTTGGAAATTCTTGAATGGAAATGAGAACATATCACAACAGATTTTGTGGTAGGATTACCGAAGACCCGAGAAGGATATGACGCCATTTGGGTCATTGTTGACAGATTGACAAAGACGGTAAGGTTTATTGCGATAAAAATGACCTTTTCGTTGGAAAAGTTAGCAAGCTTATATGTTAACCACATAGTCAGGCTACATGGAGTTCCTAAATCCATTGTGTTAGATCGTCATCCACGATTCACTTCGAACTTCTGGACATGTGTACAAGAAGCTACGAGAACAGAAGTGCGTCTGAGCACAGCATTTCATCCACAGACAGATGGGCAATCTGAGCGAACCATTCAAATGCTAGAATACATGTTGTGAGCGTGTACAATAGATTTCCCAGGGAGCTGGAATGAGAAACTTCCATTGGTAGAGTTTTCCTATAATAACAGCTACCAAGCTTCGATAGGTACAACACTCTATGAAGCTCTATATGGAAGGAAGTGTAGATCACCGGTTCATTGGTATGATTTACAAGAAAAACGACTACATAAGATAGATTTCATACAAGAGACAGTGGATGTAGTTACAAAAATACAGCAATGGATGAAAATAGCCCAGAGCCGATAGAAGAGCTATGCGGACAAGAGACGAAGATCCCTGGAGTTCAACAAAGGGGATTTCTGTGGCACCCCGCCCTGAATTGAGGCTACAGTACTAGCATAGTAGAGCTCTAAAGTCCACTATGGTAGACCGTTACCTCAATGGGCCACCGGCATCTACTTGTAACTTGCTCTTGTTAAATTACTATTTGTAATTAAAATGATTTTTAATCTGAAAACCAAGGAATTTTTTTTTTAAACTGTTGGTAGTTGTAAACTGTAAAAAATATAAGCAACATAAAACATAGGATATACTACTGTTATACTGGTTGTACATAATTTACATCACGATGTATTTCTAAAATATCATTCCAAAATCTGCTCTTAAAACAACTCTCAAAATCTACTTAGGGGAAAACAGCAGCAGGACCATTCCCCTCGCCCAGCCTTGAAGGTAGATGCAATCCCGCCACTTGTCCATCCTCTGTCTACTGTGTAGGAGAATAAATCGGTAAAAACGTATCAGAGTGGCGCAGTGGAACAATAAAAATTTTTAGATCGTTAAATATCTCATGATGCCATATACAATAAACCAACAACAATTAATACTCATACCTCAAGGACGTCAATCTGCAGGAGGAGAATGACTGGAGGGCTTCAACCAACTAGCCTTCTCTACTATTCTCCAATTCCCGAATGGCTGAGTGTGTGGGCACTCTGAACCTCGATCGGTATGCTAGCACTACTAGTCTTCTTCCGACCACCTAGATCTCTAAAGAACTTTATTGTCACGGTGGGTTGTGCAACAATAAGCCTGCTCACCAGAGAGTCTGTGGTCTAAGAGAACTGGAGTAGCAGGACCTCTATTTATAGACCTACATGAGGTGATTCTCTAAATTCGAATTGGATTAGGAGAAGATATTCTCCCTTATCCACAAGCACAAAATCTGAATTTTCCAAGGGAAAATCCCAACAATAAAATTTGGCCACTTTAGGATAAATCCAATCCAAATCTAAACAAGATTTTAACTAGAATTTTATCTCCCTTTTTCAACCAAAAAATCTGAAAATTCTAAGGAGAAAATCTCCTAAAAAATTTGGCCACTTTTGGATAAGGGAAAATCAAAATTCCACTAGGATTTTCAAGCTTAAATCTTATCTCATCCTAAATTTCGGCCACCTTCTGGGAGGAGAGAATCCAAATTCAACTGGGATTGAAACTTGAATTTTTCCTTGAACCTTATCCACAAAAAAAGTCGAAAATCATTGAGGATAATCCTCAAAATTTTCATCCAACTTTAGTTAGGATTTGGATTCAAAATTCAAGTAGGATTTTAACAAGATTATCCTCTCCATATCCAACTCAAATTTGAATTTCAAACCTTATGAATTTACCACAATAAATTCGAATCCCACTTGGACTGTGATTCAAAATTTGAATTTCAAATTTCAAATTCGAATTTCAAATTCAAATTTCAAATTTCTAATTCAAATTTCAAATTCAAAATTCAAATTTCAAATTTCAAAATTCAAATTTCAAATTTCAAAATTCAAATATCAAATTCCACAAAACAGTTGTGTTTCAAATTCTTGTTCTCATGGATAATTTTCTACAACTCCAATCCAATCTCAAATAAAATCATGGCAACTTTATCTGGAGTTTGAATAATTGTGTACTCTATTATCCAAAACAAAATTTGAATCCAACCGGAGAGAATCTTGTCTACCATCCTAATCCTATCTCATCACCATCCATGCATAATAAACTAGCCAATAGCATACACAAATCAATTTACCAAATGTTAAGTGTGGAGCTAATAGAGGGACTGATTGGACATATATAACCGGGCTCCCACAAATCCATATGATCATCATTCTTTACTGAACAACTCAATCATATGACCACTAATTTCAGAGTCACACCACTATAAACCTGAAACTGAACTCCCAATTATATACCGTATTATGTAAGCCTATGACAAGCTATCATCCAATGACCTTGTCATGTATGTAGAACCCTCATGTGATATCCATGATCAACCTTAGGCCAAAGTCCTTTTAATCCTACTGATCAGGCTATCTTAAAGTTCCATTATACTACCGAATAAAGAAAATGATTATTCACCGAATAAGAAGTCATCCGCCCAGCAGACGACCCAAGGCCTTGTCCATTTTCACATTCAGTATAATGCCTTTAAGAGGATACCCTTAACTCCTCATTAGAGCTATGATTCCAATATCTTTAAACGAACCCTTCATCGTATACAAGTCATGCACCTAACGAACCAGTCTATAAGCTTACTACCTCTGAGACGCTTTAGCCATTGGAACATCAATGTACACAAGTCATATACATGAAGCTGTCCTTTTACTCAGGATTAAGGTTACTGCACAATGAACATCAAAAGCAGATCGATCCACTCAAAGCAGACTTCGTAGATTAATCACGCTTTAGTCCCGGTCTAATATGTCACCACCAAGCAATATCTATATCTCTACTTGGGAGTCCAGCTCCAGACAGTCAAGACAAACCGTCCCCTCCAAGGCTTTAGACAACATAATAGTCTTAACATGAGTTAGATGCTCGGTCTAACCCCATAGACTACAGACCATAGTTTAGATCGCTAACTTTAGAACATTGTCTTCTCGCATACAAAAGTCCATTGCATGCAACGTTCTAACAGTTTAACACAAGCAGTCAGGGAGCCATATTTGCTTACATTTACTTTAACGTGTAAATAAAACGAGGACAGATAGCAATGTAATGAATAACCTCTATATATAATTTTATTATCCAGTTCAAAATAAATACATCAAAATGTCTCTAATGCTTAGGGCATTTCCTAACAATCTCCTACTTGCCCTAAGCCAGCAGATGTGTCATGTTACGCATCCCCATCACCTTTACGTGCCTCTCAAAGCTTCTAGCCACCAAAGTCTTAGTAAAGGGATCGGTAATGTTGTCCTCGGACGCGATCTTACATACATCTACTTGTCCTAGCTCCATGTGGCCTCTAATAATATGATATCTCCGATCTATGTTCTTGGTCCTCTTGTGGTGCTGAGATTCCCTTGTGTTGGTAATAGCCCCAGTGTTATCACAGTAAAGTGTGATAGGCTTGTCAACACCCGGAATGACCTCAAGGTCTCTAGGGAACTTGCGGAGCCAAACCGCTTCTTTAGATGCCTCAGCCACAGCCACAGCCACATACTCAGCCTCCATAGTAGAGTTAGCTGTGCAGCCCTACTTCACGCTCCTCCACACAATGGCGCCTCCTCCGAGTAAAAACACTAATCCAGATATCGATTTCCTCGAATCCTTACAAGTCTGGAAGTTTGAGTCTGTGTATCTTACGAGTGTTAGGTCCCTTCCAGAATACACCAGCATATAATCCCTCGTTCTCTTAAGATACTTGAGTATATGCTTTACTACTTGCCAGTGCTTGGTTCCAGGATTTGCTTGATATCGACTCACCATACCTACTGCAAAACATATATCCAGGCGAGTACAAAGCATAGTGTACATAAGGCTACCCACAGCGGATGCATAAGGGACCTTACTCATACGCTCTCTTTCTTTCGATGTCTTGGGACAGTCATCCAATGAAAGAGTTAGACTGGCAATAGAAGGTTGTGAATCTTTCTTTGCCTCTTGCATTGCATATTTGTCAATTATTTTATCTATGTATGAAGCTTGGGATAACGCTATCATTTTGTTCTTTCGATCTCTAAAGAGACGAATGCCTAGAACATAATTAGCTTCTCCCAAGTCCTTCATGTCAAACTATTGGTGTAACCAAAGCTTGACCGATGATAAGTTCCCTACATCATTCCCAATGAGTAGTATATCATCGACATAGAGTATCAAAAAGACCACTTTTCCCTCATTAATACGTTTATAAACACAGGGTTCATCAACGTTCTGCTCAAAACCAAATGTCTTAATCGTTTGATCAAACCTCTGGTTCCATGATCGGGATGCTTGCTTTAATCCATAAATGGATCTAAGCAACTTGCAGACTTTCCTTTCTTGGCCTTTCGCTACGAACCCTTCGGGCTATATCATATAGATACACTCTTCAAGATGGCCATTCAAGAATGCCGTCTTGACATCCATTTGCCAGATCTCATAATCGAGAGCCATAGCAACGGACAGAAGAATACGGATAGACTTCAGCATAGCAATAGGCGAAAAGGTTTCATCATAATCGATTCCAGCCTTTTGCGTGTACCCCTTTACAACTAGTCTAGCTTCAAAAGTTTCCACTCTCCCTTCCGCATCCTTCTTTCTTTTGTAGACCTATTTGCATCCAATAGGTTTTATCCCATCCGGCAAATCTACAAGTTCCCAAACAGAGTTGGATTTCATTGAATCCATCTCATTGTTCATAGTCTGTTTCCAAGATTTAGAATTAACATCATTTATAGCTTCATCATAGGTGACCGGGTCATCCTTATACTCACGAGCCTCAGCCTGGTATACCTTAGCATCATACATGAAGAAATTGGGTTTCTTCGAAACCCTCCCACTACGACGAGGCACCCTAAATTGTTGATCGCCTGCAAGTCTTTCACTGGAACTCAGACTTGCGTCCAGGACCAAAATCTGTGGAGCAGTTCTCTCACCTGATAACTCCTCTAGCACTACTTTGCTTCGAGGCTTAAAGTCATTCATGTGACTTTCCTCCAAGAATGTCGCATGGGTTGAGACAATAACTTTTTGTTCCTTCGGGTTATAGAACAGACCTCCTTTAGTTCCTTTTGGATACCCTACAAACATGCACAATTCTGATCTTAGTTCCAAGTTCTTCGGATCTCCATCCAGTACCTTAGCTCCAAAAGACCTCTTAGTCATCTTACCCTCAAGACAAGACTCACATTGAGGAAGACGTACCTCCTCTAGAGATTCTAGAGGACCGTCTTTTACCAACCTTTGAATCTTGTCCTGATTAATATGACCAAGTCCTAAATGCCAAAGATACACCTTGATAAAGTGAGAAACTTTCAATCTTTTAGAGTTATTTATTAATTCGGTGTCAAGCAATTAGTACATCTTTGGTTTGATCAAATATAGGTTTCCATCCATCCATAACAGATAAAAGACTTATTTTTACGAATATCAACTCTTTTACTAAAGGAAACTGAATAAGAATCATTTATTAAACAAGCTACCGATATAAGGTTCCTCCTAAAATTAGGAACATAAAAACAGTCTTTTAATAATATAAACCTAAATTCATCAAAGTAAAGATAAACGTCTCCCACTACCTCAGCCACCACTAAGCTACAGTCTCTGGTCTGCAACGAAAGGCTCCTATCATGTAGACTTCTCGTTTCCACAAACCCTTACATAGAAACACAAACATGATTACTGGAGCTTGAATCAATGACCTAAGTGTCTTTCTATTCTTCCACCAAACATACTTCTAAATAGTGAAGTTCCTTACCTTCCTTGCCCTTGGCGGCTAGGAATTCCCGGCAAGCCTTCTTAAAATGACCTACCTTCTCACAGTGGAAGTACTTGGACTTTTTATGGTCCTTGGGCTTCTTGTTCTTGTTCTTCTTCTTCCCATCTGAGACAGGAGGATTAGAAGAACTGGAAGCCTCTTGCTTCTTATTTGGCCTATTCCTCTTCCGTGAGGGTTTGGAAGATTCTGCCAAATTAGCCTCTCCTTCGGGTAGGACTACATCGCCATCCCTGATCATCCGCTTATAAGCTTGGAGTTGCTTCATGAGCTCGGTGAGTCCTAAGTCCCTTGTCACCAGATATTATGCGGCCTTAAACCCCACAAAATCTTTTGATAGAGTTTTGAACACCATCTCAATCTGGGTGTTGTAGTCCAGCTCAGTACCATTTTTAGTAGCCTCAGCAAAGAATCCCATTAGAGTGATCATATGGTCCTTTACCGGAGTACCTACCTTTTGCTTAGAGTTCATTGTGCTGGTAATTGCAGACTGTCGAGCCGATTTTTCTTGGCCTCTAAACATGTCTTCCAGATTTTCCATGATCTCCCTAACAACTTGATAAGTCTCATGCTGCTTCTGTAAAGCACTCGTCATGCTAGCAAGAATGTAGCATCGAGCTATCTCAATGGATTATGTCCAACGAGTATAGGCAACTGGGACCTCCTCAAGCGGTGTGTCAGGTTTGGGCCCAGGTGGGCATGGTTCGTCCAGCACAAACTTGTGTCTCTCGCAGCTGAGAACTATCAGTAGATTTCTTTTCCAGTCTTTATAATTATCGCCATTCAACTTAATTTCAGTAAGTATCAAAATGAGGGGTGTCGGTGACATTTTGAACTAAAATAAAATTATACTAGACATCATTACAAAGCCCAAGCAAATATATAGATAATTTCGCAAATAAAACATACAAGTATGTTCCTACATGAAACTTGAAAGACATGTCGCATTGCAATGGTAATTCTCAGCACCTATTGCCCCAAGCCAATGAGGGGTGGTCATGAGACAAATAGCCAGAACATGGACCCTGTCCAATTAATATATGTTGCCTTAAATCCTCCAAGGTTAAGATATATATTAATAACCGCTTATTTTGGCCACCAGTTTAGTTAACAGAGCTTCTAGGAAAGGTTAATAAATAAACGAGTCTTGAGTGTATAACCATTGTTTACGTAGCTCGATCCACGTCCTACCAAGCCACCGAGAGGTGGTCATGAATAGGATCGTGCCCGAATATGTTTTCCACATAGGAGATCCAACCTAGTATACTGGCGGCAGTAAACACCTACCGAGGGGTCTGGTCAGGGCAGAACTTGTAGGAAAATAAATCAATAAAAACGTATCAGAGTGGCGCAGCGGAACAATAAAAATTTTAGATCGTTAAATATTTCATGATGCCATATACAATAAACCAACAACAATTAAAACTCATACCTCAAGGACGCCAATCTGCAGGAGGAGAATGACTGGAGGCTTCAACCAACTAGTCTTCTCTACTATTCTCCAATTCCCGAATGGCTGAGTGTGTGGGCACTCTGAACCTCGATCGGTATACTAGCACTGCTAGTCTTCTTCCGACCACCCAGATCTCTAAAGAACTTTATTGTCACGATGAGCTGTGCAAAAATAAGCCTGCTCACCTGAGAGTCTGTGGTCTAAGAGAACTGGAGTGGCAGGACCTCTATTTATAGACCTGCATGAGGTGATTCTCTGAATTTGAATTGGACTAGGAAAAGATTTTCTCCCTTATCTTTAACCAAAAAATCTGAATTTTTCCATAGGATAATCCTAACAATAAATTCGGTTTTTCCTAAGATAAATCCAATCCAAATCTTAACAAGATTTTAACTAGAATTTTATCTCCCTTTTTCTACCAAAAAATCCGAAATTCACAAGGAGAAAATCCTCCAAAAGATTTCGGCCATTATGGATAAGGGAGAATCAAAAATTCCACTAGGATTTTTCGAGCTAAATCTCATCTCAACCTTATCCAAAAAATAACCGAATTTCCTAGGATAAAGGCTCCAAAATTTCGGCCACTTTTAGGGAAGGAGAGAATCCAAATTCAACTAGGATTGAAACTTGAATTTTCCCTTGAATCATATCCACAAAAACCGAATTTTCCATTGAGGATTATCTTCAAAAAATTCACCCACTTTTGTTGGGATTTGGATTCAAAATTCAAGTAGGATTCTAACAAGATTATCCTCTCCAAATCCAACTCAAATTCGAATTTCAAACCTTGTGGATTTTCCACAACAAATTCGAATCCTACTTGGACTGTGATTCAAAATTTGAATTTCAAATTTCAAATTCAAATTTCAAATTCAAATTTCAAATTTCAAATTTCAAATTTCAAATTTAAATTTCAATTTCAAATTTCAAATTCGAATTTCAAATTCAAATTTCAAATTCAAATTTCAAATTCAAAATTCAAATTTCAAATTTCAAAATTCAAAATTCAAATTTCAAAATTCAAATTTCAAATTCCACAAAACGGTTGTGTTTCATATTCTTGTTCTCATGGATAATTTTCTACAACTCCAATCCAATCTCAAATAAAATCATGGCAACTTTATTTGGAGTTCGAATAATTGTGTACTCTATTATCCAAAACAAAATCTGAATCCAACTGGAGAGAATCTTGTCTACCATCCTAATCCTGTGTTATCACCATCCATGCATAATAAACTAGCCAATAGCATACACAAATCAATTTGCCAAACGTTAAGGAATTATGTGGAGCTAGTAGAGGGACTGATTGGACATATATAATTGGGCTCCCGTGATTCCATATGATCATCATTCTGTACCGAACAACTCAATCATATGATCACTAATTTCAGAGTCACACCACTATAAACCTGAAACTGAACTCCCAATTATATACCGTATTATGTAAGCCTGTGACGAGCTACCATCCAATGACCTTGTCATATATGCAAAACCCTCATATGATATCCATGATCAGCCTTAGGTCAAAGTCCGTTTAATCCTACTGATCAGGCTATCTTAAAGTTCCATTATACTACCGAATCAAGAAAATGATTATTCACCATATGTGAATAAGAAGTCATCCGCCCAGCAGACGACCCAAGGTGTTGTCCATTTTCACATTTAGTATAATGCCTTTAAGAGGATACCTTTAACTCCTCAGAGCTATGATTCCGATATCTGCAAACAAACCCTTCATCGTATACAAGTCATGCACCCAACGAACCGGTCTATAAGCTTACTACCTCTGAGACGCTTTAGCCATTGGAACATCAAAGTACACAAGTCATATACATGAAGTAGTTCATTTACTCAGGATTAAGGTTATTGCACAATGAACGTCAAAAGCAGATTGATCCACTCATAGCGGACTACGTAGATCAATCACGCTTTAGTCCCGGTCTAATATGTCACCACCAAGCAATATATCTATGTCTCTACTTGGGAGTCCAGCTCCAGACAGTCAAGACAGACCGTCCCCTCCAAGGCTTTAGACAACATAGTAGTCTTAACATGAGTTAGATGCTCGGTCTAACCCCATAGACTACAGACCATAGTTTAGACTGCTAACTTTAGAACATTGTCTTCTCGCATACAAAAGTCCATTGCATGCAACGTTCTAACAGTTTTAACACAAGCAATCAGTGAGCCATATTTGCTTACATTTACTTTAAAATGTAAATTAGACGAGGACAGATAGCAATGTAATGAATAACCTCTATGTATAATTTTATTATCCAGTTCAAAATAAATACATCAAAATGTCTCTAATGCTTAGGGCATTTCCTAACAGAACTGACGCGAGACATTACCATACTTTCACATATGGATCAACAATAGAGGCAGTGGGTTTTGTTTGAAACCCTCTCCCACTCAATATTTTGAAAAACATGCAAGTTTTGACAAATATATATGATCAATATAGTCTGAGCAGCATTCACCTATCCTATATGACATGTTATCAAATATGCATACAAAACATCCATCAATACATATTTATACATCCATGACATAACATAGAAAAAATAATTGACGAAATAACCGAGCCATGGTTCCATCGTAGAACAAAGAAAATAAAGATTACAAAATTCCATCCAAAGCATTCTTTGGGTCTTGAATTTTGTTCTGTCTTCTTGTATCCATCTTTATGTAGCCTCTCCATTTATTTCTCATCCCATTAATCATTTAAAATTTAAATCCCAAAATTTAAATTTCAAATTCAAATTTCAAATTTGAATTTCAAATTTTAATTTCAATTCAAATTTTAAACAATTTTAAATATCATGTGTAATAATATGTAATTTCAAAAAATTTAAAAATTTTTAAATACATATTTTTAAACATGATTTAAAAATTAAATCTCAAATTTAAAAATCAAAATTTTTCGACTTTCGATCCATCGGCCCCATGGCCCCGAAGGCCGATAGCCGCCGTGGGCAGCCCCTAGCCCCCGGGGGGGGCTGGCAGCCCACGGCCCATAGATAGCCCAGGCATAGCCATGCTGGGCTGCACGCACGGGTGCTGCTACAGCCCCAGGTTATAGGCACTTGGGTGGGCGCTGCAGCCAGGCAGGCTGAAGGTGACGGCTGCAGCCCAGGGGCTAGGCCAACCCCTAGGGGGGCCACAGCCCCCCTCGGCTGCAGGCAGAGCTTGCGGCCATGGATGGTGCAGCCTTGGGTAGGGGCTACCGCAGCGCCATCCTGCCCGAGGGTAGGGGCTGCAGCCCCATCAAGGCAGATGGCCTATCCCGGAGGATGTGTCCTCGATTTCCGTGCCATATTCCAATTTATCCATTAGGATCTCCTAAAATTAATTTAAATCCTAATTAAATGGGAATTTTCCATACAATCAAAATTTCAACCTTTAAATTAAATTTAACTTTTAGAAAAAATAAATTACGATCTTCAAACTTTAATCTCCTCCAAGAATAATTACATAAAATTTCCTAAATCGTTTCCAGTGTACAAAAATTCTAATCATAATAATTCTAAGAGACAAAAAATTAAAATCCATGAGAAAATTACGGTGATGATAAACCGCTCCCATGGTTACATAAAAATTCTAAATACAATTTTCTAAATTCTAAGGAACCATAATCGGCATAAACCAAGCATGCTTATAATAATTTAAAAAATTAAAATAACCACATACTACATACGTAATACATGATAACAACATAAAGAAATCCTAGAATGCCACTCTCTAAATATCAAATCTATACATAAATAAAAAGACTAACTAATTGTCTAATTTATGTACATGGCATAGTCACGAGATGGCTCTGATACCAATTGTAGGAATAAAATCGGTAAAAAAAGCATCAAAGCGGCGTAGCGGAACAATAAAATTTTTTCAAGATCGTTAAATATCTCGTGATGCTATATATAATAAATTAACAACAATAAAACTCATACCTCAAAAGGATGCCAATTGTAGGAGGAGAATAACTGGAGGGCTCCAACCAACTAGCCTTCTCTACTATTCTCCAATTCTTAGATAGCAGAGTGTGTGGGCACTCGGTTCCTCAATTGGTATGCTAACACTGCTAGTCTTATTCCGACCATCCAGATCTCTAAAGAATTTATTGTCACGGTGAGTTATGCAACAATAAGCCTACTCACCTGAGAGTCTATGGTTTGAGAGAATAGGAGTGGCAGGACTTTTATTTATAGACTTGCATGAGGTGATCCTCTGAATTTGAATTGGATTAGGAGAAGATTTTCTCCCTTATCCATCCACAAAATTTGAATTTTTTAGGCATTATCCAACCCAAAAAAAAGGTCCACTATTGGAATTATCCAATCCAAATTCAAATAGGATTTTAACTTGAATTTTATCTACTCATTCCCTCATAAAAAACTGATTCCCCTTTGTGCCAAAAACATGACTAGATTCGGTCATTAAAGTGTGAGTAAAATCGGAATTCAAATAGGATTTTCTATCTTGAATTTAATCTCATCCTTATCCATTAAAACCGAAAATTCTCCTAGGAATTAACCATAAATTTTCATCCACACTAGGGAAGGAGAGAATCCAACTTCAACTAGGATTGAAACTTGAATTTTTCCCTGAACCTTATCCACAAAAACCGAATTATCTAGGTGGATTTTTCTCAACTAATTTTCGGCCACTTTTGTTAGAATTAGGATTCAAAATTCAAGTAGGATTCAAATAAGATTTTCCTCTCCATAATCCAACTCAAATTTGAATTCTAACCCTATGGAATTATCCACAAAGAATTCGAATTCCACTTGAACTGTGATTCAAAATTTGAATTTCAAATTTCAAAATTCAAATTTCAAATTCAAATTTCAAATTTCAAATTCAAATTTCAAATTCAAATTTCAAATTCAAATTTCAAACTCGAATTTCAAATTCAAATTTCAAACTCGAATTTCAAATTCAAATTTCAAATTCAAAATTTAAATTTCAAATTTCAAAATCCACAAAAAGTTGTATTTCAAATTTTGTTCTCATGGATAATTTTCTACAGCTCCAATCCAATCTCAAATAAAATCATGGCAACTTTATTTGGAGTTCGAATAATTGTGTACTCTATTATCCAAAACAAAATAAGAATTCAACCGAAGAGAATCTTCTTCACCATCCTAATCCTATGTCAACACCATTCATGCATAATCAACTAGCCAATAAGCATACACAAATTAATTTGCCAACCGTTAAGGAATTATATGGAGCTAGTAAAGGGACCAATTAGACATATATAATCAGGCTCCTGTGAATCCATATGATCATCATTCTGTACCAAACAACTCAACCATATGATCACTAATTTCAGAGTCACACCACTATAAACCTGAAACTGAACTCCCAATTATATATCGTATTATAAAAGCCTGTGACAAGCTAATGTCCAATGACCTTGTCATGTATGCAAAACCCTCATATGATATCCATGATCAGCCTTAGGTCAAAGTCTATTCAATCCTACTAATTAGGCTATCTTAAAGTTCCGTTATACTACCAAATAAGAAAATGATTATTCACCATGTGTGAATAAGAAGTCATTCGCCCTGCAGATGACCCAAGGTCTTGTCCATTTTCATGTCCAGTAAAATGCCTTTAAGAGGATACCTTTAACTCCTTAGAGCTATGATTCTGATATCTGTAAACAAACCCTTCATCATATACAAGTCATGCACCCAACGAACCGGTCTATAAGCTTACTACCTCTGAGACACTTTAGCCATTGGAACATCAAAGTACACAAGTCATATACATGAAGTAGTTCATTTACTCAGGATTAAGGTTATTGCATAATGAACATCAAAAGCAGATTGATCCACCCATAGCGGACTAGTAGATCAATCACGCTTTAGTCCCGGCCTAATATGTCACCACCAAGCAATATATCTATGTCTCTACTTGGGAGTCTGTACTCCAGATAGTCAAGACAAACCGTCCCCATCATGGCTTTAGACAACATAATAGTCTTAACATGAGTTAGATGCTCGGTCCAACCCCATAGACTACAGACCTTAGTTTAGACCGCTTACTTTAGAACATTGTCTTCTCGCATACAAAAGTCCATCACATGCAACGTTCTAATAGTTTTAACACAAGCAGTCAGTGAGCCATATTTGCTTACATTTACTTTAACATGTAAATAGAATAAGGACAAATAGTAATGCAATGAATAATCTCTATATTATAATTTTATTATCCAGTTCAAAATAAATACATTAAAATGTCTCTCAGGCTTAGGGAATTTCCTAATAATGAGATGATATGTATGAGAGAAGGTATCAAGTATACTCTAACATTTAGGGCATTTATGAGGAAGAGACCATGGTATACTACTGTCAGCGGTTTTTAGATGTTATGTTACTGAGCATTCCTATAGACAAGCCGTTTGTAGAGGTAACCGACCTACTTTGGAAAGGAATCCCGTGGTATGTAAGAGATCTTGTCCAGTACATCCCGCCATATGAGAACCTAAGGCGCCTAGTCCACGACATAGTGGACGCTGAGCGTGTGGCACTCAACCCTGACCTGGCCGAGGTAGCACCCCAACCGACCAATGAGGGGCTCGTGGCCAAACCACAACCAGTAGTGCCCAAAAATAATGAGGATCCTGAACCAGTTCCTTAATTTCCTAAGCATCATGAAGGGGAAGATAACAACAAGGCCGTTCCTAAAGCCCAACTTGACGAAGAAGGGGAAGAAATCCCCGATCATCTTAATGACGAGGAGTGGACAGAGATGCACGAACCCCAAGTCATCATTGTCATGACGATGAGGTTGATTTTATTTGGGGAGACATAGATTAAGATCCTGAAGAATTCCCACTTAGCGACGATGAAGACGAGGTGATGTCGGATGCCGAGTCTACGATATCCTCAGAGTAGTAGTGACCCTTTTACATGGGAATTTTGTTTTGTAAATCTATAGGGGAACAGTAATTCCCCTGTCTGACTTAGTAATTGTACTTTTGAGATCATATTTTGGGAAGTGTATATGTTAGGAAATGCCCTAAGCATTAGAGATATTTTGATGTATTTATTTCAAACTGGATAATAAAATTATATATAGAGGTTATTCATTACATTGCTATATGTCCTCTTTTTATTTACATGTTAAAGTAAATGTAAGCAAATATGGCTCCTTGACTTCTTGTGTTAAACTGTTAGAATGTTGCATGCAATGGACATTTGTATGCGAGAAGACAATGTTCTAAAGTTAGCAGTCAAAACTATGGTCTATAGTCTATAGGGTTAGATCGAGCATCTAACTCATGTTAAGACTATTATATTGTCTAAAGCCTTGGAGGGGACAGTTTGTCTTGACTGTCTGGAGCTAGACTCCCAAGTAGAGACATAGACACATTGCTTGGTGGTGACATATTAGACCGGGACTAAAGCGTGATTGATCTACGAAGTCCGCTTTGAGTGGATTGATCTGCTTTTAACGTTGATTGTGTAGTAACCTTAATCCTGAGTAAAAGGGCAGCTTCATGTATATGACTTGTGTACTTTGATGTTCCAATGGTTAAAGCATCTCAGAGGTAGTAAGCTTATAGACTGGTTGGTTGGGTGCATGACTTGTATGCGATGAAGGGTTCATTTACAGATATCGGAATCATAGCTCTAATGAGGAGTTAAGGGTATCCTCTTAAAAAAAATAAAACTGAATGTGAAAATGGACGAGGCCTTGGGTCGTCTGCTGGGCGGATGATTTCTTATTCACATATGGTGAATAATCATTTTCTTTATTCGGTAGTATAACGGAAATTTAAGATAGCCTGATTAGTAGAATTAAACAGACTTTAGCCTAAGGCTGATCATGATATCATATGAGGGTTCTGCATACGTGACAAGGTCATTGGACGATAGCTTGTCACAGGCTTACGTAATATGGTATATAATTGGGAGTTCAGTCTCAGGTTTATATGGTGTGACCCTGAAATTAGTGATCATATGATTGAGTTGTTCGGTAAAGAATAATGATCATATGGATTTGCGGGAGCCCGATTATATATATCCAATTAGTCCCTCTACTAGCTCGACATAATTCCTTAACGTTTGGTAAAATTGATCTGTGTATGCTATTGGCTAGTTTATTATGCACGGATGGTGTTGACATAGGATTAGGATGGTAGACAAGATTCTCTCCAGTTGGATTCAGATTTTATTTTGGATAATAGAGTGCACAATTTTTCGAACTCCAAATAAAGTTGCCATGATTTTATTTGAGATTGGATTGGAGTTGTAGAAAATTATCCATAAGAACAAGAATTTGAAATATAACTGTTTTGTGAATTTTGAAATAATTTGAATTTGAAATTCGAATTTCGAAATTTGAATTTGAAATTCGAATTTCGAAATTTGAATTTGAAATTCGAATTCGAAATTTGAATTTGAAATTCGAATTCGAAATTTGAATTTGAAATTCGAATTCAAAATTTGAATTTGAAATTCAAATTTCAAATTCAAATTTTGAATCACAGTCCAAGTGGGATTCGAATTTGTTATGGTAAATCCATAAGGAATGAAATTCAAATTTGAGTTGGATATGGAGAGGAAAATCTTATTAGAATCCTACTTGAATTTTGAATCCAAATCCTAACCAAATATGGACAAAAATTTTGAGGATCATCCTCAATGAATTTTCAGATTTTTGTGGATAAGGTTCAATGAAAAATTCAAGTTTCAATCCTAGTTGAATTTAGATTCTCTCCTACCTGATAATGGCCGAATTTTTGGAGTAAATCTCCTAGGAGATTTTCAATTATTTTGGATAAGGATGAGATTAGATTCAAGCTTGAAAATCCTAGTGGAATTTTGGTTCTTCCTTATCCAAAAGTGGCCGAAATCTTGGTGGAGATTTCTCCTTTGAATTTTTGGATTTTTTTGGTTGAAAAAGGGAGATAAAATTGTAGTTAAAATCTTGTTTAGATTTGGATTGGAATTATCCTATAATGGCCGAAATTTGCTGGGATTTTCCCTTGGATAATTTTAGATTTTATGGTTGTGGATAAGGGAGAATATCTTTTCCTAATCCAATTCGAATTCAGAGAATCACCTCATGCAGGTCTATAAATAGAGGTCCTGCCACTCCAGTTCTCTTAGACCACAGACTCTTAGGTGAGTAGGCTTATTGTTGCACAACTCACCGTGACAATAAGTTCTTTAGATATCTGGGTGGTCGGAAGAAGACTAGCAATGCTAGCATACCAATCGAGGTTCAGAGTGCCCACACACTCAGCCATTTGGGAATTGGATAATAGTAGAGAAGGCTAGTTGGTTAAAGCCCTCCGGTCGTTCTCCTCCTGCAAATCGGCGTCCTTGAGGTATGAGTTTTAATTATTGTTGGTTTACTGGTTTATTGTGTACCACTCCCACTAAGCTAGAAGTTTGTACGCATTTCTGATATATATATATATATATGTATTATGGAATACTTTATAAAAAGGAGTATCATTTTGCCCCAAGGGTCTAAACACGGTCTTTCCCACGAGTAAGAATTGAGTATAATAAGGAGTGCAGGATGACTCCTGGCACTCAGACGATATTCTAAATGCAATGCGGCAATCGTATTAAACATCACGAGAGTAAGAAAGGAAAAGAAAGAGATAGTACCTATATTTTACCTATTACGTTTAAGTTAAGAGTATGATATGTATTACGAGTCCCAAGTGTAAGTTAAAAGACTTATGATCTCGTTTCTCGTTATGTGATAGAGTTACGTAGGTGACAATGGCAAGAACAAGAGCTCAAAACAACCAAGCTATACGAGATGATGAACTGCTAGCACGTCTCACAACGATGCAAGAAATGATGGTAAATTAACAACGGGAGCTTAATCAGCTCAGAGAGCAAATGAACAGACATGTTAGGAAATCCCCTAAGCACTAGAGACATTTTGATGTATTTATTTTGAACTGGATAATAAAATTATATATAGAGGTTATTCATTACATTGCTATCTATCCTCGTTTTATTTACATGTTAAAGTAAATGTAAGCAAATATGGCTCCCTGACTGCTTGTGTTAAACTATTAGAACGTTGCATGCAATGGACTTTTGTATGCGAGAAGACAATATTCTAAAGTTAGTGGTCTAAACTATGGTCAGTAGTCTATGGGGTTAGACCGAGCATCTAACTCATGTTAAGACTATTATGTTGTCTAAAGCCTTGAAGGGGACGGTTTGTCTTGACTGTCTGGGGCTGGACTCCCAAGTAGAGACATAGATATGTTGCTTGGTGGTGATATATTAGACCGGGACTAAAGTGGGATTGATCTACGAAGTCCGCTTTGGGGGGATCGATCTGTTTTTGACGTTCATTGTGCAGTAACCTTAATCCTGAGTAAAAGGACAGCTTCATGTATATGACTTGTGTACTTTGATGTTCCAATGACTAAAGCGTCTCAGAGGTAGTAAGCTTATAGACCGATTCGTTGGGTGCATGACTTGTATACGATAAAGGGTTCGTTTACAGATATCGGAATCATAGCTCTAATGAGGAGTTAAGGGTATCCTCTTAAAGGCATTATACTGAATGTGAAAATGGACAAGGCATTGGGTCGTCTGCTGGGCGAATGACTTCTTATTCACATATGGTGAATAATCATTTTCTTAATTTGGTAGTATAATGGAACTTTAAAATAGCCTGATCAGTAGGATTAAACGAACTTTGGCCTAAGGCTGATCATGGATATCATATGAGGGTTTTGCATACATGATAAGGTCATTGGACGATAGCTTGTCACAGGCTTATGTAATACGGTATATAAGTGGGAGTTCAGTTTCAGGTTTATAGTGGTGTGACTCTGAAATTAGTGATTATATGATTGAGTTGTTCAGTAAAGAATGATGATCATATGGATTTGCAGGAGCCCGATTATATATGTCCAATCAGTCCCTCTACTAGCTCCATATAATTCCTTAACATTTGGCAAATTGATTTGTGTATGCTTTTGCCTAGTTTATTATGCATAGATGGTGTTGACATAGGATTAGGATGGTCGACAATATTCTCTCCGGTTGGATTCAGATTTTGTTTTGGATAATAGAGCACACAATTATTCGAACTCCAAATAAAGTTGCCATGATTTTATTTGAGATTGGATTGGAGTTGTAGAAAATTATCCATGAGAACAAGAATTTGAAATACAACTGTTTTGTGGATTTTGAAATTTGAAATTTGAAATTTGAAATTTGAATTTTGAATTTGAAATTTGAATTTGAAATTCGAATTTGAAATTCGAATTTGAAATTTAAATTTGAAATTTGAAATTGAAATTCGAATTTGAAATTTGAAGTTCAAATTTTTTCATATTTTATACATTAAAATTGTCATGTACATACAATTTTGAATCTCTTTGAGAATCTCAAAATTCCTGGTTATCACAAAATTGATGCCTTTTTATGCAAATTTGAAGAACACGATCAGGTACATGGCCATGTACCGCTTAGGTAGATGAACCTGTTTACAGGACATGGCCATGTTGAGCCGTCTCAACTGGTACACACCCGTGTTGCCTTATACACTCCCGTATAAGAACCCATGTAGAAGGTCGTGTATTGAGTAGAAAGCCGTGGTAAAGACTCTTATAATGCATGAAACCTAATTACTGATAAGTACTAAACTGTACATATTTTTAGTCTATATTTAGGCCATTATTGTTTGGTTTAGGGATACTTTCATGAACTTTTGCACTTGATCGGTTTATATGTGTTTTCAGGTCCTAGCTAAAGCAATGGGAGCATAAGGAGGAGATTCGGAGCAGTTTGAAGCTTTTTGACCGAAGTTGAGCAGAACACGGTTTGGTATACGGCCGTGTATGTGGCAGTGTACCTCTCGGACTGACCAACGTGCGGAAAGCCGTGTTTCGGGAAAACGGGCGTGTTCCACAATATTAGATATAAAACACGGTCTAGTACACGGCCGTGTAAGTGGCCGTGTACAGAGGTGATCATGAACTATCTAAGCAGCCGTGCACAGTAAAAACGGGCGCGTTCAGCGATTAAACAAGCACACGCCCGTGTCGAGTGAGAACACACGCCCGTGTTGGTTAGTACACGCCCATGTAAAATCTGCCAGAGACTATGTCGAAGCCCGTGTTCTATCCAGGAAATCGAATTTTGCTCTGTAAAAAGGGCAGGATCTGTCAATTAGAAGAGAGAGCCGTCAAACTGCAAAAATAAACCCTAGAGCAGCAGAGAGGAGGTAGAATAGAGAGAAAAACACTCCAACAAGCAACCATCGATCAATTCAAGTTGGATTGCATTAGAATCAAGAGGATTTATCATGGATTCAATTATTCTTTGTAGTCTATTGAATTGTAGTGCAGTTATTCCATTGATTATGAACTGATTTCTTTGATACCTAGATAGCAGGAACCCTAGAATGAATATTGTTATTCGATCCTTAATTAATTTAATTTATTCTTCAAGTTCATTGAGATTCAATTATGTGTTCTTTATTATCATTGAATTTATATTTACTGGTGTATTAATTCATGTTTGATATCATACAATTGCGATTGAGAAATCCTATGTTTGATTTGATCTTACATAATTGAAGGGAGTTACACGTGATTCTAGAGATAGGACAATGTAAATCTTCTGGATTAGGGTCAAACCTAATAGAGAGATTCATTGATAGTTTAATGTAATTCTGGAGGTTTTAATTAGGAAGAGATTTCAATTAATCAATTTAGGGTTAGTTGTTAATACGCTTGAGAAAGATATTAACATAATTAAGGAGTTTCCACAGTCCAATGATTAATAGATGAATTGATATATTAAGGATTGGATGCAATAGACATTTTAAGGGGATTCATTATCTAGGTATTGTTGGTTTAGATTGATTTCATCTTGTGGATTCATTATTTGTGTTGGATTAGTTTAATTTAATTCTTATTTAATTATTTCAGCACGAATCGATTGTTTATAGGATAGATAATAAGAAAAGAGTAAGTACTAGTACTCGTTAGTCTCTGTGGGATCGACACTCAATATTGTTATCCACTATACTATAGAAATTGATATGTGCGCCTAGAATGTCTATAGGGTAGGAGATTGACCGTATCAAGTTTTTGGCACCGTTGTCGGGGACTAGGATATTAGGAACACTTAATTCCTATTAATCTATCCATTCTTTTGTTTTATTTTATTTTATTTTATTCTATTTTATTTCTTATTTCATTCTTATATATATATTTTTTATTTATTTTTAATTTTCTATTTTCTTATATTTTATATTTTATCTTTTGTGTTGCTATTTCAGGCACTTAGATCAGTTTATGACCCGCAACAATCCATTTGAGTTCTTTGAAGAAGATCCTGAGATTGAAAGAACAACTTTTCGAGTTCTTAGAATCAGGCGTTCATAGAGACAAGAAGAGTTAGTGCAGGAACCAGTCATGGCTGAACTGGAGCAACAAAGGACTATGTCCGACTATGCAAGACCATCCTTGATGGGGACAGAATCCAGCATTGTTAGACCAGCTGTGGCGGCCAATAATTTTGAGATCAAGCCCAATATTATTCAAATGGTGCAGCAATATGTACAATTTGATGGGCTCCAGGATGAGGATCCTAATGCACATATAGCAAATTTCCTAGAGATCTGTAATACTTTTAAGATCAATGGTGCCACTGATAATGCGATAAGGCTGAGGTTGTTTCCTTTTTTCTTTAAGGAACAGGGCCAAGCAATTGCTGAATTCTCTACCGAGAGGTTCTATTACTACATGGGACCAAATGACAGAGAAGTTTCTATTGAAGTACTTTCCACTCGCGAAGACTGCCAAACTAAGGAATGATATCTCTTCCTATGCCCAAATTGATTCTGAGACACTTTATGAGACATGGGAGAGGTTTAAAGATCTTCTAAGGAAGTGTCCACATCACGGATTACCAACATGGTTGCAAGTGCAAACCTTTTACAATGGGTTGAATCCGGCAACCAGGCAGATGATAGATGCAGCAGCTGGAGGAACATTGAATAACAAAACACCAGAGGCAGACCAGGAATTGATAGAGGACATGGCCATGAACAATTACCAATGGCACTCAAACCGAGCGAAGCCTAGCTAACTCGTTGGAATCTATAAGGTTGATGCAGTCACAGCCTTAGCCAGGCAAGTCGAAACCTTGAGTAAGAAGATTGATGGATTATCTGTAGGCCATCAACCAGTTCAAGTCCTGCAGTGTGACATGTGTGGGGAAGGACATGTGACTGATGAATGTCAAGGTTTATCAGCTATGGCTAGACAGACACCAGAGCATGTTGACTATATGGGTAATGCACCATGACCCCAAAACAATCCCTATAGCAACACATATTGTTAGGAAATGCCCTAAGCATTAGAGACATTCTAATGTATTTATTTTGAACTGGATAATAAAATTATATATAGAGGTTATTCATTATATTGCTATCTATCCTCGTTTTATTTACATGTTAAAGTAAATACGGCTCCCTGACTGCTTGTGTTAAACTGTTAGAACGTTGCATGTAATGGACTTTTGTATGCAAGAAGACAATGTTCTAAAGTTAGCGGTCTAAACTATGGTCTGTAGTCTATGGGGTTAGACCGAGCATCTAACTCATGTTAAGAATATTATGTTATCTAAAGCCTTGGAGGGGATGGTTTGTCTTGACTGTCTGGAGCTGGACTCCCAAGTAGAGACATTGATATGTTGCTTGGTCGTGACATATTAGACCGGGACTAAAGCGTGATTGATCTACGAAGTCTGCTTTGAGTGGATCGATCTGCTTTTGACGTTCATTGTGCAGTAACCTTAATCTTGAGTAAAAGTACAGCTTCATGTATATGACTTGTGTACTTTGATGTTCTAATGGCTAAAGTGCCTCAAAGGTAGTAAGCTTATAGACCGGTTCGTTGGGTGCATGACTTATATACGATGACGGGTTCATTTACAGATATCAGAATCATAGTTCTAATGAGGAGTTAAGGGTATCCTCTTAAAGGCATTATACTGAATGTGAAAATGGACAAGGCCTTGGGTCATCTACTGGGCGGATGACCTCTTATTCACATACGGTGAATAATCATTTTGTTTATTCGGTAGTATAATGGAACTTTAAGATAGCCTAATTAGTAGGACTAAACAGACTTTGGCCTAAGGCTGATCATGGATATTATATGAGGGTTCTACATACATGACAAGGTCATTAGACGATAGCTTGTCACAGGCTTACGTAATACGATATATAATTGTCAGTTCAGTTTCAGGTTTATAGTGGTGTGACTCTGAAATTAGTGATCATATGATTGAGTTGTTCGGTAAAGAATAATGATCATATGGATTTGCGAGAGCCCGATTATATATATCCAATCAGTCCCTCTACTAGCTCCACATAATTCCTTAACGTTTGGCAAATTGATTTGAGTATGCTATTGGCTAGTTTATTATGCATGGATGGTGTTGACATAAGATTAGGATGGTAGACAAGATTCTCTCCGGTTGGATTCAGATTTTGTTTTGGATAATAGAGTACACAATTATTCGAACTCCAAATAAAGTTGCCAAGATTTTATTTGAGATTGGATTGGAGTTGTAGAAAATTATCCATGAGAACAAGAATTTGAAATACAACTATTTTATGGATTTTGAATTTTGAATTTTGAATTTTGAATTTTAAAATTTGAATTTTGAAATTGAAATTTGAATTTGAAATTCGAATTTGAATTTTGAATTTGAAATTTAAATTTGAAATTTGAAATTTGAAATTTGAAATTTGAATTTTGAAATTCAAATTTTGAATCACAGTCCAAGTGGGATTCGAATTTGTTGCAGTAAATCCACAAGGAATGAAATTCGAATTTGAGTTGGATATGGAGAGGATAATCTTGTTAGAATCCTACTTGAATTTTGAATCCAAATCCTAACTAAAGATGGACGAAAATTTTGAGGATTATCCTCAATGGATTTTCGGATTTTTTTGGATAAGGTTCAAGGAAAAATTCAAGTTTCAATCCCAGTTGAATTTGGATTCTCTCCTCCCAGATAATGGCCAAATTTTTGGAGTGAATCTCCTAGGAAATTTTTGGTTATTTTGGATAAGGATGAGATAAGATTCAAGCTTGAAAATCCTAATGGAATTTTGATTCTCCCTTATCCAAAAGTGGCCAAATTTTTGTGGAGATTTTCTCCTTTGAATTTTCAGATTTTTTGGTTGAAAAAGGGAGATAAAATTCTAGTTAAAATCTTGTTTAGATTTAGATTGGATTTTTCCTAAAGTGGCTGAATTTATTGTTGGGATTTTTCCCTTTGAAAATTCAGATTTTGTGCTTGTGGATAAGGGAGAATATCTTCTCCTAATCCAATTCAAATTCAGAGAATCACCTCATGCAGGTCTATAAATAGAGGTCCTGCCACTCCAGTTCTGTCAGACAATAGACTCTCAGGTGAGCAGGCTTATTGTTGCACAACTCACCGTGACAATAAGTTCTTTAGAGATCTGAGTGGTCGGAAGAAGACTAGCAGTGCTAGAATACCGATCGAGGTTCAGAGTGCCTAAACACTCAGCCATTCGGGAATTGGAGAATAGTAGAGAAGGCTAGTTGGTTGAAGCCCTCCGGTCATTCTCCTCTTGCAGATTGGCGTCCTTGAGGTATGAGTTTTAATTGTTGTTGGTTTATTGTATATGGCATCATGAGATATTTAACGATCTGAAAAATTTTTATTGTTCCGCTGCGCCACTCTGATACGTTTTTACCGATTTATTATCCTATAATTGGTATCAGAGCCATCTCATGACTACGCCATGTACATAAATTAGACAATTACTTAGTCTTTTTATTTATGTATGGTTTTGATATTTAGAGAGTGGCATTCTTGGATTCCTTTATGTTGTTATCATTGATTATGTATAAAGTATATGGTTATTTTAATTTTCCAAATTATTATAAGCATGCTTGTTTATGCCGGTTATGGTTCTTTAGAATTTAGAAAAAATTGTATCTAGAAATTTTATATAACCATGGGAGCAGTTTATTAGCACTGTAATTTTCCCATGGATTTTAATTTTTGTCTCTTAGAATTATTATGGTTAGAATTTTTGTACACCAGAAACGGTTTAGGAAAATTTTATGTAATTATTCTTGGAGGAGATTGAAGATTGAAGACCGTAATTTATTTTTCTCAAAAGTTAAATTTGATTTAAAGGTTGAAATTTTGATTGTGTGGAAAATTTCAATTTAATTGGGATTCAAATTAATTTTTGGAGATCCTAATAGGTAAATTGGAATATGACACGAAAATCGAGACACGACCCCTCGGGATAGGCCGTCGGGCCTTGGTGGGGTTGCAGCCTCTGCCCTCGGGCAGGATGGGCTGCGACAGCCCCTGTGCAGGCCATAATCACCCACGGCCGCAGGCTTGGCCTGCAGCCTTTGGGTGGCCGTGGCCTCCCAGAGGCTGGCCGCAGCCTGGGCGTGCAGCCTGCCGGCTACTGCGCCCAGCCTAGGCGTGCAGCCTGGCATTGCAAGATTGGCCTACAGCCCGGCAAGGCTGCACATGGGTAGCCGTGGGCTGGGGGCTGCCCACGGCGGCTGCCGCCTCCGGGGACGGTGGTGCGACGATTCAAAATTCGAAAAATTTTGATTTCTAAATTTGAGATTTAATTTTAAATCATGTTTAAAAATATGTAATTGAAAATTTGAAATTTTTGAAATTACATATTATTACACATGAAGTTTAAAATTGTTTGAAATTTGAATTTGAGATTTAAATTTGAAATTCGAATTTGGAATTTGAATTTGAAATTTAAATTTTTAGAGATTTAAATTTTAAATAATTCTTGGGATGAGAAATAAATGGAGAGGCTACATAAAGATGGATACAAGAAGACGGAACAAAATTCAAGACCCAAAGAATGCTTTGGATGAAATTTTGTAATCTTTATTTTCTTTGTTCTAGGATGAAACCATGGCTTAGTTATTCTGTCAATTATTTTTTCTGTGATATGTCATGGATGTATAAATATGTATTGATGGATGTTTTATATGCATATTTGATAACATGTCGTATAGGATAGCTGAGTGCTGCTCATACTATATTGATCATACATAATTTGTCAAAACTTGCATGTTTTTCAAAATATTGAGTGGGAGAGGGTTTCAAACAAAACCCACGGCCTCCATTATTGATCCATATGTGAAAGCATGGTAACGCCTCGCGTCAGTTCTGCCCTAACCACACCCCTCGATAGTTGTTTACCGCCGCTGGTATACTAGATTGGATCTCCTATATGGAAAACATGTTCGGGTACGATCCTATTTATGACCACCCCTCGGTGGCTTGGTAGGACGTGGATCGGGCTACGTAAACAATGGTTATACAGTCAAGACTCGTTTAGTTATTAACCTTTCCTAGAAGCTCTGTTAACTAAACTGGTGGCCAAATAAGTGATTATTAATATATGTCTTAACCTTGGAGGATTTAAGGCAACATATATTAATTGGACGGGGTCCATGTTTCGGCTATTTGTTTTCATGACCACCCCTCGATGGCTTGGGGTAATAGGTGCTGAGAATTACCATTGCAATGCTACATGTTTTTCAAGTTTCATGTGGGAACATACTTGTATGTTTTATTTGCTAAATTATCTGTATATTTGCTTGGGCTTTGTAATGATGTCTAGTATAATTTTATTTCAGTTTAAAATGTCACCGACACCCCTCATTTCAATATTTACTGAGAATAAACTGAATGGCGATAATTATAAGGATTGAAAAAGAAATCTGTTAATAGTTCTCAGCTGCGAGAGACACAAGTTCGTACTAGACGAACCATGCCCACTAGGGCCAAAACCTGACACATCGCTTGAGGAGGTCCTAGTTGCCTATACTTGTTGGAGAGAATCCAATGATATAGCTCGATGCTACATGCTTGCTAGCATGATGAGTGCTTTACAAAAGCAACATGAGACTTATCAGGTTGCTAGGGAGATCATGGACAATCTGGAGGACATGTTCGGAGGCCAAGAAAAGTTAGCTCGACAGTCCGCTATCACTAGCATTATGAACTCTAAGCAAAAGGTGGGTACTCCGGTGAAGGACCATATGATCACTCTAATGGGATTCTTCGCTGAGGCTGCCGAGAACGGTGCTGAGTTGGACTACAACACCCAGATCGAGATGGTGTTCAAAACTCTGTCTAAGGATTTTGTGGGGTTTAAGACCGCATATAATCTGGCAACAAGGGAGTTAGGACTAACCGAGCTTATAAAGCAACTCCAAGCTTATGAGCGGATGATCAGGGATGGGGATGCGGTCTAACCCAAAGGAGAGGCCAATTTGGCAGAATCTTCCAAACCCTCACGGAAGATTCTGCCAAATCAGAAGCAAGCGGCTTCCAGTTCTTCTAATCCTCCTGTCTCGGATGGGAAGAAGAAGAAGAAGAACAAGAAGCCCAGGGACCCTAAAAAGTCCAAGTGCTTCCGCTGTGGGAAGGTAGGTGTGGCGGCTCGCCCCTTGTGGAGATCATACAATACTATTACAGTTGAGCTTTATCGCTAACTGCGATAGATTGTACTCTCATGGGTCGCCGGCTTATCTCTCTCTCTTTTAAAATCATGACGTTTTTTGGGAAATTTTTTTTTTTTTTAACATCATGTAAACATTTCCCACTATTTACTTTGTTGGCAAGTACAAAGTAATTTACATATTACAGTACTTTCGTAAATATATAATATTACAAAAGACTGTTTCTTTTTTTTTTCCTTCCCTTTTTATCGCTCAGCGGGAAGACTCTAGCAGTACCATATCCCTCGCCCAGTTATCCCATTTGACACGCGCCATCCCATCCGCATCCAGTCAAACAAGCTACTGAGTTGGTCGCTTACCTGCAACATTAGCAAAAATGGTGAGCTACTGGCTCAGTAAGTTCAAACATGTAAGAAATAAAATTTCTATGAATAGTACTATTCATCATGAATAGTCGTTGACCACTATTCATACGTGAATAGTAATTTTGACTACTATTCATATGTGAATAGTAAGGTTGACCGCACCACTGTATCACACTAGTACATCTACCGCGATGTTAGTACTCTCACTAACTGTCTTATGCTCAATTATGGCACAGTTTCAGTTTTAGGTCATTATCTTTGATTACGTTCTGGTTTTGAGCTCAGGTTGGCAGTACCATTTAAGTGCGCATGACTGGGAGCGGTACATTAGTGC
Organism: Antiaris toxicaria; assembly: GCA_035233585.1. Lineage (NCBI taxonomy): Eukaryota > Viridiplantae > Streptophyta > Magnoliopsida > Rosales > Moraceae > Antiaris > Antiaris toxicaria. Next base: position 99,405,968 of record CP141156.1, on the reverse strand, counting down.
TGACCTCCACAGCCTTAATCTCATAGCCCCGAAGGCAAAATAGTACATGACTGGGAGCGGTACATCAGTGCTGACCTCCACAGCCTTATCTCATAGTCCCGAAGGCAAAAGTACCTCCCTATACGGAAGGCTGGTACGCCAGAAAGTGGTTTCATTACCGACTTTTTAACATTCATATGGCCCCGTGGTTAGGAATGGTTCACATTTTAATTTTTAGGTGAATGAGTTTCATTAACCTCGCTCTAGTGCCCGAAGCACAATTAACCATGTGTCCCATTCTTATAGTGCCCGTAGCACATTTCGTCTCTCTCTCTATTCTATCATAGTGCCCGTAGCACATATGTACCTAACTTATAGTTAGTACATTAAAGTTAGCACAATATTGCTATATGTTGCAGACAGGTAAATGTCTGAACTTACCTTATCAGACTGTTCCCTTTCTCTCTCTTGGATCTTGAATCGCCTTCCTTGTAGGCCGATTTTGGGATCCTACAGACAAAACCTTGTCTGTTAATTTCATTTCCATTTATAGCTTTTATTTTTCATTAAAAAGCTTAAATAAAACCTATTTATAACTTTTTAGGTTTTATTTATTATTTTCACCATTTTCCCCTAACTTTTGCAAATTACGATTTTGCCCCAATATTTTGGCAAAATGGCAGTTTTGCCCCTGACGGAATTTTATTGATCCAGACTGCATTTTTGGCTCTCAGGAACTTTTCTGACTCTTTTCTAATCATTACCGGGTTCGTTTCTATTTTATTTCCACTTTTTGCTTTCCCGGCCCTCGGGAAGCACTATTCCGACCCTTACGTCGGTTTAGCGATTTTCTATCTTTTCGGAGCCTCAAATGGACGTTTCACTAGTATTTAAAACGTTCATCTAGACTTTCCCGACCTAGGTCTCCGAGGCTCGGGTTTTCCGTTCCTGACTCGGACCTTTATTTCATTTCCAAAATCGCCCCCCCCCCCCCCTCGGGGTCGGTTTTTCAATTTCACTCACGTTTTTCATTTTCAAGGGGACAGGTTACTATTCATGACCCACCCCTTAAATTTTTTTCCTTATTCAATTTTTTCGTTAGGGACTCGGGTTTCCGTCCCGGCCCTAACTTTTATTTTAAATTCCTATTTTACCCCGAATGCCGTTTTTGAAATTTCGGCAGCATTTCGGCGTAATTTTAAGGCTTCCGGCGTTAGGTACGCCTCGAACCGTATGTACCTGCCACGTACTATACCACAAGCCTATTTTATGTAAAAGTTTTCCAAACTTTTACATAAAAACCCATAAAATTCCAATTCCACATTATCACCCACATAACAAAATTTTTTCACAATTTTACCCTTAATTTGGTTTCGGTTTTCACAACCAAACCAAACCAAATTTTGTCAAACTTTCACCACACCTTAGGCCATTCAAATGTCACGTTTTTAACACATTTTCAAGCCCATTTTCTTTGCATTTTCAACCAATTTTCCTAGGGTTTTTACCCTTGTATAACCCACGGCCAAAGAATGAAAACATGCCAAACAATTTTGTTTCATTCTTTCCATTATAAATTCATCATTTGCATATTGAAATGCATAATTCCAATCAACCAAATACCACATAAAACCATGAAAATTTTTCTTCCAAACCATTATTAAACCCCACGGCCAGTTAATGTAATTCACACCAAGAATTTTTTTAAGCTTTTCACCATGACATACAAGCTTTATTCTTCACCAATTTCAACTTTGAAAGCATGTTAGCAATTAACCACAAAGTTTTCTCATTGGTTACCTAAGGTAACCCACGGATTTTCCTTTGAAAAACCAACCAAAATTTGGTTTTTCTTTAAACAATTTACATGGTTTTCTTACTTATTACAACCTTAACAAAACCCAACATCAATTCAATGGAAAACAACCAAAAATTTTCCATCTTTTTCTCACTATTCACCCACGAATTTTATGAAGAAAAACCATGAAAAATTAAGTGCAAAAGGGAGTTACCTTGGTCTAATGCTTCCTTTGTCTTCTAGGAACACTTTGGCACTCTTTTTGTGAAGAAATTTTGAAGAAAAAGCTTGGTTTCCCTTGGTCACTCACGGCTCCCCCTATGGACGATACTTAGAAGTTTTTGTCTTTGGTTTTTGCTTTGAAAATAATGTCTCGGCCACTTTATCAAAATGTTGCCGACTTATGCATGAAAGAAAGCCCATTAATTTGGCTCTAAACCAATGAAAATTTGACATCTTTCAACACCATTTCTTTCCCCATTTTTCAAAAATTAAAAAGGGTAAATTTTGGTCAAATCTTGGCCTTTAGATCAAAAAGTGGATGAATCATGGCCTTTAATTCCACCAACCACCTTATTTCTTTCATTTATTAATCTTGATTTATGATGTCATAAATGCTAAAGTGAAAGTTGACTTTGACTTTCACTATTCACATTAATTCGACTACTTTTTGACCGATACCGGTTCGAGCCGAAATTTTCCTGAAATCGTCCCGACGTGTTCCTGAGGTGTCCTGTGCAGTCGGATCAATTTAATCTGCTTCCGTTTGATCAAAATCAATCCCGGAAGTTTACCGTCTTTTATTGGCTCGGTTAGGGTTTTCAATGCCGATTTTGGCACCGTTTCACCCGTTTCAACTCAATCAATTTTTCCAACACTGAATTCTTACTCGTCAGTATTGTTAGAACATTTTCACATATTCTAAACAATATAAATACATTTATTTTACTCTTTAAATAGTACAAATTGTTATATACATACAATTGTACATTTTTCATCCGAGAACTGCCTGAATTTCCCGGTTGTCACAGTAGGTCACTTTAAGAAGGCTTGTTGGGAATTCCTAGCCGCCAAGGGCAAGGAAGGTAAGGAACTTCATTACTTAGAAGTGTGTTTGGTGGAAAAATCGAAAGACACTTGGGTCATTGATTCGGGCATCACTAATCATGTTTGTGTTTCTATGCAGGGGTTCATGGAAACGAGAAGTCTACATGATAGGAGCCTCTCGTTGCGAACTGGAGATGGCAGCTTGGTAGTGGCTGAGGCAGTGGGAGATATTTACCTTTGCTTTGATCAATTTAGGTTTTTTTTATTGAAAAACTGTTTTTATGTTCCTAATTTTAGGAGGAACCTTATATCGGTAGCTTGTTCAATAAAGGATTCTTATTCAGTTTCTTTTAGTAAAAGAGTTGATATTCGTAGAAATAAGTCTTTTATCTGTTCTGGATGGATGGATGGAAACCTATATTTGATCAAACCAAAGATGTACTCACTGCTTGACACCGAATTAATAAAAAGTTTTTCACTCTAACAAGGCGTATCTTTGGCATTTAAGACTTGGTCATATTAATCAGGATATGATTCAAAGATTGGTGAAAGACGGTCCTCTAGAATCTCTGGAGGAGGTACGTCTTCCTCAATATGAGTCTTGTCAAGAAGGTAAGATGACCAAGAGGTCTTTTGGAGCTAAGGGTACAAGGGCTCAGGAGCTCTTAGAAATTGTGCACACTGACGTATGTGGCCCCATGAACGTCACAGCACGAGGAGGGTTCGAGTATTATGTCTCTTTTATAGATGATTACTCGAGGTATAGATATGTGTATCTGATGCACCGCAAGAGCGAAACCTTTGACAAGTTCAAAGAGTATCATGCAGAAATGGAAAAGCAATTTGGATAAATCCATAAAGACACTTCGATCTGATCGAGGTGGCGAATACCTCTCCGATGAATTTCTAGGACATCTTGTAGAGAATGGGATATTATCCCAATTGACTGCACCTAGTACTCTACAACAGAATGGTGTAGTCGAAAGGAGAAATAGGACCTTGTTGGATATGGTACGGTCCATGATGAGTTATTCAACGTTGCCATTATCATTTTGGGGATATGCTTTATAAACGGCGTGCTATATTCTGAATCAGGTTCCAAGCAAATCAATTCCCAGAACTCCGTATGAATTATGGCGTGGCAGGAAGCCCTCCCTTAGACATATGAGAATATGGGGCTGCCCGTTGCATGTACTGGATGGGGATGCGAAAAAATTGGAATCAAGATTAGAATTGTGCATGTTTGTAGGGTATCCAAAAGGAACTAAAGGAGGTCTATTCTATAACCTGAAGGAACAAAAAGTCATTGTTTCAACCCATGCGACATTCTTGGAGGAAAGTCACATGAATGACTTTAAGCCTCGAAGCAAAATGGTGCCAAAGGAGTTATCGGGTGAAAGAACAACTCCACAGATTTCGGTCTTGGACGCAAGTCCGAGTTCTGGTGAAAGATCTATAGACGATCAACAATTTAGGGTGCCTCGTTGTAGTGGGAGGGTTTCGAAGAAACCTAATTTCTTCATGTATGATGCTGAGGTATACCAGGCCGAGGCTCATGAGCATGAGGATGATCTGGTCACCTATGATGAAGCTATAAATGATGTTGATTCTAAATCTTGGAAACAGGCTATGAACAATGAGATGGATTCTATAAAATCCAACTCTGTTTGGGAACTTGTAGATTTACCGGATGGGATAAAACCCATTAGATGCAAATGGGTCTTCCAAAGAAAGAAGGATGCGGAAGAGAGAGTGGAAACTTTCAAAGCTAGACTGGTTGTAAAGGGGTACACGCAAAAGGCTGGAATCGATTACGATGAAACATTTTCGCCTGTTGCTATGCTGAAGTCTATCCGTATTCTTCTGTCCGTTGCTGCAGCTCTCGATTACGAGATCTGGCAAATGGATGTCAAGACGGCATTCTTAAATGGCCATCTTGAAGAGTGTATCTATATGATACAGCCCAAAGGGTTCGTAGCGAAAGGCCAAGAAAGGAAAGTCTGCAAGTTGCTTAGATCCATTTATGGATTCAAGCAAGCATCTCACTCATGGAACCAGAGGTTTGATCAAGCGATTAAGACATTTGGTTTTGAGCAGAACGTTGATGAACCCTGTGTTTATAAACATGTTAAGGATAGAAAAGTGGTCTTTCTGATACTCTATGTCGATGATATACTACTCATTGGGAATTATGTAGGGAACTTATCATTGGTCAAGCTTTGGTTACACCAACAGTTTGACATGAAGGAGAAGCTAATTATGTTCTAGGCATTCGTCTCTTCAGAGATTGAAAGAACAAAATGATAACGTTATCCCAAGCTTTATACATAGATAAAATAATTAATAAATATGCAATGCAAGAGGCAAAGAAAGGTTCACAACCTTCTATTGCCGGTCTAACTTTTTCATTGGATGACTGTCCCAAGACATCGGAAGAAAAAGAGCGTATGAGTAAGGTCCCTTATGCATCTACTGTGGGTAGCCTTATGTATGCTATGCTTTGCACTCGCCCGGATATATGTTTTGCAGTAGGTATGGTGAGTCGTTATCAAGCGAATCCTGGAACCAAGCACTGGCAAGCAGTAAAGCATATACTCAAGTATCTTAAGAGAATGAGGGATTATATGCTGGTGGATTCCGGAGGGGACCTAACACCTGAGTCTTCTAGACTTGTGAGGATTTGAGGAAGTCAACATTAGAGGGCACGTGGAGACAGGATTAGTGGATGTATGTAAGATCGTGTCTAAGGACAACATTGTGGATCCCTCTACTAAGACTTTGGTGGCTAGAAGCTTTGAGAGGCACGTAGAGGCGATGGGGATGCGTAACATGGCACATCTGCTGGCTTAGGGCAAGTGGGAGATTGTTAGGAAATACCCTAAGCACTAGAGACATTTTGATGTATTTATTTTGAACTGGATAATAAAATTATATATAAAGGTTATTCATTACATTGCTATCTGTCCTCGTTTTATTTACATGTTAAAGTAAATGTAAGCAAATATGGCTCCCTGACTGCTTGTGTTAAACTGTTAGAACGTTGCATGCAATGGACTTTTGTATGTGAGAAGACAATATTCTAAAGTTAGCGGTCTAAACTATGGTCTGTAGTCTATGGGGTTAAACCGAGCATCTAACTCATGTTAAGACTATTATGTTGACTAAAGCCTTGGAGGGGACGGTTTGTCTTGACTGTCTGGAGCTGGACTCTTAAGTAGAGACATAGATATGTTGCTTGGTCGTGACATATTAGACCGGGACTAAAACGTGATTGATCTACAAAGTCCGCTTTGAGTGGATCGATCTGCTTTTGACGTTCATTGTGCAGTAACCTTAATCCTGAGTAAAAGGACAGCTTCATGTATATGACTTGTGTACTTTGATGTTCCAATGGCTAAAGTGTCTCAGAGGTAGTAAGCTTATAGATCGGTTCGTTGGGTGCATGACTTGTATACGATGAAGGGTTCGTTTACAGATATCGGAATCATAGCTCTAATGAGGAGTTAAGGGTATCCTCTTAAAGGCATTATACTGAATGTGAAAATGGACAAGGCCTTGGGTCGTTTGCTGGGTGGATGACTTCTTATTCACATATGGTGAATAATCATTTTCTTAATTCGGTAGTATAATGGAACTTTAAGATAGCCTGATCAGTAGGATTAAACGAACTTTGGCCTAAGGCTGATCATAGATATCATATGAGGATTCTGCATACATGATAAGGTCATTGGACGATAGCTTGTCACAGGCTTATGTAATACGGTATATAATTGGGAGTTCAGTTTCAGGTTTATAGTGGTGTGACTCTGAAATTAGTGATCATATGATTGAGTTGTTCGGTAAAGAATGATGATTATATGGATTTATGGGAGCCTGATTATATATGTCCAATCAGTCCCTCTACTAGCTCCACATAATTCCTTAACGTTTGGCAAATTGATTTGTGTATTCTATTGGCTAGTTTATTATGCATGGATGGTGTTGACATAAGATTAGGATGGTCGACAATATTCTCTCCGGTTGGATTCAGATTTTGTTTTGGATAATAGAGTACATAATTATTCAAACTCCAAATAAAGTTGCCATGATTTTATTTGAGATTGGATTGGAGTTGTAGAAAATTATCCATGAGAAGAATTTGAAATACAACTGTTTTGTGGATTTTGAAATTTGAAATTTGAAATTTAATTTTGAAATTCGAATTTGAAATTTAAATTTGAAATTCGAATTTGAAATTTGAATTTGAAATTTAAATTTGAAATTTGAAATTTGAAATTTGAAATTTGAAATTTGAAATTTGAATTTAAAATTCGAATTTGAAATTTGAAATTCAAATTTTGAATCACAGTCTAAGTGGGATTCGAATTTATTGTGGTAAATCCACAAGGAAAGAAATTCGAATTTTAGTTGGATATGAAGAGGATAATCTTGTTAGAATCCTACTTGAATTTTGAATCCAAATCCTAACTAAAGATGGATGAAAATTTTGAGGATTATCCTCAATGGATTTTCGGATTTTTGTGGATAAGGTTCAAGGAAAAATTCAAGTTTCAATCCCAGTTGAATTTGGATTCTCTCCTCCCAGATAATGGCCGAATTTTGGAGTGAATCTCCTAGGAGATTTTCGGTTATTTTGGATAAGGATGAGATTAGATTCAAGCTTGAAAATCCTAGTGGAATTTTGATTCTCCCTTATCCAAAAGTGGCCGAATTTTTGTGGAGATTTTCTCCTTTGAATTTTCGAATTTTTTGGTTGAAAAAGGGAGATAAAATTCTAGTTAAAATCTTGTATAGATTTGGATTGGATTTTTCCTAAAGTGGCCGAATTTATTGTTGGGATTTTTCCCTTGGAAATTCAGATTTTGTGCTTGTGGATAAGGGAGAATGTCTTCTCCTAATCCAATTCGAATTCGGAGAATCACCTCATGCAGGTCTATAAATAGAGGTCCTGCCACTCCAATTCTCTTAGACCACAGACTCTCAGGTGAGCAGGCTGATTGTTGCACAACTCACCGTGACAATAAGTTCTTTAGAGATCTGGGTGGTTGGAAGAAGACTAGCAGTGCTAGCATACCGATCGAGGTTCAGAGTGCCCACACACTCAGCCATTTAGGAATTAGAGAATAGTAGAGAAGGCTAGTTGGTTGAAGCCCTCCGGTCATTCTTCTCCTGCAGATTGGCATCCTTGAGGTATGAGTTTTAATTGTTGTTGGTTTATTGTATATGTCATCATGAGATATTTAACAATCTGAAAAATTTTTATTGTTCCGCTGCACCACTCTGATACGTTTTTACCGATTTATTATCCTACACAACAGTGACAGGCACCACAACCGATGGAGATGCCAGCCCAAACAGCTCCAATAGCCCCTAACACACATGAAGAGCAAGTGGTCCCACCAGCCCCACCAGCACCATCAACTATGGCTACTCCTGCAGCGGCCAATGCTCTTATGCTAGTTTCGAGAGATGGTGACTTATATGAACGATTTAGGCGCATAAAGGTGCCAGAATTCGAGGGGATGACGAATCCTATTGAAGGGGATGATTGGCTAACTGACGTTCAAGTCATTCTAAACCTCGTAGGGTTGACCGAAAGGGAAAAAGTGTTATGTGCGTCCCTCGCACTATGCAAAGGAGCGCACCAGTAGTGGAAAACTGTGGTAATCAGTAGGGAGATCAATGCAATGAACTGGACAGACTTCATTTCTGAATTTAGGGAAATGTACTTTAATGATGAAGCTCTAGCTGTTCAGTAAGACGAATTCAACAATTTACGCTAGGGTAGTTTGATGGTCATGGAGGCCATAAGGAAGTTTGAGCAATTGGCTCGACTTTGCCTAGACCTGGTACCAACCGAAAAGGAAAAGGTCTAAAAGATGCTAAAAATGTTCCATACAGACATCGCCATTCAAGTCTACAGCGGTAGCCATAGCCCTGCAATAGTAGCTGAATGTGTCAGCGGGGCCATCAGAGCTGAATACTGGTTGGCACAGGACAAGGAGAGAAGGGCCTAGATTTTTAAGGCAAAAAGAGAAGAGAAGAATCAGCCAAAATAGTTCAAGGGAAGGCCAACTCCTGATTCACAGCATAAGGGTCAGAATACAGGGGTCAGCCAACACTACAGACAGTCCAATCATAATAACAAGAGGAAAGGGAATCCGAGTAACCAAAGGCAATAGAGACATCTTCCCCAGAAGAAGAACAACTGTAGGGGAAATGGTAGTCAGCAATCACCATGCTCAAAGTGTGGGAAAAACCATCCACGAGAATGCCGCCTAGGCACTAGTGGCTGCTATATATGCGGCAAGGAAGGTCACATCGCAAAGTACTACCGCTCAAATCCACAAAACCAACAGGGTCAAGCCCGTGTCACAAGAGGACAATTACATGCCACCCAAGCGAGAATTGAAGGCCCCTCCATCAATCAAGGTAGATTGGAAGCTCTAGAAATGCAGGGGAGAATCTATGCATTTACCAGAAAGGATGCAAAAGCCAGAACCTCAACCGTGGTGACAGGTCAGCTCTCTGTCGCCAACTCCAATACATTGATTTTATTTGATTCTCGAGCTACACATTCATTCACATCGTCAAAAGTTTGCTAGGAAGATTGGCCAGAACATAGATAGAATGAAACAGACTTTTCAAACTGCTCTTCCCTCCAAGGAGGTTTTGTTGTCTAATTACCAGCTACGCCACGTACCAGTAATTATCTGCGAACAAGAGCTAAGAATGAATCTGATCATCCTTGACATGCACAACTACAACGTGATTATAGGGATAGATTTCCTCATAAAGTACCACGCTGTCATAAACTGTCGAAGACGAGAGGTTACCTTCGAGCCAGTCGGACACGAGAAGTTTATCTATGAGGGTTTATCATTGAAACAACCTAAGGTGATGATTTCTGCCATGAAGGCCCATAAACTTCTATCTAGTAGATGTATCAGATTCCTCGTACACATCATAGCCAAGTCTCAGGAGACAGAGACAGGACCAGACAATGTACCAATAGTTCGAGAGTTTGTGGAAGTGTTTCTCGAAGATCTTCCAGGACTTTCACCGGAGCGAGAGATTTCGTTCGAGATCACGTTATTGCTAGGATCAGCCCCTATATCCAAGGCCCTGTACAGTATGCCCCGACAGAGCTAAAGGAGCTCCAAACTCAGTTGAAGGATCAAATGGACAAAAGATTCATCCGATAGAGCTGTTCACTATGGGGAGCACCTGTCTTATTCATTAAGAAAAAGGACGGAACGCAGAGAATGTGTATTGACTACAGGGAGCTGAACAAGATCACGATCAAGAATAAGTATTCGTTGCCATGAATCGACGATCTGTTCGACCAACTCCAAGGTGCTGCCATATTTTCCAAGATTGACCTACGTTCTGAGTATCATCAACTACAAATTCGTGATGAAGACATACCCAAGATGGCCTTTCAAACTCACTATGGACACTATGAGTTCCTTGTCATGCCATTTGGGCTGACGAATGCACATGCAGCTTTCATGGACCTGATGAACCGCGTCTTCAAGGAATTCTTAGATAAGTTCGTCATTGTATTCATTGACGATATACTTGTATACTCCAAGATGAAAGAGGAGCACGAGGAGCACTTAAGGGCTATCTTGCACATGCTACGAGATCACCAGCTATACCTCAAATTCTTCAAGTGCAAATTTTGGCTGGAGAAGGTTCATTTCCTTAGCCATGTAGTCTCTAGGGAAGGAGTATCTATAGACCCAACGAAAGTTGAAGTAGTTAGTGACTGGCCGACTGTAAAGAATGTAACAGAAATCTGTAGTTTCCTCGGCTTAGTAGGTTACTATCGATGCTTTGTAAAAGGATTCTCAGAGCTAGCTGCACCACTCACAGCACTGACTAAGAAGGAGAAGAAGTCTGAGTGGACTGATAAGTGTGAGAAAAGCTTCTAAGAGTTAAAAAGTAGGCTCACGAGCACTCCGATCTTGACCATACCGCTACCAAATAAGGGAATTTCGTGATCTACAGTGACGCGTCCAAGACTGGACTAGGAGCCATACTCATGCAAAATGGTAGAGTAGTTGCGTATGCTTCGTGACAACTCAAGAACCATGAAAGGAATTACCCAACGCATGACCTAGAGCTTGCAACAGTTGTTTTTACACTCAAGATATGGAGGCATTATCTATAAGGTGTCAAATATGAGATATATACGGATCACCAGAGCCTCAACTATATCTTCACGTAGAAGGAACTCAACATGAGGCAAAGGAGGTAGCTGGAATTGGTAAAGGATTGTGACTGTGAAATCCTTTATCATCCAGGGAAGGCAAATAAGGTGGCTGACGCACTAAGCAGAAAGCATACCTCATCACTTATGGAAATCCACATCTTGCCTGAAACATTACAAAAGGAGATACGTAGTAGCGAAATTGAGATTTTAACAGGGAGAGTATCAGAAATGACCCTCCAATTAATGCTACTAGAGGAAATTAAAGCCGGCTAAGACCACGATTCAACTCTACACAAGCTTAAAAAGGAGGCAATGGAGGGACAGAATTCAGAATTTCAAGTCTCTAGGGATGGCATACTCTATTTCAAGGATAGGGTATGTATTCCAAAGAATGAGGAACTCAGGAAAAGGATCCTATCCGAAGCTCATGACACGTCTTACTCAGTACATCCAAGGGTGAATAAGATGTTCCAGAACTTAAGAGCAAACTTGTGGTGGCTGGGAATGAAAAATGACGTTGTTGAATTTGTGGCAAAATGTCTCACCTATCAGAGGATCAAAACAGAGCATCAGCGACCAGGAGGAGAATTGTAAAAGATTAAACTACCAGAGTGGAAATGGGAGCAAATTACAATGGATTTCATGGTTGGATTGCCCAGAACTTCAAGTGAAAATGACGCCATCTGGGTAATTGTGGACCGATTAATGAAATCAGTTCGATTTTTAGTAATAAAGCTAAGTTATTTGGTGGAAAGGTTAGCCGAAATGTACGTAGCTCAGATAGTAAGGCTGCACGGTGTGCTGAAATCAATCATTTTAGATCGTGACGGATGCTTCACTTCAAGGTTTTGGTAGAGCATTCAAGCTTTAATGGGAACCAAGTTGAAATTCAACACAGCTTTCCATCCTCAGACTGATGGTCAATCTGAGAGAACCATTCAGACGCTAGAAGATATGCTGAGAGCTTGTGTCCTAGACTTCAAGGGGAATTGGGACCAGAAGCTATTGTTGATAGAATTCTCATACAATAATAGCTACCATTACTCGATTGGAATGGCACCGTACGAAGCACTTTACGGAAGAAAATGCAGATCTCCATTGCATTGGCATGAAACTAGAGAGAAACAACTCACTAGCATAGACTTCGTTAAGAGCACAACAGAAGATGTAAAGCTCATACGAGAGAGATTGGACACAACTCATAGCCACCAAAAGAGTTACGCGGATAAACGACAAAGGCCTCTCAAATTTCGAGAAAGAGATTCAGTTTTTCTCAAGGTGGCACCCATGAAGGGGGTGATGCACTTTAGGAGGAAAGGAAAACTCAATCCCAGATACATAGGACCTTACAAGATCCTCGAGAGAGTTAGGAAGGTGGCTTATAGGTTAGCCCTTCCTCCCGAATTGGCATTAGTACAATGTTGAAAAAGTACGTGCTAGACAGCTCCCACATCCTAAGTCAGGAACCAATAGAAGTACATGAGGAGAAGCCTGGGCAGATTTTAGCTAGAGAGAATAAAATCCTCAGGAACAAAGTCATTCCACTTGTAAAAGTGTTGTGGCGGAACCACAACTTAGAAGAAGCTACATGGGAGTGGGAAGAGGTTATGAGAAGAGACTTCCTGAATTTATTCAATTTTCGAGGACGAAAATTTTTGTAAGAGGGGTAGGTTGTAAGGACCACCCTTCCCTGTAACATAAATTTAATTTAATAAGAAATTTCGGGATGATTCGATGCATTTAATGCGAAATTTAAGGAACACGGGCACATACACGGCCGTGTGTGTGGTCGTGTACTAACCAGACTGTGCACGTGAAAATGGCCGAGCAACTGTACATGACCGTATAGGTGAACATGGTCAGGTACACGGCCGTGTAGGTAGCCGTGTACCGTTTATACTGTGCATACGCATAAGGCTGCGTGAGTAAACATGGCCATGTAGGTGAAAATAGTCAAGTACACGGCTGTGTAACTGACCGTGTACTGATTGAGTAATTGAAATGTTAGCGGACGTATTGATGAACATGGCCGTGTAGTGCGACACACCTAGGTGCACGGCCGTGTATGACACCGTGTACCAATCGAAAAAAAATAAGGTTTTCCAAGACGCGGCTATGTTGATTGAACAACACGCCTGTGTAATTGTACATGCTCGTGTATGGGACCATGAAAGATGCCGTGTGCCAATCGAGAAAATGAAAATTTTCCACGACACAGCCGTGTTGAGAAAAGACACGCCCGTGTAGCCTTGTACACACCCATGTAGATGGCCATGTAAGAGGCCGTGTAAGGAGTAGAAAACCTCTAAAATAACCCTCGTGAACTATGAAGCTTAATCCCGACATAATAAGGGATTTAGTTGAAAAATGTACTGTAATGTTTAATAGAATAGATTAAACGGGTACGGTACTGTTTACTTCTATCTATAAAGTGAAGGGGTATCCGACAGTGAATCTGGTCCATCCTATTGTGTGTATAAGGGGGGTAAGTCGAGATCATGAGAACGACTTACGTGTGTTTTAAAAATTTGGCCATTTCAGGACTTAAACTGAGTTGTTTTTAAAGCGGTGTAAAATTGGGCACACAGCCCACGAGTTTAATGAGTTTAGGAGCTATTAGAGTTTGATTTAGGCTCCAAGGTAAACATGAGATTTGTTCACCTTGTCGAGGACGAAAACTTTCATGGTCGCTAAAATTGCAAATAAAGTCATTTTGACTTGGTTTCAAAACAGTTTCAAAATTGGTTCAAAACCAACTTTAAAATGCGAGCATTAAAAATGTATTTTACATACCTCAAATAATTATGTATTTATAATCTAAATATATGAACATGATTTTTTCATAAAAACATCCCCCACCTTCTAACGGGCTGATAAGGGGACGAGTTCCAAACACATAATTTTTTCGGGAATTTTTATAAGTAAACCCAAAACAAGGTAGCTCAGTAGGCTACTACACCAAACGAGTTTTAGTATCCCTATAGGTTACTATGTTAAACAAGCCATAGTGGCCCGGTAGGCCACTACACCAAAAGAATAGTAGCCCAGAAAGCTACCACACCCCAAATAGGCAAAGTAACCTGGCCGGTTACTACACCAAATTTTACGCATAGTAACCCAATAGATTACCTAGCTTTCAACGCACGAGATAACCAGTCAGTTGATTGGTTGGCAACCAGTCAAGGATCGTGTTCTAAGCAACACTGTGAGGAACGATGAGTAATCTATCAAGAAGACAGTTAACTAGACAATAATAGGAGTTGAACATCAAATCCTCAGAGTAGGCCATTAGGGTACTGATGGACCTTGGTGCCATGTAGAGACGCAAGTGATAGTCACTTATAGTATTAGTGACTCAGCAAAAGCACTGATAAGATACATTATTGTGGACAAGTGGTAACTTGTTAGTTGATAGAGGCGTGAGAACAAGTACAAAATTGCTTACAATTAGGTAAGTACAACTCCGCCTACGGCATGAATAAAAATGATGTTGAAATGATGTTTACTGTATGTTAAGTATTTCATGCCATGCACACGATGATGCACAGCATATTTAAGAGCATAAAGTTTCACAATTAAGTAGATTGATCAAAGAACTAGTTAGAAGCCATACGTCCCTATCGCGTAGGATTTGGGACAGCTTAGAGAAGTACATGGCTAGAACAGATAAATGAGATGGAATTTAATAGGCGTGTCGTGCCGGCTCTTTCAGTCGAAAGGGTTTTCAGAGTTAAAGTAAGATAAAGCAGAAAGTTCAGCATCCATTGATGGCTCTCTGGTTTTTATTTTTAGTAACCTCAGGCGTTACCATTGGTCTGCACGCACACGGTACTGACACAGGGGCCCAAAGTAGACAAGAGAAAGAAATGAATATTTGAAGCATAATCGAATATAACTGGATCATGTATTGATCACTGTATACATTAGTTCTCTATGCTTCTAGTTTCATAGGCTGCATTCAGTGTAATATATATACTATGTTCCGCATGAAGTATGTGATGATGTGATGCATGGCGATATGACACATGATGTACTATATGGTATTTGTGATGGTTGTATGTAAATATGATTTTAAGTATGTATTATGTGTAAACATGTTTTGTGGTAAACAAGTTGTACTTACTGGGCATAAAGCTCACAAAGTGTGTTCATGTTGTAGGTAAACGTCCTACGGCTTAAATCATCTTTGGGCGATGACGGCGGCGGAGGTGGATGTGAGGGGTGGTTGTGGACACATCGCGAGTATTCTTCCATATGAGTTTTGAGTAAACAGTATTTGTAAATAGTAATGCTAAATAGTATATTTTGAATAGTGATGGTTAAACCGTATTTTCGAACAGTAACCGTTAAGTGGTATTTTTGAATAATAATTAATAGTTGGACTGTACATAAATAGTAATGATGTACGCAATGAAAAAAAAAAACATATATATCCCTAAAATTTATTGTATCAAATTAAGTTTAAACTACAAGAAAGAATAAATTATTAGTTAAAGAAGAAAGTTTTTTGTGACGGTCTGGGTCGCTAAGGGCATGGGTCACCACAAAATCCATGGGTTAAGCATGGGGTAGGAAGATGAAATTTTGATGAAGATTTGTTTGGTTTTTGATGTTGAAATTCATGTAGGAATGTGAAGAAAGAAATGGAATTGAAAAACATTAACTTCTATGGGTACATTAGGGAGAAATGAGATTTTTATGTTGTTGAATTTGGATTGGAAACATGGTGTTAACATGTTGATGAATCAAGTAAAGGAATGAGATGAGAAAAATAAAAGTTTGTGCTTGAATTTTCAATTGAAATTTGAGGCATTCCAGGAGGAAAAATGCATGAAAATTTGATGAGTTATGCTAGGTTTTGTGTTGAAATGTGCATGTGTTAATGTAGAAAATAAATAAGGAAAAATGGAGCTTTGAAATAAAAATTTTGTTTACTTTTTTTCAAGACAAACCATGTATAGGTTAGGGGTGAAAATGTTATTTAGCATGATATGTTGTGGAATGAAACCATGTGCAAATTGTGTATAAAACTAGGCCAAAAAATGAGAAAGAACGGGTTGAAATCCTATTAGAAACGGTTACGTTTTTAATGGAAAATTTTACGTAAAAAGTTTGTAACTTTTACGTAAAATTAGCTTTGTGGTATAGTACGTGACAGGATAGTATAGGGTAGATGGTTTCGAGGCGTTTTCTAAACACCGGGAACTTAGAATTTCAACGGAAATGCTACCGAATTTTTCAGGACGCTCGAAGGGCAATTTGGTAAATGAGGGGTAAAAATAGGGTCGAGAACCGGAAACCCGAGCCCCTTCAGGGACCTAGGCTCGAGGAAGGGCAATGGACGATTTTGAAAGTAGTTAAATGTCCATTTGAGGTTCCAAATGATTAGAAAAATGAGAAACGACCTTAAGGGTTAGAATAGTACCACCGGAGGGTCGGGGGAATAGTAACCCAAACAATTCGACAAGAAATGTCGTAAAAGCTCGGTAAGACCTAAGAAAGATTATTTTATGATTTTTGGAACTAGAAAACCAGTTAAAACATTAAAATGGAAATTTTACGGTCTAAGGTCCCGTCAGGGGCAAAATAGTCATTTTGACCAAAATTTTTCAAATTGCTAGAAAAAGGCTGTAAAAGTCCCAGAATGATTTTATTAAATTTCTTAAGGTTAAAATAGAACCGTAAGTCAGAAAAACAGGGGAAAATCCCGCTAGGGATGAAATAGTCATTTTGTCAAAAGTTAGGGGCAAAATGGTCATTTTGTCAAAAAGTTAAGAAAAGTGATATTAAGGCCCGGAATAGTATCTTCAGCCGTATAATAAATACAAAAATGAAAATATGAATCCCAAATGAATAATTAGGGGTCTAAACTCAGAAATTTCATATTTTTACAATATTTTAAACATGAAGTGAATAGTAAAAATAATTGTGGTTTTTTTGGGGTATAGGGAGTCAACAAAAAGGTGATATAAGGAAGCCGGTTGACCCAGGAAAGGAAACGCTAGCAAAATATCTGTAAGTTAAGACATTTATTTGTCTGCAGTATGAATTAACTTATTATGTTTATATGCTATGTATGATATGTAAATAAGTATTAAGGTGCTATATGCACACTAACGTGGAAAAATAAATAACCATAAATAAAGAATATGATGTAAAGAGTTCCAGACCAAGGAGGCAATTATAATGCCACCGGTCAGGAACCATATGAAGGTCAGTAATGAAACCAGTATTGGCGTACCGGCCTCCCATACAGATGGAGGTTCTTCATGTTCAAATACGATATGGCTTCCAAACCGATGGTGGTACGTCCCGGGTACAGAAGTCTAATATTATGTAGACTGTAGAGGATTGGCCAGTAGGTTGCTCCCCAGAGTCCCTCTCAGTCATGCACGTACTACGGTACGATCAATCCAGTAGCCCAACACCAGAACTTAATGCAAGATAAAGACATAAGACTTAAGATTTGCCATAATTGAGCATAATATATACTAATTGTATGTGTAGCAGCTTAGGTCAAAGTTGATGTAAATAGTATCGGTCAAAGTCAACTTTACTATTTATGATCAAAAGTCAAAGTTACTATTTATATGAATAGTATTTTTTATGATTTTATGTTTTATATTCCGATTTGTATGTTTGAACTTACTGAGCCTGTTGCTTACTAGTTTATTCATGTTATAGGTAAGAAACCTATACACCAGTAGCTAGTGGATGGACAAGGAGTGGGATCTACATCTGCTGTCAGGGCTGGGCAAGGGGAATGGTCCTGCTTATGTTTTCCGCTGAGTAGATTTTGAAAGTTATTTTGGGATGTTTGTAACATGATGTAAATTAAGTACAATAGAATATGATATGTATTACAGTATGTGTTTTATGATGTTTTACGACTCTATAGTTTCAAAATAAGTTAAAAAAAATCACCAGTTTTCATAATAAAATTTAAGTTTAAATTACGATCAGTAAATAACAAAGATGAGTTATAAGTAAGTTACCAGCCACCTATTGAGGTGACATTCTATCATAGTGGACTTCAAAACTCTACTATGCTAGTACTGTTAACCTCCATGAAAGGTGGGCTGCCACATTTAAAATGTTAAGAATAACTAAAACAAATGGAGTTGAGTTTTTTATAAATTGAAAAAAAAAATAACTATAAAAACTTGTGCATTTTGGAATTGTCAAAACTGCATGTGTTGTTGTCACCCCACCCATGAACCCTCACTTAACTAACCTTTCACATTTATTATTATTCCTTAAATCCTTTGCTATAAAGTATTATTTACTTCTTCTACCATATCATGTATTATTTATTTCCTTAATAAAAAAATATTTATGTGTGTATTTTTATGTGAAAATATTGCATGGGTTTTTATTCTTTTATGTTTTGGGGTTTTATAATTTATTTTTTCATTCTCACCAACACATACAATGTGCTTTCACAACCCATTTCTTTTTTTTACCCCCTCTGAAGGAGGCAACCCATTCTCCATTATGAACTTGTCTTCATGCTCATTGACATGGCCATGTATTTTCTTTTTCCTGTTCCATCGGTCATTTCCCCCATTTACAAGCATTTTGTTCTCTCACTATTTTTTCATTTCAAAGTATGGAATTTCAAACTTCAATAACAATGTGGCCTCCATTTTGATGAAAAAATAATTCATTTTTAACTCAAATTAACGCGCTATATTTGACTTATTATTTGTGGACTTTAAAAGGTATGTGTGAAAAGAGATTGAAATGGTTTGTATATCATTTTATTAACTCATTATTTTTATTTTTGCATTTTTTGTAAATCATAATACATTACTTGTATGGTTTTTTTTTCCCCTTCTTTGCTAGTTAAACTAGGATTTTATTAACGTGCTTCTGAAAGTAAAGAAGTTACCACATCAGGGGCAACAATCCCAGGGGTAATGAAGCCAGTAAAGTTGGCCTTCATTGTCCACTTATGAAGCCTATCAACAATCAGATTACAAGATTTAGGAATCCATGAAATATCAAGGGACATAGCATTGGCAAGATTATGAGACAACGAGGCGAAACCAGCAATAGTTTTCTATTCTAGGCACTCCCCTGTCTCTTTTAAAGAGTCAACTAGTAGCTTACAATCACATTCGACAATAACATTAGTTCAGGCTTTGATGGTAGCAAGCTCTACTACTCTCTTATAAGCTTGCAACTCAGCACGAAATGGCGAAGATACTTTGGAAGAACCAGCCCAAGCAAGCTTAGGAATCCCATCCGAGTCTCGAGCCAATGAAGCAGTACCATTTTTCCAAGCTGCATCTCCATTCATCTTTAGCCAGCTTGCTAATGGAGGGGACCATGATTGAGCACATAAAGAGGGCCTGGGGCAGTCAAGTTAATTATGCGATTATACAATACCACTCAAATTCATTAAATCTAGATGAGAGGTCACACAGGATTTGATCCATCTACACCTAATCATCCAAGAACACAAACATGTTCCAAGTATTCTATAAGGCTTCTATAACAAGCACCACATGTAGTAGAAATTCATGTCGCTGAATTTGTGTAGTGTTGCTTCACAAAATATAGTTACATAAGTGCACGTATCGCAATCAAATAATAAATGATCGAGTCGAGTGTCATCCTACAGAGAAAGTTATCATTATAAATCTCAATAAAAACTAAATCAAGTAATTGCAAAATTTGATGAAAACATACAATGAAATTAAACACGCTAAAATAATATGAAATAAGAAGGAAAAAAGTTAAATGCACACTTAATAAACTAGATTAGATAACAATCAAAGATGAAATGATTGAAATTCAATTTTCCTTTCCCTGCAACCTGAGCTACATGTGCTATAGCAATGGTACAGCAATGCTGTTCAGTTAACCCAAAGCTCAAAAATTCACAAGAGTCTTCCGAATTACTTATACTGCTATCTGTTTACTTCATTTCCAATATATTCCTAAGTAAAAATAAAATATGAGATCAGATTAAGCGCAGGTTCCAATTGGGTTATGTAAGGCAAGTGTACATTTTTGCTTAACTTGCAAAATTAGCTAGTTCAATTCATAAAACCAACCAAACTCACACTATTCAATATAGGTCTAACTCTAATAAGCTTTCCAACAAATTAGAATCACAGTATTATACTCAAGATGGCCAGTTAATGAACACAAATTAATAAGAAAAACAACATTGAATAAACTAAATAATATTGAAATAGCATGCTAAGCATATAAGCTTTGAGTCACTAGTTTAGATACTTTCTCATCCCAGTCTAAAACAGCTTAGCTCATGGTTGATTGTTTAAACAGCACAAAACAAGAAAACATTATTTAGGAGAGAGAGTAAAAGGTACAACTGGAAATTTGAAGGAGAGATAGACAAAAATACACAAAGCCCATGCTGATTGGCGCTGGATTTCCAGCTCCTCCTTCTAGAAATTACTTAAATCCACCTCTAGTCACCTACGCTGCCTTTCCTCCTTGGTTTTTTTTCCTATTTCCAATATGCTTCCCTTTTCTTTTCTAGTTTCCTTGTTTTCTGCCTTCTTTTCTCCTGGCCATCACTTTCCAAAAGGCAAAAGTTTTCTTTTATATGCATGGGTAAAGGAGGAATGTACAGGTGTGCATAAATTCACGGGCTGAGATTTTGTTCGGTGTCCTTGATGTGAGATAGCTTATGTGCTTGTCCTATTCTACCCAAGTTAGCAATTAAATTTTCCATCAGCTGTGTTTTGATCTATCAACCTAGTTTAGCTAACTCTGCCCAGTTGCTCCAGCAATGCTGCAGCACCACCTGAAATCATGCACCCTTACTGTTTTGCTTTAATCTTGCATTTCCTTCTTACCCAAAGCATGACTTTTCACTTCTAAAAGTATTAAACATTTCAAATCTACAAAATACTTTAAAACATTAAGAACTTAATTAAAAATCTAAATTCAATGTTCTAAAACAAAGTTCTGCATACAAAAACCAAAAAAAATGCTTGAGTAAAATGTTAAATTACTAAAAACTCATTAGACAAAGCACACTTTTAGACCCAAAAATAGCTATGATAACTCTATTTCCTAGAGTTATTACACCCCTAAACTTGAAACATTGCTCGTCCTCAAGTAATAAAACAAAGACACACAAACGTAAAGAACAAACACAAAAAAGAAACAAAGAAACACAAGAATTCTGATTTCACTACATGGCGACTTTGAATCTCAATTCTCCAAATTACTCTTTCAATATCCAGCTCATGTTCAAGATCAACACTTATCAAAGATTCACTCAATTCATTACAAGCTTGCTCCCAATTTGATTTCTCCCTAGTGTGTTTGTGATAGCTACAGTTAGCATTCTTGAATCACCCAAGTCCGATTAAATCCTAATCATCAAACCTAATCTATGGTTTCATAAGCTGGCTTTTTAACTACCTTTCCACTAATGGATGTCAACCAAATACTTATGGTCAAATAGGCTTCCAAGGATTGAAACAAGAGGCTATTCTATGATGAAAGCAGGGGTCTTTTTATTTTTATTGCTCTCATTTTTTTATTTTTTATTGTTTGAATTTGGAGCAATCTCTAATGTCACACTATCTTTTAATATGAATGTCAACATTTGTGATGAAGACACCCCATTACTTAATAAAGTCGCCATTAAAAGACACTATATCATACTCATATCTTGAACCACTATTTGACACAAAAGTATACATGTGGCTCATGTTACTCCTGGTTACTAGGTAGCTCAAAATAGCGAAGTAAGTCTATTTTTTTTTTGAAATAAACTGAATAACCCCTAAACTTTAGCCTAACTTGATTCCTTTTACAACAAACTACCTATATTTTCCTTTATGCTTGGTTTCCTGAGACTTAGTCTTGAGGGATTCACAAAACCAGTTCTAAAACCTTAGGTTCTCATAATGATTCAAACTTTCCTAGGTATTCCAAAGGGATTCTAACCATAGCTTGTTGTGGAAAATTGGAGAATTCTTATATACAGAGCAAACTTATGACAAATATCACGAATTTTCAAGTCATGCCCATCTATCCCATAAGTTGAAAATTTCAAACCAATTATTTGATCTTCATAAAATTCCATTTGACTCAATATTGCTGTAACAATACCATAATTAATAAAAAGAAAAACATAAACAAACAAACACACCAAAAATAGACTGACTCTAAAACAAATGAAAGCAACAATAAATTAGCACACTTAAGCAAAACAAAGCACTCATGCAACAAAACAAAGCAAAACAAGTAAAACAAAACAAAGAACTCAGAGTCGTTTCCAACATCCCCAAACTTTAAAATGAGCAGTGTCCTCATTGCTCAAAAAAGTCAAAAAATAACAAAAACAAAATAACAAAATAACAAAAACACATAAAAAGAGGGCTAGAACTCCCTGAGGCCATAGGCAGGTTGCCTAAGTAGTAATTCTTCATCGGAATCTTGAAGGTCTTCTTCTTTGAATATGTTGTCTGGGAAAGTCGGTAATGGGCAAGGTGGTAGAGTGAAATTTTACTGCATCAATGCTACAGCATTGCTATGGCAACTGGGACTTTGCTGAAATTAGATTTTTCATTATTTTTCATTCTTTTTGCTCTAGTTTTCATTTTGCTACTCCAGAGACGTCCATTCCTTTTTTTACTTGCAAATCAAACAACAGGTAACCTTACATTAACTATTAAAATAAAATACACACATTAATTAAACAAAACAAACTCAATAAAGCAATGAAAAAAATAAGAACAAAACAAGGAAAACAAATTAACATTAGGTTGCCTCCCACAAGCGCTTGTTTTAAAGTCGATAGCCTGACTACTTCCTTCTTACTAATCTAGATCTCTCAAGGAGATTGAAGTCTTCTCTCTGTCAAATGTGCCTCCCCAATAATGCTTGAGATGCTGACCATTTACTTTGAACTTCCTTCCCAATTTTTGTTCCATAAGTTCCATAACACCATGAGGAAACACTTCAGTAATCTTGAAAGGACCTAACCATCTTGAATTTAGTTTTCCTAGAATAAGCTTCAGCCTTGAATTGAAGAGAAGAACTAACTGCCTTGCTTTAAATTCCTATGGAAGGATCTTGTTGTCATGCCATTTCTTGACCTTCTCCTTGTATAACTTTGCATTTTCATAAGCTTGCATATGAAATTCTTCCAGCTCATTAATTTGCAACATCCTTTTCTCTCCTGCAGCAATAGCATCCAGATTAAGCTTGGAAATTACCCAATATGCCTTGTGTTCCAATTCTACTGGCAAGTGGCATGCTTTTCCAAACACTAATTTGTATGGAGACACTTTTAAAGGAATTTTAGAAGCTGTCCTATGCACCCACAAAGTATCATCTAATCTAGCTAACCAATCCTTCATCGTGGGATTGACAACTTTTGTAAGAATTCTCTTTATCTCCCTATTGGAAATTTCAGCCTATCCACTAGTTTGAGGATGATATGCTGTAGCAATTTTATGCCTCACCCTATACTTAGCCAAGAGGCTGTCAAACTGTTTGCTACTGAAGTGTGTTCCTTCATCACTTATGATTGCTCTCGGGGTCCTAAAGTGTGTAAAAATATTCTTATGGACAAACTTCACAACTACCTTGGAATCATTTATGGGAAATGTTGAAACTTCTACCCACTTGGGCACATAATCAATAGCCACCAAGGTGTATTGATTGCTATATGATGAAGGAAATGGCCCCATGAAGTTTATGCCCCATACATCAAATATCTCAACCTCCAAAATATTATTTAAGGGCATTTCATATCTTTGTTAGATGTTTCTAACCCACTGACACCTGTCACAAGTTTTAGCAAACTTATGAGCATCCTTGAAAAGAGATGGTCAATGTAGGAAAATAAATCGATAAAAATGTATCAGAGTGGCGCAGCGGAATAATAAAAATTTTAAGATCATTAAATATCTCATGATGCCATATACAATAAACCAACAACAATTAAAACTCATACCTCAAGGACACTAATCTTGCAGGAGGAGAATGACCAGAGGCTTCAACCAAGTAGCTTTCTCTACTATTCTCCAATTCCCGAATGGCTGAGTGTGTGGACACTTTGAACCTCGATCAGTATGCTAGCACTGCTAGTCTTCTTCCGACCACCCAGATCTCTAAAGAACTTATTGTCACGATGAGCTGTCCAACAATAAGCCTGCTCACCTGAGAGTCTGTGGTCTGAGAGAACTGAAGTGGCAGGACCTCTATTTATAGACCTGCATGAGGTGATTAAAAAGATATTCTCCCTTATCCATAACCATAAAATCTGAATTTTCCAAGGGAGAATCCTAACAATAAAATTCGGCCATTATGGGATAAATCCAATCCAAATCTAAACAAGATTTTAACTAGAATTTTATCTCCCTTTTTCAACCAAAAAATCCAAAATTTCCTAGGAGAGAATCCAAATTCAACTAGGATTGAAACTTGAATTTTTCCCTTGAACCTTATCCACAAAAACCGAAATTCCATTGAGGATAATCCTCAAAATTTCATCCACTATTTATTAGGATTTGGATTCAAAATTCAAGTAGGATTCTAACAAGATTATCCTCTCCAAATCCAACTCAAATTCGAATTTCAAACCTTGTGGATTTTCCACAACAAATTCGAATCCCACTTGAACTGTGATTCAAAATTTGAATTTCAAATTTCAAATTCAAATTTCAAATTCAAATTTCAAATTTCAAATTTTAAATTTAAATTTCAAATTCGAATTTCAAATTCGAATTTCAAATTCAAATTTCAAATTCAAAATTCAAAATTCAAATTTCAAATTTCAAATTTCAAATTTCAAATTTCAAATTTCAAAATCCACAAAACAGTTGTGTTTCAAATTCTTATTCTCATGGATAATTTTCTATAACTCCAATCCAATCTCAAATAAAATCATGGCAACTTTATTTGGAGTTCGAATAATTGTGTACTCTATTATCTAAAACAAAATCTGAATCCAACCGGAGAGACTCTTGTCTACCATCCTAATCCTGTGTCATCACCATCCATGCATAATAAACTAGCTAATAGCATACACAAATCAATTTGCCAAACGTTAAGGAATTATGTGAAGCTAGTAGAGGGACTGATTGGACGTATTTAATCGGGTTACCGTGATTTCATATGATCATCATTCTGTACCGAACAACTCAATCATATGATCACTAATTTCAGAGTCACACCACTATAAACCTGAAACTGAACTCCCAATTATATACCGTATTACGTAAGCCTGTGACGAGCTACTATCCAATGACCTTGTCATATATGCAAAACCCTCATATGATATCCATGATCAGCCTTAGGTCAAAGTCTGTTTAATCCTACTGATCAGGCTATCTTAAAGTTCTATTATACTATCGAATTAAGAAAATGATTATTCACCATATGTAAATAAGAAGTCATCCGCCCAGCAGACGACCCAAGGCCTTGTCCATTTTCACATTCAGTATAATGCCTTTAAGAGGATACCTTTAACTCCTTAGAGCTATGATTCCAATATCTGCAAACAAACCCTTCATCGTATATAAGTCATGCACCCAACGAACCGGTCTATAAGCTTACTACCTCTAAGACGCTTTAGCCTTTGGAACATCAAAGTACACAAGTCATATACATGAAGTAGTTCATTTACTCAGGATTAAGGTTATTGCACAATGAACGTCAAAAGCAGATTGATCCACTCATAGCGGACTACGTAGATCAATCACGCTTTAGTCCCGGTCTAATATGTCACCACCGAGCAACATATCCATTTCTCTACTTGGGAGTCCAGCTCCAGACAGTCACGACAAACCGTCCCCTCTAAGGCTTTAGACAACATAATAGTCTTAACATGAGTTAGATGCTCGGTCTAACCCCATAGACTACAGACCATAGTTTAGACTGCTAACTTTAGAACATTGTCTTCTCGCATACAAAAATCCATTGCATGCAACGTTCTAACGGTATAACACAAGCAATCAGGGAGCTATATTTGCTTACATTTACTTTGACATGTAAATAAGATGAGGACAGATAGCAATGTAATGAATAACCTCTATATATAATTTTATTATCCAGTTCAAAATAAATACATCAAAATATCTCTAACGCTTAGGGCATTTCCTAACAATCTCCCACTTGCCCTAAGCCAGCAGATGTGCCATATTACGCATCCCCATCGCCTCTACGTGCCTCTCAAAGCTTCTAGCCACCAAAGTCTTAGTAAAGGGATCGGTGATGTTGTCCTCGGACGCGATCTTACATACATCCACTTGTCCTGTCTCCACGTGCCCTCTAATAATATGATATCTCCGATCAATGTGCTTGGTCCTCTTGTGGTGTCGAGATTCCCTTGTGTTAGCAATAGCCCCTGTATTATCACAGTAAAGTGTGATAGGCTTGTCAACACCCGGAATGACCTCAAGGTCTCTAAAGAACTTGCGGAGCCAAACCGCTTCTTTAGATGCCTCAGCCGCAGCCACATACTCAGCCTCCATGGTAGAGTCAGCTGTGCAGCCCTGCTTCACGCTCCTCCACACAATGGTGCCTCCTCCGAGTAAAAACACTGATCCAGATGTCGATTTCCTCGAATCCTTACAAGTCTGGAAGTCTGAGTCCGTGTATCCTACGGGTGTTAGGTCCCCTCCAGAATACACCAGCATATAATCCCTCGTTCTCTTAAGATACTTGAGTATATACTTTACAGCTTGCCAGTGCTTGGTTCCAGGATTTGCTTGATATCGACTCACCATACCTACTGTAAAACATATATCCGGGGGAGTGCAAAGCATAGCGTACATAAGGCTACCCACAGTGGATGCATAAGGGACCTTACTCATATGCTCTCTTTCTTCCGATGTCTTGGGACAGTCATCCAATGAAAGAGTTAGACCGGTAATAGAAGGTTGTGAGCCTTTCTTTGCCTCTTGCATTGCATATTTGTCAATTATTTTATCTATGTGTGAAGCTTGGGATAACGCTATCATTTTGTTCTTTCGATCTTTGAAGAGACGAATGCCTAGAACATAATTAGCTTCTCCCAAGTCCTTCATGTCAAACTATTGGTGTAACCAAATCTTGACCAATGATAAGTTCCCTACATCATTCCCAATGAGTAGTATATCATCGACATAGAGTATCAAAAAGACCATTTTTCCATCCTTAATACGTTTATAAACATAAGGTTCATCAACGTTCTGCTTAAAACCAAATGTCTTAATCGCTTGATCAAACCTCTGGTTCCATGAGCGGGATGCTTGCTTTAATCCATAAATGGATCTAAGCAACTTGCAGACTTTCCTTTCTTGGCCTTTCGCTATGAACCCTTCGGGCTGTATCATATAGATACACTCTTCAAGATGGCCATTCAAGAATGCCGTCTTGACATCCATTTTCCAGATCTCGTAATCGAGAGCCGCAGTAATGGACAGAAGAATACGGATAGACTTCAGCATAGCAATAGGTGAAAAGGTTTCATCGTAATCGATTCCAGCCTTTTGCGTGTACCCCTTTGCAACCAGTCTAGCTTTGAAAGTTCCCACTCTCCCTTTCGCATCCTTCTTTCTTTTGTAGACCCATTTGCATCCAATGGGTTTTATCCCATTCGGCAAATCTACAAGTTCCCAAACAGAGTTGGATTTCATAGAATCCATCTCATTGTTCATAGCCTGTTTCTAAGATTTAGAATCAACATCATTTACAGCTTCATCATAAGTGACCGGATCATCCTCATGCTCATGAGCCTCGGCCTGGTATACCTCAGCATCATACATGAAGAAATTAGGTTTCTTAGAAACCCTCCCACTACGACGAGGCACCCTAAATTGTTGATCGTCTGCAGGTCTTTCACTGGAACTCGGACTTGCGTCCAAGACCAAAATCCGTGGAGCAGTTCTTTCACCTGATAACTCCTCTAGCACCACTTTGCTTCAAGGCTTAAAGTCATTCATGTGACTTTCCTCCAAGAATGTCGCATGAGTTGAGACAATGACCTTTTGTACCTTCGGATTATAGAACAGACCTCCTGTAGTTCCTTTTGGATACCCTACAAACATGCACAATTCTGATCTTGGTTCCAACTTTTTCGCATCCCCATCCAGTACATGCGCCGGACAGCCCCATATTCTCATATGTCCAAGGGAGGGCTTCCTGCCACGCCACAATTCATACGGAGTTCTGGGAATTGATTTACTCGGAACCTGGTTCAGAATATAGCACACCGTTTGTAAAGCATATCCCCAAAATGATAATGGTAGCGTTGAATAACTCATCATGGACCGTACCATATCCAATAAGGTTCTGTTTCTCCTTTCAGCTACACCATTCTGTTGTGGAGTACCAAGTGTAGTCAATTGGGATAATATCCTGTTCTCTACAAGATGCCCTAGAAATTCATCGGAGAGGTATTCACCACCTCGATTAGATCGAAGTGTCTTTGTGGATTTATCCAATTGCTTTTCCACTTCCGCACGATATTCTTTGAACTTGTCAAAGGTTTTGCTCTTGCGGTGCATCAGATACACATATCCATACCTTAAGTAATCATCTATAAAAGAGACATAATACTCGAACCCTCCTCATGCTGTGACGTTCATGGGGCCACATACGTCAGTGTGCACAATTTCTAAGAGCTCCTGAGCCCTTGTACTCTTAGCTCCAAAAGACCTCTTAGTTATTTTACCCTCTAGACAAGACTCACATTGGGAAAGTCGTACCTCCTCCAGAGATTCTAGAGGACCGTCTTTCACCAATCTTTGAATCCTATCCTGATTAATATGACCAAGTCTTAAATGCCAAAGATACGCTTTGTTAGAGTGAGAAACTTTCAACCTTTTAGAGTTATCAATTAATTCAGTGTCAAGCAGTGAGTACGTCTTTGGTTTGATCAAATATAGGTTTCCATCCATCCATCCAGAATAGATAAAAGACTTATTTCTACGAATATCAACTCTTTTACTAAAAGAAACTGAATAAGAATCCTTTATTAAACAAGCTACCGATATAAGGTTCCTCCTAAAATTAGGAACATAAAAACAGTGTTTTAATAAAATAAACCTAAATTGATCAAAATAAAGGTAAACATCTCCCACTGCCTCAGCCACCACAAAGCTGCCGTCCCCAGTTCGCAACGATAGGTTCCTATCATGTAGACTTCTCGTTTCCACGAACCCTTGCATAGAAAAACAAACATGATTAGTGGCACCCGAATCAATGACCCAAGTGTCTTTCGATTCTTCCATCAAACACGCTTCTTGTAGGAAAATAAATCGGTAAAAACGTATCAGAGTGGCACAGCGGAACAATAAAAATTTTTAGATCGTTAAATATCTCATGATGCCATATACAATAAATCAACAACAATTAAAACTCATACCTCAAGGACGCCAATCTGCAGGAGGAGAATGACCGGAGGCTTCAACCAACTAGCCTTCTCTACTATTCTCCAATTCCCGAATGGCTGAGTGTTTCTCTGAACCTCGATCGATATGCTAGCACTGCTAGTCTTCTTCCGACCACCAAGATCTCTAAAGAACTTTATTGTCACGATGAGCTGTGCAACAATAAGCCTGCTCACCTGAGAGTCTGTGGTCTGAGAGAACTGGAGTGGCAGGACCTCTATTTATAGACCTGCATGAGGTGATTCTCTGAATTTGAATTTGATTAGGAAAAGATATTTTCCCTTATCCATAACCATAAAATCTGAATTTTCCAAGGGAGAATCTCCACAATAAAATTCGGTTTTCTTAGGATAAATCCAATCCAAATCTAAACAAGATTTTAACTAGAATTTTGTCTCCCTTTTCCAACCAAAAAATCCGAAATTTCCAAGGAGATTTTTCCTCCAATAATTCGGCCACTTTTAGGATAAGGGAGAATCAAAATTCCACTAGGATTTTCAAGCTTGAATTTTATCTCAACCTTATCCAAAAATAACCGAATTTCCTAGGAGATTTTCTCCCTAATTTCGGCCACTTTTCAGAGAAGGAGAGAATCCAAATTCAACTAGGATTGAAGCTTGAATTTTTCCCTTGAATCTTATTCATAAAAAACCGAAATTTCCATGAGGATTATCCTCAAAAATTTCGTCCACTTTTGTTGGGATTTAGATTCAAAATTCAAGTAGGATTCTAACAAGATTATCCTCTCTAAATCCAACTCAAATTCGAATTTCAAACCTAGTGGATTTTCCACAACAAATTCGAATCCCACTTGGACTGTGATTCAAAATTTGAATTTCAAATTTCAAATTCGAATTTTAAATTCAAATTTCAAATTTCAAATTTCAAATTTAAATTTCAAATTTCAAATTTCAAATTTAAATTTCAAATTCAAATTTCAAATTCGAATTTCAAATTCAAATTTCAAATTTCAAATTCAAATTTCAAATTCAAAATTCAAAATTCAAATTTCAAAATTCAAAATTCAAATTTCAAAATTCAAATTTCAAATTCCACAAAACGGTTGTGCTTCAAATTCTTGTTCTCATGGATAATTTTCTACAACTCCAATCCAATCTCAAATAAAATCATGGCAACTTTATTTGGAGTTCGAATAATTGTGTACTCTATTATCCAAAACAAAATCTGAATCCAATCGGAGAGAATCTTATCTACCATCCTAATCCTGTGTCATCACCATCCATGCATAATAAACTAGCCAATAGCATACACAAATCAATTTGCCAAACGTTAAGGAATTATGTGGAGCTAGTAGAGGGACTGATTGGACATATATAATCGGGCTCTCGTGATTCCATATGATCATCATTCTGTACCGAACAACTCAATCATATGATCACTAATTTCAGAGTCACACCACTATAAACCTGAAACTGAACTCCCAATTATAAACCGTATTACGTAAGCCTGTGACGAGCTACTATCCAATGACCTTGTCATATATGCAAAACCCTCATATGCTATCCATGATCAGCCTTTGGTCAAAGTCCGTTTAATCCTACTGATCAGGCTATCTTAAAGTTCCATTATACTACTAAATTAAGAAAATGATTATTCACCATATGTGAATAAGAAGTCATCCGCCCAGCAGACGACCCAAGGCCTTGTCCGTTTTCACATTCAGTATAATGCCTTTAAGAGGATACCTTTAACTCTTTAGAGCTATGATTCCGATATCTGCAAACAAACCCTTCATCATATACAAGTCATACACCCAACGAACCGGTCTATAAGCTTACTACCTCTGAGATGCTTTAGCCATTGGAACATCAAAGTACACAACTCATATACATGAAGAAGTTCATTTACTCAGGATTAAGGTTATTGCACAATGAACGTCAAAAGCAGATTGATCCACTCATAGCGGACTACGTAGATCAATCACGCTTTAGTCCCGGTCTAATATGTCACCACCGAGCAACATATCCATTTCTCTACTTGGGAGTCCAGCTCCAGACAGTCACGACAAACCGTCCCCTCTAAGGCTTTAGACAACATAATAGTCTTAACATGAGTTAGATGCTCGGTCTAACCCCGTAGACTACAGACCATAGTTTAGACTGCTAACTTTAGAACATTGTCTTCTCGCATACAAAAGTCCATTGCATGCAACGTTCTAACAATTTTAACACAAGCAGTCAGTGAGCCATATTTGCTTACATTTACTTTAACATGTAAATAAGACGAGGACAGATAGCAATGTAATGAATAACCTCTATATATAATTTTATTATCCAGTTCAAAATGAATACATCAAAATGTCTCTAATACTTAGGGCATTTCCTAACACTTCTAAGTAAAGAAGTTCCTTACCTTCCTTGCCCTTGGCGGCTGGGATTTCCCGGCAAGCCTTCTTGAAGTGACCTACCTTCCCACAGCGGAAGCACTTAGACTTTTTAGGGTCCCTGGGCTTCTTGTTCTTCTTCTTCTTCTTCCCATCCGAGACAGGAGGATTAGAAGAACTGGAAGCTGCTTGCTTCTGATTTGGCCTCTTCCTCTTCCGTGAGGGTTTGGAAGATTCCGCCAAATTGGCCTCACCTTTGGGTTGGACAGCATCCCCATCCCTGATCATCCGCTCATAAGCTTAGAGTTGCTTCATGAGCTCGGTTAGTCCTAACTCCCTTGTCGCCAGATTGTATGCGGCCTTAAACCCCACAAAATCTTTATACAGAGTTTTGAACACCATCTCGATCTGGGTGTTGTAGTCCAACTCAGCACCGTTTTCGACAGCCTCAGCGAAGAATCCCATTAGAGTGATCATATGGTCCTTCACCGGAGTACCCGCCTTCTGCTTAGAGTTCATAATATTGGTGATAGCTGACTGTCGAGCCAATTTTTCTTGGCCTCCGAACATGTCCTCCAGATTTTCCATGATCTCCCCAGCAATTTGATAAGTCTCATGCTGCTTTTGTAAAGCACTCGTCATGCTAGCAAGTATGTAGCATCGAGCTATATCATTGGATTCTCTCCAACGAGTATAGGTTACCAGGACCTCCTCAATCGGTGTGTCAGGTTTTGGCTCTGGTGGGCATGGTTCGTCCAGTACGAACTTGTGTCTCTCGCAGCTGAGAACTATTAACAGATTTCTTTTCCAATCCTTATAATTGTCGCCATTCAGTTTATTCTCAGTAAGTATTGAAATGAGGGGTGTCGGTGACATTTTGAACTGAAATAAAATTATACTAGACATCATTACAAAGCCCAAGCAAATAAACAGATAATTTAGCAAATAAAACATACAAGTATGTTCCTACATGAAACTTGAAAAACATGTAGTATTGCAACGGTAATTCTCAGCACCTATTACCCCAAGCCACCGAGGGGTGGTCATGAAAACAAATAGCCAGAACATGGACCCTGTCCAATTAATATATGTTGCCTTAAATCCTCCAAGGTTAAGACGTATATTAATAACCGCTTATTTGGCCACCAGTTTAGTTAACAGAGCTTCTAGGGAAGGTTAATAACTAAACGAGTCTTGAGTGTATAACCATTGTTTACGTAGCCCGATCCACGTCCTACCAAGCCACCGAGGGGTGGTCATGAATAGGATCGTACCCGAACACGTTTTCCACATAGGCGATCCAATCTAGTATACCGGCGGCGGTAAACACCTACCGAGGGGTGTGGTCAGGGCAGAACTGACGCGAGGCGTTACCATGCTTTCACATATGGATCAACAATGGAGGCCGTGGGTTTTGTTTGAAACCCTCTCCCACTCAATATTTTGAAAAACATGCAAGTTTTGACGAATTATGTATGATCAATATAATATGAGCGACACTCACCTATCCTATATGACATGTTATCAAATATGCATACAAAACATCCATCAATACATATTTGTACATCCATGACATATCACAGAAAAAATAATTGACAGAATAACCAAGCTATGGTTCCATCCTAGAACAAAGAAAATAAAGATTACAAAATTCCATCCAAAGCATTCTTTGGGTCTTGAATTCTGTTCCGTCTTCTTGTATCCATCTTTATGTAGCCTCTCCATTTATTTCTCATCCCAAGAATTATTTAAAATTTAAATCTCCAAAAATTTAAATTTCAAATTCAAATTCCAAATTCGAATTTCAAATTTAAATTTCCAATTCAAATTTTTAAACAATTTTAAACATCATGTGTAATAATATGTAATTTCAAAAATTTCAAATTTTCAATTACATATTTTTAAACATGATTTAAAATTAAATTTCTAATTTAAAAATCAAAATTTTCGATTTTTAGACCGTCGTACCGCCGCCTCCGAAGGCGGTAGCCGCCGTGGGCAGCCACCAGCCCCAAAGGGGCTGGCAGCCCACGGCTGCCCCCTATGTGCAGCCTTGCCGGGCTGCTGGCCAAGCCTGCAGCGCCAGGCTGCACGCCCAGGCTGCGACCAGCCTTGGGCAGGCCACGGTTACCCTTGGCTGCAGGCCAAGCCTGCGACCGTGGGTGGTGTTGGCCTGCACAGGGGCTGCCACAGCCATATCCTGCCCGAGGGCAGGGGCTACAGCCCCACCAAGGCCCGTCGGCCTATCCCGAGGGGTCGTGTCTCGATTTTCATGCCATATTCCAATTTACCTATTAGGATCTCCAAAAATTAATTTGAATCCCACTTAAATTGAAATTTTCCACACAATCAAAATTTCAACCTTTAAGTCAAATTTAACTTTTGGGAAAAAATAAATTACGGTCTTCAATCTTCAATCTCCTCCAAGAATAATTACATAAAATTTCCTAAACCGTTTCCGGTGTACAAAGATTCTAACCATAAAAATTCTAAGAGACAAAAATTAAAATCCATGGGAAAATTACAGTGTTAATAAACTGCTCCCATGGTTACATAAAAATTCCTAGATACAATTTTTCTAAATTCTAAGGAACCATAACCGGTATAAACAAGCATGCTTATAATAATTGAAAAAATTAAAATAACCACATACTTTATACATAATCCATGATAACAACATAAAGGAACCCTAGAATGCTACTATCTAAATATCAAATCCATACATAAATAAAAAGACTAAGTAATTGTCTAATT
Source organism: Antiaris toxicaria (assembly GCA_035233585.1). Lineage (NCBI taxonomy): Eukaryota > Viridiplantae > Streptophyta > Magnoliopsida > Rosales > Moraceae > Antiaris > Antiaris toxicaria. Next base: position 99,371,451 of record CP141156.1, on the reverse strand, counting down.
TATGTACATGGCATAGTCATGAGATGGCTCTGATACCAATTGCAGGAAAATAAATCGGTAAAAACGTATCAGAGTGGCGCAGCGGAACAATAAAAATTTTTAGATCGTTAAATATCTCATGATGCCATATACAATAAACCAATAACAATTAAAACTCATACCTCAAGGACGCCAATCTTGCAGGAGGAGAATGACCAGAGGCTTCAACCAACTAGCCTTTTCTACTATTCTCCAATTCCCGAATGGCTGAGTGTGTGGGCACTCTGAACCTCGATCGGTATGCTAGCACTACTAGTCTTCTTCTGACCACCCAGATCTCTAAAGAACTTATTGTCATGATGAGTTGTGCAACAATAAGCCTGCTCAGCTGAGAGTCTGTGGTCTGAGAGAACTGGAGTGGCAGGACCTCTATTTATAGACCTGCATGAGGTGATTCTCTGAATTTGAATTGGACTAGGAAAAGATATTCTCCCTTATCCATAACCATAAAAATCCGAATTTTCTATGGGAGATTCTCAACAATAAAATTTGGCCATTATGGATAAATCCAATCCAAATCTAAACAAGATTTTAACTAGAATTTTATATCCCCTTTTTCAACCAAAAAATCCGAAATTCCTAGGAGAAAATCTCCTCATAAAATTCGGCTACTTTTAGGATAAGGGAGAATCAAAATTCCACTGGGATTTTCAAGCTTGAATCTTATCTCAACCTTATCCAAAATAACCGAATTTTCCTAGGAGATACACTCCAAATTTTCAGCCACTTTTCATGGAGGAGAGAATCCAAATTCAACTGGGATTGAAACTTGAATTTTTCCCTTTGAACCTTATCCACAAAAACCGAAATTCCATTGAGGATTATCCTCAAAATTTCGTCCACCTTTTGTTAGGATTTAGATTCAAAATTCAAGTAGGATTCAAACAAGATTATCCTCTCCAAATCCAACTCAAATTCAAATTTCAAACCTTGTGGATTTTCCACAACAAATTCGAATCCCACTTGGACTGTGATTCAAAATTTGAATTTCAAATTTCAAATTCGAATTTTAAATTCAAATTTCAAATTTCAAATTTCAAATTTCAAATTTCAAATTTAAATTTCAAATTCGAATTTCAAATTCGAATTTCAAATTTCAAAATTCAAATTTCAAAATCCACAAAACGGTTGTGTTTCAAATTCTTGTTCTCATGGATAATTTTCTACAACTCCAATCCAATCTCAAATAAAATCATGGCAACTTTATTTGGAGTTCGAATAATTGTGTACTTTATTATCCAAAACAAAATCTGAATCCAACCGGAGAGAATCTTGTCTACTATCCTAATCCTATGTCATCACCATCTATGCATAATAAACCAGCCAATAGCATACACAAATCAATTTGCCAAACGTTAAGGAATTATGTGGAGCTAGTAGAGGGACTGATTGGACATATATAATCGGGCTCCCACAAATCCATATGATCATCATTCTTTTACCGAACAACTCAATCATATGATCACTAGTTTCAGAGTCACACCACTATAAACCTGAAACTGAACTCCCAATTATATACCGTATTACGTAAGCCTGTGACAAGCTATTGTCCAATGACCTTATCATGTATGCAGAACCCTCATATGATATCCATGATCAGCCTTAGGCCAAAGTCTGTTTAATCCTACTGATCAGGCTATCTTAAAGTTCCATTATACTACCAAATAAAGAAAATGATTATTCATCATATGTGAATAAGAAGTCATCCGCCCAGCAGACGACCCAAGGCCTTGTCCATTTTCACATTCAGTATAATGCCTTTAAGAGGATACCCTTAACTCCTCATTAGAGCTATGATTCCAATATCTGTAAACGAACCCTTCATCGTATACAAGTCATGCACCTGACAAACCGGTCTATAAGCTTACTACCTCTGAGACGCTTTAGCCATTGGAACATCAAAGTACACAAGTCATATACATGAAGCTGTCCTTTTACTCAGGATTAAGGTTACTGCATAATGAACTTCAAAAGCAGATTGATCCACTCAAAGTGGACTTCGTAGATCAATCACGCTTTAGTCCCGGTCTAATATGTCACCACCAAGCAACATATCCATGTCTCTACTTGGGAGTCCAGCTCCAGACAGTCAAGACAAACCGTCCCCTCCAAGGCTTTAGACAACATAATAGTCTTAACATGAGTTAGATGCTCGGTCTAACCCCATAGACTACAGAACATAGTTTAGACTGCTAACTTTAGAACATTCTCTTCTCGCATACAAAAATCCATTGCATGCAACATTCTAACAGTTTAACACAAGCAGTCAGGGAGCCATATTTGCTTACATTTACTTTAACATATAAATAAGACGAGGAAAGATAGCAATGTAATCAATAACCTCTATATATAATTTTATTATCCAGTTCAAAATAAATACATCAAAATGTCTCTAACGCTTAGGGCATTTCCTAACATAGACCGCTAACTTTAGAACATTGTCTTCTCGCATACAAAAGTCCATTGCATGCAACGTTCTAACAGTTTAACACAAGCAGTCAGGGAGCCATATTTGCTTACATTTACTTTAACATGTAAATAAGACGAGAACAGATAGCAATGTAATGAATAACCTCTATATATAATTTTATTATCCAGTTCAAAATAAATACATCAAAATGTCTCTAATGCTTAGGGCATTTTCCTAACAGCCAATAGAATCTTGATTACAAAAATTTTGCTACAGTTCTAAACCCTCCATAGTGACCACCATAAGGAGATGAATAGTAGTGCTAAAGTATACCAGCCACTTCTTCCTGAGGAACACATCATCTCAGAATCTGGTTAGCACATTGCTTGAACAAATAACGCTCATCCTAGTAGTAACACTTGATGTCATGAAGAAATTTCCTCCTTTGCTAGCTTGTCAGTTCGGGCGAAAACAAACCACTCACCAAGTAGTTCACTATATTTGCATTTCATCAGCGAGACTCTCAAGAATATGAAATCCCTTCGTTAAACTCTAGAGATCTTTATCGTTTATCAGCATAGCTCTTCTGTCAGTTTTATGCAATCTTCATCCATTGCTGTATCTTTGTAACTGCATCTGTTGTTTCTTACACAAAATCTGTCTTGTGCAGTTGCTTTTCTTGTAGATCATACCAGTGGACAAGTGATTTACACTTCCTTCCATATAAAGGTTCATAGGGTGCCATACTTATCGAAGCTGGGTAGCTATTGTTGTACAAAAATTACACCAATGGAAGTTTCTCATTCCAACTTCTCGGGAAATCTATTGTACATGCAAGAAGCATGTCTTCTAGTGTTTGAATTATTTGCTCAGATTGCCCACCTGTCTGTGGATGAAATACTGTACTCAAGCATCCTTTTATTCTCATAGCTTCTTGCATGTACTTCTAGAAATTTAAAGTGAATCATGCATCACGATCTAATACAATGGACTTAGGAACTCCATGTAATCTGACGATGTGGTTAACATATAAGTTTGCTAACTTTTCCAGTGAGAAATTCATTTTCACTGCTATAAACCTTGTCGTCTTCATCAATCTGTCGACAATAACCCAGATAGCATCGTAGCCTTCTCAGGTTTTCGGCAATCCTACCACAAAGTCCATCGTAATATGTTCCCATTTCCATTCAGGAATCTCCAAAGGCTCTAGTTTTCCGCCTGGATGTTGGTATTCAGCCTTAACTTTTTGGCACGTCATGCATTTACTCATAAATTTAGCAATGTCCTTCTTTATCCCTTTCCACTAGAATTGTAGTTTCAAATCCTAGTACATCTTATTGGCTCTGGGATGCACTAAATATGGCGTTTCATGGGCTTTTGCCATAATTTGCCTTCTTAATTCTTCGTCATCAGGAATATAAATCCTTCCCTGATGTAGGATTAACATATCTTCAGACACTCCTTCCTGAGGTCTTGCTAGATTTAGATCTCGCTTCTGAGCTTCTTCAATGTCCTCATACAACGATGATTCCAATTGTAATGTAGCCAATCTTCCTGCTATCAGCTCCATCTTTAATGCATTAATTTCTTGTTGCAATGGCCTTGGAAATTTCCCAATCGACAGTTGTTGCAGAACAATAGATTTCCTACTTAACGCATCTGCAACATGATTGGCTTTTCCAGGATAGTAAAGGATTTCGTAATCATAATCCTTTACCAGCTCCAACCATCGCCTTTGCCGCATATTCAGCTCCTTTTGTGTGAAGAAATACTTTAAATTATGATGGTCAGTATAAATCTAACACTGAGCTCTATACAGATAGTGTTGCTAGATCTTTAATGCGAACACTACTACTACAAGTTCCAGATCATGTGTGGGATAATTTCTCTCATGGTCCTTTAATTGACACGAGGCATAAGCAATCACCTTATCGCCTTACATCAGGACAGCTCCTAATCCCATCTTTGATGCATCACTGTAAATCATGAACATCTCCCATTCAGTAGGAAGTGTAAGGATTGGCGTACTTGTTAAGGGAAATTATGAGGCATTTTCTGCAATTATCCCATTTTCACCCTTATATATACTTTTTTTGCCCAAAATTTCAACATGAGCTACCCTGACTAATTTGGGCGTGCTGAACCCAAATATATCAGTTTCATTTTCATTTGAGGTCATCTTGACCAGTTTTCTGGTACTGTGAATTGTCGGTTAAAATTTACCTTTTGTACTCAATTAACTAATTTGAATATGCTGATAGGCTATACTGACTAATTTGGGCGTGCTGAACCCAAATTTATCAGTTTTACTTTCATCTGAGTTCATCTTGACCAACTTTCCAGTACAGCATATTTCCCGGTCAAAATTTACTTTTTGCGCTCAAATGACTAATTTGAGCATTCTGATCCAAATATATCAGTTTTATATCAAGAAAAAGTCATCTTGACCAATTTCTTGATACCGCATGTTCCTCAGTCAAAATTTGCATTTGATGCTCAATTGACTATTTTGAGAATACTAATTCTAAATATATCAGTTTTATTTCAAGAAAAGGTCATCTTGACCAATTTCTTGATACTGCGTGTAACACACGCGCACACACATATAACATCACTACTATAACTCTTTCATCTTTTAGTCAACTTGTCTTACCACAAGTCACCTTTTAGAGCTCTCGATACCGAAATGGCACCGTTTTTCCTGTTTCGGTTCTGTGAAATTTTTCCACAACCGAATTTATCACCTTTAATATTGTTAGAACATTTTATCACGTTCTAAATAATATTAAATCATTTATTTCACATTTTGAACCTAAAAATCATAATGTACATTCAATATACCTATTTTCTGAGAATGGTGAAGTTTCTCGGTTGTCACACCAGGAATGCCAGAGGAAGTGACTAAGGGGTTTCAACCAACTAGCCTTCTCTACTATTCTCTAATTCCACGGTGAAGTGTGTGGGCACTCGTTTCCTCAATCGGCATTTTAACTCGGCTTGTCTCTTGTTAACCACCCAGATCTTTAAGAATTTATTATTGCTAGGGAGATGTGCAACAATAAATTCGCTCACTTGAAAGTCTGTTGTCTGAAGAGCATAGGAGTAAAAAAAACCCTGCTTATAGAATTACATTAGGTGACTTTTAAATTTTGAATTGGACCAAGAAATGATTTTTCCCTCTACCACAACTCCTAAAAATCGATTTCTCCCAGGGAAGACACTTTACAAAATTCAGCCACCTCAAGAATTGGGGATTCAAATTCAAATAGTATTCAAACAAGATTTTCTTTCTCCCTTATCCACTAAAACCGATTTCTACATGTGGATTATCCATAAACAAAATTCAGCCAAGATAGGATTTGTGATTCAAAATTTGATTCAAATTTTAAACTCCACAAATCTTTGAATTTTTTCCACATGGGTAATTTTCCACAACTCTAATTCAAATTCAATAAAATCATGGTTACTTTATTTTAAATTCAAATAATTATATAATCTCTTATCCAAAACAAAATTCAAATTCAAATTAGGAGAAAATATTGTCTTCCATCCTCATCCATAGGAGACGCCATTCCCACTAGTACCAGGATAAGATTTTGTTAAATTCAAATTCAAATACGATAATCTTTTAAGTTTTAATTATTTATTTTAGGATAAGATTTTCAAAATTCAATCAATCACATATTTAAATTTTAAATTCAAATACAATTAATCTAAATTTCAACTCTTATCTTCCAAAATAAATATTAATTAAATATTTATCCCATTTATTGAATAGTATAAAATTACAATTTTGTCCTTTCGGCACCTAGAGAAAACCGCCCACACCCTGTGGGATGGTGATCAGAATTTTTTTCTTCACAAAATGCAAGACAAAAAACTATTAAGAATATCCCGATCAAATAGTATTTGTTAAGGAATTATGTGAAGCTAGTAGCGGGATCAATTGGACATATATAATATGGGCCTTGATAATCCACGTAACTATTATTCTATATCAAATAAACCTGTTATGTTTATTAGTTTCAGTGTTATACCACCATAATCCAGAAACTGCACTCTCCATTATATACTGTATTACATAAGCTAGTGATAAGTTATCGTTTAATGACCTTGTCATATATACAAAATGCTCATATGATATCCATGATTAGCCTTAGGTCAAAGTTCGTTCGACTGATCAAGCTATCTTAAAGATATATTATACTCTTAATTAAGAAAATAATTATTCACCATATGTGAATAAGAAGTCATCTGCCCAGTAGACGACCCAAGGCCTTGTCCATTTTCACATCCAGTATAATGCCTTTAATAGGATAACCTTTACTCCTCAATAAAGCTATGATTCCAATATCTGTAAATAAACCCACCATCGTATACAAGTCATGTACCTAATGAACCAGTTTATAAGCTTACTACCTATAAGATGTGTGGCGCCGCCCAATCCAACCACCCGTAACTGTCATGAACTGACTCTGTTGCTGACCAAGGCAGCCCATGTGTCGAATCCAGATCACCATTTAAAGCTCTTTTTCTCGCAACTCTTATTTTTCCGGGTGCAAATTTTTGCCCAACATTTTTTTTTTCTTTGATACATACATTCTCTATAAGAAAACCAAGTACGAAGGCCACGTAGAACAAAATACTAACTTTTAATTGTCTTTTATTTTTTTTAGTACAACATAATATACAACATACAATATATTCATACTGTATTTTTCAAAACACATTCTCTTCAATTCACTAACTCTCAGTGCCCAGTGGAAGACTTATGGCAGGACCAGATCCACGGTGAATTCCCTATCCCATTGACACGTACACATCCTGCCGCCATCCATTAGTCTACTGGACAGGTTTCTTACCTGCAACATGAACAACTGACGAGCTAACAGGCTCAGTAAGTTCAAACGTACTTAATAAGAATCACATAGATTCAAAAACATTAAAATCTAATTTCCTATGAATAGAACTATTCATACATAAATAGTACTATTCATCATGAATAGTATCTTTGACCTTTGATCGGTAAATAGTAACTGTTACCTTAACTGGTTACTATTCACATTACTCTAACCAATTACTATTCACATTACCCTAATCACTTACTATTCACATTACTCTATTTAGTGTTGAGCCCATTGTGGCAGTACCGATAGTTTATCTTGCACGCTGACTGGGAGGGCCTAGAGAGTGACTCTAGAGCTTCTTCCTCTCCAGCCCTTATTGTGTCCTCGTAGGATCTGAAAAACTCCACCACAACGTTGGAGGGGTGGTAAGCCTTAAATGGTTTTATTACCATCTTTCAATTATAATTCTGACTAAGTGATATTAATCGTCACCTTAAGGTTACTAATCTCCATCGCCCGCAGGTCTTAGATATTCTTTTCCTTTTATTATGTGGGACATGTTATATTAACTAATCCCCAAATGTCCATAGGACTTGATACCTAATGTACGACTAGTGCATAACAAAATAATACAGTATTTCATGTTGCAGACATGAAAATGCTTGAACTTACCAATACTGCGATAATGTCGACTTCCGAAACTCCTCCGCAGTTCTTTCTCTAATTTGGGTCCCTACAGACATAATATTGTCTGTTAATACCCTTTATTAATTATCACTTTAAATATATTTATTTTGTGATAAATTTTACAAAACATTTCAATTCTTTATGTAGTACACGATCTGCAACACGCCCGTGTCCCTGACCGTGTACCTCTCGGTTTTACTTTACACGGTCGTGTTCCACTGTACACGCCTGTGTAATATTTAAACTCTAGATTTTTAACTCTAAAATTTTTATTTTAGGTCCAAGAATTTTATTTAAGTCATTCTAGGTCCTTTAGGGTCCTTTCCGAGCCTTTCAGAAATTTTTGGTCAAAGTGACCATTTTGCCCCTGATGAGTCTCAAGATCGTAACTATTCCATTCTATCATTTTTCTAGAATTTTCTAAGCCTCGAATATCCTTAAATAGTATTCTCTAGGCTTTTGTATTATTTTACATCTTAATTTGCTACGGAATCTCAATTATCTATTTTCTGACCCCTAGTTACTATTCATTCATTACCTAGGATCGTTTCTCGTTTTTCTAGCGTTTTGGAGCCTCAAACGGGCATTTTACTACTCTTAAAACGTTTTCCATCTCGTCCCCGGCCCTCGGTCCCCGAGGGGCTTGTGTTTCCTATCCCGAACTAATTTTTCCATTGTTTCCTAAAATACCCCTAACATGAATTTTTTCCCGTTTTAGGTATTTTTAGTCATTAAGGGTCGGTATACTATTCTTCTTGAGTTGGCTTTCTATTTTTGATCCTAACCCAATGAGGGGTCTCGGTTTTTTTTATGAGTCTAATATTTTTACCCTTTTTTTCCCGAAATGCCCTTGTGCTGTTTTAGAAATTTCGATAGCATATCCGCTTTTATTTTAAGCTTTCCCCAACGTTAGGTACGCCTCAGAACCTTTGTACCTACCACGTACTATATCAGAGGCCTATTTTATACAAAGTTACCAAACTTTGTATAAAAATTTTCCACATTAACCAGTATTCAAAATTCAATACACATCATCAAATTCTTTCCAAATCTAGCCTTGGTTTATCATGTTAATCATCACCAAATATTTTTCATCACCTTAAGCAATTATCACATATTATTCTTAGGTTTTTCAATGTACATATCCACATCAAAACCTAACAAAATTTTCATTTCAACCCTAGCATTAGCCACGGATTTTTCATGCTAATTCACATAGAAAATTTTGTTTTCTTTTCCTAGGGTTTTTATTATACATTGCTTATCATTTATCAACTCTAAATTTTCTCATTTCAATCACACATAGGCCACAGGTTCTATGGGAAACAAACATCAAAATTTCTTGTTTCCTTATTCCAATTTGTGCTTGAATGAACATAGTATCAAACTTACAGATCCATTAATACCATTCACAAAATTTCCATATCAATAGTGCCACGGATTTCATGGAAATCAAGCAGAAATTTTTACTTGTTTCTTAAACCAAATTCATGCTTCAAATTTTAAAACACCAAACCAATCAACAATCATCATCAAAACATCAAATTTCTCACTATTTTTCCAGATTAATAGCCACGGATTTTTTTGAAAAATTTCAACAAGAAAGCTTCAAAATTGTGGCTTACCTCTTCCAATTGATCACTTGATGTCCAAGCTTGAATTGGAGGCTAATTTTGGTGTGAAATTTTGATAAATTTTTGCTTAAAAAGGGGGGAAGACCCATGGATTTTTGGCTGGAAATTTCAGCAAAAGTTTGGCCACTTTTCTCTATTTTTTTGAATGAATTTTGAAGCCTATTTATAGGCAAAAGCAAGGGACCTTTTGGCAACTTTTTTCAATAATTTGGTATTTGTTCAAGGACTAAAATGCAATATTTTTGGGCCAAAAATAAAATTATTTTGCTGCCCTCTTTCTAGGTGGCCGAATGGCCTTTTTTCAAATTTTTTTAAAAAGTTTTTAATGCCTTTTTGGCTAGATCTTGGCCATTGATCAAAAAGACATCAAATCCTAGCCATACACCTTGCCAAATTACTTCCAAGCCCTTAAAAAAACTATATTTATGAAATCATAATTGTGATGTCATCCTATAATATAAGGAATTAATTCACTAATTAATTCGTGGTCAAATTTTGATCGAAAGTCAAACCGAACAGAACTTTACCGAAATCGCGTAGACAGGTTCTGGGCGCCTTCGGTGCAATCGGTGTGTTTTATTTTACTTCTGTTTGGTCAAAATTCTCTACCATAAATTTCTATCTTTTTAGTGCATTTTAATGCACTCCTTAGGGTTTTTGGCTCCGTTTTCGAACCGTCTCACCCGATTCTATTCAGTAAGATTTTCCATCCCCGAACTCACTCACTTTAACACTGCCGGAACATTTTTGCAATATTCACAACAATATTAAAACACAACTTTTTTCATATTTTATTCATTAAAATTGATGCATCCATACAATTTTAATATACTCCGAGAATCTAAAATTCCCGGTTATTACATTAACCCCTCCTTATAAAATTTTCATCCTCGAAAATTTAATACAAGTAGGGGTACAAATTCCTAATTTCGTCTTCTCATTCCCATGTAGCCTCTTTAATGTTGTGATTTTTCCATAGCACTTTGACTAATGGAATTGTTTTGTTCCTCAAAACTTTATATTCTTGTGCCAAAATTTGAACAGGCCTTTCTTTGTAAGTCAGATCTTCTTGGATCTAGATCGGTTCATGTTTCAGCATATGGGACGAATTCGATATATACTTCCGCAACATCGACATGTAAAACACATTATGGACTGCCAAAATTTCTAGAGGTAACGCCAATCTATAAGCGACTTTACTAATGCATTCGATAATCTCATATGGTCTAATATATCTCGGACTCAATTTCCCTTTCTTTTCGAACGCATTATTCCTTTCATTGGTGAAACTCTTAGGAATACGAAATCCCCTTCGTTGAACTCTAGGGATCTTCATCTTTTGTCCACATAGCTCTTCTGTTGGCTCTAGGCTATCTTCATCCGTTGCTGTATTTTTGTAACTGCATCCAGTGTTTCTTGTACAAAGTCTATCTTGTGCAGTCGTTTTCTTGTAAATCATACTAATGAACCGGTGATCTACACTTTCTTCCATATAGAGCTTCATGGGGTGCCATCCCTATCGAGGCTTGGTAGCTGTTATTGTATGAAAACTCTACCACTGGAAGTTTTTCATTCCAGCTCCCCCGGAAATCAATTGTACATGCACGAAGCATGTCTTCTAGTGTTTGAATTGTTCGCTTAGATTGCCCATATGTTTGTGGATGAAATGATGTGCTTAGATGCACTTCTGTTCGCATAGCTTCTTACACACATGTTTAGAAATTCAAAATGAATCATGGATCATAATCTGCCAGAATAGATTTAGGAACTCCATGTAACCTGACTATGTGGTTAACATACGAGCTCGCTAATTTTTCCAGTGAAAAGGTCATTTTCACAGCAATGAACCTCACCGTCTTTGTCAATCTGTCGACAATAACCCAAATGGCATCATAATCTTCTCAAGTTTTTGGTAATCCTACCACAAAATCCATTATAATGTGTTCCCATTTCCATTCAGGAATCTCCAATGGCTCTAATTTTCTGCCTGGATGACGATGTTGTGACGCTTTAAATTTTATTTAAGGGTCAATATATAATTTAAATAAAATTAGTGTGCCAAAAAGTGATTAAAAATCTTTTGGAAACCCTAGGTTGGTTTCCTAGTCAAATTCCGCTCAAAAGTCAACAATTTTAACTTCAAAAAAAAAAACCCTAAAATATTCGGCCATCACTTGGGATTTTTAATTAAAATTCAAATCCCACAAATCCAAGGAGGATTCAAATTTAAGTTTCATCCCTTAAATATAAAGAAGAATTTCGGCCATAAAGTGTAGGAAATAAAGGAGATTTTATTTGAATTAAAAGCTAGGTCAAAACTCATTCAAAATTCAAATTATTTTTTTTTCCTAAAAACTAATGGATAATTTTCGGCCACTTAAGGGGAAATAAGAGAGAAAACCCTAGCCTCAAAACAGCACAAAAACTTTCCCTTTTACCCTTAGAAATTTTTGGCCAAACAAGGAAGAGAAAGGGAAAGAAAAACCTAGTATAAAAACTCTCTTTTAACTCTCATTCACCCTTCCTTTCACCCTCAAAAATTTGGCCAGCCTCCCCTTGTTTCCTCTCTGAATTTTCTCTCCCAAAACAATCCCAAAACAACAAACAAAAACCTACCTAAAGGAAGCTCAAGGATTTAACAAATTTTGAGACAAAAACAAGGTGAGAAATCAACTTTTTCCTTCCTTCTCCTTTTGATTTTAAATCCGAAATTTATATGGTTTTCTCCACTGTTTTCCCTACTGTTTTGAAGACTCCAACACTCACACAAATTCAGCCAAAAAAGAGACCAAGCATCAAAAATAGTGCAGCACAAACAAGGTGTGAATCTCTCTCTCAAACCCTAAAAATTTTGCCTCTTTGTTTCCCTTTCAAAAACCCTATTATCACATGTGTAACATTTTATGTTTTTGTCAATTTGATTCTTGGGTTGTGTTAACCACATATAAATAAGGTCCTCCACAAAATTTCGTGATCATTGGATGAAAATTGAGTTGATTTGGGACTAATCGAAATTCGGACACAGAAAAACGGAAATCTGGAAAATTATCATATGAATAGTAAATTTGTGTCAGCTATAACTTGAGTTTTAAAAACGATTTTCGAGTGATTCTTGAGCCTAAAATTAAATTCAAGATGTCCCCTAAATCCCTGCAAAATTTCAGAACCAAACTCATCCGTTTGCCTAGTCAAAATATTTTTCTAAAATAGGCGGACAGAACTGCCAGTTTTTGAACTGAAACTGAAACCCAGATTTTTATGCCTGAAAACAACCCCTCGGTTTTTGGCCTAATTGAATGAGCAAATGATGACCAAAAATTATAAAAATTATATGGAATTAAAGCTACGGATGTCTAGTTTAACATATTAAAAATTTAGAATTTTTGGGATTAAAAATGAATTGATATTGATTTTACAATCAGCCTAGGTCAGTCTGTCTATGTCCAGTAATATCCTAACTTAGAGTTTTTCACAAATTTTAAATCCCAAATATTTATTAAATGTTTTGAAATCTTTTGTGGCACACTAAAATGATTGGATAATTTTGTCTAGACCTAGACTGATCATATGTTATGATTATAGGATTTATTTGACGTTCTTGCTTGATTGGTGGATCACGTTATCGCAACGCTTGTGCGATAATCGAGGTAGGATGTTCTAGCCTTTTCTGGGAGTAGTCAAGTGTTTTAAATTTTCCTGTTTTATCGATGGCATGCTGTTTTCAGTTTATGAAATTATTATATTGTTTTTGATGAAATAAACGCATGCAACGTATTTGGTAATTAAATGTGTATTTTAAAACGTGTTTTGATTATGGCATAATATAACTTGGTAAATACCATCTTTTGAATAATCCGGTGAACATAATTGAGCTCTAGTTCACGATCATTGTACATGATGCGTGCGTCCTAAAGTTGACGCCATGGGGGAAGGTCCCTAAACCTGCGCAGGGCCGTTCGGCCTATTTAGACCGTAACGAGATGATCTAGGATAATTCAATTCGAGACACGTATATTATAGCTACGACAAGTCCTCACTCAAAATATGATGGTTTATTTTAATGATTTATTATTTTTAATATTGGGGCACGTATATTGCAGCTACGCTAAGTCCTCAGCAGAATAAAACTTGTATTAAAAATGTTTTTCACGAAATTGTTGATTTTTTTTTTTTTTATGATTATTATGTCATGTATTTTTTTTAAATTGTTAATTATTTTTGGAAACGAATATTATGCCATACTTTTAAATGTTATCTGTTAACCCACTTTTGTTTCTGTCCTACTGAGCTAGCACTCACGTCCCTTTTCTTTGTGATTTCGAAATAACTACTTCCAGGTACGGGAGGTAGCAGTTCCGAAATTCGTTGAGATATCCGTTACTACCGAAGATGATGCTATCTGTTTTCTCCATCTTCTTCTTTCTGTTTCTCGTTCTGATGTAATGAGACTTTAAGTTTGTACTTTATTTCACGTTATTCAAATTTCATGCTTGGGAATATTTTATGATTGGTAATTTCTTTTGAAAACCGATTTTGTGTTCGACTTCCGCATTAAAAAGCATTTATTTTCCCCTTTATTTTATTTTGTGGTTATGATGGTACTTTATAATTAGGCTTAGCTAAATTATAATGTTGACCCGTTGTTTTTGTAATAAATGTTTTCCTTAAATCTCGGGTTGATATTATGATTTGGCTGCCGTGTCACGTGTCTAAATTTTAGGCCGTGACAAATAATGGTATCAGAGCCCAGGTTTTCAAAAGGGTTTTTCATCAAAACGTTTTCAAAAGGGTTTTCATCAAAACGTTTTCAAAATACCCAAGTATAGTTTTCCTTACTCTTAGAAGCTTATAGGATTTCCTCTTCCTTTAATCTTATTCAGCAAAATGGCTCGTCCCGGTACGCGTAGTCAGAGGCAGCAGAGAGGCAACGATGAAGAGAACCCTGGGAACACGCAGCCTCAAGGGAGACAGAATGCAGCGGTTCCTACACCGAATGATCAGCTAACGGCGATGCAGAACCTCACGGCGGCGATACAGGCTCTCCTCACCGTCTTACCTTTTGGAACACCTAACCCAACTCTTGTAACCAATGTTGTTCCTAATGAGACCCTGAGAGCGGGGAGTTCTTCTCAGACTCCTCAGTAAACGCCTACCATCGAAAACCCTACCTCTGGAGCAGTACCTACCCAGTCTATGATACATCCTAAACAGGTAGCCTTAACTCTTTTCTTTAAGCCTCACGTACCCACTTTCGACGGCACGGGCACAGAGATGGATGCCGACTACTGGTTTGATGCCATTCATAAGCAGCTAAAGTTGACCGCCACACCCGCAGAGTTTTGGGTTGAGTTTGTTTCCAACAAGCTGATGGGTCTAGCCTCTACCTGGTGGGCTAGTATCGAGGATGGTTTGACAAAGGAACAGAGGTCTTCTTGGATAGTTTTCGAGGAGCGTTTTCACGAGCGTTTCTTTTCAGCTCAGTTCCGCGACAGAAAAGCTAGGGAGTTCATCCGTTTGAAGCAAGGGTCTATGTCAGTGCGGGAATATGAAGCCAAGTTCACTGAGTTGGCCCGGTATGCGAAGAATCAGGTTTTGGATGAAGCTACTAAGTGTCTCCGCTTTGAGGAAGGGCTTAGCCTCTATATGAAGAGGGGTGTACAACCGTTCCAGATCAGGGATAGCTACCAACAGATAGTTGCTAAGGCGTTGACAGTGGAAGAGGGCAACAAGGAGTTCCTTGAAGCTCGTAACAAAAACAAGTCTGGACCAATCCGCAACAAGCCTCAACACAAGCCGCAGACTCCTTACCAGAAGAACCAGCAGTCTCAGGGATCGGGTTCTCATCAGTTCTCTGGACAGCGACAGGGTCGGGTGAATGTGATTACCTACTTCGAGTGTGGTGATGAAGGCCATAAAAGAAATGTCTACCCGAAGAGACAGTCGAGAGACAATGCTCATAGACATCAAGTGGAATCAGAATGGTCTTCCACAGAGACAACAATTTACTTCCCAGTCTTCGCAGTCACAGCGCCCTCAGCTTCCGGCTCCCTATCAGCCTCAGCGCACGAGCCAGTACACTGCGCCTTATGCTTCACATGCTACACCGCTACAGCAGTTCCCAGTGCCGAGTTATTAGAGACCACCACCACCGCTAGATCTTCAGTGCTGTAGCGGTGTAGCATGTGACGGTCTAAATAGGCCGAACGGCCCTGCGCAGGTTTAGGGACCTTCCCCCATGGCGTCAACTTTGGGACGCACGCATCATTTCTGGATAAATCCATAAAGACACTTCGATCTGATCGAGGTGGCGAATACCTCTCCGATAAATTTCTAGGACATCTTGTAGAGAACGGGATATTATCCCAATTGACTGCACCTGGTACTCCACAATAGAATGGTGTAGCCGAAAGGAGAAACAGGACCTTATTGGATATGGTACGGTCCATGATGAGTTATTCAACGCTGTCATTATCATTTTGGGGATATGCTTTACAAACGGCGTGTTATATTCTGAACCAGGTTCCAAGCAAATCAATTCTTAGAACTCCGTATGAATTGTGGCGTGGCAGGAAGCCCTCCTTTGGACATATGAGAATATGGGGCTGCCCGGCACATGTACTGGATGGGGATGCGAAAAAGTTGGAACCAAGATCAGAATTATGCATGTTTGTAAGGTATCCAAAAGGAACTAAAGGAGGTCTGTTCTATAACCCGAAGGAACAAAAAGTCATTGTCTCAATCCATGCGACATTCTTGGAGGAAAGTCACATGAATGACTTTAAGCCTCGAAGCAAAGGGGTGCTAGAGGAGTTATCGGGTGAAAGAACTGCTCCACAGATTTCGATCTTGGACGCAAGTCTAAGTTCTAGTAAAAGACCTGCAGACCATCAACAATTTAGGGTGCCTCGTCGTAGTGGGAGGGTTTCGAAGAAACCTAATTTCGTCATGTATGATGCTGAGGTATACCAGGCCGAGGCTCATGAGCATGAGGATGATCCGGTCACCTATGATGAGGCTATAAATGATGTTGATTCTAAATCTTGGAAACAGGCTATGAATAATGAGATGGATTCTATGAAATCCAACTCTGTTTGGGAACTTGTAGATTTGTTGGATGGGATAAAACCCATTGGATGCAAATGGGTCTACAAAAGAAAGAAGGATGCGGAAGGGAGAGTGGAAACTTTCAAAGCTAGACTGGTTGCAAAGGGGTACACGCAAAAGGCTGGAATCGATTACGATGAAACCTTTTCGCCTGTTGCTATGCTGAAGTCTATCCGTATTCTTCTGTCCATTGCTACGGCTCTCGATTACGAGATCTAGCAAATGGATGTCAAGACGGCATTCTTGAATGGCCATCTTAAAGAGTGTATCTATATGATACAGACCGAAGGGTTCGTAGCGAAAAGCCAAGAAAGGAAAGTCTGCAAGTTGCTTAGATCCATTTATGGATTAAAGCAAGCATCCCGCTCATGGAACCAGAGGTTTGATCAAGCGATTAAGACATTTGGTTTTGAGCAGAACGTTGATGAACCTTGTGTTTATAAACGTATTAAGGATGGAAAAGTGGTCTTTCTGATACTCTATGTCGATGATATACTACTCATTGGGAATGATGTAGGGAACTTATCATCGGTCAAGCTTTGGTTACACCAACAGTTTGACATGAAGGACTTGGGAGAAGCTAATTATGTTCTAGGCATTCGTCTCTTCAGAGATCGAAAGAACAAAATGATAGTGTTATCCGAAGCTTCATACATAGATAAAATAATTGACAAATATGTAATGCAAGAGGCAAAGAAAGGCTCACAACCTTCTATTACCGGTCTAACTCTTTCATTGGATGACTGTCCCAAGACATCGGAAGAAAGAAAGCATATGAGTAAGGTCCCTTATGCATCCGCTATGGGTAGCCTTATGTACGCTATGCTTTGCACTCACCCAGACATATGTTTTGCAGTAGGTATGGTGAGTCGATATCAAGCAAATCCTGGAACCAAGCACTGGCAAGCTGTAAAGCATATACTCAAGTATCTTAAGAGAACGAGGGATTATATGCTGGTGTATTCTGGAGGGGACCTAACACCCGTAGGATACACGGACTCAGACTTCCAGACTTGTAAGGATTCGAGGAAATCGACATCTGAATCAGTGTTTTTACTCGGAGGAGGCGCCATTGTGTGGAGGAGCGTGAAGCAGGGCTGCACAGCTGACTCTACTATGGAGGCTGAGTATGTGGCTGTGGCTGAGGCATCTAAAGAAGCAGTTTGGCTTCGCAAGTTCTTTAGAGACCTTTAGGTCATTCCGGGTGTTGACAAGCCTATCACACTTTACTGTGATAATACAGGGGCTATTACCAACACAAGGGAATCTCGGCATCATAAAAGGACCAAGCACATCGATCGGAGATATCACATTATTAGAGGGCATGTGGAGACAGGACAAGTGGATGTATGTAAGATCGCGTCCGAGGACAACATCGCTGATCCCTTTACTAAGACTTTGGTGGCTAGAAGCTTTGAGAGGCATGTAGAGGCAATGGGGATGTGTAACATGGCACATCTACTGGCTTAGGGCAAGTGGGAGATTGTTAGGAAATGCCCTAAGTATTAGAAACATTTTGATGTATTCATTTTGAACTGGATAATAAAATTATATATAGAGGTTATTCATTACATTGCTATCTGTCCTCGTCTTCTTTACATGTTAAAGTAAATGTAAGCAAATATGGCTCATTGGCTGCTTGTGTTAAAACTGTTAGAACGTTGCATGCAATGGAATTTTATATGCGAGAAGACAATGTTCTAAAGTTAGCGGTCTAAACTATGGTCTGTAGTCTATGGGGTTAGACCGAGCATCTAACTCATGTTAAGACTATTATGTTGTCTAAAGCCTTGGAGGGGACGGTTTGTCTTGACTGTCTGGAACTGGACTCCCAAGTAG
The DNA here is from genome assembly GCA_035233585.1 of Antiaris toxicaria. NCBI lineage: Eukaryota > Viridiplantae > Streptophyta > Magnoliopsida > Rosales > Moraceae > Antiaris > Antiaris toxicaria. The sequence goes on along the minus strand of CP141156.1, from coordinate 99,352,891 downwards.
AGATATAGATATGTTACTTGGTGGTGACATATTAGACCGAGACTAAAGCGTGATTGATCTACGTAGTCTGCTATGAGTGGATCAATCCGCTTTTGACGTTCATTGTGCAATAACCTTAATCCTGAGTAAATGAACTACTTCATGTATATGACTTGTGTACTTTGATGTTCCAATGGCTAAAGCGTCTTAGAGGTAGTAAGCTTATAGACTGGTTCGTTGGGTGCATGACTTGTATACGATGAAGGGTTTGTTTGCAGATATCATAGCTCTAAGGAGTTAAAGGTATCCTCTTAAAGGCATTATACTGAATGTGAAAATGGACAAGGCCTTGGGTCGTCTGCTGGGCGGATGACTTCTTATTCACACATGGTGAATAATCATTTTCTTAATTCGATAGTATAATGGAACTTTAAGATAGCCTGATCAGTAGGATTAAACAGACTTTGACCTAAGGCTGATCATGGATATCATATGAGGGTTTTGCATATATGACAAGGTCATTGGATAGTAGCTCGTCACAGGCTTACGTAATACGGTATATAATTGGGAGTTCAGTTTCAAGTTTATAGTGGTGTGACTCTGAAACTAGTGATCATATGATTGAGTTGTTCGATAAAGAATGATGATCATATGGATTTGTGGGAGCCCGATTATATATGTCCAATCAGTCCCTCTACTAGCTCCACATAATTCCTTAACGTTTGGCAAATTGATTTGTGTATGCTATTGGCTAGTTTATTATGCATGGATGGTGATGACACAGGATTAGGATGGTAGACAAGATTCTCTCCGGTTGGATTCAGATTTTGTTTTGGATAATAGAGTACACAATTATTCGAACTCCAAATAAAGCTGCCATGATTTTATTTGAGATTGGATTGGAGTTATAGAAAATTATCCATGAGAACAAGAATTTGAAACACAACCGTTTTGTGGATTTTGAAATTTGAATTTTGAATTTTGAAATTTGAAATTTGAATTTTGAATTTGAATTTGAAATTCGAATTTGAAATTTGAATTTGAAATTTAAATTTGAAATTTGAAATTTGAAATTTGAAATTTGAATTTGAAATTTGAAATTCGAATTTGAAATTTGAAATTCAAATTTTGAATCACAGTCCAAGTGGGATTCGAATTTGTTGTGGAAAATCCACAAGGTTTGAAATTCGAATTTGAGTTGGATTTGGAGAGGATAATCTTGTTAGAATCCTACTTGAATTTTGAATCTAAATCCTAACAAAAGTGGATGAAATTTTTGAGCATAATCCTCAATGGAATTTCGTTTTTGTGGATAAGGTTCAAGGGAAAAATTCAAGTTTCAATCCTAGTTGAATTTGGATTCTCTCCTTCTCTGAAAAGTGGCCGAAATTATGGAGGAAATCTCCTAGGAAAATTCGGTTATTTTGGATAAGGTTGAGATAAGATTCAAGCTTGAAAATCCTAGTGGAATTTTGATTCTCCCTTATCCTAAATGTGGCCGAATATTTGGAGAAAAATCTCCTAGGAAATTTCAGATTTTTTGGTTGAAAAAGGGAGATAAAATTCTAGTTAAAATCTTATTTAGATTTGGATTGGTTTTATCCTTAAAAAACCGAATTTTATTGTTGGGATTTTCCCATGGAAAAATTTGGATTTTATGGTTATGGATAAGGGAGAATATCTTTTCCTAGTCCAATTCAAATTCAGAGAATCACCTCATGCAGGTCTATAAATAGAGGTCCTGCCACTCCAGTTCTCTCAGACCACAGACTCTCAGGTAAGCAGGCTTATTGTTGCCCAGCTCATCGTGACAATAAATTTCTTTAGAGATCTGGGTGGTCGGAAGAAGACTAGCAGTGCTAGCATACCAATCGAGGTTCAGAGTGCCCACACACTCAGCCATTCGGGAATTGGAGAATAGTAGAGAATGCTAGTTGGTTGAAGCCTCCGGTCATTCTCCTCCTGCAAGATTGGCGTCCTTGAGGTATGAGTTTTAATTGTTGTTGGTTTATTGTATATGGCATCATGAGATATTTAACGATCTAAAAAATTTTTATTATTCCGCTGTGCCACTCTGATACGTTTTTACCGATTTATTTTCCTACACATACATGAATAGTAGTATTTATCATGAATAGTATCTTTGACTTTTTACCAGTGAATAGTAACTGTTACCTTAACTAGTTACTATTCTGTGACGCCTTAAATTTTATTTAAGGGTCAATATATAATTTAAATAAAATTAGTGTGCCAAAAATTAATTAAAAATCTTTTGGAAACCCTAGGTTGGTTTCCTAGTCAAATTCCACTCAAAAAGTCAACAATTTGAACTTCAAAAACTCTAAAATATTCGGCCATTACTTGGGATTTTTAATTAAAATTTAAATCCCACAAATCCAAGGAGGATTCAAACTCAAATTTCATCCCTTAAATATAAAGAAGAATTTCGGCCATAAAGTATAAGAAATAAAGGAGATTTTTATTTGAATCAAAAACTAGGTCAAAACTCAACCAAAATTCAAATTATTTTTCCTTAAAAACTAAGGGATAATTTTGGCCACCTAAAGGGAAATAAGAGAGAAAACCCTAGCCTCAAAATAGCACAAAAATTTTCCCTTTTACCCTTAGAAATTTCGGCCAAACAAGGAAGAGAAAGGGAAAGAAAGAAAACCTAGTATAAAAACCCTCTTTTAACTCTCATTCACCCTTCCTTTCACACTCAAAAATTCGGCCAACTTTCCCTTTTCTCCTCTCTGAATTTTCTCTCCCAAAACACACCCAAAACAGCAACAAAACCTATCAAAAGGCAGCTCAAAGATTCAACAATTTTTGAGACAAAAAGAAGGTGAGAAATCAAACTTTTTCCTTCCTTCTCCTTTTGGTTTTAAATCGGAATTTTTATATGGTTTTCTCCACTGTTTTCCCTACTGTTTTGAAGACTCCAACACTCACACAAATTCAGCCAAAAAGGATACCAAGCATCAAAAATAGTGCAGCACAAACAAGGTGTGAATCTCTCTCTCAAACCCTTAAAATTTTGCCTCATTGACCCCCTTTTCAAAAACCCTATTATCATATGTGTAAGATTTTATGATTTTGTCAATTTGATTCTTGAGTTGTATTAATGACATATAAATAAGGTTCTCCACAAAATTTCGTGATCATTGGATGAAAATTGAATTGGTTTGAGGCTAATCGAAATTCGGACACAGAAAAACAGAAATCTGGAAAATTACCATATGAACAGTAAATTTGTGTCAGCCATAACTTGAGGTTTAAAAATGATTTTCGAGTGAGTCTTGAGCCTAAAATTAAATTCAAGATGTCCCCTAAATGCCTACAAAATTTCAGAACCAAACTTATCCGTTTGCCTAGTCAAAATATTTTTCTAAGATCGGCGGACAGAATTGCCAGTTTTTGAACTGAAACTGAGACCCAGATTTTTATGCCTGAAAACAACCCTCGGTTTTTGGCCTAGTTGAATGAACAAATGATGTCCAAAAATTATAAAAATTATATGGAATTAAAGCTACGGATGTCTAGTTTAACATATTAAAAATTTAGAATTTTTGGGATGAAAAATAAATTAATATATATTTTATATTCAGCCTAGGTCAGTCTGCCCATGCCCAGTAATATCTTAACTTAGAGTTTTTCATAAATTTTAAATCCCAAATGTTTATTAAACGTTTTAAAATCTTTTGTGGCACACTAAAATGATTGGATGATTATGTCTAGACCTAGACTGATCATATGTTGTGATTATAGGATTTATTTGACGTTCTTGCTGGATTTGTGGATCACGTTATCGTAACGTTTGTGCGATAATCGAGGTAGGACGTTCTAGCCTTTTCTGGGAGTAGTCAAGTGTTTTAAATTTCCCTGTTTTATCGATGGCATGCTGTTTTCAGTTTATGAAATTTTTATACTGTTTTTGGATGGAATAAACGCATGCAAAGTGTTTGGTAATTAAATGTGTATTTTAAAACGTGTTTTGATTTATGGCATAATATAACTTGGTAAATACCATCTTTTGAATAATCCGGTGAACATAATTGAGCTCTAGTTCACGATCATTGTAAATGATGCGTGCGTCCCAAAGTTGACGCCATGGGGGAAGGTCCCTAAACCTGCACAGGGCCGTTCGGCCTATTTAGACCGTAACGAGATGATCTAGGATAATTCAAATTCGAGGCGCGTATATTATAGCTACGACAAGTCCTCACTCATAATATGATGGTTTGTTTTAATGATTTATTATTTTAATATTGGGACACGTATATTGCAGCTACGCTAAGTCCTCAGCAGAATAAAACTTGTATTAAAAATGTTTTTCACGAAATTGTTGATTATTTTTTTTTATGATTATTATGTCAAATGTTTTTTTTAAATTGTTGATTATTTTTGGAAACGAATATTATGCCATATTTTTAAATGTTATCTGTTAACCCACCTTTGTTTCTGTCCTACTGAGCCAGCGCTCACGTCCCTTTTTCTTTGTGATTTCGAAATGACTACTTCCAGGTACGGGAGGTAGCAGTTCCGAAATTCGTTGAGATATCCGTTACTACCGAAGATGATGCTATCTGTTTTCTCCATCTTCTTCTTTCTGTTTCTCGTTCTGATGTAATGAGACTTTAAGTTTGTACTTTATTTCACGTTATTCAAATTTCATGCTTGGGAATATTTTATGGTTGGTAATTTCTTTTGAAAACTGATTTTGTGTTTGACTTCCGCGTTAAAAAGGATTTATTTTCTCCTTTATTTTATTTTGTGGTTATGATGCTACTTTATAAATAATTAGGCTTAGCTAAATTATAATGTTGATCCGTTTTTCATAATAAATGTTTCTCTTAAATCTCGGGTTGATATTATGATTTGGCTGCCGTGTCACGTGCCTAAATTTTGGGCCGTGACATATTCACATTACTCTAACCGGTTATTATTTATATTACCCTAACCGATTACTATTCACATCACTCTAACTGGTTACTATTCATATTTCCCTAACCGATTACTATTCACATTACTCTAACCAAATTCACAAAGCTTAGTATTAGTGTCGGTTATGCTCAATTATGGCTTTCATCACATTATTGACTATTTTCTCTATTTAGTGTTGAGCTCATTGTGGCAGTACCGAGAGTTTATCTTGCACGCTGATTAGGAGGGACTAGGGAGTGACCCGAGAGTTTCTTCCTCTCCAACCCTTATTGTGCCCTCGTACGATCTGAAAAACCTCCACCGTAATGTTGAAGGGGTGGTAAGCCTTAAATGGTTTTATTACCATCTTTCAATTATAATTCTGACCAAATGACATTAATCGTCACCTTAAGGTCACTAACCTCCATCGCCAGTAGGCCTTAGATATTCTTTTCCTTTTATTATGCGGGACATGTTATGCTAACTAATCCCCAAATGTCCATAGGACTTGATACCTAATGTACAACTAGTACATAACAAAATAATACAGTATTTCATATTGCAAACATGAAAATGCTTGAACTTACTAATACTGCGATAATGTCCACTTCTGGAACTCCTCCGCAATTCTATCTCTAATTTGGGTCCCTACAGACATAATATTGTCTGTTAATACCCTTTATTAATTATCACTTTAAATATATTTATTTTGTGATAAATTTTACAAAACATTTCAATTCTTTATATGGTACACGGTCTGCAACACGCTCGTATCCCTGACCGTGTACCTCTCGGTTTTACTTTATACGGCCGTGTTCCACTGTACACGCCAGTGTACTATTTAAACTCTAGATTTGTAACTCTAAAATCTTTATTTTAGATCCTAGAATTTTATTTAAGGCATTCTAGGTCCTTTAGGGTCCTTTCCGAGCCTTTCAAAAATTTTTGATCAAAATGACCATTTTGCCCCTGACGGGTCTCGGGATCGTAACTATTCCATTCTATCATTTTTCCCGAATTTTCTAAGCCCCAAATATCCTTAAATAATGTTCTCTAGGCTTCTGTATCATTTTACATCTTAATTTGCTACAAAATCTCAATTATCTATTTTCCGACCCCCGATTACTATTCATTTACGACCTAGGGTCGTTTCTCATTTTTCTAGCATTTTGGAGCCTCAAATGGGCATTTTAATACTCTTGAAATGTTTTTCATCCCGTCCCCAGCCCTTGGTCCCTGAGGGGCTTGGGTTTCCTATCCCGACCTAATTTTTCCCTCGTTTCCTAAAATACCCCTAATATGAATTTTTTCCCATTTTAGGCATTTTTAGTCATTAAGGGTCAGTATATTGTTCCTCTTGGGTTAGTTTTCCATTTTCGATCCTAACCCACCGAGGGGTCTCGGTTTCCTTTCTGAGTCTAATATTTGTACTCTTTATTTCTCGAAATGCCCTTATGCCATTTTAGAAATTTCGGCAGCATTTCCGCTTGTATTTTAAGGTTTCCTCAGTGTTAGGTATACCTCAGAACCTTTGTACTTGTCACGTACTATATCAGAAGCCTATTTTATACAAAATTACCAAACTTTTTATTAAAATTTTCCACATTAACTAGTATTCAAAATTCGATACACATCATCAAATTCTTTCCAAACCTAGCCTTGGTTTATCATGTTAATCATCTTAAGCAATTATCACATATTATTCTTAGGTTTTTCAATGTACATATCCACATCAAAACCTAACAAAATTTTCATTTCAACCCTAGCATTAGCCACGGATTTTTCATGCTAATTCACATAGAAAATTTTGTTTTCTTTTCCTAGGGTTTTTATTACCCATTGCTTATCATTTATTAACTCTAAATTTTCTCATTTCAATCACACATAGGCCACGGGTTCTATGGGAAACAAATATCAAAATTTCTTGTTTCCTTATTCCAATTTGTGCTTGAATGAACATAGTATCAAACTTACATATCCATTAATACCATTCACAAAATTTCCACACCATTTTCCACACCAATAGTGCCACGGATTTCATGAAAATCCAGCATAAATTTTTTCTTGTTTCTTAAACCTAGTTCATGCTTCAAATTCTAAAACACCAAACCAATCAACAATCATCATCCAAACATTAAATTTCTCACTATTTTTCCACATTAATAGACACAGATTTTTTTGAAAAATTTCAACAAGAAAGCTTCAAAATTGTGGCTTACCTCTTCCAACTGATCACTTGATGTTTAAGCTTGAATTGGAGGCTACTTTTGGTGTGAAATTTTAACAAATTTTTCTTAAAAAGGGGGGAAGACCCACAGATTTTTGACTGGAAATTTTGGCAAAAGTTTGGCCACTTTTCTCTATTTTTCTGAATGAATTTTGAAGCCTATTTATAGGCAAAAGCATGGGACCTTTTGGCAATTTTTTTTCAACAATTTGGTATTTTTTCAAGGACTAAAATGCAATATTTTTGGGCCAAAAATAAAATTATTTTGCTTCCCTCTTTCTAGGTGGCCGAATGGCCTTTTTTCAACGTTTTTATAAATTTTTTTAATGTCATTTTGGCTAGATCTTGGCTATTGATCAAAAAGACATCAAATCCTAGCCATACACCTTGCTAAATTACTTTCGAAGCCTTAAAAAAAACAATATTTATGACATCATAATTGTGATGTCATCCTCTAATATAAGGAATTAATTCACTAATTAATTCGTGGTCAAATTTTGACCGAAAGTCAAACCGAACGAAACTTTACCGAAATCATGTAGGCGGGTTCCGAGTGCCTCTGGTGTGATTGGTTTGTTTTATTTTACTTTTGTTGGTCAAAATTCTCTACCATAAATTTCTATCTTTTTAATGCATTTTAATGCACTCCCTAGGGTTTTTGGCTCCGTTTTTGAATCGTCTCACCCAATTCTATTCAGTAAGATTTTCTATCCCCGAACTCACTCACTTTAACACTACTGGAATATTTTTACAGTATTCACAACAGTATTAAAACACAACTTTTTTCATATTTTATTTATTAAATTGATACATACATACAATTTTAATCTACTCTGAGAATCTAAAATTCCTAGTTATCACAAGATGCTTTAGCTATTGGAACATCAAAGTAGACAAATTATATATATAAAGTGATTCATCTATTCAAGATTAAGGTTATTGCATAATGAACATCAAAGGTGACATGATTCACTCAAGTGGATTTCACAAATCAATTACACTTTGGTCTCGATCCAATGTGTCATCACCATGCAATATATCTATGTCTCTACTAGTAAGTCAAAGCTCTGGACAGTCAAGACAAAATGTCCCCTTAATTGGCTTTAGACAACATAATAATATTAATATGAGTTGGATGCTCGGTCTAACCCCGCAGATTACAACATGGCCATGTATCAAGTCATGTACAGTTACACGGCTAAGATAGAAAACAACATGGCCGTGTAGAGTAAACCCGAAAAGTACACGGGCTGGTACACGGGCATGTTTCAAGCTGTGTACCACAAACGAAATTTAAAAGTATTGAATTATTAAGTGAAATAAATGTACATTTAAAGTGATAACTAAAATAGGGTATTAATAGACAATATTATATTTGTAGGAACCCAAAATAGAGATAGAACTGCGGAGGAGTTTCGAAAGTGGACACTAGCGCAATATTGGTAAGTTCAAGCATTTTCGTGTCTGCAACATAAAATACTATGTTGATCTATTATGTACTAGATGTACACTAGATATAAAATCCTATAAGCATTTGGGGGTTAGTTAGAATAACATATCCCAGATAACGAGAATAAGTAAGACCTACAGGCAATGAAGGATAGTGACCTAGAGGTGACATATAAGATCACTTGGTCAAGACTATAAACTGAAAGATGGTAATAAAACCATTAAGGTGTACCGCCCCTCCAACATAGTGGTGGAGGTTTGTTCAAATCCTACAGGGTTATCAGGACTGTAGAGGCCGATGTTCTAAGGTCACTCCTTAGACCCTCCCAGTCAGTGCGCTAATAATCATCGGTATTGCCATAAACAGAGCTCTAAACTAGAAATCAAATAGAGAATAAACAATCAATAAAATGATAAAAATCATAATTGAGCATAACCGAAGCTTACGTTAGAGTAATGTAAACTCGGTTAGGATATGTGAATAGTATCCAGTTAGGGTAAAGTGAATAATAACCAGTTAGGGTAACTATTACTATTCATCGGTCAAAGGTCAAAATTACTATTCATGGTGAATAGTCTATTTATAGGAGATTGAGTTTTTAGTGTTTTTGAATCGATATGATTCTTACTATGTATGTTTGAACTTACTGAGCCTGTTAACTCATCAGTTTGTTCATGTTGTAGGTAAGAAACCTGTCCAATAGATTCCTGGATGGCAGCAGGATGCGAGCATGTCAAGGGGATAGGGAACTCACCGTGGACTTAGTCCTGCCATAAGTTTTCCGCTGAGCTTTTGAGTTGGAGAAAATGAATTTGGAAACAAAATATACAATACTTATATATATGTACTATATGTTGTATATTATGTTGTACTTCATTAAGACATATAAAAGTTAGTATATGGCATGGCTTTCTCACTTAGTTTTCTTAAGAGGAAGTATGTATTAAAGAAAAAAAAATTATGGGTGAAATTTTAGGCCTTGATATTTAAAAATTGTAAGCAAAAGAGTTTAAAACTGACGACCCAGATTCGGCACACGAGCGATCTTGGTCGGCCGTAGAGTCGATTCATGACGGTTGCGGGTGGTCGGAATCAGGGGACGTCATGTATGCAGTATCGAGAAAATAGTCGAGATGACATTTTCTTGATATCAAAGTGGTATATTTATGATCAGTACTCTCAAATTAGTCAATTGAGCACAAAACGTGAAGCTATGAATGAGATATACGCAGTATCAGGAAGGAAAAGGGTCAAAACGACATTTTCTCAGCCTGAAACTAATATATTTAGAGTCAATATACTCAAACTAGTCGATTGAGCACAAAAAGTGATTTCCGAGTAGGGAGCACGCAGTATCTAGAAACTGGTCGAGATGATCTCAGATGGGCATAAAACTAATAAACTCATGATCAGCATGCCCAAACTAGCTAAGATAGCCTGTGTCAAAATTTTTAATACAGAAGTATACTATGCATGTGCAGTGTCAGCAAAGTCTAGGACACAACCACAGAACTAAAGAGGAATAGTAAATGGACATAGTGTCACGTCCCAAAACCCGGGACAACGGCAGGTGTCACTTCCCAAAAGCCGGGATAGTGACGAATATTAAATTTTAAAAGAATAAGAAAAAGAGAAGCTCAGACCCCTAAGTCTGTCCATTTTTATATCTTACCCTTTACCGACTCTTTAAACTTGTTTATAAATTATGCTTGTATATTTTAAATTAATTAATATTTGCATTTCTATTTTTTATCGCAATATCAGGTGGTGAGGTACCCATATCCCACAGATGCATACTTGGATAAAATAAAATAACTGAAATTACAAAAGTAAAGTTTAGAATTTACAGTCCCGGAATGCTCTTATACATACGTTGTCCTAATGTACAGATCCCTACTTCAAGTCCTAAATCTTGTCGTCCATGAACAGTTCCACGTCACCTGTATCTTCTAATCAGCTTTTTCTCCCGGGGGTTTACCAGTTTTAAAATAGTGAGCGAAAGGCTCAGTAGAATATTCTTAAAAAAAATGTTTCAACATTTTAATTTAACTATCATACTAAGTATGCCAATGCAATACCGAATCATAAACGTGAAATCGTGATTATGCAAATTGTGTCCCTATATACATCTAGTTCGTGTACGGTCCGTATGAGCCTCCCTCACCATGCCGAAGCATAATGAGTGATCCTCGATCGAGATGTGCACTCTTCGCACGTGTGTGCTGGCTCCCGGTATACTTTAACACCAAATCCAACTTTCAACATTTCACGTGAACATATGATTCACATACTAAAAATATACCGTATTATTTTTCAAAAAATCCGTAACCGGATATTTTTCCTTTAATTTCTGAAATCGTGATATTTTCTAAATCACGTAAATTTCAAAGCTTTATAAACACATTTTCTTCAAATGATATTTGGCCAAATCATTAAAACAAAATTGGCTGCCAAGAAAGGGTAAGATATCCTACCTCGTCAGCAATTTGACCTACGGTCAATTTCTCGCACGAATTCCAAGATAGTCTTTTTTTTCTGAATTCGATCAACGAGTACCTAAAACAAGAAACACAGATAATTTAATTATCTGTCCAAGAATTCCGTAATCAAATTACAGTAAACTCAACTAATTAGTATGCCATTGAATTTTTAAAATTTAAAATGATACTTTATTTTAACACCGTAATTTTAAAATAGCAATTTTAACACAAATATCCAAAATATATATATTTAAAAATTTCAGCATAACCTGCCCTAAAAATAGGCTTCCACAAAAGCTCCAAAATGCTCAACCTGCAGAAAAATTTTCCAATTCCCAGAACAGTTCAAAATACAAATTTCAAATCAATTTAAATTCAAAATCTAAAAATCATTATTATTATTATTATTATTATTATACATATATATATATATATATACGAAAACACATAGGCACCCAGAGATACGTTTATAATATATATATACATATACAGCATTTTTTTTCTTTTTTGCTGAAGGGAGTCGGCCAGCCGGAAGAAACTCACGGCGGCAGGGGGCGGCGGCTGGCGTCGGGCACGGCAGTCGGTGGCGCCGCGAGGGGTAGCCGGCTAGGTGAGGACGAACGGCGAGGCGGGGACGGCGGCAAGGCACGGCTTGGTCGGACGGAACCGGGGGGAGGGGAAGTTGAGCTTGGCGGCGTCATGGGAAAGGCGAGGCGCGGTTGGCGGTCTTCGGCGGCTTGGCAGATGGCGTGGGGTGTTCCAGGCTCGTAAGTAAACGGCGGCGTTGGATGGCTTGGCGGACGGCGTGGGCGCGGCTGGATCGGGTTCGGCGGCTTGGTGGGGGCGTTTGGTCGATCGTGGCTCGCGAGGAGCTCGGGTTGGTAGCGTTCGGCGAGCGGGGACGGCTGATTCGGGTGCCGTTCGGTGGGCTTCCGGTAGGGGAGGGAGGACCAGCATGGAAGAAGTGAGGGGGTGGCTAGTTCGGTGGTTTTCGGCCTGAAGAAAAGAAAAGAAAAAGAAGAGAAAGATGGGGAGGGGAAGAGATTCGGCGAAGAAGAAGAAGAGAAAGGAAAAGAGAAGAAAAAAAAATAATGAGTGTGAGAGTGAGAGACGAGCGCGAGAAGGAAAAGAAGAAAAAGAAAGAAAAAAGGAATAAAACAAGGGGGGGAGAGAGACAGTGAGTAGTCGGTGAAGAAGGAAAGAAAAAAAAATAAAGAGAAAGAGAAGATATTTAGAAGAGAAAGGTGGAGGTTTCCGGAAAAATCCAGAAAGAAAAGAAAAAAAATAAGAAAAAATAAATAAATAAATCAAAAAAAAAATATTTAATAAATTTTGATTTGGTAAAAATTGTTAAAACTTTAAAATTTGTAAAAATGTTTTAAATATCCTCAAATTAGTATTTAATACCCCGAAAATTTAAAATTTAATTCCCATGAAAATAAGAAAAATTTTATTGGCATACTAACAAATTGAGTTTATACATTCACGCGCGAAATTTAAAATTCAAAAATTTCGCAGCGTGACACATAGAGTAAGCTCATAAGCACTTACAACCCATTAGAAATGATTAGAATAAGAATCGGATCAAGAAAATCCATTTTTTGGTAGAGGTTTGGAATACAGTCGGACAATTACCAAACACCGTTGTGGGAAATTAGACTAATAAGAGAAGTTTTTGCAGATAAATTTTCCATCTCAAAAACCAGCCCTAGCAGCCAAGAAACAAGCTAAAAAGTTTTCCTTGAAACAAGGAAACATGTTTGGAAACTTTTGAATTAAAAAAAAAGGGGTTTTAAAGACAAGCACTATTGCTTTTGCAACTCATTAATGCAATGTTGGCTTTACTTCTTTCCATGCTTCCATCAGATCTACATGGGGTGGCACCTAAAATATATTTTTCCCCCTTAACTTAGCCAAGCTTAGCTTAATTAAGATGCTTAGGATTAGTTAAACATGCTCACAAATTGTCTATATATAAGTGTGCTTTGCCATTAGGGCTACTTTCTTTCTTTCTTTCCAAAAGCCACCTAAAAAACTCCATTTTCCCTCTTCCTTTCAGTATAGAGCTGACCCCCCTCTCAGCCAAAAACACACAAATTTTAACCATAAAACCTTGCTTGGATTGAGCCATTCTTCGGGTCACACAAAGGTAATCGCTAGGACCATTTTCTTTGTGGCTATTGTCTTTATTTAAGCTTTGATCTCAAAGGAATTTGTTATGTATTCGAGGACATGGGTTGTAATAAGTTTTATTTTGAGTTTTAAGTATGTTATCAGATGTTACAATTTTCATTTTTGTGGCTTGTGGTATGCATGAATGTTTAGGCATAGTATGGTAGGCCAAACTACCATTATTTTTCAGCCACAGATTTTGATAGTTTTGAGCATGATATGGATGGATTTTGAGAATATATAAAACATGAAAGTTTTAGGAAATTTCGTAATGGACGTTTTACATGAAACAGATCTAGGATAAAAATGGTGTTGTTATAGGCTTTTGGATGGTTTTCTGACCAGAGGTCAAAACTGGGACTGTTATCGTGGAGGCAGGGACAGTTTCAGATTTTCAGAAAAACAGGTAATCTTGAGTCCGAATCGGTTTTTGGGCTTAACACAAAAAACATAGATCACGTCGAAAGCTTAAAAATGGGTGGTGTGAATATAAAAAATTTGACTGTTTTATGGCCTAAACAATGCAGTTTTCCTAAACCTAAAAACTAGGAAATTTTCTAAAAAAGGGCCAAAGCAAAGCCACGAGTTTGAGATGTTTAGGAGAAGCTAGATCACGTCGAATCGGTTTTTGGGCTTAACACAAAAAACATAGATCACGTCGAAAGCTTAAAAATGGGTGGTGTGAATATAAAAAATTTGACTGTTTTATGGCCTAAACAATGCAGTTTTCCTAAACCTAAAAACTAGGAAATTTTCTAAAAAAGGGCCAAGGCAAAGCCACGAGTTTGAGATGTTTAGGAGAAGCTAGATTCTGAACTAAGCTTCGAGATGAACATGAAAGTTGTTCATTTCATCGAGGCCTTAAAATATCATGTTCACCAATTTTGCAAATTTGATCTTTTTAAGCAAGTTCTGATATGGTTTTCAAAAGAGGTTCAAAAACCATATTTTTTACTTAACAGCAAAGAGTGTTCTTTCAAAATGAGACAAAGGGTTTAAGACAATAACCACACCTTCCAACGGGGTGTTAAGTGGATTGTTTTTAAAGAGTATGTGTTTCTCAAATGAAAAAAAAAAACAAGTTTACTAACAGTTTTCAAAATCGGTAGCATAGTAAAGGTACCTCAATTACCTTAAATGGCCGATTAGTTAACTAGCCAATTAGCTAGCATGACCAAGAGAGAAAGAGAGAAAGACGTTAATTGATTTATTAAGCAAATAAATCAATTAACCATAATTAGAAGACAGTTAAACAAACTCTCCAAAAAGAGAGCAGTTTAGTACCGATGGTAATCGCTAACAGGTGCCAAGAGATGTGTTAGTCACTAACAATGTTAGTGACTTAAAAACGAGCATTAATGGAATGTATTATGATTACAAGTAGACACTTATATTACAACAAGGCATAGTATGAACTGCTTGCAGATCAGGTAAGTACAACTCTGCCAATAGCATGAATGAAAATGTTTTTAAATAATCATTTTTGCGATGAGAATGATTTTATTCCTTATTCATGTATGATTGATGAATAACATGATGAAGATGTTTTAGTCAGCTTTTACGATAAGCATGTTTTTATTCTTTAATCACGAATGATTATAATAAGATAGAGTTCATGACATGATGATAGTAATTCATGATCTTGGGAATGGACTTTCTCGTGAAATGCAACGCCATCATCGACTGCAGGAGGTGGAAAGTTGCCTTTGAACCTGTGGGATGCGAGAAGTTCACTTATACGGGTCTATCGCTGAAGCAACCACGGACGATGATCTCGGCGATGAAGGCACACAAGCTGATATCCAGTGGATGCACGGCATACCTAGCACACATGGTAAACAATACCCAAGAGGCAAAAATAGGGCTCGAGAATGTACCGGTAGTCAGAGAATTCTTGGAGGTATTTCTTGAGGATCTTCCAAGACTTCCACTAGAGCGCGAGATTTTGTTTGAAATCGAACTATTACCAGGATCTACTCCTGTATCCAAGGCTCCGTATAGAATGGCCCTAGCAGAGCTTCAGGAACTATAGACCTAGCTAAAGGACCTGATGGACAAGGGTTTTATTCACCAAAGTTTTTTACCGTGGGGAGCACCTGTGCTATTCATGAAAAAGAAAGACGGAACTCTAAGGATGTGTATAGACTACAGGGAGCTAAATAAGATCACGATTAAGAATAAGTACCCGTTACCGTGTAGTGACGACTTGTTTGATTAACTCTGAGATGCAGTAATATTCTCCAAGATTGACCTACGCTCAAGGTACCACCAGCTGTGAATCAGAGATGAGGATATACTTAAAATAGCCTTCCGGATGCGATACGGACATTTTAAGTTCCTCGTTATGTCATTTACACTTACTAACGTGCCAGCAGCCTTCATAGACTTGATGAACCGAGTATTTAAGGATTATTTGGACAAGTTTGTCATTGTATTTTTTGATGACATACTGATATACTACAAAACTCAGGAGAAGCATGCAGAGCACCTGAGGACAGTACTGCGTGTGTTAAAAGAGCATCAGTTGTACGCCAAGTTCTCCAAGTGTGAGTTTTGGCTGGAGAAGGTGCATTTTCTAGGACATGTAGTCTCCAAGGAGGGAGTATCTGTGGACTCAGCAAAGATTAAAGCAGTTAACACATGGCCAGCTCTGAAGAATGTGATAGAGATACATGATTTTCTTGGATTAGTAGGGTATTACCAATGCTTTGTTGAAGGCTTTTCAAAGTTAGCTGCCCCTCTCACAGCACTTACCAAAAAAGAAAGGAAGTTCGAGTGGACTAACAAGTGCTAGCAGAGCTTTCAGGAGCTGAAATGTAGGCTCACGAATGCCCCAACACTAACCATTCTAGATCTCAATCAGGGAAATTTTGTGATCTTCAGTGATGCATCCAAGACTGGATTAGGAGCTGTGTTGATGCAGAACGGTAAGGTAGTTACATATGCCTCACGACAACTGAAGGAGCACGAAAGGAACTACCCTACGCATGAATTAGAGCTAGCCATAGTAGTTTTTGTGCTAAAGATATGGAGACACTACCTTTATGGTGTCAAGTATGAAATCTACACAGACCACAAGAGCCTTAAATACATTTTCACACAGAAAGAGTTAAACATGAGGCAACGTAGATGGCTTGAGTTGGTGAAAGACTACGATTGCGAGATCTTATATCACCTGGGAAAGGCCAATAAAGTGGCTGATGAGCTGAGTCGGAGGCACTCCACGTCACTTATGGCCATCAGCGCCTTGCCGAGAGATTTACAGAAGGATCTGTGTATCAGTGAGATCGAGATTCTGTCAGGGAAATTATCCGAAATGACTCTTCAGTCAACACTCTTAGACGAGATCAAGGCCAGCTAAGAGCTCGATTTGTCCCTAACCAAGCCAAGGAATGAGGCTAAGGAGGGTAAAAAATCATATTTTAAAGTCTCAGAGGACGGCATACTCTATTACAAGGGCAAAGTGTGTGTGCCAAAGGAGGAAGAGCTCAGAAAGTGAATCCTCTCAGAGGCTCACGAGATGCCGTATTCCCTACATCCAGGAGCCAATAAGTTGTATAAGGACCTGAAGAGAAGTTTTTGGTGGCCTAGAATGAAGAATGACGTAGCAGAATTCATCGCCAAATGCCTTACATGTCAGAAAGTTAAGGTTGAACATCAGCGTCCAGTAGGAGAATTACAGAAAATTGAGCTACCCAAGTGGAAATAGGATCAGATTATGATGGATCTCATTGTCGGACTGCTAAGGACATCCAGCGGAACTGATGTAATCTGGGTGATTGTAGACCGATTGACGAAATCAGCCAGATTCCTAGCCATAAAGATCAGCTACTCGATGGAACGACTAGTAGAAATTTATGTGGTTCAGATCGTAAGGTTGCATGTAGTGCCGAAATTGATTATCTCAGATCGTGACAGACGCTTTACCTCCAGATTTTGGCAGAGCGTATAGGTTGCATTAGGATCCAAGTTGAAGTTTAGCATGGCATTCCAGCCTCAGACCGACAGTCAGTCTGAGAGGACCATACAGACACTGGAGGACATGCTGAAAACATGTGTTTTGGACTTCAAGGGATACTAGGATCAAAAGCTACCATTGATCGAGTTCTTGTATAAAAACAGGTACCATTCCTCGATAGGGATGGCACCATACGAGGCACTCTATGGAAGAAAGTGTAGATCCTCGGCTCACTGGCACGAGATCGGAGAGAAACATGTAACTAGCACGAACTTCATCAGGGATACGATAGCAGTCATGAAGCTGATATGGGAAAGGCTAGAAACAGCACACAGTCACCAGAAGAGCAATGTAGACAAACACAGTAGGCCTCTCGAGTTTTAAGTGGGAGACTCGGTCTTTCTCAAGGTGGTACCCATGAAGGGAGTGATGGGCTTTGGAAAGAAAGGGAAGCTCATTCCTAGTTATATAGGACCCTTCGAAATAATCGAGAAAGTCAGGAACGTAGCATACAGATTAACGCTTCCTCCCGAATTAGCTTCAGTGCATAACGTCTTCCACGTATCGATGCTGAAAAAGTACGTGCCAGATAGCTCACATATCCTAAGCCAGGAACCCGTCGATGTGCATGCTGATCTGACTTATGAGGAAAAACCTGTGCAAATTCTGGCTAGAGAGGAGAAAGTACTTAGAAATAAAGTTATACCGCTTGTAAAGGTGTTGTGGTGAAATCATAATATAGAAGAAGCCACTTGGGAATGGGAAAAAGACTTGAGGAGAGACTTCCTAGACTTGTTCTAATTTTCGAGGATGAATATTTTGTAAGGGGGGTAGGTTGTGATGACTACCCTATACATGTAAACCTAATTACTATGCAATACGTAATTTTGTTTATAATACAGTGTAAATTGCCAATTAAATGCATTACACGAGTATAAGATTGTTTAATTATTATTCATGCAATGAAAGGGACTACCGACAAGTACAATCGATCTGCCTCGATATACGTAAAAATATGCGTGAGACACATCGTATCCAGAAAACAGCCCAGACAGCCATTTCTTGACATAGAACGGATGAACTAGTCATTGGTATGCTCAGGCAGGTCGTTTGAGCACAATAGTAAAATCTTACTTGATAAATATACCGTACCGAGGAAATAGTCGAGGTGACAATTTTCTTGACATGAAACTGGTGTATTTATAGACAGCAGGCCCAATCGGGTCAATTGGGCACGAAATATGAGGTTTTATCTGAGAGACACGCAGTATCGGGAAAGGAGTCAAGACGATCTATTCTTAGCCTGAAACTGATATATTTAGTTTCAGAACGCCGAAACTGGTCTGTTTAGCACAAAAGATGATTTCTAGGTGGGAATCACACAGATACCAAAAACTGATCCGAACGACCCCGAATGGGCATAAAACTATTAAAAATGGATTCAGCACGCCCAAATTAGTTAGGATAGCCTGTGTCGGACATTTCATGCAAAAAGTTGTATTACGCGCACGCGGTGTCGATATAGTGTAAGACACAATCACAGTGCAGGAGATGAATAGTAAATAGTGACTGAGTGGGCTCATAAGCATTACAACCCAACCAAAATTATCTAGAAATAACTAGAATGAAAATCGAAAGCCATAGGTGCAATTTCAAGTGAAAATTAGAATACTGCTGAGAAAGGATCGAAAATCACATTAGAAAATTGGACTGCGAAGAAATCGACCCAGTTAAATTGTAACCACTCCAAAATCGTGTCCCATTGGATGGAAACTAGATAGTTTGATTAGTTAGAAAACCCCTTAAAGTGAGAATAAACAATGCGAAAATAGGACACTAAAAACCCCATAAACAATAATTTATTTTCAACACCATACATCACCATTTCACATCAATTTGATAAAAAAAATGGCCTTGTTCTTCCCAATGTGTGGGACAATTTTAGGGGGGCTGCACACATAAAATTTTTCTCTTGGTTTAGACAAAATTTTGGGTTAATTTGGCTTAATTTGGTAAAGCTAATTGTGCTTAGGTTTGCCTATAAATAGGTGTCACCTCCCTTACCCTTTATTTCTTTTCTTTTAGCTCCCAAAAGCCAGGTATTCTCCCTTCTCCTTGCAGCCAAAATCTACCACTTTCTCCTTAGCCAAACACTAAAATTTTCACATAAAACTCTTACACAAGTCTTGCTTACAAGGGTGCTTAGGAGTACACATCTTGAAGCTCATTTCGATAAGGTCCTAGAACCAAGTTTCATTATGGTTTAGTGTTATGTTTGGTTTGATATTACAAGCAAAATTTTTGTGTCCTCTCCCAGCTCACGTTGACCCCTCAACCCTTGGATCCCATGGCCTTTTAGTCACTTAAGCCTAGCTCAGATTTGTGCTTGAACCGAAGCACATAAGGTATAAACCGAAAACCTTACCTCTTTGTTGTTAGTTGTTCCTAAGTTTTCGATCAAGAAGTTTATGTATATTTGTTTATGCAAATGGGTTGTAATAAGTTTATTTTGAGTCCTTAGCCTTCCATTTTCAAGTTTGTGGTTGTGTGGTTATGTTTACAAGTTTTACGAATGGTTTGTGGATGAATGATGCATGGACGTATTAGGGAAAAAACTAGAAACAAATCTGTCCAATTTTAGGGCCACGGATTTGGCTATTTTAGGACACATTATGGTCTGTTTTTGAGAAAACATAAAACACAAAACTTTAAGATAATTTTGTTCGAGCATTTTTACGTCAAATGGAGCTCGGCCAAAAATGGCTCTAAGATAGGGTTTTAAACTGTTTTTCAACAGGAGGTCAAAACTGGAACCAAAATCCTGATTCCAGGAACAGCCTCAGATTTTCATTAGAACGACCCATTTAGAGTCCAAAGCGGACTTCGGTCAAAACATGAAAGTTTTAGATCTTGACAAAATCTTAAAACTAGCTTATGTGGATTTCAAAAATTTGGCCGTTTCGGGCCCCAAACAGACCTGTTTTAAAAGTGTGCAAAAACCAGGGATTTTTGTAAAACATTGGCTATGGGTTTTTATGATTTCGGACCCCTTAGATGGCAAACCAATCTCCGAGATGTTCACAGAAGTTGTTCATCTTGTCGAGGACAAAAATTTTCATGTTTACCAATTTCACAAATAAAATTTTTTCGGATAAGTTTTATATGGTTTTCCGAAAATGGGTTCAAAACCCCCCTTAACAAATAAACACCAAAATGTGTTCTCCATTTAAAAAATGAAAAACGATTTTCATAAAAACGCCCCCACCTTCCAATGGGGTGCTAAGGGGTCGATTTTAAAGAATTATATTACTCTAAAACTTTACAAAATTCTTAGAATGTTTTTCGTAAAACTGGTGAAGTAGCCTGGTTGGCTACCAAGCAAAACTATAAGGTAACTGGATAGATGACTAGCCCAAGGGGTGATTGTGACAGACCGGAAAATTCCTACTGTGTTACCCAGGATTAAACTAGGTTTTTCTAAGAATTTTTATGAATAAAATGAAAAAGATACTATGTTTATAAATAAAAGATAAAAGTATTAATGATAATAAATAAATATTTTAGAGGAATTGAAATCTCCAAAAAAAGTTAAAGAAAAAAGTTCATAACCGAGAAAGTGATTTCAGACCAAAACGCTCAGAATAGAGTGGTTTCGGTATCCGAAAAAGATAGATATAAAAAATGGCAAGTCAAAGTAAATATAAGATAAGATAAGTGTTTTAGTTTTTTTAAGAGTTTCGAGATTTAATTAGATCGAACCGATCGCACAAGAGGCGTCAGAAACCTGCCTACGCGATTTCGGTGAAAGTTCCGAGCAGTTTGACTTTTGATCAAACTTTGACTCCAGATTAATTTAATGAGGACAAAGTAGATGATGTCACAATTGATTTATTTCTTTTAAAGAAATGTGGTAGTTAGATTCAATGACTATGGTTTCAAGTAATTTTTATCAGGAAATATGCAGTATTAAGAAATTTGTCAAGATGACATTTTCTTGACATAAAACTGATATATTTGGAATTAGCACGCTCAAATTAGTCAATTGAGCATAAAAAGTAATTTTGATCAGGATACATGCAGTATCGAGAAATTGGTCAAGATGACCTTTTCTTGAAATAAAACTGATATATTTGGATTCAGAATGCTCAAATTAGTCATTTGAGCACAAAAAGTAATTTTTGACCGAGAAATATGCAGTACCGGAAAATTGGTCGAGATGGCCTCGAATGAAGTGGAAACTGATAAATTTGGATTTAGCACGTCCAAATTAGTCAGTATAGTCTATCAGTATACTCAAATTAGTTAATTGAGCATAAAGGTCATTTTTGGCCAGGAATTCGCAGTACCAAAAACCGGTGAAGATGACCTCAGATGAAAATAAAACTGATATATTTGGATTCAGCATGCCCAAATTAGTCAAGATAGCCCATGTTGAAAATTTAGGCAAAAAAGTATATAAAGGGCAAAAAATCAGAAATTCGTAAAAAAGCCCTCATAATTTTCACATTCCCTCACTTTCTCCCCCACACCGTCGGTGAACAGTAACCGACCATCGAAAACGGTGTCCGTTTTCGACACCATCGGTCTCGTTGGAAAGCTCTCGCCGAGCTGAGTCCAACGGTATGCCGACGTGATGGAGCAGACGCCGGAGGAAGCCGCTCGCGCCGCCTGAAGGTCACAGCGGCCGGAAATTTCGATCGCCGGTATCTCCGCCGTCTGACCTCCGATCAAGGTGATTCCAGTCCCAAAAGTTTCGTGGTGAAGAGGAGAACAAAACCCATAGCTCATTTCACCTTAACAGCCGTCGGATCACGCCGCCCGAAGCTTCACCATCATCGTCGTGAAACTCGCCATTTCTGACAGAGTTGAGCTCCACCACCAGTACCAAAATGCTCAGAATTTTATGGGGAACAAAAGCCCTAAACTAATTTCAAGAAAAAAAGTCAGGAAAACGGTGATTCAAGCACGCCACTGCCGTCGCACTTTCTGGGGTTAATTTCTGACAATAGGAGCTTCAATTGGTGAAATTGACACCACCAATGAGTTCTTCACGTTGAGATCTATGAGATGATGATCGCCTTTCTCCACGCCGCCACCGGTCAACGCCGGTCAATGCTGACCAGTGACCAAAAATTGAAGAATGGCCTGTTGGCCTATTTTCGACGTTTCGGACACATCCGCGGAGTCAGAAGTGCAAGACGGAATCTCAAAAGCAAAGAACAGAGAATTAAAGTTTGTGTACGCGAGACCGAATGGTCCGTTTGATCATTGATGGGATGATTTCGGTAGTGATTTTGGTCCTTCATTCCTTATTTATTATTTTGGAATGATTATGTATTAATTATGTACATTTACGTGTGAAATTGTAAGAAAAATGGACTATGTGTATGAAAAATAGTCAAATAAGAAAAAGTGTAAAATGTGAAGATTTTTACGTAAAAGTTGAGTTTTTACGTAAAAATATAGGCCTCTGGTATAGTATATGGTAGAATAGAATTAGGTTAGATCGTTTCAAGGCGTTTCCTAAACGCCGGGATCCCAAAAATTAAGCAGAGATGCTGCCGAAATTTCAAAAACGGCACAAAGGGGTAATTTAGGAACCGAAGAGTAAAAATGTGGTCGGGATGGAAACCCGAGCCCTCTTGGTGACCTAGGCCAGAAAAATAAAGGATTAACGACCGAGGGTTGGAATAGTGCCACCCGAGGGTTGGTGAATAGTGATCAGAGCATTTCGGTAATTAATGCCAAAAAAGCTCGTAAAGGCTTAAGAAAAATGATTTTATAATTTTTGGGTTTAGAAAATCCAGTTTAAGCATAAAAAGGAAAATGTTACGGCCCAAACACTTGTTAAGGGCAAAACGGTCATTTTAACCAAAAATTTCAGGAATGATAGAAAAAGGCCCTAATGGATTTAAAATGGATTAATCAAGATTCTAAGCGCCAAAACTAAGTTGTAAATCAAAGAAAAGTAAAGTTATGATGAAAAATCCCACTAGCGGCAAAATGGTAATTTTGACAAAAGTTAGCAGAAAAGTGGAAAATGAGATTTTAGACCCCTAAGTTCAAGATTGGGAAATTAAACGTAGAATTTTTACGTTTTACTAAGTTTTACATAAGAATAAAGATTTAAATAACCGTTATTATTGTTTCGATTGTAGGAGCCTGATCCAGACGCGACAAAGGAACGTCTGTGGATCTAGAAGCAAAGAAAGAGATAAGAGCACGATGATATGCTTTAAAGTCACGATATGTTTATCAGTATGATAGGCCTTTAAGTATGGCCTATGTTTTTAAGTTATGTTTTGCAGATTAAGTGTTGTACTTGTTGTGCATAAAGCTCATCATATGTGTTCATGCTGTAGGTAAGAAACCTACAGGCTAGACTCTGATAGATGATGATGGTGGTAGGGCTAAAGTGAGGGTTGGGTATGGATATCACCATAAGTTCTACTTCCGCATGATGTTAAGTAACCTTTTTTATTTTGAGAACCAAACATATATTAAGTAATGACCAGTTTAGTATTTCCTGAGTATGTATGTATATTTGACTTCAAGTTGTATTAAGACCCTTGTGTATTCGTAAAGTATATTCAAGTCAAACTTTTGATCAAAGTCACATGTGACATATTCTTGGTCAAACTTTTGATCAAAAGTCAAAGCAATGAAATTTCTTGGTAAGCATGCTCTAGGGCTTACTTAGCTTTCTTTGCTGTCGGTTTGATCTAATTCAATTCTAATAGTCCTTAAAACCCAAAAAACATATATCTTTGACTTATCTTAGTTTTGACTTGCCATTTGTTAGTTCTATATTATTCAGGTACTGAAATCACCCAATTTTGAGCGTTTTAACCTAAAATCATTCTTTCACGACTGAACTTCATCCAGTGGTCATTTTTGAAGATTTTGAATATTCCAAAAGGTTTATTTATCATTATTAACATTGTTATTTTTTTAACAAACATAGTGTTCATTTTCATTTTACAAAAAAATTTTAAAAGAAACACTAGCTTGTGTCTAGATCACATTACATAAATTTTCGATCTTTCACAACAAGTTCCTAAACAGAGTTAGATTTCATAAAATCCATCTCATTGTTCATAGCCTGTTTCCAAGATTTAGAATCAACATCGTTTATAGCTTCGTCGTAAGTAACCGGATCAATACCATGCTCATAAACTTCGACTTGGTATACCTTAACATCATGCATGAAGAAATTAGGTTTTTAGGAAACTATCCCACTACCCTAAACTATTGATCATTTGTAGGTCTTTCACTAGAACTCAAACATGCATCCAAGATCGAAGCTTGTGGAGTAGTTTTATCACTCGATAACCTCTCTAGCACAACTTTACTTCGAGGCTTAAAGTCATTCATGTGACTCTCCTCTAGGAATGTTGCATAGGTTGAAACAATGACCTTTTGTTACTTTAAGTTATAAAACAGACCTCCTTTAGTTCCCTGAGGATACCTTACAAATATGTACAATTCTAATTGCGGTTCCAACTTCTTCGTATCCCCATCCAATACATGTGCCAGGTAGCCCTATATTTTCATATGTCCCAGAGAAGACTTCCTACCTCGCTACAATTCGTATGGAGTCTTGAGAATTGATTTACTTGGAACTTGATTCAGAATATAGTATGCCATTTGTAGTGCAAATCCACAAAAATTGAATAACTCATTATGGACCATACCATATCCAACAAGGTTTTGTTCCTCTTTTCGGCTACACCATTCTATTGTGGAGTACCAAGTATAGTCAATTGGGACAAAATCCCATTCTCTACAAGATGTCCTAGAAATTAATTAGAGAGGTATTCACCACCTCGATTATGTGGCGGCCCGCCCCTTGTAGAGATCATACAATACTATTACAGTTAAGCTTATCGCTAACTGCGATAGATTGTACTCTCGTGGGTCGCCGGCTTATCTCACTCTCTTTAAAAATCGTGTCGTTTTTGGGGAAAATTTTTTTTTTCTTTAAACATCATATGAAATCTTTTCCACTATTTACTTTGTTGATAAGTACAAAGTAATATAAATAATACAGTACTTTTGTAAAATATATATATAATTACAAAAGAACTGTTTCTCCTTTTTTTCCCTTCACTTTAACGCTCAGCGGCAAGACTCTGGCAGTACCATATCCCTCGCCCAGTTATCCCATTTGACACGCGCCATCCCGTACGCCATCCAGTCAAACAAGCTACTGAGCTGGTCGCTTACCTGCAACATTAGCAAAAATGGTGAGCTACAGGCTCAGTAAGTTCAAACATGCAAGAAATAAAATTTCTATGAATAATACTATTCATCATGAATAGTACCATTGACCACTATTCATACGTGAATAGTACTTTGACCACTATTCATACGTGAATAGTAAGTTTGACCACAACACTGTCTCACACTAGTACATCTACCGCGATGTTAGTGCTCTCACTAAACTGTCTTATGCTCAATTATGGCACAGTTTCAGTTTTAGGTCATTATCTTTCATTACGTTCTGGTTTTGAGCTCAAGTTGGCAGTACCATTTAAGTGTGCATGACTGGGAGCGGTACATTAGTGCTGACCTCCACAGCCTTAATCTCATAGCCCCGAAGGCAAAATTTTATATGACTGGGAGCGGTACATCAGTGCTGACCTCCACAGCCTTAGTCTCATAGCCCCGAAGGCAAAAATAGTACCTCCCTGTACGGAAGGCTGGTACACCAGAAAGTGGTTTCATTACCGACTTTTTTTAACATTCTAACCCGGTGACTTCACATTGTCCCGTGGTTAGGAATGGTTCACATTTTAATTTTAGGTGAGTGAGTTTCATTAACCTCGCTCTAGTGCCCGAAGCACAATTAACCATGTGTCCCATTCTTATAGTGCCCGTAGCACATTTCGTCTCTCTCTCTATTCTATCATAGTGCCCGTAGCACATATGTACCTAACTTATAGTTAGTACATTAAGGTTAGCACAATATTGCTATATGTTGCAGACAGGTAAATGTCAGAACTTACCTTATCAGACTGTTCCCTTTCTCTCTCTTGGATCTTGAATCGCCTTCCTTGTAGGCCGATTTTGGGATCCTACAGACAAAACTATGTCTGTTAATTTCTTTCCTATTTATAGCTTTTATTTTTCATTAAAAAGCTTAAATAAAACCTATTTATAACTTTTTAGGTTTTATTTATTATTTTCACCATTTTCCCCCCAACTTTTGTAAAATTACGATTTTGCCCCAATATTTTGGCAAAATTGCAGTTTTGCCCCTGACGGAATTTTATTGATCCAGACTGCATTTTTGGCTCTCAGGAACTTTTCTGATTCTTTTCTAATCATTACCGGGTTCGTTTCTATTTTATTTCCACTTTTTGTTTTCCCGGCCCTCGGGAAGCACTATTCCGACCCTCACGTCGGTTTAGCGATTTTCTATCGTTTCGGAGTCTCAAATGGACGTTTCACTAGTATTTAAAACGTTCATCTAGACATTCCCGACCTAGGTCTCCGAGGCTCGGGTTTTCCGTTCCCGACTCGGACCTTTATTTTATTTCCAAAACGCACCCCCCCTCGGGGTCGGTTTTTCAATCTCACACGCGTTTTTCATTTTTAAGGGGATGGGTTACTATTCACGATCCACCCCTTAAATTTTTCCTTATTCAATTTTTCCGTTAGGGACTCGGGTTTCCGTCCCGGCCCTAACTTTTATTTTAAATTCCCAATTTTACCCCGAATGCCGTTTTCGAAATTTCGGCAGCATTTCGGCGTAAATTTAAGGCTTCCGGCGTTAGGTACGCCTCGAACCATAAGTACCTGCCACGTACTATACCACAAGCCTATTTTATGTAAAACTTTTCCAAACTTTTACATAAAAGCCCACAATTTTCCAATTTCACATTATTACCCACATTACAACATTTTTTTCACACTTTTGTCCATAGTTTGGTTTCGGTTTTCACAACCAAACCGAACCAAACTTCTCAAACTTTTCAACCACTTTTTAGGCTATTAAATGCCATTTTTAACACATTTTCAAGCCCATTTCCTTGTACTTTTCAACCAAATTCTTAGGGTTTTTACACACTTATACCCCACGGCCATTGAATGAAAACATGCCAAAAAAATTTTGTTTCATTCTTTCCATTATAAATTCATCATTTGCATATTGAAATGCATAATTCCAATCAACCAATTACCACATAAAACATGCAAAAATTTTCTTCCAAACCATTAACAACCCCACGGCCACATCATGTATTTCACACAAGAAATTTTTTCCAAGCTTTTCATAATGAAATACAAGCTTTATTCTTCACAAATTTAAACTTAGAAAGCATGTTAACCATTAACCAAAATTTTTTTCTCATTGGTTACTCAAGGTAACCCACATATTTACCTTTAAAAAACCAACCAAAATTTGGTTTTTCTTTACACAATTTGCATGGTTTTCTTCCTTATTTCATCCTTAACAAAACCCAACATCAAATCCATGAAAAACAACCAAAATTTTTCCATCTTCCAATCACTATTCACCCACGGATTTCTTGAGGAAAAACCATGAAAAATTGAGGTGCAAGGGAAGTTACCTTGGTCTAATGCTTCCTTTGTCTTCTAGGAGTGTCTTGACACACTTTTTATGAAGAAATGTTGAAGAGAAAACTTGGTTTCCCTTGGTCCCTCACGTAGACACCATGGAAGAAAGACTTAGAAATTTTTCTTTGGTTTTTTTACGTGAAAATGGACTTCGGCCTTTATGTCCCAAAATGTTGCCGACTTAATGCAACAAACAAGCCAATTAATTTGGCTCTAAACCAATCAAAATTTGACACCTTTCCAAGCCATTACTTTCCATAATTTTCAAAAATTAAAAATGGAAATTTTTGGCCAAATCTTGGCCTTTAGATCAAAAGCTAAATGAATCATGGCCATTCATTCTACCAACCACCATAATTCTTTAATTTATTAATCTTGAATTATGATGTCATAAATACTAAAGTGAAAGTTGACTTTGACTTTCACTATTCACATTAATTCGACTACTTTTTGACCGATGCCGGTTCGAGCCGAAATTTTCCTGAAATCGTCCCGGCGTGTTCCTGAGGTCTCCTGTGTAGTCGGATCAATTTAATCTGCTTCCGTTTGATCAAAATCAATCCCGGAAGTTTACCGTCTTTTATTGCTCCGGTTAGGGTTTTCAATGCCGATTTTAGCACCGTTTCACCCGTTTCAACTCAATGAATTTTTCCAACACTGAATTCTTACTCGTCAGTATTGTTAGAACATTTTCACATATTCTAAACAATATAAACACATTTATTTCACTCTTTAAATAGTACAAATTGTTATATACATACAATTGTACATTTTTCATCCGAGAATTGCCTGAATTTCCCGGTTATCACATTCACCCCTCCTTATAAAATTTTCGTCCTCGAAAATTAGAACAAATGGGGGTATAATTTCTTCATCTCGTCTTCTCGTTCCCACGTAGCTTCTTCAATATTGTGATTTTTCCACAAAATCTTCACTTGTGGGATTACCTTATTCCTCAGTACTTTCTCTTCACGAGCTAGTACTTGAATAGGCTGTTCCTCATATGTCAAATCCTCGTGGATTTGAATAGGCTCACGCTTCAATACATGGGACGGATCTGGTATATATTTTCTCAGCATCGACACATGAAATACATTGTGCACTGCCGACAATTCTGGAGGTAGCGCTAATCTGTAAGCGACCTTTCCAATGCGTTCGATAATTTCATAAGGTCCAATGTATCTTGGACTCAGTTTCCCCTTCTTACCGAAACGCATAATCCCCTTCATAGGCGATACCTTGAGAAACACGAAGTCTCCTTCGTCAAACTCTAAGGATCTCCGCCTTTTGTCCGCATAACTCTTTTGCCGGCTTTGCGCAATTTTCATTTGACGCTGAATTCTAGCAACTGCATCGGAAGTCTCTTTCATGAAATCCGTCTTATGCAACTGCTTTTCTCACAAATCGTACCAGTGTAATGGTGATCTGCACTTCCGTCCATACAAAGCCTCGTAAGGTGCCATGCCTATCGAAGCTTGGTAACTATTATTGTACGAGAATTCAATCAATGGTAACTTCTCGTTCCAATTTGCTGCAAAATCCATAACGCAAGCTCGAAGCATGTCCTCTAACGTCTGAATTGTCCGCTCTGACTGCCCGTCTGTTTGCGGATGAAAAGCCGTACTGAGTCTCAATTCAGTACCCATGGCCTCTTGCACACACTTCCAGAAATTCGAAGTGAATCGTGCATCTCGATCTGATACAATGGATTTCGGTACTCCATGTAGTCTGACGACATGAGTTATGTACAGCTGAGCAAACTTTTCCAGCGAAGAAGTCATCTTGACAGCTATGAACCGTGCCGTCTTGGTCAGTCTGTCCATAATAACCCAAATGGCATCATAACCTTCTCGGGTTTTTGGGAGTCCCACTACAAAATCCATCGTAATGTGTTCCCATTTCCATTCAGGAATCTCCAGTGGTTCCAATCTTCCTGCTAGATGTTTATGTTCCGCTTTAATTTTCTGACAGGTCATGCATCTGCTCACGATTTTCACGATATCGTTCTTCATCCCTTTCCACCAGAACTGTAACTTCAAGTCCTGATACATCTTGCTCGCTCCAGGATGAACCGAATAGGGTGTCTCATGAGCTTCTGACATGATCCGTCTTCTTAGTTCCTCATCAGCTGGAACATTTATCCTTCCTTGATAAAGGATTATTCCATCCTTGGAAATTCCTTCTTGAGCACTTGCCATTGCTAGATCTCGCCTCTGAGCTTCCTTTATTTCCTCAAACAGCGATGATTCCACTTGGAGTGCAGCTAATCTTCCAGATATCAGCTCCAAGTTCAACGAATTTATCTCTTGCTGCAATGGGTTCGGAAGCCTGTTTATTGGTAGCTGGTGCGATATAGTAGACTTTCTACTTAGAGCATCCGCTACACGGTTGGCCTTTCCTGGATGGTAGAGGATTTCACAATCATAATCCTTCACCAGTTCCAACCATCGTCTCTGTCGCATATTGAGCTCTTTTTGCGTGAAGAAATACTTCAAGCTTTGGTGATCAGTGAAAATCTGACATTGAGCTCCATAGAGATAGTGTCGCCAAATTTTAAGTGCGAACACTACTGCAGCAAGTTCAAGGTCATGCGTAGGATAATTCCTTTCATGCTCCTTTAATTGACGGGAAGCATAGGCAATCACCTTGCCGTCTTGCATCAGGACTGCTCCCAATCCTATTTTCGATGCATCACTGTAGATCACAAACTTCTCCCCTTCAGTGGGAAGCGTAAGGATTGGTGCACTTGTCAGTCACCTCTTTAACTCCTGGAAGCTTTCTTCGCATTCCGGGGTCCACTCGTACTTTCTTTCTTTGCGTGTAAGAGCAGTAAGAGGTGCAGCTAATCGCGCGAATCCCTCTACAAATCGTCGATAATAACCAGCCAATCCCAAGAAACTGCGTATTTCCGTCACACTCTTGGGTGCAGGCCACTGGTTAATTGCCTCTACTTTCGTCGGGTCTACAGCAATACCTTCCTGGGATACAACATGTCCGAGGAAATGTACTCTGTCCAGCCAAAATTCACATTTTGAGAATTTGGCATACAGTTGATGCTTCCGTATCGTATTCAGCACTATCCTCAGATGCTTCTTGTGCTCCTCATGACTCTTCGAGTATATAAGAATGTCATCAATGAATACAATGACAAACTTATCCAGATACTCTTTAAAAATTCTGTTCATTAAATCCATGAACGCTGCTGGCGCATTTGTCAATCCGAATGGCATCACAAGGAACTCGTAGTGACCATAACGAGTCCTAAATGCCGTCTTAGGAATATCACTCTCTTTGATTCTCAGCTGGTGATATCCTGACCGTAAGTCGATCTTGGAAAATACCGCTGCGCCTTTTAACTGGTCGAATAGGTCATCAATTCTAGGTAATGGATACCTATTTTTGATCGTAACCTTATTCAACTCCCGGTAATCAATGCACAGTCGGAATGTTCCATCCTTTTTCTTGACGAATAACACAGGTGCACCCCATGGAGAAAAACTCGGCCTGATAAATCCCTTATCCAAAAGCTCCTTTAATTGTACCTACAGCTCCTTCAACTCCACTGGAGCCATGCGGTATGGTGCTTTGGAAATGGGTGCTGTTCCAGGCATCAACTCAATTTCAAACGAGATTTCTTTCTCTGGAGGTATCCCTGGTAACTCTTCTGGAAATACGTCAAGAAACTCATTAACCACAGGAACATCTTCAGGTTGAAGCTTCTGTTCCTCTGCAGTATCCACTACATATGCCAGATATCCCATACAACCACTGGCTATCAGCTTGCTGGCTCTCAGCGAACTGATCATCATCTTCCCGGGTCTTCGAGAAGTATCAACATACTCGAAACTCTCTTCTTCCTCGGGTTGGAAGACTATCTTTCGATTTCGGCAGTCGATCGTAGCTCGGTATTTCCCTAGGAAATCCATGCCTAGAATCACGTCGTAATCCATGATCTCCATTACGATCAACTCAGCATATAGTTCCCTATTTGCCACATATACTGGTACATAAGGTAGCCAGTAATTGGACAACAATACTTCCCCAGAAGGTAAGGCTGTCTTAAATACCCTTCCCATATTATCCTTAGGAAGTCCTATCTTGTCAGCAAATGCATAGGAAACAAATGAATGCGTAGCACCGGAATCGAATAGTACAGAGGCTACATAACTAGCAACAGGAAGCTGACCTGTCACTACGTTTGAGGTTCCTGCCTCTGCGTCTTCCTTGCTGTAGGCCATCACACGAGCATCAGCACGTGACATTCGCTCCTGGCGTTGCGGCCTCACTGGTGACTCTTCCACTCTGGCTTGAAGGGAATGAGCTTGTGGGTGTGTCTGGTGCGGTTGGGAAGTGCCTTGTCCACCCTGCCTATTTGGACAGTTCCTGGCATAATGGCCTTCCTTTCCACATTCGTAGCAAACAAGTGGCCCAAATCTGCATTGCCCAGAATGTCTCTTCCCGCATGTAGGGCAATTTTGCACATTAGACTCTGCATTACCAGCTGTTCTCCGCTGTTGATTTCAATTATTGCCCTGGCGATTCCCAGAAAAATTCCCTTTTCTCTTATTTTGCTGGGATCCTTGACTATTGCCCTGGCTTGGTTTCGCATTCTGACTAGGCTTGCTCGATTGACCAACTTGCGTAGACTTTGCCAAAGCCCTCTCCTTCTTTTTTGCCTCCCAGTGTTTCTCTCTTTCCTCTTTCTGTCGAGCTACATGGAACTCAGCCCTGATGGCCCGACTCACACAATCGGCTACAAAAGTAGGTGGTACTAGTCCAGTGTCTACTAACGCAGCAATTTCCGGCCTGAACATCCCTATCATTTTCTGTATTTTCTCCCTCTCAATAGGGACTACGTAGGGACATAGACGGGATAACTGGTCGAACTTTCGGCAGACTTCGCTTACCGACATGTTCCCTTGTGTCAGCTCTGAGAATTCTTTCTGTTGCTGTCTCAGAGATGCAGGGTCGTAATATTTCTGGTTAAATTCTTCCAGAAATTCCGCCCAACTCATGGTAGACACGTCTCTTCTCATTCGTACGGTGTCCCACCAAAACCGAGCATCTTTTCTCAGCACAAAAGACGCACATGCAACCTTCTCCCGGTCGGTTAGGTTCATGAACTCCATGATCACTTGTAATGACGACAACCAGTCTTCAGCCTCTAAGGGATTTGTAGACCCTTCAAATTCTGGTGGTCTCATGCGCCTGAATCTTTCATAGAGAGGTTCCAAATTCAACACTGGTTGTGGTTCAGGAGCTCTCTCATACACTGCAGCTGGAGGAATAACCGGATCTACCTCAGCTTGTTGTTCTACTTGGGGTACCCTCAGAGCCTTGTCTCTGTTCTAGCTCCTCTACCCGTCGCCTCAGATTCGCATTTTCTTGCATCTGAGCTTCTAAAAAAGCTTGTATCTGATCCAGTCTCTCCATAATATCAGGACGTCACTCCCGTCCCTCTGGTCGATTTCTCAAATCCACCATCTTGGCTATTGTCCTATTATGGCACAATAATTCACCGTTAGCTTTTCCATAACCGCATTCGTAAAATCATATCAATTTACGAAATTTAGGGTAATGTAAAGCCACATCATCGTAACACTTCATCGTACAACATATAATCATTTTGGTATTTCATTCATAGCAAAACATTTATATGTCATACATAGGCATCACCAGTCATATATACATCGACCGTTTATACAAAATGGCCACAAGTCTATACAAAAGAGCTTTTCTCTCTAAGCTACTTATGTACATATACACATCTACTGATCACTCGTTCCCTACATCTGGGACTAGAGGATATTCTTCTGGATCCTCATCGTCATTGGTATCATCTGAGTCGTCACCACCCCTAGGTAATGTTCCCTGTCCTGAGTCATCACCTCGTGGTCTAGACGGTCCGGCCTCATGATCATTCATCATTCTTCTCAGCCCGAATATGCGTGCAAACATCTCATCTTGACCCAGCGTCTCTCGTCGACTCTGCGTCAGATGCTCGATCAGAATCTCTCTCTCGATCGCCCTGATCGTTACCACGAACTCTTGGAGCGTCGGAGGAAACGGCTTGATCACCCTCGGTCTCAGCTCCAAGGATAAGCCTTTCCAAAACAGCTCACAGCAGTTTGCTTCCGTGAGGTTAGGCAACGGACATCTCCTCCGAATGGTCTCCTCAAACCGTGCTGCGTAAGACATCACTGTCTCACCAGACAGCATGACCATCCTCTCGGTCTGGAGAATGTAATCCCTGACCTCATCGAATCCAGGGTACGTAGGTGCATCAGCCTCTCGTCTCTCTGGAGGTGCTGGAGCAGGTGCTGGATCCCTAGGTTGAAACTGATCAGCCAACCGCTGACAGAACTTAGCCCAACTGAATCCCAATAAAATCTCCTGGTCGCAATATTGCCAGAACACTCGAGCGTCTCCCTGAAACATACTGACAGCCAACTGGATCCACATATCTCGATCGATGTCACATATCGCCATAATCCTCTCAATGGCATGGAGCCAGTCCTTAGTCTCCATCGACTGTCGTCCACCGTCAAACATCGGAGGACTGCTGGCCCTAAATGCCTGTACTGCCCGTGCCGACACTCTCACCCCAATATGTTGGCGTCCACCAACAACTGGAATGTCCACTACCACTGGTGGATGAACTATCGGTCGTGGCTGTACTACGTCTACTGGCACTGGTACTGATACCGGCACTGGTACCGGAGGTCTCTCTGGCACCGGGGGTCTGACTACCAGCCTTTGGGAAATGGGCGGCCTCACTATAGGTCTCATCCATACGCGTAATACTTCTCTCGGTCGTGGTAGCGGTGGTCTCACATATGGAGGTCTGGTCATCGTGCTACCTATAAGATAATTATTTTCGCATAAGAAAATAATTAACTGAACTTAAGTAAACTACTTACTTGGATAGCAGTGCAGGATGCGCAAAGTGTCAAATCGGGATATGGTCACACTGCTCTGATATACCAACTGTGACGGCAATTGGTATTCAAAACTTAGCCACTCGAAAACCAGGCTCTGATACCAACTGTGGCGGCCCGCCCCTCGTAGAGATCATACAATACTATTACAGTTGAGCTTATCGCTAAATGCGATAGATTGTACTCTCGTGGGTCGCCGACTTATCCCACTCTCTTTAAAAATCGTGTCGTTTTTGGGGAAAATTTTTTTTTTCTTTAAACATCATATGAAATCTTTTCCACTATTTACTTTGTTGATAAGTACAAAGTAATATAAATAATACAGTACTTTTGTAAAATATATATATAATTACAAAAGAACTGTTTCTCCTTTTTTTCCCTTCACTTTAACGCTCAGCGGCAAGACTCTGGCAGTACCATATCCCTCGCCCAGTTATCCCATTTGACACGCGCCATCCCGTATGCCATCCAGTCAAACAAGCTACTGAGCTGGTCACTTACCTGCAACATTAGCAAAAATGGTGAGCTACAGGCTCAGTAAGTTCAAACATGCAAGAAATAAAATTTCTATGAATAGTACTATTCATCGTGAATAGTATCGTTGACCACATTCATACATGAATAGTATCGTTGACCACTATTCATACATGAATAGTACTTTGACCACTATTCATACGTGAATAGTAAGTTTGACCACAACACTGTCTCACACTAGTACATCTACCGTGATGTTAGTGCTCTCACTAAACTGTCTTATGCTCAATTATGGCACAGTTTCAGTTTTAGGTCATTATCTTTCATTACGTTCTGGTTTTGAGCTCAAGTTGGCAGTACCATTTAAGTGTGCATGACTGGGAGCGGTACATTAGTGCTGACCTCCACAGCCTTAATCTCATAGCCCCGAAGGCAAAATTTTATATGACTGGGAGCGGTACATCAGTGCTGACCTCCACAGCCTTAGTCTCATAGCCCCGAAGGCAAAAATAGTACCTCCCTGTACGGAAGGCTGGTACGTCAGAAAGTGGTTTCATTACCGACTTTTTTTAACATTCTAACCCGGTGACTTCACATTGTCCCGTGGTTAGGAATGGTTCACATTTTAATTTTAGGTGAGTGAGTTTCATTAACCTCGCTCTAGTGCCCGAAGCACAATTAACCATGTGTCCCATTCTTATAGTGCCCGTAGCACATTTCGTCTCTCTCTCTATTCTATCATAGTGCCCGTAGCACATATGTACCTAACTTATAGTTAGTACATTAAGGTTAGCACAATATTGCTATATGTTGCAGACAGGTAAATGTCTGAACTTACCTTATCAGACTGTTCCCTTTCTCTCTCTTGGATCTTGAATCGCCTTCCTTGTAGGCCGATTTTGGGATCCTACAGACAAAACTATGTCTGTTAATTTCTTTCCTATTTATAGCTTTTATTTTTCATTAAAAAGCTTAAATAAAACCTATTTATAACTTTTTAGGTTTTATTTATTATTTTCACCATTTTCCCCTAACTTTTGCAAAATTACGATTTTACCCCAATATTTTGGCAAAATTGCAGTTTTGCCCCTGACGGAATTTTATTGATCCAGACTGCATTTTTGGCTCTCAGGAACTTTTCTGATTCTTTTCTAATCATTACCGGGTTCGTTTCTATTTTATTTCCACTTTTTGTTTTCCCGGCCCTCGGGAAGCACTATTCCGACCCTCACGTCGGTTTAGCGATTTTCTATCGTTTCGGAGTCTCAAATGGACGTTTCACTAGTATTTAAAACGTTCATTTAGAAATTCCCGACCTAGGTCTCCGAGGCTCGGGTTTTCCGTTCCCGACTCGGACCTTTATTTTATTTCCAAAACGCCCCCCCCCCTCGGGGTCGGTTTTTCAATCTCACACGCGTTTTTCATTTTTAAGGGGACGGGTTACTATTCACGACCCACCCCTTAAATTTTTCCTTATTCAATTTTTCCGTTAGGGACTCGGGTTTCCGTCCCGGCCCTAACTTTTATTTCAAATTCCCAATTTTACCCCGAATGCCGTTTTCGAAATTTCGGCAGCATTTCGGCGTAAATTTAAGGCTTCCGGCGTTAGGTACGCCTCGAATCATAAGTACCTGCCACGTACTATACCACAAGCCTATTTTATGTAAAAGTTTTCCAAACTTTTACATAAAAGCCCATAATTTTCCAATTTCACATTATCACCCACATTACAACATTTTTTTCACACTTTTGTCCATAGTTTGGTTTCGGTTTTCACAACCAAACCGAACCAAACTTCTCAAACTTTTCAACCACTTTTTAGGCTATTAAATGCCATTTTTAACACATTTTCAAGCCCATTTCCTTGTACTTTTCAACCAAATTCTTAGGGTTTTTACACACTTATACCCCACGGCCATTGAATGAAAACATGCCAAAAAAATTTTGTTTCATTCTTTCCATTATAAATTCATCATTTGCATATTGAAATGCATAATTCCAATCAACCAATTACCACATAAAACATGCAAAAATTTCCTTCCAAACCATTAACAACCCCACGGCCACATCATGTATTTCACACAAGAAATTTTTTCCAAGCTTTTCATAATGAAATACAAGCTTTATTCTTCACAAATTTAAACTTAGAAAGCATGTTAACCATTAACCAAAATTTTTTTCTCATTGGTTACTCAAGGTAACCCACGGATTTACCTTTAAAAAACCAACCAAAATTTGGTTTTTCTTTACACAATTTGCATGGTTTTCTTCCTTATTTCATCCTTAACAAAACCCAACATCAAATCCATGAAAAACAACCAAAATTTTTCCATCTTCCAATCACTATTCACCCACGGATTTCTTGAGGAAAAACCATGAAAAATTGAGGTGCAAGGGAAGTTACCTTGGTCTAATGCTTCCTTTGTCTTCTAGGAGTGTCTTGACACACTTTTTATGAAGAAATGTTGAAGAGAAAACTTGGTTTCCCTTGGTCCCTCACGTAGACACCATGGAAGAAAGACTTAGAAATTTTTCTTTGGTTTTTTTACGTGAAAATGGACTTCGGCCTTTATGTCCCAAAATGTTGCCGACTTAATGCAACAAACAAGCCAATTAATTTGGCTCTAAACCAATCAAAATTTGACACCTTTCCAAGCCATTACTTTCCATAATTTTCAAAAATTAAAAATGGAAATTTTTGGCCAAATCTTGGCCTTTAGATCAAAAGCTAAATGAATCATGGCCATTCATTCTACCAACCACCATAATTCTTTAATTTATTAATCTTGAATTATGATGTCATAAATACTAAAGTGAAAGTTGACTTTGACTTTCACTATTCACATTAATTCGACTACTTTTTGACCGATGCCGGTTCGAGCCGAAATTTTCCTGAAATCGTCCCGGCGTGTTCCTGAGGTCTCCTGTGCAGTCGGATCAATTTAATCTGCTTCCGTTTGATCAAAATCAATCCCGGAAGTTTACCGTCTTTTATTGCTCCGGTTAGGGTTTTCAATGCCGATTTTAGCACCGTTTCACCCGTTTCAACTCAGTGAATTTTTCCAACACTGAATTCTTACTCGTCAGTATTGTTAGAACATTTTCACATATTCTAAACAATATAAACACATTTATTTCACTCTTTAAATAGTACAAATTGTTATATACATACAATTGTACATTTTTCATCCGAGAATTGCCTGAATTTCCCGGTTATCACAGATTAGATTGAAGTGTTTTTATGGATTTACCTAATTGCTTTTTCATGTCAGCATGATACTCTTTGAACTTATCAAAGGTTTCACTCTTATGGTGCATCAGGTACACATATCCATATCTTAAGTAATCGCCTATAAAGGAGACATAATACTCGAACCTTTCGCATGCAACAATGTTCATGGAGCCATGTACGCCAGTGTGCACAATTTCTAAGAGTTCTTGAGCCCTAGTACCTTTAGCTCCAAAACACCTTTTAGTCATTCTTACCTTCAAGAGATGACTCACATTGAGGAAGACATACCTAATTCAAAGTTTCCAAAGGACCATCTTTCACCAACCTTTGAATTCTATCCTGATTAATATGCCAAAGTCTTAAATGCCAAAGGTACGCCTTGTTAGAGTGAGAAACATTCAACCTTTTAGAATTATCAATTAATTCGGTGTCAAGCAATGAGTACATCTTAGGTTTGACCAAATAAATGTTCCCATCCATCCATCTAGAATATATAAAAGACTTATTTTTGCGAATATCAACTCTTTTATTAAAAGAAACTGAATAATAATCTCTTATTAAACAAGTTACTGATATAAGGTTCCTTTTAAAATTAGGAACATAAAAATAGTTTTTCAATGAAATAAACCTAAATTCATCAAAATAAAGATATATGTCTTCCATTGCCTCAACCACCACCAAGCTACCATCTCTAGTCTGCAATGAGAAGCTCTTATCATGTAGACTTTTCGTTTCTACGAACCCTTGCAAAGAAAAATAAACATGATTAGTGGCGCCTCAATGAACGACCCAAGTGTCTTTCGATTCTTTCACGAAACATGCTTCCGAATAAAGAAGATCCTTACCTTCTTTGCCTTTGGTGACTACCTTCATCAACAATAGAAGCACTTGGACTTTTTAGGTTCCTTAGGCTTCTTGTTCTTCTTCTTTTTCTTCCTGTCTTAGATAAGAGGAATAGACGAAGTAAAAGACCCTTACTTCTTCTTTGGCTTATTCTTGTTCCTTGAGGGTTTAGAAGATTTCACCAAGTTGGCCTCTCCTTTAGCTTAGACCACATCCCCATCATTGATCATCCGCTCATAAGCTTGGAGTTATTTCATGAGCTTGGTAAATCCTAACTCTATTGTCGGCATATTATATGTAGTTTTAAACCCTACAAAATCCTTTGATAAAGTCTTGAACACGTATCAATTTGGGTGTTGTAGTTTAACTCTACACTGTTTTCTATAGCCTCAACAAAGAATTCCATAAATGTGAGCATATGATCTTTAATCAGAATACCTACCTTCTGCTTAGAGTTCATTATACTTGTGATAGTAGACTGTCGAGCTAATTTTTCTTGGCCTCCAAACATGTCCTCCAAGTTGTCCATGATCTCCTTGGCAACTTGATAGGTTTCATGTTGCTTTTGTAAAGTACTTGTCATGCTACCATGGATGTTGCATCGAGCAATCTCATTGGATTCTCTACAATGAGTAACCATATCAGGGACCTCCTCAAGTGGCACATCAGGTCAGGGCCCTAGTGGGCATGGTTCATTCAATACAAACTTATGTCTCTCACAGCCAAGAACTATTAGCAAGTTTGTTTTCCATTCTTCATAATTATCACTGTTTAGTTTGTTTTTAGTGAATATTAAGATAAGGGGTGTCAGCGATATTTTGAACTGAAATAAAATTATACAAGAACATCATTACAAAGCCCAAGCAAATATAAGGAAAGTTTAGCAAGTAAAACATATAAGTATGTTCCTACACGAAACTTGAAATAAGCATGTACTAGTATGTTTGGATGGGATGTTTATTTTTGAAAAATGAAAAATTTTTAGATATAAAAAATAAAAAGTTGCTTGGATTTTTTTGTAAAAGTAAAAAGTTATTTGGATGAGTAAAAAATTTTCTTTTTCTAGAGATAACTCTTTTTCTATTTCCAAAAATGAAAAATTTTAGATGTTCAGGTACAAAAATTTAGGAAGATCTATTTTCTTGAAATGAAAAATTCTCCATTTTCCAAAAATAGAACTCCCAAACAAACATAACAGTAGCATTGCAATAGCAATTCTCAGCACCTATTACCCCAAGCCACCGAGGGGTGGTGATGACACAAATAGTTGGAACATAGGCCCCATCTAATTAATATATATTACCTTAAATCCTTCAAGGTTAAGACATATATTATTAGCTGCTTATTTTGGCCACCAGTTTAGCTAACAGACCTTTCAGAGAAGGTTAGTAGCTAAACAAGTCTTGCGTGTTTAACCATTGTTTATGTAGTTCTATCCACATCCTACTAAGCCACTGAGGGGTGGTCATGAATAGGATTATGCCCAAACACATTTTCCACATAGGAGATCTAACCCGATGTACCGTCAGTGGTAAAAACCTACTGAGGGGTATGGTTAAGGTGGAATTGATGCGAGGCGTTACCATGCTTTCACATGTGGATCAACAATGGAGTCTGTGGTTTTGTTTGAAACCCTCTCCTATTCAATATTTTAAAAACATATAAGTTTTTGAAAAATATTGATGATTAATATAGTTTACGTTGCATTCTTCTATCCTATAAAATATGTTCTCAGATATGCATGCAAATTATTTATCAATACATGTTCATCCATCCCTGACATAACATAGGAAAAATAAATGATGGAAAATTCAAACAACCAAGCCATGTTCTCATCCTTGAAAAAAGAAAAATTAAAGATTACAAAATTCCATCTAAAGCATTCTTTGGGTCTTGAATTTTGCTCCATCTTTGTGTACCCATCTTCATGTAGCTCCTCCATTTATTTCTCATCCTAAAAATTATTCAAATTCAAATTTCCAAAATTCAAATTTTAAACAATTTCAAATTTCATGCATAACAATATGTAATTTCAAAATTCAAATTTACAATTACATCTTTTTATACACAATTTAAAATTAAATCTCAAATTTAAAAAATCGAAAATTTTTGAACCTTGGCCTGTCGAGCCATGGGCGTGAAGGCAACAGCCCCTTATGGGTAGCCCATCCCTTGGTAGGCCTACAGCCCATGGCAGGGGTTACTGTAACCCTGGTCCTTGGGGCTACCGTGGCCGTCCCTGGTTGTAGGCAGAGCCTACAGTCGTGGTGCTATAGCTTTGGGTAGAGGCTACTATAGCCTTTTCTTGCCTGAGGGCAGGGGCAGCAACCCCACCAGGATCGACAGCCATCCTCAAGGGATTGGTTTTCATATTTCGTGCCATATTCCTAATTTACCTGTTAGGATCTCCAAAAAAAATATTGAATTCTAATTAAATTGGGATTTTCCACACAAAAAAATTTTCATTAATTAAATTAAGTTTAGTCTTCAAGCAAAAATAAATTACAACCTTCAATCTTTAATTTCTTCTAAGAATAATTACATAAAATTTCCTATACTGTCTCTGGTGTACAAAAATTCTAATAAATATTCTAAGAGATAAAAAAAATTAAAATCCATGGGAAAATTATGGTAACGATAAACTGCTCTCATGGCTACATGAAAAATCCTAGATACAATTTTTCAAAACTTTATGGACCCATGACTGGCAAAATTGAGTATGCCTATAATAATTCTAAAAATTAAAATAACCACATACATCATGTATAATCCATTATAACAACATAAAAGAATCCCAAAATGCCACTATCAAAATTTCAAATCCATGAATCAAGGAGAAAAACAATTGTTTAATTTATGTATATGATATAATTACGAGTTAGCTTTGATACCACTTATATGAAAAAAAACGTAAGAGTACGTAGTGGAATTTTAAAAAAATTTTCAAAGATCATTAAATGACTCATGTTGTCATATACAATAAATTATCAACAATCATATACCTTCGGAGGAAATCAGAAGGAACGCTAGAGGAAGTGATCGAGGGGCTTCAACTAACTAGCCTTCTTTACAATTCTCTAATTCCCAAACGATGGTGTATGTGGGCACTCGATTCCTTGATTGGTATTCTAGCATGGCTTGTTTCTTTCTAACTACCCAGATCTCTAAGAATTTATTATTGCAAGTGAGATGTGCAATAATAAATTCGCTTATCTGAGGGTTTGTGGTCTAAAGAAAATAAAAGTTTCAAAAACCATATTTATAAATATTGCATTAGGTAAGTTTTGAATTTTGAATTGGATCAAGAAAAGATTTTTCTCTCTCCCTAACCCCCTCTAGGCCGATTCTCCTAAGGGGAAATAACCCTAAAAAATTTGGCCACTTTAGGTTGAGAAGAAATCAAAATTCAAACAAGATTCAAACAATATTTTTCCTCTCCCTTATTCACAAGAAAATCTGAAATTTATTCATGTGGTTTATCCACAATGGCCACAAGGGATTTTGATATTCAAATTTGATTCAAATTTCAAACTCTACAAATTTTGGAATTTTGTCTCTATGGAGAGTTTTCCAGAACTCTAATTCAAATTTAAATAAAATCATGACAACTTTACTGGAAATTCAAATAATTGTGTAATCTCTTATTTAAAACAAAATTCAAATTCAAATTAAAAGAAAATCTTGTCTTCCACCCTTACCCTATTTGGACGCCACTTTGTTCAGTGCCAGGACAAGATTTTGTTTAATTCAAATTTAAATAAGATAATATTTTAAATTTCAAATATTTATTTTAAGACAAGATTTTCAAAATTCAAATTAATCTCATATTTGATTTTCCAACAAAATATAATTAATTTAAATTTTAAATCTTATCTTACGGAATAAATATTAAATATTTATCCCATTTATTGAATAATACAAAATTACAACTTCACCCCTCCAGCTCTTAGACGAAAATGCCTACATCATGTGGGTGGGTAATCTAGATTTTTCTCTTTAATAAATGCAAAACAACAAGCAATAAAGAATTTAGTAAATAGAAAAATCCGGATTACCCTCCCACAAGATGTAAGCATTTTTCTCTATGTGCTGGAGGGGGAAAATCGTAATTTTGTATCATTCAATAAACGGGATA
Organism: Antiaris toxicaria; assembly: GCA_035233585.1. NCBI lineage: Eukaryota > Viridiplantae > Streptophyta > Magnoliopsida > Rosales > Moraceae > Antiaris > Antiaris toxicaria. The sequence goes on along the minus strand of CP141156.1, from coordinate 99,309,499 downwards.
AATATTTAATTAATATTTATTTTGGATAATAAGATTTGAAATTTAAATTAATTATATTTGAATTTAAAATTTAAATATATGATTAATTTGAATTTTGAAAATCTTGTCTTAAAATAAATATTTGAAATTTGAATCCTATTTGAATTTGAATTGAACAAAATCTTGTCCTTGCACATGCAAAGGTGGTGTCCACTTTGGATAAGGGTGAAAGACAAGATTCTCTCTTATTTGAATTTGAATTTTGTTTTGGATTAAAGATTATACAATTATTTGAATTTCAAATAAAGTTACCATGAGTTTATTTGAATTTGAATTGGAGTTATGAAAAATTATCCATGTAGATGAAATTCAAAATTCAAATATTTATCGAGTTTGAAATTTAAATTCAAAATTTGAATCACAAACCTAGGAATGGCTTAATTCCTTTAGGGAGAAAACTCCTAGGAAGAGTCGATTTCCTTGTGGATAAAAGAGAGGAAAATCTTACTTGAATTTTGAATCCCTCCTTGCACAAAAGGCAACTAAATTTTATCGGGATTTATCCCCTTAGAAGAATAATTTTTTATGGATAAGGAAGAGATAAAATTCAAGTTTCAATTCTATTTGAATTTCGAATCCTCATTCCCTTAGTGTGGCTGAATCTAGCCATGATTTTGGCCTAAAGGGGATTTGGTTTTTGGTGTACTAGAGGAGACAAAATTCAAGTTTGAATTTTAAATCTCACTCCCCTAGGGTGGCCGAATTTGTGCTTATTCTTGGCCCATAGGGAAAATCGATTTTTGAGTGAAATTGGGAGAGAAAAATCTTCCCTTGGTCCAATTCAAAATTCAAAAAGTCACCTCATGCAAGATTATAAATAGGAATTCTCCTACTCTAGTTCTCTTTAGACTACAGATTCTCAGGTGAGTAGGCTTATTGTTATACAACTATAGCAATAAGTTAACAAGTTCTTAAGAGATCTGGGTGGTCGGAAGGAGACAAGTTATGCTAGCATGCCGATCAAGGATCCGAGTGCCCACACACTCCGCCATCCTAGAATTAGAGAATAGTTAAGAAGGCTAGTTGGTTGAAGCCCCTCAGTCACTTCCTCCGGCATCCTAGGTGTTTCCTCTAAAGTTATAAAAAGATTGTTGTTGATTTAAAATTTTTTTTGTAATTCTGCTATGCAGTTTTTACTGATTTTTCCTACACTATGATGATTTGTGTAATAATAAGCCTGCTCACTGAGAGTCTATTGTGACACCCCGGGCCCTCGATGGCCTGGACCATCACTAAAAACTTGTTTATTTAAATGATACTTATACTTTCTTGCAATTGATACTACAATTTTAAGGGGTTTTTTTAATATATTGTACATATTTACTATTCACGTACGTATACTTTAACTATTTACTATTTCAAAAAATACTACTTAACGGTTACTATTCAAATTTACTATTTAATAGTTACTATTCATAAATACTATATAACGGTTACTATTCAAAAATACTATTTAACAGTTACTTTTCAAAAATATTATTTAATGGTTACTATTCATAAACACTGTTTAACAGTTACTATTCATAAATACTATATAACGATTACGATTTAAAAATACCATTTAACAATTAGTATTCAAAAATACTGTGTACTGTTCCAAAACATACTGTTCCAAAACATACTGTTACTCAAAAACTATGCGGAAGACAATACTTGTGGTAGTATCCATAACGGCGCCCTTGTAAGAAATAAATCGGTAAAAATGTATCGGAGTAGTGCAGCGGAACAATAAAAATTTTTCGAGATCGTTAAATATCTCATGATGCCATATATAATAAACCAACAACAATTTAAACTCATACCTCAAGGACGCCAATCTGTAAGAGGAGAATGACCAGAGGGCTTCAACCAACTAGCCTTCTCTACTATTCTCCAATTCCTGAATGGCTGAGTGTGTGAGCACTCTGAACCTCGATCGTTATGCTAGCACTGCTAGTCTTCTTCCGACCACCCGATCTCTAAAGAACTTATTATCACGGTAAGTTGTGCAACAATAAGCCTGCTCACCTGAGAGTCTGTGGTCTGAGAGAACTGGAGTGGCATGACCTCTATTTATAGACTTGCATGAGGTGATCCTTTGAATTCGAATTGGATTAGGAAAACATTTTCTCCCTTATCCACTCACAAAATCCGAAATTATCAAGGCCAAATCCCACTAAAAAATTCGGCCATTTTCTCTAGATTTTGTGTTCAAAATTCAAACAGGATATTAACTAAAATTTTATCTCATCATTATCCAACCAAAAATCTGAAAATCTATCTTGAGATCTCCTCCAAATTTTCAGCCACAAATAATAGGGAGATAATCAAAATTCCACTACGATTTTCAAGCTTGAGTTTTATCTCATCCTTATCCAAAATAACCAAAAATCTCCTAGGATAATCCTTCAAAAATTTTGGCCATAATCAGGGAGGAGAGAATCCAAATTCAACTGGGATTGAAACTTAAATTTTTCCCTAAACCTTATCCACAAAAAATCTAAAAATTCCATGAGGATAATCCTCAAAATTTTCGACCAAGTTTGTTAGGATTTGGATTTAAAATTCAAGTAGAATTCAAACGAGGTTTTCCTCTCTATATCCAACTCAAATTCGAATTTCATTCCTTGTGGATTTACCACAAGAAATTCGAATCCTACTTGGACTGTGATTCAAAATTTGAATTTCAAATTTCAAATTTAAATTTCAAATTCAAATTTCAAATTTCAAATTCGAATTTCAAATTTAAATTTCAAATTCAAATTTCAAATTCAAATTTCAAATTTCAAATTTCAAATTTCAAAATCCACAAAATAGTTGTATTTCAAATTCTTGTTCTCATAGATAATTTTCTACAACTCCAATCCAATCTCAAATAAAATCGTGGCAACTTTATTTGGAGTTCGAATAATTATGTACTCTATTATCCAAAACAAAATCTGAGTTCAACCAGAGAGAATCTTGTCCACCATCCTAATCCTATGTCGACACCATCCATGCATAATCAACTAGCCAAGAGCATACACAAATCAATTTGCCAAACGTTAAGGAATTATGTAGAGCTAGTAGAGGGACCAATTGGACATATATAATCGGGATCCCACGAATCCATATGATCATCATTCTTTACCGAACAACTCAATCATATGATCACTAATTTCAGAGTCACACCACTATAAACCTGAAACTAAACTCCCAATTATATACCGTATTACGTAAGCCTGTGACAAGCTATCGTCCACTGACCTTGTCATGTATGCAGAACCCTCATATGATATTCATTATCAGCATTAGGTCAAAGTCCATTTAATCCTACTGATCAGGCTATCTTAAAGTTCCATTATACTACCGAATAAAGAAATTGATTATTCACTATATGTGAATAAGAAGTCATCCACCCAGCAGACGACCCAAGGCCTTGTCCATTTCACATCCAGCATAATGCCTTTAAGAGGATACCCTTAACTCCTTATTAGAGCTATGATTCCAATATCTGTAAACAAACCCTTCATCGTATACAAGTTATGCACCCAACGAACCGGTCTATAAGCTTACTACCTCTGAGACTCTTAGCCATTGGAACATCAAAGTACACAGGCCATATACATGAAGCTGTTCATTCACTCAGGATTTAGGTTACTACACAATGAACGTCAAAAGCAGATCGATCCACTCAAAACGGACTTCGTAGATCAATCACACTTTAGTCCCAGTCTAATATGTCACCTCCAAGCAACATATCTATGTCTCTACTTGGGAGTCTATCCTCCAGAAAGTCAAGACAAACCGTCCCCACCATGGCTTTAGACAACATAATAGTCTTAACATGAGTTAGATGCTCGGTCTAACCCCATAGACTACAGACCTTAGTTTAGACCGCTTACTTTAGAACATTGTCTTCTCGCATACAAAAGTCCATTGCATGCACCGTTATAACAGTTTTAACACAAGTAGTCAGGGAGCCATATTTGCTTACATTTACTTTAACATGTAAATAAAATGAGGACACACAGCAACGTAATAAATAACCTCTATATATAATTTTATTATCCAATTCAAAATAAATACATCAAAATGTCTCTAATGCTTAGGGCATTTCCTAACAGCCCTCACATCCGCCTCCGTCGCCGTCATCACCCATTAGGGTTTACACCATAAGACGCTTACCTACAACATGAACAAACTCTATGAGCTTTACGCTTAGTAAATACAACATGTTTATCGCAAAACATATTTAAAACATTGTACATACTTGAAAATCATATGAGCATGTCATATAGCACTTAACATATCACATACCATATCATCACATAACATGACATTAAATATAAAACTTTACTTACTATACGCATAGCAGATATCATCGTGTACAGAATGCATCTTACTGTAGCTGGAAGCATAATGAACTAATGCATATGTATGATCCGGTTATGTTCATTTATGCTTCAATACTCTTTTTTCTTTCTCTTGTCTATTTAGGGCCCCATGTGTCAGTACCGTGTGTGCGCAGACCAACGGTAACGTCCGAGGTCACTACAAAGCCAGAGAGCCATCAATGGATGCTCAACTTTCTGCTTTAAATTACTTTAACTTAAAAACCTCTTCAACTGAAAAGGCCAGTATGACACGCCTATTGAATTCCGTCTTCTTTATCTATTCTAGCCATATGCTTCTCTAAGCTGTCCCAAATCCTACGTGGTAGGGACATATGGCATCTAACTTATTCTTTCATCAATCTACTTGATCGAGAAACTATATGTTAGGAAATGCCCTAAGTATTAGAAACATTTAGATGTATTCATTTTGAACTAGATAATAAAATTATATATAGAGGTTATTCATTACATTGCTATCTGTCCTCGTTTTATTTACATGTTAAAGTAAATGTAAGCAAATATGGCTTACTGACTGCTTGTGTTTAAACTGTTAGAACGTTGCATGCAATGGACTTTTGTATGCGAGAAGATAATGTTCTAAAGTTAGTAGTCTAAACTATGGTCTGTAGTCTATGGGGTTAGACCGAGCATCTAACTCATGTTAAGACTATTATGTTGTCTAAAGCCTTGGAGGGGACAGTTTGTCTTGACTGTCTGGAGCATAGACTCCCAAGTAGAGACATAGATATGTTGCTTGGCGGTGGCATATTAGACCGGGACTAAAGCGTGATTGATCTACGTAGTCCACTATGAGTGGATCAATCTGCTTTTGACGTTCATTGTGCAATAACCTTAATCCTGAGTAAATGAACTACTTCATGTATATGACTTGTGTACTTTGATGTTCCAATGGCTAAAGCATCTCAGAGGTAGTAAGCTTATAGATCGGTTCGTTGGGTGCATGACTTGTATACGATGAAGGGTTTGTTTGCAGATATCGGAATCATAGCTCTAAGGAGTTAAAGGTATCCTCTTAAAGGCATTATACTGAATGTGAAAATGGACAAGGCCTTGGGTCGTCTGCTGGGCGGATGACTTCTTATTCACACATGGTGAATAATCATTTTCTTAATTCGGTAGTATAATGGAACTTTAAGATAGCCTGATCAGTAGGATTAAACGGACTTTGACCTAAGGCTGATCATGGATATCATAGGATGGTTTTGCATATATGACAAGGTCATTGGATAGTAGCTCGTCACAAGCTTACGTAATATGGTATATAATTGGGAGTTCAGTTTCAGGTTTATAGTGGTTTGACTCTGAAATTAGTGATCATATGATTGAGTTGTTCGGTACAGAATGATGATCATATGGAATCATGGGAGCCCGATTATATATGTCCAATCAGTCCCTCTACTAGCTCCACATAATTCCTTAATGTTTGGCAAATTGATTTGTGTATGCTATTGGCTAGTTTATTATACATGGATGGTGATGACACAGGATTAGGATGGTAGACAAGATTCTCTCCGGTTGGATTCAGATTTTGTTTTGGATAATAGAGTACACAATTATTCGAACTCCAAATAAAGTTGTCATGATTTTATTTGAGATTGGATTGGAGTTGTAGAAAATTATCCATGAGAACAAGAATTTGAAACACAACCGTTTTTGTGGATTTTGAAATTTGAATTTTGAAATTTGAATTTTGAATTTTGAATTTGAAATTTGAATTTGAAATTTGAATTTGAAATTCGAATTTGAAATTTGAATTTGAAATTTAAATTTGAAATTTGAAATTTGAAATTTGAAATTTGAATTTGAAATTTGAAATTCAAATTTTGAATCACAGTCCAAGTGGGATTCGAATTTGTTGTGGAAAATCCACAAGGTTTGAAATTCGAATTTGAGTTGGATTTGGAGAGGATAATCTTGTTAGAATCCTACTTGAATTTTGAATCCAAATCCTAACAAATTATGGACGAAATTTTGAGGATAATCCTCAATGGAATTTCGGTTTTTGTGGATAAGGTTCAAGGGAAAAATTCAAGTTTCAATCCTAGTTGAATTTGGATTCTCTCCTTCCCTGAAATGTGGCCGAAATTATGGAGGAAATCTCCTAGGAAAATTCGGTTATTTTGGATAAGGTTGAGATAAGATTCAAGCTTGAAAATCCTAGTGGAATTTTGATTCTCCCTTATCCTAAATGTGGCCGAATTTTTGGAGGAAAAATCTCCTAGAAAATTTCGGATTTTTTGGTTGAAAAAGGGAGATAAAATTCTAGTTAAAATCTTGTTTAGATTTGGATTGGTTTTATCCTTAAAAAACTGAATTTTATTGTTGGGATTTTCCCATGAAAAATTCGGATTTTATGGTTATGGATAAGGGAGAATATCTTTTCCTAGTCCAATTCAAATTCAGAGAATCACCTCATGCAAGTCTATAAATAGAGGTCCTACCACTCCAGTTCTCTCAGACCACAGACTTTCAGGTGAGCGGGCTTATTGTTGCACAGCACATCGTGACAATAAAGTTCTTTAGAGATCTGGGTGGTCGGAAGAAGACTAGCAGTGCTAGCATACCGATCGAGGTTCAGAGTGCCCACACACTCAGCCATTCGGGAATTGGAGAATAGTAGAGAAGGCTAGTTGGTTGAAGCCTCCGGTCATTCTCCTCCTGCAAGATTGGCGTCCTTGAGGTACGAGTTTTAATTGTTGTTGGTTTATTGTATATAGCATCATGAGATATTTAACGATCTGAAAAATTTTTTCCGCTGCACCACTCTGATACATTTTTACCGATTTATTTTCCTACACTATATGCTCTTAAATATGCTGTGCATCAACATGTGCATGGCATACATACTTAACATATTATAAAAACATCATTTTAAATACATTTTGTTCATGTTGTAGGCGGAGTTGTACTTATCTAGATTGCAAGCAATTGCGTACTCGCACCTTTACTAAATTATAGGTAACTACCTGTCATAATAACGCATCCTATCAGCATCGTCGCTAAGTCACTAATACTGTTAGTGACTATTACTTGTGTTTTTATATGGTACCGAGGCCCATCGGTATCCTATTGTCCTACTTTGGATATTTGGCATCTACTTCTATCGTTGTTTGATTAATTGTCTTCTTGACAGATTAATCATTGTTTCTCATAGTGTCATTCGAAACATGGTCCTTGATTGGTTGCCGACTAGTCAACTGACCGATTACCTCGCGTGTCATTAACTTGATAATCTACTGGGTTACTAAAGCTTATTTGGTGTGGTAGCCTACCAGGCTGCCCATACTATTTTGGTTATGTTTGAAAATCATTTTGGTTGACTTGTAAAATTCTTTGGAAAAATTATATGTTTAGAACCGGTCTCCTTATCACCCCATTGGAAGGTAGGGGACGTTTTTTTATGAAAACCATGTTTATATTTTAAAGTGTTAAAACACATTTTTGGTGTAATATTTAAAGGTGGTTTTTGCACCATTTTTGAAAAATGTTTTGAAATTTAATCGAAACAACTTTGTTTGCAACTTTGGCAAACATGAAACTTCTCATCCTCGATGAGATGAACAAATCTTGTGTTCACCTCGGAGCTCAAATATAACTCTAACCAGCCCTAATCTTACTAACCCGTGGCTAGAGTGCCCAGTTTTTGCAAAAATTTACAGTTTTACATCACTTTGAAAATGGCTCTGTTTGAGGCCCGAAACAACCAAATTTTTAAAACATGCATCAGTTGTCTTAAAGGTTTCGAAATGTTCTACAACTTTCATGTTGAGCCCGAAGTCTAGTTCAGAATCTAAGGGGTTCGTTTTTAGCAAAACCCATACCCATGTCTGGGCTCAGATTTTCAGTCCTAGTTTTGGGCACCGAATGAAAACCACTTGAAAAACTTATCGTAGTTTCATTTTTGCCAAAGGCTATTGCCGCAAAAATGACCGTAACAAAATTTTTTTAAAACACTATGTTTTACCAAATCCCAAATACGGACCCTAAGGGGGTCAAAATAGCCAAAATCTGTGGCCTTTCCTTGAGGACAGATTATGTCCAATCACCAAAAATGTTCATGCTCTCATTTGCACACAATCATTCGTAAAAATAATATAAACACAACCACAACCACATAAACTTAAAAATGAAAAACTAAGGGCTCAAAATAAACTTATTACAAACCATTTGCATAAACAAATACACATAAATGGCCTTGATCAAACTTAAAAATATCTAATCGTAAGATAGGGTTTTCAGTTTTTACCTCTTGTGCTATGGTCTAAGCACAAATCCAAACTAGGGGCTTAAGGAACCAAAAATGACTATGTAGAAATCAAGAGGATAGGGATTGGTTTTGTTCTAGCAAAACACCAAAATAATTTTTCTTAAGATCAAACCAAAATAATAACTAAAACTATGACACCCCCGACCTCAGCCACATGACACCACCCCAATCTGACTCCGTCATCGACTGAGACAGCCTGTGCACCTCGTCGGGTCGTCATTTTAAAACACTTTCTTACTTTGAATCTCTCATTTTCAGGGCCCAAAATTTTCGCCCATATTTTTTTTCCTTTTCAAAATACTTTTCTTGCATAAAGCATTATATGAAAGCCATATAGAATATAAAATTAGTTGTCTTTTGTACAATATAACATAATTTACAAAGATACTATTTGTAAACTTTATTTTAAAAATACATTCTCTTCAATTCACTATCTTTTTTCGCTCAGTAGAAAACTTATGGCAGGACCAAATCCACAGTGGATTCCCTATCCCATTGACACACGCGTATCCTACCGCCATCCAAGTAATCTACTGGACAAGTTCTTACCTGCAACGTGAACAAACTGGTGAGCTAACAGGCTCCGTAAGTTGAAACATATAAACTATGAATCACATAGATTCAAAAATATCAAAAATCCAATTTTCTATGAATAATACTATTCATCCATGAATAGTACTATTCACCATGAATAGTACTTTGACCTTTGACTGGTGAATAGTAACTTTGATCCTAACCGATTCTATTCACGTCACCCTAACTGAGTCTACTACACTTAGTGTTAGTGTTGGTTGTGCTCAATTATACTTAGTTATGGCTTTCATAAATTTTATCCATTATCCTTGCTTATATTCTGATTTTGGGTTCTTTTAGCCTTGTACCGATATCATATGTGCATTGACTGGGAGGGCTTTGGGAGCGACCCTAAAGCTCTTTCCTCTCCAGTCCTATCATCGCCCATAGCGGTCATTATATCCCCGAAGGACCTGTAACCTCCACCACTCTTGTTGGAGGGTTGGTAAGGCAAAAGTGGTTTCTTTACCAACTTCCAATTACAGTTCTAACCAAGTGACATTAATCCTCACCTCAAGGTTAGGAACCTCTGTTGCCCGTAGGTCTTACTCATTTTCTCTTTAAGGGTATGTCTTAATTTTAGTCACACTCTTCTCATATTGTACCCATAGTACACTTATCAATTTATCAGTTCATTAGGTGTGTTAGTCTTGCTACACCCTATTGCTCGTAGGACTTACATCTAATGTACCACTAGTACAAAATCAAATATCACAATATTTCATATTACAGACATGAAAATGCTTGAACTTACCACCACTGCGACAGTGTCCACTTCCAGAAATCTTCTGCAGTTTTTCCTCTAGTTTGGGTCCCTACAGACAAAGCATTGTCTGTTAATACCCATCATTAATTATCACCTTGGATGTATTCATTTTGTGATAAATTTTACAACACAATTCAATTCTTTATGTGGTACACGGCTTGCAACACGCCCGTGTTCAAGCTCGTGTACCTCTCGGGTTTTTACTACAAGGTCGTGTTCCATAATACACGCCTGTGTATTTTATAATTTTTAGATTTGAACCTTAAAATCTTTATTATGGCCTCTAGAATCTTATTTTAAACATTCTAGATCATTTACGGTCCTTTCCAAGCCTTTCAGAAATTTTTGGTCAAAATGACCATTTTGCCCCTGACGGGTCTCGGGACCGTAGTAATTCCGTTCTATCATTTTTTTGGGATTTTCTAAGACCAAATATCATAAAATAATATTTCTTAGGCTATTTGTTGTAAAATCAACAACTATTCATCACCTGATCCTCGGGTACTATTTATCCAACACCTAGGGTCGTTTCTCGTTTTTCTAGCGTTTCAGAGTCTCAAATGGGTATTTCACTACTCCTAAAAAGATTCTCATCCCATTCCCAAGCCTCGATTCCCAAGGGGCTCGGGTTTTCTATCCCGTTCATAACTTTTCCCGCTCGTTTCCTAAAATACCCCTAACGTGAATTCTTTTCTCGTTCTTGGCATTTTAGACACTAAAGGGTCATTGCACTATTCCTTTTTGGGTTCAATTTTCATTATCAACCCTAACCCACTGAGGGGCTTTGGTTTCCTTTCTGAGCCTAATATTTTTACCCCTCATTTCCCGAAATGCCCTTATGCAGTTTTAGAAATTTCGACAGCATTTCTGCTTATATTTTTAGGTTTTATAGGCGTTAGGTACGCCTCTGAACCTTTGTACCTGCCACGTACTATACCAGAGGCCTATTTTATATAAAGTTACCAAACTTTATATAAAAATTCTCCATATTAACATCATTCAAATCACAACACAAATCCGTTTATTTTCTTCCATTATTGTCACGGTTTTCACTTGGAAAACAACATCACACATTTTTCATCACAATATTCATTTATCACATATCACTCTTAGGTTTTCTAATGCACATTTCAACATTAAAACCCTAAGAAATTTCATTCCAATCTAGCCCTTTTTAGCCATAGTTTTCATACTTAAAACCTTAGGAAAATTTTTCTCATTCCTAAAGTTTTTATCACACATTTCCTTCTCATTTTTCATCATAAAATTATCTCATTTCCTTCACCCAAAGCCCACGGATTTTCATGTGAAACATGCATCAATTTTGCTTGTTTCTTACTTCTAATTCATGCTTTGATTAACACATCACCAAACCAACATAATGTTAGGAAATGTCCTAAGCATTAGAGACATTTTATGTATTTTGAAATGGATAATAAAATTATATATAGAGGTTATTCATTACATTACTGTTTGTCTTTATTCTATTTCCATGTTAAAGTAAATGTAAGCAAATATGGCTCATTGACTGCTTGTGTTAAAACTATTAGAATGTTGCATGCAATGGACTTTTGTATGCGAGAAGACAATGTTCTAAAGTAAGCGGTCTAAACTAAGGTCTGTAGTTTATGGGTTTAGACCGAGCATCTAACTCATGTTAAGACTATTATGTTATCTAAAGCCATAGTGGGGACAGCTTGTCTTGACTATCCGGAGCATAGACTCCCAAGTAGAGACATAGATATGTTGCTTGGTGGTGACATATTAGACCGTGACTAAAGCGTGATTGATCTACGTAGTCTGCTATAAGTGGATTAATCTGCTTTTTGACGTTCATTATTTAATAACCTTAATCTTGAGTAAATGAACTACTTCATGTATATGACTTGTGTACTTTGATGTTCCAATGGCTAAAGTGTCTCATAGGTAGTAAGCTTATAGACCAGTTTGTTGGGTGCATGACTTGTATATGATGAAGGATTTGTTTGTAGATATCGGAATCATAGCTCCAAGGAGTTAAAGGTATCCTCTTAAAGGCATTACACTGAATGTGAAAATAGACAAGGCCTTGGGTCGTCTGCTGGGCAGATGACTTCTTATTCACATATGGTGAATAATCATTTTCTTATTCGATAGTATAATGGAACTTTAAGATAGCCTGATCAGTAGGATTAAATAGACTTTGACCTAAGGCTGATCATGGATATCATATGAGGGTTTTGCATATATGACAAGGTCATTGGACAGTACCTTGTCATAGGCTTACGTAATATGGTATATAATTGTGAGTTCAATTTTAGGTTTATAGTGGTATAACTCTGAAATTAGTGATCATATGATTGAGTTGTTCGGTACAGAATGATGATCATATGGATTCACGGGAGCTCGATTATATATGTCCAATTGGTCCCTCTACTAGCTCCATATAATTCCTTAACAGTTGGCTAATTGATTTATGTATGCTTATTGGCTAGTTGATTATGCATGGATGGTGTTGACATAGGATCAAGATGGTGGACAAGATTCTCCAGTTGAATTCATATTTTGTTTTAGATAATAGAGTACACAATTATTCAAACTCCAAATAAAGTTTCCATGATTTTATTTGAGATTAGATTGGAGTTGTAGAAAATTATCCATGAGGGCAAAATTTGAAATACAACTTTTTGTGGATTTTGAAATTTGAATTTTGAAATTTAAAATTTAAATTTGAAATTTGAAATTTGAATTTGAAATTTAAATTTGAAATTCGAATTTGAAATTTAAATTTGAAATTCGAATTTCAAATTTCAAATTTAAATTTCAAATTCGAATTTTGAAATTTGAAATTCAAATTTTGAATCATAGTCCAAGTGGAGTTCGAATTCTTTGTAGATAATTCCACAAGGTTAGAATTCGAATTTGAGTTGGATTATGGTGAGGAAAATCTTGTTTGAATCCAACTTGAATTTTGAATCCCAATCCTAACTAACTTGCACGAAAATATTGAGGAATATCCTCATAGATTTTTCGATTTTTGTATGGATAAGATTCAGAGAAAAAGTCAAGTTTTATTCCCATTTGAATTTGGATTCTATCCTCCCTAAAAGTGGCCAAAATTTTTGAGGAAGATCTCATGCAGATTTTCAGTTTTTTATGGATAAGGATGAGATAAAATTCAAGCTTGAAAATCCTAGTTGAATTTTGATTCTCTCCCTACTTTTTGTGGCCGAAAATTTTTAAGGAAATCTTAAACGGGATTTTCGGTTTTTATTAGTTAATGGTGAGATAAAATTCAAGTTAAAATCTTGTTTGAATTTTGAATGCAAAATCCTAGAAGGTGGCCGAATTTTTTAGTTAGATTTTTGGCTTGAAAAATTCAGATTTTGTGTTGTGGATAAGGGAGAAAATCTTCTACTAATCCAATTCTAATTCAGAGGATCACCTCATGCAAGTCTATAAATAGAGGTCCTGCCACTCCAGTTCTCTCAGACCACAGACTCTCAGGTGAGCAGGCTTATTGTTGCACAACTCACCATGGCAATAAGTTCTTTAGAGATCTGGGTAGTTGGAAGAAGGCTAGCAGTGCTAGCATACCGGTCAAGGAACCGAGTGCCCACACACTCTGCCATCCAGGAATTGGAGAATAGTAGAGAAAGCTAGTTGGTTGAAGCCCTCTAGTCATTCTCCTCCTGCAGTATTGGTGTCCTCTTGAGGTATGAGTTTTATTGTTGTTGGTTTATTGTATATGGTATCACGAGATATTTAACGATCTTAAAAATTTTTTATTGTTCCACTGCGCCACTCTAATATGTTTTTATAGATTTATTTCCAACAATTGGTATCAGAGCCATCTCGTGACTATGCCATGTACATAAATTAGACAATTAGTTAGTCTTTTTATTTATGTATGGATTTGATATTTAGAGAGTAGCATTCTAGGATTCCTTTATGTTGTTATCATGTATTATGTATGTAGTATGTGGTTATTTTAATTTTTTAAATTATTTTAAGCATGCTTGATTTATACCGGTTATGGTTCCCTAGAATTTAGAAAATTGTATCTAGGAATTTTTTATGTAACCATGGGAGTGGTTTATTATCACCGTAATTTTCCTATGGATTTTAATTTTTTTTTTTGTCTCTTAGAATTATTATGATTAGAATTTTTGTACACCAGAAACGGGTTAGAAAATTTTATGTAATTATTCTTGGAGGAGATTGAAGTTTGAAGACCGTAATTTATTTTTCCCAAAAGCTAAATTTAATTTAAAGGTTGAAATTTTGATTGTGTGGAAAATTTCAATTTAATTCAGATTCAAATTAATTTTTGGAGGTCCCAATGGGTAAATTGGAATATGACACGGAAATCGAGGATCGACCCCTCGGGATGGACCACCAGCCGTGGTGGGGCTACAGCCCCTGCCCTCGGTCAGGATGGGGCTGTGGCAGCCCCTGCCCACAGCCGCACCACCCACGGCCGCAGGCTCTGCCTGTGGCCAAGGGCTGGCTGTAGCTCATGGCTGCATGCGACGCCTGCAGCCTGGCGGCTGCTGCACCTAGCCTAGGCGTGCAGCCTGTGGTTGCAGGCTTAGCCTGCAGCCCGGCATGGCTGCACATGGCCTGCAGCCGTGGGTTGCCAGCCCCTCGGGGCTGGGGGCTGCCCATGGTTGCTGCCGGCCTCTAGGGCCGTGGGGTCGACGGTTCGAAAATCGAAAAATTTTGTTTTTTAAATATGAGATTTAATTTTTAAATCATGTTTAAAAATATTTAATTGAAAATTTAAAATTTTTGAAATTACATATTATTACACTTGATATTTAAAATTGTTTAAAATTTGAATTTGAAATTTAAATTTGAAATTCGAATTTGGAATTCGAATTTGAAATTTAAAGTTTTGGGATTTAAATTTTAAATGATTTTTGGGATGAGAAATAAATGGAGAGGCTGCATAAAGATGGATTCAAGAAGACGGAACAAAATTGAAGACCCAAAGAACGCTTTGGATGGAATTTTGTAATCTTTTTTTTCTTTGTTCTAGGATGGAACCACGGCTTGGTTATTATTCTGTCAATTATTTTTTCTGTGATTAGTCATGGATGTATAAATATGTATTGATGGATGTTTTATATGCATATTTGATTACATGTCATATAGGATAGGTGAGTGCCGCTCATACTATATTGATCATACATATTTGTCAAAACTTGCATGTTTTTCAAAATATTGAGTGGGAGAAGGTTTCAAACAAAACCCACGGCCTCCCTTGTTGATCCATATGTGAAAGCATGGTAACGCCTCACGTCAGTGCTACCCTGGCCACACCCCTCGGTAGGTGTTTACTACCACTGGTATACTAGGTTGGATCTCCTATGTGGAAAACGTATTCGGGTACGATCCTATTCATGACCACCCCTCGGTGACTTGGTAGGACATGGATTGGGCTACGTAAACAATGGTTATACACTCAAGACTCGTTTAGTTATTAACCTTCCCTAGAAGCTCTGTTAACTAAACTGGTGGCCAAAATAAGCGATTATTAATATATGTCTTAACCTTGAAGGATTTAAGGCAACATATATTAATTGGACGGGGTCCATGTTTTGGCTATTTGTCTCATGACCACCCCTCAGTGGCTTGGGGTAGTAGGTGCTGAGAATTACCGTCGCAATGCTACATGTTTTGTCAAGTTTCATGTAGGAACATACTTGTATGTTTTATTTGCTAAATTATTTGTATATTTGCTTGGGCTTTGTAATGATGTCTAGTATAATTTTATTTCAGTTCAAAATATCACCATCACCCCTCATTTCGATACTTACTGAAAATAAGCCAAATGGTGATAATTATAAAGACCGGAAAAGAAATCTACTAATAGTTCTTAGCTGCGAGAGACACAAGTTCGTGCTAGATGAACCATGCCCACCTGGGCCCAAACCTGACACACCACTTGAGGAGGTCCCGGTTGCCTATACTTGTTGGAGAGAATCCAATGAGATAGCTCGATGCTACATTCTTGCTAGCATGACGAGTGCTTTATAAAAGCAGCATGAGACTTATCAAGTTGCTGGGGAGATCATGGAAAATCTAGAGGACATGTTCGGAGGCCAAGAAAAATTGGCTCAACAGTCTGCTATTACCTGCATTATGAACTCTAAGCAAAAGGCAGGTACTCCGGTGAAGGACCATATGATCATTCTAATATCATGACGAGTGCTTTATAAAAGCAGCATGAGACTTATCAAGTTGCTGGGGAGATCATGGAAAATCTAGAGGACATGTTCGGAGGCCAAGAAAAATTGGCTCAACAGTCTGCTATTACCAGCATTATGAACTCTAAGCAAATGGCAGGTACTCCGGTGAAGGACCATATGATCATTCTAATGGGATTCTTTGTTGAGGCTATCGAGAATGGTGCTAAACTGTACTACAACACCCAGATCAAGATGGTGTTCAAAACTCTATCAAAAGATTTTGTGGGGTTTAAGGCCGTATATAATCTAGTGACAAGGGAGTTAGGACTAACCGAGCTTATGAAGCAACTCCAAGCTTATGAGCGGATAATCAAGGATGGGGATGCGGTCTAACCAAAAGGAGAGGCCAATTTGGCAGAATCTTCCAAACCCTCACGGAAGAGGAAGAGGCCAAATCAGAAGCAAGCAGCTTCTAGTTCTTCTAATCCTCCTGTCTTGAATGTGAGGAAGAAGAACAAGAACAAGAAGCCTAGGGACCCTAAAAAGTCCAAGTGCTTCCACTGTGGGAAGGTAGGTCATTTCAAGAAGGCTTGCTGGGAATTCCTAGCCGCCAAGGTCAATGAAGGTAAGGAACTTCACTATTTAGAAGCATGTTTGGTAGAAGAATCGAAAGACACTTAGGTCATTGATTTGGGAGCCACTAATCATGTTTGTGTTTCTATGCAGGGGTTCGTGGAAACGAGAAGTCTACATGATAGAAGCCTCTTGTTGCGGACCGGAGATGGTAGCTTTGTGGTGGCTGAAGCAGTGGGAGACGTTTACCTTTACTTTGATGAATTTAGGTTTATTTTATTAAAAGACTATTTTTATGTTCCTAATTTTAGGAGGAACCTTATATCGGTAGCTTGTTTAATAAAGGATTCTTATTCAGTTTCTTTTAGTAAAAGAGTTGATATTCGCAAAAATAAGTCTTTTATCCGTTTTGGATGGATGGATGGAAACCTATATTTGATCAAACCAAAGATGTACTCACTACTTGACACCAAATTAATAAATAACTCTATAAGGTTGAAAGTTTCTCACTCTAACAAGGCGTATCTTTGGCATTTAAGACTTGGTCATATTAATCAAGAAAGGATTCAAAGGTTGGTGAAAGACGGTCCTCTAGAATCTCTGGAGGAGATATGTCTTCCTCAATGCGAGTCTTGTCTTGAGGGTAAGATGACTAAGAGGTCTTTTAGAGCTAAGGGTACTAGGGTTCAGAAACTCTTAGAAATTATGTACACTGACGTATATAGCCCCATGAACGTCACAGCACGAGGAGGGTTGGAGTATTATGTCTCCCTTATAGACGATTACTCAAGGTATAGATATGTGTACCTGATGCACCACAGGAGCGAAACCTTTGACAAGTTCAAAGAGTATCGTGCGGAAGTGGAAAAGCAATTGGGTAAATCCATAAGGACACTTCGATCTGATCGAGGTGGCGAATACCTCTCCAAAAAATTTCTAGGACATCTTGTAGAGAATGGGACATTATCCTAAATTGACTGCACCTGGTACTCCACAACAGAATGACGTAACCGAAAGGAGGAACAGGACCTTATTAGATATGGTACGGTCCATGATGAGTTATTCAACGCTGCCATTATCATTTTGGGGATATGCATTACAAACGGCATGCTACATTCTGAACCACGCTCTAAGTAAGTCAATTCCCAGGACTCCGTATGAATAGTGGTGTGGCTGGAAGCCTTCCCTTGGACATATGAGAATATGGGACTGCTCAGCACATGTATTGGATGGGGATGTGAAGAAGTTCGAACCAAGAACAGAATTGTGCATATTTGTAAGGTATCCTAAGGTAACTAAGGGAGGTCTGTTCTATAACCCGAAGGAAGAAAAGGTCATTATTTCAACCTATGTGACATTCTTGGAGGAAAGTCACATGAATGACTTTAAGCCTCGAAGAAAAGTGGTGCTATAGGAGTTATCGGGTGAAAGAACTGCTCCACAGATTTCGGTCTTGGATGCAAGTCTGAGTTCCGGTGTAAGACCTGTAGATGATCAACAATTTAGGGTGCCTCGTTGTAGTGGGAGGGTTTCGAAGAAGCCTAATTCCTTCATGTATGATGCTGAGGTATACCAGGACGAGGCTCATGAGCATGAGGATGATCCGGTCACCTATGATGAAGTTATAAATGATATTGATTCTAAATCTTGGAAACAGGCCAAAAACAATGAGATGGATTCTATGAAATCCAACTTTGTTTAGGAACTTATAGATCTACCGGATGGGATAAAACCCATTGGATGTAAGTAGGTCTACAAAAGAAAGAAGAATACGGAAGGGAGAGTGGAAACTTTCAAAGCTAGACTGGTTGCAAAGGGGTACACGCAAAAGGTTGGAATTGATTATGATGAAACCTTTTCACCTGTTGCTATGCTGAAGTCTATCCGTATTCTTCTGTCCATTGCTACGGCTCTCGATTACGAGATCTGGCAAATAGACATCTAGACAGCATTCTTGAATGGCCATCTTAAGGAATGTATCTACATGATACAGCCCAGAGGGATTGTAGCAAAAGGCCAAGAAAGAAAAGTCTGCAAGTTACTTAGATCCATTTATGGATTAAAGCAAACATCCCGCTCATGGAACCAGAGATTTGTAGGAAAATAATCAGTAAAAACATATCAGAATGGCGCAGCGAAACAATAAAAATTTTTTAAGATCGTTAAATATCTCATGATGCCATATACAACAAACCAACAACAGTTAAAATCCATACCTCAAGGATGCCAATCTGCAGGAGGAGAATGACCGGAGGGCTTCAACCAATAAGCCTTCTCTACTATTCTCCAATTCCCGAATGGCTGAGTATGTAGGCACTCTGAACCTCGATCGGTATGCTAGCACTACTTGTCTTCTTCTGACCACCCAGATCTCTAAAGAACTTATTGTCACGGTGAGTTGTGCAATAATAAGCCTGCTCACCTGAGAGTCTGTGGTCTGAGAGAACTGGAGTGGCAGGACCTCTATTTATAGACCTGCATGAGGTGATTCTCTGAATTCGAATTAGATTAGGAGAAGATATTCTCCCTTATCCACAAGCATAAAATCTGAAATTTCCAAGGGGAAAATCCCAACAATAAATTCGGCCACTTTAGGATAATTCCAATCCAAATCTAAACAAGATTTTAACATGAATCTTATCTCCCTTTTTCAACCAAAAAATCCAGAAATCCAAGGGATAAATCCCAACCAAAATTTCGGCCACTTTTGGATAAGGAAGAATCAAAATTCCACTAGGATTTCAAGCTTGAATCTTATCTCATCCTTATCCAAAACAACCGAAAATCTCCTAGGAGATCTTTCTCAAATTTTTAGCCATAATCGGGGAGGAGAGAATCCAAATTCAACTGGGATTAAAACTTGAATTTTTTCTTGAACCTTATCCACAAAAACCCGAAAATTCATTGAGGATAATCATCAAAATTTTCGTCTATATTTGGTTAGGATTTGGATTCAAAATTCAAGTAGGATTCAAACAAGATTTCCTCTTCATATCTATTTCAAATTCGAATTTCATTTCTTGTGGATTTATAATAACAAATTCGAATCCCGCTTAGACTATGATTCAAAATTTGAATTTCAAATTTCAAATTCAAATTTCAAATTTCAAATTTCAAATTTCAAATTTCAATTTCAAATTTCAAATTCAAATTTCAAATTTCAAATTTCAAATTTCAAAATCCACAAAATAGTTATATTTCAAATTCTTGTTCTCATGGATAATTTTCTACAACTCCAATCCAATCTCAAATAAAATCATGGTAACTTTATTTAGAGTTCGAATAATTGTGTACTCTATTATCCAAAACAAAATCTGAATCCAACCAGAGAGAATCTTGTTGACCATCCTAATCCGATGTCAACACCATCCATGCATAATAAACTAGCCAATAGCATACATAGATCAATTTTGCCAAACGTTAAGGAATTATGTGAAGCTAGTAGAGGGACTAATTGGACATATATAATCGGGCTCCCGCAAATCCATATGATCATCATTCTTTATCGAACAACTCAATCATATGATCACTAATTTCAGAGTCACACCACTATAAACCTGAAACTGAACTCCTAATTATATATCGTATTACGTAAGCCTGTGACAAGCTATCGTCAATGACCTTGTCATGTATGCAGAACCCTCATATGATATCCATGATCAGCCTTAGGCCAAAGTATGTTTAATTCTACTGATCAGGTTATCTTAAAGTTTCATTATACTACCGAATAAAGAAAATGATTATTCACCATATGTGAATAAGAAGTCATCTGCCCAGCAGACGACCCAAGCCCTTGTCCATTTTCACATTCAGTATAATGCCTTTAAGAGGATACTCTTAACTCCTCATTAGAGCTACGATTCCAATATCTGTAAATGAACCCTTCATCGTATACAAGTCATGCACCCAACGAACCGGTCTATAAGCTTACTACCTCTGAGACGCTTTAGCCATTAGAACATTAAAGTACACAAGTCACATACATGAAGCTTTCCATTTACTCAGAATTAAGGTTACTGCATAATGAACGTCAAAAGCAGATCGATCCACTCAAAGCGGACTCCGTAGATCAATCACGCTTTAGTCTCGGTCTAATATGTTACTACCAAGCAACATATCTATGTCTCTACTTGGGAGTCAATGCTCCAGACAGTCAAGACAAACCATCCCCTCCAAGGCTGTAGACAACATAATAGTCTTAACATGAGTTAGATGCTCGGTCTAACCCCATAGACTACAGACCATAGTTTAGATCGCTAACTTTAGAACAGTGTCTTCTCGCATACAAAAGTCCATTGCATGCAACGTTCTAACAGTTTAACATAAGCAGTCAAGGAGCCATATTTGCTTACATTTACTTTAATATGTAAATAAAACGAAGACAGATAGCAATGTAATGAATAACCTCTATATATATTTTTATTATCCAATTCAAAATAAATACATCAAAATGTCTCTAATACTTAGGGTATTTTCTAACAATCTCCCACTTGTCTTAAGCCAACAGATGTGCCATGTTACGCATCCCCATCGCCTCTATATGCCTCTCAAAACTTCTAGCCACCAAAGTCTTAGTAAAGAGATCGGTAACGTTGTCCTCGGACGCGATCTTACATACATCTACTTATCCTGTCTCCACGTGCCCTCTAATAATATGATATCTCCGATTTATGTGCTTGGTCCTCTTGTGGTGCCGAGATTCCCTTGTGTTGGCAATAGCCCCAGTGTTATCACAGTAAAGTATGATAGGCTTGTCAACACCTGGAATGACCTCAAGGTCTCTAAAGAACTTGTAGAGCCAAACCGCTTCTTTAGATGCCTCAGCCGCAGCCACATACTCAGCCTCCATAGTAGAGTCAGTTGTGCAACCCTGCTTCACGCTCCTCCACACAATGGCTCCTTCTCCGAGCAAAAACACTGATCCAGATGTCGATTTCCTCGAATCCTTACAAGTCTGGAAGTCTGAGTCCGTGTATCATACGGGTGTTAGGTCCCTTCCAGAATACACCAGCATATAATCCCTTGTTCTCTTAAGATACTTGAGTATATACTTTACTGCTTACAAATGCTTGGTTCCAGGATTCGCTTGATATCGACTCTCCATACCTACTGCAAAACATATATCCGGGTGAGTGCAAAACATAGCATGCATAAGGCTACCCATAGCGGATGCATAAGGAACCTTACTTATACGCTCTCTTTCTTTTGATGTCTTGGGCCAGCCATCCAATGAAAGAGTTGGACTAGCAATAGAAGGTTATGTACCTTTCTTTGCCTCTTGCATTGCATATTTCTTAATTATTTTATCTATGTATGAAGCTTGGGATAATGCTATCATTTTGTTCTTTCGATCTCTGAAGAGACGAATGCCTATAACATAATTAACTTCTCCCAAGTCCTTGATGTCAAACTGTTGGTGTAACCAAAGCTTGATCGATGATAAGTTTCCTACATCATTCCCAATGAGTAGTATATCATCGACATAGAGTATCAGAAAAACCACTTTTCCATCCTCAATACGTTTATAAACACAGGGTTCATCAACATTCTGCTCAAAACCAAATGTCTTAATCACTTGATCAAACCTCTGGTTCCATGAGCGGGATGCTTGCTTTAATCCATAAATGGATCTAAGCAACTTGCAGACTTTCCTTTCTTAGCCTTTCACTACGAATCCTTCGGGCGGTATCATATAGATACACTATTCAAGATGGCTATTCAAGAATGCCGTCTTGACATCCATTTGCCAGATCTCATAATCGAGAGCCACAGCAATGGATAGAAGAATATGGATAGACTTCAGAATAGCAATAGGCGAAAAGGTTTCATCGTAATCGATTCCAGCCTTTTGCGTGTACCCCTTTACAACCAGTTTAGCTTTGAAACTTTCCACTCTCCCTTCCGCATCCTTCTTCTTTTGTAGACCCATTTGCATCCAATGGGTTTTATCCCATCCGACAAATCTACAAGTTCCCAAACAGAGTTGGATTTCATAGAATCCATCTCATTGTTCATAGCCTGTTTCCAAGATTTAGAATCAACATCATTTATAGCTTCATCATAGGTGACCGGATCATCCTTATGCTCATGAGCCTCGGCCTGGTATATCTCAGCATCATACATGAAGAAATTAGGTTTCTTCGAAACCCTCCCACTATGACGAGGCACCCTAAATTGTTGATCATTTGCAGGTCCTTCACCGAAACTCAGACTTGCGTCCAAGACCGAAATCTGTGGAGTAATTCTTTCACCTGATAACTCCTCTAGCACCACTTTGCTTCGAGGCTTAAAGTCATTCATGTGACTTTCCTCCAAGAATGTCGCATGGTTTGAAATAATGACTTTTTGTTCCTTTGAGTTATAGAACAAACCTCCTTTAGTGCCCTTTGGATACCCTACAAGCATGCATAATTCTGATCTTGGTTCCAATTTCTTCGCATCCCCATCCAGTACATGTGCCGGGCAGCCCCATATTCTCATATGTCCAGGGAGGGCTTCCTGCCACACCACAATTCATACGGAGTTCTGGGAATTGATTTACTTGGAACCTGGTTCAGAATATAGCACGCCGTTTGTAAAGCATATTCCCAAAATGATAATGGCAGCGTTGAATAACTCATCATGGATTGTACCATATCCAAGGAAGGTCCTGTTTCTCCTTTCGGCTACACCATTCTGTTGTGGAGTACCAGATGCAGTCAATTGGGATAATATCCCGTTCTCTACAAGATGTCCTAGAAATTCATCGGAAAGGTATTCGTCACCTCGATTAGATCGAAGTATCTTGATGGATTTATCCAATTGCTTTTCCACTTCCGCATGATACTCTTTGAACTTGCCAAAGGTTTCACTCTTGCGGTGCATCAGATACATATATCCATACCTTGAGTAATCATCTATAAAGGAGACATAATACTCGAACCCTCCTCGTGCTGTGACGTTCATGGGCCCATATACATTAGTGTGCATAATTTCTAAGATCTCCTGAGCCCTTGTATCCTTAGCTCCGAAAGACCTCTTAGTCATTTTACCCTCTAGACAATACTCACATTGAGGAAGACGTACCTCCTCCAGAGATTCTAGATGATCGTCTTTCACCAATCTTTAAATCCAATCCTGATTAATATGACCAAGTCTTAAATGCCAAAGATATGCCTTGTTAGAGTGAGAAACTTTCAACCTTTTGGAGTTATCTATTAATTCGGTATCAAACAATGAGTACATCTTTAGTTTGATCAAATATAGGTTTCCATCCATCCATCCAGAACAGATAAAAGACTTATTTCTACGAATATCAACTCTTTTACTAAAAACGACTGAATAAGAATCATTTATTAAACAAGCTACCGATATAAGGTTCCTCCTAAAATTAGGAACATAAAAACAGTCTTTTAATAAAATAAACCTAAATTCATCAAAGTAAAGATAAATATCTCCCACTGCCTCAGCCACCACCAAGCTACCGTCTCCAGTCCGCAACGAGAGGCTCCTATCATGTAGACTTCTCGTTTCCACGAACCCTTACATAGAAACACAAACATGATTAGTGGCTCCCGAATCAATGACCCAAGTGTCTTTCGATTCTTCCACCAAACACGCTTCTAAGTAGTGAAGTTCCTTACCTTCCTTGCCCTTGGCGGCTAGGATTTCCCGGCAAGACTTCTTGAAGTGACCTACCTTCCCATAACGAAATCATTTGGACTTTTTAGGGTCCTTGGGCTTCTTGTTATTCTTCTTTTTCTTCCCATCCGAGACAGGAGGATTAGAAGAACTGGAAGCTACTTGCTTCTGATTTGGCCTCTTCCTCTTCCGTGAGGGTTTGGAAGATTCTGCCAAATTAGCCTCTCCTTTAGGTTGGACTGCATCTCCATCCCTGATCATCCGCTCATAAGCTTGGAGTTGCTTCATGAGCTCGGTTAGTCCTAACTCCCTTGTCGCCAGATTGTATGCGGCCTTAAACTACACAAAATCTTTAGGCCAAAGTTTGTTTAATCCTACTGATCAGGCTATCTTAAAGTTCCATTATACTACCGAATAAAGAAAATGATTATTCACCATATGTGAATAAGAAGTCATCCACCCAGCAGACAACCCAAGGCCTTGTCCATTTTCACATTTAGTATAATGCCTTTAAGAGGATACCCTTAACTCCTCATTAGAGCTATGATTCCGATATCTGTAAATGAACCCTTCATCGTATACAAGTTATGCACCCAATGAACTAGTCTATAAGCTTACTACCTTTGAGACGCTTTAGCCATTGGAACATCAAAGTACACAAGTCATATACATGAAGCTGTCCATTTACTCAAGATTAAGGTTACTGCACAATGAACGTCAAAAGTTGATCGATCCACTCAAAGCGGACTTCGTAGATCAATCACGCTTTAGTCCCGGTCTAATATGTCACCGCCAAGCAACATATCTATGTCTCTACTTGGGAGTCAATGCTCTAGACAGTCAAGACAAACAGTCCCCTCTAAGGCTTTAGACAACATAATAGTCTTAACATGAGTTAGATGCTCGGTCTAACCCCATAGACTACAGACCATAGTTTAGACCGCTAACTTTAGAACATTGTCTTCTCACATACAAATGTCCATTGCATGCAACGTTCTAACAGTTTAACACAAGCAGTCAGGGAGCCATATTTGCTTACATTTACTTTAACATGTAAATAAAACGATGACAGATAGCAATGTAATGAATAACCTCTATATATAATTTTATCATCTAGTTCAAAATAAATACATCAAAATGTCTTTAATACTTAGGGCATTTCCTAACAAGATTTGATCAAGCGATCAAGACACTTGGTTTTGAGCAGAACGTTGATGAACCCTGTGTTTATAAACATATTAAGGATGGAAAAGTGGTCTTTCTGATACTCTATGTCGATGATATACTGCTCATTGAGAAAGATGTTGGGAATTCATCATCGGTCAAGCTTTGGCTGCACCAATAGTTTGACATGAAGGACATGGGAGAAGCTAATTGTGTTCTAGGCATTCGTCTCTTCAGAGATCGAAAGAACAAAATAATAGCATTATCCCAAGCTTCATATATAGATAAAATAATTGACAAATATATAATGTAAGAGGTAAAGAAAGGTTCATAACCTTCCATTGCTGGTCTAACTCTTTCATTAGATGACTGTCCCATGACATCAAAAGAAAGAGAGCGTATGAGTAAGGTCCCTTATGCATCCACTGTGGGTATCCTTGTGTACACTATGCTTTGCACTCATTCGGACATATGTTTTGTAGTAGGTATGGTGTGACGGCCCGGTCCTCGTAGAGATCATACAATACTATTACATGTGAGCTTTATCGCTAACTGCGATAGATTGTACTTTCATGAGTCGCCGGCTAATCTATCTCTCTTTCCATCATGACGTTTTTGGGGAATTTTTTTTTTTCATCATGTAAAACATTTTCCACTATTTACTTTGTTGGCAAGTACAAAGTAATTTACATAATACAGTACTTTCGTAAAATATATACTATTACAAAAGACTGTTTTTTTTTTCCTTCTCTTTGATCGCTCAGCGGAAAGACTCTGACCAGACCATATCCCTTGCCCACTTATCCCATTTGACACGCGTCATCCCGTCCACCATCCAGTCAACAAAACTACTAAGCTAGTCGCTTACCTGCAACATAAGTAAAAATGGTGAGCTACAGGCTCAGTAAGTTCAAACATGCAAGAAATAAAATTTCTATGAATAGTACTATTCATCATGAATAGTCCCGTTGACCACTATTCATATGTAAATAGTAACTTTGACCAATATTCATACGTGAATAGTAACTTTGACCACAACACAGTATATCAACAGTATATCTACCGCGATGTTAGTACCCTCACGAAACTGTCTTATGCTCAATTATGGCATAGTTTCAGTTTTAGGTAATTATCTTACATTATGTTCTGGCTTTGAGCTCAGGTTGGCAATACCATTTAAGTGCGCATGACTGGGAGCGGTACATTAGTGCTGACCTTCACAGCCTTAATCTCATGGCCCCGAAGGCAAAATTGTACATGACTGGGAGTGGTACATCAGTGCTGACCTCCACAGCCTTAATCTCATCATAGCCCCGAAGGCAAAAGTACCTCCCTTTATGGAAGGCTGGTACGCCAGAAAGTGGTTTCATTATCGACTTTTTAAAATTCTAACCAGGTGACTTCATATTGTCCCATGGTTAGGAATGGTTCACATTTTAATTTTAGGTGAGTGAGTTTCATTAATCTCGCTCTGGTGCCCGAAGCACAATTAACAATGTGTCCATTCTCAATAGTACTCGTAGCACATTACATCTCTCTCTCTACTCTATAATAGTGCCCGCAGCACATATGTACCTAACTTATAGTTAGTACATCAAAGTTAGCAACAATAATGCTATATGTTGCAGACAGGTAAATGTCTGAACTTACCTTATCAGTTTCTTCCCTTTTTCTCTCTTGGATCTTTGATCGCCCTCCTTGTAGGTCGATTTTTGGATCCTACAGACAAAACCTTGTCTGTTAATTTCATTTCCATTTATAGTTTTTATTTTTCATTAAAAAGCTTAAATAAAACCTATTTATAACTTTTTAGGCTTTATTTATCATTTTCCCCATTTTTTTCAACTTTTACAAAATTTCGATTTTGCCCATATATTTTGGCAAAATTACAATTTTGCCCCTGACGGAATTTTCGCGATCCAGACTGCATTTTTGGCTCTCAGGAACTTTTTTGACTCTTTTCTAATCATTACCAGGTTCATTTCAATTTTATTTTCACTTTTCACTTTCCCGACCCTCGGGAAGCAATATTCCGACCCTTACGTCGGTTTAGTGATTTTCTATTGTTTCGAAGCCTCAAATGGACGTTTTACTAGCATTTAAAATGTTCATCTAGACATTTCTGATCTAGGTCTCCGAGATTCAGATTTTCCGTTCCCGACTCGGACCTTTATTTCGTTTCCAAAAACGCCCCCCCTCGGGGTCGGTTTTTTTCAGTTTCACTCACGTTTTATATTTTCAAGGGGATGGGTTACTATTCATGAACCACCCCTTAGGTTCCCTTATTCAATTTTCCGTTAGGGACTTGGGTTTCCGACCCGACCCCAAACTTTTATTTTTAATTTCCATTTTACCCCAAATGCTGTTTTCGAAATTTCGGCAACATTTCAGCGTAATTTTAAGGCTATCGGCGTTAGGTACGCCTCGAATCATATGTACCTGCCACGTACTATACCACAAGCCTATTTTATGTAAAATTTTTCTAAACTTTTACATAAAAGCTCACAAAATTCAATTCTCATTTTGAATCACATTACACAAAAATTTTTTTTTTCAATTTTGCCCTTAGTTTTGGTCTCGGTTTTTACACTCAAAACCTAACCAAAATTTCTCAAATTTTCAACCAAATTTTAGGCTATTCCAATGTCATTTTCTAACACATTTTCAAGCCAATTTCATTGCATTTTCAACACAATTCCTAGGGTTTTTAACCTTTACAACCCACGGCTAAATTAAGAGAAACATACACCAATTTTTTTTTCATGCTTTCAATCACAAATCCATCATTTCCATAATAAATTGCATGATTTAAATAATCCAAACATCAAATAAATCATGCCAAATTTTTTTTTTTCAAACCCTAATTAACCCACGGCCTTTTAGGGTAATTTCACACCAAATTTTTTTTTCAAGCTTTCCATCATGCAAATCATGCTTTATATTAAACCAAAATATGATTTAAAGCATGTTAACACTTAAACCACAACAATTTCTCATTGATTACTCATGGTAACCCACGGTTTTACCCTTGAAAAACCAACCAAAATTTGGTTTTTCTTTAAACCAAATACATGGTTTTTCTCCTAATTACACCCTTAACAACACCCAAGCACCAAATCAATCAAAACAACCAAAAATTTTTCCATCCTTTGTACTATTCATTACACGGATTTCTTGAAGAAAAATCAAGAAAAAGTTTCAAACAAAGGAGAGTTACCTTGTTCACTTGCTTCCTTTGTCTTCAAGGAAGGGTTTGACACCAATTTTGTGAAGAAAGCTTGAAGATTTCACTTGGTTCCTCTTTGGTTGCTCACATACTCACCATGAAAGCACTTAGAAAAATTTTTGTTCTTTGTTTCCACGTGAATAGCTTCGGTCCCTTTTGTTCCCAATTTTGCCGACTTAACCACAAAGATAGCCAATTAATTTGGCTTTCAACCAATCAAAAATCACCACCTTTCAAGCCTAATTCTTTCCAAAATTTTCAAAAATTAAAATGGTGGAATTTTGGCCAAATCTTGGCCTTTAGATCAAAAAGCAACTTAATCTTGGCCATTAATGCTACCAACCACCATTTTCCTTCCATTTATTAAATGGATTTATGATGTCATAAATGCAAAAGCATATGTTGACTTTGACTTTTACTATTCACATTAATTCGACTACTTTTTGACCGATACCAGTTCGAGCCGAAATTTTCCTGAAATCGTCCCGGCGGGTTCCTGAGGCCTCCTGTGCAGTCGGATCAATTTAAACTGCTTCAGTTTGATCAAAATCAATCCCGGAAGTTTTCCGTCTTTTATTCCCCCGGTTAGGGTTTTCAATGCCGTTTTTGGCACCGTTCCGCCCGTTTCAACTCAGTGAATTTTTCCAACACTGAATTCCTACTCGTCAGTATTGTTAGAACATTTTAATATATTCTGAACAATATAAATACATTTATTTCACTGTTTAAATAGTATAAATTGTTATATACGTACATTTGTACATTTTCTTTCGAGAATGCCTAAATTCGGTTGTCACATTCACCCCTCCTTATAAAATTTTCGTCCTTGAAAATTAGAACAAGTGAGGGTATAAACTCCTCATCTCGTCTTCTCGTTCCCACGTAGCTTCTTCAATGTTATGATTTTTCCACAGAATCTTTACTAGTGGGATCGTCTTATTCCTCAGCACTTTCTCTTCACGAGTCAGTACTCGAATAGGTTGTTCCTCATATGTCAAATCCTCGTGGATTTGAATAGGCTCATGCTTTAACACATGGGACGGATCTGGTATATACTTTCTCAGCATCGACACATGAAATACATTATGCACTGCCGACAATTCAGGAGGTAACGCTAATCTGTAAGCGACCCTTCCAATGCGTTCGATAATTTCATAAGGTCCAATATATCTTGGACTTAGTTTCCCTTTCTTACCGAAACGCATAATCCCCTTCATAGGCGATACCTTAAGAAACACGAAGTCTCCTTCATCAAACTCTAAGGATCTCCGCCTCTTGTCCGCATAACTCTTTTGTCGGCTTTGCGCAATTTTCATTTGACGCTGAATTCTAGCAACTGCATCGGAAGTCTCTTGTATGAAATCCGTCTTATGCAACTGCTTCTCTCACAAATCATACCAGTGTAATGGTAATCTGCATTTCCATCCATACAAAGCCTCGTAAGGTGCCATGCCTATAGAAGCTTGGTAACTATTATTGTACGAGAATTCAATTAATGATAACTTCGCGTTCCAATTTCCCGTAAAATCCATTACACAAGCTCGAAGCATGTCCTCTAACGTCTGGATTGTCTGCTCTAACTGTCCGTCTGTTTGCGGATGAAATGTCGTATTGAGTCTCAATTCAGTACCCATGGCCTCTTGCACATACTTCCAGAAATTCGAAGTGAATCGTGCATCTCGATCTGATACAATGGATTTTGGTACTCCATGTAATCTGACGACATTAGTTACGTACAACTGAGCAAACTTTTCCAATGAAAAAGTCATCTTGACAGCTATAAACCGTGCCGTCTTGGTCAGTCTATCCACAATAACCCAGATGGCATCATAACCTTCTCGGGTTTTTGGGAGTCCCATTACAAAATCCATCGTAATGTGTTCCCATTTCCATTCAGGAATCTCCAGAGGTTCCAATCTTCCTGCTGGATGTTTATGCTCCGCTTTGATTCTTTGACAGGTCATGCATCTGCTCACAAATTTTGCTATATCATTCTTCATCCCTTTCCACTAGAACTATAACTTCAAGTCCTGATACATCTTGCTTGCTCCGGGATGAACTGAATATGGTGTCTCATGGGCTTCTGACATGATCCGTCTTCTGAGTTCCTCGTCAGTTGGAACATTTATCCTTCCTTGATAAAGGATCATTCCATCCTTGGAAATTCCTTCTTGAGAACTTGTCATTCTTGGATCTCGTCTTTGAGCTTCCTTTATATCCTCAAACAATAATGATTCCACTTGGAGTGCAGCTAGCCTTCCAGATATCAGCTCCAAGTTCAAAGAATTTATCTCTTGCTGCAATGGCTTCGGAAGCCTTTTTATTGATAGCTGGTGCGATCTGGTAGACTTTCTACTTAAAGCATCCGCTATACGGTTGGCCTTTCCTGGATGGTATAGGATTTCACAATCATAATCCTTCACCAGTTCCAACCATCGTCTTTGTCACATATTGAGCTCCTTTTGCATGAAGAAATACTTCAGGCTTTGGTGATCAGTGAAAATCTGACATTGAGCTCCATAGAGATAGTGTCGCCAAATTTTAAGTGTGAACACTACTGCAGCAAGTTCAAGGTCATGTGTAGGGTAATTCCTTTCATGCTCCTTTAATTGACGGGAAGCATAGGCAATCACCTTGCCGCCTTGTATTAGGACCGCTCCCAATCCTATTTTAGATGCATCACTGTAGATTACAAACTTCTCCCTTTCAGTGGGAAGCGTAAGGATTGGTGCGCTTGTTAGCCGTCTCTTTAACTCCTGGAAGCTTCTTTTGCATTCTATAGTCCACTCGTACTTCCTTTCCTTGTGTGTAAGAGCAGTAAGAGGTGCAGCTAAACGCGTAAATCCCTCTACAAATCGTCGATAATAACCAGCTAACCCCAAGAAACTGAGTATTTCCGTCACATTCTTGGGTGCAGGCCATTGGTTAATTGCATCTACCTTCATTGGATCTACAGCAATACCTTCCTGGGATACAACATGTCTGAGGTAATGTACTCTGTCCAGCCAAAACTCGCATTTTAAGAATTTGGCATACAGTTGATGCTTCCTTATCGTATTCAACACGATCCTCAGATGCTCCTTGTGTTCCTCATGAGTCTTTGAGTATATAAGAATGTCATCAATGAATACAATGACAAACTTATCCAAATACTCTTTAAAGATTCTGTTCATCAAATCCATGAACGCTGCCGGCGCATTTGTTAATCCAAATGGTATCACAAGAAACTCGTAGTGACCATAACGAGTCCTAAACGCCGTCTTAGGAATATCACTTTCTTTAATTCTCAGTTGGTGATATCCTGATCGTAAGTCGATCTTGGAAAATACTACTGCGCCTTTTAACTGGTCGAATAAGTCATCAATTCTAGGTAATGGATACCTATTCTTGATCGTTACCTTATTCAACTCCCGGTAATCAATGCACAAACGGAATGTTCCATCCTTTTTCTTGACGAACAACACAGGTGCACCCCACGGAGAATAACTTGGTCTGATGAATCCTTTATCCAAAAGCTCCTTTAATTGTTCCTGTAGCTCCTTTAACTCCACTAGAGCCATGCGGTATGGTGCTTTGGAAATAGGTGCCGTTCCAGGCATCAACTCAATTTCGAATGAGATTTCTCTCTCTGGAGGTATCCCTGGTAACTCTTCTGGAAATACGTCAAGAAATTCCTTAACAATAGGAACATCTTCAGGTTGAAGCTTCTGTTCCTCTGTAGTGTCCACCACATATGCCAGATATCCCATACAACCACTAGCTATCAGCTTGCTTGCTCTCAGCGAACTGATCATCATCTTCCCGGGTTTTTGAGAAGTATCGACATATTTGAAACTCTCTTCTTCCTTGGGTTGAAATACTATCTTTTGATTTTGGCAGTCGATCGTAGCTTGATATTTCCCTAGGAAATCCATGCCTAGAATCACATCGTAATCCACGATCTTCATTTCGATTAACTCCGTATATAGCTCCCTATTTGCCACATATACTGGTACATGAGGTAGCCAGTAATTAGACAACAATACTTTCCCAGAGGGTAAAGCTGTCTTAAATACGCTTCCCATATAATCCTTAGGAAGTCCTATCTTGTCAGCAAATGCATAGGAAACAAAAGAATGCGTAGCACCAGAATCAAACAGTACAGAGGCTACATGACTAGCGACAGTGAGCTGACCTGTCACTACGTTCGATGTTCCTGCCTCTGCATCCTCTTTGCTGTAGGCCATCACACGAGCATCAGCACGTGGCACACACTCCTGGTGTTGCGGTCTTACTGGGGACTCTTCAACTCTGGCCTGAAGGGAATGAGCTTGTGGGCGTGTCTGGTGCTGTTGGGAAGTGCCTTGTCCACCCTGCCTATTGTTTGGACAGTTCCTGGCATAATGGCCTTCCTTTCCACATTCATAGCAAACAAGTGGCCCAAATATGCATTGCCCAGAATGTCTCTTCCCGCATGTAGGACAATTTTGGATATTGGATTCCGTATTACCAGCTGTTCTTCGCTGCTGGTTTCGATTATTTCCCTGTCGATTCCCAGAAAAATTGCCTTTCCTCTTATTTTGCTGGGATCCTTGATTATTGCCCTGGCTTGGTTTAGCATTCTGATTAGGCTTGCTCGATTGACCAACTTGTGTAGACTTAGCCAAAGCCCTTTCCTTCTTCTTGGCCTCCCAGTGCTTTTCTCTTTCCTCTTTTTGTCGGGCTACGTGAAACTCCGCTCTTATGGCCCGACTAACACAATCTGCTATAGAAGTAGGTGGTACCTGTCCAGTATCTACCAATTGTAGCAATTTCTGGCCTGAACATCCCTATCATTTTCTGTATTTTCTCCCTCTTAGTAGGGACTACATAGGGACATAAACGGGATAACTGGTCGAACTTTCGGTAAACTTCACTCACCGATATATTTCCTTGCATCAATTCTGAGAACTCTTTCTGTTGTTATCTTAGAGATGCAGGGTCGTAATATTTCTGGTTAAATTCTTCCAGAAATTCTGCCCAACTCATGGTAGACACATTTCTTCTCATTCGCACAGTGTCCCACCAAAAACGAGCATCTTTTCTCAACACAAAAGACGCACATGCGATCTTCTCCCGGTCAGTTAGGTTCATGAATTCCATGATCACTTGCAAGGATGACAACCAGTCTTCAGCCTCTAGAGGATTTGTAGAACCTTCAAATTCTGGCGGCCTCATACGCCTGAATTTTTCATAGAGGGGTTCCAGATTTAATACTGGTTGTGGTTCAGGAACTCTCTCATTTACAGCAGCTGGAGGGATCACTGAATCTACCTCAGCTTCTTGTTCTATTTGGGTACCCTCAGAGCCTTGTCTCTGTTCTAACTCCTCTACCCGTCGCCTCAGATTAGCAT
This sequence comes from Antiaris toxicaria, assembly GCA_035233585.1. NCBI lineage: Eukaryota > Viridiplantae > Streptophyta > Magnoliopsida > Rosales > Moraceae > Antiaris > Antiaris toxicaria. The sequence continues at coordinate 99,275,350 of CP141156.1, read as the reverse complement.
TTTCTTGCATCTGAGCTTCTAGCAGGGCTTGTATCTGATCCAATCTCTCCATGATATTAGGACGTCGTTCTCGTCCCTCTGGTCGATTTCGCAAATCCACCATCTTGCCTATTATCCTATTATGGCACAATAATTCACCGTTAGCCTTTCTATAATCACATTCGTAAGATCACATAAATTTACAAAATTCAGGGTAATGTAAAGCCACATTATCGTAGCACATTATCGTACAACATATAATCATTTTGATATTTCATTAATAGCAAAACGTTTATATATCATACATAATCATCACCAGTCATATATACATCGGCCATTTTATACATCTTGGCCACAAGTCTATAAAAAAGAGCTTTTCTCTATAAGCTACTTATGTACATGTATACATCTACTGGTCACACATCCCCTGTGTTTGGGACTAGAGGATATTCTTCTGGATCCTCATCGTCATCTGGATCATCTGAGTCACTACCCCTAGGCAATGTTCCCTGTCCTGAGTCATCACCTCATCGTAGTCTAGACGGTCCAGCCTCATGATCATTCATCATTCTTCTCGGCCCAAAGATGTGTGAGAACATCTCATCTTGACCCAGTGTCTCTCGTCGACTCTATGTTAGATGCTCAATCAAAATCTCCCTCTCGATCGTCCTGATCGTCACCACAAACTCTTGGAGCGTAGGAGGAAATAGCTTAATCACCCTCTGTCTCAACTCCATGGGTAACCCTCTCCAGAACAGCTCACAGCAATTTGCTTCAGTGAGGTTGGGTAATGGACATCTCCTCCTAATGGTCTCCTCAAATCGTGTTGCGTAAGACATAACTGTCTCACCAGACAACATGACCATCCTTTCAGTCTGGAGAATATAATCCCTAACCTCATCGAATCCAGGGTACGCAGGTGTATCAGCCTCTCATCTCTCTGGAGGTGCTGAAGTAGGTGCTGGATCCTTAGGCGGAAACTAATCAGCCAATCGCTGATAGAACTCAGCCCAACTAAATCCCAATAGAATCTCCTGGTCACAATACTCCCAAAATACTCGAGCGTCTCCCTGAAACATACTGATGGCCAACTGGATCCACATATCTCGATCAATGTCGCATATCACCATAATCCTCTCTATGGCATGGAGCCAGTCCTTCACCTCCATCGATTATCGTCCACCATCAAATATAGGGGGACTGCTAGCTCTGAACGCCTGTACTGCCCGAGTCGAAACTCTCACCCCAATATGTTGGCGTCCACCAACAACTGGAATGTCCACTACTACAGGTGGATAAAGTATCGGTCATGGCTGTACTACATCTACTGGCGCTGGTGCTGGTGCTGGTACTGGTGCTAGTGCTGGTACTGGTACTGGTACTGGTACTGGAGGTCTCTCGGGCACCGGGGGTCTGATTACTGGTCGTTGGGAAACAGACGGCCTAACTATAGGTCTCGTCCATACCCGTAATACCCCTCTCGGTCGTGGTAGCGACGGTCTCACATAAGGAGGTCTGGTCATCTTGCTACCTATAAGATAATTATTTTCATATAAGAAAATAATTAACTAAACTTAAATAAACTGCTTACTTGGATAGCAATGCAGGATGCACGAAGTGTCAAATCAGGATATGGTCACACTGCTCTGATATACCAACTGTGACAACAGTTGGTAATCCAAACTAAACCAACCATAATTCCGCTCTGATACCAATTGTGACAGCAGTTGGTATTCTAAACTTCACCAACCGTAAACCCGCTTTGATACCAACTGTGGCAGCAGTTGGTATTATAAACTAAACCAATTGCAAACCTTTCTCTGATACCAACTGTGACGGCCCGCCCCTCGTAGAGATCATACAATACTATTACAGTTGAGCTTTATCGCTAACTGCGATAGATTGTACTCTCATGGGCTGCCGGCTAATCTATCTTTCTTTCCATCATGACGTTTTTGGGGAAATTTTTTTTTTCATCATGTAAAACATTTTCCACTATTTACTTTGTTGGCAAGTACAAAGTAATTTACATAATACAGTACTTTCGTAAAATATATACTATTACAAAAGACTGTTTTTTTTTCCTTCTCTTTGATCGCTCAGCGGAAAGACTCTGGCAGGACCATATCCTTTGCCCACTTATCCCATTTGACACGCACCATCCCATCCACCATCCAGTCAACAAAACTACTGAGCTGGTCGCTTACCTGCAACATAAGCAAAAATGGTGAGCTACAGGCTCAGTAAGTTCAAACATGCAAGAAATAAAATTTCTATAAATAGTACTATTCATCGTGAATACTACCGTTGACCACTATTTATACATGAATAGTAACTTTGACCACAACACAGTATATCAACAGTACATCTACCGCGATGTTAGTACCCTCACGAAACTGTCTTATGCTCAATTATGGCATAGTTTCAGTTTTAGGTAATTATCTTACATTATGTTCTGGTTTTGAGCTCAGGTTGGCAGTACCATTTAAGTGCGCATGACTGGGAGCGGTACATTAGTGCTGACCTCCACAGCCTTAATCTCATAGCCCTGAAGGCAAAATTATACATGACTGGGAGCGGTACATCAGTGCTGACCTCCACAGCCTTAATCTCATCATAGCCCCGAAGGCAAAAGTACCTCCTTGTACGGAATGCTGGTACACCAGAAAGTGGTTTCATTACCGACTTTTTAAAATTCTAACCCGGTGACTTCATATTGTCCCGTGGTGAGGAATGGTTCACATTTTAATTTTAGGTGAGTGAGTTTCATTAACCTTACTCTAGTGCCCGAAGCACAATTAACAATGTGTCCATTCTCAATAGTGCCTGTAGCACATTACGTCTCTCTCTCTACTCTATAATAGTGCCCGTAGCACATATGTACCTAACTTATAGTTAGTACATCAAAGTTAGCAACAATAATGCTATATGTTACAGACAGGTAAATGTCTGAACTTACCTTATCAGTTTCTTCTCTTTTTCTCTCTTGGATCTTTGATCGCCCTCCTTGTAGGTCAATTTTTGGATCCTACAGACAAAACCTTGTCTGTTAATTTCATTTCCATTTATAGCTTTTATTTTTCATTAAAAAGCTTAAATAAAACCTATTTATAACTTTTTAGGCTTTATTTATCATTTTCTCCATTTTTCTCAACTTTTGCAAAATTATGATTTTGCCCCTGATGGAATTTTCTCGATCCAGACTGTATTTTTGGCTCTCAGGAACTTTTCTGACTCTTTTCTAATCATTACCAGGTTCATTTCTATTTTATTTTCACTTTTCACTTTCCCGACCCTCGGGAAGCACTATTCCGACCCTTACGTCGGTTTAGTGATTTTCTATCGTTTCGGAGCCTCAAATGGACGTTTTACTAGTATTTAAAACGTTCATCTAGACATTCCGAATCTAGGTCTCCGAGATTCGGATTTTACATTCCCGACTCGGACCTTTATTTCGTTTCCAAAAATGCCCCCCTTGGGGTCGGTTTTTTTCAGTTTCACTCACGTTTTACATTTTCAAGGGGACGGGTTACTATTCACGAACCACCCCTTAGGTTCCCTTATTCAATTTTCCGTTAGGGACTCGGGTTTCTGACCCGACCTCAAACTTTTATTTTTAATTTCCATTTTACCCCAAATGCCGTTTTTGAAATTTCGGCAGCATTTCGGCGTAATTTTAAGGCTACTGACGTTAGGTACGCCTCGAACCATATGTACCTGCCACGTACTATACTACAAGCCTATTTTATATAAAAGTTTTCCAAACTTTTACATAAAAGCTCACAAAATTCAATTCTCAATTTGAACCACATTACACAAATTTTTTTTTCAATTTTGCCCTTAGTTTTGGTCTCGGTTTTTACACTCAAAACCTAACCAAAATTTCTCAAATTTTCAACCAAATTTTAGGCTATTCAAATGTCATTTTCTAACACATTTTCAAGCCAATTTCATTGCATTTTTCAACACAATTCCTAGGGTTTTTAACCTTTACAACCCACAGCCAAATTAAGAGAAACATACACCAAATTTTTTTTTTTCATGCTTTGAATCACAAACCCATCATTTCCATAATAAATTGCATGATTTAAATCATCCAAACATCAAAGAAATCATGCCAAAATTTTTTTTTCAAACCCTAATTAACCCACGGCCTTTTAGGGTAATTTCACACCAAATTTTTTTTTCAAGCTTTCCATCATGCAAATCATGCTTTATATTAAACCAAAATATGATTTAAAGCATGTTAACACTTAAACCACAACAATTTCTCATTGATTACTCATGGTAACCCACGGTTTTACCCCTGGAAAACCAACCAAAATTTGGTTTTTTCTTTAAACCAAATACATGGTTTTTCTCCTAATTACACCCTTAACAACACCCAAGCACCAAATCAATCAAAACAACCAAAAATTTTTCCATCCTTTGCACTATTCATTACACGGATTTCTTGAAGCAAAATCAAGAAAAGTTTCAAACCAAGGAGAGTTACCTTGTTCACTTGCTTCCTTTGTCTTCAAGGAAGGGTTTGACACCAATTTTGTGAAGAAAGCTTGAAGATTTCACTTGGTTCCTCTTTGGTTGCTCACGTACTCACCATGAAAGCACTTAGAAAAATTTTTGTTCTTTGTTTCCACGTGAATAGCTTCGGTCCCTTTTGTTCCCAATTTTGCCGACTTAACCACAAAGATAGCCAATTAATTTGGCTTTCAACCAATCAAAAATCACCACCTTTCAAGCCTAATTCTTTCCAAAATTTTCAAAAATTAAAATGGTGGAATTTTGGCCAAATCTTGGCCTTTAGATCAAAAAGCAACTTAATCTTGGCCATTAATGCTACCAACCACCATTTTCCTTCCATTTATTAAATGGATTTATGATGTCATAAATGCAAAAGCATATGTTGACTTTGACTTTTACTATTCACATTAATTCGACTACTTTTTGACCGATACCGGTTCGAGCCGAAATTTTCCTGAAATCGTCCTGGCGGGTTACTGAGGTCTCCTGTGCAGTCGGATCAATTTAAACTGCTTCCGTTTGATCAAAATCAATCCCGAAAGTTTTCCATCTTTTATTGCCCCGGTTAGGGTTTTCAATGCCGTTTTTGGCACCGTTCCGCCCGTTTCAACTCAGTGAATTTTTCCAACACTGAATTCTTACCCGTCAGTATTGTTAGAACATTTTAATATATTCTGAACAATATAAATACATTTATTTCACTGTTTAAATAGTACAAATTGTTATATAAATATATTTGTACATTTTCTTCTGATAATGCCTAAATTTCCCGATTGTCACATATGGTGAGTCGATATCAAGCAAATCCTGGAACCAAGCACTGACAAGTAGTAAAGCATACACTCAAGTATCTTAAGAGAACGAGGGATTATATGCTGGTGTATTCTGGAGGGGACCTAACACCTATAGGATACACGGACTCAGACTTCTAGACTTGCAAGGATTTGAGGAAATCGACATCAGGATCAGTGTTCTTGCTCAGAGGAGGCACCATTATGCGGAGGAACGTGAAGCAGGGTTACGTAGCTGACTCTACGATGGAGGCTAAGTATGTGGCTGCGGTTGAGGCATCTAAAGAAGTGGTTTGGCTCTGCAAGTTTTTTAGAGACCTTGAGGTCATTTTGTGTGTTGACAAGCCTATCACACTTTACTGTGATAACACTAGGGTGATTGCCAACACAAGGCAATCTCGGCACCATAAGAGGACCAAGCACATGTTAGGAAATGCCCTAAGCATTAGAGACATTTTGATGTATTTATTTTGAACTGGATAATAAAATTATATATAGAGGTTATTCATTACATGCTATCTGTCCTCGTTTTATTTACATGTTAAAGTAAATGTAAGCAAATATGGCTGTGACAACCGGGAAATTCAGGCATCCTCGGAAGAAAATGTACAAATGTTTGTACATAACAATTTGTACTATTTAAAGAGTGAAATAAATGTATTTATATTAGTTAGAATGTATTAAAATGTTCTAATAATACTGACGAGTAAGAATTCAGTGTTGAAAAACTTCACTGAGTTGAAACGGGTGGAACGATGCCAAAAACGGCATTGAAAACCCTAACTGGTGCACTAAAAGATGAAAAACTTCCGGGATTGATTTTGATCAAATGGAAGCAGTATAAATTGATTCGACTGCAACGGAGACCTTAGGAACCCGCCGGGACAATTTCAGGAAAATTTCGTCTCGAATCGATACCGGTCAAAAAGTAGTCGAATTAATGTGAATAGTAAAGTCAAAGTCAACACTTTACTTTACATTTATGAGATCATAAAGCTAAAATATTAAACGTGAAAATTAAGGTGGTTGGTGGCATTAATGGCCAAGATTAAATCATTTTTTGATCTAAAGGCCAAGATTTGGCCAAAATTCCATCCTTTTATTTTTTGAAAAATTTGGAAAGAAATGGATGGAAAAGTGCTGCATTTTGATTGGTTGAAAGCCAAATTAATTGGCTTTCTTTGTGCTTAAGTCGGCAAAACTTTGGAAAGAAAGGGCCGAAACATTACAAAGCTAAAAACATAACAAAAAAATTTTCTAAGTGCTCTTCCTAGTGTACCCGTGAGCCACCAAGGAGAACCAAGCAAATATTCCAAGTTTCCTTCACAAAAGTGGTGTCAAACCCTTCCTTGAAGACAAAGGAAGCAAGAAAGCAAGGTAACCTTCTTTGGTTTGCAATTTTTGGCTTGTTTTCTCCCTAAAATTCGTGGGATTAATAGTGTGGAAATGAGGAAATTTTTGGTTTGTTTTGGTTGATTTGGTGCTTGGGTTTTGTTAAAGGTGTGATTAGAAGAAAAACCATGCATTTTGTTTAAAGAAAAACAAAATTTTGGTTGGTTTTCCAAGGGTAAAACCATGGGTTACCATGAGTAATTGATGTTGAATTGTTGTTGTTTAAGTGTTAAAATGCTTTAAATCATATTTTGGTCAAACGTAAAGCATGAATTGTATGGTTGAAAGCTTGGAAAAATTTTGGTGTCAAATAACCCTAATATGGCCATGGGTTTAATTAGGGTTTAGTGAATAATTTTTGCATGATTTACTTGATGTTTGGATAGTTTAAATCATGCATATAATTAAGAAAATGGTGGTTATGTGATTGAGAGCATGAAACAAAAATTTGGTGCATGTTTCTCTTAAATGGCCATGGGTTATAATGGTGGAAAAACCCTAGAATTTGTGTTGAAAAATGCATGTAAATTGGCTTGAAAATGTGCTAGAAAATGACATTGGAATAGCCTAAAATTTGGTTGAAAAATTTAGAAGTTTTGGTTAGGTTTTGAGTGTGAAAACCGTGGCTAAAACTGAGGGCAAAATTGAAAGAAATTTTGTGGAATGTGGTTCAAAATGTGAATTGAAATGTTGTGAGCTTTTATGTAAAAGTTTCCACTTTTACATAAAATAGGTTTGTGGTATAGTACGTGGCAGGTACATATGGTTCGAGGCGTACCTAACACCGGTAGCCTTAAATTTACGCCGAAATGCTGCCGAAATTTCGAAAATGGCATTTGGGGTAAAAAGGAAATTAAAAATAAAAGTTTAGTGTCAGGTCGGTAACCCGAGTCCCTAAAGGAAAATTGTATAAGGAAAACCTAAGGGGTGGTTCATGAATAGTAACCCACCCCCTAAAAATGTAAAACGTGAGTGAAACTGAAAAACCGACCCCGAGGGGGGGTGTTTTTGGAAAACGAAATAAAGGTCCGAATCGGATACGGAAAATCCGAGCCTCGGAGACCTAGATCGGGAACGTCTAGATGAACGTTTTGAATACTAGTAAAACGTCCATTTGAAGCTCCCAAACGATAGAAAATCACTAAACCGACGTAAGCTCGGAATAGTGCTTCCCGAGGGTCGGGAAAGTGAAAAATGGAAATAAAATAGAAACGAATCCAGTAATGAATAGAAAAGAGTCAGAAAAGTTCATGAGAGCCAAAAATGCAGTCTGCATCGAGAAAATTCTGTCAAGGGCATAATTGTAATTTTGCTAAAATATAGGGGCAAAATCATAATTTTGTAAAAGTTGAGAAAAATGGGGAAAATGATAAATAAAGCCTAAAACGTTATAAATAGGTTTTATTTAAGCTTTTTAATGAAAAATAAAAGCTATAAACGGAAATGAAATTAACAGACAAGGTTTTGTTTGTAGGATCCCAAAATCGACCTACAAGGAGGGCGATCAAAGATCCAAGAAAGAAAAGGGGAAGAAACTGATAAGGTAAGTTCAGACATTTACCTATCTGCAACATATAGCATTATTATTGCTAACTTTGATGTACTAACTATAAGTTAGGTACATATGTGCTACGGGCACTATTATAGAGTAGAGAGAGAGACGAAATGTGCTACGGGCACTATTGAGAATGGGACACATAGTAAATTATGCTTCGAGCACTAGAGCGAGGTTAATGAAACTCACTCGCCTAAAATTAAAATGTGAACCATTCCTAACCACAGGGCAATATGAAGTCACCGGGTTAGAACTTTAAAAAGTCGGTAATGAAACCACTTTTGGCGTACCAGCCTTCCGTACAGGGAGGTAAATTTTACCTCCGGGGCTATGAGATTAAGACTGTGGAGGTCAGCACTAATGTACCGCTCCCAGTCATGTACAATTTTGCCTTCGGGGCTATGAGATTAAGGCTGTGGAGGTCAGCACTAATGTACCACTCCTAGTCATGTGCACTTAAATGGTACTGCCAACCTGAGCTCAAAACCAGAACGTAATCAAAGATAATTACCTAAAACTGAAACTATGCCATAATTGAGCATAAGACAGTTTCGTGATAATACTAACATCGCGGTAGATGTACTATTGATATACTGTGTTGTGGTCAAACTTACTATTCATAATGAATAGTGGTCAAAGTTACTATTCATATGGGAATAGTGGTCAACGTTACAATACATGATGAATAGTACTATTCATAGAAATTTTATTTCTTGCATGTTTGAACTTACTGAGCCTGTAGCTCATCATTTTTGCTTATGTTGCAGGTAAGCGACCAGCTCAGTAGCTTTGTATGACTGGATGGTGGACGGGATGGCGCGTGTCAATTGGGATAAGAGGCAAGGGATATGGTCCTGCCAGAGTCTTTCCGCTGAGCGTTAACAGAGAAGGGAAAAAGAAAACAGTTCTTTTGTAATTATATATGTTGCAAAAGTACTGTATTATGTAAATTACTTTGTACTTGCAAACAAAGTAAATAGTGGATGATGTTTTTCATGATGTTTAAAAAAAAATTTCCCTAAAAACGTCATGATTTAAAGAGAGATAGACTAGCCGGTGACCCATGAGAGTACAATCTATCGCAGTTAGTGATAAAGCTCAACTGTAATAGTATTGTATGATCTCTACGAAGGGCGGGCCGCCACAACGGCTCCCTGACTGCTTGTGTTAAACTGTTAGAACGTTGCATGCAACGGACTTTTGTATGCGAGAAGACAATGTTCTAAAGTTAGCGGTCTAAACTATGGTCTGTAGTCTATGGGGTTAGACCGAGCATCTAACTCATGTTAAGACTATTATGTTGTCTAAAGCCTTGGAGGGGATAGTTTGTCTTGACTGTCTGGAACTGGACTCCTAAGTAGAGACATAGATATGTTGCTTAGTGGTGACATATTAGACTGGGATTAAAGCGTGATTGATCTACGAAGTCTGCTTTGAGTGGATCGATCTGTTTTTGACGTTCATTGTGCGATAACCTTAATCCTGAGTAAAACGCCAGCTTCATGTATATGACTTGTGTACTTTGATGTTCCAATGGCTAAAGTGCCTCAGAGGTAGTAAGCTTATAGACCGGTTCGTTGGGTGCATGACTTGTATACGATGAAGGGTTCGTTTACAGATATCAGAATCATAGCTCTAATGAGGAGTTAGGGGTATCCTCTTAAAGGAATTATACTGAATGTGAAAATGGACAAGGCCTTGGGTCGTCTGCTGGGCAGATGACTTCTTATTCACATATGGTGAATAATCATTTTCTTTATTCGGTAGTATAATGGAACTTTAAGATAGCCTGATCAGTAGGATTAAACGGACTTTGGCCTAAGGCTGATCATGGATATCATATGAGGGTTCTGCATACATGACAAGGTCATTGGACGATAGCTTGTCACAGGCTTACGTAATACGGTATATAATTGGGAGTTCAGTTTCAGGTTTATAGTGGTGTGACTCTGAAATTAGTGATCATATGATTGAGTTGTTCGGTAAAGAATGATGATCATATGGATTTGCGAGAGCCCGATTATATATGTCCAATCAGTCCTTCTATTAGCTCCATATAATTCCTTAACATTTGGCAAATTGATTTGTGTATGCTATTGGCTAGTTTATTATGCATGGATGGTGATGACATAGGATTAGGATGGTAGATAAGATTCTCTCCGGTTGGATTCAGATTTTGTTTTGGATAATAGAGTACACAATTATTCGAACTCCAAATAAAGTTGCAATGAGTTTATTTGAGATTGGATTAGAGTTGTAGAAAATTATCCATGAGAACAAGAATTTGAAACACAACTGTTTTGTGGATTTTGAAATTTGAATTTTGAAATTTGAAATTTGAATTTGAAATTCGAATTTGAAATTTGAAATTCAAATTTTGAATCACAGTCCAAGTGGGATTCGAATTTGTTGTGGTAAATCCACAAGGTTTGAAATTCGAATTTGAGTTGGATATAGAGAGGATAATCTTGTTAGAATCCTACTTGAATTTTGAATCCAAATCCTAACTAAAGTTAGACGAAAATTTTGAGGATTATCCTCAATGATTTTCGGATTTTTTTATGGATAAGGTTCACGGAAAAATTCAAGTTTCAATCCCAGTTGAATTTGGATTCTCTCCTTCCAGAAGGTGGCCGAAATTTAGGAGTGAATCTCCTAGGAAAAATTCGGTTATTTTGGATAAGGATGGGATAAGATTCAGGCTTGAAAATCCTAGTGGAATTTTATTCTCCCTTATCCAAAAGTGGCCGAATTTTTGAGGAGATTTTCTCCTTAGAATTTTTGGATTTTTTGGTTAAAAAAGGGAGATAAAATTCTAGTTAAAATCTTGTTTAGATTTGGATTGGATTTATCCTAAAGTGGCCGAATTTTATTGTTGGGATTTTCCCTTGGAAAATTCGGATTTTGTGCCTGTGGATAAGGGAGAATATCTTCTCCTAATCCAATTCAAATTCAGAGAATCACCTCATGCAGGTCTATAAATAGAGGTCCTGCCACTCCAGTTCACTAAGACCACAGACTCTCAAGTGAGCAGGCTTATTGTTGCATAGCCCACCATGACAATAAAGTTCTTTAGAGATCTGGGTGGTCGGAAGAAGACTAGCAGTGCTAGCATACCAATCGAGGTTCAGAGCGCCCACACACTCAGCCATTCGGGAATTGGAGAATAGTAAAAAAGACTAGTTGGTTGAAGCCCTCCGGTCATTCTCCTCCTGCAGATTGGCGTCCTTAAGGCATGAGTTTTAATTGTTGTTGGTTTATTGTATATGGCATCATGAGATATTTAATGATCTAAAAATTTTTATTGTTCCGCTGCGTCACTCTGAAACGTTTTTATCGATTTATTCTCCTACAATTGGTATCAGAGTCATCTCATGACTATGCCATGTACATAAATTAGACAATTACTTAGTCTTTTTATTTATGTATGGATTTGATATTTAGAGAGTGGCATTCTAGGGTTCCTTTATATTGTTAACATGGATTATGTATAAAGTATGTGGTTATTTTAATTTTCTAAATTATTATAAGCATGCTTGTTTATGCCGGTTATGGTTCCTTAGAATTTAGAAAAATTGTATCTAGGAATTTTTATGTAACCATAGGAGCAGTTTATTAACACTGTAATTTTCCCATGGATTTTAATTTTTTGTCTCTTAGAATTATTATGGTTAGAATTTTGTACATCGGAAACGGTTTAGGAATTTCTATGTAATTATTCTTGGAGGAGATTGAAGATTGAAGACCGTAATTTATTTTTCCCAAAAGTTAAATTTAATTTAAAAGTTGAAATTTTGATTGTGTGGAAAATTTTAATTTAATTGGAATTTAAATTAATTTTTGGAGATCCTAATAGGTAAATTGGAATATGGCACGAAAATCAAGACACGACCCCTCGGGATAGGCCGTCGGGCCTTGGTGGGGCTACAGCCCCTGCCCTCGAGGCTGCGGTAGCCCCTGTGCAAGCCACAACCACCCACGGCCGCAGGCTTGGCTTGTAGCCGAGGGTGGCCGTGGCCTCCCCAAGGCTGGCCGCATCCTGGGCGTGCAGCCTGCCGGCTGCTGCGCCTAGCCTGGGCGTGCAGCCTGGCGCTGCAGGCTTGGCCTGTAGCCCGGCAAGGCTGCACATGGGGGGGGCCGTGGGCTGCCAGCCCCTCTGGGGTTGGGGGCTGCCCACGGCGGCTGCCGCCTCCAGGGGCGGTGGTGTGACGGTTCAAAAATCGAAAAATTTTGATTTTTAAATCTGAGATTTAATTTTAAATCATGTTTAAAAATATGTAATTGAAAAATTGAAATTTTTGAAATTGCATATTATTAGACATGATGTTTAAAATTGTTTAAAATTTGAATTTGAAATTTAAATTTTTGGAGATTTAAATTTTAAATGATTCTTGGGATAAGAAATAAATGGAGAGGCTACATAAAGATGGATACAAGAAGACGGAACAAAATTCAAGACCCAAAAAATGCTTTGGATGAAATTTTGTAATCTTTATTTTCTTTGTTCTAGGATGGAACCATGGCTTGGTTATTCTGTCAATTATTTTTTCTGTGATATGTCATGGATGTATAAATATGTATTGATGGATGTTTTATATGCATATTTGATAATATGTCATATAGGATAGCTGAGTGCCGCTCATACTATATTGATCATACATAATTTGTCAAAACTTGCATGTTTTTCAAAATATTAAGTGGGAGAGGGTTTCAAACAAAGCCCACGGCCTCCATTGTTGATCCATATGTGAAAATATGGTAATGCCTCGCGTCAGTTCTGCCCTGACTACACCCCTCGGTAGGTGTTTACCGCCGCCGGTATACTAAATTGGATCTCCTATGTGGAAAACGTGTTCGGGTACGATCATATTCATGACCACCCCTCGGTGGCTTGGTAGGACGTGGATCGGGCTACGTAAACAATGGTTATACACTCAAGACTAGTTTAGTTATTAACCTTCCCTAGAAGCTCTGTTAACTAAACTAGTGGCCAAATAAGCGGTTATTAATATATGTCTTAACCTTGGACGATTTAAGGCAACATATATTAATTGGACGGGGTCCATGTTTCGGCTATTTGTTTTCATGACCACCCCTCGGTGGCTTAGGGCAATAGGTGCTAAGAATTACCGTTGTAATGCTACATGTTTTTCAAGTTTCATGTAGGAACATACTTGTATGTTTTATTTGCTAAATTATCTGTATATTTGTAATGATGTCTAGTATAATTTTATTTCAGTTCAAAATGTTACCGACACCCCTCATTTCAATACTTACTGAGAATAAATTGAATGGCAATAATTATAAAGATTGGAAAAGAAATCTGTTAATAGTTCTCAGCTGCGAGAGACACAAGTTCGTACTGGACGAACCATGCCCACCAGGGCCAAAACCTGACACACCGCTTGAGGAGGTCCCGGTTACCTATACTCATTGGAGAGAATCCAATGATATAGCTCGATGCTCCATGCTTGCTAGCATGACGGGTGCTTTACAAAAGCAGCATGAGACTTATCAGGTTGCTAGGGAGATCATGGACAATCTGGAGGACATGTTTGGAGGCCAAGGAAAATTGGCTCGACAGTCCACTCTCACCAGCATTATGAACTCTAAGCAAAAGGCGGGTACTCCGGTGAAGGACCATATGATCACTCTAATGGAATTCTTCGCTGAGGCTGCCGAGAACAGTGCTGAGTTGGACTACAACACCCAGATCGAGATGGTGTTCAAAACTCTGTCTAAAGATTTTGTAAGGTTTAAGGCCGCATACAATCTGGTGACAAGGGAGTTAGGACTAACCAAGCTTATGAAGCAACTCCAAGCTTATGAGCGGATGATCAGGGATGGGAATGCGGTCCAACCCAAAGGAGAGGCCAATTTGGCAAAACCTTCCAAACCCTCACAGAAGAGGAAGAGGCCAAATCAGAAGCAAGCGGCTTCCAGTTCTTCTAATCCTCCTGTCTCGGATGGGAGGAAGAAGAAGAAGAACAAGAAGCCCAGGGCCCCTAAAAAGTCCAAGTGCTTCTGCTGTGGGAAGGTAGGTCACGTTAAGAAAGCTTGCTGGGAATTCCTAGCTGCCAAGGGCAAAGAAGGTAAGGAACTTCATTACTTAGAAGCGTGTTTGGTGGAAGAATCGAAAGACACTTGGGTCATTGATTCGGGTGCCACTAATCATGTTTGTGTTTCTATACCAGGGTTCGTGGAAACGAGAAGTCTACATGATAGGAGCTTCTCGTTGTGAACTAGAGACGATAGCTTGGTGGTGGCTGAGGCAGTGGGAGATATTTACCTTTACTTTGATCAATTTAGGTTTATTTTATTGAAAGAATGTTTTTATGCTCCTAATTTTAGGAGAAACCTTATATTGGTAGCTTGTTTAATAAAGGATTCTTATTCATTTTTTTTAAGTAAAAGAGTTGATATTCATAGAAATAAGTCTTTTATCTGTTCTGGATGGATGGATGGAAACCTATATTTGATCAAACCAAAGATGTACTCACTGCTTGACATTAAATTAATAGATAACTCTAAAAGGTTGAAAGTTTCTCACTCTAACAAGGCGTATCTTTAGCATTTAAGACTTGGTCATATTAATCAGGATCGGATTCAAAGATTGGTGAAAGACGGTCCTCTGGAATCTCTGGAGGAGGTACGTCTTCCTCAATGTGAGTCTTGTCTAGAGGGTAAGATGACTAAGAGGTCTTTTGGAGTTAAGGGTACAAGGGCTCAGGAGCTCTTAGAAATTGTGCACACTGACGTATGTGGCCCCATGAACGTCACAGCACGAGGAGGGTTTGAGTATTATGTCTCTTTTATAGATGATTACTCGAGGTATGGATATGTGTATCTGATGCACCGCAAGAGCGAAACCTTTGACAAGTTCAAAGAGTATCGTGCGAAAGTGGAAAAACAATTGGATAAATCCATAAAGACACTTCGATCTGATCGAGGTGTCGAATACCTCTCCGATGAATTTCTAGGACATCTTGTAGAGAACGGGATATTATCCTAATTGACTGTACCTGGTACTCCACAACAGAATGGTGTAGCCGAAAGGAGAAACAGGACCTTGTTGGATATGGTACGGTCCATGATGAGTTATTCAACGCTGCCATTATCATTTTGGGGATATGCTTTACAAACGACATGCTATATTCTGAACCAGGTTCGAAGCAAATCAATTCGCAGAACTCCGTATGAATTGTGGCGTGGCAGGAAGCCCTCCCTTGGACATATGAGAATATGGGGCTGCCTGGCGCATGTACTGGATGGGGATGCGAAGAAGTTGGAACGAAGATCAGAATTGGCATGTTTGTAGGGTATCCAAAAGGAACTAAAGGAGGTCTGTTCTATAACCCGAAGGAATAAAATGTCATTGTCTCAACCCATACGACATTCTTAGAGGAAAGTCACATGAATGACTTTAAGCCTTGAAGCAAAGTAGTGCTAGAGGATTTATAGGGTGAAAGAACTGCTCCACAGATTTCGGTCTTGGACGCAAGTCTGAGTTCCAGTGAAAGACCTGCAGACGATCAACAATTTAAGGTGCCTCGTCGTAGTGGGAGGGTTTCGAAGAAACCTAATTTCTTCATGTATGATGCTGAGGTATACCAGGCCGAGACTCATGAGAATGAGGATGATCCGGTTACCTATGATGAAGCTATAAATGATGTTGATTCTAAATCTTGGAAACAGGCTATGAACAAGGAGATGGATTCAATGAAATCCAACTCTGTTTGGGAACTTATAGATTTGCCGGATGGGATAAAACCCATTAGATGCAAATAGGTCTACAAAAGAAAGAAGGATGCGGAAGGGAGAGTGGAAACTGTCAAAGCTAGACTGGTTGCAAAGGGGTACACGCAAAAGGCTGGAATCGATTACGATGAAACATTTTCGCCTGTTACTATGCTGAAGTCTATCCGTATTCTTCTGTCCGTTGCTGCAGCTCTCGATTACGAGATCTGACAAATGGATGTCAAGACGGCATTCTTGAATGGCCATCTTGAAGAGTGTATCTATATGATACAGCCCGAAGGGTTCGTAGCAAAAGGCCAAGAAAGGAAAGTCTGCAAGTTGCTTAGATCCATTTATGGATTAAAGCAAGCATCCCGATCATGGAACCAGAGGTTTGATCAAGCGATTAAGACATTTGGTTTTGAGCAGAACGTTGATGAACCCTGTGTTTATAAACATATTAAGGATGGAAAAGTGGTCTTTCTAATACTCTATGTCGATGATATACTACTCATTGGGAATGATGTAGGAAACTTATCATCGGTCAAGCTTTGGTTACACCAATAATTTGACATGAAGGACTTGGGAGAAGCTAATTATGTTCTAGGCATTCGTCTCTTTAGAGATCGAAAGAACAAAATGATAGCGTTATCCCAAGCTTCATACATACATAAAATAATTGATAAATATGCAATGCAAGAGGCAAAGAAAGGTTCACAACCTTCTATTGTCAGTCTAACTCTTTCATTGGATAACTGTCCCAAGACATTGGAAGAAAGAGAGCGTATGAGTAAGGTCCCGTATGCATCCGCTGTGGGTAGCCTTATGTACGCTATGCTTTGCACTCACCCGGATATATGTTTTGCAGTAGGTATGGTGAGGCGATATCAAGCAAATCCTGGAACCAAGCACTAGCAAGTAATAAAGCATATACTCAAGTATCTTAAGAGAACGAGGGATTATATGCTGGTGTATTCTAGAGGGGACCTAACACCCGTAGGATACATAGACTCAGACTTCCAGACTTGTAAGGATTCGAGGAAATTGACATCTGGATCAGTGTTTTTACTCGGAGGAGGTGCCATTGTGTGGAGGAGCGTGAAGCAGGGCTACACAGCTGACTCTACTATGGAGGCTGAGTATGTGGCTGCGGTTGAGGCATCTAAAGAAGCGGTTTGGCTCCATAAGTTCTTTAGAGACCTTGAGTTCATTCCGGGTGTTGACAAACCTATCACACTTTACTGTGATAACACTGGGGCTATTGCCAACACAAGGGAATCTCGGCACCACAAGAGGACCAAGCACATAGATCGGAGATATCATATTATTAGAGGGCACGTGGAGACAGGACAAGTAGATGTATGTAAGATCGCGTCCGAGGACAACATTGTCGATCCCTTTACTAAGACTTTGGTGGCTAGAAGCTTTGAGAGGCACGTAGAGGCGATGGGATGCGTAACATGGCACATCTGCTAGCTTAGGGCAAGTGGGAGATTGTTAGGAAATGCCCTAAGCATTAGAGACATTTTGATGTATTTATTTTAAACTGGATAATAAAATTATATATAGAGGTTATTCATTACATTGCTGTCTGTCTTTGTTTTATTTACATGTTAAAGTAAATGTAAGCAAATATAGCTCCCTAACTGCTTATGTTAAACTGTTAGAACGTTACATACAATGGACTTTTGCATGCGAAAAGACAATGTTCGAACGTTAGCGGTCTAAACTATGGTCTGTAGTCTATGGGGTTAGACCGAGCATCTAACTCATGTTAAGACTATTATGTTGTCTAAAGCCTTGGAGGGGACGGTTTGCCTTGACTATCTGGAGATGGACTCCCAAGTAGAGACATAGATATGTTGCTTGGTGGTGACATATTAGACCGGGACTAAAGCGTGATTGATCTGCGTAGTCCGTTATGAGTGGATCAATTTGCTTTTGATGTTGATTGTGTAGTAACCTTAATCCTGAGTAAATGAACTACTTCATGTATATGACTCGTGTACTTTGATGTTCCAATGGCTAAAGCATCTCAAAGGTAGTAAGTTTATAGACCGGTTCGTTGGGTGTATGACTTGTATACAATGAAGGGTTCATTTACAGATATCGGAATCATAGCTCTAATGAGGAGTTAAGGGTATCCTCTTAAAGGCATTATATTGAATGTGAAAATGGACAAGGCCTTGGGTCGTCTACTGGGCGGATGACTTCTTATTCACATATGGTGAATAATCATTTTCTTTATTCGGTAGTATAATGGAACTTTAAGATAGCCTGATCAGTAGGATTAAACGGACTTTGGCCTAAGGCTGATCATGGATATCATATGAGGGTTCTGCATACATGACAAGGTCATTGGATGATAGCTTGTCACAGGCTTACGTAATACGGTATATAATTGGGAGTTTAGTTTCAAGTTTATAGTGGTGTGACTCTGGAATTAGTGATCATATGATTGAGTTGTTCGGTAAAGAATGATGATCATATGGATTTGCGTGAGCCCGATTATATATGTCCAATCAGTCCCTCTATTAGCTCCACATAATTCCTTAACGTTTCACAAATTGATTTGTGTATGCTATTGGCTAGTTTATTATGCATGGATGGTGATGACATAGGATTAGGATAGTAGACAAGATTCTCTCCGGTTGAATTCAGATTTTGTTTTGGATAATAGAGTACACAATTATTTGAACTCCAAATAAAGTTGCCATGATTTTATTTGAGATTGGATTGGAGTTGTAGAAAATTATCCATGAGAACAAGAATTTGAAATACAACTGTTTTGTGGATTTTGAAATTTGAATTTTGAAATTTGAATTTTGAATTTTGAAATTTGAATTTTGAAATTTGAATTTGAAATTTGAATTTGAAATTCGAATTTGATATTTGAATTTGAAATTTAAATTTGAAATTTGAAATTCGAATTTGAAATTTGAAATTCAAATTTTGAATCATAGTCCAAGTGGGATTCAAATTTGTTGTGGTAAATCCACAAGGTTTGAAATTCGAATTTGAGTTGGATATGGAGAGGATAATCTTGTTAGAATCCTACTTGAATTTTGAATCCAAATCCTAACTAAAGTTGGACGAAAATTTTGAGGATCATCCTCAATGATTTTTGGATTTTTTTGTGGATAAGGTTCAAGAAAAAATTCAAGTTTCAATCCCAGTTGAATTTGGATTCTCTCCTCCCAGAAGGTGGCCTAAATTTAGGAGTGAATCTCCTAGGAAAAATTCGGTTATTTTGGATAAGGATGAGATAAGATTCAAGCTTGAAAATCCTAGTGGAATTTTGATTCTCCCTTATCCAAAAGTGGCCGAATTTTTAAGGAGATTTTCTCCTTAGAATTTTTGGATTTTTTTGTTAAAAAAGGGAGATAAAATTCTAGTTAAAATCTTGTTTAGATTTGGATTGGATTTATCCTAAAGTGGCCGAATTTTATTGTTGGGATTTTCCCTTGGAAAATTCAGATTTTGTGCTTGTGGATAAGGGAGAATATCTTCTCCTAATCCAATTCAAATTCAAAGAATCACCTCATGCAGGTCTATAAATAGAGGTCCTGCCACTCCAGCTCTCTTAGACCACAGACTCTCAGGTGAGCAGGCTTATTGTTGCACAGCCCACCGTGACAATAAAGTTCTTTAGAGATCTGGGTGGTCGAAAGAAGACTAGCAGTGCTAGCATACCGATCGAGGTTCAGAGTTCCCACACACTCAACCAATCAGGAATTGGAGAATCGTAGAGAAGGCTAGTTGGTTGAAGCCCTCCGGTCATTCTCCTCCTGCAGATTGGCATCCTTGAGGTATAAGTTTTAATTGTTGTTGGTTTATTGTATATGGCATCATGAGATATTTAATGATCTAAAAATTTTTATTGTTCCGCTACGCCACTTTGATACGTTTTTACTGATTTATTCTCCTACAGCACGTAGATCGGAGGTATCACATTATTAGAGGGCACATGGAGACAGGACAAGTAGATGTATGTAAGATCGCGTCTAAGGACAACATTGTCGATCCCTTTACTAAGACTTTGGTGGCTAGAAGCTTTGAGAGGCATGTAGAGGCCATGGGGATGCATAACATGGCACATCTACTGGCTTAAGGCAAGTGGGAGATTGTTAGGAAATGTCCTAAGCATTAGAGACATTTTATGTATTTTGAACTGGATAATAAACTTATATATAGAGGTTATTCATTACATTACTGTTTGTCCTTATTCTATTTACATGTTAAAGTAAATGTAAGCAAATATGGCTCACTGATTGCTTGTGTTAAAATTGTTAGAACGTTGCATGCAATGGACTTTTGTATGCCAGAAGACAATGTTCTAAAGTAAGCGGTCTAAACTAAGGTCTGTAGTTTATGGGGTTAGACCGAGCATCTAACTCATTTTAAGACTAATATGTTGTCTAAAGGCATGGTGGGGATGGTTTGTCTTGATTGTCTGGAGCATAAACTCCCAAGTAGAGACATAGATATGTTGGTTGGTGGTGACATATTAGACCGGGACTAAAGCGTGATTGATCTATGAAGTCCGCTTTGAGTGGATCGATCTGCTTTTGATGTTCATTGTGCAGTAACCTTAATCCTAAATAAAACGCCAGCTTCATGTATATGACTTGTGTACTTTGATATTCCAATGGCTAAAGCGTCTCAGAGGTAGTAAGCTTATAGACCGGTTCGTTGGGTGCATGACTTGTATACGATGAAGGGTTCGTTTACAGATATCAGAATCATAGCTCTAATGAGGAGTTAAGGGTATCCTCATAAAGGCATTATACTGGATGTGAAAATGAACAAGGCCTTGGGTCGTCTGCTAGGCAGATGACTTCTTATTCACATATAGTGAATAATCATTTTCTTATTAAGTAGTATAATGGAACTTTAAGATAGCCTGATCGGTAGGATTAAACGGACTTTGACCTAAGGTTGATCATGGATATCATATGAGAGTTTTGATATATGACAAGGTCATTGGATAGTAGCTCGTCACAGGTTTACGTAATATGGTATATAATTGAGAGTTCAGTTTCAGGTTTATAGTGGTGTGACTCTGAAATTAGTGATCATATGATTGAGTTGTTCGGTACAGAATGATGATCATATGGATTCATGGGAGCCCGATTATATATGTCTAATTGGTCCCTCTACTAGCTCCACATAATTCCTTAACGGTTGCCAAATTGATTTGTGTATGCTTATTGGCTAGTTGATTATGCATAGATGATGTTGACATAGGATCAGGGTGGTGGACAAGATTCTCTCCGGTTGAATTCATATTTTGTTTTGGATAATAGAGTACACAATTATTTGGACTCCAAATAAAGTTGCCATGATTTTATTTGAGATTGGATTGGAGTTGTAGAAAATTATCCATGCGGGAAAAATTTGAAATACAACTTTTTGTGGATTTTGAATTTTGAATTTTGAATTTTGAAATTTAAAATTTAAATTTTGAATTTTAAATTTGAAATTCGAATTTGAAATTTGAATTTGAAATCTAAATTTGAAATTTGAAATTTGAAATTTGAATTTAGAATTCGAATTTTGAATCACAGTCCAAGTGGAATTCGAATTCTTTGTGGATAATTCCACAAGGTTAGAATTCGGATTTGAGTTGGATTATGGTGAGGAAAATCTTGTTTAAATCCTACTTGAATTTTGAATCCCAATCCTAACTAACTTGCACAAAAATATTGAGGAATATCCTCATAGATTTTTCGGTTTTTGTATGGGTAAGATTTAGGGAAAAATTCAAATTCCAATCCCAATTGAATTTGGATTCTCTCCTCCCTAAAAGTGGCCGAAATTTTTGAGGAAGATCTCATGCAGATTTTCAGTTTTTTGTGGATAAGAATGAGATAAAATTCAAGCTTTAGAATCCTAGTTGAATTTTGATTCTCTCCCTACTTTTTGTGGCCGAAAATTTTTAAGGAAATCTTAAAAGGGATTTTTGGTTTTTATTAGCTAATGGTGAGATAAAATTCAAGTTAAAATCCTGTTTGAATTTTGAATGCAAAATCCTAAAAGGTGGCTGAATTTTTTAGTTAGATTTTTGGCTTGAAAAATTCAGATTTTGTGTTGTGGATAAGGGAGAAAATCTTCTCCTAATCCAATTCGAATTAAGAGGATCACCTCATGCAAGTCTATAAATAGAGGTCCTGCCACTCTAGTTCTCTCAAACCACAGACTCTCAGGTGAGCAGGCTTATTATTGCACAACTAACCGTGACAATAAGTTCTTTAGAGATCTGGGTGGTCGGAAGAAGACTAGCAGTGCTAGCATACCGATTAAGGAACCGAGTGCCCACACACTCTGTCATCTGGGAATTGGAGAATAGTAGAGAAGGCTAGTTGGTTGAAGCCCTCCAATCATTCTCCTCCTGCAGTATTGGTGTCCTCTTGAGGTATGAGTTTTATTGTTGTTGGTTTATTGTATATGGCATCACGAGATATTTAACAATCTTAAAAAAATTTTATTGTTCCGCTGCACCACTCTGATACATTTTTACCGATTTATTTCCTACACATAACACTTACAACAAATCATCAATTTTCTCAACATTTTTCAACACCCAATATACATGGATTTCTTGAAGAACAAACACTAAAAATTGCTTCAAATTATAAGCTCACCTTATCAAATTGTTTCCTTGCAACTTAGACTTGGATTGGAAGCAAATTTTGCGAAGAAACTTGTCAAATTTTTGGCTAAAAATGGGAAGAAAGCTCACAGTTTTGGAAAGTAAGAAGTGGGCTGCATTTTGTGATCTTTCCTAATGAATTTTCGTGCCTATTTATAGGCAAAAAGTAGGGGATTAACTAGCAAATTTTTCCCAACAATTAGCTAATTGTCTAGGGACTTTTTTACTAACTTTTTGGGCCAAAATTGAAACTTTTTACTGATTTTTTTTCTCTATTTTGGCTGAACCCCTTTTTCATTTTTTTCTTAAATTTTTTTCAAACCTTTTTGGCTAAATCATGGCCCTTGATCAAGCTTAGAATTAATCCTAGCTATACAAATCACCATACTTACTTTACAAGTTTCTAATTTCCTTATTGATGACATCATATTTATGATGTCATCTCATGACATCAATGAATTAATTCATATATTAATTCATGATCAAATTTTGACCGAAAGTCAAACTGAACGTAACATTACCAAAATCGCGTAGGCGGGTTCCGGGCGCCTCTGGTGCGATTGGTCTGCCTTATTTTGCTTCCATTCGACCAGAATTCACTATCGTAAAATTTCATCTTTTGGTGCACTTCGGTGTACTCTCTAGGGTTTTTGGCTTCGTTTTCGAGTCGTCTCACCCGATTCTATTTAGGAATATTTTCCATCTCTGGACTTACACTCTTTAACATTATCAGAACATTTTTGCAGTATTCTCAATAGTATTAAAATTTAACTTTTTCACATTTTATACATTAAAATTGTTATATACATACAATTTTAATTCACTCCGAGAATCTAAAAATTCCCAGTTATCACAAAAACCACAAAGATTGATTAGAAACCTTACCCTTGAATGGACTTAGGGTGGTTCGGATTTGAAGTCACCTACATGAACTTGGAGGGGCTAGATTTTGATAAGTTTTTGGTATGATTTATGGCTTGAAAATGAGGGCTTTTGGTGACTTAGAAGGGTCGGTTGTAGCTAGAAAGAAAGGGAGAAAAATGAATTGTGTTTTGGGGTGCCAAATGAAAGAAAGTGGTATCTCTTGGTCATGTGTGCCTTTTATAGGTAAACTTAACCAAACTTACTTAAGCTTAAACCTAATTAATTGTCCACCATTTTAGCCTAATTAAGGAACAAAATTCTGCCTTTTTTCAGTCCATAAAACCGAGGGCTACTGCCATTTATGGAGGGAGAATAAAAAAATTTTCTTTGACCACATGCTTTAAAACCCTTAGATTTTTTTAATCAAAAGTTGTCATAGCTAGTGGATTATTTTAATCTCACTTTTGAGCTATGTAGCAGCCATTACTAGTTGCTTTTTCGGCTAAGGAGGCATGGATTTTGTGGCCAAAATTTTATCTGTGTTGGCTTCTCTTGCAGTCTAATTTTCTACTGCGGTGTTTGGTCCTTTCTCGGCAATATTCCAATTTTCACCCGAAAATTGGATTTCTGAATCTGATTTTTGTACTGTCAAATTTTGGCTGTTTTATACTGTCTAAGAGCCCATTATCAGCCTATTGTACTGTTCATTTTCTATACTGTAGTTGTGTCTACATTGTGTTGTCCTTTTACACGTAAATCGAGGCGTTCCCGGGTGAAATTTCATTCACAATCTCTCTTGACTAATTTCGACATGCTGATTCCATTTTTATTAGTTTTACGTCCGTCCGATGTTGTCTGGACTAGTTTTCAGGATCTGTGTGACCCTGTCTCGAAAAATGTGTCAGGTGCCAGATTGACTAATTTGGGCATTCTAAGTCTAAATATATCAGTTTCGGGATGAGATAAGGTCGTCTTGACCCTCTTCCTAATACTATGTATCTCCCAAACTAAAATTCTCGTTTTATGCTCAATTGACCAGATTGAGCCTACTGACTATTAATATATCAGTTTTATGTCAAATTAAGGCCGTCTTTGCCAGTAACTTGACATTGTGTTTTTCACTATTTACTATTTACTATTCACTATCTTTTACTTAACTGACCATTTCGAGTGCTCTAATTCCAATTTGTAAGTTTCTAGGTGAGAAGAGGTCATCCGGACTATTTCTCGATACCGTACCCTTACTAGGGTTATTTCTCACTATTGTGCTCAGATGTTTAATCCAAGCATTCTGGTAATCTGTTCACCAGTCTTGTGCCAAGAAATGGTCACCCGGACTAATTTCCTGACACTGGGCATCTCATACACTTATACACTTATTAGGGTAGACCGGTTCACTGTCGGTCGCCCCTTTCACTACATGAATAGTACTTAAACAACATCGTACCTGTTTGATCTATTCAGCAGGAAAATACACTATATTTTCCAACTTAATTACTCATTGTATAGTAATTAGGTTCTACAAATCGTAAGAGTCTTTTCAATGGCTCTCAACTCATTACATGGCCTCTTACACTAGCGTGTATAAGGCAACACGGTCGTGTACCTTTCGGATATGGGCATGTACTAGTTGAGCTTGCTCAACACGGCCATGTCTTGGAACATGTCCATTTACCCAAGCGGTACACGAACACTTACACGGCCATGTACCTAACCATGTTACACTACATGGCCATGTTCACTCACACGGCCTTTCTCATGTATACAGTCTGATCGGTACACGGCTTCTTACACGGCTGTGTACCTGACCGTGCTCTGTGAATTTGCACCAAATGGCATTAATTTAATCCTTAATTTCTCATTACATGAAAATCAAGTTACAAGAATGGGGCAGTCCTTACAATCTACCCCCTTACAAAATTTTCGTCCTTGAAAATTAGAATAAATCCGAGAAGTCTCTTTTCATATCTTGTTCCCGTTCCCATATAGCTTCTTTGAGGTTATGCTTCTGCCATAATACTTTTACAAGCAGTATACCCTTTGTTCGGACTGCCTAACTACTATACTTACTTTAACCTTACTTCTGCTCTGATACCACCCTGTTAGAAACCTGCCCTAACTGCCTTAACTTTAAACTTTAAACTTACTTTTAAACTTTAAAGATACTTGATCGTACTTCTCTGAACTTTACTCTTCTTAAACTTGTTTTTCTTAATTTACTTTTAAACTTGCTCTGGTACCAATGTAGGTACCTTAACTTGGGCTCTGATGCCACATCTTGTGGGTGACCCGACTCACTCGAGTCATCCACTTAAAACTTTAACTCTTCTCAACTTTGCTCTTCTTTATCTTACTTTAGGAAAAACTTACTTTAACTTACTTACTTCTTATATCTTTAAACTTACTAGATTTAACTTTGTCATTTTAACTTACTTGTGGAAGCGGTGTTTGAAAAATTACTGATAAAGTTTTCCCTTAAAACTTAAACTGAATTTAAACGTATGATTTTTCAAAAAGCATATTGAAATACTTCATAAATTTAACTTACATTAAACCTTGTCTCTTTTTCATTACATTACATATACCTTTTCTTTAAATTGTAGCAAAAAATCATAGAGAAAACCATAACCCACCCCATAACACTCTAGGAATCTGTCTACCAGCCCATCTGTTTCTTCTTTCATAATGTAGGCAGTTTACTCTTGTTACCTGCATCACGACTAGACTAGTAAGCTAAAGCTCAGTAAGTACAAACATACACATAAACATATCATACACATAAACTTATATTTCATAACACATCCCATACATAACATTTCATAAATCATATCAACTAACAACAAAGGTTAGTTAGATTATGCTTACTTATTTTTCTTCTTGCTTCTTATTGTTCTTACTTTCTTTCTTATTCTTCTGTTCTTTTCTTTTCTTAGCTTTTCTTTGCTTTACTTTCTTTTCTTTTCTTTTCTTTTCTTAGCTTCTCTTAACTTTTCTTTACTTTACTTTCTTTTCTTTTCTTTTCTTTTCTTTCTTTTCTTTCTTTGTCTTTCACTTGTGGGCCCATGGTTGAACGTACCTAATGCGTGCGGACCAATGGGGGAACGGGGGAGCGACCCACCAATCAACCCCAAGGTCGATCTCGCACTACAAAACTTGGGGTAGTGCGTTAGCCATTAACTACCTTAAGCTTGCGGTAGCACCACACTTCTGGGGTAGAGGCTATTCTTATTCTTAAAGCTCACTTTTGGGGAGGCCGGTACGTCAACCTTAAATTTTCAGTCTTATTATCTTGCTTAAATTTATCTTTTTTTACTTTCTTTTTTTTTTCTTTTCTTTCACTGATCTTTACTTGTCTTTTCATTCATTTTCTTTCTTTCACTTTCTTTTGTGGGCCCTGTGTTGGACATTCCGTCTTACGTGCGGACCAGTGGAACGAAGGGGGAGCGACCCATTTCATTAACCTACCTCACAACCGATCATTAAACTTTATGCCATTAACCTCACACTTTTGGGAGGTAGCGTTGCCATTAACCTCAAACTTTTGGGAGGTAGCATTCCACTACAAGCCATTAACCTCACACTTTTGGGGTAGCATTTTACAATAGTGGAAAATTAGAACTTAAAACCTCATCTTGGGGAGGCCGATATGCCCAGCACTTAAATTTTCAGTCTTATTATCTTGCTTATTTTCATCTTTCTTATCTTTCTTTTCTTTAACTTTTTGTTCTTTTTGACTTTGTGAACATGTTAGATTTTCATGTCACCATGCATGTTTCTTAATATTTGCGTGGTCCAAAAACTTTTCTTATCATTTTATAAATCATTTCTTTTAATAAAACATGTTGTAACTTAATTCCACAACAACACATCATAACACAATCCTATGGCAAGTCAGTTCGTGAGTAGACAATTAAATGTCTCTACTTACAAATACATTACTCGTATCTCCTTCTTTGCTTCTAGATCCATAGACGTTCATTTGTTACGTCTAGATCGGGTTCCTATAACCAAAACAATAATAACGGTTATTTAAATCTTTATTCTTACGTAATACTTAGTAAAATGTAAAATTCTACGTTTAATTTCCCAATCTTGAACTTAGGGTCTAATATCTCATTTGTAACTTTTCTGCTAACTTTTGACAAAATTACTGTTTTACCCTTAGTAGGATTTTTCATCATAACCTTGCTTTTCTTTGATTTACAACTTAGTTCTGGTCCTTAGAATCTTAATTAAGTCATTCTAAGTCTATTAGGGCCCTTTTTCTATCATTCTTGAAATTTTTAGTCAAAATGACCGTTTTGCCCCTAATGGGTCTTTGGGCCGTATTATTTTCATTTTATTGCTTAGACTGGATTTTTTAAACCCAAAAATCATGAAATCATCTTTCTTAAGCCTTTTCGAGCTTTTTTGGCATTAATTACTGAAATGCTCAGGTCACTATTCACCGACCCTCGGGTGGCACTATTCCAACCCTAAGTCGTTAATCCTCTTTTTTCAGGCCTAAATCACCGAGGGGGCTCGGGTTTCCATCCCGACCATTATTTTACCCTTTGGTTTGTAAAATACCCCTTTGTGTCATTTTTTGAAATTTCGATAGCATTTCCGCTTAGTTTTTCGGTTCCCGACGTTTAGGAAACGCCTCGAAACCATCTAACCTAATTCTATTTTACCACGTACTATCCTAAAGGCCTATATTTTTACGTAAAACTCAACTTTTACGTAAAAATCTTTACATTTTTTCACATCTTCTTATTTGACTATTTTTCATACACGTAGTCCATTTTTCTTACAATTTCACAAGTAAAAGTAAATCATTAATACATAATCATTCCAAAACATAAATTTAGGAATGAAGGAATGAAATCACTAATGAAATCATTCCACCAACGATCAAACGGACCGTTCGATCTCACGTGCACAAACTTTGATGCTCCGTTTTTTACATTTGAAATTCCGTCTTGAAATTTCAATGCCACAGGCATGTCTGGAACGTCGAAAATAGGCCAACGGGGCACTTTTCAATTTTTGGTCACCGATCGCCATTGACCAGCGTTGATCACATTGACCGGCGTTGACTCACCATTGACTGACGGTGGTTTGGGCCAAACTTGGTACCAAAATGTAGATCTCAATGGGAGGAACCCATTGGTGGTGTCAATTTCACCAATCTAGCCTCCTATCAATGGAAATCGAGCCTCGAAAGGGTGACGGTGGTGGTGATGTCTGTTCTCTGCGGTGCCAGTGTCAATTCCTGAAATATGCTTGGGGCTTTGCTTGGTCGCATCATTCTGAATGTTTTTGGCTGGGTGGTGTTGCTCACCTCCGCCGAAAACAGTGGCTTCCATGGCGACGACATGGCGGCGATGACGAGGGCTTGGACGGCGCGATCTGGCGGCTGTTGAGGTGAAATGAGCTATGGGTTCTGTTCTCCTCTTCACCACAAAACTTTTGGGACCAGAATCACCTTGATCGGACAGCAGACGGCAGAGATACGAGCGATCAAAATTTTCGACCACCGTGACCTTCAGGCGGCGCATACAGCTCCCTCCGGCGTCTGCTCCGTCACGTCGGCACATCGTTAGACTCAGCTCGGTGAGAGCTTTCCAACGAGACCGGTGGTGTCGAAAATGAACACCGTTTCTGATAGTTGATTACTGTTCACCGACGGTGTGGGGGGAGAAAGTGAGGGAATGTGAAAATTATGAGGGCCTTTTTACGAATTTCTGATTTTTCGCCCTTTATATACTTTTTCGTCCAAAATTTTAACATGGGCTATCCTGACTAATTTAGGCGTACTGAATCCAAATATATCAGTTTTATTTTCATCTGAGGTCATCTTGACCAGTTTCCGGTACTGCGAATTCCCGATCAAAAATTACCTTTATGCTCAATTAACTAATTTGAGTATACTGATAGGCTATACTGACTAATTTGGATGTGTTGAATCCAAATTTATCAGTTTCAACTTTATTCAAGGTCATCTCAACCAGTTTTCCGGTACTGCATGCCTCCTGATCAAAAATTACTTTTTGTGCTCAATTGACTAATTTGAGCATGCTGATTCCAAATATATCAATTTTATTTCAAGAAAAGGTCATCTTGACCAATTTCTTGATACTGTATATTTCCTGATAAAAATTACTTAAACCATAATCATTGAATCCAAATACCACATTTCTTTAAAAGAAATAAATCAATGATAACCTCATCTACTTTGTGCTCATTATATTAATCCAAAGTCAAAGTTTGACTAAAAGTCAAACTGATAGGAACTTTCACTGAAATCGCGTAGGCAGGTTTCTAACGCCTCCTGTGCGATCGGTTCGATCTAATTAAATCTCAAAACTCTTAAAGACTCTAAAATACTTATCTTGCCTTATCTTTACTTTGACTTGCCATTTCTTATATGTTATTTTTTTCGGATACCGAAACCACTCTATTCTGAGCGTTTTGGTCTGAAATCACTTTCTCAGTTATGAACTTTATTCTTTAACTATTTTTGGAGATTTCAATTCCTCCAAAACATTTATTTATTATCATTAATACTTTTATCTTTTTATTTATAAACATAGTATTCTTTTACATTCTATTCATAAAAATTCTTAGAAAAACCTAGCTTAATCTTGGTAACACTGTAGGAATTTTTCGGTCTGTCACACCCTTATTCCTAAGTACTTTATCCTCCCTGGCTAGGATTTGCATGGATTTTTCTTCGTAGGTCAGATCGGTGTGTACTTCAACCGGCTCTTGACTTAGAATGTGGGAGCTGTCCGGCATGTACTTCTTCAACATAGAGACGTGAAAGACGTTATGCACCGAAGCCAATTCGGGAGGAAGGGCTAACTTGTAAGCCACCTTCCCGACTCACTCGATGATTTTGAAGGGTCCTATATACCTAGGACTCAGCTTTCCTTTCTTCCCAAAGCGCATCACCCTTCATAGGTGCCACCTTGAGAAACACAGAGTCTCCTTCTTGAAACTCGAGGGGTCTGTGGCGTTTATCAGTGTAGCTCTTCTGGCGACTGTGCGCCGTCTCTAGCCTATCTCTTATGAGCTTTATGTCTGCCGTTGTATCCTTGACGAAGTCTGTGCTAGTAAGCTGTTTCTCTCTGATCTCATGCCAGTGCACTGGAGATTGACATTTCCTTCCATAGAGTGCCTCGTACGGTGCCATCCCAATCGAGGAATGGTAACTATTATTGTACGAGAACTCTATCAAAGGCAGCTTCTGGTCCTAATTCCCCTTGAAGTCTAGCACACAAGTTCTCAACATATCTTCTAATGTCTAAATTGTTTTCTCAAACTAGCCATCAGTCTGAGGATGGAAAGCTGTGCTGAACTTCAGTTTAGTTCCCATTGAAGCTTGAAACGCTCTGCTAAAACCTGGAAGTAAAGCGTCCGTTGCAATCTGAGATGATCGATTTTGGTACACCGTGCAGCCTTACTATCTGGGCTACATACATTTCGGCTAACCTTTCCACCAAGTAACTCAGCTTCATTACTAAAAATCGAGCCGATTTCGTCAACCGGTCCACAATTACCCAGATTATGTCATTACCGCTTGATGTTCTGGGCAATCCGACCATAAAATCCATTGTAATTTGCTCCTATTTCCACTCTGGTAGCTCGATCTTCTGTAATTCTCCTCCCGATTGTTGATGTTCTACTTTGATTTTCTGGCATGTGAGGCACTTTACTATGAACTCAGTGACGTCATTTTTCATTCCTGGCCACCAAAAACTCTCTTTTAAGTCCTGGTACATCTTATTTGCCCCTAGATGTACCAAGTACGGCGTGTCATGGGCTTCTGAAAGAATCCTTCTCCTGAGTTCTTCATCCTTTGGAACTGTGACGCCCCGCGCCCTAGGTGGCCCGGACCATCACTGTAAAACTACTGTTTCTTTACTTTTACTTATACTTTCTTGTAATTGAATATTGCTTACTTAAAATATCTTTAATAGGTTACCCTAATTTTAGAAGAAAAATTTTTTTTTTTCACACGTATTTACTATTCATGTACATGTACTATTAAAAGCAGAATTTGAAACATAATAATAATCTTGCAAACATACTTATACTGTTCATTTTGTGGAATAGTATTTTTGAATAGTATCAATCAGCTGCTATTCGAAAATACTATTCAGCTATTACTATTAAAAAATATTGTGTAAGCATTACTATTCAGAAATACCATTTAACGATTACTATTTAAAAGTACCATTTATTGGTACTGTACTGTTACTGTTCAAAATACTGTTTACTTAAACTGTGCGGAAGTTAAACTCATATGGTGTCCATAACCTCGCCTCACATCCGCCTCCGCCGCCGTCATTGCCCATCGTGGCTTATGCCATAGGACGCTTACCTACAGCATGAACACACTCCGTGAGCTTTAAGCCCAATAAGTACAACATGTTAACCGCAAAACATGTTTAAACATAATACATACTTAAAACGCATAAGCATGCAAGATAGTCACATATAACACTTAGCATATACCATATCATCATATATCATGTCATAGCATAATAACTTTATATACCATATGCATACAGATTACTTCATGTAAAAGCATGTATCTTACTGTAGCTAAAAGCATAGCGAACTAATGCGGATAGTGAACTATGCATGATCCGGTTATGTTCAGTTATGCTTTAGCACTCTTTTCTTTCTCTTGTCTATTTAGGGCCCATGTGTCAGTACCGTGTACGCGCAGACCAACGGTAACGCCCGAGGTCAACTAATGTTGAAGAGCCATCAACTGATGCTCAACTTTTGGCCTTAACTTTCTTTAACTGGAAACCCCTTCAACTGAAGGAGCCGGTACAACACACCTATTTATTTCCATCTTGTTTAACTGTTCTAGCCATATGCTTCTCTAAGCTATCCCCAATCCTATACGGTAGGGATCTATGGCTTCTAACTTGTTCTTTCATCAATCTACTCGATTGTGAAACTATATGCTCTTATGTATGCTGTGCAACATCGTGTGCAGGTAAGGCATACTTAACATACTGTAAAACCATCATTTTAACATCATTTTATTCATGCTGCAGGCGGAGTTATACTTACTTAATTGCAAGCACTTGTATTCGCACCTTTAGAAATTTGCAGGTTACTACCTGTCATCAATAACGTCTCTCGTTAATACCTTCTCTAAGTCACCAATACTATTAGTGACTAAAGTAGATAATTACTTGATACCGATTGCCGTCGGCACTACTTACTCTCTATCTCAAGAGTTAACTTATTCGTATATGGTTAATTAACTTATGGCCCCATAAATTAACTACCACGTCCTTAGGCTACTTTTGCCTATACTCGTCTTTCATGTGGTACCGGGGTCCCTCGGTACCCTATTGGCCTATCTGGGAATTTGGTGTCTAATTTCCGTCACGTTTGATTAACTGTCTTCTTGACAGTTAAATCAACATTCCTCACAATGTTGCTCTGAACACGGTGCTTGACTGATTTACCGATCAGTCAACTGACCGGTTACCTCACGTTTTGGCAACTAGGTAGCCTATCAGGCTACTATGTGTAGGCTTGGTATAGTAACCGTTCGGGTTACTTTGCTTGTTTGGGTGTGGTAGCCTATCGGGCTACCTTGCATTATGGTGTCGTAGCCGACTAGGCTACCTCTACCATATCTTACTAAAAACGTCCCTTGTTCTTTGTGAAATTCCTTTGAAAACTTTGTTCAAATCTAGAAATTCTTACAAAAGGATTTTTCATTTTGAAAGGGGTATGGTGTCCCCACATTTTTTTTGAAAGCAAAGTGTTTGAAATGGTTTGAAAGGGGTATGGTGTCCCCACATTTTTGAAAACGAGTCTCACCTCGCCCCGTTGG
Source organism: Antiaris toxicaria (assembly GCA_035233585.1). Taxonomy (NCBI): domain Eukaryota; kingdom Viridiplantae; phylum Streptophyta; class Magnoliopsida; order Rosales; family Moraceae; genus Antiaris; species Antiaris toxicaria. The sequence continues at coordinate 99,242,003 of CP141156.1, read as the reverse complement.
AGGATGAGGGTGTTTTTGTTGAAATCATTTCTAAGTCATTTAAAGGGAACACATTATAAATGTGCTAAAAAATGTGGTGTTGGACCACTTTTGAAAATAATTTGAAACTTGTTCGAAATGACTTTGTTTGAGAAATCGGCGTTCATGAAACTTTTCGTCCTCGACAAAATGAACAATTCTTGTGTTCATTTCGGAGCCTAATTCTAACTCTAACGGCTCCTAAATTCATCAAACCGGTGGCCTTTGTGCCCAGTTTTTATAAAAGTTCCAGTTTTATGCACTTTTGAAAACAGGTCTGTTTGGGGCCCGAAACGGCCGAATTTTTGAAACCCACATGAGTCAGTTTCAAGGTTTCGTCGAGATCTAAAACTTTTGTGTTTTGACCAAATTCTGGTTCGGCCTCTAAAAGGGTCATTTTAATAAAAATCTGAGACTGTTCATTTGGTCCGGATTTGTTACTCCCAGTTTTGGACACCGAACCAAAACTAGCCGAAAAGCCTATCGTAAGTTCATTTTTTGCCAATCGCTATTTGATGTAAAAACGACCGTATCAAAATTTTCTTAAAACTTTATGTTTTACCAAATCCCAGATTCGGAACCTAAGTGGGTCAAACTGGCCAAAATCCGTGGCTGATCCTGGGGACAGATTTTGTGTCCAGCCACCCTCTACACACTCATGCACACACATATCTCAAACCACTTGTAAACTAAAGTAAACACAACCACAACCACAAAAACTTTAAAAACTGAAAGCTAAGGGCTCAAATAACTTATTACAACCCATGTGCATAACCAAATACATATAAATCTCCTTTGATCAAAAACTTAAAAACAACCAACCACAAAAGATGGGGGTTTTTCGGTTTATACCTTAGAGTGCTTTGATCCAAGCACAACCGGGCCAAGGGTGGCTGCCAAGGCTCCATAGAAAACAAAGAGGGTTGAGGGATCATTTGTGGTAGAATGAGAACACATGGAAAACAAAAAGTTTCTCTTAATATCCAGCCAAGATGAAAAATTACACCATAGAAAAAAATTTCGATTTTAGGGTCTTACCGAAACTACCTTGGAAGAGTGCACCTCTAACAACTTGTGTGGCCAAGCTTTTGTGTGAAAGGTATGTGAAAATATGGGTGGTTTAGGGGCTGAAGAGGGGTTGGATTTTCTGAAGAGAAAGGGGAGAGAAAGCTGTATTTTTCTTGAGTGTTTTTGTGAGCAAATGGAAAAAGTGAAACCTAAGGGTGGTTGCACCTTTTTATAGGCAACTCAAAGCAACTTTGCTTAACTCTAAGCCCTCTTAATTAAGCCATAATTTAGCTCAATTGGGGGACAAAAATCTGTGCTGCAGCCCTTGAAATTTCGGAGCCATGATAGAGGGTGAAAGGGAGCAAGTTTGCATTAAATGGTCATGGTCCTCTTGTCCTTAAAACCCCATTTTTTTAATCTAAAAACTCCAACACATCCCTTGATTTAAGGGATCACTTTCAGCTGATTTTGCAGCTTGTTTCCTAACCAAAGGGGGCATGGTTTGGTTGGAGTAAAAGTCCAACCGAATCGGTTCTGTGCAGTCTAGTTTTCTACTTCGTTTTTCAGCCCTTTCTCGACAGTGTTCTAATTTTTATCCAAAAATTGGATTTTCTGAATCTGATTTTTTTGTACTGACGATTTCTAATTGTTTTATACTGTCTAAGAGCCCATTCTATACCAAATCACTATTCATTCCTATACTGCGGTAGTGTCTACACTATGTTGTCCTTTCGCACGCAAACCGAGGCGTTCCTAGGCAAAATTTCAGACACAGTCTCTCTTGACTAATTCGAACGTTCTGATTTCAATTTTATCAGTCATATGTCCGTCTGAGGTCGTCTAGACCAGTTTTCAGGATCTGTGGGGTCCCACCTCGAAAAACGTGTCAGGTGTCCGTTTGACTAATTTGGGCGTCCTGAGTCTAAATATATCAGTTTTAAGTCAAACTAAGGCCGTCTTGGCCAGTAACTTAACACTGCATCTTACACTATTCACTATTTACTATTCATGGTTCACTGTTCTCTGTTCTAACTGACTAGTCCGAGTGTTCTGACTCCGATTTTGTCAGTCTCTGGGTAAGAAGAGGTCATCCAGACCATTTTCTCGATACTGTACCCTACTAGGGAGATTCTTGTTATTGTGCTCAGACGTTTGGTCCGAGTATTTCAGTGATCTGCTCACCAGTCTTGTTTTCGGAAATGGTCATCCGGACTAGTTTCATGACACTCTATATCTTATACACTTATACACATAACAGGGTAGACCGGGTTCTCTGTCGGTTACCCCTTTTCACTGTATGAATAGTAATAAACAGTACTGCACCTGTTTAGTCTATTCAACTGGAATTTATGCTACATTTATCAACTTAATTACTCATTTCATAGTAATTAGGTTTCACGCATTACGAGAGTCTTCAAATTGGCTCTTTGTTCAGTACACGGCCTTCTACAAGGGTTCTAACATGGGCGTGTATGGCTTGAGCACGGGCGTGTACTAGCTAGGCTTTCTCAACACGACCGTGTCTTGGACCATGCTCACTTACCCGAGTGGTACACGGCCACTTACACAGCCGTGTACCTGACCATATAAAACTACACGGCCATGTTAACTCACACGGCCTCTCTCATAAAACAATCCGATCAATACACGGTTTCTTACACGACCATGTACCTGACCGTGTTCGATGTATTTGGACTAAAAACACATCAAATTATTCCTTAGCTTCTCATTGAATAATTTACTGAGTTACGAGGACGGGGTGGTCCTTACAACCTACCCCCCTTACAAAATTTTCGTCCTCGAAAATTAGAATAAATCCGGGAAGTCTCTCTTCATGTCCTCTTCCCTTTCCCATGTAGCTTCTTCTATGTTGTGATTCCGCCACAGCACTTTCACAAGCGGGATCACTTTATTCCTGAGGACTTTGCTCTCCTTAGCTAAAATCTGCACTGGTCTTTCCTCATATGTCAGGTCGGCATGTACTTCAACAGGCGCTTGACTCAGTATGTGGGAACTATCAGGCACGTATTTCTTCAGCATCGAGACGTGGAAAACGTTATGCACGAATGCTAACTCGGGAGGGAGCACTAACCTGTAGGCTACCTTCCCAATTCTTTCGAGGATCTCGAAGGGTCCTATATATCGAGGGCTGAGCTTCCCTTTCTTCCCAAAGCGCATCACCCCTTTCATGGGTGCTACCTTGAGGAAAACTGAATCTCCTTCCTGAAACTTGAGAGGTCTGCGTCGTTTATCAGCGTAACTCTTCTGACGACTATGAGCTATCTCCAGTCTCTCCTGTATAATCTTCACGTCTTCTGTTGTACTTTTGACGAAGTCCGTGCTAGTGAGCTGTTTCTCTCCAGTCTCATGCCAGTGGACCGGAGATCTACATTTCCTTCCATAGAGTGCCTCGTATGGTGCCATTCCGATCGAGGAATGGTAGCTGTTGTTGTACGAGAACTCTATTAGCGGCAGCTTTTGGTCCCAATTCCCCTTGAAGTCTAGGGCACACGCTCTCAACATATCTTCCAACGTTTGTATTGTCCTTTCTGACTGACCGTCGGTTTGAGGGTGGAAAGCTGTGCTGAACTTCAACTTAGTCCCCATTGAAGCTTGGACGCTCTGCCAAAACCTTGAAGTGAAGCGCCCATCACGATCTGAAATTATTGACTTAGGTACACCGTGCAGTCTTACTATCTAGGCCACGTACATTTCTGCTAGCCTCTCCACTGAGTAGCTCAACTTCATGGCTAAGAATCGAGCTGATTTCATCAGTCAGTCCACAATTACCCAGATGGCGTCGTTTCCACTGGATGTTCTGGGGCAGTCCGACCACGAAGTCCATTGTAATTTGTTCCCATTTCCACTCAGGAAGCTCGATTTTCTGCAGTTCTCCTCCAGGTCGTTGATGTTCTACTTTAATTTTTTGACATGTAAGGCACTTTGCGACAAATTCAGCGACATCACCCTTCATCTTAGGCCACCAAAAAATGTCTTTCAAGTCTTTGTATAGCTTGTTTGCCCCTGGATGAACTGAGTATGGTGTGTCATGGGCTTTTGAAAGGATCCTTTTCCTGAGTTCTTCATCCTTCGGAACGCACACTCTACCTCTAAAATAGAGTATGCCCTCCTTAGAGACTTGGAATTCTGACTTCCGGTCCTCCATTGCCTCCTTCTTGTGCTTGTTCAGGGTTAAATCGAGGTCTTGGCCGGCCTTGATTTCTTCTAGGAGTGTTGATTGGAGGGTCATTTCAGACAACTTCCCTGTTAGAATCTCGATTTCGCCGTTACATAGCTCCTTCTGTAGGGCTTTTGGCAAGGCATTGATAGCCATAAGCGATGAAGAGTACTTCCTACTGAGTGCATCGGCCACCTTGTTGGCTTTCCCTGGGTGATATAGGATCTTGCAGTCATAATCCTTCACCAATTCTAGCCATCTTCGCTGCCTCATGTTGAGCTCCTTCTGCGTGAAGATGTATTTGAGGCTTTGGTGGTCCGTTTAAATCTCACACTTGACGCCATATAGATAATGCCTCCATATTTTCAGTGCAAACACGACCGCTGCTAGCTCTAGGTCATGAGTCGGATAATTCCTCTCGTGGTTCTTAAGTTGTCGCGAGGCATAAGCGACTACTTTCCCATTCTGCATCAGTACGGCTCCTAGTCCGGTCTTAGATGCATCACTATAGATTACAAAATTCCCCTGTCCAGCGTCTGGTATAGTCAGGATCGGAGCGCTCATGAGTCTATGTTTTAGCTCCTGGAAGCTTTTCTCGCATCTATCCGTCCACTCATACTTCTTCTCCTTCTTAGTGAGTGCTGTGAGTGGTGCGGCTAACTTCGAGAACCCTTCTACGAAACGTCTGTAATAGCCTGCTAGGTCTAGGAAACTGCGGATCTCCGTTACGTTCTTCGGAGTCGGCCATTCGCTGACTGCTTCGACTTTCACTGGGTCTACTGATACTCCGTCCTTGGAGACCACGTGACCAAGAAAATGGACCTTTTCCAGCCAAAACTCACACTTGGAGAATTTGGCGTATAGCTGGTGCTCCTTTAGCTTGAGTAGAATAGCTTTCAGATGCTCCTCGTGTTCCTCCCTTGTCTTAGAATACACAAGTATGTCATCGATAAACACAATGACAAACTTGTCTAAGAACTCCTTGAACACTCTATTCATCAGATCCATGAAGGCTGCAGGGGCATTCGTTAGTCCGAATGACATAACGAGGAACTCGTAGTGTCCATATCGTGTACGAAAGGCTGTCTTAGGTATGTCTGCACCTCTAATCCGTAGTTGGTGATACCCGGAACGTAGGTCGATTTTTGAGAACACTACAGCGTCTCGGAGCTGGTCAAACAGATCGTCGATTCATGGCAACGGATACTTGTTCTTTATAGTGACCTTGTTCAGCTCCCTGTAATCGATGCACATCCTTAATGTTCCATCCTTCTTCTTCACGAATAAAACTGGTGCTCCCCACGGTGAACAGCTCTGTCGAATGAAGCCCTTGTCCATTAGATCCTTCAACTGGGCCTGGAGTTCCTTTAACTCTGCCGGGGCCATTCTATATAGGGCCTTGGAGATGGGGGTTGATCCTGGTAACAGCTCGATCTCGAATGATATCTCCCTTTCTGGCGGAAGTCCTGGCAGATCCTCTGGGAATACTTCTATGAATTCTCTGACCATTGGGACATCTTCAGGCCTTATCTCCGCTTTATGGTTGCTGTCTACCATGTGTGCTAGGAAACCGACGCATCCACTGGATAGAAGTTTGTGAGCCCTTATAGCGGATATTATTATCTTCGGCTGCTTTAACGATAGCCCTTTGTAGATAAACTTCTTGTTCCCGTTCAGCTCGAAGGTAACCTCTCGTCTTCGACAGTCTATTATGGCACTGTACTTAGCGAGGAAGTCCATTCCCACGATTACGTCGTAGTCGCACATGTCGATGACGATTAGGTCTATACTTAGCTCGTACCCACTGATAACTACTGGTACATGTCTTGCCCAATAGCTAGACAATAAAACTTCCCCGGAGGGAAGGGCAGTTCGGAAAGTTTGGTTCATCTTGTCTATGTTCTGACCTAGTTCTCTAGCAAACTTTGATGACATAAAGGAATGCGTAGCTCCAGAATCAAATAATACTAATGCAGTGGAGTTGGCAACAGAAAGCTGACCTGTCACCACGGTTGAGGTCCCAGCTTCTGCATCCTCCCTTGTAAAAGCATAAATTCTCCCCTGCATCTCTGGAGCTTCCAGTCTACCTTGGGTGATGGGTGTACCTTCAATTCTGGCTTGGGCGGTATGTAGTTGGCCGCTACTGGCACGGGCTTAGCCCTGCTGATTCTGAGGGTTTGAGCGGCATTGCTTAGCGAAGTGGCCTTCCTTACCACAGATGTAGCAACCGTTAGTGCCTAAGCGGCACTCCCCTAGGTGGTTCTTCCCGCACTTCAGGCAAGGAGGGTGCTGACTGCCATTTCCTCCCCGATTGTTCTTCTTCTGGGGAAAATTCCTTTTTTGCCCTTGGTTATTCTGGCTTCCTCTCCTCTTGTTGTTATGGGACTGTCGGTTACTCTGACTGTTTCCCATATTCTGACCCTTATGTTGTGAATTGGGGTTCGATCTTCCCCTGTTGGGTCTGGCCAGTGTCTTCTCCTCTCTCTTGGCCTTGAAGATCTGTGCTTTCCTCTCCCTATCTTGGGCCAACCAGTATTCGGCCCTGATGGCTCGACTAACACACTCAGCTACTGTTGTTGGTCTGTGGCTTCCACCACATACTTGGACGGCAATGTCGGTTCTAAACATCTTCAGCATCCTTCTGACCCTTTCCTTTTCGGTTGGCACCAGGTCGGGGCATAGTCGAACTAGCTGCTCGAACTTGCGGACAGCTTCCATTACAGTCATACTACCTTGGTGTAGATTGTTGAACTCATCTTGTTGTGCTGCTAAGGCTTCATCATTGAAATACATTTCTCTGAACTCCATAATGAAGTCTGCCCAGTTCATTGCATTAATGTCTCTCCTAATAGCCACTGTTTTCCACCACTATCGTGCTCCTTTCCGTAGGGCAAGGGATGCACACAGTACCTTTTCCTTCTCAGTTAGCCCTACAAGGTCTAGGATGACTTGGATGTTAGTTAGCCAGTCAGCTGCCTCGATAGGGTTAGTTGTCCCCTCAAACTCTGGCGCCTTCAGACGTCGAAATCGCTTGTATAAGTCACCATCTCTTGAGACTAGTAAGGGAACATCTGCTGCTGCAGGAGCAACCACAACTGGTGGTGCTGGAGCTGCCTGGACTGATGGGGCTACTGGGTCAGCTTGGGCTGGGACCTCTACGGGTTGTGGTGTATGAGATTGTTGGTTGACTTGCTCCTTGAGCTGAGCAAGCTCTTGTTATTGGTTCATCATCATCTCCTGCATGGCTGTGAGCCGTGCCATTAACTCATCTTCTCGAGTGGCTTGATTAGTCTGAGCTCTTGTTCTTGTCATTTCTTCTGATGTAACCCTATCACACAACGGGAAAAAGAACTATAAGTTTTGCTTTTATCACACTTTGTACTTGGGAATCGTATCACATATCATCTTAATGATTTTATTCAATCATCATGAATATAAGTATACATATTATATCTTTCCTTTCTTTTTCTTTACTGTGATGTTCACTACGATTTGTATCTTAACTTATTGTATTGAAACATCTTCTAAGTGCTAGGACCTATCTCGCACATATTGTCACACTATACTCATGTGTGAAAAAAAAACATATCTGAGCCCTTGGACAATGGTGTTGCTTTTCATATATCATAAGAAAGTACATAACCTTGGGTTGTTGGGAGAGATACATACTTCCCAAGATACGGTCTCAACAAGTACATTAACTTAGGTCTAGTGAGGAAAGCTACTGCTTCCTTCTATACACATATACATAGCTTAGACAAAACTACCGAGGCAGAGTGCAATTACTCTGACGTGATCACTGATTCTGGATCAGACATCTCTTCGCCGTCACTTTCATCGAGGGGGAATTCGTCTGGATCCTCCTCGTCCTCTGAGTCTGAATTGACCTCATCATCACTAGCGATAATGACTTGAGGTTCCAGCTCATACTCCTCCATCTCCTCGTCATCATTAGAGAAATAGGGGATGTCATCATCATCCTCTGGTTCCTTAAAGCGGTACTCAGCCAATTGTATAGTTGGAATAGGGTCCTCCTCATGAGTGGCAGGATTAGCAGCATTATGTGCCCGCTCGTAGTTCCTAACGTTGACCGCATCGACTTCGGCATACTCTATCTCTTGAAGGAAACGCCTTAAATCTTGATGTGGTGGAGGGTAGGGGACAAGTTCCCTAACGTCCCTGGGTACCCCTCTCCAAACTAGCTCAGCTACTTCTCGAAAAGAGCAGTCAAAGGGAATGTAGGGTAGCATCGCATCCTTAAACTTCCGACAATAATGCGCCATGGTCTCTCCTTCATCGACATCCCACATACCTGAGAGGACGTCGTACCTCCTCTCGTGCATGTCTCTCCATGTGCCGAAATTCCTATTTGGACCATAGAGTTTCTCGAATGCGGGTGGCGCAAACATGGCATGGAGTTCCTAGCAGAAAGTGGCCCAATCTGGCACTGGTTTTCCATCCCTTCGCTGGTCCAGCCACCAAGCCAACGCTGGTCCATCTAACTTGCTACTTGCTAGCTCTACTTGCAGGTGAGGTAGGGCATGGCAGGTATGAAAGGCTACCTCCACCTGCTGAACCCATCTCAACAGATTATAAGGCCTATGCTGACCATCGAACATATCTAAGTCCATTTCGGCGAAGGCATCACTTACTGCCCTATCGTCGTCTTGGTGTTGAGGGTCTACCGGTGCAGCCATATCTCCTATTACAATATGGATGTTAACTTATATACTGATACTGAAGGATAATTAAACTAACTTACTTGGACAGATGAGGCAGGCGTGCAGCGATGTGAGGTAGGGTGGCAGGAAACCGCTCTGATACCAACTGTGACACCCCGCGCCCTAGGCGGCCCGGACCATCACTGTAAAACTACTGTTTCTTTACTTTTACTTATACTTTCTTGTAATTGAATATTGCTTACTTAAAATATCTTTAATAGGTTACCCTAATTTTAGAAGAAATTTTTTTTTTCACACGTATTTACTATTCATGTACATGTACTATTAAAAGCAGAATTTGAAACATAATAATAATCTTGCAAACATACTTATACTGTTCATTTTGTGGAATAGTATTTTTGAATAGTATCAATCAGCTGCTATTCGAAAATACTATTCAACTATTACTACTCAAAAATATTGTGTAAGCATTACTATTCAGAAATACCATTTAACGATTACTATTTAAAAATACCATCTATTGGTACTATACTGTTACTGTTCAAAATACTGTTTACTTAAACTGTGCGGAAGTTAAACTCGTATGGTGTCCATAACCTCGCCTCACATCTGCCTCCGCCGCCGTCACTGCCCATCGTGGCTTATGCCATAGGACGCTTACCTACAGCATGAACACACTCCGTGAGCTTTAAGCCCAGTAAGTACAACATGTTAACCGCAAAACATGTTTAAACATAATACATACTTAAAACGCATAAGCATGCAAGATAGTCACATATAACACTTAGCATATACCATATCATCACATATCATGTCATAGCATACAAACTTTATATACCATATGCATACAGATTACTTCATGTAAAAGCATGTATCTTACTGTAGCTAAAAGCATAGCGAACTAATGCGGATAGTGAACTATGCATGATCCGGTTATGTTCAGTTATGCTTTAGCACTCTTTTCTTTCTCTTGTCTATTTAGGGCCCATGTGTCAGTACCGTGTGCGCGCAGACCAACGGTAACGCCCAAGGTCAACTAATGCCGAAGAGCCATCAACTGATGCTCAACTTTTGGCCTTAACTTTCTTTAACTGGAAACCCCTTCAACTGAAGGAGCCGGTACGACACACCTATTTATTTCCATCTTGTTTAACTGTTCTAGCCATATGCTTCTCTAAGCTATCCCCAATCCTATACGGTAGGGAACTATGGCTTCTAACTTGTTCTTTCATCAATCTACTCGATTGTGAAACTATATGCTCTTATGTATGCTGTGCAACATCGTGTGCATGTAAGGCATACTTAACATACTGTAAAACCATCATTTTAACATCATTTTATTCATGCTGTAGGCGGAGTTATACTTACCTAATTGCAAGCACTTGTATTCGCACCTTTAGAAATTTGCAGGTTACTACCTGTCATCAATAACGTCTCTCGTTAATACCTTCTCTAAGTCACCAATACTATTAGTGACTAAAGTAGATAATTACTTGATACCGATTGCCGTCGGCACTACTTACTCTCTATCTCAAGAGTTAACTTATTTGTATATGGTTAATTAACTTATGGCCCCATAAATTAACTACCACGTCCTTAGGCTACTTTTGCCTATACTCGTCTTTCATGTGGTACCGGGGTCCCTCGGTACCCTATTGGCCTATCTGGGAATTTGGTGTCTAATTTCCGTCACGTTTGATTAACTGTCTTCTTGACAGTTAAATCAACATTCCTCACAATGTTGCTCTGAACACGGTGCTTGACTGATTTACCGATCAGTCAACTGACCGGTTACCTCACGTTTTGGCAACTAGGTAGCCTATCAGGCTACTATGTGTAGGCTTGGTATAGTAACCGTTCGGGTTACTTTGCTTGTTTGGGTGTGGTAGCCTATCGGGCTACCTTGCATTATGGTGTCGTAGCCGACTAGGCTACCTCTACCATATCTTACTAAAAACGTCCCTTGTTCTTTGTGAAATTCCTTTGAAAACTTTGTTCAAATCTAGAAATTCTTACAAAAGGATTTTTCATTTTAAAAGGGGTATGGTGTCCCCACATTTTTTTTGAAAGCAAAGTGTTTGAAATGGTTTGAAAAGGGTATGGTGTCCCCACATTTTTGAAAACGAGTCTCACCTCGCCCCGTTGGAGGATGAGGGTGTTTTTGTTGAAATCATTTCTAAGTCATTTAAAGGGAACACATTGTAAATGTGCTAAAAGATGTGGTGTTGGACCACTTTTGAAAATAATTTGAAACTTGTTCGAAATGACTTTGTTTGAGAAATCGGCGTTCATGAAACTTTTCGTCCTCGACAAAATGAACAATTCTTGTGTTCATTTCGGAGCCTAATTCTAATTCTAACGGCTCCTAAATTCATCAAACCCGTGGCCTTTGTGCCCAGTTTTTATAAAGTTCCAGTTTTATGCACTTTTGAAAACAGGTCTGTTTGGGGCCCGAAACAGCCGAATTTTTGAAACCCTCGTAGTTAGTTTCAAGGTTTCGTCGAGATCTAAAACTTTTGTGTTTTGACCAAATTCTGGTTCGGCCTCTAAAAGGGTCATTTTAATAAAAATCTGAGACTGTTCATTTGGTCCGGATTTGTTACTCCCAGTTTTGGACACCGAACCAAAACTAGCCGAAAAGCCTATCGTAAGTTCATTTTTTGCCAATGGCTATTTGATGTAAAAACGACCGTATCAAAATTTCCTTAAAACTTTATGTTTTACCAAATCCCAGATTCGGAACCTATGTGGGTCAAACTGGCCAAAATCCGTGGCTGATCCTGGGGACAGATTTTGTGTCCAGCCACCCTCTACACACTCATGCACACACATATCTCAAACCACTTGTAAACTAAAGTAAACACAACCACAACCACAAAAACTTTAAAAACTGAAAGCTAAGGGCTCAAATAACTTATTACAACCCATGTGCATAACCAAATACATATAAATCTCCTTTGATCAAAAACTTAAAAACAACCAACCACAAAAGATGGGGGTTTTTCGGTTTATACCTTAGAGTGCTTTGATCCAAGCACAACCGGGCCAAGGGTGGCTGCCAAGGCTCCATAGAAAACAAAGAGGGTTGAGGGATCATTTGTGGTAGAATGAGAACACATGGAAAACAAAAAGTTTCTCTTAATATCCAGCCAAGATGAAAAATTACACCATAGAAAAAAATTTCGGTTTTAGGGTCTTACCGAAACTACCTTGGAAGAGTGCACCTCTAACAACTTGTGTGGCCAAGCTTTTGTGTAAAACGTATGTGAAAATATGGGTGGTTTAGGGGCTGAAGAGGGGTCGGATTTTCTGAAGAGAAAGGGGAGAGAAAGCTGTGTTTTTCTTGAGTGTTTTTGTGAGCAAATGGAAAAAGTGAAACCTAAGGGTGGTTACACCTTTTTATAGGCAACTCAAAGCAACTTTGCTTAACTCTAAGCCCTCTTAATTAAGCCATAATTTAGCTCAATTGGGGGACAAAAATCTGTGCTGTAGCCCTTGAAATTTCGGAGCCATGATGGAGGGTGAAAGGGAGCAAGTTTGCATTAAATGGTCATGGTCCTCTTGTCCTTAAAACCCCATTTTTTTAATCTAAAAACTCCAACACATCCCTTGATTTAAGGGATCACTTTCAGCTGATTTTGCAGCTGGTTTCCTAACCAAAGGGGGCATGGTTTGGTTGGAGTAAAAGTCCAACCGAATCGGTTCTGTGCAGTCTAGTTTTCTACTGCGTTTTTCAGCCCTTTCTCGGCAGTGTTCTAATTTTCATCCAAAAATTGGATTTTCTGAATCTGATTTTTTTGTACTGATGATTTCTAATTGTTTTATACTATCTAAGAGCCCATTCTATACCAAATCACTATTCATTCCTATACTGCAGTAGTGTCTACACTGTGTTGTCCTTTCGCACGCAAACCGAGGCGTTCCTAGGCGAAATTTCAGACACAGTCTCTCTTGACTAATTCGAACGTTCTGATTTCAATTTTATCAGTCATATGTCCGTCTGAGGTTGTCTAGACCAGTTTTCAGGATCTGTGGGGTCCCACCTCGAAAAACATGTCAGGTGTCCGTTTGACTAATTTGGGCGTCCTGAGTCTAAATATATCAGTTTTAAGTCAAACTAAGGCCGTCTTGGCCAGTAACTTGACACTGTATCTTGCACTATTCACTATTCACTATTCATGGTTCACTGTTCTCTGTTCTAACTGACTAGTCCGAGTGTTCTGACTCCGATTTTGTCAGTCTCTGGGTGAGAAGAGGTCATCCAGACCATTTTCTCGATACTGTACCCTACTAGGGAGATTCTCGTTATTGTGCTCAGACGTTTGGTCCGAGTATTTCAGTGATCTGCTCACCAGTCTTGTTTTAGGAAATGGTCATCCAGACTAGTTTCATGACACTGTGTATCTTATACACTTATACACATAACAGGGTAGACCGGGTTCTCTGTCGGTTACCCCTTTTCACTGTATGAATAGTAATAAACAGTACTGCACCTGTTTTGTCTATTCAACTGGAATTTATGCTACATTTATCAACTTAATTACTCATTTCATAGTAATTAGGTTTCACGCATTACGAGAGTCTTCAAATTGGCTCTTTGTTCAGTACACGGCCTTCTACAAGGGTTCTAACACGGGCGTGTATGGCTTGAGCACGGGCGTGTACTAGCTAGGCTTTCTCAACACGACCGTGTCTTGGACCATGCTCACTTACCCGAGTGGTACACGGCCACTTACATAGCCGTGTACCTGACCATATAAAACTACACGGCCATGTTAACTCACACGGCCTCTCTCATAAAACAATCCGATCAATACACGGTTTCTTACACGACCATGTACCTGACCGTGTTCGATGTATTTGGACTAAAAACGCATCAAATTATTCCTTAGCTTCTCATTGAATAATTTACTGAGTTACAAGGACGGGGTGGTCCTTACAGGAACACATACTCTATCTCCAAAATAGAGTATGCCAGCCTTAGAGACTTGAAACTCTGAACTCTGGCCTTCCGTTGCCTCCCTTTTTAGCTTGATTAGGGTTGAATCGAGGTCTTAGCCAGCTTTAATTTCTTCTAAGAGCGTTGACTGGAGGGTCATTTTGGACAACCTCCCCGTCAAAAGCTCGATCGTGCTGTTGTGTAGCTCCTGTTGTAGTGCGTCTGGCAAGGCATGGATAGCCATAAGTGACGAGGTATGCTTCCTACTTAGCGCATCGGCCACCTTATTGGCTTTCCCTAGATGGTAAAGGATTTTACAGTCGTAATCCTTAACCAGTTCCAACCATCTTCGTTGTCTAATGTTGAGCTCCTTCTACGTGAAGATGTATTTAAGGCTCTGGTGGTTCGAGTAGATCTCGCACTTGATGCCATATAAATAGTGCCTCCATATTTTGAGCACAAAGATGATCGTAGCTAGCTCCAAGTCATGCGTTGGGTAGTTCCTTTCGTGGTTCTTGAGTTATTATGAAGTATATGCGACGACTTTAGCACTCTGCATCAGTATGCCTCCTAACCTGATCTTAGACGCGTTGTTGTAAATCACAAAATTTCCTTGTCCAGCATCCGGTATTGTCAAGATCTAAGCACTCGTGAGTCTTGGTTTTAGCTCCTAGAAGCTCTTCTCGCACTTGTCAGTCCACTCATACTTCTTCTCTTTCTTAGTGAGTGCTGTGAGTGGGGCGGCTAACTTTGAGAAACCTTCAACAAAGCGCCGATAATAGCCTGCTAGCCCTAGGAAGCTGTGGATTTTTGTTACATTCTTCGGAGTAGGCCAATCACTAACTGCTTCAATTTTTGTCGGGTCTACTGATACTCCTTCTTTGGAGACCACATGACCAAGAAAATTGACCTTTTCCAACCAAAATTCACACTTGGAAAATTTGGCATATAACTAATGTTCTCGTAGCTTGCGCAAGATAGCCCTTAAGTACTCCTCGTGCTCCTCTTTTGTCTTGGAGTATACAAGTATGTCATCCATGAACACAATGACAAACTTGTCTAGGAAGTCTTTGAACACATGGTTCATTAAGTCCATAAAAGCCGCGGGGGCATTCGTCAATCCAAAGGACATAACGAGGAACTCGTAGTGTCCATATCGTGTTCAGAATGCTATCTTAGGTATGTCTACATCCCTTATTCTTAGCTGGTGATACCCTAAGTGCAGGTCAATCTTTGAGAATACGGTAGCACCTCGAAACTGGTCAAACAGATCGTCGATCTGGGACAATGGGTACTTGTTCTTGATCGTGATCTTGTTCAGCTCCCGGTAGTCTATGTACATCCTCAGTGGTTCGTCCTTCTTCTTTACGAACAAAACTGATGCTCCCCATGGTTAGCAGCTTTGCTGGATGAAGCCTTTGTCCATCAAGTCCTTTAACTGCGTCTGAAGTTCTTTTAACTCTGTTGGGGCCATTCTATAAGGGGCCTTGGAGATGGGGGTTGATCTTGGTAACAGCTCGATCTTAAATGCTATCTGGCGCTCTGGCGGAAGTCCTGGGAGATCTTCGGGGAAGACTTCCACAGACCCTCGAACCACTAGTATGCCTTCCGGTCCTATCTCAACCTCCTAAGTCTTGTGTACTATGTGCACTAAGAAACTGGTGCATCTGCTAGATAATAACTTGTGAGCCTTCATAACCGATATCATCATCTTGGGTTGTTTCGGTGATAAGCCCTTATAGACAAACTTCTCGTGCCCAATCGGTTTGAATGTGACTTCCCGTCTTTGGCAGTTTATGACAGCGTGGTACTTGATGTGGAAATCCATTCCCATAATCACGTTGTAGTCACACATATCGATGATGATTAGGTCTATGCTCAGCTCGTGCCCATTGATAACTATTGGCACGTGACATATTCAATAGTTAGACAACAAAACTTCCCCAGAGGGAAGGGTAGTTTGAAAGGTTTGATTCATCTTAGATAGGCTCTTGTCTAACTTCCTAGTAAATTCTGAGGATGCAAATGAGTGCGTAGCTCCTGAATCAAACAATACTAATGTAGTGGAGTTGGCAATAGAAAGCTGACCTGTCACCATCGTCGAGGTTCCGGCCTTTACATCCTCTCTGGTGAAGGCGTAGATCCTCCCTTGCGTCTTGGGAGCTTCCAATCTACCCTGTACGATTGATGGACCCTCGATTCTGGTCTGAACAGCATGCAACTGTCGGCTGGTGGCATGGGCTTGGCCCTGCTGATTTTGTGGATTGGAGCGGCAATGCGGCGAAGTGGCCTTCCTTGCCACAGATGTAGCAACCACTAGTCCCTAGGCGACATTCTCCTAGGTGATTCTTCCCGTACTTTGGACAAGGCAGGTGTTGATTGCCATTTCCCCCACGGTTGTTCTTTTTCTCGAGGAAATTCCTCTGCTGCCCCTAGTTGCTTAGGTTCCCTTTCCTTTAATTATTGTTGTGGTTGGACTGTCTGTGGTGTTGGCTAGCCCCTGTGTTCTGCCCCTTGTGCTGTGAGTTAAGATTTGGCCTTCCGTTGATCTGTTTTGGTTAGTTCTTTTCTTCTCTCCTTGCCTTGAAAATCTAGGCCCTCATCTCTTTGTCTTAGGCTAACCAGTATTCTGCTCGGATGGCCCTATTGACACACTCAACTACAGTTATAAGCACGTGGCTTCCACTACAAACTTGGATGGTGATGTTCGTCTTGAACATTTTTAACATCCTTCTGACCTTCTCCTTCTATGTCAGTACTAGGTCTGGGCAAAGTCGAGCCAGTTGCTTAAACTTGCTTACGACCTCCAGGATCATCATGCTGCCTTGGTGCAGATTGTTGAATTCGTCCTGCTGGACTACTAGGGCTTTATCGTTAAAGTACATTTCCCTGAACTCAGTAATGAAGTCTTCCCAACTCGTTGCATTAACATCCCTTCTGATTGCCATGATCTTCCACCACTGTCATGCTCCTTTGCATAAGGCGAGGGATGCACACAGCACTTTCTCTCTTTCAATTAGCCCTGCGAGGTTTAGGATGACCTGGGTATCAGTCAACCAGTCATCAGCTTCAATAGCGTTCGTAGTCCCCTCAAATTCGGGTACCTCCATGCACCTAAACCGCTCGTATAGGTTGGTCTCTCTGTGGATTGGCATAAGGACGTTGGCTGCTGTGGGAGCAGCCACATTCAGTGGTGTTGGCATTATCTGGACTAGTGGGGCCACTTGTTCTCTAGGAGTGTCGGGGGCTACTAGAGCTGCTTGAATTGGCACCTCCACTGGTTGTGGTGCTTGAGGTTGTCGATTCAATTGCTCCCTGAGTTGGTTAAGCTCCCATTGTTGGTTTAATATCATTTCCTGCATGGTTACGAGCTGTACCATTAGCTCGTCATCTCGAGTAGCTTGAGTGGTCTGAGCTCTTGTTCTCGCCATCGTTCCTATGTAACCCTATTACACAGCAAAAAAAGAAAACATAAGTCTTTTTAAACTTTGTACTTGGGACTCGTATTACATATTATCTTCTTAATTAATAGTTTCATCATAAATATACATATTATCTCTTTCTTTTCTTCTCTTATTCTTGTGATGTTCAATACAATTGCCACATCATATTGGGACATCATTTGAGTACCAGGAACCATCCTGCACTCTTTATTATACTTGCTCATATTTGTGGAAAAAATCACATTTAGGCCCTCAGGCCAAAATGATACTACTTTTCATAAAATTACTCAAAAATATATACAGGCTTTTAGTTTTGCGGGAGCGACACACATTTCTCAAAATACGATCCCATAAAGTACAATTAACTAAGTCAGATGGGGGAAGCTATTGTTCCCCTCTATATATTTACAAAATAAAATTCCCGTGAAAAAGGTTACTACTACTCGGAAGACATTCGAAACTCAGCATCGGACATTTCCTCGTTGTCGCTGTCACTGAGTGGAAACTCCTTGGGGTCTTCCTCTTCGTCACCCCAGACGATGCTACCTTCGTTATCACTCGCAACGTTAACCTGGGGCTCGTGCTGTTAGGAAATGCCCTAAGCATGAAAGACATTTTGATGTATTACATTTATTTTTAACTGGATAATAAAATTATATATAGAGGTTATTCATTACATTGCTATTTTTCCTTATTCTATTTACATGTTAAAGTAAATGTAAGTAAATATAACTCACTAACTACTTGTGTTAAAACTGTTAGAATGTTGCATACAATGGACTTTTGTATGCAATAAGATAATATTCTAAAGTAAGTGGTTTAAACTAAGGTCTGTAGTCTATGGGGTTAGACCGAGCATCTAACTCATGTTAAGAATATTATGTTGTCTAAAGCCATGGTAGGGACGGTTTGTCTTAATGGTCCAGAGTATAGACTCCCAACTAGAGACATAGATGTGTTGCTTGGTGGTGACATATTAGACCAGGACTAAAGCGTGATTGATCTATATAGTTCGCTATGAGTGGATCAATCTGCATTTGACGTTCATTATATAATAACCTTAATTCTAAGTAAATGAATTACTTCATGTATATGACTTGTGTACTTTGATGTTCCAATGGCTAAAGCGTCTTAGAGGCAGTAAGCTTATTGACTGGTTCGTTAGATGCATGACTTGTATACAATGAAGGATTTGTAGGAAATAAATCAGTAAAAATGTATCAGAGTGGCGTAGCAGAACAATAAAAATTTTTTAAGATCGTTAAATATCTCATGATGCTATATACAATAAACCAACAACAATTTAAACTCATACCTCAATGACTCCAATCTGCAGAAGGAGAATGAATAGAGGGCTTCAACCAACTAGCCTTCTCTATTATTTTCCAATTCCCGAATGGCTGAGTGTGTGGGAACTCTGAACCTTGATCGGTATGCTAGCACTGCTAGTCTTCTTCCGACCACCCAGATCTCTAAAGAACTTATTGTCACGGTGAGTTGTGCAACGATAAGTCTGCTAACCTGAGAGTCTGTGGTCCGAGAGAACTGGAGTGGCAGGACCGTTATTTATAGACTTGCATGAGGTGATTCTCTGAATTCGAATTGGGTTAGGAAAAGATATTCTCCCTTATCCACAACCAAAAAATCTGAATTTTCCAAGGGGAAAATCCCAACTAAAAATTCGGCCACTTTAGGATTATCCAATTCAAATCTAAACAAGATTTTAACTTGAATTTTATCTCCCATTATCCAACCAAAAAATCTGAAAATCCTTAAAGATTTTCACAAATATTTTCAGCCACAAAGAAGTAAGGGAATAATTCAACTAGGATTTTCAAGCTTGAATCTTAACTCATTCTTATCCAAAATAACCGAAAATCTCCTAGGATATCTTCCTCAAAATTTTGACCATAATCAGAGAGGAGAGAATCCAAATTCAACTAAGATTAAAACTTGAATTTTTCCTTGAACCTTATCCACAAAAAATCCAAAAATTCCATGAGGATAATCCTCAAAATTTTCGTCCATTTTTGTTAAAATTTGGATTCAAAATTCAAGTAGGATTCAAACAAGATTTTCCTCTCCATATCTAACTCAAATTTGAATTTCATTCCTTGTGGATTTACCACAAGAAATTCAAATCCTACTTGGACTGTGATTCAAAATTTGAATTTTGAATTTGACATTTGAATTTTGAATTTAAAATTTGAATTTGAAATTTGAATTTAGAATTTGAAATTTAAATTCAAAATTCAAATTCAAATTTCAAAATTCAAAATTCAAATTCAAATTTCAAAATTCAAATTTCAAAATCTACAAAACAATTGTATTTCAAATCCTTGTTCTCATGGATAATTTTCTACAACTCCAATCCAATCTCAAATAAAATCATGGCAACTTTATTTGGAGTTTGAATAATTATGTACTCTATTATCCAAAACAAAATCTAAATTCAACCGGAGAGAATCTTATCCACCATACTAATCCTATGTCAACACCATCCATGCATAATCAACTAGCCAATAGCATGCACAAATCAGTTTGCCAAACGTTAAGAAATTATATGGAGCTAGTAGAGGGACTAATTGGACATATATAATCGGACTTCCGTAAATCCATATGATCATCATTCTTTACCCAACAACTCAATCACATGATCACTAATTTCAGAGTCATACCACTATAAACCTGAAACTGAACTCCCAATTATATACCATATTATGTAAGCCTGTGACAAGCTATCGTCCAATAACCTTGTCATGTATGTAGAACCCTCATATAATATCCATGATCAGCCTTAGGTCAAAGTCTGTTTAATCCTACTGATCAGGCTATCTTAAAGTTCCATTATACTACCGAATAAAGAAAATGATTATTCACCATATGCGAATAAGAAGTCATCCGCCCAGCAGATGACCCAACGCCTTATCCATTTTCACATCCAGTATAATGCCTTTAAGAGGATACCCTTAACTCATTATTAGAGCTATGATTCCGATATCTGTAAAAAAACCCTTCATCGTATACAAATCATGCACCCAATGAACCGATCTATAAGCTTACTACCTTTGAGACGCTTTAGCCATTGGAACATCGAAGTACACAAGTTATACACATGAAGCTATTCATTCACTCAGGATTAAGGTTACTGCACAATGAACGTCAAAAGCAGATTGATCCACTCATAGTGGACTTCGTAGATCAATCATGCTTTAGTCCCGGTCTAATATGTCACCACCAAGCAACATATCTATGTCTCTATTTGGGAGTCTATGCTCCAGATAGTCAAGACAAACCGTCCCCTCCAAGGCTTTAGACAACATAGTAGTCTTAACATGAGTTAGATGCTCGGTCTAACCCCATAGACTACAGAACTTAGTTTAGACCGCTTACTTTAGAACATTGTCTTCTCGCATACAAAAGTCCATTGCATGCAATGTTCTAATAGTTTTAACACAAGCAGTCAGGGAGCCATATTTGCTTACATTTACTTTAACATGTAAATAAAATGAGAACAGATAGCAATGTAATGAATAACCTCTATATATAATTTTGTTATCCAGTTCAAAATAAATACATCAAAATGTCTCTAACGCTTAGGGCATTTCCTAACAATCTCCCACTTGCCCTAAGCCAGTAGATGTGCCATGTTACGCATCCCCATCACCTCTACATGCCTCTCAAAGCTTCTAGCCACCAAAGTCTTAATAAAGGGATCGGCAATGTTATCCTCAGACGCGATCTTACATACATCTACTTGTCATGTCTCCACATGCCCTCTAATAATATGATATCTCTGATCTATGTGCTTGATCCTCTTGTGGTGTCGAGATTCCCTTGTGTTGGCAATAGCCCCAGTGTTATCATAGCAAAGTATGATAGGCTTGTCAACACACGGAATGACCAAAAGGTCCCTAAAGAACTTGCGGAGCGAAACCACTTCTTTAGATGCCTCAGCTACAACCACATACTCAGTCTCCATAGTAGAGTCAGCTGTGCAGCCCTGCTTCCTGCTCCTCCATACAATGGTGCCTCCTCTGAGCAAGAACACTGATCCTGATATTGATTTCCTCGAATCCTTGCAAGTTTGGAAGTCTGAGTCCATGTATCCTACGGGTGTTAGGTCCCCTCCAGAATACACCAGTATATAATCCCTCATTCTCTTAAGATACTTGAGTATATGCTTTACTGCTTGCCAGTGCTTGGTTCCAAGATTCGCTTGATATCGACTCACCATACCTACTGCAAAACATATGTCCAGGCGAGTGCAAAGCATAGCATACATAAGGCTACCCACAGCAGATGCATAAGGGACCTTACTCATTCGCTTTCTTTCTTCCGATGTCTTTGGACAGTCATCCAATGAAAGAGTTAGATTGGCAATAGAAGGTTGTGTACCTTTCTTTGCCTCTTGCATTGCATATTTGTCAACTATTTTATCTATGTATGAAGCTTGGGATAACGCTATCATTTTGTTCTTTCGATCTCTGAAGAGACGAAGGCCTAAAACATAATTAGCTTCTCCCAAGTCCTTCATGTCAAACTGTTGGTGTAACCAAAACTTGACCGATGACAAGCTCCCTTCATCATTCCCAATGAGTAGTATATCATCGACATAGAGTATCAGAAAGACCAGTTTTCCATCCTTAATATGTTTATAAACATAGGGTTCATCAATGTTCTACTCAAAACTGAAAGTCTTGATCGCTTGATCAAATCTCTGGTTCCATGAGCGGGATGCTTGCTTTAATCCATAAATGGATCAAAGCAACTTGCAGACTTTTCTTTCTTGACTCTTTGCTACAAACTGTTCGGGTTGTATCTGTGGCGCCCCGTGCCCTCAGTGGCCCGGACCGTCACTATAAACTCTATTACTTGCTTCTTTAAAAACGATACTTAAACTTGCTGAATTTAATACTATAAATTTAGAGGGATTTTTTTTTCTTTTTTTTTTTATATACACGTACGTATTTACTATTCACGTACGCATACTATTAAAATGCGGAATTTGAAAAACATAAGGATTTCAATTATACATACATAATTATATACATGTTTATCTGATTACTATTCACCAGATACTATTTAAATATACTACTCGTACATATACTGTTTACTGTTCCAAAATACCATTTAACCTTTACTATTCAAAATACTATTTAACTGTCACCATTCAAAATATTATTTACTCATACTGTGCGGAAGAATACTCGCGGTGTATCCATAACCTCATCCTCACATCCACCTCCGCCATCATCATCGTCCCTTGATGTTTACGCTATAGGATGCTTACCTACAGCATGAACACACTCCGTGAGCTTTACGCCCAGTAAGTACAACATGTTAACCGCAAAACATGTTTAAAACATAGCACATACGTAAAATCATAGGCATGACATATATCACTTAATAAATCACATATCATATAAGCATATCACATATCAGCTCACATATCATGTCATCATATAACATGTCATAACACTGAATATAAAACTTCACATACTTTATGCATGACAGAAGCATCGTGTACTGTATGCACTCTACTGAAAAAGAAAGCATAGCGAACTATAACTAATGCATGATCCGGTTATGTTCATTTATGCTTCAAACTTTTCTTTTCTTTTCTTGTCTATTTAGGGCCCATGTGTCAGTACCGTGTGCGCGCAGACCAACGGTAACGCCCGAGGTCAACTAATGCCGAAGAGCTATCAACTGATGCTCAACTTGTGGCCTGAACTTTCTTTAACTGGAAACCCCTTCGACTGAAGGAGTCGGTACGACACACCTATTTATTTCCATCTTGTTTAACTGTTCTAGCCATACGCTTCTCTAAGCTGTCCCCAATCCTACGCGGTAGGGATCTATGGCTTCTATCTTGTTCTTTCATCAATCTACTCGATTGTGAAACTATATGCTCTTATGTATGCTGTGCAGCATCGTGTGCAAGATACATACTTAAAATACTGGAAAAGCATCATTTTAAATTCATTTTATCCATGCTGTAGGCGGAGTTGTACTTACCTGTCAGCAGACAGTTTATACTCTCGCCTTCGTCACAATACAGGTACCTCCCTGTAATCATAATGCATTACATTAACATTCACTCTTAGGTCACCGTGGTCATTAGTGACTAATAAAAATTCTCGTTATGTGGTACCGATCCTTGTCGGTACTAATTGCCCTCTTCTTAAGAATTTGATTTTCTAATCATTGTTAATTAATTTATTTACCCAATAAATTAATTAACATCGCTCTTAGGTCACTCTATCGTTAGGAACTAATAAACTTATTGTTGTGTGGTACTGATGCCTATCGGTACCCGACTGCTCTACTTTGGGAAATTTGATATCTAATTTTTTAATTGTGCTTGATTAATTTGTCTACTTGACAAATTAATCACTGTCTCTCACTATCCCATTCCGACTTGGTCCTTGACTGGCTAACCAACCAGTCAACATACTGAATACCTCTCGTATGACCATTTAGCCTGTCGGGTTACCGTTACCGATGTAATCGCCCCAAATTTTATACTTCGATCGCACCTGTCCCTCGGGTGGTACTATTCTGACATAGGGGTCGTTTTCTTATATTATGAAATTTCTAATGGGGCGGTTCACTAATCCTCACAATGTCTGTCCTTCTTTCCCGGACTTAGGTCATCGAGGGAGCTCGGGTTTCCATCCCGATCACATTTTCAGCCCTCGTTTCCTAAAATACCCCTTTGTGTCGTTTTAGAAATTTCGGCAGTATTTCTGCTTAATTTTTAGGTTTCCGGCGTTTAGGAAACGCCTCAAAACCATCTAACCTATTCTAACCTGCCACGTACTAAACCAGAGGCCTAATTTTTACGTAAAAGCTCCGCTTTTTACGTAAAAATATTCACATTTTCTCACATTTTCTTTTTCGATATTTCACCCTTTTTTCTTACAATTCCTCAAGTCAGTAAACCATAATTAATACATAATTATTTCCAATATTAAATTGAGGAATAAATAGATCAACACTACTACCAAAATCGTTCCCGTCGGCGGTCGGATGAACCGTTCGGTCTCGACCGCGCAATCTTTGAATCGTCGTTCTTCACTTTTGAAACTCCAGTTTGCAAATCCGATGCCGCGGATGTGTCCGGAACGTCGAAAATAGGCCAACGGGCCATTCTTCAATTTTCGGTCTCCGGGGTCGCCGTTGACCGGCGTTGACCGCCGTTGACCGGCGTTGACCGCCGTTGACCGGCGTTGACCACGGCGGTGATGGAAGTGGCGACCACCATCTTGAAGAGCTCGACGAGAGGAACCCATTGGTGGTGTCAATTTCACGAATCGAGGCTCCTATCACCGGAAATCGGCTCTCGAAAAGTCGGCGACGGCAGCGGCGTTGGATCTTCATTTTTCCGGCGTTGTTGCCCAAAATTGATTTGGGGCTTTTGATCTACGTGTTGTTCTGAGCATTTTGACACTGACCTTGCAACTCAACTCCGCCGGAATAGCGAGATCCGACGGCGGCGATGGCGACGGCGACTGCGAACCTGGGGCGGCGCGATTCGGCGGCTGTTGACGTGAAATGAAGCCTGGGTTTTATTCTACTCTTCACCACGAATCCATTGGGACCGGAATCGTGGCATTTGGACGTCGGACGGTGGAGATACGGCGGTTTGAAAAATTCGGCCACCGGCGGCTTTGGGCGGCGCGTGCGGCGTGCTCCGGCGTCGGTTCGGTCGACTCGGCCCACCGTTGGAATCAGCTCGTCGAGAGCTTTCCAATGGTGCCAGCGGTGTCAAAAACGGAGGCCGGATTCGATGGTCGGTCACTGTTCATCTTCGTGTGGTGTGGGGACGGAGAAAATGAGATTTGGAAAAATATGGGGGCTATTTCTCTAGAATCCCCAAAATTTCGTACTTTATACAAATTTTTTTGAAAAATTTTAAGATAGGCTATACTGACTAATTTGGGCGTGCTGAACCCAAATATATCAGTTTTATCTTCATCCGAGGTCGTCTCGACCAGTTTCCCGATACTGTATGGTTCCCGGTCAAAAATTACTTTGTGTGCTCAAATGACTAATTTGAGCATTCTGATTCCAATATATATCAGTTTTATATCAAGAAAAGGTCATCTTGACCAATTTCTTGATACTGTGGTTAGGCCTACACTGTGTTGACACTGTGCACGCATAACGAAGCGTTTTCGCGTGAAATTTCAAACACAGTCTCTCTTGACTAATTTGGACGTGCTGATTTCAAATTTATCAGTTTTACGTCCATCTGAGGTCTTCTGGACCAGTTTTCAGGATCTACATGATCCCGTCTCGAAAAACGTGTCAGGTGCCCGATTGACTAATTTGGGCGTCCTGAGTCTAAATATATCAGTTTCGGGGCGAGAAAATGTCGTCTTGACCCTCATCCCGATACTACGTATCCCTTAAACAAAATCTACATTTTGTGCTCACTTGACCAGATTGAACCTGCTGACTATTAATATATCAGTTTTATGCCAGATTAAGGCCGTCTTGGCCACTAACCTGACACTGCGTTTCTCACTATTCACTATTCACTAATCACTGTTCACTATCTGACTGACTAATCTGAGCGTTCTGACTTTGATTTTGTCAGTCTATGGGCGAGAAGAGGTCATCTAGACCACTTTTCTCGATACTGTACATCTATTAGGGCAATTATCACTGCTGCGCTCAGATGACCAGTCTGAGCGTACTGATGACTAGCTCATCAGTTCTGTATCATGAAATGGTCGTCTAGACCGGTTTCTTGATATTGCGTGTCTCAACGCATACTCACATAATAGGGTGGACCGATTTCACTGTCGATTACCCCTTTCATTGCATGAATAGTAATTAAACGTTACTATTCCTGTTTAATTCATTCAACTGAAAAGCACACTGTGCTTATTAACTTAATTACATCATTACATAGTAATTAAGTTTCATAATTCATGAGAGTCATTACAGTGGCTCTCGGCTCATTACACAGCCTTCTACATAGACTCTTACACGTGCGTGTGCAACGCAACACGGGCGTGTACATTTCAGACACGAGCATGTACTAGTTGAGACTACTCAACACGGCCATGTCTTTGAAATACATTCATCTATCTAAGCAGTACACAGCCTCTTACACGATCATGTACTTGACCGTGTTTCTTAAATTGTACTAAAAGACATTAAATTATGTCCATTTTATTCCTTAATGACTTATTACATGGTAAGTAGGTGTCATGAAAATGGCGGTCATTACAGTATCATGTAGATACATTCCTCAAGATGGCCATTCAAGAATGCTGTCTTGACATCCATTTGCCAGATCTCGTAATTGAGAGCTGCAGCAACGGGCAAAAGAATACGGATAGACTTCAGCACAGTAGCAGGCGAAAAGGTTTCATCGTAATCGATTCCAGCCTTTTGTGTGTACCCCTTTGCAACCAGTCTAGCTTTGAAAGTTTCCACTCTCCCTTCTGCATCCTTCTTTCTTTTGTAGACCCATTTACATCCAATGGGTTTTATCCCATTCGGCAAATCTACAAGTTCCCAAACAGAGTTGGATTTCAAAGAATCCATCTCATTGTTCATAGCCTGTTTCCAAGATTTAGAATCAACATCATTTATACCTTCATCATAGGTGATCGGATCATCCTCATGCTCATGAACCTTGGCCTCGTATACCTCAGCATCATACATGAAGAAATTAGGTTTCTTCGAAACCCTCCCACTACGACGAGGCACCCTAAATTATTGATCGTCTGCAAGTCTTTCACTGGAACTCGGACTTGTGTCCAAGATCGAAACCTGTGGAGCAATTCTTTCACCTGATAACTCCTCTAGCACCACTTTGCTTCGAGGCTTAAAGTCATTCATGTGACTTTCCTC
This sequence comes from Antiaris toxicaria, assembly GCA_035233585.1. Lineage (NCBI taxonomy): Eukaryota > Viridiplantae > Streptophyta > Magnoliopsida > Rosales > Moraceae > Antiaris > Antiaris toxicaria. The sequence goes on along the minus strand of CP141156.1, from coordinate 99,214,859 downwards.
CAAGAATGTCGCATGGGTTGAAACAATGACTTTTTGTTCCTTCCAGTTATAGAACAAACCTCCCTTAGTTCCCTTTGGATACCCTACAAACATGCATAATTCTGATCTTGGTTCCAATTTCTTCGCATCCCCATCCAATACATGCGCTGGGCAACCCCATATTCTCATATGTCCAAGGGAGGGCTTCCTACCACGCCACAATTTATACGGAGTTCTGGGAATTGACTTACTTGGAACCTGGTTCAGAATATAGCAAGCTGTTTGTAAAGTATATCCCTAAAATGATAATGGCAGCGTTGAATAAATCATCATGGACCGTACCATATCCAACAAGGTCCTATTTTTCCTTTTGGCTACACCATTCTGTTGTAGAGTACCAGGTGCAGTCAATTAGGATAATACCCCATTCTTTGCAAGATGTCCTAGAAATTCGTTGGAGGGATATTCACCACCTCGATCAGATCGAAGTGTCTTTATGGATTTATCCAATTGCTTTTCCACTTCCGCACGATACTCTTTGAACTTGTCAAAGGTTTCGCTCTTACGGTGCATCAGATACACATATCCATACCTCAAGTAATCGCCAATAAAGGAGACATAATACTCGAACCCTCCTCATGCTGTGATGTTCATGGGGCCGCATACGTTAGTGTGCATAATTTTTAAGAGCTCCTGAGCCCTAGTATCCTTAGCTCTAAAGGACCTCTTAGTCATCTTTCCCTCTAGACAAGACTCACATTGAGGAAGACATACCTCCTCCAGAGATTCTAGAGGACCGTCTTTCACCAATCTTTGAATCCTATCCTGATTAATATGACCAAGTCTTAAATGCCAAAGATACGCCTTGTTAGAGTGAGAAACTTTCAACCTTTTAGAGTTATCTATTAATTCGGTGTCAAGCAATGAGTACATCTTTGGTTTAATCAAATATAGGTTTCCATTCATCCATCCAGAACAGATAAAAGACTTATTTCTATGAATATCAACTCTTTTACTAAAAGAAACTGAATAAGAATCTTTTATTAAACAAGCTACCGATATAAGGTTCCTCCTAAAATTAGGAACATAAAAACAGTCTTTTAATAAAATAAACATAAATTCATCAAAGTAAAGATAAATATCTCCATTGTCTTAGCCACCACCAAATTGCCGTCTCCATTCTGCAACGAAAGGCTCCTATCATGTAGACTTCTCATTTCCACGAACCCCTGCATAGAAACACAAACATGATTAGTGGCGTCCGAATCAATGACCCAAGTGTCTTTCGATTCTTCCACCAAACACGCTTCCAAGTAGTGAAGTTCCTTACCATCCTTGCCCTTGGCGGCTAGGATTTCCCGGTAAGCCTTCTTGAAGTGACCTACCTTCTCACATCGGAAGCACTTGGACTTTTTAGGGTCCCTAGGCTTCTTGTTCTTCTTCTGCTTCTTCCCATCCGAGACAGGAGGACTAGAAGAACTATATGCTTCTGATTTGGCCTCTTCCTCTTCTGTGAGGGTTTGGAAGATTCCACCAAATTGGCCTCTCCTTTGGGTTGGACTGTATCCCCATCCCTGATCATCCGTTCATAAGCCTGAAGTTGCTTCATGAGCTCAGTTAGTCGTAACTCCCTTGTCACCAGATTGTATACGGCCTTAAACCCCACAAAATCTTTAGACAGAGTTTTGAACACTATCTCGATCTGGGTGCTGTAGTCCAGTTCAACACTGTTCTCGGCAGCCTCAGTAAAGAATCCCATTAGAGTGATCATATGGTCCTTCACCAGAGTACCTATCTTCTGCTTAGAGTTCATAATACTGGTTATAGCAGACTGTCGAGCCAACTTTTCTTGATCTCCGAACATGTCCTCCAGATTTTCCATGATCTCCCCAGTAACTTGATAAGTCTCATGCTGCTTTTGTAAAGCACTCGTCATGCTAGTAAGTATGTAGCACCGAGCTATCTCATTGGATTCTCTCCAACGAGTATAGGCAACCGGGACCTCCTCAAGCGGTGTATTATGTTTGGGCCTTGGTGGGCATGGTTCATCCAGTACGAACTTCTATCTCTCATAGCTGAGAACTATCAACAGATTTCTTTTCCAATCTTTATAATTATCGCCATTCAGTTTATTCTCAGTAAGTATTGAAATGAGGGGTGTCGGTGACATTTTGAACTGAAATAAAATTATACTAGACATCATTACAAAGCCCAAGCAAATATACAGATAATTTAGCAAATAAAACATACAAGTATGTTCCTACCTGAAACTTGAAAAACATGTAGCATTGCAACGGTAATTCTCAGCACCTATTGCCCCAAGCCACCGAGGGGTGGTCATGAAACAAATAGCTGGAACATGGACCTCGTCCAATTAATATATGTTGCCTTAAATCCTCCAAGGTTAAGACATATATTAATAACCGCTTATTTGGCCACTAGTTTAGTTAACAGAGCTTCTCGGGAAGGTTAATAACTAAACGAGTCTTGAATGTATAACCATTGTTTACGTAGCCCGATCCACGTCCTACCAAGCCACCGAGGGGTGGTCATGAATAGGATCGTACCCGAACACGTTTTCCACATAGGAGATCCAATCTAGTATACCGGCGGTGGTAAACACCTACCGAGGGTGTGGTCAGGGCAGAATTGACGTGAGACATTACCATGCTTTCACAGATGGATCAATAATGGAGGCCGTGGGTTTTGTTTGAAATCCTCTCCCACTCAATATTTAGAAAAACATGCAAGTTTTGACAAATATGTATGATCAATATAGTATGAGCAGCATTCACCTATCCTTTATGACATGTTATCAAATATGCATATAAAACATCCATCAATACACATTTATACATCCATGACATATCACAGAAAAAATAATTGACAGATAAATAACCAAGCCATGGTTACATCCTAGAACAAAGAAAAATAAAGATTACAAAATTCCATCCAAAGCATTCTTTGGGTCTTGAATTTTATTCTGTCTTCTTGTATCCATCTTTATGTAGCGTCTCTATTTATTTCTCATCTCATGAATCATTTAAAATTTAAATTCCAAAAATTTAAATTTCAAATTCAAATTCCAAATTCGAATTTCAAATTTAAATTTCAAATTCAAACTTTAAATAATTTTAAATATCATGTGCAATAATATGTAATTTCAAAAATTTTAAATTTTCAATTACATATTTTTAAACATGATTTAAAAATTAAATCTCAAATTTAAAAATCAAAATTTTTCGATTTTCGAACCGTCGCCCCACCAGCCCCGGAGGCCAGCAGCTGCCGTGGGCAACCCTCAGCCCCCGGGGGGCTAGCAGCCCACGGCCGCCCTATGTGTAGCCCTGCCAGGCTGTAGGCAGTGCTTGCAGCCACAGGCTGCACGCCCAAGCTGCGGACAGCCTTGGGAGGGCCACGGCCACCCTCGGCTGCAGGCAAAGCCTACGGCTGTGGGTGGTCATGGCCTATACAGGGGCTGTCGCAGCCCCATCCTGCCCGAGGGCAGGGGCTGCAGCCCCACCAAAGCCCGATGGCCTATCCCGAGGTGTCGTGTCTCGATTTTTGTGCCATATTCCAATTTACCTATTAGAATCTCCAAAAATTAATTTGAATCCTAATTAAATTGAAATTTTCCACACAATCAAAATTTCAACCTTTAAATTAAATTTAACTTTTGGGAAAAATAAATTACGGTCTTCAATCTTCAATCTCCTCCAAGAATAATTACATAAAAATCCTAAACTGTTTCCGGTGTACAAAATTCTAATCATAATAGTTCTAAGAGATAAAAAATAAAATTCATGGGAAAATTACAGTGTTAATAAACTGCTCCCATGGTTACATAAAAAATTCCTAAATATAATTTTTCTAAATTCTAAGGAACCATAACCGGCAAAAACAAGCATGCTTATAATAATTCAGAAAATTAAAATAACCACATACTACATAAATAATCCATGATAACAACATGAAGGAAACTTAGAATGCCACTCTCTAAATATCAAATCCATACATAAATAAAAAAAGACTAATTAATTGTCTAATTTATGTATATGGCATAGTCATGAGATGGCTCTGATACCAATTGTAGGAAATAAATCGATAAAAATGTATCAGAGTGGCACAACGAAACAATAAAAAAATTTTAAGATCGTTAAATATCTCATGATGCCATATACAATAAACCAGCAACAATTTAAACTCATACCTCAAGGATGCCAATCTGCAGGAGGAGAATGACCCAAGGGCTTCAACCAACTAGCCTTCTCTACTATTCTCCAATTCCCGAATGGCTGAGTGTGTGGGCACTCTAAACCTCGATCGGTATGCTAGTACTGCTAGTCTTCTTTCGACCACCCAGATCTCTAAAGAACTTATTGTCGCCGTGAGTTGTGCAACAATAAGCCTGCTCACCTGAGAGTCTATGGTCTGAGAGAACTAGAGTGGTAGGACCTCTATTTATAGACTTGTATGAAGTGATTCTCTGAATTCAAATTGGATTAGGAGAAGATATTTTCCCTTATCCACAACCAAAAAATCTGAATTTTCCAAGGGGAAAATCCCAGCTAAAAATTCGGCCACTTTAGGATTATCTAACTCAAATCTAAACAAGATTTTAACTTGAATTTTATCTCCCATTATCCAACCAAAAAATCTAAAAATCCTTAAAGATTTTCACAAATATTTTCGACCACAAAGACGCAAGGGAAGAATCAAAATTCAACTACAATTTTCAAGCTTGAATCTTATCTCATCCTTATCCAAAATAACCAAAAATCTCCTAGGATATCTTCCTCAAAATTTCAGCCATAATCAGGGAGGAGAGAATCCAAATTCAACTAGGATTAAAACTTGAATTTTTCCTTGAACCTTATCCACAAAAAATCTGAAAATTCCATGAGGATAATCCTCAAAATGTTCGTCCGTATTTGTTAGGATTTGGATTCAAAATTCATGTAGGATTCAAACAAGATTTCCCTCTCCATATCCAACTCAAATTTGAATTTCATTCCTTGTGGATTTACCACAAGAAATTCGAATCCTTCTTGGACTGTGATTCAAAATTTGAATTTCAAATTTCAAAATTGAAATTCAAATTTCAAATTCAAATTTTAAATTTCAAATTTAAATTTTAAATTCAAATTTCAAATTCAACATTGTCTTACTTTAGACCGGTTACTTTAGAACATTGTCTTCTCGCATACAAAAGTCCATTGCATGCAACGTTCTAACAGTTTTAACACAAGCAGTCAGGGAGTCATATTTGCTTACATTTACTTTAACATGTAAATAAACTGTGGACAGATAGCAATGTAATGAATAACCTCTATATATAATTTTATTATCCAGTTCAAAATAAATACATCAAAATGTCTCTAACGCTTAGGGCATTTCCTAACAGGATTTGTTTGCAGATATTGGAATCATAACTCTAAGGAGTTAAGGGTATCCTCTTAAAGGCAATATACTGGATGTGAAAATGGACAAGGCCTTGGATCGTCTGCTGGGCGGATGACTTCTTATTCACACATGGTGAATAATCATTTTCTTATTCGGTAGTATAATAGAACTTTAAGATAGCCTGATCAATAGGATTAAATGGACTTTGACCTAAGGCTGATCATAGATATCCTATGAGGGTTTTGCATACATGACAAGGTCATTGGACATTAGCTTGTCACAGGCTTTCGTAATACGGTATCTAATTGGGAGTTCAGTTCAGGTTTATAGTGGTGTGACTCTGAAATTACTGATCATATGATTGACTTGTTTCGTATAGAATAATGATCATATGGCACGGGAGCCTGATTATATATGTCCAATTGGTCCCTCTATTAGGTCTACATAATTCCTTAACAAATGGCAAATTGATCAGTGCATGCTTATTGGTTTTGATTATGCATGGATGGTGTTGACATAGGATAAGGATGGTAAACAAGATTCTCTCCGTTGAATTCAGATTCTGTTTTGGATAATAGAGTATATAATTATTCAAACTTTAAATAAAGTTGCCATGATTTTATTTAAGATTGAATTGGAGTTGTAGAAAATTATCCATGAGAACAAAATTTGAAATACAACTTTTTGTGGAGTTTGAAATTTGAATCTGAAATTTAAATTTGAAATTTGAATTTGAAGTTTGAATTTTGAAATTTAAACTTTGAAATTTGAATTCAAATTTTGAATCATAGTCCAAGTGAAATTTGAATTTTGTGGATAAATCCACATGGTTAGAATTTGAATTTGATATGGATAATGGAGAGGAAAATCTTGTTTAAATCCTACTTGAATTTTGAATCCTAAATCTATCAAGGAAAAATCAAATTTGTTAAGGGAATCCCACCTTGAGAGGAATCGATTTTTGTGGATAAGATTCAAGGGAAATTTAAACAAGAAAATCCTAGTTGAATTTTGATTCTTTCCCTCACAAAAGTAGATGAAAATTTATGGATAAATCCAAGGAGATTTTTTGGTTTTTATGTGGATAAGGATGAGATAAAATTTAAGCTAGAAAATCCTATTTGAATTTTGATTCTCCTCACACTAGAGTGGCCAAATCTGGACTTGTTTATTGGCCAAGGAAAATTCGGTTATAGTGGATAATGATGAGATAAAATTTTTAGTTAAAATCCTGTTTGAATTTAGATTTCAAAATCTCTTAACGTTGGCCGAATCTACCCTTGTTTGTGGCCTACAAAATTTCAGATTTTGCATGTGGATAAGGGAGAAAATCTTCTCCTAGTCCAATTCGAATTCAAGGGATCACCTCGTGCCAGTCTATAAATAGGGGTCCTGTCACCTCGTGCCAGTCTATAAATAGGGGTCCTACCACTCTAGTTCTCTCAAACCACAGACTCTCAGGTAAGCAGGCTTATTGTTGCATAACTCACTGTGATAATAAGTTCTTTAGAGATCTGGGTGGTCAGAAGGAGACTAGCAGTGCTAGTATATCGGTCGAGGAAACGATTGCCCACACACTCTGCCATCCGAGAATTGGAGAATAGTAGAGAAGGCTAGTTGGTTGAAGCCCTCTGGTAATTCTCCTCCTGAAATTGGCATCCTCTGAGGTATGAATTTATATTGTTGTTAGTTTATTGTATATGGTATCACGAGATATTTAATGATCTTGAAAAATTTTTGTTATTCTACTGCACCACTCTGATGTGTTTTTACTGATTTTTTTCCTACAATTGGTATCAGAGCCATCTCGTGACTATGCCATGTGCATAAATTAGACAATTAGTTAGTCTTTTTATTTATGTAGGGATTCGATATTTAGAGAGTGGCATTCTAGGATTCCTTTATGTTGTTATCATGTATTATGTATGCAGTATGTGGTTATTTTAATTTTTTGAATTATTTTAAGCATGCTTATTTTGTGTCAGTTATGGTTCCTTAGAATTTAGAAATATTGTATCTAGGAGTTTTTATGTAACCATGGAAGCGGTTTATCATCACCATAATTTTCCCATGGATTTTGATTTTCTTTTGTCTCTTTGAATTATTATGATTAGAATTTTGTACACCGAAAACGGTTTAGGAATTTTATGTAATTATTCTTGGAGGAGATTAAAGATTGAAGATTGTAATTTTTTTTTTCTAAAAGTTAAATTTAATTTAAAGGTTGAAATTTTGTTTGTGCGTAAAATTCCAATTTAATTTGGATTCAAATTAATTTTTGGAGATCCTAATGGGAAAATTAGAATATGGAACAGAGATCGAGGACCAAACCCTCGGGATAGGCCATTGGCCTTGATAGGGCTGCAGCCCCTGCCCTCGGGCAGGATGGGGCTGCAGCAGCCCCTATCCAGGCCAAGACCACCCACAGTTGCAAGCTTTGCCTGTAGCCAGGGGTGGTCGTGGCCCTACCAGGGGCTGCCCAGGCCCTGGGCTGCAGCCTGGTGGGCTGCTGTGCCCATTCAAGTGTACAGCCCATGGCTGTAGGTGCTGCCTGCAGCTTGGCAACTGCTGCACCCACCTGGGCATGTAGCCTATGGGCTGGCACCCTGACAGGGCTATACCCGGCCTATGGCCGTGGGCTGCCAGCCCCTTCGAGTACTGGGGGCTGCCCACGGTGCCTACAAGCCTCCGGGCCCCGTGGATCAAAGGGCTGTAAATCAAAAAGTTTTAATTTTTAAATTTGAGATTTAATTTTAAATCATGTTTAAAAATATGTAATTAAAAATTTTTGAAATTACATATTATTATACATGAAATTTAAATTGTTTAAAATTTGAATTTGAAATTTAAATTTGAAATTCGAATTTGAAATTTGAATTTGAAATTTAAATTTTTGGAATTTAAATTTTAAATGATTCTTGGGATAAGAAATAAATAGAGAGGCTACATGAAGATGGATACAAGAAGACAGAACCAAATTCAAGACCCAAAGAATGCTTTGGATGAAATTTTATAATCTTTATTTTCTTTGTTCTAGGATGGAACTATGGCTTGGTTATTTTTCCGTTAATTATTTTTTTCTATGATATGTCATGGATGGATGAATATGTATTGATGGATGAATTGTATGCATATTTGATAACATGTCATATAGGATAGGTGAATGCCACTCAGACTATATTGATCATATATATTTGTTAAAACTTGCATGTTTTTCAAAATATTGAGTGGAAGAGGGCTTCAAACAAAACCCACGGCCTCCATTGTTGATCCATATGTGAAAGCATGGTAACGCCTCACGTCAGTTCTACCCTAACCACACCCCTCGGTAGGTTTTTACCGCCGCCGGTATACTAGGTTGGATCTCATATGCGGAAAATGTGTTTGGGCATGATTCTATTCATGACCACCCCTTGGTGGCTTGGTAGAACATGGATCAGGCTACGTAAACAATGGTTATACACTCAAGACTCGTTTAGTTATTAATCTTCCCTAGAAGCTCTGTTAACTAAACTAGTGACCAAAATAAGTGGTTATTAATATATGTCTTAACTTTGGAGGATTTAAGGTAACATATATTAATTGGACGGGGTTCATGTTCCGGCTATTTGTCTCATGACCACCCCTTTGGTGGCTTAGGATAATAAGTGCTGAGAATTACTATTGCAATACTACATTTTTTTTCAACTTTCATGTAGGAACATACTTGTATATTTTATTTGCTAAATTATCTCTATATTTTCTTGGGCTTTGTAATGATGTCTAGTATAATTTTATTTCAGTTCAAAATGTCACCGACACCCCTCATTTCAATACTTACTAAAAATAAACTGAATGGCAATAATTATAAAGACTAGAAGAAAAATCTACTAATAATTCTCAACTGTGAGAGACACAAGTTCGTGTTAGACGAACCATGCCCACCTAGGCTCAAACCTGACACACCACTTGAGGAGGTCCCGCTTGCCTATACTCGTTGGAGAGAATCCAATGAGATAGCTCAGTGCTACATACTTGCTAGCATGATGAGTGCTTTACAAAAGTAGCATGAGACTTATCAAGTTGCTGGGGAGATCATGAAAAATCTGGAGGACATGTTCGGAGGCCAAGAAAAGTTGGCTCGACAGTCTGCTATAACCAGTATTATAAACTCTAAGCAGAAAATAGGAACTTCGGTGAAGGACCATATGATCACTCTAATGGGATTCTTTGCTGAGGTTGCCGTGAACGGTGCTGAACTGGACTACAGCACCCAGATCGAGATGGTGTTCAAAGCTCTGTCTAAAGATTTTGTGGGGTTTAAGGCCGCATACAATCTGGCAACAAGGGAGTTAGGACTAACCGAGCTCATGAAGTAACTCCAGGCTTATGAGCGGATGATCAGGGATGGGGATGCGGTCCAACCCAAAGGAGAGGCTAATTTGGTGGAATCTTCCAAACCCTCACGGAAGAGGAAGAGGCCAAATAAGCAGTAAGTGGCTTCTAGTTCTTCTGATCCTCCTGTCTCGGATAGGAAGAAGAATAAGAAGAATAAGAAGCCCAAGGACCCTAAAAAGTCCAAGTGCTTCCAGTGTGGGAAGGTAGGTTACTTCAAGAAGGCTTGCAGAGAATTCTTAGCCGCCAAGGGCAAGGAAGGTAAGGAACTTCTTTATTTAGAAGCATGTTTGGTGGAAGAATCGAAAGATACTTGGGTTATTGATTCAGGTGCCACTAATCATGTGTGTGTTTCTATGCAGGTTCATGGAAACAAGAAGTCTACATTGTAAGAGCTTGTCGTTGCAGACCGGAGATGGTAGCTTGGTGGTGGCTGAGGCAGTGGGAGATGTTTATCTTTATTTTGATGAATTTAGGTTTATATTATTGAAAGACTGTTTTTATGTTCCTAATTTTAGGAAGAACCTTACATCGGTAGCTTGTTTAATAAAAGATTCTTATTCAGTTTCTTTTAGTAAAAGAGTTGATATTCGTAAAAATAAATCTTTTATCTGTTCTGGATGGATAGATGGAAACCTTATTTAATCAAACCAAAGATGTACTCACTGCTTGACATTGAATTAATTAATAACTCTAAAAGGTTGAAAGTTTCTCACTCTAACAAGGCGTATCTTTGGCATTTAAGACTTGGTCATATTAATTAGGATAAGATTCGAAGGTTGGTGAAAGACGGTCCTTTAGAATCTCTGGAGGAGGTACGTCTTCCTCAATGTGAGTCTTGCCTTAAAGGTAAGATGACTAAGAGGTCTTTTGGAGCTAAGGGTACTAGGGTTCAGGAACTCTTAGAAATTATGCATACCAATGTATGTGGTCTCGTGAACATCGCAGCACAAGGAGGGTTCGAGTATTATGTCTCTTTTATAGATGATTACTTGAGGTATGGATAAGTGTACCTGATGCACCACAATAGCGAAACCTTTGACAAGTTCAAAGAGTATCATGCAGAAATGGAAAAGCAATTGGATAAATCCATAAAGACATTTCGATCTGATCGAGGTAGTGAACACCTATCCGATGAATTTCTAGGATATCTTGCAGAGAATGGGATATTATCCCAATTGACTGCACCTGGTACTTCACAACAAAATGGTGTAGTCGAAAGGAGAAACAATACCATATTGGATATGGTATGGTCCATGATGAGTTATTCAATGCTGCCGTTACCATTTTGGGGATATGCATTACAAATGGCATGCTATATTCTGAACCAGGTTCCAAGTAAATTAATTTGCAGGACTCCATATGAATTGTGGTGTGATAGGAAGCCCTCCCTTGGACATATAAGAATATGGGGCTGCCCAACATATGTACTAGATGAAGATGCAAAGAAGTTGGAATCAAGATCAGAATTATGCATGTTTGTAGGGTGTCCTAAGAGAACTAAGGGAGGTCTGTTCTATAACCCAAAGGAACAAAAAGTCATTGTTTCAACCCATGCAAAATTTTTAGAGGAAAGTCACATGAATGACTTTAAGTCTCAAAGCAAAGTGGTGCTAGAGGAGTTGTTAGGTGAAAGAACTACTCCACAGGTTTCAGTCTTGGATGTAAGTTTGAGTTTTAGTGAAAGACCTGCAGACGATCAACAATTTAGGGTGCCTCGTCGTAGTGGGAGGGTTTCAAGGAAGCCTAATTTCTTTATGTATGATGCTGAGGTATACCAGGCTGAGGCTCATGAACATGAGGATGATCCGATCAATTATGATGAAGCTATAAATGATGTTGATTCTAAATCTTGGAAACAGGCCATGAACAATGATATGGATTTTATGAAATCCAACTCTGTTTGGAAACTTGTAGATCTGCCAGATGGGATAAAACCCATTGAATGCAAGTGGGTCTACAAAAGAAAGAAGAATGCATAAGGGAGAGTGGAAACTTTCAAAGCTAGACTTATGGCAAAGGGGTATGCGCAAAAGGTTGGAATCGATTACGATGAAACCTTTTCACCTGTTGCTATGCTGAAGTCTATCCATATTCTTTTGTCCATTGTTGTGGCTCTCGATTATGAGATCTAGCAAATGGATGTCAAGACGGCATTCTTGAATGATCATCTTGAGGAAAGTATCTACATGATACAACCCGAAGGGTTCGTGGTAAACGGCCAAGAGAGAAAAGTCTGAAAGTTGCTTAGATCCAATTATGGATTAAAGCATGCATCACGCTCATGGAACCAAAGGTTTGATCAAGCGATCAAAACATTCAGTTTTGAGCTGAACGTTGATGAGCTATGTGTTTATAAACGTATAAGAAAGGTAAAGTAATCTTTCTAGTACTCTATGTCGATGATATATAGCTCATTAGGAATGATGTAGGGAATTTATCATTGTTCAAGCTTTGGCTGCACCAACAGTTTGACATGAAGGACTTGGGAAAAGCTAATTATGTTCTAGGCATTCATCTCTTCAGAGATCGAAATAACAAAAAGATAGCATTATCCCAGGCTTCATACATAGATAAAATAATTGACAAGTATGCAAAGCAAAAGGCAAAGAAATGTTCACAACCTTCCATTGCCAGTCTAACTCTTTCATTGGATGACTGTCCTAAGACATTGGAAGAAAGAGAGCATATGAGTAAGGTCCCTTATACATCTGCTGTGGGTAGCCTTATGTACGCTATGCTTTACACTCGCCCAGATATATGTTTTGCAGTAGGTATGGTAAGTCGATATCAAGCGAATCTTGGAACCAAGCACTGGTAAGCAGTGAAGCATATACTCAAGTATCTTAAGAGAATGAGGGATTATGTGCTAGTGTATTCTGAAAGGGACCTAACACCCGTAGGATACACAGCCTCAGACTTCCAGACTTGTAAGGATTCGAGGAAATCGACATCAGCATCAGTGTTCTTACTCGGAGGAGGCACCATTGTATGGAGGAGCGTGAAGTAGGGTTGCACAGCTAACTCTATAATGGAGGCTGAGTATGTGGCTGCGGCTGAGGCATCTAAAGAAGCAGTTTGCCTGTGCAAGTTCTTTAGAGACCTTCAGGTCATTCCGGGTGTTGACAAGCCCATTACATTTTACTTTGATAACACTAGGGCTATTGCCAACACAAGGGAATCTAGGCACCACAAGAAGACCAAGCACATAGATCGGAGGTACCACATTATTAGAGGGCACGTAGAGACAGGACAAGTGGATGTATGTAAGATCACTTCCGAGGACAATATTGTCGATCCCTTTACTAAGACTTTGGTAACTAGAAGCTTTGAAAGGCACGTCGAGGCGATGGGGATGCGTAACATAGCTTAGGGCAAGTGGGAGATTGTTAGGAAATGTCCTAAGCATGAAAGATATTTTGATGTATTACATTTATTTTGAACTGGATAATAAAATTATATATAGAGGTTATTCATCACATTGCTATTTGTCATTATTCTATTTACATGTTAAAGTAAATGTAAGTAAATATGACTCGCTGACTGCTTGTGTTAAAACTATTAGAATATTGCATACAATGGACTTTTGTATGTGAGAAGACAATGCTCTAAAGTAAGTGGTTTAAACTAAAGTCTGTAGTCTATGGGGTTAGATCGAGCATCTAACTCATGTTAAGATTATTATGTTGTCTAAAGCCATGGCGGGGATGGTTTGTCTTGACTGTCCAGACCATAGACTCCCAAGTAGAGACATAGATATGTTGCTTGGTGGTGACATATTGATCGGGACTAAAGCATGATTGATCTACGTAGTCCGCTATGAGTGGATCAATCTACTTTTGACGTTCATTATGTAATAACCTTAATCCTGAGTAAATGAATTACTTCATATATATGACTTGTGTACTCTGATGTTCCAATGGCTAAAGCGTCTCAGAGGTAGTAAGCTTATAGACCGGTTTATTGGGTACATGACTTATATACGATGAAGGATTTGTTTGCAGACATTAGAATCATAGCTCTAAGAAGTTAAGGGTATCCTCTTAAGGGCATTATACTGGATGTGCAAATGGACAAGGCCTTGGGTTGTCTGCTGGGTAGATGACTTCTTATTCACACATGGTGAATAATCATTTTCTTATTCAGCAGTATATTGGAACTTTAAGATAGCCTGATCAGTAGGATTGAACAGAATTTAACCTAAGGCTGATCATGGATATCATATGAGGGTTTTGCATACATTACAAGGTCATGGGACATTAGCTTGTCACAGGCTTTCATAGTATGATATATAATTGGGAGTTTAGTTTCAGGTTTATAGTGTGTGACTCTAAAATTAGTGATCATATGATTGAGTTGCTCGGTACAACTTAATGATCATATGGATTCACGGGAGCCTGATTATATATGTCCAATTGGTCCCTCTACTAGCTCCACATAATTCCTTAATGGATGGCAAATTGATTAGAGTATGCTTACTGGTTAGTTGATTATGCGTGGATGGTGTTGACATACGATAACGATGGTAAACAAGATTTTCTCCATTGAATTCAGATTTTGTTTTGGATAATAGAGTACACAATTATTCGAACTCCAAATAAAGTTATCATGATTTTATTTGAGATTGAATTAGAGTTGTAGAAAATTATCCATGAGAACAAAATTTGAAATACAACTTTTTGTGGAGTTTGGAATTTGAATTTTGAAATTTTAAATTTTAAATTTTAAATTTAAATTTTGAATTTTAAATTTGAATCTGAAATTTAAATTTCGAATTTGAAACTTGAATTTGAAATTTAAAATTTGAATTCGAAATTTAAATTTGAAATTTGAATTTGAAGTTTGAATTTTGAAATTTAAACTTTGAAATTTGAATTCAAATTTTGAATCATAGTCCAAGTGAAATTCAAATTTTGTGGATAAATCCACATAGTTAGAATTTGAATTTGGCATGGATAATGGAGAGGAAAATCTTATTTGAATCCTACTTGAATTTTGAATCCTAAATCTATCAAGGAAAAACCAAATTTGTTAAAGGAATCCCACCTTAAGAGGAATCGGTTTTTGTGGATAAGATTCAAGGGAAATTTAAGCAAGAAAATCCTAGTTGAATTTTGATTCTTTCCCTCACAAAAGTGGATGAAAATTTGTGGGTAAATCCAAGGAGATTTTTTGGTTTTTATGTGGATAAGGATGAGATAAAATTCAAGCTAGAAAATCCTATTTGAATTTTGATTCTCCTCACACTAGAGTGGCCAAATCTGGACTTGTTTATGGGCCAAGGAAAATTCGGTTATAGTGGATAATGATGAGATAAAATTCCAGTTAAAACCCTGTTTGAATTTGGATTGCAAAATCTCCTAATGTTGGCTGAATCTACCCTTGTTTGTGGCCTACAGAATTTCAGATTTTGCATGGTGGATAGGAGAAAATCTTCTCCTAGTCCAATTCAAATTCAAGGGATCACCTCATGCCAGTCTATAAATACGGGTCCTGCCACTCCAGTTCTCTCAGACCACAGACTCTCAGGTAAGCAGGCTTATTGTTGCATAACTCACCCTGACAATAAGTTCTATAGAGATCTATGTGGTCGGAAGGAGACTAGCAGTGCTAGCATACCGGTCGAGGAAACAAGTGCCCACACACTCTGCCATCTGGGAATTGGAGAATAGTAGAGAAAGCTAGTTGGTTGAAGCCCTCCATTCATTCTCCTCCTACAGTTGGCGCCCTCTAAGGTATGAATTTATGTTGTTGTTAGTTTATTGTATATGGCATCACGAGATATTTAACGATCTTGAAAAATTTTTGTTATTCTGCTTCACCGCTCTGATGCGTTTTTACCAATTTTTTCCTACACGTACATCCCCATCCACTCATCATCGCTAAAATGATCAGGGATCTCATCCCCTTCATCATCTGGCTAGGCATCGGGGATAGACTCGTCACCATCTTCCTCCTATAGGTGCTCGGGGGACAAAGGAGCTGGATCGGGGTCCTCATTGTCCTCGGGTGCTTCGGGTACTACTGGCTGAGGTTCGACCGCAAACTCCTCATTGGCTGGTTGGGATGCTATGTCTGCTGGGTCACCCCCTATGTTTGCTGCCACTGCGAAGCCTTCGCCAGGTGTAGGGTTAAGTACCACTCTCTTGGCGTCCACTATGTCTCGGACAAGGAGCCTCAGATCCTCATATAGCGGAAGGTAGGGAATGAGGTCCCTCACATGCCATGGTGTCTCCCTTCATAGCAAGTCGGCTATCTCTGAAAAAGGTCTATACTGAGGGATATGAGGTAACATGGCATCCAGAAACCTCTAACAATAGTGCACCATGGTCTCTCCCTCATGGATATCCCAAATGCCAGAGAGGACCTAGTATCGCATCTCACGCATATCTTACCATATATCTCCGTCTCGGGCTAGTGTAGTACTATCACGGAGGTCGCGGTAGAATTCTACCCACTGTATCAGATGCCCAATCTTACACTGTTCATTCCACCAGGTCAGCACTGGTCATTGTAGTCTGCTGCTAGCCAAAATCACCCATAGATGTGGTGAATATGGCATGCCTCGAAGATAACCTCGAAGTGGTGAATCCAATATGAAAGCTCGCTTACGCGTCGTCCATCATATATGTCTAGCCACATGGCAGTGAAAGCTAGACTCGCCTGTCGATCCTCTTACACTTGGTGGGGGTCTCGTGGTACGGCCATTATCTCCTACTATAAATTAAACGTCAACTTATGTACTAAACTTTGAAAAACACAATTAACCTACTTGGACAGATGAGACAGGCGTATGGCGATGCGAGGTAAAGTGGTAGGATATAGCTCTGATACCAACTGTGACGCCCCGTGCCCTCGGTGGCCCGGATCGTCACTAAAAACTTGCTTATTTAAATAATACTTATACTTTCTTGCAATTGATACTACAATTTTATGGGATTTTTTTTATACATCATACGTATTCACTATTCACATACGTATCCCAATTGACTTTAGACAACATAATAGTCTTAATATGAGTCAGATGCTCGGTTTAACCCTATACACTATGGACTATAAATTTAGATTGCTTATTTTAGAATGTTATCTTCTCACATACAAAAATCTATTGTATACAACATTCTAAAATTTTAACAACAAGCAATTAGTAAGCTATATTTGCTTATATTTACTTTAACAGGTAAATAGAATGAGGACACATAGCAATATAGTGAATAACTTCTAATATATTATTAATTAATTCAAAATAAATGAAATACATTAAAAATATATTTCCCGCTTAGGGCATTCCTAACACTTTTTGACCTTACAATTGATAAAACATTTTTAAGGGAACTTCGGGAAAAAGAAACAAAGTCAACATGGCTGAAATTGTAGAAAATGCCAACAAAGGGAGAGCCTTACAAGACTATATAGTTCCAACAATCGTTGGCTTTAATTCAAAAATTTGAAGACCACAGATTGTAGCTAACAACTTTGAGATCGAGCCTACAATTCTTTAGATGATCCAAACCTCTATTCAATTTGGCAAGTCTCAATAGATGATCTAAATACATATATAATCAATTTCTTGGAAATATATGTTAGCTCTAAGCACAATGGAGTTTCTGATGATGCCATAAGATTGAGACTTTTCCTTCCTCATTAAGAGATAAGGCAAAGAGTTGGTTGAATTCACTTCCTCAAGGAACCATCACGACATGGGAAGAATTAGCCCAAAAATTTTTGGCTAAGTTCTTTCCTCCTACCAAGATCGCTATGATAAGGAATGATATTTCTCAATTCATGCAACATGACTTGGAGACTTTGTATGAAGCATGGGAGAGATACAAAGATATGTTGTAAAGATGTCCCCATCATGGACTTCCAAAATGGCTACAAGTACGAACATTCTACAATGGGTTAAGTGGAAACACTAGGAACTTAGTAGATGCTACAATAGGATATGCCCTTTTTGGAAAAACCATAGATGAACCATATGAGCTACTGGAAGAGATAGCGGCGAATAATTACTAATGGCCAGCTGATCGATCTTTATAGAAGAGAATCATGGGAATGCATGAGATAGATACTATCACTACCTTAACAACACAAGTGGCAACTCTCACCAAGCAACTTAGAAGCATGAAGGTGAATGCAATTTAAGCCTCATACGTAAGCTTTGACTATTATGGAAACCCTCACTCTAATGTTGATGGCCAAGTGTTAAGCCCATCTGAAACCCATTCTCAACGTGAACAAGTGAATTTTATTTCAAACTTCAACTAGCAGCAAAACAACCCATATTCCAACACTTTCAACCCAAGATGGAGAAACGACCCAAATTTCTCATAGAGCAACAATCAAAACAAACCTAGGCCTCCCCCTTGATTTCCACTACCACAAGAAAAAAAGCCTTCATTGGAACACATTATCACTTAATTAGCCACCACCACAACCTAATTAGCCTCCAAAACTAACCAATTCGTCACTAAAACTGAGCAACAAATCCAAAACCAAGCTGCCTCTATCTGAAACCTAGTAGCACAAGTGTGCTAGATTGCCAACATGCTTGTAGAAAGAAAAGCTACTCTGCTAGGCAACACTGAGACTAATTCGCGGGAGCATGTAAACATGATTACACTCAAAAATGGTTAGCAAGTTAAAACATAACCAACCACCAAAGATCCACCTTGTTCACCACCAAAGGAGATAAGTCAAAAAGCACAATATGATGAGAAGGCTTTATGTGACTTAGATGCTAATATCAATTTAATACCTCTTTCTATACACAAGAAGTTAGGATTTAGAGAAGTTAAACCCACCACGGTGTCTCTATAGCTAGCTGACAAATCCATCAAGTACCCTAGAGGTGTTATAAAAGATGTCCTTATTAAGGTTGATAGTTTCGTTTTACTACGGATTTTATTATCTTAGATATGGAAGAAGATCATGATACTCTAATTATTCTTGGTTGACCGTTCCTTAAGATCGAGAGGGGCTCTGATCGATGTACAGAAATGAGAACTCACAATGAGAGTCCAAGATGAACAAGTTTTTTATATGGTTTGATATCAAAAACTTGTAGGGAAGCTGATTTACTTATCATATGCACGGCTAGATATTGCTTTTGTCATGAGCTTGATAATTTAGTTTATGCATGCCCCTTATGAGAAACACCTTGAAATAGTATACCAGATTCTTAGGTATTTGAAAAGTACACCAAGAAAGGGGTTATGCTTTAGAAAAACAACACAGCAACATATAGAGGCCTATACTGATGCCGATTGGGCAAGTTTGGTTATTAACAAGAAATCGACATTAGGATACTGTACTTATGTGTGGGGAAATTTGGTCACGTAGCAAAGCAAAAAGCAAAGTATAGTGGCCATGAGTAGCGCTAAGGCAGAATATCGAGCTATAGCCAATGGGCTATGTGAAATGCTATGATTGAAAAGAATTCTTGAAGAGCTAAAAGTGCCAACAAAACTACTGTGGCATCCCAGAGTCCTGGTGGCCCTGGAACGTCACTTGAAAACTACTGTTACTTAATACTGTAAAAATGGGGATTTTTTTTAATAGTATATTTTACTATTTATGTACATACATATACTTATAAACATATGAAAGTCTGAATGTAACTGAGGCTAATATACGTACATACATAAAACTATTAAACTGCTCAAAACATGAGATTTATTTTTTTCAATATCGTGCGGAAGTTAACACTAGTGGTGATATCCACAACCTCACCCTCACATCCGCCTCTGCCGCCATCATCGTCCATTAGTGTTTAGCTTGTAGGTCTCTTACCTACAGCATGAACATACACTGTGAGCTTTATGCTCTGTAAGTACAACATATCATCCGCAAAATATGCTTTAAAAACATGCCATAACTTAAAGGCACATTTAAAACTGTCAATCATGTCACACATTCACACAGAACATGGAAACATATCTTATAGAATAACTCAGAATGCATATCCTATCATGTCATGTAACTGCGAAGCATGCTATAACTGTATCTAGGTCATACCATAAACAATACATGAACCGATTATGCTCAATTTACGCTTCATTAATCATTATCTTTTCTCATCTGAAGGGTCCTGGTGTCAGTACCACTATGCATAAATCATTAGATTCACCATGATCATGGGCCTTGGCCCGTTATGGACATATTTTATGGGCCTTGGTCTATTATATATATATTATGAGCCTCGGCCCGTTATACTCTATGGGCCTTGGCCCGTTATGTAATAACTGGGAATTTTTAGATTCTCGAAAAGAATTAAAATTGTATGTATATAACAATTTTAATGAATAAAATGTAAACAAAAAAGTTGTATTTTAATACTGTTGAGAATACTGTGAAAATGTTCTAACAGTGTTAAAGAGTGTGAGTTCAGAGATGTAAATCTTCCCGAACAGAATCGGGTGAGACTCTTGAAAACGAAGCCAAAAACCCTAGAGAGTGCACCGAAGTGCACTAAAAGATGAAATTTTATGGTAATAAATTTTGGTCAAACGGAAGCAAAATAAGGTAGACTGATCGCACCAGAGGCGCTACAAACCTACCTACGCGATTTCGATAAATTTCCATTCGGTTTGACTTTCAGTCAAACTTTGACTACGAATTAATTCATGAATTAATTAGATTATGCCATATGTGACATCATAATTATGATGTAATAAATATGGAATTAATGGTTGGGATTAATGCTAATCTTTGATCAATGGCCAAGATCAAGCCAAAATGGCTTGAAAAAAAATTTAAGAAAATGCTAAAAAGGGGAGTCAGCCATGGAAGAAAAAAATCAGCATAAAATTTTCAATTTGACCCCAAAAAGTTAGCAAAAAAGTCCTTAAACAATTTCCTAATTGTTGGGAAATTTCGCTAAGTAGTCCTCCACTTTTTACCTATAAATAGGCATGAAAAAATTCATTTGGAAATTAGAGAAAACTAGCCAAAATACTGTGATTACCATGAAAATCCATGGGCAAAATTGAAGAAAAATTGATGAAATTTACGTTGTGATTGAATGATGGTAAATATAGAAAACATTTTATGCAAAGTTCCAAACTTTGCATAAAATAGGCCTCTGGTATAGTACATGGCAAGTACCAAGGTTCTGAGGCGTACCTAACACCGGGAAAACTTAAAAATATAAGCGGAAATGCTGTCAAAATTTTTAAAATGACATAAGGGCATTTCGGGAAACGAGGGGTAAAAATGTAGGCTCGAAAATAAAACCGAGACCCCTCGGTAGGTTAGAATCGGTAATGAAAATCAAACCTAAAAAGAAATAGTACAATGACCCTTCAGTGTCTAAAATACCAAAAACGAGAAAAAAAAATTGACGTTAGGGGTATTTTAGGAAACGAGGGGGAAAATTTTGGACGGAATAGAAAACCCAAGTCCCTCAGGAACCAAGGCTCGGGAATTGGATTAGAAACGTTTCAGGAGTAGTAAAATACCCATTTGAGGCTCCGAAACGCTAGAAAAACGAGAAACGACCCTAGGTGTCAGTGAATAGTACCTAAGGGTCGGGTAATGAGTAGTTACTAATTTTGCAGCAAATAATGCTGTAAAAATATATCAAAACCTAAGAAATATTATTTTATAATATTTGGGTTTAGAAAATCCCGAAAAAATGGTTAAACGAAAATGTTACGATCCGAGACCCGTCAGGGGCAAAATGGTTATTTTGACAAAAAAAATTTTTAAAAGGCTCAGAAAGGACCGTTAAGGGTCTAGAATGCTTAAATAAGATTCTATAAGCCATAATTAAGATTTTAAAGTTAAAAATCTTAAGTTTATCCGTACACAGGCGTGTACTATGGGACACGGGCGTGTAGTATAAACTCGAGAGGTACACGGGCGTGTCGCAAGCCGTGTACCACATAAAGAGATGTAATGTGTTATAAAATTTATAACAAAATGAATATATCCAAAGTGATAATTGATGATGGGTATTAACAGACAATACTCTGTCTGTAGGGACCCAAACTAGAGACAAAACTGCGGAGGATTTCTGAGGGTGAACACTGTCGTAGTTGTGGTAAGTTCAAGTATTTTTATGTCTGCAACATGAAATACTGTGATTTTTAATTATGTACTGATTGTACATTAGATGCTAAGTCATACAGGCACTAGGGTGTAGATAAACTAACACACCCAAGGAAATGATAAAATTAGATGTGTACTGTGGGTACACTATAGAAGGAGTGTGACTGAATTTAGGACACACCCTTAAAGAAAGAATGTGTAAGACATACGGGCAATAAGGGTTCCTAACTTTGAGGTGATGTATAATGCCATCCGGTTGAAACTATAATTGAAAGACGATAAAGAAACCATATTTAGCGTACCAGCCTCCAATATTAAAGGGAGGTTTAAAGGTCCTTCGAGGACACCAGAACCGCTTAATGCGATGATGGACTGGGGAGGATTAGCCATCAGGGTCGCTCCCAAGGCCCCTCACAGTCAGTGCGCACAAGAAAACGGTACAAGGCCAAAATGAGCTCAACATTAGAACATAACAAAGATAATGATCAAAAATGTTATTAAAGCCATAATTAAGCATAACCGACACTAACAGTTAGTGTAGTGGACTCGGTTAGGGTGATGTGAATAGTAATAGATCAAAAGTCAAAGTTACTGTTCACCAAAACAAAAGTTAAAGTTACTATTTATGGTGAATAGTATTATTCATGGATGAATAGTATTATTCATAGGAAATTCTATTTTTGATGTTTTTGAATCTGTGTGATTCATAGTACTTATGTTTGAACTTACTAAGCCTATTAGCTCATCGGTTTGTTCATGTTACAGGTAAGAAACTTGTCCAATAGACTACCTAGATGGCAGCAGGATACGCGGTGTCAATGGGATAAGGAATCCATTGTGGATTTTGGTCCTACTACCAGTCTTCCACTGAGCATCAAAATAGTGAATTGAAGAGAATGTAGTTTTGAAAACAAAGTGTAGGCAGTGTATTTTTGTATATCATGTTGTACTGTAAAAATACAACTGAGTATAGTTTTAAACTTTATATGGCTTTCATATAATGCTTTTATGCAAGAAAAGTATTTTGAAAAGAAAAAAAAATATGGGCGAGATTTTTGGGCCCTGAAAAAGATAGAATTTTATAGCAAAAGTGTTTTAAATGATGACCCGACAAGGCGTACGGGCTATCTCGATCGACAATGGAGTCAGATCAAGGCGGTTACGGATGGCCGAGGTTGGGGGCATCACACGTTATACTAACACCCTTATTCTATTTACCCAATTCTGGAATCATGTCTGATATGCCATGAGCTCTACTAGGCTATCCACTAATCTTACGTGATAGGGATGTAATGGCATCTAACCTATGCTGTTCATTAATTTAACACGATTATGAAACATGCTATGTTATGCAACCATTAAACATAATTTGCATACTTAACATAGAGTCAAAACCACAGTTTAAACTCATTTCATTCATGCTATAGGCGGAGTTGTACTTACCAATCAGTGGACAGTTTGTACTCTCGCCCTTGTCACAATACAGGTATCTTCCTATAATCATAATGCATTTCTGTTAAAA
Source organism: Antiaris toxicaria (assembly GCA_035233585.1). Classification (NCBI taxonomy): domain Eukaryota; kingdom Viridiplantae; phylum Streptophyta; class Magnoliopsida; order Rosales; family Moraceae; genus Antiaris; species Antiaris toxicaria. The sequence goes on along the minus strand of CP141156.1, from coordinate 99,191,530 downwards.
CTTACTCTTAGGTCACTATGGTCGTTAGTGACTAATAAAAATTCTATCGTTATGTGGTACCAATCCTTATCGGGACTAACTGCTCTCCTTTGAGAGTTCGGTATCTAACTTCTAATCGTGGGTAATTAATTTATCTCCTCAATAAATTAAGTAACATTTCCCTCTCTCTTCCACCTCGATTTTGGTTGGTTAACTGGCTGGTCAACTAACCGGTCACCTCACGTACAGGCTATATATCTAATCGTGCTAGTTATCTACTTGGTTACCTCGCACAATGATCATGTAGTCTATCAGGTTACCCCTTTCTGACTTGAAAATTATTACTAAAAAATGTCCTTCGTTTTTGTGAAAATCCTTTACTTAGGTTTTGAACACGATTTCCCTTACACCCCATTGGAAGGTGAGGGTGTTTTTCTTAAACCATTTTCTTGTTTAAAAAGAACACATTTTGGTGTTCATTTGATAAGGGGGCACCCTTTCTCAAACACTGTTTGTAACTTGTTTGAAACGATCGAAGTAGCGAACTTGACGAACATGATATTTTTAGTCCTTAATGAGATGAACAACTTTCATGTTCACCTCAAAGCTCGATTCAAACTCTAATGGGTCCTAGACCTAGCAAACCCATGGCTAAAACTATGCCTAATTTTAGAAAAATGCTAGTTTTACACTTTTAGAAAAACAACTCTGTTTGGGGCCCTAAACGACCAAATTTTTAAAACTCACATGAGCCATCTTTTTAGTTTTTGACGTGATCTAAAACTTTTGTGTTGAGCCCGAGATCCGGTTCGGACTCTAAATTGCTCGTTTTTATAAAAACTTGAGATTGTCCCCTTCCCCAGGTTTCAGTCCCAGTTTTTGAACTCTGGTTATAAACTGCTCCGAAAACCTATCTTGCTGTCATTTTTGGCTAAAAGCTATTTGATGCAAAAACGACCGTAACGAAGTTCCTAAAATTTTCATGTTTTACAAAACCTCAAAATCTATCTGTAACGTGCTCAAAAATCTGAAAAGCCGTGGCTAAAATCTGGGATAGATTTGGTTTCCAGCCAAACCCTAAAACGTCTATAAAATCATCCATCCATAAAAACTTAAATCATAACCACACAACCACATAAACTTAAAAATAAGATATTAAGGGCTCAAAATAAACTTATTACAACCCATTGCTTAAAATACACAATAAATCCCTTTGATCTCAAAACTTAAAGAGAACTAAACCACAAAAAGGAGGAGTTTTTTGGATTTTACCTTAGTGTGCTTTTGTGATAACCGGGAATTTTAGATTCTCGGAGTAGATTAAAATTGTATGTATGTATCAATTTTAATGAATAAAATATAAAAAAGTTATGTTTTAATACTGTTGTGAATACTGTAAAAATTTTCTGACAGTGTTAAAGTGAGTGAGTTCAAAGATGAAAAATCTTACAGAACAGAATCGGGTGAGACGGTTCGAAAACAGAGCCAAAAACCCTAGGGAGTGCATTGAAATATACTAAAAAGATAAAAATTTACGGTAGAGAATTTTGACCAAACGGAAGCAAAATAAAACAAACCAATCGCACCGGAGGCGCCCGGAACCCACCACGCGATTTCGGTAAAGTTTTGTTCGGTTTGACTTTCGGTCAAAATTTGACTACGAATTAATTCGTGAATTAATCCCTTAATATTATAAGATGACATCACATTTATGATGTCATAAATGTAATTTTTTGAATGCTTGGAAAGTAATATAAGGTAGGTTTATGGCTAGGATTTGTTGTCCTTTTGATCAATGGCCATGATCTAGCCAAAATAACATTGAAAAAAATTTTGAAAAAAGGGAAAAATGGCCATTCGGCCACCAACAAAGAAGGCAGCAAAAATTTTTAATTTTGGCCCAAAAATATTGCATTTTAGCCCTTGAACAATTAGGAATTTGTTGGGAAAATGTTTGTTAAGAGGACCCTTGCTTTTGCCTATAAATAGGCTTCAAAATTCATTAGAAAAATTAGAGAAAAGTGGCCAAACTTTTGCCAGTTTTCTACAACCCAATCCATGCCCCTTAAGTGCATTCCAAGCCAAAAATTTCCAAAATTTCACACCAAAATTTGCTTCCAATCCAAGCCTGGTATCAAGGGATCAATTGAAAAAGGTAAGCCACATTTTTGAAGCATTTTTCATTTCTTTTCTTGCAAAAATCTGTGGGTATTGAGGTGTAGAAAACATTGAAAAAAAAAATTGATGTTTTGTGGATATCATGATTGGTTTGGTAATCTAAAGATTGAAGCATGAATTAGGTTTAAGAAACAAGCAAAAATTTATGCTTGGTTTCCATGAAATTCATGGCATTATTGGTGTGGAAAATGATTTGGAAATTTGGTGATTTGGTTTAGTGTTATGATCATTTGGTGGCATGTGAATTAAGCATGAATTAGAATCAAGAAACAAGAAATTTTGATGCATTTTTCATGCTAAAATCTATGGGTGATAAACACTAGAAAATGAATTAGGGTTGAATAATGATGGGTAATGTTGATAAAACCCTAGGAAAGAAAGCAAAATTTTCTACGTGAATTAGCATGAAAAATCCATGGCTAATGCTAGGGTTGGAATGAAAATTTTGCTAGGTTTTTAATGTTGAAATGTACATTGAAAACATAAGAATGATAAGTGATAATTGATTATGGTGATGTAAAACATTTAGTGTTGTTATCATGAAAAAAACCAAGGATATGTTTTAAAAAAAATTTGATGGTTTGTGCTGAGTTCTAAATATTGGTTAATGTGGAAAATTTTTATATAAAGTTTGGTAACTTTGTATAAAATAGGCCTCTGGTATAGTATGTGACAGGTACAAACATTCTGAGGTGTACCTAACACCAGGGAAACCTAAAACTACAAGCGGAAATGTTGCCGAAATTTCTAAAATGGCATAAGGGCATTTCGGGAAATGAAGGGTAAAAATATTAGACTCGGAAAGGAAACCGAGACCCCTCCGTAGGTTAGGATCGAAATGGAAAACCAACCCAAGAGGAATAGTAAACCGACCCTTAATGACTAAAATGCCTAAAACGGGAAAAAAAAAATTCATGTTAGGGGTATTTTAGGAAATGAGGGGGAAAGATTAGATCAGGATCGAGCCCCTCAAGGACCGAGGGCAGGAGACAGGATGAAAAACATTTCAAGAGTAGTGAAATGTCCATTTAAGGCTCCGAAACACTAGAAAAACGAGAAACGACCCTAGGTGACAGATGAATATTAATCAAGGGTCAGAAAATGGATAATTGAGATTCTGTAGCAAATTAAGCTGTAAAATGGTACAGAAACCTAGGGAATATTATTTCAAGATATTTGGGCTTAGAAAATTCAGGAAAAATGATAAGACGGAATAGTTACGGTCCCGAGACTTGACAGGGGCAAAATGGTCATTTTGACCAAAAATTTCTGAAAGGTTCGGAAAGGACCGTAAAGGATCTAGAATGACTTAAATAAAATTCTAGAACCCAAAATAAAGATTTTAGAGTTAAAAATCTAGAGTCTAAAATAGTACACAGGTGTGTACAGTGAAACACGGCCGTGTGGAGTGAAACCGAGAGGTATACGATCAAGGACACGGTCATGTTGCAGACCGTGTACCACATAAAGAATTGAAATGTTTTGTAAAGTGTATCACAAGATGAATATAATTAAAGTGGTAATTAATAAAGGGTATTAACAGACAATATTATGTCTATAAGGACCCAAACTAGAGATAAAACTATGGAGGAGTTCCAGAAGTGGACATTATCACAGTGGTGGTAAGTTCAAATATTTTCATGTCTGCAACATGAAATACTGTATTATTTTGTTATGTACTAGTTGTACATTAGGTTTCAAGTCCTATGGACATTGGGGGATTAGTTAGTATAACATGTCCCACATAATAAAAGAAAAAGAATATCTAAGGCCTACGGGCGATGGAGGTTAGTGACCTTGAGGTGAGATTAATGTCACTTGGTCAGAATGATAATTGAAAGATGTTAATAAAACCATTTAAGGTGTATCGCCCCTTCAACATTATGGTGGAGGTTTACAGGTCCTTCGGAGATATAATAATCGCTACGAGCGATGAGGACTGTGAGGAAGAAGCTTTAGGGTCGCTTCCTAAGCCCTCCCAGTCAGCGCGCTATAAACTATCGGTACAGCCATCAAGAGCTCGACACCAGAACATAAATAGAGCTAATAGAGAATAAAGTGATGAAAGCCATAACAGAGCATAATTGAGTATAACCGACACTAGCACTAAGTGTAGTGGATTCGGTTAGGGTAACGTGAATAGTAATCGATTAGGGTAATAGTTACTATTAACGATCAAAGGTCAAAGTTACTATTCATGGTGAATACTACTATTCACGTATGAATAAACTACTCATAGGAAATTAGATTTGGATGTTTTTGAATCTATGTGATTCTTATTAAGTATGTTTGAACTTACTAAGCCTGTTAGGTCATCAGTTTGTTCATGTTGCAGGTAAGAAACCTGTCCTATAGACTACATGGATGGCGACAGGATGTGTACGTGTCAAGGGGATAGGGAATTCACCGTGGATCTGGTTCTGCCATAAGTCTTCCGCTGGGCATAAAAAGTTAGTGAATTGAAGAGAATGTGTTTTGACAAAATACAGTATATATATATTATATGTTGTACATTATGTTATACTCAAAATGACAACTAAAATTAGTATGATATTTTATATGGCTTTCATACTTGGCCTTCTTATAAAGAAAGTATGTATACAAAAGAAAAAAAAAATTGGGCGAAACTTTAGGCCCTTAAAAAAATAAGAGTTGAGAGAAAATGAGTTTTAAATGGTGATCCGGATTCGACACATGAGCTATCTTGGTCGGCAACTGAGTCAGTTCATGACAGTTTCATGTGGTTGGATTCGGGGGTGCCACAGCTTTGAACTAAGCACAACCGAACCAAGATTGGTGACCAAAAATCCATGTGGATCAAAGGTGAGAAGGGGTCGGCTTGAGCTAGAAGCAAACACAAAAATTTTCTCTTATTATAAAACCAAATAACCAACTACAACCACAAGGAAAATGTCCTAGCAAAATACCTCAAAGTGGTCTTGAAGTGACTTGAAGAAATGTCTCCAACACAAGCTAGAGTGTGGTTGAATTTTGGTAATCTTTAGTTGAGTTTTTAGCTAAGGAATGGTTGGTTTTATTGGCTAGAATGGGGGTTGGCTGTAGATGAGAAATGAAGAGGAGAAGGCTTGGTGTTTTTGTGTGCAAAAGAGAGAAAATGAGACTTAAGGCCATACACACCTTTTTATAGACAAACCTAAGCAAAATAAATCAACTCTAAGCAGCCTTAATTAAGCCAAATCTTAGCTAATCTAGGGGACAATTTTCTGCTATGGCTACTCTTCAAAAACAGATGGGAGCTGCTACATAAAAGGGGCCAAAATTGCATTAAATGCCTTGGTAAAGTTACTAGTATGTTGTCCATCAACTTTTGTATTTTTTATTCAAAAGCTTATAAGCTTATTTTCTTATTTTAAGGGAACTTTTCAGCTAGCTTTTTCTAATTTTCTAGCTACTGCACACACAATTTTTAAGGTGGAAAATTCATCTGTATTGTCTTCTCTTCACAATCTAATTTCCTCTGACGGAGTTCGACCCTTTTTCGACGGTGTTCTATATTTTGACTGAAATTGGATTTTCTTGATCCGTTTCTTATTCTGATTATTCCAGGTTGGGTTGTAGTATCTATAAGCCCACTCTGTGCCTACTTACTATTCATTTACAGTTCTGTGATTGTGTCTATACTGTGTTAACACTGCGCATGCATAACAAGACTTTTTCGTGTGAAATTCCAAACACAATCTATCCTGACTAATTTAGATGTGATGATTTCAAATTTATCAGTTCTACGTCTATTTGAGGTCGTTTGGACTAGTTTTCGAGTACTGTATGTTCTCGTCTCGAAAAACATTTTTTGCGTTCAATTGACTAATTTGAGCGTGCTGAGTCTAAATATATAGTTTCGGGCTGAGAAAAGGTCATCTTGACCACTTTCTCGATATTGCATATCTCTCAAACAGAATTTCACATTTTGTGCTCAATTGACTAAATTGAGTATGTTGACTATAAATATATCAGTTTTATGTCAAATTAAGGTCGTCTTGGCCATTAGCCTGACACTGCGTATCTACTATTCATAATTCACTGTTTTATACTTAACTAACTAGTCTGAGTGTTCTGACTTCGATTTTGTCAGTTTCTTGGCGAGACGAGGTCATCTTGACCACTTTTCATGATACTGTATACTTATCAGGCCAAATTTCACTGTTGTGCTCAGGTAATCAGTCTGAGCGTATTGATGACTAGCTCATCAGTTCTGTATCAAGAAATGGTCGTCTGGACCAGTTTCTTGATACTGCGTGTCTCATATGCACACTCACATGTACTAAGGTGAACCAATCTCACTCTCGGTTGCCCCTTTCACTGTATGAATAGTAATTAAACGTTTCTGTGCCCGTTTAATTCATTCAAACTGGAAAAATATATTGTATTCATCAACTTAATTACTTATAACATAGTAATTTTGTGGGCCACCCGACTAGCTCGAGTTGTCCACTCTCTTTTTTTCATTTCTTCTCCTTGCTTAATATGCTTTTCTTTATTTCATTTGTAGAACTTGTGTTTGAAAAACCACGTATTTTTTTTTAAGTATAATTTCTTTGAAATCACATATATTTATTACTCTATTTTCATTCTTCGTAAGATACTTGTAATCTAGTTTTCTTTAAATTACTTAGTAATATAAACATACTTTACTACATGAGTATACTTGAAAAATGACTCTACTTCTATACATAATATACTTGTCTTGTCTTTATACATTTATATATATATACTTCTCTATCATATTTCTTTCACAGAGGAAAATTTTGCGAAACGGATCCTTAACCCGTCCATGACACTGTGGGGATCTGTCTATCAATCCTACAGCTCTCTTTTCATAATGTAGGATGTTTACCCTTGTTGCCTACATCACGAACAGACTCATGAGCTAAAGCTCAGTAAGTACAAACATACAAATAAGACAGGCCTTATGCATAACATGGTTGTCTGATCTGGGCGTGTATACCGTACACGGCCTAATACACGGCTGTGTCGCTGGCCGTGTAAGTATCTATAATTTAGATAATCACTACATGGCTGTGTAACCTACCTATGTTCCTATACTTTGCATGTACACGACCGTGTTCTTGGCCATGTAACTCTCAGAAAAAGGATTTTCTCACTACATGGCCGTGTAGCTTAGCATATACCTAAATTTTTTTTTTCCACACACCCATGTACTATGGTATACGCCCATCTACTATACAAAACTTAAATTTTTTCTTTAAAAATCTTAGTCATGGCTTTTCTAATCCAAAAATGATAACATAAAAAACCATGGCTGTGTGATCTAGGTGTGTATACGGTACATGGCCCAGTACATGGCTGTGTCGGTGGCCATGTAACTATCTGTGATTTAGATAATCACTACATGGCCGTGTAAGCTACCCGTATTCCTGTACTCTGCATGTACATGGCCTGGTACACGGCCGTGTTCCTGGCCGTGTAACTCTCGGAAAAAGGGATTTTCTCACTACATGGCCTTGTAGCTTGGCGTGTACCTAAATTTTTTTTTTTCCACACGCCCGTGTTCTATGCAAAACTTAAATTTTTTACTTTAAAAATCTTAGTCATGGCTTTTCTAATCCAAAAATCATAACATAAAAAATTTCTTCTTAGATTTTTCTTAACCTTTACAACATTATTTCTCTATTTACTCTTTATTGTCTCCCGTAAACACTATTTCGACACTTAGTCATTAGTCTTCCTTTTGTTTCTCACATTTAAAGGCTTCAAATGGACATTTCACTAATCTTTGAAACGTCTGTCATCCTTTCCTCCAACTTAGGTCACCGAGGAGGCTTGGTTTTCCGTTTTTAATCCTATTTTACCCATTGGTTCCCAGCATACCCTTTATGTCGTTCTTAAAATTTTTAGCAGCATTTCTGGTTAAATTTTTGATTCCCGACGCTTAGGTAATGCCTCAAAACCATGGTACCTACCACGTACTATACCAAAGGCTTAATTTTACGCAAAAATCATAAACTTCTTACGTAAAATTTTTCATGAAAACCTGATTATTTCTAACCAATTCCAATTCATTCAAACTCCCGATTCTTGTTCTCAATTATCTCACCTTATTCTTTGACACAAACATAATTTTCCTCACTACTTTACCCTCGATTTTTCTTAAACAAAGCCTAACTAAATTCCGTTTCAATACTTCCAAATGCACAAGTTTGCACTCTATATCAATATGTTTCATATTCTTCAACCAAATACAACTTAGTTTTTAATTTAAAACTTCATTCCATCTCACCAAGAGACTACAGATTTTTCAAGAACAAAATACATAGAAATTTTGTTTTCAACCTTTTAACTCTTTCTCAATCGTACCACATGCCAAACTAGTTTATTAAAACAACAAACTACAAAATCCTAAACAAAATTTCACTTCTAATCCACCATCAATTCCCCACAGATTTCTTTAAACAAATTGCATGAGAATTGAAGTATTAAGCTTTCAATCCCTTTTTTAGCTAACATGTATACAAAATCATTCTTGGAAGCACTAAACTAACAAAACGCAGCTTAAAATCTTCCTCCATCTTTCAACACATCCTACTACTTTACCATTGATGAAACTCAAGAAAAGCTTGAGTTTTGAAGGTTACCTCACCACCAAACTCAACTCTCGCTTGGGAAAGGATTTGCTCCAAACTTGAAGAAAATTGCTTGGTTTTCTCTTTATCCTTCTTTAGCTATAGATGCCGTGTGTATGAGTGCTTGAACTGAAATATTTTTCTGCTGAGTTTGCTTTAGTTTTTCAACCCAAAAACATATACATAACCAGCCAAAATCCACCGACTCACCAGCCCCCTTTTTTTTCCAAATTTTCTTTTTTTTTTTTAAATTGCTTGCATTTTTGGCACCTTTTGAGCCCTTAGATCAAAGTTAAGATACACTCCCACCATTGGATTTACCTACCACTTCTCCCCATTATTTCTATTCTTAATTATAATATTATGCATGTGTCATCATGTATAACTTTGCTTAATAAATCCAAAAGTCAAAGTTTGAACAAAAGTCAAACCGAACGAAATTTCACCGAAAATGCATAGGTGAGTTTCTAAGGCTATCCGTACGACCGGTTTGCCTTATTTTGCTGTCGTTTGGCTAAAAATCAAAACCGTAAATTTTCATCTTTCAGTGGACTTGGTTTCCCTAGGGTAATCTCTTGGGGTTTTTTTTTTTCTGAAAGCATCATCATTTTTTCAAAAATGATGAAATTTCTCAGGAAATGCACTGGAGGACTTATCTAGCCATCTGTGCTATCTATTAGATCTAATTTTATCTCAAAACTCTTAAAACTCAAACACTTATCTTGTCTTATCTTTGCTTTGACTTGCCATTTCTTATATCTATCTTTTTCGGACACCGAAACCATTCCATTTGAGTGTTTTGGTCCGAAATCACTTTCTGAATCATAAACTTTATTCTTTAATCATTTTTGTAGATTTTGAATCTTCCAAATTATTTATTTATTTCCGTTAATACTATTATCTGTCTATTTACAAATACAGTGTCTTTACCCATTTTTATTCACATAAATGCTTAGAAAAACCCTAGTTTAACCTAGGTAACACTATTGGGATTCTCTGGTCTGTCACAAATTAGGTTCCATGAACATGGGGGTCATTACAACCTACCCCCTTTACAAAATTTTCATCCTTGAAAATTAGAACAATTTTAGGAAGTCTCTACTTATGTCTTCTTCCCGTTCCCATGTGGATTCCTCAACATTATGATTCTGCCACAACACTTTTACAAGTGGTATTACTTTATTCCTAATCACTTTCTCCTCTCTAGCTAGAATCCGCACGGGTTTCTCTTCGTACATTAGATCGGCATGCACTTTGATCGGTTCTTGGCTCAGAACATGGGAGCTGTCTGGCACATACTTCTTCAGCGTCAAGACATGAAAAACGTTGTGCACTGAAGCTAACTCAGGAGGAAGCGTTAATCTATAAGCCACCTTCCCTACTCTTTCGATTATCTTAAATGGTCCTACATACCTAGAACTGTCACGTTGTGAAATTTTTGAGTTTAAATTTCGCACGTGAATGTATAAAACTCAATTTATTGGTGTGCTAATAAAATTTTTTTTATAAGAATTCAATTTTAAATTTTCGGTGTATTAAATATTAGTTTGAGGATATTTAGAACATTTTTACAAATTTTAAAATTTTTACAATTTTTACCTAATAAAATTTTATCAAATATAATTTTTCTTATTTTTCTTTTCTTTTTCTTTCCTCTTTCTAGATATTTCCAAAAATCTATTACTCTTTCTTTCTCTGTTTTTCCCTCACCACCTTTCTGACTCTGTTTTTTTTTCCTCACTGACCTCTTTCTCACTTTTTCTCTCTGTTTTCTTCACCCCCTCCCGATCTCTCACTCTCCCTCTGTTCTTTTCTTCTTCTCACCGACCTCTTGCTCATTCTCTCTCTCTTTGTTTTTCTTTCTCCCTCGCTGAGCTCTCTCTCTCTCTTTCTCTGCTCTCTCTCATTCACTCTCACTCTCTCTTCTCACTCCCTCTCACGCCCTCTCCCTCTGTTTTTATTTTATCTCTCTCTCTCACCGATCACTCCCTCTCTTTTCCTCTTAAATTTTCAGCCCCAAAATTTCACTCTCCCTCTCCTTACCGATTCTTTCTCACTCCCTCACCATCTCTCTTTCTTTCTCTTCTTCTTTCCCTCTTTTTTTTTTGTTTCGACCGAACAAGCCACTGAAGCTCAACACCACCCACCTCACTTTCTCCCACCCCGGTCCTCTCTCCTCCACGGGACCAGACACAGACCAACCGGCCAAGCCTAAGTCGGACCCTGTTTCCACCATGCCCTTGCCATTTTGCGAGCCTCCGCCAGCCGCCGCCAACGCCCGGACCTAAGCAGTCACTGGGCCTTCACCACTTTCCCTATTCCCAAGCCCAGCCGAACATCGACCGAGCCCGACGCCACTAGCCACCCTCACCGTTTTCTCCGTCGCTATGAGTTCCCTTCCGACCGGTCGATTCCTCCAAGCAAAAAGGAAAAAAATATATATATTATATGTATATCTGTGCGTGCATATATAAAAGTATTATATAATAAATAATAACGAAAAATAATAATAATAATGATTTTTAAATTGTAGATTTAAATTGATTTGAAATTTGTAATTTAAACTGTTCTGGGAATTGAAAATTTTTCTGCAAGTTAAGCATTTTGGAGCTTTTGGGGAGTCTATATTTTAAGGCAGGTCATGCCAAAATTTTTTAAAAAATATTTTGGGTACTTGTATTAAAATTTTCATTTTGAAATTTCGGTGTTAAAATAAAATATCGTTTTAAATTTTAAAATCAACGGCACACTAATTAATTGAGTTTATCCTAATTCGATTACGGAATTCCTGGACAGATAATTAAATTATCTGTGTTTCTTATTTTAGGTACTCATTGATCGAATTCGGAGAAACAGACTATCTTGGAATTCATGCGAGAAGTGGTCAGTAGATTGAATTGTCAATGAGGTAGGACATCTTACCCTTTCCTTATAACCAGTTTTGTTTTTAGTTATTTGGCCAAAATAATTTAATGAAATGAGTTTATAAAGTTTTGAAAATTCTGTGATTTTAGAAAATATCATGATTTCAGAAATTAAAGGAAAAATATCTGGTCACGGATTTTTTGAAAAATAATACGGTATATTTTTATTATGTGAATATTATGTTCAAATGAAATGTTGAAAGTTGGATTTGATGTTAAAGTATACCGGGAGTTAGCACACATGTGCAAAGAGTGCACAGCTCAATTGAGGATCACTCATCATGTTTCGACATGGTGAGGGGGCTCATACGGACCGTACATGAACTAGATGTATATAGAGACACAATTTGCATAATCACGATTCCACGTTTATAATTCAGTACTGCATTGACATATTTAGTATGATGGTTAAATTAAAATGTTGAAATTTTTTTTTAAATATCCTACTAGGCCTTTCGCTCACTGTTTTAAAACTGGTAAACCCCCAGGAGATAAAGGTAATTAGAAGATATAGGTTACGTGGAACCATCCATGGACGATAAGGACTAAAGACTTGAAGTAGTGTTCAGTACTTTAGGACAAAGTATGTATATGAGCATTCTCGGATTGTAAATTCTAAACTTTACTTTTGCAATTTCACTTATTTTATTTTATCCAACTATGCATCTGTGGGATATGGGTACCTCACCACCTGATATTGTGATAAAAATTGAAATACAAATATTAATTAATTTAAAATATATAAGCATAATTTATAAACAAGTTTAAAGAGTCGGTAAAAGGTAAGATATAAAAACTGACAGACTTAAGAATCTGAGCTTTCCTTTCATTTATTCATTTAACATCTTATACCTGTCACTATCCTGGATTTTTGGGATGTGACACATGTCGCTGTTCCAGATTTTGGGATGTGACAGAATTTTTGGTATCAGAGCATGGTTTGGGATTCTCATAGGAATTATATGCATACTTGGAGTAAAATAAAATGCTAATTTGCAACCCGGAATTTTTATTTTATAGAATACTGCCCAGACGTAGAAAGGGAACCATCCCGACAACTATTCCAACCCCAACCTCAGCACCAACGCCAGAGCTGGATCACACTAACATCACGGAAGCCATGTATTGAGTACTACAAAACATGGTTGCTCGTGTGAGAGATGAACCGGTCATTCGTGACATAAACCAAAGCCTACGAGATTTTCAACGATTTAGAGTTCCAGCCTTTACTAGTGAAGGTGATCCTTAAGAAGCGGATGATTGGTTCTAAAGTGTGGTGATGAAGATGGATACTATCCAGACCCCACCTGAATACCGAATTGAAATTATTTCCACCTATTTGGATGGTAAAGCTGGCATATGGTGGAGACAAATTAAGAGAACGCACAATCTCCAAGAAATGACCTGGGAGATGTTTGAACAGTTATTCTATGATCAATTTTTCCCTGAAAGTTTTAGGGATCAAAAGATTATAGAGTTCATGAGCCTACAATAAGGAAATATGACTGTGTTCGAGTACGTGTCAAAATTTGGAGAATTATCCAGATTTACTTCTACGATGGTGGCAACTGAGCGCACCAAATGTATCAAGTTTGAGCAGGGACTTAAACCATCGATAAGAAGACTAGTGGTGGGTATGCAGATTCGAGACTACCCGATGCTCATGTCAGCTACCTTGTGTATTGAACAGGATAATCAAAATTTTCAAAAGGAGAAATCTAAAACTCCAAGGACGTCCAGTGGACTAACTAGAAGTCAACATGGAACTCCTACTCATGTTAGTGGGGTCAACATTGAAGGTAGAAGAATTGACAGTACTAGTAACACTTCTACCAAAAGATTACACCCATATGAGAGGAGCTGTTATAACTGTGGCCAAACAGGACATTTAAAGAGGAACTGTCCTTATAGGCAACAACAGCCGGCTCAACAATTCCAACAGTCCACCCAATCATCAGCAGGATCTCGTCAGTCTGGATCTGGACAATTTACCCAGGAACAGATTAACTAGGGACACTTTAACTAAGGACAGTCAGGATTTGGCCAGTCACAATATAGACCACCACAAGCCCCTTATCAGCCAAATTTTAGACCTCAGTCATTTCAATCACAGTGGAGACCTCAGATGTCCACTAGTAGGCAAGCTTCTTCGCAACCACCATAATTCAAGCCAGCAGGACCCACTGCCTCGAGGAACAATATGAATGACAAGGGAAAAGGGAAAATGTATGATGTGGTAGGGGAAGAACCAACAACTCAGAATAGTTCTACGGTTATGGAGGGTATGATTCTGATCTCTTCTAGTTGGGCACATGTATTGTTTGATACTGGTGCCAGTCATTCTTTTATTGCATCCATGTTTACAAAAGCATTAGAATTAGAAATCAAACCTTTAGAGTCACCTTTGCACCTAAGTACACTACTTGGAAAAACCAAAGCTTCATTAATATGTTGGACTAATGTTGTTACGCGAGAAGGCAAACAACTTAATGCCCAATTCATTATCCTACCAATGACACACTATGATGTGATTCTTGGTGTAGATTGGTTAACTCAAAATAGAGCAACATTAGATTGTCATCACCGAAAGGTGATATTATTCATAAAGCCGAACCCGACGGTGATCGAACTCGAAGATCTAGATCGAGTGATGACCAGTGAGCTGTTGAGTTCAGCCATAGGTGGTCGATGAAAGTTATCTTGCGCCGCTATTATTTTCGCATTGGAAGGTGACAACAACGTGAAAAGAGGTGATCACTACACTCCAGTGGTAGATGAATTTCCAGATGTATTTCATGAAGATTTACCTGGTTTTCCACCTGACCGAGAGGTAGAATTCTGCATTGATCTTATTCCCGGTACAGCTCCGATATCAATTCCACCTTACAAAATGGCACCTGTGGAGAAAGCTGAATTGCGGAAACAATTGACTGAGCTAGAACTTAAAGGATTCATTCGGCTTCGTAAATCACCATGGGGAGCACCAGTCCTATTTACAAAGACACAAGATGGAAGCTTACGACTGTGTGTTGACTATAGGCAACTGAATAGGGTGACCATCAAGAATAAATATCCTTTGCCAAGGATCGACGAGTTATTTGATCAACTTGAAGGTGCTCAGTACTTCTCAAAGATTGATCTGAGATCTGGATATCATCAATTGAAAATCCGGGAGGAAGATAACCCAAAAACTGCATTTAGGACTCGATATGGATCTTACGAATTCTTGGTTATGCCTTTTGGTTTGACGAATGCTCCAGCAGCTTTTATGGACTTGATGAATCGTGTTTTTCGACCATTTCTAGACCAGTTTGTCATCATCTTTATTGATGATATTCTGATCTATTCTAAGACCCGGGAAGAACATGAACAACACTTAAGGTTGGTTCTACAAACTCTGCGGGAGCATCACTTGTACGCCAAGAGGGAGAAATGCGACTTCTGGTTATCTGAAGTCAAATTTCTTGGGCATGTTATCTCTAGTCAAGGTATAACCGTGGACCCTACAAAAGTTGAGGCAATAATAAAATGGGAACGACTTAGAAATGTAACTGAAATCAGAAGTTTTCTAGGATTAGCGGGATATTATCGTAAATTTGTTCAGGATTTCTCGCGATTGCAGCCCCAATGACACGATTGACAAGAAAAGATATTTGATTTGACTGGGATAGTAAATGTGAGAATGCTTTTCAAGAATTAAAAACCTGCTTGACCAGTTCCCCAGTTCTTATAATTCCTAAGCCTGAAAAACCCTATGAAGTTTATACAGATGCATCGCAAGAAGGACTCGGGTGTGTTCTAATGCAGAGAGAACATGTTGTAGCATATGCATCTCGACAATTGAAGACGCATGAGAAAAACTACCCAACACATGATTTAGAGTTGGCAGCCATTATTTGTGCTTTGAAAATTTGGAGATGCTATCTCTATGGTGTCTCATTTCAGATTTTCTCTGATCATAAGAGTTTGTAGTATCTCTTTACTCAGAAAGATCTAAATGTGAGACAAAGACGTTGGGTAGAGTATATGGAAGATTATGACTTTTCTCTAGAATATCATCCAAGTAAGGCTAACATTGTAACGGATGCTCTTAGCCAGAAAGGTGCAGGTGTTCTTGCTTCGTTAGCAGTGCTTGATTGGAAAAGAATAACAGTAGTTGAGGATTATGATCTTCAGATTTCTGAGGATTAAGATTCAATCACTCTGTACAATTTAGTAACTCCACCCTACCTGATTCAGCAAGTTAAGGAGAATCAACATAAAGATAGCCACTTGCAAAATGTCTGGTCAAAGCTTCAGAACGGAGAACAACTGGAACATTGGAACATCCGTAGTGATGGAGCTTTGTATTTCAAATATCATCTAGTTGTTCCACAAATACCAGAATTGAAGAAGGTAATTATGAATGAAGCTCATAAATCTTGATTTGCAATACATCCAGGAGTTATCAAGATGCATAAGGATCTAAAGAGACAATGCTGGTGGCGAAACATGAAAAATGATGTGACAAATTATGGGAAGACTTGTCAAAATTGTCTTAAGGTCAAAGCGGTACGTCAGAAAGTTGGAGGGATGCTATAGTTGCTACCTGTTCCAAAGTGAAAGTGGGAAGAAATTACCATGGATTTTCTTATGGGGCTACCAAAAACACAGAATGGTTTCGATGCTATTTGGGTAGTGGTAGATCGATTGACAAAATTAGCGCAGTTCATTCCTATCAAATCCACATATGGTAGGAAGAACTTAGCCAAGGTATATTTAGACGAGATAGTGAAATTTCATGGAATACCATTAAGTATTATTTCTGATCGAGATCCTCGATTTATCGCTCGATAATGGAAGTTTCCAGGCAGCTTTTGGGACAGATTTGAAATTTAGCACCGCTTTCCATCCGCAAACCGACGGACAATCCGAAAGAGTTATTCAGATTCTTGAAGACATGTTACGTGCATGCGTGTTAGATTATGGGAACAAATGGATTGATAATTTGTCATTAGCAGAGTTCGCCTACTACAACAGTTAGCAGTCTAGCATCAAAATGGCACCATTCGAAGCTCTTTATGGAAGACCATGTAGATAACCTATATGTTGGATCGAACCTGAAGATCGAGTTCATACTGGAGCAACTATTGTCGAGGAAACTACCAAGAAAATTTGAATTATTCGAGAACACTTAAAAACAGCTCAGAGCCGACAAAAGAGCTACGCTGACAGACAACGAAGACCATTAGAATTTGAGGTAGGAGATTTCGTGCTTCTAAAGGTTTCCCCTTGAAAAGAAGTTTCTCGTTTCGGCAAGAAAGGGAAATTAGCTCCACGATATGTGGGACCATTCCTTATTATTCAATGAGTTGGTAAAGTTGCTTATGGTTTAGCGTTGCCATCAGAGTTGTCCCATGTGCATGATGTATTTCATGTATCGATGCTTAGGAAATGCGAACTGGGTCCTACTGCAATAGTTTCACCTGAGGACATTCTAATTCGAGAAGATGTTTCCTACGAAGAGGCACCGGTACGAATTCTTGATAGAAAGGTCAAGAAAACACGACATCAAGAGATAGCGTTAGTTAAGGTTTTATGGTAACATCACGGAAGTAAAGACGCCACTTGGGAAGTACAAAGTGAAATGTTAGAGAAATATCCCCATTTGTTTGAGAATTTAGATAATTTGAATTTCAAGGATGAAATTCCTTTGTAAGAGGGAAGAATTGTCACGTTACGAAATTTTTGGGTTTAAATTTTGCACATGAATGTATAAAACTCAATTTATTAGTGTGTCAATAAAATTTTTTTTATGAGAATTCAATTTTAAATTTTCGATGTATTAAATATTAGTTTGAGGATATTTAGAACATTTTTACAAATTTTAAAATTTTTACAATTTTTACCCAATAAAATTTTATCAAATATTATTTTTCTTATTTTTCTTTTCTTTTTCTTTCCTCTTTCCGGATATTTACAGATATCTATTACTCTTCCTCTCTCTGTTTTTCCCTCACCGCCTTTCTCACTCTGTTTTTTTTTTCTTCACCGACCTCTTTCTCACTTTTTCTCTCTGTTTTCTTCACACTCTCCCTCTGTTCTTTTCTTCTTCTCACCGACCTGTTGCTCGCTCTCTCTCTCTTTGTTATTCTTTTTCCCATGCCGAGCTCTCTCTCTCTCTCTTTCTCTGCTCTCTCTCATTCACTCTCACTATCTATTCTCACTCCCTCTCACGCCCTCTCCCTCTTTTTTTTATCTCTCTATCTCACCGATCACTCCCTCTCTTTTCCTCTTAAATTTTCGGCCCCAAAATTTCGCTCTCCCTCTCCTTACCGATTCTCTCTCACTCCCTCACCATCTCTCTTTCTTTCTCTTCTTCTTTCCTTCTTTTTTTTTTTTATTTCGATTGAACCAGCCACCGAAGCTCAACACCACCCACCTCACTTTCTCCCACTCCGGTCCTCTCTCCTCCATGGGACCAGACACAGACCAACCGGCCGAGCCCAAGCCGAACCCCGTTTCCACCATGCCCTTGCCATTTCACAAGCCTCCGCCAACCGCCGCCAACCGCCGCCAACGCCCGGACCTAAGCAGTCACTAGGCTTTTGCCGCTTTCCCTGTTCCCAAGCCTAGCCGAACGTCGACCAAGCCTGACACCACCAGCCACCCTCACCGTTTTCCCAGCCGCTGTGAGTTCCCTTCCGGCCGGTCGATTCCTCCAAGCAAAAAGGAAAAAAATATATATTATATGTATATCTGTGCGTGTATATATAAATGTATTATATAATAAATAATAATGAAAAATAATAATAATAATGATTTTTAAATTGTAGATTTAAATTGATTTGAAATTTGTAATTTAAACTATTCTGGGAATTGAAAATTTTTCTGCAGGTTAAGCGTTTTGGAGCTTTTGGGGAGTCTATATTTTAAGGCAGGTCATGCCAAAATTTTTTAAAAAATATTTTGGGTACTTGCATTAAAATTTTCGTTTTGAAATTTCAGTGTTAAAATAAAATATCGTTTTAAATTTTAAAATCAACGGCACACTAATTAATTGAGTTTACCCTAATTTGATTACGGAATTCCTGGACAGATAATTAAATTATCTGTGATTCTTATTATAGGTACTCGTTGATCGAATTCGGAGAAATAGACTATCTTGGAATTCGTGCGAGAAGTGGTCAGTAGATTGAATTGTCAACGAGATAAGATATCTTACCCCTTCCTTGTAACCAGTTTTGTTTTTAGTGATTTGACCAAAATAATTTAATGAAAATGAGTTTATAAAGTTTTGAAAATTCTGTAATTTTAGAAAATATCATGATTTCGAAAATTAAAGGAAAAATATCCGGTCACGGATTTTTTGAAAAACAATACGGCATATTTTTATTATGTGAATCTTATATTCAAATGAAATGTTGAAAGTTAGATTTGGTGTTAAAGTATACCAGGAGCCAGCACACATGTGCAAAGAGTGCACAGCTCGATTGAGGATCACTCATCATGTTTCGACATGGTGAGGGGGCTCATACGGATCGTACACGAACTAGATGTATATAGAGACACAATTTGCATAATCACGATTCCATGTTTATAATTCGATACTGCATTGACATATTTAGTATGATGGTTAAATTAAAATGTTGAAATTTTTTTTTAAAATATCCTACTGGGCCTTTCGCTCACTGTTTTAAAACTGGTAAACCCCTAGAAGATAAAGGTGATTAGAAGATATGGGTTACGTGGAACCATCCGTGGACGATAAAGACTAAAGACTTGAAGTAGTGTTCAGTACTTTAGGACAAAGTATGTATATGAGCATTCTCGGATTGTAAATTCTAAACTTTACTTTTGCAATTTCACTTATTTTATTTTATCCAACTATGCATCTGTGGGATATGGGTACCTCACCACCTGATATTGTGATAAAAATTGAAATACAAATATTAATTAATTTAAAATATACAAGCATAATTTATAAACAAGTTTAAAGAGTCGGTAAAAGGTAAGATATAAAAACTGACAGACTTAAGAATCTGAGCTTTCCTTTCATTTATTCATTTAACATCTTATACCTGTCACTATCCCAGATTTTTGGGATGTGAGACATGTCGCTGTTCCGGATTTTGGGACGTGACAAGAACTGAGTTTTCCTTTCCTTCCAAAGGGAATCACCCCTTTCATGGGTGCCACCTTAAGAAAGACCGAGTCTCCTTCTTGAAACTCGAGGGGTCTATGGCACTTATCTGCAAAACTCTTTTGGTGACTATGCACTATATCTAATCTCTCTCGTATCAGCTTCATGTCTGCCATTGTGTTCTTGATGAAATCCATGCTAACAAGCTGTTTCTCTCCTGTCTTGTGCCAGTAAACCGGAGATCTACATTTTCTTCCATAAAGCGCCTCATATAGTGCCATCCCGATCGAGGAATGGTAGTTGTTGTTGTACGAAAACTTGATCAAGGGTGGCTTCTGATCCTAGTTTCCCTTAAAGTCTAGGATGTAGGCTCTCAACATGTCCTCTAATGTCTGTATGGTCCTCTCAAACTGACCGTTGATCTGAGGATGGAATGTTGTGCTGAACTTTAACTTAGACCCTAATGCGGCCTGAATGCTTTGCCAAAACCTAGAGGTGAAGAGTCACAATCTGATATGATTGACTTAGTCACTCCATGTAGTCTTACGATCTGAGTCACATAGATTTCTGCTAGTCACTCTACTGAGTAGCTAGCCTTTATGGCTAGGAATCTGGCTGATTTCGTCAATCTATCTA
The DNA here is from genome assembly GCA_035233585.1 of Antiaris toxicaria. NCBI lineage: Eukaryota > Viridiplantae > Streptophyta > Magnoliopsida > Rosales > Moraceae > Antiaris > Antiaris toxicaria. Next base: position 99,171,089 of record CP141156.1, on the reverse strand, counting down.
TGATTACCCAGATCGCATCATTGCCATTAGATGTCCTTGGCAATCCGACCATGAAGTCTATCATGATTTGGTCCCATTTCCACTCGGATAGCTCAATTTTATATTATTTTTCTGTCGGGTACTGGTGTTCTGCCTTAACCTTCTGACACGTAAGGCATCTGGCGACAAACTCGGTGATGTCATCCTTCATTCTAGGCCACCAAAAGCTTCCTTTTAGGTCCTTGTACATCTTATTTGCTCCTAGATGTACAGAATATGATGCCTAATGAGCTTTCAAAAGGATTCGCTTCTTGAGCTTTTCATCTTTCGGAACACACTCTATCCTTGTAATAGTGTATGCCATCCCTAGAGACTCTAAACTCTAAACCCTTGTCCTCTATAGCTTCCTTTCTAGACTTGACCAGGGACGAATCGAGTTCTTGGTTGGCCTTGATCTCGTCTAGGAGTGTCGATTGGAGGGTCATGTCTGTGGGCCACCCAACTAGCTCGAGTCGTCCACTCTCTTTCTTTCTTTCTTTGCTCTTTATTTCCTCTTACTTAACTTGCTTTTCTTTTTGTGGCTTAAAAGATTGGTATTTGAAAAATCATAGATTTTTTTTATAACTTATTGAAAATATGAGTTCTTAGAAATCACAAATATACATATATTACTCTGTTTCATTTTTCGTAAAATACTTGCGATCTTGTTTTCTTTAAAATACTTAGTAATATAAACATACTTTACACATAAGTGTACTTTTAAACTTGCTTCACTTTTATACATAATACACTTGTTTTGTCTTTATATTTTTACATATACTTTTCTAGTACACTTCTTTCACAATGGATAATTTGCGAAGCAGATCCACAACCCATCCATGACACTATGGGAATCTGCTTGCCAGCCCTTCAACTCTCTTTTCATAATACAGGTTGTTTACCCTTGTTACCTACATCATGAATAGACTCGTGAGCTAAAGCTCATTAAGTACAAACATACATGTAAATTATGCTTCATGCATAACACTTAGGGTTAGTCCTCTTATGTGTGACTATTTCTTGCTCTTATGATTTATTTATTCTTTCTAATCTATCTTTTTCTTTCCTTTCTTTTCTTTCTTTATCTTTCACTTAAGGGCCCGTGGTTAGACGTACCTAATGTGCGTAGACCAATGGGGGAAAGGGGAGTAACTCGCTAATCAACTCCAAGGTCAATCTTTGAACTACCACACTTGGGGTAGCACATTGAGCCATTAACTACCACTTATTGAGGTAGCACCACACAACTGGGGTGAAGGCTATAACTAGAAAACCTCTCTCTGGGGAGGCCAGTACACCGACCTTATATTTTCAGTCTTATTATCTTGCTTATACTTATCTTTCTTTACTTTAGGTTTTCGTGCTTTTCTGACTTCGTAAACATGTTAGATTATCATGTCACAAAATATATAACTTATATATAAACACCATTCTATAGCAAGTCAGTTCATGAGTAGACATTTAAATATTTGTACTTACAGTATTTATGCTAAAGTGAGCTTTCTCGGGTCCTTTGAATTTCTTTGCCCGTCTCTGGTCGGGTTTCCTATAGACAACAATGTCGTCGATTTATTATATTTTTATTAAACTACTTTTGTTCTACTAAAATCTAAACTTTGTCTTTTAAAATCTTAATTAAAGCCTCATGACAGCGTTTAAAGCCTGAACGGTCCTATTTAGACCTTTCTGGAACATTTTTACAAAATGACCATTTTATCCCTAACTTTTGGCAAAATGACTGTTTTGCCTCTAATGGGATTTTTCTTTGTTTCTTAAACTTAAATTTTGATTTTGGCCTTTAAAATCCTGTTGAAGCTCTTTTGAGGCTTTAACGATCTTTTCCGAGTATTTCAGAAATTTTGGTCAAAATAATAAATAGTAACTTTAACTATGAATAATACTATTTATCATGAATAGTAACTTTGACTTTGACCGTGAACATTTTATTTTACTGCTTAAACTGGCTTTTCTAAGCTCAAAAGTCATAAAATGACCATCTGGGGGGGGGGGGGGGGGGGGGGTGGGGTTCAACTCTTCTCTTTTGACCTCTCTAAAATTTCGGTTAAAATAATCATTTTGCCCCTGACGGGTCCTGGGGCCGTAATGTTTTCATTTTAACACTTTGGTAGGGTTTTCTAATCTCAAAAATTATAAAATAATATTTTCTAGACCTTAACAAATTTTTACAGCTTAATTACTGTAATTTCACTATTTATTTTTCACCCGACCCTCGGGTGGCACTATTCTGACCTCTCAGGTTGTTTCTCGTTTTTCTTGCGTTTTGGGGCTCCAAATTGACGTTTCGCTAATCTTGAAAATGTCCGTAGTCTTTTCTTACACCTAAGTCACTGAAGGGGCTCAGGTTTTCACCTCGACCCTAAATTTAGCCTTCATTTTCCAAAATGCCCTTAGGGTCTTTTTTTTCCTTTTTGTCGTTTAAAATTCTTGAAGGGACGGTTTATTACCCCTTAACACGTCCTTTCTCCTTTTTCGATCCTAACTCCTCTAGGGTCTTGGTTTCTATTTTCGAGCACCCTTTTTTTTACCCCTCGTTTCCCGAAATGCCCTTAGTGTCGTTTTAAAAATTTTGACAGCATTTCTGCTTAAATTTTAGGTTTCCGGCATTTTGGAAACGCCTCAAAGCCATCTATCCTATTCTAACCTGCCACATACTATACCAGAGGCCTATTTTACATAAAAAGTTCCAAACTTTTTACGTAAAAATCTTCGTAAAAACCTAATTGTCTCTAATCATACTTTCATCTATTTTTATCCATTCAATCTCCTGGTTGTTGTACACAATCTCACCACATTGTTCTACATATTATTCTTTTACAAAAACACAATTTCCCTCACATTTCACCCTCAGTTTTTCTTTGAAAAACCTAACCAAACTTTTGTTTCAATGTTTCTAAATTTATAAACTTGTTTCTACATTAACTTAATTCTTTTTCAATCCCTAAACACAATTTATTTTCCGTAAAATTTCATGTCTTTCACTATTGAAAACCCACAGTTTTATAATGAAAAATCTATTCAAAATTTTGTTTCAAGCTTTCAAATTTTCTTTCTAGTTATCTCACATACCAAAACACAATTTCAAATTAACATCTTAACCAAACCAAACCAAACTCGAAATTCTTTACAATCCACACACGGATTTTCTTGATTCAAAAGCACCAAAATTGTATTTTCTTGCTTCTATTCCATTCTCTAGCTTACTCACATGCCAACACAAAATTTAAACCACTAAACCACAAGGTTTGAAACTAAAAAAATTTCATCAATCCTCCCACAAGCACCCATGGATTTCTTGCACTAAAACACCATAGAAAAGCTTGAGTTTTCAAGCTTACCTTACTATGTTGTTCACCACTTGCTTAAGAAGGATTCTTGCTCAACATAGGAAGAAAAACTTAAAAACTTTGTTGCTTGAAGAGGGGGAATCATTCACGGCTGCAAGGGCTGAAAAAGGGCTAGATTTTGCAAATTTTTTTTCTGATTTTTAAGGCACAAAACCGCACCCTTTTTATAGCCAAAAGGGAGAGCGTCTTAGCAATTATTTTTGGGGACTTTTTAGCAAATTTTTAGGGGATTTTTAGCCAATTTTTGGCGTAGGTTTGCAATTATTTTTGGCTGTTTTTCTGCTGCTCCACTGACTCCAATTCAGCCCCTAAATTCATAAATTTTCAATTTTTTCATCATGCATTTTTGGCTTGATCTCAACCCTTGATCAAAGCTTTCTTTAAATTCTAGCCTTTGGATCTACCTACCACCTTCCACATAATTTCTTTCTTGATTTATGACATCATGCATGACCTCACTTAATTAATCTAAAAGTCAAAGTTGACCAAAAGTCAAATCGAATGAAATTTCACCAAAATCGCATAGGTGAGTTTTTAGGGCCTTCCACGTGATTGGTATGCCTTATTTCACTGTAGTTTGGCTAAAAATTGAAATCGTAATTTTTTGTCTTTTAGTGGACTTGGTTTACCTAAGGTAATCTCTTGGAGTTTTTGGTTCCGAAAAGCATCATCATTTTTCTGAAGATGATAAAATTTCTTAGGAAACGTATCGGAGGATTTATCTAGCCATCCGTGCTGTCAGTTTGATCAAACTCCATCTCGAAACTCTTAAAAACCTTAAAACGCTTATCTTGTCTTATCTTTGCTTTGACTTGCCATTACTTTGTGTCTATAATTATCAGATACCAAAACCACTCCGTTATAAGCATTTTGGTCTGAAATCACTTTCTCAATCATAAACTCTATTCTTTGATCATTTTTGGAGATTTTAAATCTTCCAAAATATTTATTTATTTCAATTAACATTATTATTTGTCTATTTGCAAATACAGTGTTCTCATACATTCTTATTCACAAAAATTCTTAGAAAAACCCTAGTTTAACATAGGTAACACTAATGAGATTCTTTGTTCCTTCACAATGTCCGACAATCTCCCTGTCAGAATCTCAATTTTGCTGCTACACAAATCCCTCTGTAGCGCTCCCGGTAAGGCACTGAAAGCTATAAGCGAAGTGGAATGCTTTCGGCTCAACGCATGGGCCACCTTGTTGGCTTTTCTTGGATGGTATAGGATCTCACAATCGTAATCCTTGACCAACTCTAGCCATCTTTGCTGCCTCATGCTAAGCTCTTTCTGCATTAAAATGTACTTAAGGCTCTGGTGGTCTGTGTAGATCTCACACTTGACTCCGTATAGGTAGTGCTTCCATATTTTTAGCACAAAAACTATCGCTGCTAGCTCCAGATCATGCGTAAGGTAGTTCTTCTCATGGTCCTTGAGCTGTCGTGAAGCATACGTGACTATTCTACCACTCTACATCAACACGACTCCTAATCCGGTCTTGGATGCATCGCTATAAATCACAAAGCTTCCCTGACCAGTATCTAGAATGGTCAGCACTAAAGTGCTAATGAGTCTTCGTTTCAACTCTTGAAAACTCCCCTCACATTTGTCAGTCCACTCGAACTTCTTTCCCTTCCTGGTGAGCACTGTGAGTGGTGCGGCTAACTTTGAAAAACTCTCAACAAAGTGCCGCTAATAACTTGCTAATCCTCAAAAACTGCATATTTCTATCACGTTCTTCGGGGCTAGCCATGCGTTAACTGCATCAATTTTCATTGGGTCGATGAATACTCCCTCCTTGGAGACTATGTGACCTAGGAAACGGACCTTTTCCAGCCAAAACTCGCACTTGGAGAACTTGACATACAGCTGATGATCCTTTATTACGTGAAGTACTATCCTCAAGTGTTCTTCATGTTCCTCCTTCATCTTGGAGTACATAAGTATGTCATCAATGAACACAATGACAAACTTATCCAAATAGTCCTTGAACATGCAGTTTATCAAGTCTATAAAGATGGCTGGAGCGTTTGTCAATCCAAATGATATAATGACGAACTTGTAGTTTTCGTACCACGTTTGAAAGGCTATTTTGGGTATATCCACATCCCTAATTCGCAGTTAATGGTACCCTGAACGTAGGTCGATCTTTGATAACACTACAGCATCTCAGAGCTGATCAAATAGATCATTATGTTAGGAAATGCCCTAAGTATTAGAGACATTTTTTATGTATTCATTTTTGAACTGGATAATAAAATTATATATAGAGGTTATTCATTACATTGCTATCTGTCCTCGTTTTATTTACATGTTAAAGTAAATGTAAGCAAATATGGCTCACTGACTGCTTGTGTTAAAACTGTTAGAACGTTGCATGCAATGGACTTTTGTATGCGAGAAGACAATGTTCTAAAGTTAGCAGTCTAAACTATGGTCTGTAGTATATGGGGTTAGACCGAGCATCTAACTTATGTTAAGACTATTATGTTGTCTAAAGCCTTGGAGGGGACGGTCTGTCTTGACTGTCTGGAGCTGGACTCCCAAGTAGAGACATGGATATGTTGCTTGGTGGTGACATATTAGACCGGGACTAAAGCATGATTGATCTACGTAGTCCGCTATGAGTGGATCAATCTACTTTTGACGTTCATTGTACAATAACCTTAATCCTGAGTAAATGAACTACTTCATGTATATGACTTGTGTACTTTGATGTTCCAATGGCTAAAGCGTCTCAGAGGTAGTAAGCTTATAGACCGGTTCGTTGGGTACATGACTTGTATACGATGAAGGGTTTGTTTGCAGATATCGGAATCATAGCTCTGAGGAGTTAAAGGTATCCTCTTAAAGGCATTATACTGAATGTGAAAATGGACAAGGCCTTGGGTCGTCTGCTGGGCGGATGACTTCTTATTCACATATGGTGAATAATCATTTTCTTGATTCGGTAGTATAATGGAACTTTAAGATAGCCTGATCAGTAGGATTAAACGGACTTTGACCTAAGGCTGATCATGGATATCATATGAGGGTTTTGCATATATGACAAGGTCATTGGATGGTAGCTCGTCACAGGCTTACGTAATACGGTATATAATTGGGAGTTCAGTTTCAGGTTTATAGTGGTGTGACTCTGAAATTAGTGATCATATGATTGAGTTGTTCGGTACAGAATGATGATCATATGGAATCACGGGAGCCCGATTATATATGTCCAATCAGTCCCTCTACTAGCTCCACATAATTCCTTAACGTTTGGCAAATTGATTTGTGTATGCTATTGGCTAGTTTATTATGCATGGATGGTGATGACACAGGATTAGGATGGTAGACAAGATTCTCTTCGGTTGGATTTAGATTTTGTTTTGGATAATAGAGTACACAATTATTCGAACTCCAAATAAAGTTGCCATGATTTTATTTGAGATTGGATTGGAGTTGTAGAAAATTATCCATGAGAACAAGAATATGAAACACAACCGTTTTGTGGAATTTGAAATTTGAATTTTGAAATTTGAAATTTGAAATTTGAATTTTGAAATTTGAAATTTGAATTTTGAATTTGAAATTTGAATTTGAAATTTGAATTTGAAATTCGAATTTGAAATTTGAATTTGAAATTTAAATTTGAAATTTGAAATTTGAAATTTGAAATTTGAATTTGAAATTTGAATTTGAAATTTGAAATTCAAATTTTGAATCACAGTCCAAGTAGGATTCGAATTTGTTGTGGAAAATCCACAAGGTTTGAAATTCGAATTTGAGTTGGATTTGGAGAGGATAATCTTGTTAGAATCCTACTTGAATTTTGAATCCAAATCCCAACAAAAGTGGGTGAATTTTTTGAGGATAATCCTCAATGGAAAATTCGGTTTTTGTGGATAAGATTCAAGGGAAAATTCAAGTTTCAATCCTAGTTGAATTTGGATTCTCTCCTCCCTAAAAGTGGCCGAAATTTTGGAGCCTTTATCCTAGGAAATTCGGTTATTTTTGGATAAGGTTGAGATAAGATTCAAGCTTGAAAATCCTAGTGGAATTTTTGATTCTCCCTTATCCATAATGGCCGAAATCTTTAGGGAAGATACACCTTGAAATTTTCGGATTTTTTGGGTTGAAAAAGGGAGATAAAATTCTAGTTAAAATCTTGTTGAGATTTGGATTGGATCTATCCTAAGAAAACCGAATTTTTGTGGAGATTCTCCCTTGGAAAAATTTGGATTTTATGGGTTTGGATAAGGGAAAATATCTTTTCCTAATCCAATTCAAATTCAGAGATTCACCTCATGCAGGTCTATAAATAGAGGTCCTGCCACTCCAGTTCTCTAAGACCACAGACTCTCAGGTGAGCAGGCTTATTGTTGCACAGCTCATCGTGACAATAAAGTTCTTTAGAGATCTGGGTGGTCGGAAGAAGACTAGCAGTGCTAGCATACCGATCGAGGTTCAGAGTGCCCACACACTCAGCTATTCGGGAATTGGAGAATAGTAGAGAAGGCTAGTTGGTTGAAGCCTCCGGTCATTCTCCTCCTGTTCATTGGCGTCCTTGAGGTATGAGTTTTAATTGTTGTTGATTTATTGTATATGGCATCATGAGCTATTTAACGATCTAAAATTTTTTATTGTTCCGCTGCGCCACTCTGATACGTTTTTATCGATTTATTTACCTACAATTGGTATTAGAGCCATCTCATGACTATGCCATGTACATAAATTAGACAATTACTTAGTCTTTTTATTTATGTATGGATTTGATATTTAGAGAGTGGCATTCTAGGGTTCCTTTATGTTGTTATCATGTATTATGTATAAAGTATGTGGTTATTTTAATTTTTTGAATTATTATAAGCATGCTTGTTTATACCGGTTATGGTTCCTTAGAATTTAGAAAAATTGTATCTAGGAATTTTTATGTAACCATGGGAGCAGTTTATTAACACTGTAATTTTCCCATGGATATTAATTCTTGTCTCTTAGAATTTTTATGGTTAGAATTTTTGAACACCGGAAACGGTTTAGGAATTTTTTATGTAATTATTCTTGGAGGAGATTGAAGATTGAAGACCGTAATTTATTTTTCCCAAAAGTTAAATTTAATTTAAAGATTGAAATTTTGATTGTGTGGAAAATTTCAATTAATTGGGATTCAAATTAATTTTTGGAGATCCTAATAGGTAAATTGGAATATGGCACGAAAATCGAGACACGACCCCTCGGGATAGGCCGACAAACCTTGGTGGGGCTGCAGCCCCTGCCCTCGGGCAGGATGGGGCTGCGGCAACCCCTGTGCAGGCCCACACCACCCACGGCCGCAGGCTCTGCCTGCAGCCAGGGGTGGCCGTGGCTTGCCCAAGGCTGGCCACAGCCTGGGCGTGTAGCCTCTGGCTGCAGGCGCTGCCTGCAGCCTGCCGGCTGCTGCGCCCAGTCTGGGCGTGCAGCCTGGCACTGCAGGCTTGGCCTGCAGCCCGGCAGGGCTGCACAAGGGGCGGCCGTGGGCTGCCAGCCCCTCCGGGGTTGGTGGCTGCCCACGGCGGCTGCCGCCTACGGGGGCGGCGGTCCGACGGTCCAAAAATCAGAAAATTTTGATTTTTAAATTTGAGATTTAATTTTAAATCATGTTTAAAATTATGTAATTAAAAATTTAAAATTTTTGAAATTACATATTATTACACATGATGTTTAAAATTGTTTAAAATTTAAATTTGAAGTTCGAATTTGGAATTTGAATTTGAAATTTAAATTTTTGGAGATTTAAATTTTAAATAATTCTTTGGATGAGAAATAAATGGAGAGGCTACATAAAGATGGATACAAGAAGACGGAACAGAATTCAAGACCCAAAGAATGCTTTGGATAGAATTTTGTAATCTTTATTTTCTTTGTTCTAGGATGGAACCATGGCTTGGTTATTCTGTCAATTATTTTTTCTGTGATATGTCATGGATGTATAAATATGTATTGATGGATGTTTTGTATGCATATTTGATAACATGTCATATAGGATAGGTGAGTGCCGCTCATACTATATTGATCATACATAATTTGTCAAAACTTACATGTTTTTCAAAATATTGAGTGGGAGAGGGTTTCAAACAAAACCTACGGCCTCCATTGTTGATCCATATGTGAAAGCATGGTAACGCCTCGCGTCAGTTCTGACCTGACCACACCCCTTGGTAGGTGTTTACCGCCGCCGGTATACTAGATTGGATCTCCTATGTGGAAAACGTGTTCGGGTGCGATCCTATTCATGACCACCCCTCGGTGGCTTGGTAGGACGTGGATCGGGCTACGTAAATAATGGTTAAACACTCAAGACTCGTTTAGTTATTAACCTTCCCTAGAAGCTCTGTTAACTAGACTGGTGGCCAAATAAGCGGTTATTAATATATGTCTTAACCTTGGAGGATTTAAGGTAACATATATTAATTGGACAAGGTCCATGTTCCGGCTATTTGTTCTCATGACCACCCCTCGGTGGCTTGGGGCAATGGGTGCTGAGAATTACCGTTGCAATGCTACATGTTTTTTCAAGTTTCATGTAGGAACATACTTGTATGTTTTATTTGCTAAATTATCTGTATATTTGCTTGGGCTATGTAATGATGTCTAGTATAATTTTATTTCAGTTCAAAATGTCACCGACACCCCTCATTTCGATACTTACTGAAAATAAGTTGAATGGTGATAATTATAAAGACTGGAAAAGAAATCTATTAATAGTTCTCAGCTGCGAGAGACACAAGTTCATACTGGACGAACCATGCCCACCTGGGCCCAACCCTAACACACCACTTGAGGAGGTCCCGGTTGCCTATAATCGTTAGAGAGAATCCAATGAAATAGCTCGATGCTACATCCTTACTAGCATGACGAGTGCTTTACAAAAGCAGCATGAGACTTATCAAGTTGCTGGGGAGATCATGGACAATCTGGAGGACATGTTCGGAGGCTAAGAAAAATTGGCTCGACAGTCCGCTATCACCAGCATTATGAACTCCAAGCAAAAGGCGGGTACTCCGGTGAAGGACCATATGATCACTCTAATGGGATTCTTCGCTGAGGCTGCCAAGAATGGTGCTGAGTTAGACTACAATACCCAGATCGAGATGGTGTTCAAGACTCTGTCTAAAGATTTTGTGGGGTTTAAGGCCGCATACAATGTGGCGACAAAGGAGTTAGGACTAACCGAGCTCATGAAGCAACTACAGGCTTATGAGCAGATGATCAGGGATGAGGATGTGGTCCGACCTAAAGGTGAGGCCAATTTGGCGGAAATCTTCCAATCCCTCAACGAAGAGGAAGAGACCAAATAAGAAGCAAGTGGCTTCTAGTTCTTCTAATCCTCCTGTCTCGGACGGGAAGAAGAAGAAGAAGAACAAGAAGCCAAAGGACCCTAAAAAGTCCAAATGCTTCCATTGTGGGAAGGTAGGTCACTTCAAGAAGGCTTGCCGGGAATTCCTAGCCGCCAAGGGCAAGGTGTGGCGGCCCGCCCCTTGTGGAGATCATACAATACTATTACAGTTGAGCTTTATCGCTAACTGTGATAGATTGTACTCTCATGGGTCGCCGGCTTATCTCTCTCCTCTATTTAAATCATGACGTTTTTGGGAAAATTTTTTTTTTTTCTTTAAACATCATATAAAATCTTTTTCCACTATTTACTTTGTTGATAGGTACAAAGTAATATAAATAATACAGTGCTTTTGTAAAATATATATAATTACAAAAGAACTGTTTCCCCTTTTTTTTTTCCTTTCACTTTCACGCTCAGCGGCAAGACTCTGGCAGTACCATATCCCTCGCCCAGTTATCCCATTTGACACGCGCCATCCCGTCCGCATCCAGTCAAACAAGCTACTGAGCTGGTCGCTTACCTGCAACATTAGCAAAAATGGTGAGCTACAGGCTCAGTAAGTTCAAACATGCAAGAAATGAAATTTCTATGAATAGACTATTCATCATGAATAGTATCTTTGACTACTATTCATACGTAAATAGTAACTTTGACCACTATTCATGGTGAATAGTAAGTTTGACCACAACACTGTCTCACACTAGTACATCTACCGCGATGTTAGTGCTCTCACTAAACTGTCTTATGCTCAATTATGGCACAGTTTCAGTTTTAGGTCATTATCTTTATTTACGTTCTGGTTTTGAGCTCGGTTGGCAGTACCATTTAAGTGTGCATGACTGGGAGCGGTACATTAGTGCTGACCTCCACAGCCTTAATCTCATAGCCCCGAAGGCAAAATTTTACATGACTGGGAGCGGTACATCAGTGCTGACCTCCACAGCCTTATCTCATAGCCCCGAAGGCAAAAATAGTACCTCCCTGTACGGAAGGCTGGTACGCCAGAAGTGGTTTCATTACCGACTTTTTACACTTCTAACCCGGTGACTTCACATTGTCTCGTGGTTAGGAATGGTTCACATTTTAATTTTAGGTGAGTGAGTTTTATTAACCTCGCTCTAGTGCCCGAAGCACAATTAACCATGTGTCCCATTCTTATAGTGCCCGTAGCACATTTCGTCTCTCTCTCTATTCTGTCATAGTGCCCGTAGCACATATGTACCTAACTTATAGTTAGTACATTAAAATTAGCACAATATTGCTATATGTTGCAGACAGGTAAATGTCTGAACTTACCTTATCAGCCTCTTTCCTTTCTCTCTCTTGGATCTTGAATCGCCTTCCTTGTAGGCCGATTTTGGGATCCTACAGACAAAACTATGTCTGTTAATTTCTTTCCCAATTATAGCTTTTATTTTTTCATTAAAAAGCTTAAATAAAACCTATTTATAACTTTTTAGGTTTTATTTATTATTTTCACCGTTTTCCCCTAACTTTTGTAAAATTACGATTTTGCCCCAATATTTTGGCAAAATTACAGTTTTGCCCCTGACGGAATTTTATTGATCCAGACTGCATTTTTGGCTCTCAGGAACTTTTCTGACTCTTTTCTAGTCATTACCGGGTTCGTTTCTATTTTATTTCCACTTTTTGTTTTCCCGGCCCTCGGGAAGCACTATTCCGACCCTTACGTCGGTTTAGTGATTTTCTATTGTTTCGGAGTCTCAAATGGACGTTTCACTAGTATTTAAAACGTTCATCTAGACTTTCCCGACCTAGGTCTCCGAGGCTCGGGTTTTCCGTTCCCGACTCGGACCTTTATTTTATTTCCAAAAACGCCCCCCCCCCTCGGGGTCGGTTTTTCAATCTCACACGCGTTTTTTATTTTTAAGGGGACTGGTTACTATTCATGACCCACCCCTTAAATTTTTCCTTATTCAATTTTTCCGTTAGGGACTCGGGTTTCCGTCCCGGCCCTAAATTTTATTTTAAATTCCCAATTTTACCCCGAATGCCGTTTTCGAAATTTCAGCAGCATTTCGGCGTAAATTTAAGGCTTCCGACGTTAGGTACGCCTCGAACCGAATGTACCTGCCACGTACTATACCACAAGCCTATTTTATGTAAAAGTTTTCCAAACTTTTACATAAAAGCCCACAAATTTCAAATTTCACATTATCACCCACATTACAACATTTTTTTTCACAAATTTACCCTTAATTTGGTTTCGGTTTTCACAACAAAACCAAACCAAATTTTGTCAAATTTTCACCACACTTTAGGCCATTCAATGTCATGTTTCCAACACTTTTTCAAGCCCATTTTCAATGCATTTTCAACCACATTTTTAGGGTTTTTATGCACTTAGAACCCACGGCCTTATTAATGAAAATCATGCTCAACATATTTGTTTCATTCTTTCAATCACATTGCCACCATTTACACATTAATTTGCATGATTTCAATCAACCAAATATCACATAAAACCAAGCAAAATTTTCTTCCAAACCCATTAACAACCCACGGCCACTTTATATATTCCACACAAGAAATTTTTTCCAAGCTTTTCATAATGAAATACAAGCTTTATTCTTCACAAATTTAAACTTGGAAAGCATATTACCAATTAACCAAAACTTTTTCTCATTGGTTACCCAAGGTAACCCACGGATTTACCTTTGAAAAACCAACCAAAATTTGGTTTTTCTTTAATGAATTAGCATGGTTTTCTTCCTTAATACATCCTTAACAAAACCCATCATCAAATCCATGAAAAACAACCAAAAATTTTACATCTTCCAATCACTATTCACCCACGGATTTTGTGAAGAAAACCATGAAAAAAATCAAGTGCAAGGGAAGATACCTTAATCAATTGCTTCCTTTGTCTTCTAGGAGTGTTTTGACACACTTTTTGTGAAGAAATGTTGAAGATAAAACTTGGTTTCACTTGGGTGGCTCACGTACATGCCATGGAAGATAACTTAGAATTTTTTTCTCTTTGGTTTTGCCTGAAAAAATGGTTTCGGCCTTTCACTCCAAAAGTGGCCGACTTATGCCACTAAAACACCAATTAATTTGGTCATTAGCCAATGGGATTTAGGCACCTTTCAAGCCATTACTTTCCATAATTTTCAAAAATTAAAAATGGTAATTTTTGGCCAAATCTTGGCCTTTAGATCAAAAGCTAAATGAATCATGGCCTTTCATTCCACCAACCACCAAAATTCTTTCATTTATTAATCTTGAATTATGATGTCATAAATACTAAAGTGAAAGTTGACTTTGACTTTCACTATTCACATTAATTCGACTACTTTTTGACCGATGCCGGTTCGAGCCGAAATTTTCCCGAAATCGTCCCGGTGTGTTCCTGAGGTCTCCTGTGCAGTCGGATCAATTTAATCTGCTTCCGTTTGATCAAAATCAATCCCGGAAGTTTACCGTCTTTTATTGCTCCGGTTAGGGTTTTCAATGCCGATTTTGGCACCCTTTCACCCGTTTCAACTCAGTGAATTTTTCCAGCACTGAATTCTTACTCGTCAGTATTGTTAGAACATTTTCATATATTCTGAACAATATAAATACATTTATTTCACTCTTTAACTAGTACAAATTGTTATATACATACAATTGTACATTTTCATCCGAGAATTGTCTGAATTTCCCGGTTATCACACAAGGAAGGTAAGGAACTTCATTACTTGGAAGCGTGTTTGGTGGAAGAATCAAAAGACACTTGGGTCATTGATTCGGGCGCCACTAATCATGTTTGTGTTTCTATGCAGGGGTTCGTGGAAACGAGAAGTCTACATGATAGGAGCCTCTCGTTGCGGACTGGAGATGGTAGCTTTGTGGTGGCTGAGGCAGTGGGAGACATTCATCTTTATTTTGATCAATTTAGGTTTATTTTATTGAAAGACTGTTTTTATGTTCCTAATTTTAGGAGGAACCTTATATCGGTAGCTTGTTTAATAAATGATTCTTGTTCAGTTTCTTTTAGTAAAAGAGTTGATATTCGTAGAAATAAGTCTTTTATCTGTTCTGGATGGATGGATGGAAACCTATATTTGATCAGACCAAAGATGTACTCACTGCTTGACACTGAATTAATTGATAACTCTAAAAGGTTGAAAGTTTCTCACTCTAATAAGGCGTATCTTTGGCATTTAAGACTTGGTCATATTAATCAGGATAGGATTCAAAGATTGGTGAAAGACGGTCCTCTGGAATCTCTGGAGGAGGTACGACTTCCCCAATGTGAGTCTTGTCTAGAGGGTAAAATGACTAAGAGGTCTTTTGGAGCTAAGGGTACAAGGGCACAGGAGCTCTTAGAAATTGTGCACACTGACGTATGTGGCCCCATGAACGTCACAGCACGAGGAGGGTTCGAGTACTATGTCTCTTTCATAGATGATTACTCGAGGTATGGATATGTGTATCTGATGCACCGCAAGAGCAAAACCTTTGATAAATTCAAAGAGTATCGTGCGGAAGTGGAAAAGCAATTGGATAAATCCATAAAGACACTTCGATCTGATCGAGGTGGCGAATACCTCTTCGATGAATTTCTAGGACATCTTGTAGAGAATGGGATATTATCCCAACTGACTGCACCTGGTACTCCACAACGAAATGGTGTAGCCGAAAGGAGAAACAGGACCTTATTGGATATGGTACGGTCCATGATGAGTTACTCAACGCTGCCATTATCATTTTGGGGACATGCTTTACAAACGGCGTGCTATATTCTGAACCAGGTTCCGAGCAAATCAATTCCTAGAACTCCGTATGAATTGTGGCGTGGCAGGAAGCCCTCCCTTGGACATATGAGAATATGGGGCTGCCCGGCACATGTACTGGATGGGGATGCGAAGAAGTTGGAACCAAGATCAGAATTGTGCATGTTTGTAGGGTATCCAAAGGGAACTAAAGGAGGTCTGTTCTATAACCCGAAGGAACAAAAGGTCATTATCTCAACCCATGCGACATTCTTGGAGGAAAGTCACATGAATGACTTTAAGCCTCGAAGCAAAGTGGTGCTAGAGGAGTTATCGGGTGAAAGAACTACTCCACAGATTTCGGTCTTGGACGCAAGTCCGAGTTCCAGTGAAAGACCTGCAGACGATCAACAATTTAGGGTGCCTCGTCGTAGTGGGAGGGTTTCTAAGAAACCTAATTTCTTTATGTATGATGCTGAGGTATACCAGGCCGAGGCTCATGAGCATGAGGAAGATCCGGTCACATATGATGAAGCTATAAAGGATGTTGATTCTAGATCTTGGAAACAGGCTATGAACAATGAGATGGATTCTATGAAATCCAACTCTGTTTGGGAACTTGTAGATTTGCCGGATGGGATAAAACCCATTGGATGCAAATGGGTCTACAAAAGAAAGAAGGATACGGAAGGGAGAGTGGAAACTTTCAAAGCTAGACTGGTTGCAAAGGGATACACGCAAAAGGCTGGAATCGATTACGAGGAAACCTTTTCGCCTGTTACTATGCTGAAGTCTATCCGTATTCTTCTGTCCATTGCTGCGGCTCTCGATTACGAGATCTGGTAAATGGATGTCAAGACGGCATTCTTGAATGGCCATCTTGAAGAGTGTATCTATATGATACAGCCCGAAGGGTTCGTAGCAAAAGGCCAAGAAAGGAAAGTCTGCAAGTTGCTTAGATCCATTTATGGATTAAAGCAGGCATCCCGCTCATGGAACTAGAGGTTTGATCAAGCGATTAAGACATTTGGCTTTGAGCAGAACGTTGATGAACCTTGTGTTTATAAACGTATTAAGGATGGAAAAGTGATCTTTCTGATACTCTATGTCAATGATATACTACTCATTGGGAATGATGTAGGGAACTTATCATCGGTCAAGTTTTGGTTACACCAACAGTTTGACATGAAGGACTTGGGAGAAGCTAATTATGTTCTAGGCATTCGTCTCTTCAGAGATCGAAAGAACAAAATGATAGCGTTATCCCAAGCTTCATACATAGATAAAATAATTGACAAATATGCAATGCTAGAGGTAAAGAAAGGCTCACAACCTTCTATTGCCGGTCTAACTCTTTCATTGGATGACTGTCCCAAGACATCGGAAGAAAGAGAGCATATGAGTAAGGTCCCTTATGCATCCGCTGTGGGTAGCCTTATGTACGCTATGCTTTGCACTCGCCCGGACATATGTTTTGCAGTAGGTATGGTGAGTCGATATCAAGCGAATCCTGGAACCAAGCACTGGCAAGCAGTAAAGCATATACTCAAGTATCTTAAGAGAACGAGGGATTATATGCTAGTGTATTCTGGAGGGGACCTAACACCCGTAGGATACACGGACTCAGACTTCCAGACTTGTAAGGATTCGAGGAAATCGACATCTGGATCAGTGTTCTTACTCGGAGGAGGCGCCATTGTGTGGAGGAGTGTGAAGCAGGGCTGTACAGCTGACTCTACTATGGAGGCTGAGTATGTGGCTGCGGCTGAGGCATCTAAAGAAGCAGTTTGGCTCCGCAAGTTCTTTAGAGACCTTGAGGTCATTCCGGGTGTTGACAAGCCTATCACACTTTACTGTGATAATACAGGGGCTATTGCCAACACAAGGGAATCTCGGCACCACAAGAGGACCAAGCACATCGATCGGAGATATCATATTATTAGAGGGCATGTGGAGACAGGACAAGTGGATGTATGTAAGATCGCGTCCGAGGACAACATCGCTGATCCCTTTACTAAGACTTTGGTAGCTAGAAGCTTTGAGAGGCATGTAGAGGCGATGGGGATGCGTAACATGGCACATCTACTGGCTTAGGGCAAGTGGGAGATTGTTAGGAAATGCCCTAAGTATTAGAGACATTTTTGATGTATTCATTTTTGAACTGGATAATAAAATTATATATAGAGGTTATTCATTACATTGCTATCTGTCCTCGTCTTATTTACATGTTAAAGTAAATGTAAGCAAAAATGGCTCACTGACTGCTTATGTTAAAACTGTTAGAACGTTGCATGCAATGGACTTTTGTATGCGAGAAGACAATGTTCTAAAGTTAGCAGTCTAAACTATGGTCTGTAGTCTATGGGGTTAGACCGAGCATCTAACTCATGTTAAGACTATTATGTTGTCTAAAGCCTTGGAGGGGATGGTCTGTCTTGACTGTCTGGAGCTGGACTCCCAAGTAGAGACATGGATATGTTGCTTGGTGGTGACATATTAGACCGGGACTAAAGCGTGATTGATCTACGTAGTCCGCTATGAGTGGATCAATCTGCTTTTGACGTTCATTGTGCAATAACCTTAATCCTGAGTAAATGAACTACTTCATGTATATGACTTGTGTACTTTGATGTTCCAATGGCTAAAGCGTCTCAGAGGTAGTAAGCTTATAGACCGGTTCGTTGGGTACATGACTTGTATACGATGAAGGGTTTGTTTGCAGATATCGGAATCATAGCTCTGAGGAGTTAAAGGTATCCTCTTAAAGGCATTATACTGAATGTGAAAATGGACAAGGCCTTGGGTCGTCTACTGGGCGGATGACTTCTTATTCACATATGGTGAATAATCATTTTCTTGATTCGGTAGTATAATGGAACTTTAAGATAGCCTGATCAGTAGGATTAAACGGACTTTGACCTAAGGCTGATCATGGATATCATATGAGGGTTTTGCATATATGACAAGGTCATTGGATGGTAGCTCGTCACAGGCTTACGTAATACGGTATATAATTGGGAGTTCAGTTTCAGGTTTATAGTGGTGTGACTCTGAAATTAGTGATCATATGATTGAGTTGTTCGGTACAGAATGATGATCATATGGAATCACGGGAGCCCAATTATATATGTCCAATCAGTCCCTCTACTAGCTCCACATAATTCCTTAACGTTTGGCAAATTGATTTGTGTATGCTATTGGCTAGTTTATTATGCATGGATGGTGATGACACAGGATTAGGATGGTAGACAAGATTCTCTCCGGTTGGATTCAGATTTTGTTTTGGATAATAGAGTACACAATTATTCGAACTCCAAATAAAGTTGCCATGATTTTATATGAGATTGGATTGGAGTTGTAGAAAATTATCCATGAGAACAAGAATATGAAACACAACCGTTTTGTGGAATTTGAAATTTGAATTTTGAAATTTGAAATTTGAATTTTGAATTTGAAATTTGAATTTGAAATTTAAATTTGAAATTTGAAATTTGAATTTGAAATTTGAAATTCAAATTTTGAATCACAGTCCAAGTAGGATTCGAATTTGTTGTGGAAAATCCACAAGGTTTGAAATTCGAATTTGAGTTGGATTTGGAGAGGATAATCTTGTTAGAATCCTACTTGAATTTTGAATCCAAATCCCAACAAAAGTGGGCGAATTTTTTGAGGATAATCCTCAATAGAAAATTCGGTTTTTGTGGATAAGATTCAAGGGAAAATTCAAGTTTCAATCCTAGTTGAATTTGGATTCTCTCCTCCCTAAAAGTGGCCGAAATTTTGGAGCCTTTATCCTAGGAAATTCGGTTATTTTTGGATAAGGTTGAGATAAGATTCAAGCTTGAAAATCCTAGTGGAATTTTTGATTCTCCCTTATCCATAATGGCCGAAATCTTTAGGGAAGATACACCTTGAAATTTTTGGATTTTTTGGGTTGAAAAAGGGAGATAAAATTCTAGTTAAAATCTTGTTGAGATTTGGATTGGATCTATCCTAAGAAAACCGAATTTTTTGTGGAGATTCTCCCTTGGAAAAATTCGGATTTTATGGGTTTGGATAAGGGAAAATATCTTTTCCTAATCCAATTTAAATTCAGAGATTCACCTCATGCAGGTCTATAAATAGAGGTCCTGTTAGGAAATGCCCTAAGTATTAGAGACATTTTGATGTATTCATTTTTGAACTGGATAATAAAATTATACTTAGAGGTTATTCATTACATTGCTATCTGTCCTCGTCTTATTTACATGTTAAAGTAAATGTAAGCAAATATGGCTCACTGACTGCTTGTGTTAAAACTGTTAGAACGTTGCATGCAATGGATTTTTGTATGCGAGAAGACAATGTTCTAAAGTTAGCAGTCTAAACTATGGTCTGTAGTCTATGGGGTTAGACCGAGCATCTAACTCATGTTAAGACTATTATGTTGTCTAAAGCCTTGGAGGGGACGGTCTGTCTTGACTGTCTGGAGCTGGACTCCCAAGTAGAGACATGGATATGTTGCTTGATGGTGACATATTAGACCGGGACTAAAGCGTGATTGATCTACGTAGTCCGCTATGAGTGGATCAATCTGCTTTTGACGTTCATTGTATAATAACCTTAATCCTGAGTAATTGAACTACTTCATGTATATGACTTGTGTACTTTGATGTTCCAATGGCTAAAGCGTCTCAGAGGTAGTAAGCTTATAGACCGGTTCGTTGGGTGCATGACTTGTATACGATGAAGGGTTTGTTTGCAGATATCGAAATCATAGCTCTGAGGAGTTAAAGGTATCCTCTTAAAGGCATTATACTGAATGTGAGAATGGACAAGGCCTTGGGTCGTCTGCTGGGCGGATGACTTCTTATTCACATATGGTGAATAATCATTTTCTTAATTCGGTAGTATAATGGAACTTTAAGATAGCCTGATCGGTAGGATTAAACGGACTTTGACCTAAGGCTGATCATGGATATCATATGAGGGTTTTGCATATATGACAAGGTCATTGGATGGTAGCTCGTCACAGGCTTACGTAATACGGTATATAATTGGGAGTTCAGTTTCAGGTTTATAGTGGTGTGACTCTGAAATTAGTGATCATATGATTGAGTTGTTCGGTACAGAATGATGATCATATGGAATCACGGGAGCCCGATTATATATGTCCAATCAGTCCCTCTACTAGCTCCACATAATTCCTTAACGTTTGGCAAATTGATTTGTGTATGCTATAGGCTAGTTTATTATGCATGGATGGTGATGACACAGGATTAGGATGGTAGACAAGATTCTCTCCGGTTGGATTCAGATTTTGTTTTGGATAATAGAGTACACAATTATTCGAACTCCAAATAAAGTTGCCATGATTTTATTTGAGAATGGATTGGAGTTGTAGAAAATTATCCATGAGAACAAGAATATGAAACACAACCGTTTTATGGAATTTGAAATTTGAATTTTGAAATTTGAAATTTGAATTTTGAAATTTGAAATTTGAATTTTGAATTTGAAATTTGAATTTGAAATTTGAATTTGAAATTCGAATTTGAAATTTGAATTTGAAATTTAAATTTGAAATTTGAAATTTGAAATTTGAAATTTGAATTTGAAATTTGAATTTGAAATTTGAAATTCAAATTTTGAATCACAGTCCAAGTAGGATTCGAATTTGTTGTGGAAAATCCACAAGGTTTGAAATTCGAATTTGAGTTGGATTTGGAGAGGATAATCTTGTTAGAATCCTACTTGAATTTTGAATCAAAATCCCAACAAAAGTGGGCGAATTTTTTGAGGATAATCCTCAATGGAAAATTTGGTTTTTGTAGATAAGATTCAAGGGAAAATTCAAGTTTCAATCCTAGTTGAATATGGATTCTCTCCCTCCCTAAAAGTGGCCGAAATTTTGGAGCCTTTATCCTAGGAAATTCGGTTATTTTTGGATAAGGTTGAGATGAGATTTAGCTTGAAAAATTCTAGTGGAATTTTGATTCTTCCTTATCCTAAAAGTGGCCGAAAATTTGGAGAAGATTTTCTCCTAAAGATTTCGGATTTTTTGGTTGAAAAAGGGAGATAAAATTCTAGTTAAAATCTTGTTTAGATTTGGATTGGATTTGTCCTAGGAAAACCGAATTTAATTGTGGAGATTCTCCCTTGGAAAATTCGGATTTTTTGGTTTGGATAAGGGAGAAAATCTTTTCCTAGTCCAATTCGAATTCAGAGAATCACCTCATGCAGGTCTATAAATAGAGGTCCTGCCACTCCAGTTCTCTCAGACCACAGACTCTCAGGTGAGCAGGCTTATTGTTGCACAGCTCATCGTGACAATAAAGTTCTTTAGAGATCTGGGTGGTCGGAAGAAGACTAGCAGTGCTAGCATACCGATCGAGGTTCAGAGTGCCCACACACTCAGCCATTCGGGAATTGGAGAATAGTAGAGAAGGCTAGTTGGTTGAAGCCTCCGGTCATTCTTCTCCTGCATATTGGCGTCCTTGAGGTATGAGTTTTAATTGTTGTTGATTTATTGTATATGGCATCATGAGATATTTAACGATCTAAAATTTTTTATTGTTCCGCTACGCCACTCTGATACGTTTTTACCGATTTATTTACCTACACATTAATCTATAGCAACAGATACTTATTCTTAATCGTAATCCTATTTAACTCTTTGTAGTCGATGCACATTCTCAGTGTTCCATCTTTCTTCTTTATGAATAATACATGTGCTCCCCAGGGTGAACAGCTCTGTCAAATGAATCCCTTATCTATTAAGTCCTTCAGCTAGACTTGGAACTCCTTTAGCTCTACAGGGCCCATTCTGTGTGGAGCCTCAGAGATGGGAGCTGATCCTAGTAGCATTTCAATCTCAAATGAGATTTCGTGCTCTGGCGGAAGTCTTGGAAGTTCTTCTAGAAATACTCCCATGAATTCCCTAACTGTCAACATGTTCTCGGGTCTTATCTCTGTTTCTCGAGTCTTATCTACCACGTGTGCTAAGAAGCCCATGCACCCACTGGGTAGCATCTTGCGAGCCTTCATTACTGAGATCATCATCTTTGGTTGCTTCAGCGACAAACCAGGAATTGACAGTACAAAATTTGGATTCAGAAATCCAATTTTCGGGTGAAAATTGGAACACTGCTGAGAAAGGACCAAACACCGTAGTACAGAATTAGACTAGAAAGAGAAGCCAACACAGATAATATTTGGCTACAAAATCCATGCCCCCTTAGCTGCAAAAGTAGTTGAAATTGGCTACCACATAGCGTAAAAGGTGGCAATTAAAAATCGCCAAAAGCTATGACACACCCAGAATAAACAATTCAAGGGTTTTTAAAACATGGTCAACAAACATTTGTTTATTTCCCCTCCTTTCCATGCAGCAGCCCACGCCCATTTATGGACTGAAAAAGGACAGAAATTTGTCTCATAATTAGGCTAAAATGGTGGACAATTAATTTGGTTTAGACTTAAGCAAGTTTGATTAAGTTTGCCTATAAAAGGCACACATGACCAAGAGATATCACTTTCTTTCTTTTGGCTCCCAAAACACCACAACCATTTCTTCCTTTCTTCTAGCTGCAGCCAACCCCCTTTATGCCCCTAAACCCTTACATTTTCAAGCCACAAATCACACCAAAATATTACCAAAAATCAAACCTAACAAGCTTGTGATAGGAGGATCCAAATCCAAGCCATTCTAGGTTCTTCAATGGTAAGGTTTCTAATCAATCTTTGTGGTTTTAGTTTTTGGTTTTGGTTTGATCTTAAGAGAAATTATTTTGGTCTTTTGCTAGTACAAAAACCGACCCCTATCCTCATGATTCCACACGACCATTTTGGTCATCAAGTCTTGGTTCAAATCGTGCTTGGTTCAAAGCACAAAGGTAATAACCGAAAACCCTACCTTTGGTGATTTAGTGATTTGAAGATTTTGATCAAGGCTATTTATGTGTATTTATTTATGCAAATGGTTTATTATAATTTTATTTCGAGCTCTTAGCTTTCCATTTTTAAGTTTATGTGGTTGTGGTTGTGTTTACAATTTTTAGAAATGGTTATAAGTATGTGTGACATGATGAACGTATAGTGATGTGGCTGGACACAAATCTGTCCCCAGGAAAGGCCACAGATTTTGGCCATTTTGACCCATTTAGAGTCCGAATTTGAGATTTGCTAAAACATGGTGTTTTAAGGAAATTCGTTATGGTCGTTTTTGAGTCAAATATACTTTGCCCAAAAACGACACTACAATAGGTTTTTCGAGTGATTTTCACTCGGTGCTCAAAACTGAGAACAAAATCTGAATCCAGAAATTAGTCTCGGGTTTTAGTAAAAACGGACTCCTTAAATTCCGAACTGGACTTCGAGCACAACACGAAAGTTGTAGATCTCATCGAAATCTTTGAGATGACTCATGCAAGTTTTAAAAATTTGGCCGTTTCTAGCTTTAAACAAAGCCGTTTTTAAAGAGATCTAAAACTGGGACTTTTACGAAAAACTGAGCAAATAGGCCAGGGGTTTAGTGAGTTTAATAGCCGATAGAATTAGATTTAGACTCTGAAGTGAACACGAGATTTGTTCATCTCGTCGAGAACGAAGACTTTCATGTTCAATAAATTCACAAACAAAGTCGTTTCGATCAAGTTTCAAAATAGTTTTCAAAAATAGTTCAAAAACCACCTTTAAAATGTAACTTCAAAAATGTGATTTACACACTTCAAAAACAAAATTGTCTTTTTAATACTTTAAAATACAAACATGGTTTTCATAAAAATGTCCCTTACCTTCCAACAGGGTGATAAGAGGATGGTTTCAAAATAAAGAATTTTTCCTAAGAATTTTATAAGTCAACCTATACAATTTTTCAAAGGAAAACGATGTGTGTAGCCCAGTAGGCTATCACACCAAACAAGCCTTAGTAGCCTGGTAGGCTATTACCCCAAACAAGTCATAGTGGCCCGGTGGGCCATTACACCAAACAAGGAATAGTAGCCCAGTAGGCTACCACACCCCAACAAGCGAAGTAACCTGGTCAGTTACTACACTAATTTCATGCATAGTAACCCGATAGGCTATCTACTTACCAATAAGTGAGGTAAACAGTCAGTTGACTAGTCAGTAACCAGTCAAGGACCGTGTTCTGAACAACACTGTGAGGAACGACGATTAATCCATCAAGAAGACAATTAATCAAACAACGATAGAAGTAGATACCAAATCCCCAAAGTAGGCCAATGGGATACCGAGCGGCCTCGGTACCACATAGAAACAAAAGTAATAGTCACTAATAATAATGGTAACTCAACGAGAGTACTAATGAGGAATGTTAATAATGACAGGTGGTTACCTGTAATCTGATAAAGGCGCGAATACGCAATTGCTTACAAATTAGGTAAGTACAACTCCGCCTACAGTATGAATAAAATGAGTTGAAATGATGGTTTTCACAATATGTTAAATTACATAGCATGCACACGTTGATGCACAGCATGTACACGTTGATGCACAGCATGTATAAGAGCATATAGTTCATAATCGCATAGATTGATCTCAGGTTAGATACTATACGTCCCTATCGCATAAGATTAGGGATAGCTTAGAAAGTATTTGGCAAGGTCAGAAAAAGAATTCGATAAATAATTAAGGAGACGGTAAAACGAGTGCAAGGTCCACGTTATGTTTTTAAAGAAAACAAGCGCAAGGTCCACATTATGTTTTTAAAGAAAACGACACAAGGTCCACGTTAGGTTTTTAAAGAAAACAGGCACAAGGTCCACGTTATGTTTTTAAAGAAAACAGGCGCAAGGTCCACGTTTTGTTCATAAATAAAACGGGTGCATAGTTCTCGAGTGCAAGGTTCACGATGCCCTTTTTTTTTAAATACGAAACGATAATGGATAATGAAGTATAATCTGAGCATAAACGGATCCTGTAGTGTACACGTTATGCCCTAGATACAGTTAGAGTCAATTTCCTAGTTGCATGATAGGACATGCCCACATGATATGCATTCTGAGATGCTAAATAATATGTTTCTATGTTCTGTGTGAACGTGTGATATGATTTCCAGTTTTGTATATGTTTTAAGTATGTACTATGTTTTAAATATGTTTTGCGATTAACATGTTGTACTTACTAGACGTAAAGCTCACGGAGTGTATTCATGCTGTAGGTAAGCGTCCTATGGCCTTATCACTAATGGGTGATGACGGCAGCGGAGGCGGATGTGAGGGTGAGGTTATGGAGACACCGCGAGTTTATCTTCCACAAAATTTGAGTATCAGTATTTTTTAATAGTGATTATTAAATAATATTTATGAATAGTAATCGTTATACAGTATTTTTGAACAGAAATCATACATAGTATTTTTGAATAGTAACCATTAAATAGTATTTTTGAATACTAACCGTTAAATAGTATTTCTGAATAGTAACCATTAAATAATATTTTTGAATAGTAATCGGTATACGTACGTGCACAGTACATACGTACGCTATCAAAAAAAAATCCCTAAATTTATGATACTCAGTTAAGTGACTTAAAGTATCAATTGCAAGAAAGTATAAGTATTATTTAAAGGAGTTTTTAAGTGACGGTCCAGGCCACCTAGGGCACGGGGCGTCACACATGCTATGTTGAGCCCGAGATCCAATTTAGACTCTAAGTTGCTCATTTTTATGAAAACCAGAGACTGTCCCCTTCCCCAAGTTTCAGTCCTAGTTTTTGAACTCCGGTTATAAACTGCTCTGAAAACCTATATTGCTGTCATTTTTTACCGAAGGCTATTTAATACAAAAACAACCATAACGAAATTTCCTAAAACTTTCATGTTTTACAAAACCTCAATATCTGTCTGTAACGTGCTCAAAAATCTAAAAAATCGTGGGTAAAATTTAGGATAGGTTTGGTTTCCAGCCAAACCCTAAAACGTCCATAAAATCATCCATCTACAAAAACTTAAATCACAACCACATAAACTTAAAAATAACATGCTAAAGGCTCAAAATAAACTTATTACAACCCATTGCTTGAAATACACAATAAATCCCTTTGATCTCAAAACTTAAAGAGAACTAAACCACAAAAAGGAGGGGTTTTTCAGATTTTACCTTAGTATGCTTTGAACCAAGCATAACCGAATCAAGATTGGTGGTCAAAAATCTGTGTGGATCAAGGGTGAGAAGGGGTCGGCTTGAGCTAGAAGGAAACATAAAAATTTTCTCTTGTTATCAAACCAAATAACCAACTAAAACCATAAGGAAAATGTCCTAGCATAATACTTCAAAGTGGTCTTGAAGTGACTTGAAGAGCAGAAGGCTTGGTGTTTTGGTGTGCAAAAGAGAGAAAATGAGACCTAAGACCATAC
This sequence comes from Antiaris toxicaria, assembly GCA_035233585.1. Lineage (NCBI taxonomy): Eukaryota > Viridiplantae > Streptophyta > Magnoliopsida > Rosales > Moraceae > Antiaris > Antiaris toxicaria. Next base: position 99,144,266 of record CP141156.1, on the reverse strand, counting down.
ACATCTTTTTATAGACAAACCTAAGCAAAATTAATCAACTCTAAGCAACCTTAATTAAGCCACATCTTAGCTAATCTAGGGGACAATTTTCTGCTGTGGCTGCTCTTCAAAACCCAATGAAGACTGCTGCACAAAAGGGGCCAAAATTGCATTAAATGCCTTGGTAAAGTTACTAGTGTGTTGTCTATCAACTTTTACATTTTTTATTCAAAAGCTTACAAGCCTATTTCCTTATTTTAAGGGAACTTTTCAGCCGGCTTTTTCTGATTTTCCAGTTACTACACACACGGTTTTTAAGGTGGAAAATTCATTTGTGTTATCTTCTCTTCACAGTCTAATTTCTTCCGACAGTGTTTGGCCCTTTTTCGGTGGTGCTCTAGATTTTGATCGAAATTGGATTTTCTTGATCCATTTCTTATTCTGATTATTCCGGCCTGGATTGTAGTACCTATGAGCCCACTCTGTGCCTACTTACAATTCATTTACAGTACTGTAATTGTGTCTATATTGTGTTAACACTATGCATGCATAACGAGACTTTTTCGTGTGAAATTCTAAGCACAGCCTATCCTGACTAATGTGGACATGCTGATTTCAAATTTATCAGTTTTACGTCTATCTGAGGTCATCTAAACCAGTTTTCGAGTACTGTATGTTCCACCTCGAAAAACATGTTTTGCACTCAATTAACTAATTTGAGCGTACTGAGTCTAAATATATCAATTTCGGGTTGAGAAAAGGTCATCTTGACCCTTTTCCCGATACTGCGTATCTCTCAAACAGAATTTCACATTTTGTGCTCAATTAACTAAATCGAGTACGCTGACTATAAATATATCAATTTTATGTCAAATTAAGGCCGTCTTGGCCATTAACCTGACATTTCATATCTACTATTCACAATTCACTGTTCTATACTTAACTGACTAGTCTGAATATTCTGACTCCGATTTTGTTAGTTGCTTGGCGAGAAGAGGTCATCTTGACCACTTTTCATGATACTATATACTTATTAGGCCAAATTTCACTATTGTGCTCGGATAACCAGTCTGAGCATACTGATGACTAGCTCATCAGTTTTGTGTCAAGAAATGGTTGTCTGGACCAGTTTCTTGATACTGCGTGTCTCATACGCACACTCACATATACTAAAGTGAACTGATCTCACTCTTCGTTGCCCCTTGCACTGCATGAATAATAATTAAACGTTTCTATACCTGTTTAATTCATTCAAACTGAAAAAATATACTGTATTCATTAACTTAATTACTTATCACATAGTAATTAGATTCCATGAACATGGGGGTCATTACAACTACCAATGAAATTGTATTGTGATAACAAGGTTGGCATTAGTATTGCACAAAATCCAACACAACATGATCGCACAATGCATATGGAGATTGACAAACACTTCATAAAGGAGAAGATCGAAATGAAGTTGTTTGTATGCCATTTACTTCAACTATACAACAAATAGCTGACATCCTCTCTAAAGGGCTGTTCAGACCTAACTTTGAACTACTTGTAAGCAAGTTTTGCATGATTGATATTTATGTACCAACTTGATGGGGGTGTAGAAGATTAGAGAATAGTTATGTCACGTCCCAAAATCTAGGACAGTGACATGTAGGGAGTGTTAAATAAATAAAAGAAAATTTCAGATTCCTAGGTTTACCATTTTTTTTTTTTTTTACCTTTTACTGTCTCTTTAAACTTGTTTACAAATTATGCTTGTATATTTTAAATTAATTTTTATTTGTATTTAAATTCTTATCACAATTCAGGTGGTGAGGTACCTATATCCCACAGACGCATTCTTGGATAAAATAAAACAAATGAGAATACAAGAGTAAAGTTTAGGATTACAGTCCCAGAATGCTCATATACATACTTGATCTTAAAGTAGAAGAACACTACTTCAAGTCTTTAATCTTTGTCGTTCACTAATGATTCTTCGTAATCTGTATCTTCTAGTCACCTTTCTCTTGGGGGTTTACCAGTTTTAAAACAATGAATGAAAGGCTCAGTAGGATAGTTTTAAAACATTTTTTCAACATTTTATTTTAATCATCATACTAAGTATATATTAATGCAATACAGAAACATAAACGTGGAATGGTGATTATGCAAATTGTATCTCTAAATACATCTAATTCATGTACGGTCCGTATAAGCCCCCTCACCATGCTGAAGCATGATGAGTGATACTCGATCGAGCTATGCACTCTTCGCGCATGTGTGCTGGCTCCCGGTATACTTTAACACCAAATTCAATTTTTAAAATTTCATTTGAAATTAATATTCACATAATAAAATACGTCGTACTACTTTCCAAAAAATCCGTGACTAGGTATTTTTTTCTTTAATTACAAAAATCGTGATATATTCTAAAATCACATGATTTTAAAACTTTATAAACTTATTTTCTTTAAATTATTTTGGCCAAATCACTAAAAAAACAAAACTGACTACAAGAAAAAAGTAAGATATCCTACCTCATTAGCAATTTAATTTACTGTTAATTTCTTGCACGAATTCCAAGATAGTTTTTCTCTGAATTTGATCAACGAGTACCTAAAATAAGAATCACAGATAATTTAAAATTGTTCAGGAATTTCAGAATTATAATTACGGTAAATTCAATTAATTAGTATACCGTTAATTTTAAAATTTAAAACAATATTTTATTCTAAAACGACATTTTTAATACAAATACCCAAAATATTTTTAAAAATTTTGACATAACCTACCTGACTATCCAAAAACTCCATAATTAATTAAATTGTAGAGAAACAATCCAATTCCCAAAACAATTTCAAATCTCTAATCAATTTAAATCTACGTTTCTAAAATCATTAGTTTTATCATTATTATTATTACTTGTTATATAAACTTGCACCTATATTGAAATATATGACTTATATATATTGGTGAAAGAAAAATAGGGTCGGTCGGTGAAGGCTCACAATGGCGAAGGGTGAGGTTGGGCCTGGCTACCGTTGTTCGAGCGGACGGGGATGAGGAACGAAGGAGACATGGCGGCTGTGGTAGTTGGCTACAACTAGCTGGGCTATGGGTTTCTATTGGTGTGAGGCGACGCAAGGAGGGTTTGACTCAATGGGGTGGGAGACCATGGCTGGCGGATTCACCGCGGAGGAGAGGAAGCGATGACGGTGGTGGCGCGAGGGCGACCCGATGGCTGGTTTGGGCTTGGTGTGCAACTGGCCGGGTTAGGCTTCACGGTTACACTATCGAGATGGTTTGGCCTGGGCACGGCCGGCTCACAGAAGAGGGACTCGGCTGGCTCAGTTGGCAGCGACAAGGGGCGAATCCAGCTGTGGCTCATAAGATCGGGTCACGGCTTCAATGGTTGGCTAGGCTACCGTGGAGATAGAACCAGTGACTAGGTCAAACGGTCATGAGCGAGGGAGGACTGTGCACGATGGGGGCAAGCTTCGATACTTGATGGTTAAGCACGGGCAGAAGGCGAGGACGGAGGCGCGCGAGGGTGAGGGTTCACGACATCTTTGGGGCCTTGGGGTGGTGCTTGGCCAGCGGGGCTCTTCAAGTTGTTGTGAGGAGCATTCATCCAGTGCGGTGGCCTGCAGAAGCTGGGCAATGGTTGGATTTGGCTTAGTTGGTTCGGTGGAACTCAGCCATGGCTTGATGGACGGCGTTCGGTTGTGCAACGGTGAAGGTAGAGGCCAGCGATGGGGAGAGAGATCGGTGAGAGAGTGAGACTGAGAGAAAAACACAAAGAGAGAGAGAGGGCTAGAGAGGGAGTCGGTGAAAGAGGGAATGGGTGGAATTTTGAGGGACGAGAGAAGAAAAAGGAAAAAAAAAAAAAGAAATGTTAAAGAGTATAAGAGAGAGAGAGAGAGAAGGTTCAAGAAAAGTTTAGAAAAGAAAAGAAAAAAATATATAATGGCTTTCGGAGAATTCAGCAGATAGAAAAAGAAAAAGAAAAAGAAAAATGAAGTAAAATAATATTTAGTAAAAGTTATTGAGTGAAAATTGTAAAAATTTCAAATTTTTGTGAAAATGTTTAAAATATCTTCAAATATATATTTAATATATCGAAAATTTAAAATTAAATTCTCATAATTAAAAATTTATTGAGACACAAATAATTGAATATTATACATTTACGTACGAAATTTAAACTCAAAAATTTCACAACGTGACAATTCTCCCTTCTTACAAAAGAATTTTGTCCTCAAAATTCTTTTGACCTAAATTCTCAAACAAATCGGGATATTTCTCTAACATTTCACTTTCTACTTCCCAAATGGCGTCTTCACTTCTGTGATGTTGTCATAAAACTTTAATTAATGCTATCTCTTGATGTCATATCTTCTTGACCTTTCTATCAAGAATTTGTACCGATGCCTCTTCGTAGGAAATATCTTCTCGAATTAGAATGTCCTTGAGCGAAACTATTACAGTAGGACCTGGTTCGTATTTCCTAAACATCGATACATGAAATACATCATATACATAGGACAACTCTGATAGCAATGCTAAACGATAAGCAACTTTACCAACTCGCTGAATAATGAGGAATGGTCTCACATATTGTGGAGCTGATTTCCCTTTCTTGCTGAAGTGAGAAACTCCTTTTTGAGGGGAGACCTTTAGAAGCACAAAATATCCTACCTCAAATTCTAATGGTCTTCGTCGTCTATCAACATAGCTCTTTTATCGACTTTGAGCTGTTTTTAAGTGTTCTCGAATAATTTGAATTTTCTCAGTAGTCTCCTCGACAATAGTTACTCAAGTATGAACTCGATCTTCAGATTTGATCCGACATATGGGTAGTCTACATGGACTTCTGTAAAGAGCTTTGAATGATACCATTTTAATGTTAGACTGATAACTGTTGTTGTAGACAAACTCTGCTAACGGCAAATTATCAATCCATTTGTTCCATAATCTAAAGCGCATGCATGTAACATGTCTTCAAGAATTTGAATAACCCTTTCGGATTGTCCTTCGGTCTATGGATGGAAAGCAGTGCTGAATTTCAAATCTATTCCAAAAGCTACCTAGAAACTTTTCAAAAATTGAGCAATAAATCGAGGATCTCGATCAGAAATAACACTTATTGGTACTCCATGATATTTAACTATCTCATCTAAATATACATTGGCTAATTTCTACCTACCATATGATGACTTGATAGGAATGAAGTGCGCTGATTTCGTCAATCAATCCTCCACTATCCAAATAGCATCGAAATCATTCTGTGTTTTTAATAGTCCCATAAGAAAATCTATGGTAATTTCTTCCCACTTCCACTCTGGTATGGGTAGCAACTGTAGCATTCCTCCAGGTTTCTGACATTCTGCTTTGACCTTAAGACAATTCTGACAAGTCTTCACATACTCTATCACATCATTCTTCATGTTTCGCCACCAGTATTGTCTCTTTAGATCCTTATGCATCTTGATAACTCTTGGGTGTATTGCAAATCGAGACTTATGAGCTTCATCCATGATTGCCTTCTTCAATTCTGATATTTGTGGAACAGCTAGATGATGTTTGAAATACAAAGCTCTATCACTACAGAAGTTCCAATGTTCTCCATTCTAAAGCTTTAACCAGACATTTTGTAAATGGCTATCTTTATGTTGATTCTCCTTAACCTACTGAATCAGGTAAGGTAGAGTTACTAAATTGTACAGAGTGATTGAATCTTGATCCTTAGAAATCTAAAGATCATAATCCCTAACCACTGTTGTTCTTTTCTAATCAAGCACTGCTAACAAAGCAAGAACACTTGCACCTTTCCGACTAAGAGCATCCGCTACAACATTAGCCTTACCTAGATGATATTCTAGAGTAAAGTCATAATCTTCCATATACTCTACCCAACGTCTCTGCCTCAAGTTCAGATCTTTCTGAGTAAAGAGATACTGCAAACCCTTATAATTAGAGAAAATCTAACGTGAGACACCATAGAGATAGCATCTCCAAATTTTCAAAGCAAAAATAATGCATCAAATAAAAGAATGACTGGCACCAGTATCAAACAATGGTTGGATTTGGCTTGGTTGGCTCTTCGGGTTGTCACAAGGAGCGTTCATCTGGCGCGATGGCTTGCAAAGGCTAGGCAATGGTTGGATTTGGCTTGGTTGGCTCTGTGGAACTCAGCCATGGTTCAGTGGACAGCGTTCGGTTGTGCAACGATGAAGGTGGAGGCCGGCGATGGGGAGAGAGATCGGTGAGAGAGTGAAACTGAGTGAAAAACATAGAGAGAGGGAGAGAGGGCTAGAGAGGGAGTTGATGGAAGAGGGAATGGGCGGAATTTTGAGGGACGAGAGAAGAAAAAGGAAAAAAAGAAATGTTGAAGAGAGAGAGAGAGAGAGAGAGAGAGAGAGAGAGGGTTCAAGAAGAGTTTAGAAAAGAAAAGAAAAAAAAATTAATGGCTTCCGGAGATAGTATTATATTAGAGAGCTTTTCTTTTTTTATCTAAATATCAAAAGTTAGAGAGCTTTTGAAAAATTTACTAACTAATAAGAATCGAAAAAACTAATAAGAATCAAAAGTTAAATTTGACATTAACTATACCTTTTGAAAAATTTACTATAAATCTAACATATAACAAATTTGACATGAGAGATAATATTATATTAGAGAGCTTTTCTTTTTTTATCTAAATATCAGAATTTACTATTGAGATATTAATTTAGTATTACATCGAAGATTCTCTTAAGATCAACATTCTCTGTGGATAGGGATCTAGGTTTTAGCTTCTGATTAAGTGTTTTTTTTTTTTTTTTAAAGCAACCGACAGATAATCAATTGTATATTGATTCAACACTACCCCGTTTGATCTGGCTGCAGAATAGCCTCCAACCATCTCCGGAAAATCTCATCTTCGAATAGCCCATATGACGAAGACGATGGAATTTTCCTTCGAGCCTTTCAATACCAAGCAACATTAAGTTGTATATTTGGCTGTCATACCAAGAATTCCCATCCTTGCCAACATCTTCAGGAATGGAATCTTCTATATATGCCCTGATATATTGTGAAGCACCGAAGTTGTGGAAGGTGGTGTTCGTCTCCTGGCCAGGTCAGGCACTAAGTGGCAGCTAGCCGTTGGCTATGTGAGTTCCAAGTGTGCAACAAAGGTACGGATGTGCCAGTAAGGCGATCCAATTATAAGGTTAAGCCAAAGTCAATTACTGACGCTACGCTTCTATACATATTCAAGACCAAAAAGGCTCTGTACTCGGTGCTTTTTCAAATATCTTTGTGCTGTTTTGATCCGCTTACAGCCAAGTGTCTATCACTTCACGAAGGCCTTCATTTTGCTATGGAAAGTGGTCTTCAGGTTCACTAAGTTGATCGTGCCTCCATTATAGTACTTCAGTTTATTCGAGACAGATGCTCCACACCTGCTTTAGGTTCTATCTTCCAATGACATTTCTATGCTGTCAGATTTATTTGTCGATGGCTCTTGTTACCATATTTCCCGATCTAGAATTAGGCAGGCCCATACACTAGCTCGTAGTGCTTTTTCTCTTGTTTGTGACCAACTCTGGTTTAAAAGGAGGCTCTGCCATGTATTTTGGATTTAGTTGTTGAGTCTCCCAACTGTCTGAATGAAATTCATCTCCATTTTCAAATAATACTAATAATAATATTTACATAAAAAAAATTGCAATATTCTCTCAGTGAAAAAGCACAAGTGAAAAAGAAAAAATGTATTAGGATGGTCCTAATTAACCAGCTAGATCATCTGTAACTTTTAGAGAGAGAGAGAGCGAAAGAATAAAAGAAAAAATGAAATGGAGCTACGAAAAATTATCAGGTAGACCTAGAAAAGGTTTAAAGGTCATTGTCAGTGCGATAACCTCAAGAACATTCAGAATGAAGAATACCATATGATCACCTGCAATCAACCAAAAAAGCCATATGAACATGAAAACTAGGCTTTAGAAAGACTTTTAAAGCTCCATGAAAATATATATATATACAAACACACACACACACTAAAATTAAAATAAAAACTCTACATAAACCCACCAAGAGATGCATGGAGAGAGAGCCTTTCCTACTACGAAATATTGTGCTTAATGCTCCCCTTTTGTTCTTATTGGGGTGCATCTTAACCAGTTTAGCTCTCAGGAAGTTTGACAGTCAAAATTCTTACATTTCAATATTACTTGTAGCTACTATCAATATGTGGGAAATCCATACTCCATGGCAAGGTCGTTTCAAGAGAAGAGTGGGAGTAGCGGTTTGCTGGTTTCATGGTTTACAAAGATCAAGTTTTCTTATGTATTTTTGAGTTGGATTCTTCTATGAGGACTCTTTTCGTAGGATTATTGCTCTTGTCGTCTTAACTGGCTACTTGGAGGAGAGGGGGAAAAAAACATAAAACTAGTAAACATATAGAATAAGAAACTTGTAATGGATATGACAACAAAAACAAAACTAAAGCAGATTTTGATATATGTGTGGTGAACACCACTAATGAAAATAACATTACCAGGAAGAAAGGATGCCTTTTGACGCTTTTGAGCCCAAGAAAACCTGCACATAATAAGGCAAAATAAATATAATTATGTTGCTGAATTATAAACAAATACAATTATGAAACGAAATAATTAATTCTACATGTAGATGATCATATTGATTTTTAGTTGAGGAATATACCACAATCTTCTCACTTTAGTTGAAGAACGCGGGTATTGTTACTGAATTATAATTTAGTTTAGGAATCGACTGGTGAAAAGATGATTGGGATACCAAAGTATAATTTAGAAGAGCAGGTACGGAATCAGAGTTTTAGTCGATTCACATATTCTCAGACATTTAAGAGCAGTTAGATTAAACATGATCGAGAGGCAGTAAGAAGATGCCTTATTTAAAACACGTTGTGCAATATCAAGGACACGTAAAGATTCACAGAATGATTGCATGATCATGCAAGCTTTACCTGGGACAAATATGCCAGGAAGTCCATAAGAACTTCCGTTAAAATAACACTATTGGTTGCTTTAACAGATTAACCCGCTTGTATAAAAGAGAAAGGACTAATGGACTAATGGTTCTTACTTGATGGCTATAAAAAAACCATGTACAGATTAGGCTTCCAAAAAAAAGTTTAGATTGTAGTGCAAACAGAATGTTAAACCGCCTTCAAGTTCAAACAAAAGGAAAAATAAAAGCAAAGTGACAAGTTTATTCAGGATAATACATACATTGCACCTCCACCAGCTGGACCAATTGCTTTGAACAGAGACATGGCAGACATAGCTATGCCATTTGCGGCTCCTCTTTGCCTTTGGGTCTTTCATACATCAGAATTAGAGATGCAGTTGATAAGAACAAAGTCAGAAAAGATGAGGGAATGCCAGATTGAACTGAAAATTTTTATTACATAGAAATAAGTAGTAGAAGGAATTACCACAGCTCTATTTTGCAGTAGAAACAATCCTGTAGTAATGCAAACCTGGTGATATGCAAAAGATGAGCACAAAAATTGCGTCTGATCTAGCAAAAGTACGATATTTAACTTTGCTATATATAATTAAACAGCTAAAGTAACAAAAATTCTTTTGCAAACTATCAGAGAAGTATTGCTTATGCATAATCCAATCTCACAAAAGAGCAATATGTCCAACGTTATAACCATAGGCAAAGAATGAAAAGTAGATGTTATTCAGTTCAAAGGCGCACTTACGGATAGCATGTTCTTCAGTAGAGATGCACAATTAATCATTAGTGTGAGGGTGACTCCAGATAGCATGGCTATAAAAGGATAACTTGACAGCAATCCTATTGTAGCAACCTAAACATGGAACCGAGGACTTGATTAAGAATAAATTTCTCAACAAAATTTGACAGCAGAAAATTCACAGTCAAAGAATGTTAACAAGCATACCGCACCAATTCGAGATAAGACTACAGGCCCAAAAGTCCTTTCCATCCGAGGGTACCCGATTAACTGAAAGAGTAGCAGACCAAATCCTAGAAGACTTTTGGAGAAAATCAGCATTTGCAACTTTTAAAAAGATATGCTCGTCATATGTCAGTGTGCGTACACAGGATAAAAATCTTATTAGTAAATTTGTTGCTTTAGAACTTGGAATAGTAGTTTTTAATATTTCCTACATTTTTTATCTACAAGAAACTAAACTGCGTTAAGAGTAAATTTTAAGTACAAAATTTAAGAGGACAAGCTAATCTCCACAAGAAAATGTTAGCTGCTTTTCTGATGTTTCCTCCCGGTTCTACTAAACCATCCCATCCGTATTCCTCAAATCAATGGTCTTGTACCTGTTAGTTTCTTAACCTTCATTCCAAGAAATTGAAATGCATTTTTTCTATTTTGTCCAACATTTCAATAGAAGACAGACATTCTGCCTTTGCTCAGATTCTTTGGATTGGTTGATCTCATTTTAAAACCTCGTGTTGAAAAGAAACAACTACAAACAGGAACATGATAATTTGTGAACAAACAACTTGGAGAGTAATGGGAAACATCTTGTCATGGACCTGAAATTGCAAGAACTTCACCAACATCCGAAGTTGAGTAGCTTAATCCCCCATAGTCCTTAGGACTAACCGCCCATAATGGAAAAATCTGAAAAAGAGTGTCCAAGTAGTGAAAAAAACAAGAAGCTTCGAAGATTCTGAACATTTAAGTAAGTTAAATGGGGGGAAAAAAAAAGTGTTTTATTACCTCTGAGTAAGCCATGTCATGAAGCTGGAAAACGCAATAAACTATAATAGATGACATTAGTGGCCGGTTCTTAAGAAGACTTCGCTGAGAAGTTGGACAGGTTTCCTCAGAATCTTGCAAACTTTCTTCCCGATCAGACCCATATGTGGTGGTCTCGGATGAATTGCAAACCTCTTCACGCTCTTCTTCCTTTTTAGTATGAAAGTGAAGAGTTTCCTGAAGCCAAAAATCATAACAAACATGGTAAGCATCGCATTAGGATGGTATTTTCATATCCTTATTTTGGCACCGGGAAAGTACCATGTAGGAAAGATAAAGCAGCGCATGAATACAGTGCAAATAGAAGAGATGTTCAAAGTAAAAATTGGCACACTGGAATCAAAGCGCATAACATATCAAAATCTAACTTTTTAATAACATGCATATTCCTTTTATTTTTTTCTCTTGTTGAGGTTGCTTTTGGAGGACTCCTTACTACATGTTCTAGAGGATTTTTACTCATGCCACTCTTTTTTGCCAAAGAAAGATTCACAAATTTGCTTTCTCTTTCCTTTTCAGTTTTCACCAGGCTGTCTAATCTGCCTTGGATATCAACACACAAGTCAATCTTTGCTAGACCTAAAAGATACCGACTGCATGAAATTCATGTGAACAACGTAATTGCAGTACTTTTGAAATGTTTATGCTGGTGAAAAGATAAAAGTTCTATAAGATGGATATCTCAACATACCGGCAGCCAACAGCACATAAAAGTTACACCGAGAGCAAAGATTGATATCAACAAACAAGGTAACAAGTACGGAAACCTGTTTGCACAAAATTCAACAACAAAAAAAATGCGAGATGTGGGAGAAAAAGGATATGAAACTGCAAACAACACCAAGAGCCATAGAATGAAAATTACATATAGAAAAAAAAAAAAAAGACCATTGCTTACCTCCCAAATAGAGATTCTTGGGAAAATACATTTGGAAATTTTTCTGCAGGCTACCATACAAGATTGGCAAAAGGAGATATAAAAACAAAAAACGCTGTCAAATATTACATGAAATATATGTCAACTTAAATAAGCACTGTACCTGTACAAGGTAACCTCCAAGAGCCGGACCAATGACTAATCCAAGTCCCCATGCCGTGCTAATCTATATAATTACTCTTCCTTTTAAATCACACGCCACAAAGAAGACGGAAGAACTAAAATGAACACCAGGGGACAAAGGTTCTTACTATTGACATTCCCATAGCTTGATATTCTTTACGGCAAATTTCTGAAGCATATGCCTGCAAAATAGCATAATTTATTGGTTGAATTACATTACTGAGGAAAAAGCCTGCAATAAACCACAAGCCATCCATTCAACTAGGAAAAATTAGAGGCGTACCCTCATTGGGCCAAGTATACCACACAAACTTCCAAGTAGAAACCTTGTAGAAAAGGCCATCCAGAAGTTCGTACTAAGTCCAAAAAGTGTGTTGAAAATTACCCTGAGATGATTATCAATAGCTTCATTATGATCACTATAATAAGAGGGAAAAATAAAAACACACACACACGGACCGGGGATGGAAGTATGATAAAGCACTTCAAGATGCAAAATTTCACAATCACAACGAAGGTAAGAGCTGTTGAAAGTACTAACATTACGATTGTGCCAAACATTACTACAGGCTTACGGCCATATCGATCAGCTATCATTCCCCAAAGAACGGAAGTCAAAAATCTCCCAGACATAAATGCAGATCCTTCAAGGGATAACAGTCAACAGATATCATAAGGACCAAAATCTTAAACGTGACTTTTTTTTCCTTTTATAGAAACAACAGTTGGCATTTTGTGGAACACAATCTCACCCACGAAACCAGCATAGAAACCAATATCCTCATCCGTTTTCGCAATATGGAAATCCCTTATCTGCAGAACTTGAAAGAATGCACCAATTCAACACAGATAACATATATGAGGATCACAATAGCAAGTGGCATGACTCAGAATCATCAAACAAACAGCTTTAAATGTATATCAGACTCACAACATGAGCTATTGCATGGACACCTATGATGAAGAAATTGCAAAGCACACAATAGTATTCTAAAATGTGGCTCATACGAGAAAGAGTGACTTGCTAATTTCAAAATTCAGCCGGTCCTATTTTTTATCATGTCCAAGATACTAGGAACAAAAGAAGTCAGTGCATCTTATATTCTTAGCTAGCTTCAGTGCTTGTATCGAGAAAATAAACAGTAAAAAAAATATGTAATTTACCCCCAGAACCGTACTCACCATGAAATACAGGAAAGGGAAAAGAGACGATATTGGCAAAGCTGCAAAATTTAAACAAAAAGGAGGCATAAAAATTTTCTAGAAGAAATGATTGTCCTGACATCATGCTCAACAGGATAGGAAGAATTATATACACTAGCAAGGAAAAAATTTTGTAGCATAAGAAAATTCTCAACCCAAAGTTTTTTTTTTATAACTGTGAAGAAAATTATTTTATAGATCATAAACTAAATTTTGTGGTCAAGTAAGCTCATGAATAGCTATTACTTGATGCTGAAGCATTTTTCATGCACTTTGAAAGCACGAAAACAGAAGCTAACTGTGGGAAAACGTGTGTGGTTAGTGAATCCCATAAGTTTAGGGATTTTAGTTAGAAGTAGTTAGTAGTTTCCTGATTTGGTGCTATAGTTTTTTGTATATATATATATATATGTATCTATTGGCTGATCAATATACATTCATTCAAGCCCTAAAATCTAATATGGTATCAAAGCCATAGGATTTTTTCTCTGGGAATTGCTACCGTGTCTGGGAATTACTCTGTTTCGATAACAGAAAACAGAGCAATTTTTCTTTTATTTTTTTCCCTTACAGCCATTAGCCTTCATTGCATTTTCTTCTGGCCTTCATTGCCGCACCCGTCCTTGGCCTTCATCGCGACCGCCACCCTCTGTTTTCATCGCCAGAAAATATTTGTTTCTTCTGCCCAGCGATCTTCATCGATCTTCATCACCTCCACACTCGCAGAGCCTCCACCCTCGTCTCAACCCTCGCGTCCACACGCGACCAGAGACAGACGAAAAAAACCTATTTGCCGCCACCGCCGGGAGCACCTGAGTCTCTGCTTTTTTTGATTCGCCGGAGTTCTCGTGAAAGCTTCGGATTTGAAGAAGGAGAAACAAAGAAACGGATTAAAGAGGCTTAAACGCAGACTGTCGTTTTTAAACTCGGTCGTTTTTAAACCCAACTAAACGACGTGTTGTTTTTTTTTTGGGTCTGGGGACGTGTCGTTTTTCTGGTCCCTCAACGACGTGTCGTTTTTGTCTGGGAAGAAACTACAGGTCGTTTGAAAAAAAAAAAAAAAAAAAAACGGGAGAATGTCAGGAGGTGAAAAATCAGAAGGTAGAATATCAGTAATTTCGTTAGACGACGGAGGTAGAACCCAACCATCAGGAGAATTGCAAGTCATTCAGGCTGCTTATAGATTGGATGGAAAGAATTACCTTAAATGGTCCCAACTTGTTCGTACGATTTTGAAAGGCAAAGGGAAGATCAACCATTTGTTGGGGACGGGCCGAAGCCAGGTGAGTCGGGGTTTGAAGTGTGGGACGAAGAGGATTCCATGATCATGGCATGGTTATGAGGTTCAATGATACCGGAGATAAGTGATACAGTTATGTTCATGACTATATCCAAAGACATTTGGGACGCAATTCAACAGACATACTCGAAAGCTAGAGATGCAGCTCAGGTATATGAAGTAAAAGTTAAAACTATGACTGCGAAACAAGGAAGCAGGACTGTGACTGAGTATGCCAATCAACTGACATCCTTGTGGCAAGAGCTTGATCACTATAGGGTGATTCAGACTAAGTGTCCTGATGATGCTGCAATACTCAAGGACTTTATTGAACGAGATCGAGTTTATGATTTCCTTGTGGGTTTAAATCCAGGGTTTGATCAAGTCAAGATTCAAATTTTGAGAAAACAGGAGGTTCCATGTTTCAATGAAGTGGTGGCCATTATCAGAAGTGAAGAAAGTAGAAGGACTCTTATGCTTGAGTCTCCCACAGATAACTCTGCTATGGTGGCTGGAAGTGCCAAAACTGGCTCGACAGGATTAGAAAGGAAGGCTGCTGTTGAAGGTGGAAAGAATGGTCAGTCCAAGACCCAAAGTCGTGATGAATTATGGTGCACCTACTGCAAAAAGTCGCGTCACACTCGAGAGAAATGCTGGAAATTGCATGGGAAGCCTCCTAGCCGTGAGTGGGGCCAAAAAGGTAGTGCACCACGGGGTAATGGACAAGCTTATACTGCTACTGAGGCAACACAGGGAGAGGTCAAGCAGGAACCAGCGGGTCTTAATCAGGAGGAGGTGGAAAGGGTGAGATCATTCCTCAGTAATCTGGAGAAACCTACAGGTACTTGTTCTTTGGCGTATTCAGGTGAGCATCCCTTTTCATTCGGATTAAATGCCACGGAAATACCCTTTAAGTACTCTTGGATCATGGATTCAGGAGCCATCGGCCACATGACCCATTCATCTAAATTTTTTTCCACATATTCACCATGTCCAAGTAATAAGAAAATTGCCACAGCAGATGGATCCTTAGCAACTGTAGCCGATATAGGAGATGTCCAAATTAACCCATCTATAACTTTAAAAAATGTTCTCCATGTTCCTAAATTATCCACTAACCTCGTATCTATATAGAAACTCACATAAGATTTACTCTGTAATGTGGTTTTTTACAACAGTTATTGTGTATTTCAGGAAAAGGATTCGGGGAGGACGATTGGACTTGTCAGAGAGCGGGATGGTCTTTACTACCTTGAGGAACCAACCAGATCAAACGTGTTCAAAAGCAAATTTCTTAATTCTTTCATGTCTGAGTCTATGTTATCCAATAAAGAGAAAGTCTTTCTTCACCATTGTCGGTTATGGCATCCATCGTTTAGGTTTGCTAGAGTTTTGTTTCCCTCTTTATTTACGAAACTTAATGTTGAAAGTCTTCATTGTGAGGTGTGTGAACTTACTAAACACAAGCGTGGACCTTTTTCAGTTACTAATAAAAGAAGCCTTTCTCCATTTTACTTTGTTCATACAGATATTTGGGGTCTCGCTACTATTCCTAGTGTGTCTGGGGCACGATGGTTTGTGACTTTTATTGACGATTGTACCCGAGTCACCTGGGTTCTTACTCAAATACAAATCCGATGTGAGTTCTGTGTTTCCAAATTTCTTCTCAATGGTAAAAAACCAGTTTGGTGTAAGTATTAAGAGACTAAGATCAGACAATACCCGAGACTATTTCAATCAAACCCTCACGCTCTATTGTCAAAAGGAAGGAATAATTCATGAGTCCTCATGTGTTAAAACTCCCCAACAAAATGGAGTAGTCGAGAGGAAAAACGAACACTTTTTAGAACAAACCCGAGCATTGTTATTTCAAAGGCATGTGCCTAAAAATTTCGGGGGGGAAGCCGTTCTCACCACCACTCACCTCATCAATAGACTTCCTACTCGTGTTTTGTGATTCAAAAGTCCAATGGATGTGCTTTCTTCATTCTATCCAAACCTGTCTACCACCAACAATCTTGTACCTCGTATCTTTGGGTGTATCTCCTTTGTTCATGTCCATAGCCAAGACAGAGGGAAACTAGATCCTCGAGCTCTAAAATGTGTATTTGTGGGGTATTCCTCAACTCAGAAAGATATAAGTGCTATCATCCTCAAACCAAGAAATTTTATGTGTCAAGGGATGTCACCTTTAGTGAGCAAGAAGCCTACTTTACCCAACCTTATCTTCCGGGGGAGAGTCTTAGGGAAGATAAGGGTAGTTTGGAAGGTTTTCTTCTTGAGTTACCCGACCTTTCACCATCGTCTTAACCCGAATCTCCAGTTATCACTAATTCAGAAATGGTTTCTAATCCTCCGTAATCTGATTTAGAAAACGTGAGATTTGGTAAGAACTTGGTGTACTCAAGGCAGAAGAAGAACGTTCCAGGATCTGTGCAGGTTCAAGAATCTAATCCCAGTCTTTTAAATGAGGTAACAATTTCTGATTCTCCAGCTTTGCAGAGTGAAACCGAACCTCCAAGTAATGAGGACGATCATGACCTTCCGATTGCACTTAGGAAAGGGACAAGAAAATACATCAAACAGCCACCATATCCCCTATCACATTACCTATCCTTCAAAAAATTTTCGCCTACCTATAAAACCTTTCTTGTTAACCTTAATACCATTACCATTCCAACCACATTATCTGAGGCATTGTCTGATGGAGAATGGAAGCAAGCCATGGACGTGGAAATGGAGGCTCTAGAGAAGAACAAAACGTGGGAGTTGGTTGAGTTGCCAGCAGGAAAAAGGCCCGTGGGTTGCAAATGGGTCTGTACTATGAAGTATAGGGCTGATGGATCGATCGAGAGATATAAAGCGAGGTTGGTAGCCAAAGGATATACGCAAACTTATGGGATTGACTATTTAGAAACGTTTGCTCCAGTTGCAAAGATGAATACAGTTAGAATTGTTCTATCCCTAGCTGCCAACTTGAGTTGGGAATTGCAACAATTTGATGTAAAGAATGCATTCCTGCACGGAGAGCTTGAGGAGGAAATTTATATGGAGGTTCCACCAGGCCATAGAAAGAACATAAGGGCCAATACAGTATGTAAGCTGAACAAAGCTTTGTATGGTTTGAAGCAATCGCCTCGTGCATGGTTTGGGAGATTTGCTAGAGTTATGTTGGCTATGGGATACAAACAAAGTCAAGGAGATCATACATTATTCATTAAGCACTCGACTTCAGGGGTAGTAACAGTCTTGCTTGTATATGTGGATGATATTATTATAACAGGAGATGATGAGAGGGAAAAACACGTCTTGAGTCAATACCTAGCTAAGGAGTTTGAGATCAAGACTTTAGGAAGATTGAAGTATTTTCTGGGAATTGAGGTTGCACACTCCAGAAAAGGAATTTTTATATCCCAACAGAAGTATGTTATTAATTTGCTTAAGGAGACAGGTCAAGCTGCATGTAAACCCGCAAGAACTCCCATAGATCCGAATCATAAGTTGGGAAATGCAGAGGAAGATGCCACAATAGATAGAGAGATGTATCAACGCCTCATAGGACGACTCATTTACTTGTCGCATACCAGACCAGATATAGCTTATGCAGTAAGCATGATCAGCCAGTTCATGCATAGTCCAAGAGAGGTTCATTTGCAAGCTGCATATCGAATTTTGCAATATCTTAAGGGGACACGAGGAAGAGAAATTTTGTTTGAGAAGAATGGAAGTATGACACTTGAAGCTTATACTGATGCTGACTATGCAGGATCAATTGTAGACAGGAGATCAACAACCGGGTATTGTACGTTTCTTGGAGGGAATCTTGTGACATGGAGAAGCAAAAAGCAGAGTGTTGTAGCACGGTCTAGTGCTGAAGCAGAATTTCGTGCAATGGCACAAGGCGTATGTGAGCTACTCTGGCTAAAGATTATCCTAGAAGATTTAAAAATTAACTGTGATAAGCCTATGAAACTCTATTGTGCAATAAGTCGGCAATAAGCATAGCTCATAACCCGGTTCAGCATGATCGGACGAAGCATGTCAAGGTCGATAGACATTTCATCAAGGAAAAGTTGGATAGTGGCCTAATTTGTACCCCTTATGTGTCAACAGATGGGCAACTTGCCGACATCCTCAACAAAGGGCTAAATGGTTCAACGTTTGAGAGAATTGTATCCAAGCTGGGAATGGAAAATTTCAATTCACCAGCTTGAGGGGGAGTGTGGGAAAACGTGTGTAGTTAGTGAATCCCATAAGTTTAGGGATTTTAGTTAGAAGTAGTTAGTAGTTTCCTGATTTGGTGTTATAGTTTTTTGTATATATATATATGTACCTATTGGCTGATCAATATACATTCATTCAAGCCCTAAAATCTGATACTAACTCCTCTGGGATGATCGAAACAAAGCTTTATACAATCAAAATCTTAAGCCAATTTTACACATTTGAAACACATTATCTTGTAACAAGAATTTTCTGCATCTAGAATGCATACAACATCAACCAGTTTCCGACAGAAAGTAAGGTCTAGTTAGCTAAATGGTTGTTCAGTATCAGTTTGTGTTCATCCTTTGTAATGCTAAGGTTATATAGGCATCCTAAAGGAGAAAATTGAAAGGAAACAAACTGAATAAAGAAATTAAAATTTTGGCTATTGTAAGTTCAATAAGAATTTTCTGCTATATATATATATTTATATATATATATGGAACGTCCATGAACCAATCACTTTTCATTGATGGAGAAAGTGAAACAAAATAAAACTAAACTGAATAGTTAAATTGACTGAAAACAAACTCATAACGTAAACAAGCTCAACAATTGATAAAAAGAGAGAAAGAGAAATAACATGGAAAAAAAATAGATAGAGAAAATAAAAACAAATTAAACAAAAGTACCGTGACATTGCAGGTATAAACTAGCAAAAAAAAAACAAAACAAAACAAAAGCACCCACAAAAAATAAAAATAAAAGAAAAAGAAAAAGTACCTGCAGAAAGGCAAACAACAAAAACAAAGAATAAATGCTTGAAAGGAATCCCGGGATTGGAGTGCTTTAGCTTTTCAATGCTGCAACCTGGGCAGCTTTCATCGTAATTATCCCTCTCCTTTTGCTTCAACAACTCTTCTCTATACTCATCCATCTTATTCAAAACTTTTTTCTTCTTTTTTTTTTTTTCTTTTTTTCTTTTTTGTGGTGGGTGGGGGGGGGTGGGGGGGAAGTGTGTGGTGTTGGGGATTTTTTGCGCAAAACCTGAATAAAACTCCAACAGCTACCACCTATATCTGCAGATACAACTAAAGAATGAAACCAACCAGTCAACATTAAAGTTCATGACCAGATCTTACTCTAGTCATCATCAGTCGGTCAACTACATTCAGCCATAAATGCATAAATAATATTGTTGATAAAAAATTTAAAAGAAAAAAAAAAGGAAGAAAAAGAAGAAATACGGAAAGAAAGAAAAAACCCAATATTGGTTTAAATTTTCGGTACCATTTTAACCCAAAATGAACATTCTACTTTCACTTGTAAATCCACATTCTTTAAGTAATTGATCTCTTTAGGTCTGTCTTCCTTTTTTGTTTTTTGTTTTTCCAGGGGGACTGGAAATAATAAAACTGTAAAAGCACTGCCCTTTTCTCGCACATTGATTGGCTTGTTTGTTTATCTTGTTTTCTGGATGTGAATTGTGACCGTACACTATTCTGTATGCGTCTTTACCCATGTCCGAGGAAGTACCGAAAATCGTTTTTTTTTTTTGATAAGAAAGTGCCATTATTGTGGTTGAGATTTGCGCCGTATTTAATTAGACAAGAAAAGAAATTGAGGCTTTAGCCAAAAAAAAAAAAAAAAAGATTGAGGTGAGCAATAAATATGAGGAAAATCTATGTTAGTTACGGTTTTAAAGCTTTATTTAATTAAAATCATTCAATGAATTTTTAACTAAGGTATAAAAAAATGTATAATAATTAAAATTATTAAAAATACTTTAAATAAGAAAGATATTTTAGATGTATTTCATTTATTTTGAACTGATGAATAAAATATATTAGAAATTATTCATTATATTATTATATATCTTCTTTTTATTTATATGTTAAAGTAAATATAAGTAAATATAACTGATTGACTACTTGTTGTTAAACTGTTAGAATGTTACATACAATGAACTTTTATATGTAAGAAGATAACGTTCTAAAATAAGCAGTTTAAATTATAATCCATAATCTATTAGATTAGACCAAACATCAAATTTATATTAAGACTATTATATTGTTTAAAGCCAATTAGGGGGCGGTTTATCTTGACTATCTAGAGTTTTGACTTCCAAATAGAGACATAGATATGTGGCTTGATGGTAACATATTGGACTAAGATTAAAGTATAATTAATCTACGTAATCCACTTAAGTAGATCAATTCACTTTTATTATTAGAGATTATTTATTATATTATTTTATATTTTCATTCTATTTATATGTTAAAATAAATGTAAGCAAATATAACTCATTGACTACTCGTTGTCAAATTGTTAGAATATTGCATACAATGGACTTTTATATACAAGAAGACAACATTCTAAATTAAGTAGTCTAAACTATAATCCATAATCTATGGGGTTAAATCGAGCATCTAACTCATGTTAAGACTATTATGTTGTCTAAAGCCAATTGGGAAACGATTTATCTTGACTATCTAGAGTTTCGACTCCCCAGTAGAGATATAGATATGTGGTTTGGTAGTAATATATCGGACTGAGACTAAAATGTAATTAATCTATGTAGTCCACTTAAGTAGATCAATTTACTTTTGACGTTCATTATGCAATAACCTTAATCTTGAGTAGGTGAATTACTTTATGTGTATAACTTGTATACTTTGATATTCTAATAGCTAAAGCGTCTCGAGGTTGTAAGTTTATAAACTGGTTCGTTGGGTACATGACTTGTATACGATGGAGGGTTTATTTACAAATATTGGAATCATAACTCTAATGATGAGTAAAGATTATCCTCTTAAAGGCATTATACTGGATGTGAAAATGGATAAGATCTTGGGTCATTTGCTAGGCAAATGACTTCTTATTCACGTATGATGAATAATCATTTTCTTATTTAGAAATATAATGGATGTTTAAGATAGCGTGATCAGTAGGTCAAACGGACTTTGACCTAAGGTTGATCATGGATCTTATATGAGAGTTTTGCATATATGACAAGGTTATTGGACAATAGCTTATCATTAGTTTGCGTAATATAGTATATAATTAGGAGTACAGTTTCAGATTTATAGTGGTATAATTCTGAAACTAATAATTGTAATGAGTTTATTCGGTATAAAATAATAGTTACATGGATTATTGGAGCTCACATTATACACGTCCAATTGGTCCCTTTATTAACTTCGCATAATTTCTTAATGGATGGTAATTAGTAGGGATATTTTTATTGGCTTGTTGTTTTACATTTAATGAAGAGAAAAATCTGGATCACCCTCCACAGGATGTGGGCATTTTTCTCTAGGTGCTAGAGGGGCAAAATTATAATTTTTTATTATTTAATAAATGGGATAAAATTTAATTAATATTTATTTTGGAAGATAAAATTTGAAATTTAAATTTATTTTATTTTATTTTTCAAATAATAAATATGAGATTAATTTGAATCTTGAAAATTTTGTTTAAATAATTATTTGAAATTTAAAAACTTATTCTATTTGAATTTTAATTGAATAAAATCTTATCCTAATACTAGTAGGTGGCGTCTACTATAGATAGGGTTGGAGGACAAGATTTTCTCCTAATTTGAATTTGAATTTTTGCTTTAGATAAGGATTACACAATTATTTGAATTTCAAATAAAGTTATCATGATTTTATTTAAATTTGAATTGGAGATGTAGAAAATTATCCATGTGGACAGAATCACTTGATTTGTGGAATTTGAAATTTAAATCAAACTTTAAATCACAAATATCTAGCTTGGCCGAAATTTTTAGAGGATAAGCCTCAGGGAAAATTCAAAATTTTCAAGTGGATAGGAGAGAGAAAAATCTTGTTTAAATCCTATTTGAATTTTGAATCATCCAAACCTAAAGGTGACCGAATTTTCTAATGGGAAACCTAAGGGGATTTTCAGCCTTGGTGGGTTTGAGGAGAGAGAAAATTATTTTCTTAGTTCAATTCAAAATTCAAAAGTCACCTAAAACAATTTTATAAATAGGGGTTTTGACATTCTTACTTTCTTTAGACCATAGACTTTTAGGTGAATGAATTTTTTTGTTATACATTTCACTAATAATAATAAATTCTTACAGATCTGGGTGGTTGGAAGGGGAGTAGCCACGTTATAATACCGATCGAGAAACTGAGTGCGCACACACTCCACTGTTCAGAAACTAGAGAATAGTAAAGAAGGTTAGTTAGTTAAAGTCCCTCCGTCACTTCCTCCAGCATTCCTAATGTTTTACTCTAAAGGTATATTGATTATTAATAATTTATTGTATATGACAACATGAGTTTATTAACGATCTTTGAAAATTTTTAAAATTCCGCTGCATACTCATGCTATTTTTTCCTATAAAAATAAATATTGATTCATATGATTACAGTGGTTCAACGCAATAATGACAGTTTTTATACTAACCACTAGGCTATATTTATTACGACTACGGGATAATTTGCTATAATACCGTCATTTATCTTGGTCTATATAATGATCTGTTGCTAATTTTTATAATGATCAGATTGATTAGGTGTTTTCTATCTCATTTAAATAATGTCATCTTACCATTAAATTAAATAAATATCAATTTACAATTATCAGATTGTACCCTACTGGTAGGTATTTAAACTGTGACCTATCACAACTTCCCCCTTAAAAATGGCCAGTATTCTTTTTTTTTTCTTTTGTTTATTTAGCAAAATTCATTTTTTTTTAAATTGATATTTTGTTAAGATTTTTTTTTTTTGATGATTAGTTTAAATTACATTTAGCTTGAAATAGGCTAAGTTAGAAATGAAATTTTTAAATTGGAATCAGTTAACTTTTCAAAAACTAGTTATAAATTTTGTTGAATTTTTAGAAAAGAATAAAAATTGAGTTGAAATTTTCACTTTAAATTTTATTGAAAATCAAGTTGAAATAGTGAAAATAGAGATACAATGTTGTTAAAATATGACCTACCAAGCTAAATTCAAGTTAAATTTAAACTAGGTCTAAATGTTGAACTTAACTTGTTTTAAGATAAACCAAAACTAAATAAGACAACCAAATGCATGTAAAGTTAAACTCTTTATATTTTTATTATGGAAATATCATTAGACTAAGTTTGCAATAATATTTTATTAGGAATTTTGAGTGAATTGTATCATTATATATTTTAAAATTAATTACTTTACAATTTGTCACTCAATTTAAAAATAAAACTACAAAAGTATTTTTTTAAAGTTAAAAAAATTATTTTAATTTCATTTCTCACATAATATATGCATTGAAAAAAAAAACAACATAGATATCCTTAAATAGTTTGTTAAAATTATTTTATACATTTGGTCCCTAACTTTTTTTGTAAGGACCACCCCGATCATGTACTTTAATTTTCAATTTAATGAGAAATTGATGAATTATTTGATGTATTTTTGAGTAATTTTTAAAGTACATGGTCAGGTACACGGCCGTGTAAGTGGCCGTGTACCACTCAGATTGTGTACGTGTGTGTAGCCGTGTAAGTATACATGGTAGTGTAGCAGAACACGATCAGGTACACGGCCGTGTAAGAGGCCGTGTACCGCTCGGGTCGTGAACGTGTGAGAAGCCGTGTAACTGAACATGGCCGTGTAGTAGAACACGGTCAAGAACACGGCCGTGTAAGAGGTCGTGTACTGCTCAGGTTGTGAACGTGTAAAAGGCTGTATTTTGAAACAGGGCCATGTTGAAAAACTTCAACTAGTACACGCCCGTGTCCGGTGTATACACGCCCGTGTTAGAGGCCGTGTTGAAGGCCGTGTAATGGGCAGAAAGCTGTTACACAGACCCTCAAATTGCATGAAACCTAATTGTTATGTAATGAGTAATTAAATTGGAAAATATAGTATATTTCCCATTGAATAGACTAAACAGATATGGTACTGTTTAAGTACTATTCATACAGTGCAAGGGACGATCGACAGTGAACCCGGTCCACCCTATTATATGTATAAATGAATGAGATATGCAATGTCGAGAAATTGGTCCGGACGACCATTTCTTAACACAAGACTGGTAAATAGATCACCAGAATGCTCAGACCGAACATCTGAGCACAATAGCGAGAGATAGCCCTAGCAAGGGTACGATATCGAGAAAATGGTCCAAATGACGCCTTCTCACCTACAGACTGACAAAATCGGAGTCAGAGCACTCAGACTAGTTAGTTAAGTAGAAAACGATGAATAATGAATAGAGAGAAGTATGCAGTATCAGGAAAAGGGTCAAGACGACCTTTACTCGCCCAAAACTGATATATTTAGGCTTAGAACGCCCAAATTAGTCAATCGGGCGCTGACACGTTTTTCGAGGTGAGGTCACACCGATCCCAAAAATTGGTCTAGATGACCTCTAATAGACGTAAAACTGATAAAAATGGAGTCAGCACGTCCAAATTAGTCAAGGGAGACTGTGTTTGAAATTTCACCCCAGAACGTCTCGGTTTGCGTGCAAAAGGACAACACAGTGTAGACACAACCACAATATAGGATTTAAACAGTAATTTAGACTGATAATGGGCTCTTAGACAGTAGAAAACAACCAGGAATTTACAATATAAAAATCGGATTCAGAAAACCAATTTTCGGATGAAAATTGGAACACTGCCGAGAAAGGATCGAACACCACAGTATAAAATTAGACTACGATGAGAAGCTAACACAGATAAAATTGGCCTTAAATTTCCTTGCCCCTTAGCTGTAAAAGCAGCTGTAATCTGTAGCACACATAGCCCAAAAGGTGGCTATTAAAATAATCTCCCTAGCCATGACACACTTGAATATTTTATTTAAGGGTTTTTAAAAAGCTAGTCAACAACAATTATTTATTCCTCCATCCTTCCAATGAGCAGCCCACGCCCACGCCCACTTGGTCTGAAATTGGACAGCATATTTGTCCCAAGATTTGGCTAATTTGTTAGACAATTAAGTAGGATTAAGTCTAAGTAGTTTGATCAATTTTGCCTATAAAAGGCATCCTTTACACAAGGGATTTGTTTCCTTTCTTTTTGGCTTCCAAAAACACTTTTCATTCCCCTTCTTCTCTTAGCTGCAGCCGAACCCTTGAGCCTCCCAAACCCTCACTTTTTTAAGCTTTAAATCATACCACAAACTTACCAAAAATCAAACCTCACAAGCTTACACTAGGGGGATTCGAATCCAAGTCGTTCTAAGGCACCAAGGGTAAGTCTTCCAAAAACCGATCCTTATAGTTTTAGTTTCTGTTTTGATTTGGTTTTTAAGAGAAATTTTTGGTATTTGTTCTAGCAAAATTAGACCCCATTCTCTTGGATTTCCATGACCATTTTTGGTTCCTCAAGCCTAGTTGAAACCGTGCTTGGTTCAAGGCACGAAGGTAAACTGAAAACCTTATCTTGTGTTAGTTGGTTTTAAGTTTTGATTAAGGCCATTTATGTGTATTTATTTATGCAAATGGTTTGTAATAAGTTTATGTTAAGCCCTTAGATTATCATTTTTAAGTTTATGTGATTGTGGTTGTGTTTACGTTATTTTTTATGAATGGTTATGTGCGAATGAGAGCATGAACGTTTTAGTGGCTGGACACAAATCTGTCCTTAAGGAGAGGCCACGGATTTTGGCCATTTCGACCCCCTTAGTTCAGAATTTGGGATTTGGTAAAACATGGTATTTTAAGAAAATTTCAATACGGTCGGTTTTACGTCAAATAGCCCTTAGCCAAAAACGAACCAAAGATAGGTTTTTAGGGTGTTTTTCACTTGGTGTCCAAAACTGGGAACAAAATCCGAACCCAGTGTTTAGTCTTGGGTTTTGCTAGAAATGGATCACTTAGAGTCCGAACCAGTTCTTAGACTCAACACAAAAGTTGTAGATCTCGTTGAGACCTTGAGAACCACTTGCTTGTGTCAAAAATTTGACCGTTTCGGGCCTCAAACCGAGCCATTTTTCCAAAAACGTAAAACTGGGATTTTTACCAAAAAAAAATAGGCCACCAAGCCTACGCGTTTAATGAAATTAGAAGCTGTTAGAGTTAGATTTAGGCTCCGAGATGAACATAAGATTTGTTCATCTTGTCGAGGATGAAAACTTTCATGTTCAATAAAATTTCAAACAAAGTCGTTTAGACTAAGTTTCAAAATAATTTTCAAAAGTGGTTCAAAACCACCTTTAAAATGCAAGCTTTAAAAATATGATTAATACACTTCAAAATAAAAATGTGTTCTTTAACACTTTAAAATATGAACAAGGTTTTCATAAAAACGTCCCCCACCTTCCAATGGGGTGATAAGGGGGCGGTTTCAAAATAAGAAAAATTTTCAAGATTTTTACAAGCCAACCCAAACAATTTTTCAAAGTAAAATAGTGTGTGTAGCCCGGTAAGCTACCATACCAAACAAGCCTTAGTAGCCCGGTAGGCTACCACACCCCAACAAGCGAAGTAACCCGGTTGTTTACTACACTTAGTTCACGTATAGTAACTCGATAGACTACTTAGTTACCAACACGCGAGTTAACCGGTAAGTTGACTGAGCGGTAAACCAGTTAAGGGCCGCATTTCGAACAACATAGTGAGGAACAATGATTAATCTATCAAGTAGACGATTGATCGAACGCGATACGAGTTGACACCAAATCCCCATAATAGGCCAATAGGGTACCGACGGGTCTCGGTACCCCATAGAAGAGCAACTTATAGTCACTAACGTTAATAGTGACTCAACGAGAGTATTAATAATAAATGTTATTGATGACAGGTGGTAACCTGTGAATTGATAAAGGCGTGATTTCAAGTTGCTTGCAATTAGGTAAGTACAACTCCACCTATGGCATGAACGAAAATGCTTTTAAATAATATTTTACAGTATGTTGAAATATATATGCCATGCTCACGATGTTGCACCTCATGTTTAAGAGCATGTAGTTTCACAATCAAGTAGATTGATGAAAAAACAAGATAGATGCCATACGTCCCTACCATGTAGGATTTGGGACAACTTAGAGAAGCATATGGCTAGAAAAGATAAACAAGACGGAAAGTCGTAAATGTGTTGTACCGACCCTTTCAAATGAAGGGGTTTTAAGTTAAAGTAGAAAGTTGAGCATCCGTTGATGGCTCTCTGGCTATTTTACCATGGGCGTTACCAATTGTCTGTGCACGCACGGTACGGACACATGGGTCCTAAATAGACAAGAAAAGAAAAGAGAAGTGAAGCATAAATGAACATAACCGGATCATGCATTAGTTATAGTTTACCATGCTTCTAGATGCATTCAGTACACGATGCTTCTGTGATGCACATGTTATGTGAAGCTTTATAATCATTGATATAATATGTGATATATGACATGTTAAAGTGGTATATGTGATATATGACTGCTTATATGTTTTTAAGAATGTACTATGTTTAAACATGTTTTGCGGTAAACATGTTGTACTTACTGGGCGTAAAGCTCACGTAGTGTGTTCATGCTATAGGTAAGCGTCCTACGGCTTAAATCCCAATGGGCGATGGTGGCAGCGGAGGCGGATGTGAGGGCAAGGTTATGGAGACACCGCGAGTTTATCTTCTGCAAAATTTGAGTATCAGTATTTTGAATAGTAATAATTAAATAGTACATGAATAGTAATTGTCAGACAGTATTTTTGAATAGTAATCGTTAAAGAGTATGTTTGAATTGTAATCGTTAAATGGTATTTTTAAATAGTAACCGTAAACTGTATTGTTAAATAGTAATCGTTAAATAGTATTTTTGAATAGTAATCAGTATACGTACGTATACAGTAAATACGTACATGTAAAAAAAAAATCTCTAATTTTATGATATCTAGTTAAGTATAAATTGCTGGAAAGTATAAGAAAAGCAAGCAAGTCAGTGTTTTTAGTGACGGTTCGTACCACTGAGGGCATGAGGTGTCACAGTTGGTATCAGAGCGGTTTCCTGCCACCCTACCTCACATCGCCGTATGCCTGCCTCATCTATCCAAGTAAGTTAGCTTTTGTTTTTCAAAATTTAGTGTATAAGTTAACGATTAATTTATAATAGGAGAATGGCTGCACCGGTTGACCCTCAGCAAGTGCAAGAGGACCGAGAAGCGAGTGTGGCTTTCGCCGCCATGCGACCATACACATACGACGGCAGCAACCCATACAAACTCCCTTATTGGATTCATCATATGGAGACAATCTTCGAAGGGTGCCATATTCCACCCTGTCTACAGGTGGTAATGGCCAGTTGTCCATTGCGAGGACCAGTAATGACTTGGTGGAACGATCAACGCAGGATCAGGGGTCCAGCGATGTAGTGGGATGAGTTTTGTCAAGAACTTCGCAACTCCGACGACCCAGTTAAGGATGTAGACATCTGGGATGATATGTATGAGAGGAGATATCAGGTCCTCTTTAACATTTGGGACATTTACGAGGGAGAGACCATGATACACTACTGTCAGCGATTTTTGGACGCCATATTACCGAGCATTCCCTTAGACAAGCCATTTGCAGAAGTAATCGACTTGCTTTGGAGAAGGATTCCATGGTACGTGAGGGACCTCGTCCACTACCCTCTGTCACATGAGAACCTGAGGTGCCTGGTCCGAGATATAGTGAATGCTGAGCGAGTGGCACTCAACCTTGACCTGGCAAACGCTGCACCTCAACTGGCCAACAAAGAGCTCACGGCCGAACTACAACCAGCAGTACCTGAAGACAATGGAGACCCGATGGAGGACCTCGAACCAGCCCCTCTGTCTCCCAGACACCATATGGATGAAGAAGGTAACAAGGCTATCCTCGATGCCCAACCTAACGACGAGGAGGAGGAGATCCCCGATCACATCAATGACGACGAGGGGGTAGAAATGGATGAGCCCCAAGTCATCATCGCCAGTGATGATGAAGTTGATTTTGCTTGGGGAGACAAGGATGAAGACCCCGAGGAGTTTCCCCTGAGTGAAAGCGAGGATGAGGAAATGTCCGACGCAGAGTCAGGATTATCCTCTGAGTAGTAGCAACCCTTTTCACTGAAAAATTTTTGTTATGTACTTATGTAGAGGGAAACAGTAGCTTTCCCCGTCTAACTCAACTTAATGTACTTAATGGGATCGTATTTTAGGAAGTGTGTGTCACTCCCACCAAATTTGATATATATATATATGTTTTATGAGATGTTTTATGAAAAGTAGTATCATTTTGCCCTGAGGGCCTAAATATGATTTTTCTACGAGTATGATCAAGTATAGTAAAGGGTACAGGACGGTTCCTGGCACTCAGACGATGTCCCAATACGACACGATAGTTGTATTGAACATCATAAGAGTAAGAGAAGAAAGGAAAGATATAATATGTATATCTATGATGCTTAAAATGAAGTTGTTTAGTAAGAAGGAAAATGATATGTAAATACGAATCCCAAGTACAAAATTTGAGAAGCTTATGTTCTCTTTTTCCGTGTATGATAGGGTTACCTAGGTAACGATGGTAAGAACAAGAGCCCAAACGAACCAAGCTGCGCGAGACGACGAGCTACTGGCACGTCTCGTAACAATGCAGGAAATGATGGTAAATCAATAACAAGCACCACAACCAGTGGAGGTACCAGTCCAAGCTGCACCAGTAGCCCCCGACGCTCCCAGAGAGCAAGCGACCCCACCAGCCTAAGCGATGCCAGCACCACCAGCTGTGGCTACTCCTGCAGCAGCCAATGTTATTGTACCAACTTATAGAGAGGGCGACTTATATGAGCGGTTTAGGCGCATGAAAGTGCCTGAATTTGAAGGAACTACGAACCCTATTGAAGCCAACGATTGGCTGACTGATGTTCAAGTCATTCTAGACCTCGCGAGACTGACCGAAGGAGAAAAAGTTATATGCGCATCCCTAACCCTACAAAAAGGAGCACGCCAGTGGTGGAAGACCGTGGCTATCAGAAGGAACATCAATGAAATGAACTGGGCAGACTTCATTGCCGAGTTCAGAGAAATGTACTTCAACGACGAAGCCTTAGCAGTCCAACAGGATGAATTTAACAACTTGCACCAATAAGGCATGACAGTCATGGAGGCCGTAAGAAAATTCGAACAACTAGCCCGACTTTGCCCTGACCTAGTGTCGACTGAGAAGGAAAATGTCAGCAGGATGCTGAAAATGTTTCGGACAGATATAGCTATCCAAGTCTACAGCAGCAGCCATGGGCCAATAACCATGGCCGAATGTGTCAATAGAGCCATCCGGGCTGAGTATTGGCTAGCCCAAGACAAAGAGAGAAGGGCACAGATCTTCAAGGCAAGGAGAGAAGAGAAGAACCAATCGAAGCCGACCAAGGGCAAACAACACTCTGAATTTCAGCACAGAGGGCAACGTACGGGAAACAACCAACACAATCGGCCATCCAACAACAACAATAAGAGGAAAGGGAATCCAGGCAATCAAAGGAACTTTAACTAGAAGAAAAATAACTGAGGAGGAAACGGAAATCAACACCCGCCTTGTCCAAAATGCAGAAGGAACCATCCGGGAGAATGCCGCCAGGGCACCAGTGGCTGTTACATATGTGACAAAGAAGGCCACTTCGCTAAACACTGCCACTTGAACCCACAAAATCATCAAGGTCAAGCCCGCCCTACTAGCAGATAGCTGCACGCCACCCAGAGAAGGATTGAAGGCCCAACGATCAGCTAAGGCAGATTGGAAGCTCTAGAGCTGCAGGGGAGGATTTATGCCTTTACTCGTGAGGATGCAGACGCCGAAACCTCGACTGTGGTGACAGGTCAGCTTTCTATCGCCAACTTCACTACACTAGTTTTGTTTGATTCCAGCGCTATGCATTCTTTTGTATCATCAGAATTTGCTAGGAGGTTGGGCAAGAACTTAGATAAGATGAACCAGACTTTTCAAATTGCCCTTCCCTCTGGGGAAGTTTTGTTATCTAGCTATTGGATACATCACGTACCAATAGTTATCAGTGGGCACGAGCTGAGTGTAGACCTAATCGTCATCGAGATGTGCGACTACGACGTGATTATAGGAATGGATTTCCTCGCCAAGTACCATGCCATTATAGACTGTCAGAGATAGGAAGTGACCTTCCACCTGAGCGGACACGAAGAATTTGTCTACAAGAGCCTATCGTCGAAGCAACTAAAGATGATGATATCGGTAATAAAGGCTTGCCAGCTACTATCTAGTGGATGCATTGGTTTTCTCACATACATAATAGATACGACCCAGGAAGTGAAAACTAGACCGGACAACATACCAGTAGTAAAGGAGTTCACGGAAGTATTCCACGAAAATCTTCCAGGACTTCCGTCGGAGCACGAGATATCATTCGAAATCAAACTGTTACCAAGATCAGCACCTGTATCCAAGGCCCCCTACAGAATGGGCCCGGCAGAATTGAAAGAGCTTCAAACTCAGTTAAAGGAGCTGATGGACAAAGGTTTCACTCGACAGAGCTGCTCGCCATGGGGAGCATCGGTCTTATTTGTAAAGAAGAAAGATGGAACGTTGCGAATGTGCATAGACTACCGGGAGCTGAATAAGATCACGATCAAGAACAAGTATCCGTTACCACGGATCGATGATTTGTTCGACCAACTAAGAAGCGCTACCGTATTTTCCAAGATCGACCTACGTTTCGGGTACCACCAATTATGGATCTGAGATGCAGACATCCCCAAGACGGCATTCTGAACATGATATAGACATTATGAGTTCCTCGTTATGCCGTTCAGGCTGACAAACGCACCTGCCGCTTACATGGATCTGATGAACCGAGTATTCAAGGAGTTCCTGTTAGAACGAGCATCTAACTCATGTTAAGACTATTATGTTATCTAAAGCCTTGGAGGGGACGGTTTGTATTGACTGTCTGGAGCTGGACTCCTAAGTAGAGACATAGATATGGTGCTTGGTGGTGACATATTAGATCGGGACTAAAGCGTGATTGATCTACGAAGTCCGCTTTGAGTGGATCGATTTGCTTTTGACGTTCATTGTGCAGTAATCTTAATCCTGAGTAGATGGACAGCTTCATGTATATGACTTGTGTACTTTGATGTTCCAATGGCTAAAGCGTCTCAGAGGTAGTAAGCTTATAGACCGGTTCGTTGGGTGCATGACTTGTATACAATGAAGGGTGTGTTTACAGATATCAGAATCATAACTCTAATGAGGAATTAAAGGTATCCTCTTAAAGGCATTATACTGAATGTGAAAATGGACAAGGTCTTGGGTCGTCTACTGAGCGGATGACTTCTTATTCACATATGGTGAATAATCATTTTCTTAATTCGGTAGTATAATGGAACTTTAAGATAGCCTGATCAGTAAGATTAAACGGACTTTGACCTAAGGCTGATCATGGATATCATATGAGGGTTCTGCATACATACAAGGTCATTGGACGATAGCTTATCACAGGCTTACGTAATACGGTATATAATTGGGAGTTCAGTTTCAGGTTTATAGTGGTGTGACTCTGAAATTCGTGATCATATGATTGAGTTGTTTGGTAAAGAATGATGATCATATGGATTTGTGGGAGCCCGATTATATATGTCCAATTGGTCCCTCTACTAGCTCCACATAATTCCTTAACGTTTGGCAAAATTGATTTGTGTATGCTATTGGCTAGTTTATTATGCATGGATGATGTTGACATAGGATTAGGATGGTCGACAAGATTCTCTCCAGTTGGATTCAGATTTTGTTTTGGATAATAGAGTACACAATTATTCGAACTCCAAATAAAGTTGCCATGATTTTATTTGAGATTGGATTAGAGTTGTAGAAAATTATCCATGAGAACAAGAATTTGAAATACAACTATTTTGTGGATTTTGAAATTTGAATTTTGATTTTTGAAATTTGAAATTTGAAATTTGAATTTGAAATTTGAATTTGAAATTTAAGTTTGAAATTTGAAATTTGAAATTTGAAATTTGAAATTTGAATTTGAAATTTGAATTTGATATTTGAAATTCAAATTTTGAATCATAGTCCAAGTAAGATTCGAATTTCTTGTGGTAAATCCACAAGGAATGAAATTCGAATTTGAGTTAGATATGGAGAGAAAAATCTTGTTAGAATCCTGCTTGAATTTTGAATCCAAATCCTAACAATAATGGACGAAAATTTTGAGGATTATCCTCATGGAATTTTCAGATTTTTTGTGGATAAGGTTCAAGGAAAAATTCGAGTTTCAATCCCAGTTGAATTTGGATTCTCTCCTCCCTGATTATGGCCGAAAATTTGAGGAAGATCTCCTAGGAGATTTTCGGTTATTTTGGATAAGGATGAGATAAGATTCAAGCTTGAAAATCCTAGTGGAATTTTGATTCTTCCTTATCTAAAAGTGGTCGAAATTATTAGGTGAATATCCTTAAGGATTTTCAGATTTTTTAGTTGGAAAAAGGGAGATAAAATTCTAGTTAAAATCTTGTTTGAATTTGGATTGGAATTATCCTAAAGTGGCCGAATTTATTGTTGGGATTTTCCTCTTGAAAAATTCAGATTTTATGCTTATGAATAAGGGAGAATATCTTCTCCTAATCCAATTCGAATTCAGAGAATCACATCATGCAAGTCTATAAATAGAGGTCCTGCCACTCCAGTTCTCTTATACCACAGACTCTCAGGTGAGCAGGCTTATTGTTGCACAACTCACCGTGACAATAAGTTCTTTAGAGATTTGGGTGGTCGGAAGAAGACTAGCAGTGCTAGCATACCGATCGAGGTTCATAGTGCCCACACACTCAGCCATTCGGGAATTGGAGAATAATAGAGAAGGCTAGTTGGTTGAAGCCCTCCGGTCATTCTCCTCCTGCAGATTGGCGTTCTTGAGGTATGAGTTTTAATTGTTGTAGGTTTATTGTATATGGCATCATAAGATATTTAACGATCTTGAAAAATTTTTATTGTTCCGCTGTATCACTCTGATACGTTTTTATCGATTTAATTACCTACACTCTATGACTACTTCACTAAAAGTATAAAACTGAACTCTTTGATTCTATACTAAATTATTAAAGCTCACTAACAGTGCTTTTATCTATGACTTAGATTATGATGTAGTATCCTTATAGGATATTCATAATTGAGTTTAAGACAAAAATTTTGTTCTACTTTCTCAATTATTTTATCATTAAAGTTTTCCATCATTTCATCCTAATCGAACCTATTTATGAAATCCTCCATAAATAGAAAATTATTCAGTAAACAAATTATAGAATGATCGGGATCTCTAATGTTTATTTAAGTCCTAAATGACATTTTAGGGGAATATTATTAACTCTTGTGAAAGAGCTATAGATTTTACATCCATGAATAATGTTGTCATCTTCTATTCGACACAACCCCAACTTATTAAGTAAAAGTTTACATCCTTCGACTTATGTTGAGAATGCCTTAAGTGTGAAAGATATTTTTGTTAGAACTGTCTTAAGCGAAAAAGACATTTTAAAGGTATTTCATTTATTTTAAACTGGATAATAAAATTATATTTAGAGGTTTTTTATTATATTACTATATGTCCTCATTCTATTTACATCTTAAAGTAAATGTAAGCAAATATGGCTCACTGACTGCTTGTGTTAAACTGTTAGAATGTTTCATATAATGGAATTTTTTATGTGAGAAGACAACGTTCTAAATTAAGCAGTCTAAACTATGGTTCATAGTTTATGTGTGACACCTCCGATTCCGATCACCCGCAACTGTCATGAACCAACGCTATTACCAATCAAGATAGCTCGTGTGCTGAATCTGAGTCGTCAGTTTAAAACTCTTTTTCTTAAACTTTCATTTTTCAAGGTCTAAAAATTTCATCCATAATTTTTTTTTCTTTTTAATACATACTTTTTTGAAAAGGATGCTAAGTATGAAAGTCATGTAAAATATAATACTAACTTTCAGTTGTCTTTTGGAGTATAACATAATGCATAATATACAAAATATTTATACTGCATTTTTTTTTTCACAAACTCTTTAATTCACTAACGTAAAAAGCTCAGCAGAAGTCTTTTGGCAGGACCAAGTCCACAGTGAAAACCCTATCCCTTGACATGCGCACATCCTGCCGCCATCTATATATCTACTGGACAGGTTTCTTACTTGCAACATGAACAAACTGGTAAGCTAACAGGCTCAGTAAGTTCAAACATACTTAGTAAGAATCACACAGATTCAAAAACATTGACAACTCAATCTCCTATGGATAGTACTATTCATCATGAATAGTATTATTCACCATAAATAGTGACTTTGACCTTTAACCGATGAATAGTAACTGTTACCTTAACTAGTTACTATTCACTTTACCTTAATTGGATACTATTCACATATCCTAACCAAAATCACTACACTTGGTATATTCTTCGGTTATGCTCATTTATGGTTTTCATCATATTATTGATGGTTCATTCTCTATTTACTTTCTAATATAGAGCTCTTTTTATGGCAATACCGTTATAAATCTTGCGCGCTGACTGGGAGGGCCTAGGGAGCGACCCTAGAGCTTCGACCTCCACAGCCCTTATATCCCCGTAGGACCTGAGAGACCTCCATCAATATGTTGGAGGAACGGTACGCCTTAATGGTTTTTGTTACCATATTTCAATTATAATTTTGACCAAGTGACATTAATCGTCACCTCAAGGTCACAATCCTCCATCACTTGTAGGCCTTACATATATTCTTTTATTATTATATGGGATATGTTATACTAACTAATCCCCAAATATCCATAGGACCTTATGCCTAATATATACCTAGTACATAATAAAATAATATAGTATTTCATGTTGCAGACATGAAAATGCTTGAACTTACCAATACTGCACTAATGTCCACTTCCGGAACTCCTCCGCAGTTCTATCTCTAGTTTGACTTCCTACAGACATAATATTGTCTGTTAATATTCTTTATTAATTATCACTTTACATATATTTACTTTGTGATAAATTTTACAAAATATTTCAATTCATTATATGGTACACGGTCTGTAACACGTCCTTGTCCCTAATCGGGTACCTCTCGGTTTTATTTTACACGGCCATGTTTCAATGTACACACTCGTATACATTTTATACTCTAGATTTTTAACTTTAAGATCTTCATTTTGGATCCTAGAATTTTATTTAAGTTATTTTAGATCCTTCACGGACCTTTCCGAGCCTTTAGGAAATTTTTGATCAAAATGACTATTTTGCCCCTATCGGGTCTCGGGACCGTAATTATACCATTCTATCGTTTTTCTCCAATTTTCTAAGCCTAATTATCTTAAAATAATGTTCCCTAGGCTTTTGTATCATTTTACAGCTTTTTGGTACTAAAAACCCTAATTGTTTATTTTCTGACCCTCGGTTACTATTCATCCATCACCTAGGGTCGTTTCTCGTTTTTCGAGCGTTTCGAAGCCTCAAATGGCCATTTCACTACTCTTAAAACACTTTTCATCCCGTCCTCGGCCCTTGATCCTCGAGAGGCTCGGGTTTCCTTTCCCGACCTAAATTTTTCTCTCGTTTCCCAAAATACCCCTAACATGGATTTTTTTCCCTGTTTTAGGCATTTTAGTCATTCAGAGTCGGTTTACTATTCTTTTTGGGTTGGTTTTTCTTTTCTAACCCTAATCCACCAAGGGGTCTCGGTTTCCTTCCCGAGTCCTATATTTTCACCCCTCGTTCCCCGAAATGCATTTATGTCGTTTTAGAAATTTCGACAGCTTTTCCGCTTATATTTTAAGGTTTCCCAGCGTTAGGTACGCCTCAGAACTTTTGTACCTGCCACGTACTATACCAGAGGCCTATTTTATACAAAGTCCAAACTTTGTATAAAAATTTTCTACATAAATCAATATTCAAAAATCCATACACCATCAACAATTTTTTCCAAACCAACCTAGGTTTATCATGTTTATCATCACCAAAGTTTTTCATTACAATATTTCAAATATCACATATTACTCTTAGGTTTTCTAATGTATAAAACAACACCAAAACCTAACAAAATTTTCATTCCAACCCTAATATTAGCCACGGATTTTTCATTCAAATCACATAGAAAATTTTGTTTTCTCTACTAGGTTTTTATCAACATTTTTCAACACTAAAAATTTCCATTTCCTAGTGTTCATAACCCACGGATTTTAGCATGAAAATACATCAAATTTTTCTCGTTTCTTGATTCCAATTCATGCTTGATTCAACATATAATTAAATGAACATAAACACTAAACCAAATCATCAATTCCCACTCATTTTTCACACCACTAATGCCACAGATTTTTCATGGAAACATGCAAGATTTTTGCTTGTTTCTAAATCCTAAATCATACTTTAAACCCTAAAACACCAAACTAATCATATAACCAACAAAACATCAATTTTTTTCATTATTTTTCCATGCTTCAAACCCATGGATTTTCTAAAGAAAATCAAGGAAAAATGCTTCAATTTAGAAGCTCACCTTAACTAATTGTTAGCTTGATACTACAAATGAGATGGAAGCTTATTTTGGTGTGAATTTTTTGGAAATTTTTTTTGGCTTGATGGGGGGAGAAAGGCCACGGTTTTTGGTTGTAAGAAATGGGCAAAAGTTTGGCCTGTTTTTCTAATTTTTTTCTTATGAACTTTGATGCCTATTTATAGGCAAAACTCAAAGACCATTTAGTAATTTTTTTACAACAATTTGTTAATTGTTCAAGGACCAAAAAGTAAGGATTTTGGGGCTAAAATTGAATTTTTTTCTTTCTCCCTTTCCGCATGGCCAAATGGCCTTTTAAATAAATACTAAAATTTTTTTTTTCATCATTTTGGCAAGATCCTATCCCTTGATCAAAAAATGGGATAATCCTAGCCATACACCTTTCAAAATACTTTCTAAACCAAACAAAAATAAAATGGATTTATGACATCAACATGATGATGTCATCCTACTATTCATATTAATTCACTAATTAATTGATGGTCAAATTTTGATTGAAAACCGAACCGAACGGAACTTTACCGAAATCATGCAAGCGGGTTCCTGGTGCCTCTGGTGCGATCGGTTTGTTTTATTTTGCTTCTATTTGATTAGAATTTTCTACCATAAATTTCTATTATTTTAGTGTATTTCGATGCATTCTCTAGGGTTTTTGGCTCTGATTTCGCACCATCACGCCCAAAAATGTTCGGTATGATTTTCTATCCCCGAACTCACTTATTCTAACACTGCCGTAACATTTTCACAGTATTCTCAACAGTATCAAAATACAACTTTTACATATTTTATTCATTAAAATTAATACATACATACAATTTTAATCTACTCCGAGAGTCTGAAATTCCCGGTTATCACACTATAGGGTTAGACCGAGCATCTAACTCATGTTAAGACTATTATGTTGTCTAAAGCCAATTTGTAGGACGGTTTGTCTCGACTATGTGGAGCTTTGACTCTTGAGTAAAAACATAGATATATTACTTGGTGGTGCTATATTGGATTGGGACCAAAGTATAATCGATCTGCATAGTCTGCTTGAGTGGATCATGTCATATTTGATGTTCATTATACAATAATCTTAATTCTGAGTAGACGAATCGCTTCATATAATGATTTATGTACTTTAATGTTCTAATAGCTAAAGCGTCTCATAGATAGTAAGCTTATAGACCAGTTTATTAGGTACATGACTTTTATACAATGAAACGTTTGTTTACAGATATTGGAAACATAGCTCTAATGAGGAATAAATGGTATCCTTTTAAAGGCATTATACTGGATGTGAAAATAGACAAGAACTTGGGTCGCTTGAGGGGCAGATGACTTCTTATTCACAGTGAATAATTATTTTTTTATTTGGTAATATAATGGAATTTTAAGATAGCTTGATCAGTAGGATGAACGGATTTTGACCTAAGGCTGATCATGGATATCATATGAGGTTTTACATATATGACAAAGTCATTAGATGATAGCTTATCACTGGCTTGTGTAATACGGTATATAATTGGGAGTGCAGTTTCAAATTTATAGTGGTATGACTCTGAAACTAACAATTATAACGGGTTTACTTAGTATAGAATAATGGTTATATAAATTATTGGAGCCCACATTATATATATCTAATTAGTCCTTTTACTAGCTCCCCATAATTTCTTAACAGATGGTAATTGGTCGAGTTATTCTTATTAGTTTGCTGTCTTGCATTTAGTGAAGAGAAAAATCCAGATCACCCTACTATAGGGTGTAGGTGTTTTTCTCTTATAGGGTATGACTCTGCGTAATTTTCAATCATGGTGTACAGGATTCTTCACAATACTGATGACAGATTGTTATCATAATGCACCTTTATAGGACTAGGATTCCTAATCTTTAGTTCACTCAACATATGGTCTAGCTACATTCCTTCATAAATATATAGTGCCATAGCTTTCAATTTTGCCTCAACACTGCTCATAGAAACCACTGGTTGTTTCTTGCTTCTCCAGTGCAAGATTTCCCTACACATAGGTATAATACAGGTAAGTGGATCTTCTATCAGTTACTAAGCCTACCCAATCTACACCAATGAAGACTTCAATATCTCCCCTAGTAGTTTTACCTAAGTATAGACCATTTTTGGGAGTCATCTTTAAGTACCTTAAGATTTGGTTTACTGCCTCAAGATGTTTTTCTGTGGGTTTATTCCTAAATTGACTTACAACACTTACAGCAAACCCTATATCTGGCCATGTATGTAAGAGGTAAATAAGCTTCCCCATAAGTCTCTGGTATTGTCCCTTATCTGCCAATGGACTTTCCTTTATTGCTCTAAGCTTAGTACTGGAACCATAGGAGTATCAGCTGGTTTACAACAAAGCATTCCGGTTTCTTTGATAAGATCTAGTACATATTTTCTCTAAGATACTATAATTCATTTCCTTAAGTGAGCTACTTCCATTCCCAGGAAGTATTTTAGGCTTCCCAGATCTTTAGTCTCAAATTCTCTTGCAAGCACATCCTTGAGTTTGATCAACTCATCTTCATGATCCCCCGTGTTAGGAAATGCCCTAAGCATTAGAGACATTTTGATGTATTTATTTTGAACTGGATAATAAAATTATATATAGAGGTTATTCATTACATTGCTGTGTGTCCTCATTCTATTTACATGCTAAAGTAAATGTAAGCAAATATGGCTCCCTGACTGCTTGTGTTAAAACAGTTAGAACGTTGTATGCAATGGACTTTTTATATGCGAGAAGACAATGTTTTAAAGTAAGCGGTCTAAACTAAGGTCTGTAGTCTATGGGGTTAGACCGAGCATCTAACTCATGTTAAGACTATTATATTGTCTAAAGCTATGATGGGGATGGTTTGTCTTGACTGTCTAGAGCATAGACTCCCAAGTAGAAACATAGATATGTTGCTTGGTGGTGACATATTAGACCGGGACTAAAGCGTGATTGATCTATGTAGTCCGCTAGGAATGGATCAATCTGCTTTTAACGTTCATTATGCAGTATCCTTAATCCTGAGTGAATGAACTACTTCATGTATATGACTTGTGTACTTTGATGTTCCAATGGCTAAAGCGTCTCAGAGGTAGTAAGCTTATAGACCGATTCGTTGGGTGCATGACTTGTATATGATGAAGGGTTTGTTTACAGATATCGGAATCATAGCTCTAATAAGTAGTTAAGGGTATCCTCTTAAAGGCATTATACTGGATGTGAAAATGGACAAGGCCTTAGGTCGTCTACTGGGCGAATGACTTCTTATTCACATATGGTGAATAATCATTTTCTTATTCGGTAGTATAATAGAACTTTAAGATAGCCTGATCAGTAGGATTGAACGGACTTTGACCTAAGACTGATCATGGATATCATATGAGGGTTCTGCATACATGACAAGGTCATTGGATAATAGCTTGCCACAGGCTTACGTAATACAGTATATAATTGAGAGTTCAGTTTCAGGTTTATAGTGGTGTGACTCTGAAATTAGTGATCATATAATTGAGTTGTTCGGTAAAGAGTGATGATCATATGGATTCGCTGGAGCCCGATTATATATGTCCAATTGGTCCCTTTACTAGCTCCACATAATTCCTTAACGATTGGCAAATTGATTTGAGTATGCTATTGGGTAGTTGATTATGCATGGATAGTGTTGACATAGGATTAGGATGGTGGACAAGATTCTCTTCGGTTGAATTCAGATTTTGTTTTGGATAATAGAGTACACAATTATTTGAACTTTAAGTAAAGTTGCCATGATTTTATTTGAGATTGGATTAGAGTTGTAGAAAATTATCCATGAGAACAAAAATTTGAAATACAACTGTTTGTGGATTTTGAAATTTGAATTTTGAAATTTGAATTTTGAATTTTGAATTTTGAAATTCAAATTTTGAATTTTGAAATTCAAATTTTGAATCATAGTCCAAGTGGAATTCAAATTCTTTGTGGATAACTCCACAAGGCTAGAATTCGAATTTGAGTTGGATTATGAAGACGAAAATCTTATTTGAATCCTACTTGAATTTTGAATCCCAATCCTAACTAACTTGGTCGAAAATTTTGAGGAATATCCTCGTGGAATTTTTGAAATTTTTATGGATAAGATTCAGGGAAAAATTCAAGTTTCAATCACAGTTGAATTAGGATTCTCTCCTCCCTGTATTGGCCAAAAATTTTGACTAAATCTCCAATGAGATTTTCGATTATTTTGGATAAGGATGAGATAAAATTCAAGCTTGAAAATCCTAGTTGAATTTTTTATTCTCTCCTTACTTTAGTGGCCGAAATTTTTAAGGAAATCTTAAAAGAGATTTTCGGATTTTGTTTTTGGTTAGATAATGGTGAGATAAAATTCAAGTTAAAATCCTGTTTGAATTTTGAATGCAAAATCTTGAAGGTGGCCGAATTTTTTAGTTGGGATTTGGCCTAGAAAAATTTGGATTTTGTGGATGGATAAGGGAGAAAATCTTCTCCTAATCCAATTCAAATTCAGAGGATCACCTCATGCAAGTCTATAAATAGAGGTCCTGCCACTCCAGTTCTCTCAGACCACAGACTCTCAGGTGAGCAGTCTTATTGTTGCATAACTCACCGTGACAATAAGTTCTTTACAGATCTGGGTGGTCGGAAGAAGACTAGCAGTGCTAGCATACCGATCGAGGTTCAGAGTGCCTACACACTCAACCATTCGGGAATTGGAGAATAGTAGAGAAGGCTAGTTGGTTGAAGCCCTCTGATCATTCTCCTCCTGCAGATTGGCGTCCTTGAGTTATGAGTTTAAATTGTTGTTGGTTTATTGCATATGGCATCATGAGATATTTAACGATCTTGAAAAATTTTTATTGTTCCGCTGCACCACTTTGATACATTTTTTACTGATTTATGTCCTACAATTGGTATCAGAGCCATCTCATGACTATGTCATATACATAAATTAGACAATTAATTGGTCTTTTTATTTATGTATGGATTTGATATTTAGAGAGTGGCATTCTAGGATTTGTTTATGTTGTTATCATGTATTATGTACGTAGCATGTGGTTATTTTAATTTTTGAATTATTATAAGCATGCTTGTTTTATGCCATTTATGGTTCCTTAGAATTTAGAAAATTGTATCTAGGATTTTTTATGTAACCATGGGAG
The DNA here is from genome assembly GCA_035233585.1 of Antiaris toxicaria. Classification (NCBI taxonomy): domain Eukaryota; kingdom Viridiplantae; phylum Streptophyta; class Magnoliopsida; order Rosales; family Moraceae; genus Antiaris; species Antiaris toxicaria. The sequence continues at coordinate 99,101,127 of CP141156.1, read as the reverse complement.
TAGTTTATTAATACTGTAATTTTCCCATGGATTTTTATTTTTTATCTCTTAGAAATATTATTATTAGAATTTTTGTACACCGGAAACGGTTTAGGAAATTTTATGTAATTATTCTTGGAGGAGATTGAAGACCGTAATTTATTTTTCCCAAAAGTTAAATTTAATTTAAAGGTTGAAATTTGATTGTGTGGAAAATTTCAATTTAATTAGGGTTCAAATTAATTTTTGGAGATCCTAATGGGTAAATTGGAATATGGCACGAAAATCAAGGACCGACCTCCTCGGGATGGACCACCAGCCGTGGTGAGGTTGCAGCCCCTACCCTCGGGTAGGATGGGGCTGTGGCAGCCCCTGCCCACGGCTGCACCAACCACGGCTGTAGGCTTTGCCTATAGCCCGGCAAGGCCGCACCTGGGCCCAAACCTAGGCATTATACTAGATGGACAGCTTCATGTATATGACTTGTGTACTTTGATGTTCCAATGGCTAAAGTGTCTCAGAGGTAGTAAGCTTATAGGCCGATTCGTTGGGTGCATGACTTGTATACGATGAAGGGTTTGTTTACAGATATCGGAATCATAGCTCTAATAAGGAGTTAAGGGTATCCTCTTAAAGGCATTATACTAGATATGAAAATGGACAAGGCCTTGGGTCTTCTACTGGGCGGATGACTTCTTATTCACATATGGTGAATAATCATTTTCTTTATTCGGTAGTATAATGGAACTTTAAGATAGCCTGATCAGTAGGATTGAACGGACTTTGAGCTAAGGCTGATCATAGATATCATATGAGGGTTCTGCATACATGACAAGGTCATTGGACAATAGCTTGTCACAGGCTTACATAGTACGGTATATAATTGGGAGTTTAGTTTCAGGTTTATAGTGGTATGACTCTAAAATTAGTGATCATATGATTGAGTTATTCGGTAAAGAATAATGATCATATGGATTCACGAGAGCCCGATTATATATGTCCAGTTGGTCCCTTTAGTAGCTCCACATAATTCCTTAATGATTGGTAAATTGATTTGAGTATGTTATTGGCTAGTTGATTATGCATGGATGGTGTTGACATAGGATTAGGATGGTAGACAAGATTCTCTCCGGTTGAATTCAGATTTTGTTTTGGATAATAGAGTACACAATTATTTGAACTCCAAATAAAGTTACCATGATTTTATTTGAGATTGGATTGGAGTTATAGAAAATTATCCATGAGAACAAAAATTTGAAATAAAACTGTTTGTGGATTTTAAAATTTGAAATTTGAATTTGAAATTTAAATTTAAATTTGATTTCGAATTTGAAATTTGAATTTGAAATTTAAATTTGAAATTTGAAATTTAAATTTGAAATTTGAAATTTGAAATTCAAATTTTGAATCACAGCCAAGTGGAATTTGAATTCTTTATGGATAACTCCACAAGGCTAGAATTCAAATTTGAGTTGGATTATGAAGAGGAAAATATTGTTTGAATCTTACTTGAATTTTGAATCCCAATCCTAACTAACTTGGTCGAAAATTTTGAGGAATATCCTCATGGAATTTTCAAAATTTTTGTGGATAAGATTCAGGGAAAAATTCAAGTTTCAATCCCAGTTGAATTAGGATTCTCTCCTCCCTCTATTGGCCAAAAATTTTGACTAAATCTCCAAGGAGATTTTCGGTTATTTTGGATAAGGATGAGATAAAATTCAAGCTTGAAAATCCTAGTTGAATTTTTTATTATCTCCCTACTTTAGTGGCTGAAATTTTTAAGGAAATCTTAAAAGAGATTTTCGGATTTTTTTTTTGTTGGATAATGGTGAGATAAAATTCAAGTTAAAATCCTGTTTGAATTTTGAATGCAAAATCTTGAAGGTGGCCGAATTTTTTAGTTAGGATTTGGCCTAGAAAAATTTGGATTTTGTGGATGGATAAGGGAGAAAATCTTCTCCTAATCCAATTCGAATTCAGAGGATCACCTCATGCAAGTCTATAAATAGAGGTCCTGCCACTCCAATTCTCTCAGACCACAGACTCTCAGGTGAGTAGGCTTATTGTTGCATAACTCACCGTGACAATAAGTTCTTTAGAGATCTGGGTGGTCGGAAGAAGACTAGCAGTGCTAGCATACAGATCGAGGTTCAGAGTGCCCACACACTCAGCCATTCAGAAATTGGAGAATAGTAAAGAAGGCTAGTTGGTTGAAGCCCTCTGATCATTCTCCTTCTGCAAATTGGCGTCTTTGAGGTATGAGTTTAAATTGTTGTTGGTTTATTGTATATGGCATCATGAGATATTTAACGATCTTGAAAAATTTTTATTGTTCCGCTGCACAACTCTGATATGTTTTTTACCGATTTATATCCTACACCCCGTCAGTATTATGTCGTCCATAAACACAATTAGGGTAGCCAACTTCCCATTTGAGTAGTGTTTGATAAAGAATGTGTAGTCTGCTTGACACTAAGAGTAACCATACTTTTGTACAGTTTTGCTGAACCTATCAAACCAAGCCTTTGGAGATTGCTTTAAGCCATAGAGAAGTTTTCGAAGCTTACACACTTTGTTCATATTGGCTGAGGTCACAAAGCCTAGGGGAATATCTATGTAGACTTCTTCAACTAGCTCTCCATTTAAGAAGGCATTTTTGACGTCAAGTTGATACAGAGGCCAATCGAGATTTGCAGCCAACGACAATAATACTTGGATATTATTGATTTTGGCAATTAGTGCAAATGTCTCTTAGTAGTTGATACCATAAGATTGAGTGAAATCTTTAGCCACTAACATACCTAGCCTTAAACCTAGCCACACTGCCATTTGCTTTTTTGACAGTAAAAATCCACTTACATCCCACTGATTATTTCCCTTCTGGAAGCTCTAATAGTTCCTAAGTGCCATTTTTCTTCAATGCATTTATCTCTTCTAACACAGCTGTCCTCCACTTAGGAATCTTCATGGCTTCTTGAATTGTATTTAGGACTTGGGTGCTATCTAAGTTTGCAACAAATGCCTGATAACTTGAAGATAATCTCTTGTATGAAATAAAGTTATACAGGTGATGACTAGTGAATGACCTGACTCTTTTCCTTAGGGTAATACTACGATCATTAATTATCAGTTCACCACTAGTTTTCTGTGAACTTGCATTACTTGGTGAGGTGTGAGAAATCTCATTCGAATTGGACTCTTGGTTTTGCTCTAATGATGATCGATGCTCTAGATCCTCTTGAATTTTCTTTTTCCTTGAATATACAATGAACTCACCATTATTGGCAGGTTTTGGATTTTGGATAGGAGTAAGAACATGTGGATTTGATTTAGGAATGAGCTAATGAGTGGAGTAGGTTCCTCACGATTGGGTGTGGGAGTAGGTTCCTTATGATGGGGTGATTTCGACCGTGGTAAGGGTGGATCGCGGATTCGGGCAGAGACAGGGTCAGGATTGGTGATAAGGTCAAGACTGGTGACCATTGACATCCCAAATTTGATCCCAAGACTGGTATTCTTATTCAATCTCCCCTTGAATGCCATGTTTGGAATGGAATGGTTCATTCTCGAAGAAGGTGACATCCATTAAGGTATAGAATCATTTTGTGATTGGTGAATAACATTTATACCCCTTTTAATTTGGACTGTAACCTAAAACGATACATTTGAGTACTTTTACGTCAACCTTGTTACGGTTCTCTTTGTGAATGTGGACAAATGTAGTGCACCTAAAAACTTTGAGAGGTATGGCTGAGATGGTTTGACTGTGAAGATAAGTCAAGAGAAGTTTTTGTATTAGGGTTTGGAAATTTAGGGTATAGGATGGCATCCTATTTATGAGATAAGTGGTGGTGAGCATGGCTTCCCCCCAAAAGTGTTTGGGTATATTAGTGGAGAACATTAGGGATCTAGCAACCTCAAGGATGTGTCTATTTTCCCTCTCTATTACTCCATTTTGCTGAGACGTATCTACACATGAGCTTTAGTGTATGATCCCCTGACTATCTAAGTATTCCTCAAGGAAGTGTTTGTAATATTCCTTAGCATTTTCTGTCTGAATTACTTGAATTTTGATTTGGTATTGAGTTTGGATCATTATATTGAATTTTTGAATAATTTCCAACTTCTGATTTTTCTCTCATAGGGTATACCCAAGTAATTCTTGTATGATCATCCATAAAAAGGAGAAACCATTGAGTTCCTGTAATGATTTCATTCGAGATTTTCCCCAAACATCACTATGAATAATAGAAAATAGAACTTGACTCTTTATAAGATTGAGTTGAATAGGAATTACAAGAATTTTTTGCAAGCTGACGTATTTCACACTGGAAAAATTTCAAACTTTTATTATTGAATAATGCAGGTACAAGCCTTTGGACATAACCAAAATCGGGATGTCCTAATCTATAGTGCCATAACATGATTGTACTTTCATTATTTAAAGAAAAAACAGGGAACAAATTTTTTGTGGATTGTTGTTTGACTAAATCTACCATGGGAGGTTATTATTCAGGAAGACCTTCACCTTTGAGGATATAGAGCCCTGAGCACATCCTAGCATTGCCAATCATCCTCCACAAACTCAATTCCTAAAATTCAACAAGTTTGAGTGAAATTTAGTAACACAATTAAGTTCTTGGGTGATTTTACTGATAGACAGTAAGTTGTAATCTAATTTAGGAACATGAAGTACAAAATTCAGAGTAAGGCCATTAGATAAGGCAACCGAGCCTTTCCTAATCACTTGAGAGAGTAAGCCTTTGCAATTTTGACAGAAATATCCTCCTGGCAAGGGTTGTCTATCTAAAATACCCTTGAGTCACCAATCATGTGATTTAAGGCCCCTGAATCAATGATCCAAGCACTATGTATTCATCTAGTGACCATATAAGTTTTCAAGGAATTACCTTTGTGGGCTAGGGATCCGATTCCAATTATAGATGTACTTGGTTATTGTGGATTGATTAGATTTTTTAGGAATTCAATCTATTCCTTGCTAAATAGATTATTTTCAAATGATTAGGTAGGTTCTTTTTTGGTGGCCATAGCTCCACACCCTTCCTTGGAGTTAGAAAACCGAGCAGGCTTCTAATTTGCAAGTTTGCCACGGATTTCCAGCAAGTCTCCTTGGTATGCCTGGGTTTAGGGCAATGATCACATCAAGGCCTTCCTTTCTTTGATTTGTTATCACCAGGGTAGGATTTGCTGCCTTGAACAGCAAGGGTAGAGACTTCAGGACTATTTGTTGTAGTGGATGTACCAAGCACTACCCTTTTAAGACTCTCCTCCATATGAACTTTAGAAAATGCTTTCCGGATACTAGGCAAAGGTTTTAATCGCATTATTCTTCCTCTAACATCATCGAGCTCTTTATTAAGGGCCAACAGAAATTTATAAACCCTTTTCTTCTCAATGATCCATTTGTATCTAAGGGCATCTTGAGGATATTTCTAGTCACGCTCCTCGAACAAGTCTAATTGCTGCCAGTTTTTTTTGTATAACATTGAAGTATTAAGTCACAGTGAGGTCACTGTAGAAAAAATCGAAAAAAATTACACAGCAGAATTACAAAAATTTTTTAAAGATCATTAAAAAGCTCGTGATGCCATATACAATAAATCAACAACAATCTATTATACATTTAGAGGAAATGCCAGGAATGTCAGAGGAAGTGACTGAGAGGTTTGAACCAATTAACCTTCTTTACCATTTTCCAATTCTTAGATGGCAAAGTATGTGGGTACTCGGATTCTTGATCAGTATATTAGCGTGGCTTATCTCCTTCCGACCACCTAGATCTCTTAAGAACTTATTACTATGGTGATTTGTGTAACAATAAGCCTGCTCACCTGAGAGCCTATGGTCTAAACAGAACAGGAGTAGAATGACCTCTATTTATAATATTGCATGAGGTGACCTTTCAAATTTTGAATTGAATCAAAAGAAGATTATTCTCTCCCTTTTGCATAAAAAAAAAAAAAACTGATTCTCCCCTTAGGCCAAAACCAAGGATAAATTCGGCTACACTGGGGGAATGAGATTCAAAATTCAAATAGGATTTAAACTTAAATTTTCTCTCCTTTATCCACAAAAAGAAAAACAGATTCTTTCTTAGGGAACAAGCCCTACAAAATTTGGCCATTCAAGTGTAAGGAAAATCAAAATTCAAATAAGATTCAAACTTGAATTTTTCTCTCCTCCAAGACCTAAAAAACTGATTCCCTTTTAGACCAATAGCCAGGTTAGATTCAGCCACAACGAAGGGAAGGAGGATTCAAAATTTAAGTAGGATTCAAACAAGATTTTTCCTTCTCCCTTTATCCATAAAAACCGATATCCATCATGAGGATTTATCCACAAAGTATTCGGCCAATGCTTGGTTTGTGATTCAAAATTTGATTCAAATTTCAAACTCTACAAAACTTTTGAATTTTATCCACATGGATAATTTTCTATAACTCCAATTCAAATTCAATGAAATGTGGTGGCCCGCCCTATGTAGAGGCTAAACAACACTATCACGGTCGAGCTTTGAAGCCAACTGCGATAGCCTGCTACCTCATGGGTCGCCGGCAGCTTACTTTTAACATACTTTCTTTGTTTAACATACTAATTTAACTTTCCCGTTTTAACGTATACATAATTTTTTTTTAAACTTTAAACTTAGAAATTGTACCATCATAAAAACATTTACTATAGTAAATATCTTACATTATCGTAACTTGATTTACATCATAAATAAATGGTTTCAAAATTCATTCAGATTCTACTTTTGTTTATAAATACATAAATCATCATTTCAATACTTTTTTTAAACTGCTTAGCGAGAAACTTGTAGCAGGACCATAACCCTTACCCAGTCCCTTGGCACATGCAGATCCTGCCTATCATCCATCAACTCGTCTATTGGCATGCAGGTTGCTTACTTGCAACATGAACAAACTCATGAGCTAATTGCTCAGTAAGTTCAAACATTCATATATGACTTATAAATACTCATACCATATACTTAAAATTCATACTCAATATACTTAATATCGTAAACATACTTAAATATACTTAAACATACTTAACATAGAATATTGAACATAGTGTTAGTGCATATTATGCTCATTTATGGGTAACATTTTTAGTCTTGGGTTTTTATCTTTCATTACGTTCTAGTTTTGGACCCCATGTTAGTTATACCGTAACACACGCATGACTGAGAAGGACACTGGGGAGCTACCTATTGGTCAATCCTCAACAGTCTAACATAACATGAAGAACCTCAACCTTGCAGGAGGCTGGTACGCCAATAGGTGGTTTTATTACCATCTTTCATATGATTCCGACTAGGTGACATTCTGTTTACCCCTTAGTCTAGAATACTTTACATGTCTTTCTTTTACTTTGTATTTTGTTAAACACACCATTGTGCATATAGTACCTACATATATAATTTACATTTTATATGTAGACATAGTAGTCAATTCATGTTGTAGACAAGGAAATGTCTGAACTTACAACATATAACACATAGATATAGCCGTCAATTCATATTGTAGATAAGGAAATGTCTGAACTTACAACACATAACACATAGACATAGTAGTAAATTCATGTTGCAGATAAGGAAATGTCTGAACTTACGATATATAACACATAGATATAATAGTCAATTTATGTTGCAGATAAAAAAATGTATGAACTTACTGATACTTCACTAGTATCTCCCTTTTCGCTTTCTAGGTCTGCAGACGTTTCTTCGTCACATCTGGATCGGGTTCCTATAAACGAAATAACCACGGTTATTTTCGATACTTATTTCATATGCAAAGCTTAATAAAATGTAAAAATTCTATGTTTAACTTCCTAATTATGAACTTAGGGGGTTTCTGCTAAATTTTCGCAAAATGACCATTTTGTCTCGAACTTTTGGCAAAATGACCATTCTGTTCTTAATAGGATTTTTAATTGTAAACATCCTTGAGCATCCTTCTCTTTTGTTTAAATCTTGATTTTGGCCGTTAAAATCTTAATTAACCTCATTTTTCACTTTTCTGCTAACTTTTGAAAAAAATGACCATTATGTCCCGAACTTTTGGTAAAATTACCATTTTGACTTTAGTGGGATTTTTCTACTTAAACCTTGCTTTTGGCCTTTAAAATCCTAATTAGAGCCTTTGAATCACGTTTAAAGCCCTAACAGTTCGTTTTGACCATTTCCTAAATTTTTGTCCAAAATGACCAATTTGTCTCTAACGGGATTTTCTTACCTTTCTTCTTACTTTACTTCGACTTAAAACTTGATTTTGGCCTTTAAAATCTTAATTAAGGCCTTAGGATACTATTCCAAGCCTTAACGCCCCTTTTCTAATTTTTGACAAAATGACCATTTTGTCACCAACTTTTGACAAAATGAACATTATGTCCCTAGCGGGATTTTTCTTCATTTCTTCAACTTAAATCTTGATTTTGACCTTTAAAATCTTAATTAAGGCCTTAGATTACTATTCTAAGTCTTAATAGCCCTTTTTCTAACTTTTGACAAAATGACCATTTTGTCCCCAACTTTTGACAAAATGACTGTTTCGTCCCTAGCGTGATTCCTCTTCTTAAATCTACTTTTCTTTAACTTAAAACTTAATTTTGGCCTTTGGAATCTTAATTAAGCTATTTTAAGGCCCTAATGATCATTTTCTAACATTTCTGAAATTTTTGATCAAAATGATTGTTTTGCCTCTAACAGGTCTTTAGGCCATAACATTTCACTTTAATGTTTTGATGGGATTTTCTAAGTCCAAAAATCATAAAATCAGCTTTCCGAGGCCTTATTAGGTTTTCACAGCATTAATCGCTACAACTTCACTATTTATTTTTCACCTAACCCTCGGTGGTACTATTCTGACCTTAGGTCGTTTTTCCTCTTTTTCTAACATTTTGAGACTTCAAATGAATGTTTTACTAATCCTTAAAACGTCCGTCCTTCTTTCCCGAGCCTAGGTCACTGAGGAGGCTCGGGTTTTCAAACTCCGATCATATTTTACCCCTCGTTTCCCAAAATACCTTTCAGGTTGTTTTAAAAATTTCAGTAGCGCTTTAGCTTAAATTTTGGGTTCCTGGCATTTAGGTAACACCTCAAAATTATCTAACCTGCCACGTACTAAATCAAAGGCCTAATTTTTACGTAAAAATACAAAAATTTTATGTAAAAATTTCTATAAAACTCTAGTTGTTTCTAACAACATTTCGATCCATTATTGTCTACTATCACCCTCGGTTTTTATCCACATTTCAAACATACATTTTTCCTCACAAAAATCTCAATTCATCACACTAAAGCCCACGGTTTTTTCATTGCATTCATGCATAAAGATTGAAGTTTCAAGCTTCCAAATTCTTCCTAATTAAATCACATGCCAATATAATTTTTTTGAATCAACAAACTATCAAGCTTAAATTTTTCATTCAACACCCCACATGAACTCACAGATTTCTCTTGAACAACATGTACCAATTTTTGTTATCAAGCTCTTAATCCATTCCTAGTTCAATCACATGCTAACCTATCTTTCTAAAGCATAAACTAGCAAAATACTACCTTGAAATTCACCCCATAATATCACAAGTTAGCCCACGGTTTCTTCATAAAAATATTCAAGAGAAAACTTAAAAATTGATGCTTTCCTCGTAATTAATGCTCAACTTGAGCTTAGGATGGGTTTTTAACAGGCTTGTTGTGAAAAACTTGAATAAAGATTAGCTTGGATAGTGGTGGTGGCTCATGGTAGAAGGGAGGTAGCAAGGAGCTGGTTTGGTTGCTGTTTTTCCTCTCTGTTTTCAGCTTGAAACCGTGGCCTTAAGTGGCCAAAAAGAAAGGGACTAGTTAGCAAAATTTTTGGGGGACCATTTAGCAAACTTTTTGGGTAATTTTGGCAAGCTTTAGGGGTTTATTAGCGATGAAACAAAAATTTTTCTAATTTTTCCCTTCATCCACCGACTACAACTTACCCCATTTTCCCAAATTTTTTTCCAAAATTTTTCATGCAATTTTGGCAATTTCTTGGCCCTTGGATCAAGCTTACTTTAAACCTAAACCATTAGATCTTCCTAATGCTTTCCACTCAAATCTTCTTTTCATTTATGTCATCACCTTGTGACATCATTGAATGACATCATCTCTTTGCTTTTCGGCACAAGTTTGACCAAAAGTTAAACCGAATGGAATTTCACCGAAATCGCGTAGGCGGGTTTCTGAGACCGTCTGTACGATCGGTTTGCCCTAAGTCACTTCCGTTTGGTCAAAAATCCTTTCCATAGGTTTTTTATCTTTTTCCTACCCTTGGTTTATCATAGGTCACCTTCTAGGTTTTTCGATATCGAATTGGCACCGTTCCTCCTATTTTGGTTTAGTAAAATTTTCCATCACCAAATTCCTGACCTTTAACATTATTAAAACATTTTATTACGTTCTAAACAACACTAAATCATATATTTCACATTTTAAATACTTAAATTATCATATACATATAATATACATATTTTTCAAAAACGATGAAATTTATCGATTGTTACATAAAATCATGACAACTTTATTTGAATTTCAAATAATTGTGTAATCTCTTATCCAAAACAAAATTCAAATTCAAATAGGAGAGAATCTTCTCTTCCATCCTTATCCAATATGGATGCCACCTTTAGGCTATGTAAAGATAAGATTTTGTTCAATTTAAATTCAAATAGGATTTAAATTTTAAATATTTATTTTAAGACAAGATTTTTCAAAATTCAAATTAATCATGTATTTAAATTTCAAATTCAAATACAATTAATTTAAATTTGAAATCTCATTATCTATAATAAATTTTAATTAAATATTTATTTCATTTATTGAATAATATAAAATTACAATTTTACCTTTCTAACACATAGAGAAAATTGCCTACACCCTATGGGAGGGTGATTCAAATTTTTCCCTTCACTAAATGCGAGACAAAAAGCTAATAAGTATATCGCAACCAATTACTATCCATTAAGGAATTACGTGGAGTCAGCAAAGAGACCAATTAGACATATATAATCGGGCTCCTGTGAATCCATATGATCATTATTCTATACTAAAAAACTTAATCATATGATCATTAATTTTAGAGTTACACCACTATAAATCTGAAACTAAACTCTCAAATATATACCGTATTATGCAAGCCAGTGATAAGCTATCATCTAATGACCTTGTCATATATGCAAAAACCATTATATGATATCCATAATCAACCTTAGGTTAAAGTTTGTTTAACCTATTGATCAAACTATCTTAAAATTCCATTATACTACTGAATAAGAAAATGATTATTCATCATATGTGAATAAGAAGTCATCTGCCCGCAGACGACCCAAGACCTTATCCATTTTCACATCCAGTATAATGCCTTTAAGAGGATACCCTTTACTTCTTATTAGAGTTATGATCCCAATATCTATAAACAAATCTTCCATCATATACTAGTCACATACCCAATGAGCCGGTCTATAAGCTTACTACCTATGAGATGCTTTAGCCATTAGAACATCAAAATACACAGGTCATATATCCATCCACTCAGGATTAAGATTATTGCATAATAATGTCAAAAGTGAAATGATCCACTCAAGTAGACTAAGCAGATCAATTATACTTTGATCCTAGTCCAATATGTCACTACCAAGCAATATATTTATGTCTCTACTAGGAAGTCAAAGCTCCAGACAATCAAGACAAATTGGCCCTTAAATTGGCTTTAGACAACATAATATTCTTAACATGAGTTAGATGCTCAGTCTAACCCTATAGACTACGGACCATAATTTAGACTGCTTACTTTATATTAGGAAATGCCCCAAGTATGAACGACAGTTTGATGTATTTCATTTATTTTGGACTGGATAATAAAATTATTATAGAGGTTATTCATTACATTACCATTTGCCCTTATTCTATTTACATATTAAAGTAAATGTAAGTAAATATAGCTCACTGACTGCTTGTGTTAAATTGTTAGAGTGTTGCATGCAATGGACTTTTGTATGCTAGAAGATAATGTTCTAAAGCAAGCAGTCTAAATTATGGTCCATAATTTATGGGGTTAGATCGAGCATCTAACTCATATTAAGACTATTATATTGTCTAAAGCCATGGTAGGGACGGTTTGTCTTGACTGTCCAGAGCATAGACTCCCGAGTAGAAACATACATATATTGCTTGGTGGTGGCATGTTGGATCAGGACTTAAGCGTGATTGATTTGCATAGTCTACTATGAGTGGATTACTCTGCTTTTGACGTTTATTATGTAATAACCTTAATCCTGAGTAAATGAACTACTTCATTTATATGACTTGTGTACTTTGATGTTCTAATGGTAGTGACATGTTGGACTGAGACTAAAGCGTGATTGATCTGCTAGTCCGCTGTGAGTGGATCAATCTACTTTTGACGTTCATTATGCAATAACCTTAATCCTGAGTAAATGAACTACTTCATGTATATGACTTGTATACTTTGATGTTCTAATGGCTAAAGCATCTCAGATATGGTAAGTTTATAGACCGGTTCGTTGGGTGTATGACTTGTATATGATGAAGGGTTTGTTTGCAAATATTTGAATATGTCACCACCAAGAAACATATCTATGTCTCTATTTGGGAGTCTATGCTCCGACAGTCAAGACAAACCGTTTCCACCATGGCTTTAGACAATATAATAGTCTTAACATAAGTTAGGTGCTCGGACTAACCCTATCGACTACGGACCATAATTTAGACTGCTTACTTTAGAATATTATCTTCTTGCATACAAAAGTCCATTGCATATACCATTCTAATAGTTTAACACAAACAGTCAGTGAGCCATATTTATTTACATTTACTTTAAGATGTAAATAGAATAAGGACAAACAGCAATGTAATGAATAACCTCTATATATAATTTTATTATCTAGTTCAAAGTAAATGAAATATATCAAAATTTCTTTCATACTTAGGGCATTTCCTAACAATCTCCCATTTGCCTAACAATCTCCCATTTGCCCTAAGCTAGTAGATGTGCCATGTTACACATCCCCATTACTTTAACATGCTTTTCAAAGCTTCTAGCCACCAAAATCTTAGTAAAAGGGTCAACAATGTTATCCTCAGACGTGACCTTAAATACATCTACTTGTCCTATCCCCACGTATCCTCTAATAATATGGTACCTCTGATCTATGTATTTAGTTCTCTTATGGTGCCTAGATTCCTTTGTGTTGGCAATAGTCGTGCTGTTATCACAATAGAGTGTGATAGGCTTGTCAACATCTGGAATGACCTCAAGGTTTCTAAAGAACTTGCGGAGTCAAACCGCTTCTTTAGATGCCTCAGTTACAGCCACATACTTAGCCTTCATCATAGAGTTAGCTGTGCAATCTTGTTTCACGCTCCTCCACATAATGGCGCCTCCTCTGAGCAAGAACAGTGATCTTGATGTCGATTTCCTAGAATCCTTGCAAATCTAGAAGTCTGAGTTCGTATGTCCTACGGATGTTAGGTCCACTTCAGAATATACCAGCATATAATCCTTCGTTCTCTTAAGATACTTGAGTATATGCTTTACTACTTGCTAGTGCTTGATTTTAGGATTCGCTTGATATCGACTTACTATACCTACTGCAAAACATATATCCGGGCAGGTGTAAAGCATAGTGTACATAAGGCTATCCAGAGCAGATGCATAACGGACCTTACTCAAACGCTATCTTTCTTCCGATGTCTTAGGATAGTCATCCAATGAAAGAGTTTGACTAGTAGTGGAAGGTTATGAACCTTTCTTTGCCTCTTACGTTGCATATTTGTCAATTATTTTATCTATATATGAAGCTTAGAATAATGCTATCATTTTGTTCTTTCGATCTCTAAAGAGACAAATACCTAGAACATAATTAGCTTCTCCCAAGTCCTTCTTGTCAAACTGTTGGTGTAGCCAAAGCTTGATCGATGATAAATTCCCTACATCATTCCCAATGAGCAGTATATCATCAACATAAAATACCAGAAAGACCACTTTTCCATCCTTAATATATTTATAAAAACAGAGTTCATCAACGTTTTACTCAAAACTAAATATTTTGATCGCCTAATTAGACCTTTGGTTCTATGAGCGGGATGCTTGCTTTGATCCATAAATGGATCTAAGCAACTTGCAGACTTTTCTTTTTTTTTTTTGGGCCTTTTACCATGAACCCTTCGGGCTGTATCATATAGATACTTTCCTTAAGATGGCCATTCAAGAATACCGTCTTGACGTTCATTTGCCAGATCTTGTAATTGAGAGCAGCAGCAATGGACAGAAGAATACGGATAGACTTCAGCATAGTAATAGGTGAAAAGGTTTCATCGTAATCGATTCCAGCCTTTTGCATGTATCCCTTTGTCACAAGTTTAGCTTTGAAAGTTTCTACTCTCTCTTCGACATCCTTCTTTCTTTTGTAGACCCACTTGCATCCAATGGGTTTTATCCCATCCGATAGATTCACAAGTTCCCAAACAGAGTTGGATTTCATAGAATCCATCTCATTGTTCGTAGCCTATTTCCAAGATTTAGAATCAACATCATTTATAACTTCATCATATGTGATCGGATCCTCTTCATGCTCATGAGCCTCGGCCTTGTATACCTCAGCGCCATACATGAAGAAATTAGGTTTCCTAGAAATACTCCCACTACGATAAAGCACCATAAATTGTTGATCATCTACAGATCTTTCATTGGAACTTGGACTTGTGTCCAAGACCGAAATCTGTGAAGCAGTTTTATCACCCGATAACTCCTCTAGCACCACTTTGCTTTGAGACTTAAAGTCATTCATGTGACTTTCCTCTAAGAATGTTATATGGGTTGATATAATGACCTTTTGTTCCTTCGAGTTATAGAACAGACCTCCTTTAGTTCCCTTAGGATACCCTACAAACATGCATAATTCTAATCTTGATTCTAACTTCTTTGCATCCCCATCTGGTACATGCGCCGGGCAGCCCCATATTTTTATATGTCCAAGGGAAGGCTTCCTGCCATGCCACAATTCATACGGAGTCCCAGGAATTGACTTACTTGGAACCTGATTCAGAATATAGCGTGTCGTTTATAACACATATCCCCAGAATGATAACAGCAGTGTTGAATAACTCATCATGGACCGTACCATATCCAATAAGATCCTGTTTCTCCTTTCAACTACACCATTCTATTGTGGAGTACTAGGTGCAGTCAATTGGGATAATATCCCATTCTCTATATGTCCTAGAAATTCATCGGAGAGGTATTTGCCACCTCAATCAGATCAAAGTGTCTTTATGGATTTATCTAATTGTTTTTCTACTTTCGCACTATACTCTTTGAACTTATCAAAGGTTTCGCTCTTGCGATATATTAGGTACATTTATCCATATCTCAAGTAATCATTTATAAAGGAGACATAATACATGAACCCTCCTCGTGCTATGATGTTCATGGGGTCACATACATCGGTGTGTACAATTTCTAAGAGTTCCTAAGCCCTAGTACCCTTAGCTCTAAAAGACCTCTTAGTCATCTTACTCTCAGACAAGATTCACATTGAGGAAGATGTACCTCCTCTAGAGATTCTAAAGGACCGTCTTTCACCAGCCTTTAAATCCTATCTTGATTAATATGACTAAGTCTTAAATGCCAAAGATACTCCTTATTAGAGTGAGAAACTTTCAACCTTTTAGAGTTATTAGTTAATTTGGTGTCAAGCAGTGAGTACATCTTTGGTTTGATTAAATATAGGTTTCCATCCATTCATCCAGAACAGATAAAAAACTTATTTTTACGAATATCAACTCTTTTAGTAAAAGAAACTTAATAAGAATCTTTTATTAAATAAGCTACCGATATAAGGTTCCTCCTAAAATTAGGAACATAAAAACAGTCTTTCAATAATATAAACCTAAATTCATCAAAATAAAGATAAACATCTCCCACTGCATCAGCCACCACCAAGCTAATGTCTCCAATTCGCAACGAGAGGCTCCTATTATGTAGACTTATCATTTCCATGAACCTCTGCATAGAAACACAGACATGATTAGTGGCTTTAGAATCAACAACCGAAGTGTCTTTCGATTCTTCCACCAAACATGCTTCTATATAAAGAAGTTTTTTACCTTCCTTACTCTTGGCAGCTAGGAATTCCCGATAAGCCTTCTTGAAGTGGCCTACCTTCCCACAGTGGAAGCACTTGGACTTTTTAGGGTCTTTAGGCTTCTTGTTCTTCTTACCATCTGAGACAGGAGGAATAAAAGAACTAGAAGCTGGTTGCTTCTTATTTGGCCTCTTCCTCTTCCGTGAGGATTTGGAAGATTATGTCAAATTGGCCTCTCCTTTTGGTTGGACCACATCCCCATCACTGATCATCCACTCAAAGCTTGGAGTTGCTTCATGAGCTCAGTGAGTCCTTACTCCCTTGTCGCCAAATTATATGCGGCTATAAACCCTACAAAATCGTTTGACAGAGTTTTAAACACCATCTCGATCTGGGTGTTGTAGTCCAACTCAGCACCGTTTTTGGTAGCCTCAGCAAAGAATCCTATAAGGGTGATCATATGGTCCTTCGTTGGAGTACCTGCCTTCTACTTAGAGTTCATGATACTAGTGATAGCAAACTATCGAGCTAATTTTTCTTGGCCTCTGAACATGTTCTCTAGGTTCTCCATGATCTCCCTAGCAACTTGATAAGTCTCATGCTGCTTTTGTAAAGCACTCATCATGTTAGCAAGAATATAGCACCGGGCTATCTCATTGGATTCTCTCCAACGAGTATGGGCAACTGAGACCTCCTCAAGTGGTGTGTCAAGTTTGGGCCTAGGTGGGCATCGTTTATCCAGTACGAACTTGTGTCTCTCGCAGCTGAGAACTATTAGGAGGTTTCTTTTCTAGTCTTTATAATTATCGCCAATAAGTTTATTCTCAGTAAGTATTAAAATAAGGGGTATTTTGAACTGAAATAAAATTATACTAGACATCATTATAAAGCCCAAGCAAATATAGAGAGAATTTAGCAAATAAAACGTACAAGTATGTTCCTACATGAAACTTGAAAAAACATATAGTATTGCAACGGTAATTCTCAACACCTATTGCCCCAAGCCACCGAGGGGTGGTTATGAGACAAATAGCTGGAACATAGACCCCGTCTAATTAATATATGTTGTCTTAAATCCTCCAAGGTTAAGACATATACTAATAACCGCTTATTTTTGGCCACCAGTTTAGTTAACAGAGCTTCTAGGGAAGGTTAATAACTAAATGAGTCTTGAGTGTATAACCATTATTTACATAGTCCAATCCATGTCCTACCAAGCCACTGAGGGGTGGTCATAAATAGAATCATGTCCGAACACGTTTTCTATATAGGAGATCCAACCTAGTATACTGGCAATAGTGAACACCTATCGAGGGGTGTGGTCGAGGCAAAACTGACGCGAGACATTACCATGTTTTAACAATGGAAGCCGTGGGTTTTGTTTGAAACACTCTCCCTCTCAATATTTTGAAAATCATGCAAGTTTTGATAAATATGTATGATCAATATAGTCTGAGCGACATTCACCTATCCTATATGGCATGTTATCAAATATGCATCCAATACATCCATCAATACATATTCATTCATCCATGACATATTACAGAAAAAATAATTGATGGATAAATAACCAAGCCGTGGTCTAATCCTAGAACAAAGAAAAAAAAGATTACAAAATTCCGTCCAAAGCATTCTTTAGGTCTTGAATTTTGGTCCTTCTTCTTGTATCCATCTTCATATAGCCTCTCCATTTATTTCTCATTTTAATAATCATTTAAAATTCAAATTTCAAAAAATTTAAATTTCAAATTCGAATTTCAAATTTAAATTTCAAAATTTTAAACAATTTAAATTTCATGTGTGATAATATGTAATTTCAAAAATTTTAAATTTTTAATTACATATTTTTAAACATGATTTAAAATTAAATCTCAAATTCAAAAATTAAAATTTTTGGTTTTTTGGCCCATCAGCCCGGGGGGCCTGGAGGCCCGCAACCACCGGGGCTGGCAGCCCCATTCACCTAGGATTGGCAGAGCATGTGGCTGTTGGTGGTCCAATCTTGGACAGGGGCCGTGTAGGAAAATAAACCGGTAAAAACGTATCAGAGTGGCGCAGCGGAACAATAAAAATTTTTAGATCGTTAAATATCTCATGATGCCATATACAATAAATCAACAACAATTAAAACTCATACCTCAAGGACGCCAATGAACAGGAGGAGAGTGACCGGAGGCTTCAACCAACTAGCCTTCTCTACTATTCTCCAATTCCCGAATGGCTGAGTGTGTGGGCACTCTGAACCTCGATCGGTATGCTAGCACTGCTAGTCTTCTTCCGACCACCCAGATCTCTAAAGAACTTTATTGTCACGATGAGCTGTGCAACAATAAGCCTGCTCACCTGAGAGTCTGTGGTCTAAGAGAACTGGAGTGGCAGGACCTCTATTTATAGACCTGCATGAGGTGATTCTCTGAATTCGAATTGGACTAGGAAAAGATTTTCTCCCTTATCCATAACCAAAAAATCCAAATTTTCCAAGGGAGAATCTCCACAATTAAATTCGGTTTTTCTAGGACAAATCCAATCCAAATCTAAACAAGATTTTAACTAGAATTTTATCTCCCTTTTCCAACCAAAAAATCCGAAATCTTTAGGAGAAAATCTTCTCCAAATTTTCGGCCACTTTTAGGATAAGGGAGAATCAAAATTCCACTAGGATTTCTCAAGCAAAATCTCATCTTAACCTTATCCAAAAATAACCGAATTTCCTAGGATTAGGGATCCAAAATTTCGGCCACTTTTGGGAGGAGAGAGAAACCAAATTCAACTAGGATTGAAGCTTGAATATTCCCTTGAATCTTATCCACAAAATCCGAAATCTTTCATGAGGATTATCCTCAAAATTTCGTCCCTTATTTGTTGGGATTTGGATTCAAAATTCAAGTAGGATTCTAACAAGATTATCCTCTCCAAATCCAACTCAAATTCGAATTTCAAACCTTGTGGATTTTCCACAACAAATTCGAATCCTACTTGGACTGTGATTCAAAATTTGAATTTCAAATTTCAAATTCAAATTTCAAATTCAAATTTCAAATTTCAAATTTCAAATTTCAAATTTAAATTTCAAATTCAAATTTCAAATTCGAATTTCAAATTCAAATTTCAAATTCAAATTTCAAATTCAAAATTCAAATTTCAAATTTCAAAATTCAAATTTCAAATTTCAAAATTCAAATTTCAAATTCCACAAAACGGTTGTATTTCATATTCTTGTTCTCATGGATAATTTTCTACAACTTCAATCCAATCTCAAATAAAATCATGGCAACTTTATTTGGAGTTCGAATAACTGTGTACTCTATTATCCAAAACAAAATCTGAATCCAACCGGAGAGAATCTTATCTACCATCCTAATCCTGTGTCATCACCATCCATGCATAATAAACTAGCCAATAGCATACACAAATCAATTTGCCAAACGTTAAGGAATTATGTGGAGCTAGTAGAGGGACTGATTGGACATATATAATCGGGCTCTCGTGATTCCATATGATCATCATTCTGTACCGAACAACTCAATCATATGATCACTAATTTCAGAGTCACACCACTATAAACCTGAAACTGAACTCCCAATTATATACCGTATTACGTAAGCCTGTGACGAGCTACCATCCAATGACCTTGTCATATATGCAAAAACCCTCATATGATATCCATGATCAGCCTTAGGTCAAAGTCCGTTTAATCCTACTGATCAAGCTATCTTAAAGTTCCATTATACTACCGAATCTAGAAAATGATTATTCACCATATGTGAATAAGAAGTCATCCGCCCAGCAGACGACCCAAGGCCTTGTCCATTTTCACATTCAGTATAATGCCTTTAAGAGGATACCTTTAACTCCTCAGAGCTATGATTCCGATATCTGCAAACAAACCCTTCATCGTATACAAGTCATGCACCCAACGAACCGGTCTATAAGCTTACTACCTCTGAGATGCTTTAGCCATTGGAACATCAAAGTACACAAGTCATATACATGAAGTAGTTCATTTACTCAGGATTAAGGTTATTGCATAATGAACGTCAAAAGCAGATTGATCCACTCATAGCGGACTACGTAGATCAATCACGCTTTAGTCCCGGTCTAATATGTCACCACCAAGCAACATATCCATGTCTCTACTTGGGAGTCCAGCTCCAGACAGTCAAGACAGACCGTCCCCTCCAAGGCTTTAGACAACATAATAGTCTTAACATGAGTTAGATGCTCGGTCTAACCCCATAGACTACAGACCATAGTTTAGACTGCTAACTTTAGAACATTGTCTTCTCGCATACAAAAGTCCATTGCATGCAACGTTCTAACAGTTTTAACACAAGCAGTCAGTGAGCCATATTTGCTTACATTTACTTTAACATGTAAATAAGACGAGGACAGATAGCAATGTAATGAATAACCTCTAAGTATAATTTTATTATCCAGTTCAAAATGAATACATCAAAATGTCTCTAATACTTAGGGCATTTCCTAACAATCTCCCACTTGCCCTAAGCCAGCAGATGTGCCATGTTACGCATCCCCATCGCCTCTACATGCCTCTCAAAGCTTCTAGCTACCAAAGTCTTAGTAAAGGGATCAGCGATGTTGTCCTCGGACGCGATCTTACATACATCCACTTGTCCTGTCTCCACATGCCCTCTAATTATGTGATACCTCCGATCGATGTGCTTGGTCCTCTTGTGGTGCCGAGATTCCCTTGTGTTGGCAATAGCCCCTGTATTATCACAGTAAAGTGTGATAGGCTTGTCAACACCCGGAATGACCTCAAGGTCTCTAAAGAACTTGCGGAGCCAAACCGCTTCTTTAGATGCCTCAGCCGCAGCCACATACTCAGCCTCCATAGTAGAGTCAGCTGTGCAGCCCTGCTTCACGCTCCTCCACACAATGGTGCCTCTTCCGAGCAAAAACACTGATCCAGATGTCGATTTCCTCGAATCCTTACAAGTCTGGAAGTCTGAGTCTGTGTATCCTACGGGTGTTAGGTCCCCTCCAGAATACACTAGCATATAATCCCTCGTTCTCTTAAGATACTTGAGTATATGCTTTACTGCTTGCCAGTGCTTGGTTCCAGGATTCGCTTGATATCGACTCACCATACCTACTGCAAAACATATGTCCGGGCGAGTGCAAAGCATAGCGTACATAAGGCTACCCACAGCGGATGCATAAGGGACCTTACTCATACGCTCTCTTTCTTCCGATGTCTTGGGACGGTCATCCAATGAAAGAGTTAAACCGGCAATAGAAGGTTGTGAGCCTTTCTTTACCTCTAGCATTGCATATTTGTCAATTATTTTATCTATGTATGAAGCTTGGGACAACGCTATCATTTTGTTCTTTCGATCTCTGAAGAGACGAATGCCTAGAACATAATTAGCTTCTCCCAAGTCCTTCATGTCAAACTGTTGGTGTAACCAAAGCTTGACCGATGATAAGTTCCCTACATCATTCCCAATGAGTAGTATATCATCGACATAGAGTATCAGAAAGACCACTTTTCCATCCTTAATACGTTTATAAACACAAGGTTCATCAACGTTCTGCTCAAAACCAAATGTCTTAATCGCTTGATCAAACCTCTGGTTCCATGAGCGGGATGCCTGCTTTAATCCATAAATGGATCTAAGCAACTTGCAGACTTTCCTATCCTGGCCTTTTGCTATGAACCCTTCGGGCTGTATCATATAGATACACTCTTCAAGATGGCCATTCAAGAATGCCGTCTTGACATCCATTTGCCAGATCTCGTAATCGAGAGCCGCAGCAATGGACAGAAGAATACGGATAGACTTAAGCATAGCAACAGGCGAAAAGGTTTCCTCGTAATCGATTCCAGCCTTTTGCGTGTATCCCTTTGCAACCAGTCTAGCTTTGAAAGTTTCCACTCTCCCTTCCGCATCCTTCTTTCTTTTGTAGACCCATTTGCATCCAATGGGTTTTATCCCATCCGGCAAATCTACAAGTTCCCAAACAGAGTTGGATTTCATAGAATCCATCTCATTGTTCATAGCCTGTTTCCAAGATCTAGAATCAACATCCTTTATAGCTTCATCATATGTGACCGGATCTTCCTCATGCTCATGAGCCTCGGCCTGGTATACCTCAGCATCATACATAAAGAAATTAGGTTTCTTAGAAACCCTCCCACTACGACGAGGCACCCTAAATTGTTGATCGTCTGCAGGTCTTTCACTGGAACTCGGACTTGCGTCCAAGACCGAAATCTGTGGAGCAGTTCTTTCACCCGATAACTCCTCTAGCACCACTTTGCTTCGAGGCTTAAAGTCATTCATGTGACTTTCCTCCAAGAATGTCGCATGGGTTGAGACAATGACCTTTTGTTCCTTCGGGTTATAGAACAGACCTCCTTTAGTTCCCTTTGGATACCCTACAAACATGCATAATTCTGATCTTGGTTCCAACTTCTTCGCATCCCCATCCAGTACATGTGCCGGGCAGCCCCATATTCTCATATGTCCAAGGGAGGGCTTCCTGCCATGCCACAATTCATACGGAGTTCTAGGAATTGATTTGCTCGGAACCTGGTTCAGAATATAGCACGCCGTTTGTAAAGCATGTCCCCAAAATGATAATGGCAGCGTTGAGTAACTCATCATGGACCGTACCATATCCAATAAGGTCCTGTTTCTCCTTTCGGCTACACCATTCTGTTGTGGAGTACCAGGTGCAGTCAATTGGGATAATATCCCATTCTCTACAAGATGTCCTAGAAATTCATCAGAGAGGTATTCGCCACCTCGATCAGATCGAAGTGTCTTTATGGATTTATCCAATTGCTTTTCCACTTCCGCACGATACTCTTTGAACTTGTCAAAGGTTTCGCTCTTGCGGTGCATCAGATACACATATCCATACCTCGAGTAATCATCTATGAAAGAGACATAGTACTCGAACCCTCCTCGTGCTGTGACGTTCATGGGGCCACATACGTCAGTGTGCACAATTTCTAAGAGCTCCTGTGCCCTTGTACCCTTAGCTCCAAAAGACCTCTTAGTCATCTTACCCTCTAGACAAGACTCACATTGGGGAAGTCGTACCTCCTCCAGAGATTCCAGAGGACCGTCTTTCACCAATCTTTGAATCCTATCCTGATTAATATGACCAAGTCTTAAATGCCAAAGATACGCCTTGTTAGAGTGAGAAACTTTCAACCTTTTAGAGTTATCAATTAATTCAGTGTCAAGCAGTGAGTACATCTTTGGTCTGATCAAATATAGGTTTCCATCCATCCATCCAGAACAGATAAAAGACTTATTTCTACGAATATCAACTCTTTTACTAAAAGAAACTGAATAAGAATCCTTTATTAAACAAGCTACCGATATAAGGTTCCTCCTAAAATTAGGAACATAAAAACAGTCTTTCAATAAAATAAACCTAAATTGATCAAAATAAAGATGAACGTCTCCCACTGCCTCAGCCACCACAAAGCTACCATCTCCAGTCCGCAACGAGAGGCTCCTATCATGTAGACTTCTCGTTTCCACGAACCCCTGCATAGAAACACAAACATGATTAGTGGCGCCCGAATCAATGACCCATGTGTCTTTCGATTCTTCCACCAAACACGCTTCTAAGTAATGAAGTTCCTTACCTTCCTTGCCCTTGGAGGCTAGGAATTCCTGGCAAGCCTTCTTGAAGTGACCTACCTTCCCACAGTGGAAGCATTTGGACTTTTTAGGGTCCTTTGGCTTCTTGTTCTTCTTCTTCTTCTTCCCGTCCGAGACAGGAGGATTAGAAGAACTGGAAGCCACTTGCTTCTTATTTGGCCTCTTCCTCTTCCGTGAGGGATTGGAAGATTCCGCCAAATTGGCCTCTCCTTTAGGTCGGACCACATCTTCATCCCTGATCATCCGCTCATAAGCCTGTAGTTGCTTCATGAGCTCGGTAAGTCCTAACTCCTTTGTCGCCAGATTGTATGCGGCCTTAAACCCCACAAAATCTTTAGACAGAGTCTTGAACACCATCTCGATCTGGGTGTTGTAGTCTAACTCAGCACCATTCTCGGCAGCTTCAGCGAAGAATCCCATTAGAGTGATCATATGGTCCTTCACCGGAGCACCAGCCTTTTGCTTGGAGTTCATAATGCTGGTGATAGCGGACTGTCGAGCCAATTTTTCTTGGCCTCCGAACATGTCTTCCAGATTATCCATGATCTCCCCAGCAACTTGATAAGTCTCATGCTGCTTTTGTAAAGCACTCGTCATGCTAGCAAGGATGTAGCATCGAGCTATTTCATTGGATTCTCTCCAACGATTATAGGCAACCGGGACCTCCTCAAGTGGTGTGTCAGGTTTGGGCCCAGGTGGGCATGGTTCGTCCAGTACGAACTTGTGTCTCTCGCAGCTGAGAACTATTAATAGATTTCTTTTCCAATCTTTATAATTGTCGCCATTCAACTTATTTTCAGTAAGTATCGAAATGAGGGGTGTCGGTGACATTTTGAACTGAAATAAAATTATACTAGACATCATTACAAAGCCCAAGCAAATATGCAGATAATTTAGCAAATAAAACATACAAGTATGTTCCTACATGAAACTTGAAAAAACATGTAGCATTGCAACGGTAATTCTCAGCACCTATTGCCCCAATCCACCGAGGGGTGGTCATGAGAACAAATAGCCGGAACATGGACCCCGTCCAATTAATATATGTTACCTTAAATCCTCCAAGGTTAAGGCATATATTAATAACCGCTTATTTGGCCACCAGTTTAGTTAACAGAGCTTCTAGGGAAGGTTAATAACTAAACGAGTCTTGAGTGTATAACCATTGTTTACATAGCCCGATCCACATCCTACCAAGCCACCGAGGGGTGGTCATGAATAGAATCGCACCCGAACACGTTTTCCACATAGGAGATCCAATCTAGTATACCGGCGGCGGTAAACACCTACCGAGAGGTGTGGTCAGGTCGGAACTGACACGAGGCGTTACCATGCTTTCACATATGGATCAACAATGGAGGCCGTGGGTTTTGTTTGAAACCCTCTCCCACTCAATATTTTGAAAAACATGCAAGTTTTGACAAATTATGTATGATCAATATAGTATGAGCGGCACTCACCTATCCTATATGACATGTTATCAAATATGCATACAAAACATCCATCAATACATATTTATACATCCATGACATATCACAGAAAAAATAATTGACAGAATAACCAAGCCATGGTTCCATCCTAGAACAAAGAAAATAAAGATTACAAAATTCCATCCAAAGCATTCTTTGGGTCTTGAATTTTGTTCCGTCTTCTTGTATCCATCTTTATGTAGCCTCTCCATTTATTTCTCATCCCAAGAATTATTTAAAATTTAAATCTCCAAAAATTTAAATTTCAAATTCAAATACCAAATTCGAATTTCAAATTTAAATTTCTAATTCAAATTTTAAACAATTTTAATCATCATGTGTAATAATATGTAATTTCAAAAATTTCAAATTTTCAATTACATATTTTTAAACATGATTTAAAATTAAATCTCAAATTTAAAAATCAAAATTTTCTGATTTTTGGACCGTCGGACCGCCACCCCCATAGGCGGCAGCCGCCGTGGGCAGCCACCAACCCCGGAGGGGCTGGCAGCCCACGGCCGCCCCTTGTGCAGCTTGCCGGGCTGCAGGCCAAGCCTGCAGCACCAGGCTGCACGCCCAGGCTGGGCGCAGCAGCCGGCAGGCTGCAGGCAGCGCCTGCAACCAGTGGCTGCACGCCCAGGCTGCGGCCAGCCTTGGGCAGGCTGCGCTACCCTCGGCTGCAGGCCAAGCCTGCGGCCGTGGGTGATGCTTGCCTGCATAGGGGCTGCCGCAGCCCCATCCTGCCCGAGGGCAGGGGCTGCAGCCCCACCAAGGCCCGTCGGCCTATTCCGAGGGGTCGTGTCTCGAATTTCGTGCCATATTCCAATTTACCTATTAGGATCTCCAAAAATTAATTTGAATCCCAATTAAATTGAAATTTTCCACACAATCAAAATTTCAACCTTTAAATCAAATTTAACTTTTGGGAAAAATAAATTACGGTCTTCAATCTTCAATCTCCTCCAAGAATAATTACATAAAAATTCTAAACCGTTTCCGGTGTACAAAAAAAAACTAACCATAAATATTCTAAGAGACAAAAATTAAAATCCATGGGAAAAACACAGTGTTAATAGACTGCTCCCATGGTTACATAAAAAAAATTCCTAGATACAATTTTTCTAAATTCTAAGGAACCATAACCGGTATAAACAAGCATGCTTATAATAATTCAAAAAATTAAAATAACGACATACTTTATACATAATACATGATAACAACATAAAGGAACCCTAGAATGCCACTCTCTAAATATCAAATCCATACATAAATAAAAAGACTAAGTAATTGTCTAATTTATATACATGGCATAGTCATGAGATGGCTCTGATACCAATTGTAGGAAAATAAACCGGTAAAAACGTATCAGAGTGGCGCAGCGGAACAATAAAAATTTTTAGATCGTTAAATATCTCATGATGCCATATACAATAAATCAACAACAATTAAAACTCATACCTCAAGGACGCCAATGAACAGGAGGAGAGTGACCGGAGGCTTCAACCAACTAGCCTTCTCTACTATTCTCCAATTCCCGAATGGCTGAGTGTGTGGGCACTCTGAACCTCGATCGGTATGCTAGCACTGCTAGTCTTCTTCCGACCACCCAGATCTCTAAAGAACTTTATTGTCACGATGAGCTGTGCAACAATAAGCCTGCTCACCTGAGAGTCTGTGGTCTAAGAGAACTGGAGTGGCAGGACCTCTATTTATAGACCTGCATGAGGTGATTCTCTGAATTCGAATTGGACTAGGAAAAGATTTTCTCCCTTATCCATAACCAAAAAATCCGAATTTTCCAAGGGAGAATCTCCACAATTAAATTCGGTTTTTCTAGGACAAATCCAATCCAAATCTAAACAAGATTTTAACTAGAATTTTATCTCCCTTTTCCAACCAAAAAATCCGAAATCTTTAGGAGAAAATCTTCTCCAAATTTTCGGCCACTTTTAGGATAAGGGAGAATCAAAATTCCACTAGGATTTCTCAAGCAAAATCTCATCTTAACCTTATCCAAAAATAACCGAATTTCCTAGGATTAGGGATCCAAAATTTCGGCCACTTTTGGGAGGAGAAAGAAACCAAATTCAACTAGGATTGAAGCTTGAATATTCCCTTGAATCTTATCCACAAAATCCGAAATCTTTCATGAGGATTATCCTCAAAATTTCGTCCCTTATTTGTTGGGATTTGGATTCAAAATTCAAGTAGGATTCTAACAAGATTATCCTCTCCAAATCCAACTCAAATTCGAATTTCAAACCTTGTGGATTTTCCACAACAAATTCGAATCCTACTTGGACTGTGATTCAAAATTTGAATTTCAAATTTCAAATTCAAATTTCAAATTCAAATTTCAAATTTCAAATTTCAAATTTCAAATTTAAATTTCAAATTCAAATTTCAAATTCGAATTTCAAATTCAAATTTCAAATTCAAATTTCAAATTCAAAATTCAAATTTCAAATTTCAAAATTCAAATTTCAAATTTCAAAATTCAAATTTCAAATTCCACAAAACGGTTGTATTTCATATTCTTGTTCTCATGGATAATTTTCTACAACTTCAATCCAATCTCAAATAAAATCATGGCAACTTTATTTGGAGTTCGAATAACTGTGTACTCTATTATCCAAAACAAAATCTGAATCCAACCGGAGAGAATCTTGTCTACCATCCTAATCCTGTGTCATCACCATCCATGCATAATAAACTAGCCAATAGCATACACAAATCAATTTGCCAAACGTTAAGGAATTATGTGGAGCTAGTAGAGGGACTGATTGGACATATATAATCGGGCTCCCGTGATTCCATATGATCATCATTCTGTACCGAACAACTCAATCATATGATCACTAATTTCAGAGTCACACCACTATAAACCTGAAACTGAACTCCCAATTATATACCGTATTACGTAAGCCTGTGACGAGCTACCATCCAATGACCTTGTCATATATGCAAAAACCCTCATATGATATCCATGATCAGCCTTAGGTCAAAGTCCGTTTAATCCTACTGATCAGGCTATCTTAAAGTTCCATTATACTACCGAATCTAGAAAATGATTATTCACCATATGTGAATAAGAAGTCATCCGCCCAGCAGACGACCCAAGGCCTTGTCCATTTTCACATTCAGTATAATGCCTTTAAGAGGATACCTTTAACTCCTCAGAGCTATGATTCCGATATCTGCAAACAAACCCTTCATCGTATACAAGTCATGCACCCAACGAACCGGTCTATAAGCTTACTACCTCTGAGACGCTTTAGCCATTGGAACATCAAAGTACACAAGTCATATACATGAAGTAGTTCATTTACTCAGGATTAAGGTTATTGCATAATGAACGTCAAAAGCAGATTGATCCACTCATAGCGGACTACGTAGATCAATCACGCTTTAGTCCCGGTCTAATATGTCACCACCAAGCAACATATCCATGTCTCTACTTGGGAGTCCAGCTCCAGACAATCAAGACAGACCGTCCCCTCCACGGCTTTAGACAACATAATAGTCTTAACATGAGTTAGATGCTCGGTCTAACCCCATAGACTACAGACCATAGTTTAGACTGCTAACTTTAGAACATTGTCTTCTCGCATACAAAAGTCCATTGCATGCAACGTTCTAACAGTTTTAACACAAGCAGTCAGTGAGCCATATTTGCTTACATTTACTTTAACATGTAAATAAGACGAGGACAGATAGCAATGTAATGAATAACCTCTAAGTATAATTTTATTATCCAGTTCAAAATGAATACATCAAAATGTCTCTAATACTTAGGGCATTTCCTAACAGGCCGCCGCAGCCCCATCCTGCCAGAGGGCAGGGGTTGCAGCTCCACAAAGGCCGGTGGCCTGTCCCGAGGGATCGGTCCTCAATTTCCGTGCCATATTCCAGTTTATCCATTAGGATCTCTAAAAATTAATTTAAATCCTAATTAAATTAAAATTTTCCACACAAATAAAATTTCAATTTTCAAATTAAATTTAGTTTTTGAGAAAAATAAATTATGATATTCAAACTTTAATCTCCTCCAAGAATAATTATATAAAATCTCTAAACCATTTCCGGTGTACAAAGTTCTAATCATAAAAATTCTAAGAAAATAAAATCCATGGGAAAATTACAGTGATAATAAACAGCTCTCATGGTTACATAAAAATTCCTAGATACAATTTTTTGAAATTCTAAGGAACCATAACTGGCATAAACAAGCACACTTATAATAATTCAAAAAATTAAAACAATCACATACTATATACATAATTCATGATAACAACATAAAAGAATCTTAGAATTCCACTCTCTAAATATCAAATCCATATATAAATAAAAGACTAACTAATTGTCTAATTTATGTACATGACATAATAACGAAATGGCTCTGATACCAATTGTAGGAAAAAAAATCGATAAAAAATGCATCAGAGTGGCACAGCGGAATTATAAAAATTTTTCAGGATCATTAAATATCTTGTGATGCCATATATAATAAACTAACAACAATAAAACTCATACCTCTAGAGGATGCCAAACTGCAGGAAAAGAATGGCCGGAGGGCTTCAACTAACTAATCTTCTCTACTATTCTCTAATTCTTAGATGGTAGAGTGTATGGGCACTCGGTTCCTCGACCGGTATGCTAGTACTGCTAGTCTTCTTTCGACCACCCAGATATCTAAAGAACTTATTGTCATGATGAGGTATGCAACAATAAGCCTGCTCACCTGAGAGTCTATGGTTTGAGAGAACTGGAGTGGTAGGACCCCTATTTATAGACTGGTATGAGGTGATCCCTTGAATTCGAATTGGACTAGGAGAAGATTTTCTCCTTTCCTTTCCTCACAAAATCCGAATTCCTTATAGGCCATAATCAAGGGAAGATACAGCCACCCTAAGGGATTTTGCATTCCAAATTCAAATAGGATTTTAACTTGAATTTTATCTCATCATTATCCACTAAAACTGAATTTTCCTTTAGCCCAAGAATAAGACTAGATTCGGCCATCCAAGTGTGAGGAGAATTAAAATTCAAATAGGATTTTCTAGCTTTAATTTTATCTTACCCTTATCCACATAAAACCGAATTCCCTTAGCCTTTTCCATTAAGATTTTCAGCCATCTTTATGAGGGAGAGAATCAAAATTCAAATAGGGTTTTCTAGCTTGAATTCCCTTAATCCTTATCCACAAAAACCAATTGTACCTAGGGTAGGATTCTCTTAACTAATTCAGTCATGTTTATGTAGATTTAAGATTCAAACAAGATCTTCCTCTCCATTATCCATATAAAAACCAAAATTAACCTAATGGATTTATCCACAACAAATTTAGTTACACCATGAATATGTCATTCAAAATTTGAATTCAAATTTCAAAGTTTAAATTTCAAAATTCAAACTTCAAATTCAAATTTAAATTTCGAATTCAAATTTCAAATTTCGAATTCAAATTTCAAATTCAAATGTCAAATTTGAATTTCAAATTTAAAATTTAAATTTCAAATTTAAAATTTAAAATTTAAATTTAAAATTTCAAATTTAAATTTTAAATTTCAAATTTCAAACTCCACAAAAAATTGTATTTTAAATTTTGTCCTCATGGATAATTTTCTACAACTCCAATTTAAACTCAAATAAAATCATGACAACTTTATTTAGAATTCGAATAATTGTATACTCTATTATCCAAAATAAAATCCAAATTCAACCGGAGAGAATCTTATTTTCCATCCTAATCCTATGTCTATACCATCTATGCAAAGTCAACTAGCCAATAAGCATACTCTGATCAATTTGTCATTCGTTAAGGAATTATGTGGAGCTAGTAGAGGGACCAATTGGACATATATAATCGGGCTCCCATGAATCTATATGATCACAACTCAATCATACGATCACTAATTTCAAAGTTACACCACTATAAACCTGAAACTGATCTCCCAATTATATACCGTATTACGAAAGCCTGTAACAAGTTAATGTCCAATGACCTTGTCATGTATGCAAAACCCTTATATGATATCCCTGATCAGCCTTAGGTCAAAGTCTGTTCAACCTACTGATCAGGCTATTTTAAAGTTACATTATACTACCTGATAAGAAAAATGATTATTCACCATATGTGAATAAGAAGTCATCCGCCTAGCAAACGACCCAAGGTCTTGTCTATTTTCACATTCAGTATAATGCCTTTAAGAGGATACCCTTAACTCCTTATTAGAGCTATGATTCTGATATTTGCAAACAAAGCCTTCATCGTATACAAGTCATGCACCCAACGAACCGGTCTATAAGCTTACTACCTCTGAGACGCTTTAGCCATTGGAATAACAAAATACACAAGTCATATATATAAAGTAGTTCATCTACTCAGGATTAAGGTTATTGTATAGTGAACGTCAAAAGCAGATCGATCTACTCATAGCGGATTACGTAGATCAATCATGCTTTAGTCCCGATCCAATATGTCACCACCAAGTAATATATCTATGTCTCTACTTAAGAGTCTATGCTTCGGACAATCAAGACAAACCGTCCTCATCATGGCTTTAGACAACATAATAGTCTTAATATGAGTTAGATGCTCAGTCTAACCCCATAGACTACGGACCATAATTTAGACTACTCACTTTAAAACATTGTCTTCTCGCATACAAAAGTCCATTGCATGCAACGTTCTAACAGTTTACACAAATAGTCAGTGAGCAATATTTACTTACATTTACTTTAACATATAAATAGAATAAGGACAAATAGCAATGTAATGAATAACCTCTATATATAATTTTATTATCTAGTTTAAAATAAATGAAATACATCAAAATATCTTTCATGCTTAGGGCATTTCCTAACAGGATATCATATGAGGGTTTTGCATACATGACAAGCTCATTGGATAATAGCTTGTCATAGGCTTTCATAATACGGTATATAATTGGGATTTTAGTTTTAGGTTTATAGTGGTGTGACTCTGAAATTAGTAGTCATGTGATTGAGTTGTTCGGTATAGAATGATAATCATATGGATTCGCGGGAGCCTGATTATATATATCCAATTGGTCTCTCTACTAACTCCACATAATTTCTTAACGGACGGCAAATTGATTAAGGTATGCTTATTGACTAGTTGTCTTGCATAGATATGGATGGTGTACACATAGGATAAGAATGGAAGACAAGATTCTCTCTGATTGAATTCGAATTTTGTTTTGGATAAGAAATTATAAAATTATTCGAATTCCAAATAAAGTTGCCATAATTTTATATGAGTTTGAATTGGAGCTGTGGAAAATTATCCATGAATTTGAAGTTTGAATTTGAAATTTGAAATTTGAATTTGACATTTGAATTTGAAATTTAAATTTAAAATTTGAAATTTGAATTCAAAATTAAATTTGAAATTTGAATTTGAAGTTTGAATTTTGAAATTTGAACTTTGAACTTTGAAATTTTAATTCAAATTTTGAATCACAAATCCATCTGTAACCGAATTTGTTGTAAAAAATTCCACATAGTAAAATTTGATTTTATAGTGGATAAGGGAGAGGAAGATCTTGTTTGAATCTTACTTGAATTTTGAATCCTAAATCTATCCAATATGGCTAAATTTGTTAAGGAAAATCTCTCCTAGGAGAATTTGGTTTTTATGGATAAGGATGAAGGGAAATTCAAGCTAGAAAATCCAAGTTGAATTTT
This sequence comes from Antiaris toxicaria, assembly GCA_035233585.1. Lineage (NCBI taxonomy): Eukaryota > Viridiplantae > Streptophyta > Magnoliopsida > Rosales > Moraceae > Antiaris > Antiaris toxicaria. The sequence continues at coordinate 99,068,156 of CP141156.1, read as the reverse complement.
CATTCTCTCCCTTACATTGTGGCTAAAAATCTTTGTGGATAAACCTAAGGGAGAATCGGTTTTTTGTGGATAAGGGTGAGATAAAATTCAAGCTAGAAAATCCTATTTGAATTTTGATTCTCCTCACACTTGGATGGCCAAATCTATTCATGTTCTTGGCTTAGGGGAAATTCGGTTTTAGTGGATAAATGAGGAGATAAAATTCAAGTTAAAATCCTGTTTGAATTTTGAATGCAAAATCCCCTAAGGTGGCCGAATGTTCCCTTGATTATGGCCTATAAGAAATTCAGATTTTGTGTGGAAGGAAGGGAGAAAATCTTCTCTTAGTCTAATTCAAATTCAAGAGGTCACCTCATGCAAGTCTATAAATAGGGGTCCTACTCCTCCAGTTCTCTAAGACCATAGACTCTCAGGTGAGTAGGCTTATTGTTGCATAACTCACTGTGATAATAACTTCTTTAGAGATTTGGGTGGTCAAAAGGAGACTAGCAGTGCTAACATACCAATCGAGGATTCGAGTACCCACACACTCTGTCATCCAGGAATTGGAGAATAGTAGAGAAAGCTAGTTGGTTAAAGCCCTCCGGTCATTCTCCTCCTGCAGTTTGGCATCCTCTGAAGGTATGAGTTTATTGTTATTAGTTTATTATATATGGCATCACGAGATATTTAATGATCTTCAAAAATTTTTGTAATTCCACTACGCCACTCTGATGCATTTTTTACAGATTTTTTCCCACAATTGGTATCAAAGCCATCTCGTGGTTATGTCATGTACATAAATTAGACAAGAGGTTCGTCTTTTTATTTATGTATGAATTTGATATTTAGAGAGTGGCATTCTACGATTCATTTATGTTGTTATCATGAATTATGTATGTAGCATGTGGTTATTTTAATTTTTTAAATTATTATAAGCATGCTTATTTTATGCCGGTTATGGTTCCTTAGAATTTAGAAAAATTATATCTAGGAATTTTTTATGTAACCATGGGAGTGGTTTATTATCGCTATAATTTTCCCATGAATTTTATTTTTAGTCTCTTAGAATTTTTATGATTAGAATTTTGTACACCGGAAATGGTTTAGGAGATTTTATGTAATTATCCTTGGAGAATATTAAAGTTTGAAGACCATAATGTTTTTCCCCAAAATATTAAATTTAATTTGAAAATTGAAATTTTATTTGTGTGGAAAATTCTAATTTAATTAGGATTCAAATTAATTTTTAGAGATCCTAATGGATAAATTGGAATATGACATGAAAATCGAGGACTGACCCCTCGGGATGGGCCACCAGCCTTGGTGGGGCTACAGCCCCTGCCTTCGCGCAGGATGGGGCTGCAGCAGCCCCTGTCCAGGGCTAGACCACCCACGACTGTAGGGCATGCCGGCAGCCAGGTGAGGCTGTGGCGCCCCCCCCCCCCCCCCCCCCCCCCAACATATAGGGGTTGTTGAGGCCCCAGTGTTGCAGGCTGGTAGGCTATTATGGCCCTCCCCAGGTATGCAGCTTATGGCTACAGGTGCTGCCTGCAGCCTGGTGGGCTACTGCAACCCCCCAAGAGGTACAGCTTGAGGCTGCAGGCTTTGCCTACAGCCTGACAGGGTTGCCCCTACCCTAGGCGTGGGCTGCCAGCCCCCTCGAGGGTTGGGGGCTGCCCATGGTGGCTACGGGCCGAAAATTGAAAATTTTCAATTTTTGAAATTGAGATTTAATTTTAATTCATGTTTAAAAATATGTAATTAAAAATTTGAAAATTTGAAAATTACATATTATTACACATGAAATATAAATTGTTTAAAATTTTGAAATTTGAAATTTAAATTTGAAATTAGAATTTGAAATTTTAAATTTGAAATTCAAATTTGAAATTTAAATTTGAAATTAGAATTTGAAATTTAAATTTGAAATTCCAATTTGAAATTTGAATTTCAAATTTAAAATTTTTTGAAATTTGAATTTTAAATGATTCTTGGGATGAGAAATAAATGGAGAGGCTACATGAAGAAGGATACAAGAAGATGGAGCAAAATTCAAGACCCAAAGAATGCTTTAGATGGAATTTTGTAATCTTTTATTTTTCTTTGTTCTAGGATGGGACTATGGCTTGGTTAATTTTTCCATCCATTATTTTTTCTATGATATGTCATGGATGAATGAATATGTATTGATGAATGATTTGGATGCATATTTGATAATATGTCATATAGGATAAATGAATGCCACTCAGACTATATTGATCATACATATTTACAAAACTTACGTGTTTTTCAAAATATTGAGTGGGAAAGGGTTTCAAACAAAACCCACGGCCTCCGTTGTTGATCTATATGTGAAAGCATGGTAATGTCTCGAGTCAGTTTTGCCCTGACCACACCCTTCGGTAGGTGTTTAAGGTCATCAGTATACTAGGTTGGATCTTATATATGGAAAACGTATTCAGGCGTGATTCTATTCATGACCACCCCTCGGTGACTTGGTAGGACATGGATCGAACTATGTAAACAATGGTTATACACTCAAGATTCATTTAGTTATTAACCTTCCCTAGAAGTCTGTTAACTAAACTAGTGGCCAAAAATAAGTGGTTATTAATATGTGTCCTAACCTTGAAGGATTTAAGGCAACATATATTAATTGGACGGGGTCCATGTTCTGGCTATTTGTCTCATGACCACCCCTCGGTGGCTTGGGGCAATAAGTGCTAAGAATTACTATTGCAATGCTATATGTTTTTCAAGTTTCATGTAAAAACATACTTGTATGTTTTATTTGCTAAATTCTCTCTATGTTTGCTTGGGCTTTGTAATGATGTCATGTGTGATTTTATTTTAATTTAAAATGTCATCGACACCCTTCATTTCAATACTTACTAAAAATAAACTAAATGATGATAATTATAAAGACTAGAAAGGGAATTTGCTTATAATTCTCAGTTGCAAGAGACCCAAGTTCGTACTGGATGAACAATGCCCACCTAGGCCCAAACCTGACACACCACTTGAGGAGGTCCTGGTTGCCTATACTCGTTGGAGAGAATCCAATGAGATAGCTCGGTGCTATATTCTTACTAGCATGATGAGTGCTTTACAAAAGCAGCATGAGACTTATCAAGTTACTAGGGAGATCATGGAGAATTTGGAAGAGATGTTCGGAAGTCAAGAAAAATTAGCTCGACAATCTACCATCACCAGTATCATGAACTTTAAGCAGAAGGCAGGTACTTTGGTGAAGGACCATATGATCACACTTATGGGATTCTTTATTAAGGCTACCAAAAACAGTGCTGAGCTGGACTATAACACCCAGGTCGAGATGGTGTTTAAAACTCTGTCAAAGGATTTTGTGGGGTTTAAAGTCGCATATAATCTGGCGACAAGGGAGTTAGGACTCACTGAGCTCATGAAGCAATTCCATTCTTATGAGCAGATGATTAAGGATAGGGATGCGGTCCAACTTAAAGGAGAGGCCAACTTGGCAGAATCTTCCAAACCCTTATGGAGAAGGAAGAGGCCAAGTAAGAAGCAATGGGCTTTCAGTTCTTCTAATCCTCTTATCTCAGATGGGAAGAAAAAGAAGAACAACAAGAAGCCTAAGGACCTTAAAAAGTCAAAGTGCTTCCACCGTAGGAGGGTAGGTCATTTCAAGAAAGCTTGTCGGGAATTCCTAACCACCAAGGGCAAGGAAGGTAAGGAACTTCATTATCTAGAAGCATGTTTGGCAGAAGAATCGAAAGACACTTAGGTCATTGATTCGGACACCACTAATCATGTTTGTGTTTCTATATAGAGGTTCGTGAAAACAAGAATTCTATATGATAGGAGCCTCTCGTTGCAGACTGGAGACAGTAGCTTGGTTGTGGCTGAGGTAGTAAGACGTTTGTCTTTACTATGATGAATTTAGGATTATATTATTAAAAGACTGTTTTTATGCTCCTATTTTTAGGAGAAACCTTATATCGGTAGCTTATTTAATAAAAGATTCTTATTCAGTTTTTTTTACTAAAAAAGTTGATATTCGTAAAAATAAGTCCTTTATTTGTTCTGGATGGATGGATGGAAATCTATATTTGATCAAACCAAAGATATACTCACTGCTTGACACCGAATTAACTAATAACTCTAAAAGGTTAAATATTTCTCACTCTAACAAGGCATATATCTTTGACATTTAAGACTTGGTCATATTAATCAAGATAGGATTCAAAAGTTGATGAAAGACGATCCTTTAGAATCTCTGGAGGAGGTACATCTTCCTCAATGTGAGTCTTGTCTTGAGGGTAAGATGACTAAGAAGTCTTTTGGAGTTAAAGGTACTAGGGCTCAAGAACTCTTAGAAATTATGCACACCGACGTATGTGGCCCCATGAACTTCAAAGCATGAGGAGGGTTCAAGTATTATATTTCCTTTATAGACGATTACTCAAGGTATGGATATATGTACCTAATGTACTACAAGAACAAAACCTTTGATAAGTTCAAAGAGTATCGTGCAGAAGTGGAAAAGCAATTAGGTAAATCCATAAAGACACTTCGATCTGATCGAGGTGGTGAATACCTCTCCAATGAATTTCTAAGACATCTTGTAGAGAATGGGATATTATCTCAATTGACTGCACCTGGTACTCCTTAACAGAATGGTGTAGCTGAAAGGAGAAACATGACCTTATTGGATATGGTACGGTCCATTATGAGTTATTCAATGCTATCATTATCATTCTGAGGATATGCATTACAAATGGCGCGCTATATTCTAAACCAGGTTCTAAGTAAGTCAATTCCTAGGACTCTGTATGAATTGTGGCGTGGTAGGAAGCCCTCCCTTGAACATATGAGAATATGGGGCTACTCGGTATATGTAATGGACGGAGATGCGAAGAAGTTAGAACCAAGATCAAAATTATGCATGTTTGTAGCATATCCTAAGGGAACTAATGGAGGTTTGTTCTATGACCTGAAGGAACAAAAGGTCATTATATCAACCCATGTGACATTGTTGGAGGAAAGTCATATGAATGACTTTAAGCCTTAAAGCAAAGTGGTACTGAAGACTTATTAGGTAACAGAACTGCTCCATATATTTCAGTCTTGGATGTAAGTCCAAGTTCTAGTGAAAGACCTATAGACGATCAACAGCTTAGGGTGCTTCGTCATAGTGGAAGGGTTTCAAGGAAACCTAATTTCTTCATGTATGATGCTGAGGTATATGAGGCGGAGGCTTATGAGTATGAAGATGATCCAGTCACTTATGATGAAGTTATAAATGATATTGATTCTAAATCTTAGAAATAGGCCATGAACAATGAGATAGATTCTATGAAATCCAACTCTGTTTGGGAAATTATGGATCTATTGGATGGGATAAAACCCATTGGATGTAAGTGGGTCTATAAAAGAAAGAAGGATACGGAATGGAGAGTTGAAACTTTCAAAGCTAGACTTGTGGCAAAGGGATACACGTAAAAGGCTGGAATCAATTACGATGAAACCTTTTCGCCTGTTGCTATGTTGAAGTCTATCGGTGTTCTTCTGTCCATTGCTGTAGTTCTCGATTATGAAATCTAGTAAATGGACATCAAGACGTCATTCTTAAATGGCCATCTTGAGGAAAGTATAGACATGATACATCCCAAAGGGTTCGTGGTAAAAGGCCAAGAAAGGAAATTCTGCAAGTTGCTTAAATCCATTTATGGATTAAAGCAAACATCTCGCTCATGGAACCAATAGTTTGATCAAGCGATCAAAATATTTAGTTTTGAGCAGAATGTTGATGAACCCTATATTTATAAACGTATTAAAGATAGAAAAGTGGTCTTTCTTGTACTCTATGCCAATGATATACTATTTATTAGGAATGATGTAGGGAATTTATCATCGGTCAAGTTTTGGTTGCACCAACAGTTTGACATGAAGGACTTGGGAGAAGCTAATTATGTTCTAGGCATTTGTTTATCTAGAGATCAAAAGAACAAAATGGTAGCATTATCCTAAGCTTCATACATAGCCAAGATAATTGACAAATATGTAATGCAAGAGGCAAAAAAAGGTTCACAACCTTCAATTACCGCTCTAACTTTGTTAGGAAATGCCCTAAGCATTAGAGACATTTTATGTATTTATTTTGAACTGGATAATAAAATTATAATATAGAGGTTATTCATTACATTGTTGTTTGTCCTTATTCTATTTACATATTAAAGTAAATGTAAACAAATATGGCTCACTGACTGCTTGTGTTAAAACTGTTAGAACGTTGCATGCAATGGACTTTGGTATGCGAGAAGACAACATTCTAAAGTAAGCGATCTAAACTAAGGTTTGTAGTCTATGGGGTTAGAGCGAGCATCTAACTCATGTTAAGACTATTATGTTTTCTAAAGCCATGGTGGGGATGGTTTGTCTTGACTGTCCGGAGCATAGACTCCCAATTAGAGACATAGATATGTTGCTTGATGGTGACATATTAGACCAGGACTCAAGCATGATTGATCTATGTAGTCCGCTATGAGTGGATCAATCTGCTTTTGACGTTCATTATACAATAACTTTAATCCTGAGTAAATGAACTACTTCATGTATATGACTTGTGAACTTTGATGTTCCAATGGCTAAAGTATCTCAGAGGTAGTAAGCTTATAGACCGGTTCGTTGGGTGCATGACTTGTATATGATCAAGGGTTTGTTTACAGATATAGGAATCATAGCTCTAAAGAGTTAAAGGTATCCTCTTAAAGGCATTATACTAGATGTGAAAATAGACAAGGCCTTGGGTCGTCTGCAAGGTGGATGACTTCTTATTCACACATGGTGAATAATCATTTTCTTATTTGGTAGTATAATGGAACTTTAAGATAGCCTGATCAGTAGGATTGAATGGACTTTGTCCTAAGGCTGGTCATGGATATCATATGAGAGTTTTGCATACATGACAAGGTCATTGGATAGTAGCTAATCACAAGCTTTCGTAATACGGTATATAATTGCGAGTTCAGTTTCAGGTTTATAGTGGTGTGACTTTGAAATTAGTAATCATATGATTGAGTTATTCGATACAGAATAATGATCATATGGATTCATGGGAGCCTGATTATATATATCCAATTGGTCCCTCTACTAGCTCCACATAATTCTTTAATGGTTGGCAAATTGATTTGTGTATGCTTATTGGCTAGTTGATTATGCATGGATAGTGTTGACATAGGATTAGGATGGTGGACAAGATTCTCTCCGGTTGAATTCATATTTTGTTTTGGATAATAGAGTACACAATTATTCGAACTCCAAATAAAGTTGCCATGATTTTATTTGAGATTGGATTGGAGTTGTAGAAAATTATCCGTGAGAACAAAAATTTGAAATACAACTTTTTGTGGATTTTGAAATTTGAATTTTGAAATTTGAAATTTGAAATTTGAAATTTAAATTTTGAATTTGAAATTTGAATTTGAAATTTGAATTTGACATTTGAATTTGAAATTTGAATTCGAAATTTAAATTTGAATTTTGAATTTGAAGTTTGAATTTTGAAATTTGAACTTTGAAATTTAAATTCAAATTTTGAATCATAATCCATATAGGATTCGAATTTTTTGTGGATTATTCACAAGAGAAAATTAGGTTTTGATTTGGATAAAGGAGAGGAAAATCTTGTTTGAATTCTACTTGAATTATGAATCCTAATTCTAACAAAAGTGTGATGGCCCACCTTCTTATAGGCCAACCGACACCATCGCCGTCAGCTACCATAGCCGATTGCGACGAACCGTTGCCTCATGGGTTATCGGCAAATACTTAAACTTATTTTTAACTTGCTCTGATACCACCTGTGATGGCTGGTATCTTAGTTCTATCATACTTTCTTTAATACGCTTATTTTAACTTCCCATTTAAACATGAAAATAGGGAATAATTTTTTTTTTCTTTTCTTTCACAAGATATTTCTGTAAAGCAAAACATAGTTTACAGAAATATTATATTTCTTTTTTTGAAATTACACGTAAAATACATCAATTCTCTTTTCTTCAAATCTCTCTTTCAAATTGCTCAGCGGAAGACTAGTAACAGGATCATATCCACAGTGGATTCCCTATCCCCATTAGCACACGTAAATCCTGCCGTCATCCAGGTAGTCTACTGGACAGATATAGGTTTCTTACCTGCAACATTGAACAAACTCGTGAGCTAAAGCTCAGTAAGTTCAAACATAAATACATGACGTATAAAAACTCTTACCATATAGTAACGAGCTTTTCTGTTACCAACTGTGGCATCAGAATAATCATAACATATAACATAGCTCTATCATCAACTATGACATCAGAGCATTAACATACCACATGGTACATACCATTCATCGCTTTAAAAAATTCATACGTAGCATCGTATGCATACTTGACATCACATCATATTTCAAATTACTTACATTTCGTAAGCTTATTCACAACACATCGCATACTAATATCTTATACTAGTAACAGTAACATTCATACATATAAAATACTCGTACCATGAACCATATAGATTCAAAATATCAAAAATACAATTTTCTATAAGTAATATTATTCATCCGTAAATAGTACTATTCACCATGAACAATAACTTTGACATTTGACCGGTGAATAGTAATTATTACCCTAACTGGTTACTATTCACATTACTCTAACCGGTTGCTATTCACATTACCCTAACCGGTTACTATTCTCATTACCTTAACCGGGTACTATTCTCATTATCCTAACCGAGTCCACCACATTTAGTGTAAGTGTCAGTTATGCTCACTTATGGCTTTTGTCACATTATTGACTACTATCTTTATTTATATTCTGGTTTGAGCTCATTGTGGCAGTACCGATAAATTATTGCACGCTGACTGAGAGGGCCTAGGGAGCGATCCTAGAGCTTCTTCCTCCACAGCCCTTATTATATCCTTGTAGGATCTTAAAAACCTCCACCACAACGTTGAAGGGGCGGTACACCTTAAATGGTTTTATTACCATCTTTCAATTATAATTCTAACTAAGTGACATTAATCGTCACCTCAAGGTCATTAACATCCATCGCCCGTAGGCCTTACATATTCTCTTTTCTCTTTATATGGGATATGTTATACTAACTAATCCCCCAATGTCCATAGGACTCAACAGTTAGTGTACAACTAGTACTAACCATAATATTACAGTATTTCATGTTGCAGACATGAAATACTTGAACTTACTGTATATAACACATCAACATAAATATGTCAAGTCAATTTATATATGACTTAGACATAACATGGCTTTCATAACATTTACATCATCACATCTTGACATGAAAACAGACATACAATAATCAGTTCATGTTGCAGATAGTTCAATGTAAGAACTTACTACATAACACACATAACACATAACATGACCAGTTCATTCATGTTGCAGTCAATTAAATGCTCGAATTTACAGATACTCTTGCACGTATCTCCTTTCCTAGGTTCGCAGACGTTCCTTCGTTGCATTTGAATTGGGTTCCTATAACTAGAAAATCAACGGTTATTTCAATCTTATTTCATATATAAAACTAAATAAAACGTAAAAATTCTACGTTTTGTCTCTCAATCATGAACTTGGGAGTCTAAAATCCCATTTTCCACTTTTCCGCTAACTTTTGACAAAATTACCATTTTACCCCTAGCAGAATTTTCTCACTTTTTCCCTTCTTAATTCTTGAACCAAGCCTTAAAATTCTCAATTATGGCCTTAGGATACCATTTCTAGCCTTAACGGCCTTTTTCCCAACTTTTGATCAAAATGACTATTTTACCCCTAACGAGTCTTGGAACCGTATCATTTTCACTTTAATATTCTATCGGGTTATTCTATGCCCAAAAATCTTAATAATATTTCTTAGGCCTTATCGAGCTTTTTAGGCATTAATTACCGAAATGCTCAGATTACTATTCACCGACCCTAGGGTGGTACTATTCCAACCCTCAGTCGTTAATCCTTTATTTTTTCGACCTAGGTCATTGAGAGGGCTTGAGTTTCCATCCTGACCACATTTTTACCCTTTGGTTCCTAAAATACCATTATGTGTGTAGGAAAATAAATCGGTAAAAACGTATCAGAGTGGCGCAGCGGAACAATAAAAATTTTTAGATCGTTAAATATCTCATGATGCCATATACAATAAACCAACAACAATTAAAACTCATACCTCAAGGACGCCAATCTTGCAGGAGGAGAATGACTGGAGGCTTCAACCAACTAGCCTTCTCTACTATTCTCCAATTCCCGAATGGCTGAGTGTGTGGGCACTCAGAACCTCGATCGGTATGCTAGCACTGCTAGTCTTCTTCCGACCACCCAGATCTCTAAAGAACTTTATTGTCACGATGAGCTGTGCAACAATAAGCCTGCTCACCTGAGAGTCTGTGGTCTGAGAGAACTGGAGTGGCAGGACCTCTATTTATAGACCTGCATGAGGTGATTCTCTGAATTTGAATTGGACTAGGAAAAGATATTCTCCCTTATCCATAACCATAAAATCTGAATTTTTCATGGGAAAATCCCAACAATAAAATTCGGTTTTTTAAGGATAAAACCAATCTAAATCTAAACAAGATTTTAACTAGAATTTTATCTCCCTTTTTCAACTAAAAAATCCGAAATTTCCTAGGAGATTTTCCTCCAAAAATTCGGCCACATTTAGGATAAGGGAGAATCAAAATTCCACTAAGATTTTCAAGCTTGAATCTTATCTCAACCTTATCCAAAATAACCGAATTTTCCTAGGAGATTTCCTCCATAATTTCGGCCACTTTTCAGGGAAGGAGAGAATCCAAATTCAACTAGGGTTGAAACTTGAATTTTCCCTTGAACCTTATCCACAAAAATCGAAATTCCATTGAGGATTATCCTCAAAAATTTCGTCCACTTTTGTTAGGATTTAGATTCAAAATTCAAGTAGGATTCTAACAAGATTATCCTCTCCAAATCCAACTCAAATTCGAATTTCAAACCTTATGGATTTTCCACAACAAATTCGAATCCCACTTGGACTGTGATTCAAAATTTAAATTTTAAATTTCAAATTCGAATTTCAAATTCAAATTTCAAATTTCAAATTTCAAATTTAAATTTCAAATTCAAATTTCAAATTCGAATTTCAAATTCAAATTTCAAGTTCAAAATTCAAAATCTACAAAACGGTTGTGTTTCAAATTCTTGTTCTCATGGATAATTTTCTACAACTCCAATCCAATCTCAAATAAAATCATAGTAACTTTATTTAGAGTTCGAATAATTGTGTACTCTATTATCCAAAATAAAATCTGAATCTAACCGGAGAGAATCTTGTCTACCATCCTAATCCTGTGTCATCACCATCCATGCATAATAAACTAGCCAATAGCATACACAAATCAATTTGCCAAACGTTAAGGAATTATGTGGAGCTAGTAGAGGGACTGATTGGATATATATAATCGGGCTCCCGTGATTCCATATGATCATCATTCTGTACCGAACAACTCAATCATATGATCACTAATTTCAGAGTCACACTACTATAAACCTGAAACTGAACTCCCAATTATATACCGTATTACGTAAGCCTATGACGAGCTACTATCCAATGACCTTGTCATATATGCTAAACCCTTATATGATATCCATGATCAGCCTTAGGTCAAAGTCCGTTTAATCCTACTGATCAGGCTATCTTAAAGTTCCATTATACTGCCGAATTAAGAAAATGATTATTCACCATGTGTGAATAAGAAGTCATCCGCCCAGCAGACGACCCAAGGCCTTGTCCATTTTCACATTCAGTATAATGCCTTTAAGAGGATACCTTTAACTCCTTAGAGCTATGATTCCAATATCTGCAAACAAACATGCACCCAACGAACCGGTCTATAAGCTTACTACCTCTGAGATACTTTAGCCATTGGAACATCAAAGTACACAAGTCATATACATGAAGTAGTTCATTTACTCAGGATTAAGATTATTGCACAATGAACGTCAAAAGCAGATTGATCCACTCATAGCGGACTACGTAGATCAATCACGCTTTAGTCTCGGTCTAATGTTTTACCACCAAGTAACATATCTATGTCTCTACTTGGGAGTCCAGCTCCAGACAGTCAAGACAAACCGTCCCCTCCAAGGCTTTAGACAACATAATAGTCTTAACATGAGTTAGATGCTCGGTCTAACCCCATAGACTACAGACCATAGTTTAGACCGCTAACTTTAGAACATTGTCTTCTCGCATACAAAAGTCCATTGCATGCAACGTTCTAACAGTTTTAATACAAGTAGTCAGTGAGCCATATTTGCTTACATTTACTTTAACATATAAATAAGACGAGAACAGATATCAATGTAATGAATAACCTCTATATATATAATTTTATTATCCAGTTCAAAATGAATACATCAAAATGTCTCAAATACTTAGGGCATTTCCTAACAATGTGCCGTTTTCGAAATTTTGACAGTGTTTCTACTTAATTTTTAGGTTTCCGGCGTTTAGGAAACGCCTCAAAACTATCTAACCAAATTCTAGTCTACCACGTACTAGACCAGAGGTCTATATTTTTACGTAAAGCTCAACTTTTACGTAAAAATCTTCACATTCCCACACATTTATTTTTTCATCATTTTCATCCATTTTTCTTACAATTTCACATAACAAAATACATAATTAATACGTAATCATTCCAAAACTTAATTTAGGGAATCAATGGACTGAAATCACTACCGAAATCATCCCACAGGCGATCGAACGAACCATTCGGTCTCACGTGCACAAATTTTGTTTCTCTGTTCTTCGCTTTTGAAACTTTGTCTTGTAGTTTCGACGCTGCGGATGTGTCCGGAACGTCGAAAATAGGCCAACGGGCCATTCTTCAATTTTTCGTCACTGGGTCGCCATTGACCGGCGTTGACCGTGTTGACCGGTGTTAACTCACCGTTGACCGGTGTTGACCGTAGGCGGTTTGGGCCAAGCTTGGTACCAAAACATAGATTTCGACGAGAGGAACCCATTGGTGCTGTTAATTTCACCAATCGAGCCTCATATTGCTGGAATCGAACCCTCGAAAAACCGACGGTGGTGGCGATGTCCTTTCTTCGTCGTGCCGGGCTGTTACCCAAAATTGGCTTGGGGCTTTTGCTCTGCACATCACTCTGAGTCTTTTGGTTCCAACCACGTCACTCAACTCCACCGGAATCGATGGATTCCACGACGGCAGCGACGAGGCTTTGGGCGGCATGATTCACTGGTTGTTGAGCTGAAATGAGGCCTGGGTTTTGTTCTACTCTTCACTGCGAGTCTTTTGGGACTGGAATCACCTTGATCGAAGGTCGGACGGCGGAGATATGGCATTGCGAAATTCTTAGCTTCGGCGGCATTCGGGCGGTGCGTGCGACGTTCTCCGGTGTCAGTTCCGTCGATGCGGCCCACCGTTGGACTCAGCTCGGCGATAGCTTTCCAACGAGACCGGCGGTGTCAAAAACAGACACCGTTTCCGATGGTCAGCTACTATTCATCGACGGTGTGTGTGTGGAGGAGAAAATAAGAAAAGACAAAATTATGAGGGCCTTATTTAAAATATCCAATTTTTCGCTCTTATATACACTTTTTTGTCCAAAATTTCAACATGAGCTATCCTGACTAATTTGGGCATGCTGAACCCAAATATATCAGTTTTATTTCGATTTGAGATCATTTCGACTAGTTTCTGATACTGCAAATTCCTGGTCAAATATCACCTTTGTGCTCAATTAACTAATTTGAGCATTTTGATAGGCTATACTGACTAATTTGGGCGTGCTGAACCCAAATTTATCAGTTTTATCTTCATCTGAGGTCATCTTGACCAGTTTTCTGGTACTGCATATTTTCTGGTCAAAATTTACATTTTGTGCTCAAATGACTAATTTAAGCATTCTGATTCCAAATATATTAGTTTTATATCAAGAAAAGGTCATCTTGACCAACTTCTTGATACTATATATCTGTCAGTCAAAAATTACATTTTATGCTCAATTGATTATTTTGAGCATACTGATTCTAAATATATCAGTTTTATATCAAGAAAAAGTCATCTTGACCAATTTCTTGATACTGTGTGTAACACACACGCACACACATATAACATCTCTATCGTAACTCTTTCATCTTTTGGTGGACTTGTCTTACCACAAGTCACCTTCTAGGGCTCTCGATACCGAAATGGCACCGTTTATTCTAGTTTCGGTTTTGTGAAATTTTTCCACAATCGAATTTCTCACCTTTAACATTGTCAGAACATTTTATCACGTTCTAAACAATATTAAATCATTCAATTCACATTTTAAACCTAAAAATCATAATATACATTCAATATACCTATTTTCCGAGAATGGTGAAATTTCTTGGTTGTCACATTCACTCCTCCTTATAAAATTTTCGTCCTCGAAAATTGAGAGAAGTAGGGGTACAATGATTTCATTTCATCATCACTTTCCTACATAGCCTCCCTAATACTGTGATTCCTCCATAGCTCTTTGACTAGTGGAATCGTGTTATTCCTTAGCATCTTCTCTTTTGCTTCAAGGGGTTACCAACTCTTTACATTTTCGCAGCTTCATCTGTTGAACCCATTTATCGTATATTCTCCCCCTTTTAGATAGGGTAGAACAACAAGAATCATTTCAACATGTCTTAACTTAGCAACATGTCTTAACATTTAGCATGTATTCTACTCTATGATGTAATGATTCTTATTGTATCATTACATAACATGTACATGTCATTTCAAATATTTCAACATAACATAAAGGCTATATATATGTTAACCTTGCACATTGAATTTTCCTGGAGACAGAAAACTCTTTTTCATCATTTGTATCATCACGTACGTCATCGAATTTCTTGGCCTACAATAGATGTTCCTTGAACCACGTTTGCTTCGGCTTTAGTTCCGTCGTGAATTGGAGAAAACTCATCAGTTCCTCAGCAACCATCTATAGGATCCGTTACAGAGGTCCCATCAGTTCCTCATAGCGCACAGCATACGTTAGAACTGTGTCACCAGACATTGGCTACAGTTTCTCAGTTCGATGAACGAATTCATGTATATTCGCAACTCTAGGGAACTTAGGCAATTTCACTTCCCCGCTTGCCCATAAGAAACAAGAAACTAGGGCTGATGCTAGACTCCTCTCGGAGATTTGCTTGATCGTGGTATGGCGAAACTCGACACAGTGAAGAGCTCATCCTAGTCACAAGAATCCCAATACACACGAGAGTATCTTCCTGAGAGATATCAACAGCCAACAGGACTCAGTTATCCTGATCAATGGCGTACAATTGGGGAATTCAACCTGATGGTATAAAACCAATCCTGCGTTCCCATGGAGTGGTACGGTGCTATTTGCCACTTAGTTTTGAGGGCACAGTTCGGCAGAATCTTCTTTCCTACTCTGGATAGTCTTTTGGCACTGTATAGTCATGATTTCATGCCTAGTGGTCTCGTCATCTCATCATCTTATTCTTGTCATCTTAGATCTCACCATCTCATCATTGTCATCTTAGATCTCATCATCTCATTACTATAAAATGTTTATCTACAATTAATAAACATTTACAAATTTAAAATAAACTAACTTACTTGAACTGACGAGCAGGCTACGCTTTGTGCCAGGAGGGATATGGTCAAACTGCTCTGATACCAACTGTGACGGCCCGCCTTCTTATAAGCCAACCGGCACCATCGCCGTCGGCTACCATAGCCGATTGCGACGGACCATTGCCTCATGGATCATCGACAACATACTTAAACTCATTTTTAACTTGCTCTAATATCACTTGTGATGGCTGGTATCTTAGTTCTATCATACTTTCTTTAATACGCTTATTTTAACTTCCCATTTAAACATGAAAATAGGGAATAAATTTTTTTTTTCTTTTCTTTCACAAGATATTTCTATAAAGCAAAATATAGTTTACACAAATATTATATTTCTTTTTTCAAAATTACACATAAAATACATCAATTCTCTTTTCTTCAAATCTCTCTTTCAAATCGCTTAGTGGAAGACTAGTAGCAGGATTATATCCACAGTGGATTCCCTATCCCCATTGGCACACGTAAATCCTGCCATCATCCAGGTAGTCTACTGGACAGATACAGGTTTCTTACCTGCAACATTGAACAAACTCGTGAGCTAAAGCTCAGTAAGTTCAAACATAAATACATGACGTATAAAAACATTTACCATATAGTAACGAGCTTTTCTGTTACCAACTGTGGCATCAGAATTATCATAACATATAACATAGCTCTTGTGATAACTGGGAAAATTCATATTTCTCGAAGAATAAATACACAATGAATTTAAGTGTTAAAATATGAAATTAAGTGATTTAATATTGTTTGGAACTAAATAAAATGTTCTAACAATGTTAAAGGATGAAAAATGATTGAGAGTGATGTTATGTGTGTACACATGTGTGCCACTCACAGTATCAAGAAGTAGGTCAAGATGATATTATCTTGACATAAAACTGATAAATTTGGGTTCAGCACTCCCAAATTAGTTAGGATAGCCTATCAGCACGCTCAAATTTGATAATTGAGCACAAGGGTAATTTTTGACCGAGAATTCGCAGTATCGGAAACTGGTTGAAATGACCTCAGATGAAAATAAAACTGATATATTTAGATTCAGGACGTCCAAATTAATCAGTATAGCCCATATTGAAATTTTAGGCCAAAAAGTATATAAAGAGTGAAAAAAAAAATGAAATTTCCTCATTTGTCCATATACACTCTCTCTCCTCCCTTCTCTTTCTCTCTCTACCCGCATGTGTATAGTAACCCACTATCGGAAACGGTGTCCGTTTTCGACCCCGCCGGTGTCATCGGAAAGCTCTCGCTGAGCTGAGTCCGACGATGGGCCGAGTCGACAGAACCGACGCCGGAGGAGCCCGCACCCGCCGCCTGAAGCCGCCGGCCACCGGAAATTTCGTGACATCATATCTCCCCCGTCCGACGTCTGATCAAGCTGATTCTGGTCCCAAAAGACTCGTGGTGAAAAGTGGAACAAAACCTAGGTGGTGTTTTAGCCCAACGACTGCTGGATCGCGTCGCCCAACTCCGCTCGTCGTTGTAGTGAAACCTATCATTCCCGACAGAGTTGAGTTGCAAGGTTGGTATCAAAATGCTCAGAACAACACATAGATCAAAAGCCCCAAATCAATTTTGGGCAACGATCGTCGAAAAATGGAGATTTAAGCTCGCCGACGCCGTCGGTTTTTCGAGGGGTGATTTCCAGCGATAGAGGCGTTGAATGGTGAAATTGAGACCACCAATGAGTTCCTCACGTCGAAATCTTCAAGATGGACTACCCACATTCCACTGTCGCCGCCAGTCAACGCCGGTCAACGACCGGTCAACGTTGGTCAATGGCGACCGGTGACTGAAAATTGAAGAATGGCCCGTTGGCCTATTTTCGACGTTCCGGACTCATCCATGGAGTCAGAATTGCAAGACGGGACCTCAGATATGAAGAACAAAGAATTAGGGTTTATGCCGTCGAGACCGGACTGCAATTCAGTATAAATCCTGACCTCTTTACGTTCCACAATTTAATTGTTTGGGATTGTTGTATGATTTTATAATTATTGGTATGAAAATTATGGAAAAGAATGTATGTAAAAAGAAGAAAATGGTTGTAATGGAGAAAAAGAAAAATATGTGATAATGTAACGATTTTACGTAAATAGTATGAGTTTTATGTAAAATCTAGGCCTCTAGTATAGTACGTGATAGAATTGGATCAGGATAGATAGTTTCAGGCATTTCCTAAACGCTGGAACCTCAAAAATTAAGGGGAAACTCTGCCGAAATTTCTAAAAACGACACTAGGGGTAATATGGAAAACGAGGGGTGAAATATGATCGGGAAAGTAACCCGAGTCCCCTCGAGGAATTAGGGCATGGAAAAAGGAAGGGGTAAGTTATAATTAGTAAACCGACCCTTTGAGACCCTAGAACGTAAGAAAAACATGAAACCGACTTTTAGGTCAGAATAGTACTTCCCGAGGGCTGGGAATGTGAAAATTGGTAAAATGATAAGAATTGATCCGGAAAAGGTCCGATAAGATTTAAAAAGTTAATTAGATGATTTTGGGTTTAGAAAATCCAGCCTAAGCATGAAAATGAAAATGTTATGGTTAAACGACCCATCAGGGGCAAAATTCTCAAATTATGGGAAAAGAGCCCCAATGACCTCGGAATAGGGTAATGAAGTTTGTAAAAGCCAAAATTGAGGTTTAAGTTATGAAAACTCACGCTAAGGGCAAAATTGTAATTTTGTCAAAAGTTAGGGGTAAAATCGTAATTTTTAAAAAAGTTGGAGAAAAATTTGAAAAGGACCATAAAGGTTTAAAAAGCTGTCCTACGGCTATAATTAAGGGTTATAAGATCAGAATCAAGCTTTTTAATAAAATAAAAGCTATAAATGAAAATGTGATTAACGGACAAAGTTTATCTGTAGGAACCCGATCTAAACGCGACAAAGGACGTCGATGGATTCTAAGAAGAGGATAAGCACGCTATGAGTAAGTTCAGACATTTACCCGTCTGCAACTATGAACAAGCTTATTGTATTTATATGTTTTGTATGCAAATGTCATGATGTGATTTATGATGATGCTATAGTAACGCTATAACAATATTATGATGATGTTAAAAGATAGGTCTTAATAAATAATTTATAAAAATATATATATGTATATATATTGAATTACGAAGGAAATGTATTATAAAAGCTTTATGAGAGTAAAGATGTGAGAAAGAGAGATAAAAGAATGGAAAGAGTAAGAATAAGAATGTTATGATAGAATGCAAAAAAAAAAAAAAAAGAGAGATAAGATATGAAAGGAAAGAATAGATGTTTATGAAAAGTTTTATGGAAGTTAAGTTATGGTTGATAGAGCAACGATAATCGGTAATGAAAGGAATTAAGAAAGGGTATGTTTTATGGGAACGAAATGATAGGTGTTTTATGAAAAATGATATGAAAGCAAAGAGTTAGACAAGAAAGAGAAGCAATGATAGGTTATGATGAAAGGTATGATGAAAGGATTAGAACATAACGATAAGACATGATTGATAGAAGAGAACGATAGGCTATGATCGATAGGAATATGATGATAAGATACGATGATAGAATGATGCAAATGATAAACAGAGAATAATTGCCTGCACATAACTAAATGAATTTTTGTTTGTTATGATGTGATGTGATGATATATAAGTAATATGTGCTATATATGCTAAAGTGTGACTAACATAATTCACACAAGTAAAATAAAGAATTAAGAAAAGAAAAACAACAACATGAAACAACGATATATGTCTTACGAAATGAGAATGAAAGAATGAGATGTCAATGAGAAAGAATTACGAAAGAAAGATAGAACGACGAAAGAACAAATGTCCCATGAAATGTTCTATTGAAAATGAGAAAGGAAAGATAATGAATGTCATGAAAAAGATGTACAACGAAAAAATCAATATAAGAAAAATAAAAGCATACAAGATAATAAGACTGAAAACTTAAGTTGTTGGCGTACCGGTCTCCCTATAAGGTCGAGACTTCAGGTCTGTATCCTCCATGCAGATATGGCGCTGCCCCGAAGGTGCGGTAGTTTATAGGTTGGACCAACCCCGAAAGTGTGGTAATTAATGTGACTGTGAGGTAGGTTGGTGGGTCACTCCCCCTCCTCCCACTGTCCGCGTGCAAATAGGTATGTTCAACAACGGGCCCACCAAAGGAAAGTGAAAAGAAAAGAAACGAAAGGAAAGTGAAAAGAAAAGAAATAAGAAAAGAAATGAAAGGAAAGTGAAAAGAAAAGAAACAAAAGAAAAGTGAAAAGAAAAGAAACGAAAGGAGAGTGAAAAGAAAAGAAACGAAAGGAGAGTGCGTGAAAAGAAAAGAAAGGAAAAGAGCGTGAAAAGAAAAGAAAGGAAAAGAGACTGCATGAAAAGAAAAGAAAGGAAAGGAGAGTGCATGAAAAGAAAAGAAAGGAAGAGAGAGTGAAAAGAAAAGAAAAAAAAATGATACGAAAAGAAAAAGAAAAGTAAAGAACGATAAGAAAAAAAATGAACGACATGAAAAAATGACATAATGAAATTGATAAAAAATAAATAAATAATAAAATGAAGTTTAAAAGAACATAATAGAATTAAGATATGTGATATGATGTATTTGATGTTATATGTATGATATGACACATTTTCACGTGATGTTATGTTAGTGTATATGTTACTGGCTTCTAAGATACGAAAGGTTAAGAAATGATGATAAAACGATTGAAAAGATCAGAAGGTTTAGAATGGAAAGTTAAGGAATGATAGGAATGAAAAGAAAAGAAATGAAGAGATTATAATAGAATGATAAGAGATTATCAATAGAATGATGGGAATGATTACCGAAGAGATAAACGAGCATGAGGAAACTCACATTCTATGTTATGTTTTGATGATATGTATAGACGATGTACGTGACGTCATATATTCTAGTAATAAAATATATTACTAGTAATTATAAGTTAATGAATGTATGTTTGAACTTATTGAGCATCTAGCTCATTGGTTGTTCATATGTTGCAGGTAAGTAACCTGTTAGTTTAAAGTAATATGATGGACAACGGACGGATCTGTACTTGCCAAGGGACTGGGCGAGGGTATGGTACTACCATGAGTCTTTCGCTGAGAGTTCAAAAAGAAAGCCGAAAGAAAGAAAATTATGAATTATATGTCATAAGAGTATGATAGAGATATAGGCATAATATGTAAGTTAAAAAAAAATTTGCTATAGAAATTTGCTTCCGCTTTAAAATAAGAACGTTAAAAATGGAAAGTTAAGTATGTTAAATAAGAGGATGACGACCCACGAGCTTGCCAGCCATCACGGTCGGCGTCAGAGCTCGGCTGGATGGTATGGTAACGTACGGGACGTCACAGCTCTATCATCAACTATAACATCAGAGCATTAACATAACATATGGTATACACCATTCATCACTTTAAAACATTCATACGTAGCATCGTACGCATACTTGACATCACATCATATTTTAAATTACTTACATTTCGTAAGCTTATTCACAACATGGCATACTAGTATCTTATACTAGTAACAATAACATTCATACATATAAAATACTCGTACCATGAACCACATAGATTCAAAATATTAAAAATACAATTTTCTATGAATAGTACTATTCATCCGTGAATAATACTATTCACCATAAACAATAACTTTGACATTTGATCGGTGAATAGTAACTGTTACCGTAATTGGTTACTATTTGTATTACTCTAACCGGTTGCTATTCACACTACCCTAACCGGTTACTATTCTCATTACCCTAACCAAGTATTATTCTCATTATTCTAACCGAGTCCACCATATTTAGTGTAAGTGTCGGTTATGCTCACTTATGGCTTTTGTCACATTATTGACTACTATCTTTGTTTATATTCTGGTTTGAACTCATTGTGGCAGTACTGATAAATTATTGTACGCTGACTGGGAGGGCCTAGAGAGCAACCCTAGAGCTTCTTCCTCCACAGCCCTCATTATATCCTCGTAAGATCTGAAAAACCTCTACCACAACATTGGAGGGGCGGTACGCCTTAAATGGTTTTATTACCATCTTTCAATTATAATTCTGACCAGGCGACATTAATCGTCACCTCAAGGTCATTAACCTCCATTGCCCGTAGGCCTTACATATTCTCTTTTCTCTTTATATGAGATATGTTATACTAACTAATCCCCCAGTGTCCATAGGACTTAACAGCTAGTGTACAACTAGTACTAACTACAATATTACAGTATTTCATTTTGCAGACATGAAAATACTTGAATTACTGCATATAACACATCAACATAAATATGTCAAGTCAATTTATATATGACTTAGACATAACACATAGTTCATCACATGGCTTTCATAACATTTATATCATCACATCTTGACATGAAAACAGACATACAATAGTCAGTTCATGTTGCAGACAGTTCAATGTAAGAACTTACTACATAACACACATAACACATAACATGACCAGTCCATTCATGTTGCAGTCAATTAAATGCTCGAACTTACAGATACTCTTGCACGTATCTCCTTTTCCGGGTCCGCAGATGTTCCTTCATTGCGTCCAAATCGGGTTCCTATAGCTAGAAAATCAACGGTTATTTTCAATCTTATTTCATATATAAAACTAAATAAAACGTAAAAATTCTACGTTTTGTCTCTCAATCATGAACTTGGGAGTCTAAAATCCCATTTTTCACTTTTCCGCTAACTTTTGACAAAATTACCATTTTGCCTCTAACAGAATTTTCTCACTTTTTCCCTTCTTAATTCTTGAACCGAGCCTTAAAATTCTCAATTATGGCCTTAGGACACCATTTCTAGCCTTAATGGCCCTTTTCTCAACTTTTGATCAAAATGACCATTTTACCCCTGATGGGTCTTGGAACCATATCATTTTCACTTTAATATTCTATTGGGTTATTCTATGCCCAAAAATCATAAAATAATATTTCTTAGGTCTTATCGAGCTTTTTAGGCATTAATTATCGAAATGCTCATATTAGTATTCACCGACCCTCGGGTGGCACTATTTCTGCTTAATTTTTAGGTTCCCAGCGTTTAGTAAACACCTCAAAACCATATAACCAAATTCTAGTCTACCACGTACTAAACCAGAGGCCTATATTTTTACGTAAAACTCAACTTTTACGTAAAAATCTTCACATTCCCATACATTTCTTTTTCCATCATTTTCATCCATTTTTCTTACAATTTCACATAACAAAATACATAATTAATATGTAATCATTCCAAAACTTAATTTAGGGAATGAATGAACCGAAATCACTATCGAAATCGTCCCACCGACGATCAAACGAACCATTCGGTCTCGCGTGTACAAACTTTGTTTCTCCGTTCTTCACTTTTGAAACTTTGACTTGCAATTCCGACACCACGGATGTGTCCGGAACGTCAAAAATAGGCCAACGGGGCATTCTTCAATTTTTGGTCATTAGGTCGCCATTGACCGCATTAACCGGTGTTGACTAAGGGCGGTTTGGGCCAAGCTTGGTATTAAAACGTAGATCTCGATGAGAGGAACCCATTGGTGGTGTCAATTTCACCAATCAATCCTCCTATCGCCGAAATCGAACCCTCGAAAAATCGACGGTAGCGGCAATGTCTGCTCTCTGTCGTGCCAGGGCTGTTGCCCAAAATTGGCTTGGGGCTTTTGCTCTACGTATCACTTTGAGTCTTTTGGTACCAACCACGTCACTCAACTCCACCAGAATCGACAGATTCCATGGCGGCTTCACGGCTACAACGGCGAGGCTTTGGGCGGCATGATTCACCGGTTGTTGAGTTGAAATGAGTACTGGGTTTTGTTCTACTCTTCACCACGAGTCTTTTGGGACCAGAATCACCTTGATCGGAGGTCGGACGGCGGAGATACGGCGTCGCGAAATTCTCAACTTCGGCGGCATTCGGGCGGTGCGTGCGGCGTTCTCCGGCGTCGGTTCTGTCGATGCGGCCCATAGTTGGACTTAGCTCGGCGAGAGCTTTCCAACAAGAATGGCGGTGTCGAAAAAGGACACTGTTTTCGATGGTCGGCTGCTGTTTACCGACGGTGTGTGTGTGGGGGAGAAAATAAGATAAGGCAAAATTATGAGGGCCTTATTTGAAATATCCAATTTTTCGCCCTTATATACACTTTTTTGTCCAAAATTTCAACATGAGCTATCCGGACTAATTTAGGCGTGTTGAACCCAAATATATTAGTTTTATTTCGATTCGAGATCATTTCGACCAGTTTCTGATACTGTGAATTCCCGGTCAAAAATCACATTTGTACTCAATTAACTTATTTGAGCATTCTGATAGGCTATATTGACTAATTTGGGAACCTAAATTTATCAGTTTTATCTTCATCCGAGGTCATTTTGACCAGTTTTCCAGTACTGTATATTTTTCAGTCAAAATTTACTTTTTGTGCTCAAATGACTAATTTAAGCATTTTGATTTCAAATATATCAATTTTATATCAAGAAAAGGTCATCTTGACTAACTTCTTGATACTGTATATCTATCGGTCAAAAATTACATTTTATGCTCAATTGATTATTTTGAACATATTGATTCTGAATATATCAGTTTTATATCAAAAAAAAGTTATCTTGACCAATTTCTTGATACTGCGTTTAACACTCACGCACACACATATAACATCTCTACCGTAACTCTTTCATATTTTGGTGGACTTGTCTTACCACAAGTCACCTTCTAGGGCTCTTGATACCGAAATGGCATCGTTTATTCTAGTTTTAGCTCTGTGAAATTTTTCCACAACCAAATTTCTCACCTTTAATATTGTCAGAACATTTTATCACGTTTTAAACAATATTAAATCATTCAATTCACATTTTAAACCTAAAAATCATAATATACATTCAATATACCTATTTTCCAAGAATGGTGAAATTTCTCGGTTGTCACAAAAAGTGGCTGAAAATTAGTTGAGGAAAATCCTCCTAGATAATTCGGTTTTTGTGGGTAAGGTTCAGGGAAAAATTCAAGTTTCAATCCCAGTTGAATTTATATTCTCTCCTCCCTAGATTGGCTGAAATTTTGAGGATAATCTCAAAGGGATTTTTGGTTTTTTTATGGATAAGGATGAGATTAAATTCAAGTTAGAAAATCCTATTTGAATTCTGATTCTCGTCACACTTTAATGACCGAATCTAGTCATGTTTTTGGCACAAAGGGGAATTAGTTTTTTATGAGGGGATGAGGAGATAAAATTCAAGTAAAAATCCTGTTTGAATTTGGATTGCAAGATCCCTTAAGTGGCCGAATCTAACCTTGATTATGGCCTAGGGAATTTCAGATTCTACATAGTGGATAAGGGAGGAAATATTCTCCTAATCCAATTCGAATTCAGAGGATCATCTCATACAAGTCTATAAATAGAGGTCCTGTTACTCCAGTTCTCTCAGACTCTCAGGTGAGTAGGCTTATTTTTGCATAACTCACCGTGACAATAAGTTCTTTAGAGATCTAGGTGGTTGGAAGAAGACTAACAGAGCTAGCATATCGGTTAAGAAACCGAGTGCCCACACACTCTACCATTTGAGAATTGGAGAATAATAGAGAAGGTTAGTTGGTTGAAGCCCTCTAGTCATTCTCCTCCTACAGTTAGCGTCCTCTTGAGGTATGAGTTTTATTGTTGTTAATTTATTGTATATGGCATCACGAGATATTTAACGATCTTGAAAAATTTTTGTTGTTCCGCTGCGCCGCTTTGATGCGTTTTTACCGATTTTATTCCTACAATTGGTATCAGAGCTTCTCGTGACTATGCCATATACATAAATTAGACAATTAGTTAGTCTTTTTATTTATGTATGGATTTGATATTTAGAGAGCGGTATTCTAGGATTCCTTTATGTTGTTATCACGTATTATGTATGTAGTATATAGTTATTTTAATTTTCTGAATTATTATAAGCATGCTTGTTTTATGCCAGTTATGGTTCTTTAGAATTTAGAAAATTGCATCTAGGAATTTTTATGTAATCATGGGAGCAGTTTATCATCACTGTAATTTTTCCATGAATTTTAATTTTTTGTCTCTTAGAATTATTATGATTAGAATATTTGTACACCAGAAATGGTTTAGGAAATTTTATGTAATTATTCTTGGAGGAGATTGAAGTCTGAAGACCGTAATTTATTTTTTCCAAAAGTTAAATTTAATTTAAAGATTGAAATTTTATTTGTGTGGAAATTCCAATTTAATTAGGATTCAAATTAATTTTTGGAGATCCTAATGGGAAAATTGGAATATGGCATGAAAATCGAGGCACGACCCCTCGGGATAGGCCATTAGCCTTGGTGGCACTACAGCCCCTACCTTCGGGTAGGATGAGGCTGCGGCAGCCCGTGTCCAGGCCAAGACCACCCACGCCCATAGGCTTTACCTGCAGCCAGGGGTGGCCGTGGCCCACCCAAGGGCTGGCCAGCCCTTGGGCGTGTAGCCCATGGCTGCAGGGGCTGCCTGCAGCCTGGCAGGATGCTGTAACCACCCGGGCGTGTAGCCTATGGCGGTAGGTGCTGCTTGCAGCAGGCTGTTGTAACCACCCGGGCGTGTAGCCTATGGCGGTAGGTGCTGCTTGCAGCTGGCTGGACTGCACCCGGCCTGTGGCCGTGGGCTGCTAACCCCCCCAAGGGCTGGGGGCTGCCTACGGCGGCTGCGGGCCTTCGGGGGCCCGTGGGCCGACGGGCAGAAAAATGAAAATTTTGATTTTTAAATTTGAGATTTAATTTTAAATTCATGTTTAAAAAAATGTAATTGAAAATTTAAAGTTTTTTGAAATTACATATAATTACACATGATATTTAAATTGTTTAAAATTTGAATTTGAAATTTAAATTTAAAATTCGAATTTGAAATTTGAATTTGAAATTTAAATTTTTGGAATTTAAATTTTAAATGATTCTTGGGATGAGAAATAAATGGAGAGGCTACATAAAGATGGATACAAGAAGACGGAACAAAATTCAAGACCCAAAAAATACTTTGGATGGAATTTTGTAATCTTTATTTTCTTTATTCTAGGATGGAACCATGGTTTGGTTATTTTTTCCATTAATTATTTTTTCTATGATATGTCATGGATGTATAAATATGTATTGATGGATGTTATGTATACATATTTGATAACATGTCATATAGGATAGGTGAATGCTGCTCATACTATATTGATCATACATATTTGTCAAAACTTGCATGTTTTTCAAAATATTAAGTGGGAGAGGGTTTCAAACAAAACCCACGGCCTCCATTGTTGATCCATATGTGAAAGCATGGTAACGCCTTGCGTCAGTTCTGCCCTGACCACACCCCTGGGTAGGTGTTTACCGCCGCTAGTATACTAGGTTAGATCTCCTATGTGGAAAATGTGTTCGGACACGATCCTATTCATGACTACCCCTCGGTGGCTTGATAGGAAGTAGATCGGGCTACGTAAACAATTGTTATACACTTAAGACTCGTTTAGTTATTAACCTTCCCTAGAAGCTCTGTTAACTAAACTGGTGGCCAAAATAAGCGGTTATTAAAATATGTCTTAACCTTGGAGGATTTAAGGCAACATATATTAATTGGATGGGGTCCATGTTCCGACTATTTGTCTCATGACCACCCCTCGGTGGCTTGAGGCAATAGGTGTTGAGAATTACTATTGCAATGCTACATGATTTTCAAGTTTCATGTAGGAACATACTTGTATGTTTTATTTGCTAAATTATATGTATATTTACTTGGGCTTTGTAATGATGTCTAGTATAATTTTATTTCAGTTCAAAATGGCACCGACACCCCTCATTTCAATACTTACTGAAAATAAGCTGAATGGCGATAATTATAAAGACTGGAAAAGAAATCTACTGATAGTTCTCAGCTGCAAGAGACATAAGTTCGTGCTGGACGAACCATGCCCACTTGGGTGCAAACTTGACACACCACTTGAGGAGGTCCCGGTTACCTATACTTGTTGGAGAGAATCCAATGTGATAGCTCGGTGCTACATTCTTGCTAGCATGACGAGTGCTTTACAAAAGCAGCATGAGACTTATCAAGTTGTTAGGGAGATCATGGAAAATCTAGAGGACATGTTCGGATGCCAAGAAAAATTGGCTTGACAGTCTGCTATTACCAGTATTATGAACTCTAAGCAAAAGGTAGGTACTCCGGTGAAGGACCATATGATCACTCTAATAGGATTCTTTACTGAGGCTGACGAGAATGGTGTCAAGCTGGACTACAACACCCAGATCGAGATGGTGTTTAAAATTCTGTCAAAGGATTTTGTGGGGTTCAAGACTGCATACAATCTGGTGACAAGGGAGTTAGGACTCACCTAGCTCATAAAGCAACTCCAAGCTTGTGAGCGAATGATCATGGATGGGGATGCAGTCCAACCCAAAGGGGAGGCCAATTTAACGAAATCTTCCAAACCCTCACGGAAGAGGAAGAGGCCAAATAAGAAGCAAGCAGCTTCTAGTTCTTCTAATCCTCCTGTCTCAGATGGGAAGAAGAAGAAGAAGAAGAACAAGAAACCTAGGGACCCTAAAAAGTCCAAGTGCTTCCATTGTGGGAAGGTAGGTCATTTTAAGAAAGCTTGCCGGAAATTCCTAACTGTCAAGGGCAAGAAAGATAAGGAACTTCACTATTTTGAAGCGTGTTTGGTGAAAGAATCGAAAGACACTTAGGTAATTGATTCAGACGCCACTAATCATGTTTGTGTTTCTATGTGGGGGTTCATGGAAACGAGAAGTCTACATGATAGGAGCCTCTCGTTGCGTACCGGAGATGGTAGCTTTATAGTGGCTGAGGCAGTGGGAGACGTTTATCTTTACTTTGATGAATTTAGGTTTATATTATTGAAAGACTATTTTTATGTTCCTAATTTTAGGAGGAACCTTATATCGGTAGCTTGTTTAATAAAGGATTCTTATTCAGTTTCTTTTAGTAAAATAGTTGATATTCGTAAAAATAAGTCTTTTATCTATTCTGGTTAGGTGGATGGAAACCTATATTTGATCAAACCAAAGATATACTCACTGCTTAACACCGAATTAATAAATAACTCTAAAAGGTTGAAAGTTTCTCACTCTAACAAGGCGTATCTTTGGCATTTAAGACTTGGTCATATTAATCAGGATAGAATTCAAAGGTTGGTGAAAGACGGTTCTCTAGAATCTCTGGAGGAGGTACGTCTTCCTCAATGTGAGTCTTGTCTTGAGGGTAAGATGACTATGAGGTCTTTTAGAACTAAGGGTACTAGGGCTTAAGACCTCTTAGAAATTGTGCACACTGATGTATATGGCCCCATGAACATCACAATACGAGGAGGGTTCGAGTATTATGTCTCCTTTATAGACAATTACTTAAGGTATGGATATGTGTACCTGATGCACCATAAGAGTGAAACCTTTGATAAGTTCAAAGAGTATCGTGCGGAAGTGGAACTTCGATCTGATCGAGGTGGCGAATACCTCTCCTATGAATTTCTAGGACATCTTGTAGAGAATGGGATATTATTCCAATTGACTGCACCTGGTACTCCACAATAGAATGGTGTAGTCGAAAGGAGAAACAGGACCTTATTGGATAAGGTACGATCCATGACAAGTTATTCAACACTGCCTTTATCATTTTGGAGATATGCATTACAAACGTCGTGCCATATTCTGAACTAGGTTCCAAGCAAGTCAATTCCCAGGACTCCATATGAATTATGGTATGGCAGGAAGCCCTCCCTTGGAGATATGAGAATATGGGGCTGCCCAGCACATGTACTGGATGGGATGCGAAGAAGTTGGAACCAAGATCAGAATTGTGCATATTTATAGGATATCTGAAGGAAACTAAGGGAGGTTGTTTTATAACCTGAAGGAACAAAAGGCCATTGTTTTAACACATGCGATATTCTAAGAGGAAAGTCACATGAATGACTTTAAGCCTCGAAGCAAAATAGTGCTAGAAGAGTTATCGGGTGAAAGAACTGCTCCGCAGGTTTCGATCTTGGGCGCAAGTCTGAGTTCCAAGGAAAGACCTGCAGACGATCAATAATTTAGGGTACCTCGTCGTAGTGGGAGGGTTTCAAAGAAGCCTAATTTCTTCATGTATGATACTGAGGTATACCAGGCCGAGGCTCATGAGCATGAGGATGATCCGGTCACTTATGATGAAGCTATAAATGATGTTGATTCTAAATCTTGAAAACAGGCCATGAACAATGAGATTGATTCTATGAAATCCAACTCTGTTTGGGAACTTGTAGATCTACCGGATTGGATAAAACCCATTGGATGCAAGTGAGTCTATAAAAGAAAGAAGGATGCGGAAGGGAGAGTGGAAACTTTCAAAGCTAGACTGGTTGCAAAGGGATACATGCAAAAGGCTGGAATCGATTATGATGAAACCTTTTCGCCTGTTGCTATACTGAAGTCTATCCATATTCTTCTGTCCATTGCTATGGCTCTTGATTACAAGATCTGGCAAATGGACGTCAAGACGGTATTCTTGAATGGCCATCTTGAGGAATGTATCTACATGATACAACCCGAAGGGTTCGTGGCAAAAGGCCAAGAAAGAAAAGTCTGTAAGTTGCTTAGATCCATTTATGGATTAAAGCAAGCATCCCACTCATGGAACCAGAGATTTGATCAAGCAATCAAGACATTCGATTTTGAGCAGAACGTTGATGAACCCTATGTTTATAAACGTATTAAGGATGGTAAAGTGGTCTTTCTAGTGCTCTATGTCAATGATATACTGCTCATTGGGAATGATGTAGGGAATTTATCATCGGTCAAGCTCTGGCTACACTAACAGTTTGACATGAAGGACTTGGGAGAAGCTAATTATGTTCTGGGCATTCGTCTCTTCAGAGATTGAAAGAACAAAATGATAGCATTATCCCAGGCTTCATACATAGATAAAATAATTGATAAATATGCAATGCAAGAGGCAAAGAAAGATTCACAACCTTCTATTATCGGTCTAACTCTTTCATTGGATGACTGTCCCAAGGCATCAAACGAGAGATAGCATATGAATAAGGTCCCTTATGTATCTGCTGTGGTAGCCTTATGTATGCTTTGCTTTGCACTCGCCTGGACATATGTTTTGCAGTAAGTACGGTGAGTCGATATCACGCGAATCCTGGAATCAAGCACTGGCAAGTAGTACAATATATACTTAAGTATCTTAAGAGAACGAGGGATTATATGCTGGTGTATTCTGGAGGGGACCTAACACCCGTAGGATAGACAGATTTAGACTTCTAGAATTAAGAGGATTCGAGGAAATTGACATTACGATCAGTGTTCTTACTTGGAGGAGGTGCCATTGTGTAGAGGAGCGTGAAGCATGGTTGCACAGCTGACTCTACGATGGAGGCTGAGTATGTGGCTGCGGCTGAGGCATCTAAAGAAGCAGTTTAGCTCCGTAAGTTCTTTAGAGACCTTGAGGTCATTCTGGGTGTTGACAAGCCTATCACACTTTACGGTGATAACACTGGGGCTATTACCAACAAAAGGGAATCTCGACACCACAAGAGAACTAAGCACATAGATCGAAGGTATCACATTATAAGAGGGCACGTGGAGACAGGACAAGTGGATGTATGTAAGATTGCGTCCGAAGACAACATTGTCAATCCCTTTACTAAGACTTTGGTGGCTAGAAGCTTTGAAAGCATATAGAGGCGATGGGGATACATAACATGGTACATCTGCTGGCTTAGGGTGAGTGGGAGATTGTTAGGAAATGCCCTAAGCATTAGAGACATTTTATGTATTTATTTTAAACTGGATAATAAAATTATAATATAGAGATTATTCATTACATTGCTATTTGTCCTTATTCTATTTACATGTTAAAGTAAATGTAAGCAAATATGGCTCACTGACTGCTTGTGTTAAAACTGTTAGAATGTTGCATGCAATGGACTTTTGTATGCGAAAAGACAATGTTCTAAAGTAACAGGTCTAAACTAAGGTTTGTAGTCTATGGGGTTAGACCGAGCATCTAACTCATATTAAGACTATTATGTTGTCTAAAGCCATGGTAGGGACGGTTTGTCTTGACTGTCCGGAGCATAGACTCTCAAGTAGAGACATAGATATGTTGCTTGGTGGTGACATATTAGATCGGGACTAAAGCGTGATTGATCTACATAGTCCACTATGAGTGGATCAATCTGCTTTTGATGTTTATTATGCAATAACCTTAATCATGAGTAAATCAACTACTTCATGTATATGACTTGTGTACTTTGATGTTCCAATGGCTAAAGCGTCTTAGAGGTAGTAAGCTTATAGATCGGTTTGTTGGGTGCATGACTTGTATACGATGAAGGGTTTGTTTACAGATATCAGAATCATAGCTCTAAAGAGTTAAAGGTATCCTCTTAAAGGCATTATACTAGATGCGAAAATGGACAAGGTCTTGGATCGTCTGCAGGGCGATGACTTATTATTCACACATGGTGAATAATCATTTTCTTATTTAGTAGTATAATGGAACTTTAAGATAGCCTGATCAGTAGGATTGAATAGACTTTGACCTAAGGCTGATCATGGATATCATATGAGGGTTTTGCATACATGACAAGGTTATTGGATAGTAGCTCATCACAGGCTTTTGTAATACGGTATATAATTGGGAGTTAAGTTTTAGGTTTATAGTGGTGTGACTCTGAAATTAGTGATCATATGATTGAGTTATTCGATACAGAATGATGATCATATGGAGTCACGGGAGCTCGATTATATATGTTCTAGGGAATTTCGGATTTTGCATAGTGGATAAGGGAGAAAATCTTCTCCTAATCCAATTCGAATTCAGAGGATCACCTCATACAAGTCTATAAATAGAGGTCCTGTCACTCCAGTTCTCTCAAACCACAGACTCTCAGGTGAGCAGGCTTATTGTTGCATAACTCACCGTGACAATAAGTTCTTTAGAGATCTGGGTGGTCAGAAGAAGGCTAGCAGTGCTAATATACCGGTCGAGGAACCGAGTGCCTACATACTCTACCATCCGGGAATTAGAGAATAGTAGAGAAGGCTAGTTGGTTGAAGCCCTCCAGTCATTCTCCTCCTACAGTTGGTGTCCTCTTGAGGTATGAGTTTATTATTGTTAATTTATTATATATGGCATCACGAGATATTTAACGATCTTGAAAAATTTTTGTTGTTTCACTACACTGCTCTGATGCATTTTTACCGATTTTATTCCTACAAACTCTTTCATTGGATGACTGTCCTAAGACATCGAAAGAAAGAGAGCATATGAGTAAGGTCCCTTATACATCTGCTGTGGGTAGTCTTATGTACGCTATACTTTGCACTCGTCCGGATATATGTTTTGCAGTAGGTATGGTAAGTCAATATCAAGCGAATCCTGGAATCAAGCACTGGCAAGCAGTAAAGCATATACTCAAGTATCTTAAGAGAACGAGGGATTATATGCTGGTGTATTCTGGAGGGGACCTAACACCCATATGATACAAGGACTCAGACTTCCAGACTTGGAAGGATTCAAGGAAGTCGACATCAGGATCAGTGTTCTTACTTAGAGGAGGTGCCACTATGTGGAAGAGCGTGAAACGGGGTTGTAAAGTTGACTCTACAATGGACATTGAGTATATGGCTGTGGTTGAGGTATCTAAAGAAACGGTTTGGCTCCGCAAGTTTTTTAGAGACCTTGAGGTCATTCCAGGTGTTGACAAGCCTATCACACTCTATTGTGATAATAGTAGGGCTATTGCCAATACGAAGGAATCTCGACACTATAAGAGGACTAAGAACATAGATTAGAGATACTACATTATAAGAGGGTATGTGAAGACAGGACAAGTGGATGTATGTAAAGTCGCGTCTGAGGACAACATTGCCAACCCCTTTACTAAGACTTTGGTGGCTAGAAGCTTTAAAAGGCATGTTGATGTAATGGGGATATGTAACATGGCACATCTACTAGCTTAGAGTAAGTGGTAGATTGTTAGGAAATGCCCTAAGTATGAAAGACATTTTGATGTATTTCATTTATTTTTGACTGGATAATAAAATTATTATAGAAGTTATTCATTACATTACTGTTGGTCTTTATTCTATTTATATGTTAAAGTAAATATAAGCAAATATAAGCAAATATAGCTCACTGATTACTTGTGTTAAACTGTTAGAACTTTGTATGCAATGGACTTTTGTACGCGAGAAGACAATGTTCTAAAGTAAGCAGTCTAAATTATGGTCCATAGTCAATGGGGTTAGACCGAGCATCTAACTCATGTTAAGACTATTATATTGTCTAAAGCCTTGGTAGGGACGGTTTGTCTTGACTGTCTAGAGAATAGACTCTTAAGTAGAGATATAGATATGTTGCTTTGTGGTGACATGTTGGACCAGGACTAAAGCGTGATTGATCTGCATAGTCCGCTATGAGTGGATCATTCTGCTTTTGACGTTCATTATGCAATAACCTTAATCCTGAGTAAATGAACTACTTCATGTATATGACTTATGTACTTTGATGTTCTAATGGCTAAAGCGTCTCAGAGGTGGTAAGCTTATAGACCGGTTCATTGAGTGTATGACTTGTATACGATGAAGGGTTTGTTTGTAGATATTGGAATCATAGCTTTAATAAGAAGTTAAGGTATGACGCCTTAAATTTTATTTAATGGTCAATATATAATTTAAATAAAATTAGTGTGCCAAAAATTAATTCAAAATCTTTCGGAAACCCTAGGTTGGTTTCCTAGTCAAATTCCACTCAAAAAGTCAACAATTTTGACTTCAAAAACCCTAAAATATTCGGCCATTACTTGGGATTTTTAATTAAAATTTAAATCCCATAAATCCAAGGAGGATTCAAACTCAAATTTCATCCCTTAAATATAAAGAAAAAATTCGGCCATAAAGTGTAGGAAATAAAGGAGATTTGATTTGAATTAAAAGCTAGGTCAAAACTCAATCAAAATTCAAATTATTTTTCCTTAAAAAAAAAACTAATAGATAATTTCGGCCACTTAAGGAAAAATAAAGAGAGAAAAACCCTAGCCTCAAAACAGCACAAAATTTCCCCTTTTTGCCCCTCAAAATATTCGGCCAAGCAAGGAAACAAAAAGGAAAGAAAAATATAAAAAAAAAAAAAAACCTAGTATAAGAACCCTCTTTCAACTCTCATTTACCTTTCCTTTCACTCTCAAAATTCGGCCAGCCTCACCTTATTTCCTCTCTGAATTCTTCTCTCTCAAAACACACCAAAACAGCAAACAAAACCTACCTAAAGGCAACTCAAAGATTCAACAATTTTTGAGACAAAAACAAGGTAAGAAATCAACTTTTTCCTTCCTTCTCCTTTTGATTTAAACCCCAAAATTTATCTGGTTTTTCTCCACTGTTTTCCCTACTGTTTTGAAGACTCCAACACTCACACAAATTCAGCCAAAAAGGAGACCAATCATCAAAAATAGTGCAGCACAAACAAGGTGTGAATTTCTCTCTCTAAAACCCTAAAAATTTTGCCTCATTGATCCCCTTTCAAAAACCCTATTATCACATGTGTAAAATTTTATGATTTTTGCCAATTTGATTCTTGGGTTGTGTTAATGACATATAAATAAGGTTCTCCACAAAATTTCATGATCATTGGATGAAAATTGAATTGGTTTGAGGCTAATTGAAATTCGGACAGAAAAACAGAAATCTGGAAAATTGCCATATAAACAGTAAACTT
Organism: Antiaris toxicaria; assembly: GCA_035233585.1. Lineage (NCBI taxonomy): Eukaryota > Viridiplantae > Streptophyta > Magnoliopsida > Rosales > Moraceae > Antiaris > Antiaris toxicaria. Next base: position 99,032,753 of record CP141156.1, on the reverse strand, counting down.
GTGTCAGCCATAACTTGAGTTTTAAAAATTATTTTTGAGTGAATCTTGAGCCTAAAATTAAATTCAAGATGTCCCATAAATGCCTGCAAAATTTCAGAACCAAACTCATCCGTTGGCCCTGTCAAAATAGTTTTCTAAGATAGGTGGATAGAACTGCCAGTTTTTGAACTGAAACTGAAACCCTAATTTAATGCCTGAAAACAACCCCTCGGGTTTTGGCCTAATTGAATAAACAAACGATGTCTAAAAATTATAAAAATTATATGGAATTAAAGCTACGGATGTCTAGTTTAACATATTAAAAATTTAAAATTTTTGGGATTAAAAATGAATTAATATTGATTTTACAGTCAGCCTAGGTCAGTCTGCCCATGTCCAGTAATATCCTAACTTAGGGTTTTTCACAAATTTTAAATCCCAAATGTTTATTAAACATTTCAAAATCCTTTTGTGGCACACTAAAATGATTGGATGATTATGTCTAGACCTAGACTGATCATATGTTGTGATTATAGGATTTATTTGACGTTCTTGCTTGATTTGTGGATCACGTTATCGCAACGCTTGTGTGATAATCGAGGTAGGACTTTCTAGCCTTTTCTGGGAGTAGTCAAGTGTTTTAAATTTCCCTATTTTATCGATGGCATGCTGTTTTCAGTTTATGAAATTATTATATTGTTTTTGATGAAATAAACGCATGCAAAGTGTTTTGTAATAAATGTGCATTTTAAAGCGTGTTTTGATTAATGGCATAATATAACTTGGTAAATACCATCTTTTGAATAATCCGGTGAACATAATTGAGCTCTAGTTCACGATCATTATAAATGATGCGTGCGTCCCAAAGTTGACGCCATGGGGGAAGGTCCCTAAACCTGCGCAGGACCGTTCGGCCTATTTAGACTGTAACGAGATGATCTAGGATAATTCAATTCGAGGCACGTATATTATAGCTATGACAAGTCCTCACTCAAAATATGATGGTTTATTTTAATGATTTATTATTTTTAATATTGGGGCACGTATATTGCAGCTACGCTAAGTCCTCAGCAGAATAAAACTTGTATTAAAAATGTTTTCACGAAATTGTTAATTATTTTTGGAAACGAATATTATGTCATACTTTTAAATGTTACCTGTTTAATCCACCTTTGTTTATGTCCTACTGAGCCAGCACTCACATCCCTTTTCTTTGTGATTTCGAAATGACTACTTCTAGGTACGGGAGGTAACAGTTCCGAAAATCATTAAGCTATCCGTTTCTACCGAAGATGATGCTATCCGTTTTCTCCATCTTCTTCTTCCTGTTTCTCGTTCTGATGTAATGAGACTTTAAGTTTGGACTTTATTTCACGTTATTTAAATTTCATGCTTGGGAATATTTTATGGTTGGTAATTTTTTTTGAAGACCGATTTTGTGTTTGGTTTCCGCATTAAAAAGAATTTATTTTCTACTTTATTTTATTATGTGGTTATGATGCTACTTATTAAATAATTAGGCTTAGCTAAATTATGATGTTGACCCGCTTTTTATAATAAATGTTTTTCCTTAAATCTCGGGTTGATATTATGATTTGGCTGCCGTGTCACGTGTCTAAATTTTGGGCCGTGACATAAGGGTATCCTCTTAAAGGTATTATACTGGATGTGAAAATGGACAAGGCCTGGGGTCGTCTGCTAGGAAGATGACTTCTTATTCACATATGGTGAACAATCATTTTCTTATTCAGTAGTATAATGGAACTTTAAGATAGCTTGATCACTAGGTTGATCAGATTTTGACCTAAGGCTGACCATAGATATCATATGAGGGTTTTGCATACATGACAAGGTCATTAGACAATAGCTTGTCACAGGCTTTCATAATACTGTATATAATTAGAATTTCAGTTTTAGGTTTATAGTGGTGTGACTCTGAAATTATGGTCATGTGATTGAGTTGTTCGATATAAAATGATTATCGTATGGATTCATGGGAGCCCGATTATATATGTCCGATTGGTCCCTCTACTAACTCCACATAATTTCTTAACGAATGGCAAATTGATTAGGGTATAGTTATTGGCTAGTTATCTTACATAGATATAGATGGTGTACACATAGGGTAAGAATGGAAGACAAGATTCTCTCTAGTTGAATTTGAATTTTGTTTTGGATAAGAGATTACACAATTATTCAAATTCTAAATAAAGTTGCCATGATTTAATTTGAGTTTGAATTAGAGTTGTGGAAAATTATCCATGAGGACAAAAATTTAAAATACAACCTTTTTGTGGATTTTGAAATTTGAAATTTGAAATTTGAAATTGGAATTTGAAATTGAAATTTGAAATTTGAATTTGATATTTAAATTTGAAATTTAAATTTGAAACTTGAATTCAAAATTTAAATTTGAAATTTGAATTTGAAGTTTGAATTTAAATTTTGAATCACAAATCTATGGTGTAACCGAATTTGTTATGGATAATTCCACATAGTAACATTCGGTTTTATAGTGGATAAGGGAGAGGAAGTTTGAAATTTGAAATTTAAATTTGAAATTTGAAATTTTACATAGTAAAATTTGGTTTTATAGTGAAATTCCACATAATTCCACATAGTAAAATTCGGTTTTAAATTTGAAATTTGAATTTGAAATTTGAATTCAAATTTTGAATCACAAATCTATGGTGTAACCGAATTTGTTATGGATAATTCCACATAGTAAAATTCGGTTTTATAATGGATAAGGGAGAGGAAGATTTTGTTTGAATCTTACTTGAATTTTGAATCATAAATCTATCCAATATGGCCAAATTTGTTAAGGAAAATCTCTCCGAGGAGAATTTCGTTTTTGTTGATAAGGATGAATGAAAATTCAAGCTAGAAAATCCTAATTGAATTTTCATTCTCTCCCTCACATGGTGGCTGAAAATCTTTGTGGATAAACCTAAGGGAGAATCGATTTTTTGTGGATGAAGGTGAGATAAAATTCAAGCTAGAAATCCTATTAGAATTTTGATTCTCCTCACACTTGGATGGCCGAATCTATTCATGTTCTTGGCTTAGGGGAAATTCAGTTTTAGTGGATAAATGAGGAGATAAAATTCAAGTTAAAATCCTGTTTGAATTTTGAATGCAAAATCCTTAGGGTGACTAAATCTTCCCTTGATTATGGCCTATAAGAAATTCGGATTTCGTGTGGAAGGAAGGGAGAAAATCTTCTCTTAGTCCAATTCAAATTCAAGGGGTCACCTCATACAAGTCTATAAATAGGGGTCCTACCACTCCAGTTTTCTAAGACCACAGACTCTAAGATAAGTAGGCTTATTGTTACACAACTCACTGTGACAATAAGTTCTTTAGAGATCTGGGTGGTCAGAAGGAGACTAGTAGTGCTAGCATACCCATCGAGGATCCGAGTACCCACACACTCAAGTTAAAATCCTGTTTGAATTTTGAATGCAAAATCCCTTAGGGTGATTGAATCTTCCCTTGATTATGGCTTATAAGAAATTTGGATTTTGTGTGGAAGGAAGGGAGAAAATCTTCTCTTGGTCCAATTCAAATTCAAGGGGTCACCTCATACAAGTCTATAAATAGGGGTTCTACCACTCCAGTTTTCTAAGACCACAGACTCTAAGGTAAGTAGGCTTCTTGTTGCACAACTCACTGTAACAATAAGTTTTTTAGAGATCTGGGTGGTCAAAAGGAGACTAGTGGTGCTAGCATACCCATCGAGGATCCGAGAACCTACACACTCAAGTTAAAATCCTGTTTGAATTTTGAATGCAAAATCCCTTAGGGTGACTGAATCTTCCCTTGATTATGGCTTATAAGAAATTCGGATTTTGTGTGGAAGGAAGGGAGAAAATCTTCCCTTGGTCCAATTCAAATTCAAGGGGTCACCTCATACAAGTCTATAAATAGGGGTTCTACCACTCCAGTTTTCTAAGACCACAGACTCTAAGGTAAGTAGGCTTATTGTTGCATAACTTATTGTAACAATAAGTTCTTTAGAGATCTGGGTGGTCAGAAAGAGACTAGTAGTGCTAGCATACCCATCGAGGATCCGAGTACCCACACACTCAAGTTAAAATCCTATTTGAATTTTGAATGCAAAATCCCTTAGGGTGACTGAATCTTCCCTTGATTATGGCCTATAAGAGATTCGAATTTTGTGTGGAAGGAAGGGAGAAAATCTTCTCTTGGTCCAATTCAAATTCAAGGGGTCACCTCATACAAGTCTATAAATAGGGGTCCTACCACTCCAGTTTTTTAAGACCACAGACTCTAAGGTAAATAGGCTTATTGTTGCACAACTCACTGTGACAATAAGTTCTTTAGAGATCTGGGTGGTCAGAAGGAGACTAGTACTACCAGCATACCCATCGAGGATCTGAGTACCCACACACTCTGCCATTCGGGAATTAGAGAATAGTAGAGAAGGCTAGTTGGTTGAAGTCCTCCAGTCATTCTCCTCCTGCAGTTTGGCGTCCTCTGAAGGTATTAGTTTATTGTTGTTAGTTTATTGTATATGGTATTACGAGATATTTAACGATCTTGAAAAATTTTTGTAATTCCGCTGCATTACTTTAATGCATTTTTTACCAATTTTTTCCTACACTTTAGAACTTTGTCTTCTCGCATATAAAAGTCCATTATATGCAACATTCTAATAGTTTGACACAAGCAGTTAGTGAGTCATATTCATTTACTTTAATATTAAAATAGAATGAGGATATACAGCAATATAATGAATAATCTCAAAATATAATTTTATTATCCAGTTCAAAAATAAATGAAGTACAATAAAATGTCTTTCCCACTTAGGGCACTCTTAACAATCTCCCACTTGCTCTAAGCCAGTAGATATTCCATGTTTTGCATCTCCATTGCCTCGACATGCCTTTCAAAGCTTTTAGCCACCAAAGTCTTAGTAAAAGAGTCAGCAATGTTGTCTTCAGATGCAACCTTACATACATCTACTAGTACTACTTCCACGTGTCCTTTCATTATATGGTATCCCTGATCTGTATGCTTTGTCCTCTTGTGGTTCCTAGATTCTCTTATGTTGGTAATCATCGCGCTATTATCACAATAGAGTGTGTGTGGCACCCCCAAATCCAGCCATGCGAAACCACTGAGGTCCGACCCTATAATCGACCAAGACAGCCCGTGCACCGAATCCGGGTTATCATTTAAAACTCTTTTTCTTACCACTCTCATGTTTCAGGGCCTAAAATTTCACCCAAATTTTTTTTTCTTTTCAAAATACTTTTCTCTGACGAAAACCAAGTATGAAAGCCATATAAAATATAATACTAAGTTTTAGTTGTCTTTTTGAAGTACAACATAATTTACAAATATACAAAATATGTACTTTGTTTTTCAAAAATACATTCTCTTTAATTCACTTTCTCTCGATGCTCAGCTGAAAACTTATGGTAGGGCCAAATCCACAGTAGATTCCCTATCCCATTGGCACATGTGTACCCTACCACTATCTAGGTAGTCTATTGGATAGGTTTCTTAACTGCAACATGAACAAACTGATGAGCTAACAGGCTCCGTAAATTCAAACATACTTAGTAAGAATCACATAAATTCAAAAACATCAAAATACAATTTTCTATGAATAATACTATTCATCCATGAATATTACTATTCATCATGAATAGTAACTTTGGCCTTTGATCGATAAATAGTAACATTACCCTAATCGGTTACTATTCATATTACCTTAACCAAATTCACTACACTTAGTACTAGTGTCGGTTATGTTCAATTATGCTCTATTATGGCTTTCATTATATTATTGACTATTCTCTCTATTTATATTTTGGATTTGAGCTCATTGTAGCAGTACCGATAGTTTATTTGAGTGCTGGCTGGGAGGGTCTAGAGAGCAACCTTAGAGCTTCTTCCTCTCCAGCCCTCATCGCTCATAGCGATTATTATATCCCTGAAGGACCTGTAAAACCTCTACCACAATGTTGGAAGGGCGGTACGCCTTAAGTGGTTTTATTACCAGCTTTAAATTATAATTCTAATCAAGTGACATTAATCATCACCTCAAGGTCATTAACTTCCATCACCCGTAGGCCTTACATATTTTCTTTCTCTTATTATGTGGGATGTGTTATACTAACTAATCTCCCAATGTCCATAGGACTTAATATCTAATGTACAACTAGTACATAACGTAATAATATAGTATTTCATATTGCAGACATAAAAATATTTGAACCTACCACCACTGCGATGATGTCCACTTCTGGAACTCCTCCGTAGTTTTATCTCTAGTTTGGATCCTTAGAGACAGTATTGTCTGTAAATACCCATTATTAATTATCACTTTGGATATATTCGTTTTGTGATAAATTTTATAACACATTTCAACTTTTTAGGTGATACACGGTCTGCAACACGTCTGTGTCCCTACCCGTGTACCTCTCGGGTTCATTCTACATGGCCGTGTTTCAAGGTACACACCCGTGTACTATTTAAACTCTAGATTTTTTACTTTAAAATCTTTATTTTGGGTTCTAGAATTTTATTTAAGACATTCTAGATCCTTTACGGTCCTTTCCGAGTCTTTCAGAAATTTTTGGTCAAAATGATCATTTTACTCTTAACGGGTCTCAGGACCATAACTATTTCGTTCTATCGTTTTCTGAATTTTCTAAGCCTAAATATCATAAAATAATATTCTTTAGGCTTCTGTATTGTTTTATACCTTCATTTGCTATAAAATCACAATTGTTCATTTTCCGACCCTCGGTTATTATTCATCCGACACCTAGGGTTGTTTCTCGTTTTTCTAGCATTTTGCAGTCTCAAATGGGTATTTCACTACTCTTGAAATGTTTTTCGTCCCCTCCCCGAGCCTTGGTTCCCGAGGGGTTTGGGTTTCCTATTCTGGTCTAATTTTTCTCCCTTGTTTCCTTAAATATCCCTAACGTGAATTTTTTTCCCATTCTAGGCATTTTAGTCATTAAGGGTCGGTTTACTATTCCTCTTGGGTTGGTTTTCCATTATTAACCCTAACCCACCGAGGGGTCTCGGTTTCCTTTCTGAGTCTAATATTTTTACCCCTTGTTTCCCGAAATACCCTTATGCCATTTTAGAAATTTTAGCAACATTTCTGCTTGTATTTTTAGGTTTTCTTGGCGTTAGGTACGCCTCAGAACCTTTGTACCTGTCACGTACTATACCAGAGGCCTATTTTATACAAAGTTACCAAACTTGTATAAAAATTTTCCCCATTATCATCATTCCAATTTCAACACAAAATCATTAAATTTTTTCCAATTATAGTCTCGGTTTCTCATGGTAAACAACACCAAATATTTTCATCACCATAAACAATTATCACATATCACTCTTAGGTTTTCTAATGTACATATCAACATTAAAAACCTAACAAAATTTTTATTCCATCCTTAGTGTCAAGCCATGAATTTTCATGCTCTATGACCATAGAAAATTTTCTCTCATTTCTATAATCTTTTATCAACATTTCTCAACATTTTTCATCACTAAAAATTTTCCATTTTCAATACACATATGCCACGGTTTTCACGAAGAATCATGTGTGATTTTGCTTGTTTAAAAATTCCAATTCATGCTTTGATTAATATATCATTGAACCAACACAATCCACTAAACAAATCACCAAAATTTTCAACACTTTTCAATACTAAACAAGCCACGGTTTTCATAGGAAATAATGCAAATTTTTTTTTGCTTGTTTCCTAGTTCTAAATCATGCTTCATTCATCTTAACATCAAACCAATCATAACACCAAATAAAACATCAAATTTTTCAATGTTTTCTACACCAATAGTGCCACGGATTTTTGGTGAAAACAACACTAAAAATTGCTTCAATTTAGAAGCTCACCTTATCAAGTGGTCTCCTTGTAACTTAAGCTTGGATTGGAATCAAATCTTGGTGATGAATCTTGTCAAATTTTTGGCTAAAATGGAGGAATGATTTTTGGTTTTGGGAGAGCAAGAGTTTGGCCATTTTCCCAATTTTTCAAATGAATTTCTCATGCTTATTTATAGGCAAATGGATGGGGACCTTTTTGTAATTTTTTCCAACAATTTACTAAGTGTTTAGGGACTTAAATGCAAACTTTTTGGGGTCAAAAATAAAATTTTTGGGCTGCCTTCCCACCATGTGGCTGAATGCCATTTTTCCAAACTTTCTAAATTTTTTTCAATGCCATTTTGTCTTGATCATGGCCATGGATCCTAAAAGCATTAAATCATGTCCTTTAATGCTACCTACCACCATTAATTAAGCTTAATTAACCTAATTAACTAAATCAAATTATGATGTCATCTTGACATCTTCTAATTAATATGTGAATTAATTTATGGTCAAATTTTGATTAAAAGTCAAACCGAACAGAACTTTATCGAAATCGCGTAGGTGGGTTCTGGGTGCCTCCGGTGCGACCGGTTTGTTTTATTTTGCTTCCGTTTGGCTAGAAGTCACTACCATAAATTTTTATCTTTTAGTGCACTCCGGTGCACTCTTCAGGGTTTTTAGCTTTGTTTTCAAGCCGTCTTACCCGTTTCTGTTCTGTAGGATTTTCCATCTCCGAACTCACTCACTTTAACACTGTCAGAATATTTTCACAGTTTTCTCAACAGTATTAAAACACAACTTTTTCGCATTTTATTTATTAAAATTGATACATACATACAATTGTAATTTACTCCGAGAATCTACAAATTTCAGGTTATCACATTCACCCCTCCTTATAAAATTTTTGTCCTCGAAAATTTAGAATAAGTGGGCGTACAAATTTCTAATTTCATCTTCTCATTCCCACGTAGCCTCTTTAATGTTATGATTTTTCCATAGCACTTTGACTAGTGGGATCGTTTTATTCCTCAAGACTTTATCTTCTTGTGCCAAGATTCAAACAGGCTTCTCTTCGTACGTTAGATCTTCCCGAATTTGGATCGGTTTATGTTTTAGCACATGGGATGGATCCGATATGTACTTTCGTAACATCGACATGTGAAACACATTGTGTACTGTCGACATTTCTGGAGGTAATGCCAATCTATAGGCAACCTTCCCAATGTGTTCGATGATCTCATATGGTCCAATATATCTTAGACTCAATTTCCCTTTCTTTCCGAACTGCATTATTCCTTTCGTCGGCGAGACTCTTAAGAATACGAAATCTCCTTTGTTAAACTCTAGGGATCTTCGTCTTTTGTCCGCATAGCTCTTCTATCGGCTCTGCCCTATTTTCATCTGTTGCTATATTTTTGTAACTACATCCACTGTTTCTTGTACAAAGTCTGTTTTGTACAGTCGTTTTTCTTGTAAATCATACCAAGGGACAGGTGATCTATACTTCCTTCCATATAGAGCTTTATAGGGTGCCATTCTTATAAAAGCTTGGTAGATATTATTGCATGAAAACTCTACCAATGGAAGTTTCTCGTTCCAGCTCCCCGAGAAATCTATTGTACACGCGCGAAGCATGTCCTCTAGTGTTTGAATTTTCCGCTCAAATTGCTCGTCCGTCTACGGATGAAATGCTATACTCAGGCGCACTTCCATTCGCATAGGTTCTTGCATGTACTTCTAGAAATTTGAAGTGAATCGTGTATCACAATCAGATACAATGGACTTAGGAACTCCATGTAACCTAATGATGTGGTTAACATATAAATTTGCTAACTTTTCCAGTGAAAAGGTCATTTTTACTGCTATAAATCTTGCTGTCTTTGTTAACCTATCGACAATAACCCAGATAGCATCATAGCTTTCTCGGGTTTTCAGCAATCCTACCACAAAGTCTATCGTAATATGTTCCCATTTCTATTCGAGAATTTCCAAAGGCTCTTGTTTTCCACCTAGATGTCAGTTTTCAGCCTTAACTTTTTGGCACATCATACATCTGCTTACAAATTCAGCAATGTCCTTCTTTATCCCTTTCCACCAGAATTGCAGTTTCAAATCCTGGTACATCTTACTGGCTCCGGGATGCACTAAATATTTCATTTCATGGGCTTCTGCCATAATTTGCCTTCTTAATCCTTCATCATTGGGAACATAAATTCTTCCCTGATGTAAGATTAATCCATCTTTAAACACTCCTTCTTGAGGACTTGATAGATTTGGATCTCGCTTCTGAGCCTCTCTAATGTCCTCATATAACGATGATTCCAATTATAGTGTAGCCAATCTTCCTGTTATCAGCTCCATCTTCAACGCATTAATTTCCTACTGTAATGGCCTTAGAAATTTTCCAATTGACAGTTACTGCAAAACAGTAGATTTCCTACTCAACGCGTCTGCAACACGATTGGCTTTTCTAGGATGAGAGAGGATTTCGTAATCATAATCCTTTACTAGCTCTAACCATCTCCTTTGCTGCATATTCAGCTCCTTTTGTGTGAAAAAATACTTTAAAATCTGGTGGTCAGTATAAATCTAACACTGAGCTCCATACAGATAGTATCGCCAGATCTTCAATGCGAACACTACTGCGACAAGTTCGAGATCATGCATGGGATAATTTCTTTCATGGTCCTTTAATTGGCGCGAGGCATAGGCAATCACCTTACTGCCTTGCATCAGGAAAGCTTTTAATCCCATCTTTGATGTATCATTGTAAATCATGAACATCTCCCCTTCAGTGGGAAGTGTAAGAATTGGCGCACTAGTTAATCGTCTTTTTAGCTCTTGAAAGCTTCTTTGGCACACCTCTGTCCACTCGTACTTCTTCTCTTTACATGTCAAAGTCGTGAGAGGTGTAGCGAGTTATGCAAATCCCTTGACAAATCTTCTGTAATAGTTGGCTAAACCTAAGAAACTCTGTATTTCAGTGACATTCTTAGGTACGGGTCATTCATTGATCGCCTCTACTTTTGTTGGGTCCACGGTAATTCCTTCCTTAGAAACCACATGTCCAAGGAAATGTACTCTATCTAGCCAAAATTCACATTTAGAAAATTTGGTATAGAGTTGATGCTTCCTTATCATCCACAGGACAATTCGTAGGTATTCTTCATGGTTCTCACAAGTCTTTGAATATATAAGTACGTCATCGATAAACACAATGACAAACTTATTTAGATATTCTTTGAAGACTCGATTCATCAAGTCCATAAATGCAGCTGGTGCATTTGTTAACCCAAACGGCATCACAAGGAATTCGTAATGACCGTAACAGGTCTGAAATGCAGTTTTGTGAATGTCGCTCTCCTTGATCCACAGCTGATGGTATCCTGATCGTATATCGATCTTGGAAAATACTGTTGTGCCTTTGAGTTGGTCAAACAAGTCGTCAATTCTAGGTAACAAATACCTATTCTTGATAGTGACCCTATTCAACTCCCGGTAGTCGATGCATATTTGAAAAGATCCATCCTTCTTCTTGAAAAACAATACGGGAGCACCCCATGAGGAATAGCTCGGACGTATGAATCCCTTGTTAAGAAGTTCTTTCAGCTGCTCTTATAACTCTTTCAACTCTGCTGGTGCCATCCGGTATGGCGCCTTTAAGATGGGTGCGGTTCCTGGCATCAGTTCAATCTCAAAAGAGATTTCTCGTTCTGGTGGCAATCCGGGTAATTCTTTTGGGAAGACATCGATAAACACCTTCATAATGGGAACATCTTCGGGTTGAAGCTTCCATTCCTCTTTTACATCCATTATATATGCTAAATATCCAGTGCAACCACTAGACATTAGCCTTCTTGCTTTTATCGAATTGATCATTATCTTCATCGATTTGCGTGATGAATCGACATATTCAAATCCATCTTCCTAGTCGGGTTGGAACATTATCTTTCACTTCAGGCAATCAATCGTGACTTGATACTTTCCTAGGAAATCCATTCCTAGTATTATATCATAATCAGCCAGCTCCATTATGATCAATTCTACATACAACTTCCTATTTGCCATAATTATTGGCACATGAGGCAACCAATAATTAGACATCAATACTTCTCCTGAGGGTAAAGCCATTCTAAAGGTCATACCTATGTTATCCTTAGGATATCCTATTTTGTTCGTGAATTGGTATGAAATAAACAAATGCGTAGCACCAGAATCAAATTAAACAGACGCCAAATGATTAGCAACAAAAAACTGACATGTCACTACATTGGACGTCCCTTCTTTTGCATCCTCCGTAGTATACACCATTACTCTAGCATCCGCACGAGGTAAACCTTGTGGTCTTTCTTGCCTCTCTGAAGCTGAAGAACCTTCAACCTTTACCTAGATTGCATGTGCTTGGGGATGTTGTTGCTGTGTTTAGAACGAACCCTAAACATTTTGCCTATTTTCAGGACAGTTTCTGGCAAAATGGCCATCCTTTCCCTATTAGAAACAGGTATTTGGGGCAAGTCTGCATCTGCCTGAATGTCTTTTTCTATAGACAACACAGTCACAAACAATAGGTCTAGCATTATTATTCAACCTCCTCTACTAGTTCCTATTTCCAGAATTATTCCCTTTTCTCTTGCCTTGTGACTACTGGACAGAAGTGCTTACTTGTCCGACCTTAGTGTTCTGATTCGACTTGCTGCTTTGTCTGACTTGGGATCCAACTTGTATCACTTTTACCAAAACCTTCTCCTTATTTTTAGCATCCCATATCTTTTCCTTTTCTTCCTTCTGTCTAACCAGGTAGTATTTTGCCCTCAATGCTCTACTCATACAATCAGACACAGTAGTGGGCGGCGTCAACCCACTGTCCACCAATGCTGAGATTTCAGAATGAAACATTCCCGCATCTTCTGGATTTTCTCCCTCTTAGTGGAGACAATGTATAGACACAATCAGGACAATTGGTCAAACTTGCTACAGACTTCTATCACTATCATGTCCCCCTGCTTTAATTCTGTAAACTCCCTTTGTTGGGGTCGCAACAGTGCGGGATTGTAGTACTTCTGATTGAATTCTTCTAAGAAGTCTATCCAGGACATTGTAAACACATTCTTTCTCAACTTAACTGAATCCCACGAAAATCTTACATCCTTTTTCACAACAAACGACGCATACATAATCTTTTCTTGATCGTTCAGCTCCATAAATTCCAGTATCATATGGAGTGAAGACAACCACTCTTCTGCTTCTAATGGGTTTATGGAACCTTCGAACTCCGGTGGCTTTATTCGTTGGAATCATTCATAAAGTGGTTCCTGGTTGACCCGAGGTTGCAGTTGTGGTTCTACTATTTCAATCTCAGGTTTAATTGGCGACACTTCTTATTCAAGTGTGGCCATTTGTGGGTTTTGGCCTTCTTCTTGGTCTTGCCTTTGCTCCATCTGTTATATTCTTTGTCTTAGCTAAGCATTTACTTTCATCTGAGCCTCTAACATGGCTTCTAGTTCATCTACTCTTTCTGAAAGGACTGGACACCCTCTCATGTTTCTCAAGTTTTGCGGATTCACCATCTTTTCTAATTCCTATAATCGCAAGAAAATCATTCATTAGATTTTCCACAAACATATTTTTACAATATAAGTAAAAATAGTTTTAATCATCATATAATTTCAACATTTCATTCAAAATTTTCCATATACATGTAGGTCGAAGGCTTTTCTCAAAATAGCCTTTTGATACAGTCTCATATACATATATACAGATATATATACATTTATACATCTTATATGGTTTATATCTAATCCCTTATTTGAGGTAGATCTGGAACTATCGGAACCTCCTCTAGATCTTCTTCGTCCCCATCCGAGCCATTTCCAGCCTCGGATGGTGTCGATCCCCTAGTAGGACTCATACCCTCTCGTCGTCTTGATGAGCCAGCCTCATGATCATTTGCCATAGGTCGTGCCCCATACAGACGGTCTAACATGGTATCCTGTAATAACTGCTCATGTCTCTTGCATACCATGCACTCCATAATCAAATCTTCCTCTACTTTAGCTACGGTAACTATAAACTCGCGTAAAGTAGTAGGGTATAAAGGGTTACCCTCTGTCATAGATAGTGAGCCCCTTCTAGAAAATATCACAAAAATCCTCCTCAGTGAGGCTAGACATCGGGCATTTCCTCACTACGTTTTCCTCAAACCGACTGCATAAGTGAAAATCGTATCACTTAGCAGCATCTGGAGTCTCTCAGCTCTGAGAACGAACTCCCTCACATTGGTATATCTAGGCATAGCTGGTGGCGGAGTCACTACCTTACTCTCTGGAGGGTCTGGAACTGGTAATGTTGGACTCTTTGGCGGGAACTGCAATATCATAATGTGTCGAAACTCAGCCTAGTCTAATCCCAACAACATCTCCAGATCACAGTACTCCCAGTACATCTGTGCATCCTCACGGAATGTGCCAACTACCATTAACACCCAGCAATCCTTGTCTATATCACATTGTCGCATAATCTCTATGTCATATAGCCAATCACGAGTAGAGATCCCCTTTTGACCTCCCTCAAAAGTGGGTGGATGATTACCTCTGAATGCGTGTACTACTCGTACCGATACTCTAGCTCCTATATGAGCTCGTCCTCCCACCACTGGAATGTTTATAGCGACTGGTGGATTAACTACCGGTTGAGGAGGTGGTACTTGTACCGGTGCCGGTGCTACAATCCTTGGCACTAGCGGCTCAGGTATCGGCTGTCAAGGTACTGCTCGATGGATCATGGACGATCTGATCACGGGCCTAGTCCATACCCGGATCGGTCCTCTCGGTCGGTATAGATGGGCTCGCATATACGGTGGTCCAGTCATCGTATGTCCTACAAAATATATAACCTCGTATAAACGAAAAGTCAACTAACTTAAAGAAAGCTAATTTACTTGGATTGACAAGTAGATCGCGTTCTGTGCCAATAGGGATATGGTCAACTGCTCTGATACCAACCTGTGGCACCCCGAATCCAGCCATGCGAAACCGCCGAGGTCTGACCCCATAGTCGACCAAGACAGCCCGTGCACTGAATTTGGGTCACCATTTAAAACTCTTTTTCTTACCACTCTCATGTTTCAGGGCCTAAAATTTCGCCCAAAAATTTTTTTCTTTTCAAAACACTCTTCTCTGATGAAAGCCGAGTATGAAAGCCATATAAAATATAATACTAACTTTTAGTTGTCTTTTTGAAGTACAACATAATTTTCAAATTATCACAATCGAGAAATTTTACTGTTCTTAGAAATTTTGTATAACATGAGTATACAATGATTTTTATCTGTATAATTGTAAAACATATGTTTTAATATTATTTAGAACGCGATAAAATGTTCTGACGGTGCAAATCAGAGTGTGTTCAAGAATGAAAAATTTTACCAAATCGAAATTGGACAAAATATGCGTTTTGGTTTCGAAAATTTTAGAAATATACTGTATGGCACTAAAAGAAAAAATACTTACGCGATTAATTTTTTGGCAAACCTGAGTGAAATAAGGAAAACTGATACACGGACAGCCTCAGAAACTCGTCTACGCGATTTCGGTGCAAAACCGTTCGGTTTGATATTTGGTAAAAAAGTTTGACCCAAATTAATGAGAGGAGTCAAAGATTAAATGTGGAACTTTGAAAGGATGTAAGATTACATTCAAATCGAAATACTAGGGTTTAAAGTCAAGATGATCCAATGCCCATGATTCGAAGTCAACATGAAAAGTCAAGGGAAGCTTAACACAAAATTTCAAGAATGTTCTAGGGCATGAAGTGGCAGATTTTTACGGGCAAAAAACAGAAAAAAATCTACCCTAATTTGTTTAATTATAAAGCAGCCCCTAAAGAGTGCTAAAATTGCACAAAAAGCTAGCAAAAAGGTACCTAAAAGTTTTGCCAAATAGTCCCTCCTTTTTGGCTTCATTTATACACGGTTTTGACACTTAGAAACCAGAAAAAATTTTGATTTCTTCAGCCTTTTTTTAGCTGTGTGCCTCCCCCATTGAAACTAGAAAATTTTCTTCAAAATCTTATCAACAAAGTGTGTGAAATTTGTCTCCAAGTTCAAGAAATCAAGGAAATAATGTGAGCTTCCATTCTTGCATGGTTTTTCATTGTTTTTCCATGAAAAATCCATGTGGTTATGGATTGTTTTGAAGGGAGAAATTTCAGTTTTTATTTGGTTGATTCATGCTTGAAAGGGTGTTAATGATATGTGATTAAAACAATTGTGGAATCATGAGCATGAAAAACTAAGTTTAGGGCATTTTCATTTACTAAATCCGTGGGTTAAGCATGGTGTAGGAAGATGAAATCTTGATGAAGATTTGTTTGGTTTTTGGTGTTGAAAAGTATGTGGAAATGAAATGAAAGAAATGGATGGAATAGAATTGAAAAACACTTTTGTGCTTGTTTTTCATGAAGAATCTGTGGGTTACATTAGGGAGAAATGAGATATTATGTTGTTGAAATTGGATTAGAAACATGGTGTTAACATGTTGATGAATCAAGTAAAGAAATAAGATGAGAAAAATAAAAGTTTGTGCTTGGATTTTCAATTGAAAATCCATGGCTTTCCAAGAGGAAAAAAATGCATAAAAATTTGATGAGTTATGCTAGGTTTTGTGTTGTAATGTGCATGTGTTAATGTGGAGGATAAATAAGGAAAAATGGAGCTTTGAAACAAAAATTTTGTTTAGGTTTTTTCAAGAAATACCATACATAGGTTAGGGTGAAAATGTTATTTTAGCATGATATGTTATGGAATGAAACCATGTGCAAATTTTGTATAAAACCGAGCCAAAAAATGAGAAAGAATGGGTTGAAATCCCGTTAGAAACGGTTAGGTTTTAATGGAAAATTTTACGTAAAAAGTTTGTAACTTTTACATAAAATTAGGTTTGTGGTATAGTATGTGGCAGGATAGTATAGGGTAGATGGTTTTGAGGCGTTTCCTAAAAGCCGGGAACCTAGAATTTCAATGGAAATGCTGTCAAAATTTTCAAGATGCCCGAAGGGTAATTTGGTCAACGAGGGGTAAAAATAGGGTCGAGAACCGGAAACTCGAGCGTCGTCGGGGACCTAGGCTAGAGGAAGGGCAATGGACGATTTTGAAAGTAGTGAAATGTCCATTTGAGGTCTCGAACGGTTAGAAAAACGAGAAATAACCCTGAGGGTCGGAACAGTACCACTCGAGGGTCGAGTGAATAGTAACCTTAGCAATTCGATAAGAAATATTGTAAAAGCTCAGTAAGACCTAAGAAAGATTATTTTATGATTTTTGGAACTAGAAAACCCAGTTAAAACATTAAAATAGAAATTTTACGGTCTATTGTCTTGTCAGGGGTAAAATGGTCATTTTGACCAAAATTTTCAAAATTGCTAGAAAAAGACTGTAAAAATCCCAGAATGATTTTATTAAATTTCTTAAGGTTAAAATAGAACTGTAAGTCAGAAATACGGGGGAAAATCCCGCTAGGAACGAAATGGTCATTTTGTCAAAAGTTAGGGGCAAATTGGTCATTTTGTCAAAAAGTTAAGAAAAGTGATATTAAGGCACAAAATAGTATCCTCAGCCATATAATAAATACAGAAATGAAAATATGAATCCCAAACGAATAATTGGGGATCTAAAATAAAAAATTTCATATTTTTACAATATTTTAAATATGAAGTGAATAGTAAAAATAACCGTGGTTTATTTCGTGTATAGGGAATCAACAAAGAGGCGATATAAGGAAGCCGGTTGACCCAGGAAAGGAAACATTAGCAAAATATCTATAAGTTCAGACATTTATTTGTCTGCAGTATAAATTTACTTGCTATATTTATATGCCATGTATGATATGTAAATAAGTATTAACACACTAATGTGGAAAAATAAATAACCACAAATAAAGAACATGATATAAAGAGTTCCAAACCCAGGAGGCAATTGTAATGCCACTGGTCAGGAGCCATATGAAAGTCGATAATGAAACCAGTATTGGCGTACGGCCTCCCACACAGGTGGAGGTTCTTCAGGTTCAGATATGATATGGCTTCCAAACCAATGGTGGTACGTCCCGGGTATGTAAGTCTAATATTATATAGACTGTAGAGGATTGGCCAGTGGGTCACTCCCCAGAGTCCCTCTCAGTCATGCGTGCACTATGGTACGACCAATCTAGGGGTCCAACACCAGAACTTAATGCAAGATAAAAACCTAAGACTTAAGATTTGCCATAATTGGGCATAAAATGTACTAACTGTATGAGTAGCAGCATAGTTCAAAGTTGACATGAATAGTACTGGTCAAAGTCAACCTTACTATTCATGATCAAAAGTCAAAGTTATTATTCATGTGAATAGTACTTTTTATGATTTTATGTTTTATGTTCCAGTTTGTATGTTTGAACTTACTGAGCCTGTCGCTCAGAAGTTTATTCATGTTGCAAGTAAGAAACCTGTACACCAGTAGCTAATGGATGGACAAGGAGCGGGATCTGCATCTGCCGTAAGGGCTAGACGAGGGGAATGGTCCTGCTTATGTTTTTCGCTGAGCAGATTTTGAAAGTTATTTTGGATGTTTGTAACATGATGTAAATTAAGTACAACAGAATACGATATGTATTACAGTATGTGTTTTATGATGTTTTACGACTCTATAGTTTCAAGATAAGTTTTATGAGGTTGCAGTTTCAAAATCAGTTTAAAAAAAAAAATCCCCAATTTTCATAATAAAACTTAAGTTTAAATTACGACCAGTAAATAACAAAGACAAGTTATAAGTAAGTTGCCGGTGATCCATTGAGGTGACAGTCTATCATAGTAGACTTCAGAGCTCTACTATGCTAGTATTGTTAGCCTCCATGAAGGGCGGGCCGCCACAGTTGGTATCAGAGCCAGGTTGACCATGTCCCTTAAGGCTTGATGCGCATCCCGTTCGTCGATCCAGGTAAGTTAAGTTTATTTAATAATTAGTAAAATGTTTATTTATACTAAGGGAACCTTATGTAGGAGTTAGATAATAAGACCACCTTACTTCCGACCACATCCATATCGAGCTAGGGGTCCTCTAAGGGTGTGGACCATACCCATAATTAGGTCATCCCCACCCCGACAACCGATGGTACACTCTCCGGCACGGCCAACCTGGCCACTCCAAGAGCAGAGGTACCGGCGACCACCAGGGCACCAACCACTCTGCCAGTACTCAATCCACCACTAGTGGCAGTTGATATCCCAGTCGTTGGTGGACGGGATCACATTGGCTCAAGAGTTTCTGCTAGAGCTACCCAGGCTTTTAGGGCCTGTCAGCCACCTATATTTGATGGAGGACGTCAGTCAGTAGCAGTATAGGACTGGTTGCATACTGTAGAGCTGATTTGCGATCCTGTATATAGACCAAGATTATTGGGTCATTCTTGCAGTAAGCAATTTTCAAGGAGATGCCCGAATATATTGGGAGTTCTTTGATCAAGAGGCATTACTAAGGCTTAACTGGGCTAACTTCTGCTTGGTCATGAGACAGCAATTTTCTCGAAGGAGCCTAGAGACGTCTCCAGTTCCCCCAGCTAGAGAGCCACTGCCCATATTACCTCGAATAACGGACGTCAGGGATTATCTTTAGAGAGTTGAAAGATTTCAAATGACACCTGGGGACACGGTGCATACATATGTAGTGCGATTCGATGAGAATGTTGTTAAGAGGTGCCCGCTCCTAAACTTTTTTGATGAAGATTGTCAGGAAATGTTCTGGAAAGGACTCACCTCAGAGTTGAAACGAAGGGTGAGTCTACTCCATTCCATTCCTTAGCGTGAGTTTGTCGCTAGTGCCATTAGAGCCGAAAGAGTGCAGCTAAGGGAATGCATGGAAAAGCATCAATGGGAACAATATCACGAGGAGGGGATGTTGACATGTTTATATGGACCACTACTGAGAGCTAATGTTCATGAGGCAGGTCCGTCGTGATGAAGGGCAAATGCGACTAGTCAGGGAACGTCTACGAGCGATGACTCTGATGATGATGAAGACCCAAAGGAATTTCCCTTGGGTCAAAATGAATAGGATAGTCGTGTCTAGAAGTGTGTAAGTACACCCCATATGTAAATATGTATGTATGTAAAAAGTTAAGACAAATATCACCTAGACAATACAGTATATGTAAATGCCTATATATGCCATATATGATGTAAGAAAATGCTATGAAATGACATGAGATGATTTGAGGTGTTTATGCTTCGCAGTAAATGATATGTTTAAAAATTTCCACCATATTTCCAAGATTATTTATAGAAAATCTAACTCTTGATTATTGTGCAAGGTTACAAGAAAGAGAACACAATGAGTGCAAGAAGGGGACGACGTCCTACGCTAGTAGATAGAGTAGAGGAACTACAAGCCCTCCTAGAGAATCAAATGAAAGAGAATGCTAAACTATGACAATGATATTGTCTGCTTTTGTACAACGACAAAGCCAAGAAGAAGGCCATGCTTCGCAGGTGGCAGAAACAGTACCAATAGTGCCACTGGTTGTTCCAGAGGTTCAACAGCCTCAACTTAGGGTGAAGCAAGAACCCTTTTATGAGCGATTCCATTGTATGAAGCCATCGAAGTTCAAGGGTTTGATTGATCCACTTGGGCAGAGGAGTGGCTTTCTTCTCTGCAGATGATTCTTGACTTCATAAGTTTAACTGATCAAGAGAGGATTGAGTGCACATCCTTTGTACTTAAGAATGATGCCCGTTTCTGGTGGGACATAGTCCGTATGAGGAGAGACGTGACCACGATGACCTAGGATGAGTTCCTGGAGGAAGTCAACTAGAAATATTATGATCCAGCTGCCCTATGCCCCCAACAAAAAGAGTTTGCTAAACTAAAACAGGGGAACCAGTCAGTGAGTGAAGTGTGCAGTGTTAGGAAATGCCCTAAGCATTAGAGACATTTTGATGTATTCATTTTGAACTGGATAATAAAATTATATATAGAGGTTATTCATTACATTGCTATCTAACCTCGTCTTATTTATATGTTAAAGTAAATGTAAGCAAATATGGCTCACTGACTACTTGTGTTAAAACTGTTAGAACGTTGCATGCAATGGACTTTTGTATGCGAGAAGACAATGTTCTAAAGTTAGCGGTCTAAACTATGGTCTGTAGTCTATGGGGTTAGATCGAGCATCTAACTCATGTTAAGACTATTATGTTGTCTAAAACCTTGGAGGGGACGGTTTGTCTTGACTGTCTGGAGCAGGACTCCCAAGTAGAGACATAGATATATTGCTTGGTGGTGACATATTAGACCGGGACTAAAGCGTGATTGATCTACGTAGTCCGCTATGAGTGGATCAATCTGCTTTTGATGTTCATTGTGCAATAACCTTAATCCTGAATAAATGAACTACTTCATGTATATGACTTGTGTACTTTGATGTTCCAATGGCTAAAGCGTCTCAGAGGTAGTAAGCTTATAGACCGGTTCGTTGAGTGCATGACTTGTATACGATGAAGGGTTTGTTTGCAGATATCAGAATCATAGCTCTGAGGAGTTAAAGGTATCCTCTTAAAGGCATTATACTGAATGTGAAAATGGACAAGGCCTTGGGTTGTTTGCTGGGTGGATGATTTCTTATTCACATATGGTGAATAATCATTTTCTTAATTCGGTAGTATAATAGAACTTTAAGATAGCCTGATCAGTAGGATTAAACGGACTTTGACCTAAGGCTGATCATGGATATCATATGAGGGTTTTGGATATATGACAAGGTCATTGGATAGCAGCTCGTCACAGGCTTACGTAATACGGTATATAATTGGGAGTTCAGTTTCAGGTTTATAGTGGTGTGACTCTGAAATTAGTGATCATATGATTGAGTTGTTTGGTACAGAATGATGATCATATGGAATCACGGGAGCCCGATCATATATGTCCAATCAGTCCCTCTACTAGCTCCACATAATTCCTTAACGTTTGGCAAATTGATTTGTATATGCTATTGGCTGGTTTATTATGCATGGATGGTGATGACACAGGATTAGGATGGTAAACAAGATTCTCTCCGGTTGGATTCAGATTTTGTTTTGGATAATAGAGTACACAATTATTCGAACTCCAAATAAAGTTGCCATGATTTTATTTGAGATTGGATTGGAGTTGTAGAAAATTATCCATGAGAATAAGAATTTGAAACACAACTGTTTTGTGGATTTTGAAATTTGAATTTTGAAATTTGAAATTTGAAATTTGAATTTGAAATTTGAATTTGAAATTCGAATTTGAAATTTGAATTTGAAATTTAAATTTGAAATTCGAATTTGAAATTTGAATTTGAAATTTAAATTTGAAATTCGAATTTGAAATTTGAATTTAAAATTTAAATTTGAAATTTGAAATTTAAATTTGAAATTTGAAATTTGAAATTTGAAATTTGAAATTTGAATTTGAAATTCGAATTTGAAATTTGAAATTCAAATTTTGAATCACAGTCCAAGTGGGATTCGAATTTGTTGTGGAAAATCCACAAGGTTTGAAATTCGAATTTGAGTTGGATTTGGAGAGGATAATCTTGTTAGAATCCTAATTGAATTTTGAATCCAAATCCTAACAAATAGTGGATGAAATTTTAAGGATTATTCTCAATGGAATTTCGGTTTTTTGTGGATAAGGTTCAAGGGAAAAATTCAAGTTTCAATCCCAGTTGAATTTGGATTCTCTCCTTCCCTGAAAAGTGGCCGAAATTATGGAGGAAATCTCCTAGGAAAATTCGGTTATTTTGGATAAGGTTGAGATAAGATTCAAGCTTGAAAATCCTAGTGGAATTTTGATTCTCCCTTATCCTAAAAGTGGCCAAATTTTTTGAGGAGATTTTCTCCTAGGAATTTAGGATTTTTTGGTTGAAAAAGGGAGATAAAATTCTAGTTAAAATCTTGTTTAGATTTGGATTGGATTTATCCTAAATAAACCAAATTTTATTGTTGGGATTTTCCCATGAAAAATTCAGATTTTATGGCTATGGATAAGGGAGAATATCTTTTCCTAATCCAATTCGAATTCAGAGAATCACCTCATGTAGGTCTATAAATAGAGGTCCTGCCACTCCAGTTCTCTCAGACCACAGACTCTCAGGTGAGCAGGCTTATTGTTGCACAGCTCATCGTGACAATAAAGTTCTTTAGAAATCTGGGTGGTCGGAAGAAGACTAGCAGTGCTAGCATACCGATCGAGGTTCAGAGTGCCCACACACTCAGCCATTCGGGAATTGGAGAATAGTAGAGAAGGCTAGTTGGTTGAAGCCTCCGTTCATTCTCCTCCTGCAGATTGGCGTCCTTGAGGTATGAGTTTTAATTGTTGTTGATTTATTGTATATGGCATCATGAGATATTTAACGATCTAAAATTTTTTTTTTATTGTTCCGCTGCGCCACTCTGATACGTTTTTACCGATTTATCATCCTACAATTGGTATCAGAGCCATCTCATGCTATGCCATATACATAAATTAGACAATTACTTAGTCTTTTTATTTATGTATGGATTTGATATTTAGAGAGTGGCATTCTAGGGTTCCTTTATGTTGTTATCATGGATTATGTATAAAGTATGTGGTTATTTTAATTTTTTGAATTATTATATGCATGCTTGTTTATGCCGGTTATGGTTCCTTAGAATTTAGAAAAATTGTATCTAGGAATTTTTATGTAACCATGGGAGCAATTTATTAACACTGTAATTTTCCCATAGATTTTAATTTTTGTCTCTTAGAATTTTTATGGTTAGAATTTTCGTGCACCGAAAACGATTTAGGAAATTTTATGTAATTATTCTTGGAGGAGATTGAAGATTGAAGACCGTAATTTATTTTTCCCAAAAGTTAAATTTGATTTAAAGATTGAAATTTTGATTGTGTGGAAAATTTCAATTTAATTGGGATTCAAATTAATTTTTGAAGATCCTAATAGGTAAATTGAAATATGACACGAAAATCGAGACACGACCCCTCGGGATAGGCCGATGGGCCTTGGTGGGGCTGCAGCCCCTGCCCTCGGGCAGGATGGGGCTGCAGCAGCCCCTGTGCAGGCCATAACCACCCACGGTCGCAGGCTTGGCCTGCAGCCGAGGGTGGCCATGGCCTGCCCAAGGCTGGTCACAGCCTGGGCGTGCAGCCTGCCGGTTGCCGCGCCCAGCCTGGGGGTGCAGCCTGGCGCTGCAGGCTTGGCCTGCAGCCCGGCAAGGCTGCACATAGGGGGTAGCCATGGACTGCCAGCCCCTTTGGGGCTGGTGGCTGCCCACGGCGGCTGCCGCCTTCTGGGCGGCGGTGCGATGGTCCAAAAATCGAAAAATTTTGATTTTTTAAATTTGAGATTTAATTTTAAATCATGTTTAAAAATATGTAATTGAAAATTTAAAATTTTTGAAATTACATATTATTACACATGATGTTTAAAATTGTTTAAAATTTAAATTTGACATTTAAATTTGAAATTCAAATTTGGAATTTGAATTTGAAATTTAAATTTTTGGAGATTTAAATTTTAAATGATTCTTGGGATGAGAAATAAATGGAGAGGCTACATAAAGATGGATAAAAGAAGACGGAACGAAATTCAAGACCCAAAGAATGCTTTGGATGGAATTTTGTAATCTTTATTTTCTTTGTTCTAGGATGGAATCATGGCTTGGTTATTCTGTCAATTATTTTTTCTGTGATATGTCATGGATGTATAAATATGTATTGATGGATGTTTTATATACATGTTTGATAACATGTCATATAGGATAGGTGAGTGCCGCTCATACTATATTGATCATACATAATTTGTCAAAACTTGCATTTTTTTCAAAATATTGAGTGGGAAAGGGTTTCAAACAAAACCCACGGCCTCTATTGTTGATCCATATGTGAAAGCATGGTAACGCCTCGCGTCAGTTCTGCCCTGACCACACCCCTCGGTAGGTGTTTACCGCTGCCGGTATACTAGATTGGATCTCCTATGTGGAAAACGTGTTCGGGTACGATCCTATTCATGACCACCCCTCGGTGGCTTGGTAGGACGTGGATCGGGCTACGTAAACAATGGTTATACACTCAAGACTCGTTTAGTTATTAACCTTTCCTAGAAGCTCTATTAACTAAACTAGTGGCCAAATAAGCGGTTATTAATATATGTCTTAGCCTTGGAGGATTTAAGGCAACATATATTAATTGGATGGGGTCCATGTTCTGGTTATTTGTTTTCATGACCACCCCTCAGTGGCTTAGGGCAATAGGTGCTGAGAATTACCGTTGCAATGCTACATGTTTTTCAAGTTTCATGTAGGAACATACTTGTATGTTTTATTTGCTAAATTATCTGTATATTTGCTTGGGCTTTGTAATGATGTCTAGTATAATTTTATTTCAGTTCAAAATGTCACTGACACCCCTTATTTCAATAGTTACTGAGAATAAACTGAATGGCGACAATTATAAAGATTGGAAAAGAAATCTATTAATAGTTCTCAGCTGCGAGAGACACAAGTTCGTACTGGACGAACCATGCCCACCTGGGCCCAAACCTGACACACCACTTGAGGAGGTCCCGGTTGCCTATACTCGTTGGAGAGAATCCAATGATATAGCTCGATGCTACATACTTGCTAGCATGACGAGTACTTTACAAAAGCAGCATGAGACTTGTCAAATTACTGGGGAGATCATGGAAAATCTGGAGGACATGTTCGGAGGCCAAGAAAAATTGGCTCGACAGTCCGCTATCACCAGTATTATGAACTCTAAGCAAAAGGCGGGTACTCCGGTGAAGGACCATATGATAACTCTAATGGGATTCTTCGCTGAGGCTACCAAGAATGGTGCTGAGTTGGACTACAACACCCAGATCGAGATGGTGTTCAAGACTCTGTCTAAAGATTTTATGGGGTTTAAGGCCGCATACAATTTGGCGACAAAGGAGTTAGGACTAACCGAGCTCATGAAGCAACTACAGGCTTATGAGCGGATGATCAGGGATGAGGATGTGGTCCGACCTAAAGGAGAGGCTAATTTGGCGGAATCTTCCAATCCCTTACGGAAGAGGAAGAGGCCAAGTAAGAAGCAAGTGGCTTCTAGTTCTTCTAATCCTCCTGTCTCGGACGGGAAGAAGAAGAAGAAGAACAAGAAGCCAAAGGACCCTAAAAAGTCCAAATGCTTCCATTGTGGGAAGGTAGGTCACTTTAAGAAGGCTTGCCGGGAATTCCTAGCTGCCAAGGGCAAGGAAGGTAAGGAACTTTATTACTTAGAAGCATGTTTGGTGGAAGAATCGAAAGACACTTGGGTCATTGATTCGGGCGCCACTAATCATGTTTGTGTTTCTATGCAGGGGTTCGTGGAAACGAGAAGTCTACATGATAGGAGCCTCTCGTTGCGGACTGGAGATGGTAGCTTTGTGGTGGCTGAAGTAGTGGGAGATGTTTATCTTTATTTTGATCAATTTAGGTTTATTTTATTGAAAGACTATTTTTATGTTCCTAATTTTAGGAGGAACTTTATATCGGTAGCTTGTTTAATAAAGGATTCTTATTCAGTTTCTTTTAATAAAAGAGTTGATATTCGTAGAAATAAGTCTTTTATCTGTTCTGGATGGATGGATGGAAACCTATATTTGTTCAAACCAAAGATGTACTCACTGCTTGACACTGAATTAATTGATAACTCTAAAAGGTTGAAAGTTTCTCACTCTAACAAGGCGTATCTTTGGCATTTAAGACTTGGTTATATTAATCAGGATAGGATTCAAAGATTGGTGAAAGACGGTCCTCTAGAATCTCTAGAGAAAGTACAACTTCCCCAATGTTAGTCTTGTCTAGAGGGTAGAATGACTAAGAGGTCTTTTGGAGCTAAGGGTACAAGGGCTCAGGAGCTCTTAGAAATTGTGCACACTGACGTATGTGGCCCCATGAACATCACAGCATGAGGAGGGTTCGAGTATTATGTCTCTTTTATAGATGATTACTCGAGGTATGGATATGTGTATCTGATGCACCGCAAGAGCGAAACCTTTGACAAGTTCAAAGAGTATCGTGCGGAAGTGGAAAAGCAATTGGATAAATCCATAAAGATACTTCGATCTGATCGAGGTGGTGAATACCTCTCCGATGAATTTCTAGGACATCTTGTAGAGAACGGGATATTATCCCAATTGACTGCACCTAGTACTCCACAACAGAATGGTGTAGCTGAAAGGAGAAACAGAACCTTATTAGATATGGTACGGTCCATGATGAGTTATTCAACGCTGCCATTAGCTTCTCCCAAGTCCTTCATGTCAAACTGTTGGTGTAACCAAAGCTTGACCGATGATAAGTTCCCTACATCATTCCCAATGAGTAGTATATCATCGACATAGAGTATCAGAAAGACCACTTTTCCATCCTTAATACGTTTATAAACACAGGGTTCATCAACGTTCTGCTCAAAACCAAATGTCTTAATCGCTTGATCAAACCTCTGGTTCCATGAGCGGGATGCTTGCTTTAATCCATAAATGGATCTAAGCAACTTGCAGACTTTCCTTTCTTGGCCTTTCGCCACGAACCCTTCGGGCTGTATCATATAGATACACTCTTCAAGATGGCCATTCAAGAATGTCGTCTTGACATCCATTTGCCAGATCTCGTAATCGAGAGCCGCAGCAATGGACAGAAGAATACAGATAGACTTCAGCATAGCAACAGGTGAAAAGGTTTCATCGTAATCGATTCCAGCCTTTTGCGTATACCCCTTTACAACCAGTCTAGCTTTGAAAGTTTCCACTCTCCCTTCCGCATCCTTCTTTCTTTTGTAGACCCATTTGCATCCAATGGGTTTTATCCCATCCGGCAAATCTACAAGTTCCCAAACAAAGTTGGATTTCATAGAATCCATCTCATTGTTCATAGCCTGTTTCCAAGATTTAGAATCAACATCATTTACAGCTTCATCATAGGTGACCGGATCATCCTCATGCTCATGAGCCTCGGCCTGGTATACCTCAGCATCATACATGAAGAAATTAGGTTTCTTCGAAACCCTCCCACTACGACGAGGCATCCTAAATTGTTGATCGTCTGCAGGTCTTTCACTGGAACTCGGACTTGCGTCCAAGACCGAAATCTGTGGAGCAGTTCTTTCACCTGATAACTCCTCTAGCACCACTTTGCTTCAAGGCTTAAAGTCATTCATGTGACTTTCCTCCAAGAATGTCGCATGGGTTGAGACAATGACTTTTTATTCCTTCGGGTTATAGAACAGACCTCCTTTAGTTCCTTTTGGATACCCTACAAACATGCACAATTCTGATCTTGGTTCCAACTTTTTCGCATCCCCATCCAGTACATGCGTCGGGCAGCCCCATATTCTCATATGTCCAAGGGAGGGCTTCCTACCACGCCACAATTCATACGGAGTTCTAGGAATTGATTTGCTCGGAAACTGGTTCAGAATATAGCACGCCGTTTGTAAAGCATATCCCCAGGCTGCAGCCCAGGGGCTCTACCAGCCCCTAGGGGGGCCACGGCCACCTTCGACTGCTGGCTCTGGTGCAGCCTTGGGCAGGGGCTGCTGTAGCCCCATCCTGCCAGAGGGTAGGGGCTGCAGCCCCTCCAAGGCCAATGGCCTATCCCGAGGGGTGTGTCCTCGATTTTCGTGTCATATTCCAATTTACCCATTAGGACTTCCAAAAATTAATTTGAATCCTAATTAAACTTTTGGGAAAAATAAATTACGATCTTCAAACTTCAATCTCCTCCAAGAATAATTACATAAAATTTCCTAAACCGTTTCTGGTGTACTAAAAATTCTAATCATAATAATTCTAAAAAACAAAAAATTAAAATCCATGGGAAAATTACAGTGTTGATAAACCGCTCCCATGGTTACATAAAAATTCCTAGATACAATTTTCTAAATTCTAAGGAACCATGACCGGCATAAAACAAGCATGCTTATAATAATTTAAAAAATTAAAATAACCACATACTACATAATACATGATAACAACAAAAAGGAATCCTAGAATGCCACTATCTAAATATCAAATTCATACATAAATAAAAAGACTAATTAATTGTCTAATTTATGTACATGGCATAGTCATGAGATGTCTCTGATACCAATTGTAGGAATAAAATCAGTAAAAATGCATCAGAGCGGCGCAGTAGAACAATAAAAATTTTTCAAGATCGTTAAATATCTCATGATGCCATACACAATAAACTAACAACAATAAAACTAATACCTTAAGAGGACGCCAATACTACAGGAGGAGAATGACTAGAGAGCTTCAACCAACTAGCCTTCTCTACTATTCTCTAATTCTCGGATGGCAGAGTGTGTGGACATTCGGTTCCTCGACCGGTATGCTAGCACTATTAGTCTTCTTCCGACCACCCAGATCTCTAAAGAACTTATTGTGACAGTGAGTTATGCAACAATAAGCCTGCTCACCTGAGAGCCTGTGGTCTAAGAGAACTAGAGTGGTAGGACCTCTATTTATAGACCTGCATGAGGTGATCCCTTGAATTCGAATTAGATTAGGAGAAATTTTCTCCCTTATCCATTAATAAAAATTCAAAAATCCCGTAGGCCACAATCATGGGAAGATTTGGCCAACCTTGGGATTTTTGCAATCCAAATTCAAATAGGATTTTAACTTGAATTTAATCTCCTCATTTATCCATAATAACCAAATTTTCATAGGCCATAAACAAGGCTAGATTCGGCCACTTTAATGTGAGGATAATCAAAATTCAAATAGGATTTTCTAGCTTGAATTTTATCTCACCCTTATCTAGTAAAAAACCAAAAATCTCCCTTAGGATTATCCTTGAATTTTTGGCCACTTTTGTGAGAGGAAGAATCAAAATTCAGACAGGATTTTCTAGCTTGAATTTAATCTCACTCTTATCCACAAAAACCGAAAAATCTCCTTGGATTTATCCACAAAATTTTTGTGCACTTTAGGGAGGGAGAGAATCCAAATTCAACTGGGATTGAAACTTGAATTTTCCCTGCATCCTTATCCACTAAGAATCCAAATTCTCCTAGGAGTTATCCTCCCTAACAAACTCAGTTTTTCTAGATAGATTAGGACTCAAAATTCAAGTAAGATTCAAACAAGATTTTCCTCTCCATAATCCAACTCAAATTCGAATTTTAACCTCGTGGAATTATCCACAAAGAATTCAAATTTCACTTGGACTATGATTCGAAATTTGAATTTCAAATTTCAAATTTCAATTTTCAAATTCAAATTTTAAATTTCAAATTTCAAATTCAAATTTTAAATTTCAAATTTCAAATTCGAATTTAAAATTCAAATTTCAAATTCGAATTTCAAATTCAAATTTCAAATTCGAATTTCAAATTTAAATTTCAAATTCAAATTTCAAATGCAAAATTTAAATTTCTAATTTCTAAATTCAAATTTCAAAATCCACGAAAAGTTGTATTTCAAATTTTGTCCTCATGGATAATTTTCTACAACTCGAATTCAATCTCAAATAAAATCATGGCAAATTTATTTGGAGTTT
Source organism: Antiaris toxicaria (assembly GCA_035233585.1). Taxonomy (NCBI): domain Eukaryota; kingdom Viridiplantae; phylum Streptophyta; class Magnoliopsida; order Rosales; family Moraceae; genus Antiaris; species Antiaris toxicaria. The sequence goes on along the minus strand of CP141156.1, from coordinate 99,002,326 downwards.
GAATAATCATGTACTCTATTATCCAAAACAAAATCTGAATTCAACCGGAGAGAATCTTGTTCACCATCCTAATCCTATATAAACACCATCCATGTACAATCAACTAGCCAACAAGCATACACAGATCAATTTTTCCATTCATTATGGAATTATGTGGAGTTAGTAAAGGGAACAATTGGACATATATGATTGGGCTCTCGTGATTCCATATGATCATCATTCTGTACCAAACAACTCAATCATATGATCACTAATTCGGAGTCACACCACTATAAACCTGAAATTGAACTCTCAATTATATATCGTATTATGAAAGCCTGTGACAAGCTAATGTCCAATGACCTTGTCATGTGTGCAGAACCCTCATATAATATCCATGATCAGCCTTAGGTCAAAGTCCATTTAATCCTGCTGATCAGACTATCTTAAAGTTCTATTATACTACCGAATAAGAAAATGATTATTCACCATAGTGAATAAGAAGTCGTCTACCCAGCAGACGACCCAAGGCCTTGTCTATTTTCACATCCAGTATAATGCCTTTAAAAGGATACCATTAACTCCTTAGAGCTATGATTCTGATATCTGTAAATAAACCCTTCATTGTATACAAGTCACGCACCCAACGAACCGGTCTATAAGCTTACTACCTCTGAGATGCTTTAGCCATTAGAACATCAAAGTACACAAGTCATATACATGAAGTAGTTCATTTACTCAGGATTAATGCTATTGCATAATGAACGTCAAAAGCAGATTGATCCACTCATAGCGAACTACGTAGATCAATTAGGCTTTAGTCCCGATCTAATATGTCACCACCAAGCAACATATCTATGTCTCTACTTAGGAGTCTATGCTCCAGACAGTCAAGACAAACTGTCCCCACCATGGCTTTAGACAACATAATAGTCTTAACATGAGTTAGATGCTCGGTCTAACCCCATGGACTACAAGCCTTAGTTTAGACCGCTTACTTTAGAAAATTGTCTTCTTGCATACAAAAGTCTATTGTATGCAATGTTTTAACAGTTTTAACATAAGCAGTCAATGAGCCTTATTTGCTTACATTTACTTTAACATGTAAATAGAATAAGGACAAACAGTAATGTAATAAATAACCTCTATAATATAATTTTATTATCCAATCAAAAATAAATACATAAAATGTCTCTAATGCTTAGGGCATTTCCTAACAGAGCATGCAGAGCACCTGAGGACAATACTGCACGTGTTAAAAGAGCATCAGTTGTATGCCAAGTTTCCTTAAGTGTGAGTTTTAGCTGGAGAAGGTGCATTTTCTAGGGCATGTAGTCTCCAAGGAAGGAGTATCTGTGGACCCAGCAAAGATTGAAGCAGTCAGCGCTTGGCCAGCTCTGAAAAACGTAACAGAGATACACAGTTTTCTGGGATTAGCTGGGTATTACCGGTGTTTTGTTGAAGGCTTTTCAAAGTTAGCCGCCCCTCTCACAGCACTTACCAAGAAGGAAAGGGAGTTTGAGTAGACTAACAAGTGCGAGTAGAGCTTTTAGGAGCAGAAACGTAGGCTCATAAGTGCCCCAATACTAACCATTCCGGATGTCAGTCAGGGAAATTTTGTGATCTTCAGTGATGCATCCAATACTGGATTAGGAGCTGTGTTGATGCAGAGCGACAAGGTAGTTACGTATGCCTCATGATAGCTAAAGGAGCATGAAAAGAACTACCCTACACATGATTTAGAGCTAGCCTGGTAGTTTTTACACTGAAGATATGGAGGCACTACCTCAACGAAGTCAAATGTGAAATCTACACGGACCACAAGAGCCTCAAGTACATGTTCAAGCCGAAAGAGTTGAACATGAGGCAACATAAATGGCTCAAGCTGGTGAAAGACTACGACTGTGAGATCTTATATCACCCGGGAAAGGCCAATAAAGTGGTTGATGCGTTAAGTCGGAGGCACTCTACATCACTTATGGCCATTAGTGCCTTACTGAGAGCTTTATAGAAGGATCTGTGTAGTAGTAAGATCGAGGTTCTGTCAGGGAAATTATCTGAAATGACTCTTCGGTCGACGCTCCTAGACAAAATCAAGGCTGGTTAAGGACGCGATTCGACTCTAGACAAGCCAAGAAAGGAGGCTATGGAGGATTAAAACTCAGATTTTAAAGTCTCAGGGGATGGCATACTTTATCATAAGGGCAAGGTGTGTATGCCGAAGGAGGAAGAGCTGAGAAAATGAATCCTCTCAGAGGCTCACGAGACGCCGTATTCCCTACATCCAGGAGCTAACAAGTTGTATAAGGACATGAAGGGAAGTTTTTGGTGGCCTGGAATGAAGAATGACATAGCAGAATTTGTCGCCAAATGCCTTACGCGTCAAAAAGTTAAGGCCAAACATCAGCATCCAGTCAGAGAATTACAGAAAATCAAGCTACCTGAGTGGAAATGGGATCAGATTACGATGGATCTCGTTGTCAGACTACTAAGGACATCTAATGAAAATGATGCAATCTGGGTGATTGTAGACCGATTGATGAAATCAGCCAGATTTTTAGCCATAAAGATCAGCTACTCGGTGGAATGACTAGCAGAAATTTACATTACTCAAATTATAAGGTTACACAGAGTGCCGAAATCGATCATCTCAGATCGTGACGGACACTACACCTCCAGATTTTGGCAGAGCTTACAGGCCGCGTTAGGATCCATGTTGAAGTTTAGCACGGCCTTCCACCCTCAGACTGACGATCAGTCTGAGAAGACCATACAGACACTAGAGGACATGCTACACTCCTGTATTTTGGACTTCAAGGGAAACTGGGATCAGAAGCTACTACTAATCGGGTTCTCGCATAACAACAACTACCATTCCTCAATAAGGATGGCACCGTACGAGGCACTCTACAGAATAAAATGCATATCTCCGATCCACTGGTATGAGACTGGTGAGAAACATGTAACTAGCACGGACTTTGTTAGGGATACGACAGTAGCCATGAAGTTGATACGGGAAAGGCTAGAAACATCACACAGTCGCCAGAAGAGCTATGCAGACAAACACCGCAGACCTCTCGAGTTTCAAGTGGGAGACTAGGTCTTTCTCAAAGTGGCACTCATGAAAGGGGTGATGCACTTCAGAAACAAGGAGAAACTCAGTCCTAGATATATAGGACCATTTGAGATTATCGAGAGAATTGGGAACGTAGCCTATAAATTAGCCCTTCCTCCTGAGTTAGCTTCAGTGGATAATGTTTTTCACGTCTCAATGTTGAAGAAGTATGTGCCAAACAGTTCATATGTCCTAAGCCAGGAACCTGTCGAGGTGCATGCCGATCTGACTTATGAGGGAAAACCTATGCAGATTCAGGCCAGAGAGGAGAAAGTACTTAGAAATAAAGTTATACCACTCGTAAAGGTGTTGTGGCAGAATCATAATGTAGAAGAAGCCACTTAGGAATGGGAAGAAGACATTAGGAGAGATTTCCTGGACTTGTTCTAATTTTCGAGGACGAAAATTTTGTAAAGGGGGTAGGTTGTGATGACCAACCTATACGTGTAAACCTTCTTACTATGCAATACATAATTTATTTATAATGCAGTGTAAATTGCCAATTAAATGCATTAAACGAGCACAAGATCGTTTAATCATTATTCATGCAATGAAAGGGGCTACCGACAAGTACAATCGATTCGCCTTGATATACGTGAAAATACGCGTGAGACACGTCGTATCCAGGAAACGGCCCAAGCGGCCATTTCTTGACATAAAACAGATGAACTAGTCATCGGTATGCTCAGGCTGGTCGTCTAAGCACAATAGTGAAATCTTGCTTGATAAATATATCGTACCTAGGAAATAGTCGAGGTGACAATTTTCTTGACATAAAACTGGTGTATTTATAGTCAGCAGGCCCAATCGAGTCAATTGGGCATGAAATACGAGGTTTTGTCCGAGAGACACACGGTATCAGGAAAGGAGTCAAGACAATCTATTCTTAGCCCGAAACTGATATATTTAGTTTCAGAATGTCGAAACTGGTCGGTTTAGCACAAAAGGTGATTTCTAGGTGGGAATCACACAGATACCGAAAACTGATCTTGATGATCCCAGATGGGCATAAAACTATTAAAAATGGATTCAGCATGCCCAAATTAGTTAAGATAGCCTGTGTTGGACATTTCGTGCGAGGAAGTTGTATTACACGTGCGCAGTGTCGGTACAGTGTAAGATGCAACCACAGTGCGGGAAATGAATAGTAATAGTGACTGAGCAAGCTCATAGGCATTACAACCTAACCAAAAATATCTAGAAATAACTAGAATAAAAATCGGAAGCCATAAGTGCAATTTCGGGTGAAAATTAGAACACTACTGAGAAAGGATCGAAAATCACAGTAGAAAACTGGACTGCAAAGAAACAGACCTAGTCAAATTGTAACCACTCCAAAACCATGTCCCATTAGATGGAAACTAGCTAGTTTGATTAGATAGAAAACCCCATAAAGTAAGAATAAACAATGGGAAAATGGTACACCCAAAAACCCCATAAACAACAATTTATTTTCCTCACCATACCTCACCATTTCAAATCAAATTTGATAAAAAAAGGCCTTGTTCTTCCCAATGTGTGTGACAATGATGGGAGGGCTACACATAAAAAATTTGTCTCTTGGTTTAGGCAAAATTTTGGGTTAATTTGGCTTGATTTGGTGAAGCTAATTGTGCTTAGGTTTGCCTATAAATAGGTGTCACCTCCCTTGCCCTTAATTTCCTTTCTTTTAGCTCCCAAAAGCCAAGTATTCTCCCTTCTCTTTGCAACCAAAATCCGCCCCTTTTCCCCTTAGCCAAACACCAAAATTTTCACACAAAACTCTTACACAAGGCTTGCTTACAAGGGTGCTTAGGAGTACACATCTTGAAGCTCATTTTGGTAAGGTCCTAGAACCAAGTTTCATTTGTGGTTTAGTGTTATGTTTGGTTCGATATTAAGAGTAAAATTTTTGCATCCTCTCCTAGCTCACGTTGACCCTCAACCCTTGGATCCCACAGCCTTTTAGTCGCTCAAGCCTAGCTTGGATTTGTGCTTAAACCGAAGCACACAAGTTATAAACCGAAAACCTTACCTTTTTATGGTTAGTTGGTTCTAAGTTTTTAATCAAAAAGTTTATGTGTATTTGTTTATGAAAATGGGTTATATAAGTTTATTTTGAGCCCTTAACCTTCCATTTTAAAGTTTGTAGTTGTATGGTTATGTTTACATGTTTTTTTCGAATGGTTTGTGGATGAATGATGCATGGACATGTTAGGGAAAGACTGGAAACAAATCTATCCAGTTTTAAGGCCACGGATTTGGCCACTTTAGGACATGTTGTGTTCGTTTTTGAGAAAATGTAAAACACAAAACTTTAAGCAAATTTCATTACGAGCATTTTTGTATCAAATAGCACTCGGCCAAAAATGGCTCTAAGATAGGGTTTTAAACTGTTTTTCAACTGGAGGTCAAAACTAGGGCCAAAATCCTGATTCCAGGAACGACCTCAGATTTTCATTAAAACGACCCATTTAGAGTCCGAATCAGAGTTCGATCAAAACACAAAAGTTTTAGACTCGATGAAACCTTAAAACTGAGCTGCATGGGTTTCAAAAATTTGGCCGTTTCAGACCCCAAACAGACACATTTTTAAAAGTGCGCAAACTGGAAATTTTTGTTAAAAACTGGACATGAAATTTGGCCACGAGTTTTTATGATTTCGGACCCCATGGAGGTCAAACCAAGCTCTGAGATGTTCACGAGTGTTGTTTATCTTGTTGAGGATAAAAACCTTTTACGTTTACCAATTTCACAAATAAAATCATTTCAGAAAAGTTTTATATGATTTTCTAAAAAAGGGTTCAAAAACCCCCTTAACAAATGAACACCAAAATGTGTTCTCCATTTTAAAAGTGAAAAAATATTTTTGTAAAAATACCCCCACCTTCCAATGGGGTGCTAAGGGGTCGATTTTAAAGAATTATGTTGCTCCAAAACTTTACAAAATTTTTAGAACATTTTTCGTAAAACTTGTGAAGTAGCCCGGTTGGCTACCAAGCAAAACTATGAAGTAACCTGACAGATAACTAGCCCAACTAGTCAATAGACCCAACGTGAGGAAACCAGTTAGTGGACTAATTAGTTATACAGTCCAAATGCTAGGTAACCCGATAGGTTACATGGTCCATGCGCTAGGTAACCCAATGGTTTACACAGTCTAATACGCAAAGAAGCCCGGTGGGTTACACCGTTGGCAAAACACGAAGTAACCGATTAGTAGACTGGTCAGTCAACTAGTGAAAGATCGAGTTTGAACATAAAGGTAAAATACATCGATTAACTCATCAAGTAGACGAATTAATTAGTCTCGTTAGATACCCATACTGTCAAAGTAGAACAGCAGGGTACCAAGGGGCATCAGTAACCTATAATAGTAAAAAGTTATAGTCGCTAACGATTGAAGTGACTTAAAAATGAATATTAACGACATTGCGTTATGATTACAGGATGTTACCTATAAGTGCATCGAGGCGAAGTACAAACTATTGGCTAACAAAAATGAACAAAAATGAACAAAATGGTATGAACAAAAATGAGTTTAAATGGTTATTTAACCTATGTTAAAGTATGCTGTATTTTATGTTGGTTGCATGACATATAGGGGTTCATAATCACGTAGATTAATGAACTTTATGATGTGTCGATACATCCCCATCAGGGCATGATGAGGGATAAGCCCAGTTGAGCATAGGGCACCTGGTTATTAGTACTCATAATCCACAATTGGGTAATCAGATTAAAGGTGTCAGACTAACGGGCCCGTTGAGTCCACAAGCAAGACAAGTATAAAAGATAACGGGCCAAGCCGAGCCCGTGATCATGGTGAATCTGATGATCCATGCGTAATAGTACTAACACTAGGGCCCTTCAAATAAGACAAGATTAAGAATAAATGAAGCATAATTTGAGCATAATCGGTTCATGCATTGATCACGTTATGCCTTAATCTCAGTATTATTTGTCTCTTAGTTGCATGATATGATACAATGTGCTTCACGATGTGATTAAATGGGATGTTTTCTGTTATATGGTATATAATATGTTTCTCTGTGATGTTGTGATATAACTGTTGGTTTTAATTATGCCCTGAGTATGACATGTATGTTCAAAGCATGTTTTGCGGATGAATATATTGCACTTGGTGAGCATAAAGCTCACCGTGTGTGTTCATGCTATAGATAAGCGACCTACATGCTAAACACTGCTGGACAATGACGACGGTGGGGCAGATGTGAGGTTGAGGTTGTGGATACCACCACCAGAGTCTACTTTTGCAAAGTTATTTTGAGAGTTTATTTTATGAATAGTAATTTAACAGTTGGGCATTTTGTGTATGTATATGTTAATCCAAACTATGCTAAGAATTTTGTATGGTTATAAGTATAAGTATGTAGTAGGGAATTGATAAACGCAGTATTCAAAAAAAAATCCCTAAAATTCGGTATCTATAAGTAATGGTTTTTTCAAATGAGATAAGTTAAGACAAGTGTTTTCGGTGACGGTTTGTGCCACCAAGGCACGGGTCGTCATATTATCTCTTGTGCTTTGAACCAAGCACAAATTCAAACTAAGGCTTGATGACCAAAATAGCCATGTAATTCTTAGTGAAAAAGGGGTCGGTTTTATGCTAGCAAAACACTAAAAATATTTCTCTTAATATCAACTCAAAAGCATAACTAAAAACTACAAGGTTTGGATTCTAAAAACTTACCCTTGATGCACTTGAAATGGCTTGGATTGAATCATCCTAACACAAGCTTGTGGGGGCTGATTTTTTGGTAACTTTTGACTGTGGTTTTGGCTTGAAAAATGGAGGGTTTTGGGGCTTGGGACAATCAGCAGTAGCAAAAGAAAAGAGAGAGAAAGGGGTTGTGTTTTTGGGGTGTGAAAGAAAGGAACACAAGCTAAGGCCATGCTTACTCTTTTATAGACGACTCTAAGCAAGCTTAACCAAACTTAAGCTTGATTAATCAAGCCAACTTCAAGCTAATTTGGGGGACAAATTTTTGCCTAATTCAGTCTATTCCCATCGAAGGAGCTGCGGCCATTTAAGGGGGAAGGTAAAAAAATATTTGGTTGATTGAAATGTGATGGAATAGTGACTTGTTTATTCATTTGTGTCATAACCTACCCAATATTATATTTCTACCTTTTTGGGGTTTTTTTGTACTAAAACCAGCTAGTTTCCAGCCAAAGCACATAGATTTTAAGGCCAAAATTTCATCTACATTTGCTTCTCTTCACAGTCTAGTTTTCGACTATGGTGTTCGGTCCTTTTTCAGCAGTGTTCTAATTTTCATCCGAAATTGGATTTTCTGAAATTGATTTTTGTACGGATGATTTCTAGCTGGTTTATACTATCTAAGAGCCCATTCTACACCAATTTACTATTTATTTCTTATACTGTGGTTGTGTCTACACTGTGTTGTACTTGTGCATACATATCAAGGCGTTTTTGCATGAAATTTTCAACACAGTCTCTCTTGACTAATTTGGACATGCTAATTTCAATTTTATCAGTTTTACGTCTGTCCAGGGTCATCTGGACCAGTTTTCGGGATCTGTGTGATCCCTCCTCAAAAAACGCGTCAGGTGCCCGATTAACTAATTTGGGCGTTCTTAATCTAAATATATCAATTTTAGGGTGAGATAAGGTCGTCTTGAACCTCTTCTTGATACTACGTATCTCTTAGAAAAAATTTCATGGTTTATGCCCAATTGACCAAATTGGGCCTGCTGACTGTGAATATATTAATTTTAAGTCAAATTAAGGCCGTCTTGGCCAGTAACTTAACACTGCATCTTTCACTATTTACTATTCATTGCTTTCTATTCTAACAGACTAGTCTGAGCATTCTGACTCTAATTTTATTAGTTTCTAGATGAGAAGAGGTCATCTGGACTATTTTCTCGGTATTGTACCCCTGCTAGGGTTTCTATCGCTGTTATGCTCAGATGTTCGGTCTGAGCATTCTGGCGATCTGTTCACTAGTCTTGTGCCACGAAATGGTTGTCCGGACCAGCTTCCTAACACTGTGCATCTCATACCCTTATACACATATTAGGGTGGACCGGATTCACTGTCGATTACCCATTTTCACGGTATAAATAGTAATAAACTGTACCGTACCTGTTTAGTCTATTCAACTAGAAATCATACTGTATTTTTCAACTTAATTACTCATGACATAGTAATTAGGTTTCATGCATTTTGAGAGTCTGTATAGTAGCTCTCTACTCATTACACGGCCTTTTTCACATATACAGTTCGATCGGTACACGGCTTCTTACACGGTCGTGTACCTCACCGTGTTCTGTGAATTTGCACCAAATGTCATCAAATTATTCCTCAATTTCTCATTATATGAAAATCAAGTTATAGGAATGGGGTGGTCCTTACAACCTACCCCCCTTAAAAAATTTTTATCCTCGAAAATTAGAATAAATTTGAGAAGTCTCTTCTCATATCCTCTTCCTGTTCCCATGTAGCTTTTTCGAGGTTATAGTTTCGCCATAATACTTTTACAAGCAGAATCACTTTATTCCTAAGGAATTTATTTTCCCTGGCTAAAATTTGCTTGGGTTTTTCTTCATAGGTTAAATCGGCATGCACTTCAACCGGCTTTTAGCTTAGGATGTGGGAACTATCTAGCACATACTTCTTTAACATCGAGACGTAGAAAACATTATGTACTAAAGCCAATTTGGGAGGGAGCGCTAATCGGTAAGTCACCTTCTCAACTCTCTCGAGGATCTCGAAGGGTCCTATATATCTAGTACTAAGCTTCCCTTTCTTCCTAAAGTGCATCACCCCTTTCATGGGTGCCACCTTGAGAAAAACTAAATCTCCTTCTTGAAATTTGAGAGGTCTACATCGTTATCCGCATAACTCTTCTGGCTGCTATGAGCTGTATCCAGTCTCTCTCGTATAAGCTTCACATCTTCTGTTGTATTCTTGATGAAGTCCGTGCTGGTGAGCTGTTTCTCTCCAGCTTCATGCCAATGCACCAGGGATCTGCATTTCCTTCCGTAGAGTGCCTCATACGGAGCCATCCCAATTAAGGAATGGTAGTTATTATTGTACGAGAACTCTATCAAAGGTAGCTTTTGGTCCCAGTTGCCCTTGAAGTCTAGGACGCAGGCTCTCAGCATTTTTTCTAGCGTCTGAATAGTTCTCTCCAACTATTCATTAGTTTGAGGATAGAAAGCTGTGTTGAATTTCAACTTGGTCCCCAATGAAGCTTAAACACTCTACCAAAACCTTGAAGTGAAGCGTTCGTCTCGATCTGAGATGATCGATTTTGGTACACCGTATAGTCTTACTATTTGAGCCACGTACATTTCTACCAGTCTCTTTACTGAATAGCTCAGCTTCATGGCTAAAAATCGAGTCGATTTCATCAGTCAGTCCACGATTACCCAGATTGCATCATTGCTGCTTGATGTTTTAGGCAATCTAACCACGAAATCCATTGTAATCTGCTTTCATTTCTACTCGAGCAGCTCGATTTTCTGTAGTTCTCTTCTTGGTCATTGATGTTTGACTTTAATTTTCTGGCATGTGAGGCACTTTGTAACGAATTCATCAACATCATTTTTCATTCCCAGCCACCAAAAACTATCTTTTAAGTCTTTATACATTTTGTTTGCCCCTAGATGTACTGAGTATGGCATGTCATGGGCTTCTAAAAGGATCTTTTTCCTGAGTTCTTTATCCTTTGGGACACATACTTTATCTCCAGAATAGAGTATGCCATCTTTAGAGACTTGAAACTCTGAACTCTGGTCCTCCATTACCTCCTTTTTGAGCTTGATTAAGGTTAAATCGAGGTCTTGGCCGGCTTTAATTTCTTTTAGGAGCATTGACTGGAGGGTCATTTCAGACAACCTCCCCATTAAAAGCTCAATCTCGCTGCTGTGTAGCTCCTTTTGTAGTGCTTCCGGTAAGGCATGGACAGCCATAAGCAACGAGGTATGCTTTCTCCTTAGCGCATCAGCCACCTTATTGGCTTTCCCTGGATGGTATATGATTTCACAGTCATAATCCTTCACCAATTCCAGCCATTTTCTCTACCTCATGTTAAGCTCCTTTTGCGTGAAAATATATTTGAGGCTCTGGTGGTCCGTGTAGATCTCGCACTTGACGCCATATAGATAGTGCCTCCATATTTTACGTGCAAAAATGACCGCTGCTAACTCCAGGTCATGTGTAGGGTAATTCCGTTCATGGTTCTTGAGCTGTCGTGAAGTGTATGTGACTACTTTACTATTTTGCATTAGTACGGCTCCTAGTCCAGTCTTGGACACATCGCTATAAATCACAAAATTTCCTTATCCAACATCCGGTATGGTCAGGATCAGAGTGCTCGTGAGTTTGTGTTTCAGCTCCTAGAAGCTCTTTTCACACTTTTCTCTCTACTCATACTTCTTCTCTTTCTTGGTGAGTGCTATGAGTAGTGCGGCTAACTTCGAGAAACCTTCAATGATGCGTCGATAATAACATGCTAGTCCTAGGAAGCTGTGGATTTCTGTTACGTTCTTCAAAGTCGGACATTCACTAACTGCTTCAACCTTCACCGAGTCTACTGATACTCCTTGGAGACCACGTGACCAAGAAAATGGACATTCTCTAGCCAAAATTCACACTTGAAAAATTTGGCATATAACTGATGGTCTTTTAGCTTAAATAGGACGGCCCTCAGATGCTCCTCGTGTTCCTTCCTTGTCTTAGAATATTCAAGTATGTCATCGATAAACACAATGACAAACTTGTCTAAGAATTCCTTGAACACTCGGTTCATTAGAACCATGAAGGCTGCAGGGGCATTCGTCAATCCAAACGACATAACAAGGAACTCATAATATCCATATCGTGTTCAAAAAGCTGTCTTAGGTATGTCTTCCTCCTGGATTCATAGTGGATGATACCTGAAACGCAGGTCAATCTTAGAGAACACTACAGCACCTTGGAGCTAGTCGAACAGATCGTCGATTCGTGGCAACGGATACTTGTTCTTTATTATGATCTTGTTCAGCTCCCGGTAGTCTATACACATTCACAACGTTCCGTCCTTCTTCTTTAAAAACAAGACAGGTGCTCCCTACAGTGAACAGCTTTGTCGGATGAAGCCTTTCTCCATTACATCCTTCAACTGAGTCTGAAGCTCCTTTAACTCTGCCGGTGCCATTCTATAGGGGGCCTTGGAGATGAGGGTTGATCCTAGTAGCAACTCGATCTCAAATGCTATCTCATGCTCTGGCAGAAGTCCGGGAGATCTTTAGGGAATACTTCTGTGAATTCCTTCACTACTGGTACGTTGTTCGGTCTTGTCTCTGCCTCTTGGGTCTTGTCTACTATGTGTGCTAGGAAGTCGGTGCATCCGCTGGATAGTAGCCTGTGAGCCTTCATAGCGGATATCATCATTTTGAGCTGCTTGGGCGATAAGCCTTTGTAGACAAACTTCTCGTGGCCAATCAGTTCAAATGTGACTTATTGTCTTTGGTTGCAGGAAAATAAATCGGTAAAAACGTATCAGAGTGGCTCAGCGGAACAATAAAAATTTTTAGATCATTAAATATCTCATGATGCCATATACAATAAACCAACAACAATTAAAACTCATACCTCAAGGACGCCAATCTTACAGGAGGAGAATGACCGGAGGCTGCAACCAACTAGCCTTCTCTACTATTCTCCAATTCCTGAATGGCTGAGTGTGTGGGCACTCTGAACCTCGATCGGTATGCTAGCACTACTAGTCTTCTTCCGACCACCCAGATCTCTAAAGAACTTATTGTCACAATGAGCTGTGCAACATTAAGCCTGCTCACCTGAGAGTCTGTGGTCTGAGAGAACTGGAGTGGCAGGACCTCTATTTATAAACCTATATGAGGTGATTCTCTAAATTTGAATTGGACTAGGAAAAGATATTCTCTCTTATCCATAACCATAAAAATCCGAATTTTCTATGGGAGATTCTCAACAATAAAATTCGGCCATTATGGATCTAATCCAAATCTAAACAAGATTTTAACTAGAATTTTATCTCCCCTTTTCCAACCAAAAAATCCGAAATTCCTAGGAGAAAATCTCCTCATAAAATTCGACCACTTTTAGGATAAGGGAGAATCAAAATTCCACTAGGATTTTCAAGCTTGAATCTTATCTCAACCTTATCCAAAATAACCGAATTTTCCTAGGAGATACACTCCAAATTTTTGGCCACTTTTCAGGGAGGAGAGAATCCAAATTCAACTGGGATGGAAACTTGAATTTTTCCCTTTGAACCTTATCCACAAAAATCGAAATTCCATCGAGGATTATCCTCAAAATTTCGTCCACCTTTTGTTAGGATTTAGATTCAAAATTCAAGTAGGATTCTAACAAGATTATCCTTTCCAAATCCAACTCAAATTCGAATTTCAAACCTTGTGGATTTTCCACAACAAATTCGAATCCCACTTAGACTGTGATTCAAAATTTGAATTTCAAATTTCAAATTCGAATTTCAAATTGAAATTTCAAATTTCAAATTTCAAATTTCAAATTGAAATTTCAAATTCAAATTTCAAATTCAAATTTCAAATTCAAATTTCAAAATTTCAAATTTCAAAATCCACAAAACGGTTGTGTTTCAAATTCTTGTTCTCATGGATAATTTTCTACAACACCAATCCAATCTCAAATAAAATCATGGCAACTTTATTTGGAGTTCGAATAATTGTGTACTCTATTATCCAAAACAAAATCTGAATCCAACCGGAGAGAATCTTGTCTACCATCCTAATCCTGTGTCATCACCATCCATGCATAATAAACCAGCCAATAGCATACACAAATCAATTTGCCAAACATTAAGGAATTATGTGGAGCTAGTAGAGGGACTGATTGGACATATATAATCGGGCTCCCACAAATCCATATGATCATCATTCTTTTACCGAACAACTCAATCATATGATCACTAGTTTCAGAGTCACACCACTATAAACCTGAAACTAAACTCCCAATTATATACCGTATTACGTAAGCCTGTGACAAGCTATCGTCCAATGACCTTGTCATGTATGTAGAACTCTCATATGATATCCATGATCAGCCTTAGGCCAAAGTCCATTTAATCCTACTGATCAGGCTATCTTAAAGTTCCATTATACTACCGAATAAAGAAAATGATTATTCACCATATGTGAATAAAGTCATCCGCCCAGCAGACGACCCAAGGCCTTGTCCATTTTCACATTCAGTACAATGCCTTTAAGAGGATACCCTTAACTCCTCATTAGAGGTATGATTCCAATATCTGTAAACGAACCCTTCATCGTATACAAGTCATGCACCCAACAAACCGGTCTATAAGCTTACTACCTCTGAGACGCTTTAGCCATTGGAACATCAAAGTACACAAGTCATATACATGAAGCTGTCCTTTTACTCAGGATTAAGGTTACTGCATAATGAACGTCAAAAGCAGATTGATCCACTCAAAGCAGACTTCGTAGATCAATCACGCTTTAGTACCGGTCTAATATGTCACCACCAAGCAACATATCCATGTCTCTACTTGGGAGTCCAGCTCCAAACAGTCAAGACAAATCGTCCCCTTCAAGGCTTTAAACAACATAATAGTCTTAACATGAGTTAGATGCTCGGTCTAACCCCATAGACTACAGACCATAGTTTAGACTGCTAACTTTAGAACATTGTCTTCTCGCATACAAAAATCCATTGCATGCAACGTTCTAACAGTTTAACACAAGCAATCAAGGAGCCATATTTGCTTACATTTACTTTAACATGTAAATAAGATGATGACAGATAGCAATGTAATGAATAACCTCTATATATAATTTTATTATCCAGTTCAAAATAAATACATCAAAATGTCTCTAACGCTTAGGGCATTTCCTAACATTGGTAGTCTATGATGGCGTTGTAGTTGGCGAGGAAGTCCATTCCCATGATTACGTCGTAGTCGCATATATCGATAACGATTAGGTCCACGCTCAGCTTGTGCTCACTGATAACTATTGGCACGTAACGTATCCAATGGCTAGACAATAAAACTTCACCAGAAGGAAGGGTAATTCGAAAAGTTTGATTCATTCTATCTATGTTCTGGCCTATCTCCCTAGCAAACTTTGATGATGTAAAAGAGTGTGTAGCTCCAGAATCAAACAGAACTAGTGCATTGGAGTTGGTGACAGAAAACTGACCTGTCACCACCGTCGAGGTTTCGGCCTCTGCATCCTCTTTGGTGAAGGCGTAGATCCTCCCTGGTAAAGGCGTAGATCCTCCCCTGTGTTTCTAGGGCTTCTAATCTGCCTTGGGTGATTGATGGGCCTTCGACTCTAGCTTGGGCAGCATGCAATTGGCCACTAGTGGCACAGGCTTGGCCTTGTTGATTCTATAGGTTTGAGTGGTAGTTCTTGGCTTAATGTCCTTCTTTGCCACAGATGTAGTAACCACTGGTTCTTAGGTCGCATTCTCCTGGATGATTCTTCTCGTACTTTAGAAAAAGTAGGTGTTGATTGCCATTTCCTCCCCGATTATTTTTCTTTTGGTGAAAATTCCTTTGCTGGCCTTGATTACCTAGAT
This sequence comes from Antiaris toxicaria, assembly GCA_035233585.1. NCBI lineage: Eukaryota > Viridiplantae > Streptophyta > Magnoliopsida > Rosales > Moraceae > Antiaris > Antiaris toxicaria. The sequence goes on along the minus strand of CP141156.1, from coordinate 98,986,652 downwards.
TCCCTTTCCTCTTGTTGTTAGGATGGGGTTGTCTGTGATTCTGGTTATTCCCCGCATTCTGACCCTTGTGTTGAGTTTCGGGGTGCTGTCTTCCCTTGGTCAATCTAGCTTGTGTCTTCTCTTCTCTCTTGGCTTTGAAGATCTGCACTTTCTCACCCTATCTTGGGCCAACCAATACTCTATCTGGATGGCTCGACTGACACATTTGGCCACTATTGCTGGCCCATGGCTTCCACCGCATACCTGGATGGCGATGTCCGTCTGGAACATTTTTAGCATTCTTCTCACCTTCTCCTTCTCAGTCGATACTAAGTCTGGACACAGTCGAGCCAGCTACTCAAATTTCCAGACTGCTTCCATCAAGGTCATACTTCCTTGGCGTAGATTGTTGAACTCGTCCTATTGCACTGCCAGGGCCTCGTCGTTAAAGTACATCTCTTTAAATTCATCGACGAAGTCTGCCCAACTCATTTCATTAACATTTCTCCTGATGGCCATGGTCTTCCACTATTGGTGGGCTCCTTTGTGTAAGGTGAGGGATACACACAATACCTTCTCCCTCTCCATCAGTCCTACGAGTCTAAGATGACCTAGATGCCGGTTAACCAGTCGTCAGCCTCTATAAGGTTTGTGGTTCCTTTGAACTCTGGCGCTTTCAGACGTCAGAATCTCTTGTACAAATCTCCCTCCCTAGAGGTAGGCGGAAGGGCATTGGTAACTACGGGAGTAGCCATGGTTGATGGTGCGGGAGTCGCTTATGTTAGGGGAGCCACTTGCTCCCTAGGAGCATCGGGGGCTACTGGAGCTGCTTGGACTGGCACCTCTACTGGTTGTGGTGCTTGAGGTTGTTGGTTTAGTTGCTCCCTAAGCTGAGTGAGTTTTTGTTGTTGATTCAATATCATCTCTTGTATGGTTGCTAGCCGTGCCATTAGCTCGTCTTCTCTGGTGGCTTGATTAGATTGGGATCTTGTTCTCGCCATCGTCTCCTATGTAAACCTATAAACAGCGGGAAGAAAACATAAGTCTTTTTAAACTTTGTACTTGGGACTCGTATTACATATTATCTTCTTACTTAACAATCATAGATATGAATATATGTATTATATCTTTCTTTTCTTCTCTTATTCTGTGATGTTCATTACAATAACCGCATTGCATTGAAACATCATTCGAGTGCCAGGAACCGTCCTATACTCTTGTCTCACTACTGACATGTGTAGAAAAATCATATTTAGGCCCTCAGGGCAAAATGATACCACTTTTGATGAGATATTTCACAAAATATATACATATGTACTCAAAACTCTAGTTTTGTGGGAGTAATACACACTTCCTCATATACGATCCCAATAAGTACGTTAAGTTAAGTCAGACGGGGAAAGCTATTGTTCTCCTCTATATTTTTACAAAAATTGAGATTCCTACAGAAAGGGTTATGACTAGTCAGAGGACAATCCTGACTTGGCGTCGGACATTTCCTCGTCGTGGCTGTCACTAAGCGAAAACTCCTCAGGGTCTTCCTCTTCGTCTCCCTATATAATACTACCTTCATTGTCACTGGTGATGATGACTTGGGGCTTGTACATCCTCATCCATTCATCGTCGCTAAAATGATCAGGGATCTTATCCCCCTTATCATGGGGTTGGGCATCGGGGATAGCTGGATCGGGGTCGGGAGACAAGGGATCTGGATCGGGGTCCTTCATCGGGTCCCCATTGTCTTCAAGTGCCTCGGGTTGGTGTGTGGCCACGAACTCTTCGTCGGCCAGTTGGGGTGCTGCGTCCGCCGTGTCACCCTCCACGTAAGCTGCTGTTGCAAAGCCTTCGCCAGGTGCAGGGTTGAGTACTACTCTTTCAGCTTCTACTATGTCTTAGGCAAGGCGCCTCAGATCCTCATGTGGTAGAGGGTAGGGAATGAGGTCCCTCATGTACCATGGTGCCCCTCTCCATAACAGGTTGGCTATCTCTGTAAAAGGTCTATCCTGAGGGATATGAGGTAACATGACATCCAAAAACCTCTGGCAATAGTGCACCATGGTCTCCCCCTTATAGATGTCCCAAATGCCAGAGAGGACCTGGTATCGCCTCTCACACATATCATCCTATATATCTCCATCTCGGGCTAGTGCAATGTTATCATAGAGGTCATGGCAAAACTGGACCCACTGCACCGGATGCCCGATCCTACACCGTTCATTCCATCAGGTCAGTACCGGTCCCTCCATTCTGCTGCTGGCCAAAATCACCTATAGATGTGGTGGAATATGGCAAGCTTCGAAGATGACCTCCAAGTAGTGAATCCAGTATGGAAGCTCGCTTGAGCGTCGACCATCGTCTATGCCCAGTCGCATGGCGATGAAAGCCAGACTTGCCTATCCATCCTCTTGTACTTGGTGAGGGTCTATTGGCACAACCATTATCTCCTATTATAATTCAAGCATCAACTGACATACTAAACATTGAAAAATAAAAGCTAACTTACTTGGATAGATTAGGCAGGCGTACGACGATATGAGGTAGGGTGGCAAGATACCGCTCTGATACCAACTGTGACGTCCCATGCCCTTAGTGGCCCGAAGCGTCACTTAAACTACTACTTGTACTTTATCTTTAAACTGATACTTTTACTTTCTTCCAAACCATTAATACTTACTTAATATAATATCGTAATTTTAGGGATTTTTTTTATACGCATACATATTTACTATTCACATACATATACCATTAAAAATATGGAAACTACATCATAGGGAGTTCAATTATACATACACACTTATAATATTGTTTAACTATTTACTATTTAGAAATACTATTTAAAATATACCGTTTAACTATACCTGTTCAAAAATACTATCACTATTCATCAAATACTGTTTACTTAAGCTGTACAGAAGAATACTCACGGTATATCCATAACCTCGCCTTACATCCGCCTCGGCCACTATCATCGCCCATTGTTACTTATGCCATAGGACGCTTACCTACAGCATGACCACACTTCGTGAGCTTTACGCCCAGTAAGTACAACATGTTAACCGCAAAACATATTTAAAACTTAATACATATTTAAAATCATATAAGCATGTCAAGTATGAACATATACCACATATCATATACCAAATCATCATCATATACCACTTAAACATATCACATACAATGTCATCATGCATCATGTCATTGATTACAAACTTTATATGCATAGCAGATTCATCATGTACTGAATGCATCTTACTATATCTAGAAGCATAGTGAACTATATCATGAATAATGCATGGTTCATTTATGTTCAATTATGCTTCAATGCTCTTTTCTTCTCTTGTCTACTTAGGACCCGTGTGTCAGTACCATATGCACGCAGACCAACGGTAATGCCCGTGGTCATTAAAACAAGAGCTGAAGAGCCATCAATGAATGCTCAACTTTGCTTTAACTTACTTTAACTTAAAAACCTCTTCAACTGAAAAGGCCACTATGACACGCTTATTAAATTTCGTCTTGTTTATCTGTTCTAGCCATATGCTTCTCTAAGCTATCCCTAATCCTACGCGGTAGGGACATATGGCATTTAACTTGTTGTTTTATCAATCTACTTGATTGTGAATCTATATGCTCTTATACATGTTGTGCATCAACGTGTGCATGGCATACATACCTAACATACTATAAAAACATCGTTTTAAAATCATTTCATTCATGCCGTAGGCGGAGTTGTACTTAGCTAGTTTGAACGCAAACTCGTACTCTTGCCTCAGTCAACTTACAAGTAACTACCTCTCATCAATAACGTATCTCATTAACACCTTTGCTGAGTCACTAATACTGTTAGTGACTAAAGTGGGTAAAATTGCTTGGTACCGATTGCTATCGATACTAACTCAATCTCTATTTAGAGTTCGATTCTCTAGATGTGGTTAATTAATTTATTGCCTCATAAATTAATTACAGCATTCTTAGGTCACTATTTTCGTCAATGACTATAACTTGTGTTTTTATGTGGTACCGAGGCCCTTCGGTACCCTATTGGCCTACTTTAGGAATTTGGCATCTAACTTCCATTGTCTTTGATTAATTACCTTCTTGACAGATTAATCATCGTTTCTCACAGTGTTGTTCAAAACACGGTCCTTGACTGGTTTACCGGCCAGTCAACTGACCGGTTACCTCGCGTGTCGTTAACTATGTAGCCTACTGGGTTACTATGTGTAAACTTTGTGCAGTAACCGACCGGGTTACTTTGCTTGTTTGGGTGTCGTAGCCTACCGGGCTACTATTGCTTATTCCGTGTGGTTGCCTACCGGGCTACTATGGCTTATGTGGTAGCCTACCGAGCTACTCACACTGTTTTGGTTATTTAAGAAAATCATTTTTGGTTGTCTTATAAAATCCTTGGGAAAATTCTTTATTTTGAAACCATCGCCTTGCCACCCCGTTGGAAGGTGGGGGACATTTTATTAAAACCACATTTTTATTTTAACAAAGTTAAAACACATTTTTATGTTGCATTTTAAAGGTGGTTTTTAAACCACTTTTGAAAACTATTTTGAAACTTGATCGAAACAACTTTGTTTGCAAATTTGGAAAACATGAAATATTTCATTCTCGACGAGATGAAAAATTTTCATGTTCACCTCGGAGTTCAAATCAAACTCTAACAGCTCCTAAACTCATTGAACCCGTGGCCAATATGCCCGGTTTTTTGTAAAAGTTCCAGTTTTATGTCATTTTAAAAACGGCTCTATTTGAGGCTCGAAATTGGAAATTTTTAAGGATAGGTCATCTTAAAGGTTTTCACGTGTTCTACAACTTTTGTGTTGAGCCCGATATCCGGTTCGGACTCTAAGTGGTCCATTTTTAACAAAACCCGAGACTAATTCTGGGTTCAGATTTTTCAGTCCCAGTTTTGGGCACCGAATGAAAACCACTCGAAAAACCTATCATAGTGTCGTTTTTGGCCAAAAGCTATAAGCAAAAACGACCGTATTAAAATTTTCTTAAAACTCCGTGTTACACTAAATCCCAAATTCGGACCCTAAGGGGGTCAAAATGACCAAAATCCGTGGCCTTTTTCTAGGGACAGATTGTGTCCAGCCACTTTTCTAAATGTTCATGCATCACCCATACTCACATCCATTCATAAAAAATGTAAACACAACCACACAACCACAAACTTAAAAATGGAAAGCTAAGGGCTCAACATAAACTTATTACAACCTATGTGCATTAACAAATACACATAAATTTCTTGATCAAAACTTAAAATCAACTAACCACAAGATAGGGTTTTCGGTTTTTACCTCTTGTGCTTTGAACCAAGCACAAATTCGAACTAAGGCTTGATGACCAAAATAGCCATGTGATTCTTGGTGAAAGAGGGGTCAGTTTTATGCTAGCATAACACCAAAAATATTTCTCTTAATATCAACTCAAAACCATAACTAAAACCTATAAGGTTTGGATTCTAAAAAATTACCCTTGATGTACTTGAAATGGCTTGGATTGAATCCTCCTAACACAAGCTTGTGGGGGCTGATTTTTTGGTAACTTTTGGCTATGGTTTTGGCTTGAAAAACGGAGGGCTTTAGGGCTTGGGACAGTTGGCAATAGCAAAAGAAAAGAGAGAGGAAGTGGTTGTGTTTTTGGGGTGTGAAAGAAAGGAACACAAGCTAAGGCCATGCTCACCCTTGTATAGACAACTCTAAGCAACCAAAGTTAAGCTTGATTAATCAAGCCAACTTTAAGCTAATTTGGGGGACAAATTTCTGCCTAATTCAGCCCATTCCCACTGAAGGAGCTGTGGCCATTTAAGGGGGAAAGTAAAAAATAATTTTGGTTGATTGAAATGTGATGGAATGGTGACTTGTTTATTCATTTGTGTCGTAACCTACCCAATATTTTATTTCTACCTTTTTGGGGTTTTTGTGTACCAAAACTAGCTGGTTTCCAGCCAAGGCACATGGTTTTTAAGGCCTAAATTTCATCTGCATTTGCTTCTCTTCGCAGTCCAGTTTTCGACTGCGGTGTTCGGTCCTTTCTCGGTAGTGTTCTAATTTTCATCCTGAAATTGGATTTTCTGAATTCAATTTTTATACTGATGATTTCTACTTGGTTTATACTATCTAAGAGCCCATTCTACACTAATTTACTATTTATTTCCTATACTGTGGTTGTGTCGACACTGTGTTGTACTTACGCATGCATATCGAGGCGTTTTTGTGTGAAATTTTCAACACAGTCTCTCTTGACTAATTTGGACGTGCTGATTTCAATTTTATCAGTTTTACGTCCATCTGGGGTTGTCTAGACCAGTTTTTGAGATCTGTGTGACTCTACCTCGAACAATATGTCAAGTGCCCGATTGACTAATTTGGGCGTTCTGAGTCTAAATATATCAGTTTCAGGGCGAGATAAGGTCGTCTTGACCCTCTTCCCGATACTGTGTATCTCTCAGATAAAATTTCATGGTTTGTGCCCAATTGACCAAATTGGGCCTGCTGACTATGAATATATCAATTTTAAGTTAAATTAAGGCCGTCTTGGCCAGTAACTAGACACTGCGTTTTTCACTATTTACTATTCATTGCTTTCTGTTCTAATTGATTAGTCTGAACGTTCTGACTCTGATATTATTAGTTTCTAGACAAAAAGAGGTCATCTGGACCATTTTCTCGATATTGTACCCATGATAGGGTTTCTATCGCTGTTATGCTCTGATGTTCGGTTCGAGCGTTCTGACGATCTATTCACCAGTCTTGTGTCCAGAAATGGTTGTCCAAACCAATTTCCTGACACTGTCCATCTCATACCCTTATACACATATTAGGGTGAACCGAATTCACTGTCTCTTATCCCATTTCACGGTATAAATACTAATAAATAGTACCGTACCTGTTTAGTCTATTCAACTGGAAATCATACTGTATTTTTTAACTTAATTACTCATGACATAGTAATTAGGTTTCATGCATTTTGGGAGTCTGTATAGCGGCTCTATGCTCATTACACAGCCTTTCTCACATATACAGTTTGATCGGTACACGACTTCTTACACGGCCGTGTACCTGACTATGCTCTACGAATTTGCACCAAATGGCATCAAATTATTTCTCAATTTCTCATTATATGAAAATCAAGTTACAGGAATGGGCCGGTCCTTACATGGCTATAGGCTCTGCTTACAGCTAGGGGTGGCTACAGTAGCCCTAGGGGCTGCAACCTATGTGCCTGCAACTTGGTAGACTGCAGCAACCCGTAGCTGAAGGCTTTACCTTTAACCCGGTAGAGCTACAGCAGGCCCTACCGTGGGCTGCCAGCCCCTGGGGCCTGGGGCTACCCACGGGGTCAATGGACTTTAGGCCTGTGGCCCAACTGGCCAAGGTTCAGTAATATTTAATTTTTTAAATTTGAAATTTAATTTTGAACTATGTATAAAAATGTGTAATTGTAAATTTAAATTTTGAAATTACATATAGTTGCACATGAAATTTGAAATTCTTTAAAATTTGAATTTTGAAAATTTGAATTTTAAATAATTTTTGAAATGAGAAACAAATGGAGAGTCTACATGAAGATGGATACAAGAAGATGGAGCAAAATTCAAGACCCAAAGAATGGTTTGGATGAAATTTTGTAATCTTTAATTTTTCCTTTTTCTAGGTTGGGACCATGGCTTAGTTGTATAAATTTTTCGTCATTTATTTTTTCCTATGATATGTCATGGATGGATGAATTTGTAATAATGGATGTACTTGTGTGCATATTTGATAACATGTCATTATGATAGGAAAATGCCACTTAAACTATATCAATCATACATATTATCAAACACTTGCATGTTTTCAAAATACTGAGTGGGAGAGGGTTTCAAACAAAACCTATGACCTCCATTGTTTATCCATATGTGAAAGCATGGTAACACCTCACATCAGTTATGCCCTGACCACACCCCTTGATAGGTGTTCATCGTTGCCCATATACTAGGTTGGATCTCCTATGTGGAAAATGTGTTCGAGCATGATCTTATTCATAACCACCCCTCGGTGGCTTGGTAGGACATGGATCGAACTATGTAAACAATGGTTATACACCCAAGACTCGTTTAGCTATTAACCTTCTCTAGAAGTTCTATTAGCTAAACCGGTGGCCGAAATAAGTGGTTATTAATATATGTCTCAACCTTGGAGGATTTAAGGTAACATATATTAATTGGACGGGGTCCATGTTCTGGCTATTTTCTCATGACCACCTCTCGATAGCTTGGGGCAATAGGTGCTAAGAATTTTGGTTGCAAGCTACATGTTTTTTTTAAGTTTCATGTAGGAACATATTCGTATGTTTTATATGCTAAACGTTCTTTATATTTACTTGGGCTTTACAATGATGTTCTAGTATAATTTTATTTCAGTTCAAAATATTATCGACACCTCTTTTCTCAATTCTTACTAAAAACAAATTAAATGACGATAATTATAAAGACTAAAAAAGAAATCTGTTAATAGTTCTTAGCTACAAGAGACATAAGTTTGTACCAAACAAATCATGCCCACGAGGGCCCAAACCTAATACACCACTTGAGGAGGTCCCAATTGTCCATACTCATTGGAGAGAATCCAATAAGATAGCTCGGTGCTACCTTCTAGTTAGCATGACAAGTGGTCTACAAAAGTAGCATGAGATCAATCAAGTTGCCAAGGAGATCATCGAAAACTTGGAGGACATGTTTGGAGGCCAAGAAAAATTGGCTTGACAATCCGCTATCACAAGCATAATGAACTCTAGGTAGAGGGCAGGTACTCCAATGAAGGATCATATGCTTACACTTATGTGGTTTTTTGCTAAGACTACTAAAAATGGCGTAGAGTTGGACTACAACACCTAGATCGAGATAGTGTTCAAAACTCTGTCAAAAGCTTTTGTGGGGTTTAAAGCTGCATATAATCTAGTAACAAGGGAGTTAGGACTTATGAGTTTATGAAGCAACTCCAGGCTTATGAGCAGATGATTAAGGATGGGGATGCGATCTAACCCAGGGGAGAGGCCAACTTAGCAAAATCTTCTAAACCTTCTAGGAATAAGAAGAAGCCAAAGAAGAAGTAGGTGGCTTTTAGTTCGTTCATTCCTCTTGTCTCTGATGGGAAGAAAAAAAAGAAGAACAAGAAGCCTAGGGACCCTAAAAAGTCCAAGTGCTTCCACTGTGGAAAGGTAGGTCACTTCAAGAAGGTTTGTAGGGAATTCCTAGTTGCCAAGAGCAAGGAAGATAAGGAACTTCTTTATTTGGAAGCATGTTTTGAAGAATCGAAAGACACTTGGGTTGTTGAATCGGGCACCACTAATCATATTTGTGTTTTTTTGCGAGGGTTCATGGAAACAAAAAGTCTACATGATAGGAATCTCTCATTGCGGACTAGAAATGGTAGCTTGTTGGTGGCTAAGGCAGTGGGAGACATACATCTTTATTTTGATGAATTTAGATTTATTTTATTGAAAGAATGTTTTTATATTCCTAATTTTAGGAGGAATCTTATATCGGTAGCTTTTTTAATAAGAGATTCTTATTTAGTTTCTTTTAATAAAAGAGTTGATATTCATAAAAATAATATTTTATCTTTTTTTGGATAAATGGATAGAAACTTTTATTTGGTCAAACCTAAGTTGTACTCACTGCTTGATACTAAATTAACAGATAACTCTAAACGATTGAATTTTCTCACTCTAACAAGGCATACCTTTGGCATTAAGACTTGGTCATATTAAGTAGAATAGGATTCAAAGATTAGTAAAGGAAGGTCCTTTGGAAACCCTTAAGGAGGTATGTCTTCCTCATTGTAAGTCTTGTCTTGAGTGTAAGATGACCAAGAGGTCTTTTAGAACTAAGGGTACTAAGGCTCAGGAACTCTTAGAAATTATACACACTAACATATATGGCCCTATGAATGTCATTGCATGAGGAGGGTTTAAATATTATATCTCATTTATAGATGATTACTTGAGGTATAGATATATATACCTGATGCACCGCAAGAACGAAACCTTTGACAAGTTCAAAGAGTATCTTGCAGAAGTGAGAAGCAATTGGGTAAATCTATAAAGACACTTACATCTAATCGAGGTGGTGAATACATCTCTGATGAATGTCTAGGATATCTTGTAGAGAATGGGATTCCATCCCAATTGATTACACTTGGTAATCCACAACAGAATGGTGTAGTCAAAAAGAGAAACAGGATCGTATTGGATATGGTACAATCCATGATAAGTTATTCAATGCTACCATTATGATTCTGAGGGTATGCACTACAAACGACATGCCATATTCTGAACCAAGTTCTACATAAATTAATTCACAGCACTCCATATGAATTATGGTGAGCCAGGAAGCCTACCCTTGGACATATGAGAACATGGGGCTACTCGGTGTATGCATTGGATAAGGATGAAAAAAAGTTGGAACCACAATCGAAATTGTACATATTTGTAGGGTATCCTAAAGGAACTAAGGGAGGTTTGTTCTATAAACTGAAGGAACAAAATGTCATTGTTTTAACCTATGCAACATTCCTGGAGGAGAGTCAAATGAATGACTTTAAGCCTCAAAGTGAAGTGGTGCTAAAGAAGTTATTGGGTGATAGAAGTGCTCTACAAGTTTCAGTCTTGGACGTAAGTCTAAGTTCTAGTGAAAGACTTGCAAACAATCAATAATTTAGGGTGCTTTGACATAGTGGATAGGAAACCTAATCTGTTCATGTATGATGTTAAGGTATACTAGGCCGAAGCTCAAGAGCATGATGATGATCCGGTTACTTACGATGAAGTTATAAATGATGTTGATTCTAAATCTTGGAAGCAGGCCATGAACAATGAGATGGATTCTATGAAATCCAAATCTATTTGGGAACTTATGGACCTACCGAATAGGATTAAACCCATTGGGTGCAAGTGGGTCTACAAAAGAAAGAAGAATGTAGAAGGGAGAGTTGAAAATTTCAAAGCTAGACTTGTAGCAATGGGATACATGCAAAAGGCTATAGTTGATTACAACGAAACCTTTTCACCTGTTGCAATACTAAAGTCTATCTACATTCTTATGTCTGTTGCCATGGCTCTCGATTACGAGATCTGGCAAATGGGCATCAAGACGGTATTCTTGATTAGCCATCTTAAGGAATGTATCTATATGGTATAGCCCAAAGTGTTTGTGGTAAAAAACTAGGAGAGAAAAGTTTACAAGTTGCTTAGATCTATTTGTAGATTAAAGCAAGCATCTTGCTCATGGAACCAAAGGTTTAATCAAGCGATCAACACATTCAGTTTTGAGTAGAATATTGATGAACCTGGTGTTTATAAATGTATTAAGGATGGAAAAGTGGTCTTCTAGTGCTCTATATCAATGATATACTACTCATTGAGAATGATGTAGGGAACTTATCATCGGTCATGCTTTGGTTACACCAACAATTTGATACAAAGGACTTAGGAGAAGCTAATTATGTTCTAGGCATTCGTCTCTTTAGAGATCGAAAGAACAAAATGATAGTATTATCCCAGGCTTCATATATAGATAAGATAATTAAGAAGTATGTAACGCAAGAGGCAAAGAAAGGTTCACAATCTATGATTACCGGTCTAACTCTTTCATTGGATGACTATCCCAAGACATAAAAAAAAAAAAAAAAAAAAGAGCATATGAGTAAGGTCCCTTATGCATCCGCTATGGATAGATTTATGTACACTATGCTTTGCACTCACCCAAACATTTGTTTTGCAATAGGTATGGTGAGTTGATGTTAAGCAAAACCTGGAATCAAGCACTGGTAAGCTGTAAAGTATACACTCAAATATCTTAAGAAAATAAGAGATTATATGCTGGCATATTCTAGAGGGGACCTAACACCCATGGGACACACCGACTCAGATTTCCTACCTTATAAGGATTCGAGGAAGTCAACTTCAATATTAGTGTTTTTGCTCAAAGGAGGTGCAATTATGTGGAGGAGTATAAAATAGGGTTACATTGCTAACTCTACGATGGAAGCTGAATATATGACTGTGGCTAAGGCATTTGAAGAAACGATGTAGCTCTACAAGTTCTTTAGAGACCTTAAGGTCATTTCGGGTGTTAATAAGCCTATCATACTCGATTATGATAATGGCACAGTGATTGCCAACACAAGGGAATCTAGGCACCACAAGAGGATAAAACATATAGATCAGAGATGCCATATAATTAGAGTGCATGAGGAGGCAGGACTAGTAGATATATATATAAGGTCGCATTCGAGGATAACATTATTGTAGTGCCTGGCTACTATCCTTACTTTATCCTTACTTCTACTTTGATACCACCAATGTAGCGCCTGGCTACTATCCTTACTTTAACCTTACTTCTGCTCTGATACCACCCTGTTAGGACTGCCCTAACTGCCTTAACTTTAAACTTTAAATTTACTTTTAAACTTTAAACATACTTGATTATACTTCTCTGAACTTTACTATTCTTAAACTTTCTTTTTTTAATTTACTTTTAAACTTGCTCTGGTAACAATGTAGGTACCTTAACTTGGGCTCTGATGCCACATCTTGTGGGCAACCCGACTCACTCGAGCCATCCACTTAAAAATTTAACTCTTCTTAACTTTGCTCTTCTTTATCTTACTTTAGGAAAAACTTACTTTAACTTACTTACTTCTTATATCTTTAAACTTACTAGTTTTAACTTTGTCATTTTAACTTACTTGCAGAAGCGGTGTTTGAAAAATTACTGATAATAATTTTTTTTCTTTTTTTTTTTCTTTTAAAAACTTAAACTTAATTTAAACATATGAGTTTTCAAAAAGCATATTGAAATACTTCATAAACTTAACTTGCATTAAACCTTGTCTCTTTTTCATTACATTACATATACCTTTTCTTTAAATTGCAGCGAAAATCATAGTGAAAACCATAACCCACCCCATAACACTCTGGGAATCTGTCTGCTAGCCCATCTGTTTCTTCTTTCATAATGTAGGCAGCTTACTCTTATTACCTACATCACGAATAGACTAGTGAGCTAGAGCTCAGTAAGTACAAACATACATATAAATATATCATATACATAAACTTATATTTCATAACACATCTCATACATAACATTTCATAAATCACATCAACTAACAACAAAGGTTAGTCAGATTATGCTTATTTAATTTTTCTTCTAGCTTCCCATTGTTCTTACTTTCTTTATTGTTCTTCTATTCTTTTCTTTTCTTTTCTTTCTTAGTTTTTCTTAACTTTTCTTTACTTTACTTTCTTTTCTTTCTTTATCTTTCACTTGTGGGCCCGTGGTTAAACGTACCTCTTGTGCGCGGACTAATGGGGGAACGGGGAAGCGACCCACCAATCAACCCCAAGGTCAATCTTTGAACTACCTGTCTTGGGGGTAGCACATTGAGCCATTACCTACCATATTCTTGCAGTAGCACCACACTTCTGGGGTGGAGGCTATTCTTACTCTTAAACCTCACTTTTGGGGAGGCCGGTACGTCAACCTTAAATTTTCAGTCTTATTATATTGCTTATTTCATCTTTCTTATCTTTCTTTTCTTTAACTTTTTGTTCTTTTCTAACCTCGTGAACATGTTAGATTAACATATCACATGTCACAAAGCACAACTTTTATACAAAGCTTAATCAGAAACTCTTTATCATTCATAAACATTTCTTTTAATAAAACATGTTGTAACTTAATTCCACAACAATACATTATAACACAATCCTATGGTAAGTGTAATGACCGCTATTTTCATGGCACCTACTTACCTGTAATAAGTCATTAAGGAATAAAATGGACATAATTTAATGTCTTTTAGTACAATTTAAGTAACACGATCAGGTACACAGTCGTGTGAGTGACCGTGTGCCATTCGGACTGTGTATCTATTAATAGCCGTGTGAGTGTACATAGTCGTGTAGTGTAACACGGTCAAGTACACGATCGTGTAAGAGGCTGTGTACCGCTCAGATAGATGAATGTATTTCAAAGACATGGTCGTGTTGAGTAGTCTCAACTAGTACATGTCTGTGTCTGAAATGTACACGCCCGTGTTGCGTTGCACACGCACGCGTAAGAGTCCGTGTAGAAGGCTGTGTAATGAGCCGAGAGCCACTGTAATGACTCTCATGAATTATGAAACTTAATTACTATGTAATGATGTAATTAAGTTAATAAGCACAGTGTGCTTTTCAGTTGAATGAATTAAATAAGAATAGTAACGTTTAATTACTATTCATGCAGTGAAAGGGGTAATCGACAGTGAAATCGGTCCACCCTATTATGTGAGTATGCGTTGAGACACGCAATATCAAGAAACCGGTCTAGATGACCATTTCATGATACAGAACTGATGAGCTAGTCATCAGTATGCTCAGACTAGTCATCTGAGCGCAGCAGTGATAATTGCCCTAATAGATGTACAGTATCGAGAAAAGTGGTCTAGATGACCTCTTCTCGCCAATGGACTGACAAAATCAAAGTCAGAACGCTCAGATTAGTCAGTCAGATAGTGAATAGTGAATAGTGATTAGTGAATAGTGAGAAACGCAGTGTCAGGTTAGTGGCCAAGACGGCCTTAATCTGGCAAAAAACTGATATATTAATAGCCAGCAGGCTCAATCTGGTCAATTGAGCACAAAATATAGATTTTGTTTAAGGGATACACAGTATCAGGATGAGGGTCAAGACGACCTTTTCTCGCTCCGAAACTGATATATTTAGACTCAGGACACCCAAATTAGTCAATCGGACACCTGACATGTTTTTCGAGACGGGGTCATACAGATCCCGAAAACTGGTCTAGAAGACCTCAGATGGACGTAAAACTGATAAATTTGAAATCAGCACGTCCAAATTAGTCAAGAGAGACTGTGTTTGAAATTTCACGCAAAAACGCCTCGTTATGCATGCACAGTGTCAACACAGTGTAGGTCTAACCACAATATCAAGAAATTGGTTAAGATGACCTTTTCTTGATATAAAACTGATATATTTGGAATCAGAATGCTCAAATTAGTCATTTGAGCACAAAAAGTAATTTTTGACCGGGAACCATGCAGTATCGAGAAACTGGTCGAGACGACCTCGAATGAAGATAAAACTGATATATTTGGGTTCAGCACGCCCAAATTAGTCAGTATAGCCTATCTTAAAATTTTTCAAACAATTAGTATAAAAGGACGAAATTTTTGGGACTATTGAAAAATAGCCCCCATAATTTTTCAAAATCTCATTTCCTCCCCCAACACCACCCGTAAGTGAACAGTAACCATCAGTCGAATCCGACCTCCGTTTTCGACACCGCCGGCACCATTGGAAAGCTCTCGACGAGCTGATTCCAACGGTGGGCCGAGTCGACCGAACCGACGCCGGAGCACGCCGCACGCGCTGCCCAAAGCTGCCGGTGGCCGAATTTTTCAAACCGCCGTATCTCCGCCGTCCGACGTCCAAATGCCATAATTCCGGTCCCAATGGATTCGTGGTGAAGAGTAGAACAAAACTCAGACTTCATTTCACATCAATAGCCGCCGGATCGCGCCCCCGGATCACGCCGCCCAAGGTTCGCCATTGCCGTCGCCATCGCCGCCGTTGAATCTCGCTATTCCGGCGGAGTTGAGTTGCAAGGTCGGTGTCAAAATGTTCAGAACAACACGTAGATCAAAAGCCCCAAATCAATTTTGGGCAACAATGCCGGAAAATGAATATCCAACACCGCCGCCGTCGCCGACTTTTCGAGGGCCGATTTCCGGTGATAGGAGTCTCGATTGGTGAAATTGACACCACCAATGGGTTCCTCTCGTCGAGCTCTTCAAGATGGTGGTCGCCACTCTCATCGCCGCCGTGGTCAACGCCGGTCAACAGCGACCCGGAGACTGAAAATTGAAGAATGGGCCGTTGGTCTATTTTCGACGTTCCAGACACATCCACGGCATCGGATTTGCAAACCGGAGTTTCAAAAGTGAAGAACGACGATTCAAAGATTGTGCGGTCGAGACCGAACGGTTTGTCCGACCGCCGACGGGAACGATTTTGGTAGTGCTTTTGATCTCTTGATTCCTCAATTTATTATTAGAAATAATTATGTATTAATTACGGTTTACTGACTTGAGGAATTGTAAGAAAAAGGGATGAAATGTCGAAAAAGAGAATGTGAGGAAATGTGAATATTTTTACGTAAAAAGCGGAGCTTTTACGTAAAAATTAGGCCTCTGGTTTAGTAAGTGGCAGGTTAGAATAGGTTAGATGGTTTTGAGGCGTTTCCTAAACGCCGGAAACCCAAAAATTAAGCGGAAATGCTGGCGAAATTTCTAAAACGGCACAAAGGGGTATTTTAGGAAACGAGGGGTGAAAATGTGATCGGGATGGAAACCCGAGCCCCCTCGATGACCTAGGTCTGGGAAAGAAGGACGGACGTTGTGAGGATTAGTGAACCGCCCTATTAGAAATCTCGAAATGTAAGAAAACGACCCCTAGATCAGAATAGTGCCACCCGAGGGACGGGTGTGATCTAAGTATAAAATTTGGGGCGATTACATCGGTAACGGTAACCCGACAGGCTAAATGGTCATACGGGAGGTATTCAGTCAGTTGACTCGTCGGTTAGCCAGTCAAGGACCAAGTCGGAATGGGATAGTGAGAGACAGTGATTAATTTGTCAAGTAGACAAATTAATCAAGCACGATAAAAAAAAAATTAGATATCAAATTTCCCAAAGTAGAGCAGTTGGGTACTGATAGGCATCGGTACCATACAACGATAAGTTTATTAATTCCTAATGATAGAGTGACCTAAGAGCGATGTTAATTAATTTATTGGGTAAATAAATTAATTAACAATGATTAGAAAATCAAATTCTTAAGAAGAGGGCAATTAGTACCGATAAGGATCAGTACCACATAACGAGAATTTTTATTAGTCACTAATGACCACGGTGACCTAAGAGTGAATGTTAATGTAATGCATTATGCTTACAGGAAGGTACCTGTATTGTGACGAAGGCGAGAGTATAAACTGTCTGCTGACAGGTAAGTACAACTCCGCCTACAGCATGGATAAAATAAATTTAAAATGATGCTTTTCCAGTATTTTAAGTATGTATCTTGCACACGATGCTGCACAGCATACATAAGAGCATATAGTTTCACAATCGAGTAGATTGATGAAAGAACAAGATAGAAGCCATAGATCCCTACCGCATAGGATTGGGGATAGCTTAGAGAAGCGTATGGCTAGAACAGTTAAACAAGATGGAAATAAATAGGTGTGTCGTACCGGATCCTTCAGTCGAAGGGGTTTCCAGTTAAAGAAAGTTAAGGCCAAAAGTTGAGTATCAGTTGATGACTCTTCGGCATTAGTTGACCTCGGGAGTTACCGTTGGTCTGCGCGCACACAGTACTGACACATGGGCCCTAAATAGACAAGAAAAGAAAAGAGAAGTTTGAAGCATAAATGAACATAACCGGACCATGCATTAGTTATAGTTCGCTATGCTTTCTTTTCAGTAGAGTGCATACAGTACACGATGCTTCTATCATGCATAAAGTATGTGAAGTTTTATATTCAGTATTATGCCATGTTATGTGATGACATGATATGTGAGCTGATATGTGATATGCTTATATGGTATGTGATATATTAAGTGATATATGTCATGCTTATGATTTTAAGTATGTGTTATGTTTTAAACATGTTTTGCGGTTAACATGTTGTACTTACTGTGCGTAAAGCTCACGGAGTGTGTTCATGCTGTAGGTAAGCTTCCTATAGCGCAAACACCAAGGGGCGATGATGGCGGCGGAGGTAGATGTGAGGATGAGGTTATGGATACACCGCGAGTATTCTTCCGCACAGTATGAGTAAATAGTATTTTGAATAGTAAAGGTTAAACAGTATTTTGGAACAGTAAACAGTATATGTATGAATAGTATATTTAAATAGTATCTAGTGAATAGTAATCAGATAAACAAGTATATAAGCGTGTATGTATCATTGAAATCCTTATGTCTTTCAAATTCCGTATTTTAATAGTATACGTATGTGAATAGTAAATACGTACGTGTGTTAAAAAAAAATCCTTCTAAATTTATGGTATTAAATTCAACAAGTTTAAGTATCGGTTTTAAAGAGGAAGTATAAGTAAAAGCTAAAGAAGCAAGTAATAGAGTTTACAGTGATGGTCCGGGCCGCTGAGGGCACGGGGCGTCACAGCAAGTTAGTTTGTGAGTAGACAATTAAATGTCTGTACTTGCAAATACATTACTCATATCTCCTTCTTCGCTTCTAGATCCACAAACGTTCCTTTGTCGCGTCTAAATCGGGTTCCTATAGTCGAAATAATAATAATGATTATTTAAGTCTTTATTCTTATGTAAAACTTAGTAAAACGTAAAAATTCTATGTTTACTTTCCCAATCTTGAACTTAAGGGTCTTATGTCCCATTTCTAGCCTTTCCGTTAACTTTTGTCAAAATTACCATTTTTCCCCTAGTGGGATTTTCTCATCTTAACTTTACTTTTCTTTGATTTACAACTTATTTCTGGCCTTTAGAATCTTAATTAACCATTCTAAGTCCATTTGGCCCTCTTTTATCATTCTTGAAATTTTCGGTCAAAATGACTGTTTTGCCCCGGCAGGTCTTTGGGCCATATCATTTTTATTTTATTGCTTATACTGGATTTTCTAAACCCAAAAATCATGAAATCATTTTTCTTAGACTTTACTAAATTTTTACGGCATTATTTGCCACAATCTCTTAGTTTACTATTCACTAACTCTCGGGTGGCACTATTCCCACCTTAAGTCGTTAATCCTCTTTTTCAGGCCTAAATCACCGAGGGAGCTCAGGATTTCATCCCGACCACATTTTTACCCTTCGGTTCGTAAAATACCACTTTGTGCCATTTTTGAAATTTTGGTAGCATTTCTGCTTAATTTTTGGGTTCCCGACGTTTAGGAACCACCTCGAAACCATCTAACCTAGTTCTAATCTGCCACGTACTACACTAGAGGCCTATATTTTTACGTAAAATTCATACTTTTTACGTAAAAATCTTCACATTACACACATTTTCTTTTTCGACCATTTTTCATACAAATAGTTCATAATTAACAATTAATCATCTTAATTAATAAATTGAGTAATTAAAACAATTAAAATCACTACCGTAGTCGTTCAACGATGTCCATCAGATAGGTTGACTCCAATCGGTGATCTACGGAGCCGTTCGATCTCGAACAAACAAACTTTTTTCCTCTGTTCTTTACGTTTGAAATTCTGTCTTGCAATTCTGACGCCGCGAATGTGTCTGGAATGTCGAAAATAGGCCAACGGGCTATTCTTCAATTTTTGGTTACTAGTCACCGTTGACTAGTGTTGATCGGTGACGGCGTGGTGAAAGGTGACCACCATCTCGTAGATCTCAATGTGAGGAACTCATTGGTGGTGTCAATTTTACCAATCGAAGCTCCTATTGCCGGAAATTAACCCCCGAAAAACAGACGGTGGCGGCAAGCTTGAATCTCTATTTTCCTGACTTTTTTGCCCAAAATTGATTTGGGGCTTTTGTTCCCCATGAATTTCTGAACAGTTTGGTACCAGTAGTGTGGCTCAACTCTGCCGGAAATGACGAGTTTCACAACGGTGACACGGCGACGACTGCGAAGCTTCAGGCAGCGCGATCCGGCGACTGTTGAGGTGAAATGAGCTATAGGTTTTGTTCTCCTTGTTAGAAAATGCCCTAAGCATTAGAGATATTTTGATGTATTTATTTTGACCTGGATAATAAAATTCTATATAGAGGTTATTCATTACATTGCTATCTGTCCTCGTTTTATTTACATGTTAAAGTAAATGTAAGCAAATATGGCTCCCTGACTGCTTATGCTAAAACTGTTAGAACGTTGCATGTAAAGACAATGTTCTAAAGTATGCGGTCTAAACCAAGGTCTATAGTCTATGGGGTTAGACCGAGCATCTAACTCATGTTAAGACTATTATGTTGTCTAAAGCCATGGTAGGGATGGTTTGTCTTGACTGTCTAGAGCATTGACTCCCAAGTAGAGACATAGATATGTTACTTGGTGGTGACATATTAGATTGGGACTAAAGCGTGATTGATCTACGTAGTCCGCTATGAGTGGATCAATCTGCTTTTGACGTTCATTGTGCAGTAACCTTAATCCTGAGTGAACGAACTACTTCATGTATATGACTTGTGTACTTTGATGTTCCAATGGCTAAAGCGTCTCAGAGGTAGTAAGCTTATAGGCTAGTTCGTTGGGTGCATGACTTGTATATGATGAAGGGTTTGTTTACAGATATCGGAATCATAGCTCTAATAAGGAGTTAAGGGTATCCTCTTAAAGGCATTATACTGGATGTGAAAATGGACAAGGCCTTGGGTCATCTGCTCGGCGGATGACTTCTTATTCACATATGGTGAATAATCATTTTCTTATTCGGTAGTGTAATGGAACTTTAAGATAGCCTGATCAGTAGGATTAAATGGACTTTGACCTAAGGCTGATCATGGATATCATATGAGGGTTCTGCATACATGATAAGGTCGTTGGATGATAGCTTGTCACAGGCTTACGTAATAGGTATATAATTGGGAGTTCAGTTTCAGGTTTATAGTGGTGTGACTCTGAAATTAGTGATCATATGAGTGAGTTGTTCGGTAAAGAATGATGATCATATGGATTCACGGGAGTCCGATCAGATATGTACAATTGGTCCCTCTACTAGCTCCACATAATTCCTTAACGTTTGGCAAATTAATTTGTGTATGCTATTGGCTAGTTGATTATGCATGGATGGTGTTGACATAGCATTAGGATGGTGGACAAGATTCTCTCCGGTTAGATTCATATTTTGTTTTGGATAATAGAGTACACAATTATTCGAACTCCAAATAAAGTTGCCATGATTTTATTTGAGATTGGATTGGAGTTATAGAAAATTATCCATGAGAACAAGAATTTGAAATACAACTATTTTATGGATTTTGAAATTTGAAATTTGAAATTTGAATTTGAAATTTGAATTTGAAATTTAAATTTGAAATTTGAAATTTGAAATTTGAAATTTGAATTTCAAATTTTGAATCACAGTCCAAGTAAGATTCGAATTTCTTGTGGTAAATCCACAAGGAATGAAATTCGAATTTGAGTTGGATATAGAGAGGAAAATCTTGTTTGAATCCTACTTGAATTTTCAATCCAAATCCTAACAAACTTGGTCGAAAATTTTGAGGATTATCCTCATGGAATTATCAGATTTTTTTGTGGATAAGGTTCGGGGAAAAATTCAAGTTTCAATCCCAGTTGAATTTGGATTCTCTCCTCCCTAGATTGTGGCCAAAATTTTGAGGGCATATCTCATGTAGATTTTCGGTTATTTTGGATAAGGATGAGATCAAATTCAACCTTGAAAATCCTAGTGGAATTTTGATTCTCTCCCTATTATTCGTGGCCGAAAATTTGGAGAAAATCTCAAGATAGATTTTCGGATTTTTTGGTTGGATAATGATGAGATAAAATTCTAGTTAAAATCCTATTTGAATTTTGAACATAAAATCTTGAATGTGGCCGATTCTTTTAGTGGATTTTGGTTTGGTTAATTTCAAATTTTATGTTATGGATAAGGGAGAAAATCTTCTCCTAATCCAATTCGAATTCAGAAGATCACCTCATGCAAGTCTATAAATAGAGGTCCTGCCACTCCAGTTCTCTCAGACCACAGACTCTCAGGTGAGCAGGCTTATTATTGCATAAGTCACCGTGACAATAAGTTCTTTAGAGATCTGGGTGGTCAGAAGAAGACTAGCAGTGCTAGCATACCGATCGAGGTTCAGAGTGCCCACACACTCAGCCATTCAGGAATTGGAGAATAGTAGAGAAGGCTAGTTAGTTGAAGCCCTTCAGTCATTCTCCTCCTGCAGATTAGCGTCCTTGAGGTATGAGTTTAAATTGTTGTTGGTTTATTGTATATGGCATCATGAGATATTTAACGATTTTAAAAAATTTTTATTGTTTTGCTGTACCATTCTGATACATTTTTACCGATTTATTTCCTACAATTGGTATCAGAGCCATCTCATGACAATGCCATGTACATAAATTAGACAATTAATTAGTCTTTTTTTATTTATGTATGGATTTGATATTTAGAGAGTGGCATTCTAAGTTTCCTTTATGTTGTTATCATGGATTATTTATGTAGTATGTGGTTATTTTAATTTTCTGAATTATTATAAGCATGCTTGTTTTTTGCCGGTTATTGTTGCTTAAAATTTAGAAAATTGTATCTAGAAATTTTTATGTAACCATGGGAGCAGTTTACTAACACTGTGATTTTACCATGGATTTTTAATTTTTGCCTCTTAGAATTATTATGATTAGAATTTTTTGCATACCGAAAACGGTTTAGGAAATTTTATGTAATTATTCTTGGAGGAGATTGAAGATTGAAGACCGTAATTTATTTTTTCCCAAAAGTTAAATTTAATTTAAAGGTTGAAATTTTGATTGTGTGGAAAATTTCAATTTAATTGGGATTCAAATTAATTTTTGGAGATCCTAATGGGTAAATTGCAATATGGCACAAAAATCAAGGATCAATCCCCTCGGGATGGACCACCAGCCATGATGGGGCTGTAGCCCCTGCCCTCGAGTAGGATGGGGCTGCGACAGCCCCTGCCTACGGCTGCACCCCACGGCCGCAGGCTTTGCCTGTAACCAGGGGTGGCCATGGCCCACCCAAGGGGCGGCCGTGGCCCACCCAAGGGGCGGCCAGCCTATAGGCGTGTAGCCCATGGCTACAGGCAGCGCGAGCTACTGCACCCACTCGGGCGTGCAGCCCATGCGCCTACAGCCGGCAGTGCTGCACATGGTGTGGCCGTGGGCTGCCAACCCCCCGGGGGCTGGGGGCTGCCCACGGCTGCTGTCGGCCTCCGGGCCCATGGGGCGATGGTTCGAAAATCAAAAAATTTTGATTTTTAAATTTACGATTTAATTTTTAAATCATGTTAAAAAAATATGTAATTGAAAATTTAAAATTTTTGAAATTACATATTATTGCACATGATATTTAAAATTGTTTAAAGTTTAAATTTGAAATTCGGATTTGGAATTTGAATTTGAAATTTAAATTTTTGGAATTTAAATTTTAAATGATTCATGAGATGAGAAATAAATGGAGATGCTACATAAAGATGGATACAAGAAGACGGAACAAAATTCAAGACCCAAAGAATGCTTTGGATGGAATTTTGTAATCTTTATTTTCTTTGTTCGAGGATGGAACCATGGCTTGGTTATTCTGTCAATTATTTTTTCTGTGATATGTCATGAATGTATAAATATGTATTGATGGATGTTTTATATGCATATTTGATAACATGTTATATAGGATAGGTGAGTGCCGCTTATACTAGATTGATCATACATATTTGTCAAAACTTGCATGTTTTTCAATATATTGAGTAGGAGAGGGTTTCAAACAAAACCCACGGCCTCCATTGTTGATCCATATGTGAAAGCATGGTAATGCCTCGCATCAGTTCTACCCTGACCACACCCCTCGGTAGGTGTTTACCGCCGCCGGTATACTAGGTTGGATCTCCTATGTGGAAAATGTGTTCGAGTATGATCCTATTTATGACCACCCCCCGGTAGCTTGGTAGGACATGGATCGGGCTACATAAACAATGGTTAGACACTCAAGACTCGTTTAGTTATTAACCTTCCCTATAAGCTTTGTTAACTAGACTGGTGGCCAAAATAAGCGGTTATTAATATATGTCTTAACCTTGGAGGATTTAAGGTAACATATATTAATTGGACGGGGTCCATGTTCTGGCTATTTGTTTCATGACCACCCCTCGGTGGCTTGGGGCAATAGGTACTGAGAATTACCGTTGCAATGCTACATGTTTTTCAAGTTTCATGTAGGAACATACTTGTATGTTTTATTTGCTAAATTATCTGTATATTTGCTTGGGCTTTGTAATGATGTCTAGTATAATTTTATTTCAGTTCAAAATGTCACCGACACCCCTCATTTCAATACTTACTGAAAATAAACTGAATGGTGATAATTATAAAGACTGGAAAAGAAATTTGTTGATAGTTCTCAGCTACGAGAGACACAAGTTCGTGCTGGACGAACCATGCCCACCTAGGCCCAAACCCGACACACTGCTTGAGCAGGTCCCAGTTGCCTATACTCGTTGGAGAGAATCCAATGATATAGCTCGATGCTCCATTCTTGCTAGCATGACGAGTGCTTTACAAAAGTAGCATGAGACTTATCAAGATGCTAGGGAGATCATGGACAATTTAGAGGACATGTTCGGAGGCCAAGAAAAATTAGCTCGACAGTCTGCTATAACCAGCATTATGAACTCTAAGCAGAAGGCGGGTACTCCAGTAAAGGACCATATGATCACTCTAATGGGATTCTTTGCTGAGGCTGTTGAAAACGGTGCTGAGTTGGACTACAACACCCAGATCGAGATGGTGTTCAAAACTCTGTCTAAAGATTTTGTGGGGTTTAAGGCCACATACAATCTGGCGACAAGGGAGTTAGGACTCCCGAGCTCATGAAGCAACTCCAAGCTTATGAGCGGATGATCAGGGATGGGGATGTAGTCCAACCCAAGGGAGAGGTCAATTTGACAGAATCTTTCAAACCCTCACAGAAGAGGAAGAGGCCAAATAAGAAGTAAGTGGCTTCCAGTTCTTCTAATCCTCCTGTCTTGGATGGGAAGAAGAAGAAGAAGAATAAAAAGCCTAAGGACCCTAAAAAGTCCAAATGCTTCCACTGTGGGAAGGTAGGTCACTTCAAGAAGGCTTGTCGGGAATTCCTAGCCGCAAAGGACAAGGAAGGTAAGGAACTTCACTACTTAGAAGCGTGTTTGGTGGAAGAATCGAAACACACTTGGGTCATTGATTCGGGCACCTCTAATCATATTTGTGTTTCTATGCAGGGGTTCGTGGAAACGAGAAGTCTACATGATAGGAGCCTCTCATTGCGGACTGGAGATGGCAGCTTGGTGGTGGCTGAGGTAGTGGGAGATATTTATCTTCACTTTGATGAATTTAAGTTTATTTTATTGAAAGACTATTTTTATGTTCCTAATTTTAGGAGGAACCTTATATCGGTAGCTTGTTTAATAAAGGATTCTTATTCAGTTTCTTTTAGTAAAAGAGTTGATATTCGTAGAAATAAGTCTTTCATCTGTTCTGGATGGATGGATGAAAACCTATATTTGATCAAACCAAAGATGTACTCACTGCTTGACACTGAATTAATAGATAACTCTAAAAGGTTGAAAGTTTCTCACTCTAACAAGGTGTATCTTTCGCATTTAAGACTTGGTCATATTAATCAGGATAGGATTCAAAAGTTGGTGAAAGATGGTCCTCTAGAATCTCTGGAGGAGGTACGTCTTCTTCAATGTGAATCTTGTCTAGAGGGAAAGATGACTAAGAGTCTTTTGGAGCTAAGGGTACTAGGGCTCAGGAGCTCTTAGAAATTATGCACACTGATGTATGTAGCCCCATGAATGTCACAGCATGAGGAGAGTTATAGTATTATGTCTCCTTTATAGATGATTACTCGAGGTGTGGATATGTGTATCTGATGCACCGCAAGAGCGAAACCTTTGACAAGTTCAAAGAGTATCGTGCGCAAGTGGAAAAGCAATTAGATAAATCCATAAAGACACTTCGACCTGATCGAGGTAGTGAATACCTCTCTGACGAATTTCTAGGACATCTTGTAGAGAATGGGATATTATCCCAATTGACTACACTTGGTACTCCACAACAGAATGGTGTAGCCAAAAGGAGAAATAGGACCTTGTTGGATATGGTACGGTCCATGATGAGTTATTCAACACTACCGTTATCATTTTGGGGATATGCTTTACAAACGGTGTGCTATATTCTGAATCAGGTTCTAAGCAAATCAATTCCGAGAACTCTGTATGAATTGTGGCGTGGCAGGAAGCCCTCCCTTGGACATATGAGAATATGGGGCTACCCGGCACATGTACTGGATGGGGATGCGAAGAAGTTGGAATCAAGATCAAAACTATGCATGGTTGTAGGGTATCCAAAAGGAACTAAAGGAGGTCTATTCTATAACCGGAAGGAACAAAAAGTCATTATTTCAACCCATGTGACATTCTTAGAGGAAAGTCACATGAATGACTTTAAGCCTCAAAGCAAAGTGGTGCTAGAGGAGTTATCGGGTGAAAGAATTGCTCCACAGGTTTCAGTCTTGGACGCAAGTTCGAGTTCTGGTGAAAGACCTGCAAATGATCAATAATTTAGGGTGCCTTGTCGTAGTGGGAGGGTTTCGAAGAAACCTAATTTCTTCATGTATGATGTTGAGGTATACCAGGCCAAGGCTTATGAGCATGAGGATGATCCGGTCACCTATAATGAAGCTCTAAATGATGTTGATTCTAAATCTTGGAAACAGGCTATGAACAATGAGATGGATTCTATGAAATCCAACTCTGTTTGGGAACTTGTAGATTTGCCGGATGGGATAAAACCCATTGGATGCAAATGGGTCTACAAAAGAAAGAAGGATGTGGAAGGGAGAGTGGAAACTTTCAAAGCTAGACTGGTTGCAAAGGGGTACACGCAAAAGATAGGAATCGATTACAATGAAACCTTTTTGCCTGTTACTATGCTGAAGTCTATCCGTATTCTTCTGTTCGTTGCTGTGGCTCTCGATTACGAGATCTGGCAAATGGATGTCAAGACGGTATTCTTAAATGGCCATCTTGAGGAGTGTATCTACATGATACAGCCCGAAGGGTTTGTAACGAAAGGACAAGAAAGGAAAGTCTGCAAGTTGCTTAGATCCATTTATGGATTAAAGCAAACATCCGCTCACGGAACCAAAGATTTGATCAAGCGATCAAAACATTCAGTTTTGAGCAAAATGTTGATGAACCCCGTGTTTATAAATGTTTTAATGATGGAAAAGTTGTCTTTCTGATACTCTATGTCGATGATATACTGCTCACTGGGAATAATGTAGGGAACTTATCATCGGTCAAGCTTTGATTACACCAACAGTTTGACATGAAGGACTTGGGAGAAGCTAATTATGTTCTAGGCATTCGTCTCTTCAGAGATCAAAAGAACAAAATGATAGCATTATCCCAAGCTTCATACATAGATAAAATAATTGACAAATATGCAACACAAGAGGCAAAGAAAGGTGCACAACCTTCCATTGTCGGTTTAACTCTTTCATTGGATGACTATCCTAAGACATCGGAAGAAAAAAAGCATATGAGTAAGGTCCCTTATACATCCACTGTAGGTAGCCTTTTGTATGCTATGCTTTGCACTCGCCCAGACATATGTTTTGCATTAGGTATGGTGAGTCGATATCAAGCGAATCCTGGAACCAAGCACTGGTAAATAGTAAAGCATATACTCAAGTATCTTAAGAGAATGAGGGATTATATGCTAGTGTATTCTGAAGGGGACCTAACACCCGTAGGATACACAGATCAGACTTCCAGACTTGCAAGGATTCGAGGAAATCGACATCAGGATCAGTGTTCTTGCTCGGAGGAAGCACCATTGTGTGAAGGAGCATGAAGCAGGGCTGCACCGCTGACTCTACTATGGAGGCTGAGTATGTGGCTGTGGCTGAGGCATCTAAAGAAGCGATTTGGCTCCGCAAGTTCTTTAGAGACTTTGAGGTCATTCTGGGTATTGACAACCCTATCACACTTTACTGTGATAACACTGGAGCTATTGCCAACACAAGGGAATCTCGACACCACAAGACGACCAAGCACATAGATAGGAGATATCACATTATTAGAGGGCACGTGGAGACAGGACAAGTGGACGTATATAAGATCGTGTCCGAGGACAATATTGCCGATCCCTTTACTAAGACTTTGGTGGCTAGAAGCTTTGAGAGGCATGTAGAGGTGATGGGGATGCATAACATGGCACATCTGCTGGCTTAGGGCAAGTGGGAGATTGTTAGGAAATGCCCTAAGTATTAGAGACATTTTGATGTATTTATTTTGAACTGGATAATAAAATTATATATAGAGATTATTCATTACATTGTTGTGTGTCCTCATTTTATTTATATGTTAAAGTAAATGTAAGCAAATATGACTCCTTGACTGCTTGTGTTAAAACTGTTAGAACGTTGCATGCAACGGACTTTTTGTATGCGAGAAGACAATGTTCTAAAGTATGACGTCTAAACTAAGGTTGTAGTCTATGGGGTTAGACCGAACATCTAACTCATGTTAAGACTATTATGTTGTCTAAAGCCATGGTAGGGACGGTTTGTCTTGACTATCTGGAGCATTGACTCACAAGTAGAGACATAGATATGTTACTTGGTGGTGACATATTAGACCGGGACTAAAGCGTGATTGATCTACGTAGTCCACTATGAGTGGATCAATCTGCTTTTGACGTTCATTGTGTAGTAACCTTAATCCTGAATGAATGAACTACTTCATGTATATGACTTGTGTACTTTGATGTTCTAATGGCTAAAGCGTCTCAGAGGTAGTAAGCTTATAGACCGGTTCGTTGGGTGCATGACTTGTATACGATGAAGGGTTTGTTTACAGATATCAGAATCATAGCTTTAATAAGGAGTTAAGGGTATCCTCTTATAGGCATTATACTGAATGTGAAAATGGACAAGGCCTTGGGTCGTCTGCTGGGCGGATTACTTCTTATTCACATATGGTGAATAATCATTTTCTTATTCGGTAGTACAATGGAACTTTAAGATAGCCTGATCAGTAGGATTAAACAGACTTTAACCTAAGGCTAATCATGGATATCATATGAGGGTTCTGCATACATGACAAGGTCATTGGACGATAGCTTGTCACAGGCTTACGTAATATGCTATATAATTAGGAGTTCAGTTTCAGGTTTATAGTGGTGTGACTTTGAAATTAGTGATCACATGATTGAGTTGTTCAGTAAAAAATGATGATCATATGGATTCGCAGGAGCCCGATCATATATGTCTAATTGGTCCCTCTACTAGCTCCACATAATTCCTTAATGTTTGGCAAATTAATTTGTGTATGCTATTGGCTAGTTGATTATGCATGGATGGTGTTGACATAGGATTAGGATGGTGGACAAGATTCTCTCCGGTTGGATTCAGATTTTGTTTTGAATAATAGAGTACACAATTATTCGAACTCCAAATAAAGTTGCCATGATTTTATTTGAGATTGGATTGGAGTTGTAGAAAATTATCCATGAGAACAAGAATTTGAAATACATCTGTTTTGTGGATTTTAAAATTTGAATTTTGAATTTGAAATTTGAATTTGAAATTCGAATTTGAAATTTGAATTTGAAATTTGAAATTTGAAATTTGAAATTTGAAATTTGAAATTTGAAATTTCAAATTTCAAATTCAAATTTTGAATCATAGTCAAAGTAGGATTCGAATTTCTTGTGGTAAATCCACAAGGAATGAATTTCGAATTTGATTTGGATATAGAGAGGAAAATCTTGTTTGAATCCTGCTTGAATTTTGAATCCAAATCCTAACAAACTTGGTCAAAAATTTTGAGGATTATCCTCATGAAATTTTCAGATTTTTTGTGGATAAGGTTTGGGAAAAAATTCAAGTTTCAATCCCAGTTGAATTTGATTCTCTCCTCCCTAGATTGTGGCTGAAATTTTGAGGGCATATCTCATGTAGATTTTCGGTTATTTTGGATAAAGATGAGATAAAATTCAACCTTGAAAATCCTAGTGAAATTTTGATTCTCTCCCTATTATTTGTGGCCGAAAATTTGGAGGAAATCTCAAGTTAGATTTTTGGATTTTTTGGTTGGATAATGATGAGATAAAATTCTAGTTAAAATTCTGTTTGAATTTTGAACACAAAATCTTGAATGTGGCAGATTCTTTTAGTGGATTTTGCCTTGGTTAATTTCGGATTTTATGTTGTAGATAAGGGAGAAAATCTTCTCCTAATCCAATTCGAATTCAGAGGATCACCGCATGCAAGTCTATAAATAGAGGTCCTGCCACTCCAGTTCTCTCAGACCACAGACTCTTAGGTGAGCAGGCTTATTGTTGCATAACTCACCGTGACAATAAGTTCTTTAGAGATCTGGGTGGTCGGAAGAAGACTAGCAGTGCTAGCATACTGATCGAGGTTCAGAGTGCCTACACACTCAGCCATTCAGGAATTGGAAAATAGTAGAGAAGGCTAGTTGGTTGAAGCCCTCCGGTCATTCTCCTCCTGCAAGGTTGGTGTCCTTGAGGTATGAGTTTAAATTGTTGTTGATTTATTGTATATAGCATCATGATATATTTAACGATCTTAAATAATTTTTATTATTCCGCTATGCCACTCTGATACGTTTTTACTGATTATTTTCCTTCACTCTTCTTCACCACGAAACTTTTGGGCTCTTTTTTTAAATTTCTGATTTTTTACCCTTATTGTCACGTCCCAAAACCCAGGATAGCGACAGGTGTCACTTCCCAAAAAGCCGGGATAGTGACGGATATTAAAATTTAAAAGAATAAGAGAAAGGAAAGCTCAAATTCCTAAGTCTGTTAGTTTTTATATCTTACCCTTTACCGAGTCTTTAAACTTGTTTATAAATTATGCTTGTATATTTTAAATTAATTAATATTTGTCTTTCTATTTTTATCGCAACATCAGGTGGTGAGGTACCTATGTCCCACAAATGCATACTTGGATAAAATAAAATAACTGAAATTGCAAAAAAAGTAAAGTTTAGAATTTACAGTCCCGGAATGCTTTTATACATACTTTGTCCTAATGTATAGGTCACTACTTCAAGTCTTTTGACCTTGTCGTCCACGGTCGGTTCCACGTCACCTGTATCTCCTAATCAGCTTTCTCTCCTGGGGGTTTACCAGTTTTAAAATAGTGAGCGAAAGGCCCAGCAGGATATTCTTTAACAAAAATGTTTCAACATTTTAATTTAACCATTATACTAAGTATATCAATGCAATACCGAATCATAAACATGAAATCGTGATTATGCAAATTGTGTCCCTATATACATCTAGTTCGTGTACGGTCCGCATGAGCCTCCCTCATCATGCCGAAGCATAATGAGTGATCCTCGATCGAGATGTGCACTCTTCGCACGTGTGTGCTGGCTCCCGGTATACTTTAACACCAAATCCAACTTTTAACATTTCACGTGAACATATGATTCACATACTAAAAATATACCGCATTGTATTTCAAAAAAATCCGTAACCGGATATTTTTCCTTTAATTTCTGAAATCGTGATATTTTCTAAATCACGTAAATTTCAAAGCTTTATAAACATATTTTCTTCAAATGATATTTGGCCAAATCATTAAAACAAAATTGGCTGCCAAGAAAGGGTAAGATATCCTACCTCGTCAGCAATTTGACCTACGGTCAATTTCTCGCACGAATTCCAAGATAGTCTTTCTTTCTGAATTCGATCAACGAGTACCTAAAACAAGAAACACAGATAATTTAATTATCTGTCCAAGAATTCCGTAATCGAATTACGGTAAATTCAACTAATTAGTATGCCATTGAATTTTTAAAATTTAAAATGATACTTTATTTTAACGCCGTAATTTTAAAATAGCAATTTTAACACAAATATCCAAAATATAGATATATATTTTAAAAAATTTCGGCATGACCTGCCCTAAAAATAGGCTTCCACAAAAGCTCCAAAATGCTCAACTTGGAGAAAAATTTTCCAATTCCCAGAACAGTTCAAAATACAAATTTCAAATCAATGAAATTTTAAAATCTAAAAATCATTATTATTTTTATTATTATTACTTACTATTATTATTATTATTATTATACATATATATATATGAAAACACACACACGCACACAGTTACACATATATATATATACGTATACAACAAATTTTTTTTTTCTTTTTGCCGAAGAGATCGGCCGGCCAGAAGGAACTCACGGCGGCAGGGGGCGGCGGCTGGCGTCGGACACGGCAGTCGGCAACGCGGCGAGGAGCAACCGGCGAGGTGAGGACAAACGGCGAGGCGCGAGGAGGCACGGCTGGGTCGAACGAAACCGGGGGAAAAATTGAGCTTGGCGGCACCGCGAGAAAGGCGAGGCGCGGTTGGCGGTCTTCGGCGGCTTGGCGGATGGCGTAGGGTGTTCCAGGCTCGTGAGAGAACGGCGGCGTTGGGTGGCTTAGCGGACGGCATGGGCGCGGCTGGTTGGGGTTGGGCAGCTTGGCAGGGACAGTCGGTCGACTGTGGCATCGCGAGGAGCTCGGGTTGGCGGCGTTTGGCGAGGCGGTGGATCGGCTAACTCGGTGGCAGTGGCGGCGAGGACGGAGGGGTAGTGCATTTGGTCGGCTGGGTTTGGCGGCGGCTTCCGGTGGAGTTCGGCCAAAAGAGAGAAGAAAAAGAAGGAAAGAAAAAAAGAGATGGGGAGGGGAAGAGATTCGGCGAGGGAAGAAGATGAAGAGAAAAGAAAAGAGAAGAG
Source organism: Antiaris toxicaria (assembly GCA_035233585.1). NCBI lineage: Eukaryota > Viridiplantae > Streptophyta > Magnoliopsida > Rosales > Moraceae > Antiaris > Antiaris toxicaria. The sequence goes on along the minus strand of CP141156.1, from coordinate 98,954,083 downwards.
AAAAAAGAAATAAAAGGCGTGAGGGAGAGAGGCAGGAAACAGAAGAAGAAAAAGAAAAGGGAAAAAAAATAATAATAAAACAAAGGTGAGAGGGGTGAATAAATTCGGTGGAGGGAGGGGGAGTTTAAAAAAAAAAGAAAGAGAGCAGGGAGAGATGGAGAGCCCGGCACAAGAGAGAGTAAAACGAGAGAGAGTGAGAATGGAGGGCTTGAGTGAGAAAAAAAAAAGAGAGTAGAAAAAGAGAGGGAACTCGGCGACAAAAAGAAAAATAACAGAGGGAGAGTGAGGCGGTGGGAAAGAAACAGAGAGAGAGGATATTAAGAAGGAGGGGTTTCCGGATAAATCCGGAAGGAGAAAGAAAAAAAGAAAAAAGAATAAATAAATAAATAAATAAATAATACTATTTGTTAAATTTGATTGGGTAAAAATTATTAAAATTTTAAAATTGGTAAAAATGTTTTAAATATCCTCAAATTAATATTTAATACCCCAAAAATTTAAAATTGAATTCTCATGATAATAATAAAAATTTTATTGGCACACTAACAAATTGAGTTTATACATTCACGCGCGAAATTTTAAATTCAAAAATTTTGCAGCGTGACACTTATTTAGACTTTTTTTTGTCCAAAATTTCAACATGAGCTATCCTGACTAATTTGGGCGTGCTGAACCCAAATATATCAGTTTTATTCTCATTCGAGGTCATCTCAACCAGTTTCTAGTACTGCGAATTCTCGGTCAAAAATTATCTTTTGTGCTCAATTTACTAATTTAAGCATACTGATAGGCTATACTGACTAATTTGGGCATGCTGAACCCAAATATATCAGTTTTATTTTCATTCGAGGTCATCTTGACCAGTTTTCTGATACTGCATATTTCCTGGTCAAAATTTACTTTGTGTGCTCAAATGGCTAATTTGAGCATTCTGAATCCAAATATATCAGTTTTATATCAAGAAAAGGTCATCTTGACCAATTTCTCGATACTGCATGTCTCCTGATCAAAAATTACTTTTTGTGCTCAAATAGCTAATTTGAGCATTCTGATTCCAAATATATCAGTTTTATTTCAAGAAAAGGTCATCTTGACCAATTTCTTGATACTGCATATTTCCTGATAAAAATTTACTTTAAACCATAATCATTGAATCCAACTACCACATTTCTTTAAAAGAAATAAATCAATTGTGACATCATCTACTTTGTCCTCATTATATTAATCCAGAGACAAAGTTTGACCAAAAGTCAAACCGATCGGAATTTTACCGAAATCGCGTAGGCAGGTTTCTGGCGCCTCCTATGCAATCGGTTCAATCTAATTCAATCTCAAAAATCTTAAAAACCCCAAAACACTTATCTTATCTTATCTTTACTTTGACTTGCCATTTCTTATATCTTATCTTTTTTGGATACCGAAACCACTCCATTTTGAGCGTTTTGGTCCGAAATCACTTTCTCAATCATGAATTTTATTCTTTAACTATTTTTGGAGACTTCAACTCCTCCAAAACATTTATTTATTATCATTAATACTTTTATCTTTTTATTTATAAACATAGTGTTCTTTTACATTCTATTCATAAAAATTCTTAGAAAAACCTAGCTTAATCCTAAGTAACACTGTAGGAATTTTCTAGTCTGTCACAATTACTGATCCCTTTACTAAGACTTTGGTGGTTAGAAGCTTTGAAAGGCAAGTTGAGGCGATGGAGATGCGTAACATGGCACATCTATTGGCTTAGGGCAAGTAGGACATTGGTAGGACTGTGCTAAGCAGGATAGACGTTTTATATGTGTTTCATTTATTTTAAACTAGATAATAAAATTATATTTAGAGGTTATTCATTACATTGCTATATATCTTCATTATTTTTACATGTTAAAGTAAATATAAGAAAATATGGCTCACTGACTGCTTATGTTAAACTACTAGAATGTTTTATACAACGGGCTTTTGTATGCGAGATGACAACATTTTACATTAAGTAGTTTAAACTATGGTCTATAGTCTATATGATTAGACCAAGCATCTAACTCATGTTAAGACTATTATATTATCGAAAGCCAATTAGGCGAACGGTTTGTCTTGATTATCTAGAGCTTTGACTCCTAAATGTAATTGATCATAAATATGTTACTTAGTGGGGACATACTATACCGGACCAAAATGTAATTGATCTGCGTAGTCTGTTTGAGTGGATCATGTCAACTTTGATGTAAATTATGCAATAACCTTAATCCTGAGTAAATGAATCGCTTCATGTACATGACTTGTATACTTTGATGTTCCAATGGCAAAGTGTCTCATAGGTAGTAAGCTTATAGACCAATTAGTTGGGTAAATGACTTGTATATGATGGAGAATTTGTTTATAGATATTGGAATCATAGCTCTAATAAGGAGTAAATAGTATCCTCTTAAAGATATTATACTGGAGGTGAAATGGACAAGGCCTTGGGTCGTCTGCTAGGCAAATGACTTCTTGTTTACACATTGTGGATAATCATTTTCTTATTCGATAGAATAATGGAACTTTAAGATAGCTTGATCAGTAGGTTGAACAGACTTTAACCTAAGGCTGATCATGGATATCATATGAGGGTTTTACATATATGATAAGGTCATTGGATGATAGCTTATCACTAGCTTGTGTAATGCGATATATAATTAAGAGTACAGTTTCAAGTTTATAGTAGTGTGACTCTAAAACTAATAATTAAAACGAGTTTATTCGGTATAAAATAATAGTTACATGGATTATTAGAGCCCACATTATATATGTCCAATTGGTCCCTATACTAGCTGTACATAATTTCTTAATGGATGATAATTGGTTGGGATATTCTTATTGGCTTGTTGCTTTGCATTTAGTGAAGAGAAAAATCCGAATCACCCTCCCACAAGGTGTAGGTGTTTTTCTCTAACTACTAGAGGGGAAAAATTATGATTTTGTATAATTCAATAAATGGGATAAATGTGATGTCCCGTGCCCTGAGTGGCCCGGACCATCACTTAAAAACTACTACTTGTATTTTTACTTTAAAACTGATGCTTAAACTTACTTACTTAGATACCAAAATTTTAGGGGATTTTTTTATATGCGTACGTATTTACTATTCACATACATATACTATTAAAATACGGAGACTACATCATACGGAGTTCAATTATACATACTCACTTATAATACTGTTTAACTATTTACTATTCAAAAATATTGTTTAACTATTTACTATTCAAAATACTGTTTAACTGTTACTATTCAAAAATATTATTTAACTGTTACTATTTAAAAATACTGTTTACTCAAGCTGTGTGGAAGATTAACTCACGGTATATCCATAATCTCACTCTCATATCTACCTCCGCCGCCATCATCGCCCATTGTTGTTTATGTCATAAGATGCTTACCTACAGTATGACACACTTTGTGAGCTTTATGCCCAGTAAGTACAACATATCATCCGTAAAACATGTTTGAAAGATAGTACATACTTAAAACTATATAAGCATGGCAAGTATCAACATATACCACTTAATATATCACATACCAGATTATTAAATCTCATATCACTAAATACAAAACTTCACATACTATATGCATAGCAGAAAACATCGTGTACTGAATGCATCTTACTGTAGATGGAAGCATAGTGAACTATATCGTGAACAATGTATGATCTGATTATACTCATTTTATGCTTCACTGATCTCTTTCTTTCTTATGGCTACTTAGGGCCGGTGTGTCAGTATCGAGTACGCGCAGACCATCAGAAACGCCTGTGGCCACTAAAAACGAAGAGCCATCAACGGATGCTCAACTTACTTTAACTTGAAAAATGCCTCTTCAACTAAAAAGGCCAGTACAACATGCTTATCAAATTTCCAACTTGTTTATCGGTTTTGGCCATATGCTCTTCTAAGCTGTCCCTAATCCTACGTGATAAGGATATATGGCCTCTAACTTGTTCTTTCATCAATCTACTCGATTGTGAAACTATATGCTCTTATACATGCTATGCAACAATGTGTGCATGTTATGCATACTTAACATACTGTAAAATCATCATTTCAAATTCATTTTATTCATGCTGTAGGCGAAGTTATACTTACCTAATTTGCAAGCAAACTCGTACTCTTGCCTTTATCAGATTACAGGTAACCACTTGTCAACATAACGTACTCCATTAATAACTATCGCTGAGTCACTAGTACCACTAGTGACTAAGGTATGGTATCGATTGTCGTCGATACTAACTCGCTCTCTCTCTCTCTCTTGAGAGTTTGCTTTTTTATACGTGGTTAATTAATTTATTACCCAATAAACTAATTAATGTCATTCTTAGGTCACTATTACTGTTAGTGACTATAACTTGTGTTTCTGTATGGTACCGAGGCCCATCGGTACCCTATTGGTCTACTTTGGAATTTGGTATCTATCTTCTATCCTGTTTGATTAACTTGTCTACTTGACAAACGAATCGTCGTTCCTCACTTTATCATTCAAAACAAAGTCCTTGACTAGTTTACCAATCAGTCAACTGACTGGTTACCTCGCGCGTCGTTACTAGTGTAATGACCGCCATTTGTATGGCACCTACTTACCATGTAATAAGTCATTAAGGAATAAAATGGAAATAATTTGATGTCTTTTAGTGCAAATTTAAGTAACACGGTCAGGTACACGGCCGTGTGAGTGACCATGTACCATTCGGGCTGTGTATCTGTGAGAAGCCGTGTGAGTGTACATGGCCGTGTAGTGTAACACGGTCACGTCCATGGTCGTGTACCGCTTGGATAAATAAGTGTGTTTGAAAAACATGGCCGTGTTGAGTAGTCTCAACTAGTACACGCCCGTGTCTAAAATGTACAAGCTCGTGTTGCCTTATACGCACCCGTGTAAAAGTCCGTGTAGAAGGTTGTGTAATGAGCCGAGAGCCACGGTAATGAATCTCACGAATTATGAAACTTAATTACTATGTACTGAGTAATTAAGTTAATAAACATAGTATGCTTTCCAATTGAATGAATTAAACGGGTACAGTAATATTTAATTACTATTCATGCAGTGGCAGGGGCAACCGACAGTGAAATAGGTCCACCCTATTATGTGAGTGTGCGTGTGAGACACGCAGTATCAAGAAATTGGTCCAGATGACCATTTCTTGACATAGAACTGATGAGCTAGTCATCAGTACGCTCAGACTGGTCATCTGCACACAACAACGATAATTACCCTAATAGATACGCAGTATCGGGAAGAGGGTCAAGACGACCTTTTCTCGCCCCAAAACTGATATATTTAGACTCAGGACACCCAAATTAGTCAATCAGGCACCTGACACGTTTTTTGAGGTGGGATCACACAGATCCCAAAAACCGGTCCAGAAGACCTTATATGGACGTAAAATTGATAAATTTGAAATCAGCACGTCCAAATTAGTCAGGAGAGACTGTGTTTGAAATCTCGCGCGAAAACGCCTTGTTATGCATGCTCAAAGTGGGCCTAACCACAGTATCAAGAAATTGGTCAAGATGACCTTTTCTGGATATAAAACTGATATATTTGAACTAGAATGCTCAAATTAGCCATTTGGGCACAAAAAGTAATTTTTGATCGGGAACCATGCAATATCAGAAAACTGGTCGAAATGACCTCGGATGAAGATAAAACTAATATATTTGGGTTCAGCATGCCCAACTTAGTCCAGATTGCCTATGTTAAAAATTTTCAAAAAATTAGTATAAAAGGGTCGAAATTTTTGGATTTTTGTAAAAAGGCCCCCTATTATTTTTTTACCTATCTTTTTCTCCCCACACCACCCGTAGATGAACAGTAACCACCGATCGAATCTGACCTCCGTTTTTGACACTGCCAGCACCATTGGAAAGCTCTCGACGAGCTGATTCCAACGGTGTGCCAAGTCGACAGAATCAATGCTGGAGGAAGGCGCACGCGCCGCCCAAAGCCGCCGATGGCCAGAATTTTCAAACTGCCATATCTCCGCCGTCCGACGTCCAAATGCAACGATTCTAGACCCAATGGATTTGTGGTGAAGAGTATAACAAAACCCAAGCCTCCTTTCACATCAACAGCCACCGGATCACGCCGTCCAAACTCGCTCATCGCCGTCGCCATCGCTGTCGTGGAATCCGACTATTCCGGCAGAGTTGAGTTGCAAGGTGGGTATCAAAATACTCAGAACAACATGTAGATCAAAATCCCCAAATCCATTTTAGGCAACAACACTGGAAAATGGAGATCTAACCACCGTCGCCATCGGCGATCTTCGAAACCCGATTTCTGACGATAGGAGCCTCGATTGGTAAAATTGACACCACCAATGGGTTCCTCTCGTCGAGCTCTTCAAGATGGTGGTCGTCACTTCCCTCGCCGTCATGGTCAATGCCGGTCAATGATCTGTCAATTCCAATAAAAGGCGATCAACGCTGGTCAACGGCGATCCGAAGACCAAAAATTGAAGAATGGCCCGTTGGCCTATTTTCAACATTTCGGACACATCCGCGACATCGGATTTGCAAACCAAAATTTCAAAAGTGAAGAACGATGATTCAAAGGTTGTGCGGTCAAGACCAAACGGCTCATTTGATCGCCGATGGAAACGATTTTGGTAGTAATTTTGATTCCTAGATTCCTCATTTTATTATTTAAATAATTATGTATTAATTATGGAGTATTGGCTTGAGGAATTGTAAGAAAAAGGGATGAAATGTCGAAAAAGAAAATGTGAAAAAATGTGAATATTTTTAAGTAAGAAGCTGTGTGGCGCCCCCGACCTCGGTTTACTGAAACTATTACAATCAAGCTCTTTAGCCGACTGAAATAGCTCATGAACTTCGTCGGGTCGCCTAAATTCTTTTCTTTCCTTTAAACCCTTTGTGAAATTTGGAATCATTTTTTTTTCTTAAATACTTTTTCATGATTGTAACATATGTGATTAAATTGAATTATGTTTGTCACTTTTTAAAAGTACAAACATACTTTATACATAAATACCTAAATCAAATCTTTTTACAATACATATCTTTTCTTTCAACGCTCAGTGGAAAACTTGTAGCAGGACCATGTCTACAATGGATTCCCTATCCCTTTAACATGCTCGCATCCTCCCGCCATTCAGAAATCTACTGGACAGGTTTCTTACCTGCAACATGAATAAACTGATGAGCTAACAGGCTCGGTAAGTTCAAACATACATAGTAAGAATCATATTAATTCAAAAACACTAAAACTCAATTTTCTATGAATAATACTATTCACCATGAATAGTAACTTTGACCTTTGACCGATGAATAGTAAAAGTTACCCTAACTGGTTACTATTCACTTTACTCTATTGGGATACTATTCACATACCCTAACCGAATTTACATTACTCTAACGTAAGCTTCGGTTATGCTCAATTATGATTTTTATTGATTGTTTATTCTCTATTTGATTTCTAGTTTAGAGCTCTGTTTATGGCAGTACCGATTATTATTAGCGCACCGACTGGGAGGGTTTAAGGAGCGACCTTAGAACATCGGCCTCCACAGCCCTGATATTCTCGTAGGATCTGAGAAAAACCTCCACCACTATGTTGGAGGGGCGGTACGCCTTAGTGGTTTCATTACCATCTTTCTTATAGTTCCCTGCCGGTGACATTCATATGAATCATCCTACGGTGGAACCCTTATTGCCCGTAGGTCTTTACATTTATTTCTTTACGTGTGTTTTTAGTTAACCACACTATAGTGCCCTAGCACTTTTTCATAGTGTATTATTTATACACTTTTTAATTTCTTATTTTATTAGGTGAGTTAGTTTAACTACACCCCTATTGTCCGTAGGACTTTACAAGTTTGTATAAAAGGTACTTAAATCAATCAAATAGTAATTCATGCTGCAGACATGTAAATATCTAAGCTTACCAAACATTTATCATAGCATCGCGCTATGAAACATTCATATAGCACATAAACCTAGACATAACAGATCAATTCATTCATATAATGAACAATATCAGAATGTTCATGAGCAGACAAATGAATGCTGAAACTTACACATATCACACTTAGACATAATAGTCTATTCATGTTGCAGTCAATTAAATGTTCGAACTTACAGATACTTTCACTAGCATTTCCTTCCCTGGCTCCGCAGACATTCCTTTGCCGCGTCTGGATCGAGTTCCTATAACTGGAATAACCACGGTTATTCTAAATCTTCATTTCATATTCAAAATTTAGTAAACGTAAAAATTCTACGTTTTATTTCCCGTAAATGGTCTTAGGAATCTAAAATCCCATTTTCCATTTTTACACTAACTCTTGGCAAAATTACCATTTTGCCTCTGATTTGATTTCTCATCATAAACCTACTTTTTGTTGGTTTAAGACCCAAATTTAACTTTTATAATTTCATTTTAACTATCCTTAGGCATTTACAGTCCTTTCCGAGCCTTTCAGAAATTTTTGTTCAAAATGACCATTTTGCCGTTGACGGGTCTCGAGACCGTTTTATGCTTACTGTGACTTTTAACCAGATTTTCTAAGCCCAAATATCATAAAATAATATTTCTTAAGCTTTTACACACTTTTACAGCATCCATTGCTGTTCCATAGACGACTATTGGTCATCCGACCCTCGGGTGATACTATTCCGACACCCAGGGTCGTTTCTCGTTTTTCTCACATTTCGGAGCCTTAAATGGGTATTTCACTACTCCTGAAACGTTTGTTATGCTAATCCCGAGCCTTAGACACCGAGTGGGCTCAGGTTTTCATCCTGACCTTAAATTTACCTTTCGTTTTCTAAAATACCCTTGACATTTGTTTTCCCGTTCTCTTACATTTTCACAACCTTAGAGGGACAGTTTACTATTCCTCAAAGGTTCATTTTCCCATTTTTTGAGCTTAACTCATCGAGGGGTCTCGGTTTCCATTACCGAACATAATTTGTCTCTCATTTTTCACTGAAGTGCCTTTAGTGCCGTTTTCAAAATTTCGACAGCATTTCCGCTAAATTTCTAGGTCTCCGGCGTTTAGTAAATGCCTCAAAACCATCTAACTTAGTCTAATCTACCACGTACTATACTAGAGGCCTAATTTTTACGTAAAACTCAACTTTTTACCTAAAAATATTCACATTTCCCACACATTTTCTTTTTATGAGATTTCATTCATTTTACTCTTTTTTTTACGATTTGAATACAAATTACATATAAATCATTCCAATACATAAAAAGGGAATGAAGGAAAACGAATTCGTTACCGAAATCGTCCCGTCGATGATCAGACGAACAGTTCGGTCTCGACCGTGCAAACTTTTTTGTCTCCGTTCTTCACGTTTGGAATCCCGGTTGGCAATTTTGACGCCGCGGATGTGTCCAGAATGTTGAAAATAGGCCAACAGGCCATTCTTCATTTTTCTGCCCCCGGTTGCCGTTGACCGGCGTTGACCACGTTGACTGGTGTTGACTCTGATGTTGACCGGTGGCGAACAGCAGCGGCACGAACAACGGAGGTGCCCACCTTGAAGATCTCGACGAGAGGAGTCCATTGGTGCTGTCAATTTCACCATTGGAGGCTCCGATCGTTGACAATCGGCCTCGAAAACTCGACCCATGGCGGCGGCATTGAATCTCCACCATGCCGGGGTTTTTGCCCACAATTACCTTGGGGCTTTTGTTCCCTATCGTCTTCTGAGTATTTTGACACCCACAGCATTCCTCGACTCAGCTAGAAACGGCAAGTTTCACGGCGGCTTCACGGCGGTGACGTCGCAGCTTCGGGCGGCGCGATCCGGTAGTTGTTGAGGTGAAATGAGCTATAGGTTTTGTTATCTGCTTCACCAAGAAACTTTTGGGACCAGAATCGTGTCGATCGGAGGTCGGATAGTGGAGATGTTAGGAAATGGCCTAAGCATTAGAGACATTTTGATGTATTTATTTTGAACTGGATAATAAAATTATAAATAGAGATTATTCATTACATTGCTATCTGTCCTCATTTTATTTACATGTTAAAGTAAATGTAAGCAAATATGACTCCCTGACTGCTTGTGTTAAACTGTTAGAACGTTGCATGCAATGGTCTTTTGTATGCGAGAAGACAATGTTCTAAAGTTAACGGTCTAAACTATGGTCTGTAGTCTATGGGGTTAGACCGAGTATCTAACTCATGTTAAGACTATTATGTTGTCTAAAGCCTTAGAGGGGACGGTTTGTTTTGACTATCTGGAGCTGGACTCCTAAGTAGAGACATAGATATGTTACTTGGTGGTGACATATTAGACCGGGACTAAAGCGTGATTGATGTACGAAGTCCGCTTTGAGTGGATCGATCTGCTTTTGACGTTCATTGTGCAGTAACCTTAATCTTGAGTAAAAGGACAGCTTCATGTATATGACTTATATACTTTGATGTTCCAATGGCTAAAGCGTCTTAGAGGTAGCAAGCTTATAGACCGATTCGTTAGGTGCATGACTTGTATACGATGAAGGGTTCGGTTACAGATATCGGAATCATAGCTCTAATGAGAAGTTAAGGGTATCCTCTTAAAGGCATTATACTGAATGTGAAAATGGACAAGGCCTTGGGTCGTCTGCTGGGCGGATGACTTCTTATTCACATAAGCATGGTGAATAATCATTTTCCTAACTCGGTAGTATAATGGAACTTTAAGATAGCCTGATCAGTAGGATTAAACGGACTTTGGCCTAAGGCTGATCGTGGATATTATATGAGGGTTCTGCATACATGACAAGGTCATTGGACGATAGCTTGTCATAGGCTTATGTAATACGGTATATAATTGGGAGTTCAATTTCAGGTTTATAGTAGTGTGACTCTGAAATTAGTGATCATATGATTGAGTTGTTCGGTAAAGAATGATGATCATATGGATTTGCGGGAGCCCAATTATATATGTCCAATCAGTCCCTCTACTAGCTCCACATAATTCCTTAATGTTTGGCAAATTGATTTGTGTATGCTATTGGCTAGTTTATTGTGCATGGATGGTGTTGACGTAAGATTAGAATGGTGGACAAGATTCTCTCCGGTTAGATTCAGATTTTGTTTTGGATAATAGAGTACACAATTATTCGAACTCCAAATAAAGTTGCCATGATTTTATTTGAGATTGGATTGGAGTTGTAGAAAATTATCAATGAGAACAAGAATTTGAAATACAACTGTTTTGTGGATTTTGAAATTTGAATTTGAAATTTGAATTTGAAATTCGAATTTGAAATTTGAAATTTGAAATTCAAATTTTGAATCATAGTCCAAGTGGGATTCGAATTTGTTGTGGTAAATCCACAAGGAATGAAATTCAAATTTGAGTTGGATATGGAGAGGATAATCTTGTTAGAATCCTACTTGAATTTTGAATTCAAATCCTAACTAAAGTTGGACGAAAATTTTGAGGATTATCCTCAATGATTTTCAGATTTTTTATGGATAAGGTTCTAGGAAAAATTCAAGTTTCAATCCCAGTTGAATTTGGATTCTCTCCTCCCAAAAAGTGGCTGAAATTTTGGAGTGAATCTCCTAGGAGATTTTCGGTTATTTTGGATAAGGATGAGATAAGATTCAAGCTTGAAAATCCTAGTGGAATTTTGATTCTCCCTTATCCAAAAGTGACCGAATTTTTTGTGGAGATTTTCTCCTTAGAATTTTTGGATTTTTTGGTTGAAAAAGGGAGATAAAATTCTAGTTAAAATCTTGTTTAGATTTGGATTGGATTTATCCTAAAGTGGCCGAATTTTATTGTTGGGATTTTCCCTTGGAAAATTCAGATTTTATGCTTGTGGATAAGGGAGAATATCTTCTCCTAATCCAATTCGAATTCAAAGAATCACCTCATGCAGGTCTATAAATAGAGGTCTTGCCACTCCAGTTCTCTAAGACCACAGACTCTCAGGTGAGCAGGCTTATTGTTGCATAGCCCACCGTGACAATAAGTTCTTTAGAGATCTGGGTGGTCGGAAGAAGACTAGCAGTGCTAGCATACCGATCGTGTTTCAGAGTGCCCACACACTCAGCCATTCAGGAATTGGAGAATAGTAGAGAAGGCTAGTTGGTTGAAGCCCTCCGGTCATTCTCCTCCTGCAAGATTGGCGTCCTTGAGGTATGAGTTTTAATTGTTGTTAGTTTATTGTATATGGCATCATGAGATATTTAACGATCTTAAATTTTTTTATTGTTCCGCTGCGCCACTCTGATACGTTTTTACCAATTTATTTTCCTACAATTGGTATCAGAGCCATCTCATAACTATGCCATGTACATAAATTAGACAATTACGTAGTCTTTTTATTTATGTATGGATTTGATATTTAGAGAGTGGCATTCTAGGATTCCTTTATGTTGTTATCATGGATTATGTATAAAGTATGTGGTTATTTTAATTTTTTAAATTATTATAAGCATGCTTGTTTATGCCGGTTATGGTTCCTTAGAATTTAGAAAAATTGTATCTAGGAATTTTTATGTAACCATGGGAGCAATTTATTAACACTGTAATTTTCCTATGGATTTTAATTTTTGTCTCTTAGAATTTTTATGGTTAGAATTTTTGTACACCGGAAACGGTTTAGGAATTTGTATATAATTATTCTTGGAGGAGATTGAAGATTGAAGACCGTAATTTATTTTTCCCAAAAGTTAAATTTAATTTAAAGGTCGAAATTTTGATTGTGTGGAAAATTTCAATTTAATTGGGATTCAAAATTAATTTTGGAGATCCTAATAAGTAAATTGGAATATGACATGAAAATCGAGACACAACCCCTCGGGATAGGCCGTCGGGCCTTAGTGGGGTTGCAGCCTCTGCCCTCGGGGAGGATGGGCTGCGGCAGCCCCTGTGCAGGCCATAATCACCTACGGCCGCAGGCTTGGCCTGCAGCCAAGGGTGGCTGTGGCCTCACCAAGGCTTGCCGCAGCTTGGGCGTGCAGCCTTCCGGCTGCTGCGCCCAGCTTGGGTGTGCAGCCTGGCGCTGCAGGCTTGGCCTGCAGCCCGGCAAGGCTGCACATGGGGGCGGCCGTGGGCTGCCAGCCCCCTCGGGGCTGGTGGCTGCCCACGGCGGCTGCCACATCTGGGGGCGGTGGTGCGACGATTCAAAAATCGAAAATTTTTTATTTTTAAATTTGAGATTTAATTTTAAATCATGTTTAAAAATATGTAATTGAAAATTTGAAAATTTTGAAATTACATATTATTACACATGATGTTTAAAATTGTTTAAAATTTGAATTTGAAATTTAAATTTGAAATTCGAATTCGGAATTTGAATTTGAAATTTAAATTTTGGGAGATTTAAATTTTAAATGATTCTTGGGATGAGAAATAAATGCAGAGGCTACAGAAAGATAGATACAAGAAGACGGAACAAAATTCATGACCCAAAGAATGCTTTGGATGAAATTTTGTAATCTTTATTTCTTTGCTCTAGGATGGAAATATGGCTTGGTTATTCTGTCAATTTTTTTTTCTGTGATATGTCATGGATGTATAAATATGTATTGATGGATGTTTTATATGCATATTTGATAACATGTCGTATAGGATAGCGGAGTGCCGCTCATACTATATTGATCATACATAATTTGTAAAAACTTGCATGTTTTTTAAAATATTGAGTAGGAAAGGGTTTCAAACAAAACCCACGACCTCCATTGTTGATCCATATGTGAAAGCATGGTAACGCCTCGCGTCAGTTCTGCCCTGACCACACCCCTCGGTAGGTATTTACCGCCGCCAGTATACTAGATTGGATCTCTTATGTGGAAAACGTGTTCTGGTACGATCTTATTGATGACCACCCCTCAGTGGCTTGGTAGGACGTGGATCAGGCTACGTAAACAATGGTTATACACTCAAGACTCGTTTAGTTATTAACCTTCCCTATAAGCTCTGTTAAGTAAACTGGTGGCCAAATAAGCGATTATTAATATATGTCTTAACCTTAGAGGATTTAAGGCAACATATATTAATTGGAAGGGGTCCATGTTCCGGCTATTTGTTTTCATGACCACCCCTCCGTGGCTTGGGGTAATAGGTGCTGAGAATTACCGTTGCAATGCTACATGTTTTTCAAGTTTCATGTAGGAACATATTTGTATATTTTATTTGCTAAATTATCTGTATATTTGCTTGGGTCTTGTAATGATATCTAGTATAATTTTATTTCAGTTCAAAATGTCACCGACACCCCTCATTTCAATACTTACTGAGAATAAATTGAATGGCGATAATTATAAGGATTGGAAAAGAAATCTGTTGATAGTTCTCAGCTGCGAGAGACACAAGTTTGTACTGGACGAACCATGCCCACTAAGGCCAATACCTGACACACCGCTTGAGGAGGTCCTGGTTGCCTATACTCGTTGGAGAGAATCCAATGATATAGCTCGATGCTACATGCTTGCCAGCATGACGAGTGCTTTAAAAAAACAGCATGAGACTTATCAGGTTGCTAAGGAGATCATGGACAATCTGGAGGACATGTTCGGAGGCCAAGAAAAATTGGCTCGACAGTCCACTATCACCAGCATTATGAACTCCAAGCAAAAGGCGGGTACTCTAGTGAAGGACCATATGATCACTCTAATGGGATTCTTCGCTGAGGTTGTCAAAAACGGTGCTGAGTTGGACTACAACACCCAGATCGAGATGGTGTTCAAAACTCTGTCTAAAGATTTTGTGGGGTTTAAGGCCGCATACAATCTGGCGACAAGGGAGTTAGGACTAACCGAGCTCATGAAACAACTTCAAGCTTATGAATGGATGATCAGGGATGGGGATGCGGTCCAACCCAAAAGAGAGGTCAATTTGGTGAAATCTTCCAAACCCTTACGAAAGAGGAAGAGGCCAAATCAGAAGCAAGCGGTTTCCAGTTCTTCTAATCCTCCTGTCTCAGATGGGAAGAAGAAGAAGAAGAACAAGAAGCCCAGGGACCCTAAAAAGTCCAAATGCTTTCATTGTGGGAAGGTAGGTCACTTTAATAAGGCTTGCCGGGAATTCCTAGTCGCCAAGGGCAAGAAAGGTAAAGAACTTCATTACTTGGAAGCGTGTTTGGTGGAAGAATCGAAAAACACTTAGGTCATTGATTCGGGAGCCACTAATCATGTTTATGTTTCTATGCAGGGGTTCGTGGAAACGAGAAGTCTACATGATAGAAGCCTCTCGTTGCGAACTGGAGACGGCAGCTTGGTGGTGTCTGAGGCAGTGGGGGATATTTACCTTTACTTTGATCAATTTAGGTTTATTTTATTGAAAGACTGTTTTTATGTTCCTAATTTTAGCAGGAACCTTATATCGGTAGCTTGTTTAATAAAGGATTCTTATTCATTTTCTTTTAGTAAAAGAGTTGATATTCGTAGAAATAAGTCTTTTATCTGTTCTGGCTGGATGGATGGAAACCTATATTTGATCAAACCAAAGATGTACTCACTGCTTGACACCGAATTAATAGATAACTCTAAAAGGTTGAAAGTTTCTCACTCTAACAAGGTGTATCTTTGGCATTTAAGACATGGTCATATTAATCAGGATAGGATTCAAAGATTGGTGAAAGACAGTCCTCTGGAATCTCTGGAGGAGGTACGTCTTCCCCAATGTGAGTCTTGTCTAGAGGGTAAAATGACTAAGAGGTCTTTTGGAGCTAAGGGTACAAGGGCTTAGGAGCTCTTAGAAATTGTGTACACTGATGTATGTGGCCCCATGAAGGTCACAGCACAAGGAGGGTTCGAGTATTATGTCTCTTTTATAGATGATTACTCGAGGTATGGATATGTGTATCTGATGCACCGCAAGAGCGAAACCTTTGACAAGTTCAAAGAGTATCGTGCGGAAGTGGAAAAGTAATTGGATAAATCCATACAGACACTTCGATCTGATCGAGGTGGCAAATACCTCTCCGAGGAATTTCTAGGACATCTTGTTGAGAACGGGATATTATCCCAATTGATTGCACCTGGTACTCCACAACAGAATGGTGTAGCCGAAAGAAGAAATAGGACCTTGTTGGATATGGTACGGTCCATGATGAGTTATTCAACGCTGCCATTATCATTTTGGGGATATGCTTTACAAACGGCGTGCTATATTCTGAACCAGGTTCCAAGCAAATCAATTCCCAGAACTCCGTATGAATTGTGGCGTGGCAGGAAGCCCTCCCTTGGACATATGAGAATATGGGGATGCCCGGTGCATGTACTGGACGGGGATGCGAAAAAGTTGGAACCAAGATCAGAATTATGCATGTTTGTAGGGTATCCAAAAGGAACTAAAGGAGGTCTGTTCTATAACCCGAAGGAACAAAAAGTCATTGTTTTAACCCATGCGACATTCTTGGAGGAAAGTCACATGAATGACTTTAAGCCTTGAAGCAAAGTGGTGCTAGAGGAGTTATCGGGTGAAAGAACTACTCCACAGATTTTGGTCTTGGACACAAGTCTGAGTTCCGGTGAAAGACCTGCAGACGATCAACAATTTAGGGTGCCTCGTCGTAATGGGAGGTTTTCGAAGAAACCTAATTTCTTCATGTATGATTCTGAGGTATACCAGGCCGAGGCTCATGAGCATGAGGATGATCTGGTCACCTATGATGAAGCTACAAATGATGTTGATTCTAAATCTTGGGAACAGGCTATGAACAATGAGATGGATTCTATGAAATCCAACTCTGTTTGGGAACTTGTAGATTTGCCGGATAGGATAAAACCCATTGGATGCAAATGGGTCTACAAAAGAAAGAAGGATGCAGAAGGGAGAGTAGAAACTTTCAAAGCTAGACTGGTTGCAAAGGGGTACATGCAAAAGGCTGGAATCAATTACGATGAAACCTTTTCGCCTGTTGCTATGTTGAAGTCTATCCGTATTCTTCTGTCCATTGCTGCGGCTCTCGATTACGAGATCTGGCAAATGGATGTCAAGACGGCATTCTTGAATGGCCATCTTGAAGAGTGTATCTATATGATACAGCCCGAAGGGTTCGTAGCAAAAGGCCAAGAAAGGAAAGTCTACAAGTTGCTTAGATCCATTTATGGATTAAAGCAAGCATTCCGCTCATGGAACCAGAGGTTTGATCAAGCGATTAAGACATTTGGTTTTGAGCCGAACGTTGATGAACCCTGTGTTTATAAACGTATTAAGGATGGAAAAGTGGTCTTTCTGATACTCTATATTGATGATATACTACTCATTGGGAATGATGTAGG
The DNA here is from genome assembly GCA_035233585.1 of Antiaris toxicaria. Classification (NCBI taxonomy): domain Eukaryota; kingdom Viridiplantae; phylum Streptophyta; class Magnoliopsida; order Rosales; family Moraceae; genus Antiaris; species Antiaris toxicaria. Next base: position 98,936,850 of record CP141156.1, on the reverse strand, counting down.
GAACTTATCATCGGTCAAGCTTTGGTTACACCAATAGTTTGACATGAAGGACTTGGGAGAAGCTAATTATGTTCTAGGCATTCGTCTCTTCAGAGATCGAAAGAACTCCCAAGCTTCATACATAGATAAAATAATTGACAAATATGCAATGCAAGAGGCAAAGAAAGGTTCACAACCTTCTATTGCCGGTCTAACTCTTTCATTGGATGACTGTTCCAAGACATCGGAAGAAAGAGAGCGTATGAGTAAGGTCCCTTATGCATCCGCTGTGGGTAGCCTTATGTATGCTATGCTTTGCACTCGCCCGGATATATGTTTTGCAGTAGGTATGGTGAGTCGATATCAAGCAAATCCTGGAACCAAGCACTGGCAAGCAGTAAAGCATATACTCAAGTATCTTAAGAGAACAAGGGATTATATGCTAGTATATTCTGGAGGGGACCTAACACCTGTAGGATACACGGACTCAGACTTCCAGACTTGTAAGGATTCGAGGAAATCAACATCTGGATCAGTGCTTTTGCTCGGAGGAGGCGCCATTGTGTGGAGGAGCGTGAAGCAGGGCTGCACAGCTGACTCTACTATGGAGGCTGAGTATGTGGTTGCGGCTAAGGCATCTAAAGAAGCGGTTTGGCTCCGCAAGTTCTTTAGAGACCTTGAGATCATTCCGGGTGTTGACAAGCCTATCACACTTTACTGTGATAACACTAGGGCTATTGCCAACACAAGGGAATCTCGACACCACAAGAGGACCAAGCACATAGATCGAAGATATCATATTATTAGAGGGCACGTGGAGACAGGACAAGTGGATGTATGTAAAATCGCGTCTGAGGACAACATTACCGATCACTTTACTAAGACTTTGGTGGCTAGAAGCTTTGAGAGGCACGTAGAGGCGATGGGGATGCGTAACATGGCACATCTACTGGCTTAGGGCAAGTGGGAGATTGTTAGGAAATTCCCTAAGCATTAGAGACATTTTGATGTATTTATTTTGAACTGGATAATAAAATTATATATAGAGGTTATTCATTACATTACTATCTGTCCTCATTTTATTTACATGTTAAAGTAAATGTAAGCAAATATGGCTCCCTGACTGCTTGTGTTAAACTGTTAGAACGTTGCATGCAATTGTCTTTTGTATGCGAGAAGACAATGTTCTAAAGTTAGCGGTCTAAACTATGGTCTGTAGTCTATGGGGTTAGACCGAGAATCTAACTCATGTTAAGACTATTATGTTGTCTAAAGCCTTGGAGGGGATGGTTTGTCTTGACTGTCTAGAGTTGGACTCCCAAATAGAGACATAGATATGTTGCTCGGTGGTGACATATTAGACCGGGACTAAAGCGTGATTGATCTACGAAATCCGCTTTGAGTGGATCGATATGCTTTTGACGTTCATTGTGCAGTAACCTTAATCCTGAGTAAAAGGACAGCTTCATGTATATGACTTGTGTACTTTGATGTTCCAATGGCTAAAGCGTCTCAGAGGTAGTAAGCTTATAGACCGGTTCGTTGGGTGCATGACTTGTATACAATGAAGGGTTCATTTATAGATATCGGAATCATAGCTCTAATGAGGAGTTAAGGGTATCCTCTTAAAGGCATTATACTGAATGTGAAAATGGATAAGGCCTTGGGTCGTCTGCTGGGCGGATGACTTCTTATTCACAGATGGTGAATAATCATTTTCTTAATTCGGTGGTATAATGGAACTTTAATATAGCCTGATCAGTAGGATTAAACAGACTTTGACCTAAGGCTGATCATGGATATCATCTGAGGGTTCTGCATACATGACAAGGTCATTGGACAATAGCTTGTCACAGGCTTACGTAATACGGTATATAATTATGAGTTCAGTTTCAGGTTTATAGTGGTGTGACTCTGAAATTAGTGATCATATGATTGAGTTGTTCGGTAAAGAATGATGATCATATGGATTTGCGGGAGCCTGATTATATATATCCAATCTGTCCCTCTACTAGCTCCACATAATTCCTTAACGTTTGGCAAAGTGATTTGTGTATGCTATTGGCTAGTTTATTATGCATGGATGGTGTTGACATAGGATTAGGATGGTAGACAAGATTCTCTCCGGTTAGATTCAAATTTTGTTTTGGATAATAGAGTACACAATTATTCGAACTCCAAATAAAGTTGTCATGATTTTATTTGAGATTGGATTAGAGTTGTAGAAAATTATCCATGAGAACAAGAATTTGAAATACAACTGTTTTGTGGATTTTGAAATTTAAAATTTAAATTTTGAATTTGAAATTTGAATTTGAAATTCGAATTTGAAATTTGAATTTGAAATTTAAATTTGAAATTTAAAATTTGAGATTTGAAATTTGAATTTGAAATTCGAATTTGAAATTTGAAATTCAAATTTTGAATCACAATCCAAGTGGGATTTGAATTTATTGTAGTAAATCCACAAGGAATGAAATTCGAATTTGAGTTGGATATGGAGAGGATAATCTTGTTAGAATCCTACTTGAATTTTGAATCCAAATCCTAACTAAAGTTGTTCAAAAATTTTGAGGATTATCTCAATGATTTTCAGATTTTTTGTGGATAAGGTTCAAGGAAAAATTCAAGTTTCAATCCCAGTTGAATTTGGATTCTCTCCTCCCAGAAAGTGGCTGAAATTTTGGAGTGAATCTCCTAGGAGATTTTCGGTTATTTTGGAAAAGGATGAGATATGAATCAAGCTTGAAAATCCCAGTGGAATTTTGATTCTCCCTTATCCAAAAGTGGCCGAATTTTTTGTGGAGATTTTCTCCTTAGAATTTTCGGATTTTTTGGTTGAAAAAGGGAGATAAAATTCTAGTTAAAATCTTGTTTAGATTTGGATTGGATTTATCCTAAAGTGGCCGAATTTTATTGTTGAGATTTTCCCTTGGAAAATTCAGATTTTGTGCTTGTGGATAAGGGAGAATATCTTCTCCTAATCCAATTCGAATTCAGAGAATCACCTTGTGCAGGTCTATAAATGGAGGTCCTACCACTCCAGTTCTCTAAGACCACAGACTCTCAGGTGAGCAGGCTTATTGTTGCATAGCCCACCGTGACAATAAGTTCTTTAGAGATCTGGGTGGTCAGAAGAAGACTAGCAGTGCTAGCATACCGATTGAGGTTCAGAGTGCCCACACACTCAGCCATTCGGGAATTGGAGAATAGTAGAGAAGACTAGTTGGTTGAAGCCCTCCGGTCATTCTCCTCCTGCAAGATTGGCGTCCTTGAGGTATGAGTTTTAATTGTTGTTGGTTTATTGTATATGGCATCATGAGATATTTAACGATCTTAAATTTTTTTTTATTGTTCCGCTGCGCCACTCTGATACATTTTTACCGATTTATTTTCCTACAGGAGATACGACCGTTTTAAATTTCCAGCCACCAGCGGCTTCGGGCGACGCGTGCGGCGTTCTCCGGCGTCGGTTCTATCGATTCAGCACACCGTTGGACTCAGCTCGTCGAGAGCTTTCCAACGAGACTGGCGGTGTCGAAAACGGACACCGTTTCCCATGGTTGGTTACTGTTCACTGACGGTGTAGGTGTGGGGGAGAAAAATCTAGAAAAGGGAAATTATGAGGCCTTTTTTGCAATTTCGACCTTTTATATTCTTTTTGTCCAAAATTTAAATATGAGCTATCCTGACTAATTTGGGCATGCTGAACCCAAATATATCAGTTTCGTTTTCATCCGAGATCATTTCGACCAGTTTCTGGTACTGTGAATTTCCGGTCAAAAATTACCTTTGTGCTCAATTAACTAATTTAAGCATTCTGATAGGCTATACTGACTAATTTGGACATCCTGAATCCAAATATATCAGTTTCGTCATCATCCGAGGTCATCTCTGCCAGTTTCCGGTACTATACATTTTCCGGTCAAAATTTCCGTTTTGTGCTCAATTGACTAATTAGAGTATTCTGATTCCAAATATATCAGTTTTATATCAAGAAAATGTCATCTTGACCATATTCTTGATACTGTGTATCTCCGGATCAAATATTACTTTTCATGCTCAATTGACTAATTTGAGCATGTTGAATCTAAATATATCAATTTTAGGTCAAGAAGAGGTCATCTAGGCCAACTTCTCAATACCATGTGCAACACACACACACGACGCACTCACGTCTAAAATCACTACTATCAATATTTTATCTTTTTGTGCACTCAGCTTACCCTGAGTCACGTACTAGGGTTTACAGTTCATTGTTTTTCCCCAGCTCAATTCGGCATGCTTTTACATCACCGAATTCTTAATCTGTAATATCGTTAGAATATTTTATCTCGTTCTACACAATATTAATCATACATTTCACATTTTAAACATGAAATTCATCATGTACATGCAATTTACCCTATTCCGAGAACAGTAAAATTTCCTGGTTATTACATTCACCCCTCCTTATAAAATTTTTGTCCTCCAAAATTTAGCACAAGTGAGGGTACAACATTCTCGTTTCATCTTTCCAAGCAAAATCTGAACAAGTTGCTCTTTATATGTCAGATCCTCCTGAATCTAAATCGATTCGTACCTCAATACATGAGATAAATTCGATACCTGTTTCCTTAGTATTCATTCATGAAAAACACTATGTATTGCTGACAGTTCTGAAGGTAGTACCAACTTATAGGTAACCTTTTCAATACGTTCAAAAATTTCATAGGGTCCAATACATCTTGGACTAAATTTTCTTTTCTTACCGAACACATTATTCCCTTCATTGGGAACACTTTTAAAGGATATGAAATCCCTTTCATTAAACTCTAGGGATCTTCAGCGTTTATCTGCATAATTCTTCTGCCGACTTTGTGCGATCTTTCTTCATCGCTGTATTTTCACAATTACATCCGATATTTCTTATACGAAATCGGTCTTGTGCCACTGTTTCTCTCGCAAGTCATACCAATAGGTAAGCGATCTGCACTTTGGTCCATCTAAAGCTTCATAAGGTACCATTCCTATAGAAGCTTGGTAGCTGTTGTTGTACGAGAATTTCCTCTAACAGTAACTTCTCATTCCAATTCTTAGGAAATCTATGACTTAGACACGAAACATGTCTTCTAGTGTCCGAGTAATTCGCTTAGATTAATCTTCGTCTAGGGATGAAACCTCATACTAAAACGCAATTTTGTTCCCATGACTCCTTGTACACACTTTCAAAAATTCGAAGCGAATTACGCATCTAAATCGAATATGACAAACTTGAAACACCATGTTATCTGACAACAAGGTTTACATAGAAATTCGCTAACTTTTCCAGTGAAAAGTCATTTTCACTACTATGACTCTTGCAGTTTTCATCAATCTATCCACCATAATTCAGATGGCGTTGTACCGCTCTTAGGTCCTTGATAATTCCACTACAAAATTCATCGTAATATGTTCCCACTTACGTTCAGGAACTTCCAATGATTCCAGGTTTCTACTTGGATGTTATGTTCAGTCTTGATCTTTTGACGGTCATGCATCGATTCACAAATTTTTTTTCACTCTAATTCATTGTCTCTCTCCACCAGAATTGAAATTTTAATTTCTGGTATACTTTACTCATTCTGAAATGCACTGAATATGGCATTTTATGGGCTTTTTCCATACTTCGCCTCATTAATCCTTCATTAGTTGGAATATGAATTCCTCCTTAATGTAGGATCATTCCACCCTTGGAAATCCCTTCTTGATAACTTATTATATTTGATCTTGCTTCAGAGCCCTTTTAGTGTCTTCGAATAGCGATGACTCTGATTGGAGTACAGCTAACCTTTTGGATATCAGCTCCAACTCCAATGAGTGTATCTTTTATCGTAATTGTTCTGCTAGTTTTCCTTTTGGCTACTGGTACGGAATAGCAGACTTTCTGCTTAAGGCATCCATCACACAGTTGATTGATTTTTTTCTGGGTGGTAGAGGATCTCACAGTTGTAATCCTTCACCAACTCCAAACATCTTCTTTGCCACATATTCAGATTCTCTTTTGATGCATCGCAATATATCACAAATTTCTCCCTTTTTGTGAGAAGCGTGTGAATTGGTGTGCATGTTAGTCAATTTTTCAACTTTCGAAAACTCTTTTCACATTCTTCAGTCTACTTATATTACCTCTCCTTGCGCATAAAAGCCGTAAGAGGTGCCACTAGTCATGTGAACCTTTCCACAAGTCTTCTATAGTTGCCAGCCAAACTTAAGAAATTCCGTATTCTCATTATAGTCTTAGGTGCAGGCAATTCGTTAGTCATCTCCCCTTGATAGGATCTATGACAATTCCTTGTTTGGGGATTACGTGTTCCAGAAAATGCACTTTATCGGAAAATTTTGCATAGGATTAGTGCCATCTCATAATGTGCAGAGCAGTTCTCAAATGCTCTTCATACTCCTTATGAGTCTATGAACATATAAATATGTCATTGATAAACACAATGACAATTTATCTAGGAATTCCTTGAACACTCAATTGATGGTATTCTGATCATATATCGATCTTGAAGAATACTGCCACACCTTTGAAAATGGGTGCAGTTCTTTGCATGAGCTCGATTTCAAAGAAAATCTCTTGTTCTTACAGAAATCTAGACAATTTCTTTAAAAGATCGTCGAGAAATTCATCGACAATGAGAACATTTTCTGATTAAAGCTTCTGTTCCTCTGTTACATCTGCCACATTGGCCAAATATCCAATTCAATCATTGGACATTAGCTTACTCACACTTCACGAGCTAATTATCATCTTCCTCGATTTACATGACGAATCCACATATTCAAAGCTTTCTTCATCGTCTAGTCGAAATACTATCTTCCGATTCTAGTAATCGATCGTGATTTGACATTTTCCTAAGAAATCTATTCCTAGGTTTACGTCACAATCAACTAACTTTATAACAATCGATTCTATCACTATGTTTGACGTTCCTACTTTCACATCCTCCTTGATGTACACCAAGACACTAGCATTGGCACGTGGCATGCGTTCTTGTCTTTCTAGTACTACCAATGATCTTTCAAATCTAGCCTATAACACATGGGCTTGGGACGTTGTTGCTATGGTTAAAATGTTTCCCATGTATTCCACCGATTTATGGGTCAGTTTCTGGTATAACGGCCTTCTTTTCCCACATTAGTAACATGCACTGAGATCAATTTAGTATTATGGCCAGTGCCTCTTCTCACTTGTAGCACAACTGGATACATCTGATCCTATATTATTGGTCAGCTTCCTTTGTTGCCTTCTATTATCCCAAGTTAGGTTTTCATTTTCCCAAAAAATTTAGCTTTTCCTTTATTCTACGACTATAGGCCTGAGGCGTTAAACTGTCCTGGCCTAACATTCTGATTAGGTTTACTGCTTTGGCCAAGTTAGGTTCCAACTTGGGAAAAATTTAGTCAAAGTCCTTTCCCTCTTCCAGGTTTCTCAGACTTTTTCTTTTTTTTCTTTCTATCTAGCCCGCTGGTATTTAACCTGCTGAGCGCGACTGACGCAGTCTATCACTGAAGGTGGTGGTATTAGACCACTATCCACCAAAACAAAGATCTCTGGTCGGAACATTCCAATCATTCTATGTATCTTTTCCCTCTCAATAATTACCACGTAAGGGCATCATTTGGACAATTGATCAATTTCTGATGTACTTCACTCATTGATACATTTCCTTGCTTTAATGCGGTAAACCCATGTTTGTTACGGTTTCGGTAATGCAGGATCGTAATATATCTAATGAAATTCAACTAGAAATTCATTCTAGTTCACAGTAGTCTCATCTCTTCTCATTCTGACAATGTTCTATCAGAACTTAGCATCCTTTATCAGAACAAAGGACGTACATAGAACCTTCTCCTTGCTCTATCAAGTTTATGGAGTCTCAAATCATCTATATAGAGGAAAATCATTCTTCTGCTTTCAAAAGATCTGTAGAGCCCTCAAATTCTTGAGGCTTTATTCCACAGAATCGCTCATATAATAGCTCTTGATTTACTATTGACCGTAGTTCCTGTATCCTTTCAGGAACAGCAATAATGTACTACCTATTCAACTGCAGGGGTCAGTGGTGGCTTAACCTCCTCAACACCCTGCCTAGGTTCTATCTCATCTAAAAGCCGTCTTAATTCAGCGTTTTCTTACATCTAGACCTCTAAAAGGCCTTATAATTTCTCCACCCTTTTTAGACAGGATGAGACATTCACTCCTACATCTGTATTCACACGTATTCACCATTTTTCTATTTTTTTCTATACTCGCTTGAAAATCAATAATTAGATTTTCAATGTGTATATATATATTTCACAAAAATTTAAGATTTCCTGAAATTCAAAGAAATCCTAATGCCATATCATTATAAGGCATTATTATAACTCGTTTCATGACGTTCACATACATATTAATATGAAGGCCTTGTATATACAACAACCTCTTTTACATTGCGTATACATATATACACATATGTACCACTCTACATTTTAATAATTCTATCAATCCGGTTTCAAAGGGAAATTTCTTCGGATCTTCTTTCTCTTCATCTGGGCCATTTCTAGCACAATAAATGCACATAGCCCATTTATCGTATATTATGCCTTTTCATATAGGACAAAACAACAAAACTCATTATATTATATCAACACATTTTGATAGTTCATAACAATTAATCACACACATGTCACTACATACACATGTCATTACATAACATTTCAATATAACATAAAGGATATATATATAGCCTAATACATCTAATTTTCCTGGTCTATAGGAAACTTTTACAGATCTTCTTTAGCTAGATCGTTCACCTATAGACATTTCTTGATCTATGCTCGTCTCGGCTTTCGTTCCGTCTTGAGTTCCACGCAAATTGGAGGGGATTCATCAGTTCCTTGAAGTGCATAGCATACGTTAGAACTATGTCACCGGACATCGACTGTAGTTTCTCAGTCTGATGAACTAATTCTCGTATGTTCGCAACTCTAAGGAACTCAGGTGACGTTAGAAGTGACACCCTGTTTGCCCTTGAATTGGGGCTGATGTTAGACTCTTTCTAAGAGAAGATTTACTCAATCGTGGCATGGTGAAACTTGGTCCAGTTAAGCGCTACTCTTGGTCACAAGAATCCCAATACACATGAAAGTATCTCCCTAAAAAGCATGGTCAACATCCAACAAGACCTATCATCCCGATTAATGGTGCACAGTCGAAGAATCATTTCAATAACGTGACACCAATCTTGCCTTCCCATGAAATTTTTAAGGACTATTCGCCACTCAAAACTCTGTAGGTAGCTAACACTGGAGTTCTATATAACTTGATGGCAATCTTCATTTCTTCTTTGAGCAATCTTCTTTGTTCATTCCCTAGCATTGTACGATCATAATCATGGTTATGCTCTATCTCGAACTCTGAATAGCCGTATTGTGGTAGTCCACTAGCACTATACAATCGTGAGTCCACATTCATTGATCTCGTCATCTCATTTCATCTAAGTTGTTTATTTTCTTATAAACAAACAACTACTAATTCAAAACTAGGCTAACTTACTTGGATAGACGAGCAAGTTGCGTCTCGTGCCAAGAGGGATATGGTCAAGCTCGCTCTGATACCACCTGTGGCGCCCCGACCTCGGTCCACCAAAACTATTACAATCAAGCTCCTTAGCCGACTGAAATAGCTCGTGAACTTCGTTGGGTCGCCTAAATTCTTTGCTTTCCTTTAAACCCTTTGTGAAATTTGGAATCATTTTTTTTTCTTAAATACTTTTTCTTGATTGTAACATAACGTGATTAAATTGAATTATGTTTGTCACTTTTTAAAAGTACAAACATACTTTATACATAAATACCTAAATCAAATCTTTTTACAATACATGTCTTTTCTTTCAACGCTCAGTGGAAAACTTGTAGCAGGACCATATCTACACTGGATTCCCTATCCCTTTGACACGCTCGCATCCTGCCACTATTCAGAAATCTACTGGACAGGTTTCTTACCTACAACATGAATAAACTGATGAGCTAACAGGCTCAGTAAGTTCAAACATACATAGTAAGAATCATATTGATTCAAAAACACTAAAACTCAATTTTCTATGAATAATACTATTCACCATGAATAGTAACTTTGACCTTTGATCGACAAATAGTAACAGTTACCCTAATTGGTTACTCTTCACTTTACTCTATTGGGGTACTATTTACATACCCTAACCGAATTTACATTATTCTAGCGTAAGCTTTGGTTATGCTCAATTATGATTTTTATTGATTGTTATTCTTTATTTGATTTATAGTTTAGAGCTCTGTTTATAACAGTACCGATGATTATTAGCGCGCCGACTAGGAGGGTCTAAGGAGCGACCTTAGAACATCGGCCTCCACAGCCCTGATATCCTCGCAGGATCTGAGAAAAACCTCCACCACCATGTTGGAGGGGCGGTACACCTTAGTGGTTTCATTACCATCTTTCTTATAGTTCCCTACCAGCGACATTCATATGGATCATCCCACAGTGGAACCATTATTGCCCGTAGGTCTTTACATTTATTTCTTTATGTGTGTTTTTAATTAACCACACTGTAGTGCCCTAGCACTTTTCCATAGCGTATTATTTATACACTTTTTAATTTTTCATTTTATTAGGTGAGTTAGTTTAACTACACCCCTATTGCCCGTAGGACTTTACAAGTTTGTACGAAAGGTACTTAAATCAATCAAATAGTAATTCACGCTGCAGACATGTAAATATCTAAGTTTACCGAACATTTATCATAGCATCGCGCTATGAAACATTCATATAGCACATAAACCTAGACATAACAGATCAATTCGTTCATATAATGAATAACATCAGAATGTTCATGAGCAGACAAATGAATGCTGGAACTTACACATATCACACTTAGACATAATAGTCTATTCATGTTGCAGTCAATTAAATGTTCGAACTTACAGATACTTTCGCTAGCATTTCCTTCCCGGCTCCACAGACGTTCCTTTGCCGCGTCTGGATCGGGTTCCTATAACCGGAATAATCACGGTTATTCTAAATCTTCATTTCATATTCAAAATTTAGTAAAACGTAAAAATTCTACGTTTTATTTCCCGTAAATGGCCTTAGGAATCTAAAATCCCATTTTCCATTTTTACACTAACTCTTGGCAAAATTACCATTTTGCCCCTGATTTGATTTCTCATCATAAACCTACTTTTTGTTGGTTTAAGATCCAAATTTAACTTTTATAATTTCATTTTAACTATTCTTAGGCATTCACGGTCCTTTCCGAGCCTCTCAAAAATTTTTGGTCAAAATGACCATTTTGCCCCTGACGGGTCTCGGGACCGTTATATGCTTACTGTGACTTTTAACAGGATTTTCTAAGCCCAAATATTATAAAATAATATTTCTTAAGCTTTTACACACTTTTACAGTATCCATTGCTGTTCCATAGACGACTATTGGTCATCCGACCCTCGGGTGGTACTATTCAGACACCTAGGGTCGTTTCTCGTTTTTCTCACGTTTCGGAGCCTTAAATGGGTATTTCACTACTCCTGGAACGTTTGTTATGCTAATCCCGAGGCTTAGACACCGAGTGGGCTTAGGTTTTCATCCTGACCTTAAATTTACCTTTCGTTTTCTAAAATACCCTTGACATTTATTTTCCCGTTCTCTTACATTTTCACAAACTTGGAGGGATGGTTTACTATTCCTCAAAGGTTCGTTTTCTCATTTTCTGAGCTTAACTCATCGAGGGGTCTCGTTTCCATTACCGAACACAATTTGTCTCTCGTTTTTCACTGAAGTGCCTTTAGTGCCGTTTTCAAAATTTCGGCAGCATTTTCGCTAAATTTCTAGGTCTCTGGCGTTTAGGAAATGCCTCAAAACCATCTAACTTAGTCTAATCTACCATGTACTATACCAGAGGCCTAATTTTTACGTAAAACTCAACTTTTTACGTAAAATTATTCACATTTCCCATACATTTTCTTTTTCTAAGATTTCATTCATTTTAATCTTTTTTTTTTTTTTTTTACAATTTGAATACAAATTACATATAAATCATTCCAATACATAAATAAGGAATGAAGGAAAATGAATTCGCTACCGAAATCATCCCGTCGGTGATTTGATGAACCATTCGGTCTTGACCGCGTAAACTTTTTTTTGTCTCCGTTCTTCACGTTCGGAATCCCGGTTGACAATTCTGATGCCGCGGATGTGTCCAGAACGTCGAAAATAGGCCAATGGGCCATTCTTCATTCTTCCGCCCCCGGTCGCCATTGACAAGCGTTGACTCCGGTGTTGACCGATGGCAAACGCGCGACAGCGCGAACAATAGAGGTGCCTACCTTGAAGATCTCGACGAGAGGAGTCCATTTGTAATGTCAATTTTACCATTGGAGGCTCCGATTGTCGACAATCAGCCTCGAAAACTCGACCCACGGTGGCGGTGTTGAATCTCCGCCGTGCCGGGGTTTTTGCCCACAATTACCTTGGGGCTTTTGTCCCCCATCGTCTTCTGAGTATTTTGACACCCACGGTGTCCCTCGACTCGGCCGGAAACAGTGAGTTTCACGGTGGCTTCACGGCGGTGACGTTGTAGCTTCAGGCGGCATGATCCGGCAGCTGTTGAGGTGAAATGAGCTATAGGTTTTGTTACTCTCTTCACCATGAAACTTTTGGGATCAGAATCGTGTTGATCAGAGGTCGGACGGCGGAGATACGGTCGTTTTAAATTTTCGACCACCGGCAGTTTCGGGCGGTGCATGCGGCGTTCTCCGGCATCGGTTCTGTTGATTCGGCACACCGTTGGACTCAGCTCGTCGAGAGCTTTCCAACGAGACCGGCGGTGTCAAAAACGGACACCGTTTCCGTGGTCGGTTACTGTTCACCGACGGTATAGGTGTGGGGGAGAAAAATCTAAAAAAGGGAAATTATAGGGCCTTTTTTGCAATTTCGACCCTTTATATCCTTTTTGTCCAAAATTTCAATGAACTATCTTGACTAATTTGGGCGTGCTAAACCCAAATATATCAGTTTCGTTTTCATCCGAGATCATTTCGACCGGTTTCCGGTACTGCGAATTCCCGGTCAAAAATTACCTTTATGCTCAATTAACTAATTTGAGCATTCTGATAGGCTATACTGACTAATTTGGACGTTCTGAATCCAAATATATCAATTTCGTCGTCATCCGAGGTCATATCGGCCAGTTTCCGGTACTATACATTTTCCGATCAAAATTTCCGTTTTGTGCTCAATTGACTAATTAGAGCATTCTGATTCCAAATATATCAGTTTTATTTCAAGAAAATGTCATCTTGACTAATTTCTTGATACTGTGTATCTCCGGATCAAATATTACTTTTCATGCTCAATTGACTAATTTGAGCATGCGGAATCTAAATATATCAATTTTAGGTCAAGAAGAGGTCATCTAGACCAACTTCTCAATACCATGTGCAACACACACACACGCACTCACGTCTTAAATCACTACTATCAATATTTTATCTTTTTGTGCACTCAGCTTACTCTGAGTCACGTACTAGAGTTTACAGTTCACTATTTTTCCCTAGCTCAATTCGGCATGCTTTTACATCACCGAATTCTTAATCTGTAATATCGTTAAAACATTTTATCTCGTTCTACACAATATTAATCATACATTTCACATTTTAAACATGAAATTCATCATGTGCATGCAATTTACCCTATTCTGAGAATAGTAAAATTTCCCAGTTATTACAAGCTGAGCTTTTATTTAAAAGTAGACCTCTAGTATAGTACGTGGTAGATTAGATTATGTTAGATGGTTTTGAGGTGTTTCCTAAACGCCTGAAACCCAAAAATTAAGCGAAAATACTGCCAAAATTTCTAAAACGGCACAAAGGGGTATTTTAGGAAACGAGGGGTAAAAATGTGATCGGGATGGAAACCCGAGCCCCCCCTCGATGACCTAGGTCCAAGAAAGAAGGATGGATGTTTTGAGGATTAGTGAACCGCCCAATTAGAAATCTCGAAATGTAAGAAAACGACCCTTATGTCAGAATAGTACCACCCGAGGGATGGGTGTGAGCTAAATATAAAATTTGGGGTGGTTAAATCGGTAAAGATAACCCGATAAGCTAAACAGTTAATACACGAGGTATCCGATTAGTTGACTAGTCGGTTAACCAGTCAAGGACTGAGTTTAAATAGTATAGTGAGAGACAGTGATTAATTTGTCAAGTAGACAAACTAATTAAGGATGATTAGAAATTAAATATCAAAGTCCCAAGTAAAGCAGTTGGATACGGATAGGCATCGATACCACACAACGATAGGTATATTAGTCACTAACGATAGAGTGACCTAAGAGCGACGTTAATTAATTTATTAGGAAAAAATAAATTAATTAACCACAATTAGAAATAAATCTCTATATATATATCAAACTCTCAATGAGAAGCGCAATTAGTGCCGATAAGGATCGGTATCGCTGACGATAAAGTCTTTATTAGTCACTAATGACCACAGTGACCTAAAAGGGAATGTTAATGTAATGTATTATGATTACAGGGAGGTACCTGTATTGTGACGAAGGCGAGAGTATAAACTGTCCGATGACAGGTAAGTACAACTTCGCCTACAGTATGAATAAAATGAATTTAAAATGATGATTTTCCAATATTTTAAGTATGTATCATATGCATAGCATACATAAGAGCATATAGTTTCACAATCGAGTAGATTGATGAAAGGGAAAGTTAGAAGCCATACGTCCCTACCGCGTAGGCATTGGGATAGCTTAGAAAAGCACATGGCTAGAACAGATAAGTAAGATGGAATTTAATAGGCGTGTTGTACCAGCTCTTTCTTTTGAAAAGGTTTTCAAAGTTAAAGTAAGAGAAGGCAGAAAGTTGAGCATCTGTTGATGGCTCTCCGGCCTATATATGTGACCTCGGGCGTTACCATTGGTCTACATGCACTCGATACTGACACAGGGGCCCAAAGTAGACAAGATAAAGAAAAAGAAGATGTTGAAGCATAAATGAACATAACCGGACCACGCATTAGTTATAGTTCACTATGCTTTCATTTTCAGTAAAGTGCATACAGTACACGATGCTTCTGTCATGCATAAGTATGTGAAGTTTTATATTCAGTGTTATGACAAGTTATGTGATGACATGATATGTGAGCTGATATGTGATATGTTTATATGGTATGTGATATATTAAGTGATATTTGACATGCTTATGAGATTTTAAGTATGTACTATGTTTAAACATGTTTTGCGGTTAACATATTGTACTTCCTGGGCGTAAAGCTCACGGAGTGTGTTCATACTGTAAGTAAGCATCCTATAGCGTAAACATCAAGGGGCGATGATGGCGGCGGAGGCAGATGTGAGGATGAGGTTATGGACACACCGCGAGTATTCTTCCACATCGTATGAGTAAACAGTATTTTGAATGATGACAGTTAAATAGTATTTTAAATAGTAAAGGTTAAATGGTATTTTGGAATAGTAAACAGTATACGTATAAATAGTATATTTAAATAGTATCTGGTGAATAGTAATCAGATAAACAAGTATATAAGTGTGTATGTATAATTGAAATCCTTATGTTTTTCAAATTCCGCATTTTAATAGTATACGTACATGAATAGTAAATACATACACATATATATATAAAAAATCCCTATAAATTTATGGTATCTGTGATGACTGGTGCATTCACATGATTTTAAGTAAGTTTCAGCATTCAGTTTTGAAGTAAAAGTTAAAGCAAGTAATAGTTTTCAGTGATGGTCTAGGCCACTGAGGGCACGGGGCGTCACAGTTAGTATCAGAGCGATTTCCTGCCGTCCTACCTCACATCGCCACATGCCTGCCTCATCTGTCTAAGCAAGTTAGTTTTATTTTTTAGTCAATAAATGTTTATCTATGGAAGATAACATTTTATAGTAATGAGAAGACGGGACCTATGACGACGAGGATAAGATAAAGAGATGCTGAGATAACTATATACAAAATCACAACCATACAGTGCTAAAGAATTGCTCAGAGTAAGAACATGGATTGCTGCCCTAGTTATACCGATTTTCAGGGAGATGTCCACTAGGTTTTGAGTGGCAAACAGTACTCCTGCACTCCATGAGAATGTCAGAACTGGTTTCATGCTATCAAAATGATTCCCCGATTGTATGCCATTGATTAGGATGACTGAATCCTATTGGCTATTGATATCTCTCAGGAAGATACTCTCGTGTGTATCGGGAATTCTTATGATCAGGATGAGCTCGTAACTAGGTCAAGTTTTGCCATACCACGGTCGACCAAATCTCTGAGAGGAGTCCAGCATCAGCCCCAGTTTTTCTTTATGGGTAAGCGGGGAGTGAAACCGCCTAAGTTTCCTAGAGTTACGGATATACGAGAATCTGTTCATTAGACTGAAAGAATGCAGCTGATGTCCGGTGACACAGTTCTAACGTACGCTGTGTGCTATGAGAAACTGATATGGACTTCTACAATACATGTTGAGGAAGGCCTATGACGAAACCAAGGCTGAAGCCAAAGTGGATTAAGGCAAGAGAAGACCAAAAGAGAGAAAGAGACCTTGCCAAACAGAATTAGAGAAGCGATCAAGTAGAAAGAGTAGCAAACCTTATCTAGGAGATAGTGGACGCCGAGAGAGAGGTACTAAACCCCGGGAACCCAGCACAAGCCCAAGGCATTGCAGCAACCGCCATTATGGAGAGTGACCCAGTAGACCTAGCACCCCAACCGGCCGATGAAGAGTTCATGGTTGAGCACCAGCCAGAAGTACACGAGGGCAATGGGGAACCGATGGAGAACCCCGAACCAGCCCATCTGTCTCCCGAACACCCCATGGAAGAGGATGATGACGAGACTCTTTCCGACGCCCATCCCGACGATGAGGGAAAGGAGATCCTCGACTGCGTTAGTAATGATGAATAGATGGGGATGTATGAATCTCAAGTCATCATAGCTAGCGATGACGAGGTCAGTTTCAGCTGAGAAGAAGAGGGGGACCCAGAAGAGTTCCCCCTCAGCGAGAGTGACGATGAGGAGATGCCTGATACTGAATCAGGATTGTCCTTACAGTAGTAGTGACCCTTTCTATGGGAATTTTGATTATGTAAATGTATAAAGGGAAGCAGTAGCTTTTCCCATCAGACTTAGCTTAAGGTACCCTATTGGGATTATATATGGGCAAGTATGTGTCACTCTCACCAGACTAGAGTCTCGACTATATTTAGTGAAAATATTACGAAAAGCAGTACAGTTTTGCCCAAAGGCCTAGATATGATTTTTCCACACATGACAGTAGTGTGATAGAAGGTGCGGGATGAGTCCTAGCACTTAGGTGATGTTTCAATACAATGTGGCAAATTACATTGAACATCATAATATAAGAAAGAGAAAGATATAATATGTATATGTATATTCATGATACTCGAGTAAGAAAGAAAATGAGATGTGATGATTTCTAAGTATGGAAATAAAAGACTTGTAATTTCCCTTCCCACTATACGATAGGGTTACATAGGAAAACATAGTAAGAACGAGAGCTTAGTCAAACCCAGCATCCCAAGAGGACAAATTGATGGCACAGCTCGCCGCTATGCCAGAGATGATGGAGAACCAGCAACGGGAACTGAACTAGTTTAGGAAACGGCTAGGCCAGGCATCACAGATAACAGAGGTGCCAGTCTAGGAGGCTCCAGCAGCCCCAGAAACTCCGAAGGAGCAAGCAGCCCCTCCAGCCCAGGTGGCACAAGCGTCCTTAGTAACGGCTGCTCTCGCAGCAGTAATTGTTTTTCTACCAACCCGTGGGGAAGGCGACTTGTATGAGAGATTCTGGTGCATGAAAGCGTTAGAATTCGGAGGAATCACTAACCCTATAGGGGCTGATGACTGGCTAACGGATATCCAAGTAATCTTGGATTTTATAGGGCAAACAGATAGAGAGAAATTGATATGTGCATCCTTCACCTTGCGTAATGAGGCACGTCAGTGGTGGAAGATGGTAGCCACTAGGAGTAACATTAGAAAGATGAGCTGGAGTGACTTCATTGAGGAATTCAAGGAGATATACTTCAACGAGAAAGCACTAACAGCATAGCAAGACAAGTTCAACAACCTGCGCCAAGGTAGAATGACTGTCATGGAGGCAGTCAGAAAGTTGGAGCAGCTGGTTTAAATTTTGTTCAGATTTGGTATCGACTGAAAAGCAGAGAGTCAGACGAATGCTGAAGATGTTCAGAACAGACACCACAGTTCAGGTCTATAGCAGAAGCTATGGACCAGTGACAGTAGCAGAATGTGTTAGTAGGGTTATCCGAGTCGAGTATTGGTTGGCTCAGGATAAGGAGTGAAAGGCTCAAAATTTTAAGGCACGAAAGGAGGAGAAAATGCAAGCTAAGCATGCTTAGAGGAAGCAGAACCCCGAGTCACAACACAAAGGGCAGAATGCGGAAACTGACTAGAATAGCTGGCATTCCAACAAAAAAAAAATGCTACTCTAACCCATAAAATTGACAAAATTGTTAGGAAATGCACTAAGCATTAGAGACATTTTGATGTATTTATTTTAAACTGGATAATAAAATTATATATAGAGGTTATTCATTACATTACTATCTGTCCTTATTTTATTTACATGTTAAAGTAAATGTAAGCAAATATGGCTCCCTGACTGCTTGTGTTAAACTGTTAGAACGTTGTATGCAATGGACTTTTGTGTGCGAGAAGACAATGTTATAAAGTTAGCGGTCTAAACTATGGTCTGTAGTCTATGGGGTTAGACCGAGCATCTAACTCATGTTAAGACTATTATGTTGTCTAAAAAGCCTTGGAGGGGACGGTTTGTCTTGACTGTCTGGAGCTGGACTCCCAAGTAGAGGCATAGATATGTTGCTTGGTGGTGACATATTAGACCAGGACTAAAGCGTGATTGATCTACGAAGTCCGCATTGAGTGGATTGATAACTCTAAGAAATTAGAGTTATTCATTGATTTTCTCGTTTAAAAATAGGCTTGTCCAAGAGGGTTTATTGTTTTATGTGGTGTTTTTGTCTTTCATCTGTTAATTTGTGCATGTGCCTTATTCAAAAATGTCTCTGTGCCTTATTCGATTAAGTAAAGGAATTTTGACTCAAAACTGTGCAAAAAGTTAGTGTTTAGCTTGGTTGTGTTTCCAGTCAGTTTTACAGGGGATGAAAATGAGAGAAGAATGCTGCAGCATTTTGAACGGAGCTGAGTTGGAAAATTTAAAGTGACGTCAGTACACAACCTGGAGAAAAAGACAAAATATCACGTGGGTTTTGTGCAGCTATCATTTTGGACCACTCGGGAGCTCTCAAAGCTAGACAAGTCAGCAAGATTGTTGCCCTAGCAAATGTTTTTCCCCAATTAGAAGAAGGACGCCGCCCAGTACAGAAAGGAGAATAGTACCTTCTATAGACCTCATCCATCAGAGACGAATACACAAGAAAAACAAAAAGTAGAGAGTACCAGTAAGAGAAAAAAAGAAGAAAGGACCAGAGAAGAAGGGGCAAGGACGTTGAAGAAGAGGAATCAAGCTTCAGCAGACTTTCCTTCTCTCCATCTGTTGCTTACCCTTCTTTTTAGTATTGAGTTGATTTAGACATGATTTATTTGTGGATAATGGATTTTGTTAATTACAGTATGAACTAATTTTCTTTAGCTGGGTTTGCTAATGGAACCATGGATGTGAACTGTTAACTACTTGCTGAATTTGTTATGGAAATCAATTGTTTCTTGTTTATTCATGTGTGTTAATATGTATTTCTATTCTTGACTAGCCATCAATTTATAGAATATCAGATTTGGATTAATTCTGGAATGGTTGATTTAAATTGGATCTCATGAATGATGCATGTATGGTCTTGAAGGAATTTGTAGATCTATGGATGGTATAGGAATATATTATTCATCATGTACGACCCAATAGAACCTATGCTTCTGTTTGCATTCTTTTAGCTGATCTCACATAGGAATATGCTGAAGTAAGTTAGGAGGATCATTCTGCAAAGAGATTTGGAAA
Source organism: Antiaris toxicaria (assembly GCA_035233585.1). Classification (NCBI taxonomy): domain Eukaryota; kingdom Viridiplantae; phylum Streptophyta; class Magnoliopsida; order Rosales; family Moraceae; genus Antiaris; species Antiaris toxicaria. The sequence goes on along the minus strand of CP141156.1, from coordinate 98,916,771 downwards.
AATCCTTGCTCTCACGTGTTCTGGGTTGACAGGATATATTGATTGCTGTAGCATTTTGGTAGCATTTTGTTAGCAGATTTGCATCCTGGGGAAATTACTAAACCTAGCTTATCCACATTATTGTTTTACAACCAAAATCTCTGTTCCATTATTTTTCTTCATTCTGATCACTACTTTATTTCTTTGTTAAGTGTACTTTTTATTTTTTAGTAATTTTACAATCCATTTTTACTAGCAATCTTGCCAAAACCTCTTTGATTACAATTCACTTAAATTGAACTTTACAGCTTCTACATCACATTTTTATAATATAGTCCTTGTGGGAACGATATCCGTACTCTTGTACACTGTATTACTTGAATGATCTGTGCACTTGCAGATTTATAACCAACAAGTTTTTAGCGCCGTTGCCGGGGAACTAATATCTTAAAAATTTTTGTAGAAGTATTTCGTTTCATTTCTTTTTATTCTTTTGAGTTATGGTTTTTGGCAGGATACTTGGTCTTCTGTATGAACAATCCTCAGGCCCGTGAGTTGTTGCCTTTAGATCCTAAAATTGAAAGGACATTTCGAGCTAGGAGAAGGGAACAACAAGGACTAGTAGCTGTTGAAGTTATGGCAGAGGAAGCAGCAGCCAATAATGGACAGCCTGTTTATGGTAACGACCCTATTCAACAACAAGCTGTGTTGGATGACAGAAACAGGGCAATTCGGGAGTATGCTGTGCCCATTCTGTAAGGGCTCAACCCAGGGATTGTCAGGCCAGAAATTGAAGCCACTCAATTTGAACTTAAACCGGTGATGTTTCAGATGTTGCAATCTGTGGGCCAATTCAGCGGCATGGCAACTGAAGATCCTCATTTGCATCTTAGGCTTTTCATGGAAGTGAGTGACTCTTTCAAGATTCCTGGGGTGACAGAAGATGTGTTAAGGTTGAAGCTATTTCCCTATTCTTGAGACATTAGCCGAGGGCATTAGCCAATGTGGTTTATAGCGATGCATCTAAAGCCAGGTTGGGAGCCGGGTTAATGTAGAGTGGTAGAGTAGTCGCGTATGCTTCACAACAACTCAAAGACCCTGAGAAGAGCTACCCAATGCATGATCTGGAGTTAGCAGCGGTAGTTTTGCATTAAAAGTATGGAGGCACTACCTGTATGGAGTCAAGTGTGAGATTTACATCGACCACCAAAGCCCCAAGTGTATCTTCATGCAAAAAGAGCTTAACATGAGGCAACGTAAATGGTTAGAGTTAGTAAAGGATTACGACTACAAAATCCTATATCATCTGGGAAAAGCCAATAAAGTGGTCAATGCGCAGAGTCAGAAGCATTTTACTATGCTTATGGCTATCAGTGCCCTGTTGAGAGTGCTATAAGGGGAGTTATGCAGCAGCGAGATTAGGATTTTGATAGGGAGGTCGTCTGACATGACCCTCCAATTGACGCTCCTAGAAGGGATCAAGATCGATCAAGGCCTCGATTTGTCCCTGAACAAGCTCAAAAAGGAGGCTATAGAGGACCAAAGTTTAGAGTTTAGAATCGCTAAGGACGACATACACTACTACAAAGTTAGAGGGTGTTCCGAAAGAAGAAGAACTCAAGAAGCGAATCCTTTTGGAAGCTCACGAGACACCATATTCCGTACATCCAGTGGCGAATAAGATGTATAAGAACCTGAAGGAGAGTTTTGGTGGCCTAAGATGAAAAACGATGTTGCTGAATTCGTCGCCAAATACCTTACGTGCCAGAAGGTTAAGGTAGAACACAAGCGCCCAGCAGGAGAATTACAGAAATTTTAGCTACTCGAGTGAAAATGGGACCAGATTATGATAGACTTCGTGGCTAGACTGTCAAGGACCTCCAACGGCAATAATGCAATCTGGGTGATCATAGTTAGATTGATGAAATCCGCTAGATTTCTTATGATAAAAATTAGCTAATCGGTGGAACGACTAGCAGAAATCTATGCAGCTCAGTTCGTAAAACCTCACGGAGTGCCAAAGTCGATCGTCTCAGATCATAGCGGATGCTTCACCTTCAGATTTTAATAAAGCATTTAGGCCACGTTAAGGTCCAAATTAGAGTTAGCACAACATCCCATCCTCAGACTGACAGTCAGTCTGGAAGGACCATAAAGACACTAAAGGACCTGTTAAGACCTGCGTCCTAAACTTCAAAGGAAATTAGGATCAGAAGCTACCCTTGAGTGAGTTCTTGAACAACAACAACTACCATTCCTCGATAGGAATGGCATCATACGAGGCACCTTGTGGAAAGAAATGCAAATCTTCGACTCATTAGTACAAGAAGGGAGAGAAACGACTAGTTAACTCAGACATCATCAAAGATACCACGGTAGACATGAAACTGATATAAGAAATGTTAAATACAGCGCACAGTCGACAGAAGAATTTTGGTGATAAGCGTCGTAGACCACTCAAGTTTCAAGTAGGAGACTTGGTCTTCATCAAGGCGGCACCCATGAAAAGGGGTGATGCGCTTTGAAAGGAAAGGAAAGCTTAGTCCTAGGTACATAGGACCCTCAAGATAATAGAGAAAGTCGGGAAGGTGGCTTATATACTAGCGCTTCCTCTTGAGATAGCTACAGTGCGCAACGTCTTTCACGTCTCGATGTTGAAGAAGTACGTGCCAGACAGCTTCCATGATCTGAGTCAAAACCCATTGTAGTATACGCTGATCCGACGTACGAGATGAAACCCGATGCAGATCCTAGTCAGAGAGGAGAAAGTACTTAGAAATAAAATATACCGCTAGCAAAAGTGTTGTGGCGGAATAACAGCGTTGAGGAAGCCACATGAGAACAGGAAGAAGACATGAGAAGAGACTTCTCGGAATTATTCTAATTTTCGAGGATGAAAATTTTGTAAGGGGGGTAGGTTGTAATGACTGCCATTTTTATGGCACCTACTTACCATGTAATAAGTCATTAAGGAATAAAATGGAAATAATTTGATGTCTTTTAGTGCAAATTTAAGTAACACGGTCAGGTACACGGCCATGTGAGTGACCGTGTACCATTTGGGCTGTGTATCTGTGAGAAGCCGTGTGAGTGTACATGGCCGTGTAGTGTAACATAGTCATATACATGGCCATGTAAGAGGCCGTGTACCACTCAGATAAATGAGTGTGTTTCAAAAACATGGCCGTGTTGAGTAGTCTCAACTGGTACACACCCGTGTCTGAAATGTACATGCTCATGTTGCCTTGTACACACCCATGTAAGAGTCTGTGTAGAAGGCTGTGTAATGAGCCGAGAGTCGCGGTAATGACTCTCATGAATTATGAAACTTAATTACTATGTAATGAGTATGCTTTACAATTGAATAAATTAAACGGGTACAGTAACGTTTAATTACTATTCATACAGTGACAGGGGCAACCGACAGTGAAATCAGTCCACCCTATTATGTGAGTGTGCGTGTGAGACATGCAGTATCAAGAAATTGGTCCAAACGACCATTTCTTGACACAAAACTGATGAGCTAGTCATCAGTACGCTCAGACTAGTCATCCGAGCACAGCAGCGATAATTGCCCTAATAGATATGCAGTATCGAGAAGAGGGTCAAGACAACCTTTTCTCATCCCGAAACTGATATATTTAGACTCAGGATGCCCAAATTAATCAATCGGGCACATGATATGTTTTTCGAGGTGGGATCACACAGATCTCAAAAATCAGTCCAGAAGACCTCAGATGGACGTAAAACTGATAAATTTGAAATCAGCACGTCCAAATTAGTCAGGAGAGACTGTGTTTGAAATCTCACGTGAAAACGCTTCATTATGCTTGCTCAATGTCAACATAGTGTAGGCCTAACTACAGTATCAAGAAATTGGTCAAGATGACCTTTTCTTGATATAAAACTGATATATTTGGAAACAGAATGCTCAAATTAGCCGTTTGAGCACAAAAAGTAATTTTCGATCGGGAACCATGCAGTATCGAAAAACTAGTCGAAATGACCTCGGATGAAGATAAAACTGACATATTTGGTTCAGCATGCCCAAATTAGTCAGGATAGCCTATGTTAAAATTTTTCAAAAAATTAGTATAAAGGGGTCAAAATTTTTGGATTTTTGTAAAAATGCCCCCTATTATTTTTTTTCCTATCTTTTTCTCCCCACACCACCCGTAGATGAACAGTAACCACCGATCAAATCTGACTTCTGTTTTCGACACCGCCGGCATCATTGGAAAGCTCTCGATAAGCTGATTCCAATGGTGTGCCAAGTCGACGGAACCGACGCCGGAGGAAGGCTCACGCACCGCCCAAAGCCACCAGTGTGACGACCAGAGAATTCTAACGGTGTAACTTAGTTTAATCTAGGGTTCTTTATGAGTTCTGTAAGCAAGAATGTAAAGAAATACTATGTTTATAATTAGACAAATTATAGTGTTGATAGTAATAAATAGATGTTTTGGAGGAATTAAAATCTCTAAAAAATAAGTAGAGAATAAAGTATATGAGTAAGAAAGTGATTTCAGGCCAAAACGCTCAAAAAAGAGTAGTTTCGGTATCCGAACAGTGTAAAGATAAGAATATGGGAAGTCAAAGTAAGAGCACAGTAAGAAAAGTAATTTAGGGTTTTTAAGAGTTTTAAGACAGTATTAGAATAATTTGACAGTACGGATGGCTAGATAAGTCCTCTGGTATGTCACCCCAGAAATTTCGTCATTTTCGGTAAAATGATGAAGCATTTTAGGGCCAAAGAAACCAAGAGATTACCCTAGGTAAAACCTAAGGTTACTAAAGGATGAAAAACTTCGTCATTGATTTTTAGCCCAACGACAATAGAATAAGGTAAACTGATCGCACAGGAGGCGTTAGAAACTCGCCTATGTGATTTCGGTAAAGTTTGGTTCGGTTTGACTTTTGGTCAAACTTTGACATATGGATTAATTAGATGACATCATGGATGATGTTATAATTAGGAATAAGAAATTAGAAGAAAAAGGGTGGTAGGTAGGATGAATGGTTAAGATTAAAGGTAGGTAAGATCAAGGGCTAAGATTAAGCCAAAAATAAAAAGTTGATTTTTTAAAAAATTTTGTGGATAAGGGCTGAAGTAGGTTGGTTTTAGAGCTGGAAAACAGCCAAAATAATTCTATTTTGACCCCTAAAAGTTTGCAAATAAACCCTTAAAAAGTTACTAAAAAGTCCCTAAAGAAAATTGCTAAAAAGCCCTCCTTTTTGGCCTCCCTTTTTAAAAACGTTTTTGGCTTCATGAAATCAGAAAATTTTTCTGAAATTACAGCCCCTCTGCTGCCCTTTGAAGCGGTGACTCTCCCCCTCCATTGAGCTTGAGTTTCTTCAAAGTTTGGTATCAAAATCTTAAGCAAAGTTCTTCCTAAGCAAGTGTTGAGTAACATAGCAAGGTAAGCTTGAAATTTCAAGCTTTTCATTGGTATTTTGAAGAAAAAAATCCATGGCTATGTTGAGTAGAAAAGAATGAGAAAAGTTTAGTTCAAACCTTGTTGTTTAAGGTTAATTAGTTTGCATGATAGTTAAAGAGTAATTTAGAAGTTTGAAACAAGAATTTTTCATGTTAGTTTTATGAGGAACCCGTGACTAAGTGTATGGGTTCAGGAAATTTCAAGTTTGGTTTAATTAAATTGTTGTTTTAAAGTGTGTTTGATATGTAAAACAACTAGAAAGAAAATTTGAAAGCTTAAAACCAAAGTGGGATTCGGTTTGTTTCAAGAAAAACCGTGTATGTTACTAGGGTTTGGAAAGAATTTTGAGTTGGTTTTGGTTGATTTAAACATGTGTTTTGATGTGTAAAATGTTTAGAAAGAAAAGTTAAAAAGTTTAAAACAAAATTTTGTAAAAGTTTTCTAAAGAGGAACCATGTATACCTAGTGTGAAGAACATGTAAAAATCATGTGATTTTAGTGTTGTGGTAAGTTAGAATGATGTAAAAGATAAGCTAGTGTAAGTGGTTGAATTGAAAACCAAAGTTAGATTAGGATTTAGCATAAAACCCGTTAGATTAGGATTTAGCATAAAACCCGTGGCTTTATAAAGAGATTTCAATAAGAATTTTAGTTGGTTTTGATGTTGAATATGCCTTAAAAACGAAGAAGAAAAGGAAGAGAAAAAATGTTTGAAAGAAAGAAAGTTTTGGTATTGGAAACCTAAACTAAAACCGTGGCCTAAGTGATTGAAAAACAAAGACTTTGTGTGTGATTTGTACATTGAGAATGTGGAAAGTTTTTACGTAAATGTTTAGAGACTTTTGCGTAAAATAGGCCTCTGGTATAGTACGTGGCAGGTTTAGATTAGGGTAGATGGTTTTGAGGCGTTTCCTAAATGCCGGAAACCTAAAATTTAAGCGGAAATGCTGTCGAAATTTTTAAAGAGGCATTAAGGGCATTTCAGGAAACGAGCGATAAAAATATGCTCAAAAATGAAAACCGAGATCTCTCGGTACCTTAGAGTTTGAAGTAAGAAAACAAGTCTAGTAGAATAGTAAACCGACCCCTAAAACCTAAAATGCCGAGAGGACCGGAAAAAAGAATAACGCCAAGGGCGTTTTGGATAACAAGGCAAAGTTTAGGGACGGGATGGAAAAACCCGAGCCCCTCAGAGACCTAGGTCGGGAAGAGAATAAGGAACGTTTTTAAGATTAGTGAAAAGCTTATTTGAAGCTCCGAAACGCTTAAAAAACGAGCCACGACCCCAAGGGTCGAAATAGTACCACCCGAGGGACGAGTGATAAGTAAATAGTGTAATCGCAACAATTAAGTTGTAAAAATTTACCGAGACCTAGAAAAGATTGTTTTAAGATTTTTGGGACTCAGAAAATCCTGTTTAAGCACCAAAATGAGAATGTTACGACCCCCAAGACCTGTTAGGGGTAAAATGGTCATTTTGACCAAAAAGTCAAGAAAAGGGGCGTTAAACCCTCCAGTTAGCTATTTTATGGTTCTTGGACTTAGGGAACCCGGTCTAAGCAGAAAAATAGAAACGTCCCCTGGCCAGTTACTATTCACATGCATGGCACTATTCACATGCATGGCACTATTCACGTGAATAGTACTATTCACGTGAATAGTACTATTCACGTCAGAAGTTACTATTCACCAAGTTTACCAAAATTTCTGAAATGCTCGAAAATGGTTGCTAGAGCACTAGAAAAGTATAAATAGAGTCATTAGGACTTTAAATGTCGTCATAAGACTTTAATTAAGATTTTAAAAGTTAAAGTTCAAATTTTAGTATAATAAAGTCAATTAATGAAAATGTATTAACTGATGACATTGTGTCTTTGGGAAACTCAATTAGAGACGGGCAAAGGAGCCCGACGGACCCACAGAAGTTTACACTAGCACAAGTGCTGTAAGTACAGACATTTAATTGTGTATTCACAAATTGACTTGCCATATAGTTATGTTATATATATACACATTTAAGTTATTCAGTTTGTGACATGATACTAACATGTTCACAAGAATAGTTAAGCAAGATCAGATAAAGAAAAGAAGAATAAGATAAGTCAGATAATAAGACTTAAAAGTTAAGGTTGGCGTACCGGCCTTTCCAGTTTTGAGGTTCAAAGATAGCCTCCACCCCAATTGTGTGGCGCTGCCTCGTTAATAATGAGGTAGTTGATGGCTTGACTTGCTACCCATAGGTAGTAGTCCAGAGATGACCTTAGGGTTGATTGGTGGGTCGCTCCCCTGATCCTCTATTGGTCTGCGCGCATTAGGTACGTCCAACCATGGACCCACAAGTGAAAGATTAAGCAAGATAAAGTAAAGCAAAGAAAAGAAAGAGATAGAATAGAAAGAATAAGTAAAGCATAGAAATAAGGAAGTAATTGGTCATAAGTTGACTAACCCTAAGTATGGTGTATTTAGCTTATTTACTTGTATGTTTGTACTTACTGAGCATTAGCTCATTTGTCTATTCGTGATGTAGGTAATAAAGGTAAACAACCAGCAATATAAAACAAGAGTAGCGGACTGGCAGGCAGATCCCAGCGATGTCATGGACGGGTTATGGTTCTGTTTCGCAGAGTGCCGCTGTAATTAAAGTGTAAAAGAAAGAAAGAGTAATAGTGATATATATGTATAAAGATAAAACAAGAGTGTAGTATGTAAAGTAGTGAAACAAGCTTAAAAGTATGTTTTTATTTTTACATACTTTAAAGTAACAAGACCACAAAATATATTTTGGGGAAAAAATGTTAAGTAGTATATATATATATGTATACATGATTTCAAAGAACTAATAGTTTCATCCAGTCAAGTTTTAAAAAATATATATATATTCCTAGTTTTTCAAGTACAAATCTTTTAAAACCATAAAGAAGAAGAAAGTTATAAAGACAAACAAGTTAAGAAAGAATAAGCTAAGAATAACGAAAGCAAGCAAGATAAGGTGGACAACCCAAGCTAGAGGGGTCGCGCCTACAGTCGGTGGTCGGAATTTTCAAACTGCCGTATCTCCGCCGTCCGACGTCCAAATGCCACGATTCCAGTCCCAATGGATTCGTGGTGAAGAGTAAATCAAAACCCAGGCCTCCTTTCACGTCAACAGCCACCGGATCACGCCGCCCAAACTCACTCATCGCCGTCACCATCGTCGCCATGGAATCTAACTATTCCAGCGAAGTTGAGTTGCAAGGTGGGTATCAAAATGGTCAGAACAACACGTAGATCAAAAGCCCCAAATCAATTTTGGGCAACAACGCCGGAAAATGGAGATCTAACCACCGCCGCCGTCGCCGATCTTCGAAGCCTGATTTCCAGCGATAAGAGCCTCGATTGATAAAATTGACACCACCAATGGGTTTCTCTCATCGAGCTCTTCAAGATGGTGGTTGCCACTTCCCTCGCCGCCGTGGTCAACGCCGGTCAACGCCGGTCAACGGCGTCCCAAAAACCAAAAATTGAAGAATGGTCCGTTGGCCTATTTTTGACATTCCGGACACATCCGCAGCATTGGATTTACAAACCGGAATTTCAAAAGTGAAGAACGACGATTCAAAGGTTGTGCGGTCGAGATCGAACAGCTCATTTGATCGCCGATGGAAACGATTTTGGTTGTAATTTTGATTCCTTGATTCCTTATTTTATTATTGGAATAATTATGTATTAATTATGGAGTATTGGCTTGAGGAATTGTAAGAAAAAGGGATGAAATGTCGAAAAAGAGAATGTGAGAAAATGTGAATATTTTTACGTAAGAATCTGAGCTTTTACATAAAAATTAGGCCTCTGGTATAGTACTTGGTAGATTAGATTAGGTTATATGGTTTTAGGCGTTTCCTAAACGCCGGGAACCCAAAAATTAAGCGAAAATACTGCCAAAATTTCTAAAATGACACAAAGGGGTATTTTAGGAAACGAGGGGTAAAAATGTGATCGGGATGGAAACCGAAGCCCCCCCTCGATGACCTAGGTCCGGGAAAGAAGGACGAACGTTTTGAGGATTAGTGAACCACCCAATTAGAAATCTTGAAATGTAAGAAAATGACCCCTATGTCAGAATAGTACCACCCAAGGGACGGGTGTGAGCTAAGTATAAAATTTGAGGTGGTTAAATCGGTAAAGGTAACCCGATAGGCTAAACAGTCAATACGCAAGGTATCCGATTAGGTGACTGGTCGGTTAACCAGTCAAGGATAGAGTTTGAACAGGATAATGAGAGACAGTGATTAATTTGTCAAGTAATCAAATTAATTAAGCACGATTAGAAATTAAATATCAAAGTCCCAAGTAAAGCAGTTGGGTACCCATAGGCATCGGTACCACACAACGATAGGTATATTAGGCACTAACAATAGAGTGACCTAACAGCGACATTAATTAATTTATTGGGAAAAAATAAATTAATTAACCACAATTAGAAATAAATCTATATATATATCAAACTCTCAATGAGAAGGGCAATTAGTACTGATAAGGATCGGTATCACTGACGATAAAGTTTTTATTAGTCACTAATGACCACAATGACCTAAAAAGCAATGTTAATGTAATGTATTATGATTACAGGGAGGTACCTGTATTGTGACGAAGGTGAAATCATAAACTGTCCGATGACAGGTATGTACAACTCCGCCTAAAGCATGAATAAAATGAATTTAAAATGATGGTTTTCTAGTATTTTAAGTATGTATCATGCACACGATGCTGCATAGCATACATAAGAGCATATAGTTTCACAATTGAGTAGATTGATGAAAGAGCAAGTTAGATGCCATACGTCCCTACCGCGTAGGCCTTGGGATAGCTTAGAAAAGCACATGGCTAGAACAGATAAGCAAGATGGAATTTAATAGGCGTGTCATACCGGTTCTTTTCATTGAAACAAAGTTAAAGTAAGAGAAGGCAGAAAGTTGAGCATCTGTTGATGGCTCTCCGACCTATATAGTGACCTCGGGCATTACCGTTGGTCTGCGCGTACTCGATACTGACACAGGGGCCCAAAGTAGACAAGATAAAGAAAAAGAAGATGTTGAAGCATAAATGAACATAACCGAACCATGCATTAGTTATAGTTCACTATGCTTTCATTTTCAATAAAGTGCATACGATACACGATGCTTCTGTCATGCATAAGTATGTGAAGTTTTATATTCAGTGTTGTGACATGTTATGTGATGACATAATATGTGAGCTGATATGTGATATGTTTATATGGTATGTGATATATTAAGTGATATTTGACATGCTTATGAGATTTTAAGTATGTACTAGGTTTTAAACATGTTTTGCGGTTAACATGTTGTACTTACTAGGCGTAAAGCTCACGAAGTGTGTTCATGTTGTAGGTAAGCGCCCTATAGTGTAAACATCAAGAGGCGATGATGGCGGTGGAGGCGGATGTGAGGATGAGGTTATAGATACACTGCGAGTATTCTTCCGCATAGTATGAGTAAACAGTATTTTGAATGGTGACAGTTAAATAGTATTTTGAATATTAAAGGTTAAACGGTATTTTAGAACAGTAAACAGTATACGTATAAATAGTATATTTAAATAGTATCTGGTGAATAGTAATCAGATAAACAAGTATATAAGTGTGTATATATAATTGAAATCCTTATGTTTTTCAAATTCTGCATTTTAATAGTATACGTACGTGAATAATAAATACATATGCGTATATATAAAAAACGAATCCCTCTAAATTTATGGTATCTGTGATGGCTGGTGCGCTTACATGATTTTAAGTAAGTTTTAGCATTCAGTTTTAAAATAAAAGTTAAAGTAAGTAATAGTTTTCAGTGACAGTCCGGGCCACTGAGCGCACGGGGCATCATAACTAGGTAGTCTACCAGATTACTATCACTTGTTTGGTATGGTAGCCTACCGGGCTACCCACAATGTTTAAGTTATTTTTAAAAATTGTTTTGGTTGCCTTATAAAATTTTGAAAAAAATTATGTTCTTTGAAACCGTCCCCTTGCCATCCCGTTGGAAGGTGGGGGCATTTTATTAAAAACCATGTTTTAATTTTAAAGTATGTAAAGCACGTTTTGGGTGTTACATTTTAAAGGTGGTCTTTGTACCACTTACCGAAACTATTTTAAAAACATGTTTGAAATGACTTAGTTTCTAAATTTGGCAAACATAAAACTTTTCTTCCTCGACGAGATGAACAATTCTCGTGTTCAACTTAGAGCTCAAATCTAACTCGAACGGGTCCTAATCTTACTAAACCCATGGCTACTTGTGCCCAGTTTTTGTAAAAATCCCAGTTTTATGCTATTTTGAAAACAGCTCTGTTTGAGGTCCGAAACGGCCAAATTTTTAAAACACGCATCGGTTGACTTAAAGGTTCGACAAGATCTACAACATTCATGTTGAGCCTAAGATCCGGTTTGGACTGTAAGTTGTCCATTTTTAACAAAACCCGAGACTGTGTCTGGGCTCAAATTTTTTGTCCCAGTTTTGGACACCAAATGAAAACTACTCGAAAAACCTATCTTAGTGTCATTTTTGGACAAAACCTATTTGAACACAAAAACGACCGTAACGAAATTTTCTTAAAACTCTATATTTTACCAAATCCTAAATTTGGAACCTAAGAAGGTCAAAATAGCCAAAACCCGTGGCCTTTTTCTAGAGACAGATTGTGTGTCCAGCCACCTTAAAAATGTTCATGCTCACATGTGCACAGATCCATTCGTAAAAATGTAAACCATAACCATACAACCACGTAACTTAAAAATGAAAAGCTAAGGGCTTAAAATAAACTTATTGCAACCTATTTACATAAACAAATACACATAAATTCCTTGATCCAAAACTTAAAAATAACTAAACTTCCAAAAAAGGTTTCAGTTTTACCTCTTGTGCTATGACCCAAGCATAAATTCGAGTCAAGGCTTGAGTGACCAAATGACCATGTGAACCAAGGAGATTGGGCATCGATTTTATGCTAGCAAAGACACCAAAAATTTTGGTCTTTGTATCAAACCAAAACAATAACTAAAAATTCAAGGATAGGTTCTAAAAACTTACCCTTGAATACACTTGAAATGACTTGGATTGAATCCTCCTAACACAAGCTTGAGGGGGCTGGATGTGGCGGCCCGCCCTTCATAGAGATCATACAATACTATTACAGTTAAGCTTTATCGCTAACTACGATAGATTGTACTCTCATGGGACGCCAGCTAATCTATCACTCTTTAAATCATAACGTTTTTGGGAAATTTTTTTTTTAAATATCATGTAAAACATTATCTATTAATCACTTTGTTTACAAGTACAAAGTAATTTACATACTACAATACTTTCACAAAATATATATTTACAAAAGACTGTTTCTTTTTTCGTTCTCTTTTATCACTCAGCGGAAAGACTCTGGCAGGACCATATCCCTGGCCTCCTATCCCATTTGACATGCGCTATCCCGTCCGCCATCCAGTCATACAAAGCTACCGAGCTGGTCGCTTACCTATAACATAAGCAAAAATGATGAGCTACAGGCTCAGTAAGTTCAAACATGCAAGAAATAAAATTTCTATGAATAGTAGTATTCATCATGAATAGTAACATTGATCACTATTCACATGTAAATAGTAACTTTGACCACTATTCATTATAAATAGTAAGTTTGACCACAACACAGTATATCAATAATACATCTACCGCGATGTTAGTACTCTCACGAAACTGTCTTATGCTCAATTATGGCATAATTTCAGTTTTAGGTAATTATCTTACATTATGTTCTAGTTTTGAGCTCAGGTTGGCAGTACCATTTAAGTGCGCATGACTGGGAGCGGTACATTAGTGCTGACCTCCACAGCCTTAATCTCATAGCCCCGAAGGCAAATTGTACATGACTGGGAGCGGTGTTAGGAAATGCCCTAAGTATTAGAGACATTTTGATGTATTCATTTTAAACTGGATAATAAAATTATACATAGAGGTTATTCATTACATTGCTATCTGTCCTCATCTTATTTACATGTTAAAGTAAATGTAAGCAAATATGGCTCACTGACTACTTGTGTTAAAACTGTTAGAACGTTGCATGCAATGGACTTTTGTATGCGAGAAGACAGTGTTCTAAAGTTAGCAGTCTAAACTATGGTCTGTAGTCTATGGGGTTAGACCGAGCATCTAACTCATGTTAAGACTATTATGTTGTCTAAAGCCTTAGAGGGGACGGTTTGTCTTGACTGTCTGGAGCTGGACTCCCAAGTAGAGACATGGATATGTTGCTCGGTGGTGACATATTAGACCGGGACTAAAGCGTGATTGATCTACATAGTCCGCTATGAGTGGATCAATCTGCTTTTGACGTTCATTGTGCAATAACCTTAATCCTGAGTAAATGAACTTCTTCATGTATATGACTTGTGTACTTTGATGTTCCAATGGCTAAAGCGTCTCAGAGGTAGTAAGCTTATAGACCGGTTCATTGGGTGCATGACTTGTATACGATGAAGGGTTTGTTTGCAGATATCGGAATCATAGCTCTGAGGAGTAAAAGGTATCCTCTTAAAGGCATTATACTGAATGTGAAAATGGACAAGGCCTTGGGTCGTCTGCTGGGCGGATGACTTCTTATTCACATATGGTGAATAATCATTTTCTTAATTCGGTAGTATAATGGAACTTTAAGATAGCCTGATCAGTAGGATTAAACGGACTTTGACCTAAGGCTGATCATGGATATCATATGAGGGTTTTGCATATATGACAAGGTCATTAGATAGTAGCTCGTCACAGGCTTACGTAATACGGTATATAATTGGGAGTTCAGTTTCAGGTTTATAGTGGTGTGACTCTGAAATTAGTGATCATATGATTGAGTTGTTCGGTACAGAATGATGATCATATGGAATCACGAGAGCCCGATTATATATGTCCAATCAGTCCCTCTACTAGCTCCACACAATTCCTTAACGTTTGGCAAATTGATTTGTGTATGCTATTGGCTAGTTTATTATGCATGGATGGTGATGACACAGGATTAGGATGGTAGACAAGATTCTCTCCGGTTGGATTCAGATTTTATTTTGGATAATAGAGTACACAATTATTCGAACTCCAAATAAAGTTGCCATGATTTTATTTGAGATTGGATTGGAGTTGTAGAAAATTATCCATGAGAACAAGAATATGAAACACAACCGTTTTGTGGAATTTGAAATTTGAATTTTGAAATTTGAAATTTGAATTTTGAAATTTGAATTTTGAATTTTGAATTTGAAATTCGAATTTGAAATTTGAATTTGAAATTCGAATTTGAAATTTGAATTTGAAATTTCAATTTGAAATTTGAAATTTGAAATTTGAAATTCAAATTTTGAATCACAGTCCAAGTAGGATTCGAATTTGTTGTGGAAAATCCACAAGGTTTGAAATTCGAATTTGAGTTGGATTTGGAGAGGATAATCTTGTTAGAATCCTACTTGAATTTTGAATCCAAATCCCAACAAAAGTAGACGAAAATTTTGAGGATAATCCTCAAGGAAATTTCAGATTTTTGTGGATAAGATTCAAGGGAATAATTCAAGTTTCAATCCCAGTTGAATTTGGATTCTCTCCTCCCTGAAAAGTGACCGAAAATTTGGAGAATCTCTCTCAGGAAATTCGGTTATTTTTGGATAAAGTTGAGATAAGATTCAAGCTTGAAAATCCTAGTGGAATTTTAGATTCTCCCTTATCCATAATGGCCGAAATTTATGAGGAGATTTTCTCCAAGAAAAATTCAGATTTTTGGTTAAAAAAAGGGAGATAAAATTCTAGTTAAAATCTTGTTTAGATTTGGATTGGATTTATCCTAAGAAAACCGAATTTTATTGTTGGATTTATCCTTGGAAAAATTCGGATTTTTTCGTTAAGGATAAGGGAAAATATTTTTTCATAATCCAATTCAAATTCAGAGAATCACCTCATGCAGGTCTATAAATAGAGGTCCTGCCACTCCAGTTCTCTCAAACCACAGACTCTCAGGTGAGCAGGCTTATTGTTACACAACTCATCGTGACAATAAAGTTCTTTAGAGATCTGGGTGGTCGGAAGAAGACTAGCAGTGCTAGCATACCGATCGAGGTTCAGAGTGCCCACACACTCAGCCATTCGGGAATTGGAGAATAGTAGAGAAGGCTAGTTGGTTGAAGCCTCCGGTCATTCTCCTCCTGCAAGATTGGCGTCCTTGAGGTATGAGTTTTAATTGTTGTTGATTTATTGTATATGGCATCATGAGATATTTAACAATCTAAAAATTTTTATTGTTCCGCTGCGCCACTCTGATACGTTTTTACCGATTTATTATCCTACAATTGGTATCAGAGCCATCTCATGACTATGCCATGTACATAAATTAGACAATTACTTAGTCTTTTTTATTTATGTATGGATTTAATATTTAGAGAGTGGCATTCTAGGGTTCCTTTATGTTGTTATCATGGATTATGTATAAAGTTTGTGGTTATTTTAATTTTTTGAATTATTATAAGCATGCTTGTTTATACCGGTTATGGTTCCTTAGAATTTAGAAAAATTGTATCTAGGAATTTTTATGTAACCATGGGAGCAGTTTATTAATACTGTAATTTTCCCATAGATTTTAATTTTTGTCTCTTAGAATTTTTATGGTTAGAATTTTTGTACACCGGAAACGGTTTAGAATTTTTTATGTAATCATTCTTGGAGGAGATTGAAGATTGAAGACCGTAATTTATTTTTTCCCAAAAGTTAAATTTGATTTAAAGGTTGAAATTTTGATTGTGTGGAAAATTTCAATTTAATTGGGATTCAAATTAATTTTTGGAGATCCGAATAGGTAAATTGGAATATGACACGAAAATCGAGACACGACCCCTCGGGATAGGCCGACGGGCCTTGGTGGGGCTGCAGCCCCTGCCCTCGGGCAGGATGGGGCTGCGGCAGCCCCTAAGCAGGCCCACACCACCCCGGTCGCAGGCTTGGCTTGCAGCCCAGGGTGGCCGTGGCCTGCCCAAGGCTGGCCGCAGCCTGGGCATGCAGCCTCTGGCTGCAGGCGCTACCTGCAGCCTGCTGGCTGCTGCGCCCAGCCTGGGCGGGCAGCCTGGCGCAATAACCTTAATCCTGCCGCCTACAGGGGCGGCTGTCCGACGGTCCAAAAATCAGAATATTTTGATTTTTAAATTTGAGATTTAATTTTAAATCATGTTTAAAAAATATGTAATTAAAAATTTCAAATTTTTTGAAATTACATATTATTACTCATGATGTTTAAAATTGTTTAAAATTTAAATTTGAAATTTAAATTTGAAATTCGAATTTGGAATTTGAATTTGAAATTTAAATTTTTGGAGATTTAAATTTTAAATAATTCTTGGGATGAGAAATAAATGGAGAGGCTACATAAAGATGGATACAAGAAGACGGAACAGAATTCAAGACCCAAAGAATGCTTTGGATGGAATTTTGTAATCTTTATTTTCTTTGTTCTATGATGGAACCATAGCTTGGTTATTCTGTCAATTATTATTTTTTCTGTGATATGTCATGGATGTATAAATATGTATTGATGGATGTTTTGTATGCATATTTGATAACATGTCATATAGGATAGGTGAGTACCGCTCATACTATATCGATCATACATAATTTGTCAAAACTTGCATGTTTTTCAAAATATTGAGTGGGAGAGGGTTTCAAACAAAACCCACGGCCTCCATTGTTGATCCATATATGAAAGCATGGTAACGCCTCGCGTCAGTTCTGCCCTTACCATACCCCTCGGTAGGTGTTTACCGCCGCCGGTATACTAGATTGGATCTCCTATGTGGAAAATGTGTTCGAGTACGATCCTATTCATGACCACCCCTTGGTGGCTTGGTAGGACGTGGATCGGGCTACGTAAACAATGGTTATACACTCAAGACGCGTTTAGTTATTAACCTTCCCTAGAAGCTCTGTTAACTAAACTGGTGGCCAAATAAGCGGTTATTAATATCTGTCTTAACCTTGGAGGATTTAAGGTAACATATATTAATTGGACGGGGTCTATGTTCTGGCTAATTGTTTCCATGACCACCCCTCGGTGGCTTGGGGCAATAGGTGCTGAGAATTACCGTTGCAATGCTACATGTTTTTCAAGTTTCATGTAGGAACATACTTGTATGTTTTATTTGCTAAATTATCTGTATATTTGCTTGGGTTTTGTAATGATGTCTAGTATAATTTTATTTCAGTTCAAAATGTCACCGACACCCCTCATTTCAATACTTACTGAAAATAAGTTGAATGGCGACAATTATAAAGATTGGAAAAGAAATCTATTAATAGTTCTCAGCTGCGAGAGACACAAGTTCGTGCTGGACGAACCATGCCCACCTGGGCCCAAACCTGACACACCACTTGAGGAGGTCCTGGTTGCCTATAATCGTTGGAGAGAATCCAATGAGATAGCTCGATGCTACATCCTTGCTAGCATGACGAGTGCTTTACAAAAGCAGCATGAGACTTATCAAGTTACTGGGGAGATCATGGACAATCTGGAGGACATGTTCGGAGGCCAAGAAAAATTGGCTCGACAGTCCGCTATAACCAGCATTATGAACTCTAAGCAAAAGGCGGGTACTCCGGTGAAGGACCATATGATCACTCTAATGGGATTCTTCGCTGAGGCTGCTGAGAATGGTGCTGAGTTGGACTACAACACCCAGATCGAGATGGTGTTCAAGACTCTGTCTAAAGATTTTGTGGGGTTTAAGGCCGCATACAATCTGGCGACAAAGGAGTTAGGACTAACCGAACTCATGAAGCAACTACAGGCTTATGAGCGGATGATCAGGGATGAGGATGTGGTCCGACCTAAAGGAGAGGCCAATTTGGCAGAATCTTCCAATCCCTCACGGAAGAGGAAGAGGCCAAATAAGAAGCAAGTGGCTTCTAGTTCTTCTAATCCTCCTGTCTCGGACGGGAAGAAGAAGAACAAGAACAAGAAGCTGAAGGACCCTAAAAAGTCCAAATGCTTCCATTGTGGGAAGGTAGGTCACTTCAAGAAGGCTTGCCGGGAATTCCTAGCAGCCAAAGGCAAGGAAGGTAAGGAACTTCATTACTTAGAAGCTTGTTTGGTGGAAGAATCGAAAGACACTTGGGTCATTGATCCGGGCGCCACTAATCATGTTTGTGTTTTTATGCAGGGGTTCGTGGAAACGAGAAGTCTACATGATAGGAGCCTCTCGTTGCGGACTGGAGATGGTAGCTTTGTGGTGGCTGAAGCAGTGGGAGATGTTTATCTTTATTTTGATCAATTTAGGTTTATTTTATTGAAAGACTGTTTTTATGTTCCTAATTTTAGGAGGAACCTTATATCGGTAGCTTGTTTAATAAAGGATTCTTATTCAGTTTCTTTTAGTAAAAGAGTTGATATTCGTAGAAATAAGTCTTTTATCTATTCTGGATGGATGGATGGAAACCTATATTTGATCAAACCAAAGATGTACTCACTGCTTGACACTGAATTAACTGATAACTCTAAAAGGTTGAAAGTTTCTCACTCTAACAAGGCGTATCTTTGGCATTTAAGACTTGGTCATATTAATCAGGATAGGATTCAAAGATTGGTGAAAGACGGTCCTCTGGAATCTCTGGAGGAGGTACTACTTCCCCAATATGAGTCTTGTCTAGAGGGTAAAATGACTAAGAGGTCTTTTGGAGCTAAGGGTACAAGGGCTCAGGAGCTCTTAGAAATTATGCATACTGACGTATGTGGCCCCATGAACGTCACAGCACGAGGAGGGTTCGAGTATTATGACTCTTTTATAGATGATTACTCGAGGTATGGATATGTATATCTGATGCACCGCAAGAGCGAAACCTTTGACAAGTTCAAAGAGTATCGTGCGGAAGTGGAAAAGCAATTGGATAAATCCATAAAGACACTTCGATTTGATCGAGGTGGCGAATATTTCTCCGATGAATTTCTAGGACATCTTGTAGAGAGCGGGATTTTATCCCAATTGACTGCACCTAGTACTCCACAACAGAATGGTGTAGCCGAAAGGAGGAACAGGACCTTGTTGGATATGGTACGGTCCATGATGAGTTATTCAACATTGTCATTATCATTTTGGGGATATGCTTTACAGACGGCATGCTATATTCTGAACCAGGTTCCGAGCAAATCAATTCCTAGAACTCCGTATGAATTGTGGCATGGCAGGAAGCCCTCCCTTCGACATATGAGAATATGGGGCTGCCCGGCACATGTACTGGATGGGGATGCGAAGAAGTTGGAACCAAGATCAGAATTGTGCATGTTTGTAGGGTATCCAAAAGGAACTAAAGGAGGTCTGTTCTATAACCCGAAGGAACAAAAAGTCATTGTCTCAACCCATGCGACATTCTTGGAGGAAAGTCACATGAATGACTTTAAGCCTCGAAGCAAAGTGGTGCTAGAGGAGTTATCGGGTGAAAGAACTGCTCCACGGATTTCGGTCTTGGACGCAAGTCCGAGTTCCAGTGAAAGACCTGCAGACGATCAACAATTTAGGGTGCCTCGTCGTAGTGGGAGGGTTTCAAAGAAACCTAATTTCTTCATGTATGATGCTGAGGTAGACCAGGCCGAGGCTCATGAGCATGAGGAAGATCCGGTCACATATGATGAAGCTATAAAGGATGTTGATTCTAAATCTTGGAAACAGGCTATGAACAATGAGATGGATTCTATGAAATCCAACTCTGTTTGGGAACTTGTAGATTTGCCGGATGGGATAAAACACATTGGATGCAAATGGGTCTACAAAAGAAAGAAGGATGTGGAAGGGAGAGTGGAAACTTTCAAAGTTAGACTGGTTGCAAAGGGATACACGCAAAAGGCTGGAATCGATTACGAGGAAACCTTTTCACCTGTTGCTATGCTGAAGTCTATCCGTATTCTTCTGTCCATTGCTGCGACTCTCGATTACGAGATCTGGCAAATGGATGTCAAGACGGCATTCTTGAATGGCCATCTTGAAGAGTGTATCTATATGATACAGCCCGAAGGGTTCGTAGCGAAAGGCCAAGAAAGGAAAGTCTGCAAGTTGCTTAGATCCATTTATGGATTAAAGCAAGCATCCCGCTCATGGAACCAGAGGTTTGATCAAGCGATTAAAACATTTGGTTTTGAGCAGAACATTGATGAACCTTGTGTTTATAAACGTATTAAGGATGGAAAAATGGTCTTTCTGATACTCTATGTCGATGATATACTACTCATTGGGAATGATGTAGGGAACTTATCATCAGTCAAGCTTTGGTTACACCAGCAGTTTGACATGAAGGACTTGGGAGAAGCTAATTATGTTCTAGGCATTCATCTCTTCAGAGATCGAAAGAACAAAATGATAGCGTTATCCTAAGCTTCATACATAGATAAAATAATTGACAAATATGCAATGCTAGAGGCAAAGAAAGGCTCACAACCTTCTATTGCCGGTCTAACTCTTTCATTGGATGACTGTCCCAAGACATCAGAAGAAAGAGAGCATATGAGTAAGGTCCCTTATGCATCTGCTGTGGGCAGCCTTATGTATGCTATGCTTTGCACTCGCCCAGACATATGTTTTGCAGTAGGTATGGTGAGTCGATATCAAGCGAATCCTGGAACCAAGCACTGGCAAGCAGTAAAGCATATACTCAAGTATCTTAAGAGAACGAGGGATTATATGCTGGTGTATTCTGGAGGGGACCTAGCACCCGTAGGATACACGGACTCAGACTACCAGACTTGTAAGGATTCGAGGAAATCGACATCTGGATCAGTGTTTTTACTCGGAGGAGGTGCCATTGTGTAGAGGAGCGTGAAGCAGGGCAGCACAGCTGACTCTACTATGGAGGCTGAGTATGTGGCTGCGGCTGAGGCATCTAAAGAAGCGGTTTGGCTTTGCAAGTTCTTTAGAGACCTTGAGGTCATTCCGGGTGTTGACAAGCCTATCACACTTTACTGTGATAATACAGGGGCTATTGCCAACACAAGGGAATCTCGGCAGCACAAGAGGACCAAGCACATCGATCGGAGACATCATATTATTAGAGGGCATGTGGAGACAGGACAAGTGGATGTATGTAAGATCGCGTCCGAGGACAACATCGCCGATCCCTTTACTAAGACTTTGGTGGCTAGAAGCTTTGAGAGGCACGTAGAGGCGATGGGGATGCGTAACATGGCACATCTGCTGGCTTAAGGCAAGTGGGAGATTGTTAGGAAATGCCCTAAGTATTAGAGACATTTTGATGTATTCATTTTGAACTGGATAATAAAATTATACATAGAGGTTATTCATTACATTGCTATCTGTCCTCGTCTTATTTACATGTTAAAGTAAATGTAAGCAAATATGGCTCACTGACTGCTTGTGTTAAAACTGTTAGAACGTTGCATGCAATGGACTTTTGTATGCGAGAAGACAATGTTCTAAAGTTAGCAGTCTAAACTATGGTCTATAGTCTATGGGGTTAGACCGAGTATCTAACTCATGTTAAGACTATTATGTTGTCTAAAGCCTTAGAGGGGATGGTTTGTCTTGACTGTCTGGAGCTGGACTCCCAAGTAGAGACATGGATATGTTGCTCGGTGGTGACATATTAGACCGGGACTAAAGCGTGATTGATCTACATAGTCCGGTATGAGTGGATCAATCTGTTTTTGACGTTCATTGTGCAATAACCTTAATCCTGAGTAAATGAACTTCTTCATGTATATGACTTGTGTACTTTGATGTTCCAATGGCTAAAGCGTCTCAGAGGTAGTAAGCTTATAGACCGGTTCGTTGGGTGCATGACTTGTATACGATGAAGGGTTTGTTTACAGATATCGGAATCATAGCTCTGAGGAGTTAAAGGTATCCTCTTAAAGGCATTATACTGAATGTGAAAATGGACAAGGCCTTGGGTCGTCTGCTGGGCGGATGACTTCTTATTCACATATGGTGAATAATCATTTTCTTAATTCGGTAGTATAATGGAACTTTAAGATAGCCTGATCAGTAGGATTAAACGGACTTTGACCTAAGGCTGATCATGGATATCATATGAGGATTTTGCATATATAACAAGGTCATTGGATAGTAGCTCGTCACAGGCTTACATAATACGGTATATAATTGGGAGTTCAGTTTCAGGTTTATAGTGGTGTGACTTTGAAATTAGTGATCATATGATTGAGTTGTTCGGTACAGAATGATGATCATATGGAATCACGAGAGCCCGATTATATATGTCCAATCAGTCCCTCTACTAGCTCCACATAATTCCTTAACGTTTGGCAAATTGATTTGTGTATGCTATTGGCTAGTTTATTATGCATGGAGGGTGATGACACAGGATTAGGATGGTAGACAAGATTTTCTCCAGTTGGATTCAGATTTTGTTTTGGATAATAGAGTACACAATTATTCGAACTCCAAATAAAGTTGCCATGATTTTATTTGAGATTGGATTGGAGTTGTAGAAAATTATCCATGAGAACAAGAATATGAAACACAACCGTTTTGTGGAATTTGAAATTTGAAATTTGAATTTTGAATTTTGAAATTTGAATTTTGAATTTTGAATTTGAAATTTGAATTTGAAATTTGAATTTGAAATTCGAATTTGAAATTTGAATTTGAAATTTAAATTTGAAATTCAAATTTTGAATCACAGTCCAAGTAGGATTCGAATTTGTTGTGGAAAATCCACAAGGTTTGAAATTCGAATTTAAGTTGGATTTGGAGAGGATAATCTTGTTAGAATCCTACTTGAATTTTGAATCCAAATCCTAACAAAAGTGGACGAAAATTTTGAGGATAATCCTCAAGGAAATTTCAGATTTTTGTGGATAAGATTCAAGGAAATAATTCAAGTTTCAATCCCAGTTGAATTTAGATTCTCTCCTGCCTGAAAAGTGGTCGAAAATTTGGAGAATCTCTCCTAGGAAATTCAGTTATTTTTCGATAAGGTTGAGATAAGATTCAAGCTTGAAAATCCTAGTGGAATTTTAGATTCTCCCTTATCCATAATGGCCAAAATTTATGAGGAGATTTTCTCCAAGAAAAATTCAAATTTTTGGTTAAAAAAAAGGGAGATAAAATTCTAGTTAAAATCTTGTTTTGATTTGGATTGGATTTATCCTAAGAAAACCGAATTTTATTGTTGGATTTATCCATGGAAAAATTTGGAATTTTTTGGTTAAGGATAAGGGGAAATATCTTTTCCTAATCCAATTCAAATTCAGAATCACCTCATGCAGGTCTATAAATAGAGGTCCTGCCACTCCAGTTCTCTCAGACCACAGACTCTCAGGTGAGCAGGCTTATTGTTGCACAGCTCATCGTGACAATAAAGTTCTTTAGAGATCTGGGTGGTCGGAAGAAGACTAGCAGTGCTAGCATATCGATCGAGGTTCAGAGTGCCCACACACTCAGCCATTCGGGAATTGGAGAATAGTAGAGAAGGCTAGTTGGTTGAAGCCTCCGGTCATTCTCTTCCTGCAAGATTGGCATCCTTGAGGTATGAGTTTTAATTGTTGTTGATTTATTGTATATGGCATCATGAGATATTTAACGATCTAAAAATTTTTATTGTTCCGCTGCGCCACTCTGATACGTTTTTACCGATTTATTATCCTACAAGTGGTACATTAGTGCTAACCTCCACAGCCTTTATCTCATCATCAAAGCCCCGAAGGAAAAGTTTACCTCCCTATACGGAAGGCTGGTATGACAAAAGTGGTTTCATTACCAACTTTTTAAAATTCTAACCCGGTGACTTCATATTGCCCCGTGGTTAGGAATGATTCACATTTTAATTTTTAGGTGAGTGAGTTTTATTAACCTCGCTTTAGTGCCTGAAGCACAATTATTATGTGTCCCATTCTCAATAGTACCCGTAGCACATTTCGTCTCTCTCTCTTCTCTATAATAGTGCCCGTAGCACATATGTACCTAACTTATAATTAGTACATCAAAGTTATCAATAATAATGCTTTATGTTGCAGACAGGTAAATGTCTGAACTTACCTTATCAGTTTCTTCCTCTTTTCTTTCTTGGATCTTTGATCGCCCTCCTTATAGGTCGATTTTGGGATCCTAAAGACAAAACCTTGTCTGTTAATTTCATTTCCATTTATAGCTTTATTTTTCATTAAAAAGCTTAAATAAAACCTATTTATAACTTTTTAGGCTTTATTTATCATTTTCCCCGTTTTTTCTCAACTTTTACAAAATTACGATTTTGCCCCTATATTTTGGTAAAATTACAATTTTGCCCCTGACGGAATTTTCTCGATCCAGACTGCATTTTTGGCTCTCAGGAACTTTTCTGACTCTTTTCTATTTATTACCGGGTTCGTTTCTATTTTATTTCCACTTTTCACCTTCCTGACCCTCGGGAAGCACTATTCCGACCCTTACGTCGATTTAGTGATTTTCTATCATTTCGGAGCCTCAAATGGACGTTTTACTAGTATTCAAAACGTTCATCTAGACATTCCCGATCTAGGTCTCCGAGGCTCGGATTTTCCGTATCCGACTCGGACCTTTATTTCGTTGCCCAAAAACGCCCCCCTTCGGGGTCGTTTTTTTTCAGTTTCACTCGCGTTTTACATTTTTAAGGGGACGGGTTACTATTCATGAACCACCCCTTAGGTTTCCCTTATTCAACTTTCCTTTAGGGACTTGGGTTTCCGACCTGACCCTAAACTTTTATTTTTAATTCCCTTTTTACCCCAAATGCCGTTTTTGAAATTTCGGCAGCATTTCGACGTAAATTTAAGGCTACCGGCGTTAGGTACGCCTCGAATCATATGTACCTGCCACGTACTATATCACAAGCCTATTTTATGTGAAAGTTTCCCAAACTTTTACATAAAAGCTCACAACATTTCCAATTCACATTTTGAACCACATTCCACAAAATTTCTTTCAATTTTGCCCTTAGTTTTAGCCACGGTTTTCACACTCAAAACCTAACCAAAGCTTCTCAATTTTTCAACCAAATTTTAGGCTATTCCAATGTCATTACCTAGCACATTTTCAAGCCAATTTACATGCATTTTTCAACACCAATTCTAGGGTTTTTTTCACCATTATAACCCACAGCCATTTAAGAGAAACATGCACCAAATATTTGTTTCATGCTTTCAATCACATAACCATTATTTCCATAATTCAATGCATGAGTTTAACTATCCAAACATCAAGTTAATCATGCAAAAATGTTCACCAAACCCTAGTTAAAACCCACGGCCTTTTAGGGTTTTAAATTCCAAAATTTTTTTCCAAGCTTTATAACCATACAAATCATGCTTTACATTTAACCAAAACATGATTTAAAGCATTTCCACACTTAATCCACAACAATTCATCATCAACTACACATGGTGACCCACGGTTTTACCCTTGGAAAACCAACCAAAATTTTGTTTTTCTTTAAACAAAATGCATGGTTTTTCTTCTAATCACACCCTTAACAAAACCCAAGCACCAAATCAACTAAAACAAACCATAAATTTTCTCATCTTCACACTATTCATCCCATGGATTTTAGGGAGAAAAATCAAGAAAAAATGCAAACCAAAGAAGGTTACCTTGCTTTCTTGCTTCCTTTGACTTCAATGAAGTGTTTGACACCACTTTTGTGAAGAAAACTTGGAAGATTATCTTGGTTCTCCTTGGTGGCTCACGGGTTCTCTTTCTTGAACACTTAGAAATTTTTTCCTCTTATGTTTTGGCTTTGAAATGGCTACGGCCACTTTGTTCAAGATTTTGCTGACTTAAACACAAAGGAAGCCAATTAACTTAGCTTTCAACCAATCAAAATGCAACACTTTTCAAGTCATTTCTTTCCAAATTTTTCAAAAATTTAATTTGGTTAATTTTGGCCAAATCTTGGCCTTTAGATCAAAAAGCAATTTAATCTTGGCCATTAATGCCACCAACCACCATAATTTTCACATTTATTAATTTGGCATTATGATGTCATAAATGTAAAGTAAAGTATTGACTTTGACTTTACTATTCACATTAATTTGACTACTTTTTGACCGGTATCGGTTCGAGCCGAAATTTTCCTGAAATCGTCCCAGCGGGTTCCTGAGGTCTCCTGTGCAGTCGGATCAATTTATACTGCTTCCGTTTGATCAAAATAAATCCCGGAAGTTTTTCATCTTTTAGTGCACCGGTTAGGGTTTTCAATGCTGTTTTTGGCACCGTTCCACCCGTTTCAATTTAGCGAATTTTATCAATACTGAATTCTTACTCGTCAGTATTGTTAGAACATTTTAATACATTCTGAACAATATAAATACATTTATTTCACTCTTTAAATAGTACAAACTGTTATATACATACATTTGTACATTTTCTTCCGAGAATGCCTGAATTTCCCGGTTGTTACATACATTTTCCCTCCTTATAAAATTTTCGTCCTCGAAAATTAGAACAAGTGGGGGTATAAACTCCTCATCTCGTCTTCTCGTTCCCACGTAGCTTCTTCAATGTTATGATTTTTCTACAAAATCTTTACCAGTGGGATTGTCTTATTCCTCAGTACTTTCTCTTCATGAGCCAGTACTCGAATTGGTTGTTCTTCGTATGTCAAATCCTCGTGGATCTAAATAGGTTCATGCTTCAATACATGGGACGGATCTGGGATATACTTTCTCAGCATCGACACATGAAATACATTATGCACTGCCGACAATTCAGGAGGTAACGCTAATCTATAAGCGACCCTTCAAATGCATTCGATAATTTCATAAGGTCCAATATATCTTGGACTCAGTTTCCCCTTCTTACCGAAATGCATAATCTCCTTCATGGGCGATACCTTAAGAAACACAAAGTCTCCTTCATCAAACTCCAAGGATCTTCGCCTCTTGTCTGCATAACTCTTTTGTCGGCTTTGCGCAATTTTCATTTGACGTTGAATTCTTACAACGGCATCGGAAGTTTCTCGTATAAAATCCGTCTTATGCAGTTATTTCTCTCGCAGGGCGTACCAGTGTATTGGCGATCTGCACTTCTGTCTATAAAGAGCCTCATAAGGTGCCATGCCTATGGAAGCTTGGTAACTATTATTGTACGAGAATTCAATTAACGGTAACTTCTCATTCCAAATTCCGGCAAAATCCATTACACAAGCTCGAAGCAGGTCCTCTAATGTTTGAATGGTCTGCTCTGACTGCCCGTTCGTTTGCGGACGAAAAGCCGTACTGAGTCTCAATTCAGCACCCATGGCTTCTTGCACACACTTCCAGAAATTCAAAGTGAATCGTGCATCTCGATCTGATACAATGGATTTTGGTACTCCATGTAATCTGAGGACATGAGTTACATATAACTGTGCAAACTTTTCCAATGAAAAAGTCATCTTGACAGCTCTAAACCGTACCGTCTTGGTCAGTCTGTCCACAATAACCCAGATGGCATCATAACCTTCTCGGATTTTTGGGAGTCCCACTACAAAATCCATCGTAATGTGTTCCCATTTCCATTTAGGAATCTCCCAAGGTTCCAATTTTCCTGCTGGATATTTATGTTCTGCTTTGATTCTCTGACAGGTCATGCATCTGCTCACGAATTCGCTATATCATTCTTCATCCCTTTCCACAGAACTGTAATTTCAAGTCCTGATACATCTTGCTAGCTCCGGGATGAACTGAATATGGTGTCTCATGGGCTTCTGACATGATCCGTCTTCTAAGTTCCTCATCAGCTGGAACATTTATCCTTCCTCGATAAAGGATCATTCCATCCTTGGAAATTCCTTCTTGAAAACTTGTCATTCTTGGATCTCGTCTTTGAGCTTCCTTTATATCCTCAAACAGCGATGATTCCACTTGGAGTGCAGCCAATCTTCCGGATATCAGCTCCAAGTTCAAGGAATTTATCTCTTACTGCAATGGCTTCGGAAGCCTTTTTATCGGTAGCTGGTGCGATATGGTAGACTTTCTACTTAAAGCATCCACTACACGGTTTGCCTTCCCTGGATGATATAGGATTTCACAATCATAATCCTTCACTAGTTCCAACCATCGTCTTTGTCGCATATTGAGCTCTTTTTGCGTGAAGAAATACTTCAAGCTTTGGCGATCAGTAAAAATCTGACACTGAGCTCCATAGAGATAGTGTCGCCAAATTTTAAGTGCAAACACTATCACAACAAGTTCAAGGTCATGCGTAGGGTAATTCCTTTCATGATCCTTTAATTGACGGGAAGCGTAAGCAATCACCATGCCGCCTTGCATCAGGACTGCTCCCAATCCTATTTTCGATGCATCACTGTAGATCACAAACTTCTCCCCTTCAGTAGGAAGCGTAAGGATTGGTGCGCTTATCAGCCGTCTCTTTAACTCCTGGAAGCTTCTTTCACATTCCATAGTCCACTCATACTTCCTTTCCTTGCGTGTAAGAGCAGTAAAAGGTGCAGCTAATCGCATGAATCCTTCTACAAACCTCCGATAATAACCAGCTAACCCCAAGAAACTGCATATTTCCATCACACTCTTGGGTGCAGGCCATTGGTTAATTGCATCTACCTTCGTCGGATCTACAGCAATACCTTCCTAGGATACAACATGTCCGAGTAAATGTACTTTGTCCAGCCAAAACTCGCATTCTGAGAATTTGGCATACAGTTGATGCTTCCTTATCGTATGCAACACGATCCTCAGATGCTCCTTGTGCTCCTCATGAGTCTTTGAGTATATAAGAATGTCATCAATGAATACAATGACAAACTTATTCAAATACTCTTTAAAAATTCTGTTCATGAAATCCATGAACGCTGCTGGCACATTTGTTAATCCGAATGGCATCACAAGGAACTCATAATGACTATAACGAGTCCTAAACGCCGTCTTAGGAATATCACTTTCTTTAATTCTCAGCTGGTGATATCCTGATCGTAAGTCGATCTTGGAAAATACCGCTGTACCTTTTAACTGGTCGAATAAGTCATCAATTCTAGATAACGGATACCTATTTTTGATTGTAACCTTATTCAACTACCGGTAATCAATGCACAAACGGAACGTTCCATCCTTTTTCTTGACGAACAACACAGGTGCACCCCACGGAGAATAACTCGGTCTGATGAATCCCTTGTCCAAAAGCTCCTTTAATTGTTCCTGCAGCTCCTTTAACTCCACTGGAGCCATGCGGTATGGTCCTTTGAAAATAGGTGCCGTTCCAGGCATCAACTCAATTTCGAACGAGATACCTCTCTCTGAAGGTATCCCTGGTAACTCTTCTGGAAATACGTCAAGAAACTCACTAACAACAGGAACATCTTCAGGTTGAAGCTTCTGTTCCTCTGTCGTATCCATCACATATGCCAGATATCCCATACAACCGCTGGCCATCAGCTTGCTTGCTTTCAGCGAACTGATCATCATCTTCCTGGGTTTTCGAGAAGCATCGACATATTCGAAACTCTCTTCTTCCTCGGGTTGGAATACTATCTTTCAATTTTGACAGTCGATCGTAGCTTGATATTTCCTTAGGAAGTCTATACCTAGAATCACATCATAATCCACGATCTTCATTATGATCAACTCAGCATATAGCTCCCTATTTGCCACATATACTGGTACATAAGGTAGCCAGTAATTGGACAACAATACTTCCCCAGAGGGTAAAGCTGTCTTAAATATTCTTCCCATATAGTCCTTAGGAAGTCCTATCTTGTCAGCAAATTCATAGGAAACAAAAGAATGCGTAGCACCGGAATCGAATAGTACAGAGGCTACATGACTAGCGACAGGAAGCTGACCTGTCACCACATTCGATTCTCCTGCCTTTGCATCTTCTTTGCTGTAGGCCATCACACGAGCATCAGCACGTGGCACACGCTCCTGGCATTGCGGCCTTACTAGAGACTCTTCAACTCTGGCCTGAAGGGAATAAGCTTGTGGGCGTGTCTGGTGCGGTTGGGAAGTGCCTTGTACACCCTGCCTATTGCTTGGACAGTTCCTGGCGTAATGACCTTCCTTTCTACATTCATAACAAACAAGTGGCCCATATCTGCATCACCCAGAATGTCTCTTCTCGCATGTAGGACAATTTTGTACATTGGATTCCGCATTACCAGCTGTTCTTCGCTGTTGGTTTCGATTATTGGCCTGGCGATTTCCGGTAAAATTGCCTTTCCTCTTGTTTTGCTGGGATCCTTGATTATTGCCCTAGCCTGGTTTAGCATTCTAATTAGGCTTGTTCGATTGACCAGCTTGTGTAGACTTAGCCAAAGCCCTCTCCTTCTTCTTGGCCTCCCAGTGCTTCTCTCTTTCCTCTTTCTGTCGGGCTATGTGAAACTCAGTTCTTATGGCCCGACTAACACAATCTGCTACAGAAGTAGGTGGTACCTGTCCAATGTTTACTAATGCAGCAATTTCTGGCCTGAACATCCCGATCATTTTCTGTATTTTCTCCCTCTCAGTAGGGACTACATAGGGACATAAGCGGGATAACTGGTCAAACTTTCGGCAAACTTCATTCACCGACATATTTCCTTGCATCAATTCTGAGAACTCTTTCTGCTGTTGTCTCAAAGATGCAGGGTCATAATATTTTTGGTTAAATTCTTCCAGAAATTCTGCCCAGCTCATGGTAAACACATTTCTTCTCATTTGCACAGTGTCCCACCAAAAACGAGCATCTTTCCTCAACACAAAAGACACACTTGCAACCTTCTCCTAGTCAGTTAGATTCATGAATTCCATGATCACTTGCAAGGATAACAACCAGTCCTCAGCCTCTAGAGGATTAGTAGAACCTTCAAATTCTGGCGGCCTTATACGCCTGAATCTTTCATAGAGGGGTTCCAGATTTAATACCGGTTGCGGTTCAGGAACTCTCTCATGTACAGCAACTGGAGGGATAACCGGATCTACCTCAGCTTCCTGTTCTACTTGGGTACCTTTAAAACCTTGCCTCTGTTCTAACTCCTCTACTCGTTGTCTCAGATTAGCATTTTCCTGCATCTGAGCTTCTAGTAAGGCTTGTATCTGATCTAATCTCTCCATGATATTAGGACGTCGTTCTCGTCCCTCTGGTCGATTTCGCAAATCCATCATCTTGCCTATTATCCTATTATGGCACAACAATTTACCGTTAGCTTTTCCATGACCACATTCGTAAAATCATATAAATTTACGAAATTCAGGGTAATGTAAAGCCATATCATCATAACATATCATCGTACAACATATAATCATTTTGATATTTCATTCATAGCAAAACATTTATATATCATACATAACCATCACTAGTCATATATACATCGGCCATCATATACATCTTGGCCACAAGTCTATGCAAAAGAGCTTTCCTCTATAAGCTACTTATGTACATGCATACATCTACTGGTCACACATCCCCTGTGTCTAGGACTAGGGGATATTCTTCTGGATCCTCATCGTCATTTGGATCATTTGAGTCATCACCACCCCTAGGCAATGCTCCCTGTCCTGAGTCATCACCTCCTCGTGGTCTAGATGATCCAGCCTCATGATCGTTCATCATTCGTCTTGGCCCAAAGATGCGTGCCATCATCTCATCTTGACCCAGTGTCTCTCGTCGACTCTGCATCAGATGCTTAATCAAAATCTCCCTCTCGATCGTCCTGATCGTCACTAAAAACTCTTAGAGCATAGGAGGATATAGCTTAATCACCCTCTGTCTCAACTCTATGGGTAAACCTCTCCAGAAAAGCTCACAACAGTTTGTTTTAGTGAGGTTGGGCAACGGACATCTCCTCTTAATGGTCTCCTCAAATCGTGCTGCGTAAGACATAACTGTCTCACCAGATAACATGACCATCCTCTCAGTCTGGAGAATATAGTCCCTAACCTCATCAAATCCAGGGTACGCGGGTGTATCTACCTCTCGTCTCTCTGGAGGGGCTGGAGCAGGTGCCCGATTCTTAGGCTGAAACTGATCAGCCAATCGCTGATAGAACTCAGCCCAACTAAATCCCAATAGAATCTCCTGGTCACAATACTCCCAGAATACTCGAGCATCTCCCTGAAACATACTTATGGCCAACTGGATCCACATCTCTCGGTCAATATCGCACACCACCATAATCCTCTCTATGGCATGGATCTAGTTCTTCGTCTCCATCGACTGTCGTCCACCATCAAACATAGGGGGACTACTGCCCGAGCTGAAACTCTCACCCCAATATGTTGGTGTCCACCAACAACTGGAATGTCCACTACTACTAGGGGATGAAGTACCGGTCGAGGCTGTACTACATCTACTGGAGCAGGTGCTGGTGCTGGAGGTCTCTCTGGCACCGAGGGTCTAACTACTAGTCATTGGGAAATAGACGGCCTCACAATAGGTCTCGTCCATACCCGTAACACCCCTCTCAGTCGTGGTAGTGGCGGTCTCACATAAGGAGGTCTGGTCATCTTGCTACCTATAAGATAATTATTTTCATATAAGAAAATAATTCACTAAACTTAAATAAACTACTTACTTGGATAGCGGTGCAGGATGCGCGAAGTATCAAATCAGGATATGGTCAACACTGCTCTAATATACCAACTGTGACGACAGTCGGTAATCTAAACTAGACCAGTCGTAAATCCACTCTGATACCAACTGTGGCAGCAGTTAGTAATCTAAACTAAACCAATCGTAAACCTGCTCTGATACCAACTGTGGCAGCCCGCCCTTCGTAGAGATCATACAATACTATTATAGTTAAGCTTTATCGCTAACTACGATAGATTGTACTCTCATAGGACGCCGGCTAATCTATCTCTCTTTAAATCATGACGTTTTTGGGAAATTTTTTTTTTTAAAACATCATGCAAAACATTATCCACTAATCACTTTGTTTACAAGTACAAAATAATTTACATAATACAGTACTTTCGCAACATATATATTTACAAAAGACTGTTTCTTTTTCTCTTCTCTTTTATCACTCAGCGGAAAGACTCTGGTAGGACCATATCCCTAGCCTCCTATCCCATTTGACACGCGCTATCCCGTCTGCCATCCAGTCATACAAAGCTACTAAGCTGGTCGCTTACCTGCAACATAAGCAAAAATAGTGAGCTACAGGCTCAGTAAGTTCAAACATGCAAGAAATAAAATTTCTACGAATAGTACTATTTATCATGAATAGTAATGTTGACCACTATTCACACATAAATAGTAACTTTGACCACTATTTATTATGAATAGTAAGTTTGACCACAACACAGTATATCAACAATACATCTACCGCGATATTAGTACTCTCACGAAACTGTCTTATGCTCAATTATGGTATAATTTCAGTTTTAGGTAATTATCTTACATTATGTTCTAGTTTTGAGCTCAAATTAGCAGTACCATTTAAGTGCGCATGACTGGAAGCGGTACAATAGTGCTGACCTCCACAGCCTTTTTCTCATCATCATAGCCCCGAAGGCAAAGTTTACCTCCCTGTACGGAAGGCTGGTAAGAGAAAAGTGGTTTCATTACCGACTTTTTAAAATTCTAACCCGATGACTTCATATTGCCCCGTGGCTAGGAATGGTTCACATTTTAATTTTTAGGTGAGTTTTATTAACCTCGCTCTAGTGCCTGAAGCACAATTATTATGTGTCCCATTCTCAATAGTGTCCGTAGCACATTTCGTCTCTCTCTCTTCTCTATAATAGTATCCGTGGCACATATGTACCTAACTTATAGTTAGTATATCAAATAATAATGCTATATGTTGCAGACAGGTAAATGTCTGAACTTACCTTATCAGTTTCTTCAATCTTTTCTTTCTTGGATCTTTGATCGCCCTCCTTGTAGGTCGATTTTGGGATCCTATAGACAAAACCTTGTCTGTTAATTTCATTTCCATTTATAGTTTTTATTTTTCATTAAAAAGCTTAAGTAAAACCTATTTATAACTTTTTAGGCTTTATTTATCATTTTCCCCATTTTTCTCAACTTTTACAAAATTATGACTTTGCTCCAATATTTTGGCAAAATTGTAATTTTGCCCCTGACGGAATTTTCTCGATCCAGACTGCATTTTTGGCTCTCACAAACTTTTCTGACTCTTTTCTATTCATTACCGGGTTCGTTTCTATTTTATTTCCACTTTTCACCTTCCCGACCCTGGGGAAGCACTATTCCGACCCTCATGTCGGTTTAGTGATTTTCTATCGTTTCGGAGTCTCAAATGGACGTTTTACTAGTATTTAAAACGTTCATCTAGACGTTCCCGATCTAGGTCTCCGAGGCTCGGATTTTCCGTATCTGACTCGGACCTTTATTTCGTTTCCCAAAAACGCCTCCACTCGGGGTCGGTTTTTTTTCAGTTTCACTCGCGTTATACATTTTTAAGGGGATGGGTTACTATTCATGAACCACCCCTCAGGTTTCCCTTATTCAACTTTCCTTTAGGGACTCGGGTTTCTGACCCGACCCTAAACTTTTATTTTTAATTCCCTTTTTACCCTAAATGCCGTTTTCGAAATTTCGGTAGCATTTCGACTTAAATTTAAGGCTACCGGCGTTAGGTACACCTCGAACTATATGTATCTGCCACGTACTATACCACAACCTATTTTATATAAAAGTTTCCCAAACTTTTACATAAAAGCTCACAACATTTCCAATTCACATTTTAAACCACATTCCACAAAATTTCATTTAATTTTGCACTTAGTTTTAGCCACGGTTTTCACACTCAAAACCTAACCAAAGCTTCTTAATTTTTCAACCAAATTTTAGGCTATTCCAATGTCATTACCTAGCACATTTTCAAGCCAATTTACATGCATTTTTCAACACCAATTCTAGGGTTTTTTTAACCATTATAACCCACGGTCATTTAAGAGAAACATGCACCAAATTTTTGTTTCATGCTTTCAATCACATAACCATCATTTCCATAATTCAATGCATGAGTTTAACTATCCAAACATCAAGTTAATCATGCAAAAATGTTCGCCAAACCCTAGTTAAAACCCACGGCCTTTTAGGGTTTTAAATTCCAAAATTTTTTTCTAAGCTTTATAACCATACAAATCATGCTTTACATTTAACCAAAACATGATTTAAAGCATTTCCACACTTAAACCACAACAATTCATCATCAACTACACATGGTAACCCACGGTTTTACCCTTGGAAAACCAACCAAAATTTTGTTTTTCTTTAAACAAAATGCATGGTTTTTCTTCTAATCACACCCTTAACAAAACCCAAGCACCAAATCAACCAAAACAAACCATAAATTTTCTCATCTTCATACTATTCATCCCACGGATTTTAGAGAGAAAAATCAAGAAAAAATGCAAACCAAAGAAGGTTACCTTGCTTTCTTGCTTCCTTTGACTTCAATGAAGTGTTTGACACCACTTTTGTGAAGAAAACTTGGAAGATTATCTTGGTTCTCCTTGGTGGCTCACGGGTTCTCTTTCTTGAACACTTAGAAATTTTTTCCTCTTATGTTTTGGCTTTGAAATGGCTACGGCCACTTTGTTCAAGATTTTACCGACTTAAACACAAGGGAAGCCAATTAACTTAGCTTCCAACCAATCAAAATGCAACACTTTTCAAGTCATTTCTTTCTAAATTTTTAAAAAATTAAATTTGGTTAATTTTGGCCAAATCTTGGCCTTTAGATCAAAAAACAATTTAATCTTGGCCATTAATGCCACCAACCACCATAATTTTCACATTTATTAATTTGGCTTTATGATGTCATAAATGTAAAGTGTTGACTTTGACTTTACTATTCACATTAATTCGACTACTTTTTGACCGGTATCGAGCTGAAATTTTCCTGAAATCGTCCCGGTGGGTTCCTGAGGTCTCCTGTGCAATCGGATCAATTTATGCTGCTTCCGTTTGATCAAAATAAATCCCGAAAGTTTTTCATCTTGTAGTGCACCGGTTAGGGTTTTCAATGCCGTTTTTGGCACCGTTCCACCCGTTTCAATTCAGCGAATTTTATCAACACTGAATTCTTACTCGTCAGTATTGTTAGAACATTTTAATACATTCTGAACAATAAAAATACATTTATTTCACTCTTTAAATAGTACAAATTGTTATATACATACATTTGTACATTTTCTTCCGAAAATGCCTGAATTTTCCGGTTGTCACACTGGATTTTGGTAAACTTTTGACTTGGTTTTTGGCTTGAAGAATGGTGGTTTTGGGGGTATGGGATGGTTGGCTGCAGCTAGGGACAGAGAGAGAGGAAGATTTGTGTTTTTGGGGTATGAAAAAGAAAGAACAAAAACCCAAAGCCTTGCTTACCCTTTTATAGACAAACCTAAGTAAAATTAACCAACCTTAAGCTCAATTAATCAAGCCAGTCTTATGCTAATTTGGGAACAAAAATCTGCCTATTTCAGCCCCTTGGGAGCCGTGGGCTGTGCGCATTGAAGGAGGGGGAAATAAAAAATTTGGTTGATGGCATGTGATGGAAATCTAACATTGTTTAATCAAATATGTCATAACTTTTTCAATATTTTATCACTACATTTTAGGGCTACTTTTGCAGCTAAAGTAGCTGCTTTTTTTTAGCTAGGTACATGGATTTTGAGGGGAAAAATTCATCTGCATTTTCCTCTCTTCGCAGTCTAGTTTCTGCCATTCAGTATCTGACCTTTTTTCGGCAGTGTTCCAGTTTTCACCCGGAATTGGATTTACTGAATTTGATTTTTATACTGATGATTTCTAGTTGGATTGTACTGTCTAAGAGTCATTCTATACCAGTTTACTATTCATTTTCTATATTGTGGTTGTGTCTACATTGTGTTATCCTTACGCACGTAAAATAAGACGTTCTAGTACGAAATTTTCAACACAGTCTCTCTTGACTAATTTGGACGTGCTGATTTCAATTTTATCAGTTTTACATCTATCTGAGGTCATTTGGACCAGTTTTTGAGATCTGTGTGACCCCACCTCGAAAAATGCATCAGGTGCCCGATTGACTAATTTGGGCGTTCTAAGTCTAAATATATCAGTTTCAGGACGAGAAAAGGTCGTCTTGACCCTCTTCTCGATACTGCGTATCCCTCAAACAAAAATTCTCGTTTTATGCTTAATTGACCAAATTGAGTCTACTGACTGTCAATATATCAGTTTTAGGTCAAATTAAGGCCGTCTTGGCCATTAATCTGACATTGCATTTTCCTCTATTCACTATTTACTATTTTCTGTTTGACTGACTAGTTTGAGCGTTCTGACTCCGATTTTGTCAGTTTCTGGGTGAGAAGAGGTCATCTAGACCATCGTTCTCAATACTATACCTCTAGTAGGTATTTCTCGCTGTTGTGCTCAGACAATCAGTCCGAGTGTTCTGGTGATCTATTCACCAGTCTTATGTTAGGAAATGGTCATCTGGACCAGTTTCTTGAAACTGCGCATCTTATACACTTATACACATAGTAGGGTAGACCGGTCCCACTGTTAGTCGCCCCTTTCACTGCATGAATAGTAATTAAACAACACTGTACCTCTTTAATCTATTCAATTAGAAAATATACTGAAATTTTCAACTTAATTATGCATTACTTGGTAAGTAGGTTTCACAAATCATGAGAGTCTTTTCAATGGCTCTCAGCTCAGTACACGGCCTTCTACACGGGCGTGTAACTGTGATGATCAGGAAATATGCAGTATCAAGAAATTGGTTAAAATGACATTTTCTTAATATGAAACTGATATATTTAGACTCAGGATGCCCAAATTAGTCAATCAGGCACCTGACACGTTTTTCGAGACGGGATCACACAGATCCTGAAAACTGATCGAGATGACCTCGAATGAAGTTGAAACTGATAAATTTGGATTCAGCACGTCCAAATTAGTCAGTATAGCCTCTTTATATGCTCAAATTAGCTAATTGAGCACAAAGGTAATTTTTGATCGAGAATTCACAGTATCAGAAACTGGTCAAGATGACCTCAGATGAAAATAAAACTGATATATTTGGATCCAGGACATCCAAATTAGTCAAGATAGCCCATGTTGAAATTTTGGGCAAAAAAGTATATAAAGGGCGAAAAATCAGAAATTTAAAAAATAAGCCCATAACTTTCTCTTATTTTCTCTTTCCTCCCCTTACCCGAAAATGAACAGTAACCGACCATCGGAAACGGTGTCCGTTTTCGACACCGCCGGTGTCATCGGAAAGCTCTCACCGAGCTAAGTCCAACGGTGGGTCGACTCGACGGAACAGCCGCCGCACGCCGCCGCACGCGCCGCTTGAATGCCGTCGGAGCCGAGAAATTCGACCGGTGATATCTCCGCCGTCCGGCCACCGTTTGCCACGAAACCGGTCCCAAAAGTTTCGTGGTGAAGAGAGGAGCAAAACCCATGCCACCGATCATCTCAACACCGGCAGAATCGCGCCGGCCAAGCTTCGAAAAAGTCGGTGAAACGCCGCCGTGGAGCCGCCGTCGAAACGCCCGATTCCGGCCGAGTTGAAGTGCGCCGTTGGTGCAGAAATGACCGCAGGGCTGAGGGGAGCAAAAGCCCTCAACCAATTTTGGGAAAAAGGTCCGGCACGGCGGAGTTCCACCATCGCCGCCGTGACCGTGGTTTTCGAGGGAATTTTC
This sequence comes from Antiaris toxicaria, assembly GCA_035233585.1. Classification (NCBI taxonomy): domain Eukaryota; kingdom Viridiplantae; phylum Streptophyta; class Magnoliopsida; order Rosales; family Moraceae; genus Antiaris; species Antiaris toxicaria. Next base: position 98,877,733 of record CP141156.1, on the reverse strand, counting down.
CGACGATAGGGGCCTCCAAACATGAAATTGAGGTCACCAATGGATTCCTCTCGTCGAGTTCTTCAAGATGGACTACTCATTTGCCACTGTCGCTGCCGTCAACCGCCGGTCAACGACGGTCAACGCCTGTCAACGGCGGTCAACGCCGGTCAACGGCGACCGGAGACCAAAAATTTAAGAATGGCCCGTTGGCCTATTTTCGATGTTCCGGACACATCCGCGACGTCAGAATTGCAAGACGGAGTCTCAAAGGCAAAGAACGTAGAATTAAAGTTTATCCGCGTGAAACCGAACAGTTCGTTCGATCGCCAGTGGAACGATTCCGGTAGTGACTTCGGTCCCTCCATTCCTGAAATTAATGTTTTTGGAATGAGTATATATGAATTATGTATTTTGCATTGTGAAATTGTAAGAAAATTGGACTATGTGTATTAAAAATAGTCAAATGAGAAAAGTGAAAAATGTAAAGATTTTTACGTAAAAAGTTGAGTTTTTACGTAAAAATATAGGCTCTGGTATAGTACGTGGTAAAATAGAACGAGGTTAGATGGTTTCGAGGCGTTTCCTAAACGCCGGGAATCCAAAAATTAAGCGGAAATGCTGCTGAAATTTTGAAAACGGCACAAAAGAGTATTTTAAGAACCGAAGGGTAAAAACGTGGTCGGGATGGAAACCCGAGCCCTTTCGGTGACCTAGACCCGAGAAAGAGCATTAACGCTCGAGAGTCAGAATAGTACCACCCGAGAGTCGGTAAATAGTAAACCAAGAAATTATGGTAAATAAGGGCCAAAGTTAAGTTGCGAATCAAAGAAAAGTAAGGTTATAATGAGAAAAATCCCATTAGGGGCAAAATGGTAATTTTGCCAAAAGTTCAGGGTAAAATAGTAATTTTACCAAAAGTTAGCAGAAAAGTTATAAATTGGATATTAGATCCTTAAATTTATGATCGAGAAATGAAACGTAGAATTTTTACGTTTTATTAAGTTTTATATATGAAAGAAGCATGGAAAATAACCGTTATTATTTCGGTTATAGGGATCCGCGCCAGACGATATGAAGAGACGTCTGCGGACCATGGAAGCGAGAAAAGAGATGCTAGCAAGTATTATTAAGTTCAAACATTTAATTGACTGTAACATAAATGAACTGGTCATGTTATGTGTTATGTGTTCTATGTAGTAAGTTCGAATACTTAATTGACTGCGATATGAATAGACTATTATGTCTAAGTATGATATGTGGTAAGTACAGACATTTAATTGTCTACTCACGAATGGACTTACCATAGAGTTGTGTTATATATATATATACATTTAAGCTATTCAGTTTGTGACATGATACTAACATGTTCACGAGAATAGTAAGCAAGATCAGAAATAGAAAAGAGGAATAAGATAAGTCAGATAATAAGACTTAAAAGTTAAGGTTGGCGTACCGGCCTCCCCAGTTGTGAGGTTCCCAGATAGCCTCCACCCCAGAAGTGTGGCGCTGCCTCGTTAATAATGAGGTAGTTTATGGCTTAACTTCCTGCCTCCACCCCAGAAGTGTGGCGCTGCCTCGTTAATAATGAGGTAGTTTATGGCATGACTTACTACCTATAAGGTCAGTAGTCCAGAGATGACCTTAGGGTTGATCGGTGGGTCGCTCCCCTGATCCTCTATTGGTCTACGCGCACCAGGTACGTCCAACCACGGGCCCACAAGTGAAAGATTAAGCAAGATAACGTAAAGCAAAGTAAAGCTTAGCAAAGAAAAGCTAAGAAAAGAAAGTAAAGCTAAGAAAAGCTAAGAAAAGCTAAGAAAAGCTAGAAGAAGAAAGAATGAAAGTAAACAAGCATAATGCCACTAATATGTGTGCATATGCTTAGCAAGAAAAGAAAAGAAGAAGAAAAGTATGACATGAAAGAAAGAATGAAAGTAAACAAGCATAATGCGACTAACATGTGTGCATATGCTATGTTATGCATAAATTGATATGCATAAGTCAGTTATACAATTTTAAGTGTATCTGTGATGTTTAAGCATACATTAAGTATGCTGTGTTTAAGTTGATATGTGTATACAATATTTTGTATTATGTTGAGTATGTTATGCTTAAGATGTTAAGCATACATCCTGTATGTTATGTTTAAATTATGTTATGCTAAAAGAACGTTGAGATTGTTCTCTCAATGTTAGAATATGTTATATATGAAGTTGAAAGTAAAGTATAATGCATGTTCATGTTCTGATGCCACAGTTGGTATCAGACACGTTCTGTCCAAAAGGTATGAGTTAGTATTTTGTCATGAATGTATGTTTGAACTTACTGAGCCTGTCACTCACAAGTTTGTTTATGTTGCAGGTAAGCATCCTGCACGAAGATAAGACAAGTGATGGATGACGGATGGAATCTGCATGTGCCAAGGGACTGGGTGAGGGTTATGGTACTACTATGAGTCTTCCGCTGAGCTGTTTAAAAGAGTATTAAAATGATGTTTTATAATGTAAATGAAGCTAAGGCAATGTAAAATGTTTATTATAGTAAATGTTTTACGACGGTACAGTTTCCAAGTAAAGTTTAAGAAAAGAAAAAAAAAATTTAATTTATTCCATATTTTCATGTTCAAATGGGAAGTTAAAGTAAGCATGTTAAAGAAAGTATGTTAAAAGTAAGATACCAGCTATTATAGATAGTATCAGAATAAGTTAGAAACAAGTTAAAAGTAAGTTGCCGACGACCCAAGTGGTTACAGTCTATCGCAGTTGGCAACAGTGGCTAACTGTAATAGTACTGTTTAACACTACGTAGGGCGGGCCGTCACAGTAACTGACCGTGCTACACTTCACGACCATGTTCGCTCACATGGCCTATTACACTTCAACAGTCCGAACAGTACACGGCTATTTACACGGCCTTGTACCTGAACACGTTACTCAAGTTGGCACTAAAAGACATCAAATTATTCCAATTTTATTCCTTAATGTCTTATTACATGGTAAGTAGGTGTCATGAAAATGGCGGTCATTACAATAAATATTTAATTAATATTTATTTTTAGACGATAAGATTTGAAATTTAAATTAATTGTATTTGAATTTTAAATTCAAATATATAATTAATTTGAATTTTGAAAATCTTGTCTTAAAATAAATATTTGAAATTTAAAAGGTTATTTTATTTGAATTTGAATTGAACAAAATCTCGTCCTAGTACAACTAGGGGTGGCATTCACTTTGGATAAGGATAGAAGACAAGATTTTCTCCTAGTTTGAATTCAATTTTTTTTTTTATAAGAGATCACACAATTATTTGAATTTTAAATAAAGTTGCCATGATTTTATTTGAATTTAAATTGGAGTTGTAGAAAATTATTTATGTGGATAAAATTCAAAGATTTTTAGAGTTTGAAATTTGAATCAAATTTTAAATTACAAATCCTATCGAAGGCCAACTTTCTTAATTTATAAATCCAAAGGAAAGAATCAGTTTCTTAGTGGATAAGGGAGAAGGAAAAAATTTTGTTTAAATCCTATTTGAATTTTTATTCTCCTCACACAAGTATGGCTGAATTTTTGTAGAGGTTTCTCCTAGGAAGGAATCAATTTTTTGTGTGGATAAGAGAAAGAAAAATTCTTGTTTGAATCCTATTTGAATTTTGAATCTTCCTTCCCTAGTGTGGTCAAATTTATCCAATCTTTTGGCCTAGAAGAGAATCAGTTTTGGGGGTTTGAATGGAAAAGAAAAATCTTTTCTTTAGACCACAGACTCTCAGGTGAGTAGGCTTATTATTGCACAAATCACCACAACAATAAATTCTTTAGAGATCTAGGTAGTCAGAAGGAGACAAGCTGTGCTAGAATACCAATCGAGAAATCGAGTGCCCACACACTCTATAGTCTGGGAATTAGAGAACAGTAAAAAAGGCTAGTTGGTTGAAGCCCCTCGGTCTCTTCTTCTAGCATTCTTGGTGTTTTCCTCCAAAGGTATGATTGATTGTTGTTAATTTATTGTATATGGCATCACGAGATTTTTAACGATCTTAAAAATTTTTGTAATTCGCTATGTAATTTTTCTTGGTTTTTCCTACATGCAGTCAATTACGACAAAACCTTTTCACCTGTTGAGATACTGTAGTATATCCGTATTCTTCTATCTATTGCTGTAACTCTCGATTACAAGATCTAGCGAATAGATGTCAAGATGACATTCTTAAATGGCCATCTTAAGGTAAATATCTATATGGTACAGCCTGAAGAGTTCGTGGCAGAAGGCTAAGAGAGAAAAGTTTGTAAGTTGCTAAAATCCGTTTATAGATTAAAGTAAGTATCCTGTTCATGGAACCAAAGGTTTGATCAAGTGATCAAAACATTCCATTTTGAGTAAAATGTTGATGAATCTTGTGTTTATGAATGTATAAGGATGGTAAAGTTGTCTTTCTTGTGCTCTATGTCAATAGTATACTGCTCATTGAGAATGATGTAGGGAATTTATCATCAGTCAAATTTTGGTTACACCAACAGTTTTATATGAAGGACTTGGGAAAAACTAATTATGTTCTAGCATTCGTCTCTTTAGAGATTAAAAGAATAGCATTATTTCAGGCTTTATACATAGATAAGATAATTGAAAAGTATGCAATGCAAGAGGAAAAGAAAGGCTCACAACCTTCTATTACTAGTCTAACTCTCTCATCGAATGACTGTCCCTAGACATCGAAAGAAAGAGAGCGTATGAGTAAGGTCTCTTATGTATCTGTTGTGGGTAGTCTTATGTACGCTATGCTTTGTACTCACCCAGACATTTGTTTTGTGGTAGGTATAGTGAGTCGATATCAAGTGAATTCTGGAATCAAGCATTGGCAAGCCATGAAGCATATACTCAAATATCTTAAAAGAATGAGGGATTATATGCTAGTATATTCTAAAGGGGACCTAACACCCATACGATATATGAACTCAGATTTCCAAACTTGTAAGGATTCGAGGAAGTCAACTTCAGGATAAGTGTTTTTGTTAAAAGGAGGTGTCATTGTGTGGAGGAGCATGAAACAGGATTACACTATGGACTCTATGATGAAGACTGAATATACAGCTGCGACTGAGGTATCTAAAGAAGTGATTTGACTCCGTAAGTTCTTTAGAGACCTTGAAGTCATTCCATATGTTGACAAACATATCACACTCTACTATGATAATAACGCAGTAATTGCCAACACAAGGGAATCTTGGTACCACAAGAGGATAAGGCACATTGATCAGGGATGTCATATAATTAGAGGGCACGTAGAGGCAGTCTTAGTAGGACAACATTGCCGATCTCTTTACTAAGACTTTAGTGGAAAGAAGCTTTGAAAGGAATGTCGAGGTGATGGGGATGCATAACATGGTACATCTACTGGCTTAAAGGAGATTGTTAGGAATGCCTTAAATAGAAAAGACATTTTATATGTATTTCAATTATTTTGAACTGGATAATAAAATTATATTAGATTTTATTCATTATATTACTATATGTCCTCATCCTATTTACATGTTGAAGTAAATGTAAGCGAATAAAGCTTACTGACTGCTTGTGTTAAACTATTAGAATGTTGCATGCAATTGCTTTTGTATGCAAGAAGGCAACGTTCTAAAGTAAACAGTCTAAACTATGGTCCGCAATCTATGGGGTTAGACCAAGCATCGAACTCATGTTAAGACTATTATGTTGTCTAAAGCCAATTTGGGGGACGGTTTGTGTTGACTGTCTGGAGATTTTACTCCCGAGTAAAGGCATAGATATGTTGCTTGGTAGTGAAGTATTGGACCAAGACCAAAGTGTAATCAATTTGTGTAGTCCACATGAGTGGATCATGTCACTTTTGATGTTCATTATATAATAACCTCAATCCTGAGTAGATGAATTACTTCATGTATATGACTTGTGTTGATATTCCAATGGCTAAAGTGTTACAAACGTGGTAAGTTTATAGACCAGTTCATTAGGTACATGACTTGTATACAATGGAAGGTTTATTTACAGATATTAAAATCATAACTCTAACAAAGAGTAAATGTTATCCCCTTAAAAGCATTATACTGGAAGAGAAAATAGACAAAGCCTTAAGTTATCTGCTAGGTAGATGACTTCTTATTCACATATGGTGAATAATCATTTTCTTATTCAAGTTTATAATGGATCTTTAAGATAAGTAAGTCGAATGGACTTTGACCTAAGCCTGATCATAGATATCATATGAGAGTTTTGCATATATGACAAGGTCATTAGACAATAGCTTATCATTGACTTACGTAATACGACATTGTTTTAGGTTTATAGTTGTGTGACTCTGAAACTAATAATTATAATAGGTTTATTTTATATAGAATAATAGTTACATGGATTATTGGAGCCTACATTATATATGTCTAATTGATCCCTCTACTAGCTCCGTATAATTCCTTTATGAATAGTAATTGGTCGGGATATTCTTTATTCTTATTGTCTAGTATTTAGTGAAGAGAAAAATCCATATCACTTTTCATTTCATGAACAACTTTGAAATTCAAGCTTTCTTATATTCAAGATTTCACTCGAATCGTTTCCTAACTAAATTTTGGGTTTGTCTAACTTTTTATCACTGCACTAACAAAATCCAAACTTAAGGTTTGCTAACAATTTAACCTCATAACATATGGATCTTTGCAACCAAAAACTTAAGGAAAACTTTGAATAACGATCCTTATCTCAAAACGGTATCTTATCAAAATTTTGTGAACAAGCTTGAAGAATTTTGGACTTGATTGGATGGGATAGCACACACAGATTTTTAGGCAACATGAAGGCTGAGTTTTCCAATTTTTTTCTTATTAAATTTAGCCCCTTTTATAGACAAAAGAGAGAGGTCAATTTGCAAATACTTCTAGGGACCTTTTAGCAACTTCTTAGGGACCTTTTTGTAAAATTTTGGGGTCAAATTGATATTATCAAAAGTTGTGGTTGTTTACCACTCTTCCATGCTAAAACTTTGCCACCTATATAAAGCCCTAGAATGTTCTTGATCAATCTTGACTACCTTTTTGACTTTCTCTAGTTGAATTTTAATCCTAAATATTAAATCAAAGCAATTTTAAACCTTATCCTTGAAATCAATGTGTACTCTAGTCTTCCTTTTACGACATAATCTTGGTTAGACTTTTGACTGAACGTCAAATCAATCAAAATTCTCAGTTTGCATGCCAGAGGGCTTACTGGCTATTCGCACTGTCAGTTCGATCTAATTCGATCCTAATTGTAATGACCCCTATATTCATGGAACATAATTACTGTATAATGAGTAATTAAGGAATGAATTTGGAGTAATTTGATGCCTTTTGGGTGCACATTTGAAGAACACGGTCAAGTACACGGCCATGTAAGTGCCCATGTACCGTTCGGACTATGTACATGTGAGAGGCCATGTAAGTGTAAATGGCCGTATAACTGTAACACTGTCAGGTACACGACCGTGTAAATGGCCATGTATAGCTCAGATGGTTGAATGTGTGAAAGGTCGTGTTTCAGGAACTGGGCGTGTTAAGCAATCTCAACTGGAACATGCCCGTGTCTAGAGTATACATGCCCATGTTACATGGTACACGCTCATTGTAAGAGCCCGTGTTGAAGGCTGTGAATTGAGCAGAGAGCCGTTGTATAACTCTCATGTTCCTGAAACCTAATTACTATATAATTAGTAATTAAGTTAATAAATACAGTGTAATTTTTCCAGTTGAATAAATTAATCAGGTACAAAAACGTTTAATTACTATTTATGTAGCAAAAGGGGTAACCGATGGTGAAATCAGTCCACCTTAGTACATGTGTGTGTGTGCAAAGACACACAGTATCAAGAAGCCAATCCGAATGACCATTTCTTAACACAGAACTAGTGAGCAAGTCATCAGTACGCTCATAATGGTTATCTGAGCACAGTAGCGATAATTGCCCTAACAGATATACAGTATCGAGAAAAATAGTCCAGATGACCTCTTCTCTTCTAGAAACTGACAAAACTAAAGCCAGAATGCTTAAATTAGTCAGTTAAATAGAAAGTAATGACTAGTAAATAGTAGATACACAGTGTCAGGTTAATGGCCAAGACAACCTTAATTGGACATAAAACTGATATATTTAGACTCAGAACGCTCAAATTAGTTAATTAAGCGTAAAACACGTTTTTCGAGGTAGGGTCACACAAATCCAGAAAACTGGTCTAGATGACCTCAGATGGATGTAAAACTGATAAATTTAAAATCAACACGCCCAAATTAGTCAGGAGAAACTATGTTTGAAATTTCACACGAAAATACCTCGTTATACGTGCGTAGGGACAACACAGTGTTGGCACAACAACAGTACAGGAAATAAATAGTAAAATAGACACAAAATGGGCTCATAGGCATTACAAACCAACCAGGAATAATCAGTATAAGAAACGGATCAAGAAAACCCAATTTTGGTCGAAATCTATAACACCGTCGAGAAAGGATCGAAAACCGCTATGGGAAATTAGACTACTAAAAGGAGCTTTTGCAGATTAAATTTTCCCCTTAGGAATCCATGTACTATAGCTGAAAAAGTAGCAAAAATTAGCTACAAAGTAGCCCCAAAGTTGCATTAAAATAATGCCTAGGCTTATGACACATTTGAATAAAATATGGAATAGTTGACACATGACTTAGCCTAGCATTTAATGCATTTTGCCCATCAGTTTTATGGGCAGCCAACAGCTGAATCAGCCCCTTCCCCTTAATCTTAGTTGATATGGTCAATGAGGTCTTAGTTAAGTGTGAATAAAATAAGCAAAAGTAGGGGGCAAGTCACTATTGCTTTTCCTACACATTAATGCAACTTTTCCCTTCTTTCTTCCCAAGGTGCCATCGATTTTTTTGGGAGGCTACAGCACATATTTTTGTTCCCCAATTTAGCTAAGTTTTGGATTAATTAAGTGAACTTTAAGCTGATTAATCTTGGTTAGGTTTTGTCTATAAAAGGAGGTGCTTGGCCCCGGGTGCCATTTTCTTCTTTTTGTACACCCAAAACACCAACACTTTTCCTCTTCCTTTCTCATCTGTAACTAACTCCATCCTAGCCTTAAAACTGACCATTTCCTAGCCAAGAAACCCAGCCAAAGTCAGCCAAAAACTTACCAAAAAAATCAACCTCACATTAGTTGTGTTGGAAACATCTCTTCAAGATCATTTCAAGGTCACTCAAGGGAAAGTTGTTGGGATTTTCTCTTGTGTTTTTAGCTGGTTTTAGTTTGATATTAAGAAAAGAAATTTTTGTGTTCTTTTCTAGCAAAGGCTGACCCCCTTTTTCAATAAGGATCACACAGATTTTGGTTACTCACCCCTTGGTCTGAATTGTGCTTGGTTCATAGCACACAAGGTAAAACCAAAAACCCTCATTTTGTGGTTTAGCCATTTTTAAGTTTTGATCAAGGAAACTTATGTGTATTTATTTGAGTAATGGGTTTTAATAAGTTTATTTTGAACCTTAGCATTTTATTTTTAAGTTTATATGGTTGTATGGTTGTGGTTTAAGTTTTTATGGATGGATGTGTGAATGGATGTTTTTAGGGTTGGCTGGGAACCAACTTGTCGTCAGTTTTAGGCCACGGTTTTGGCCATTTTTGAGCATGTTGTGTTCCGATTTTGGGATTTCATAAAACATGAAGTTTTAAGAAAATTTTGTTATTGTCGTTTTTGCATCAAATAGCCTTTGGCTAAAAATGACACTAAGATAGGTTTTTCAAGCAGTATTTAACTAGAGTTCAAAACTGGGACTAAAATCCTGAGCCACAGGAACAGTCTCGGGTTTTTATAAAAATGACCAACTTAGATTCTGAACTGGATCTCGGACTCAACATGAAAGTTTTAGATCTCATCGAAATCTTTAAGATGACTTACACGAGCTTTAAAAATTTGGCAGTTCGAGGCCTAAACAGAGCAGTTTCTAGACAAGCATAAAATTGGAAATTTTCCTAAAACCGGACACAATTTTAGCCACGGGTTTGATGAGTTTAGGGCCCGTTCAAGTGTGATTCGAGCTTCGAGATGAACATGAGAGTTGTTCATCTCATTAAGGACTAAAAGTTTCATGTTTTCCAAATTCACAAATTAAATCATTTCAAATAAGGTTTAAATAGTTTTCAATAAAATAGTTTAAGAACCACTTTTAAAAAATGGACACCAAAATGTGTTCTTCCCCTTTTAAAATGGAAAAATGGTTTTGATAAAATGCCCCCACCTTCCAACAGGGTGATAAGGGGATAGTTTTATTGAGCATATATTTTCCCCAAAATTTTTATAAGACTTCTAAAATAACTTTCTTAAAAACGGTTGAAGTAGCCTAATTCGCTACCACACCAAATATATGAGTAACCCGGTAGGCTACCTAGTCAACAATGCACGAGAGTTGACTGGTCGGTTAACCAATCAATGACCAAGTTTGAACGAGATGGTAGGGAACGGTGATTGATTTGTCAGGTAGACAAATTAATCAAGCATGATTAGAAATTAGATACCAAATTCCCAAAGTAGAGCAGTTAGGTACCGATGGGCATCGGTACCATATAATAATAAAATTTATAGTCACTAACGATAGTAGCGACCGAAGAGCGACATTAATTAATTTATTAGGTAAATAAATTAATTAACCATGATTAAAGAATCAAAACTCTCCAAAAAGAGAGCGAGTTAGTACCGACGGCAATCAGTAACATGCGTTAATAGCTGCTTTAGTCACTAATGATATTAGTGACTCAGCGATGAGTATTGATAGAATATGTTATGATGACAGGTAGATACCTATAATTCGACAAGGGCGAGAGTACAAGTTTTGCCTACAGATCAGGTAAGTACAACTCAGCCTACAGTATGAGCAAAAATGATTTTAAAGTGTTGTTTTTACACTATGTTAAGTATGCAAATGGTGCACAATTGTTGCATAGCATGTTATAAGAGCATATTGTTTCAAAATCACATAGATTAATGAAAGCATGAGTTAGATGCCATTAGATCCCTATCACGTAAGATTAGGAAAAAGCCTAGTAAAGCTTATGGCATGAGGATATCAGATATGATTCAATAATTAGGTAATCATTAAATGTGTCGTACCGGCCTCTCTCGCTTGAAGAGGTTTCTTAGTTTAGGTATGAAGAGCAAAGCTGAGGCTCCGAATACATAACAAGCCCAAGTCGAGGTGCATAAAGAAAGTATGATCATGGATGTTTCCGATGATCCGCACGCAGTTCAATACTAACACACGGGCTCTCAGCTAAGTAAAGAAAAGATAATTGATAATGAAGCATAATATGAGCATAATCGGTTCATGCATTGATCACGATATGCCTTAACTATAGTTACAGCATGTTTCCAGCTATAGTAGATATGCATTCAGTTACATGATGTTTTCTATTATGCATTCAGTTATGTAATGTTTTAGTTATGTGTCCAGTTACGTGTGATGCCTTGGTTTTGCATCTAGTATGTGGAATGATTCAGTGTATGGTACATGTTGGTACATGACATGCTTATATGTTTTAAGTATGTATTATGATTTAAATATGTTTTGCAAACGACATGTTGTACTTATTGGGCATAAAGCTCACAGTGTATGTTCATGCTATAGGTAAGCGACCTATGGCTTAGACCTCATTAGGCGGTGATGGCGGCAGAAGCGGATGTGAGGTTGAGATTGTGGATACTACCGCAAGTTTTGACTTCCACACAGTATTAAGCAAAGATTATATTTTGAGTAGTAATCAGTTAAGCAATTTCGTAAGTGTGTATGTAAAATTGAACTTCAGTTGTTTTATACCTTTATATTTGAAATGTATGTGTACGCATGTGAATTAAGAATGTATGTATATATATCAAAAAAAAATCCCTAAAATTATAGTATTAAGTAAGTAAGTCCAAGTAATAGATTTGAAGTAAGTTTAAGTATCAATAGTAAGTTTTAAGTGACGATCCAGGTCACTCAGGGTTCAGGCTATCACAGTTGGTATCAGAGCAGTATCCTGCCACCCTACCTCACATCGTCGCATGCCTACCTCATTTGTCCGAGTAAGTTAGTTTTTATTTTTTTCAATGTTAGTATGTAAGTTAATGTTTAAGCTATAATAGGTGATAATGGCTGCACTAGTAGACCCCCGCCAAGTATCTGAAGATCGACAGGCAAGCATGACTTTCACCGCCATGCAACCAGACCGATATGATGGTCGTCACTCACACGAGCTCCTATATTGGATCCGCCGTATGGAGGCTATCTTCCAAGCCTGCCATATCCCACCTCATCTATAGGTGGATTTGGCAAGTAGTAGGTTGGAGGGACCAGCAATGGCCTAGTGGGATGAACGATGTAGGAATGGGGATCCGATAATGCACTAGGCCCAATTCTACCAAGACCTCTGTGATATTGTCGGACCAGCTAGAGACAAGGATATCTGGAGTGACATGCATAAGAGGCGATACGATGCCCTCTCTGGTATCTAGGATGCCTACGAGGGGAAGACCATGGCACATTACTGTCAAAGGTTCATGGACGCCATGTTACCTCACATCCCTTTAGACAGACCATTTACAGAGATATCCAACCTTTTATGGAAAGGAATTCCGTGGTATGTGAGGGATCTTGTCCGCTACCCTCCGCATCATGAGGACTTAAGGCACCTTATCCAGGAAATAGTGGATGTTAAGAGAGAAGTGATCAACCCCAGGAACCCTGCACAAGCCCAAGACGATGTAGTAGCTACCAACATGGAGGGTAACTCGGTAAACCCTACACACCAATCGGCCAACGAGGACCCTATGGCTGACCATCAGTCGGAAGCACCTGTGGATGACGAGGAACCGACGGAAGACCCCAAACCAGCCCCTCTGATTCCCGAACACCCCTTAGAAGTGGACAGTAACGAGGACGATGAAGAGGATGTTAGGAAATGCCCTAAGTATTAGAGACATTTTGATGTATTCATTTTGAACTGGATAATAAAATTATACATAGAGGTTATTCATTACATTACTATCTGTCCTCGTCTTATTTACATGTTAAAGTAAATGTAAGCAAATATGGCTCACTGACTGCTTGTGTTAAAACTGTTAGAACGTTGCATGCAATGGACTTTTGTATGCGAGAAGACAATGTTCTAAAGTTAGCAGTCTAAACTATGGTCTGTAGTCTATGGGGTTAGACCGAGCATCTAACTCATGTTAAGACTATTATGTTGTCTAAAGCCTTAGAGGGGATGGTTTGTCTTGATTGTCTGGAGCTGGACTCCCAAGTAGAGACATGGATATGTTGCTCGGTGGTGACATATTAGACCGGGACTAAAGCGTGATTGATCTACGTAGTCCGTTATGAGTGGATCAATCTGCTTTTGATGTTCATTGTGCAATAACCTTAATCCTGAGTAAATGAACTTCTTCATGTATATGACTTGTGTACTTTGATGTTCCAACGGCTAAAGCATCTCAGAGGTAGTAAGTTTATAGACCGGTTCGTTGGGTGCATGACTTGTATACGATGAAGGGTTTGTTTGCAGATATCGGAATCATAGCTCTGAGGAGTTAAAGGTATCCTCTTAAAGGCATTATACTGAATGTGAAAATGGACAAGGCCTTGGGTCGTCTGCTGGGCAGATGACTTCTTATTCACATATGGTGAATAATCATTTTCTTGATTCGGTAGTATAATGGAACTTTAAGATAGCCTGATCAGTAGGATTAAACGGACTTTGACCTAAGGCTGATCATGGATATCATATGAGGGTTTTGCATATATGACAAGGTCATTGGATAGTAGCTCGTCACAGGCTTACATAATACGGTATATAATTGGGAGTTCAGTTTCAGGTTTATAGTGGTGTGACTCTGAAACTAGTGATCATATGATTGAGTTGTTTGGTAAAGAATGATGATCATATGGAATCACGGGAGCCCGATTATATATGTCCAATCAGTCCCTCTACTAGCTCCATATAATTCCTTAACGTTTGGCAAATTGATTTGTGTATGCTATTGGCTAGTTTATTATGCATGGATGGTGATGACACAGGATTAGGATGGTAGACAAGATTCTCTCCGGTTGGATTCAAATTTTATTTTGGATAATAGAGTACACAATTATTCGAACTCCAAATAAAGTTGCCATGATTTTATTTGAGATTGGATTGGAGTTGCAGAAAATTATCCATGAGAACAAGAATATGAAACACAACCGTTTTGTGGAATTTGAAATTTGAATTTTGAAATTTGAAATTTGAATTTTGAATTTTGAAATTTGAATTTTGAATTTGAAATTTAAATTTGAAATTTGAATTTGAAATTCGAATTTGAAATTTGAATTTGAAATTTAAATTTGAAATTTGAAATTTGAAATTTGAAATTTGAATTTGAAATTTGAAATTCAAATTTTGAATCACAGTCCAAGTAGGATTCGAATTTGTTGTGAAAAATCCACAAGGTTTGAAATTCGAATTTGAGTTGGATTTGGAGAGGATAATCTTGTTAGAATCCTACTTGAATTTTGAATCCAAATCCCAACAAAGGTGGACGAAATTTTGAGGATAATCCTCAAGGAAATTTCGGATTTTTGTGGATAAGATTCAAGGGAAAAATTCAAGTTTCAATCCCAGTTGAATTTGGATTCTCTCCTCCCTGAAAAGTGGCCGAAAATTTGGAGAATCTCTCCTAGGAAATTAGGTTATTTTTGGATAAGGTTGAGATAAGATTCAAGCTTGAAAATCCTAGTGGAATTTTTGATTCTCCCTTATCCATAATGGCCGAAATTTATGAGGAGATTTTCTCCAAGAAAAATTCGGATTTTTTGGTTGAAAAAGGGAGATAAAATTCTAGTTAAAATCTTGTTTAGATTTGGATTGGATTTATCCTAAGAAAACCGAATTTAATTGTGGAGATTCTCCCTTGGAAAATTCAGATTTTTTGGTTATGAATAAGGGAGAAAATCTTTTCCTAGTCCAATTCGAATTCAGAGAATCACCTCATGCAGGTCTATAAATAGAGGTCCTGCCACTCCAGTTCTCTTAGACCACAGACTCTCAGGTGAGCAGGCTTATTGTTGCACAGCTCATCGTGACAATAAAGTTCTTTAGAGATCTGGGTGGTCGGAAGAAGACTAGCAGTGCTAGCATACCGATCGAGGTTCAGAGTGCCCACACACTCAGCCATTCGGGAGTTGGAGAATAGTAGAGAAGGCTAGTTGGTTGAAGCCTCCGGTCATTCTCCTCCTGCAAGATTGGCGTCCTTGAGGTATGAGTTTTAATTATTGTTGGTTTATTGTATATGGCATCATGAGATATTTTAACGATCTAAAAATTTTTATTGTTCCGCTACGCCACTCTGATATGTTTTTACCGATTTATAATCCTACAGAGGATCTTCCAGACGCCCATCCTGAGGATGAGGGAGAGGAGATCCCCGACCACCTCAGTGATGATGAATGGATGGGGATATATGAGCCTTAAGTTATTATAGCCAACAATGATGAAGTCAGTTTCGGCTGTGTAGACAAAGAGGAGGACCTAAAGGAGTTCCCTTTCGACGATAGTGATGATGAGGAGATGTCTAATGCAGAAGTAGGATTGTCCTTCAAGTAGCAGTGACCCTTTTCGCAGGAATCTTAACTATGTAGATGTATGAAGGGAAGCAGTAACTTTTCCTACTAGACTTAGCCTAATATACCCTTTTGGGATTATGTACTGGTAAGTGTGTGTCACTCTCACCAGACTAGAAGTTTGTACATATTTTTGTGAAAATATTATGAAGAGCAGTATCGTTTTGCCCAAGGGCTTAGATACAATTTTTTCACACATGACCGTAGTGTGATAGAAAGTGCAGGACGAGTCCTGGCACTCAGGCGATGTTTCAATGTGATATATGGAATTGTATTGAACATCACAGTATAAGAAAAAAGGTGGATATAATATGTATACATATATCTATGATAATCGAGTACGAAAGAAAATGATATGTGACATGAATTCCAAGTATGGAAATAAAAGACTCATATTTTCCTTTCCTGCTATATAATAGGATTACGTAGGAAAGCATGGTGAGGACACGAGCATAGACAAACCAAGCATCCTGAGAGGATGAATTAATGGCACAACTCGCAGCTATGCGAGAGATGATGGAGAACTAGCAACAGGAACTAAACCAGCTTAGGGAACAGCTAGGGTAGCAACCCCAGGCACCACAGACAGCAGAGGTACCAGTCCAGGAGGCTCCAATAGCCCTAGAAACTTCGAGAGAACAAGCAGCTCCTCCAGCCCAGATGGCACCAGCTCCCTCAATAGCAGTTGCTCCCACAGCAGCCAATGTTCTTCTGCCAACCCCTAGGGAAGGCAACCTGTATGAGAGATTTCGGTGCATGAAGGTGCCAGAGTTAGAAGGGACCACCAATCCCATAGAGGCCAATGATTGGTCGATGGAAATCTAGGTGATCCTGGACTTTATGGGATTAACTGATAGAGAAAAAGTGATGTGTGTGTCCTTTGCCCTACAAAAAGGGGCACTACAGTGGTGGAAGACGATGGCTATCAGGAAGAATGTAAGTGAAATGAGCTGGACAGAATTCATAGATGAGTTCAAAGAAATGTACTTCAATGACGAGGCACTAGCGATACAACAAGATGAATTCAATAACTTACACTAGGGCAGTATGACTGTCATAGAAGCAATTAGGAAGTTTGAGCGGCTAGCTCGACTTTGTCCAGATTTAGTGCCTACAGAGAAAGAAAGAGTTAAAAAGAATGCTGGAGATGTTCCAAACGGACAGCACCGTCCAGGTCTACAGCGGTAGCCATGGACCAACGACAGTGACGGAGTGCGTCAACAAAGCTATCCAAGCCGAATACTAGTTGGCTCCAGGATAAGAAATGAAAGGCTCAGATCTTCAAAGCCCGGAGGGAGGAAAAGACCCAAGCTAAGTAGACTAAGGGGAAGCAGAACCCCGAGTCGCAGCACAAGGGGTAGAATGTGGGGACCGGCCAACACAGCAGGCAGTCCCACAACAACAATAACAAGCAGAAGGGGAACCCAGGCAACAAGGTCCGCAAAAGAATTTTCCCTAGAAGAGGAACAATAGGGGAGGAAATGACAATCAATACCCGTCATACCTAAAGTGTGGAAGAAAGCACCCAGGAGAGTGCAGAAAAGGAGCGAATGGCTACTTTATATGTGGCAAGGAAGGCCACTACGCCAAAAACTGTGGCTCTAACCCGCAGAACCAGTAAAGCCAAGCCCGTACAACAAGTGGCCAACTTCACGCTGCCCAGACCAAGATCAAAGGCCCTTCGATCGCCCAAGTTAGATTGGAGGCTTCAGACACCCAGGGAAGAATTTATACTTTCACGAGGGATGATGCGGAAGCTAGAACTTCAACAGTGGTGACAGTTCAGCTTTCTATCGCCAACTCAGTTACATTAGTTTTGTTTGATTCTGGAGCCAGCCATTCATTCACATCATCAAAATTTGCTAGAAAGATAGGTAGGAGCTTAAATAGAATGGAACAGACCTTCCGAACTGCTCTTCCCTCAAGGGAAGTTTTGTTGTCTAATTACTAGATATGTCATGTGTTGGTAATTATCTGTGGGTGAGAATTGTGTATTAACCAGATTGTCATCGACATGGACGACTATGATGTAATTGTGGGGATGGACTTCCTCACAAAGTACAATACCATCATAGATTGTCGAAGGTAGGAGGTTACTTTCGAACCAATCGGATGCAAAAAGTTCATCTAAAAGGGTTTGTTGCTAAAGCAGCCAAAGACGATGATCTCAGCGTTAAAGGCTCACAAGCTGTTATCCAACAGATGCACCGGCTTCCTAGCACACGTAGTGGACAATACTAAAGAAGCAGAGATAGGGCCGGATAGCATGCCAGTGGTTAGGGAGTTCATGGAAGTATTTTCAGAAGATCTTCTAGGACTTCTGTCAGAGCGTGAAATATCATTCGAGATCAAACTTCTACCAGGATTAGCCCCCATTTCTAAGGCCTCATACCGAATGGCCCCTGCATAGGTAAAGGAGCTCCAAGCCTAGCTGAAGGACTTGATGGACAAAGGATTCATCCAACAGAGCTGTTCCCCTTGGGGAGCACTCATATTGTTTGTGAAGAAAAAGGACGGAATGCTGAGAATGTGCATCGACTACAGAGAGCCGAAAAAAATCACGATCAAGAACAACTATCTGTTGCCACGAATCGACGATCTATTTGATCAGCTCCGAGACACCGCAGTATTCTCAAAAATCAATCTATGTTTAGGGTACTATCAATTGTGAATCAGGGATGAAGATGTACCCAAAACGGCCTTTTGAACGCGGTATAGACATTACAACTTTTTGGTCATGTTGTTTGGACTGACAAACACTCCAACAGCCTTTATGGACTTGGTGAACCACATATTCAAAGACTTTTTGGATAAGTTTGTCATTATGTTCATCGATGACATACTTATATACTCTAAAAACTTAAGGACCATCTTACGTAAACTACGGGACCATCAGCTGTAGGCTAAGTTCTCTAAGTGCAATTTTTGGCTGAAAAAGGCCCATTTCCTAGGCCACATAGTCTTCAAGGAGGGAGTATCCGTCGAACCGGTGAAAATTGATACAGTTAGCGCGTGACCAACTCCGAGAAACATGACGGAGAGCCACAGTTTTCTAGGCCTAGTAGGGTATTACAGGCACTTCGTCGAAGGCATTTCAAAGCTAGCCGCTCCACTTACAACACTTACTAAGAAAGGAAAGAAATATGAGTGGATCGATAAGTGTGAGGAGAACTTTCAGGAGCTGAAACGGAGACTTGCAAGTGCTCCAATACTGACCATTCTAGATGCTGGTTAGGGAAACTTCGTGATTTACAATGATGCATCCAATATCGGATTAGGAGCCATGTTAATGCAGAGTGGTAGAGTAGTCACGTATGCTTTACTACAGCTCAAGAACCACGAGAAGAACTACCCTACACATGATCTGGAGCAAGCAGGGGTAGTTTTTGCACTCAAGATATAGAGGCACTACCTGTACAGTGTCAAGTATGAAATCTACATAGACCACCAGAGCCTCAAGTACATCTTCACTTAAAAAGAGCTTAACATGAGGTAGCGAAGATGGCTAGAATTGGTAAAGGATTATGACTATGGCCGATGCACTAAGTCGAAAACATTCTTCATCGCATATCACTATCAGCGCCTTGTCGGAAGCGCTACAAAGAGAGCTATTCAACAGCGAGATTGAGATTTTGACAGGGAGGTTATCTGACATGACCCTCCAATCGACACTCTTAAAAGAAATCAAGACCTGTAAGGACCTCAATTCATCCCTGAACAAGCTCAGAAAGGAAGCTACGGAGGATAAGAGTTCAGAGTTTAGAGTCTCTAAAGATGGCATACTCTATTATAGAGATAGAGTATGTGTTCTGAAAGATGAAGAACTCAAAAAGTGAATCCTTTCAGAAGCTCACGAAACGTCATATTCCATACATCCAGAGGCGAACAAGATGTACAAGGACCCGAAGGAAAGTTTTTGGTGGCCTGGAATGAAAAATGATGTCACCGAGTTCGTCACCAGATGCCTTACGTGTCAAAAGGTTAAGGTAAAACATCAAAGGCTGGCAAGAGAATTACAAAAGATTGAGCTGCCTGAATGGAAATGGGACTAGATTACGATGGATTTCGTAGTCAGATTGCCGAGGATGTCAAGTACCAACGGTGCAATCTAGGTAATTATAGATAGATTAATGAAATCAGCTCGATTTCTAGCCATGAAAGTTAGCTACTCGATGGAACAACTAGCATAAATGTATGTAGCTCAAATAGTAAGACTGCACGGAGTGCCAAAGTCTATCATCTTAGATCGTGACGGACGCTTCACTTCCATATTTTGACAGAGCGTCCAGGTCGCATTAGGGACCAGATTGAAGTTCAGCACAGCATTCCATTCTCAGACCGATAGTCAGTCCAAGAGGACTATACAAACGTTAGAGGATATGTTGAGGGCATGTGTGCTAGACCTCAGAGGAAACTGGGACCAGAAGCTACCCTTGATCGAGTTCTCGTATAATAACAACTACCATTCCTCAATCGGTATAGCACCGTATAAGGGACTTTATAGGAGAAAATGCAGATTTCGTTGCATTGGCACGAGACTAGAGAAAAATAGCTTATCAACATGGACTTCATCAAGAACACCATGTGTGGGCGACCCCTCTAGCTTAGGTTGTCCACCTTATCTTGCTTACTTTCTTTATTCTTTGCTTAATCTTACTTAGCTTGCTTGTCTCTATAACTTTCCTCTCCTTGGGGTTTAAAAGATTTGTTCTTGAAAAACTAGGATTTTTTTTTTCTTTAACTGGAGGAAACTACTAATTCTTGAAAATTGTGTATACGTAAATATATACGTACTTCTTAATACTTTTTCTCAAAATATATTTTGGAATCTTGTTACTTTAAAGTACGTAAAAATAGAAACATACTTTTAAGCTTGTTTCACTACTTTACATACTACACTCTTATCTTGTCTTTATACATATATCTCACTATTACACTTTCTTTCTTTTACACTTTGAGTACAGCGGAATTCTGCGAAACGGAACCATAACCCGTCCATGACATTGCTGGGATCTGCCTGCCAGTCCGCTACTCTTGTCTCATCTTGCTGGTTGATTTCCTTTATTACCTACAGCACGAATAGACTAATGAGCTAAAGCTCAGTAAGTACAAACATACATACAAGTAAATAAGCTGAATACACCACTCTAGGGTTAGTCAACTTAGGACCAATTATTTTCTTTAGTCCTATACTACTTGTTCTTTCTATTCTATTTCTTTCTTTTCTTTGCTTTACTTCATCTGCTTAATCTTTCACTTATGGGCCCGTGGTTGGACGTACCTGGTGCGCGCAGACCAATAGAGGATCAGGGGAGCGACCCACCGATCAACCCTAAGGTCATCTCTGGACTACTGACCTTATAGGTAGTAAGTCATGCCATAAACTACCTCATTATTAACGAGGCAGCGCCACACTTCTGGGGTGGAGGCAGGAAGTTAAGCCATAAACTACCTCATTATTAACGAGGCAACGCCACACTTCTGGGGTGGAGGCTATCTGGGAACCTCACAACTGGGGAGGCCGGTACGCCAACCTTAACTTTTAAGTCTTATTATTTGACTTAACTTATTTCTCTTTTCTTTTTCTAATCTTGCTTACTATTCTCGTGAACATGTTAGCATCATGTCACAAACTGAATAGCTTAAATGTGTATATATATATAACACAACTTTATGGTAAGTCCATTCGTGAGTAGACAATTAAATGTCTGTACTTACCTTATCAATCTCTTCTCTTCTTCTCTCTAGGATCTTTGATCGCCCTCCTTGTAGGTCGATTTTTTGATCCTACAGACAAACTTTGTCTGTTAATTTCATTTCCATTTATAGCTTTTATTTTTCATTAAAAAGCTTAAATAGAACCTATTTACAACTTTTTGGGCTTTATTTATCATTTCCCCAATTTTCCCCAACTTTTGCAAAATTACGATTTTACCCCTATATTTTGGCAAAATTACAGTTTTGCCCCTGACGGAATTTTATTGATCCAGACTGCATTTTTGGCCCTCAGGAACTTTTCTGACTCTTTTCTAATCATTACCGGGTTCGTTTCTATTATATTTCCACTTTTCACTTTCCCGACCCTCGGGAAGCACTATTCCGACCCTTACGTCGGTTTAGTGATTTTCTATCGTTTCGGAGCCTCAAATGGACGTTTTACTAGTATTTAAAACGTTCATCTAGACTTTCCCGACCTAGGCCTCCGAGGCTCGGATTTTCCGTACCCGACTCGGACCTTTATTTCATTTCCAAAAACCCCCCCCCCCCCCTCGGGGTCGGTTTTTCCGTTTCACTCTCATTTTACATTTTTAGGGGACGGTCTACTATTCACGAACCACCCCTTTGGTTTTCCCTATTCAATTCTCCGTTAGGGACTCGGGTTTCCGACCCGACCCTAAACTTTTATTTTTAATTCCTATTTTACCCCGAAAGCCGTTTTCGAAATTTCGGCAGCATTTCGGCGTAATTTTAAGGCTTCCGGCGTTAGGTACGCCTCGAACCATATGTACCTGTCACGTACTATACCACAAGCCTATTTTATGTAAAAGTTTTCCAAACTTTTACATAAAAGCTCACAAATTCCAATTTCACATTTTTAACCACATTACAAAATTTTTTCACAATTTTGCCCTTAGTTTTTGGTTTCGGTTTTCACCACCAAACCGAACCAAAATTTCTCAAACTTTTCAACCACTTTTTAGGCTATTCAATGCCATTTTTCTAACACTTTTTGAAGCCCATTTCCTTGTACTTTTCAACCAAATTCTTAGTGTTTTTAAGCCTCCCATAACTCACGGCCACATTAAGAAAACACATGCCATCATTTTTGTTTCATGCTTTCAATCAAAATTTCATCATTCACATCATAAAATGCATGATTTCAATTAACCAAACATCATATGAAACATGCAAAATTTTCACCAAAACCCTAAGTATTTCCCACGGCCACTTTGAGTAAATGAACACGAAAATTTTTCCAAGCTTTTCCATAATGAATTTCATGCTTTATTCTTAACAAAATTCAACTTGAAAGCATGTTAACACATAAATCCCACAAATTTCTCATTGCTTACCAATGGTAACCCACGGATTTTCCTTTGGAAAACCAACCAAAAATTGGTTTTTCTTTTAACCAATTGCATGGTTTTCTTCCTTATTACACCCTTAACAAAACCCATCATCAACTTAATGAAAAACACCCAAAATTTTTCCATCTTTTTCTCACTATTCACCCACGGATTTCATGAAGAAAAACCATGAAAAATTAAGTAAAAAAAGAAGTTACCTTAGTCTAATGCTTCCTTTGTCTTCAAGGAGTGTTTTGACACTCTTTTTGTGAAGAAATGTTGAAGGAATTACTTGATTCTCCTTTGGTCACCCACGGCTCCCCATGGAAAATAACTAAGCAAAAATTTTTGTTATGTTTTGCTTGAAAATTGGCTTCGGCCACTTTATTTCCAAACTTGCCGACTTATGCATGGAAGAAAACCAATTAATTTGGCTCTAAACCAATCAAATTTCAACACCTTTCCACCTAATTCTTTCCACCTTTTTCAAAAATTAAAAATGGTTAATTTTGGCCAAATCTTGGCCTTTAGATCAAAAAGGCAATTGAATCATGGCCATTCATCCTACCTAACACCAATATCTTTCCATTTCTTAAATGGATTTATGATGTCATAATTACTAAAGTGAAAGTTGACTTTGACTTTCACTATTCACATTAATTCGACTACTTTTTGACCGATACCGGTTCGAGCCGAAATTTTCCTGGAATTGTCCCGGCGTGTTCCTAAGGTCTCCTGTGCAGTCGGATCAACTTAATCTGCTTCCGTTTGATCAAAATCAATCCCGGAAGTTTACCGTCTTTTTGAGCTCCGGTTAGGGTTTCAATGCCGGTTTTGGCACCGTTTCACCCGTTTCAACTCAGTGAATTTTTCCAACACTGAATTCTTACTCGTCAGTATTGTTAGAACATTTTAATATATTCTAAACAATATAAATACATCTATTTTACTCTTTAAATAGTACAAATTATTATATACATATATTTGTACTTTTCTTACTGTGCTCTTACTTTGACTTGCCATATTCTTATCTTTATACTGTTCAGATACCGAAACTACTCCTTTTTGAGCGTTTTGGGCCTGAATTCACTTTCTTACTCATATACTTTATTCTCTACTTATTTTTGGAGATTTTAATTTCCTCCAAAACATTTATTTATTTCTATCAACACTATAATTTGTCTAATTACAACCATAGTGTTTCTTTACATTCTTACTTACAGAACTCATAGAAAACCCTAGATTAAATTAGGTCACACCGCTAAAATTCTCTGGTCGTCACATTCACCCATCCTTAAAAATTTTCATCCTCGAAAATCAGAACAGGTGGGGATACTTGGCTCTTATCTCATCTTCTCTTTCCCACGTAGCCTCTTCTATATTATGATTTTTCCATAGAACTTTGACCAGCGGGATGCTTTTATTTCTTAATATCTTCTCTTCTCGAGCAAGTATTTGCACTGGTTGCTCTTCGTAAGAGAGATCCTCTCGAACTTGGATTGGCTCATAATCTAGGACATGTGAAGGGTCCGAGATATACTTTCTTAGCATAAATACATGAAAGACATTATGCACTGAACATAATTCCAGTGGCAAAGCTATTTTATAGGCTACTTTCCCAACCCGGCTAATAATTGGGAAAGGTCCTATGTATCTTGGGCTCAGCTTTCCTTTCTTTCCAAAACGCATGACACCTTTCATTGGTGCTACTTTTAAGAATACGAAGTCACCCTCATTAAACTCTAGGAATCTTCGTCTTTTATCTGCGTAGCTTTTCTGACGACTTTGTGCAGTTTTCATTCTCTGCTGAATCTTTTGGACCGCGTCTATCGTTTCTTGGATAAACTCGGTTTTATGAAGTTCTTTCTCCCTGAGTTCATACCAGTGAATGGGAGATCTACACTTTCTTCCATATAATGCCTCATAAGGAGCCATCCCAATGGACGCTTGATAGCTGTTGTTGTAGGAGAATTCTATCAACGGCAGCTTCTTGTTCCAGGCTCCCTTGAAATCTAAAATACAAGCACGAAGCATATCTTCTAGCGTTTGGATCGTACGCTCAGACTGTCCGTCGGTCTGAGGATGAAATGCAGTGCTGAATCTTAGTTCGGAGCCCATTGCCTCTTGTACACTTTTCCAGAATTTGGATGTGAACCGACTGTCACGATCTGACACTATTATTGTCGGTATTCCATGTAATCTCACAATGTTGGCAATGTACAATTCTGTGAATTTTTCTAATGTGTATGTCATCTTTACGGGTATAAAGTGAGCAGATTTGGTCAATCGATCCACCACTACCCATATCATGTCAAATCCTTCACTTGTCTTGGGTAGCCCGACCACGAAATCCATGGTTACGTGCTCCCACTTCCACTCTGGAATCTCTAGTGGCTGCAGCTCTCCGGCTGGCCGCTGATGCTCTGCTTTGACTCTTTGACATGTTAAGCAGCTGCTGATGTGTTTAACAATGTCATTCTTCATCTTTTTCCACCAAAAGTGCTGCTTTAGATCCTGATACATTTTCGTACTGCCCGGATGCACTGAATATGGAGTGTCATGGGCCTCTGTCAGGATTCTTTTCTTCAAAACTTCTTCATCTGGTACACAGATTCTTCCTTGGAAGAGTAAAGTTCCGTCTTTGGAGAGGTGGAACTCTGACTTGTCATTCTTCGAGGCCTCTTCTTTAAGCCTTTTGAAAGCAGCATCTAGCTCTTGAGCCTCTTTAATCTCCTCAAGAATTGTTGGTTTGAGTTGCATTGCTGCTAATTTTCCTGAAATTATCTCCACTCCCAACAAGGAGATCTCATGTTGAAGTGGCTTGGGCAACTTATCGATGGCTATTTGCTCTGGCATCGTTGATTTACGACTCAACGCGTCTGCCACTCTGTTTGCCTTACCGGGGTGATATAAGATCTCACAATCGTAATCTTTTACCAACTCCAGCCATCTTCTTTGTCTCATGTTAAGTTCTTTTTGAGTAAAGAAATACTTTAAGCTCTGGTGGTCGGTGAAAATTCTGCACCGAACTCCATATAGGTAATGTCGCCATATCTTCAAAGCAAATACGACGGCTGCTAACTCCAAATCATGAGTCGGATAGTTCTTTTCATGCTCTTTAAGTTGTCTTGATGCATAGGCTATTACTTTTCCATCCTGCATCAGCACAGCTCCTAGACTTGTCCTGGAGGCATCACTATAAATGTCGAAGTCTCCTTCATCCTTTGGAATTGTGAGAATTGGAGCACTGGTCAACCGATTCTTCAACTCTTGAAAGCTTTCTTCACACTTCTTTGTCCACTCGAACTTCTTCTCTTTGTGTGTGAGAGCAGTGAGAGGGGCAGCTAATCTGGCAAATCCCTCTACAAATCTCCGATAATAGCCCGCTAATCTGAGAAAACTCCGGATCTCGGTCACATTCTTTGGAGGAGACCACTTGCTTACCGCTTCGATCTTTGTTGGGTCTACTGAAATTCCGTCTTTGGAAACGACATGTCCTAAGAAGTGGACCTTACCTAGCCAAAATTCACATTTGGAGAACTTTGCATATAGCTGATGCTCCTTCAGAATGCGTAACACAATTCGAAGATGCTTCTCATGCTCCTTCCAATCTTTCGAGTATATAAGGATGTCATCGATAAATACAATGACAAACTGGTCTAAAAATTCCTTGAATACTCGATTCCGTTAATCCAAAAGGCATAACGAGAAATTCATAGTGCCCATATCGTGTTCGGAATGCAGTCTTTGGAATGTCTCTTTCTTTAATTTTTAACTGGTGATAGCCGGATCGAAGATCAATCTTCGAGAAGACGGTGGCTCCTTTTAGCTGATCGAATAAATCATCGATCCTTGGTAGAGGATATTTATTCTTGATCGTGACTTTGTTGAGCTCACGATAATCTATACACATTCGGAGGGTTCCATCCTTTTTCTTCACGAAGAGAACTGGAGCTCCCCACGGCGAATAACTAGGCCGTATAAAACCTTTCTCTAATAACTCCTTCAGCTAAGCTTGTAATTCTTTAAGCTCGGCCGGTGCCATTCTGTAAGGGGCCTTTGAAATTGGAGACGTTCCTGGCAGCAACTCGATTTCGAAGGTAATCTCTCGATCAGGAGGAAGTCCCGGTAATTCTTCTGGAAATACCTCCACGAACTCGTTGATCACTGGTACCTCGTTCGGTTGTAGTTCTACCTTCTTGGTGGTATCCTTGACATAAGCTAGATATCCGGTACAGCCACTAGATATCAGCTTTCTTGCCCGCAGGGGACTGATCAGCATTTTCGACTACTTCTGAGAATGCCCCTGATACTCAAACTGGTCTTTTTCTCCAAGCTGGAACACTACTTTTCGTCTTCGACAGTCGATGGTCGCTTGGTATTTTGCAAGGAAATCCATTCCAAGGATAACGTCATAATCGACTAACTCTAAGACGACTAAGTCGACGTACAATTCCCTATCAGCAACAATTACTGGCACGTGACGTAACCAGCAATCAGATAATAATACCTCACCAGACGGTAAGGTGGTTTTAAACACTTGGCCAATTTTATCCTTGGCATGACTAACTCTTTCTACAAAGCTATGTGAGGCAAATGAATGCGATGCATCGGAGTCAAATAAAATAAGTGCAGGGCTTTGGGCGACAAGAAGCTGACCTGTCACCACATTCGAGGTGCCTACCTCTACATCTTCCCTGGTGTAGGCTAATAGATGTGCCTCGGTCTTTGGTATATTCTCCTGGCCTCCAGGTTGAGTATGCGATCCTTGTATAGCATGGACCTGGCTCGTCTGTCGGGACTGAAAGGATCCCGGTTGGTTCTGTTGGTTGGATGGGCAGACTCTAGCATAATGATTTCTCTACCACAAACATAGCATGCGGTATTCCCCAGCTTGCACTCGCCCTTGTGCAATCTTCCACATTTTGGGCATGGCTGTCGGTTCTGTACTCCTTCTAAGCCTTGCCTTTGCTGAGTGTTGCGAGCATTTTGGCCCCAATTTTCATTTGGGTTTCCCTTTCGCTTATTGGTATTTTGCTGGTTCTGGTTATTTTTCTGACCAGGCTTCATTCCTTGACCAAATTTATTACTTTGGCCAGCTTGGTTGTTCTTCTGAGTCTGCTTCGCGAGATCTCTTTCTTTCTTCTTCTCCTCCCAGACTTTTGTTCTTTCTTCCTTAACTCGGTTCAGACGATTCTTGACCCTCATAGCTCTGCTTACACAGTCTGCTATAGTGGTTGGCGAGGTCTCGCCACTTTCCACATTTAGGGCTATATCCTGTCGGAACATATTGATCATCCTCCGTACCCGCTCTTCTTCTGTGGGTACCAAATGTGGACACAGTCGAGCTAATCTGTCGAATTTACGGCAGGCTTCAGTCACTATCATCTCGCCTTGCCTCAGCTCATCGAACTCTCTTTGTTGAGCTCGTAGGGTGTCAAAATTGAAATACTTCCTGTTAAATTCTCCCAGGAAGTCATTCCAAGTCATCCTTCTAACTTCCCTTCGCATCTTTACTGTCTCCCACCAATAACGAGCATCCTTCATTAATATGCAGGAGGCGCAAAGGACCTTCTCTTGGTCTGTTAGGTCCATAAACTCAAAAATGGTCTGTAGTGAAGCTAACCACTCTTCAGCCTCTAAGGGTTCTATAGATCCCTCAAACTCTTTTGGCTTCATCTTCCGGAATCGTTCATACAATGATCCCTGGTTGGCTCTAGCTCGGGCACCTATTGCTACTTCAGGTACCATTCGGACTGGTGGTGCTACTGGTTCAGGAGCTGGTTGTGGCTCCGGTACTGGTGCTTGAGGTGGAGGGAAATTCACTTGGGCCCCATTCCTCTGTTCCAGTAGCTCTTGCAGTCTCTGGTTCTGTGTTTCTTGTGCCTCTAGCCGAGCTTGTATGTTGGCTAGGATAGCGGCTAAGTCTGCTTCTTGAGCTTGGTCAGCTCGTGTGCGAACTATGTTGCTGTGTCTGACCTATAACAATAGCGACATGGTTTAGTGCTAAATTAGAAATTGATTATCTAAAATTAACTTCCTTGGACTGAGCAGGTGCAGATGCTGAGATGTCATGGAAGGTCGATAGTAGAACCGCTCGCTCTGATACCAACTCTTGTGGGCGACCCCTCTAGCTTAGGTCGTCCACCTTATCTTGCTTACTTTCTTTATTCTTTGCTTAATCTTACTTAGCTTGCTTGTCTCTATAACTTTCCTCTCCTTGGGGTTTAAAAGATTTGTTCTTGAAAAACTAGGAATTTTTTTTTCTTTAACTGGAGGAAACTACTAATTCTTGAAAATTGTGTATACGTAAATATATACGTACTTCTTAATACTTTTTCTCAAAATATATTTTGGAATCTTGTTACTTTAAAGTACGTAAAAATAGAAACATACTTTTAAGCTTGTTTCACTACTTTACATACTACACTCTTGTCTTGTCTTTATACATATATCTCACTATTACACTTTCTTTCTTTTACACTTTGAGTACAGCAGAATTCTGCGAAACGGAACCATAACCCGTCCATGACATTGCTGGGATCTGCCTGCCAGTCCGCTACTCTTGTCTCATCTTGCTGGTTGCTTTCCTTTATTACCTACAGCACGAATAGACTAATGAGCTAAAGCTCAGTAAGTACAAACATACATACAAGTAAATAAGCTGAATACACCACTCTAGGGTTAGTCAACTTAGGACCAATTATTTTCTTTAGTCCTATACTACTTGTTCTTTCTATTCTATTTCTTTCTTTTCTTTGCTTTACTTCATCTGCTTAATCTTTCACTTGTGGGCCCGTGGTTGGACGTACCTGGTGCGCGCAGACCAATAGAGGATCAGGGGAGCGACCCACCGATCAACCCTAAGGTCATCTCTGGACTACTGACCTTATAGGTAGTAAGTCATGCCATAAACTACCTCATTATTAACGAGGCAGCGCCACACTTCTGGGGTGGAGGCAGGAAGTTAAGCCATAAACTACCTCATTATTAACGAGGCAACGCCACACTTCTGGGGTGGAGGCTATCTGGGAACCTCACAACTGGGGAGGCCGGTACGCCAACCTTAACTTTTAAGTCTTATTATTTGACTTAACTTATTTCTCTTTTCTTTTTCTAATCTTGCTTACTATTCTCGTAAACATGTTAGCATCATGTCACAAACTGAATAGCTTAAATGTGTATATATATATAACACAACTTTATGGTAAGTCCATTCGTGAGTAGACAATTAAATGTCTGTACTTACCTTATCAATCTCTTCTCTTCTTCTCTCTAGGATCTTTGATCGCCCTCCTTGTAGGTCGATTTTTTGATCCTACAGACAAACTTTGTCTGTTAATTTCATTTCCATTTATAGCTTTTATTTTTCATTAAAAAGCTTAAATAGAACCTATTTACAACTTTTTGGGCTTTATTTATCATTTCCCCAATTTTCCCCAACTTTTGCAAAATTACGATTTTACCCCTATATTTTGGCAAAATTACAGTTTTGCCCCTGACGGAATTTTATTGATACAGACTGCATTTTTGGCCCTCAGGAACTTTTCTGACTCTTTTCTAATCATTACCGGATTCGTTTCTATTATATTTCCACTTTTCACTTTCACGACCCTCGGGAAGCACTATTCTGACCCTTACGTCGGTTTAGTGATTTTCTATCGTTTCGGAGCCTCAAATGGACGTTTTACTAGTATTTAAAACGTTCATCTAGACTTTCCCGACCTAGGTCTCCGAGGCTCGGATTTTCCGTACCCGACTCGGACCTTTATTTCATTTCCAAAAACGCCCCCCCCCTCGGGGTCGGTTTTTCCGTTTCACTCTCATTTTACATTTTTAGGGGACGGTCTACTATTCACGAACCACCCCTTTGGTTTTCCCTATTCAATTCTCCGTTAGGGACTCGGGTTTCCGACCCGACCCTAAACTTTTATTTTTAATTCCTATTTTACCCCGAAAGCCGTTTTCGAAATTTCGGCAGCATTTCGGCGTAATTTTAAGGCTTCCGGCGTTAGGTACGCCTCGAACCATATGTACCTGCCACGTACTATACCACAAGCCTATTTTATGTAAAAGTTTTCCAAACTTTTACATAAAAGTTCACAAATTCCAATTTCACATTTTTAACCACATTACAAAATTTTTTCACAATTTTGCCCTTAGTTTTTGGTTTTGGTTTTCACCACCAAACCGAACCAAAATTTCTCAAACTTTTCAACCACTTTTTAGGCTATTCAATGCCATTTTTCTAACACTTTTTCAAGCCCATTTCCTTGTACTTTTCAACCAAATTCTTAGGGTTTTTAAGCCTCCCATGACTCACGGCCACATTAAGAAAACACATGCCATCATTTTTGTTTCATGCTTTCAATCAAAATTTCATCATTCACATCATAAAATGCATGATTTCAATTAACCAAACATCATATGAAACATGCAAAATTTTCACCAAAACCCTAAGTATTTCCCACGGCCACTTTGAGTAAATGAACACCAAAATTTTTCCAAGCTTTTCCATAATGAATTTCATGCTTTATTCTTAACAAAATTCAACTTGAAAGCATGTTAACACATAAATCACACAAATTTCTCATTGCTTACCAATGGTAACCCACGGATTTTCCTTTGGAAAACCAACCAAAAATTGGTTTTTCTTTTAACCAATTGCATGGTTTTCTTCCTTATTACACCCTTAACAAAACCCATCATCAACTTAATGAAAAACAGCCAAAATTTTTCCATCTTTTTCTCACTATTCACCCACGGATTTCATGAAGAAAAACCATGAAAAATTAAGTAAAAAAAGAAGTTACCTTAGTCTAATGCTTCCTTTGTCTTCAAGGAGTGTTTTGACACTCTTTTTGTGAAGAAATGTTGAAGGAATTACTTGATTCTCCTTTGGTCACCCACGGCTCCCCATGGAAAATAACTAAGCAAAAATTTTTGTTATGTTTTGCTTGAAAATTGGCTTCGGCCACTTTATTTCCAAACTTGCCGACTTATGCATGGAAGAAAACCAATTAATTTGGCTCTAAACCAATCAAATTTCAACACCTTTCCACCTAATTCTTTCCACCTTTTTCAAAAATTAAAAATGGTTAATTTTGGCCAAATCTTGGCCTTTAGATCAAAAAGGCAATTGAATCATGGCCATTCATCCTACCTAACACCAATGTCTTTCCATTTCTTAAATGGATTTATGATGTCATAATTACTAAAGTGAAAGTTGACTTTGACTTTCACTATTCACATTAATTCGACTACTTTTTGACCGATACCGGTTCGAGCCGAAATTTTCCTGGAATTGTCCCGGCGTGTTCCTGAGGTCTCCTGTGCAGTCGGATCAACTTAATCTGCTTCCATTTGATCAAAATCAATCCCGGAAGTTTACCGTCTTTTTGAGCTCCGGTTAGGGTTTCAATGCCGGTTTTGGCACCGTTTCACCCGTTTCAACTCAGTGAATTTTTCCAACACTGAATTCTTACTCGTCAGTATTGTTAGAACATTTTAATATATTCTAAACAATATAAATACATCTATTTCACTCTTTAAATAGTACAAATTATTATATACATATATTTGTACTTTTCTTACTGTGCTCTTACTTTGACTTGCCATATTCTTATCTTTATACTGTTCAGATACTAAAACTACTCCTTTTTGAGCGTTTTGGGCCTGAATTCACTTTCTTACTCATATACTTTATTCTCAACTTATTTTTGGAGATTTTAATTTCCTCCAAAACATTTATTTATTTCTATCAACACTATAATTTGTCTAATTACAACCATAGTGTTTCTTTACATTCTTACTTACAGAACTCATAGAAAACCCTAGATTAAATTAGGTCATACCGCTAAAATTCTCTGGTCGTCACACCATGGCAGATGTGAAGTTAATATGAGAGAGATTGGATACAGTGCACAGTCACCAGAAGAGTTATGCAGATAAGCACCTTAGACCCCTTGAGTTTCAAGGAGACTCAGTCTTTCTTAAGGTGACACCCATGAAAGGGGTGATGTGCTTTGGAAAGAAGGGAAAGCTCAATCTTAGGTATATAGGACCCTTCGAGATAACCGAGAGAGTTGCGAAGGTGGCTTATAGATTAGCGCTTCCTCCCGAGTTAGCTTCAGTACACAACATCTTCCATGTCTCGATGCTGAAGAAATACGTACCGGACAGCTCCCATGTTTTGAACCAAGAACCCGTAGAAGTCCACGCTGATCTGACTTAAGAGCAAAAACCTATGTAGATCCTAGCTAGAGAAGAAAGAGTGCTTAGAAATAAAATTATACCATTTGTAAAAGTGTTGTGCGGAATCATAATGTAGAGGAAGCCACATAGGAACGGGAAGAAGATATGAGAGAGATTGGATACAGTGCACGGTCACCAAAAGAGTTATGCAAATAAGCACCTTAGACCCCTTGAGTTTCAAGGAGACTCAGTCTTTCTTAAGGTGACACCCATGAAAGGGGCGATGTGCTTTGGAAAGAAGGGAAAGCTCAATCTTAGGTATATAGGACCCTTCAAGATAACCGAGAGAGTTGGGAAGGTGGCTTATAGATTAGCGCTTCCTCCCGAGTTAGCTTCAGTACACAACATCTTCCATGTCTTGATGCTGAAGAAGTACATACCAGACAGCTCCCATGTTTTGAACCAAGAACCCGTAGAAGTCCACGCTGATCTGACTTAAGAGCAGAAACCTATACAGATCCTAGCTAGAGAAGAAAGAGTGCTTAGAAATAAAATTATACCATTTGTAAAAGTGTTTTGCGGAATCATAATGTAGAGGAAGCCCCATAGGAACGGGAAGAAGATATGAAAAGAGACTTCCCGGAATTATTCTAATTTTTGAGGACAAAAATTTTGTAAGAGGGATAGATTGTAATGACCCCCATATTCATGGAACCTAATTACTGTGTAATGAGTAATTAAGAAATGAATTTAGAGTAATTTGATACCTTTTAGTGCACATTTGAAGAACACGGTCAAGTACACGACCATGTAAGTGGCCGTGTACCGTTTGGATTGTGTACGTGTTAGAGGCGTGTAAGTGTAAATGGCCGTGTAAGTGTAACACAATCAGGTACACGACCGTGTAAGTAGCCGTGTACCACTTGAATAGTTGATCGTGTGAAAGGCTGTGTTTCAGGAACTGGGCATGTTGAGCAATCTCGACTAGAACACACCCATGTCTGGAGTATACATGCCAGTGTTATATGGTACACACTCGTGTAAGAGCCTGTGTTGAAGGCTGTGAATTAAGCAGAGAGCCGTTGTAATAACCCTAATGTTCCTAAAAACTAATTACTATGTAATTAGTAATTAAGTTAACGAATACAGTGTAATTTTTCTAGTTGAATAAATTAAACGAGTACGGAAACATTTAATTACTATTCATGTAGTGAAAGGAGCAACCGACAGTGAAATCGGTCCATCTTAGTACATGTGTGTGTGTGTGCGTGTGAAGACATGCAGTATCAAGAAACCAGTCCATACAACCATTTCTTGACACAAAACTGGTTAGCAAGTCATCAGTACGCTCAGAATGGTTATCTAAGCACAGCAGTGATAATTACCGTAGCAGATGTACAGTATCGAGAAAAATAGTCCAAATGACCTCTTCTTACCCAGAAACTAACAAAACTGGAGCCAGAACGCTCAGACTAGTCAGTTAAATAGAAAGCAGTGAATAGTGAATAGTAGATATGTAATATCAAATTAATGGCCAAGACAGCCTTAATTTGACATAAAACTGATATATTTAGACTCAAAACGCTCAAATTAGTCAATTGAGCGCAAAACACGTTTTTCGAGGTGGGGTCACACAGATCCAAAAAACTAGTCCAGACGACCTCAAATGGACATAAATATGATAAATTTGAAATCAGCAAGTCCAAATTAGTCAAGAGAAACTATGTTTGAAATTTCACACGAAAACACCTCGTTATACGTGCGTAGGGATAACACAGTGTAGGCACAACCACAGTACAGGAAATGAACAGTAAAATAGACACAGAATGAGCTCATAGGCATTACAAACCAACCAGGAATAATCAGTATAAGAAACCGATCAAGAAAACCCAATTTCAGTCGAAATCTAGAACACCGTCGAGAAAGGACTGAACACCATTATGGAAAATTAGACTGCTAAGAGGAGCTTTTGCAGATGAATTTTCCCCTCAGGAATCCATGTATTGTAGCTGAAAAAGCAGCAAAAATCATCTGTAAAGTAGCCCAAAAGTTGCATTAAAATAATGCCTAGGCCTATGACACATTTGAATAAAATATGGAATAGTTGACACATGACTTAGCCTAGTATTTAATGCATTTTGGCTTCAAAATCTGTAGCCCCCATTGGTTTTATGGGCAGCCAGCAGCCAAATCAGCCCCTCCCCCTTAAGCTTAGTTGATATGGTCAATGAGGTCTTTGTTAAGTGTGAATAAAATAAGCAAAAGTAGGGGGCAAGTCACTATTGCTTTTCCTACACATTAATGCAATTTTTCCCTTCTTTCTTCCCAAGGTTCCATCAGTTTTTGCGGGAGGCTATAGCACATACTTTTGTTCCCCAATTTAGCTAAGTTTTGGTTTAATCAAGTGAACTTTAGGTTGATTAATCTTGGTTAGGTTTTGTCTATAAAAGGAGGTGCTTGGCCTAGGGTGCCATTTTCTTCTTTTTGCACACCCAAAACACCAACACTGTTCCTCTTCCTTTCTCATCTGCAGCCGACTCCTTCCTAGCCCAAAAATTAACCATTTCTCAGCCAAGAAACCCAACCAAAGTCAGCCAAAAACTTACCAAAAAAAATCAGCTTCACTTTAGTTGGGCTGGAAACATCTCTTCAAGATCATTTCAAGGTCACTTAAGGGTAAGTTGTTGGGAATTTCTCTTGTGTTTTTAGCTAGTTTTAGTTTGATATTAAGAAAAGAAATTTTTGTGTTATTTTCTAGCCAAGACTGACCCCTTTTTTCACCAAGGACCACATAGATTTTGCTCACTCACCCTTTGGTCCGGATTGTGCTTGGTTCATAGCACACAAGGTAAAATCGAAAACTCTCTTTTTGTGGTTTAGCCATTTTGAAGTTTTGATCAAGGAAATTTATGTGTATTTATTTGAGTAATGGATTATAATAAGTTTATTTTGAGCCTTTAGCATTTTATTTTTAAGTTTATGTAGTTGTGTGGTTGTGGTTTAAGTTTTTATGGATGGATGTGTGAATGGACATTTTTAGGGTTGGCTGGGAACCAACCTGTCCTTAGTTTTTAGGCCATGATTTTGGCCATTTTCGAGCATGCTATGGTCTGATTTTGGGATTTGGTAAAATACAAAGTTTTAAGGAAATTTTGTTATGGTCGTTTTTGTGTCAAATAGCCTTTGGCCAAAAATGACGTAAAAATAGGTTTTTCAAGTTATTTTTAACCGGAGTTCAAAACTAGGACCAAAATCCTAAGCCACAGGAACAGTCTTGGGTTTTTATAAAAATGACAAATTTAGAGTCCGAACCAGATCTCAGACTCAACATAAAAGTTTTAGATCTCATCGAAACCTTTAAGATGGCTTACACGAGTTTTAAAAATTTGACCGTTTTGAACCCCAAACAAAGCAGTATTTAAACAGGCATAAAATTGGAATTTTTTCTAAAACCGGGCATAGTTTTAGCCATGGGTTAGATGCGTTTAGGACCCGTTAGATTGTGATTTGAGCTACAAGATGAACATGAGTGTTGTTCATCTCCGAGGACTAAAAGTTTCATGTTTTTCAAATTCACAAATTAAATAGTTTCAAACAAGTTTTAAACAGTTTTCGGTAAAATGATTCAAGAACCACTTTTAAAAAAAGAACACCAAAATGTGTTCTTCCCCTTTTAAAATGGAAAAATGGTCTGATAAAATGCCCTTACCTTTCAACGGGGTGATATGGGGGCAATTTCAAAGAGCATATATTTTCCCCAAAATTTTTATAAGACTTCTAAAATAACTTTCTTAAAAACGGTAGAAGTAGCCCGATTGGCTACCACACCAAATACGCGAGTAACCTGGTAGGCTACCTAGTCAATGATGAGCGAGGTAACCGATCGGTTGCCTAGTCAGTTAACCAGTCAATGACCGAGTTTGAATGAGATGGTGAGGAATGGTGATTGATTTGTCAAGTAGACAAATTAATCAAGCACGATTAGAAATTAGATACCAAATTCTCAAAATAGAGCAGTTGGTTACCGATGGGCATCGGTACTATATAACAATAAAATTTATAGTCACTAACAATAGTAGTGACCTAAGAGCGACTTTAATTAATTTGTTGGGTAAATAAATTAATTAACCACGATTAGAGAATCAAAACTCTCCAAAAAGAGAGCAAGTTAGTACCGACGGCAATTGGTAATATACGTTAATAGTTGCTTTAGTCATTAACGATATTAGTGACTCAGCGATGAGTATTGATAGAATACGTTATAATGACAGGTAGATACCTGTAATTTCACAAGGGCGAGAGTATAAGTTTTGCCTACAGATCAGGTAAGTACAACTCCGCCTATAGCGTGAGCAAAAATAAGTTTAAAGTGTTATTTTTACACTATGTTAGGTATGCAAACCGTGCACAGTTGTTGCATAGCATGTTATAAGAGCATATAGTTTCATAATCGCGTAGATTAATAAAAGCATGAGTTAGATGCTATTAGATCCCTATCACGTTAGATTAGGAAAAAGCCTAGTAGAGCTTATGGCATAAGGATATCAGATATGATTCAATAATTGAGTAATCATTAAGCGTGTCGTACCAGTCTTTCCCACTTGAAGAGGTTTCTCAAATTAGGTATGACGAGCCAAGGCGAGGCTCCGAATACATAACAAGCCCAAGTTGAGGTGCATAAAGAAAGTATGATCACGGACATTTCTAATGATCCGCACGCAGTTCGATACTAACACACGAGCTCTCAGCTAAGTAAAGAAAAGATAATTGATAATGAAACATAATATGAGCATAATTGGTTCATGCATTGATCACGATATGCCTTAACTATAGTTACAGCATGATTCCAGCTATAGTAGATATATGTTCAGTTACATGATGTTTTCTGTTATGCATTCAGTTATGTAATGTTTCAGTTATGTATCCAGTTATATGTGATGCCTTGGTTTTGCATCTAGTATGTGGAATGATTCAGTGTATGGTACATGTTCGTACATGACATACTTATATGTTTTAAGTATGTATTATGATTTAAACATGTTTTGCGGATAACATGTTGCACTTACTGGGCATAAAGCTCATAGTGTGTGTTCATGCTATAGGTAAGCGACCTATGGCTTAGACCTCAATGGGCGGTGATAGCGGTAGAGGCGGATGTGAGGATGACATTATGGATACCACCGCAAGTTTTGACTTCTGCACAGTATTAAGCAAACATTATATTTTGAGTAGTAATCAGTTAAGCAATTTCGCAAGTGTGTATGTAAAATTGAACTTCAGTTGTTTTAGATCTTTATATTTGAAAAGTATATGTACACATGTGAATAGTATAACGTACGTATATATATAAAAAAAACCCCCTAAAATTATAGTATTAAGTAAGTAAGTCTAAGTAATAGATTTCAAGTAAGTTTAAGTATCAGTAGTAAGTTTTAAGTGACGATCCGGGTCACTCAGAGTTCGGGCTGTCACACTAATAGTCATAAAAAACCTAAAAATGTCTATCTTTGACTTATCTTAGCTTTGACTAGTCGTTTCTTACTTTCATGCTTTTGGGATACCAAAATCACCCAATTTTGAGCATTTTGGCTCGAAATCAACCTCTCGTGGCTAAACCTCACTCATTCTTTATTTCTGGGAATTCTAAATCTTCAAAAACATTTATGTATCATTATTAATATTGTTATTTGTCTTATTTACAAACACAGTATTTACTTTTCTTAATCTTACATAGGAAAAGTCTTGTGAAATGGAAATTCTAGCTTTTCCCAAGGTTTTCTACACGTAGTAACTCAATATTTTCCTTCCACACATACTGACTCAATACTTTCTAATAATGTGTTTTCCTAAGTCGAACAGAGCAATATTTTACTATTTCAGTTCAAAACAAATTTTTCGTAAACTGAAAGCTAGAAATTTGGGTTTCTAACACTCTAAATCAGTTTTCATACAATTCTCTAATAAAATTTACGTTTCTGATTGTCATTTACAGTACAGTAATGTTTACTAAATTTACAGGAAATTACAGCCCAAATTCTGAAATTTCTAGAATTTGTGCTAGAATTTACCTAAACATTACAATTAAAGACTACAACATTACATCTAAAGCATTTTTTGGGTCTTGAATTTTGTTCCATCTTCGTGCATCCATCTTTATATAACTCCTCCATTTATTTTTCATCCTAAAAATTATTTAAAATTCAAATTTTAAATAATTTCAAATTTCATGCATTGTAATATGCAATTTCAAAATTTAAATTTACAATTATATAATTTTATACACAATTTCGACACATTAGGCTAAGCTTTACCGACCCACAGCAGCCATGGGCTGTAGCCTTGGTAGGGGCTGCCGCAGCCTTGATAAGAGCTACCACAGCCCCTTCCTGCCCGAAGGCAAGGGCTGCAGCCCCACCAAGACTCACAGCCACCCCAAGGGTTCAATTTTCAAATTTTGTGCTATATTCACAATTCAGCCATTGGGATCTCCAAAAAAAAATTGAATCATAATTAAATTGGGATTTTCTACACACACAAAAAAATTCAATCATTTAATTAAATTTAATTCTTATGAAAAATAAATTATGCCTTCAATCTTCATCTCCATCACGAATAATTACATAAAATTTCCAATACAGTTTCCGGTGTGCAAAAATTACA
Source organism: Antiaris toxicaria (assembly GCA_035233585.1). NCBI lineage: Eukaryota > Viridiplantae > Streptophyta > Magnoliopsida > Rosales > Moraceae > Antiaris > Antiaris toxicaria. The sequence goes on along the minus strand of CP141156.1, from coordinate 98,838,173 downwards.
AAATAAAAAATTCAAAGAAACAAAAAATTAAAATCTATTGGAAAATTATAGTGATGATAAATCACTTCCATAGTTACATCAAAAATTCTAAATATAATTTTTTTTTTAATTCGAAGGAACCAAGACTGGCAAAATTGAGCATACTTATAATAATTTTAAAAATTAAAATAACCACATACACTATAATAATATATGATAACAGCATAAAGAAAACCTAGAATGCCACTCTAAATATTAAATCCACACATCAAGGAGAAAAACAATCATTTAATTCATGTATATGACATAATCACGAGTTGGCTTTAACACCAATTGTAGGAAAAAAATAGTAAAAGTACACAGTAGAATTTTAAAAAATTTTCAAAGATCGTTAATAACTTATGTTGCTATATACAATAAATTATATAACAATTATTATACTTTTGAAAGAAAACATCAGAAACACTGGAGGATATGATCGAGAGGTTTTAATAAACTAACTTTCTTTACTATTCTCCAATTTTTTGACAATGGATTGTGTAGGCACTCAGTTTTTTATCGGTATTCTAGCGTGGCTTGTATCCTTCCAACCACCTAGATCTTTGAGAATTTATTATTATTAGTCAGATATATAATAATAAATCCACTCACCTAAAAATCTGTAAACTAAAAAAATAAGAGTGCCAAAATCCCTATTTATAAAGTTGCATTAGTGGCTTTCAGAATTTTGAATTGGATCAAGAAAAGATTTTTCTCTCACTAATAATACCTTAAAACCAATTTTTCTACAAGGTGAATGCCCTGTGAAAATTCAGCCACCATAGAATTAGGATGTTTCAAAATTCAAACAAGATTTTTTTCTCTCCACTTCCTCAACAAATCCAAATTTCTCCTTGTGGTTTATCCACTTAAAAATTCAGCCATTAAAAGATTTTGTGATTTAAAATTTAATTCAAATTTCAAACTTCACAAATCATGTAATTTTATTCACATGGATAATTTTTACAACTCCAATTCAAATTCAAATAAAATCATGGCAACTTTATTTGAAATTCAAATGATTGTGTAATCTCTTATCTAAAACAAAATTCAAATTCAAATTAGGAGAAAATCTTGTCTTCCAAATCAATAGTGTAGACACCAGCTATCTAGTGCTAGGACAAGATTTTGTTCAATTCAAATTCAAATAGGATAACTTTTAAATTTCAAATATTTATTTAAACAAGATTTTCAAAATTTAAATTAATCTCATGTTCATCGTTTGAAAGATAAATATAATTAATTTAAATTTCAAATCTTATCTTCCAAAATAAATATTAATTAAATATTTATCCCATTTATTGAATAATACAAAATTATAATTTTACCCTCCGACACTTAAAGAAAATCGTCCCTTACCCTATAAAGGGTGTTTCATAATTTTCTTTTCATTAAATGCAAGAATACAAGTAATAAAAAATATCTCAATCAATTACCATCTGTTAAGGAATTATATGGAGATAGTAGGGGGACTAATTGGATATATATAATATACGCTCCAATAATCCATGTAACTATTATTCTATACCGAATAAACCCATTATAATTATTAGTTTCAGAGTCACACAATTATAAACATGAAATTATACTTCTAATTATATACCGTATTATGTAAGCTAGTGATAAGTTATCATCTAATGACCTTGTCATATATATAACACCCTCATATAATATCCGTGATCAGCTTTAGGTCAAACAAAGTTTGTTTGACCTACTGATCATGTTATCTTAAAGATCTATTATACTTCCAAATAAAAAAAAAATGATATCCACTATAAGTGTATAAGAATTCATCTGCCTAGCAAATGACTTAAAGCCTTGTCCATTTTCACATCCAATATAATGCCTTTAAGATAATAACCTTTACTCCTTATTAGAGTTATGATTGCAATATTAGTAAACAAACCATTCATCATATACAAGTCATGTACCTAACGAACTAGTCTATAAGCTTATTATCTCTAAGACGCTTTAGCCATTGAAATATTAAAGCATACAAGTCATACATATGAAACGATTCAACTACTCAGAATTAAGGTTATTACATAATAAACGTTAAATGTGAATTAATCCATTCAAGCAAACTACGTAAATCAATTTCACTTTAGTGCCAGTCTGATACGTCACCACCAAGTAACATATCTATATCTCTATTCGGGAATCGAAACTCCAAATAGTCAAGACCAACCATCCCCCTAATTGGCTTTAGACAACATAATAGTCTTAACATGAGTTAGATACTTAGTCTAACCCTATAAACTACAGACTATAATTTAGACTGCTTACTTTAGAATTTTGATCTTGCATACAAAATTCCATTGTATATAACACTCTAACAGTTTAATAATAAGCAGTAAGTGAGCCATATTTGCTTACATTTACTTTAACATGTAAATAGGATGAAAACATATAACAATGTAATGAATAACCTCTAATATATTTTTATTTATCTGTTCAAAAATGAATGAAATACATCTAAAATGTCTTTCCTGCTTAGGGCATTCCTAATATTCCCACCTTCCATGTTGGTTATTTTTTATCAGATTTAATTCTTGACAGTGTTTTGATCCTACTAGATTTGCTTCTATGCTAAGTTAATAGTGGCTCTAATGCTACTGAGTTTTGACCCTCAGTCTGTTAGGAAATTCAATCAATTATCAAGATTTTATTAAAAAGAGCTTTACATGTGCTTGATTTCAATGGGACAATGCATATGCATGTTTTCAGGTCTCAAACATATGTCTTTCCCTTACAGCGTCATCAGACTTTAATGATGGATTTGTTTGTATTGAATGGTTTTGTCTCGTATAATATATGTTATTTATTATATTTAATGTTTTTTATCTTACTAAGTGTTATGAAATTTTCCTTTTGGGGAAGAAAACACTGTATGTAAAAAAGAAAGAATCATTCGTTTTTGTGTTGCATATTGATTCGGCGCTACGTTTTAGTAAGATTATTCCCGTGAGAGAAATGAAATTTATTTCTTTTTTGTTTTTAGTGTTTTTTTTTTTTTTTTTGGGCACCATAATAATCTTTTAGATGTTGATTCCTTACCAGCATAAGCCTAAATAGTTGACAAAAGCTAAACGACACAATAATGACCCTTATCTGGGGTTCATATTGGGGTTGGAGCTGCTTGTCGCGTCTATCTTGCTGACCTCGGCGATGGGAAGTTTGTAGCCGTGAAGCAGGTCATGAGGAAAGGGGTTCCAAGAGGGTTTTTTTGGAGGAGCTTTCACTCCTTGGGTTTCTCACCCCAATTTGTTCTCCTTATTTTTGCTCCGACAGAGGTATCTAGCTATTAATTTGTTTGATTTTTTTTTTTAAACCATTCTTAGTCCTTAAACCATCATAAAAATGGTAGAAACAATGCATCTACAAAGGTACTTGGGGCTTTTTTCAAAGACTTCTTCACATTGCTCAAAAGGCCCCATAAAAATAACTTATATGCACAGCACTGCCCATACCAAGCAAGCAACATCTAAGTTAGCTTAGTACGCCGAAACGACATCTGACTAGGAATCTTTCTCGACGCTTCCCTAGACATCATCTTTTGAGGAGATGTCTAAGGAATTTCTTTGACAACGCTTCACTTTATAGCTATTGATTTATCAGGTACCTTGCATAACCAAATCAAATTAGCATCATATATATAACCAACAAAACAAAAAAAACAAAAAAATCATGAATGTGCACATATTAAATTTTTGTAAATTTTGTAATATAATGTTTCGTCTAAACATTTTTATCCTTGACAATTTATATTTTACTCTGATATTATTTTTATATTATGAATAAATAATATGACCAAAAACAAAGCAGGAGAACAACTTCCATTGTTAGAGTATGTTCCAAAAAGGAGCCTGTTGGAGAAGATGCACACATACTAGGGATAATTAGACTACATGCTAAAAAATGAGGCGTAAATTAAATTTTACCACAATTTAAAAACTTTTGCAAAAAATGTCATAAATTTGATTTAATATGGTAAATAAAAAGTTTTTTTTATTCTTTTCTGTCTCTCTCTCATCTCCTTCTTTCTCTCTTTCTCTCCTCCCCTATCCATAGTCATCGCCTGGGAGCTACCACAGGGTCAGTCAATGTTGTTACAGCCAAGACAATCGAAGCTTTCACCTAGCCTCGTAATTGGAGCCGCCTCTGTCGGTCTCTTCCCCAACTCTTGCAAGATGCCATCCAGTTGTCTTCTTTGGGTCTGGTCTCCTTCACCACCGACCCATCTACTTGAGATTGACACCATGATCCCACCACAAAGATCGGTTTATACTCTTTCATTGAAGGCCTCCTTAGCCACATCCAAGCTAGATCGACACCAACAAGCTTCGGATCTACCTCTCATTTGTCACCTATCTCCTTGAGGTGAGTACAATATCAACACCATTAGTACCAAATTGGGATTCATGATCTAGAAAGATCGACTGCCTTGCAATCGGAGCCATCCTCCCTTGAGCCACCATAGTCACAAATCCATCCATGGCCTTGATCACTTCAACAGCTCCTAGGCTTGCGATTTCGGCAAGATTTGGCTCCAGTTTTCTCTTGCCTCTCCAACCACAACCTTTGCAGTTATCCTCCATACGACAAAGCAATAGCTTCAATCAAAGTCGAAAGAGAGAAAGAGAGAGAGAGAGAGAGAAAGAAATGTTAAAAATTAATAATGGTAAATGAATGATATATAAATCGTAAATAAATCATTTATCACTAGTAAATGAATTATTTACCAAACTAATGGTAAATGAACCTTTTTATTGGTAAATGATTTATCAATGACTTTTTTTACAAGAGAATTTTTTCTCTGTGGCAAAATTCAAACCAAGATATAATTTTGTGGTATTATTCTAAAGTTCCACATGTACCAGTGGCAAAAGGCTGGAATACTATAATGGGAGAGTCGCTTGAGCATTGGGCTTGACATTGCAAAGGCCCTTCACTACCTCCATTCTGAGGGCTAAGCCCGTCAGCCCATTATCCACGGATACGCTAAGTCCTCCAACATCCTCCTTCTCCACGACCAGCGGGCTACGCTCACTGACTTTGGGCTTTCTAACTGCACAGCCCACCATGGCCCACTTTCGTCACGGGCTCATTTGGGTACGTGGGCACCAACTACCACAACACGGGCCTTATGAGCCCAAAGAGCGATGTGTACATTTTTGGACTGGTAGTATTGGAGCCGATTACTGGCAGCAAGTCCAGACAAGTGGCTGAGTGGACCCGAATGAATTTCCATGATGTTGACTTGATGGGTGCTAGGTTGTTGGATCCTAAACTTCATTTGAAGGCCCACCTGGAGCAGCTAAGGATGCTCATGGAGTTGGTCAATTGGTCTTTGGATGACAAATGGGAAGCCAGGCCCAATATGGCCCAGATTGTGGACACCCTCACTACTTGTACCCAAATGAAGCTGACCACTGATGTATCACTTACATAGACGAATTTATGTTCTAAATTAAAAGAATAAGAATTAAGGCTCCAATTGATTCGCATATTCAAATAGTTATATTTTAAATAAAATTATTTAGATTATCATTAGAATTGATGTTTAGATATTCACAATCCAAACATAAATATTTAAAGTAAATAACAATAACTAATAGATTGACTAAATAAATAGATTATTTGTTAGGTGTCAATAGATTATTTTCCTAATAAACATTTTATTTACTGTTTGATAACTTTATAAAGTAGAATTATTTTACCATGTATTCATATATAAAAATTGGCTCATCCTTTGAGAATTTTAGTTGTTTTTAATTTATTTTAATTTATTTTGTTTTGTATACTTTAATTTAGATTTTTTATAAGTTTAGTGAAATCTTTATTTAATTTTTCTTTATTCTATCTTATTTTTTTCTAATAGTATATTAAATAAGTTTAAAATTAAATATTTCTAATAAGTTTACCTATAACATTTTATTAATTTTAACACTTTATTTTTCTGTAATATCAAATTTAGGAAGTGAGCCCCACCGGACATCACTATTTATGTCAAGAAACTATGAAAATCATGCTTATCATATACCCTATTATACTGAATCCTTCCTAATTATATGCACTACCATAGCTAATATAGTTGCCATAGCAAAGTTTAAAAATGTGTGCCGACTATTGTAATACTGTAGCAAAGTGCACCAACTACTGCAGCTGCTATAGCAAATGCGCGTCAACTAATGTAGCAAGTTTGAAAAGTTTGTATTTTATGTGCACCGGCTATTGTAACAAGTTTGAAAAATTTGTGTGCAACTTAGGTGGAATAGTACAAAATTATGTCTATAAAAAGGCATTTTAGAGGAAGCTTGAGGTGATTGTATATACACTCTTTCTCTCTCATTTTTTTTTCTTGCTTTTATCCTTACGTGTTCTTTCTAAACTTTTGTGAGAATGCTTTGCAAGTTAGGTTAGAATTCATGGATGAGGTTAAAGATGATCCTGTATATGTAGTGAGCTTATTTGAGTTTTGATTCTCTGATGATTTGTAGGTTTTATATATTTTAGTAAATAATTTTCTTTCGTCTTATTTAATTCTCATATTAATATATTTTGCTATCAACTTTTATATAAATTTATTCAAGTTCTTTTTATATGATTATTGTATGATATAATATATTGATAGATATTATTTTATGAGTAGTTTTTTACTACAATATTACCCGGAGGTATGTTGTTGCTTTAAGATCTCTTATAAGATTACTTTTTCCTAATTCTACATGAGAATTTTATTTACTCGAATATATTTTGATTCATAAGTTCTTCAAATCTTCTCTTCCGATTGATTATTTGGGATATGAAATTTTCAATTGAGTTAATTTGTAAATCAAAATCCAAATAGGTAAATGAAGTATACAGGAGATTCTCGATATCTTATCGTTTTAAATATTGAATTTTTTATATATCAAACTGCGTTATTTTATTGTATTTTCTAATTTCACTTTAAATTACAAAAGCATTTTTTTTCTTTTCTTTTGTTTGTTTGATTATTTTTTTTTAACGTTTTATACTAATTTCTTTTGTTTGTTTTTATCACCTTTTCGTAAGATTTACCATCCTTATTTTGTTACAATTAACCGTTTTGTTTTGTCACAATTTAGGTGTAATCACTGTTATTTACTTCAAATATTTTTAAAGTATACTGTTTACTTCAATTTATTTATTGTGAAAATGATATTTACTTTTCTCACCCTATATTTTGTCAAAAATGACCATTTTCAACATTTTCACCATCTAAACACCGAGCCCCTTTTAGATTGCCATCGGCAATTTGAATGGCCGCTTAAATGACGCCATCCAATTGTTTCAAAATAGGTTACACAAATGTTCCCCAAATCTTACTCTATCTTGTGATCGTTATATTGTTTCACTATATATGTGGTGATTGTATGACAAATATTGACAATACGATTATTCAGAGAGGGCAAAATGACAAATAAAGACAGAGTAGGGACAAGATCGCCAAGGATGTAAGGAAAAAAGAGGGCACATGGATGACAATCGTTAATAGAGGGTGCTAAGGCATAGGGATAAGGGAGGGTGCAAAAGTGCAAAGACGTCAATCTTCAAGGAAGGATGCAGGAGTGTATGGATGACAATAATCGCCAGAGAGGGTGCAAGGGGGCACAGGGTCGGCAATCATCATGAGGGTATAAGGATGCCAATCATCATGAACGGCGCCACGGGATGAAGGAGAGTTCACAAAATTAAACATATTAAATAAGGGAAAAGAATTAAAAAAAATAAGAAGAAGAGAAATGAAAGGTTTAACATAATTCAGCAAAATGTCCTAAAAAAACAAAATTTAAGATGATGATGATGATGATGATGATGATGATGATGATGATAAAAAAAAATAATAATAGTAATTACAGCTTGAATTCACATACAATTGCACTGGATCGTAAGGTAGAATTAGACTTGATGGATCTAATAAAATTAATTACCCTAATGCATGTTAAATCCTTGTTGTCTTTGGAATAAAACCTCTTGCCCAGGCTGTTGATTGGGCAACATAGATGTAATTTACAAGCAAAACACCAAGCCAATAAAATCCCCTACAAGTTTATTATTTTTTTATTTTTCTTAAAGAGATAAATTTTATAAAAATAATTCAACTAAAATACTTTCATGATTCATTGGGTTCAACAAAAAAACAATAACAAGAAAAAAAAAACTTTCATCGGCAGATATTGTAACATTAACTAATAAACTCTACTCTAGTCATACCTTATCATTACCACATGCTTAGACTTTGTCTATTAGTCAACCAAGGTTACTAATCACTTATCAAAATCGCACTAACTATTAATTTATTTAATTCAAAATCTCTTTTAATTAATTGCTCATTATATCTTTGTTAGATTGATAAAATGAGATGAGAGTATATCGGTAACATCAAATGTTAATGAAATTCGCTTTTTTATTAATCTTGATATTAAACATCTGTTATATTCTAAATATTTTTATAAATTGATCATTTTGTTTGCATTAGATAGTCATTTATTTTTTTATTTTCAAATAGCAACCTTTATTAATGGGTTACAACTCGATTTAAAGTTTAAGTAAAACAATATTCTTATTTTGAATTTGAGGACAAACAAAAGATTAATATCTTACCTCCTGTTCCTTTGACTTGCAAAGCTCTACAGAGATGTCCAACTAGCTTAATTTGTTTAGATTATTTTATTATTTTTTTCTTTTTATAATTGAACTAATCCGCAGGTATTTTTATTATTTTATGTTTTCTTGGCCTTACATTAATGCACCTAAAAACGTGTACTGATTCCTGCTTCCTCGAATTTCATCCCACTGGTACATACTACACTATGATCCACGGATTCATCTAAAAACAAAAATGTTTTCATAAATAACTTTGAATTATAAACATTCATTTAAATTGATTCTTATTTTTTTAAAAATAAATAATTATACTCTTTGATATATAGAAAAATATTTAAAATACCTTTTTCATTGAATTAAGAATGAAATGAGCATTTTTAATGATTTATAATAAAATAAAGGTCAACTAAAATAAAAGATTATAATTTATGAGTTATTTATAAAAATAATCTCCATTAATTTTATGAAATTCAAATTTTTGTTAAAATAATAAATAAATAAACACAAGAGGATCATTTTAATATATTTATATATATTAAAGGATATAATGATCAATCTTGAAAAAATAATGGTTAATATAAATAGAGATTTATAATTTAACAAGTATTTATAAAGATAATTCAATAATAATAATAATAATAATAATAATAATAAATAACGATAATGTTAATAATAAAGATTAACGAAAAAATAAACTATTTGTACATAAACCGAAGTGTACTATGGTTAATAATTAGGATGCCACGTACATAGTTATAATTTATATAACAATAATTGATTAATGTTCATCGTTACTAAGGCATAATTATTATGTACATATATTGGTACTTGCATGCGCACTTCAATAGCATGAAAGCACGTGTCTACATACATACATACATACATACATACATACATACATATATTATTATGTACATATATTATGTACATATATTGGTATGGTTCCTCACGCCACGAATGAAGTTCTATATACACAAGCAATGTCAAAACATACATGTTATTAACTAACAAGTTGTAGATGTTTATTTATTTATTTTTTGATATATAGTACTGTTACTCTTAAACTTGTCAGTTTTTTTGATAATTTATTTTCTAAATTTTTAATTCTAATAATTTATTTTTTGAATTTATTAAACTATTATAATGTGCTTCTTATAAATTAATTTTTTGTCAAATTAAATATGAAAAGCGCATGTATGCTTCATGTAAAGTTAGAAAATCTTATTTATAACAAAAAATTTTCAAATTTAATATAGACACTAATGTAAATTTCAAATATTCTATTTAATGTAAAATTAACTAAAGAGAGTATGTTATAATAATTTAACAAGTTTTGGGGGTAAATTATTAAAATTAGAAGTTTAGGAGTAAGTTGACAAAAGATATTAAGTATATGATGTATCTGTGCTAAATTTTTTTTTTAAAATGACACCAATGCTATAGGAGATAGAGAGAGGTAGTTACAGTTCGAAGCATTTTTTTTTTATGATACTTAAAAAAAAAATCTATTGGTACGTACTAGATATATATATATAACTTTGAACAGTCAAAAAATTTTCACCAATTTCTTACATATTATTTTGTATCACACACGATGCTAGTAAGATTATCCTGCAATAAGATGATAGGATCGTCACATAGATCTTGTAATTTTGTAAATGAGCATAGTTTGAGATTTGCTTTTAGAATCACAGAAAGAGCTTTGTACAAAAAAAAAAAAAAAAAAAAAAAGGAAAGAAACTTTGCCACCTTAATGTTTGATAAAAATATATAAAATAACTTTGCAAAAAAGATAAATGTACTTTTAAAAACATTTTTAGAAGTTAGTTTTTATTCTAATGTTTCTATTAAAAGCAAAGCAATCTCAAACTCAGTGATGATTATTGAAGATTGGAGGTGGTTTGATTTGAAGTGAAAAAGGTTAAGGCTGGGTAACTGGAGCACTGAAAACAACCATATCTTATCTGTAAAGTCAGATGGAAAATTTAAAGTACTGAACACGAGTTATACATATATATGTGTTGCCATATTGGTGATGCATATCACGTTTGATCATCGTTAACATCAAATGAATCAAAACTAATTATAATAATAATAGTGTTGGTGTGCCAATATATATATATTATTTTATAAAATAAGTACATATAAGTTACAAATGAATGTTACTTTATTATCAATTGCAATGATAGAATAATAAAGAAATGAGTCTAATATTTAGGAATAGAATTTTATTATCCATCATAATTATGTCTTTTTAATAATTTGTCAAGTTAGACCCATTATTGATGGTTTTAAACTTTTAAAAGTTAGGAAAAAAAAAGTATCTCTAGTCTTTTTTACATTTCACATGTAATACCGACATATATCTACATTGGGGTGGGTCTAAAAGAAAATATAAAATACATTGAAGTTTTGGGCCAATCAAAGTTGAAAAGCGAGATGTGTTTGAGTGAGAGTGAGGAGTTGCGAGTGGCTTCCACCCACGAAAGTTGCAATAAAAAAGAAAAATAGTTAGATTAAAATAATTGAAAAAGAAATCTCAAATACTGAATTGTGGGGTAGGACTAAATTGGAGTCAGGAGATAGATGGTTGATTTGTTTTTTCCTCTTTTTTTTGTTTGTTTTTTTCTCTTTCCATGTCCCCAGTCCCATCCTATGCTGTCTCATTCAAAGAATAACTTTAGCGAGAGAGAGAACATTTTTTAATTCAAAACAACATCAATGTTTAAAATTTTGAATAAAAGCCAAATGCATATGATTGAGTTTATAATTTGCTAGCTATCTATCAGCTGGTCTCCAAAAACTTATCTAAATCCAATTGAAGGAAACTGGGACTGACCCTGGTTTTCTATTTTTCTATTTTATTTTATTTTGGGGTCAAAGTCTTTCAAGTGGTTTTCATAAACTGGGACCGAAACTGGTTTTGGCCCATAGAACGGAAAGGTATATACATGTACGTATAGAGAAAATATCCTTTAGCCAACTTGCACAAATAAATAAGTTATATATATATATAACACATGTTATTAGACATATGCATTAATGAGAGATCGTGGGTACGTTGCTTGCCAAAACTGCTAGCTAGCTATTTCAATAATCTTCCCTGTTTTGTGGAAGGCTTCCACAAATGCAAATGAAATTTCAATAATATTGTATAATAATATGATTCTAAGCACAAGCATTTCTTTATCATGTATGCATACTTACATAGAAATAATTGTAAAACCCAATATTTAATATTTTAAACTCACTAAATTATACTAAGTGTTACTACTCTTTTCGTGTTATTAACGTATTACTTGGTGTGCTTCTGTGAATATAATATAAAAATGAGGACAAATTTGAACTTTTGAAATTCCTTTTGTGTGGCTAATCTAAAACAGGTTTCATTCATTCTAACTAGTTGATTTTATATATTCAATATGTTAGTGCTCTAACAGACAGATTATTAAAACATTTTTCACAAATACATAATTAACGTGAATAATAATCCGTTTGCACAAACAAATTAATCACAACATTTAAAACAACACAAAAAAAAAATCATAAAATAAGCAAATAATAAAACAATACAAGATCTGATTATTTAACATGATAGAAAATCCAACTTTGAAAAAAACAAGGCAGTGCTAAGCACACCAGCTTAAAGGTGGAATTTCATTACTCTTTAAATTACAATTATAACAAAACATAGAGTAATAAGTATAACCAAGTGAGAGAAAAATTGAGAAAAATATTTGTTGTAGCGAAAAAATAGCACGATAGATTCAAAATTTTTCGTGCTATCCGGATCAAATAATATCCATGTTACCATATATAATAATTAATTTACGTATAAAATACATACTAGTTTTCTAGATGATTAAGTTAGTTTTCAAATTGTGAGCAACAACTAATTGATCTTTTTTACTATAACTCTTTCACATGTGGATGTGTGACGTCCCGTGCCCTCAGTGGCCTGGACCATCACTAAAAACTGACTTACTTGCTTTTCTTATACTTTCTAGTAATTTATACTTAACTAGATATCATAAAATTAGGGATTTTTTTTATTTTATATGTATGTATTTACTGTATATGTACGTATACCTATTACTATTCAAAAATACTATTTAACGATTACTATTTAAAAATACGGTTTACGGTTACTATTCAAAAATACCATTTAACGGTTACTATTCAAACATACTATTTAACGATTACTATTCAAAAATACTGTCTGACAATTACTATTTAAAGTACTATTTAACTATTACTATTCAAAATACTGATACTTAAATTTACGGAAGATAAACTATGTCTCCATAACCTTGCCCTCACATCCGCCTCCGCCGCCATCATCGCCCATTGGGGTTTAAGTCATAAGACGCTTACCTACAGTATGAACACACTACGTGAGCTTTACGCCCAGTAAGTACAACATGTTTACTGCAAAATATGTTTAAACATAGTATATACTTAAAAACTTATAAGTAGTCATATATCATATATACCACTTTAACATATCACATATCATATCAATGATTATAAAACTTCACATAACATGTGCATCATAGAAATATCGTGTACTGAGTGCGTCTAGAAGCATGGTGAACTATAACTAATGCATGATCCGATTATATTCATTTATGCTTTAAAGTTCTCTTTTCTTTTCTTGTCTATTTATGGTCCATGTGTCAGTATCGTGCGTGCACAGACCATTGGTAATGCCCGTGGTAAATAGCTGGAGAGACATCAATAGATGCTCAACTTTCTACTTTAACTTAAAACCTCTTTATTTAAAAGGCCGGTACGACACGTGTACTAATTTCCGTCTTGTTTATCTTTCTAGCCATATGCTTCTCTAAACTGTCCCAAATCCTACATGGTAGGGACGTACGGCATCTAACTTGCTTTTTCATCAATCTACTTGATTGTGAAACTATATGCTCTTAAACATGCAGTATAACATCATGTGCATGGTATACATATTTTAACATACTGTAAACTATTATTTAAAAGCATTTTCATTCATGTCATAGGTGGAGTTGTACTTACCTAATTGCAAGCAACTTGAAATCTCACCTTTATCAATTCATAGGTTACCACCTGTCATCAATAACATTCCTCATTAATACTCTCATTGAGTTACTATTAACGTTAGTGACTATAACTTGCATTTCTTTGGGGTACCGAGACCCGTCGGCACCCTATTGGCCTATTATGGGGATTTGGTGTCTAACTTGTACCGTGTTTGATTAATTGTCTACTTGACAGATTAATCATCGTTCCTCACTGTGTTGTTCGAAAAGCAGTCCTTGATTGGTTTACCGCTCAATCAATTGACCGGTTACCTCACGTGTTGGTAACTAAGTAGTCTATCGAGTTATTATACGTGAACTTAGTATAGTAACCGACCAGGTTACATCACTTGTTGGGGTGTGGTAGCCTACAGGGCTACTAAGGCTTGTTTGGTGTAATGGCCCACCGGGCCACTATGACTTGTTTGGGGTAGTAGCATACCGGGCTACTAAGGCTTGTTTGGTTTAATGGCCCACCAGGCCGCTATGGCTTGTTTGGTGTGGTAGCCTACCGGGCTACACACATTATTTTACTTTGAAAAATTGTTTGGGTTGGCTTGTAAAAATCTTGGAAAAATTTCTTATTTTGAAACCGTTCCCTTATCACCCGGTTGGAAGGTGGGGGATGTTTTTATAAAAATCTTGTTCATATTTTAAAGTATTAAAAACACATTTTTATTTTGAAGGGTACAAATTATATTTTTTTGATGCTTGCATTTTAAAGGTGGCTTTGAACCACTTTTGAAAACTATTTTGAAACTTAGTCGAAACGACTTTGTTTGCGATTTTGTTGAACATGAAAGTTTTCATCCTCGACAAGATGAACAAATCTCGTGTTCACCTCGGAGCCTAAATCCAACTCTAACGGCTCCTAATTTCATTAAACCCGTGGGCTTGGTGCCTAGTTTTTTCGTAAAAGTCCCAGTTTTACGTCTCTGTAAAAACGGCTTAGTTTGAGGTCCGAAATGGCCAAATTTTTAAAACATACGCAAGTTGTTTTCAAGGTCTTGACGAGATCTACAACTTTCGTGTTGAGCCCAAGAACCAGTTTGGATTCTAAGTAGTCCATTTTTAGCAAAACCCAAGGCTAAATACTAGGTTTGGATTTAGTTCCCAGGTTTGTCCCAGTTTTGGACACCGAGTGAAAAACACTCTAAAAACCTATCTTGGGTTCATTTTTGGCCGAGGGCTATTTGATATAAAAACGACCGTATCAAAATTTTCTTAAAACATTGTATTCACCAAATCCCAAATTCGGACCCTAAGGGGTCGAAATGGCCAAAATCCGTTGCCTTTCCTTAAGGACAGATTTGTATCCAGCCACTAAGACGTTCATGCTCTCATTTGCACATAACCATTCATAAAAATAATGTAAACACAACCACAACTACATAAACTTAAAAATGATAATCTAAGGGCTTAACATAAACTTATTACAAACCATTTACATAAATAAATACACATAAATGGCCTTGAATCAAAACTTAAAACCAACTAACACAAGATAGGGTTTTCGGTTTACATTCGTGCCTTGAACCAAGCACGGTTTCAACTAAGACTTGAAGAACCAAAAATGGTCATGGGAATCCAAGAGAGTGGGATCTGTTTTTGCTAGAAACAATAGCAAAAATTTCTCTTAACAACCAAATCAAAACAAAAACTAAAAACTACAACGATGGGTTTTCAAAAACTTACCATTGGTGCCTTAGAACGACTTAGATTCGACTCCTCCTAACACAAGCTTGTGAGGTTTGATTTTTGGTAACTCTTTGGTATGATTTAAGGCTTGAAAAAGTGAAGGTTTGGAGGCTTAAAGAGGTTTGGGTGCAGTTAGAAGAAAAGGAAGAATGAGATGTGTTTTGGGAGCCAAAAGAAAGGAAAGCAATTCACTTGTGTAAATGGTACTTTTTATAGGAAAAATTGATCAAGCTTACTTAGACTTGTAGGAAAATAAATCGATAAAAACGTATCAGAGTGGCGCAGCAGAACAATAAAAATTTTTAGATCGTTAAATATCTCATGATGCCATATACAATAAACCAACAACAATTAAAACTCATACCTCAAGGACGCCAATCTTGCAGGAGGAGAATGACCAGAGGCTTCAACCAACTAGCATTCTCTACTATTCTCCAATTCCCGAATGGCTGAGTGTGTGGGCACTCTGAACCTCGATCGGTATGCTAGCACTGCTAGTCTTCTTCCGACCACCCAGATCTCTAAAGAACTTATTGTCACGATGAGCTATGCAACAATAAGCCTGCTCACCTGAGAGTCTGTGGTCTAAAAGAACTGGAGTGGTAGGACCTCTACTTATAGACCTGCATGAGGTGATTCTCTGAATTTGAATTGGACTAGGAAAAGATATTCTCCCTTATCTATAACCATAAAAATCTGAATTTTCTATGGGAGATTCTCAACAATAAAATTCGGCCATTATGGATAAATCCAATCCAAATCTAAACAAGATTTTAACTAGAATTTTATCTCCCCTTTTTCAACCAAAAAATCCGAAATTCCTAGGAGAAAATCTCCTCATAAAATTCGGCCACTTTTAGGATAAGGGAGAATCAAAATTCTACTAGGATTTTCAAGCTTGAATCTTATCTCAACCTTATCCAAAATAACCGAATTTTCTTAGGAGATACACTCCAAATTTTCAGCCACTTTTCAAGGAGGAGAGAATCCAAATTCAACTGGGATTGAAACTTGAATTTTTCCCTTTGAACCTTATCCACAAAAACCGAAATTCCATTGAGGATTATCCTCAAAATTTCGTCCACCTTTTGTTAGGATTTAGATTCAAAATTCAAGTAGGATTCTAACAAGATTATCCTCTCCAAATCCAACTCAAATTCGAATTTCAAACCTTGTGAATTTTCCACAACAAATTCGAATCCCACTTGGACTGTGATTCAAAATTTGAATTTCAAATTTCAAATTCGAATTTCAAATTCAAAATTCAAAATTCAAATTTCAAATTTCAAATTTCAAATTTAAATTTCAAATTCAAATTTCAAATTCGAATTTCAAATTCAAATTTCAATTTCAAATTTCAAATTCAAAATTCAAAATTTAAATTTCAAAATTCAAATTTCAAAATCCACAAAACGGTTGTGTTTCAAATTCTTGTTCTCATGGATAATTTTCTACAACTCCAATCCAATCTCAAATAAAATCATGGCAACTTTATTTGGAGTTCGAATAATTGTGTACTCTATTATCCAAAACAAAATCTGAATCCAACCGGAGAGAATCTTGTCTACCATCCTAATCCTGTGTCATCACCATCCATGCATAATAAACCAGCCAATAGCATACACAAATCAATTTGCCAAACGTTAAGGAATTATGTGGAGCTAGTAGGGGGACTGATTGGACATATATAATTGGGCTCCCGCAAATCCATATGATCATCATTCTTTTACCGAACAACTCAATCATATGATCACTAGTTTCAGAGTCACACCACTATAAACCTGAAACTAAACTCCCAATTATATACCGTATTACGTAAGCCTGTGACAAGCTATCGTCCAATGACCTTGTCATGTATGCAAAACCCTCATATGATATCCATGATCAGCCTTAGGCCAAAGTCCGTTTAATCCTATAGATCAGGCTATCTTAAAGTTTCATTATACTACCGAATAAAGAAAATGATTATTCACCATATGTGAATAAGAAGTCATCCGCCCAGCAGACGGCCTTGTCCATTTTCACATTCAGTATAATGCCTTTAAGAGGATACTCTTAACTCCTCATTAGAGCTATGATTCTAATATCTATAAACGAACCCTTCATCGTATACAAGTCATGCACCCAACGAACCGGTCTATAAGCTTACTACCTCTGAGACGCTTTAGCCATTGGAACATCAAAGTACACAAGTCATATACATGAAGCTGTCCTTTTACTCAGGATTAAGGTTACTGCATAATGAACGTCAAAAGCAGATTGATCCACTCAAAGCGGACTTCGTAGATCAATCACGCTTTAGTCCCGGTCTAATATGTCACCACCAAGCAACATATCCATGTCTCTACTTGGGAGTCCAGCTCCAGACAGTCAAGACAAACCGTCCCCTCCAAGGCTTTAGACAACATAATAGTCTTAACATGAGTTAGATGCTCGGTCTAACCCCATAGACTACAGACCATAGTTTAGACTGCTAACTTTAGAACATTGTCTTCTCGCATACAAAAATCTATTGTATGCAACGTTCTAACAGTTTAACACAAGCAATCAGGGAGCCATATTTGCTTACATTTACTTTAACATGTAAATAAGACGAGGACAGATAGCAATGTAATGAATAACCTCTATATATAATTTTATTATACAGTTCAAAATAAATACATCAAAATGTCTCTAACGCTTAGGCCATTTCCTAACAAGACTTAATCCTAATTAATTGTCCCCCATTTTAGCTTAATCATGGGACAAATTACTGCCCATTTTCAGTCCAAAAGGGGCGTGGTCTGCTGCATTAAATGGGAGAAGAATAAAGAAAAATTGTTGACCAAGCTTTGAAAACCCTTGAATATTTTATTCAAGTGTGTCATGGCTAGGGTAATTTTTTAATGGCCACCTTTTGGGTTATGTGTGTAGCTAATTACAGTTGCTTTTGTAGCTAGGGGGCATGAAATTTTAAGGCCAAAATTTATCTATGTTGGCTTCTCATCGCAGTCTAATTTTATACTGCACTGTTCGATCCTTTCTCGGCAGTGTTCTAATTTTCACCCGAAAATTGGTTTTCTAAATCTGATTTTTATACTGTAAATTCCTAGTTGTTTTATACTGTCTAAGAGCCCATTATCAGTCTAATTTACTGTTCATATCCTATGCTGTGGTTGTGTCTACACTGTATTGTCCTTTCACACGCAAACTGAGGTGTTCCTAGGCAAAATTTTAGACACAGTCTCTCTTGACTGATTTGGACTGCTGATTCCATTTTTATCAGTTTTACATCTATCGGAGGTCATCTAGTTCAGTTTTTGAGATTTGTGTGACCCTGCTTCGAAAAACGTGTCAGGTGCCTGATTGACTAATTTGGGCGTTCTGAGCCCAAATATATCAATTTCGGGGTGAGTAAAAGTCATCTTGACCCTTATCCTAATACTACATATCTCTCAAACTAAAATTCTCGTTTTATACTCAATCATCCGGATTGAGTCTACTAACCTTCATATATCAGTCTTAGGTCAATTTAAGGCCGTCTCGGCCAATAACTTGACACTGCGATTCTCACTATTCACCATTCACTGTTTTTCACTTAACTGACCAGTCTGAGTACTCTGACTTCGATTTTGTCAGTCTCTAAGTGAGAGGAGGTCATCCAGACCGTTTTCTCGATACTGTACCCTTGTTAGGGTTTTCTCTCGCTATCGTGCTCAGATGTTTGATCCTAGCGTTCTGGTGATCTATTCACTAGTCTTGTGTCAAGAAATGGTCGTTCGGACCAGTTTCTTGACATTACATGTCTCATTCATTTATACACATAATAGGGTGGACTGGGTTCACTGTCGGTCGCCCCTTTCACTACATGAATAGTACTTAAACAGTACCGTATCTGTTTAGTCTATTCAATGGGAAATATACTATATTTTCCAACTTAATTACTCATTGTTTAGTAATTAGGTTTTATACATTTTTGAGAGTCTTTATCACGGTTTTCTGTTCATTATACGGCCTTCAACACGGGCATGTATCTGATTATCTCACTTAAATTTGCACCAATTGGCATCAAATTATTCTTCAATTTCTCATTAAATGAAAATTAAAGTATATGATCGGGGCGGTCCTTACAGGATGTGTGTGTGTGGATACACTTGATAGAACTCTTAATTGAGAAAGCAATGCTACTTTTTGATCTATCGTCTCTACATTCTCAATCCTAAAAACCCTTACATTGTAGAAAATTCCTGAATCAGAAAACTTGAAAAATTTTCTTCTCCCTTACCCAAAAAAAAAAAAAAAAGAAAAAGTTGACAATGAGTAATTAGTAGTCAAATGCTCCATTAATCAAATACTTATAGCCACCAATATTATTTAATTAATTAATCTTCGACAATGATTATTCACTTAATTTGAATTTATAAGTTAAAATAAAAGATTATCTTTATCTATATATAATTATCTGTTTAAATCATAATTTAATATTAAAATTTAAATTAAATTATGATCCTTATCCAAGATATCAAATTTAACACAAATTTGATTCAAATTTTAAATTTCAAATATATTATCATTATCTTATCCAAGATAATAATAATTATTTGAATTTCAAATAATTTCTAGAATAAAAATACCTTTATCAGTAAAATAAACTCAACCTGAAATTATCCAAATCAAACCAATACTGCATCACTTGCCACATAGGCACAATCCCTAACTGGGCTGTCAACCTAGGAAGATGGTTAGGCAATTGTGCTTTTTTCAATGTCTGGTGTAGTGCTATAACACCAGAAATTATTTTGCAATGTTTCTTGGAATTTATGAGCTAGTAAGGAGGCCTAATGGGCAAATAAAATCAAAGTTAAAATAATATTAAATAAATAAATTAACCTAAATTAATTTATTCATATTATTAAACTCCATGACTACTCCATTAAAAGTATGAAATTGAACTCTTTGATTCTATACCGAATTATGAAAGCTCATTAATAGTGTTTTTGTCCATGACAAATATAATTGTGTTTAAAGTTAAAATTTTATACTGCCTCCTCAATTATTTTATTATTAAAGTTCCTATAATTTCATACTAATCAAACATTATTCATGAAATTATCCATAAAAAGAAAAATAAATAAATAAATAAATTATAGAATGACTGAGATCTCTTATTGTTTAATTAAGTTCTGAATGACATTTTAAGAGAATATCATTGAATCTCGTGAAAGAGTTATGAGTTTTATATTTATGAATAACATTGTTATTTTCTATGCAACTCATCTGCAACTTGTCGAGTAAAAGTTATCATATTTTTCGATGCCTAATCCTTTGATAAATCAAAAGAGACATCATATAGATATTTAATCATTTATTCATTAAAGATTAAGATGTCTATAAGAATATCCGTCAAAGTGAATAATTTATCTTAAACGAAATTATTATATAAATCAATATCATTTTAGGTCCAATCCAATATATACGATAACCCCTTATATATATATCAATGTTTTTACTTGAAAAAAATACCCATTTCGATAGTCAAGATAATCTATTCCAAAAAATTAGAAGTCGAGAGAAACATTATAGTCTCATTGAAGTCAAAGTGCTCACCTTTACTTCACGACGACGGACTCTAAATTTAGATTATTACTTCAATATTATATCTTTTTGAAAACTTCTTTATGTAGATTATCAAAGTTATTATATCGATAATCATGGTGTTAATTTACCTGTAACAAATCTATACTAAAATAAGTATTCAAGACAACCAATATATGAAATAAATAAATAAAATAACTTTATGGATAGAAGTATTTAAAAACTATGAACATTTTTTTTTGGGGAACTAATCCTAGCACCAAGTACTCCATTACTCTTAGAACTCACAAATTCTCCCCCTATCTACAAGCCACTTGCTCATTATCTACAAGCCACTTGCTCATTTGGCTTGCCTTCAGTCCAACTGACTTACTCAAAACCTTCATGATCTGCTTTCAACTTCTCCTCGGACTTATTTTAAATCGACAATATTCAGTATAAAACTTTAGTTCTCTTGTTTTCGCACTCTTAAGCTCTATGAGAAATGATAGAGTGAACACTCTTTCAGAAACATTCCAATGAACGCTCTTTAAGAAACGTTTCAATGAATGCTCTAAATCACTCTAAATGCCTAGGGATTATTTATGGTGCATACATGATTGGAAAATACCAAAGGTCTTCTAAACTGATCTTTTCATTCTTGTTTGAGTAAGAAATCCATAGCTTTGGATTATTTTGTCTATCTTCCTAGTAATCCGGCATTGATTTGTGTAGACAGACAGGCAATTTCCTGATTTTGAATAACCAAATTTGTATGAAAAAGGAAACTTTGGATTTCTCTTTTTTCGATAAGAACAATCCAAGTCAGTCACAAATTTTGCAGCATAAAAAATTCACAAGACAGCTTACCTAATTCTAGAATGATCATCCAACGTTTTAGGTAAGTCAAAGCTAAGAAAGATATGAAATTTTGAAACTTATATCATGCTGCAAATACTCCTAAGACTTTCCATAAATACTTCAACCAATTAGCCCAAGTCTAAGGATGTTTCATGAATGAGCAATACTTTCCTTATATGAGACTTGCCGTAAATTGTCCCAACCTGTTTGGACATGCGCGACCTACATCATGAAAGGAAAGTTTGTACAAAATATTTTCCTAACCAAAATCATAGCACAAAAAACTTTATCATTACGAAATTTCATCTCACTAATTTTTGATAATAAGATGACAAATAAAAATAATAGGAAAATATTCCTAACATAGTACACTAAATATGTCAAAAATTAGATCAGCGAAGTATTTGTATAACCTCTAAGGGCGTACAAAAATTGGATAGTAGAGAGGGCCTCAAAAATAGGTCAGCATCATAACGCTAGCCAACCTCTAGCAGTCTACATCTAATGTAGAAAAGTGCCTTCATTTACATCTTAATAGCTATGTAGTGCCAGTATGTTGAATCAATGAACAATACGACTAACTTTGAAATATATGAGCTCATGAATTACTTTAATTTTTTAAAACTTTACGTTGTACCCTTTCTATGATATAGACATAGTGTGTACGTAATTGGGGTTTCTCTAACTAGCTTCGTATCCCAAATTCCATAATCTTCAAACCTAGTGGCTACAAATATATTTGTACTATAAATGCGGTCGTGTGAGGTGAAACTTTTATTTCCAAGAAAACTCCTTTCTTGTAATTGTTGATGTAATGACCTATGCCTTCCATTAGTATGATATTGTTTGTCTTAGATCTCGACCCATACAATTTTGCTCTTAGGCTTATCCCTAAAAGTCTCATACCATTAAAAGGTAGTGAACCATTATATATATCCATTCCCAAACAATATGGGACTGCATAGCTTACCATTTTACTTTTAAGGGTCGATAACTATCACAATCACCCTTCTTTTTGGGACCAAACGTCCTTGTTGGCCACATTTCCTGTTAGGTATAGGCTATAATATCATTTGTAATGACGCATGCATCACTTTGGTATGATATTGTATACTTTGTGCTTTGGCTCACATAGTTTTACTCTAGGGCTTAACCCTAAAAGGTCCCATATGATTACAAAGTGGTCTCTTTACTTATGAATCATCACATACATTCAGTCCCACATTATGTAAGACTGCAGATCTTACTCTTTTCCTTATAGGGACAGATGACTGTCATAATTAATATCAAAGTATTTATAACAACCTATACCTCCCAATGGTATGAAGCTTTTGGGTTTAATGCCTAATAGCAAAACTGCGCGGGCCAAGACCCAAAGCAAACAATATTATACATATTATACCAAAGAGATCCATGGGTCATTACAATTGACAAAACATCTCACACTAAAAAGGGAAATTATAATAAATAGGCTAATTCTTTTAATCAATAAAAGTAAATAGCATATTTATTTAATTTAGAAAATAAATAGCAATTTTGATTTAAGAGTCATGTAATTTTACAATTATACTCATACTTCTTTCTAGATTTTATTTATCACATTCCCTTTCTCTCTCTATGTCATCGTTCACGATCAAAGATCTAAGCACAAATAGATCTCTTACAGCATCTTCTATAGCACAATAAGATCAAAGAAACATCGGAAATCTACTATCTAGAGAGAGAAACCAAAGATCATGCCATGATCATGTCATAAACATCTGCTTTTATTATTTACTACTTTTACTGCTCTTTGATCTGTTTTTACTTTCGTGCTAATAATTTGTATTTTTCTTTCACTAACTTTTGTTGGGGACCATGCTTCTCATTTTTGTCTTTCTAAGGAACCATCTGCTTGTTTCCTGAGAAACTTTTGGGTAGAAAATTAGTAAACTAATGATTTACACACATAAATAAATGATTTACCTGTAAAATTTTAAAGCTATATACTTGTTTTCTGAGAAAATTCTGAGTGAAGAGTTGGTAAATCAATGATTTATATATGTAAATAAATGATTTACCAGTAAAATTTTAAAGAAGCCTCAAAAATCTATTATCTAGAGAGAGAAACCAAAGAAAAAACCTAGAGAGAAAGAGCACTAAAATGGAGGAAATGGATCATAGCAGTCATAATTATGTCATGAACATTTGCTTTTACTGTTTAGTGCTTTTACTGCTTTGATCTACTTTTATTTTTATGCTGTTAATTTGTCTTTTTCTTGTGCTAATTTTTGTTGGGGGCTAGGCTTCTTGTTCTACTTGTTTCTTGAGAAAAATTTAGGTAAAAAATTAGTAAATCAATAATTTACATACATAAATAAATGATTTACCAAGTAAAAAATGATTTACTAAATAAATTTACCAAGACTTACACATAAGGGGTATTTTTGAAATTTTAATTATAGTAAATCATGATTTACCAAAAATATACTATTTATTAAAGGTCAAAAACTTTTCTGCTATTTATTTTTATTCAACTTTAATTTTGGCCTATTTCCCACTAAAAATCTCCATCAAGACAAAACGGTCAAGAATTCTCCATCAACATTACCTCCAAAACAATTACCAAATCAACCCCAAGTTACCCTTTAAGTCCCGTGATCACATCTTGATATTGTTTTTGTTGGATCCAGATAAGAAATTGTCCTTTACTACAGGACAATAATCCTATTAATGCCTTTATTAGTATCTTATATCATAATCAATTTTCGATGAAAATTTTCTAATAGGATATTAATTGATAAGTTTTTATTTTTAAATGTTAAATTTGTAATACAATCTATTGAGTTTTTATATATTTTTATTTAATATGATTTTACTTAAATCTAATATTTAGAAATATACATTATTGATGAATTTAGAGAGTTTCAATTTACTCAACACCCCTCCTCAAGAGCCATAAGTTTTTTTTTTTTTTTTTAGCATTTTTTTGGGGCTAGAGTTCAACGATGGTATTTCAATTGGCCTTTGAATTCCCAGCCTTAGGTAAAGGATTTAACTACACGGTATGGAGGTTTTTGGTGAGATCGATTGTGAAGCATGAGGGAAAAGGCTTGATGAGATCAGGGGAGTTTGTGGGTAGCCCAAGTGTCTTACCTCCATCATCGTGTAGACCTAGAGGTGGTTGTCATTCAAGGAGGGCTCTATAATCTTGGTGTGTGGTTTGGAGGTAAGGGACTTTGTGACAACCGAGAAATTTCATTATTCTTGGAAAATAGGTACATTGAATGTATATTATGATTTTTAGGTTTAAAATGTGAAATGAATGATTTAATATTGTTTAGAACGTGATAAATGTTCTAACAATGTTAAAGGTGAGAAATTCGGTTGTGGAAAAATTTTACAGAACCGAAACAGGAAAAACAGTGCCATTTGGGTATCGAGAGCCCTAGAAGGTGACTTGTGGTAAGACAAGTCTACCAAAAGATGAAAGGGTTATAGTAGTGATGTTATATGTGTACGCATGTGTGTTACGTGCAGTATCAAGAAATTGGTTAAGATGACATTTTCTTGAAATAAAACTGATATATTTAGAATCAGTATGCTCAAAGTATTCAATTGAGCATAAAATGTAATTTTTGACCGACAGATACACAGTATCAAGAAATTCGTCAAGATGACATTTTCTTCATATAAAACTGATATATTTAGAATCAGTATGCTCAAAATAGTTAATTGAGCATAAAATGTAATTTTTGACCCACAGATATGCAATATCAAGAAGTTGGTTAAGATGACCATTTCTTGATATAAAACTGATATATTTGGAATCAGAATGCTCAAATTAGTCATTTAAGCAAAAAAAGTAAAATTTGACCGGGAATATGTAGTACCGGAAAACTGGTCGAGATGACCTTGGATGAAGTTGAAACTAATAAATTTGGGTTCAGCACGCCCAAATTAGTCAGTATAGCCTATCAGAATGCTCAAATTAGTTAATTGAGGACAGAGGTAATTTTTAACCGGGAATTCACAATACCGGAAACTGGTCAAGATGACCTCGGATAAAAGTGAAACTGATATATTTGGGTTCAGCATGCCCAAATTAGTCAGGATAGCTCATGTTGAAATTTTGAACAAAAAAAGTATATAAAGGGCAAAGAATTGGAAAATTGCAAATAGGGCCCCATAACTTTCCCTTATCTATTTTTCCCCCCCCACACCACCTCAAAAGTGAACAGTAACTGACCACCGGAAACGGTGACCGTTTTTGACACCGTCGGTCTCATTGGAAAGCTCTTGCTGAGTTGAGTCCAACAGTGGGTCGAGTTGATGGAGCAGTCGTCGGAGGAAGCCACACGCGCCACCTGAAGCTGCCGGAGATCGGAATTTTCGATCGGCTGTTTCTCTGCTGTCTGACATCCGAATGCCACGATTCCGATCCCAATGGATTCGTGGTGAAGAGTAGAACAAAACCCATGCCTCATTTCACTTCAACGGCTGTCGGATTGCGCCACCCAACATCGCGCCGTCGCCGTCGTGGAATCCGTCGATTCCAGCAGAGTTGACTGACGTGGTGGGTATCAAAATGATCAGAGAAGCACGGGGAACAAAAGCCCCAACCCAATTTTGGGCAACAACCCCGGCACGGCAGAGATTGAATAACATCACCGTCGACAACTTTTCGAGGCTCGATTTCTGGCGATAGCAGGCTCGATTGGTGAAATTGACACCACTAATGGGTTCCTCTCGTCGAGATCTTCAAGATGGTGGCCGTCTTTTTCATTGCCGCTGCAGTCAACGCTGGCCCGGTGACCAAAAATTGAAAAATGGCCCGTTGGCCTATTTTCGATGTTCTGGACACATCCGCGGTGTCGGATTTGCAAACCGAAACTTGAAAAGTGAAGAATGGTGGAAAAAGTTTGTTCATGCGAGACCGAACGGTTCGTGCAAGACTGAAAGGTTCGTTCGATCGCCGGTGGGACGATTTCGGTAGTGATTTCGGTCCCTTCATTCCTTAATTTATGTTTTGGAATAATTGTGTACTAATTATGTATTTTGGTATGTGAAATTGTAAGAAAAAAATGGATGAAAATGATGAAAAAAAAAAGTGGAAATGTAAAGATTTTTACGTAAAAGTTGAGTTTTACGTAAAAATATAGGCTTTTGGTATAGTACGTAGTAGATTAGAATTTGGTTAGATGATTTTGAGGCGTTTCCTAAATGCCGGGAACCTAAAAATTAAGCGAAAATATTGCCAAAATTTCAAAAACGACAAAAAAGGGGTATTTTAGGAACTGAAGGGTAAAATGTGGTCCGGATGAAAACCCGAGCTCCCTCGGTGACCTAGGATTGGAATAGTGCCATCCGAGGGTCGGTGAATAGTAAATTGAGAATTTCAGTAATTAATGCTGTAAAAGCTCGATAAGGCTTAAGAAAAATTATTTTATGATTTTTGGGCATAGAAAATCCTGATAGAATATTAAAATGAAAATGATATGGCCCAAAGACCCGTCGGGGTAAAATGGTCATTTTGACCAAAATTTTTTGAAATGCTCAAAAAGGACCGTGAGTGCCTTAGAATAGTTAAAATAATATTCTAAGGGCTAGATTTAGGTTTTAGACTAATGGAATATGGGTTTACAGCGAGAAAAGTGAACTAGGGGTAAAATGGTCATTTTGTCAAAAGTTAGGAGCAAAATAGTCATTTTGTCAAAAATTGGGAAAAGGGCCATTAAGGTTAGAAATGGTGTCCTAAGGCCATAGTTGAGAGTTTTAAGGCCTGGTTGAAGAATTAAGCAGGGAAAAAGTGAGAAAATTCTACTAGGGGTAAAATGGTAATTTTATCAAAAGTTAGCGGAAAAGTGGAAAATGAGATTTTATATCCCTAAGTTCATGATTGGGAAGTGAAACATAGAATTTTTACGTTTTATTTAGTCTTATGTATGAAATAAGATTTAAAATAACCGTTGATTTTCCGGTTATATGAACCCGATCCAGACGCAACGAAGGAACGTCTGCAGACTCGGGAAAGGAGATACGTGCAAGAGTATCTATAAGTTCGGACATTTAATTGACTGTAACATGAATTGACTTCTGTGTCTATGTGCAGCATGAAAGTTCAAGCATTTAATTGATTGCAACATGAATGGACTGGTCATGTTATGTGTTATGTGTTCTATGTAGTAAGTTCTTACATTGAACTGTCTGCAACATGAATAGACTATTATGTCTAAGTGTCATATGTGATAAGTTCAAATATTGCATTGTCTGCAACTTGAACGACTATTATGTCTATGCATGATGTGTTGTAAATTTAGACATTTAATTGTCTACAACATGACATATTGTAATGTTTAAATATGTACTAATTGTACATTAGTGGTTAAGTCCAGCAGGCAATATTGGGGAATAGTTAAACTAATATACCTTTAAGGAAAAGAGATTATGTAAAGACCTATGGGCAATAGAGATGATTGACCTAGAGATGACGATTAATGTTATCTGGTTAGAATAATAAATACAAGATGGTAATGAAACCACCTTTGACGTACTGCCCCTCCAACAGTGTGGTGGAGGTTTTCAGGTCTTACGGGGATATGATAATCGCTATGGCGATGATAAGACTGGAGAGGAAGAAGCCTTAGGGTCGCTCAACCTTTAGAGATTATTTCATTTAATATATTTCATTTATTTTTGAACTAATTAATAACATATTAAAGATTATTCATTACATTGCTACATGTCCTCAAACTTTTTACATGTTAAAGTAAATGTAAGCAAATATGGCTCATTGACTACTTATTATTGAATTATTAAAATGTTGCATACAATGGCTTTTTGTATGCGAGAAGACAATGTTCTAAAGTAAGTGATCCAAATCTTTAGTCTATAGTCTATAGGGTTAGAGTGAGCATCAAACTCATGTTAAAACTATAATGTTATTTAAAGCCAATTGGGGAGACGGTTTACCTTGACTGCTAAAACAATTTGACTTTCAAATAGAGACATAGATATGTTGCTTGGTGGTGATATTTTAGACTAGGACCAAAGTTGTGGCGCCCCCGAATCAAACCACGCGAAACTGTCATGAACTGACTCAGTTGTCAACTAAGACAGGTCATGTGTCGAATCTGGATCACCATTTAAAACTCATTTTCTTTTAACTCTTATTTTTTTCAGGGCCCAAAGTTTCACCCAATTTTTTTTTTCTTTTGTATACATACTTTCTTTATAAGAAGGCCAAGTACGAAAGCCATATAAAATATCATACTAATTTTAGTTGCCATAATGAGTACAACATAATGTACAACATATAATATATATATACTGCATTTTGTCAAAACACATTCTCTTCAATTCACTAACTTTTTATGCCTAGCGGAAGACTTATGGCAAAACCAGATCCATGGTGAATTCCCTATCCTCTTGACACGCACACATCCTGCCGCCATCCATGTAGTCTATTGGACAGGTTTCTTACCTGCAACATGAATAAACTGATAAGCTAACAAGCTTAGTAAGTTCAAACATACTTAATAAGAATCACATAGATTCAAAAACATCAAAATCTAATTTCCTATGAATAAAACTATTCATATGAATAATACTATTCACTATAAATAGTAACTTTGACATTTGATCGGTGAATAGTAATTGTTACCCTAACCGATTACTATTCATGTTATCCTAACCGAATCCACTACACTTAGTGCTAGTGTCGATTATACTCAATTATGCTTTGTTATGACTTTCATCACTTTATTCTCTATTAGCTCTATTTATGTACTGGTTTCGAGCTTTTGATGGCTGTACTGATAATTTATAGCGCGCTGACTGGGAGGGCTTAGGGAGCGACCCTAAAGCTTCTTCCTCATAGTCCTCATCGCTCGTAGCGATTATTATATCCCCGAAGGACCTGTAAACCTCCACCACAATGTTGGAGGGACAGAACGCCTTAAATGGTTTTATTATCATCTTTCAATTATCATTCTGACCAAGTGACATTAATCGTCATCTCAAGGTCACTAACCTTCACCGCTCGTAGGCCTTAGATATTCTTTTCCTTTTATTATGTGGGACATGTTATACTAATGTACAACTATAAAATAACAAAGTAATATAGTATTTCATGTTGCAGACATGAAAATGCTTGAACTTACTACCACTGCGATAATGTCTACTTCCGGAACTCCTCTGCAGTTTTATCTCTAGTTTGGGTCCCTACAGACATAATATTGTCTGTTAATACCCTTTATTAATTACCACTTTAATTATATTCATCTTGTGATACACTTTACAAAACATTTCAATTCTTATGTGGTACACAGTCTACAACACGCCCGTGTCCCTGACCGTGTACCTCTCGATTTCACTCCACACGGCCGTGTTTCACTGTACACGCATGTGTACTTTTTAAACTCTAGATTTTTAACTCTAAAGTCTTTATTTTGGGTTCTAGAATTTTATTTAAGTCATTCTAGATCCTTTACGGTCCTTTCCGAACCTTTCAAAAATTTTTGGTCAAAATGACCATTTTGCCCTTGTCGAGTCTCGGGACCGTAACTATTCCGTCTTATCATTTTTCCAGAATTTTCTAAGCCCAAATATCTTGAAATAATATTCCTCAGGCTTCTGTATCATTTTACAGCTTAATTTGTTACAGAATCTCAACTATCCATTTTCCGACCCTCGATTACTATTCATCCGTCACCTAGGGTCGTTTCTCGTTTTTCTAGCGTTCCAGAGCCTCAAATAGGCATTTCACTACTCTTGAAACGTTTTTCATCCCGTCCTCGGCCCTTGGTCCCCGAGGGGCTTGGGTTTTCTATTCCGATCTAATCTTTCTCCCTCATTTCCTAAAATACCCCTAACATGAATTCTTTTCCCGTTTTAGGCATTTTAGTTATTAGGGGTCGGTTTACTATTCCTCTTGGGTTAGTTTTCCATTTTCGATCTTAACCCACCGAGGGGTCTCGGTTTCCTTTCTGAGTCTAATATTTTTACCCTTCGTTTCCCGAAATGTTTTTATGCCGTTTTAGAAAGTTCAGCAGCAATTTTGCTTTTATTTTTAGGTTTCCCCGGTGTTAGGTACGCCTCAGAACCTTTGTACCTGCCATGTACTATACCAGAGGCCTATTTTATAGAAAGTTATCAAACTTTATATAAAAATTTTCCATATTAACCAATATTCAGAACTCAACACACATCATCAAATTTTTTTCAAACATATCCTTGGTTTTTTTCATGATAATAGCACCAAATGTTTTACATCACCATAATCAATTATCACCTATCATTCTTAGGTTTTCAATGTTCATTTCAACATTAGAAACCTAGCAAAATTTTCATTCCAACCCTAGCATTAGCCATGGATTTTTCATGCTAATTCATATAGAAAATTTTGCTTTCTTTCCTAGGGTTTTATCAACATTACCCATCATTGTTCAACCCTAAAAATTTTCCATTTTCTAATGTTTATCATCCACGGATTTTAGTATGAAAAATGCATCAAAATTTCTTGTTTCTTGATTCTAATTCATGCCTAATTTACATGCCACCAAATGATCATAACACTAAACCAAATCACCAAATTTCCAAATCATTTTCCACACCAATAATGCCACGAATTTCATGGAAACCAAGCATAAATTTTTGCTTGTTTCTTAAACCTAGTTCATGCTTCAATCTCTAGATTACCAAACCAATCATAATATCCATAAAACATCAATTTTTTTTCAATGTTTTCTACACCTCAATACCCATGGATTTTTGCAAGAAAAGAAATGAAAAATGCTTCAAAAATGTGCTTGCCTTTTTCAATTGATCCCTTGATACCTAGGCTTGGATTGGAAGCAATTTTGGTATGAAATTTTGGAAATTTTTAGCTTGGAATGTACTTAAGGGGCACGGATTGGGCTACAGAAAATTGGCAAAAGTTTGGCCACTTTTTCTCTAATTTTTCTAATGAATTTTGAAGCCTATTTATAGGCAAAAGCAAGGGACCTCTTAGCAAATATTTTCCCAACAAATTCCTAATTGTTCAAGAGCTAAAATGCAATATTTTTGGGCCAAAATTAAAATTTTTTGCTGCCTTCTTTCTAGGTGGCCGAATGGCCTTTTTTCCGTTTTTTCAAAATTTTTTTCAATGTTATTTTGGCTAGATCATGGCCATTGATCAAAAGGACAGCAAATCCTAACCATACACCTAACTTATATTACTTTCCAAGTATTCAAAAAATTACATTTATGACATCATAAATGTGATGTCATCTTATAATATTAAGGGATTAATTCAGGAATTAATTCGTGGTCAAATTTTGACCGAAAGTCAAACCGAATGGAACTTTATCGATATCGCGTAGGCAGGTTCCGGGTGCCTCCGGTGCGATTGGTTTGTTTTATTTTACTTTCGTTTGGTTAGAATTTTCTACCGTAAATTTTCATTTTTTTAGTGCATTTCAATGCACTCCCTAGGGTTTTTGGCTCTGTTTTTGAACCGTCTCACCCGATTCTATTTGGTAAGATTTTTCATCTCTGAACTCACTCACTTTAACACTGCCGGAACATTTTTATAGTATTCACAATAGAATTAAAACGTAACTTTTTCATATTTTATTTATTAAAATTGATACATACATGCAATTTTAATCTACTTCGAGAATTTAAAATTCCCGGTTATCACATTCACCACTCCTTATAAAATTTTTGTCCTCAAAAATTTAAAACAATTGTGGGTATAAATTCCTAATTTCGTCTTCTCGTTCCCATATAGCCTCTTCAACGTTGTGATTTTTCCATAGCACTTTGACTAATAGGATCATTTTGTTCCTCAAAACTTTCTCTTCTCTTGCCAGAATTTGAACAGGATTCTCCTCGTACGTTAGATCTTCCTGAATTTGGATCGGTTTATGTTTTAATACATGGGACAGATCCGATATATACTTCCACAACATTGACACGTGAAACACATTATGTACTACCGACATTTCTGGAGGTAATGCCAATTTATAGGCAACTTTACCAATACGTTCGATAATCTCATATGGTCTAATATATCTTGGATTCAATTTCCCTTTCTTTCTGAATCGCATTATTCCTTTCATCGGTGAAATTCTTAGGAATACAAAATCTCCTTCGTTGAATTCTAGGGATCTTCGTCTTTTGTCTGCATAGCTCTTCTATCGGTGCTGGGCTATTTTCATCCGTTGCTATATTTTTGTAACTGCATCCACTGTTTCTTGTATAAAATCTATCTTATGTAGTCGTTTTTCTTGTAAATTATGCCAATGAATCGGTGATCTACACTTCCTTCCATATAGAGCTTCATATGGTGCCATACCTATCAAGGCTTGGTAGTTGTTATTATACGAAAACTCTACCAATGGAAGTTTCTCGTTCCAGCTTCCTGGGAAATCTATTGTACACACACGAAGCATGTCTTCCAATGTTTGAATTGTTCGCTCAGATTACCTGTCTGTCTGTGGATGAAATGTTGTGCTTAGACGTACTTCTGTTCCCATAGCTTCTTGCACACATGTCTAGAAATTCGAAGTGAATCGTGGATCACGATCTGACACAATGGATTTGAAAACTCCATGTAACCTGACTATATGGTTCACATACAAGTTCGCTAACTTTTCCAACAAAAATGTCATTTTCACAGTAGTGAACCTTGTCGTCTTTGTCAATCTATCGACAATAACCCAAATGGCATTATAACCTTCTCGGGTCTTCGATAATCCTACCACAAAGTCCATTGTAATATGTTCCTATTTTCATTCAAGAATCTCCAACGGTTCTAGTTTTCCGCCTGGATGACGATGTTCAGCCTTAACCTTTTGGCACGTCATGCATCTACTTACAAACTTAGTAATGTCCTTCTTCATCCCTTTCCACCAGAATTGTAGCTTCAAATCCTAGTACATCTTACTAGCTCTGGGATGTACTGAATATGGTATTTCATGGGCTTCTGTCATTATTCACCTTCTTAATCCTTCATCATTTGGAAGTTGAATTATTCCCTGATGTAGGATTAATCCATCTTTAGACATTTCCTCTTGAGGACTTGTTAGATTCAGGTCTCGTTTCTAAGCCTCTTTGATGTCTTCATACAGCGTTGATTCCAATTGTAATGCAGCTAGTTTTTCGGCTATCAGCTCTACCTTCAACATGTTGATTTCCTGCTGTAATGGCTTTAGAAGTTTTCCAATCAGCAGTTGTTACGAAACAGTAGATTTTCTACTTAATGCATCTGCAACACGATTGGCTTTTCCAAGATGGTAGAGGATTTCACAATCATAGTCCTTTACTAGCTCCAACCATCTCCTTTGCCGTATATTTAGCTCTTTTTGCATGAAGAAATACTTTAAACTTTGGTGGTCAGTATAGATTTGACACTGAGCTCCATACAGATAATGTCACCAGATCTTCAGTGTGAACACTACTGCGGTAAGTTCCAAGTCATGCATGGGATAATTTCTTTTGTGGTCCTTTAATTGATGCGAGGCATAGGCAATCACCTTGTCACCTTACATCAGGACAACTCCTAATCCCATCTTTGAGGTGTCGCTGTAAATCATGAACATCTCCCCTTCAGTAGGAAGTGTAAGAATTGGCGTACTGGTTAATTATCTTTTCAGCTCTTGAAAACTTTTTGCGCACAGCTCCGTCCACTCGTACTTCTTCTCCTTCCGTGTCAAAGCTGTGAGAGGTGCAGCGAGTCGTGCGAATCCCTCTACAAATCTTCTGTAATAACCGGCTAAACCCAAGAAACTCTGTATTTCTGTCACATTCTTAGGTACGGGCCATTCATTGATTGCCTCTACTTTTGCTGGATCCATAGCGATTCCTTCCTTGGAGATCACGTGTCCAAAAAAATGCACTCTATCTAGCCAAAATTCACATTTTGAGAATTTGGCATAGAGTTGATGCTTCCTTATCGTCTTCAGGACAATCCTCAGATGTTCCTCATACTCCTTGCGAGTCTTTGAATATATGAGTATGTTATCGATAAACACAATGACAAACTTATCTAGATATTCGTTAAAGACTCGATTCAACAAATCCATAAATACAGCTGGTGCATATGTCAATCCAAACAGCATCACAAGGAATTCGTAATGACCGTAACGGGTATGAAATGCGGTCTTGTGGATATCGCTCTCCTTGATCTGCAGTTGATGGTATCCTAATCGTAGATCGATCTTAGAAAACATTGCTACACCTTTGAGTTGGTCAAACAAGTTGTCAATTCTAGGTAACGGATACCTATTTTTGACAGTGACTTTGTTCAACTCCTTGTAATCAATGCACATGCGAAAAGATCCATTCTTCTTCTTGACAAACAACACTAGAGCACCCCATGGGGAATAGCTCAGATGTATAAATCCTTTGTCAAAAAGCTCTTTCAGCTGCTCCTGTAACTCTTTTAATTCTGCCAGTGCCATTCAGTATGGTGTCTTTGAGATAGGTGCAGTTCCTAGCATTAGCCCAATCTTAAAGGAGATTTCTCGTTCAAGCGGCAATCCTGGTAACTCCTCTGGGTCGATGAATTCTTTCATAATAGGAATGTCTTCGGGTCAAAGCTTCCATTCCTCCGTCATGTCCACTATGCATGCTAAGTATCCAGCACAACCGCTAGACATTAGCCTTCTTGCCTTCATCGAGTTAATCATTATCGTCCTCGGTTTGCATGATGATCCAACATATTCGAACTCGTCTTCCTGGTCAGGTTAGAACCTTATCTTTCGCCTTCAACAATCGATCGTGGCTTGATACTTCCCTAGGAAATCCATTCCTAGTGTTACATCATAATCAGCAAGCTCCATCACGATCAATTCTGCATACAACTCCCTATTTACCACAATTATTGGTACATGAGGTAACCAATAATTGGACATCAAGACTTCCCCTGAGGGTAGTGCGATTCTAAATGTCATACCCATATTGTCCTTAGGATATCCTATCCTATTCGCAAGTTGGTATGAAATAAAAGAATATGTAGCTCCAGAATCAAATAAAACAGATGCCAAATTATCAGCGATAGAAAGTTGACCTGTCACTACATTTGACATTCCGGCTTTCGCATCTTCCTTTGTATAGACCATGACTCTAGCATCTACATGGGGCAAGCATTTTGGTCATTCTTACCTCTCAGAATGGGATGAACCTTTAGCCTTAGCCTGTAGTGAATGTGCTTGAGAACATTGCTGTTGTGACTGAGATGAACCTTGCACATTTTGCTTGTTTTCGGGGCAGTTCTTGGCAAAATGGCCATCCTTTCCACATTGGAAGCAGGCGTTTGGGGCAAGTCTGCATCTGCCTGCATGTCTTTTTTCGCAGACTACGCAGTCACGGACAATAGGTCCAGCATTGTTGTTCAATCTCTGCTGCTGGTTCCTATTCCCAGAATTATTCCCCTTCCTCTTACTTTGTGACTGTTGGTTAGAATTGCTTGGTTGCCTGGCCTTAGTATTCTGATTCGACTTACTACTTTGTCCGATCTGAGATCCAACTTGTACAGCTTTGGCCAATACCTTTTCCTTCTTCCTAGCATCC
Source organism: Antiaris toxicaria (assembly GCA_035233585.1). Lineage (NCBI taxonomy): Eukaryota > Viridiplantae > Streptophyta > Magnoliopsida > Rosales > Moraceae > Antiaris > Antiaris toxicaria. Next base: position 98,801,814 of record CP141156.1, on the reverse strand, counting down.
CAAATCTTTTCTTTTTCCTCCTTCTGTCAAACCAAATAATATTCAGCCCTCAATGCTCTGCTTAGACAATCGGATATAGTAGTAGGCGGTGTCAATCCGCTGTCCACCAATGCTGAGATTTCAGGACGAAACATTCCTAGCATCTTCTGAATTTTCTCCCTCTCAGTGGAGACAGCATACGGGCATAGACAGGATAACTAGTTGAACTTGCTACAGACTTCGATTACTGACATGTCCCCTTACTTTAATTCTGCAAACTCTCTTTGTTGTGGTCGCAGCAATGCGGGATTATAATACTTCTGATTAAATTCCTTCAGGAAGTCTATCCATGACATTATGTACATTTTCCTTCTTAACTTGACTGACTCCCACCAAAATCTTACATCTTTTTTCAGAACAAAAGATGCGCACATAATCCTTTCTTGGTCATTCAACTCCATAAATTCCAATATCATATGGAGTGAAGACAACCACTCCTATGCTTCCAAAGGGTTTGTGGAGCCCTCAAACTCCAGCAGCTTCATTCGTTGGAATCGTTCATAAAGTGGCTCCTGGTTGACTCGGGTTGTAGTTGGGGTTCTACTATTTTAATTTCGGGTTCAGTTGGCAGCACTTCTTGTTCAGGTGCGACCATGTGTGGGTTTCGGTCTCCTTCTTGGTCTTGCCGTTGCTCCATTTGTTCTATTCTTTGTCTTAACTCTACATTTGCCTTCATCTGAGCCTCTAACATGGCTTCTAGTTCATCTACTCTTTCAGACAGGACTGGACACCCTCTCATGTTCCTCAGGTTTCACGGATTCACTATTTTTTCTATTTCCTATAATCACATGAAAATCAATTGTTAGATTTTCACGAACATATTTTTACAATATAAGTAAAAATAGTTTTAATCATCACATAATTTCAACATTTCAACCATTGAATTAATCATCACATAATTTCAACATTTTAACCATTGAATATGTCAAAATATGATCGTCATTTCTTTTCATTTCAAAATTTTCAAATATACATCAACTTGAAGGCTTTTCTCAAAACAGCCTTTCGATACTATCATCCATACATATATACAGATATATATATACATTTATACATCACATGTGTTTCTACACCTAATCTCCTAATTGGGGTTGATCCGGAATTGTCAAAAATTCCTCTGGGTCCACTGCATCTTCATCCGTACCGTTTCCAGCCTCGGGTGGTGTCGATCCTTTAGCGGGACCCATACCATTTTGTTGCCTTGGTGGACCAGCCTCATGATCATTTGCCATAGGCTATATCCCATACAGACGATCTAGCATGGTGTCCTGCAACATTTGCTCACATCTCTTGTGCACCATGCGCTTCATCATCATCTCTTCTTCTACTTTGGTTATAGTAACTATAAACTCATGCAAGGTAGTAGGGTATAAAGTGGTTACCCTCTGTCATAGATCAATAGTGAGTCCCTTCCAAAATATATCACAAAAGTCCTCATCTGTGAGGTTGGACAGAGGACATCTCCTCATAATGTTATCCTGAAACCGGACTACATACGTGAATATCACTTAGCATCATCTGCTGTTTCTCTGCCCGAAGAACAAAATCTCTGACATCTGTATACTTAGGCATAGTCGTGGCGGTGTCATTACCCTGTTCTCAGGAGGGTCTGAAACCGGTGCTGAACTCTTTTGCGGAAACTGCTGCATCATGATTTAGCGAAACTCAGCCCAATCAAGTGCTAACAGCAGCTCCTGATCGCAGTACTCCCAATACAACCATGCATCCTCACGGAATATGCCAACTACCATCAACACCCATCAGTCCTCATCTATGTTGCACTGACGCATGATCATCTCTATGTTGTGTAGCCAATCTCAAGTAGAGATCCCTTATTGACCTCCCTTGAATGTAGGTGGATGACTGCCTCTGAAAGCGTGTACTGCCTGTACTGATACTCTAGCTCCTATGCGAGCTCGGTCTCTCACCACTGGAATATCTACTGCTACCAGTGGATTTATAATCGGTCGAGGAGGTGGTGCTTGTACCGGTGCTGGTGCTACTATTCTCAGTGCTGGCGGCTCAGGTATTGGCGATCGAGGCACAGCTTGATGAATCATCGATGGTCTGATCATGGGCCTAGTCCATACGCGAATCTGTCCTTTCGGTCGGTATGGGTGGGGTCTCATGTAAGGTGGTCTAGTCATCATATGTCCAATAAAATATATAACCTTGAATAAACGAAAAGTTAACTAGTCTTAAAGAGAGCTAACTTACTTGGATTGATGAGCAGGTCGCGTTTCGTGCCAATAGGGATATGGTCAACCGCTCTGATACCAACCTGTGGCACCCCCGAATCCAACCACGTGAAACTGTCATGAACCGACTCAGTTGCCGACCAAGACAGCTCATGTGTCGAATCCGGATTGCCATTTAAAACTCATTTTCTCTCAACTCTTTATTTTTTCAGGGCCCAAAGTTTTGCCCAAATTTTTTTTCTTTTGTATACAAACTTTCTTTATATGAAGGCCAAGTACGAAAGCCATATAAAATATCATACTAATTTTAGTTGTCATTTTGAGTACAACATAATGTATAACATACAATATATATATACTATATTTTGTCAAAACACATTCTCTTCGATTTATTAACCTTTTATGCCTAGTAGAAGACTTTGTTAGGAAATGCCCTAAGTATTAGAGACATTTTGATGTATTCATTTTGAACTGGATAATAAAATTATACATAGAGGTTATTCATTACATTGCTATCTGTCCTCGTCTTATTTACATGTTAAAGTAAATGTAAGCAAATATGGCTCACTGACTGCTTGTGTTAAAACTGTTAGAACGTTGCATGCAATGGATTTTTGTATGCGAGAAGACAATGTTCTAAAGTTAGCAGTCTAAACTATGGTCTGTAGTCTATGGGGTTAGACCGAGCATCTAACTCATGTTAAGACTATTATGTTGTCTAAAGCCTTGGAGGGGACGGTCTGTCTTGACTGTCTGGAGCTGGACTCCCAAGTAGAGACATGGATATGTTGCTTGGTGGTGACATATTAGACCGGGACTAAAGCGTGATTGATCTACGTAGTCCGCTATGAGTGGATCAATCTGCTTTTGACGTACATTGTGCAATAACCTTAATCCTGAGTAAATGAACTACTTCATGTATATGACTTGTGTACTTTGATGTTCCAATGGCTAAAGCGTCTCAGAGGTAGTAAGCTTATAGACCGGTTCGTTGGGTGCATGACTTGTATACGATGAAGGGTTTGTTTGCAGATATCGGAATCATAGCTCTGAGGAGTTAAAGGTATCCTCTTAAAGGCATTATACTGAATGTGAGAATGGACAAGGCCTTGGGTCGTCTGCTGGGCGGATGACTTCTTATTCACATATGGTGAATAATCATTTTCTAGATTCGGTAGTATAATGGAACTTTAAGATAGCCTGATCAGTAGGATTAAACGGACTTTGACCTAAGGCTGATCATGGATATCATATGAGGGTTTTGCATATATGACAAGGTCATTGGATGGTAGCTCGTCACAGGCTTACGTAATACGGTATATAATTGGGAGTTCAGTTTCAGGTTTATAGTGGTGTGACTCTGAAATTAGTGATCATATGATTGAGTTGTTCGGTACAGAATGATGATCATATGGAATCACGGGAGCCCGATTATATATGTCCAATCAGTCCCTCTACTAGCTCCACATAATTCCTTAACGTTTGGCAAATTGATTTGTGTATGCTATTGGCTAGTTTATTATGCATGGATGGTGATGATACAGGATTAGGATGGTAGACAAGATTCTCTCCGGTTGGATTCAGATTTTGTTTTGGATAATAGAGTACACAATTATTCGAACTCCAAATAAAGTTGCAATGATTTTATTTGAGATCGGATTGGAGTTGTAGAAAATTATCCATGAGAACAAGAATATGAAATACAACCGTTTTGTGGAATTTGAAATTTGAATTTTGAATTTGAAATTTGAATTTGAAATTTGAATTTGAAATTCGAATTTGAAATTTGAATTTGAAATTTAAATTTGAAATTTGAAATTTGAAATTTGAAATTTGAATTTGAAATTTGAATTTGAAATTTGAAATTCAAATTTTGAATCACAGTCCAAGTAGGATTCGAATTTGTTGTGGAAAATCCACAAGGTTTGAAATTCGAATTTGAGTTGGATTTGGAGAGGATAATCTTGTTAGAATCCTACTTGAATTTTGAATCCAAATCCCAACAAAAGTGGGTGAATTTTTTGAGGATAATCCTCAATGGAAAATTCGGTTTTTGTGGATAAGATTCAAGGGTAAATTCAAGCTTCAATCCTAGTTGAATTTGGATTCTCTCTACTCCCTAAAAGTGGCCGAAATTTTGGAGCCTAAATCCTAGGAAATTCGGTTATTTTTGGATAAGGTTGAGATGAGATTTAGCTTGAAAAATCCTAGTGGAATTTTGATTCTTCCTTATCCTAAAAGTGGCCAAAAATTTGGAGAAGATTTTCTCCTAAAGATTTCGGATTTTTTGGTTGGTAAAGGGAGATAAAATTCTAGTTAAAATCTTGTTTAGATTTGGATTGGATTTGTCCTAGGAAAACCGAATTTAATTGTGGAGATTCTCCCTTGGAAAATTCAGATTTTTTGGTTTGGATAAGGGAGAAAATCTTTTCCTAGTCCAATTCGAATTCAGAGAATCACCTCATGCAGGTCTATAAATAGAGGTCCTGCCACTCCAGTTCTCTCAGACCACAGACTCTCAGGTGAGCAGGCTTATTGTTGCACAGCTCATCGTGACAATAAAGTTCTTTAGAGATCTGGGTGGTCGGAAGAAGACTAGCAGTGCTAGCATACCGATCGAGGTTCAGAGTGCCCACACACTCAGCCATTCGGGAATTGGAGAATAGTAGAGAAGGCTAGTTGGTTGAAGCCTCCGGTCATTCTCCTCCTGCATATTGGCGTCCTTGAGGTATGAGTTTTAATTGTTGTTGATTTATTGTATATGGCATCATGAGATATTTAACGATCTAAAAATTTTTATTGTTCCGCTGCGCCACTCTGATACGTTTTTACCGATTTATTTTCCTACAGACTTATGGCAGAATCAGATCCACAGTGAATTCCCTATCCTCTTGACACGCACACATCTTGCTGCCATCCATGTAGTCTATTGGATAGGTTTCTTACCTGCAATATGAACAAACTGATGAGCTAACAGGCTTTGTAAGTTCAAACATACTTAATAAGAATCACATAGATTCAAAAACATCCAAATCTAATTTCCTATGAATAATACTATTCATGTGAATAATACTATTCATCATGAATAGTAACTGTGACATTTGATCTGTGAATAGTAACTGTTACCCTAACTGATTACTATTCATGTTACCCTAACCGAATCCACTACACTTAGTGCTAGTGTCTGTTATACTCAATTATGCTCTGTTATGGCTTTCATCACTTTATTCTCTATTTGCTCTATTTATGTACTGGTTTCGAGCTCTTGATGGCTGTACCAATAATTTATAACGCGCTGACTGGGAGGGCTTAGGGAGCGACCCTAAAGCTTCTTCCTCACAGTTCTTATCGCTCGTAGCGATTATTATATTCCCGAAGAACCTGTAAACCTCCACCACAATGTTGGAGGGACGGTACGTCTTAAATGGTTTTATTACCATCTTTCAATTATCATTTTGACCAAGTGACATTAATCGTTATCTCAAGGTCACTAACCTCCATCGCTCGTAGGCCTTAGATATTCTTTTCCTTTTATTATGTAGGACATGTTATACTAACTAATCCCCCAATGTCCATAGGACTTGAAACCTAATGTACAACTAGTACATAACAAAGTAATATAGTATTTCATGTTGCAGACATGAAAATGCTTGAACTTACCACCACTGCGATAATGTCTACTTCCGGAACTCCTCCGTAGTTTTATCTCTAGTTTGGGTCCCTACAGACATAATATTGTCTGTTAATACCCTGTATTAATTACCACTTTAATTATATTCATCTTGTGATACACTTTACAAAACATTTCAATTCTTATGTGGTACACGGTCTGCAGCACGCCTATGTCCCTGACCGTGTACCTCTCGATTTCACTCTACACGGCCGTGTTTCACTGTACACGTATGTGTACTATTTAGACTCTAGATTTTTAACTCTATAATCTTTATTTTGGGTTCTAGAATTTTATTTAAGTTATTTTAGATCCGTTACGGTCCTTTCCGAACCTTTCAAAAATTTTTGGTCAAAATGACCATTTTGCCCCTGTCGAGTCTCGGGACCGTAACTATTTCGTCTTATTATTTTTCTCGAATTTTCTAAGCCTAAATTTCTTGAAATAATATTCCCTAGGCTTCTGTACCATTTTACAGTTTAATTTGCTACAAAATCTCAATTATCCGTTTTCCGACCCTCAGTTACTATTCATCTATCACCTAGGGTCGTTTCTCGTTTTTCTAGCGTTTCGGAGCCTCAAATGGGCATTTCACTATTCTTGAAATGTTTTTCATCCCATCCCCAGCCCTCGGTCCCCGAGGGGCTCGGGTTTTCTATCCCGATCTAATTTTTTCCCCTCGTTTCCTAAAATACCCCTAACATGAAATTTTTTTCCCGTTTTAGGCATTTTAGTCATTAAAGGTCGGTTTACTATTCCTCTTGGGTTAGTTTTCCATTTTTGATCCTAACCCACTGAGGGGTATCGGTTTCCTTTCCGAGTCTAATATTTTTACCCTTCGTTTCCTGAAATGCCTTTATGCCGTTTTAGAAATTTCGATAGTATTTCCGCTTGTAATTTTAGGTTTCTTTGGCGTTAGGTACACCTCAGAACCTTTGTACCTGCCACGTACTATACTAGAGGCCTGTTTTATACAAAGTTACCAAACTTTGTATAAAAATTTTCCACATTAACCAATATTTAGAACTCAGCACACATCATCAAATTTTTTTCAAACATATCCTTGGTTTTTTTTCATGATAACAACACCAAATGTTTTACATCATCATAATCAATTATCACCTATCATTCTTAGGTTTTCAATGTACATTTCAACATTAGAAACCTAGCAAAATTTTCATTCCAACCCTAGCGTTAGCCACAGATTTTTCATGCTAATTCACATAGAAAATTTTGCTTTCTTTCCTAAGGTTTTATCAACATTACCCATCATTGTTCAACCCTAAAAATTTTCCATTTTCTAGTGTTTATCACCCACGGATTTTAGCATGAATAATGCATCAAAATTTCTTGTTTCTTGATTCTAATTCATGCTTAATTCACATGCCACCAAATGATCATAACACTAAACCAAATCACCAAATTTCCAAATCATTTTCCACACCAATAATGCCACGAATTTCATGGAAACCAAGCATTAATTTTTGCTTGTTTCTTAAACCTAATTCATGCTTCAATCTCTAGATTACCAACCAATCATAATATCAACAAAACATTAATTTTTTTTTTCAATGTTTTCTACACCTCAATACCCACGGATTTTTGCAAGAAAAGAAATGAAAAATGCTTCAAAAATGTGGCTTACCTTTTTCAATTGATCCCTTGATACCTTGGCTTGGATTGGAAGCAAATTTTGGTCTGAAATTTTGGAAATTTTTAGCTTGGAATGCACTTAAGGGGCACAGATTAGGCTGTAAAAAATTGGCAAAAGTTTGGCCACTTTTCTTTTATTTTTCTAATGAATTTTGAAGCCTATTTATAGGCAAAAGTAAGGGACCTCTTAGCAAATATTTTCCCAACAAATTCCTAATTGTTCAAGAGCTAAAATGCAATATTTTTGGGCTAAAATTAAAATTTTTTGCTGCCTTCTTTCTAGGTAGCTGAATGGCCCTTTTTCCCTTTTTTCAAAATTTTTTTCAATGTTATTTTGGCTAGACATGGCCATTGATCAAAAGGACAACAAATCCTAGCCATACACCTACCTTATATTACTTTCCAAGCATTCAAAAAATTACATTTGTGACATCATAAATGTGATGTCATCTTATAATATTAAGGGATTAATTCACGAATTAATTCGTGGTCAAATTTTGACCAAAAGTCAAACCGAACAGAACTTTACCGAAATCGCGTAGGCGGGTTCTAGGCGCCTCTGGTGCAATTGGTTTGTTTTATTTTACTTCCATTTGGTCAGAATTCTCTACCGTAAATTTTTATCTTTTTAGTGTATTTCAATGCACTCCCTAGGGTTTTTCACTCCATTTTTGAACCGTCTCACCTGATTCTGTTTGGTAAGATTTTGTCTCCGAACTCACTCACTTTAACACTGCCGAAATATTTTTACAGTATTCACAACAGTATTAAAACGTTACTTTTTCATATTTTATTCATTAAAATTGATACATACATACAATTTTAAACTACTCCGAGAATCTAAAATTCCTGGTTGTCACAAAAGTGTAATTAATCTATATAGTTTTCTTAAGTAGATTAATTCACTTTCAACGTTCATTATGCAATAATCTTAATCTTGAGTAAGTAAATGGCTTCATATGTATGACGTATGTACTTTGATGTTCTAAACCGTAAAGTGTCCTTAGAGTGGTAAGCTTATCAAAGGTGACAAATACCTCTCTGATGAATTTCTACTAAGACATCTTATAATGAATAGGATTTTATCCTAATTGACTGCACTTGGTACTCCATAATAGAATGGTGTAGTGGAAAGAGAAATAGTCCTTGTTGGATATGGTACGATCCATGTTGAGTTATTCAACTCTACCATTATCTTTTTGGGGATTTGCACTACAAACGGCATGTTATATTTTGAACCAAGTTCCAAATAAATTAATTCTTGGGACTTCGTACGAATTGTGGCATGGCAAAAAAGTCTTCCTTTAGACATATGAAAATATAAAGCTGCCCAATGTATGCATTGATGGGGATGTGAAGAAATTGGAACCAAGTTCCGAAATGTACATGTTTGTAAGGTATTCTAAGGGAACTAAGGGAGGTCTATTCTATAACCCAAAGGAACAAAAATTCATTGTTTTAACCCATGTAACATTCCTTGAGGAAAGTTATATGAATAACTTTAAGCCTCGAAGTAAAGTAGCACTAGAAGAGTTATCGAGTGATAGAATTGCTCCACATGTTTCGGTCTTGGATGCAAGTTTGAGTTCTAGTGAAAGACCTGTAAACGATTAACAATTTAAGCTATTTTGACGCAGTGAAAGAGTTTTTGGGAAACCAAGTTTCTTCATGGATGATGTTGAAGCATATTAGTTTAAAGCTCATGAGCAAAATGATGACCTTGTAACTTACGATGAAGCTATGAATGATGTTGATGCTAACTTTAGAAATAGGCCATGAGCACTGAGATGGATTCTATGAAATCTAACTCTATATGGGAACTTGTGGACTTGCTGAATGGGATCAAACTTATTAAGTATAGGTGGGTCTATAAGAGAAAAAATAATGCAAAAGGGAAAGTTGAATCTTTCAAGGCTAGACTTATGGCAAAAAGGTACACCAAAAGGCTGGAGTCAACTACGATGAAACCTTTTAACTTGTTGCAATGTTAAAGTCTATCTACATTCCTTTATCCATTGCTACGGCTCTATATTTTTAAATCTGACAAATGGATCTCAAGGTGGCATTTGTGAATGGCCATTTGGATGAAAGTATCTATATGGTACAACCTGATAAGTTTGTGGAAAAGGCCAAGAAAGCAAGGTTTGGATGTTACTTAGATCCTTTTTATGGATTAAAGCAAACATTCCATTCATGGAATCAAAGATTTGATTAAGTGATCAAATCATTCAATTTTGAACAGAACATTGATGAACCTTTTGATTATAAACATACAAAGGATGGAAATGTAGTCTTTCTGGTTTTCTATGTCGATAATATACTACTCATTGGGAATGATGTAAATAACTTATCATCGGTCAAACTTTGGTTATTCCAATAGTTTGATATGAAGAAATTAGGAGAAGCTAATTATGTTCTAAGCATTTGTCTCTTTAGAGATTAAAAGAACAAAATAATAGCATTATCCCAAGCTTTGTACATAGATAAAATAATTAAGAAGTTTGTGATAGGCCTCCAATCTATTTCACTTATGCTATGAGGCATAGAACAGAGAAAGCAGTGGGCCAAACTAATTGGCCAGCTGTTGAGCAAGAGCAGATTGGTCTTTAGACAAGAATAGGTTGTTAAGCGGTTAAGGTAGAGTAGGATTTGGCTGGGTGGAAGGGAATTAAAAAGAAAGGGAAATGATGGTAATGGTAATGAGTGTGTTTTCAGTAGAGTTTTGTATGGGAGAGTGAGGACCTCTCGAAAGTTCTCAACAGTATCACAATATTTTTTTTCCTGAATATTCCTTTGTCTTTCCTTCCGTTTTTCCTTTCTGCTTCTTTTCTTCTTTATCTTTCCTTCAATATTTCTGAGAAGTCTATCAGTGGTATCAGAGCACATTCGTCTCTAGGTTATGGCTGCAAAGAAGATGGAGGAGAGAATGGGGATGGTTGAAGAGTGGATTGTGTCAATAAAAGTGAGATAGAGACGATTAGGGAGGCATTACAGCATCTGGAAGTGTTAAAGCGAAGTGTAGGAGCTTTGCTTGAGAAGATGACAATCCTTGATCACGTGGATCGCGAGCTATTGAACACGGGAGAATCTAAAAGTTTGGCTTCGGGTACAAAGAGCGAGGGAAGGTGATGTTGATGGATTTGACTTCATGACCCGTTGTTGGGTTTTAAGAGATGGGTGGAATAGAGAAAGAAGGAGGGGCCGGCAACGTTCGAGGAGGTCAAGGGAGAAGGGGGATGTGGAGTACCCCTTGATGAATTCTAGTGGCAAGATCTGCTGGTACACTGGGTAGAGATGCTGGTGTTTAAAGGGTGGAATCCAGAAGGGTGGATTTCTCGGGCCAAAAACTATTTCCTCCTCTATTATTTGATGGAACTGGAGAAAATAGAAGCCATAAGAATGAGCCTGGATGGCGAAGCTATTACGAATGCACTAAGCAGGAAAGACATTTTAATGTATTTCATTTATTTTGAATTGGATAATAAAATTATATTAAGAAGTTATTCATTACATTGGTTTATGTCCTCATTCTATATATATGTTAAGGTAAAAGTAAGCAAATATAGCTCATTGACTGCTTGTGATAAACTGTAAGAATATTACATGCAATAGACTTTTGTATGCGAGAAGATAACGTTCTAAAGTAAGCAGCCTAAACTACGGTCCATAGTCTATGGGGTAAGAATGAGCATTTAACTCATATTAAGATTATTATGTTGTCTAAAGCCAAATGGGGGACGGTTTGGCTTGACTATCTAGAGCTTTAGACCGGGACTAAAGTGTAATTGATCTACATAGTCTGTTTGAGCGGATCATGTCACTTTTGACGTTCATTATGTAATAACCTTAATTCTGCGTAGATGAACTGCTTCATGTCTATGGCTTGTGTACTTTGATGTTCTAATAGCTAAAGCATCTCAGAGGTAGTAAGCTTATAGACTGATTCATTGGGTACATGACTTGTATATGATGAAGGATTTGTTTACAAATATCGGAATCATAGCTCTAATAAGGAGTTAAGGGTATCCTCTTAAAGGCATTATACTGGATGTGAAAAATAAACAAGGTCTTGGGTCGTTTGTTCGACAGATGACTTCTTATTCACATAAAGTGAATTATCTTTTTCAGTATAATGAAACTTTAAGATAGCCTGATCAGTAGGTTAAACGGACTTTGACCTAAGGCTGATCATGGATATCATATGAGGGTTATGCATATATATGACAAGGTCATTAGATAATAGCTTATCATAGGCTTTCGTAATACGGTATATAATTGGGAGTTCAATTTCAAGTTTATAGCGATATGACTCTGAAATTAGTAATCATGTGATTGAGTTGCTCGGTTCAGAACAATAATCACATGGATTCACGGGAGCCCGATTATATATGTCCAATTGGTCTCTCTACTAGCTCCACAAAATTTCTTAACGGATAGCAAATTGATTAGGGTATACTCATTGGCTTGTTGTCTTGCATTTAGTGAAGAGAAAATCTGGATCACCCTCCTATAGGGTATAGGCATTTTCTCAGTATGCTGGAAGGATAAAATTGTAATTTTATATTATTCAACAAATAGGATAAATAATTGTTAATATTTATTTTTGCTTGATAAGATTTGAATTTCAAATTAATTGTATTTAAATTTCAAATTTGAAATTCAAATATGTGATTGATTTAAATTTTTAAAATCTTGTCTTAAAATAAATATTTGAAATTTGAATCCTATTTGAATTTGAATAGAGCAAAATTTTGTCCTCGCACAAAAGGAGGTGGCGTCCACATAGGATATGGGTGGAAGACAAAATTCTTTTCTATTTGAATTTGAATTTTGTTTTGGATAAGAGATTACACAATTATTCGAATTTCAAATAAAGTTACCATGATTTTATTTGAATTTAAATTGGAGTTGTGGAAAATTATCCATGAGGGTAAAATTCAAAATTCAAATATTTGTGGAGTTTGGAATTTGAATTTGAAATTTGAATTCAAATTTTGAATCATAAACCTAGAAAGCAACTAAATTTTTTGTGGATAATTCCACATGAAGAAATTCGGTTTTCTTGTGGATAAAGGAGAGGAAAATCTTGTTTGAATCTTGCTTAAATTTTGAATCCTCCTTTGCATAAAAAGTGACCGAATTTTTAAGGTTTATCCATAGAGAGAATCGGTTTTTTGTGTGGATAAAGAAGAAGAAAAATTTAAGTTTCAGTCCTGTTTGAATTTTGAATCTCTCCCTCACAAGTTGTAAACGAATTTTTGAAGGAATCTCACCCTTGGGAGAATCGGTTTTTGTGGATAAGGAAGCGAGAAAATTTAAGTTAAAATCTTGTTTGAATTTTAAATTCTCCTTATCTTTAGAATGGCCAAATCTAGTCATGATCAAGGCCTAGAAGGAATCAAATTTTGGAAGCCTAGAAGAAACAAAATTCAAGTCAAAAATCTTGTTTGAATTATGAATAAAAAATCCTCATAAGGGCCGAATTCTTTAGGGAGATTTTCCCTTAGGAGAGTTCAGATTTTTTGATAAAAAATTGGGAGAGAAAATCTTCTCTTAGTCCAATTCAAAATTCAAGGGATCACCTCATGTAAGATTATAAATAGGGGTTCTTCCACTCCTGTTCTCTTTAGACTGCAGATTCTCAAGTGAGCAGGCTTATTGTTGCACAAATCACCGTAACAGTAATTTTTTAGAAAGATCTAGGTGGTCGGAAGGAGACAAGCCACGCTAGTGTACTAATCGAGGATCTGGGTGCCTACACACTCTGCCGTCTAGGAATTGGAGGATAGTAGAGAAGACTAGTTGGTTGAAACCCTCTAGTCACTTCCTCCGACATTTCTAGCATTTCCTCTAAAAGTATAATTAATTGTTGTTAATTTATTATATATGACATCACGAGTTATTAGATGATCTTGAAAAATTTTTATATTTCTGTTGTGTAATTTTTTCTGATTTTTCCTATAATTAGTATCAAAGCCAACTCGTGATTATGCCATGTACATAAATTAGACAATCGTTTTAGTCTTTTTAATGTATAGATTTGATATTTAGAGAGTGGCATTTTAAGATTCCTTTATGTTGTTACCATGGATTATGTACAAAGTACGTGGTTATTATAAATTTTTTTAAATTATTATAAGCATGCTTAATTTTGCCAATTATGATTTCTTAGAATTTAGTAAAATTGTATCTAGGAATTTTAATATAACCATGAGAGCTGTCTATCATCATTGTAATTTTTCCCATGGATTTTATTTTTCCATCTCTTAGAATTTTTATGATTAGAATTTTATACACCGGAAACAGTATATGAAATTTTATGTAATTATACTTGGAGGAGATTGAAGATTAAAGACCATTATTTATTTTTTCTTAAAATTAAATTTAATTTAAAGATTGAAATTGTTTTGTATGGAAAGTTCCAATTTAATCACGATTCAAATTAGTTTTTAGAGATCCTAATGGGTAAGTTTGAATATGACACGAAAAATGAGAACCGACCCCTCAGGATAGGCCACCGACCTTGGTGGAGCTGCTGCCCCTGTCCTCAGGAAGGATACGGTAGCCCCTGTCCTCAGGAAGGATACGGTAGCCCCTGTCTAGGGTTGCATCTACCACGGCTGCAGGCTGTGCCTGCAGGCTAGGGTGGCTTTAGTCCCCCTAGGGTTGTAGCCTTTGGCTACAGGCCTTGCTTGCAGCCTGACGGGCTGCACAAGCTTCCTGGGGGCTGTAGCAGCCCTGGCCATGGGCTGGCAGCAACCCCTTCCCCCCCCGAGGGCTAGGGCTGCCCATGGTGGTTGTGGGCCTTTGGGCCCGTGGCCCGATGAGCTGAGTGATGAAAATTTTCAATTTTTTAAATTTGAGATTTAATTTTAAATTATGTATAAAAATATGTAATTATAAATTAAAATTTTGAAATTACATATTATTATACATGAGATTTAAATTATTTAAAATTTAAATTTTTCAAAAGGAAAATTTAAATTTTAAATAATTCTTGAAATGAGAAATAAATAAAGAGGCTACATGAAGATGGATACATGAAGATGGAGCAAAATTCAAGATCTAAAGAATGCTTTGGATGGAATTTTGTAATGTTTAATTTTTCTTTTTTCTAGGATGTGACCATGGCTCGGTTGTTTAATTTTATCCGTCATTTATTTATTCTATGATATGTCATGGATGTATGAAAATGCATTGATGGATGATTTGTATGCATATTTAATAACATGTCATATAGGATAGACGAATGCTGCTCAAACTATATTGATCATACATATTTTCCAAAACTTGCATGTTTTTCAAAATATTGAGTGGGTGAGGGTTTCGAACAAATCCCACGGCCTCCATTGTTGATCCATATGTGAAAGTATGGTAACGTCTCACATCAGTTTTGTTAGGACATGCCCTAGGCATGAATTTTTAATGTATTTAATTTATTTTGAACTGGATAATAAAATTATATTTACAGGCTATTCATTATATTGCTATTTGTCCTCATTCTATTTACACGTTAAAGTAAATGTAAGCAAATATGACTCACTGACTACTTGTGTTAAACTATTAGACTGTTGCATGCAATGGATTTTTATATGCGGGAAGACAACATTCTAAAGTAAGCAATCTAAATTAGGGTCCATAGTTTATGGGGATAGACCGAGCATCTAACTCATGTTAAGACTATTATGTTGTCTAAAGTCATGGAGGGGACGGTTTGTCTTAACTGTCCAGGGCATAGACTCCCGAGTAAAGACATAGATATGTTGCTTGGTGGTAACATATTGGACTGGGACTAAAACATGATTGATCTGCATAGTTTACTATGAGTGGATCAATATGCTTTTGATGTTCATTATGCAATAATCTTAATCCTGAGTAAATAAACTACTTCATGTATATAACTTGTGTACTTTGATATTCCAATGGCTAAAGTGTCTCAGAGGTAGTAAGCTTATAGACTGGTTTGTTGGGTACATGACTTGTATATAATAGAGGATTTATTTACAGATATTGGAATTATAGCTCTAATAAGTAGTTAAGGGTATCCTCTTAAAGGCATTATACTGGATATGAAAATGGACAAGGCCTTGGGTCATCTGTTTGGCGGATGACTTCTTATTCACATACGATGAATAATCATTTTCTTACTCGGTATTATAATGAAACTTTAAGATAGCTTGATTTGTAGGTTGAACGGACTTTAACCTAAGGCTGATCATGGATATCATATGAGGGTTTTGCATACATGACAAGGTCATTGGACAATAGCTTGTCAAAGGCTTTCGTAATACAATATATAATTCAGAGTTCAATTTTAGGTTTATAGTGGTGTGACTCTAAAATCAGTGATCATATAATTGATTTGTTCGGTACAAAACAATAATCATATGGATTCATAGAAACCCAATTATATATGTCGAAATGGTCCTTCTACTAGCTCCACATAATTCCTTAACGGACTGCAAATTCATCTGGGTATACTTATTGGCTTGTTATCTTGTATGGATATAGTTGGTGTCCACAAAGGAAAAGAGTGGAAGACAAGATTCTCTCCTGTTGAATTCAAATTTTATTTTAGATAAGAGATTACATAATTATTTGAATTTCAAATAAAGTTATCATGATTTTATTTGAATTTAAATTGGAGTTGTGGAAAGTTATCCATGAAGAAAAAAATTTGAAATACAAGTTTTATGTGGACTTTGAAATTTGAATTTGAAATTTGAAATTTAAATTTTGAATTTAAAATTTGAATTTGAAATTTAAATTTGAAATTTGAATTTGATATTTGAATTTGAAATTTAAATTTGAAATTTGAAATTTGAATTTGAAATTTGTATTTGAAGTTTGAATTTTGAAATTTGAACTTTGAAATTTGAACTCAAATTTTGAATCATAAATCAAGTAGTAACCGAATTTTGTTGTAGATAAATCCTCATGGAAAATTCAGTTTTCTTGTGGATAAGGGAGAGGAAGATATTGTTTGAATCCTACTTGAATTTTGAATCCAAATCCTTATCAAAGTGGCCGAATTTGTTTAAAGGAATCCCATCCATGATGGAATCAGTTTTTGTATGGATAAGAATGAGAGAAAAACTTAAGTTTTAATCCTATTTGAATTTTGAATCTCTCCCTCACATGGTGTAGCCAAATTTCTCTATGGATAATGCCAAAGGGAGAATCGGTTTTTATGGATAAGGGTGAGATGAAATTCAAGTTAAAATCCTGTTTGAATTTTGAATACAAATCTTCTAAGGGTGGCCGAATCTTCCCATGTTTTTGGCCTATAGAGATTTCGGATTTTGTATGGAAAAGGGGTGAAAATATTCTCTTGATTCAATTCAAAATTCAAGGGATCACCTCATGTAATACTATAAATAGGGGTCCTATCACTCCAGTTCTCTTAGACCACAGACTCTTGGGTGAACAGGCTTATCGTTGCATAAATCACCGTAGCAATAAGTTCTTAAAAAGATCTGGGTGGTCGGAAGAAGACTTGCAGTACTAGTATATCGATTGAGGATCTGAGTGCCCACACACTCTACTATCCAGGAATTGGAGAATAGTAGAGAAGGCTAGTTGGTTGAAGCCCTCCGGTCTTTCTCCTTATGCATTCTTGGCATCATCTAAAAGTATAAATTTATTGTTGTTAATTTATTGTATATGACATCACGAGATGTTTAACGATCTTTAAAAATTATTGTAATTCCGCTATGCTATTTTGATTGTTTTTCCCACACGTTTTGGCAGACCACACCCCTCGGTAGGTGTTTACTGCTGCTGGTATACTAGGTTAGATCTCCTATATGGAAAATGTGTTCAGGCATGATCCTATTTATGATTACCCCTCGATGGCTTGGTAGGACATGGATCGAACCACATAAACAATGGTTACACACTCAACACTTGTTTAGCTATTAACCTTCCCTAGAAGCTTTGTTAGCTAAACTAGTGGTCAAAATAAGCGGTTATTAATATATGTTATAACCTTGGAGGATTTAAGGCAACATATATTAATTGGACGGGGTCCATGTTCTAGTTATTTGTCTCATGATCACCACTCGGTAGCTTAGGGCA
Organism: Antiaris toxicaria; assembly: GCA_035233585.1. Lineage (NCBI taxonomy): Eukaryota > Viridiplantae > Streptophyta > Magnoliopsida > Rosales > Moraceae > Antiaris > Antiaris toxicaria. The sequence goes on along the minus strand of CP141156.1, from coordinate 98,784,177 downwards.
ATAGGCGCTGAGAATTACCATTGCAATACTACATGTTTTTCAAGTTTCATGTAGTAATATATTCGTATGTTTTATTTACTAAATTTACTATATATTTGCTTGGGCTTTACTGTAATGATTGAGAAAATTCACCATTCTTAGAAATATGTACATTGTATGCAATACAATAATTTTCATGTTTAAAAATGTAAAATGAATGATTTGATACTGTTTAGAATGTAATAAAATATTCTAACAGTGTTAAAGGCTAGGAATTCAGAGATAGAAATTTTTACTGAAACAAAATGGGTGGAACGGTGCCAAACCGGCATCAAAAACTCTAGGAAGTGCAAATGGTGCACTAAAAGACGCAAACGTTTGATCGAGATTATCAGCTAAACGGAAGAAGAATAAGGCAAACTGACTGCACTGAAGGTCTCAGGAACCCGCTGGTGCAATTCTGGTGAAGTTTCTTCGGTTTGACTTTTTGGTCAAAAAGTGACCTGAATTAATGTGGATAGTAGTCAAAAATAAAAACAAAACATATGTGGTTAAATTTTAAGTGATGTCATATATATGACATCATAATTCTTTTGTTCAAAAAGCAAGAGAAAGTATTAGGTGGATCCTAAGGTTAAGATTTGATCTTATCTTGATCCAATGGTTAGAATTAAGTCAAAATTTCCTTACTTTCATTTTGGTAAAATTTAGAAAGAATTAAGGGAGTTAGGTGTCAAAATCTCATTGGATGGAAGGTAAATTAATTTGGTTTTCCTTAGTTGATAAGGATGGATCAGATTTGGCAAGAAAGCACCCAAAACACTTAGCCATTTGTTGCAACATTCATCCCTTGTGCAGCCACGTAGAAACCGTGTGTGTCCCTCCCCCTAACCAAGCTATTTCTTCAAAGTTTTCACACCAAACTTCAACCACAACCTTCTAGGAGCAAGAGGACACCTTTGTTAACAAGATAATCAAAAATTTCATAATTTTCTTGTGAATTTTGGAGTTACAATTTGTGGCTCCTAAGTGTAAGATAGATGATGAAATTTTGATTTGAAACTTGGTGGGTTTTGATTGATAAATTAGTTAGAAAGATTGGTTGTGAAAATTAGTGTGTTTGGTATCTTAAAACAAAAAATTTTGAAGCACGTTTTTAAGCAAAACCAAGGGCTACATGTATAGTATGATTAGTTGAATTGTTGTTGGTTAATGGTTCAAGAAAATGGATTTGGCATGAGAAATTGTTAGAAAGATTCATGTAAAAGAAATGTTAGAACAATTATGTGAATAAAATGTGATAACATAAGTTTTGTGGTGAAAATATTGGTTTGGATAATGTTGTTTAGATGAGCATCTTACATAAAACATTTAGAATGTTGTACGTAAAATTAAGCCTCTGGTATAGTGTGTGGTGGATGAACTAGGATAGATGGTTTCGAGGCATTTCCTAAATGCCGGGAGCCTAGAAATTTAGCAGAAATGTTACCAAAAATTTTAAGAACGACACAAATAGTTATTTTGGAAAATGAGAAGTAAACTACGGTTGAGGTTAAAAACCCAAAGCCTTAGTAACTTCGGTTAGAGAATAGGAATACAGACGTTTTAAGGATTAGTAAAACGTCCATTTAGGATTTCAAAATATGAGAAAAAGAGGATTAACGACTGAATGATTGTTGAAATAGTGCTACTCAAGTAACAGGATAGGGTAAATCAAGAAATTTTCTGAAAATGCATGGAAAGAGCTAAAAGTGTCTTAGAATAGCTTAAATAAACTTTTAAGGGCCATAACTAAGATTTTTAAGGCTAAAAACAAAGTTTGTGTAGTACACGAGTATGTACTAGAGTACACAAGCGTGTAGTAAGAAGAAATTTTTAACACACCAGGCTACACGGCCAGGAACATAGCCGTGTAGTGAAAATATTAATCACCCGAGAGTTACACGGCCAGTGACACGACCGTGTATTGGGCCGTGTACATATGCAAAAATATACAAAATACACGTGTAGGAACACGCCTATGTACATAACCATGTAGTGAAAATATTAACCACCAGAGAGTTATACGGCTAGGGACACGGCCGTGTACATATGCAGAAATGTACAAGTTACACGGGCAGGCTACATGGCCACGTAGGGAGACAATTAACCAATCCAACAGTTACACGGCCATGGACACGACCGTATATTAGACCGTGTTCATAGGAAGGTTACATGGCCATGTTACACGGCCATGTAAGGAAAGAATTTAATGGTTAGAGAGGTACACGGTCATGAACACAGTCGTGTACCAGACCGTGTATTATTTATAAGTAATGACATGTCTGATAAAAATGTAGATGAAATGAATAGGTAAAAATTTATAAATGACAGTGGAAAATTAACAAACAATATTTGGTTTGTAGGAAGCCAATTGGGAAGCAATAAAGGAACGACAGAGGAATCAAAGAAGTTGAGTTTAGCACAGTTATTGTAAGTATAGACATTTAATTATCTACCCACAAACAATCTTGTTTTATTGATTGACTTCTTTGATGTGATGTTGTGTTAAGTATTTAGATGATCAGATAAGAAAGAAGGAAATGTTCATAAAATGAATTTAAGAAATAAGAAATAAAAGTAAGAAAGATGATAAGACTGAAAATTTAAGTGTTGGCGTACCAGTCTCCCATAGGTGAGGTTTTACGTTATGGCTTCCACTACAATGGAATGCTACCTCCCACAAGGTGAGGTTAATGACTAAAAGTTAAAGATTGACCGTGAGGTAGGTTGGTGAGTCACTCCCCCTTCCTCCCACTAGTTTGCGCACATTAAGTATGTCCAACACTGGGCCCACAAGTGAAAGTAAAAATAAAAGATAAGAAAAGAAGTGAATAAGGAAAGGAAAGAAATGAAAGAAAAAGAATGGCAGGATAAGATATGATCTAAAGAACAATGAAAACGATTCTAAGAAGGATAAGAAGCATAATGTGACTAACCCTAGTTACCTTACACCTAAGCTGATTTGCATGTATGTTTATGCTTACTGAGCTCTAACTTACTAGTTTGTTTGTGGTGTAGGTGATAACGGTAAGCAGCTAGCAAAATGAAAAGAAAATACTTGATGGATTAGCAGGTAGATTCTCGAGATATCATAGATAGGGAAGTGGATCCGTTATGTTTTCGACTGCTAGAAGATTATATGAATTGTAAAGAAACAGAATAGTATGAGTGTAAAGTGTATGTAGAAAGTATTACAAGGATTAAGAACATATGTATTCTTTTAAATTATATATATGTATAAAAACAATCTGTAGTTTTCTAATATAAATTATTAAATTAAAAAGTGAGTTTTTAACCCTTTCCCCAAGTTATAAAATGAGATTATGATATATAAAAGTGAGAAGAAAAGAAAGTAGTTGACGGCCTGGGCGAGTTGGGTCGCCGACAAGAGTTGGTATCAAAGAATAAGGCGGTTCTTCCATTGACCTTCCATGACATTTTAAGTATCTGCTCCTACATAGTCCAAGTAAGATAGTATTTAATTTAAATATTATCTCTTTTCATGAGCACTAAACCATGCCCCTGTTATTGTAATAGGTAGAACACAGCAACATAGTTTGCATACACACTTCAAATGTTAGAGTAGACTGAGAGACCGAGTTTGCTACCTTACTCGCTAACCTTTAGGCCCGACTGGACGCCCAAGAATAAGAAAATCAAAGGCTAAGGGAATTGTTAGAATAAAGGAATATAGGACAGGCTTCTAGAGGCAGAACTCCTCTACTTCACACACCTCTACCCCAAACACCAACACCTGAACCCCAACCGTCTGTAGAACTAATTACACCACAGGTGTCAGCTACACCCGAAATGTTTATAGGTACCCAAGCCTAACCGATGATTAATTAAGAGCCATTGTACGAGCAATTCAGAAGGATGAAACCGTAAGAGTTTGAGGGTTCAATAGACCCATTAGAAGCTAAAGAATGGTTAGCTTCAATTCAGATGATTTTTGAATTTATGAACCTTTCAGACCAAGAAATGGTTCTTTGAGCCTCCTACATGCTGAAAAAGAATTCACGGTATTGGTAGGAAACAGTAAAGATGCGGAGAGATGTTAGGAAAATGACATAGAATGACTTCCTAGAAGAATTTAAACAAAAGTTCTTTAACATGGACACCTTATGAGCACAACAGAGAGAGTTTGATGATTTGAGGCAAGGAGAAATGATAGTAGTTGAAGCTTGCTGCAAGTTTGATTGATTGGCTTGGTTATGCCCACACCTAGTGTCGACAGAGAGAGAACGGGTATGGAGAATGATTGATATGGTCTGACCTGATATTGCCACATTAGTAGAGAGTGGTGAGAACCCACCCAACACAGTAGCAGACTATGTGAGTCGAGCAATGTGAGCCGAACATCGATTGGGCATAGCAAAAGCAGAGCGAACCAAGGCTTGGGAGGACAGGAAAAGGGAAAGGGAGCTGGCTAAGCAGACTTAAAAAAACAGTCAGGCAAGTCAAACCAACAAGCCTAACCAGGGTCCTAAACCTGGTCAGGGTGGCAACCCAAACCAATCCAACCCGAACAAGTAGAAGGGAAACCCTAATGAAAACCAGAACTAGAACGTCCAAAATGTCCAACAAAGATAGGATCAAAATGTCAGCCAGAGTCGACCGGCATGCCCTAAATGTGGGAAGATACATTGGGGGAATGTAAGTTTGGCATGAATGTTTGCTATACATGTGGCAAAGAGGGCCACTTTGCCCGGAACTGCATGTCTAGCGGATAGTATCAACCTGGATCCTTTCAACCCAGGCAAGCGATCGGTCAAGTTCATATTATGCAATCCAAGTTAGAAGGACCCCAGATTCAAACGGGTCGATTGGAGGATACACTCAGGACCAACGCTCACCTTTTGGCTTACACTAAAGAGAATGTCAAGGCAAGCACCTCAAACGTGGTGACAGGTCAGCTCCCTATTGCCAAAAGCTTTGCATATGTATTATTTGATTCAGGTGCATCACATTCATTTGCCTCACATGCTCTTGCTAAAAGAATTAGCCATGCTAAGGATAAAATTGGACAAGTGTTTAAAACCACCTTGCCATCTAGTGAAATATTGTTGTGCAATTACTGGCTACAAAATGTACCAGTATTGTTGTCGATCGAGAGCTGTACACTAATTCGGTCATATTAGAACTCGTTGACCACGATGTTATCCTTGGGACGGACTTCCTTGGAAAGTATCGCACAACGATTGATTGTCAACAGTGAAAAGTAGTGTTCCAGTCTGAAGGAGAGGACTAGTTTGAGTATGTGGACCGTACTCTAAGGCTGTCTGATAGGATGATAAGCTCCATGAGGGTGAGGAAGCTGATATCTAGTGGATGCACTAGATATATAGCTTACATCACCGACATGAATTTAGAGCCAGAGCTGCGACCAAATGATATACCTGTGGTTAACGAATTCCTAGAAGTGTTTCCAGAAGAATTACCAGGAGTTCCTCCTGATCGAGAAATCAATTTTGAGATTGACTTATTACCTGGTACATCTCTGATATCGAAAGCTCTGTACAGGATGGCCCCTACAGAGCTTAAAGAGTTATAAGTCCAACTGAAAGAACTAATTGAGAAAGGATTTATTCGACCTAGCTTTTCGCCATGGGGTGTGATGCCCCCAACTTCGACCATGTGAAACCGTCATAATCCGACTATGTAGCCAATTGTGACAGCCTGTGTACCTCATTAGGTCGTAATAAAAACACTTTTACTTTTAAACTCTCATCTTACAGGGTCCAAAATTTTTGTCCATCTTTTTTTCTTTTCAAAATACTTTGCTAGCATGAAAGCCATGTATGAAAGCCATATAAAATTTAAAACTAAACTTTTAGTAGTCTTTTGTAATACAACATAATTTACATAAATACATTACTCAACTTTGTTGCTCAAAATACATTTTCTTCAAACCACTCTTTGGATGCTCAGCAGAAGACTGGTAGCAGGACCATAATCCACAGTGGAATTTCCTATCCCAATGGCACCGCATATCCTACCGCCATCCAGGTTATCTACTAGACAGGTTTCTTTCCTGCAACATGAACAAATCAGTGAGCTAATAGGCTTAGTAAGTTCAAACATACACACTATGAATCACATAGATTCAATAATATCAACAATAAAATTTCCTATGAATAATACTATTCATCATGAACAATACTTTTAACTTTTGACCAATGAATAGTAACTTGGACTCTTATCGGGTACTATTCACATCACCTTTACCGAGTACACTACACTTAATGTTAGTGTTGGTTATGCTCAATTATGCTCAATTATGGTTTTCATCACATTTTCGGTTTTTATCTTTATTTATGTTCTGGTTTTGAGCTCATGTTAGCCGTACCGATATCATACGCGCGCTGACAGTGAGAGGCCTTGGGAGTGATCCTGAGGCTAATCCTCCCCAGTCCATCATCGCCCGAAGTAGTTTTGTATCCCTGAAGGACCTTTAAACCTCTACCTTACTATTGGAGGCCGATACGTCAAAAATGGTTTCATTACCATCTTTCAATTATAGTTCCGACCGGGTGGTATTAACCATCATCTCAAAGTTAGGAACCTTTATTGCCCGTAGGTCTTTATACATTCTTTTTTTTAAGGGTATATCTTAAATTTAGTCACACTCTTTCCATAGTGTACCCATAGTACACATTTCATTTTATCAACTCGTTGGGCGTGTTAGTCTAATTACACCCTAGTGCCTATAGGACTTTGCATCTAATGTACAATTAGTACATACTTAAATATCACAGTATTTCATGTTGTAGACATGAAAATGCTTGAACTTACCACAACTGCGATAGCGTCCACCCTCGGAAGTCCTCCGTAGTTTTGTTATCATCTCTAATTTGGGTCCCTACGACAGCATATGGTCTATTAATACCCATCATTATTTATCATTTTACATATATTCATTTTGTTATTAACATTATAACACATTTCATCTCTTTATGTGATACACGGCTTGATACACGCTCGTGTCCAAGCCCGTGTACCTCTCGGGTTTCTACCACACACCCGTGTTGCAAAGTACATGCCCGTGTACTTTATAAATTTTAGATTTTAACTTTAAAATCTAGGTTATGGCCTTTAGAATCTTATTTAAAGCATTCTAGGTCCTTAATGGTTCTTTCTGAGCCTTTCGAAAATTTTTGGTCAAAATGACCATTTTACCCCTAGCGGGTTTCGGGACCGTAACAATTCCGTTATACCATTTTTTTTAGGATTTTCTAAGCCCAAAATCATAAAATAATATTTCTTAGACTTCGATATATTTTTACAGTATTATTGGCTGCAAAACCGGTAACTATTCCTCACCAGACCCTCGGAGGTACTATTCTGATACCTAGGGTCATTTCTCGCTTTTCTAGTGTTTCGGAGCCTCAAATGGGTATTTCACTACTCCTAAAATGTTTATCATCCCATTCCTGAGCCTTGGTTCTCGATGGGCTCGGGTTTTTCATCCCATCCATAAAATTTCCCCCCTCGTTTCCTAAAATATGCCTAACGTAAATTTTTCTTGTTCTCGGCATTTTAGAACTTTAGAGGGTCGTTTTACTAATGTTCTTAGGTTTAATCTTCCATTACCAATTTTAACCTACTGAGGGGTCTCTGTTTTTATTTCGCATCTAACATTTTTATCCCTCGTTTCCTGAAATGCCCTTTTATGTCGTTTTAGAAATTTCGTCAGCATTTCCACTAAAATTTTAGGTTTTCTCGGTGTTAGGTATGCCTCAGAACCTTAGTACCTACCACGTAGTATACCAGAGGCCTATTTTACATAAAGTTTATTTTACATAAAGTTACCAAACTTTATGTAAAACTTTTCACATTATCCATCATTCAAACCACAACACAAATTCAACATTTTCTATCATCACATGCCACGGTTTTCAACACCACAACTTTTTAGCACAAAGCTCATTCATCGCATATCAATCTTAGGGTTTCAAATGCACATTTCAACATAAAAAACCTAAGAAAATTTCATTCCAACCTTGCCTTTTATGCCACGGTTTTCATGTCCAAAACCATAGGAAAAATTTTTCTTATTCTTAGGGTCCTTTATCAACATTTCTTCATCAATTTTCATCACAAAATTTTCCATATTCTTCAACATATAGCCCACAGATTTTCATAGGAACATGCATAAATTTTGCTTGTTTCAAATTTCTAAAACATTCTTAAATCACTACATCACCAAATCAACATCAACGCCAAACAAATCAAATTTTTTTACCATTTTTCCACACCAATAAGCCACAGATTTCTTGAAGAAAAATAATAAGAAATGCTTCAAAATGGTGGCTTACCTTATCAACTTGAATCCTTGATGCTTAGTGTGAGTTTGGAAGCTAATTTGGTGAAGAATTTTTGCTAAAATTTTTCTTAGAATGGGGGAGAAGGGCACAGCCTCAAATGGACAACATTTGGCTGGTTTTTACAAAATTTCCAAATGAATTTTTCCACTCCTATTTATAGGTAAATGATAGAGGACCAAATGGTAATTTTTCCCAATAATTTGGAAATTGTTTAAGGATTTTTAGCAACTTTCTAAGGACCAAAAAGCAAATTTCTTGCTGATTTTTTTTATGCTTGGCTGACTCCCCTTTTTCCCATTTTTGCCAAAATTTTTTCATGTCATTTTGGCTAAATCCTAGCCCTTGATTCAAGATTAGCATTAATCTTTACCCTTAATGCTACCTACCACCTTTCTAGCCTTAATTTCTACCATTAATTACATCATAATTTTGATGTCACACATGGCATCATCCAATTAATTCATATATTGATTCATGGTCAAAGTTTGACCAAATGTCAGACTAAACAGAAATCTATCGAAATTGCGTAGGCGGGTTTCTGACGCCTCTAGTGCGATCGGTTTACCTTATTTTGCTTATGTTTGACCAAAATTCATTACCATAAATTTTAGTCTTTTAGTGCACTTCGGTGCACTCTCCAGGGTTTTTGGCTTTGTTTTAGGGCCATTTCATCCGTTTTTGTTTGGGAAGATTTTCTATCTCTAAACTTACACTTTTCAACACTATTAGAATGTTTTTATTGCATTCTCAACAGTATTTAAACACAACTTTTTCATATTTTATACATTAAAATTGTCATGTACATACAATTTTAAATTCTTCCAAGAATCTCAAAATTCCTGGTTATCAAATTCACCCCTCCTTATAAAATTTTCGTCCTCGAAAATTTAGAACAAGTGGGGGTACAAGTCTCTAATTTCATCCTCATGCTCCCATGTAGCCTCTTTGACGTTGTGATTTTTCCACAACACTTTGACTAATGGGATTGTCTTGTTCCTTAATACTCTTTCTTCTCATGCCAAAATTTGTATAGACCGCTCTTCATACGTTAGATCTTCCTGAATTTGGAACAATTCATGTTTCAGTATATGGGACGGATCTGATATGTACTTTCACAACATGGACATGTGAAACACGTTATGTACTGCTGACATTTTTGGGGATAATGTCAACTTATAGGCAACCTTTCCAATGTGTTCAATAATTTCAATTGGTCCGATATATCTCGAACTCAATTTCCCTTTCTTACCGAAATGCATTATTCCTTTCATTGGCAAAACCCTTAAGAATACGAAATCCACTTTGTTAAACTCTAGGGATCTTCATCGTTTATCTACATAGCTCTTCTGTCGACTCTACACAATCTTTATTCGTTGCTGTATTTTTGCAACTGCATCAGTTGTTTCTTGCACAAAATCCGTTTTGTGCAGTTGCTTTTCTTGTAGATCATACTAGTGGACAGGTGATCTACACTTCCTTCCATATAAAGCTTCATAGGGTGCCATTCCTATAGAAGCTTGGTAGTTATTATTGTACAAAAACTCTACCAGTGGAAGTTTTTCATTCCAGTTTCCCGGGAAATCTATTATACACATGCGAAGCATGTCTTCTAACATTTGGATCGTTTGTTCACATTGCCTATCCGTCTGCAGATGAAAAGCCATACTCAGACGTAATTCTGTTCACATAGCTTTTTGCACACACTTCCAGAAGTTTGAAGTGAATCGTGCATCGCAATCCGATAAAATGGACTTATTTTTGCATAGCTCTTCTGTCGACTCTGCACAATCTTTATTCGTTGCTGTATTTTTGCAACTACATCAGTTGTTTCTTGCATAAAATCCGTTTTGTGCAGTTGCTTTTCTTGTAGATCATAGTAGTGGACAGGTGATCTACACTTCCTTCCATATAAAGCTTCATAGGGTGCCATTCCTATAGAAGCTTGGTAGCTATTATTGTACAAAAACTCTACCAGTGCAAGTTTTTCATTCCAGCTTCCCGGGAAATCTATTATACACACGCGAAGCATGTCTTCTAACGTTTGGATTGTTCGTTCACATTGCCCATCCGTCTGCAGATGAAAAGCCATACTTAGACGTAATTCCGTTTACATAGCTTTTTGCACACACTTCCAGAAGTTTGAAGTGAATCGTACATCACAATCCGATATAATGGACTTAGGAACACCATGTAACCTAACGATATGGGTTACATAAAGGTTTGCCAAATTTTCCTGTGAAAAAGTCATTTTCACTACTATGAACCTTACCTTCTTTGTTAATCTATCGACGATAACTCAAATAGTATCATAGCTTTCTCGAGTTTTTGGTAATCCTACTACAAAGTCCATCGTAATATGTTCCCATTTCCATCCAGGAATTTCTAACGGCTTTAATTTTTCGCTTGGATGTCAGTGTTTGGCCTTAATTCTTTGGCATGTCATGCATTAGCTCACGAATTCTGCAATGTCCTTCTTCATCCCTTTCTACAAGAATTATAATTTTAAATCTTGGTACATCTTACCGACTCTAGGATGCACTGAATATGTTGTATCGTGAGCTTCTTCCATAATCCGTCTTCTTAATCCTTCATCATCGGGAACATTAATTCTTCCCTGATGCAGGATCAATCCATCCTTGGACACTCCTTCCTGAGGACTTGCTAGATTTGGATCTCCTTTTTTAGCCTCTCTAATGTCCTCAAATAATGATGACTCTAATTAAAGTGCAGCCAATTTTTCAGATATCAGCTCTAGCTTCAACGAATTAATCACCTGCTGTAATAGCCTTGGTAGCTTTTCAATTGGTAGTTGTTGCGAAACAGCAGATTTTCTACTTAATGCATTTGCCACACGATTGGCTTTTCTAGGATGATAGAGGATCTTGCAATCATAATCCTTTACCAGCTCCAACCATCATCTTTGTCGCATATTTAACTCCTTCTATGTGAAGAAGTATTTTAAACTCTGATGGTCAGTGTAGATATAACATTGAGCTCCATATAAATAGCGTCATCAAATCTTAAGTGCGAACACTACTGCGACAAGTTCTAAATCATGTGTGGGATAATTTCTATCGTCATACTTTAATTGACGTGAGGCATAGGCAATCACCTTGTCGCCTTGCATTAGGACAGCTCCTAATCTCATTTTTAAAGCATCGCTATAAATCACGAATATTTCCCCTTTAGTAGGAAGTGTAAGGATTGATGCGCTCATTAGTCGCTTCTTTAACTCTCGGAAGCTCCTTTCATACTCATTAGTCTACTTGTACTTCCTCTCTTTGTGTGTAAGAGCCGTGAGAGGTGTAGCGAGTCATGCGAATCCCTTTATAAATCTCCTATAATAGCTGGCTAAACCTAAGAAATTTCGTATTTTGGTCATGTTTCTAGGTGCAGGCCATTCATTGATCGCCTCCACTTTAGTAGGATCCACATCGATTCCTTCCTTAGAGACTACGTGTCTGAGGAAATGTACTCTATTTAGCCAAAATTTGCACTTAGAGAATTTTGCATAGAGTTGGTGTTTCCTTATTATTTGAAGAATGATCCTTAGGTGTTCCTTATGCTCCTCACGAGTTTTTGAATATATAAGTATGTCATCAATAAACACAATGACAAACTTATTTAGAAATTCCTTGAAAACTCGATTCATCAGATCCATGAACACAGCTGGCGCATTTGTTAACCCAAACAGCATCACCAAAAATTCGTAATGACCGTAACGAGTCCTAAACGCGGTCTTGGGAATATCACTATCCTTGATCCGTAGCTGATGATATCCTGATCACAGATCGATCTTGGAGAATATCGCTGCACATTTGAGTTAATCGAATAAGTCGTCAATTCTAGGTAATAGATACCTATTCTTGACAGTAATCTTGTTCAATTCCCGATAATCGATGCACATGCGAAACGTTCCATCCTTTTTCTTAACAAACAACGCAGGAGCACCCCACGGGGAATAGCTCAGACGGATGAATCCTTTGTCAAGAGGCTCTTTTAATTGCTCTTGCAACTCCTTTAACTCTACCGGTGCCATTCGATATGGCGCCTTTAAGATAGGTGCAGTTCCTGGCTTCAATTCAATCTCAAAGGAGATCTTTTGTTTTGGTGGCAATCCAGGTAATTCTTTTGGGAAGACATCAAGAAACTCGTTCACAATAGGAACATCTTCAGGTTGAAGCTTCTGTTCCTCCGTCACATCTATTAAGTACCCTAAGTATCTAGCATATCTACTAGATATTAGCCTTCTTGCTTTCATCGAATTGATCATCGTCTTCCTCATTTTACGTGACGAATTAGCATATTCGAAGCTGTCCTCTTGATCAGGTTGAAACATTATTTTTTGCTTCTGATAATCGATCGTGACTCGATATTTCCCTAGGAAATCCATTCCTAGTATTACGTCATACTTCGCTAACTCCATCACGATCAGTTTCACATACAACTCCCTATTTGCCTTAATTATTGATACATGAGGTAACCAGTAATTGGACATCAACGCTTCACCTGAGGGTAGAGCCGTTCTAAACATCATACCCATATTATCTTTAGAATATCCTATTCTGTTCACAAATTTGTATGAAATAAATGAATGCGTAGATCCAGAATCAAATAAAATAGACGCCAAGTGATTAGCGACAGAAAGCTGATCTGTCACTAAATTGGACGTCCCAGCTTCCGCATCCTCCTTTGTGTGGACCATGACTCGAGCATCAACACAAGGCAAGCGGTCCAGTCTTTCTTACATCTCTGAAGGGCCTTCAATCTTAGCTTGTAGTGCATGAGCTTGGGGACGTTGCTGCTGTGGTTGAAATGTACCTTGCACTTTTTGTCGATTCTCAGGGTAGTTCTTGGCAAAATGACCTTCCTTTCTACATTGAAAACATACATTTGGTGCAAATCTACATCGGCATGGGTGCCTTCTTCTGCATGTAACATAGTCGTGAACAACAGATAAGGCATTATTGTCCAACTTCCACTATTGATTCCTATTTTCAGAATTATTTCCTTTCATTTTTCCTTATGATTGTTGGCCAGAAGTGCTTGATTGTCCGGCCTTAACGTTCGGGTTCGACTTGCTTCCTTGTCCGACCTGGGATCCAGTTTGAGTAGCTTTTGCTAAGACTTTCTCCTTCTTCATGGCATCCCAGATTTTCTTTCTCTTCCCTTTGTCGAGCTAGGTGGTACTCAGCTTTTAAGGCTTGACTAACATAGTCACCTACAGTAGTGGGTGGCGTTAACCCACTATCTACCAAGGCTGAGATGTCAGGTCGGAACATCCCGAGCATCTTTTGAATTTTCTCCCTCTCAGTAGGGATGACATATGGACATAGTCGGGACAATTGGTCAAACTTCTGACAGACTTCACTTACTGTCATGTTTCCCTGCTTCAACTTTGCAAACTCCTTTTGTTAAGGTCGCAGCAGCGCGGGGTCATAATACTTCTGATTAAATTCTTTTAAGAAATCTATCCATGACATCATGGCTATATTTCTTCTCAGTTTGATAGTATCCTACCAAAATCTTGCATCCTTTCTCAGCACAAAGGACACACACATGATCTTTTCTTGTTCATTCATGTATATAAATTCTAGGATCATTTGGAGTGAAGAAAGCCACTCCTCTGCTTCTAGCAGGTTTATGGAACCCTCAAATTTCGACAGCTTCATCCTTCAAAATTGTTCGTACAACGGTTCCTGATTTAGGCGGGGTGGAGGTCGGGGTTCTATGACTATTTCAGGCATAACTGGCGGCATTGCTTGTTTAGGTGCAGCCATTTATGAGGTTTGACCTTCTTCTTGGCCTTGCCTCTATTCCATCTGCTCTAGTCTCTGCCTTAGCTCAGAATTCTCCTTTATCTGAGCTTCTATCAGGGTGTGTAGTTCAACCTTTTAGAAAGGATAGGACGCCCTCTCATATTGTGACATTCGAGAAAATTCACTGTTCTCGGAAGACATGTATTGTGATAGACCAGAGAATTTCTATAGTGTTACTTAGGTTAAGCTAAGTTATAAATAGACAGAGAATAAATAGATAGATAAAAGATGTAAGAACACTGTAATTATAAATAGACAGATAATAAAGTTAACAGTAATAAATAAATGTTTTGGAGGATTTAAAATCTCCAAAAGTGATTAAAGAATAAAGTTTAAGAATGAGAAAGTGATTTCGGACCAAAATGCTTAAAAAGGAGTGGTTTCGGTATCAGAAAAATATAGATATAGGAAGATGGCAAGTTAGAGCAAAGATAAGGTAAGAAAAGTGTTTCAGGGTTTTTAAGAGTTTCAAGACTTAATTAGATCAAACAGATAGTACGGATGGCTAGATAAGTCCTCTGGTGCACTTCCTGAGAAATTCTGTCAAATTCGGAAAAAATGATATGCCATTAAGAGACCGAAATCCCAAGAGGTTACCTTAGGTAAACCAAGATCGGGGAAAAAAATGAAAAACTGCGGGATTGATTTTTAGCCAAACGACAGTAGAATAAGGCAAACCAATCGCACAGGAGGCGCTAGAAACTCGCCTACGCGATTTCGGTAAATTTTCGTTCGGTTTGACTTTTGGTCAAACTTTGACCCGAATTAATAGAGGAAAGACAAAATAGATGATGTCAAAATTAATTTGTTTTTCTTTAAAGAAAAAGGGGTAGTTAGATCTAATGGCCATGATTTAAAGGGGTGTTGATCTAATGACCAAGGAAGTGACAAAATTCCTTGATTTTCCTTTTCTTTTTAAAAGGAAATTTTGGAATTAATATGGCAAAAGTGGAATCCAGATTTGGTGTGGAAGATTGAATTAATTGGATGGTTAGGTAGATCCAAGGGTGGACAATTAAGGGAGGCTTGATCCAAGGGCCAAAAGCTTGCCAAAATTTCAAGCTAAAATTTAATGAAAAATCAAAAGAAAATGGGGAATTAATTCCCTTAAGTTGACCGGATGTGGTGGATGGCCAAAACCGTGTGGAAAGGTTGGTAGATCCAAGGGTGAGAAGTCAAAGAGAGCATGATCCAAGGGCTAGGAGCTTGCCAAAATCTCAAGCTAAAATTTAATTAAAAATCAAAAGAAAATGGGGAATTAATTGGTGCAAAACACTGGAAGTCTTTAGGCAAATCAAGCCTTCTTCACACACGGCTTTAAGCCGTCAAAAATTGTAGTCAAAACTTAGTTCATTTCAGCCCCCTCAAGTGCCGTGAGCTAACTTCCTCCAAGTGAAGAAAATGTTGTAATTTTCTTCACCAAATTTCAAGTCAAGCTTAAGTTATTCAACATAGCGAGGTAAGCTTCAATTTCCAAGCTTTTTCTTAGTTTTTGGAAGTGAAAAACCGTGGGTTCATGGTGGTTGGATGGTGAAAATTTTCAAGCTTTGTTTTTCTTAGTTTGAGCTTTAAAAGGTTAGGTTAGTATGTGAAGAGTAAGAAGATGAATTAGAAGCTAGAAATGCATAATTTTATGCTTGTGTTTCAATATGGAAACCGTGTGCTAGCATGTGGAATTGTTAATGGAATTCCGAACCTAAGTTTTAATGTTTAATAAGTCTAGAGTATGAGAATTAGTTAGAAAAGAAATTGGAAACTTGAAACCGAAAATTTGACCTTAGGTTTTAAGAGACAACCGAATTATATGGCTTAGGGTTTCAAAGAAAACCATGATTTATTATGAAGAAATCAATGAGATTGATTAAGTTTTAAGAGAAAAAGTTTATGTATATATTTGAATGGAAAAAGAATTGAGATTTTAGTTTAGGTTTTTCATGAGAAAAACCGTGGGCTACAGTGAGATTGAATAAGTTTTGGTAAAGGAAAGTTTGTAAGTAAATGTGTATGTAAGAATCGAGGGGTAAGAATGAAAAGATAAAATGTCGATAGAAAATGAATAAGTTTTTTGAGAATTTTTACGTAAAAAGTTTAGACTTTTGCGTAAAAATTAGGTCTCTGGTATAGTACGTGGTAGGTTAGACTAAGTTAGATGGTTTTGAGGCGTTTTCTAAACGCCGAAAACCTAAAATTTAAGCGGAAATACTGTTGAAATTTTTAAAGCG
Source organism: Antiaris toxicaria (assembly GCA_035233585.1). Taxonomy (NCBI): domain Eukaryota; kingdom Viridiplantae; phylum Streptophyta; class Magnoliopsida; order Rosales; family Moraceae; genus Antiaris; species Antiaris toxicaria. The sequence goes on along the minus strand of CP141156.1, from coordinate 98,767,788 downwards.
GCATTAAGGGCATTTCAGGAAACGAGCGATAAAAATATGCTCAGAAATGAAAACCAAGATCCCTCAATATCTTAGAGTTTGAAGTAAGAAAGCAAGTCTAGCAGAATAATAAACCGACCCCAAAAATCTAAAATGCCGAGAGGACCAGAAAAAAAAAATAACGTTAAGGGCATTTTGGGTAACAAAGGTAAAGTTTACGGTCGGGATGGAAAAACCTGAGCCCCTCGGAGACCTAGGTCGGGAAGAGAATAAGGAACTTTTTAAAGATAAATGAAAAGCTTGTTTGAAGCTCCGAAACACTAGAAAAACGAGCCACGACCCTAAGGGTTGGAATAGTACCACCCGAGGGACGGGTGATAAGTAAATAGTATAATCACAACAATTAAGTTGTAAAAATTTACCGAGACCTAGAAAAGATTGTTTTAAGATTTTAGGGACTTAGAACATCCCGTTTAAGCACCAAAATGAGAATGTTACGACCCCAAGACACATTAGGGGCAAAATGATCATTTTCACTGAAAAGTCTAGAAATGTCAAGAAAGGGGTGTTAAACGCTCCAGTTAGCTATTTTATGGTTCTCGGATTTAGGGAACCCAGTTTAAGCCAAAAAATAGAAACGTCCCCGACCCAATTACTATTCATGTGCATGATACTATTCACATGAATAGTACTATTCACGTGAATAGTCATTCACCGTCAAATAGTCTATTCATCCAAAATTTCTGAAATACTTGAAAATGACCATTGGAGCCCTAGAATAGCTTAAATGAGCTTTTAAGGGCCAGAATCAAGTTTTAAGTTGAAGAAAAGTAAGAAAACCCTGATTAGGGTAAAGCGGTAATTTTTGTCAAAAATTTGGGAAATAGTCAAAATAAATCGTTAGAGTTTCAAAAGTGATTGAAATGTTCTAATTAGACTTTTAAAGGTCAAAAGTAAGGTTTAAGTGAGAAAAATCCCGCTAGGGATAAAATGGTAATTTTGCCAAAAGTTCAAGATACAACGGTCGTTTTTCCAAAAGTTAGTGGAAAAGTGACAAATGAGATTAATTAAGATTTCTTAGGTCAAGATTAAGATTTAAGAAGGAGAGAAGTAAGAAAAGTCTGCTAGGGACAAAATTGTCATTTGCCAAAAGTTAGGGGCAAAATTATAATTTTACCAAAATTTAACGGAAAGGCTAGAAATGGGATTTTATATCCTTAAGTTCGTAAGTAAGAGATTAAACATAGAATTATTACATTTTATTAAGTTTAATGTATATAGTAAAGATTTTTAAAATAACCGTAATTATTTCAGTTATAGGGATTCGACCTAGAGGCGAAGAAGGAGAGTCTACGGATCCAAAAGCAAAGAAGGAGATTCCAGTAAAGTATTTGTAAGTACATACATTTATTTGTCTACTCACGAACTGACTTGCCATAGGACTGTGTTATGATATGTTAAGAAGTAAAGTTAAGACACATTTCTTAAAAGAAATGTTTACAAGTAATAAAAAGTTTCTGATTAAGTTTCATACAAAGTTGTGCTTTGTGACATACTAGCTTAACATGTTCACGAAGTCAGAATAGAAAGATAAGTTAAAGTAAATAAAGATAAAAAGATAAACAAGATAATAAGCTTGAAAATTTAAAAAGTTGGCGTACCGGTCTCTCCAGATGTGAGGTTCAAGAAAAGCCTCCACCCCAGTTGTGTGGTGCTACCTGCAAATGCGGTAGTTTATGGGCTTAAAGTTGACCGTGGGGTTGATTGGTGGGTAGCTCCCCCTTTCTCCATTGGTCTATGCGCAGTAGGTACGTCCAACCATGGCCTCATAAGTGAAAGATTAAGAAGGATAAAAAAAAAGAAAAGAAAAGAAAAGAAAAGAATAGAAAGCAAGAAAGGTGAAGAGAGAAGCATAAGCAAGCATAATGAAATTAGTATCTATTGTCATGCATATGCTGTGTTTGGCATATATGTGTAAATATGATATGTGTGTTTAGTTATGAATGTTTTATGTATGTTTGTACTTACTGAGCTCTAGCTCACTAGTTTGTTCGTGATGTAGGTAACGAGTAAGCTACCTACGTTATGAAGAAATGATCAGATGGGCTGGCAGACAGATTCCCGGAGGTGTCATGAAGTAGGTTATGGTTTTCATTATGATTTTTCATTGCAATTAAAAGAAATGTATATGTAAAGTAAAGATAAGAGACAAGGTTTATTGTAAGTTAAGTTTATGAAGTATTTTAATATGCTTTCGAAAACTTACAAGTTTATTTTAAAGAAAAAAAAATATTTCAGTAGTTTTTCAAAACCGCTTCTACAAGAAAGTTTGAAATGATCAAGTGTTAAAGTGAGAAAGTGCAAGAGTACAAGAATTAAGTATGATAAAGAAAATACTTTTTACAGTACTTTAAAGAAAGTTGAAGTTAAGTGAAAACTTTAAAGAAAGTAAGAAAAGTATAAGATGAGTAAAGAAGAGTAAAGTTAAGTTTTAAGTAAGTGGACGGCTCGAGCGAGTCGAGCCACTCACAATGGTGGTATCAAAGCAGAAGTAAGTAAGGCTAAAGTAAATATAGTAGTTAGGGCAGTCTCCTACACATATTTCTTTGGTTACACGTGTTCACCATCTTTTCTATTTCCTATGGTCATATGAAAATCAATCGTTAGATTTTCAATGAACATATTTTTACAATATAAGTAAAAATAGTTTCGACCATCATATAATTTCAAACTGTAGGAAAATAAACTGGTAAAAACGTATCAGAGTGGCGCAGCGGAACAATAAAAATTTTTAGATCGTTAAATATCTCATGATGCCATATACAATAAATCAACAACAATTAAAACTCATACCTCAAGGACGCCAATATGCAGGAGGAGAATGACCGGAGGCTTCAACCAACTAGCCTTCTCTACTATTCTCCAATTCCCGAATGGCTGAGTGTGTGGGCACTCTGAACCTCGATCGGTATGCTAGCACTGCTAGTCTTCTTCCAACCACCCAGATCTCTAAAGAACTTTATTGTCACGATGAGCTGTGCAACAATAAGCCTGCTCACCTGAGAGTCTGTGGTCTAAGAGAACTGGAGTGGCAGGACCTCTATTTATAGACCTTCATGAGGTGATTCTCTGAATTCGAATTGGACTAGGAAAAGATTTTCTCCCTTATCTTTAACCAAAAATCCGAATTTTTCATAGGATAATCCTAACAATTAAATTCGGTTTTTCTAGGAAAAATCCAATCCAAATCTAAACAAGATTTTAACTAGAATTTTATCTCCCTTTTTCAACCAAAAAATCCGAAATCTTTAGGAGAATATCTTCTCCAAATTTTCGGCCACTTTTAAGATAAGGAAGAATCAAAATTCCACTAGGATTTTTCAAGCTAAATCTCATCTCAACCTTATCCAAAAATAACCGAATTTCCTAGGATAAAGCCTCCAAAATTTCGGCCACTTTTAGGGAGGTAGAGAATCCAAATTCAACTAGGATTGAAACTTGAATTTTCCCTTGAATCTTATCCACAAAAACCGAATTTTCCATTGAGGATTATCCTCAAAAAATTCGCCCACTTTTGTTGGGATTTGGATTCAAAATTCAAGTAGGATTCTAACAAGATTATCCTCTCCAAATCCAACTCAAATTCGAATTTCAAACCTTGTGGATTTTCCACAACAAATTCGAATCCTACTTGGACTGTGATTCAAAATTTGAATTTCAAATTTCAAATTCAAATTTCAAATTTCAAATTTCAAATTTCAAATTTCAAATTTAAATTTCAAATTCAAATTTCAAATTCGAATTTCAAATTCAAATTTCAAATTCAAATTTCAAATTCAAAATTCAAATTTCAAATTTCAAAATTCAAATTTCAAATTTCAAAATTCAAATTTCAAATTCCACAAAACGGTTGTATTTCATATTCTTGTTCTCATGGATAATTTTCTACAACTCCAATCCAATCTAAAGTAAAATCATGGCAACTTTATTTGGAGTTCGAATAATTGTGTACTCTATTATCCAAAACAAAATCTGAATCCAACCGGAGAGAATCTTGTCTACCATCCTAATCCTGTGTCATCACCATCCATGCATAATAAACTAGCCAATAGCATACACAAATCAATTTGCCAAACGTTAAGGAATTATGTGGAGCTAGTAGAGGGACTGATTGGACATATATAATCGGGCTCCCGTGATTCCATATGATCATCATTCTGTACCGAACAACTCAATCATATGATCACTAATTTCAGAGTCACACCACTATAAACCTGAAACTGAACTCCCAATTATATACCGTATTACGTAAGCCTGTGACGAGCTACCATCCAATGACCTTGTCATATATGCAAAACCCTCATATGATATCCATGATCAGCCTTAGGTCAAAGTCCGTTTAATCCTACTGATCAGGCTATCTTAAAGTTCCATTATACTACCGAATCAAGAAAATGATTATTCACCATATGTGAATAAGAAGTCATCCGCCCAGCAGACGACCCAAGGCCTTGTCCATTTTCACATTCAGTATAATGCCTTTAAGAGGATACCTTTAACTCCTCAGAGCTATGATTCCGATATCTGCAAACAAACCCTTCATCGTATACAAGTCATGCACCCAACGAACCGGTCTATAAGCTTACTACCTCTGAGACGCTTTAGCCATTGGAATATCAAAGTACACAAGTCATATACATGAAGTAGTTCATTTACTCAGGATTAAGGTTATTGCACAATGAACGTCAAAAGCAGATTGATCCACTCATAGCGGACTACGTAGATCAATCACGCTTTAGTCCCGGTCTAATATGTCACCACCGAGCAACATATCCATGTCTCTACTTGGGAGTCCATCTCCAGACAGTCAAGACAGACCGTCCCCTCTAAGGCTTTAGACAACATAATAGTCTTAACATGAGTTAGATGCTCGGTCTAACCCCATAGACTACAGACCATAGTTTAGACTGCTAACTTTAGAACATTGTCTTCTTGCATACAAAAGTCCATTGCATGCAACGTTCTAACAGTTTTAACACAAGCAGTCAGTGAGCCATATTTGCTTACATTTACTTTAACATGTAAATAAGACGAGGACAAATAGCAATGTAATGAATAACCTCTATGTATATAATTTTATTATCCAGTTCAAAATGAATACATCAAAATGTCTCTAATATTTAGGGCATTTCCTAACACAAACATATCATCATTTTAACATATCAAAATTTCATATCATTTCATTTCATAACTTTCATATACACATCAACTTTAAGGCTTTTTCTCAAAATAGCCTTTCTATACAGTCATACGTGTACATATCCAGACATATACATTTATACATCTTATATGTTTTTGCATCTAGTCTCCTGGTTGGTCCGGAACTATCGGAACTTCTTCCGGATCCTCGTTATCCTTATCCGAACCATTCCCAGTCCCGAATGGTATCGATCCTCTATTGGGACTTGTCCCCTCTTGTCACCTCAATGGGCCAGCCTCATGGTCATTAGCCATAGGTCGCGTTCCATAAAGACGATTTAACATTGCCTTTAGCAATAATTGTTTGTGCCGGTTGCCCACCATGCGCTCTAGCAGTAGCTCTTCTTCTACTTTAGCTACTGTAACTATAAACTCTCGTAAAGTAGTAAGATATAGTGGGGTTACCCTTTGTCATAAATCTATCATAAGCCCCTTCCAAAATATATCACAAAAGTCCTCGTTAGTAAGGTTAGACATGGGACATCTCCTCACAATGTTCTCCTCAAATCGTACTACATAAGTGAAGACAGTATCACTAAGCATCATCTGTAGTCTCTATGCTTGGAGAACAAACTCTCTAACATATGTGTATCTAGGCATAGCAGGTGGCAACGTTACTACCCTATTCTCCAGAGGGTCTGAAATCGGTGCTGGGCTCTTTGGCGGGAATTGCTGTATCATAATGTGTCTAAACATAGCCCAGTCAAGCCTTAATAGCATGTCCTGGTCACAATATTCCCAGAACATCTGTGCATCTTCATGAAACATGTCGACTGCTAACATGCCCCAGCAGTTCTCATCAATATCACATTGGCACATGATCTTTTCCACATCATGAAGCTAATCTCTAGTAGAAATCCCCTATTGACCTCCCTCAAAGGTGGGTGGATGACTACCTCGAAAAACATGTACCACGCGGATTGATACTCTAGCTCCTACGTGTGGTCGTCCTTTAATAACTGTAATACCTATGTCGACTAGTGGATTAAGTATTGGTCTAGGAGGTGGCGCTTGAATTGGTGACGGTGCTCTAGCCTACGGCGCTGGCGGCTCAGGCGTCAGCGGTCGATATGCTGGTCACTGGGACATGGATGACCTAATCACAGACTTGATCTGTACCCTAATCAGCCCTCTCGGTCTGTACGGCTGAGGTGGCACGTATGGTAGCCTAGTCATCTTATATACTGCAAAATACATAACCTCGTATAAATGAATAGTTAATTAACATAAAGAAAGCTAAGTTACTTTGATTGACGAGCAGGCTGTGCTTTGTGCTAGTAGGGATTTGGTTAACCATTTTGATACCAACTTATGACGCCCCCAACTTCAGCCAGGCGAAATCGTCATAATCCGACTCTGTAGCTGATCGCGATAGCCCATGTACCTCATTGGGTCGTCATAAAAACAAGTTTACTTTTAAACTTTCATCTTACAGGGCCCAAAATTTTCATCCATTTTTTTTTCTTTTCAAAATACTTTCCTTGCATGAAAGCCATGTATGAAAGCCATATAAAATTTTAAACAAAGCTTTTAGTAGTCTTTTGTAATACAACATAATTTACATAAATACATTTCTCAACTTTGTTGCTCAAAATACATTTTCTTCAAACCATTCTTTTGACGCTCAGCGGAAGACTGGTAGTACGACCATAATCCACAGTGGAATTACCTATCCCAATAGCACCATATATCCTACTGCCATCTAGGTTATCTACTAGACAGGTTTCTTACCTGCAACATAAACAAACTGGTGAGCTAACAGGCTTAGTAAGTTTAAACATACATACTATGAATCACATAGATTCAATAATATCAATAATAAAATTTCCTATGAATAGTACTATTCATCATGAATAGTTTTTGACTTTTGATCATAAATAGTAACTTGGACTCTTACTGGGTACTATTTACGTCACCTTGACCGAGTACAGTACACTTAATGTTAGTATCGGTTATGCTCAATTGTGCTCAGTTATGGCTTTCATCACATTTTCGGTCTTTATCTTTATTTATGTTCTAGTTTTGAGCTCATGTTGGTCGTACCGATATCATACGCGTGCTGACAGTGAGGGGCCTTGGGAGCGATCCTGAGGCTAATCCTCCCCAGTCCATCATTGTCTGAAGTGGTCTTGTATCCTTGAAGGACCTTTAAACCTCCACCTTACTATTGGAGGCCGGTTCGTCAAAAATGGTTTCATTACCATCTTTCAATTATAGTTTCGACTAGATGGCATTAATCATCATCTCAAAGTTAGGAACCCTTATTGCCCGTAGGTCTTTATACATTATTTTTTTTAAGGGTATGTCTTAAATTTAGTCACACTCTTTCCATAGTGTACCCATAGTACACATTTCATTTTATTAGCTCGTTGGATGTGTTAGTCTAACTACACCCTAGTGCCTGTAGGACTTTGCATCTAATGTACAATTAGTACATACTTAAATATCACAGTATTTCATGTTGCAGACATGAAAATGCTTGAACTTACCACAACTGCAATAGTGTCCACCCTCGGAAGTCCTCTGCAGTTTTGTTATCGTCTCTAGTTTGGGTCCCTACAGACAGCATATGGTCTGTTAATACCCATTATTATTTATCATTTTACATATATTCATTTTTTATTAACATTATAACACATTTCATCTTTTTATGTGATACACAGCTTGATACACGCCCGTGTCCAAGCCCGTGTACCTCTCGGGTTTCTACCACATGCTTGTGTTCCAAAGTACATGCCCGTGTACCTTATAAATTTTAGATTTAACTTTAAAATCTAGGTTATGGCCTATAGAATCTTATTTAAAGCATTCTAGGTCCTTATTGGTCCTTTCCGAGCCTTTCGAAAATTTTTAGTCAAAATGACCATTTTACTCCTAGCAATTTTCAGGACCGTAACAATTTCGTTCTACCATTTTTCCAAGATTTTCTAAGCCCAAATATCACAAAATAATATTTCTTAGGCTTCAACATATTTTTACAGCATTATTGGCTGTAAAACCGGTAACTATTCCTCACCCGACCCTCAGAGGTACTATTCTAACACCTAGGGTCATTGCTCGCTTTTCTAGTGTTTTGAAGCCTTAAATGGGTATTTCACAACTCTTGAAATGTTTATCATCCCGTTCCCGAGCCTTGGTTCCCAAGGTGCTCGGGTTTTTCATCCCGTCTATAAATTTTCCCCCTTCATTTCCTAAAATACCCCTAACGTAAATTTTTCTTGTTCTTGGCATTTTAGAACTTTAGAGGGTCATTTTACTAATCTTCTTGGGTTTAATCTTCCATTACCAACTTTAACCTACCGAGGGGTCTCTATTTTTATTTCCGATCTTACATTTTTACCCCTCGTTTCCTGAAATACCCTTTATACCATTTTAGAAATTTTGGCAGTATTTTCGCCTAAATTTTAGGTTTTCTCGCCGTTAGGTATGCCTCAGAACCTTAGTTCCTGCAATGTACTATACCAGAGCCCTATTTCACGCAAAGTTACCAAACTTTATGTAAAACTTTTCACATTATCCGTCATTCAAACCATAACACAAATTCAACATTTTCTATCATCACAAGCCACGATTTTCACATGGAATTCAACACCACAACTTTTTATCACAAAGCTCATTCATCACATATCAATCTTAAGGTTTCAAATGCACATTTCAACATCAAAAACCTAAGAAAATTTCATTCCAACCTTGCTTTTTATGCCACAGTTTTCATGTCCAAAACCATAGAAATTTTTTTTCTTATTTCTAGCGTCCTTTATCAACATTTCTTCATCAATTTTCATCACAAAATTTTTCATATTCTTCAACATATAGCCCACGGATTTTCATAGGAACATGCATAAATTTTGCTTGTTTCGAATTTCTAAAACATTCTTAAATCACTGCATTACTAAATCAACATCAACATAAAACAAATCATCAAAATTTTTTATAATTTGTCCACACCAACAAGCCACGGATTTCTTGAAGGAAAACAATAAGAAATGATTCAAAATGGTGGCTTACCTTATCAACTTGAATCCTTGATACTTAGTGTGAGTTTGGAAGCTAATTTGGTGAAAAATTTTTGCTAAAATTTTGCTTAGAATGGTGGAGAAGTGCACGGCCTCAAATGGACAGCATTTTGCTGGTTTTTACAAATTTTCCAAATGAATTTTTCCACTCCTATTTATAGCCAAATGGTGGAGGATCAAATGGCAATTTTTCCCAACAATTTGGAAATTGTTTAGGGAGTTTTTAGCAACTTTGTAAGCAACAAAAAGTAAAATTTTTGCTAATTTTTTTTATGCTTGGCCGGCTCCACTTTTTCCAATTTTTGCCAAATTTTTTTTCATGTCATTTTGGCTAAATCCTAGCCCTTGATTCAAGATTTGCATTAGTCTACACCATTAATGCTACCTACCACCTTTTTAGCCTTAATTTCTACCATTAATTACATCATAATTTTGATGTCACACATGACATCATCCAATTAATTCATATATTAATTTGTGATCAAAGTTTGATCAAAAGTCAAATCAAACGGAAATCTACCAAAATCGCGTAGGCGGGTTTCTGATGCCTCCAGTGCGATCTGTTTGCCTTATTTTGCTTCCATTTGACCAAAATTCATTACCGTAAATTTTTGTCTTTTAGTGCACTTCGGTGCACTCTCTAGGGTTTTTGGCTCCGTTTTAGGGCCATTTCACCCGTTTCTGTTTGGGAAAATTTTCCATCTCCAAACTTACACTCTTCAATATTGTTAGAATGTTTTTATTACATTCTCAACAGTATTCAAACACATCTTTTTCATATTTTATACATTAAAATTGTCATGTACATATAATTTAAAATTCTTCTGAGAATCTCAAAATTCCCAGTTATCCCATAGTGAGCTCCAGTTCTCTTCATGAAAAAGAAGGATGGAACATTCCGGATGTGCATTGATTATCGAGAGCTCAATAAAGTTACAATTAAGAACAAGTATCCATTGCCAAGGATTGATGATTTATTTGACCAACTTAAGGGAGCTGCAATCTTCTCCAAGATAGACCTTCGATCCGATTACTATCAGCTAAACATTAAAGAAGGGGATGTTCCAAAGACCGCATTTCGAACGTGATATGGACACTATGAGTTTCTTGTCATGCCTTTCAGACTGAAGAATGCACCAGCTGCTTTTATGGATCTGATGAATCGAGTATTTAAAGAATATTTAGACAAATTTATCATTGTGTTCAGCGACGACATCCTTATTTACTCGAAGAATCAAAAGGAGCACGGGGAGCATCTTTGGATTACGTTATGCACTCTGAAGGAGCATCAGCTGTATGCTAAATTTTTGAAATACGAATTCTGGATGGACAAAGTTAATTTTATAGGACATGTCATCTCTAAAGATAGGATTTTGGTAAACCCTGTGAAGGTAGAGGCAATCAGTAAATGGTCTACTCTGAAAAATGTCACTGAGATACGGAGTTTCCTGGGATTAGCAGGATACTACCGTAGATTCGTAGAGGGATTTACAAGGTCAGCTGCCCCTCTAACTACTCTCACACGCAAGGAGAAAAAGTTTGAATGGACAAGCAAATGTGAGGAAAGTTTTCGAGAATTGAAGGGGTGGTTAACGAGTGCCCCAGTTCTTACAATCCCTAAGGATGAGGGAGAGTTTGACATTTACAGTGATGCCTTTAGAATGGGATTGGGATCCGTCTTAATGCAAGATGGAAAGGTGATAGCATACACTTCTAGACAGCTCAAGGAACATGAGAAAAACTACCCGACTCATGATTTAGAATTAGCAGCCGTTGTGTTTGCTCTCAAGATAGGGCGGCATTATTTATATGGAGTTCAGTGCAGAATCTTTACTGATCATCAGAGTTTAAAGTATTTCTTCACTTAGAAGGAACTTAATATGAGATAAAGGAGATGGCTCGAGTTGGTTAAAGATTATGACTACGAGATCTTGTATCATCTTGGCAAAGCAAAGAGAGTAGCAGACGTGTTAAGTCATAAATCTACAATGCCGGAGTGGGTAGCTATCGATAAACTGCCCAAACCGCTTCAACACGAGATTTCCTCACTAGGAATGGAATTGATTTCAAGAAAATTGGTTGCTATGCAACTTAAGCTAACATTTTTTGAGGACATTAATGAGGCCCAGGAGTGAGATGTCATTCTTAGAAAGCTTAAGGATGAAGCCTCTCGAAACAAAAAGTCTGAGTTCTACTTCACTAAAGATGGAGTATTACTATTCCAAGGAAGGATTTGTATACCTGATAATGAAGAATTGCAGAAGAGAATTCTGACAGAGGCTCACGAGTCCCCTTATTCAGTACATCCTGGTAGCACCAAGATGTATCAAGATTTGAAGAGACAATTCTGGTGGAGAAACATGAAAAATGACATAGTTAAATATGTCAATCATTGTTTGACATGTCAAAAAGTCAAGGCGGAGCATCAAAGACCAGCAGGCAAGCTGCAGCCACTAGAAATCCCATAATGGAAATGGGAAAAAGTGACTATGGACTTTGTGATTGGATTACCTAAGACTAATGAAGGCTTTGATACGATATGGGTAGTAGTGGATAGACTAATGAAATCAGCCCATTTTATACCCATAAAGATGAGATACACGCTGGAAAAGCTGGCAGAGCTATTGATAACTCTAAGAAATTAGAGTTATTTATTGATTTTCTCGTTTAAAAATAGGCTTGTCCAAGAGTGTTTACTGTTTTATGTGGTGTTTTTATCTTTCATCTTTTAATTTTGCATTTGCCTTAGCCAAAAGTGTCTCTGTGCCCTTTTTGATTAAGTAAAGGAATTTTGACTGAAAACTGTGTAAAAAGTTGGTGCCTAGCTTAGTTGTGTTTTCAGTCAGTTTTACAAGGGTTAAAAATGAGAGAAGAATGCTGTAGCATTTTGAGCTGAGCTGAGTTGGAAATTTGAAGTGACGTCAGTACACAACCTGGAGAAAAAGACAATATATCACATGGGCTTTGTGCAACTATCATTTTGGACCACTCAATAGCTCTCAAAGCTAGATAAGTCAGCAGGATTGTTGCCCTAGCAAATGGTTTTCCCCAATCAGAAAAGGGACGTCGTCTAGTACAAGAAGAGGGGAATAGTACCTTCTGGAGACATACCCATCAGAGACGAATTTTCTCATAAAAACAAAAAGCAAAGAGTACCTGTGAGAAAGAAAAAAAGGAAAGTACCAGAGAAGAAGGAGCAAGGACATTGAAGAAGAAGAATCAAGCTTCAGCAGACTTTCTTTCTCTCTATCTGTTGCTTACCCTTTTGTAGTATTGAGCTGAATTAGACATGATTTATTTATGGATAATGGATTTTGTTAATTACAGTATGAACTAATTTTCTTTAGCTCGGTTTGCTAATGGAACCAAGGATATGAACTGTTAACTGATTGCTGAATTTGTTATGAAAATCAATTGTTTCTTGTTCATTCATGTGTATTAATGCGTATTTCTATTCTTGACTGGCCATCAATTTATAAAATATCAGATTTGGATTAATTCTGGAAAGGTTGATTTAAATTGGATCTCATGAATGATGCATGTATGGTCTTGAAGAAATTTGTAGATCTATTGATGGTATAGGAATATATTATTCATCATGTACAACCCAAAAGAACCTATGCTTCTGTTTGCATTCTTTTAGCTAATCCTGCACAGGAATATGCTGAAGTAAGTTAGGAGGATAATTTTACAAAGAGATTTGGAAAAATCCTTGTTCTCACGTGTTCTTGGTTGACAGGGTATATTGATTGCTGTAGCATTTTAGTAGCATTTTGTTAGCAGATTTGCATCCTGGGAAAATTAGTAAACCTAGTTTATCCAAATTATTGTTTTACAACCAAAATCTCCGTTCGATTGTTTTTGTTCATTCTGATCACTACTGTATTTCTTTGTTAAGTATAATTTTTATTTTTCAGTAGTTTTACAATCCATTTTTACTAGCAATCTTGTCAAAACCTCTTTGATTACAATTCACTTAAATTCAACTTCATAGCTTCTACATTACATTTTTATGATATAGTCCTCGTGGGAATGACATCCGTACTCTTGTACACTGTATTACTTGAACGATCTGTGCACTTGCAAATTTTAACCAACAAGTTTTTGGCACCGTTGCCGGGGATTTAATATCATAAAAAATTTTGTAGAAGTATTTTGTTTCATTTCTTTTTATTCTTTTGAGTTATGGTTTTTGGCAGAATACTTGGTCTTCTGTATGAACAATCCTCTGTTAGGAAATGCCCTAAGCGTTAGAGACATTTTGATGTATTTATTTTGAACTGGATAATAAAATTATATACAGAGGTTATTCATTACATTGCTATCTATCCTCAATTTATTTACATGTCAAAGTAAATGTAAGTAAATATGGCTCCCTGACTGCTTGTGTTAAAACTATTAGAACGTTGCATGCAATGGACTTTTGTATGTGAGAAGACAATGTTCTAAAGTAAGCGGTCTAAACTAAGGTCTGTAGTCTACGGGTTTAGACCTAGCATCTAACTCATATTAAGACTATTATGTTATCTAAAGCCTTAGAGGGGACGGTTTGTCTTGACTGTCTAGAGCTGGACTCCCAAGTAGAGACATAGATATATTGCTTGGTGGTGACATATTAGACCGGGACTAAAGCGTGATTGATCTATGAAGTCCGCTTTGAGTGGATCGATCTACTTTTGACGTTCATTATGGAGTAACCTTAATCTTGAGTAGGTGAATAGCTTCATGTATATGACTTGTGTACTTTGATGTTCCAATAGCTAAAGCATCTCAGAAGTAGTAAGCTTATAGATCGGTTCATTGGGTGTATGACTTGTATACGATGAAGGGTTTGTTTATAAATATCGGAATCATAGCTCTAATAAGGAGTTAAGGGTATCCTCTTAAAGGCATTATATTGGATGTGAAAATAGACAAGGCCTTGGGTCGTCTGCTGGGTAGATGACTTCTTATTCACATATGGTGAATAATCATTTTCTTTATTTGGTAGTATAATGAAACTTTAAGATAGCCTGATCAGTAGAATTGAACGGACTTTGACCTAAGGCTGATCATGGATATCATATGAGGGTTCTGCATACATGACAAGGTCGTTGGATGATAGCTTGTTATAGGCTTATGTAATACGGTATATAATTGGGAGTTCAGTTTCAGGTTTATAGTGGTGTGACTCTGAAATTAGTGATCATATGATTGAGTTGTTCGGTAAAGAATGATGATCATATGGATTCGCAAGAGCCCGATTATATATGTCCAATTGGTCCCTCTACTAGCTCCACATAATTCCTTAACGTTTGGCAAATTGATTTGAGTATGCTATTGGCTAGTTTATTATGCATGGATGGTGTTAACATAGGATTAGGATGGTGGACAAGATTCTTTCCGGTTGGATTCAGATTTTGTTTTGGATAATAGAGTACGCAATTATTCGAACTCCAAATAAAGTTGCCATGATTTTATTTGAGATTGGAATGGAGTTGTAGAAAATTATCCATGAGAACAAGAATTTGAAATACAACTGTTTTGTGGATTTTGAAATTTAAATTTTAAAATTTGAAATTTGAAATTTGAATTTGAAATTTGAAATTGAAATTTGAATTTGAAATTCGAATTTAAAATTTGAATTTGAAATTTAAATTTGAAATTTGAAATTCAAATTTTGAATCATAGTTCAAAGAGAATTCAAATTTTTTGTGGTAAATCCACAAGGAATGAAATTCGGATTTGAGTTGGATGTGGAGAGGAAAATCTTGTTAGAATCCTACTTGAATTTTGAATCCAAATCCTAACAATAATGGATGAAAATTTTAAGGATTATCCTCATGGAATTTTTTGGATTTTTTGTGGATAAAGTTCAGGGAAAAATTCAAGTTTCAATCCCAGTTGAATTTGGATTCTCTCCTCCCTGATTATCGCTGAATTTTTTGAGGATATATCCTAGGAGATTTTTGGTTATTTTGGATAAGGATGAGATAAGATTCAAGCTTAAAAATCCTAGTGGAATTTTGATTCTTCCCTTATCTTTTGTGGCCGAAAATTTTATGGATTTATCCTAGTGAATTTTCAAAATTTTCTAATGGATAATGGGGAGATAAAATTCAAGTTAAAATCTTGTTTAGATTTGAATTGGAAAATCCTAAAGTAGCTGAAATTTTGTTGGGATTTTCCCCTTGGAAAATTCAGATTTTTTGGTTGTGGATAAGGGAGAATATCTTCTCCTAATCCAATTCGAATTCAGAGAATCACCTCATGCAAGTCTATAAATAGAGGTCTTGCCACTCCAGTTCTCTCAGACCACAGACTCTCAGGTAAGCAGGCTTATTGTTGCATAACTCACTGTGACAATAAGTTGTTTAGAGTTCTGGGTGGTCGGAAGACGACAAGCAGTGCTAGCATACCGATCGAGGTTCAGAGTGCCCACACACTCAGCCATTCGGGAATTGGAGAATAGTAAAGAAGGCTAGTTGGTTGAAGCCCTCTTGTCATTCTCCTCCTGCAAGATTGGCGTCCTTAAGTATGAGTTTAAATTGTTGTTGGTTTATTGTATATGGCATCATGAGATATTTAACGATCTTGAAAAATTTTTATTGTTCCGCTGCGCCACTCTGATACGTTTTTACCGATTTATTTCCTACATCCTCAGGCCCGTGAGTTGTTGCCTTTGGATCTTGAAATTGAAAGGACATTTCGAGCTAGAAGAAGGGAACAACAAGGAGTAGCAGCTGTTGAAGTTATGGCAGAGGAAGCAGTAGCCAATAATGGATAGCCTATTTATGGTAACAACCCTATTCAACAACAAGCTGTGATGGATGACAGAAACAGGGCAATTTGGGAGTATGCTGTGCCTATTCTATAAGGGCTCAATTCAGGGATTGTCAGGCCAGAAATTGAAGCCACTCAATTTGAACTTAAACCGATGATGTTTCAGATGTTGCAATCTGTGGGCCAATTCAGTGGCATGGCAACTGAAGATCCTCATTTGCATCTTAGGCTTTTCATGGAAGTGAGTGATTCTTTCAAAATTCCTGGGGTGATAGAAGATGTGTTAAGGTTGAAGCTATTTCCCTATTCTCTGAGGGATAGAGCTAGAGCTTGGCTTAATTCTTCGGCACTCGGCTCTGTTGCTACTTGGAATGATTTGGCAGAGAAGTTCTTGATGAAATACTTCCCACCAGCCAAGAATATTAAAACGACATCACTTCATTTCAACAAGCTGATGGTGAATCTTTGCATGAAGCTTGGGAAAGGTTTAAGGAGTTGCTAAGGAAATGTCCTCACCATGGGGTCCTTCATTGGATTCAAATAGAGACTTTCTACAATGGGCTGAATGCACAAACTCGAACCATAGTAGATGCTTCTGCTAATGGTACTCTTTTGGGTAAATCCTACAATGAAGCGTATGAGATTTTAGAGAGAATGGCCAATAATAATTATCAGTAGCCCACCGAGAGACTCAACGCAAGGAGACCTGCATGAATATTGGAGGTTGATCCTATCACTGCACTTTCAGCCCAAGTTTCATCTCTGACCAACATGATTAAGACAATGAACACGCAGGTCAGTGCGAATGTAGTCCAAACTCGAGGAGTTTCATATGTATACTATAGAGAGGGACATTTGTATGATGACTGTCCTTCAAATCCAGCCTCTATTAATTATGTGAGAAATTTCAACAGGAGTAATAACCCTTACCCTTACACTTATAATCACGGTGGAAGGCAGCATCCAAACTTATCATGCAGCAATCAAGGCACAAGTTCCAGCGGTATCAATGCTTTTTACTGGCCTGCTCATCCACCAGGATTTCCTCATCAACAACAAAGAAGCCAAGCTGCTGACCAATCAAGTTCTTTAGAGAATCTTCTGAAGGAATACATGGCTAAAAATAATGCTATCATTCAAAATCAAGCAGCTTCATTGAGAAATCTGGAAAATCAAGTAGGACAGCTGGCCAATGCCTTAAACAACCATCCTCAAGGTGCATTGCCAAGTGATACAGAGAATCCTAGGCGTGAAGGAAAGGAACAATGCAAGGCAATTACGTTGAGAAATGGAAAGGAGCTAGAACCAACTGGAGTAAAACCCAAAGCTGTGCAGACAGAGCCCACTTCAATCCAAGAAGAGGGGGATCAATTTTAGCCCAAAGCAGAACAGAAAAAGCAGCAACCAGATTCTGAACTACAAAATGCTGCAGCATTCCCGCAGCATACTGGGATGACAAAAATCAGTAACAGTAGACCCCCCACCATTTCCTCAAAGATTTCAAAAGCAACAAAAGGATGGTCAGTTTTGTAAATTTCTAGATGTTCTAAAGTAGCTGCACATTAATATACCACTGGTTGAAGATTTGGAGCAGATGCCAAGTTGCGCAAAGTTTATGAAAGATTTGGTGATGAAAAAGCATAGATTTGGAGAATTTGAGATTGTGGCTTTGACGGAGGAGTGTAGTGCCATCTTGCAGAACAAACTTCCTCCTAAGTTGAAAGATCCTGGAAGCTTCACTATTCCTTGCTCAATAGGTCAACAGTACTTTGGTAAAGCTTTATGTGACTTGGAAGCAAGTATTAATCTGATGCCAATGTCTATCTTTAAGAAGCTTGGAATTGGGAAGGCTAGGCCTACTATAGTCTCGTTATAGCTTGTCGACAAATCTATAGCTCACCTAGAAGGAAAGATTGAAGATGTACTTGTGAAGGTGGACAAGTTCATTTTTCCTACGGATTTCATGGTATTAGACTTTGAGGCAGACATAGAAGTACCGATTATATTAGGAAGACCATTCCTAGCCACGAGAAGAACTCTAATCGATGTACAGAAAGGCGAGTTAACAATAAGAGTCAACGATGAGCAAATTACTTTCAATGTGCTAAAGGCGATGAAGTTTCCAGAAGAAATGGAGGAGTGCTCATTGGTTAATGTTATTGACTTGGTGGTGTCAAAAAATTTGGAGCAGAGCTGCCATGAAAACCATTCTAAGTCGACTTTGAAAACAGAAGTGGATATGGTGACTGATGAAGATGATGCTCAAGCTGCATGGCTTGCTACGCAGTTAGCTAGCTCACGTAAGGAGAGGAATCTTGAGCCGCTGGGACTATTAGACGGCAAGATAAAAAAGTTTAAGCCATCTACTGAAGAGCCTCTGGTTTTGGAGTTGAAGCTTCTCCCCGTACACCTTAGGTATGCTTATCTTGGTGAATTAGAAACACTTCCAGTAATTATTTCAGCTTCTTTAACTGAAGACCAGGAGCAGAAATTGCTTACAGTGCTAAGAAAGTTCAAAAACGCTTTAGACTGGACTATTACAGATATTAAAGGAATCAGTCCTTCAATATGTATGCATAAAATTTTGCTAGAGGAATGCTACAACAATTCGGTGGAGCAGCAGAGAAGACTGAATCCTATTATGAAAGAAGTGGTGAAGAAAAAAGTAATTAAATGGCTTGATGCATGCATCATTTACCCCATCTTAGACAGTTCGTGGGTTAGTCCGGTTCAATGTGTGCCAAAAAGAGGAGGAATAACAGTTATGGCTAACAACAACAATGAGTTGATTCCCACTCAGACAGTCGTAGGATGGAGAGTCTGTATGGATTATAGAAGGCTGAATAAGGGTACCAGAAAGGATCATTTTCTGCTGCCATTCATTGACCAAATGTTGGATCGATTAGTTGGGAAATAATATTATTGTTTCTTGGATGGCTATTCAGGCTATAACTAAATAGCTATTGCACCCGAAGATCAAGAAAAGACTACCTTTACCTGCCCATATGGTACGTTCGCCTTCAGAAGAATGCCATTTGGGTTGTGCAATGCACCAGCAACATTTCAACGCTGCATAATGGCAATTTTCTCAGATATAGTGGAAAAATTTTTAGAGGTCTTCATGGATGACTTCTCAGTTCTGGGAGAGTCTTTTGATAGCTGTTGGGGGAATTTGGAGAAAGTCTTAAGGAGATGCGAAGAAACCAGTTTAGTTTTGAACTGGGAAAAATGCCATTTTATGATAAATGAGGGTATTGTGTTGGGACACAAGGTTTCACGAAGAGGAATTGAAGTAGACAAGGCAAAGATAGACATCATTGACAAGTTGCCGTCGCCTACATCTGTGAAAGGGATTATAAGTTTCTTGGGGCATGCTGGTTTTTACAGACATTTTATTAGGGATTTTTCAAAAATTTCTAAGCCTCTTTGTTCGTTGTTGGAGCAGAATGTACCGTTCAAGTTTGATGACGATTGTCAGCATGCTTTTACAGAATTGAAGAAGAAGTTGGTGTCAGCGCCGATCATAGTGGCTCCAGATTGGTCTTGTTCTTTTGAGTTGATGTGTGATGCCAGTGTTTACGCCATAGGAGCAGTCTTGGGACAACTAAAGGAGAGGATATTTCATCCGATTTACTATGCTAGTAGAACCTTGATCGACGCTCAACTTAACTACACCACGACAGAAAAGGAGTTGTTGGCTGTAGTATTTGCATTCGACAAATTTAGAGCATATCTGGTAGGCACCAAGGTTGTGGTCTACACTGACCATTTAGCAATTAAATACCTCATTGTTAAGAAAGATGCCAAGCCAAGATTGATTAGATGGGTTTTATTGCTTCAGGAGTTTGACTTAGAAATCAGAGATCGAAAAGGGACTGAAAATCAAGTGGTTGATCACTTCTCTAGATTGGAAACAGGTGTGACAGAGAAGATGAAGGGCCAATAAAGGAAACTTTCCTAGATGAACAGATTTTTGTGATTAAACAGTTGAATGCACTATGGTATGCTGATATTATGAACTACTTGGTTAGTGGTCTACTCCCACTAGAGCTGACAAGCCAACAAAGGAAGAAGTTCCTTCGTGATACCAAGTTCTATTACTGGGATGAGCCGTATTTGTTCAAGTAATGTGTAGATCAGATTTTAAGAAGGTGTGTACTGGAGGAAGAGATAGCTGGGATACTCCATCATTGCCATTCTTCTCCTTATGGGGACACTATAGAGGGCTTAGGACAGCAGCCAAAGTTTTGCAATCAGGATTCTATTGGCCATCACTTTTTAAGGATGCTCATAAGTTTGCTAAGACTTGCGATCTGTGTCAGCGTGTGGGAAACATTTCACAAAGGCATGAAATTCCCCTGAACATTATCTTAGAAGTTGAAATATTTGATGTGTGGGGAATAGATTTCATGTGGCCGTTTCCTTCATCCTATAGCAATCAATATATATTGGTGGTAGTGGATTATGTGAGCAAATGGGTGGAAGCATTAGCATCTCCTACCAATGATTCCAAGGTGGTTGTGAGGTTTCTGTATAGGAATATTTTCACACGCTTTGGGACACCAAGGGCCATCATAAGTGATGAAGAAACGCACTTTAGCAGCAGTTTGAAAGTCTTCTGGCTAGGTATGGAGTACGCCACAAAATTGCCACAACCTATCATCCTTAAACTAGTGGGTAGGCTGAAGTTTCCAAAAGGGAGATAAAAAGAATTCTAGAAAAAGTTGTCAACCCCTCAAGGAAGGATTGGTCAGCACGATTGGATGACACCTTGTGGGCATACAGAATAGCTTACAAAACCCCTTTAGGAGCGTCCCCCTACCGGCTGGTATTCGGAAAGGCTTGCCACTTTCCAGTTGAGATGGAACATAAAGCCTATTGGGCAATTTCAAAGTTAAATCTGGATGCTCATGCAGCTAGTGAAAAGAGAATGCTGCAATTAAATGAGATGGAGGAATTTAGAATGATGGCTTATGAAAATGCCAAGCTGTATAAAGAAAAAGTTAAGAAATGGCATGAATCCAAGGGAATTTCAAGCAGGGCAGCTAGTGCTTCTTTTTAACTTAAGGCTGAAACTCTTTCCAGGGAAATTGAAATCACGTTCGTCAGGTCCATTCAAGATTTGTGAAGCTTTTCCTCATGGAGCTATGGAATTAATGGAGGAAAAATCAGAAAGAAAGTTTAAAGTGAATGGTCAAAGGCTAAAACATTACTGGGGAGGCGCTTTCGAGAAGGAGAAGACTGCAATATCCTTGAAAGACCCAGATTAGAAAAAGGGAAGTAGTCAGGCTGTCAACTTTAAAAACAAACACTTATGGGAGGCAACCTAATGTTTTATTGTTTCCTGTTTGTTTTTTTTTATTTGTTCTTTTCTTTCGTGGATTTTCTTTGGTGTGATTAAGGTGAGTATGTCGTTTTAATAATTAATATAGGTTGTCTGATATGTGTTTGTAAGGAAAAAGGAAGTGAAGGCCTCTAGAGCAGTCGAACGGAAACTGAAACAGAAATGCTACAGAAATGCTACAGCATAGGTGCTACAACTGGAATCCAGAAAAGCCCTGCACAAAGCCAGAGCCGAGCGTTGCAGATAATAATAATAATATAATATAATATAATATAATATAATATATATTTATGATTAAAAAATATATAATAATAATAATAATAATATAATATATATTTATGATTAAAAAAAGGGGGGGGTGCGGGGGGCTTGAAAACCCTACATAAGGGCCCTCTTATTGTTTCTTTTCCCCATTCTTTTTCTTAGCTGCCACCCTCACCATAGCTGTACTCCTTCCAAGCTTCCACATTCCACTCCACCAACCTTCTCAAATGCCCGAAATCATCAATATCCATCACATTACTGCGATCTCCATTCCTAAAACTAACTTCATCTTCCACTTCATCATCCTCGCCTTCAAAGCCGAGTAAGCCACGCCATCTCAACCTGTCGATCCTTTTCCCATTTTAGCTCTCCTTTCTGTCCATTTTCGTGCTCAAATCCGTCGGTCCTCCCCCTAAAAATCACAATCTCCATTCTCATATTTGCACTCAACCCAACATTCCCTCTCACCATTTGGTGGCATTTTCTTCAACAAAGCCGACGTGAGGTTGAACTTTTGAAGGAACTCGAAGAAAAAAAAAAGAACAAATTTGGAAGTGTAAGCATTCACACTCTTCTTTCTTGTCTCAAGTGGTGCATTATGATTTATAAAAGTGTGTTATGGTGTATGGTGGTGCGTTGTGATTTGTAGAGGTGTAGTGCGGTGTGTGCGTTTTGTGTGATAGAAAAAAAGGGGGCCTAAGTTTGGTGTTGGATAAGAGGTCGTGGCTGTAATTTGTGGGTTGAGCATAGGAATTTTTAAGGATAGAGTAAGGTGACATTTGTGTTTTAAAGGAGAAATTCAAGAAGATTTTTTTTGGGTTGTTCACCACGCCTTTTATGAGTAAAGTAAGGAAAGGCAAGAATTTAATCAAGGTTGAGGAGCCAGCATTAGCGCAACAACGAGCTCATTCTGAAGAGGAGTTGGAGGAGACAAATAAGATAGAAAAATTTGCCTCTGCTGAAGCACGAACCAGATTCTATTCTGGTTTCAATACCAGGGTTCTCCTTATAGAGAAAGGCTTCCAATTCAAGCTCAGCAAAATGTTGGGATACCCAGATTTTTTCCATACAGTGGAACACACACATAAATGGGTCACATTCGGCCAACATCAACCTGCAGCAAAAATACAGTTAGTCCACGAGTTCTATGCCAATTACAACAAGGAAGCACTGGATTTCGTCTATGTTCGTGGGCAACAAGTTTGTATTTCATCTGTTGCAATCAACCGCCTATATAATCTGGATGACAATGAGGAAGACTTCCAAGACTTTGCAAACAACTTGGATGATGCACAGTTGGAGGAAATTCTTCATTCTTTGTCTGTAGAAGGCATATCTTGGAAGAAAAGTCGTGATTCATTGACATTTCCCAGGCGATGTCTCAAGAATGGGCTGCGAGTTTGGTTCCACTTTTTAAAGAAGCGGCTAATGCCCTCGGCTCATGACCATATAGTGCACAAGGTTAGAGTAATTATGCTATACTGTATTATGGAAGAGCATCCATTCAATCTAGGGAAGTTGTTGTAGCACAAAATTGGGATCTATGCTGGTAGAAATAGTAGAGGCTTATGGTTTCCCTTACTGATTACAAAGTTATGCATCTCTCAAGGAGTTGTCATAGAAAAGGGAGAGACCATTAAGCAACCTTCTGCACCAATCACCACAAGCATTGCCACCAGACTTGTACAGGAGGAACCTCAGCTAGGGCCATCAAATGCACCTTGGCCCACAACATCTACTGCCTTGCAGCCTGCTGACCCCACTGCTCTGAAACCAACACCGGCTTATGCTCCTCTTGCTGAAGGATTCTAGAGAGTGGAGCAGCATGTAAGCCAAATGGAAGTTGTAAAGTATGAAATGATGCATATGCTACAGTATTATTGGAAGTATGAGCAGAAAAGAGATATGGCAATGTGGCAGCATTTTCGTGCAAACTTCAAGCGCTTCCACACATTTCTAGCATTTCCAGAGCACTTATGTTATCCTTTCTCTGAGGATGTGGAACCTTCAGATGTCGAGCCAACTTCACCGACCCCTGTGATCCCTGAACCCCACTCAACCCAACATCCACCACATCACACTAAGGAGCAGCCACTAATCCCTGAGCCCTTTCCTCGTCGATCCACTCGTCGGAGTACTGCAAAATCAGTTAGGCGTGGATGATAGTTTTCCTACTCAGTCAGTGAAGTCCTTTATTCTTCTAATCACATTTTGATCACCTGACTTTCTTTTTATTTCTTTTTCTTAGGGTCTGTTTTGTTTTTTTATGTTATTTTTCTTTTGTTTATTCTTTTTATTGTTTAGTGTCTTTGGTTTGATATTTTTTTCTTGGCTTTGTTTGTTATATGGATGAGTTTCTTTTTACGATCACATTGTTTAACTTTGAAGTGAATTTAATTTGAGATAAGCATAGGTTTCGCCATTTGTTGATATGTAGCTTTACATCTTTGCTTGCTATCTGATTATGCATTCTCTTCACGATGAACACAATCCCTATGTTGTAGATTTCCTTATTTCTCTAGAGGCAGAGTATGTACACTGGTTTAATATCATTTTATTACTCTCTAGAACCTGTTTGATCAGCTCTTAAGGTGAAATCCTAGGTTGCATTATGTTAAGGATATGATTTAGGTATTTCTTTGGCCCGATTGAACCTTTCTAGCTGACTTGGTGATATCTTTATCCCTAGTTCTCCCATTGAGCCAAGAAAGTTATGTCTTTGTCACCCAAATTCTGCACTATCCTTCCTCAACATTGAGGACAATGTTTGTTTTAAGTTTAGGGGGGTTTAAGAGTAAATTGTTACTTGTTCAAAAAAATAAAATAAATAAATAAATAAATAAAGAAAAAAAAGAAAAAAAATATAAAGATAAAAATAAGAATTTACTCCGCTGTTTTGAGTTGCTCAGTAACCAAGAGTAACATGAGCCCCATGTGTACTTTTGCATCAAACAACAGTTCAAGATATGAGTACATGTCAGTTCATCTCAAATGTGACCTTGTTAAGTAACCGGGTGTCTTCATTACAAATGTTGGCATTCGCGTCAAAAGGCATTGGTGACATAACTGATTAAAAAAAAAAGAAGAAAAAAAAAAGTGACAATTGAGAATTACAAAATATTAAGTTTGGGGGGGAACACTAAAGTAAAAGAAATAAAAGCTCAAGTCTTAGAAGGGTGGTGTGATTCGAGGGTGAGCCTAATTGAAATGACATTCTATACCCTACCCCTTAACCCAGCCTTGCATTACAACCTTTAAAAGTCCTAATGATCCTTGGCAAGATGTTAATCTACATTAGTGGAGAGAGTTGTGAAAAGTAGGCTTATGGAATAAGCATTTGTATTCAAATTAAAAAGGTTGAACTTGTATGCACTATATTGTCAAGATTAGTAGGAATGACATAGCATTTGGGAACGCACACACACTAACCGGGGAGAAGCAATTGGAGAGTAAGCAATCTTTTGAATCTAGGAATCAACTTTTGGTGGAACTTGCATTTATTTTAACTTAAACTCATGTTCAAGCTGCTAAAGCAAAGATCTTGAGAATTCATCCACAGGTGTCTTTATTTTGCTACTTTTGCTTGTTAAGTGTTTGTTTTTGTTTTTTTGTTTTTTTTTATAAGTTTCTCTATTGCATTACTCGAAGACGAGCAATAGTTTAAGTTTGGGGGTGTGATAACTCTTAGAAATTAGAGTTATTCATTGATTTTCTCGTTTAAAAATAGGCTTGTCCAAGAGTGTTTACTGTTTTATATGGTGATTTTATCTTTCATCTTTTAATTTTGCATTTGCCTTAGCCAAAAGTGCCTTTGTGCCCTTTTTGATTAAGTAAAGGAATTTTGACTGAAAACTGTGCAAAAAGTTGGTGCCTAGCTTGGTTGTGTTTCCAGTCAGTTTTACAGGGGATGAAAATGAGAGAAGAATGCTGTAGCATTTTGAGCTGAGTTGAGTTGGAAATTTGAAGTGACGTCAGTACACAACCTGGAGAAAAAGACAAAATACCACATGGGCTTTGTGCAGCCGTCACTTTGGACCACTCAAGAGCTCTCAAAGCTAGACAAGTCAGCAAGATTATTGCCCTAGCAAATGGTTTTCCCCAATCAGAAAAGGGACGCCGTCTAGTACAAGAAGAGGAGAATAGTACCTTCTAGAGACATACCCATCAGAGCCTAATTTTCTCACAAAAACAAAAAGTAGAGAGTACCAGCGAGAGAGAAAAAAGGAAAGTACCAGAGAAGAAGGAGCAAGGACATTGAAGAAGAGGAATCAAGCTTTAACAGACTTTCTTTCTCTTTATCTGTTGCTTATCCTTTTGTTGTATTGAGCTGAATTAGACATGATTTATTTGTGGATAATGGATTTTGTTAATT
Organism: Antiaris toxicaria; assembly: GCA_035233585.1. NCBI lineage: Eukaryota > Viridiplantae > Streptophyta > Magnoliopsida > Rosales > Moraceae > Antiaris > Antiaris toxicaria. Next base: position 98,741,792 of record CP141156.1, on the reverse strand, counting down.
ACAGTATGAACTAATTTTCTTTAGCATGGAACCAAGGATATGAACTGTTAACTGATTGTTGAATTTATCATGAAAATCAATTGTTTCTTGTTCATTCATGTGGGTTAATGCGTATTTCTATTATTGACTGGCCATCAATTTATAGAATATCAGATTTGGATTAATTCTAGAAAGGTTGATTTAAATTGGATCTCATGAATGATGTATGTATGGTCTTGAAGGAATTTGTAGATCTATGGATGGTATAGGAATATATTATTCATCATGTATGACCCAAAAGAACCTATGCTTCTGTTTGCATTCTTTTAGCTGATCTCACATAGGAATATGCTGAAGTAAGTTAGGAGGATAATTTTGCAAAGAGATTTGGAAAAATCCTTGTTCTCATGTGTTCTTGGTTGACAAGGTATATTGATTGCTTTAGCATTTCAGTAGCATTTTGTTAGCAGATTTGCGTCCTGGGGAAATTAGTAAACCTAGCTTATCCAAATTATTGTTTTACAACCAAAATCTCTGTTCCATTGCTTTTCTTCATTCTGATCACTACTGTATTTCTTTGTTAAGTATAGTTTTTATTTTTCAGTAGTTTTACAATTCATTTTTACTAGCAATCTTGTCAAAACCTCTTCGATTACAATTCACTTAAACTTAACTTCCTAGCTTCTACATTACATTTTTATGATATAGTCCTCGTGGGAACGACATCCGTATTCTTGTACACTGTATTACTTGAACGATCTATGCACTTGCAGATTTTAACCAACAGCTGTACATCTCTAACATAGTGAGGTTACATGGAGTGCCGACAGCGATAGTGTCAGATCGTGACAGTCGGTTCACACCAAATTTTAGAAGATTGTACAGGAAGCTATAGGCTCAGAACTGAGGTTCAGCACAGCATTTCATCCTCAGACCGATGGACAATCGGAGTTAATGATTCAAACATTGGAAGACATGCTTCGTGCATATGCATTGGATTTTAAGGGAGCATGGAATAAGAAGTTGCCATTGATAGAGTTCTCCTATAATAGCAGCTTCCAAACTTCATTAGAATGGCTCCGTACGAAGCACTATATGGACGAAAGTGCAGATCTCCCATTCATTGGTATGATCTAAGAGAAAAAGAGCTACACAAGACTGAGTTTATCCAAGAGACAATTGATGTAGTTAAGAAGATACAGCAAAGGATGAAAACGGCACAAAGTCATCAAAAGAGTTATGCAGACAAGCAACGAAGACCCTTGGAGTTTATGGAAGGAGACTTCGTATTTCTAAAGGTTGCACCGATGAAAGGTGTTATGCGCTTTGGAAAGAACGGGAAGTTGAGTCCATGATATATCGGACCTTTTCTGATCATTAGTCAAGTAGGAAAAGTAGCCTACAAGTTAGCGCTACCACTTGCATTGTCCTCTGTGCATAATGTTTTCCATGTATCGATGTTGAGGAAGTATATATCAGATCCTTCACATATCCTCAAGTATGAGCCAATCCAAGTTCGAGAAGACTTATCCTATGAAGAGCAACCAGTGCAGATACTTGCTCGAAAGGAAAAGATGTTAAGAAACAGAAGTATCCCACAGGTCAAAGTTTTGTGGAGAAATCATAATGTAGAAGAAGCTACATGGGAACATGAGGAAGAAATGAAAACTAAATACCCTGATTTGTTCTAATTTTTTTAGGACGAAAATTCTATAAGGAGGGGTGAATGTAATGATCAAGAAAATTCACCATTCTCAGAAATATGTACATTGTATGCAATACAATAATTTTCATGATTAAAAATGTAAAATGAATGATTTAATACTGTTTAGAATGTAATAAAATGTTTTAACAGTGTTAAAGGTTAGGAATTCAGAGGTAGAAATTTTTACCGAACCAAAATGAGCAGAACAGTGCCAAACCGGCATCGAAAACCCTAGGAGGTGCAAATTGTGATGTCCCATGCCCTGAGTGGGCCGGACCGTCACTTAAAAACAACTACTTGTGCTAATACTTATACTTTTTTGCAAACTATTAATACTTACTTAAAATCTATTTACTTAGATACCCTAATTTTAGAGATTTTTTTTGATGCGTATGTATTTATTATTCACCTACGTATACTTTCAAAAATACCAAGTCTAAATTATTGGGAGTTCAATTACACATCTGCACTTATTATACTGTTTAACTATTACTATTCAAAAATACTGTTTAACTATTACTATTTAAAAATACTGTTTAACTGTTACTATTTGAAAATACTGTTTACTCATGCTGTGTGGAAGATTTACTCGTGGTGTATCTGTAACCTTGCCCTCACATCCATTTCCGCCACCATCATCGCCCATTGTGGTTTAAGCCATAGGACGCTTACCTACAGTATAAACACACTCCGTGAGCTTTAAGCCCAGTAAGTACAACATGTTAACTGCAAAACATGTTTAAAACATAGTACACACTTCAAACTATATAAGCATGTCATAACCAACACATCTCACTGAGACATTCCACAAATCAGAACAACACATATCAATGAATGCAAAACATCATATATTGAATCATAACATACTAAATGCACAACAGAAACACCGTGTACTGAATGCATTTTATTGTAAATGGAAGCATAGTGAACTATATAGTGAACAATGCATGGTCCAATTATGCTCATCTTATGCTTTAATGTTCTTTTTATTTCTTATGTCTACTTAAGGCCCGTGTATCAGTACAGAACTGCGCGTAGATCATCGGGAATGCCCCTGATCCTGGGCCTTGGCGCGTTATGGATATATTTTTTGGCCTTGGCCTGTTATACACTATAAGCCTCAGCTCGTTAGATTTTGTGGGCCTTGGCCTGTTATACTGACACCCTTATTTTCATCTTTCCCAATTCTTTATTTGATCGTGCCATATACTCTACTAGGCTATCCCCTAATCTTACGCGATGGGGATGTATGGCCTCTAACTTGTTCATTCATCAATCTACGTGATTATGAAACTATATGCTCTTATACATGTTGTGCAACAACTTATGCATAGATGCATGCTTAAAATGTTGTAAAAACCATCATTTAAATTCATTTTATTCATACTGTAGGCAGAGTTGTACTTACCTAGTTTGCAAGCAACTTGTACTCTCACCTTTGTCAACTTACAGGTTACTACCTATCATCAATAATGTATCTCATTAACACTTTTGCAAAGTCACTAATACTGTTAGTGACTAAAGCATATAAAATCGTTTGGTACCGATTGCTGTTGGTACTAACTCACTCTCTCTCTCTCTTGAGAGTTTGCTTCTCTATACGTGGTTAATTAATTTATTACCCAATAAATTAATTAATGCCATTCTTAGGTCACCATTACCATTAGTGACTATAACTTGTGTTTTGGTATGGTACCGAGGCCCATCGGTACCCTATTGGTCTGCTTTGGGGATTTGGTGTCTAACTTCTCTCGTGTTTGATTAATTGTCTACTTGACAGATTAATCATCTTCGTCACTTTATCATTCAAAACACGGTCCTTGACTGGTTTGTCGACCAGTCAACTGACCAGTTACCTCGCGCGTCATTAACTAGGTAGCCTACTAGGTTACTATTGTTTGCTTGGTGTGGTAGCCTACCGGGCTACCCACACTGTCTTGGTTATTTTTGAAAATCATTTTGGATGACTTATAGAATTCTTGGAAAAAAATTTACGTTCTTTGGAGCCGTCCCCTTATCACCCCATTGGAAGGTGGGGAACGTTTTATGAAAACCATATTTATATTTTAACATGGTTAAAACACATTTTGGTGTTGTATTTTAAAGGTGGTTTTTGAACCACTTACCAAAACTGTTTTAAAAACTTATTTGAAATGACTTAGTTTGCAAATTTGGCAAACATAAATTTTTCTTCCTCGACGAGATGAACAATTCTCATGTTCACTTCAGAGCTCAAATCTAACTCGAACGGGTCCTAATCTTACTAAACTCGTGGCTACTTGTGCCCAGTTTTTGTAAAAATCCTAGTTTTACACTATTTTGAAAATGGCTCTGTTTGAGGTCCGAAATGGCTAAATTTTTAAAACACATGTAAGTCATCTTAAAGATTTCGACGAGATCTACAACTTTTGTGTTGAGCTCGAGATCTGGTTCAGAACCTAAGTTGTCCATTTCTAACAAAACCCGAGACTATTTCTGGTGCTCGGATTCTTGGTCCCAGTTTTGGACACCGAATGAAAACCACTTGAAAAACCTTAGTGAGGTTTTTGGCCAAAACCTATTTGATGCAAAAATGACCGTAACAAAATTTTCTTAAAACTCCATGTTTTACCAAATGCCAAATTCGGACCCTAAGGAGGTCAAAATGACCAAAACCCATGGCCTTTTTTTGGGGACAGATTGTGTCTAGCCACTTTTCTAAATGTTCATGCTCACACATACACACATCCATTTGCAAAAAAATGTAAACACAACTACAAACTTAAAAATGGAAAGCTAAGGGCTCAAAATAAACTTATTACAACCCATTTGCATAAACAAATATACATAAATCTCTTGATCCAAAACTTAAGAATAACTAACCACAAAAGGGAGGGTTTTTTCAGGTTTACATTTTGTGCGAAGAATCAAGCACACCAAAATAAAGGCTTGAGTGACTAAATGGCCATGTGAACTAAGGAGAATCGGGGTCGGTTTATGCTAGCAAAACACCAAAAAAAAAAATTTCTCTTAATATCAACTTAAAACAATAACTAGAAATACACAAGGATAGGTTCCAAAAACTTACCCTTGCAAACCTTTGAAGTGGCTTGGAATGAAACCTCCAAACACAAGCTTGAGGGAGGTTAAATATTGGTAAACTTTTGGTAAGATTTTGGCTTGGAAATGGAGGGTTTTGGGGGCTTGAAGCAGTTAGTTGTAGCAAGGGAAAAGAGAAAGAAAGAGTTGTGGTTTTTTGGGAGCCAAATGAAAGAACAAAAGCCCAAAGCCTTGGTCACCCTTTTATAGACAAATCCTAAGTAAAATTAACCAAACTTAAGCTTAATTAATCAAGCCAATCTTAAGCTAATTTGAGGACAAATTTGTTGCCTTTTCAACCTTAAAAAACCAAGGAAGCTGCTGCATTGAAGGAGGGGAAAATAAACAAGATTTTCTTGGTGACATGTGATGGAAAGCTTGAATTTTTAATTCAAATGGTGTCATAACTTGTCCAATTTTATAATGCTACTTTTGGGGTTATTTTTGCAGCTAAAAATAGCTGGTTTTCAGCTAAGGGCACATGGTTTTTAAGGCCAAAATTCATTTGCATTTGCTTCTCTTTGCAATCCAGTTTTCTATTACGGTGTTCGGTCCTTTCTCGGCAATGTTCTAATTTTCACCCGGAAATCAGATTTTCTGAATCCGATTTTTGTACTGATCATTCCTAGTTGGTTTATACTATCTAAGAGCCAATTTTGTACTAGTTTACTATTTATTTCCTATACTATGGTTATGTCTACACTGTGTTGTCCTAGTGCACGTAAAACGAGGCGTTCCTATGCGAAATTTCAAACACAGTCTCTCCTGACTAATTTGGACGTGCTGATTTCAATTTTATTAGTTTTACATCCATCTAAGGTTGTCTAGACCAGTTTTCGAGATCTGTGTGACCCCATCTCGAAAAACATGTCCGGTGCCTAATTGACTAATTTAGGCGTTCTGATTCTAAATATATCAGTTTCGGGGCTAGAAAAGGTCGTCTTGACCCTCATCCTGATACTGCATATCTCCCAAACTAAAATTCTCATTTTGTGCTCAACTGACCAGATTGAGCCTACTGACCGTTAATATATCAGTTTTAGGTCAGATTAAGGCCGTCTTGGCCATTAATCTGACACTGTGTTTTCCACTACTCACTATTAACTGTTTTCTGTCTAACTAACTAGTCTGAGTGTTCTGCTAGAGTATTTCTCATTGTTGTGCTCAGATGTTCGGTCCGAGCATTCTAGTGATCTGTTCACCAGTCTTGTGTCAGAAAATGGCTGTCTGAACCAGTTTCTTGATACTGCGCATCTTACACACTCAAACACATAATAGGGTGGACCGGTTTCGCTGTCAGTCACCCCTTTCACCACTTGAATAGTAAACTAAACACTATTGTGCTTGTTTAAACTATTCCACTGGAAAATATTGTTAAGAAATGCCCTAAGCATTAGAGACATTTTGATGTATTTATTTTGAACTGGATAATAAAATTATATATAGAGGTTATTCATTACATTGCTATCTGTCCTCGTTTTATTTACATGTTAAAGTAAATGTAAGCAAATATAGCTCCCTGACTGCTTGTGTTAAACTGTTAGAACGTTGCATGTAATGGAATTTTATATGCGAGAAGACAATGTTCTAAAGTTAGCGGTCTAAACTATGGTATGTAGTCTATAGGGTTAGACCGAGCATCTAACTCATGTTAAGACTATTATGTTGTCTAAAGCCTTGGAGGGGATAGTTTGTCTTGACTGTCTGGAGCTGGACTCCCAAGTAGAGACATAGATATGTTGCTTGGTGGTGACATATTAGACTGGGACTAAAGCGTGATTGATCTACGAAGTCCGCTTTGAGTGGATCGATTTGCTTTTGAAGTTCATTGTGCAGTAACCTTAATCCTGAGTAAAAGGACAGCTTTATGTATATAACTTGTGTACTTTGATGTTACAATGGCTAAAGCGTCTCAGAGGTAGTAAGCTTATAGACCGGTTCGTTGGGTGCATGACTTGTATATGATGAAGGGTTCGTTTACAGATATCGGAATCATAGCTCTAATGAGGAGTTAAGGGTATCCTCTTAAAGGCATTATACTGAATGTGAAAATGGACAAGGCCTTGGGCCGTCTGCTGGGCAGATGACTTCTTATTCACATATGGTGAATAATCATTTTCTTTATTCGGTAGTATAATGGAACTTTAAGATACTCTGATAAGTAGGATTAAATGGACTTTGGCCTAAGGCTAATCATGGATATCATATGAGGGTTCTGCATACATGACAAGGTCATTGGACGATAGCTTGCCATAGGCTTACGTAATACGGTATATAATTGGGAGTTCAGTTTCAGGTTTATAGTGGTGTGACTCTGAAATTAGTGATCATATGATTGAGTTGTTCGGTAAAGAATGATGATCATATGGATTTGCAGGAGCCCGATTATATATGTCCAATTAGTCCCTCTACTAGCTCCATATAATTCCTTAACGTTTGGTAAATTTATTTGTGCATGCTATTGGCTAGTTTATTATGCATGGATGGTGATGACATAGGATTAGGATGGTAGACAAGATTCTCTCCGGTTGGATTCAGATTTTGTTTTGGATAATAGAGTACACAATTATTCGAACTCCAAATAAAGTTGCCATGATTTTATTTGAGATTGGATTGGAGTTGTAGAAAATTATCCACGAAAACAAGAATTTGAAACACAACTGTTTTGTGGATTTTGAAATTTGAATTTTGAAATTTGAAATTTGAATTTGAATTTGAAATTTGAATTTGAAATTCGAATTTGAAATTTGAATTTGAAATTTAAATTTGAAATTTGAAATTTGAAATTTGAAATTTGAATTTGAAATTCGAATTTGAAATTTGAAATTCAAATTTTGAATCACAGTCCAAGTGGGATTTGAATTTGTTGTGGAAAATCCACAAGGAATGAAATTCGAATTTGAGTTGGATATGGAGAGGATAATCTTGTTAGAATCCTGCTTGAATTTTGAATCCAAATCCTAACTAAAGTTGGACGAAAATTTTGAGAATTATCCTCAATGATTTTTAAATTTTGTGGATAAGGTTCAAGGAAAAATTCAAGTTTCAATCCCAGTTGAATTTGGATTTTCTCCTCCCATAAAGTGACACAAATTTTGGAGTGAATCTCCTAGGAGATTTTTGGTTATTTTGGATAAGGATGAGATAAGATTCAAGCTTGAAAATCCTAATGGAATTTTGATTCTCCCTTATCCAAAAGTGGCCGAATTTTTTGTGGAGATTTTCTCCTTAGAATTTTTGGATTTTTTGGTTGAAAAAGGGAGATAAAATTCTAGTTAAAATCTCGTTTAGATTTGGATTGGATTTATCCTAAAATGGCCGAATTTTATTGTTGGGATTTTCCCTTGGAAAATTCAGATTTTGTGCTTGTGGATAAGGGAGAATATCTTCTCCTAATCCTATTTGAATTTAGAGAATCACCTTATGCAGGTCTTTAAATAGAGGTCCTGCCACTCCAGTTCTTTCAGACCACAGACTCTCAGGTGAGCAGGCTTATTGTTGCATAACTCACTATGACAATAAGTTCTTTAGAGATCTGGGTGGTCGAAAGAAGACTAGCAGTGCTAGCATACCGATCGAGGTTCAGAGTGCCCACACACTCAGCCATTCGGGAATTGGAGAATAGTAGAGAAGACTAGTTGGTTGAAACCCTTCGGTCATTCTCCTCCTACAAGATTGGCGTCCTTGAGGTATGAGTTTTAATTGTTATGTTTATTGTATATGGCATCATGAGATATTTAACAATCTAAAAATTTTTATTGTTCTGCTGCGCCACTCTGATACGTTTTTACCGATTTATTTTCCTACAATTGGTATCAGAGACATCTCATGACTATGTCATGTACATAAATTAGACAATTACTTAGTCTTTTTATTTATGTATGGATTTGATATTTAGAGAGTGGCATTCTAGGATTCTTTTATGTTGTTATCATGTATTATGTATAAAGTATATGGTTATTTTAGTTTTTTGAATTATTATGAGCATGCTTGTTTATGCCGGTTATGGTTCCTTAGAATTTAGAAAAATTGCATCTAGGAATTTTTATGTAACCATGGGAGCAGTTTATTAACCCTGTAATTTTCCCATGGATTTTATTTTTGTCTCTTAGAATTATTATGGTTAGAATTTTGTACACCGGAAACGGTTTAGGAAATTTTATATAATTATTCTTGGAGGAGATTGAAGATTGAAGACCGTAATTTATTCTTCCAAAAAGTTAAATTTAATTTAAAAGTTGAAATTTTGATTGTGTGGAAAATTTCAATTTAATTGGGATTCAAATTAATTATTGGAGATCCTAATAGGTAAATTGGAATATGACATGAAAATCAAGACATGACACCTCGGGATAGGCTGTCGAGCCTTGGTGGAGTTGCAGCCTCTGCCCTCGGGCAAGATGGGCTACGGCAGCCCCTATGCAGGCCATAACCACCCACGGTCGCAGGCTTGGCCTGTAGCCGAGGGTGGCCGTGGCCTCCCCAAGGCTGGCCGCAGCCTGGGCATGCAGCCTGTGGCTGCAGGTGCTGCCTGTAGCTTGCTGGCTGCTGCACCCAGCCTGGGCGTGCAGCCTGGTGCTGTAGGCTTGGCCTGCAGCCCGGCAGGGCTGCACATGGGCGGCCGTGGGCTGCCAGCCCCCCCGGGGCTGGTGGCTGCCCACGGCGGCTGCCGCCTCCAGGGACGATGGTGCGACGATTCAAAAATCGAAAAATTTTGATTTTTAAATTTGAGATTTAATTTTTTAAATCATGTTTAAAAATATGTAATTGAAAATTTGAAATTTTTGAAATTATATATTATTACACATGATGTTTAAAATTATTTAATATTTGAATTTGAAATTTAAATTTGAAATTCGAATTTGGAATTTGAATTTGACATTAAATTTTTGGAGATTTAAATTTTAAATGATTCTTGGGATGAGAAATAAATAGAGAGGCTACATAAAGATGGATACAAGAAGACAGAACAAAATTCAAGACCCAAAGAATGCTTTGGATGGAATTTTGTAATCTTTATTTTCTTTGTTCCAGGATGGAATCATGGCTTGGTTATTCTGTCAATTATTTTTTCTATGATATGTCATAGATGTATAAATATGTATTGATGGATGTTTTATATGCATATTTGATAGCATGTCATATAGGATAGGTGAGTGCCGCTCATACTATATTGATCATACATAATTTATCAAAACTTGCATGTTTTTCAAAATATTGAGTGGGAGAGGGTTTCAAACAAAACCCACGGCCTCCATTGTTGATCCATATGTGAAAGCGTGGTAATGCCTCACGTCAGTTCTGCCTTGACCACACCCCTCGGTAGGTGTTTACCACCGCCGGTATACTAGATTGGATCTCCTATGTGGAAAACATATTCGGGTACGATCCTATTCATGACCACCCCTCGGTGGCTTGGTAGGATTTGGATCGGACTACGTAAACAATGGTTATACACTCAAGACTCGTTTAGTTATTAACCTTCCCTAGAAGCTCTGTTAACTAAACTGGTGGCCAAATAAGTGGTTATTAATATATGTCTTAACCTTTGAGGATTTAAGGCAACATATATTAATCGGTTCCGGCTATTTGTTTTCATGACCACCCCTCAGTGGCTTGGGGCAATAGATGCTGAGAATTACCGTTGCAATGCTACATGTTTTTTCAAGTTTCATGGAGGAACATACTTGTATGTTTTATTTGCTAAATTATCTGTATATTTGCTTGGGCTTTGTAATGATGTCTAGTATAATTTTATTTCAATTCAAAATGTCACCGACACCCCTCATTTCAATACTTACTGAGAATAAACTGAATGGCGATAATTATAAAAATTGGAAAAGAAATCTGTTAATAGTTCTCAGCTGCGAGAGACACAAGTTCGTACTGGATGAACCATGCCCACCAGGGCCAAAACCTAACACACCGCTTGAGGAGGTCCCGGCATTAGAGAGAATCCAATGATATAGCTCGATGCTACATACTTGCTAACATGACGAGTGCTTTACAAAAGCAGCATGAGATTTATCAAGTTGTTGGGGAGATCATGGAAAATCTGGAGGACATGTTCGGAGGGCAAGAAAAATTGGCTCGACAGTCCGCTATCACCAGCATTATGAACTCTAAGCAAAAGGCGGGTACTCCGGTGAAGGACCATATGATCACTCTAATAGGATTCTTCGCTGAGGCTGCCGAGAACGGTTCTGAGTTGGACTACAACACCTAGATCGAGATGGTGTTCAAAACTCTGTCTCAAGATTTTGTGGGGTTTAGGTCGCATACAATCTGGCGACAAGGGAGTTAGGACTAACCGAGCTCATGAAGCAACTCCAAGCTTATGAGCGGATGATCAGGGATGGGGATGCGGTCCAACCCAAAGGAGAGGCCAATTTGGCGGAATCTTTCAAACCCTCACGGAAGAGGAAGAGGCCAAACCAAAAGCAAGCGGCTTCCAGTTCTTCTAATCCTCCTGTCTCGGATGGGAAGAAGAAGAAGAAGAACAAGAAGCCCAGGGACCCTAAAAAGTCCAAATGTTTTCGTTGTGGGAAGGTAGGTCACTTTAAGAAGGCTTGCTGGGAATTCCTAGCCGCCAAGGGCAAGGACTGTAAGGAACTTCATTACTTGGAAGCGTGTTTGGTGGAAGAATCGAAAGACACTTGGGTCATTGATTTGGGCGCCACTAATCATGTTTGTGTTTCTATACAGGCGTTCGTGGAAATGAGAAGTCTACATGATAGGAGCCTCTCGTTGTGAACTGGAGACGGCAGTTTGGTGGTGGTTGAGGCAGTGGGAGATATTTACCTTTACTTTGATCAATTTAGGTTTATTTTATTGAAAGAATGGTTTTATGTTCCTAATTTTAGGAGGAACCTTATATTGGTAGCTTGTTTAATAAAGGATTCTTATTCAGTTTCTTTTAGTAAAAGAGTTGATATTCGTAGAAATAAGTCTTTTATCTGTTCTGGATGGATGGATGGAAACATATATTTGATCAAACCAAAGATGTACTCACTGCTTGACACTGAATTAATAGATAACTCAAAAAGGTTGAAAATTTCTCACTCTAACAAGGCGTATCTTTGGCATTTAAGACTTGGTCATATTAATCAAGATAGGATTCAAAGATTGGTGAAAGACAGTCCTCTGGAATCTCTGGAGGAGGTACGTCTTCCCCAATATGAGTCTTGTCTAGAAGGTAAGATGACTAAGAGGTCTTTTGGAGCTAAGGGTACAAGGGCTCAGGAGCTCTTAGAAATTGTGCACACTGACGTATGTGGCCCCATGAACGTCACAGCACAAGGAGGGTTCGAGTATTATGTCTCCTTTATAGATGATTACTCGAGGTATGGATATGTGTATCTGATGCACCGCAAGAGCGAAACCTTTGACAAGTTCAAAGAGTATCGTGCAGAAGTGGAAAAGCAATTGGATAAATCCATAAAGACACTTCGATTTGATCGAGGTGGCAAATACCTCTCTGATGAATTTATCGGACATCTTGTAGAGAACGGGATATTATCCCAATTGACTACACCTGGTACTCCATAACAGAATGGTGTAGCCGAAAGGAGAAACAGGACCTTGTTGGATATGGTACGGTCCATGATGAGTTATTCAACGCTGCCATTATCATTTTTGGGATATGCTTTACAAACGGCATGCTATATTCTGAACCAGGTTCCAAGCAAATCAATTCCTGGAACTCCGTATGAATTATAGCGTGGCAGGAAGCCCTCCCTTGGACATATGAGAATATGGGGCTGCTCGGTGTATGTACTGGATGGGGATGTGAAAAAGTTGGAACCAAGATCAGAATTGTGCATGTTTGTAGGGTATCCAAAGGGAACTAAAGGAGGTCTGTTCTATAACCTGAAGGAACAAAAAATCATTGTCTCAACCCATGTGACATTCTTGGAGGAAAGTCACATGAATGACTTTAAGCCTCAAAGCAAAGTGGTGCTAGAGGAGTTATCGGGTGAAAGAACTGCTCTACAGATTTCGGTCTTGGACGCAAGTCCAAGTTCTGGTGAAAGACCTGTAGACGATCAACAATTTAGGGTGCCTCGTCGTAGTGGGAGGGCTTCGAAGAAACCTAATTTCTTCATGTATGATGCTGAGGTATACCAGGCCGAGGCTCATGAGCATGAGGATGATCCGGTCACCTATGATGAAGTTATAAATGATGTTGATTCTGAATCTTGGAAACAGGCTATGAACAATGAGATGGATTCTATGAAATCCAACTCTGTTTGGGAACTTGTAGATTTGCCAGATGGGATAAAACCCATTGGATGCAAATGGGTCTACAAAAGAAAGAAGGATGCGGAAGGGAGAGTGGAAACTTTCAAAGCTAGACTGGTTGTAAAGGGATACATGCAAAAGGCTGGAATCAATTACGATGAAACCTTTTCGCCTGTTGCTATGCTGAAGTCTATCCGTATTCTTTTGTCCGTTGCTACGGCTCTCGATTACAAGATCTGGCAAATGGTTGTCAAGACGGCATTCTTGAATGGCCATCTTGAAGAGTGTATCCATATGATACAGCCCGAAGGGTTCGTAGCGAAAGGCCAAGAAAGGAAAGTCTGCAAGTTGCTTAGATCCATTTATGGATTAAAGCAAGAATCCCGCTCATGGATCCAGAGGTTTAATCAAGCGATTAAGACATTTGGTTTTGAGCAGAACGTTGATGAACCTTGTGTTTATAAACGTATTAAGGATGGAAGAGTGGTCTTTCTGATACTCTATGTCGATGATATACTACTCATTGGGAATGATGTAGGGAATTTATCATTGGTCAAGCTTTGGTTACACCAACAGTTTGACATGAAGGACTTGGGAGAAGCTAATTATGTTCTAGGCATTCGTCTCTTCAGAGATCGAAAGAACAAAATGATAGCGTTATCCCAAGCTTCATACATAGATAAAATAATTGACAAATATGCAATGCAAGAGGCAAAGAAAGGTTCACAACCTTCTATTGCCGTTCTAACTCTTTCATTGGATGACTGTCCCAAGACATCGGAAGAAAGAGAGCGCATGAGTAAGGTCCCTTATGCATCCGCTGTGAGTAGCCTTATGTATGCTATGCTTTGCACTCACCTGGATATATGTCTTGCAGTAGGTATGGTGAGTCGATATCAAGCAAATCCTGGAACCAAGCACCGGTAAACAGTAAAGCATATACTCAAGTATCTTAAGAGAACAAGGGATTATATGCTGGGGTATTCTAGAGGGGACCTAACACCCTTAGGATGCACGGACTCAGACTTCTAGACTTGTATGGATTCGAGGAAATCAACATCTGGATCAGTGTTTTTACTCGAAGGAGGCGCCATTGTGTGGAGGAGCGTGAAGCAGGGCTACACAACTGACTCTACTATGGAGGCTGAGTATGTGGCTGCGACTGAGGCATCTAAAGAAGCGGTTTGGCTCCACAAGTTCTTTAGAGACCTTGAGGTCATTCCGAGTGTTGACAAGCCTATCACACTTTACTGTGATAACACTGGGGCTATTGTCAACACAAGGGAATCTCGGCACCACTAGAGGACCAAGCACATAGATCGGAGATATCATATTATTAGAGGGCACGTGGAGACAGGACAAGTAGATGTATGTAAGATCGCATCCGTGGACAACATTGCCGATCCATTTACTAAGACTTTGGTGGCTAGAAGCTTTGAGAGGCACGTAGAGGTGATCAGGATGTGTAACATGGCACATCTGCTGGATTAGGGCAAGTGGGAGATTGTTAGGAAATGCCCTAAGCATTAGAGACATTTTGATGTATTTATTTTGAACTAGATAATAAAATTATATATAGAGGTTATTCATTACATTACTATCTGTCCTCGTTTTATTTACATGTTAAAGTAAATGTAAGCAAATATGGCTCCCTGACTGCTTGTGTTAAACTGTTAGAACGTTGCATGCAATGGACTTTTGTATGCGAGAAAACAATGTTCTAAATTTAGCAGTCTAAACTATGGTCAGTAGCCTATAGGGTTAGACCGAGCATCTAACTCATGTTAAGACTATTATGTTGTCTAAAGCCTTGGAGGGGACGGTTTGTCTTGACTGTCTAGAGCTGGACTCCCAAGTAGAGACACAGATATGTTGCTCGGTGGTGTCATATTAGACCGGGACTAAAGCGTGACTGATCTACGAAGTCCGCTTTGAGTGGATCGATCTGCTTTTGACGTTCATTGTGCAGTAAACTTAATCCTGAGTAAAAGGACAGCTTCATGTATATGATTTGTGTACTTTGATGTTCCAATGGCTAAAGCGTCTCCGAGGTAGTGAGCTTATAGACCGGTTTATTGGGTGCATGACTTGTATACGATGAAGGGTTCATTTACGGATATCGGAATCATAGCTCTAATGAGGAGTTAAGGGTATCCTCTTAAAGGCATTATACTGAATGTGAAAATGGACAAGGCCTTGGGTCGCTGCTGGGCGGATGACTTCTTATTCACATATGGTGAATAATCATTTTCTTATTCGATAGTATAATGGAACTTTAAGATAGCCTGATCAGTAGGATTGAACGAACTTTGACCTAAGGCTGATCATGGATATCATATGAGGGTTCTGCATACATGACAAGGTCATTAGATAATAGCTTGTCACAGGCTTACATAATACGGTATATAATTAGGAGTTCAGTTTCAGGTTTATAGTGGTGTGACTCTGAAATTAGTGATCATATAATTGAGTTGTTCGGTAAAGAATGAGGATCATATGGATTCACGGGAGCCTGATTATATATGTCTAATTGGTCCCTCTACTAGCTCCACATAATTCCTTAACGTTTGGCAAATTGATTTGTGTATGCTATTGGCTAGTTTATTATACATGGATGGTGATGACATAGGATTAGGATGGTAGACAAGATTCTCTCCGGTTGGATTCAGATTTTGTTTTGGATAATAGAGTACACAATTATTCGAACTCCAAATAAAGTTACCATGATTTTATTTGAGATTGGACTGGAGTTGTAGAAAATTATCCATGAGAATAAGAATTTGAAACACAACTGTTTTGTGGATTTTGAAAGTTGAAATTTGAAATTTGAAATTTGAATTTGAAATTTGAATTTGAAATTCGAATTTGAAATTTAAATTTGAAATTTGAAATTTGAAATTTGAAATTTGAAATTTGAAATTTGAAATTTGAATTTGAAATTCGAATTTCAAATTTGAAATTCAAATTTTGAATCACAGTCCAAGTGGGATTCAAATTTGTTGTGGAAAATCCACAAGGAATGAAATTCGAATTTGAGTTGGATATGGAGAGGATAATCTTGTTAGAATCCTACTTGAATTTTGAATCCAAATCCTAACTAAAGTTGGACGAAAATTTTGAGGATTATCCTCAATGATTTTCAGATTTTTTGTGGATAAGCTTCAAGGAAAAATTCAAGTTTCAATCCCAGTTGAATTTGGATTCTCTCCTCTCAGAAACTGGCCGAAATTTTGGAGTGAATCTCCTAGGAGATTTTCGGTTATTTTGGATAAGGATGAGATAAGATTCAAGCTTGAAAATCCTAGTGGAATTTTGATTCTCCCTTATCCATAAGTGGCCGAATTTTTTGTAGAGATTTTCTCCTTAGAATTTTCAGATTTTTTAGTTGAAAAAGGGAGATAAAATTGTAGTTAAAATCTTGTTTAGATTTGGATTGGATTTTTCCTGAAATGGTTGAATTTTATTGTTGGAATTTTCCCTTGGAAAATTCAGATTTTGTGCTTGTGGATAAGGGAGAATATCTTCTCCTAATCTAATTCAAATTCAGAGAATCACCTCATGCAGGTCTATAAATAGAGGTCCTGTCACTCTAGTTCTCTCAGACCACAGACTCTCAGGTGAGCAGGCTTATTGTTGCAAAGCCCACCGTGACAATAAGTTCTTTAGAGATCTGGGTGGTCGGAAGAAGACTAGCAGTGCTAGCATACCGATCGAGGTTCAGAGTGCCCACACACTCAGCCATTTGGGAATTGGAGAATAGTAGATAAGGCTAGTTGGTTGAAGCCCTCCGGTCATTCTCCTCCTATAAGATTGGCGTCCTTGAGGTATGAGTTTTAATTGTTGTTGGTTGATTGTATATGGCATCATGAGATATTTAATGATCTAAAAATTTTTATTGTTCTGCTGCGCCACTCTGATACGTTTTTAACGATTTATTTTCCTACAAATATGTTGTATTTGATCAACCTAATTACTCATTACATAGTAATTAGGTTTCATGAATTTTGAGAGTCTGTATAATGGCCCTCTGCTCATTATACGGCCTTCAACATGGGTTCTATGGGTGTATACAAGGCAACACGGGCGTGTATTGTCCGAACATGGGCGTGTACTAGTTGAGCTTGCTCAAGACAGCCATGTCCTGAAACACGTTCACAATTCCAAGCGGTACACAGCCACTTACATGGTCGTGTACCTGACCGTGTCACACTACACAGCCATGTAATCTCACACGGCTTCTCACACTTATACAGTCTGATCGGCTTTTTATATGGTCGTGTACCTGACCGTGTTCCTTGAATTTGCACTAAAAGGCATCAAACTAACCCAAATTCATTCCTTAATTTCTCATTATATAGAATTTAGGTTACATTAGTATGGGGGTCCTTACAACCTACCCCCTTTACAAAATTTTCATCCTTGAAAATTAGAATAGTTCCAAGAAGTTTCTTTTCATATACTCTTCCCATCCCTATATGGCTTCTTCTATGTTGTGGTTTTGCCACAACACTTTTACAAGTGGTGTAACCTTATTCTTATGTACTTTGTCTTCATTGGCTAGGATTCGCATGGTTTCTCCATGTATGTCCAATCGGCATGCACTCCATGCAGTCTCACTAGCTGAGCTTCATAAATTTATGCTATTCTTCCTATTGACTAGCTCACTTTCATGGTTAAAAATTGAGTTGATTTTGTCAATCGGTCCACAATTTCCCAAATTATGCCATTATTGCTTGACATTCTTGGCAATCCATCTATGAAATCCATTGTAATCTGCTCCCATTTCTACTCAGGTAGCTTGATTTTTACAGTTCTCCAACCGGCCGTTGATGTTCCACTTTAATCCTCTGGCATGTAAGGCATTTAGCAACAAACTCAGCAAAGTCATTTCTCATTCCTGGCCACCAAAATCTCTCTTTCAAGTATTTGCACATTTTGTTCGCCCCTGGATGTATAGAGTATGATGTTTCGTGGGCTTCTAAAAGGATCTTTTTCCTGAGTTCTTCATCTTTTGGAACACACACTCTATCTCTGAGATAGAGTATGCCATCTTTAGTGACTCTAAACTCTGTATTCTGGCCCTCTGTTACCTCTTTTTTGAGCTTGTTCAGGAATGAATTAAGGTCCTGACCAGTCTTAATTCCTCTTAGGAGTGTCGATTGGTTGGTCATGTCTGACAACCTCCCCGTCAAAATCTCGATCTCGTAACTTTATAGTCCCTTTTTGTAATGCTCCTGACAGGGTACTGATAGCCATAAGCGACGAAGAATACCTTCGACTTAATGTATTGGCCACCTTATTTGCCTTTCTTAAATGGTAAAGGATCTCACAGTCACACTCCTTCATCAATTCTAGCCATCTTCACTGCCTCGCGTTGAGCTCCTTCTATGTGAAGGTGTACTTGAGGCTCTGGTGGTCCGTGTAAATCTCGCACTTAATGCCGTACAGGTAGTGGCGCCATATCTTGAGCATAAAAACGACTACTGCTAGTTCCATATCATGAGTAGGGTAGTTCTTCTCACGGTCATTGTCATTGTCGTCATTGCCTTCCACCTCTAAGAGGTGTTCAGGAGACGAAGGGGCTGGTTTAGGCTCTTCCATGGGTTCCCCTGATGTCCTTAAGTTCTTCAGGCTGATGCTCGGCCTTGGTTTTGTGATGAGCCTTCTTCAACATGTGTTGGAGAAGTCCACATCAGTTTCCTCGTAGGCACACAGCATACGTTAGAATTGTGTCACCAGACATCGGTTGTAGTGTCTTAGTCCGATGAACAGATTCCTATATATCTACAACTCTAGGAAACTTAGGTGGTTTCACCTCCCCACTTGTCCATATAGAAAAACTGGGGTTTATGCTGGACTCCTTTAGGTGATTTGCTCGATCATGGTATGATGAAACTTGACCCAGTTAAGAGCTCATCCTGATCACAAGAATCTCAATACCCACGAGAGTACCTTCCTGAAAGATATCAATAGCCATCAGGACTCAATTATCCTGATCAATGGCGTACAATCAGGAATCATTTTGATAACGTGAAACCAGTCATAGAGTGCAGAGTACTGTTTGCTACTCAAAACTTAGTAGACAACTAGCCCTAAAGATCGATACGACTCGGGCGGCAATCCACATTCCTACTTTGAATAGTTCCTTAGCACTGCATGGTCGTGATTTTATGTATAGTGATCTCACCATCCCTTCCGACTCTTTCTTTTTCAGTCGGTACCAAATCTGGATAAGGTCAAGCCAGCTGCTCAATTTCCCTAACTGCCTCCATGACAGTTATGCCACCTTGGTGCTGGTTGTTGAATTCGTCTTGCTACACTGTTAGTGCTTCTTCATTGAAGTACATCCCTCTGAATTCCTCAATGAAGTCGCTCTGGCTCATCTTGCTAACGTTTTTCTTGATCACTACTGTCTTCTATTATTGGCACACTTCATTGCGCAGGGTGAAGGAAGCATACATCACTTTCTTTCTATCTGTTAGCCCTATAATAATCCAAGATTGCTTGAGTATTCATTGGCCAGTATAGGGTTAGTGGTTCCTTCAAATTCTGGCACCTTTATGTGCTGGAATTTCTCGTATAAATCACCTTCCCTAAGGGGGTCGGTGGAAGAGCATTGGCTGCTATAGGAGTAGCCATTGCTGGGGGTACTGGTGGTGATGCAGGAAATTCTCGCTCTGACAGAAATCCTTGGGCTGGGGAAGTTGCTCACCCCCCCTGAAGTCTCTAAGGTTGCTGATGCCTCCCAGGCTAGCATTACTACTGCCCATGGTTTACTGGCCCAGTTGTTCCCTAAGCTGGTTCAGTTCACACTGTTGGTTTCCTATCATTTCATTGCCTAGCCATGAGTTGTGCTATCAACTTATCCTCTCAGGATGCTTGGGTTGTTTGTGCATGCGTTCCAATCATGATGTCGTTCGAACTCTATCACATAGTGAAAAAGAAATTATAAGTCCTTTGTTTCCACGCTAAGAAATCAAGTCACCTATCATTTTTCTTCTTACTCAACTATGTCTTTCTTTTCCTTATACTGTGATGTTCAATACACTTTGCCATATCGTATTGAGACATCGCCTGAGTGTCAGGGCTCATTTGCACTTTTCGTCGTACTATGGTCATGGGTGGAAAATCATATCTCAGTTTTTAGGCAAGACTACACTATTTCTCATAATTTTTTCACAAAAATATATACAAACTCTAGTTTGGTGGAAGTAACACACACACACTTCCCAGTACGTAATCACAAAAGGGCATACTAGGATAGGTCTAGTAGGAGTAAGCTACTGCTTCCCATCATGCCTATATACATAGTCAAAAGTTTTGCTAATATGAGTCACTGCTACCCAGAGGTTAGTACTGATTCTGCATCAGAGATATCCTCGTCGTCGCTCCCGTCGACGAAAAACTCCTCTGGGCCCTCCTCGTTTTCTGAACCAGAGCTGGCCTTGTCATCGCTGGCTATGATAACCTAAGGTTCTAGTTCATACTCCATCCCTTCATCGTCGCTAATGAAGTAAGGAACATCATCCCCATCGTTGTTCTCCGCATCAGGGTGATATACTACTAATGGTATAGCCAGAATAGGGTCCTCACTGGCCGGTCCATAGTGGTTGAGGAGGTCTCAGTGGAAATCCTCCCAATGTATGATTGGGTCTTTACCCTTGCGATATTGACTCCACCAGGCCATAGCTGGCCCTTCAAGCCTGCTACCCGCCAAAACCGTTGTAGGTGAGATGGAATGTGGTAGGTTTGGTAGATAACTACCATATTGTTAATCCATAGTAGGAGCTCATATGGACGGCAACCGTCGTATCTATCTGGGTGCATAGCGACAAAAGCCATATTCACCTGGTGATCTTCTTGTATTTGGCAAGGGCCTATGGGAGTAGGTTCCACTAGTACATGTTCTGCCAATATAGGTTCCATTGGTACCACTATGGTCACCTACTGAAACTTAGTCGTTAACTTACAAACTAATACTCTAAGATAAAAACTAACTTACTTGGACAGATGAGGCGGGCACGCGGCGATGTGAGGTAGGGTGATAGGATACCGCTCTGATACTAACTGTGACATCCCGTGCCCTGAGTGGCCCGAACCGTCACTTAAAAACTACTACTTGTGCTGATACTTATGCTTTCTTGCAAACCATTAATACTTACTTAAAATCTATTTACTTAGATACCCTAATATTAGGTGTTTTTTTTATGCGTATGTATTTATTATTCACCTACGTATACTTTTGAAAATACCAAGTCTAAATTATTGAGAGTTCAATTACGCATACATACTTATAATACTGTTTAACTGTTACTATTCAAAAATATTGTTTAAAAATACAGTTTACTCAAGCTATGCGAAAGATTTACTCGCGGTGTATCCATAACCTTGCCCTCACATCCACCTCCACCGTTGTCATCGCCTATTGTGGTTTAAGATATAGGACGCTTACCTACAGCATGAATACACTTCGTAAGCTTTACGCCCAGTAAGTACAACATATTAATCGCAAAACATGTTTAAAACATAGTACATACTTAAAACCATATAAGCATGTCATAACAACACATCTCATTGAGACATTCCATAAATCAGAACAACACATATTATCGAATGCAGAACATCATATACTGAATCATAACATATTGAATACATAATAGAAACACCATGTACTAAATGCATGGTCCGATTATGCTTATCTTGTGCTTCAGTGTTCTTTTTCTTTCTTATGTCTACTTAGGGCCTGTGTGTCAGTATAGAACTGTGCGTGGATCATCAGGAATGCCCCTGATCCTGGGCCTTAGCCTGTTATGGATATATTTTATAGCCTTGGCCTGTTATACATTATGAGCCTAAGCTCATTAGATTTTGTGGGCCTTGGCTCGTTATACTAACACCCTTATTCTCATCTTTCCCAATTCTTTATTTGATCGTGCCACATACTCTACTAGGCTATCCCCTAATCTTACGCGATGGGGATGTATGGCCTCTAACTTGTTCGTTCATCAATCTATATGATTGTGAAACTATATGCTCTTATACATGCTGTACAACAACTTGTGCATAGATGCACGCATAAAATGCTATAAAAACTATCATTTAAATTCATTTTATTCATTCTGTGGGCGGAGTTGTACTTACCTAGTTTGCAAGCAACTAGTACTCTCGCCCTTGTCAACTTATAGGTTACTACCTGTCATCAATAACATATCTCATTAACACTTTTGCTAAATCACTAATATTATTAGTGACTAAAGCAGATAAAATCGTTTGGTACCAATTGCCGTCGGTACTCACTCACACACACTCTCTCTTGAGAGTTTGCTTCTCTATACGTGGTTAATTAATTTATTATCCAATAAATTAATTAATGTCGTTCTTAGGTCACCATTACCGTTAGTGACTACAACTTGTGTTTCTGTATGGTACCGAGGCCCATAAGTACCTTATTGGTCTACTTTAGGGATTTGGTGTCTAACTTCTATCGTGTTTGATTAATTGTCTACTTGATAGATTAATCATCTTCCTCACTTTATCATTCGAAACACGGTCCTTAACTGGTTTACCGAATAGTCAACTGACCAGTTACCTTGTGCATCGTTAACTAGGTAGTCTACCGGGTTACTATTGTTTGCTTGGTGTCGTAGCCTACCGGGCTACCCACACTGTCTTGGTTATTTTTGAAAATCATTTTGGTTGACTTATATAATTCTTGGAAAAAAATTTACGTTCTTTGGAACCATCCCCTTATCACCCCATTGGAAGGTGGAGAACATTTTATGAAAACTATATTTATATTTTAACAAGGTTAAAACACATTTTGGTGTTGTATTTTAAAGGTGGTTTTTGAACCACTTACCGAAACCGTTTTAAAAACTTGTTTGAAACGACTTAGTTTGCAAATTTGATGAACATAAAAATTTTCGTCCTCGACAAGATGAACAATTCTCGTGTTCACATCGGAGCTTAAATCTAACTCAAACAGGTCTTAATCTTACTAAACCCGTGGCTACTTGTGCCTAGTTTTTGTAAAAACCCCAGTTTTATGTTATTTTGAAAACAGCTCTGTTTGAGGTCCCAAACGGCCATATTTTTAAAACACGTGTAGGTCTCTTAAAGATTCGACGAGATCTACAACTTTTATGTTGATCCTGAGATCTGGTTTGGATTCTAAATGTTCATTTTTAACAAAACCTGAGACTATTTCCAGTGCTCGGATTCTTGGTCCTAGTTTTGGACACCGAATGTATACCACTCGAAAAACCTATCTTAGTGTCGTTTTTGGCCAAAACCAATTTGACACAAAAATGACCGTAACAAAATTTCCTTAAAATACATGTTTTACCAAGTCCTAAATTCAAACCCTAATTGGGTCAAAATGACTTAAACCCGTGGCCTTTCTTTGGGGACAGATTGTGTCCAGCCACTTTTCTAAACGTTCATGCTCACACATACACATATCCATTCGTAAAAAAATGTAAACACAACCACATAACCACAAACTTAAAAATGGAAAGCTAAGGACTCAAAATAAACTTATTACATCCCATTTGTATAAACAAATACATATAAATCTCTTGATACAAAACTTAAAAATAACTAACACCTTTTGTGCTAAGAATCAAGCACATTGAAATAAAAGCTTGAGTGACTAAATGGCCATGCGAACTAAGAAGAGTGAGGGTCGGTTTATGCTAGCAAAACACCAAAAAAAAAATTTTCTCTTCATATCAACTCAAAAAAATAACTAGAAAAACAGAAGGATAAGTTCCCAAAACTTACCCTTGCAAACCCTTGAAGTGTCTTAGAATGAAACCTCCTAACATAAGCTTGAGGGAGGTTAAATTTTGGTAAACTTTTGGCTTAAAAATGGAGGGTTTTGGGGGCTTGAAGTAGTCAGCTATAGCAAGGGAAAAGAGAGAGAAAGAGTTGTGGGTTTTTGGGAGCCAAATGAAAGAACAAATGCATGAAGCCTTGGTCACCCTTTTATAGACAAATCCTAAGTAAAATTAACCAAACTTAAGCTCAGTTAATCAAGCCAATCTTATGATAATTTGGGGACAAATTTGCAGTCTTTTCAGCCTTCAAAAACCAAGGAAGTTGCTGCATTGAAAAAGGGGAAAATAAACAAGATTTTCTTGGTGACATGTGATGGAAAGCTTGAATTTTTAATTCAAATGGTGTCATAACTTGTCCAATTTTATAATGCTACTTTTTGGGGTTATTTTTGTTGCTAAAAATATCTGGTTTTCAGCTAAGGGCACATGGTTTTTAAGGCCAAAATTCATCTACATTTACTTCTCTTTGCAGTCCAGTTTTCTACTGTGGTGTTCGGTCCTTTTTCGGTAGTGTTCTTATTTTCACCCGAGAATCAGATTTTCTGAATCCGATTTTTATACTGATCATTCCTAGTTGGTTTATACTATCTAAGAGCCCATTCTGTACTAGTTTACTATTTATTTCCTATACTGTGGTTGTGTCTACACTATGTTGTCCTTACGCACGCAAAACGAGAAATTCCTATGCAAAATTTCAAACACAATCTCTCCTAACTAATTTGGACGTGTTGATTTTAATTTTATCAGTTTTACATCCATCTGAGGTTGTCTAGACCAGTTTTTGGGATCTGTGTGACCCTGCCTCGAAAAACATGTCCGGTGCCTGATTGACTAATTTGGGTGTTCTAAATCTAAATATATCAGTTTCGGAGATAGAAAAGGTCGTCTAGACCCTCATCTTGGTATTGCATGTCTCCCAAACTAAAATTCTCATTTTATGCTTAATTGACCAGATTGAGCCTGCTGACCGTTAATATATCAATTTTAGGTCAGATTAAGGTCGTCTTGGCCATTAATCTGACACTGTATTTTTTATTATTCACTATTCACTGTTTTTTGTCTGACTGACTAGTCTGAGTGTTCTGACTCTAATTTTGTCAGTTTCTAGGTGAGAAAAGGTCATCTGGACCTTCGTTCTTAGTACTATACCTCTACTACAGTGTTTCTCATTGTTGTGCTTAGATGTTCGGTCGGAGCGTTCTGGTGATCTGTTTACCAGTCTTTGTGTCGAAAAATGGTCGTCTAGACTAGTTTCCTGATACTGTCCATCTTACACACTCAAACACATAATAAGGTCGATCGGTTTCACTGTCGATCGCCCCTTTCACTACATGAATAATAACTAAACACTACTGTGCTTGTTTAAACTATTCCACTAGAAAATATGCTGTATTTGATCAACCTAATTACTCATTACATACTAATTAGGTTTCATGCATTTTGAGAGTCTGTATAATAGCCCTCTACTCATTACATGGCCTTCTACACGGGTTCTAACACGAGCGTGTATAAGGCAACATGGGCCTGTATTGTTCAGACATGAGCGTGTACTAGTTGAGCTTGCTCAACAAGGCCATGTCCTGAAACACATTCATAATTCCAAGCGGTACACGGCCACTTACATGGCTATGTACTGACTGTGTCACGTTACACGACCATGCACTCTCACACGGCTTCTCACACTTATACAGTCTGATCAGTACACGGCTTCTTACACAACCGTGTACCTAACCGTGTTCCTCGAATCTGCACTAAAAGGCATCAAACTAACCCAAATTCATTGCTCAATTTCTCATTATATAGAATTTAGGTTATATGGGTATGGGGGTCCTTACACAAATGGTGCATTAAAAGATGAAAATGTTTGACCGAAATTGTTGGCCAAACGGAAGAAGAATAAGGCAAACTGACTACATCGGAGGTCTTAGGAACCCGCTGGGGTGATTCCTGTGAGGTTTCTTCAGTTTGACTTTTTGATCAAAAAGTGACCCGAATTAATATGAATAGTATTCAAAAACAAAAACAAAACACATATGGTTAAATTTTAAGTGATGTCATATATATGACATCATAATTCTTTTGTTCAAAAAAAGAGAAAGTATTAGGTGGATCCTAAGGCTAAGATTTGATCTTATCTTAATCCAATGGTTAGAATTAAGGCAAAATTTCCTTAATTTCATTTTGGTAAAATTTGAGAAGAATTAAGGGAGTTAGGTGTCAAAATCTCATTGGATGGAAGGTGAATTAATTTGGTTTTCCTTTGTTGATAAGGATGGATCAGATTTGGCAAGAAAGAACCCAAAATACTTAGCCATTTGTTGCAACATTCGTCCCTTATGCAGCCAAGGAGAAACTATGTGTGTCCCTCCCCTTAACCAAGCTATTTCTTCAAAGTTTTCAGACCAAACTTCAACCACAACCATCTAGGAGCAAGAGGACATCTTTGGTAACAAGGTAATCAAAAATTTCTCAATTTTCTTATGAGGTTTGGAGTTAAAATTTGTGGCCCCTAAGTGTAAGATGGATGATGAAATTTTGATTTGAAACTTGGTGGGTTTTGGTTGATAAATTAGTTAGAAAGATTGGTTGTGAAAATTAGTATGTTTGGTATCTTAAAATAAAAAATTTTGAAGCATGTTTTTAAGCAAAACCAAGGGCTGCATGTGTAGTATGATGAGTTGAATTGTTGTTGGTTAATAGTTCAAGAAAATGGATTTGGCATGAGAAATTGTTAGAAAGATTCATGTAAAAGAAATGTTAGAACAATTATGTGAATAAAATGTGATAACATAAGTTTTGTGGTGGAAAATGTTGGTTTGAATAATGTTGTTTAGATGAGTATTTTACGTAAAACGTTTAGAAGTTGTACGTAAAATTAAGCCTCTGGTATAGTATGTGGTAGATGAACTAGGATAGATGGTTTCGAGGTGTCTCCTAAATAAGATAGCGGAAATGCTGTCGAAAATTTTAAGAACGGCACAAATAGTTATTTTGGAAAATGAGAAGTAAACTAAGGTTGAGGTTAAAAACCCGAGCCCTTAGTAACTTAGGTTAGAGAACAGGAATATAGACATTTTAACGATTAGTAAAACGTCCATTTGGGATTTCGATATGTGAGAAAAAGATGATTAATGACTGAATGATTGTTGAAATAGTGCCACTCGAGTAACAGGATTGGGTAAATCAAGAAATTTTTTGAAAATGCATAGAAAGGGCCAAGAGTGTCTTAGAATAGCTTAAATAAACTTTTAAGGGCCATAACTAAGATTTTTAAGGCTAAAAACGTTTTGTATAGTACACAGGCGTGTATTCGAGTGTACGGGCGTGTAGTAAGAAGAGATTTTGAACATGCTAGGCTACATGGCCAAGAACATGGCCGTGTAGTGAAAATATTAATCACCTGAGAGTTACACGGCCAGTGACATGACCGTGTATCGGGCTATGCACATATGCAAAAATGTACAGAATACACATGTAGGAACATGCCTAGGTACACGGCTATATAGTGAAAATGTTAACCACCTGAGAGTTACGCGGCTAGGGACACAATCATGTATTAGGCCGTGTACATGTGCAGAAATGTACAGGTTACACGAGCAGGCTACATGGCCATGTAGGGAAACAATTAACCAATCCGAGGGTTACACAGCCATGGACATAGCTGTGTATAAGACCGTGTACATAGGAAGGTTACACAGCCATGTAAGAAAAGAATTTAATGGTCAGAGAGGTACACGGTCATGAACACGGTCGTGTACCAGACCATGTATTATTTATAAGTAATGACATGTTTAATGTAAATGTAGATGAAATGAACAGGTAAAAATTTATAAATGACAATGGAAAATTAACAAATAATATTTGGTTTGTAGGCAGCCAATCGGGAAGCAATAAAGGAATGACGAGGGAATCAAAGAAGTTGAGTTTAGCATAGTTATTGTAAGTATAGACATTTAATTGTCTACCATAAACAATCTTGTTTTATTGACTGACTTCTTTGATGTGATGTTGTGTTAAGTATTTAGATGATCAGATAAGAAAGAAGGAAATGTTCATAAAATGAATTTAAGAAATAAGAAATAAAAGTAAGAAAGATAATAAGACTGAAAATTTAAGTGTTAGCATACTGGCCTCCCATAGTTGAGGTTTTCTGTTATGGCTTCTACTATAATGGAATGCTACCTCCTACAAGGTGAGGTTAATGGCTAAAAGTTAAAGATTGATCGTGAGGTAGGTTAATGGGTCACTCCCTCTTCCCTCCACTAATCTGTGTGCATTAGGTACGTCTAACAATGGGCCCACAAGTGAAAGTAAAAAGAAAAGAAAAGAAAAGAAGCGAATAAGGAAAGGAAAGAAATGAAAGAAAAAGAATGGCAGGATAAGATATGATCTAAAGAACAATGAAAACGATTCTAGGAAGGATAATAAGCATAATGTGACTAACCCTAGTTACCTTACACCTAAGTTGATTTGCATGTATGTTTGTGGTTACTGAGCTCTAGCTCACTAGTTTGTTTGTGGTGTAGGTGATAAGGGTAAGCAGCTGGCAAGATGAAAAGAAAATCCCTAATGGATTAGCAGGCAGATTCCCGAGATGTCATAGATAGGGAAGTGGACCCATTATGTTTTCGACTACTGGAAGATTTTATGAATTATAAAGAAACAGAATATTATGAGTGTAAAGTGTATGTACAAAGTATTACAAAGATCAAGAACAGGTGTATTCTTTTAAATTATGTATATGTATAAAAAAAATCTATAGTTTTCTAACACAAATCATTAAATTAAAAAGTGAGTTTTTAAACACATTTTCGTAAGTTATAAAATGAGATTACGATATGTAAGACTGAGAAGAAAAGAAAGCAATCGATGACTTGAGTGAACCGGGTCACCGACATTTACAATGATGTTCTTGTATAATTTTATTTCAGTTCAAAATGTCACAGAACCCTCTTATTACAATACTCACTGAAAATAAATTAAATGGTGATAATGATAAAGACTAGAAAAAAAATCTACTAATAGTTCTTAGCTGTAAGAGACACAGGTTCGTACTAGACAAACCATGCCCATTTGGGCCCAAACCTAACACACCACTTAAGGAGGTCTTCGTTGCCCATACTCATTAGAAAAAATCCAATGAAATAGCTCTGTGCTACATTCTTGCTAGCATGAGACTTACCAAGTTGCCAAGAAGATCATGGAGAACTTGGAGGACATGTTCAGAGACCAAGAAAAATTGACTTGACAGTCTGCCATCACAAGGATCATGAACTCTAGGCAGAAGGTGGATACTCCGGTGAAAAATCATATGATCACTCTTATGGGATTCTTTACTGAGGCTACTAAAATAGTGCTGAGCTGGAGTATAACACCTAGATCGAGATGGTGTTTAAAACTTTGTCAAAGGATTTTGTGGGGTTTAAATCCACATACAATCTGGTGACAAGGGATTTAAGACTCACCGAGCTCATGAAGCAACTCCAAACTTATGAGCACATGATCAAGTATGGGGATGCCGTCTAACCTAGGGGAGAAGCCAACTTGGCAAAATCTTCAAAACCTTCTGGGAAAAAAAAGAAGCCAAAGAAGAAGCAAGGGGCTTCCAGTTCTTCTATTCCTCCTATCTTGGATAGGAAGAAGAAGAAGAAGAAGAACCTAAGGACCCTAAAAATTTCAAGTGCTTCCACTGTGGGAAGGTAGGTCACTTCAACAAGGTTTGCCGGGAATTGCTAGTTACCAAGGGCAAGGAAGGTAAGGAACTTCACTATTTAGAAGCGTGTTTGGTGGAAGAATTGAAAGACACTTGGGTTATTGATTCGGGCGCCACTAATCATATTTGTGTTTCTTTGTAGGGGTTTATGGAAACGAGAAGTCTACATGATAGGAGCCTCTCGTTGCAGACTAGATATGGTAGCTTGGTGGTGGCTAAGGCAGTGGGAGATGTTTATCTTTATTTTAATGAAGTTTATTTTATTAAAAGACTGTATTTATGTTTCTAATATTAGGAGAAATTTTATATTGGTAGCTTGTTTAATAAAAGATTTTTATTCAGTTTCTTTTATTAAAAGAGTTGATACTTGCAAAAATAAGTCTTTTATCTGTTCTGGTTGGATTGATGGAAACCTTTATTTGGTCAAACCAAAGAAATACTCCCTGCTTAACATCGAATTAACTAATAACTCTAAAATGTTGAATGTTTCTCACTCTAACAAGGCGTACCTTTGGCATTTTAGACTTTGTCATATTAATTAGGACAAGATTCAAAGGCTGGTGAAAGAAAGTCCTTTGGAATCTCTGAAGGAGGTACATCTTCCTAAATGTGAATCTTGTCTTGAGGGTAAGATGACTAAGAGGTCTTTTGGAGCTAAAGGTACTACAGATCAGGAACTCTTAGAAATTACGCATACTGATGTTTGTGGCCCCATGAACATTGTTGTGCATATAGGGTTCAAGTATTATGTCTCTTTTATAGATGATTACTCGAGGTATGAATATGTGTACCTGATGCACCGTAAGAGTAAATCCTTTGACAAGTTTAAAGAGTATCATGCAAAAGTGGAGAAGCAATTGGGTAAATTCATAAAGACACTTCGATTTGATCAAGGTAGCGAGTGACTCTCCGATGAATTTCTAGAATATCTTGTAGAGAATGGGATACTATCCCAATTGATTACACTTAGTACTCCACAATAGAGGTGTAGCCGAAAGGAGAAACATGACCCTATTGGATACGATACAGTCCATGACGAGTTATTCAAAGCTATCATTATCATGCTGCGTATATGCATTACAAATAGTATGCTATATTCTGAACCAAGTTCCAAGTAAATCAATTTCCAAGACTCTGTATAAATTATGGCATGGTAGGAAGCCCTTCCTTAGACATATGAGAATATGGGGCTGCTTGGCATATGTACTGATAGGGATGCGAAGAAGTTGGAACCGCGATTAGAATTATGCATGTCTGTAGGGTATCTTAAAGGAACTAAGGGAGGTCTATTCTATAACCCAAAAGAACAAAAAATCATTGTATCAACCCAAGTGACATTCTTGGAGGAAAGTCACATGAATGACTTTAAGCCTCAAAGCAAAGTGGTGCTAGAGGAGTTATCTGGTGAAAGAACTGCTCCACAGGTTTCATTCTTGAATGCAAGTCCTAGTTCCGGTGAAAGACCTGCAGACGATCAACAATTTACGGTGCCTCATTATAGTAGGAGGGTTTCGAAGAAGCCTAATTTCTTTATGTATGATGCTGAGGTATACCAGGCTGAGGCTCATGAGCAGGAGGATGATCTAATCACTTATGATGAAGCTATAAATGATGTTGATTCTAAATCTTGGAAACAAGCTACGAACAATGAGATGGATTCTATGAAATCTAACTCTGTTTGGGAACTTGTAAATCTACAAGATTGGATAAAACCCATTGGATGCAAGTGGGTCTACAAAAGAAAGAAGGATACAGAAGGGAGAGTGAAAACTTTCAAAGCTAGACTGGTTGCAAAGGGGTACACACAAAAGGTTGGAACTGATTATGATGAAACCTTTTCGCCTATTGCTATGCTGAAGTCTATCCGTATTCTTCTATCCGTTGCTGTGGCTCTCGATTACAAGATTTGGCAAATGGACGTCAAGACGGCATTCTTGAATGGCCATCTTGAGGAATGTATCTACATGATATAGCCTGAAGGGTTCGTGACAATAGGCCAAGAAAGAAAAGTCTGCAAGTTGCTTAGATCCATTTATGGATTAAAGCAAGCATCCCACTCATGGAACCAGAGATTTGATCAAGCGATCAAGATATATGATTTTGAGCAGAATGTTGATGAACCCTGTGTTTATAAATGTATTAAGGATGGAAAAGTGGTATTTCTGGTACTCTATGTCGATGATATACTACTAATTGGGAATGATGTAGGGAACTTATCACCGGTCAAACTTTGGCTGTACTAATAGTTTGACATGAAGGACTTGGGAGAAGCTAGTTATGTTCTGAGCATTCGTCTCATTAGAGATCGAAAGAACAAAATGATAGCATTAACCCAGGCTTCATACATAGATAAAATAATTGACAAATATGCAATGCAAGAGGCAAAGAAAGGTTCACAACCTTCCATTGCCAGTCAAACTCTTTCATTAGATGACTGTTCTAAGACATCGGAAGAAAGACAGCGTATGATTAAGGTCCCTTATGCATCCGCTGTGGGTAGCCTTATGTATGCTGTGCTTTGCACCCACCCGGACATATGTTTTACAGTAGGTATGGTGAGTCGATATCAAGCGAATCCTGAAACCAAGCACTGGCAAGCAGTAAAGCTTATAGTCAAGTATCTTAAGAGAACAAGAGATTATATGCTGGTGTATTCTGGAGGGGACCTAACACCCGTAGGATACACAGACTCAGACTTCCAAACTTGCAAGGATTCAAGGAAATCGACATCAGGATCAGTGTTCTTACTCGGAGGAGGCGCTATTATGTGGAGAAGCGTGAGGCAGGGTTGCACAGCTGACTTTACGATGGAGGCTGAGTATGTGGCTGCAGCTGAGGTATCTAAAGATGCGGTTTGACTCCGCAAGTTCTTTAGAGACCTTGATCTCATTCTGGTTGTTGACAAGCCTATTGCACTTTACTGTGATAACACAGGGGCTATTGCCAACACAAGAGAATCTCGGCAGCACAAGAGGACCAAATACATAGATCGGAGGTATCACATTATTAGAGGGCACGTGGAGACAGGAAAAAAGATGTATGTAAGATCGTATCTGAGGACAACATTGCCGATCCCTTTACTAAGACTTTGGTGTCTAGAAACTTTGAGAGGCACGTAGAGGCGATGGGGATGCGTAACATGGCACATCTGCTGGATTAGGGCAAGTGGGAGATTGTTAGGAAATGCCCTAAGCATTAGAGACATTTTGATGTATTTATTTTGAACTGGATAATAAAATTATATATAGAGGTTATTCATTTCATCGTTGTTTGTCCTTATTCTATTTACATGTTAAAGTAAATGTAAGCAAATATGGCTCACTGACTGCTTGTGTTAAAACTGTTAGAATGTTGCATGCAATGGACTTTTGTATGCGAGAAGACAATGTTCTAAAGTAAGCAGTCTAAACTAAGGTCCGTAGTCTATGGGGTAAGACTGAGCATCTAACTCATGTTAAGACTATTATGTTATCTAAAGCCATGGTGGGGATGGTTTGTCTTGACTATTTGGAGCATAGACTCCCAAGTAGAGACATAGATATGTTGCTTGGTGGTGACATATTAGACCGGAACTAAGCCGTGATTGATCTACATAGTCCGCTATGAGTGGATCAATCTACTTTTGACGTTCATTGTCTAATAACCTTAATCCTAAGTAAATGAACTACTTCATGTATATGACTTGTGTACTTTGATGTTCCAATGGCTAAAGCGTCTCAGAGGTAGTAAGCTTATAGACCGGTTCGTTGGGTGCATGACTTGTACACGATGAAGGGTTTGTTTACAGATATCGAAATCATAGCTGCAAGGAGTTAAAGGTATCCTCTTAAAGGCATTATACTGGATGTGAAAATAGACAAGGCCTTGGATCGTCTGCTGGGCAGATGACTTCTTATTCATATAAAATGAATAATCATTTTCTTATTCGGTAGTATAATGGAACTTTAAGATAGCCTGATCAGTAGGATTAAACGGACTTTGACCTAAGGCTGATCATGGATATCATATAAGGGTTTTGCATACATGACAAGGTCATTGGACATTAGCTTGACACAGGCTTTCATAAAACGGTATATAATTGGGAGTTCAGTTTCAGGTTTATAGTGGTGTGACTCTGAAATTAGTAATCGTATGATTGAGTTGTTCGGTATAGAATGATGATCATATGGATTCATGGGAGCCCGATTATATATGTCCAATTGGTCCCTCTACTAGCTCCACATAATTCCTTAACGGTTGGCAAATTAATCAGTGTATGCTTATTGGATAGTTGATTATGCATGGATGGTGTTGACATAGGATTAGGATGGTGGACAAGATTCTCTCTAATTAAATTCATATTTTGTTTTGGATAATAGAGTACACAATTATTCGAACTCCAAATAAAGCTGTCACGATTTTATTTGAGATTGGATTGGAGTTGTAGAAAATTATCCATGAGAACAAAATTTGAAATACAACTGTTTGTGGATTTTGAAATTTGAAATTTGAAATTTGAAATTTGAATTTAAAATTTAAATTTGAAATTTGAAATTCAAAATTTGAAATTCAAATTTTGAATCACAGTCCAAGTGAAATTTGAATTCTTTGTGGATAATTCCACAGGGTTAGAATTTGAATTTGAGTTGGATTATGGAGAGGAAAATCTTGTTTGAGTCATACTTGAATTTTGAGTCCTAATCTATCTAGAAAAACCGAGTTTGTTAGGGAAGGTGACTCCTTGGAGAATTCGAATTCTTAATGGATAAGGATGCAGGGAAAATTCAAGTTTCAATCCCAATTGAATTTAGATTCTCTCCCTCCCTAAAGTACACGAAATTTTGTGCATAAATCCAAGGAGATTTTTTGCTTTTTGTGGATAAAGGCAAGATTAAATTCAAGCTAGAAAATCCTATTTGAATTTTGATTCTTCCCCTCACAAAAGTGGTCGAAAAGTCAAGGATGATCTTAAGGGAGATTTTTTGGTTTTTTAGTGGATAAGGGTGAGATAAAATTTAAGCTAGAAAATCCTATTTGAATTTTGATTCTCCTCACATTAAAGTGGCCGAATCTAACCTTGTTTATGGCCTAGGGAAATTCAGTTATTATGGATAAATGAGGAGATAAAATTCAAGTTAAAATCCTGTTTGAATTTTGAATAAAAACTCCTAAAAATTGGCCGAATTTTTTAGTTGGGATAAGGCTAGGATTTTCAGATTTTGTGTTGTGGATAAGGGAGAAAATCTTCTCCTAATCCAATTCAAATTCAGAGGATCAACTCATGCAAGTCTATAAATAGAGGTCCTGCCACTCCAGTTCTCTTAGACCACTGACTCTCAGGTGAGCAGGCTTATTGTTACACAACTCACCATGACAATAAGTTCTTTAGAGATCTGGGTGGTCAGAAGAAGACTAGCAGTGCTAGCATACCGATCGAGGTTCAGAGAGCCCACACACTCAGCCATTCAGGAAATGGAGAATAGTAGAGAAGGCTAGTTGGTTGAAGCCCTCCAATCATTCTCCTCCTGCAGATTGGCATCCTCTGAGGTATGAGTTTAAATTGTTATTAGTTTATTGTATATGGCATCATGAGATATTTAATGATCTTGAAAAATTTTTATTGTTCCACCGCGCCACTCTAATACATTTTTACCGATTTATTTCCTACAATTGGTATCATAGCCATCTCATGGCTATGTCATACACATAAATTAGACATTTAATTAGTCTTTTTGTTTGTGTATGGATTTGATATTTAGAGAGTGGAATTCTAGGATTCCTTTATGTTGTTATCATGTATTATGTACGTAGTATGTGGTTATTTTAATTTTCTAAATTATTCTAAGCATGCTTGTTTTATGCCGGTTATGGTTCCTTAGAATTTAGAAAATTGTATCAAGGAATTTTTGTGTAACCATGGGAGCAGTTTATTATCACTGTAATTTTCTCATGGATTTTAATTTTTTATCTCTTAGAAATATTATGATTAGAATTTTTGTACACCGGAAACGGTTTAGGAAATTTTATGTAATTATTCTTGGAGGAGATTGAAGACTGTAATTTATTTTTCCTAAAAGTTAAATTTAATTTAAAGATTGAAATTTTGATTGTGTGGAAAATTTCAATTTAATTAGGATTCAAATTAATTTTTGGAGATCCTAATGGGTAAATTGGAATATAGCACGAAAATCAAGGACCGACCCCTCGAGATGGAC
The DNA here is from genome assembly GCA_035233585.1 of Antiaris toxicaria. Taxonomy (NCBI): domain Eukaryota; kingdom Viridiplantae; phylum Streptophyta; class Magnoliopsida; order Rosales; family Moraceae; genus Antiaris; species Antiaris toxicaria. The sequence goes on along the minus strand of CP141156.1, from coordinate 98,706,044 downwards.
CACCAGCCATGGTGGGGCTACAGCCTCTGCCCTCGGGCAGGATGGGGCTGTGGCAGCCCCTGCCCACAGAAGCACCACCCACGGCCGCAGGCTCTGCCTGCAGCCGATGGTGGCCGTGGCCCCCCAAGGGCTTGCCACAGCCCTGGGCTGTAACCCATGGCTGCAGTCAACGCCTGCAGCCTGGCGGGCTGCTACGCCAAGCCCAGGCATACAGCCTGTGGCTGCAGGCTTGGCCTGCAGCCCGGCATGGCTGCACATGGCCTGTGGCTGTGGGCTGCCAACCCCCCAGGGCCGTGGGGTCAATGGTTCGAAAATCGAAAAATTTTGATTTTTAAATTTGAGATTTAATTTTTAAATCATGTTTAAAAATATGTAATTGAAAATTTGAAATTTTTGAAATTACATATTATTACACATGACATTAAAAATTATTTAAAAATTTGAATTTGAAATTTAAATTTGAAATTCGAATTTAGAATTTGAATTTGAAATTTAAATTTTTGGAATTTAAATTTTAAATGATTCTTGGAATGAGAAATAAATGGAAAGGCTACATAAAGATGGATACAAGAAGACGGAATAAAATTCAAGACCCAAAAAATGCTTTCGATGGAATTTTGTAATCTTTATTTTCTTTGTTCTAGGATAGAACCATGGCTTGGTTATTATTCTATCAATTATTTTTTCTGTGATATGTCATGGATGTATAAATATGTATTGATGGATGTTTTATATGCATATTTGATAACATGTCATATAGGATAGGTGAGTGCTGCTCATACTATATTGATCATACATATTTGTCAAAACTTGCATGTTTTTCAAAATATTGAGTGGGAGAGGGTTTCAAACAAAACCCACGGCCTCCATTGTTGATACAAACGTGAAAGCATAGTAACGCCTCGCGTCAGTTCTGCCCTGACCACACCCCTCGGTAGGTGTTTACCGCCGCCGGTATACTGGGTTGGATCTCTTATGTGGAAAATGTGTTCGGGCACGATCCTATTCATGACCCACCCTCTGTGGCTTGGTAGGACGTGGATCGGGCTACGTAAACAATGGTTATACACTCAAGACTCGTTTAGTTATTAACCTTCCCTAGAAGCTCTGTTAACTAAACTGGTGGCCAAAATAAGTGGTTATTAATATATGTCTTAACCTTGGAGGATTTAAAGCAACATATATTAATTGGATGGGGTACATGTTCTAGCTATTTGTGTCATGACCACCCCTCGGTGGCTTAGGGCAATAGGTGCTAAGAATTACCATTGCAATTATACATGTTTTTCAAGTTTCATGTAGGAACATACTTGTATGTTTTATTTGCTAAATTATCTGTTTATTTACTTGGGCTTTGTAATGATGTCTAGTATAATTTTATTTCAGTTCAAAATGTCACTGACACCCCTCATTTCAATACTTACTAAAAATAAGCTGAATAGCGATAATTGTAAAGACTGCAAAAGAAATCTACTGATAGTTCTCACCTGCGAGAGACACAAGTTCATGCTGGACGAACCATGCCCACCTAGGCCCAAACTTGACACACCACTTGAGGAGGTCACGGTTGCCTGTACTCGTTGGAGAGAATCTAATGAGATAGTTCGGTGTTACATTCCTGCTAGCATGACGAGTGCTTTACAAAAGTAGCATGAGACTTATCAAGGTGCTAGGGAGATCATGGAAAATCTAGAGGACATGTTTAGAGGCCAAGAAAAATTGGCTCGACAGTCTGTTATTACCAGCATTATGAACTCTAAGCAAAAGGTAGGTACTCCGGTGAAGGACCATATGATCACTCTAATGGGATTCTTTGCTGAGGCTACTGAGAATGGTGCTGAGCTGGAGTACAACACCCAAATCGAGATGGTGTTTAAAACTTTGTCAAAAGATTTTATGGGGTTTAAGGCCGCATACAATTTGGCGACAAGGGAGTTAGGACTCACCGAGCTCATGAAGCAACTCCAAGCTTATGAGCAGATGATCAGGGATGGGGATGCGGTCCAACCAAAAGGAGAGGCCAATTTGGCAGAATCTTCCAAACCCTCACGGAAGAGGAAGAGGCCAAATAAGAAGCAAGTGGCTTCCAGTTCTTCTAATCCTCCTGTCTCGGATGGAAAGAAGAAGAAAAAGAACAAGAAGCCTAGGGACCCTAAAAAGTCCAAGTGCTGTCACTATGGGAAGGTAGGTCACTTCAAGAAAGCTTATCGGGAATTCCTAGTCACCAAGGGCAAGGAAGGTAAGGAACTTCATTATTTAGAAGCGTGTTTAGTGGAAGAATCAAAAGACACTTAGGTCATTGATTCGAGAGCCACTAATCATGTTTGTGTTTCTATACAGGGGTTCATGGAAACGAGAAGTCTACATGATTGGAGCCTCTCGTTGCGGACTGGAGATGGTAGCTTGGTGGTGGCTGAGGCAGTGAGAGACGTTTATCTTTACTTTGATGAATTTAGGTTTATTTTATTGAAAGACTGTTTCTATGTTCCTAATTTTAGGAGGAACCTTATATCGGTAGCTTGTTTAATAAAGGATTCTTATTCAGTTTCTTTTAGCAAAAGAGTTGATATTCATAAAAATAAGTCTTTTATCTGTTCTGGATGGATGGATGGAAACCTATATTTAATCAAACCAAAGATGTACTCACTGCTTGACACCAAATTAATAGATAACTCTGAAAGGTTGAAAGTTTCTCACTCTAACAAGGTGTATATTTGGCATTTAAGACTTGGTCATATTAATCGGGATAGGATTGAAAGGTTGGTGAAGGATGGTCCTCTAGAAGCTCTGGAGGAGGTACGTCTTCCTCAATGTGAGTCTTGTCTTAAGGGTAAGATGACTAAGAGGTCTTTTGGAGCTAAGGGTACTAGGGCTTAGGAGTTCTTAGAAATTGTGCACACCGACGTATGTGGCCCCATGAACATCGTAGCACGAGGAGGGCTTGAGTATTATGTCTCCTTTATAGACGAATACTCGAGGGATGGATATGTGTACCTAATGCACCGCAAGAGTGAAACCTTTAATAAGTTCAAAGAGTATTGTGCAGAAGTGGAAAAGCAATTGGGTAAATCTATAAAGACACTTCGATCTAATCGAGGTGGTGAATACCTCTCTGATGAATTTCTAGGGCATCTTGTTAAGAATGGGATGTTATCCAAATTGACTACACCTGGTACTCCACAACAGAATGGTGTAGCTGAAAGGAGAAACAAGACCTTATTAGATATGGTACGGTCGATGATGAGTTATTCAACACTACCACTATCATTTTGGGGATATGCATTACAAACAGCGTGTTATATTCTGAACCAGATTCCAAGTAAGTCAATTTCTAGGATTCCGTATGAATTATGGCATGGTAGGAAGCCCTCCCTTAGACATATAAGAAAATGGGGCTGCCCAACACATGTACTAGATGGGGATGCAAAGAAGTTGGAACCAAGATCAGAATTATGCATGTTTGTAGGGTATCCTAAGGGAACTAAGGGAGGTTTGTTCTATAACTCGAAGGAACAAAAAGTCATTGTTTCAACCCATGTGACATTCTTGGAGGAAAGTCACATGAATGACTTTAAGCCTCAAAGCAAAGTGGTGCTAGAGGAGTTATCAGGTGAAAGAACTGCTCTACAAGTTTCGGTCTTGGATGCAAGTCCGAGTTCCGGTGAAAGACCTGTAGACGATCAACAATTTAGGGTACCTCGTTATAGTGGAGGGGTTTCGAAGAAGCCTAATTTCTTCATGTATGATGCTGAGGTATACCAGGCCGAGGCTAATGAGCATGAGGATGATCTGGTCACTTATGATGAAGCTATAAATGATGTTGATTCTAAATCTTGGAAATAGGCTATGAACAATGAGATGGATTCTATGAAATCCAACTCTGTTTGGGAACTTGTAGATCTACTAGATGGGATAAAGCCCATTGGATGCAAGTGGGTCTACAAAAGAAAGAAGGATGCAGAAGGGAGAGTAGAAACTTTCAAAGCTAGACTGGTTGCAAAGGGGTACATGTAAAAGGCTAGAATCGATTACGATGAAACCTTTTTACCTGTTGCTATGCTAAAGTCTATCCGTATTCTTCTGTCTGTTGCTGCGGCTCTCGATTACGAGATCTGGCAAATGGACGTCAAGACGGCATTCTTGAATGGCCATCTTGAGGAATGTATCTGCATGATATAGCCCGAAGGGTTCGTAGCAAAAGGCCAAGAAAGAAAAGTCTGCAAGTTGCTTAGATCCATTTATGGATTAAAGCAAGCATCCCGCTCATGGAACCAGAGATTTGATCAAGCGATCAAGACATTTGGCTTTGAGCAGAACGTTGATGAACCCTGTGTTTATAAACGTATTAAGGATGGAAAAGTGGTATTTCTGGTTCTCTATGTCGATGATATACTACTCATTGGGAATGACGTAGGGAACTTATCACCGGTCAAACTTTTGCTGTACTAATAGTTTGACATGAAGGACTTAAGAGAAGCTAGTTATGTTCTGAGCATTCGTCTCTTTAGAGATCGAAAGAATAAAATGATAGCATTATCTCAGACTTCATACATAAATAAAATAATTGACAAATATGCAATGCAAGAGGCAAAGAAAGGTATACAACCTTCTATTGCCGGTCTAACTCTTTCATTGGATGACTGTCCCAAGACATCGGAAGAAAGAGAGCGTATGAGTAAGGTCCTTTGTGCATCTGCTGTGGGTAGTCTTATGTACGCTATGCTTTGCACTCGCCTGGATGTTAGGAAATGCCCTAAGTATTAGAGACATTTTGATGTATTCATTTTGAACTGGATAATAAAATTATACATAGAGGTTATTCATTACATTTCTATCTGTCCTCGTCTTATTTACATGTTAAAGTAAATGTAAGCAAATATGGCTCACTGACTGCTTGTGTTAAAACTGTTAGAACGTTGCATACAATGGACTTTTGTATGCGAGAAGACAATGTTCTAAAGTTAGCAGTCTAAACTATGGTCTGTAGTCTATGGGGTTAGACCGAGCATCTAACTCATGTTAAGACTATTCTGTTGTCTAAAGCCTTGGAGGGGACGGTCTGTCTTGACTGTCTGGAGCTGGACTCCCAAGTAGAGACATGGATATGTTGCTTGGTGGTGACATATTAGACCGGGACTAAAGCGTGATTGATCTACATAGTCCGCTATGAGTGGATCAATCTGCTTTTGACGTTCATTGTGCAATAACCTTAATCCTAAGTAAATGAACTACTTCATGTATATGACTTGTGTACTTTGATGTTCCAATGGCTAAAGCGTCTCAGAGGTAATAAGCTTATAGACCGGTTCGTTAGGTGCATGACTTGTATACGATGAAGGGTTTGTTTACAGATATCGGAATCATAGCTCTGAGGAGTTAAAGGTATCCTCTTAAAGGCATTATACTGAATGTGAAAATGGACAAGGCCTTGGGTCGTCTGCTGGGCGGATGACTTCTTATTCATATATGGTGAATAAACATTTTCTTAATTCGGTAGTATAATGGAACTTTAAGATAGCCTGATCAGTAGGATTAAACGGACTTTGACCTAAGGCTGATCATGGATATCATATGAGGGTTTTGCATATATGACAAGGTCATTGGATGGTAGCTCGTCACAGGCTTACGTAATACGGTATATAATTGGGAGTTCAGTTTCAGGTTTATAGTGGTGTGACTCTGAAATTAGTGATCATATGATTGAGTTGTTCGGTACAGAATGATGATCATATGGAATCACGGGAGCCCGATTATATATGTCCAATCAGTCCCTCTACTAGCTCCACATAATTCCTTAACGTTTGGCAAATTGATTTGTGTATGCTATTGGCTAGTTTATTATGCATGGATGGTGATGACACAGGATTAGGATGGTAGACAAGATTCTCTCCGGTTGGATTCAGATTTTGTTTTGGATAATAGAGTACACAATTATTCGAACTCCAAATAAAGTTGCCATGATTTTATTTGAGATTGGATTGGAGTTGTAGAAAATTATCCATGAGAACAAGAATATGAAACACAACCGTTTTGTGGAATTTGAAATTTGAATTTTGAAATTTGAAATTTGAATTTTGAAATTTGAAATTTGAAATTTGAATTTGAAATTTGAATTTGAAATTCGAATTTGAAATTTGAATTTGAAATTTAAATTTGAAATTTGAAATTTGAAATTTGAAATTTGAATTTGAAATTTGAAATTCAAATTTTGAATCACAGTCCAAGTAGGATTCGAATTTGTTGTGGAAAATCCACAAGGTTTGAAATTCGAATTTGAGTTGGATTTGGAGAGGATAATCTTGTTAGAATCCTACTTGAATTTTGAATCCAAATCCCAACAAAAGTGGGCGAATTTTTTGAGGATAATCCTCAATGGAAAATTCGGTTTTTATGGATAAGATTCAAGGGTAAATTCAAGCTTCAATCCTAGTTGAATTTGGATTCTCTCTACTCCCTAAAAGTGGCCGAAATTTTGGAGCCTAAATCCTAGGAAAGTCGGTTATTTTTGGATAAGGTTGAGATGAGATTTAGCTTGAAAAATCCTAGTGGAATTTTGATTCTTCCTTATCCTAAAAGTGGCCGAAAATTTGGAGAAGATTTTCTCCTAAAGATTTCGGATTTTTTGGTTGAAAAAGGGAGATAAAATTCTAGTTAAAATCTTGTTTAGATTTGGATTGGATTTATCCTAGGAAAACCGAATTTAATTGTGGAGATTCTCCCTTGGAAAATTCGGATTTTTTGGTTTGGATAAGGGAGAAAATCTTTTCCTAGTCCAATTCGAATTCAGAGAATCACCTCATGCAGGTCTATAAATAGAGGTCCTGCCACTCCAGTTCTCTCAGACCACAGACTCTCAGGTGAGCAGGCTTATTGTTGCACAGCTCATCGTGACAATAAAGTTCTTTAGAGATCTGGGTGGTCGGAAGAAGACTAGCAGTGCTAGCATACCGATCGAGGTTCAGAGTGCCCACACACTCAGCCATTCGGGAATTGGAGAATAGTAGAGAAGGCTAGTTGGTTGAAGCCTCCGGTCACTCTCCTCCTGTTCATTGGCGTCCTTGAGGTATGAGTTTTAATTGTTGTTGATTTATTGTATATGGCATCATGAGATCTTTAACGATCTAAAATTTTTTATTGTTCCGCTGCGCCATTCTGATACGTTTTTACCGGTTTATTTTCCTACACTGGACATATGTTTTATACTAGGTGTGGTGAGTCGATATCAAGCGAATCCTGGAACCAAGCACTAGCAAGCAGTAAAGCTTATACTCAAGTATCTGAAGAGAACGAGGGATTATATGCTGGTGTATTCTGGAGGAGACCTAACAACCGTAGGATACACAGACTCAGACTTCCAGACTTGCAAGGATTCAAGGAAATCGACATTAGGATTAGTGTTCTTACTCGGAGGAGGAGCCATTGTGTGGAGGAGTGTGAACCAGGGTTGCACAGCTGACTCTACGATGGAGGCTGAGTATGTGGCTGCGGCTGAGGCATCTAAAGAAGCAGTTTGACTCCTCAAGTTCTTTAGAGACCTTGAGCTTATTCCGGGTGTTGACAAGCCTATCACACTTTACTGTGATAACACAGGGGCTATTGCTAGCACAAGATAATCTCGGCACCACAAGAGGACCAAGCACATAGATCGGTGGTTTCACATTATTAGAGGGCATGTAGAGACAGGACAAGTAGATGTATGTAAGATCGCGTCCGAGGACAACATGGCTGATCCCTTTACTAAGACTTTGGTGGCTAGAAGCTTTGAGAGGCATGTAGAGGCGATGGAGATGCATAACATGGCACATCTACTGGCTTAGGACATGTGGGAGATTGTTAGGAAATGCCCTAAATATTAGAGACATTTTGATGTATTTATTTTGAACTGGATAATAAAATTATATATAGAGGTTATTCGTTACATTGCTATTTGTCCTTATTCTATTTACATGTTAAAGTAAATGTAAGCAAATATGGCTCACTGACTGCTTGTGTTAAAACTGTTAGAATGTTGCATGCAATGGACTTTTGTATGCGAGAAGACAATGTTCTAAAGTAAGCAGTCTAAACTAAGGTCTATAGTCTATAGGGTTAGATCGAGCATCTAACTCATGTTAAGACTATTAAGTTGTCTAAAGCCATGGTGGGGACGGTTTGTCTTGACTATCCGGAGCATAGACTCCCAAGTAGAGACATTGACTATCCGGAGCATAGGTCTATATTGCTTGGTGGTGACATCTTAGACTGAGACTAAAGCGTGATTGATCTACGTAGTCTGCTATGAGTGGATCAATCTGCTTTTGACGTTCATTATGCAGTAACCTTAATCCTGAGTAAATGAACTACTTCATGTATATGACTTGTGTACTTTGATGTTCCAATGGCTAAAGCATCTCAGAGGTAGTAAGCTTATAGACCGGTTCATTGGATGCATGACTTGTATACGATGAAGGGTTTGTTTACAGATATCGGAATCCTAGCTCCAAGTAGTTAAACGTATCCTCTTAAAGGCATTATACTAGATGTGAAAATGGACAAGGCCTTGGGTCGTCTGCTGGGCAGATGACTTCTTATTCACATATGGTGAATAATCATTTCCTTATTCGGTAGTATAATGGAGCTTTAAGATAGCCTGATCAGTAGGATTAAACGGACTTTGACCTAAGGCTGATCGTGGATATCATATGAGGGTTTTGTATACATGGCAAGGTTATTGGACATTAGCTTGTCAAAGGCTTTCGTAATACGGTATATAATTAGGAGTTCAGTTTTAGGTTTATAGTGGTGTGACTCTAAAATTAGTGATTATATGATTGAGTTGTTAGGTACAAAATGATAATCATATGGATTCACAGGGGCCCAATTATATATGTCCAATAAGTCCCTCTACTAGCTCCACATAATTTCTTAACGGTTGGCAAATTGATCAGTGTATGCTTATTGGCTAGTTGATTATGCGTGGATGGTGTTGACATAGGATTAGGATGGTGGACAAGATTCTCTCCGGTTAAATTCATATTTTGTTTTGAATAATAGAGTACATAATTATTCGAACTCCAAATAAAGCTGCCATGATTTTATTTGAGATTGGATTGGAGTTGTAGAAAATTATCCATGAGAACAAAAATTTGAAATACAACTATTTGTGGATTTAGAAATTTGAATTTTGAAATTTGAAATTTAAATTTGAAATTTGAAATTCAAATTTTGAATCACAGTCTAAGTGGAATTCGAATTCTTTGTGGATAATTCCACAGGGTTAGAATTTGAATTTGAATTTGAGTTGGATTATGAAGAGGAAAATCTTGCTTGAATTCTACTTGAATTTTGAGTCCTAATCTATCTAGAAAAACTGAGTTTGTTGGGGAGGATGACTCCTAGGAGAATTTGAATTCTTAATGGTTAAGGATGCAGGGAAAATTCAAGTTTCAATCCCAATTGAATTTGGATTCTCTCCCTCCCTAAAGTACATGAAATTTTGTGGATAAATCCAAGGAGATTTTTTGTTTTTTGTGGATAAAGGCGAAATTAAATTCAAGCTAGAAAATCCTGTTTGAATTTTAATTCTTCCCTTCACAAAAGTGGCCAAAAATTCAAGGATAATCCTAAGGGAGATTTTTCGGTTTTTTAGTGGATAAGGGTGAGATAAAATTCAAGCTAGAAAATCCTATTTGAATTTTGATTCTCCTCACATTAAAGTGGCCGAATCTAACCTTGTTTATGACCTAGGGAAATTCAGTTATTATGGATAAATGAGGAGATAAAATTCAAGTTAAAATCCTGTTTGAATTTTAAATACAAAATCCTAAAAATTGGCCGAATTTTTTAGTTGGGATAAGGCTAGGATTTTCAGATTTTGTGTTATGGATAAGGGAGAAAATCTTTTCCTAATCCAATTCAAATTCAAAAGATCACCTCATGCAAGTCTATAAATAGAGGTCTTGCCCTCTAGTTCTCTTAGACCACAGACTCTTAGGTGAGCAGGCTTATTGTTGCACAACTCACTGTGACAATAAGTTCTTTAGAGATCTGGGTGGTAGGAAGAAGACTAGCAGTGCTAGCATACCGATCGAGGTTCAGAGTGCCCACACACTCAGCCATTCGGGAATTGAAGAATAGTAGAAAAGGCTAGTTGGTTGAAGCCTTCCAATCATTCTCTTCCTGCAGATTGGCATCCTCTGAGGTATGAGTTTAAATTGTTGTTAGTTTGTTGTATATGGCATTATGAGATAGTTAACGATCTTGGAAAATTTTTATTGTTCTGCTGCGCCACTTTGATATGTTTTTACCGATTTATTTCCTATAGAAGCTCATGAGCATGATGATGATCCGGTCAATAAGCTATAAATGATATTGATTCTAAATCTTGGAAATTGGCCATGAATAATGAGATGGATTCTATAAAATCCAACTCTGTTTAGGAACTTGTAGATCTACCAGATGGGATCAAAAGAAAGAGGGATGCAGAAGGGAAAATTGAAACTTTCAAGGCTAGACATGTGGTAAAGGGATACACGCGAAAGGCTGGAATCAATTATAATGAAACCTTTTTGACTATTGTTATGCTGAAGTCTATCCGCATTCTTCTACCTATTGCTACGACTCTTGATTATAAGATTTGGCAAATCGACGTCAAGACGGCATTGTTGAATGGCCATCTTGAGGAAAGTATCTATTGTTAGGAAATGCCCTAAGTATTAGAGACATTTTGATGTATTCATTTTGAACTGGATAATAAAATTATACTTAGAGGTTATTCATTACATTGCTATCTGTCCTCGTCTTATTTACATGTTAAAGTAAATGTAAGCAAATATGGCTCACTGACTGCTTGCGTTAAAACTGTTAGAACATTGCATGCAATGGACTTTTGTATGCGAGAAGACAATGTTCTAAAGTTAGCAGTCTAAACTATGGTCTGTAGTCTATGGGGTTAGACCGAGCATCTAACTCATGTTAAGACTATTATGTTGTCTAAAGCTTTAGAGGGGACGGTCTGTCTTGACTGTCTGGAGCTGGACTCCCAAGTAGAGACATGGATATGTTGCTCGGTGGTGACATATTAGACCGGGACTAAAGCGTGATTGATCTACGTAGTCCGCTATGAGTGGATCAATCTGCTTTTGACGTTCATTGTGCAATAACCTTAATCCTGAGTAAATGAACTACTTCATGTATATGACTTGTGTACTTTGATGTTCCAATGGCTAAAGCGTCTCAGACGTAGTAAGCTTATAGACCGGTTCGTTGGGTGCATGACTTGTATACGATGAAGGGTTTGTTTGCAGATATCGGAATCATAGCTCTGAGGAGTTAAAGGTATCCTCTTAAAGGCATTATACTGAATGTGAAAATGGACAAGGCCTTGGGTCGTCTACTGGGCGGATGACTTCTTATTCACATATGGTGAATAATCATTTTCTTAATTCGGTAGTATAATGGAACTTTAAGATAGCCTGATCAGTAGGATTAAACGGACTTTGACCTAAGGCTGATCATGGATATCATATGAGGGTTTTGCATATATGACAAGATCATTGGATGGTAGCTCGTCACAGGCTTACGTAATACGGTATATAATTGGGAGTTCAGTTTCAGGTTTATAGTGGTGTGACTCTGAAATTAGTGATCATATGATTGAGTTATTCGGTACAGAATGATGATCATATGGAATCACGGGAGCCCGATTATATATGTCCAATCAGTCCCTCTACTAGCTCCACATAATTCCTTAACGTTTGGCAAATTGATTTGTGTATACTATAGGCAAGTTTATTATGCATGGATGGTGATGACACAGGATTAGGATGGTAGGCAAGATTCTCTCCGGTTGGATTCAGATTTTGTTTTGGATAATAGAGTACACAATTATTCGAACTCCAAATAAAGTTGCCATGATTTTATTTGAGATTGGATTGGAGTTGTAGAAAATTATCCATGAGAACAAGAATATGAAACACAACCGTTTTGTGGAATTTGAAATTTGAATTTTGAAATTTGAAATTTGAATTTTGAAATTTGAAATTTGAATTTTGAATTTGAAATTTGAATTTGAAATTTGAATTTGAAATTTGAATTTGAAATTTGAATTTGAAATTTAAATTTGAAATTTGAAATTTGAAATTTGAAATTTGAATTTGAAATTTGAAATTGAAATTTGAAATTCAAATTTTGAATCACAGTCCAAGTAGGATTCGAATTTGTTGTGGAAAATCCACAAGGTTTGAAATTCGAATTTGAGTTGGATTTGGAGAGGATAATCTTGTTAGAATCCTACTTGAATTTTGAATCAAAATCCCAACAAAAGTGGGTGAATTTTTTGAGGATAATCCTCAATGGAAAATTCGGTTTTTGTAGATAAGATTCAAGGGAAAATTCAAGTTTCAATCCTAGTTGAATTTGGATTCTCTCCCTCCCTAAAAGTGGCCGAAATTTTGGAGGCTTTATCCTAGGAAATTCGGTTATTTTTGGATAAGGTTGAGATGAGATTTAGCTTGAAAAATCCTAGTGGAATTTTGATTCTTCCTTATCCTAAAAGTGGCCGAAAATTTGGAGAAGATTTTCTCCTAAAGATTTTGGATTTTTTGGTTGAAAAAGGGAGATAAAATTCTAGTTAAAATCTTGTTTAGATTTGGATTGGATTTATCCTAGAAAACCGAATTTAATTGTGGAGATTCTCCCTTGGAAAATTCGGATTTTTTTGGTTTGGATAAGGGAGAAAATCTTTTCCTAGTCCAATTCAAATTCAAAGAATCACCTCATGCAGGTCTATAAATAGAGGTCCTGCCACTCCAGTTCTCTCAGACCACAGACTCTCAGGTGAGCAGGCTTATTGTTGCACAGCTCATCGTGACAATAAAGTTCTTTAGAGATCTTGGTGGTCGGAAGAAGACTAGCAGTGCTAGCATACCGATCGAGGTTCAGAGTGCCCACACACTCAGCCATTCGGGAATTGGAGAATAGTAGAGAAAGCTAGTTGGTTGAAGCCTCCAGTCATTCTCCTCCTGCATATTGGCATCCTTGAGGTATGAGTTTTAATTGTTGTTGATTTATTGTATATGGCATCATGAGATATTTAACGATCTAAAAAATTTTTATTGTTCCGCTGCGCCACTCTGATACGTTTTTACCTATTTATTTTCCTACAATTGGTATCAGAGCCATCTCATGACTATGCCATGTATATAAATTAGACAATTACTTAGTCTTTTTATTTATGTATGGATTTGATATTTAGAGAGTGGCATTCTAGGGTTCCTTTATGTTGTTATCATGTATTATGTATAAAGTATGTGGTTATTTTAATTTTTTGAATTATTATAAGCATGCTTGTTTATACCGGTTATGGTTCCTTAGAATTTAGAAAAATTGTATCTAGGTATTTTTTATGTAACCATGGGAGCAGTTTAATAACACTGTAATTTTCCCATGGATATTAATTTTTGTCTCTTAGAATTTTTATGGATAGAATTTTGTACACCGGAAACGGTATAGGAATTTTTTATGTAATTATTCTTGGAGGAGATTGAAGATTGAAGACCGTAATTTATTTTTCCCAAAAGTTAAATTTAATTTAAAGGTTGAAATTTTGATTGTGTGGAAAATTTCAATTTAATTGGGATTCAAATTAATTTTTGGAGATCCTAAAAGATAAATTGGAATATGGCACGAAAATCGAGACACGACCCCTCAGGATAGGCCGACGGGCCTTAATGGGGCTGCAGCCCCTGCCCTCGGGCAGGATGGGGCTGCGGCAGCCCCTATGCAGGCAAGCATCACCCACGGCCGCAGGCTTGGCCTGCAGCCGAGGGTGGCGCAGCCTGCCCAAGGCTGGCCGCAGCCTGGGCGTGCAGCCACTGGCTGCAGGCGCTGCCTGCAGCCTGCCGGCTGCTGCGCCCAGCCTGGTGCTGCAGGCTTGGCCTGCAGCCCGGCAGGGCTGCACAAGGGGTAGCCGTGGGCTGCCAGCCCCTCCGGGGTTGGTGGCTGCCCACGGCGGCTGCCGCCTTCACGGGCGGCGGTGCGGCGGTCAAAAATCAGAAAATTTTGATTTTTAAATTTGAGATTTAATTTTAAATCATGTTTAAAAATATGTAATTAAAAAAATTTTTGAAATTTTTGAAATTACATATTATTATACATGATGATTAAAATTGTTTAAAATTTGAATTAGAAATTTAAATTTGAAATTCGAATTTGGAATTTGAATTTGAAATTTAAATTTTGGAGATTTAAATTTTAAATAATTCATGGGATGAGAAATAAATGGAGAGGCTACATAAAGATGGATACAAGAAGACGGAACAAAATTCAAGACCCAAAGAATGCTTTGGATGGAATTTTGTAATCTTTATTTTCTTTGTTCTAGGATGGAACCATGGCTTGGTTATTCTGTCAATTATTTTTTCTGTGATATGTCATGGATGTATAAATATGTATTGATGGATGTTTTTGTATGCATATTTGATAACATGTCATATAGGATAGGTGAGTGCCGCTCATACTATATTGATCATACATAATTTGTCAAAACTTGCATGTTTTTCAAAATATTGAGTGGGAGAGGGTTTCAAACAAAACCCACGGCCTCCATTGTTGATCCATATGTGAAAGCATGGTAACGCCTCGCGTCAGTTCCGACCTGACCACACCCTTCGGTAGGTGTTTACCGCCGCCGGTATACTAGATTGGATCTCCTATGTGGAAAACGTGTTCGGGTGCGATCCTATTCATGACCACCCCTCGGTGGCTTGGTAGGACGTGGATCGGGCTACGTAAACAATGGTTATACACTCAAGACTCGTTTAGTTATTAACCTTCCCTAGAAGCTCTGTTAACTAAACTGGTGGCCAAATAAGCGGTTATTAATATATGTCTTAACCTTGGAGGATTTAAGGTAACATATATTAATTGGACGGGGTCCATGTTCCGGCTATTTGTTCTCATGACCACCCCTCGGTGGCTTGGGGCAATAGGTGCTGAGAATTACCGTTGCAATGCTACATTTTTTTTTCAAGTTTCATGTAGGAACATACTTGTATGTTTTATTTGCTAAATTATCTGCATATTTGCTTGGGCTTTGTAATGATGTCTAGTATAATTTTATTTCAGTTCAAAATGTCACCGACACCCCTCATTTCGATACTTACTGAAAATAAGTTGAATGGCGATAATTATAAAGACTGGAAAAGAAATCTATTAATAGTTCTCAGCTGCGAGAGACACAAGTTCGTACTGGACGAACCATGCCCACCTGGGCCCAAACCTGACACACCACTTGAGGAGATCCCGGTTGCCTATAATCGTTGGAGAGAATCCAATGAAATAGCTCGATGCTACATCCTTGCTAGCATGACGAGTGCTTTACAAAAGCAGCATGAGACTTATCAAGTTGCTGGGGAGATCATGGATAATCTGGAGGACATGTTCGGAGGCCAAGAAAAATTGGCTCGACAGTCCGCTATCACCAGCATTATGAACTCCAAGCAAAAGGCGGGTGCTCCGGTGAAGGACCATATGATCACTCTAATGGGATTCTTCGCTGAGGCTACCGAGAATGGTGCTGAGTTGGACTATAACACCCAGATCGAGATGGTGTTCAAGACTCTGTCTAAAGATTTTGTGGGGTTTAAGGCCGCATACAATCTGGCGACAAAGGAGTTAGGACTTACCGAGCTCATGAAGCAACTACAGGCTTATGAGCGGATGATCAGGGATGAGGATGTGGTCCGACCTAAAAGAGAGGCCAATTTAGCGGAATCTTCCAATCCCTCACGGAAGAGGAAGAGGCCAAATAAGAAGCAAGTGGCTTCCAGTTCTTCTAATCCTCCTGTCTTGGACGGGAAGAAGAAGAAGAAGAACAAGAAGCCAAAGGACCCTAAAAAGTCCAAATGCTTCCATTGTGGGAAGGTAGGTCACTTCAAGAAGGGTTGCCGGGAATTCCTAGCCTCCAAGGGCAAGGAAGGTAAGGAACTTCATTACTTAGAAGTGTGTTTGGTGGAAGAATCGAAAGACACATGGGTCATTGATTCGGGGGCCACTAATCATGTTTGTGTTTCTATGCAGGGGTTCGTGGAAACGAGAAGTCTACATGATAGGAGCCTTTCGTTGCGGACTGGAGATGGTAGCTTTGTGGTGGCTGAGGCAGTGGGAGACGTTCATCTTTATTTTGATCAATTTAGGTTTATTTTATTGAAAGACTGTTTTTATGTTCCTAATTTTAGGAGGAACCTTATATCGGTAGCTTGTTTAATAAAGGATTCTTATTCAGTTTCTTTTAGTAAAAGAGTTGATATTCATAGAAATAAGTCTTTTATCTGTTCTGGATGGATGGATGGAAACCTATATTTGATCAGACCAAAGATGTACTCACTGCTTGACACTGAATTAATTGATAACTCTAAAAGGTTGAAAGTTTCTCACTCTAACAAGGCGTATCTTTGGCATTTAAGACTTGGTCATATTAATCAGGATAGGATTCAAAGATTGGTGAAAGACGGTCCTCTGGAATCTCTGGAGGAGGTACGACTTCCCCAATGTGAGTCTTGTCTAGAGGATAAGATGACTAAGAGGTCTTTTGGAGCTAAGGGTACAAGGGCACAGGAGCTCTTAGAAATTGTGCACACTGACGTATGTGGCCCCATGAACGTCACAGCACGAGGAGGGTTCGAGTACTATGTCTCTTTCATAGATGATTACTCGAGGTATGGATATGTGTATCTGATGCACCGCAAGAGCGAAACCTTTGACAAATTCAAAGAGTATCGTGCGGAAGTGGAAAAGCAATTGGATAAATCCATAAAGACACTTCGATCTGATCGAGGTGGCGAATACCTCTCCGATGAATTTCTAGGACATCTTGTAGAGAATGGGATATTATCCCAATTGACTGCACCTGGTACTCCACAACAGAATGGTGTAGCCGAAAGGAGAAACAGGACCTTATTGGATATGGTACGGTCCATGATGAGTTACTCAACGCTGCCATTATCATTTTGGGGACATGCTTTACAAACGGCGTGCTATATTCTGAACCAGGTTCCGAGCAAATCAATTCCTAGAACTCCGTATGAATTGTGGCGTGGCAGGAAGCCCTCCCTTGGACATATGAGAATATGGGGCTACCCGGCACATGTACTGGATGGGGATGCGAAGAAGTTGGAACCAAGATCAGAATTGTGCATGTTTGTAGGGTATCCAAAGGGAAGTAAAGGAGGTCTGTTCTATAACCCGAAGGAACAAAAGGTCATTGTCTCAACCCATGCGACATTCTTGGAGGAAAGTCACATGAATGGCTTTAAGCCTCGAAGCAAAGTGGTGCTAGAGGAGTTATCGGGTGAAAGAACTGCTCCACAGATTTCGATCTTGAACGCAAGTCCGAGTTCCAGTGAAAGACCTGCAGACGATCAACAATTTAGGGTGCCTCGTCGTAGTGGGAGGGTTTCTAAGAAACCTAATTTCTTTATGTATGATGCTGAGGTATACCAGGCCGAGGCTCATGAGCATGAGGAAGATCCGGTCACATATGATGAAGCTATAAAGGATGTTGATTCTAGATCTTGGAAACAGGCTATGAACAATGAGATGGATTCTATGAAATCCAACTCTGTTTGGGAACTTGTAGATTTGCCGGATGGGATAAAACCCATTGGATGCAAATGGGTCTACAAAAGAAAGAAGGATGCGGAAGGGAGAGTGGAAACTTTCAAAGCTAGACTGGTTGCAAAGGGATACACGCAAAAGGCTGGAATCGATTACGAGGAAACCTTTTTGCCTGTTGCTATGCTGAAGTCTATCCGTATTCTTCTGTCCATTGCTGCGGCTTTCGATTACGAGATCTGGCAAATGGATGTCAAGACGGCATTCTTGAATGGCCATCTTGAAGAGTGTATCTATATGATACAGCCCGAAGGGTTCGTAGAAAAAGGCCAAGATAAGAAAGTCTGCAAGTTGCTTAGATCCATTTATGGATTAAAGCAGGCATCCCGCTCATGGAACCAGAGGTTTGATCAAGCGATTAAGACATTTGGTTTTGAGCAGAACGTTGATGAACCTTGTGTTTATAAACGTATTAAGGATGGAAAAGTGGTCTTTCTGATACTCTATGGCGATGATATACTACTCATTGGGAATGATGTAGGGAACTTATCATCGGTCAAGCTTTGGTTACACCAACAGTTTGACATGAAGGACTTGGGAGAAGCTAATTATGTTCTAGGCATTCGTCTCTTCAGAGATCGAAAGAACAAAATGATAGCGTTATCCCAAGCTTCATACATAGATAAAATAATTGACAAATATGCAATGCTAGAGGCAAAGAAAGGCTCACAACCTTCTATTGCCGGTTTAACTCTTTCATTGGATGACTGTCCCAAGACATCGGAAGAAAGAGAGCGTATGAGTAAGGTCCCTTATGCATCCGCTGTGGGTAGCCTTATGTACGCTATGCTTTGCACTCGCCCGGACATATGTTTTGCAGTAGGTATGGTGAGTCGATATCAAGCGAATCCTGGAACCAAGCACTGGCAAGCAGTAAAGCATATACTAAAGTATCTTAAGAGAACGAGGGATTATATGCTAGTGTATTCTGGAGGGGACCTAACACCCGTAGGATACACGGACTCAGACTTCCAGACTTGTAAGGATTCGAGGAAATCGACATCTGGATCAGTGTTTTTGCTCGGAGGAGGCACCATTGTGTGGAGGAGCGTGAAGCAGGGCTGCACAGCTGACTCTACTATGGAGGCTGAGTATGTGGCTGCGGCTGAGGCATCTAAAGAAGCGGTTTGGCTCCGCAAGTTCTTTAGAGACCTTGAGGTCATTCCGGGTGTTGACAAGCCTATCACACTTTACTGTGATAATACAGGGGCTATTGCCAACACAAGGGAATCTCGGCACCACAAGAGGACCAAGCACATCGATCGGAGGTATCACATTATTAGAGGGCATGTGGAGACAGGACAAGTGGATGTTTGTAAGATCGCGTCCGAGGACAACATCGCTGATCCCTTTACTAAGACTTTGGTAGCTAGAAGCTTTGAGAGGCATGTAGAGGCGATGGGGATGCGTAACATGGCACATCTACTGGCTTAGGGCAAGTGGGAGATTGTTAGGAAATGCCCTAAGTATTAGAGACATTTTGATGTATTCATTTTGAACTGGATAATAAAATTATACTTAGAGGTTATTCATTACATTGCTATCTGTCCTCGTCTTATTTACATGTTAAAGTAAATGTAAGCAAATATGGCTCACTGACTGCTTGTGTTAAAACTGTTAGAACATTGCATGCAATGGACTTTTGTATGCGAGAAGACAATGTTCTAAAGTTAGCAGTCTAAACTATGGTCTGTAGTCTATGGGGTTAGACCGAGCATCTAACTCATGTTAAGACTATTATGTTGTCTAAAGCCTTAGAGGGGACGGTCTGTCTTGACTGTCTGGAGCTGGACTCCCAAGTAGAGACATGGATATGTTGCTCGGTGGTGACATATTAGACCGGGACTAAAGCGTGATTGATCTACGTAGTCCGCTATGAGTGGATCAATCTGCTTTTGACGTTCATTGTGCAATAACCTTAATCCTGAGTAAATGAACTACTTCATGTATATGACTTGTGTACTTTGATGTTCCAATGGCTAAAGCGTCTCAGAGGTAGTAAGCTTATAGACCGGTTCGTTGGGTGCATGACTTGTATACGATGAAGGGTTTGTTTGCAGATATCGGAATCATAGCTCTGAGGAGTTAAAGGTATCCTCTTAAAGGCATTATACTGAATGTGAAAATGGACAAGGCCTTGGGTCGTCTACTGGGCGGATGACTTCTTATTCACATATGGTGAATAATCATTTTCTTAATTCGGTAGTATAATGGAACTTTAAGATAGCCTGATCAGTAGGATTAAACGGACTTTGACCTAAGGCTTATCATGGATATCATATGAGGGTTTTGCATATATGACAAGGTCATTGGATGGTAGCTCGTCACAGGCTTATGTAATACGGTATATAATTGGGAGTTCAGTTTCAGGTTTATAGTGGTGTGACTCTGAAATTAGTGATCATATGATTGAGTTATTCGGTACAGAATGATGATCATATGGAATCACGGGAGCCCGATTATATATGTCCAATCAGTCCCTCTACTAGCTCCACATAATTCCTTAACGTTTGGCAAATTGATTTGTGTATGCTATAGGCTAGTTTATTATGCATGGATGGTGATGACACAGGATTAGGATGGTAGGCAAGATTCTCTCCGGTTGGATTCAGATTTTGTTTTGGATAATAGAGTACACAATTATTCGAACTCCAAATAAAGTTGCCATGATTTTATTTGAGATTGGATTGGAGTTGTAGAAAATTATCCATGAGAACAAGAATATGAAACACAACCGTTTTGTGGAATTTGAAATTTGAATTTTGAAATTTGAAATTTGAATTTTGAAATTTGAAATTTGAATTTTGAATTTGAAATTTGAATTTGAAATTTGAATTTGAAATTTGAATTTGAAATTTAAATTTGAAATTTGAAATTTGAAATTTGAAATTTGAATTTGAAATTTGAAATTGAAATTTGAAATTCAAATTTTGAATCACAGTCCAAGTAGGATTCGAATTTGTTGTGGAAAATCCACAAGGTTTGAAATTCGAATTTGAGTTGGATTTGGAGAGGATAATCTTGTTAGAATCCTACTTGAATTTTGAATCAAAATCCCAACAAAAGTGGGCGAATTTTTTGAGGATAATCCTCAATGGAAAATTCGGTTTTTGTAGATAAGATTCAAGGGAAAATTCAAGTTTCAATCCTAGTTGAATTTGGATTCTCTCCCTCCCTAAAAGTGGCCGAAATTTTGGAGGCTTTATCCTAGGAAATTCGGTTATTTTTGGATAAGGTTGAGATGAGATTTAGCTTGAAAAATCCTAGTGGAATTTTGATTCTTCCTTATCCTAAAAGTGGCCGAAAATTTGGAGAAGATTTTCTCCTAAAGATTTCGGATTTTTTGGTTGAAAAAGGGAGATAAAATTCTAGTTAAAATCTTGTTTAGATTTGGATTGGATTTATCCTAGAAAACCGAATTTAATTGTGGAGATTCTCCCTTGGAAAATTCGGATTTTTTTGGTTTGGGTAAGGGAGAAAATCTTTTCCTAGTCCAATTCAAATTCAAAGAATCACCTCATGCAGGTCTATAAATAGAGGTCCTGCCACTCCAGTTCTCTCAGACCACAGACTCTCAGGTGAGCAGGCTTATTGTTGCACAGCTCATCGTGACAATAAAGTTCTTTAGAGATCTGGGTGGTCGGAAGAAGACTAGCAGTGCTAGCATACCGATCGAGGTTCAGAGTGCCCACACACTTAGCCATTCGGGAATTGGAGAATAGTAGAGAAGGCTAGTTGGTTGAAGCCTCCAGTCATTCTCCTCCTGCATATTGGCGTCCTTGAGGTATGAGTTTTAATTGTTGTTGATTTATTGTATATGGCATCATGAGATATTTAACGATCTAAAAAATTTTTATTGTTCCGCTGCGCCACTCTGATACGTTTTTACCTATTTATTTTCCTACATCTATATAGTACAGCCTGAATGGTTCATGGTAAAAGGCCAAGAGAGAAAAGTCTACAAGTTGCTTAGATCCATTTATGGATTAAAGCAAGCATCCCGCTCATGGAACCAAAGGTTTGATCAAGCGATCAAAACATTTAGTTTTAAGCATAACATTGATGAACCTTTTATTTATAAACGTATCAAAGATGGAAACGCAGCCTTTCTGGTGCTCTATGTCGATGATATATTACTTATTAGGAATGATGTAGGGAACTTATCATCGGCTAAACTTTAGTTACACCAACAATTTGATATGAAGACTTAGGAGAAGCTAATTATGTTCTAGGCATTCGTCTCTTTAGAGATCGAAAGAACAAAATGATAGCATTATCCCAAGCTTTATACATAGACAAAATTATTAAGAAATATGTAATGTAAGAGGTAAAGAAAGGTTCATAACTTTCCATCGCCTGTCTAACTCTTTTATTGGATGATTGTCCTAAGATATTGGAATAAAGAGAGCATATGAGTAAGGTCTCTTATGCATCCGCTGTGGATAGCCTTATGTATGCTATGCTTTGCACTTGCCCAAACATTTGTTTTACAGTAGGTATGGTGCACCGATATCAAGTGAATCCTAGAATCAAGCATGGCAAGCAGTAAAGCATATACTCAAGTATCTTAAGAACGAGGGATTATATGCTGGTGTATTCTAGAGGGGACCTAATGCCTATAGGATACATAGACTAAGATTTTTAGACTTGCAAGGATTTAAAGAAGTCAACTTCAGGATTAGTGTTCTTGCTTAGAGGAGGTACCATTGTGTGGAGGAGCATGAAACACGGTTGCACAGCTGACTTTACGATGGAGGCTGAGTATGTGGCTACGGCTGAGGCATCAAAAGAAGCGGTTTGGCTCTGCAAGTTCTTTAAAGACCTTTAGATCATTCTAGATGTTGACAAACCTGTCACACTCTACTGTGATAATAGTGTGGCTATTGCCAACACAAGGGAATCTAGGCACCACAAAATGACAAAGCACATATATTGAAGATACTACATAATAAGAGGGCACTTAGGACTAGTGAATGTATGTAAAGTCACGTCCGAGGACAATATTGTCGACCCCTTGACTAAGACTTTGGTGGTTATAAACTTTGAAAAGCGTGTTTAGGCGATGAGGATGCAAAACATGGCATATCTACTAGCTTAGCTAAGTGGGAGATTGTTAGGAATGCCCTAAGCCAGAAAGACATTTTAATGTATTTCATTTATTTTGAACTGGATAATAAAATTATATTTAGAGGTTATTCATTACATTGCTATATGTCCTCATTCTATTTAGATGTTAAAGTAAATGCAAGCAAATATGACTCACTAACTGCTTGTGTTAAACTATTAGAATGCTGCATGCAATGGACTTTTCTATGTGAGAAGTCAATGTTTTAGAGTAAGCAATATAAATTATGGTCCATAATCTATGGGGTTAGATTGAGCATTTAACTCATGTTAAGACTATTATGTTGTCTAAAGCCAAATGGGTGATGGTTTGTCTGGACTGTCCGGAGCTTTAACTACTAAGTAGAGGCATAGATATGTTACTTGGTGCTAACATATTGGATCGGGACTAAAGTGTAATTGATTTGCATAGTCTACTTAAGCAGATCATATCACTTTTGACGTTCATTATGCAATAACCTTAATCTTGAGTAAATGAACTGATTCATGAATATGACTTGTGTACTTTGATGTTCCAATGGCTAAAACATCTTGAGGTAGTAAGCTTATAAACCGGTTCATTGGGTACATGACTTATATATGATGGAGGGTTTGTTTACAGATATCAGAATCATATCTCTAATAAGGAGTTAAAGGTATCCTCTTAAAGGCATTATACTGGATGTAAAAATGGACAAGGTCTTGGGTTGCCTACTCGGCAGATGACTTCTTATTCACATATGGTGAATAATCATTTTATTATTCGGTAGTATAATGAAACTTTAAGATAGCTTGATCAGTAGGCTAAACGGACTTTGACCTAAGGCTGATCATAGATATCATATGAGGGTTTTATATACATGACAAGGTCATTGGACAATAGCTTATCACAGGCTTTTGTAATATGGTATATAATTGGGTGTTTAGTTCCATGTTTATAATGGCGTGACTCTAAAATTAGTGATCATATGATTAAGTTGTTTGGTTCAGAACAATGATCACATGGATTCACAGGAGTCTAATTATATATGTCTAATTGATCATTCTACTAGCTCCACATAATTCCTTAATGGATGGCAAATTGATTAGGGTATAGTCATTGGCTTGTTGTCTTGCATTTAGTGAAGAGAAAATCTGGATCACCCTCCCATAGGATGTAGCCATTTTCTCAGTGTACTGGAGGGGCAAAATTATAATTTTCTATTATTCAATAAATATGATAAATAATTGTTATTATTTATTTTTACATGATAAGATTTGAATTTCAAATAAATTGTATTTGAATTTCAAATTTGAAATTCAAATATGTGATTGATTTGAATTTTGAAAATCTTGTCTTGAAATAAATATTTGAAATTTGAATCTTATTTGAATTTGAATCGAGCAAAATCTTGTCCTAGCACAAAAGGAGGTGGTGTCCACATAGGATAAGGGTGAAAGATAAGATTCTCTCCCATTTAAATTTGAATTTTGTTTTGGATAAGAGATTACACAATTATTCGAATTTCAAATAAAGTTGCCATGATTTTATTTGAATTTAAATTGGAGTTATGGAAAATTATCCATGAGGATAAAATTCAAAATTCAAATATTTTGGAGTTTGAAATTAAAATTTGAAATATGAATTTTGAATTTGAAATTCGAATTCAAAATTTGAATTACAAACCTAGAAAGCAACTAAATTTTTTGTGGATAATTCCACATGAAGAAATTTGGTTTTCTTGTGGATAAAGGAGAGGAAAATCTTGTTTGAATCCTATTTGAATTTTGAATCCTCCTTTGTACAAAAAGTGGCTGAATTTTTTAGGTTTATCCATAAAGAGAATCGGTTTTTTGTGTGGATAAGGAAGAAGAAAAATTCAAGTTTCAATCCTGTTTGAATTTTGTATCTCTCCCTCACAAGTTGTAATCGAATTTTTGAAGGGAATCTCACCCTTAGGAGAATTGGTTTTTGTGGATAAGGAAGGGAGGAAATTTAAGTTAAAATCTTGTTTAAATTTTGAATTCTCCTTCCCCTTGGAATGCTGAATCTAATCATGATCAAGGCCTAGAGAGAATAAGTTTTTGGAAGCCTAAAGGTGACAAAATTCAAGTCAAAAATCTTGTTTGAATTTTGAATCAAAAATCCTCATAGGGGCCGAATTCTTTAGGGAGATTTTCCCTTAGGAGAGTTTAGATTTTTTAATAAAAAATTGGGGGTGAAAATATTTTCTTAGTCTAATTCAAAATTCAAGGGATCGCCTCATGCAAGGTTATAAACAGGGGTCCTTCTACTCCAGTTTTCTTTAGACCACAGACTCTTAGGTAAGTAGGCTTATTATTACTCAAATCACTATAGCAATAAGTTCTTAAAGAGATTTGGGTGGTTAGAAGGAGGTAAGCAATGCCAGTATACCAATCGAGAATCTAGGTGCCCACACACTTTGCCGTTCAGGAATTGGAGAATAATAGAGAAGACTAGTTGGTTGAAGCCCTCCGGTCACTTCCTTCGGCATTCCTAGCGTTTCCTCTGAAGGTATAATTAATTGTTGTTAATTTATTATATATGGTATCACGAGTTATTTAACGATCCTAAAAAATTTTTGTAATTATACTGTGTGATTTTTTCTGATTTTTCCTATAGATGCATTGGCTTGGTATCAGTGGGAAAATCACCACTGGCCTATGAGAAATTGGGATGACTTGAAGGTTTGACTCTTGGAGCAATTTAGCCATACACAAGATGGCACATTATGTGAGAAACTCCTAGCGTTGAAGTCAAAAGGGTCTATCTGGGAGTATCGTTGGGTCTTCGAAATGTTGGCTTCACCAACTTTAGAGCTGCCAATGCACATGTTGGAGAACACCTTTATTAATGGACTGTAGCCTGAGATTCATGCAGAGGTGCGAATGATGAAGCTAGAGAAGCTGACGCACATCATGGAATTTGCACAAAGGGTGGAAGACTAGAATATTTCACTCAAATCTGGACGAGTAGGTTCAGGGACAAAAGGGCTCAAAGCCTATGGAAATCAGAGCTAGGCCCATAGAGGGGAAGGTTCGGTGGCCTTATGGGCCTGCCTTACTCATCAAGCCCAACGCCATACTAAGCTAGAGGATTCGCGCCTAGCAACTATAGCCCAGGACAGCTTGCTAACCCAGCCTTTCTTCGACAACAACTCCCTTTATTCCAACAAACAACAACTGGGGGTGGCAAGGTAATTAATCAGAAACCTCCTCCTGCTTACAAATGACTGTTGGATTCTAAACTACAGGTGAAGAGAGAAAGGGGACTTTATTTCCGTTATGATGAGAAGTCTACTATAGGACATAGATGTAAAAATAAAGAGCTGCAGGTGTTAATGGTGAGTGATGAGGACGGAGAAGCTAGGGATGAGTGGATCAGGGAATTGGAAGGGGATTGGAAGAAAAACAAGGGACAAGAGATTGGAGAGGTAGTGGAATTATCCATAAACTTAATGGTTGGATTGACATCCCCAAAAATGATGAAGGTTAAAGGGAAAATAGCACAACAGGAGGTGGTAGTAATGGTGGACTGTGGAGCAACACATAACTTCATCTCCACTGAGCTACTAAAGAAGTTAGGCATTACTTTAGAAGGGAATAGCAATTATAGGATTTTAATGGGTACTGGGCTGACGGTGAAAGGGGTTGGGGTACACAAGGGAGTGGTATTGTCTCTCCAGAATATAGAGGTTGTGGAAGATTTCCTTCCACTTGAGTTAGGGAGTGCGGATGTTATATTAGGCATGCAGTGGCTCGAGACTCTTGGGGGAATGTAGGTGAACTTGAAAACACTAACCACACAATTTAAGGTGGGAAGAGTCAAAGTTACAATATAGGGAGATCCAAGTTTGTGCAAATCCTTAGTTTCATTAAAAAGCCTATGGAAGGAGCTTCAGAAACAGGGTGAAGGGATACTGTTGGAGTTGGGAGCAATTGTAGTCATAGGGAAAGAGCCTATGAGACAAATTCCTACACGATTACAACCCGTTCTACGAAACCATCCTCAGGTTTTTGATTGGCCGGGTTCTTTGCCTCCTAAACGGACTTAAGACCACACAATAACACTAAAAGTAGGGATTTCACCAGTGAATGTGTGCCCATACCACTACTCCTATTTCCAAAAAGTAGAAATTAAATGATTAGTGAAAGAAATGTTAGCCTCTAGCATTATACAGCCCAGTATAAGCCCTTTCTCAAGCCCCATTCTCTTAGTAAAGAAGAAAGATGGAAGCTAGCATTTTTGCATTGATTATCATGCCCTTAACAAGGAAACGGTTGCAGACAAATTCCCAATCCCTATGATTGATGAGCACTTGGATGAGTTGCAAGGAACTTTAGTTTTTTCCAAGGTGGACCTTTGATCGGTATATCATCAAATCTAGGTGAAACCTAAAGACGTGCCCAAGATGACTTTCCAAACTCATGAGGCCACTATGAATTTTCGGTCATGCCTTTCGGTCTGACCAACACCCAAACAACCTTTCAGGCACTCATGAATAATATTTTCCAAGACTGCCTTTGAAAGTTCGTTTTGGTGTTTTTTGATGACATATTGATATATAGCCAGTCATTGGAAGGACACAAACTACATGTAGACC
This sequence comes from Antiaris toxicaria, assembly GCA_035233585.1. Taxonomy (NCBI): domain Eukaryota; kingdom Viridiplantae; phylum Streptophyta; class Magnoliopsida; order Rosales; family Moraceae; genus Antiaris; species Antiaris toxicaria. The sequence goes on along the minus strand of CP141156.1, from coordinate 98,678,685 downwards.
ATGTATTGGGGGTTTGGAAAACCACCAACTATTTGCTAATGAGAAAAGTGTTTATTTGGCCAATCACAATTGGAGTACTTGGGTCATGTTATTTCAGCCCAAAGTGTGGTGGCTATTAACTCCAAAATTAGAGCCATCTTAGATTGGCCTACTCCATGCTCTCTAAAAGAGTTAAGGGGATTTCTAGGCCTCACTGGTTATTAATGACATTTTATGGCTAATTATAGCAGCATAGCTTGGCCCTTAATGGAGCAACTTAAGAAGGACAATTTCAAATGGGGGGAAAGGCACAAATGGCTTTTGAGCAATTGAAAAAGGCCATGGTTTTCAGTTCTTATGTTGGCCTTACCAGATTTTTCCAAACTCTTTGTGGTAGAAACCGATGCTTCTAGTCATGGTGTAGGGGCGGTATTAATTCAAGAGCATCGAGCAATCACATATTTCAATCGTGTTTTGCCACAACAAGCTTAGTTAAAATCAGTCTACGAGTAGGAACTAATGGCAATGGTTTGGACAGTCTATAATTGGTGGCACTACTTTTTGGGAAGGAGGTATATAGTGTGAACAGATCAATGAAGCCTCAAATTTTTACTAGAGCAGCATGAAGTCAGTTTAGAGCACCAAAAGTTGCTCACCAAGCTGCTTAGATTTGACCTCAAAATCTGATATAAACCTGGCTAGGAAAACAACACAGCGAATGCACTTTCTCAACAAGGGGCTTAGTTACAATTAATGGTTTTGTCGATGCCTCACACCTTGCTGCTTGATGACGTTGTGGAATAGGTAACTCAAGACAAGAAGTTGGGGCGGATCTTAAAAGACTTACAGCACCAACGACCTTCCAAACTAAGGTATACCTTAGTTCAAGGCTATCTCCTTTAAAAATAGGTTAGTGATCCCTCGGGGAACTACTTTAGTAACCACAGTTTTAAAGGAGTATCACAATGGCAATATGGGTGGACATTCAGGATATTTGAAGACCCTTAAAAGGGTGGCCGCCAATGTTAATTAGGAGGGCATCAAAAAAGACATAAGAAACAATTGGTGCAGTTGCAAAAATACAGTGACGAATGAAGATAGTGTAGAGCCGACAGAAGAGCTATGCGGATAAAAGATGAAGATCCCTAGAGTTTACCGAAGGGGATTTCGTATTTTTTAGAGTATCACCAATGAAAGGGATAATGCATTTCAGGAAGAAAGGGAAATTGAGTCTGAGGTATATCGGACCGTTTGAAATTATTGAACGCATTGGGAAGGTTGCCTATAAATTGGCATTACCTCCAGAAATGTCAACAGTGTATAATGTATTTCATGTATCCATGTTGCTGAAATACGTACCAGATCCATCCCATGTACTGAAACATGAACCAATCCAGATCTAAGAAGATCTAACGCATGAAGAGAAGCCTATACAAATCTTGGCACGAGAAGAAAAATTCTTAAGAAACAAGACGATTCCATCAGTCAAAGTGCTGTAAAAAAATCACAACATCAAAGAGGCTACATGGGAACGCGAGGATGAAATTTGAAAATTATACCCCCACTTATTCTAAATTTTTGAGCATGAAAATTTTATAAAGAGGGGTTAATGTGATAACCAGGAATTTTGAGATTCTCATAAGAATTTAAAATTGTATGTACACGATAATTTTAATGAATAAAATATGAAAAATTTGTGCTTTAATACTGTTGAGAATGCAACAAAATGTTCTAACAGTGTTAAAGAGAGTGAGTTCGGAGATGGAAAATCTTCCCGAATAGAAACGGGTGAGACGGCCCTAAAACGGAGCCAAAAAACCTGGAGAGTGCACCGAGGTGCACTAAAAGATAAAAATTTATGGTAATGAATTTTGGTCAAATGGAAGCAAAATAAGGCAGACCGATCGCACTGGAGGCGTCAGAAACTCACCTACGCGATTTCAGTAGATTTCCGTTCTGTTTGACTTTTGGTCAAACTTTAACTAAGAATTAATATATATGAATTAATTAGAAGATGTCATGGTGACATAAAAAATGTGATGTATTAAATGGTTAATTAAGGCTTTAAAAGGAGTTAGGTAGCATTAACGGTTAAGATTAAGGGGAATCTTGGATCAAGGGCCAAGATTTAGCCAAAATGGCATGAAAAAAATTTAAGGAAAATGGTGATAAAGGGAGTTGGCCAAGGCTTCAAAAATCAACAAATAAATTTCTTTTTGGTTCCTAAAAGTTTGTTAAAAAGTCCCTAAATAATTTCCAAATTGTTGGGAAAAATTACAAGTTGGTCCTCCACCATTTGCCTATAAATAGGTGTGGAAATTTCACTTGAAAAATTGTGAAAAACTAGCCAAATGCTGTCCAATTTTGGCTGTGCACTCCTACTCCATTCCAAGCCAAATTTTAACAAAAATTTTACACCAAATTAGCTTCCAAACTCACACCAAGCATCAAGGATTCGAATTGATAAGGTGAGCCACCATTTTGAAGCATTTCTTAGTGTTTTTCTTCATAAAATCTGTGGCTTATTGGTGTGGAAAAATGGTGAAAAGTTTGATGATTTATTTTGGTGTGAATGTTAGTTTGGTGGTGAAGTGATCAAAGCATGTTTTAGAATCTTGAAATAAGCAAAATTGATGCATGTTTCTTTGGTAAATCCGTGGCATATGTGTAAAGAAAATGGGAAAATTTTGTGATGAATTTGGTGAAGAAATGTTTGGTAAATGATTATAAGATTGGGAAAAATTTTCCTAAGGTTTTGAACATGAAACCATGGCATATAAAGGCTAGGTTGGAATGAAAATTTTCTTAGGCTTTTAATGTTGAAATATGCATTAGAAACCTTAAGAATGAAATGTGATAAATGAGCTTTATGATTAAAAGTTTTGGTGTTGAATGCCATGAGAAAAACCGTGGGCATAATTGGAGAAAAAAATGGTGAATTGATATGTTGAATGGAATGATGGTTATGTGAAAAAGTTTTACATAAAGTTTGGTAACTTTACATAAAATAGGTCTCTGGTATAGTACGTGTCAGGTACCAAGGTTCTGAGGCATACCTAATGTTGGGGAAACCTAGAAATTTAAGCGGAAATACTGTCAAAATTTTTAAAACGGCATAAGGGCATTTCAGGAAACGAGGGGTAAAACTGTAGGCTCAGAAATAAAATCGAGACCCCTCAGAGGTTAGAATTGATAATGGAAAACTAAACCTAAGACGAATAATAAAACGATCCTTCAATGTCTAAAATGCCGAGAACAGGAAAAATGTACGTTAGGGGTATTTTAGGAAACGAGGGGGAAAATTATGGACGGGATAGGAAACCCGAGCCCCTCGGGAACCAAGGCTCGGGAATGGGATGAGAAACGTTTTAGGAGTAGTGAAATACCTAATTGAGGCTCCAAAACACTAGAAAAACAAGAAACGACCCTAGATATCAGATGAATAGTACTCGAAGGTCGGGAAAGGAATAATCACCGAATTTGTAGTAAATAATGCTGTAAAAATATGTCGAAGCCTAAGAAATATTATTTTACGATATTTGGGCTTAGAAAATCCGGAAAAGTAATAGAACAGAATTTTTACGGTCCCAAAACCCATCAGGGGCAAAATGGTCATTTTGACCAAAAATTTCTGAAAGGCTCAGAAAGGACCGTTAAAGACCTAGAAGTCTTGAATAAGATTCTAGAGGCTATAACTAAGATTTTAAAGCTAAAAATCTAAAGTTTATAAATACTCAGGCGTGTACTATGGGACACGGGCATACAGTGGAAACCCGAGAGGTACACGGGCTTGGACACGGGCGTGTATCAAGCCGTGTATTACAAAAAGAGATTAAATGTCCAGTAAAGTTAATAACAACATGAATATATGCAAAAGTGATAAATGATGATGGGTATTAACAGACAATACTCTGTTTGTAGGGACCCAAACTAGAGAAGATAACAAAACTGCAGAAGATTTCCGAAGGTGGACATTATCACAGTTGTGGTAAGTTCAAGCATTTTCATGTCTGCAATATAAAATACTATGATATTTAATTTTGTACTAATTGTACATTAGATATAAAGTCCTACGGGCACTAGGATATAGTTAGATTAATACACCCAATGACTAATAAAATAAGAGGTGTACTATGGGTACACTACAGAAAGAGTGTGACTAAATTTAAGACACATCCTTAAAAGAAAGAATATGTAAGACCTACAAGCAACCAAGGTTCCTGACTTTGAGGTGATGATTAATGCCACCTGGTCGGAACTATAATTGAAAGATAGTACCAATAGTAAGGTGAGATCTCTAAAGAACTTTATTGTCACGATGAGTTGTGCAACAATAAGCCTGCTCACCTGAGAGTCTGTGGTCTAAGAGAACTGGAGTGGCAGGACCTCTATTTATAGACCTGCATGAGGTGAATCTCCGAATTTGAATTGGATTAGGAAAAGATATTTTCCCTTATCCAAACCCATAAAATCTGAATTTTTCCAAGGGAGAATCTCCACTAAAAATTCGGTTTTCTTAGGATAGATCCAATCCAAATCTCAACAAGATTTTAACTAGAATTTTATCTCCCTATTTTCAACCCAAAAAATCCGAAAATTTCAAGGTGAATCTTCCCTAAAGATTTTAGCCATTATGGATAAGGGAGAATCAAAAATTCCACTAGGATTTTCAAGCTTGAATCTCATCTCAACCTTATCCAAAAATAACCGAATTTTTCCTTGGATAAATCCAACAATTTCGGCCACTGTTAGGGAGGGAGAGAATCCTAATTCAACTGGGATTGAAACTTGAATTTTTCCTTGAATATTATCCACAAAAACCGAATTTTCCATTGGAGATTATCCTCCAAAAATTCGCCCACTTTTGTTGGGATTTGGATTCAAAATTCAAGTAGGATTCTAACAAGATTATCCTATCTAAATCTAACTCAAATTCGAATTTCAAACCTTGTGGATTTTCCACAACAAATTCGAATCCTACTTGGACTGTGATTCAAAATTTGAATTTCAAATTCAAATTTCAAATTCAAATTTCAAATTTCAAATTTCAAATTTCAAATTTAAATTTCAAATTCAAATTTCAAAATTCGAATTTCAAATTCAAATTTCAAATTCAAATTTCAAATTCAAAATTCAAATTTCAAATTTCAAATTTCAAAATTTAAATTTCAAATTCCACAAAACGGTTGTATTTCATATTCTTGTTCTCATGGATAATTTTCTACAACTCCAATCCAATCTCAAATAAAATCATGGCAACTTTATTTGGAGTTCGAATAATTGTGTACTCTATTATCCAAAACAAAATCTGAATCCAACCGGAGAGAATCTTGTCTACCATCCTAATCCTGTGTCATCACCATCCATGCATAATAAACTAGCCAATAGCATACACAAATCAATTTGCCAAACATTAAGGAATTATGTGGAGCTAGTAGAGGGACAGATTGGACATATATAATCGGGCTCCCGTGATTCCATATGATCATCATTCTGTACCGAACAACTCAATCATATGATCACTAGTTTCAGAGTCACACCACTATAAACCTGAAACTGAACTCCCAATTATATACCGTATTACGTAAGCCTGTGACGAGCTACTATCCAATGACCTTGTCATATATGCAAAACCCTCATATGATATCCATGATCAGCCTTAGGTCAAAGTCCGTTTAATCTTACTGATCAGGCTATCTTAAAGTTCCATTATACTACCGAATCAAGAAAATGATTATTCACCATATGTGAATAAGAAGCCATCCGCCCAGCAGACGACCCAAGGCCTTGTCCATTTTCACATTCAGTATAATGCCTTTAAGAGGATACCTTTAACTCCTCAGAGCTATGATTCCGATATCTGTAAACAAACCCTTCATCGTATACAAGTCATGCACCCAACGAACCGGTCTATAAGCTTACTACCTCTGAGACGCTTTAGCCATTGGAACATCAAAGTACACAAGTCATATACATGAAGTAGTTCATTTACTCAGGATTAAGGTTATTGCACAATGAACGTCAAAAGCAGATTGATCCACTCATAGCGGACAACGTAGATCAATCACGCTTTAGTCTCGGTCTAATATGTCACCACCAAGCAACATATCTATGTCTCTACTTGGGAGTCCAGCTCCAGACAGTCCAGACAAACCGTCCCCTCCAAGGCTTTAGACAACATAATAGTCTTAACATGAGTTAGATGCTCGGTCTAACCCCATAGACTACAGACCATAGTTTAAACTGCTAACTTTAGAACATTGTCTTCTCGCATACAAAAGTCCATTGCATGCAACGTTCTAACAGTTTTAACACAAGCAGTCAGTGAGCCATATTTGCTTACATTTACTTTAACATGTAAATAAGACGAGGACAGATAGCAATGTAATGAATAACCTCTAAGTATAATGTTATTATCCAGTTTAAAAAGAATACATCAAAATGTCTCTAATACTTAGGGCATTTCCTAACATTGGATGCATATTTGATAACATGCCATATGGGATAAGTGCTCAAACTATATGATCATACATATTTTATCAAAACTTGCATATTTTTCAAAATATTGATTAGGAGAGGGTTTCAAACAAAACCCATGGCCTCCATTGTTGATCCATATGTGAAAGTATGGTAATGCCTCTCATCAGTTTTACTCTGACTACACCCCATGGTAGGTGTTTACCGCTGCCAGTATACTAGGTTGGATCTCCTATGTGGAAACGTGTTTGAGAATGATTCTATTCATGACCACCCCTCTGTGGCTTGGTAGGAAATGGATCGAACTACGTAAATAGTGGTTATACACTCAAGACTCGTTTAGTTATTAACCTTCCCTAGAAGCCATGTTAACTAAACTGGTGGCCAAAATAAGTAGTTATTAATATATGTCTTAACCTTAGAGGATTTAAGGCAACTCAGACCACCCCTCGGTGGCTTGGGGCAATAGGTGCTGAGAATTACCATTGCAATACTACATGTTTTTTTCAAGTTTCATGTAGGAACATATATATATGTTTTATTTGTTAAATTCTCTCAATATTTGCTTGGGCTTTGTAATGATATTCTTGTATAATTTTATTTCAGTTCAAAATATCACCGACACCTCTTATTTCAATACTTACTAAAAATAAACTAAATGACAATAATTATAAAGACTAGAAAAGGAATCTGCTTATAGTTCTCAGCGGCGAGAGACACAAGTTCATACTAGACGAACCATGCCCACCTGGGCCCAAACCTGACATACTACTTGAGGAGGTCCCGGTTGCCTATACTCGTTGGAGAGAATCAAATGAGATAGCTCAGTGCTACATTCTTGCTAGTATGACGAGTGCTTTACAAAAGCAGTATGAGACTTATCAAGTTGCTAGGGAGATCATGGTGAACTTGGAGGACATGTTCGGAGGCCAAGAAAATTTGACTCGATAGTCTACCATTACTAGTATCATAAACTCTAAGTAGAAGGCAGGTACTCTAGTGAACGACCATATGATCACTCTTATAGGATTCCTTACTGAGGCTGCTGAAAATGGTGCTAAGCTAGACTACAACACCCAGCTCGAGATGGTGTTTAAAACTCTGTCAAAGGATTTTGTGGGGTTTAAGGCTGCATACAATCTGGCGATAAGGGAGTTACGACTCACCAAGCTCATGAAGCAATTCCAAGCTTATGAGCGCATGATTAAGGATGGGGATCCAGTCCAACCTAGGGGAGAGGCCAACTTGGCAAAATCTTCTAAACCTTCTAGAAAAAGGAAGAAGCCAAAGAAGAAGCAAACAGCTTCAAATTCTGCTATGTAAGAATAAAATCAGTAAAAACGCATCAGAGCGGCGCAGCGGAACAACAAAAATTTTTCAAAATCATTAAATATCCCGTGATGCCATATACAATAAATTAACAACAATAAAACTCATACCTCAAGAGGACGTCAATACTGCAGAAGGAGAATGACTGGAGGGCTTCAACTAACTGGCCTTCTCTCCTATTCTCTAATTCCTGGATGGTAGAGTGTGTGGGCACTCGGTTCCTCGACCAGTATGCTAACACTACTAGTCTCTTTTCGATCACTCGGATCTCTAAAGAACTTATTGTTACGGTGAGTTATGCAACAATAATTTGAATTGGACTGTGATTCAAAATTTGAATTTAATATTTCAAAATTCAAAATTCAAAATTCAAAATTCAAAATTCAAAATTCAAATTTAAATTTCAAATTCGACTTTCAAATTTAAATTTCGAATTCAAAATTCAAATTCAAAATTTAAATTTCAAATTTCAAAATTCAAATTTCAAAATCCACAAAAAGTTGTATTTCAAATTTTGTCCTCATGGATAATTTTCTACAACTCCAATTCAATTTCAAATAAAATCATAGCAACTTTATTTGGAGTTTGAATAATTGTATACTCTATTATCCAAAACAAAATCTGAATTCAACCGAAGAGAATCTTGTTCACCATCCTAATCCAATGTTAACACCATCCATGTAAAGTCAACTAGCCAACAAGCATACACAGATTAATTTTTCCATTCATTAAGGAATTATGTGCAGCTAGTAGAGGGACTGATTGGACATATATAATCGGGCTCCCATGATTCCATATGATCATCATTCTGTACCAAACATCTCAATCATATGATCACTACTTTCTGAATCACACCACTATAAACCTGAAACTGAACTCCGAATTATATATTGTATTAAGTAAGCCTGTGACGAGTTACTGTCCAATGACCTTATCATATATGCAAAACCCTCATATGATATCCATGATCAGCCTTAGGTCAAAGTCCGTTCAATCCTACTGATCAGGCTATCTTAAAGTTCCATTATGCTATCGAATAAGAAAATGATTATTCACCATATGTGAATAAGAAGTCATCCGCCCAGCAGACGACCCAAGGCTTTGTCCATTTTCACATCTAGTATAATGTCTTTAAGAGGATACCTTTAACTCCTTAGAGCTATGATTCCGATATCTGCAAACAAACCCTTTATCGTATACAAGTCATGCACCCAATGAACTAGTCTATAAGCTTACTACCTCTGAGATGCTTTAGCCATTGGAACATCAAAGTATATAAGTCATATACATGAAGAAGTTCATTTACTCAAGATTAAGGTTATTGCATAATGAACGTCAAAAGCAGATTGATCCACTTATAGCGGACCACGTAGATCAGTCATGTTTTAGTTTTGGTCTAATATGTCACCACCAAGTAATATATCTATGTCTCTATTTGGGAGTCAATGCTCCAGACAGTTAAGACAAACCATCCCCACCATGGCTTTAGACAGCATAGTAGTCTTAACATGAGTTAGATGCTTGGTCTAACCCCATAAACTACAGACCTTAGTTTAGACCGCTTACTTTAGAACATTGTCTTCTCGCATACAAAAGTTCATTGCATGCAACGTTCTAACAGTTTTAGCACAAGCAGTCAGTGAGCCATATTTGCTTCCATTTACTTTAACATGTAAATAGAATAAGGACAAATAGCAATGTAATGAATAACCTCTATATTATAATTTTATTATCCAGTTCAAAATAAACATATCAAAATGTCTCTCATGCTTAAGGCATTTCCTAACAATCCCCCACTTGCCCTAAACCAGTAGATGTGCCATGTTACGTATCCCCATCACCTCAACATGCCTTTCAAAACTTCTAGCCACCAAATTCTTAGTAAAGGCATTGGCAATGTTGTCCTTAGACGTGACCTTACATACATCCGCTAATCCTGTCTCCACATGCCCTCTAATGTCGACTTCCTTAAATCTTTGCAAGTCTGGAAGACTAGTCCGTGTATCTTATGGGTGTTAGGTCCCCTCCAGAATACACTAGCATATAATCCCTTATTCTCTTAAGATACTTGAGTATATGTTTTACTGCTTGCTAGTGCTTGGTTCCAAGATTCGCTTGATATCGACTCACCATACCTACTGTAAAACATATGTCTGTGCGAGTGCAAAGCATAGCGTACATAAGACTACCCACAGCGGATGCAAAGGGACCTTACTCATACGCTTTCTTTCTTCTGATGTCTTGGGATAGTCATCCAATGAAAGGGTTAGACCGGTAATGGAAGGTTGTGAACCTTTCTTTGCCTCTTGCATTGCATATTTGTCAACTATTTTATCTATGTACGAAACCTGAGATAATGCTATCATTTTGTTCTTTCGATCTCTGAAGAGACGAATGCCAGAACATAATTAGCTTCTCCCAAGTCCTTCATGTCAAACTGTTGGTGTAGCTAGAGCTTGACCGATGATAAATTCCCTACATCATTCCCAATGAGTAGTATATCATCAACATAGAGTATTAGAAAGACCACTTTACCATCCTTAATACATTTATAAACACAGGGTCCATTAACATTCTGCTCAAAACCGAATGTCTTGATCGCTTGATCAAATCTCTGGTTCCATGAGTGGGGATGCTTACTTTAATTCATAAATGGATCTAAGCAACTTGCAGACTTTTCTTTCTTAGCCTTTTGCCACGAACCATTCAGGTTGTATCATGTAGATACATTCCTCAAGATGGTCATTCAAGAATGCCGTCTTGACGTCCATTTGCCAGATCTCATAATCGAGAGCCGCAACAACAGACAGAAGAATACGGATAGACTTCAGCATAGCAACAGGCGAAAAGGTTTCATCGTAGTCGATTCCAGCCTTTTGCATGTACCCCTTTACAACCAATTTAGCTTTGAAAGTTTCCACTCTCCCTTCCGCATCCTTCTTTCTTTTGTAGACCCACTTGCATCCAATGGGTTTATCCCATCAAGTAGATCTACAAGTTCCCAAACAGAGTTGGATTTCATATAATCCATCTCATTGTTCATGGCCTGTTTCCAAGATTTAGAATCAATATCATTTATGGCTTCATCACAAGTGACCGGATCATCCTCATGCTCATGAGCCGCGGCCTGGTATACCTCAGCATCATACATGAAGAAATTAGGCTTCTTTGAAACCCTCCCACTACGACGAGGCACCCTAAATTGTTGATCGTCTGCAGGTCTTTCACCAAAACTCGAACTTGCGTCCAAGACCGAAATCTATGGAGTAGTTCTTTCACCCAATAACTCCTCTAGCACCACTTTGCTTCAAGGCTTAAAGTCATTCATGTGACTTTCCTCCAAGAATGTCGCATGGGTTTAAACAATGACTTTTTGTTCCTTCGGGTTATAGAACAGACCCCCCTTAGTTCCCTTAGGATACCCTACAAACATGAATAATTCTGATCTTGGTTCCAACTTTTTTGCATCCCCATCAAGTACATGTGCCTGGCAGCCCCATATTCTCATATATCCAAGGGAGGGCTTCCTGCCACACCACAATTCATACGGAGTCCTGGGAATTGATTTGCTTGGAACCTGATTCAGAATATAGCACGTCGTTTGTAATGCATACCCCCAAAATGATAATGGCAGTGTTGAATAACTCATCATGGACCGTAACATATCCAATAAGGTCATGTTTCTCCTTTCGGCTACACCATTCTGTTGTGGAGTACCAGGTGCAGTCAATTGGGATAATATCCCATTCTCTATAAGATGTCCTAGAAATTCATCAGAGAGGTATTCGCCACCTCGATTAGATCAAAGTGTCTTTATGGATTTACCTAATTGCTTTTCTACTTCCGTATGATACTCTTTGAACTTATCAAAGGTTTCGTTCTTGCGGTGCATCAGGTACACATATCTATACCTCGAGTAATCATCTATAAAAGAGACATAATACTCGAACTCTCCTCATGTTGTGACGTTCATGGGGCCACATACATCAATGTGCACAATTTCTAAGAGTTCCTGAGCCCTAGTATCCTTAGCTCCAAAAGACCTCTTAGTCATCTTACCCTCAAGATAAGATTCACATTGAGGAAGACGTACCTCCTCCAGAGATTCTAGAGTACCGTCTTTCAACAACCTTTGAATCCTATCCTGATTAATATGACTAAGTCTTAAATGCCAAAGATACGCCTTATTAGAGTGAGAAACTTTCAACCTTTTAGAGTTATCTGTTAATTCGGTATCAAGCAGTGAGTACATCTTTATTTGATCAAATATAGGTTTCCATCCATCCATCCTGAACAGATAAAAGACTTATTTTTATGAATATCAACTCTTTTACTAAAAGAAACTGAATAAGAATCCTTTATTAAACAAGCTATAGATATAAGGTTCCTCCTAAAATTAGGAACATAAAAATAGTCTTTCAATAATATAAACCTAAATTCATCAAAGTAAAGATAAACATCTCCCACTGCCTCAGCCACCACTAAGCTACCGTCTTCGGTCCGTAATGAGAGGCTCCTATTATGTAGACTTCTCGTTTCCACGAACCCCTGCATAGAAACACAAACATGATTAGTGACGCCCGAATCAATGACCCAAGTATCTTTTGATTCTTCCACCAAACACGCTTCTAAATAATGAAGTTCCTTACCTTCCTTGCCTTTGGCCGCTAGGAATTCTCGGCAAGCGTTCTTGAAATCACCTACCTTCCCACAGTGGAAGCACTTGGACTTTTTAGGGTCCTTGGGCTTCTTATTCTTATTCTTCTTCTTCCCATCTGAGACAGGAGGATTAGAAGAACTGGAAGCCACTTGCTTCTTATTTGGCCTCATCCTCTTCTGTGAGGGGTTTGGACGATTCTGTCGAATTGGCCTCTCCTTTAGGTTGGACTCCATCCCCATCCTTAATCATCTGCTCATAAGCTTGGAGTTACTTCATGAGCTCAGTGAGTCCTAACTCCCTTGTCGCCAAATTGTATGTGGTCTTAAACCCCACAAAATCTTTTGACAGAGTTTTAAACACCATCTCGATCTAGGTGTTGTAGTATAGCTCAACACCATTTTCAGCAGCCTCAGCAAAGAATCCCATTAGGGTGATCATATGCTCCTTTACTGGAGTACCTTCTTTTTGTTTAAAGTTCGTAATGATGGTAATAGCAGACTATCGAGCCAATTTTTTTTGGCCTCTGAACATGTCCTCCAGATTTTCCATGATCTCACTAGCAACTTGATAAGTTTCATGCTGTTTTTGTAAATCACTCGTCATGCTAGCAAGTATGTAGCACCGAGCTATCTCATTAGATTCTCTCCAACGAGTATAAGCAACCGGGACCTCCTTAAGTGGTGTGTCAGGTTTGGGTCCAGGTGGGCAAGGTTCGTCCATCATGAACTTATGTCTCTCGCAGTTGAGAAGTATTAGTAGATTTCTCTTCTAGTCTTTATAATTATCATCATTCAGCTTATTTTCAGTAAGTATTGAAATGAGGGGTGTCGGTGACATTTTAAACTAAAATAAAATTATACTAGACATCATTATAAAGCCCAAGCAAATATATAGATAATTTAGCAAATAAAACATACAAATATATTCCTACATGAAACTTAGAAAAAACATGTAGCATTGCAATAGTAATTCTCAGCACCTGTTGCCCCAAGCCACCGAGGGGTGGTCATGAGACAAATAGCCGGAACATGGACCTCGTCCAATTAATATATGTTGCCTTAAATCCTCCAAGGTTAAGAAATATATTAATAACCACTTATTTTGGTCACCAGTTTAGTTAACAGAGCTTCTAGGGAAAGTTAATAACTAAACGAGTCTTGAGTGTATAACCATTGTTTACGCAGCCTGATCCACATCCTACTAAGCCACCGAGGGGTGGTCATGAATAGAATCATACCCGAACATGTTTCCCACATGGGAGATCCAACCTAGTATATCAGCGGCGGTAAACACCTACCGAGGGGTGTGGTCAGGGCAAAACTGACGTGAGGCGTTACCATACTTTCACATATGGATCAGCAATGGAGGCCGTAGGTTTTGTTTGAAACCCTCTCCTACTCAATATTTTGAAAAACATGTAAGTTTTGACAAATACGTATGATGAATACAGTTTGAGCGGCATTCACCTATATGACATGTTATCAAATATGCATTCAAAACATCCATCAATACATATTTATACATCCATGACATATCATAGAAAAAAAAATTGATGAAAAAAATAACCAAGCTATGGTTCCATCCTAGAACAAAGAAAATAAAGATTACAAAATTCCACTCAAAGCATTCTTTGAGTCTTGAATTTTGTTCCGTCTTCTTGTATCCATCTTCATATAGTCTCTTGATTTATTTCTCATCCCAAGAATCATTTAAAATTTAAATTCCAAAAATTTAAATTTCAAATTCAAATTTTAAACAATTTAAATATCATGTGTAATAATATATAATAAAAAAAAACTTTAAATTTTCAATTACATATTCTTAAACATGATTTTAAAATTAAATCTCATATTTAAAAATCAAAATTTTTGTTTTTCGGCCCGTCGGCCCACGGGACCCCGAAGGCCCGTAGCCGCCGTGGGTAGCCCCCAGCCCCCAGGAGGGGCTGGCAGCCCACGGCCACAGGCTGGGTGCAGTCCAGCCAGTTGCAGGCACATGGGCATGTCTGGGTGGGCGCAGCAGCCTGCCAGGATGCAGGCAGTGCCTGCAGCCATGGGCTGCACCCCCAAGGGCTGGCCAGCCCTTGGGTAGGCCACGGCCACCCCTGGTTGCAGGCAAAGCCTGCGGCCATGGGTGGTCTTGGCCTGGACGGGGCTGCCCTTGGGTGGGCCACAGCCACCCCTGGCTGCAGGCAGAGCCTGCGCCCATGGGTAGTCTTGGCCTGGACAGGGGCTGCTGCAGCCCCATCCTGCCCGAGGGCAAGGGCTGTAGCCCCACCAAGGCCGATGGCCTATCCCAGGGGTCCTGCCTCGATTTTTATGTCATATTCCAATTTTCCCATTAGGATCTCCAAAAATTAATTTGAATCCTAATTAAATTGAAATTTTCCATACAAATAAAATTTCAATTTTTAAATTAAATTTAACTTTTGGAAAAAATAAATTATGGTCTTCAAACTTCAATCTCCTCCAAGAATAATTATATAAAATTTCCTAAACCGTTTCCGATGTACAAAAATTCTAATCATAATAATTCTAAGAGACAAAAAATTAAAATCCATGGAAAAATTACGGTGATGATAAACCGCTCCCATGGTTACATAAAAAATTCCTAGATACAATTTTCTAAATTCTAAGAAACCATAACCGGCATAGAACAAGCATCCTTATAATAATTTAAAAAATTAAAATAATCACATACTACATGCATAATACATGATAATAACATAAAGGAATCCTAGAATACCACTCTCTAAATATCAAATACATACATAAATAAAAAGACTAACTAATTATCTAATTTATATATATGGCATAGTCACGAGATGTCTCTGATACTAATTGTAAGAATAAAATCGGTAAAAATGCATCAGAGCAGTGCAGCAGAACAACAAAAATTTTTCAAGATCATTAAAAATCTCGTGATGCCATATACAATAAATTAACAACAATAAAACTCAAACCTCAAGAGGACGCCAATACTGCAAGAGGAGAATGACTAGAGGGCTTCAACTAACTAGTCTTCTCTACTATTCTCCAATTCTCGGATGGCAGAGTGTGTGGGCACTCGGTTCCTCGACCGGTATGCTAGCACTGCTAGTCTCTTTTCGACCACCTGGATCTCTAAAGAACTTATTATCACGGTGAGTTATGCAACAATAAGCCTGCTCACCTGAGAGTCTATGGTTTAAGAGAACTAGAGTGGCAAGACCTTTATTTATAGACTTGCATGAGGTGATCCCTTGAATTAGAATTGGATTAGGAGAAGATTTTCTCCCTTATCCATTAATAAAATTCAAAAATCCCATAGGCTATAGTCATGGGAAGATTCGGCCGACCTTGGGATTATTGAAATCCAAATTCAAACAGGAATTTAACTTAAATTTAATCTTCTCATTTATCCATAATAACATAATTTTCCTAGGCCATAAACAAGGCTAGATTCGGCCACTTTAATGTGAAGAGAATCAAAATTTAAATAGGATTTTCTAGCTTGAATTTTATCTCACCCTTATCAACTAAAAAACCGAAAATCTCCCCTAGGATTATCCTTGAATTTTCGGCCAGTTTTGTGAGGGGAAGAATCAAAATTTAAACAGGATTTTCTAGCTTGAATTTAATCCCACCCTTATCCACAAAAACCAAAAAATCTCCTTGGATTTATCCACAAAATTTCGTGCACTTTAGGGAGGGAGAGAATCCAAATTCAACTGGATTGAAACTTGAATTTTCCCTGCATCCTTATCCATTGAGAATCTGAATTCTCCTAGGAGTTATCC
The DNA here is from genome assembly GCA_035233585.1 of Antiaris toxicaria. Taxonomy (NCBI): domain Eukaryota; kingdom Viridiplantae; phylum Streptophyta; class Magnoliopsida; order Rosales; family Moraceae; genus Antiaris; species Antiaris toxicaria. The sequence goes on along the minus strand of CP141156.1, from coordinate 98,662,462 downwards.
TCCCTAACAAACTCCGTTTTTCTAGATAGATTAGGACTCAAAATTTATGTAGGATTCAAACAAGATTTTCCTCTCCATAATCCAACTCAAATTTGAATTTTCTAACCCTGTAGAATTATCCACAAAGAATTTAAATTCCACTTGGACTGTGATTCAAAATTTGAATTTCAAATTTCAAAATTCAAAATTCAAATTTTAAATTTCAAAATTCAAATTTAAATTTCAAATTCAAATTTCAAATTTGACTTTCAAATTTAAATTTCAAATTCAAATTTCAAATTCAAAATTCAAAATTCAAATTTCAAATTTCAAAATTTAAATTTAAATTTCAAATTCATATTTCAAATTTGACTTTCAAATTTAAATTTCAAATTCAAATTTCAAATTCGAAATTTGAATTTCAAATTTCAAAATTCAAATTTCAAAATCCATAAAAAGTTGTATTTCAAATTTTGTCCTCATGGATAATTTTCTACAACTCCAATTCAATCTCAAATAAAATCATGGCAACTTTATTTGGAGTTCGAATAATTGTGTACTCTATTATCCAAAACAAAATCTAAATTCAATTGGAGAGAATCTTGTTCACCATCCTAATCCTATATTAACACCATCCATGTAAAGTCAACTAGCCAACAAGCATACACAGATTAATTTTGCCATTCGTTAAGGAATTATGTGGAGCTAGTAGAGGGACCAATTGGATATATATAATCGGGCTCTCATGATTTCATATGATTATCATTCTGTACCGAACATCTCAATCATATGATCACTACTTTAGGAGTCACACCACTATAAACCTGAAACTGAACTCCCAATTATATAGCGTATTACATAAGCCTATGACGAGCTACTGTCCAATGACCTTGTCATATATGCAAAACCCTCATATGATATCCATGATTAACCTTAGGTTAAAATTCGTTCAATCCTACCGATCCGACTATCTTATAGTTCCATTATACTACCGAATAAGAAAATGATTATTCACCATATGTGAATTAGAAGTCATCCACCCAGTAGACGGCCCTAAGGCCTTGTCCATATTCACATCCAGTGTAATGCCTTTAAGAGGATACCTTTAACTCCTTAAAGTTATGATTCCGATATCTGTAAACAAACCCTTTATCGTATACAAGTCGTGCACCTAACGAACCGATCTATAAGCTTACTACCTCTGAGACACTTTAGCCATTGGAACATCAAAGTACACAAGTCATATACATGAAGCAGCTCATTTACTCAAGATTAAGGTTATTGCATAATGAACGTCAAAAGTAGATTGATCCACTCATAGCGGACAATGTAGATCAGTCATGCTTTAGTCCTGGTCTAATATGTCACCATAAAGTAACATATCTATGTCTCTACTTGGGAGTCAATGCTCCATACAGTCAAGACAAACCGTCCCCACCGTGGCTTTAGACAACATAATAGTCTTAACATGAGTTAGATGCTCGGTCTAACCCCATAGACTACAGACCTTAGTTTAGACCGCTTACTTTAGAACATTGTCTTCTCGCATACAAAAGTCCATTGCATGCAATGTTCTAACTGTTTTAACATAAGTAGTCAGTGAGCCATATTTGCTTACATTTACTTTAACATGTAAGTAGAATAAGGACTAACAACAATGTAATGAATAACCTCTATATTATAATTTTATTATCCAGTTCAAAATAAACACATCAAAATGTCTCTTATGCTTAGGGCATTTCCTAACATTCTATTCCTCCTATCTCAGATGGGAAGAAGAAGAAGAAGAAGCTCAAGGACCCTAAAAAGTCCAAGTGATTCCATAATAGAAAGGTAGCTCACTTCAAGAAGGCTTGCTGAGAATTCCTGGCCACCAAGGGCAAGGAAGGTAGGGAACTTCATTATTTCGAAGAGTGTTTGGTGGAAAGATAGAAAGACACTTAGGTCATTGATTTGGGTGCCACTAATCATGTTTGTGTTTCTATGCAGGAGTTTGTAAAAACAAGAAGTCTACATAATAGGAGCCTCTCGTTGCGGACTGGAGATGATAGCTTAGTGGTGGCTGAAGCAATGGGAGATATTTATCTTTATTTAGATGAATTTAAGTTTATATTATTGGAAGACTATTTTTATGTTTCTAATTTTAGGAGGAACCTTATTGGTAGCTTGTTTAATAAGAGATTCTTATTCAGTTTCTTTTATTAAAAGAGTTGCTATTCGTAAAAATAAGTCTTTTATCTGTTTTGGATAGATGGATGAATACCTATATTTGATTAAACTAAAGATGTACTCATTGCTTGACACCGAATTAACTAATAACTCTAAAAGATTGAATGTTTCTCACTCTAACAAGGCGTATCTTTGGCATTTAAGACTTAGTCATATTAATCAAGATAGGATTCAAAGATTGGTGAAAGACGGTCCTTTGAAATCTCTGGAGGAGATACGTCTTCCTTAATGTGATTCTTATGCTGAGCGTAAGATGATTAAGAGGTCTTTTAGAGCTAAGGGTACTAGGGCTCAGGGCCTCTAAGAAATTGTGCACACCGACACATGTGACCCCATGAACGTCGTAGCACGAGGAGGGTTTGAGTATTATGTATCCTTTATAGAAGATTACTCGGGGTATGGATATGTGTACCTAATGCATCACAAGAGCGAAACCTTCAACAAGTTCAAAGAGTATCGTGTAGAATTGGAAAAGCAATTGGGTAAATCCATAAAGGCACTTTGATTTGATGAGGTGGTGAATATCTCTCCAATGAATTTCTAGGATATCTTGTAGAGAATGGGATATTATCCCAATTGAATGCACCTGATACTCTACAACAGAATGGTATAGCCGAAAGGAGAAACAAGACCTTATTGGATAAGGTACAGTCCATGATGAGTTATTCAATGCTGCCGTTATCATTCTAGGGATATGCATTAAAAATAGCATGCTATATTCTAAACCAAGTTCCAAGTAAATCAATTCCCAAGACTCCGTATGAAATATGGGGTAGCAGGAAGCCCTCCCTTAGACATATGAAAATATAGGACTGCCCGGCATATGTACTGGATGGGGATGCAAAGAAGTTGGAACCAATATCAGAATAGTGCATGTTTGTAGGGTATCCTAAGGGAATTAAGGGAGGTCTATTCTAGAATCCGAATTAACAAAAGTTATTGTATCAACCTATGTGACATTCTTAGAGAAAAGTTACATGAATGACTTTAAGTCTCGAAGCAAAGTAGTGCCAGAGGAGTTATCGGGTGATAGAATTACTCTACAGATTTTGATCTTGGACGCAAGTCTAAGTTTTAGTGAAAGACCTACAAATGATTAATAATTTAGGGTGCTTTGTCATAGTAGGAGGGTTTCAAGGAAACCCAATTTCTTCATGTATGATGCTAAGGTATATCTGGTCGAGACTCATGAGCATGAAGATGATCTAGTCACTTCTGATGAAGCTATAAATGATGTTGATTCTAAATCTTGGAAACAGGCCATCAATAATTAGATGGATTCTATGAAATCTAACTCTGTTTGAGAACTTGTGGATCTACCGGATGGGATAAAACCCATTGGATACAAGTGGGTTTATAAAAGAAAGAAGAATACGAAAGGGAGAGTTGAAACTTTCAAGGCTAGACTTATGGCAAAGGGGTACACACAAAAGGCTGGAATCGATTACGATGAAACCCTTTCGCCTGTTGCTATATTGAAATCTATCTGTATTCTTCTATCCGTTACTATGGCTCTCGATTGCGAGATCTGGCAAATAGACGTCAAGACGGTGTTCTTAAATGGCTATCTTGAGGAAAGTATCTATATGATACAATCCAAAGGGTTCGTAGTAAAAGGCCAAGAAAGAAAAGTCTACAGGTTGCTTAGATCTATTTATGGATTAAAGCAAGCATCCTAATTATGGAACCAAAGGTTTGATCAAGTGATCAAAACATTTGGTTTTGAGCAGAACGTTGATGTGCCCTGTGTTTATAAACATATTAAGGATGGAAAAGTGGTCTTTTTGGTACTCTATGTCGATGATATACTACTCTTTAGGAATGATGTAGAAATTTATCATCAGTCAAACTTTGGCTGCACCAACAGTTTGACATGAAGGACTTGGGAGAAGCTAATTATGTTCTAGGCATTCTTCTCTTTAGAGATCGAAAGAACAAAATGATAGCATTATCTAGGCTTCATACACAGATAAGATAATTGACAAATATGCAATGCAAAAGGCAAAGAAAGGTTCACAACCTTCCATTACCGGTCTAACTCTTTCATTGGATGATTGTTCTAAGATATCGGAAGAAAGAGAGCTTACCAAGACATCAGAAGAAAGAGAGCGTATGAGTAAGCTCCCTTATGCATCTACTATGGGTTGCCTTATGTATGCTATTCTTTGCACTCGCCTAGATATATGTTTTACAGTAGGTATGGTGAGTCGATATCAAGCGAACCTTAGAATCAAGTACTGGCAAGCAGTAAAATATATACTTAAGTATCTTAAAAGAATGAGGGATTATATGTTGGTGTATTCTGGAAGGGACCTAACACCTATAGGATACATGTACTTAAACTTTCAGACTTGCAAGGATTTGAGAAAGTCGACATCAAGATCAGTTTTCTTGCTTGGAGAAGGTGCCATTGTGGAGGAGTGTGAAACAGGGTTGCAAAACTGACTCTATGATGGAGGCTGAATATATGGCTGCGATTGAGGCATCTAAAGAAGCGGTTTGGCTCCGTAAGCTCTTTAGAGACCTTGAGTTCATTTAGGGTGTTGATAAGCCAATCACACTCTATTGTGATAATAGCGCAGCTATTGCCAACACAAGGGAGTCTAGGCACCACAAGAGGACAAAGCACATAGGTCAGAGGTACCATATAATTATAGGGCATGTGGAGATAGGATGAGTGGATGTATGTAAGGCCACGTCTGAGGACAATATTACCGACCCTTTTACTAAGACTTTGATGGCTAGAAGCTTTGAGAGGCATGTTGAGGTGATGGGATGCGAAAAATGGCACATCTACTAGCTTAGGGCAAGTAAGAGATTGTTAAGAAATGCCCTAAGCAAGAAAGACATTTTGATGTATTTCATTTATTTTGAACTGAATAATAAAATTATATTTAGAGTTTATTCATTACATTACTGTCTGTCCTTAATCTATTTACATGTTAAAGTAAATGTAAGCAAATATAGCCCACTGATTACTTGTGTTAAACTGTTAGAATGTTGCATGCAGTGGACTTTTGTATGCGAGAAGACAATATTGTAAAGTAAACAGTCTAAATTATGGTCCGTAATCTATGGGATTAGACCCAACATCTAACTCATGTTAAGACTATTATGTTGTCTAAAGCCATGGTAGGGACGATTTGTCTTGACCGTCCAGAGCATAGACTCCCGAGTAAAGACATAAATATGTTGTTTGGTGGTGACATATTGGACCAAGACTAAAGCATGATTGATCTGCATAGTTTGCTATGAGTGGATCAATCTGCTTTCAATGTTCATTATGTAATAACCTTAATCCTGAGTAAATGAGCTACTTCATGTATATGACTTGTGTACTTTGATGTTCCAATGGCTAAAGCGTCTCAAAGATAGTAACCTTCTAGACTGGTTTGTTGGGTGTATAACTTGTATACGATGAAGGGTTTGTTTACAAATATTGGAATCATATCTCTAATAAGGAGTTAAGGGTATCCTTTTAAAGGCATTATACTGGATGTGAAAATGGACAAGGCTTTGATCATTTTCATATATAGTGAATAATCATTTTGTTATTTACATATGGTGAATAATCATTTTCTTATTCAGTAGTATAATGAAACTTTAAGATAGCTTGATCAGTAGGTTGAATGGACTTTGACCTAAGGTTGATCGTGGATATCATATGAGGGTTTTATATACATGACAAGGTCATTGGACAATAGCTTCTCACAGGCTTTCATAATATGTAGCTTGTCACAGGCTTTCGTAATACAGTATATAATTGGGAGTTCAGTTTCAGGTTTATAGTGGTATGACTCTAAAATTAGTGATCATATAATTGAGTTGGTCAGTACAAAGTAATGATCAGATGGATTCATGGGAGCCTAATTATATATGTTCAAGTGGTCCCTCTACTAGCTCCACATAAGTCCTTAATGGATGACAAATTGATCAGGGTATACTTATTGGCTAGTTGTCTTGCATGGATATAGGTGGTGTCTACATAGGATAAGGGTGGTAGACAAGATTCTCTCCTATTGAATTCAAATTTTGTTTTGGATAGGAGATTATACTATTATTCGAATTCCAAATAAAGTTTCCATGATTTTATTTGAGTTTGAATTGGAGTTGTGAAAAATTATCTATGAGGACAAAATTTGAAATTTAAGTTTTTTTTGGAGTTTGAAATTTGAAATTTGAAATTTGAAATTTAAATTTGAATTTGAGACTTGAATTTGAAATTTGAAATTTAAATTTGAAATTTGAAATTTAAAATTTGAATTCGAAATTTAAATTTGAAATTTGTATTTGAAGTTTGAATTTTAAAATTTGAATTCAAATTTTGAATCGCAAATCCAAGTGGTAACTGAATTTTTGTGGATAAATCCACTTGAAGAATTTGGTTTTCTGTGGATAAGGGAGAGGAAGATCTTGTTTGAATCCTACTTGAATTTTGAATCCTAATCTCTCCTAATATAGCCAAATTTGTTGAAAGGAAAGATCCCCTTGATAAATTCGGTTTTTATAGATAAGGATAAAGAAGAATTCAAGTCACAATCTTATTTGAATTTTGAATCTCTCCCTCATAATGTGTGGTTGAAATCTCTGTGGATATGTCAAGCACGCCTAGCTACCTTAACTTTTGCTCTGATACCACCTTTGTCAAGCATGTCTCTCTAGCAACCTTAACTTTAAACTTTAAACTTACTCTTAAACTTGCTCTTCTTAACTTTACTTTTCTTAACTTTACTCTTCTTTGACTTAGCGTACTTACTTTACTTCTTATACTTTTCTTACCTTCTTTAAACTTTTCAATTAACTTCATCTTTTTAAAGTACTTTAAGAAGTATTTTCTTTAACATACTCATTTCTTATACTATTAAACTTCGTCATTTTATATTTGTCATTTAAACTTACTTGTGAAAACGATGTTCGAAAAATTACTGATAAATTTTTTTTTTCTTTTAAAAACTTGATTTAAACATATGAGTTTTCAAAAAGCATATTAGAAATACTTCATAAACTTAACTTATATTAAACCTTGTCTCTTTTTTTAACATTACATATACATTTTCTTTTTATGGTAGCAAAAATTCATAGTGAAACCATAACCCACCCCATGACACTCTAGGAATCTGTCTGCCAGCCCATCTGTTTCTTCTTTCACAATGTAGGCAGCTTACTCATGTTACCTACATCACAAACAGACTAGTGAGTTAGAGCTCAGTAAGTACAAACATACATATAAAACATTACATGTTCATATATACATGCTAAAACTTTATGTAGACATAACATATATTTAAAACTTTACTTAAACACATTAACTAACTACGAAGGTTAGTCAGATTATACTTGCTTATTTTTCTTCTTTGTTCTCATTGTTCTTTCTGTTCTTTCATATTCTTCTATTCTTTTCTTTTCTTTTCTTTTCTTTTCTTTTCTTTTCTTTTCTTTTCTTTTCTTTTCTTAACTTTTCTTTGCTTTACTTTTCTTATCTTTTCTTTCACTTATGGGCCCATGGCTAGACGTACCTACTGTGCATAGACCAATGGGGGAAGGGGGAGCGATCCACCAATCAAACCCACAGTCAAACTTTAGGCCTATAACTACCGCATCTTAGGGGTAGCACCACACAACTGGTGTGGAGGCCATTCTTAAACCTCACTTCTGGGGAGGCCAATACGTTAACCTTATATTTTCAGTCTTATTATCTTGTTTATCTTCATCTTTCTTATCTTTCGTTTCTTTAACTTTTCGTTCTTTTCTAACCTCGTGAACATGTTAGATTATCATGTCACATGTCACAAAGCACAACTTTTATATAATGCTTTATCAAAAAAAAATTTTATCACTTATAAACATTTCTTTTACTAAAAAAAAAACATGTTGTAACTTTATTTCACAACATCACATCATAACACAATCCTATGGCAAGTCAGTTCGTGAGTAGATAATTAAATGTCTGTACTTACCTATACTTTTGTTCGTATCTCTTTCTTCACTTCTAGATCCCCAAACGCTTCTTCGTCACCTCTAGGTCGGATCTCTATAACTGAAATTACGGTTATTTTAAAATTTTTACTTTATACATAAAACTTGTTAAAATGTAATCATTCTACGTTTAATTTCTTAATCATAAAACTTGTTTAATTTCTAGCCTTTCTGTTAACCTTTGACAACATTATCGTTTCACCCCTAACGGGATTTTTCTCACTTAAACTTTACTTTTGACCTTTAAAATCCTCATTACAATCTTTGAATCATGTTCGAAGTTCTAACGGTTCATTTTGACTATTCTCCAAATCTTTGGCAAAATTATTGTTTTGCCCTTAACGTGGTTTTCTTACTTTTCTTCACCTTACAACTTGATTCTAGCCTTAAAAATTCTATTTAAGCTATTCTAAGGCTCTAATAGTCCTTTCCGAGCATTTCAAAAATTTTGATCAAACTAGTCGTGAATAGTACTATTCATAGTAAATAGTACTTACCTTGATTGTGAATCTTGTCATTTTAATGCTTAGACTGGGTTTTTTAAGCCCAAAAATCATAAAATAAATTTTGTTAACCTTTACTAAATTTTTACGGCATCATTTGCCACCATTCCTTGATTTACTATTTACCGACCCTCGGGTGGTACTATTCCGATCTTAGGTCACTGAGGGGGCTCGGGTTTTCATTCTGACCACATTTTTACCATTCGATTCCTAAAATACCCTTTGTGCTATTTTAGAAATTTCAATAGCATTTTCGCTTAATTTTTAGGTTCCTAGCGTTTAGGAAACGTCTCAAAACCATCTAACTTAATTCTAATCTGTCACATACTATACCATAGGCCAAATTTTTACGTAAAATTCATATTTTTTATGTAAAAATCTTCACATTACACACATTTTCTTATTTGACCACTTTTCATACAAATAGTCCATAATTAACATTTAATCATCTCAATTAATAAATTGAGGAATTGAAATAGTTGAAATCACTATCGGAGTCATTCAACGACGTCCATCGGGTAGGTTGACTCTAATCGGTGATCGATGGGGTCGTTCGATCTCACGCATTCAAACTTTGATTCTCCGTTCTTTTTGTTTGAAATTCCGTCTTGCAATTCTGACGCCATGGATGTGTCCAGAACGTCGAAAATAGGCCAATGAGGTCATTTTTCAAATTTTGGGGTCTAGGTCACCGTTGACCGGCATTGACTAGCGGCGGCATGGGCCAAACTTGGTACCAAAATATTGATCTCGATGAGAGGAAAGCATTGGTGGTGTCAATTTCCCTAATCAGTGCTCGAATCACCAGAAATCGAGCCTCGAAAATTGGACGACGACGGCGATGTTCAATCTCTACCGTGCCAGCTTTGTTGCCCAAAATTGACTTGGGGCTTTTGATCTACGCATCTTTCTGAGTCTTTTGGTACCGGTGGTATCGCTAAACTCCGTCGGAATCAGTGGATTCCATGGCAGTGACACGGTGGCGACAATGAAGTATTAGGCGGCGCAATTCAACGGCCGTTGAGCTAAAATGAGGCCTAGGTTTTGTTCTACTCTTCACCACAAATCCATTGGGACCAGAATCGTGGCATTTGGATGTCAGACAGTAGAGATGCGGCGATTTGAATTTTTCTTCGTCGGCGGCATTTGGGCGGCGTGTGTGGCTTCCTCCAGCAGCCGTTCCATCGCGTCGACCTACCGTTGGACTTGGCTCCACGAGAGCTTTCCAACAGTGCCAGTCGTGTCAAAAATAGACACCGTTTTCGATGGTCAGTTACTATTCATTTTCGGTGTAGGGGGAGAAAAGAGAAGAGAAGAAAATTTACGGGGGCCTTTTTTTGAAATTTCTGATTTTTCGTTCTTATATATACTTTTTTTGTCCAAAATTTCAACATGAGCTATCCTGACTAATTTGGGCGTGCTGAACCCAAATATATTAGTTTTATTTTCATCCGAGGTCATCTTGACCAGTTTTCTAGTACTGCATGTTTCCCGATCAAAAATTACTTTTTGTACTCAAATGACTAATTTGAGCATTCTGATTTCAAATATATCAGTTTTATTTCAAGAAAAGGTCATCTTAACCAATTTCTTGATACCACATGTTCCTCGGTCGAAAATTACATTTTATGCTCAATTGACTAATTTGAGCATGCTAAATCTAAATATATCAGTTTTATATAAAAAAAAGGTCATCTTGACCAATTCTTGATACTGTATATCTCCTGATCCAAATTTTACTTTTTACCATAACCATTGGATCCAACTACCATATTTCTTTAAAAGAAATAAATCAATTATGATATCTTCTATTTTGTCCTCATTATATTAATCCGGGGTCAAAGTTTGACTAAAAGTCAAACCGAATAGAAATTTACCAAAATCGCGTAGGCGGGTTTCTAGTGTCTCTTGTGCGATCGGTTTGCCTTATTCTACTGTCGTTTGAATAAAAATGCTTACCGAAATTTTTCATCTTTTTCCCCAATCTTGGTTTACCTAAGGTAATCTCTTGGGGTTTTTGGTTTCTAAATAGCATCTTCTTTTTTCCAAAAATAACAAAATTTCTGGGGGAGTGCACTAGAGGACATATCTAGCCATTCGTATTGTCGATATGATCTAACTTAATCTTGAAACTCTTAAAAACCCTAAAATACTTATCTTGTCTTATCTTTGCTTTGACTTGACATTTCTTATATCTTATCTTTTTCGGATACCGAAACCACTCCATTTTGAGCGTTTTGGTCCGAAATCACTTTCCCAATCATGAAATTTATTCTTTAATCATTTTTTGAGATTTCAAATCCTCCAAAATATTTATTTATTATTATTAATACTATTATCTGTTTATTTATAAACATAGTGTTGTTACACATTCTTATTCACAGAAATTCCTAGAAAAACCCTAGCTTAATTCTAGGTAGCACTGTAGGAAATTTTCGATCTATTACGAGATAAGCCTAAAGGAATTCAGATTTTTTGTGGATAAGGGTGAGATGAAATTTAAGTTAAAAATCCTATTTGAATTTTGATTCTCTTCACACTTGGATAGCCGAATCTAGCCATGTTTCTTGGCATAAAGGGAATCAGTTTTAGTGGATAAATAAGGAGATAAAATTCAAGTTAAAATCTTATTTGAATTTTGAATACAAGATTTCCTAAGGTGGCCGAAAATCCAAAGGGGATTATGGCCTAAGGGAGTTTGGATTTTTGTGTAGAAAAAGGAAAGAAAATCTTCTCTTGGTCTAATTCAAAATTCAGGGGATCACTTCATGCAAGTCTACAAATATGGGTCCTACTGTAACGACCGAGAAATTTCATTGTTCGTGAAAAATAAGTATATAGTATGTATATGATGATTTTAATGTTTAAAAATGTGAAATGTATGATTTAATATTGTTTAGAGTGCAATAAAATATTCTAACAATGTTAAATGTTAGGAATTTGGTGATGAAAAATTTTATCGAACCCAAATTGGTGAAACGATGCCAATTCGGTGTCAAGAACCCTAGACGATGATCAGGGTGCACTAAAAGAAGAAATACTTATGGTAATGATTTTTAGCCAAACGAAGTGAATTAAGGTAAACTGATCGCACAGATGGCCTCAAAAACCCGCCTACGCCATTTTGGTGAAATTTCGTTCGGTTTGACATTTGGTTTAACTTTGACCAAAAAGCATAGATATGATGTCATGAATGATGTCACAAAGTGATGTAATAAATGACAATGAAAATTTTGTGGAAAGAAATAGGATGATCCAAGGGTGTAGAATTAAAGATGTCGTGATCCAAGGGCCAAAAAAGTGGCCAAAATTCATGCAACTTTTGAAGAAAATTTGGGAAAATGGCTAAAGTGGAGTCGGTTCTTTTGGCCACTTAATACACTAATTCTTGGCTGGAAAACCAGAGCAAATAAGCAGCCAAATAAGTAGCCAAAACTCAGTCCATTTCTACCCATGGCTGTCGTGCTTCCTTCCCACTACCTAGCCAAGGATTTTTTTCTAGTTTTCCCACCAAAACTTGTTCAAAACTCATCCCAAGCTCAAGTTGAGTTTTGTTTGTGAGGTAAGCATCAATTTTAAGCTTTCTCTTGAAATTTTTATGAAGAAAACCTTGAGCATGTTGGTGGTTAAAGGGGGACGAATTTCAAGCTTTGATTTTGTTAATTTATGCTCAAGAAAGCTAGGTTGGCTTATGATTGAGTTAGAGAATGAATTAAAAGCACAAAAATAGATTTTTATGCATTGTTTCAAAGAGAAATCTATGGGAGTATGTGGAAAAAAGAGTGAAAAATTTTAGCTTGGTTCTTGATAGTTTATTGATTCAAAAACCAAGATTTGGTATGTGATTGATACAAAGAATGAATTAGAAGCTTAAAACAAAGTTTTGGTGCCTTGTTCAATAAGAAAACGATGGGGTTGTATGGATGTCACGGCCCAAAATTTAGACACGTGACACGGCAGCCAAATCATAATATCAACTCGAGATTTAAGGAAAAACATTTATTACGAAAAGCGGGTCAACATTATAATTTAGCTAAGCCTAATTATTTATAACGTAGCATCATAAACACAAAATAAAATAAAGTAGAAAATAAATACTTTTAATGCGGAAATCAAACACAAAATCGGTCTTCAAAAGAGATTACCAACCATAAAATATTCCCAAGCATGAAATTTAAATAACGTGAATTAAAGTCCAAACTTAATATCTCATTACATCAGAACGAGAAACAGAATGAAGAAGATGGAGAAAACGGATAGCATCATCTTCGGTAGAAACGGATAGCTTAACGATTTTCAGAACTGCTACCTCCCGCACCTAGAAGTAGTCATTTCGAAATCATAAAGAAAAGGGACGTGAGCGTTAGCTCAGTAGGATAGAAACAAAGGTGGGTTAAACAGGTAACATTTAAAAGTATGACATAATATTCGTTTCCAAAAATAATCAACAATTTAAAAAAATACATGGCATAATAATCATAAAAAAAATAATCAACAATTTCAGGAAAACATTTTTAATACAAGTTTTATTCTGTTGAGGACTTAGCGTAGCTGCAATATACGTGCCCCAATATTAAAGATAATAAATCATTAAAATAAACCATCATATTTTGAGTGAGGACTTGTCGTAGCTATAATATACGTGCCTCGAATTGAATTATCCTAGATCATCTCGTTACGGTCTAAATAGGCCGAACGGCCCTGCGCAGGTTTAGGGACCTTCCCCCACGGCGTCAACTTTGGGACGCACGCATCATTTACAATGATCGTGAACTAGAGCTCAATTATGTTCACCGGATTATTCAAAAGATGGTATTTACCAAGTTATATTATGTCATTAATCAAAACACGCTTTAAAATACACATTTATTACAAAACATGTTGCATGCGTTTATTTCATCAAAAACAGTATAATAATTTCATAAACTGAAAACAGCATGCCATCGATAAAACAGGGAAATTTAAAACACTTGACTACTCCCAGAAAAGGCTAGAAAGTCCTACCTCGATTATCGCACAAGCTTTGCGATAACGTGATCCACCAATCAAGCAAGAACATCAAATAAATCCTATAATCACAACATATGATCAGTCTAGGTCTAGACAAAATCATCCAATCATTTTAGTGTGCCACAAAAAGATTTTAAAATGTTTAACATTTGGGATTTAAAATTTGTTAAAACCCCTAAGTTAGGATATTGCTGGACATGGGCAGACTGACCTAGGCTGACTGTAAAATCAATATTAATTCATTTTTAATCCCAAAAATTCTAAATTTTTAATATGTTAAAACTAGACATCCGTAGCTTTAATTCCATATAATTTTTATAATTTTTAGACATCGTTTGGTTACTCAACTAGGCCAAAAACCGAGGGGTTGTTTTCAGACATAAAATCAGGGTTTCAGTTTCAGTTCAAAAACTGGTAGTTCTGTCCACCTATCTTAGAAAAATATTTTGACTAGACCAAAAGAAGAGTTTGATTCGGAAATTTTGCAGGCATTTAGGGGACATCTCGAATTTAATTTTAGGCTCAAGCTTCACTCAAAAATCATTTTTAAAGCTCAAGTTATGGCTGACACAAATTACTGTTCATATGGTAATTTTCCAGATTTCTGTTTTTCCTGTCCGAATTTCAATTAGCCTCAAACTAATTCAATTTTCATCTAATAATCACGAAATTTCGTGGAGAACCTTATTTATATGTTGTTAACACAACCCAAGAATCAAATTGGCAAAAATCATAAAATTTACACATGTGATAATAGGGTTTTTGAAAGGGGATCAATGAGGCAAAATTTTTAGGGTTTTAGAGAGAGAAATCACACCTTGTTTGTGCTGCACTATTTTTGATGCTTGGTCTCCTTTTTGGCTGAATTTGTGTGAGTGTTGGAGTCTTCAAAACAGTAGGGAAAATAGTGGAGAAAAACCATAAAAATTTCGGATTTAAAATCAAAAGGAGAAGGAAGGAAAAAGTTGATTTCTCATCTTGTTCTTGTCTCAAAAGTTGTTGAATCTTTAAGCTGCCTTTAGGTAGGTTTTTGCTTGCTGTTTTGGTGTGTTTTGGGAGAGAAAAATTCAGAGAGGAAAGAAGGGAAAGCTGGCCGAATTTTTGAGAGTGAAAGGAAGGGTGAATGAGAGTTGAAAGAGGGTTTTTATATTAGGTTTTTCTTTCCTTTTTACTTCCTTGTTTGGCCGAATCTTTTGAGGGGCAAAAGGGAAAGTTTTTTTGCTGTTTTGAGGCTAGGGTTTTTCTCTCTTATTTCTCCTTAAGTGGCCGAAAATATCCATTAGTTTTTAAAGAAAAAAATAATTTGAATTTTGATTGAGTTTTGACCTAGCTTTTAATTTAAATAAAATCTCCTTTATTTCCTACACTTTATGGCCGAATTTCTTCTTTATATTTAAGGGATGAAATTTGAGTTTGAATCCTCCTTAGATTTGTGGAATTTAAATTTTTAATTAAAATCCCAAGTAATGGCCAAATATTTTAGGGTTTTTTGAAGTTAAAATTGTTGACTTTTTGAGTGAAATTTGACTAGGAAACCAACCTAGGGTTTCCAAAAGATTTTTAATTAATTTTTGGCACACTAATTTTATTTAAATTATATATTGACCCTTAAATAAAATTTAAGGCGTCACAATGGAAGTGATGAATGAAAATAAAACTTGAATGTTGATGGTTTAATGATTCAAAGACAATGTAGTCGCATGTGAATGAGTTAGGAATGAAGTGGAAGTATAAAAAAACAATTTGGTGCAATGTTTTCAAGCAAAAATCTGTGAGTTTCATGATGGAAGTTGAATGAAAATTTTGGTTTGATTCTTGATAGTTCTTGATTCGAACACTTGCATCTGGTATGTGATTAAGTTAGGAACAAATTAGAAGCACAAAAATAAATTTTTGATGCCTTTGTTTCAAAGAAAACTGTGGGTTATTTATGTGAGGAAATGGAAATTGTGGTGAGAAAAAATGTGTATGTAAAATGTAGATAAAAACTAAGGGTTGGATTGAAAGAAATTGAATCGAAATGATGTTAGAAACATCTAGGTTTTCATGGATATTTTACCGTAAAAAGTTTGTATTTTTACGTAAAAATTAGGCCTCTAGTTTAGTATGTGGCAGGTCTGTGACAACTGAGAAATTTTATTGTTCTCGAAAAATATGTACAATGAATGTATATAATGATTTTTATGTACATAATTGTAAAATGCATGATTTAATACAATTTAGAATGCAATGAAATGTTCTAACCATGCCAAAGAGAGTGTGTTCAGGAATGAAAAATTTTATCGAACCGAAATTGGACCAATTATCCCTTTTTCGGTATCAAAAACCCTAGAAATATACTGTAAGTCACTAAAAGATGAAATACTTACAGTATGGATTTTTAGTCAAATCGGAGTGAAATAAAGAAAACCGATCGCACGGACAGCCTCAAAAACTCGTCTACGCGATTTTGGTGCAAAACCGTTCAGTTTGACTTTTGGTCAAAAGTTTGATCGAAGTATATATGTGGAGTCAATGATTGGGTGGGAGAAATTCAATGGATGTAAAATTACATCAAGATCCAAGGGCTAGAGTTTATTGACACTTTGATCCAACGGTTAGGATTCAAAGTCAAACCAAGAAAGTTAAAGATTCAAAGGAAAATTTTCAAGAATTTTCGTAGGCTTCTAGGTGGTGGATTTTGGCTAGAAAAATTAGAAACAAATCTGCCAAATTTTTTATTTATTGCAAACAGCCCTTAAATGTTGTAAAAATTATTTAAAAGCTTGCCAAAAGATCCCCCAAAATTTGCTCTTTGGTCCTTCTTCACTTTGGCCATTATATACACAGTTTTGTGGCAAGGAAACCAGAAAAAAAAAATTTCAGTCATTTTCTAGTTCCCTTACAGCCGTGCCTCTTCCATCCCATTCAAACAAGATTTCTTTAAAAACTTCCATCCAAATTGGTTCCACAAGTCACCTCAAGCTCAAGAGATCAACATAGTAAGGTGATCTTCAAAATTTTGCAAGTTTTTCTTGATTTTGTTAGTGAAATCCGTGTGGTGTTGGGCTGAAATTGGAGTGATGAAATTAAAGTTTTATGTTGGTTAATCTTGTGTTAGAAAGCTGGTTGTAATGTGAGAAAGGTGAAGATAAGGTTGGAGTTGAAAAACACAACATTTATGCTTGTTTTTCAATGGCAAAACCATGGGGTATGGTGTGGTTTTTCATGAATGTTAGGTTTGTGTAATTGGTTTCTTTTTAGTGTTAAATGGTAGTGCTAGTATGTGAGTGGATCAATAGATGGAATGGAATATGAAAATAAAATTTGAGCATGATTATTCTACATGAAAACCGTGAGGAACAAACTGAAATTTTCAGTTTTTTTTTTTAGTGGATTTGGTGGTGAAAAATCATGTAGTTATGTAAGAGAAACAAAGGAAGAAATAGAATTGAAAAACACCAACTTTTGTGCTTATTTCCTTTTGAAAATCTGTGGGATACAACATGGAAATGTAATTATTGTGTTGATGATTTTGGATGGGAAATGTGATGTTAACAAGTAAGGGAATCAAGAAGAGAAATGAAATTGGGAAAAATATATATTATGCATGATTTTTCAAATGAAAACTGTGGATACCCTAAGGGGTTAAATGAAAAATTTCCTATGTTTAGGGTGGTTTGCTAAATCCTAATTGTGTATGGGTACATTAGTAAAATTATGGATAAAGTTAGGAACGAGAAATAAAAAATTTTGGTGCTTGTTTAAAAGTAAAACCCGTGGCTAGGGTTTGGTGAAAATGGGAAAACTTTGTAAGGAAAATGTGATTGTGTAATGTAAATAAAAATGGAGGGTAAGAATAGGTAAAAACGAACCAAAACGTTGTTAAAAACGACTAGTGTTATAAATGTATTTTTACATAAAAATTTTGGATTTTACGTAAAAATTAGGTCTCTCGTTTAGTAATTGGTAGGTACCAATGGTTTTGAGGTGCTACCTAAACGCTGAGAACCTAAAAAATTAAGCAGAAACGCTATCAAAATTTTTAGGGCGCCCGAAGGGCATTTTATGAAACGAGGGGTAAATTAGGGTCAGGATTTGAAAATCCGAGCCCCTCGATGGCCTAGGCTCAAGGAAGGGCAATAGACGATTTAAGAAGTAGTGAAATATCTATTTGAGGTCACAAAAGGTTAGAAAAACGAGAAACGACCCTGAGGGTCGGAATAGTACCCCCCGGGGGTTAGTGAATAGTAACCTGAGCATTTTGGTAAGAAATGTCGTAAAAGCTCAGTAAGGCCTAAGAAAAATTATTTTATGACTTTTGGGCTTAGAAAACCCTGTTAAAACGATAAAATGAAAATTTTACGATCTAAGGTCCCGTCAGGGGCAAAATGGTCATTTTAACCAAAATTTTCTAAAATACTTGAAAAAGACCGTAAAAGCCTTAGAATGATTTACTTAAATTTCTAAAGGCCAAAATAGAGCTGTAAGTTGGAAAAACAGGGAAAATCCCACTAAGGACGAAATGGTCATTTTGTCAAAAGTTAGGGGCAAAATGGTCATTTTGTCAAAAAGTTAGGAAAAGTGATATTAAGGCCTGGAATGGTATCTTAAGGCCTTAATTAAGGTTTTAGTGATGAAATTCAAATTTTAAATAGTACACGCGTGTGTACTAGAGAAACACGGGCGTGTAGTGAAATAATTCACAAACCCGAGAAGTATACGGTCATGGACACAGCCGTGTACCAGGCTGTGTAATGAATGCAAAAATGAAAAATAAACCCCTAAACGTATAATTCGGGATTCAGAATCAGAAATTTTATATTTTCACAATATTTTAAATATGAAATGAATAGTAAAAATAATTGTGATTTATTTTGGTTATAGGAATCCAATTAAAAGGCGACAAAAGGACCTCAGTTGACACTAGTAAGGAAACGCTAGTAAGATATCTGTAACTTTAGACATTTATTTGTCTACAACATGAATTTACATAATATGTTTTTATGTTATGTATGACATGTAAATAAGTATCAAGATGCTATATGCACACTAACATGGAAAATAAAATAACCACAAGTAATGAACATGACGTAAAGGTGTTCCAGACCCAGGAGGCAGTAATAATGCCACCGGTTAGGAACCACATGAAAGTCGATAATGAAACAAATATTGGCGTACCAGCCTCCGAGACAGGTGGAGGTTTTTTATGTTATGTTATGTTATTTCAAGTTCATGTCATGTAGACTGTAGCGGATTGGCCAGTGGGTCACTCCCTAGAGTCCCTCTCAATCATGCGCGTATTACGGTATGACCAATCATGGGGTCCAAAACCAAAACCTAATGCAAGATAAGACCTAAGATTTAATATTTGCCCATAAATGAGCATAATCAAGTCTAACAAATACTAACCGTATATTTTGGGTTATGATATGATTTATGGTGTACGTTATTGTTTTTATGTTTGAACTTACTGAGCCTGTCATTCATAAGTTTATTCATGTTACAGGTAAGAAACCTGTTCACTAGTAGATGTGGATGGACGAGAAGTAGGATCTGCATCTGCTATCAGGGCTGCACGAGGGGAATGGTCCTGCTGATGATTTTCGCTGAACGATTTTGAAAGTTGTTTTGAAATATTGTATCATGATGTAAACTAAGCATGACAATGTAAAATATGTATTTCAGTATATGTTCTATAAATTTCTAGTTTCAAGATCAGTTAAAAAAAAACCCCGCAGTTTTCATGATAAAATCAAAGTTTAAAATATGAATGGTAATTAACAAAAGCAAGTTACAAGTAAGTTGCTTTGACGCTCAACTATGCTAGTACTGTTAGCCTCCACGAAGGGCAGGCTGCCACAGTTGGTATCAGAGCAGTTGACCATATCCCTCAAAGCCTGATGCGTAGCCCGTTCGTCAATCCAAGTAAGTTAAATTCATTTTTATGATTAGTAAATGGTTATTTACGTAAAGCAAACCTTATGTAGGAATTAAGATGACGAGATCACCATATGCCAGACCGAATCCATACAGAGTTAGGGGACCTCCTAGAGTGTGGACTAGACACATAGTTAGGCCATCCCCACCTCGACGTCCAACGATACGCTTCCCAAATCCAGCATACCCTATTACTTCACGGGCAGAGGCACTGATGATTGTTAGGGCACCAAACCCTCTACCAGTACTCCATCCACCACCTATAGTAATCGATATTCTGGTAGTAGGCGGACGAGTGCATAGCAGCATGAGAGTTTCCGCTAGAGCTACCCATGCATTTAGGGTGTGCCAACTACCTACTTTTGATGGAAGGCCACAGTCTATACCGGTTCAGGATTGGCTGCACACTCTAGAGATGATTTTACGGTCATGCGATGTAGACCACGATTATTAGGTTATACTTACCATGAGCACTTTCCAAGGGGATGCCAGAGTATACTGGGAGTATTGTGATCAAGAAAGATTATTAAGGCTTAACTGGGCTAATTTTTGTCAAACTATGAGGCAACAATTTTCTTGATAGAGCCCAGTGATGACTCCAGTCCCTAAGTCAAGTGAGGAGGCTACACCACCGCCTGCACTACCCCGAGTTATGGAAGTCAGGGAATTTATTTAGAGAACAGAAAGGTTCCAGATGATGCCCGGTGATACAGTACTTACATATGCAGCACGATTCGAGGAGAACGTTATAAAAAGGTGTCCGCTTCCTAATTTTTCTGATGAGGATTTCTGCGAGATGTTTTAAAAGGGACTCCCAACAGAGTTGAAACAAAGGGTGAACCCACTTTGTTCCCTCACTCGGCAAGAATTTGTCGTCCGAATCATCCACATTGAAAGAGTACAGTTGAGGGAATGTATAGAAAGAGATCAGTGGGAGTAGGATCATGAGGAAGAAGTACTGATGCATTTATATGGACCACAGGTGATGGCAAACGACCACGAGGTAAGTCCTTCACGCCGTAGGATAAACACAAATCGTGATTAGGGAACACCTACTGGCAATGATTCTGATAAGGATGAAGATGATCCAGAAGAGTTCCTTTTAGGTCAAAATGAACAAGATGGCTGTGAAAACTGAAAGATGTATAATTACATGTCTATATGAGTATATGTAAATATGTATATATGAAGTAAAAGGCTATCACAAATATGGCCCAAACATTACAATGTATATAAATGTTTATGTATGCTATGTATGATGCAAGGAAATACTATGAAATGAGATGAGATGTTTTTGAAATGTTTATTATGCAGTAAATGAAATGTTTAAAATTTCTGCTACATTACCAAGTTATTTATGGAAAATCTAATCTTTGATCACTGTGCTAGGCTAGGAGAAAGAAAGCATAATGAGTGCATGAAGAGGATGACGTCCTATAATAGTAGACAGAGTGGAGGAATTATAAGCCCTCCTAGAGACCCAAATGAAAGAAAATACTAAATTAAGACAGCGGTTATCGGTAATGGAACAATGACAAGGCCAAGAAGAAGGCCATGCCTCACAGGCGGCAGAGACAGTACCAGCAGTGCCGCCAGTTATTCCGAAAGTCCAGCAAGCAGTGCCGCCAGTTATTCCGAAAGTCCAGCAACCCTAACCTAGGGTGAACTAGGAACCTGCGTATGAATGATTCTGCCGGATAAAGCCACTGGAGTTTGAAAGTTTGATTGATCCACTGAAGGGAGAGGAGTGGCTTTCTTCTTTGTAGATGATCCTTGAATTCATGAATTTAACCGATCAAGAAAAGATTATATGTGCATCCTTTGTGCTGAAGAAGGATGCAGATTCTGGTGGGACACCGTTCGCATGAGAAGGGACGTGACTACTATGACCTGGGATGAATTTCTGGAGGAATTTAACTAGAAATACTATGATCTGGCTGCTTTACACCCCCAACAAAAAGAATTTGCTGAACTAAAATAAGGAAATCAATCGATAAGTGAAGCATGCAGAAGATTTGATCAGTTATCCCGATTGTGTCCAGATGTGGTGCCAACTGAGAGAGAGAAAATCCAGAAAATGATCAGCATATTTAGGCCAAAGATATCAGCATTAGTAGGCAGTGGGTAAGTACCACCAACCTCAGTGGCGGATTGTGTAAGCCAGGCCCTCAGAGCTAAATACCATCTGCTCAGACAAAAGGAAGAAAGAGAAAAAGTATGGGAGGTAAAGAAAAAGGAAAAGATCCTTGCTAAGTCAGCATAGGTAGGGATGCAGACTAGCCAGGGCAGTAAGACCAGTCAGAATCGACCCAATCAACCCAGCAATCTATTAGGAAATGCCCTAAGTATTAGAGACATTTTGATGTATTTATTTTGAACAGGATAATAAAATTGTATATAGAGGTTATTCATTACATTGCTATCTGTCCTCATTTTATTTACATGTTATAGTAAATGTAAGCAAATATGGCTCCCTAACTGCTTGTGTTAAACTGTTAGAACGTTACATGCAATGGACTTTTGTATGCGAGAAGACAATGTTCTAAAGTTAGCGGTCTAAACTATGGTCTATAGTCTATGGGGTTAGATCGAGCATCTAACTCATGTTAAGACTATTATGTTGTCTAAAGCCTTGGAGGGGACGGTCTGTCTTGACTGTCTAGAGCATAGACTCCCAAGTAGAGACATAGATATGTTGCTTGGTGGTGACATATTAGACCGGGACTAAAGCGTGATTGATCTACGAAGTCTGCTTTGACGTATATGACTTGTGTACTTTTATGTTCCAATGGCTAAAGCGTCTTAGAGGTAGTAAGTTTATAGACCGGTTCATTGGGTGCATGACTTGTATACGATGAAGGATTCGTTTATAGATATCGGAATCATAGCTTTAATGAGGAGTTAAGGGTATCCTCTTAAAGGCATTATACTGAAAATGGACAAGGCCTTGGGTCGTCTGCTGAGCGGATGACTTCTTATTCACATATGGGGAATAATCATTTTCTTTATTCGGTAGTATAATGAAACTTTAAGATAGGCTGATCAGTAGGATTAAACAGACTTTGGCCTAAGGCTGATCATGGATATCATATGTTCTGCATACATGACAAGGTCATTGGACGATAGCTTGTCACAGGCTTACGTAATACGGTATATACTTAGGAATTCAGTTTCAGGTTTATAGTGGTGTGACTCTGAAATTAGTGATCATATGATTGAGTTGTTCGGTAAAGAATGATGATCATATGGATTTGCAGGAGCCCGATTATATATGTCCAATTAGTCCCTCTACTAGCTCTACATAATTCCTTAACGTTTGGCAAATTGATTTGTGTATGCCATTGGCTAGTTTATTATGCATGGATGGTGTTGACATAGGATTAGGATGATGGACTAGATTCTCTCCGGTTGGATACAGATTTTGTTTTGGATAATAGAGTACATAATTATTCGAACTCCAAATAAAGTTGCCATGATTTTATTTGAGATTGGATTGGAGTTGTAGAAAATTATCCATGAGAACAAGAATTTGAAATACAACTGTGTTGTGGATTTTGAAATTTGAAATTTGAAATTTGAAATCTGAAATTTGAATTTGAAATTTAAATTTGAAATTCAAATTTGAAATTCAAATTTTGAATCACAGTCCAAGTGGGATTCGAATTTGCTGTGGTAAATCCACAAGGAATGAAATTCGAATTTGAGATGGATATGAAGAGGAAAATCTTGTTTGAATCCTACTTGGATTTTGAATCCAAATCCTAGCCAAATATGGATGAAAATTTTGAAGATTATCCTCAATGAATTTTCAGATTTTTGTGGATAAGGTTCAAGAAAAAATTCAAGTTTCAATCCCAGTTGAATTTGGATTCTCTCCTCCTTGATTATGGCTGAAAATTTGAGGAAGATCTCCTAGGAGATTTTCGGTTATTTTGGATAAGGGTGAGATAAGATTCAAGCTTGAAAATCCTAGTGAATTTTTTATTCTTCCTTATCCAAAAGTGGCCGAAATTTTTGTGGGGATTTTCTCTTTGGATTTTTGGATTTTTTGGTTGAAAAAGGGAGATAAGATTCATGTTAAAATCTTGTTTGAATTTGGATTGGATAATCTTCAATAATGGTCGAAATTTGTTGGGATTTTCCCTTGGAATAATTTCAGATTTTATGGTTGTAGATAAGGGAGAATATCTTCTCCTAATCCAATTCGAATTCAGAGAATTAACTCATGCAGGTCTATAAATAGAGGTCCTGCCACTCCACTTCTCTTAGACCAAGACTCTCAGGTGAGCAGGCTTATTGTTGCATAACTCACCGTGACAATAAGTTCTTTAGAGATCTAGGTGGTCGGAAGAAGACTAGCAGTGCTAGCATACCGATCGAGGTTCAGAGTACCCACACACTCAGCCATTCGGAAATTGGAGAATAGTAGAGAAGACTAGTTGGTTGAAGCCCTCCAGTCATTCTCCTCCTGCTAGATTGGCGTCCTTGAGGTATGAGTTTTAATTGTTGTTGGTTTATTATATATGGCATCATGAGATATTTAACGATCTAAAAATTTTTATTGTTCCACTGCGCCACTCTGATACGTTTTACCGATTTATTTTCCTACAATTGGTATCAGAGCCATCTCATGACTATGCCGTGTACATAAATTAGACAATTACTTAGTTTTTTTATTTATTTATGGATTTGATATTTAGAGAGTAGCATTCTAGGATTCCTTTATGTTGTTATCATGTATTATGTATAAAGTATGTGGTTATTTTAATTTTCTGAATCATTATAAGCATGTTTGTTTTTGCCAGTTATGGTTCCTTAGAATTTAGAAAAATTGTGTCTAGGATTTTTTATGTAACCATGGGAGCAGTTTATTAACACTATAATTTTCCCATGGATTTTAATTTTTGTCTCTTAGAATTATTATGGTTAGAATTTTTGTACACCGGAAACGGTTTAGGAAATTTTATGTAATTATTCTTGGGGGAGATTGAAGATTGAAGACCGTAATTTATTTTTCCCAAAAGTTAAATTTAATTTAAAGGTTGAAATTTTGATTGTGTGGAAAATTTCAATTTAATTGGGATTCAAATTAATTTTTGGAGATCCTGGTGGGTAAATTGGAATATGACACGAAAATCGAGACACGACCCCTCGGGATAGGCCGTCGGGCCTTGGTGGGGTTGCAGCCCCTGCCCTTGGCCAGGATGGGGCTACGGCAGCCCTTTGATAGGCCATAACCACCCACGGCCGCAGGCGTGGCCTGCAGCCGAGGGTAGCCGTGGCCTCCCCAAGGTTGGCCGCAGCCTGGGCGTGCAGCCTGGCGTTGCAGGCTTGGCCTACAGCCCGTCAGGGCTGCACAAGGGGCTGCCATGGGCTGTCAGCCCCCCGGGGGCTGGGGACTGCCCACGGCGGCCGCCGCCTCCGGGGGCGGTGGTGCGACGGTTCAAAAATCAAAAAATTTTGATTTTTAAATTTGAGATTTAATTTTAAATCATGTTCAAAAATATGTAATTGAAAATTTGAAATTACATATTATTACACATGATTTTTAAAATTGTTTAGAATTTGAATTTAAAATTTAAATTTGAAATTCGAATTTGGAATTTGAATTTAAAATTTAAATTTTTGGAGATTTAAATTTTAAATGATTCTTGGGATGAGAAATAAATGGAGAGGCTATATAAAAATGGATACAAGAAGACGGAACAAAATTCAAGACCCAAAGAATGCTTTGGATGGAATTTTGTAATCTTTATTTTCTTTGTTCTAGGATGGAACCATGGTTTGGTTATTTATCTGTCAATTATTTTTTCTGTGATATGTCATGGATGTATAAATATGTATTGATGGATGTTTTGTATGCATATTTGATAACATGTCATATAGGATAGGTGAGTGCCGCTTATACTATATTGATCATACATATTTGTCAAAACTTGTATGTTTTTCAAAATATTGAGTGGGAGAGGGTTTCAAACAAAACCCACAGCCTCCATTGTTGATCCATATGTGAAAGCATGGTAACGCCTTGCATCAGTTCTGCCCTAAACACACCCCTCGGTAGGTGTTTACCACCGCCAGTATACTAGATTGGATCTCCTATATGGAAAATGTGTTCGGGTACGATCCTATTCATGACCACCCCTCGGTGGCTTGGTAGGACGTGGATCGGGCTATGTAAACAATGGTTATACACTCAGGACTCGTTTAGTTACTAACCTTCCCTAGAAGCTCTGTTAACTAAACTGGTGGCTATATAAGCAGCTATTAATATATGTCTTAACCTTGGAGGATTTAAGGCAACATATATTAATTGGACAGGGTCCATGTTCCGGCTATTTGTTTTCATGACCACCCCTCGGTGGCTTTGGGCAATAGGTGCTGAGAATTATCGTTGCAATGCTACATGTTTTTCAAATTTCATGTAGGAACATACTTGTATGTTTTATTTGCTAAATTATCTATATATTTGCTTGGGCTTTGTAATGATGTCTAGTATAATTTTATTTCAATTCAAAATGTCACGACGTCCCTCATTTCAATACTTACTGAGAATAAACTGAATGGCAACAATTATAAGGATTGGAAAAGAAATCTGTTAATAGTTCTCAGCTGCGAGAGACACAAGTTCGTACTGGACGAACCATGCCCACCAGGGCCCAAACCTGACACACCGCTTGAGAAGGTCCCGATTGCCTATACTCGATAGAGAGAATCTAATGATATAGCTTGATGCTACATGCTTACTAGCATGACGAGTGCTTTAAAAAAGTAGCATGAGACTTATCAGGTTACTAGGGAGATCATGGACAATCTGAAGGACATGTTCGGAGGCTAAGAAAAGTTGGCTCAACAATTCGCTATAACCAGCATTGTAAACTCTAACCAAAAGGTGGGTACTTCGGTGAAGGACCATATGATCACTCTAATGGGATTCTTCGTTGAGGCTGCCGAGAATGGTGCTGAGTTGGACTACAACACCCAGATCGAGATGGCGTTCAAAACTCTGTACAAAGATTTTGTGGGGTTTAAGGCCACATACAATTTGACGACAAGGGAGTTAGGACTAACCGAGCTCATAAAGCAACTCCAAGCTTATGAGCGGGTGATCAGGGATGGAGATGCTGTCCAACCCAAAGGAGAGGTCAATTTAGCGGAATCTTCCAAACCCTCACGGAAGAGGAAGAGGCCAAATCAGAAGTAAGTGGCTTCCAATTCTTTTAATCCTCCTGTCTTGGATGGGAAGAAGAAGAAGAAGAACAAGAAGCCCAGGGACCCTAAAAAGTCCAAATGCTTTCGTTGTGAGAAGGTAGGTCACTTCAAGAAGTCTTACTGGGAAATCCTAGCTGCCAAGGGCAAGAAAGGTAAGGAACTTCACTACTTAGAAGCGTGTTTGGTGGAAGAATCAAAAGACACTTAGGTCATTGATTCGGGCGCCACTAATCATATTTGTGTTTCTATGCAGGGGTTCATGGAAATGAGAAGTTTATATAATAGGAGCCTCTTGTTGCGGACTGGAGATGGTAGCTTGGTGGTGGTTGAGGCAGTGGGAGATATTTACCTTTACTTTGATCAATTTAAGTTTATTTTATTGAAAGATTGTTTTTATGTTCCTAATTTTAGGAGAAACCTTATATCGGTAGCTTGTTTAATAAAGGATTCTTATTCAGTTTCTTTTGGTAAAAGAGTTGATATTCGTAGAGATAAGTCTTTTATCTGTTTTGGATGGATAGATGGAAACCTATATTTGATCAAACCAAAGATGTACTTGCTGCTTGACACCGAATTAATAGATAACTCTAAAAGGTTGAAAGTTTCTCACTCTAACAAGGCATATCTTTGGCATTTAAGACTTGGTCATATTAATCATGATAGGATTCAAAGATTGGTAAAAGACGGTCCTCTAGAATCTTTGGAGGAGAAACGTCTTCCTCAATGTGAGTCTTGTCTAGAGGGTAAAATGACTAAGAGGTCTTTTAGAGCTAAGGGTACAAGGGCTCAGGAGCTCTTAGAAATTGTGTACACTGACGTATGTGGCCCCATGAACGTCACAGCATGAAGAGGGTTCGAGTATTATGTCTCCTTTATAGACGATTACTCGAGGTATGGATATGTGTATCTGATGTGCCGCAAGAGCGAAATCTTTGACAAGTTCAAAGAGCATCGTGCAAAAGTGGAAAAGTAATTAGATAAATCCATAAAGACACTTCCATCTGATCGAGGTGGCAAATTCCTCTTCGATGAATTTCTAGGATATCTTGTAGAGAACGGGATATTATCCCAATTGACTGCACCTCATACTCCACAACAGAATGGTATAGTCGAAAGGAGAAACAGGACCTTGTTGGATATGGTACGATCCATGATGAGTTATTCAACGCTGCCATTATTATTTTGGGGATATGCTTTACAAACGGCGTGCTATATTCTGAACCAGGTTCAAAGCAAATCAATTCCCAGAACTCTGTATGAATTGTGGCATGGCAGGAAGCCCTCCCTTGGACATATGAGAACATGACGCTACCCGGTGCATGTACTGGATAGGGATACGAAAAAATTGGAACCAAGATCAGAATTGTGCATGTTTGTAGGGTATCCAAAGGGAACTAAAGGAGGTCTGTTCTATAACTCTAAGGAACAAAAAGTCATTCTTTCAACCCATGCAACATTCTTGGAGGAAAGTCACATGAATGACTTTAAGCCTCGAAGCAAAATGGTGCTAGAGGAGTTATCAGGTGAAAAAACTGCTCCACAGTTTTTGGTCTGGGACGCAAGTCTGAGTTCCGATGAAGGACCTATAGACAATCAATAATTTAGGGTGCCTCGTCGTAGTGGGAGGGTTTTGAAGAGACCTAATTTCTTCATGTATGATGCTGAGGTATAACAGGCCGAGGCTCATGAGCATGAGGATGATCCGGTCACCTATGATGAAGCAATAAATGATGTTGATTCTAAATCTTGGAAACAGGCTATGAACAATGAGATGGATTCTATGAAATCCAACTCTGTTTGGGAACTTGTAGATTTACCGGATGGGATAAAACCCATTGGATGCAAATGGGTCTACAAAAGAAAGAAGGAAGCGGAAGGGAGAGTGGAAACTTTCAAAGCTAGACTGGTTGCAAAGGGGTACACGCAAAAGGCTGGAATCGATTACGATGAAACCTTTTCGCCTGTTGCTATGCTGAAGTCTATCCGTATTCTTCTGTCCATTGCTGCGGCTCTCGATTACGAGATCTGGCAAATGGATGTCAAGACGACATTCTTGAATGGCCATCTTGAAGAGTCTATCTATATGATACAGCCCAAAGGATTCGTAGCATAAGGCCATGAAAGGAAAGTCTGCAAGTTGCTTAGATCCATTTATGGATTAAAGCAAGCATCCCTCTCATGGAACCAGAGGTTTGATCAAGCGATTAAGACATTCGGTTTTGAGTAGAACGTTGATGAACCCTGTGTTTATAAACGTATTAAGGATGGAAAAGTGGTCTTTCTGATACTCTATGTCGATGATATACTATTCATTGGGAATGATGTGGGGAACTTATCATCGGTCAAGCTTTGGTTGCACCAACAGTTTGACATGAAGGACTTAGGAGAAGCTAATTATGTTCTAGGCATTCGTCTCTTCAGAGATCGAAAGAACAAAATGATAGCATTATCCCAAGCTTCATAAATAGATAAAATAATTGACAAATATATAATGCAAGAGGTAAAGAAAGGTACATAACCTTCTATTGCTGGTCTAACTCTTTCATTGGATGACTATCCTAAGACATCGGAAGAAAGAGAGCGTATAAGTAAGGTCCCTTATGCACCCGCTGTGGGTAGCCTTATGTATGCTATACTTTGTACTCGCCCAGACATATGTTTTGCAGTAGGTATGGTCAGTCGATATCAAGCGAATCCTGGAACCAAGCACTGGTAAGTAGTAAAGCATATACTCAAGTATCTTAAGATAACGAGGGATTATATGCTGGTGTATTCTGGAGGGGACCTAACACCCGTAGGATAAACGGACTCAGACTTCCAGACTTGTAAGGATTCGAGGAAATCGACATCTGGATCAGTGTTTTTGCTCGGAGGAGGCACCATTATGTGGAGGAGCGTGAAGCAGGGCTGCATAGCTGACTCTACTATGGAGGCTGAGTATGTGGCTGCAGCTGAGGCATCTGAAGAAGCGGTTTAGCTCCGCAAGTTCTTTATAGACCTTGAGGTCATTCCGGGTGTTGACAAGCC
The DNA here is from genome assembly GCA_035233585.1 of Antiaris toxicaria. Taxonomy (NCBI): domain Eukaryota; kingdom Viridiplantae; phylum Streptophyta; class Magnoliopsida; order Rosales; family Moraceae; genus Antiaris; species Antiaris toxicaria. The sequence goes on along the minus strand of CP141156.1, from coordinate 98,632,607 downwards.
TAACATACTTTACTGTGATAACACTGGGGCTATTGCTAATACAAGGGAATTTTAGCATCACAAAAGGACCAAGCACATAAATCAGAGATATCATATTATTAGAGGGCATGTGGAGACAGGACAAGTAGATGTATGTAAGATCGTGTCCTAGGACAACATTGTCGATCCCTTTATTAAGACTTTGGTGGCTAGAAGCTTTAAGAGGCACATAGAGGCGATGGGGATGCGTAACATGGCACATCTGCTGGCTTAGGGCAAATGGGAGATTGTTAGGAATTGCCCTAAGTATTAGATACATTTTGATGTATTTATTTTGAACTGGATAATAAAATTATATATAGAGGTTATTCATTACATTGCTATCTATCCTCATTTTATTTACATGTTAAAGTAAATGTAAGTAAATATGGCTCCCTGACTGCTTGTGTTAAACTATTAGAACGTTGCATGCAATGGACTTTTGTATACGAGAAGACAATGTTCTAAAGTTAGTGGTCTAAATTATGGTCTGTAGTCTATGGGGTTAGACCGAGCATCTAACTCATGTTAAGACTATTATGTTGTCTAAAGCCTTAGAGGGGACGGTTTGTCTTGACCGTCTAGAGCATAGACTCCCAAGTAGAGACATAGATATGTTGCTTGGTGGTGACATATTAGACCGGGACTAAAGCGTGATTGATCTACGAAGTCCGCTTTGAGTGGATCGATCTGCTTTGGACGTTCATTATGCAGTAACCTTAATCCTGAGTAAATGGACAGCTTCATGTATATGACTTGTGTACTTTGATGTTCCAATGGATAAAGCATCTCAGAGGTAGTAAGCTTATACACCGGTTCATTGGGTGCATGACTTGTATAAGATGAAGGGTTCGTTTACAGATATCGGAACCATAGCTCTAATGAGGAGTTAAGGGTATCCTCTTAAAGGCATTATACTGAATGTGAAAATGGACAAGGCCTTGGGTCGTCTGCTGGGCGGATGACTTCTTATTCACATATGGTGAATAATCATTTTCTTTATTCGGTAGTATAATGAAACTTTAAGAGAGCCTGATCAGTAGGATTAAACGGACTTTGACCTAAGGCTGATCATGGATATCATATGAGGGTTCTGCATATATGACAAGGTCATTGGACGATAGCTTGTCATAGGCTTATGTAATACGGTATATAATTGGGAGTTCAGTTTCAGATTTATAGTGGTGTGACTCTGAAATTAGTGATCATATGATTGAGTTGTTCAGTAAAGAATGATGATCATATGGATTTGCGGGAGCCCGATTATATATGTCCAATTAGTCCCTCTACTAGCTCCACATAATTCCTTAACATTTGGCAAATTGATTTGTGTATGCTATTGGCTAGTTTATTATGCATGGATGGTGTTGACATAGGATTAGGATGGTGGACAACATTCTCTCCGGTTGGATTCAGATTTTGTTTTGGATAATAGAGTACACAATAATTCGAACTCCAAATAAAGTTGCCATGATTTTATTTGAGATTGGATTGGAGTTGTAGAAAATTATCCATGAGAACAAGAATTTGAAATACAACTGTTTTGTGGATTTTGAAATTTGAATTTTGAAATTTGAAATTTGAAATTTGAATTTGAAATTTGAATTTGAAATTTAAATTTGAAATTTGAAGTCTGAAATTTGAATTTAAAATTTGAATTTGAAATTTGAAATTCAAATTTTGAATCACAGTCCAAGTGGGATTCGAATTTGCTATGGTAAATTCACAAGGAATGAAATTCGAATTTGAGTTGGATATGAAGAGGAAAATCGTGTTTGAATCCTGCTTGAATTTTGAATCCAAATCCTAACCAAATATGGATGAAAATTTTGAGGATTATCCTTAATGAATTTTCGGATTTTTGTGGATAAGGTTCAAGAAAAAATTCAAGTTTCAATCCCAGTTGAATTTGGATTCTCTCCTCCTTGATTATTGCTGAAAATTTGAGGAAGATCTCCTAGGAGATTTTCGGTTATTTTGGATAAGGGTGAGATAAGATTCAAGCTTGAAAATCATAGTGAATTTTTTATTCTTCCTTATCCAAAAGTGGCCGAAATTTTTGTGGGGATTTTCCCTTTGGATTTTTGGATTTTTTGGTTGAAAAAGGGAGATAAGATTTACGTTAAAATCTTGTTTGAATTTGGATTGGATAATCCTCAATAATGGCCGAAATTTGTTGGGCTTTTCCCTTGGAATAATTTCAGATTTTATGGTTGTAGATAAGGGAGAATATCTTCTCCTAATCCAATTCGAATTCAGAGAATCACCTCATGCAGGTCTATAAATAGCAGTCCTACCACTCCAGTTCTCTTAGACCACAGACTCTCCAGTGAGCAGGCTTACTGTTGCATAACTCACCATGACAATAAGTTCTTTAGAGATCTGGGTGGTCGAAAGAAGACTAACGGTGCTAGCATACTGATCGAGGTTCAGAGTGCCCACACACTCAACCATTCGGGAATTGGAGAATAGTAGAGAAGGCTAATCGGTTGAAGCCCTCCGGTCATTCTCCTCCTACAAGATTGGCGTCCTTGAGGTATGAGTTTTAATTGTTGTTGGTTTATTGTATATGGCATCATGAGATATTTAACGATCTACAAAATTTTTATTGTCCGCTGCGCCACTCTAATACGTTTTTACCGATTTATTTTCCTACATAATCAAGGCTCCCAACAACAGTAGAATAAAAGAAAAGGTAATTTTCCTAGGAATAGAAGCATGGATAGCCGTAACCAATAGCGAAAGACAAGCCAAAACATAGGGCCAAGTTTTCCCACGTGTGTTACGTGTGGAAAAAGGCACCTAGGCCAGTGCCGATTTGGCACAAACACATGTTACCATTGCGAACAAGAGGGACATTTTGTGAAAAATTTTCCAACGAATTGTAAGAACACCTCAGGGCCAGTGCAGCAGCGCCAGCAAGATCCTCCACTTCCACAACCACCTCAAGCTCATGCATTACAAAGGAGAATTGAAGGGCCTTCAATAATGCCTCTGACATGGCCAAAACGCCAAGAGTAGACCCCATGAACAGATGCTCATGTTATGGTCTACACCAAAGAGGATGCAGAAGCAAGGACATCCAATGTGGTTGCAGGTCAGCTTTCTATATTTAACCACTTGGCATGTGTCCTTTTTGATTCAGGAGCCATACATTCCTTTGTATCCCATGAATTAGCTGACAAGTTAGGATATGCTAAGGGCAATATGGGAATGACTTTTATGATAACTCTACCTTCAGGAGAAGTGTTGCTGTCAAATTATTGGCTACGTCATGTGCCAGCAATTGTGGCAAATAGGGAGTTCTATGTTGATTTGATCATGATGAAGATCGTCGACTATGATGTGATCTTAGGAATGGATTTCCTAGGCAAATACCAGGCCAAAATCGATTGTCGGAAGCAAAAAATAGTCTTTCAACCAAATCAAAAAGAGAGTTTTGAATATGTCAATACATTCCATCAACCAAGGAAGATACTGATTAGCACAATGAAAGTGAAAAAGTTGATAGCTAATGGCTATACAGGATACCTGGCATATGTAGCAGATGTAACGGAGGAAAAGAAATTGCAATCGGAAGATGTTCCTGTTGTCAATGAATTCTTTGATGTATTCCCAGAGGAATTGCCAGGATTACCTCTAGAAAGGGAGATTCCATTTGAGATCAATATTATGCTAGGAATTGCTCCAATTTCCAAGGCACCGTACCTTATGGCACCAGCGAAAATTAAAAGAACTGCAGGTGTAATTAAAAGAACTGCTTGACAAGGATTTATTCGACCGAGCTACTCTTCATGGGGAGCTCTAGTACTATTCGTTAAAAAGAAGGATGGGACTCTCCGGATATGCATTGATTACAGAGAACTGAATAAGGTTACCATTAAGAATAGGTATCTATTACCTAGAATTGATGACCTGTTTGACAAATTAAAAGGTGCAGCAGTATTCTTGAAGATCAACTTACGTTCGGGATACCATCAACTGAGAATCTGGGAGAGTGACATTCCTAATACGGCATTCAGAACCCGTTACGGTCACTATGAATTTTTAGTGATGCGATTTGGACTGACTAATGTTCCAGCTGCGTTTATGGATTTAATGAATAGAGTCTTTAAAGAGTTTCTTGATAAGTTTGTCATCGTGTTTATCGATGACATACTTATATATTCCAAGACTCATGAAGAGCACAAGGAACATCTGAGAATTTTTCTTCACACTGTGAGAAAGCATCAATTATATGCGAAATTCTCTAAGTGTGAGTTCTGGTTGGATAAAGTGCACTTTCTTGGACACATGGTAACAGAGGAAGGAATCATTGTAGATCTTGCCAAGGTGGAAGCAATTAATGAGTGGCCTGCTTCTAAGAGTGCGACTGATATACAAAGCTTCTTAGGACTAGCTGGCTACTACAGAAGATTGTGGAAGGATTCGCATGATTAGTCGCACCCCTCACTACTCTCACTCGTAAAGAAAAGAAATACGAGTGGACAGGAGAGTGTGAAAGGAGTTTTCAAGAATTGAAGAGACGACTGACAAGTGCACCCATCCTTACACTACCCACTAAAGGAGAAAAGTTCACAATCTACAGTGATGCTTTAAAAGTAGGCTTGGAAGCTGTACTAATGCAGAATGACAAGGTGATTGCTATGCGTCACGCCAGCTAAAGGACCATGAAAGAAATTATCCCACACATGACCTTGAACTTGCTACAGTAGTGTTCACTCAAAATCTGGTGACACTATTTATATGAAGCTCAGTGCCAAATCTTCACTGATTACCAGAGTTTGAAATACTTCTTCATGCAAAAGGAGTTAAATACGCAACAAAGAAAATGGTTAGAGTTGGTGAAGGATTATGATTGTGAAATCCTTTACCATCCCAGAAAGGTGAACCGAGTAGCAGATGCTCTAAGTAGAAAATCGACTCTCCGCAACGGTTGCCAATAGAGGAGCTACCAAAAGCATTGCAGCAAGAAATTAACTTCCTCAGATTGAAGTTAATAGCTAGGAAGTTATCAGCACTACGATTAAAGTTGTCTCTATTTAAAGATATTAAAGAGGCCCAGAAGCGGGATCCAAGTGCAATAAAGCTCTAAGAAGAGGTGTCTAATGGTATGAAGTCAAATGTAAGCTTTTCCAGTGATGGAATGCTTTTATATCAGGGGAGAATCTATGTCCCAGTCAATGAAGGACTTAGAAGACGAATCATGCCAGAAGCTCATGAAACGCTGTATTCAGTTCATCTTGGAGCCAGCAAAATGTATCAGGACCTCAAGATACATTTTTGGGGGAAAGGGATGAAAAATGATATTGCGGAATTCGTGAGTAGATGCTTGACTTCCCAAAGAGTCAAGGCCGAGCATAGACATCCTGGAGGAAAATTGGAACCTCTAGAAATTCCAAAATGGAAATGAAAGCATATCACCATGGATTTTATGGTAAGACTTCCCAAGACTAGAGAAGGTTATGATGCTATCTGAGTAATCGTGGATAGACAGACAAAGATAGTGCAATTCTAGCCATTAAAACAACCTTCACATTGGAGAAATTAGCATGTCTATATGTGACCAATATTATTCGACTACATGGAGTTCCAAAGTCCATTATCTCTGATCGTGACGTATGGTTCACTTCATGTTAGGAAATGCCCTAAGCATGAGAGATATTTTGATGTATTTATTTTGAACTGAATAATAAAATTATAATATAGAGGTTGTTCATTACATTGCTATTTGTCCTTATTCTATTTATATGTTAAAGTAAATGTAAGCAAATATGGCTCACTGACTATATGTGTTAAAACTGTTAGAACATTGCAGGCAATAGACTTTTATATACGAGAATACAATGTTCTAAAGTAAGCAGTCTAAACTAAGGTCTGTAGTCTATAGGGTTAGACCGAGCGTCTAACTCATGTTAACACTATTATGTTGTCTAAAGTCATGGTAGGGACTGTTTGTCTTGACTGTCCGGAGCATAGACTCCCAAGTAGAGACATAGATATGTTGCTTGGTAGTGACATATTAGATCAAGAATAAAGCGTGATTGATCTATGCGGTCCGCTATGAGTGGATCAATCTGCTTTTGACGTTCATTATACAATAACCTTAATACTAAGTAAATGAACTACTTCATGTATATGACTTGTGTACTTTGATGTTCCAATGGCTAAAGCGTCTTAAAGGTAGTAAGCTTATAGACCGGTTCATTAGGTGCATGACTTGTATACGATGGAGGGTTTGTTTATAGATATCGGAATCATAGCTCTAAGGAGTTAAGGGTATCCTCTTAAAGGCATTATACTGAATGTGAAAATGGACAAGGCCTTGGGTCATCTGCTAGGTGGATGACTTCTTATTCACAAATGGTAAATAATCGTTTTCTCATTCAGTAGTGTAATGGAACTTTAAGATAGCCTGATCAGTAGGAATGAACGTACTTTGACCTAAGGCTGTGACAACCGGGAAATTTTACTATTCTCGAGAAATTGTAAATTGCATGTATATGATGAATTTCATGTTTAAAATGTGAACTGTATGAATTAATGTCGTGTAGAACGAGATAAAATATTCTAACGATATTACAGATTAAAAGTTTGGTAATGTAAAAGCATACTGAATTGAGCTGGGCCAAAACAGTGAACTATAAACCCTAGCAGGTGACTTAGGGTAAGCTGAGTGCACAAAAAGAAAAAACATTGATAGTAGTGATTTTAGACGTGAGTGTGTGTGTGTTACACACAGTATTGAGAAGTTGGTCTGGATGACTTCTTCTTGACCTAAAATTAATATATTTAGATTCAGAATGCTCTAATTAGTCAATTGAGCATGAAAAGTAATATTTGACCCAGAGATATGCAGTATCAAGAAATTGGTCAAGATGACATTTTCTTGATATAAAACTGATATATTTGGAATCAGAATGCTCTAATTAGTCAATTGAGCACAAAACAGAAATTTTGACTGGGAAATGTACAGTACTGAAAACTGACCGAGATGACCTTGGATGACGACGAAACTGATATATTTGGATTCAGGACGTCCAAATTAGTCAGGATAACCAATGTTAGAATTTTCGCAAAAAAATATATAAATAGACGAAAATTGAATAATTTTGAAAAACTGCAAAAACAGCTCAGAGAAATTCTCTCTCTTTTCTCGACCCCCATGGATGAATAGTAGCCAACTTCCGATTCCGGTCTCCTTTTTTGACACCGCCGGTGTCATCGAAAAGCTCTTGATGAGCTGAGTCTGATGGTGGGTCGACGTGACGGAACCGATGCTAGAGCAAACTGCACGCGCCGCCCGAAAGTCGATAGTGGCATGAACTTCCCGACATCGATTCTCCGTTGTCCGACCTCCAATCAAGATGAAACTGGTCTCGTTAGCTTCGTCTTGAAGAGCACTACAAAACCCAGCCAGTGATTCATCTCAACAGCCGCCGGATCGCGCCGCTCGAAGCGCGACGTCGCTGTCGTGAAACTCGTTGTTTCCAGTCGAGGCGAGGGACACCGTGGTGTCAAAACACTCAGAGGACGATGGGGAACAAAAGCCCCAAGGTAATTGTGGCCAACAACCCCAGCACAGCGAAGATTCAACGCCGCTACCGTGGGTCGAGTTTTCGAGGCCGATTGTCGACGATCGGATCCTCCAATGGTGAAATTGACACCACCAATGGACTCCTCTCATCGAGATCTTCAAGGTGGACACCTCCGTCGTTCGTGCCGCCGCTGTTCACTGCCAGTCAATGCCAAAGTCATCGCGGTCAATGTCGGTCAACAACGACCCGAGGCTCGAAAAATGAAGAATGGCCCGTTGGCCTATTTTTGACGTTCTGGACGCATCTTCGGCATCAGAATTGCCAATCGGGATTTCGAACGTGAAGAATAGAGATAAAAAGTTTACGCGGTTGAGACCAAACGGTTTGTCCGATCGTCGATGGGATGATTTCGATAGCGATTTTGTTTCCTTTCATTCCTTATTTATGTATTGGAATGATTTATATGTAATTTGTATTCAAATTGTAAAAAGAAAAGAAAAAAAAAGAGTAAAATGAATGAAATGTCAGAAAAAGAAAATGTATGGGAAATGTGAAAATTTTTACGTAAAAAGTTGAGTTTTACGTAAAAATTAGGCCTCTGGTATAGTACGTAGTAGAATAAAAAGGTTAGGCGGTTTTGAGGCATTTCCTAAACGCCGGAGACCTAGAAATTTAGCAAAAATGCTGCTGAAATTTTGAAAACGGCACTAAGGTCATTTCGGTGAAAAACGAGAGGCAAATTGTGTTTGGTAATGGAAACTGAGAACCCTCGATGAGTTAAGCTCAGAAAATGGGAAAAAGAACCTTTGAGGAATAGTAAACCATCCTTCGAGATTGTGAAAATGTAAGAGAACGGGAAAACCAATGTTAAGGGTATTTTAGGAAACGAAAGATAAATTTGAGATCGGGATGAAAACCCAAGCCCACTCGGTGTCTAAAGCTAAGGATTAGCATAACAAACATTTCAGGAGTAGTGAAATACCCACTTAAGGCTCCGAAACGTGAGAAAAACGAGAAACGACCTTAGGTTTCGGAATAGTACCACCCAAGGGTCGAATGACTAATAGTCGTCTATGGAACAGCAATGGATGCTGTAAAAGTGTGTAAAAGCTTAAGAAATATTATTTTATGATATTTGGGCTTAGAAAATCCTGTTAAAAGTCACAGTGAGCATATGACGGTCCCGAGACCCGTTAGGAGCAAAATGGTCATTTTGACCAAAAATTCCCGAATGGCTCAAAAAGGACCATGAATGCCTAAGGATAGTTAAAATGAAATTATAAAAGTTAAATTTAGGTCTTAAACCGACAAAAAGTAGGTTTACGATGAGAAATCAAATCAGGGGCAAAATGGTAATTTTGTCAAGAGTTAGTGTAAAAATGGAAAATGGAATTTTAGATTCCTAAGACCATTTACGGGAAATAAAACATAGAATTTTTATGTTTTACTAAATTTTGAATATGAAATGAAGATTTAAAATAACCGTGGTTATTCCGGTTATAGGAACCCGATCCATACGCGGCAAAGGAACGTCTGCGGAGTTGGGGCATGAAATGCTGGCGAAAGTATCTGTAAGTTCAAGCATATAATTGTCTGCACATGAACAAATTATATTGTTCGATAGAATGAATGCCTTGTAAGTTAAATGATTAAATATCGGCGTATGAACAATTGTGTATTGTTTGCTGTGATGACTGATATGTAAGTTCAGACAATTGATTGTCTGCAACTTGATATTACTATGGTAATGTTTAATTATGTACTTTTCGCACCAACGTGTAAAGTCCTACGGGCAATAGGGGTGTAATTAAACTAACTCACCTAATAAAATGAGAAATTAAAAAGTGTATAAATAATACACAATGGAGAAGTACTAGGGCACTATAGTGTGGTTAATTAAAAACACACATAAAGAAATAAATGTAAAAACCTACGGGCAATAAGAGTTCTACCGTAGGACGATTCATATGAATGTTGCCGGTGAGGAACTATAAGAAAGATGGTAATGAAACCATTGATGGCGTACCGACTCCCAGTAACAATCATCTGGAGGTTCTTTTTTAGGCCCTATGAGGATAGAGCCTGGGGCTCATTAGACTGGAGGATTGACTGATGGTTCCCTCTAAGTAGCACGCAAATTATCGGTACAACCAATGTGGATCCAAAACCAGAACTAAATGAAAGATAATGACCCAAAACTGAATTGGGAACCATGATTGAGAATAATAGACACTAACTGTAAGTTTAGTGGTCTTAGTAAAAGTTGACGTGACTAGTGTTTGGTCGAAGTCGAGGTGCTATTCTTGATGAATAGTACTATTTATGGTTTTGATACCACAGTTTAGTATCATCTATGAATGCTCAATACTATATGGTACGAGTATTCTATATGTATAAATGTTACTGTTACTAGTATATGTTACTAGTAAACGATGTATTGTGAATATACTTACTAAGTGTAAGTAATTTTGAAGTATGTTATGATTACTTTGATGTCATAGCTGGTATCAGATATGCTCTTTAATATATGGTAAGAGTTGTTATAGATCATGTATTTATGTTTGAACTTACTGAGCTTTAGCTCACAAGTTTGTTCATATTGCAGGTATAGAACTTGTAAGTCAGAATATTGGCTATAGATGATGGCGGGAGTTGCATGTGCCAAAGGGATAGGGAATCCACTGTAGATATGGTCCTGCTACAAGTTTTCTGCTGAGCGTTAAAAGAAGAGACATGTATTGTAAAAAGATTTGACTTAGGTATTTATGTATAAAGTATGTTTGTACTTTTAAAAATGACAAACGTAGTTCAGTTTAATTACGTTATATTACAATCAAGAAAAAGTATTTAAGAAAAAAAAATGATTCCAAATTTCACAAAGGGTTTAAAGGAAGGAAAATAATTTAGGTGACTCGATGAAGTTCACGAGCTATTTCAGTCGGCTAAGGAGCTTGATTGTAATAGTTTCGGTGACCGAGGTCGGGGGCATCACAGGTGGTATTAGAGCGAGCTTGACCATATCCCTCCTGGCACAAGACGCAACCTGCCGTCTATCCATGTAAGTTAGCCTTATTCTGAATTAGTTGTTGTTTATTTATAGCAAAATAAACGACTTAGATGAAATGAGATGACGGGATCAATGAATGTGGTCTCACGATTGTATAGTGCTAGCGGACTGCCACGATACGGCTATACAGAGTTTGAGATAGAGAATTACCGTGATTATGATCATACAGTACTAGAGAATGAACAAGGAAGGCTGCTCAGAGAAGAATGAAGATTGCCATCAAGTTATATAGAACTCCAATGTCAGTTGCCCACAAAGTTTTGAGTGGTGAACAGTCCTTCAAAATTTCATAGGAAGGCGGGATTGGTGTCACGCCATTGAAATGATTTTCCGGCTGTGGTCCATTGGTGGAGAAGATGGGTCTTGTTGGCTGTTGACAATGCTTTTCAGGGAGATACTCTTGTGTGTATTGGGATTCTTGTGACTAGGAGTAGCGCTTAACTGGACCAAGTTTCGCCATGCCACGATTGAGTAAATCTTCTCTCGGAAAGAGTTTAGCATCAGCCCCAATTCCTCAAGGGCAAGCGGGGTGTCATTTTTAACGTCACCTAAGTTCCTTAAGAGTTGCAAACATACAGGAATTTGTTCATCGGACTGAGAAACTACAGTCGATGTCCAGTGACATAGTTCTAACGTATGTTGTGCACTTCATGGGACTAATGAATCCCCTCCAATTTGCACCTGAATTCACGACGGAAACTAAAATAGAGACAAGTATAGATCAAGAAATGTCTATAGGTGAACGATCTAGCTAAAGAAGAAGATCTATAAAAGTTTCTTGTAGACTAGGAAAATTAGATGTATTAGGCTATATATATATCCTTTATGTTATATTGAAATGTTATGTAATGACATGTGTATGTAGTGACATGTGTGTGATGAATTGTTATGAACTGTCAAAATGTGTTGATATAATATAATGAGTTTTGTTGTTTTGTCCTATATGAAAAGGCATAATATACTATAAATAGGCCATGTGCCTTTATTGCACTAGAAATGGTCTGGATAAAGAGAAAGAAGATCCAAAGGAATTTCCCTTTGAAACCAGATCGATAGAATGACTAAAATGTAGAATGGTACATATGTGTATATATGTATACTCAATGTAAAAGAGGCTATTGTATATACAGGGTCTTAATATTGATATGTATGTGAATGTTATAAAACGAGTTATAATAATGCCTTACGATGATATGGCATTATGGTTTCTCTGAATTTCGGGAAATCTTAAAATTTTACGAAATATATATATATACATTGAAAATCTAATTATTGATTTTCAAGCGATTATAGAAAAAATAGAAAATATGGTGAATACATGTGAATAAAGATGTACGAGTGAATGCCTCGTCCTGTCTAAAAAGGGTGGAGGAATTATAAGGCCTTTTACAGGTCTAGATGCAAGAAAATGTTGAATTAAGACGACGTTTAGATGAGATAGAACCTAGGCAGGGTGCTGAGGAGGTTCAGCCATAACTGACCCCTACAGTTGAATAGGTAGTACATTATCGCTGTTCCTGAAAGGATACAGGAACTACGGTCAATAGTAAATCAAGAGCTATTATATGAGCGATTCCGTGGAATAAAGCCCCAAGAATTTGAGGGCTCTATAGATCTTTTGAAAGCAGAGGAATGATTTTCCTCTATACAGATGATTTGAGACTCCATAAACTTGATAGAGTAAGGAGAAGGTTCTGCGTACGTCCTTTGTTCTGATGAGGGATGCTATATTCTGATAGAACATTGTTAGAATGAGAAGAAATGAGACTACTGTGAACTAGAATGAATTTCTGGTTGAATTTCATTAGATATATTATGATCCTGCATTATGGAAACCGTAACAAAAATTGGTTTACCGCATTAAAGCAAGGAAATGTATCAGTGAGTGAAGTGCATCAGAAATTGATCAATTGTCCAAATGATGCCCTTACGTGATAATTATTAAGAGGGAAAAGATATAGAGAATGATTGCAATGTTCCGACTAGAGATCTTTGCTTTGGTGGATAACGGTCTAATACCACCACCTTCAATGATAGACTGCGTCAATCGCGTTCTGCGGATTGAATACCAGCGGGCTAACAGAAAGAACAAAGAGAAAAGTCTGAGAAATCTGGAAGAGGGAAAGGACTTTGACTAAATTTTTCTAAGTTAGAACCAAAATTGGCCAAAGCAGTAAACCTAATTAGAATGTTAGGCCAGGACAGTTTAATGCTCCAGGCCTATAGTCATAAAATAAAGGAAAAGGCAAATTTTCCAAGAAAATGAAAACCTAACCTGGGATAATAGAAGGCAGCAAAGGAAGCTGACCAATAATATAGGATCAGATGTATCCAGTTCCGCTACAAGTGAGAAAAGGCATTGGCCACAGTGATGATTTGACCCTAGTGCATGTTAGCAATGTGGGAAAAGAAGGCCATCAAGCTAGAAACTGTCCCACAAATCGATAGAATGCACAGAAAATGTTTTAACCACAACAACAATGTCCCAAGTCCACATGTGATAGGCTAGTTTTGAAGGGCCATCGGCAGTACCGGAAAGACAAGAACACATAACACGTGTCAATGCTCGTGTCTTGGCATACACTAAGGAGGATATGAAAGTAGGAACGTCAAACATAGTGACAGAATCGATTGTTATAAGGTTAGTTGATTGTGACGTAATCCTAGGAATGGATTTCTTAGGGAAATGTCAAATCACGACCGATTACTAGAATCGGAAGATAGTGTTTCAACTAGACGACGAAGAAAGCTTTGAACATGTGGATTTGTCATGTAAATCGAGGAAGATGATAATTAGCTCGTGAAGTGCGAGTAAGCTAATGTCTAATGATTGAATTGGATATTTGGCCTATGTGGCAGATGTAATAGAGGAATAGAAGCTTTAATCAGAAAATGTTCCCATTGTCCATGAATTTATCGACGATCTTTTAAAGAAATTGTCTAGATTTATGTAAGAATAAGAAATTTCCTTTGAGATAAAGCTCATACAAAGAACTACACCCATTTTTAAAGACGTGGTAGTATTCTTCAAGATCAATATATGATTAGAATACCATCAACTGAGTGTTCAAGGAATTCCTAGATAAGTTGTCATTGTGTTTATCGATGACATATTTATATATTCATAGACTCATAAGGAGTACAAAGAGCATTTGAGAACTGCTCTGCACATTATGAGACAACACTGACCCCATGCAAAATTCTCCAAGTGCGAATTTTGACTAGATAAAGTGCATTTTCTAGGACACGTAGTCCCCAAACAAGGAATCGTTATAGATCCTGTCAAGGGGAGACGATTAATGAATGGCCTGCACCTAAGACTGTAATGGGAATACAGAATTTCTTAGGTTTGGCTGGCAACTATAGAAACTTGTGGAAAGGTTTACATGACTAGCGGCACTTCTCACGATAATTCCGCCCAAGGAGAGGTAATATGAGTAGACTGAAAAATGCAAAAAGAGTTTTTGAGAGTTGAAAAATCGACTAACAAGCGCGTCAATTCACACGTTTCTCACTAAAAGGGAGAAATTCGTGATATATTGCGATGCATCGAAAGAGAATCTGAATATATGGCAAAGAGGATGTTGGAGTTGGTGAAGGATTACAATTGTAAGATCTTCTACCACCCAGAAAAAAGTCAATCAATCGTGTGATGGATGCCTTAAGCAGAAAGTCTATTGTTCCGTACCAGTAGCCAATAGAAAAACTAGCAAAACAATTACGACAAGAGATACACTCATTAGAGTTAGAGCTGATATCCGAAAGGTTTGCTGTACTCCAATCAGAGCTCCAATCAGAGTCATCGCTATTCGAAAACACTAAAAGGGCTCTAAAGCAAGATCAAATCTAATAAGTCCTCAAGAAGGAATATCCAAACATGGATTGATCCTATAGCAAGGAAGAATCCATGTTTCGACTGATGAAGAGCTGTGAAATTGAATTAGGTTAGAATGCCACGGAATGCCATATTCAGTGCATTTCGAAGCGAGTAAAGTGTACCAGAAATTAAAATTGTAATTCTGGTGGAAAAAGGAATGAAGAATAATATAGAAAATTTGTAAGCCGATGCAAGACCATCAGAAGGTCAAGACTGAACATCCATATCCAAGTGGAAAACTGGAATCATTGGAAGTTCCTGAACGTAAGTGGGAACATATTACGATGAATTTTGTAGTGGAATTATCAAAGACCCAAGAGGGGTATAACGCCATCTGAGTTATGGTAGATAGAGTAATGATAATGACAAGAGTCATAATAGTGAAAATGACTTTTCACTGGAAAAGTTAACGAATTTTTATGTAAACCATGTTGTCAGATAACATGGTGTTTCAAATTTATCATATTCGATTTAGATGCGCAATTCACTTCGAATTTCTGGAAGTGTGTACAAGGAGTCATGGGAACGAAATTGCGTCTTAGTACGACTATTCATCCCTAAATGGATGATCAATCTGAGCGAATTACTCGGACACTAGAAGACATGTTTTGTGTCTAAGTCATGGATTTCCTAAGAATTGGAACGAGAAGTTACCGTTAGAGGAAATTCTCGTACAACAATAGCTACCAAGCTTTTATAGGAATGGTAGCCTGTGAAGCTTTATATTGACAAAAGTGTAGATCGCTTACCTATTGGTATGACCTGCAAGAGAAACAGTGGCACAAGACCGATTTCGTATAAGAAACATCGGATGTAATTATGAAAATGCAGTGATGAATAAAGATCGCACAGAGTCGACAAAAGAATTATGCAGATAAACACTGAAGATCCCTAGAGTTTAATGAAATGGATTTCATATTCTTTAAAAGTATTCCAATTGAAGGGAATAATGTGTTCGGTAAGAAAAGAAAATTTAGTCCAAGATATATTGGACCCTATGAAATTTTTGAACGTGTTGAAAAGGTTACCTATAAATTGGTACTACCTTCAGAACTGCCAGCAATACATAGTGTTTTTCACGAATGTATGCTAAGGAAATAGGTATTGAATTCATCTCGTGTATTGAGATACGAATCGATTCAGATTCAGGAAGACCTGACACATGAAGAGCAACTTCTTTAGATTTTGCTCGGAAAGATGAAATGAGAATGTTGTACCTTCACTTGTGCTAAATTTTCGAGGATGAAAATTTTATAAGGAGGGGTGTATATGACAACTGGGAAATTTTATTGTTCTGGGGAAATTGTAAATTGCATGTACATGATGAATTTCATATTTAAAATGTGAACTGTATGAATTAATGTCGTGTAAAACGAGATAAAATGTTCTAACGATATTACAGATTAAGAGTTCGGTAATGTAAAAGCATGCCGAATTGAGCTGGGGGAAAATAGTGAACTATAAACCCTAGTAGGTGACTCAGGGTAAGCTAAGTGCAAAAAAAGATAAAATACTGATAGTAGTGATTTTAGACGTGAGTGTGTGTGTGTGTTACACACAGTATCGAGAAGTTGGTCTAGATGACTTCTTCTTGACCTAAAATTAATATATTTAGATTCAGAATGCTCTAATTAGTCAATTGAGCATGAAAATTAATATTTGACCTGGAGATATGTAGTATCAAGAAATTGGTCAAGATGACATTTTCTTGATATAAAATTGATATATTTGGAATCAGAATGCTCTAATTAGTCAATTGAGCACAAAACGAAAATTTTGACTGGAAAATGTATAGTACCGGAAACTGACTGAGATGACCTCGGATTATGACGAAACTAATATATTTGGATTCAGGACGTCCAAATTAGTTAGGATAGCCTATGTTGGAATTTTCGCAAAAAAATATACAAATAGGTGAAAATTGAATAATTTTGAAAAACTGCAAAAATAGCCCAGAGAAATTCTCTCGACTCCCATGGATGAACAGTAGCCAACTTTCGATTCCAGCCTCCATTTTTGACACCGCCGGTGTCATCAGAAAGCTCTCGACGAGCTGAGTCTGATGGTGGGTCGACGCAATGGAACCGATGCCGGAGCAGACCGCACGCGCTGACCAAAAGTTGACGGTGGCGGAAACTTCCTAACGTCAATTCTCTGCTGTCCGACCCCCAATCAAGATGAAACTGGTCCCATTAGCTTCGTCTTGAAGAGCACTACAAAATCCAGCCAGTGATTCGTCTCAACGGCCACTGGATCGAGCCGCCCGAAGCCGCGACATCGCCACCGTGAAGCCGACGTGAAACTTGTCAATTCTGACCGAGTCGAGGGACATCGTGGGTGTCAAAACACTCAGAGGACGATGGGGAACAAAAGCCCCAAGGTAATTGTGGCCAACAACCCCGGCACGGCAGAGATTTAAGGCCGCCACCATGGGTCGAGTTTTTGAGGCCGATTGTCGACGATCGGAGCCTCCAATGGTGAAATTGACACCATCAATGGACTCCTCTTATCAAGATCTTTAAGGTGGACACCTCCGTTGTTCGTGCCGCCAGTCAACACCAGAGTCAACACTGGTCAACGCGGTCAATGGTGACCCAGGGGCGGAAAAATAAAGAATGACCTGTTGGCTTATTTTTGACGTTCTGGACATATCCACAGCATCAGAATTGCCAACTGGGATTTCAAACGTTAAGAACAGAGATAAAAAGTTTGCGCGATTGAGACTGAACAGTTCGTTCGATCACCAACGGGACGAATTCGGTAGCGATTTCATTTCCCTTCATCGATGGGATGAGACCAAACGGTTTGTCCGATCGTCGATGGGATGATTTCGATAGCGATTTTGTTTCCTTTCATTCCTTATTTATGTATTGGAATGATTTATATGTAATTTGTATTCAAATTGTAAAAAGAAAAGAAAAAAAAAAGAGTAAAATGAATGAAATGTCAGAAAAAGAAAATGTATGGGAAATGTGAAAATTTTTACATAAAAAGTTGAGTTTTACGTAAAAATTAGGCCTCTGGTATAGTACGTAGTAGAATAAAAAGGTTAGGCGGTTTTGAGGCATTTCCTAAACGCCGGAGACCTAGAAATTTAGCAAAAATGCTGCTGAAATTTTGAAAACGGCACTAAGGTCATTTCGGTGAAAAACGAGAGGCAAATTGTGTTTGGTAATGGAAACTGAGAACCCTCGATGAGTTAAGCTCAGAAAATGGGAAAAAGAACCTTTGAAGAATAGTAAACCATCCTTCGAGATTGTGAAAATGTAAGAGAACGGGAAAACCAATGTCAAGGGTATTTTAGGAAACGAAAGGTAAATTTAAGGTCAGGATGAAAACCCAAGCCCACTCAGTGTCTAAGGCTCGAGATTAGCATAACAAACGTTTCAGGAGTAGTGAAATACCCATTTAAGGCTCCGAAACGTGAGAAAAACAAGAAACGACCCTAGGCGTTGGAATAGTACCACCTGAGGGTCGGATGACCAATAGTCGTCTATAGAACAGCAATGGATGCTGTAAAAGTGTGTAAAAGCTTAAGAAATATTATTTTATGATATTTGGGCTTAGAAAATCCTGTTAAAAGTCACAGTGAGCATATGACGGTCCTGAGACCCGTTAGGGGCAAAATGGTCATTTTGACTAAAAATTTTTAAAAGGCTCAGAAAGAACCGCTATGGATAGTTAAAATGAAATTATAAAAGTTAAATTTGTGTCTTAAACCAGCAAAAAGTAGGTTTACGATGAGAAATCAAATCAGGGGTAAAATGTTAATTTTGCCAAGAGTTAGTGTAAAAATGAAAAATGGGATTTTAGATTCCTAAGACCATTTACGGGAAATAAAACGTAGAATTTTTATGTTTTACTAAATTTTGAATAGGAAATGAAGATTTAAAATAACCGTGGTTATTCCGGTTATAGGAACCCGATCCAGACGCAGCAAAGGAACGTCTGCAGAGCTGGGGAAGGAAATGCTAGCGAAAGTATCTGTAAGTTCAAGCATATAATTGTCTGCACATGAACAAATTATACTGTTTGATAGAATGAATGCCTTGTAAGTTAAATGTTTAAATATCGGCCTATGAACAATTGTATATTGTTTGCTATGATGACTGATATGTAAGTTCAGACAGTTGATTGTCTGCAACTTGATATTACTATGGTAATGTTTAATTATGTACTTTTCATACAAATGTGTAAAGTCCTACGGGCAATAGGGGTGTAGTTAAACTAACTCACCTAATAAAATGAAAAATTAAAAAGTGTATAAATAATACACTATAGAGAAGTGCTAGGGCACTATAGTGTGGTTAATTAAAAACACACATAAAGAAATAAATGTAAAGACCTACGGGTAATAAGGGTTCCACCGTGGGATGATTCATATGAATGTCGCCAGTGGGGAACTATAAGAAAGATGGTAATGAAACCACTGATGGCGTACCGACTCCCAGTAATAATCACCTGGGGGTTCTTTTTTAAATCCTACGAGGATAGAGCCTGGGGCTCATTGGACTGGAGGATTGACCTACGGGTCCCTCTTAGTAGTGCGCAAATTATCAGTGCAGCCAATATGGATCCAAAACCAGAACTAAATGAAAGATTATGACCCAAAACTGAATTGGGAACCATAATTAAGAATAATAGACACTAACTGTAAGTTTAGTGATCTTAGTAAAAGTTGACGCGACTAGTGTCTGGTCGAAGTCGAGGTGCTATTCTTGATGAATAGTACTATTTATGGTTTTGATACCACAGTTTGGTATCACCAATGAATGCTTGATACTATATGGTACGAGTATTCTATATGTATAAATGTTATTGTTACTAGTATATTTTACTAGTAAACGATGTATTGTGAATATACTTACCAAGTGTAAGTAATTTTGAAGTATGTTATGATTATTCTGATACCACAGCTGGTATCAGATATGCTCTTTAATATATGGTTAGAGTTGTTATATATCATGTATTTATGTTTGAACATACTGAGTTTTAACTCACGAGTTTGTTCATATTGCAGGTATAGAACCTGTAAATCAGAATATTGGCTATGGATGATGGCAGGAGTTGCGTGTGCAAAAGGGATAGGGAATCTACTGTGGATATGGTTCTGCTACAAGTTTTCCACTGAGCGTTGAAAGAAGAGACATGTATTGTAAAAAGATTTGACTTAGGTATTTATGTATAAAGTATGTTTGTACTTTTAAAAGTGACGAACATAGTTCAGTTTAATTACGTTATGTTACAATCAAGAAAAAGTATTTAAGAAAAAAAAAATGATTCCAAATTTCACAAAGGGTTTAAAGGAAAGAAAAGAATTTAGCCGACTCGGTGAAGTTCACGAGCTCTTTCAGTCGACTAATGAGCTTGATTGTAATAGTTTCGGTGGACCGAGGTCAGGGGCATCACAAAGGCTGATCATGGATCTCATATGAGGGTTTTGCATACATGACAAGGTCATTGGACATTAGCTTGTCACAGGCTTTCGTAATACGGCATATAATTGGGAGTTCAATTTCAAGTTTATAGTGATGTGACTCTAAAATTAGTGATTATATGATTGAGTTGCTTGGTACAGAATGATGATCATATAGATTCACGAGAGCCCGATTATATATGTCCAATTGGTCCTTCTACTAGCTCCACATAATTCCTTAACAGTTGGCAAATTGATCAGTGTATGCCTTTTGGCTAGTTAACTTTGCATGGATGGTGTCAACATAGGATTAGGATGGTGGACAAGATTCTCTCTAGTTGAATTCGGATTTTGTTTTGGATAATAGAGTACAAATTATTCGAACTCCAAATAAAGTTGCCATGATTTTCTCTGAGATTGAATTGGAATTGTAGAAAATTATCCATGAGAACAAAAATTTGAAATACAACTTTTTGTGGATTTCGAAATTTGAAATTTGAAATTTAAATTTTGAATTTGAAACTTAAATTTGAAATTCGAATTTGACATTTAAATTTGAAATTTGAATTTGAAATTTGAATTCAAAATTTAAATTTGAATTTTGAATTTGAAGTTTGAATTTTGAAATTTGAACTTTGGAATTTGAATTCAAATTTTGAATCACAATCTATGAAGGATTCGAATTTTTTGTGGATAATTCCATAGGGTTAGAATTCGAATTTTTGATTTAGATAATGGAGAGGAAAATCTTGTTTGAATCCTGCTTGAATTTTGAGTTCTAAATCTATCTAGATTAAACCAAATTTGTTAGGGTGCACAACTCCTAGGAGAATTTGGATTTAAAGGGATAAGTATGCAGGGAAAATTCAAGTTTCAATCCCAGTTGAATTTGGTTTCTCTCCCCTCTAAATGGCCAAAAATTTTGAGGGTAAATCCGAGGAGATTTTTCGGTTATTTGTGGATAAAGGTGAGATAAAATTCAAGCTAAAAAATCCTATTTGGATTTTGATTCTCCTCACACTTTAATGGCTAAATCTAGACTTGCTTTTAGCACTAGGGAAATTCGGTTATTATGGATAAATGAGAAGATAAAATTCAAGTTAAAATCCTATTTAAATTTGGATTGTAAGATCCCTAGAGTAGGCCGAATCTACCCTTGATTGTGGCCTATGCGATTTTCAGATTTTGTTAGTGGATAATAGAGAAAATCTTCTCCTAATCCAATTTGAATTCAAAGGATCACCTTTTCTAGTCTATAAATAGGGGTCCTATCACTTCAGTTCTCTTAGACCACAGACTCTCAGGTGAGCATGCTTATTGTTGCATAACTCACCGTGACAATAAGTTCTTTAGAGATCTGGGTGGTTGGAAGGAGAATAGCAGTGCTAGCATACCAATCGAGGAATCGAGTGCCCACACATTCTGCCATCTAGGAATTGGAGAATAGTGGAAAAGGCTAGTTAGTTGAAGCCCTCCAGTCATTCCCCTCCTGTAGATTGGCATCCTCTTGAGGTATGAGTTTTATTGTTGTTAGTTTATTGTATATGGCATCATGAGATATTTAATGATCTTAAAAATTTTTGTTATCTTACTATGCCGCTCTGATGCGTATTTATCGATTTTTAACCTACAATTGGTATCAGAGCCATCTCATAACTATGTCATATACATAAATTAGACAATTAGTTAGTCTTTTTATTTATGTATGGATTTGATATTTAGAGAGTGGCATTCTAGGATTCCTTTATGTTGTTATCATATATTATGTGGTTATTTTAATTGTTTTAATTATTATAAGCATGCTTATTTTATGCTGGTTATGGTTCCTTAGAATTTAGAAATATTGTATCTAGGAATTTTATGTAACCATGGGAGCGGTTTATCATCACCGTAATTTTCCCATGGATTTTATTTTTTGTCTCTTATATTATGATTAGAATTTTTTGTACATCGGAAACGGTTTAGGAAATTTTATGTAATTATTCTTGGAGGAGATTGAAGTTTGAAGACTGTAATTTATTTTTTCCCAAAAGTTAAATTTAATTTAAAGATTGAAACTTTGTTTGTGTGGAAAGTTATAATTTAATTAGGATTCAAAATTAATTTTGGATATCTTAATGGGTAAATTGGAATATATCACGGAAATCAAGGACGAACCCCCTCGGGATAGGCCAACGACCTTAGTGGGGTTGCAGCCCCTGCCCTCGGGCAGGATGGGGCTGTGGCAGCCCCTGTCCAAGCCTGACCAAAGCCTGTAGCCAAAGGTGGCTATAGCCCCCGTTGGGGCTGGACGAGCCCTTGGGCTTGCAGCCAATGGCTGCAAGCAATGCCTACAGCCTGGCAGGCTACTGCACCCACCCGGTTATGTAACCCATGCCTACAGCCTGACGGTAGTTGTGCCCGCCCGCCTGGGCCTGGCGGGCTACTGCACCCACCCGGTTATGCAACCCATGCCTACAGCCTGACGGTAGCTGTGCCCACCCGAGCATGCAACCTAAGGCTGTAGGCTTAGCCTGTTGCCCGGCAGGGTTGCACCCGGCCTATGGCCGTGGGCTGCCAGTGCCCTCAGGGAGCTGGGGGCTGCCCACGGTGGCTGTGGGCCTCCGGGCCCCGTGGGCCGACGGGCCGAAAATCGAAATATTTTGATTTTCAAATTTGAGATTTAAGTTTAAATCATGTTTAAAAATATGTAATTAAAATTTTTTAGAATTACATATTATTACACATGAAATTTAAATTGTTTAAAATTTGAATTTGAAATTTAAATTTTTGAGATTTGAATTTGAAATTTAAATTTTTGAGATTTAAATTTTAAAATATTCTTGGGATGAGAAATAAATGGAGAGGCTACATAAAGATGGATACAGGAAGACGGAACAAAATTCAAGATCCAAATAGTACTTTGGATGGAATTTTGTAATCTTTATTTTCTTTGTTCTAGGATGGAACCATGGCTTGGTTATTTTCCTGTCAATTATTTTTTTCTGTGATATGTCATGCATGGATGAATATGTACTGACAGATGAATTATATGCATATTTGATAACATGTCATATAGGATGGGTGATTGCCGCTCAGACTATATTGATCATACATATTTGTTAAAACTTGCATGTTTTTCAAAATATTGAGTGGGAGAGGGTTTCAAACAAAACCCACGGCCTTCATTGTTTATCCATATATGAAAGCATGGTAACGCCTAGCGTCAAGTCTACCCTAACCTCATCCCTCGATAGGTGTTTACCGCCGTCGGTATACTAGATTGGATCTTCTATATGGAAAATGTGTTCGGGCACGATTCTATTCATGACCACCCCTCGGTGGCTTGGTAGGATGTGGATCGGGCTACGTAAACAATGGTTATACACTCAAGACTCATTTAATTATTAACCTTCCCTAGAAGCTCTGTTAACTAAATTGGTGGCCAAAACAAGCGGTTATTAATATATTTCTTAACCTTGGAGGATATAAGGCAAAATATATTAATTGGACGGGGTCCATGTTCCAGCTATTTGTCTCATGACCATCCCTCGGTGGCTTGGGGTAATAGGTGCTGAGAATTACTGTTACAATACTACATGTTTTTTCAAGTTTCATGTAGGAACATACTTGTATGTTTTATTTGCTAAATTATCTCTATATTTGCTTGGGCTTTGTAATGATGTCCAGTATAATTTTATTTCAGTTCAAAATGTCACTGACACCCCTCATTTCAATACTTACTAAGCATAAACTTATTGACGATAATTACAAAGACCGGAAGAGAAATCTACTTATAGTCCTTAGTTGCGAGAGACACAAGTTCATGCTGGATGAACCATGCCCACCTGGGCCCAAGCCTGACACACCACTTGAGGAGGTCCCTATTGCCTATACTCGTTGGAGAGAATCCAATGAGATAGCTCAATACTACATACTTGCTAGCATGACGAGTGCTTTACAAAAGCAGCATGAGACTTATCAAGTTGCTAGGGAGATCATGAAAAATCTAGAGGACATGTTCGGAGGCCAAAAAAAATTGGCTCGACGGTCAGCTATTACCAACATTATGAACTCTAGGCAAAAGGCAGGTACTCCAGTGAAGGACTATATAATCACTCTAATGGGATTCTTTACTGAGGCTACTGAAAACGGTGCTGAGTTGGACTACAACACCCAGATCGAAATGGTGTTTCAAACTATAAAAAGATTTTGTGGGGTTTAAGGCTGCATATAATCTGGCGACAAGGGAGTTAGGACTACCGAGCTCATGAAGTAACTCCAAGCTTATGAGCAGATGATCAAGGACGGGGATGCAGTTCAACCCAAAGGAAAGGCCAATTTGGCAGAATCTTTCAAACTCTCACGTAAAAGGAAGAGGCCAAATAATAAGCAAGTGGCTTCCAGTTCTTCCAATCCTCTTGTCTCAGATAGGAAGAAGAAGAACAAGAACAAGAAGCTCAAAGACCCTAAAAAGTCCAAGTGCTTCCGCTGTAGGAAAGTAGATCACTTTAAAAAGGCTTGCCAGGAATTCCTAGCTACCAAGGGCAAGGAAGTTAAGAAACTTCATTATTTAGAAGCGTGTTTAGTCGAAGAATCAAAAGACACTTGGGTGATTGATTCGGGAGCCATTAACCATGTTTGTATTTCTATGCAGGGGTTCGTGGAAACAAGAAGTGTACATGATAGGAGCCTCTCATTGCGGACCGAAGACGGTAGCTTGGTGGTGGCTGAGGCAGTGGGAGACATTTATCTTTACTTTGATGAATTTAGGTTTATATTATTGAAAGACTGTTTTTATGTTCCTAATTTTGGGAGGAACCTTATATCGGTAGTTTGTTTAATAAATGATTCTTGTTCAGTTTCTTTTCATAAAGGAGTTGATATTTGTAAAAATAAGTCTTTTATCTGTTCTAGATGGATGAATGGAAACCTATATTTGATCAAACCAAAAATGTACTCACTGCTTAACACCAAATTAACTGATAACTTTAAAAGGTTGAAAGTTTCTCACTCTAGCAAGGCGCATCTTTGGCATTTAAGACTTGGTCATATTAATCAGGATAGGATTCAAAGGTTAGTGAAAGACGGTCCTTTAGAATCTCTGGAGGAGGTACGTCCTCCTCAATGTGAGTCTTGTCTTGAGGGTAAGATGACTAGAAGGTCTTTTGGAGCTAAGGATACTAGGGCTCAGGAACTCTTAGAAATTGTGCACACTGATATATGTGATCCCATGAACGTCGCAGCACGAGGAGAGTTCTAGTATTATGTCTCCTTTATAGACGATTACTTGAGGTATGGATATGTGTACCTGATGCACCGCAAGAGCGAAACCTTTGACAAGTTCAAAGAGTATCATGCGGAAGTGAAAATACAATTAGGTAAATCCATAAAGACATTTCGATCTGATTGAGGTAGTGAATACCTCTCCGAAGAATTTCAAGGATATCTTGTAGAGAATGGGATATTATCCCAATTGACTGCACCTGGTACTCCACAACAGAATGGTGTAGCCAAAAAAAGAAACAGGACCTTATTGGATATGGTACGATCCATGATGAGTTATTCAACGCTGCCGTTATCATTTTGGGGATATGCATTATAAACAGTGTGCTATATTCTGAACCAGGTTCCAGACAAGTCCATTTCTAGGACTCCGTATGAATTGTGGTGTAGCAGGAAGCCCTCCCTTGGACATATGAGAGTATAGGGCTGCCCGGCACATGTACTGGATGGGGATGCAAAGAAGTTGGAACCAAGATCAGAATTGTGCATGTTAGTAGGGTATCCTAAGGGAACTAAGGAAGGTCTGTTCTATAACCTAAAGGGACAAAAAGTCATTATTTCAACCCATATGACATTCTTAAAGGAAAGTCACATGAATGACTTTAAGCCTCGAAGCAAAGTGGTGCTAGAGGAGTTGTCGGGTGAAAGAACTGCTCCACAGGTTTTTATTCTGGATGCAAGTCCGAGTTCCAGTAAAAGACCTACAGATGATCAACAATTTAGGGTGCCTCATCATAGTGGGAGGGTTTCAAGGAAGCCTAATTTCTTCATGTATGATGCTAAGGTATACCAAGCTAAGACTCATGAGCATGAGGATGATCTGGTCACTTATGATGAAGCTATAAATGATGTTGATTCTAAATCTTAGAAACAGGCCATGAACAATGGATGGATTCTATGAAATCCAACTCTATTTGGGAACTTATAGATCTACCGGATGGGATAAAACCCATTGGATGCAAGTGGGTCTACAAAAGAAAGAAGGATGCAAAAGGGAGAATGGAAACTTTCAAAGCTAGACTGGTTACAAAGGGGTACATGCAAAAGGCTGGAATCAATTACGATGAAACTTTTCACCTGTTGCTATGCTGAAGTCTATCCGTATTCTTCTATCCATTGCTACGGCTCTCGATTATGAGATTTGGCAAATGGACATCAAGACGACATTCTTGAATGGCCATCTTGAGGAAAGTATGTTACATGATACAGCCCGAAGGGTTTGTGGTGAAAGGCCAAGAAAGAAAAGTCTGCAAGTTGCTTAGATCCATTTATGGATTAAAGCAAGCATCCCGCTCCTCGAACCAAAGGTTTGATCAAGCGATAAAAACATTTAGTTTTGAGTAGAACGTTGATGAACCTTATGTTTATAAACGTATTAAGGATGGAAATGTGGTCTTTCTAGTACTCTATGTTGATGACATACTACTCGTTAAGAATGATGTAGGGAATTTATCATCGGTCAAGCTTTGGCTGCACTAATAGTTTGACATGAATGACTTGGGAAAAGCTAACTATGTTCTAGGCATTCATCTCTTTAGAGATCTAAAGAACAAAATGATAGCATTATCCCAAGCTTCGTGCATAGATAAAATAATTGACAAGTATGCAATACAAGAGGCAAAAAAAGGTTCGCAACCTTCTATTGCTGGTCTAACTCTTTCATTAGATGACTGTCCCAAGACATCAGAAGAAAGAGAGTGTTTGAGTAAGGTCTCTTATATATCCGCTATGGGTAGCCTTATGTACGCTATACTTTGCACTCAGATATATGTTTTGTAGTAGGTATGGTGAGTCGATATCAAGTGAATCCTGGAATCAAGCACTGGTAAGTAGTGAAGCATATACTCAAGTATCTTAAGAGAATGAGGGATTATATGCTAGTGCATTCTGGAGGGGACCTAACACCCGTAGGATATATAGACTCAAACTTCCAGACTTGTAAGGATTCGAGGAAATCGACATCAGGATTAGTGTTTTTACTCAGAGAAGGTGCCATTGTATGGAGGAGCGTGTAGTAGGGTTACACAACTAACTCTATGATGGAGGCTGAGTATGTGGTTGCAGCTGAGGCATCTAAAGAAGTGGTTTGGCTTCGCAAGTTCTTTAGAGACCTTGAGGTCATTCCAGATGTTGACAAGCCCATCACACTTTACAGTGATAACACAGGGGCTATTGCCAACACAAGGGAATCTCGGCATCACAAGAGGACCAAGCACATAGATCGGAGGTATCACATTATTAGAGGGCACGTGGAGATAGAACAAGTAGATGTATGTAAGATCGCGTCTAAGGACAACATTACCGATCCCTTTACTAAAACTTTGGTGGTTAGAAGCTTTGAAAGGCATGTAGAGGTGATGGGGATGCATAACATGGCACATCTGCTGGCTTACGGCAAGTGGGAGATTGTTAGGAAATGCCCTAAGCATAAGAGGCATTTTGATGTATTTATTTTGAACTGGATAATAAAATTATAATATAGAGGTTATTCATTATATTGCTGTTTGTCCTTATTCTATTTGTATGTTAAAGTAAATGTAAGAAAATATGGCTCACTGACTGCGTGTGTTAAAATTGTTAGAACATTGCATGCAATAGACTTTTGTATGCAAGAAGACAATATTCAAAAGTAAGCAGTCTAAACTAAGGTCTATAGTCTATGGGGTTAGACCGAGCATATGTTGCTTGGTGGTGACATATTAGACCGAGAATAAAGCGTGATTGATCTACGTGGTCCGCTATGAGTGTATTAATCTGCTTTTGACGTTCATTATGCAATAATCTCAATCCTAAGTAAATGAACTACTTTATGTATATGACTTGTGTACTTTGATGTTCCAATGGCTAAAGCGTCTCAAAGGTAGTAAGCTTATAGACTGGTTCGTTGGGTGCATGACTTGTATACGATGGAGGGTTTGTTTACAGATATCAGAATCATATCTCTAAGGAGTTAAGGGTATCCTCTTAAAGGATACTGGTTGTGAAAATGGACAAGACCTTGGGTCATCTGCTAGGCGGAGACTTCTTATTCACATATGGTGAATAATCATTTTCTTATTCGATAGTGTAATGGAACTTTAAGAGAGCCTGACCAGTAGGATTGAACGGACTATGACCTAAGGCTGATCATAGATATCATATGAGGGTTTTACATACATGATAAGGTTATTGGACATTAGCTTGTCACAGCCTTTCATAATACGGTATATAATTAGGAGTTCAGTTTCAGGTTTATAGTGGTGTGACTCTGAAACTAGTGATCATATGATTGAGTTATTTGGTACAGAATGGTGATCATATGGATTCACGGAAGCATAATTATATATGTCCAATTGGTCCCTCTACTAGCTTCACATAATTCCTTAATAGTTGGCAAATTGATCAGTTTATGCCTTCTGAATCACTTTGTATGGATGGTGTTGACATAAGATTAGGATGGTGGACAAGATTCTCTCCAGTTGAATTTGAATTTTGTTTTGGATAATAGAGTACAAAATTATTCGAACTCTAAATAAAGTTACCATGATTTTATTTGAGATTGAATTGGAGTTGTAGAAAATTATCCATGAGAATAAAAATTTGAAATACAATTTTTTGTGGATTTCGAAATTTGAATTTTGAAATTTGAAATTTAAATTTTGAATTTGAATTTTGAATTTGAAATTTAAATTTGAAATTCAAAGTTGACATTTGAATTTGAAATTTAAATTTGAAATTTGAAGTCGAAATTTAAATTTGAATTTTGAATTTGAAGTTTGAATTTTGAAATTTGAACTTTGAAATTTGAATTCAAATTTTGAATCACAATCCATAAAGGATTTGAATTTTTTGTGGATAATTCCACAGGGTTAGAATTCGAATTTGATTTGGATAATAGAAAGGAAAATCTTGTTTGAAACCTACTTGAATTTTGAGTCGTAAATCTATCTAGAAAAAACCAAATTTGTTAGGGTGCACAACTCGAATTGGATTTTAAGGGAAAGAATGTAGGGAAAATTTAAGTTTCAATCCCAGTTGAATTTGGATTCTCTCCCCTCTAAAATGGCCGTAAATTTTGAGGATAAATCCAGGGAGATTTTTCGGTTATTTGTGGATAAGGATGAGATAAAATTCAAGCTAGAAAATCCTATTTGGATTTTGATTCTCCTCACACTTTAATGGCCGAATCTAGACTTGTTTTTGGCACTAGGGAAATTCGGTTATTATGGATAAATGAGGAGATAAAATTTAAGTTAAAATCTTATTTGAATTTGGATTGCAAGATCCCTAGAGTAGGCCAAATCTACCCTTGATTGTGGCCTATGGGATTTTCGAATTTTGTTAGTGGATAAGGGAGAAAATCTTCTCTTAATCTAATTCAAATTTAAAGGATCACCTTATGCCAGTCTATAAATAGCGGTCTTGCCACTCTAGTTCTCTTAGACCACAGACTCTCAGGTGAGCAGGCTTATTGTTGTATAACTCACTGTGACAATAAGTTCTTTAGAGATTTGGGTGGTCGGAAAAGATTAGCAATACTAGCATACCAGTCGAGGAGCCGAGTGCCCACGCACTCTACCATCTAGGAATTGGAGAATAGTAGAGAAGGCTAGTTGGTTGAAGCCCTCCAGTCATTCTCTTCCCACAGATTGGTGTCCTCTTAAGGTATGAGTTTTATTGTTGTTAGTTTATTGTATATGGCATCACGAGATATTTAATGATCTTAAAAATTTTTGTTATTCTGCTGTGCCGCTCTGATGCATTTTTACTGATTTTTAACCTACACTTCAGCATTTTGAAAATGCATACAAGAAGCTATTGGGACAAAGTTACGCTTTAGCATAGCTTTTCATCCCTAGACAGATGGACAGTCAGAGCAAACCCTCCAGATATTGGAAGACATACTCAGAGCCTGTATTATGGATTTCCTAGGAGTTTGGAATAAGAAACTACCTTTGATAGAATTCTCATGCACTAATAGTTACCAAGCCTCCATAGGAATGACACCATATGAGCCTCTATACGGACGAAAATATAGGTCACCTATTCATTGGTACGATCTATGAGAAAAGTAGTTGCACATGACTAATTTTATACAAGAAACTTCAGATGTACTTGTAAAAATTCAGAGAAGGATGAAAATTGCTCAAAGTCGATAAAAAAGTTATGCAGATAAACGACGAAGATTCCTGGAGTTCAACAAAGGGGATTTCGTATTCCTCAAGGTATCGCCAATGAAGGGTGTAATGCATTTTGGTAAAAAGGAAAAATTGAGTCCAAAATATATTGAGCCATTCAAAATAATTGAACGCATTGGGAAAGTAGTTTACAAGTTGGCATTACCCCCAGATTTGTCGACAGTACACAATGTCTTTCATGTATCGATGTTGAGGAAGTACGTGCCTGATCCATCACATGTGTTGAAGTATGAGCCAATACAAGTCCAAGAAGATCTGACTTACGAAGAACTATAGGAAATAAATCGATAAAAACACATTAGAGTGGCGCAGCGGAACAATAAAAATTTTTTAAGATCGTTAAACATCTCGTGATGCCATATACAATAAACCAACAACAATAAACTCATACCTCAAGAGGATACCAATACTACAGGAGGAGAATGACTGGAGGGCTTCAACCAACTAGCCTTCTCTACTATTCTCTAATCCCCGGATGGCAGAGTATGTGGGCACTCGGTTCCTCGACCGGTATGTTAACACTGCTAGTCTTCTTCCGACCACCTAAATCTCTAAAAAACTTATTGTCACGGTGAGTTGTGCCATAATAAGCCTGCTCACCTGAGAGTCTGTGGTCTGAGAAAACTGGAGTGGCAGGACCTCTATTTATAGACTTGCATGAGGTGATCCGTTGAATTTGAATTGGATTAGGAGAAGATTTTCTCCCTTATCCACAACCAAAAATCTGAATTTTCTAGGGCCAATAACCACCAAAAGATTTCGGCCATTCTAGGGATCTTTGCTTTCAAAATTCAAACAGGATTTTTACTTGAATTTTATCTCCTCACTCATCTAATAAAACTGAATTTCCCTAAGGCCATAAACCTATCCAATTCATCTATTAAAGTTTGAGGAGAATTAAAATTCAAATAGGATTTTCTAGCTTGAATTTTATCTCATCCTTATGTTAGGAAATGCCCTAAGTATTAGAGACATTTTGATGTATTCATTTTGAACTGGATAATAAAATTATACATAGAGGTTATTCATTACATTGCTATCTGTCCTCGTCTAATTTACATGTTAAAGTAAATGTAAGCAAATATGGCTCACTGACTGCTTGTGTTAAAACTGTTAGAACATTGCATGCAATGGACTTTTGTATGCGAGAAGACAATGTTCTAAAGTTAGCAGTCTAAACTATGGTCTGTAGTCTATGGGGTTAGACCGAGCATCTAACTCATGTTAAGACTATTATGTTGTCTAAAGCCTTAGAGGGGACGGTTTGTCTTGATTGTCTGGAGCTGGACTCCCAAGTAGAGACATGGATATGTTGCTTGGTGGTGACATATTAGACCGGGACTAAAGTGTGATTGATCTACGTAGTCCGCTATCAGAGGACAATCCGCTTTTGACGTTCATTATGCAATAACCTTAATCCTAAGTAAATGAACTTCTTCATGTATATAACTTGTGTACTTTGATGTTCCAATGGCTAAAGCGTCTCAGAGGTAGTAAGCTTATAGACCGGTTCGTTGGGTGCATGACTTGTATATGATGAAGGGTTTGTTTGCAGATATCGGAATCATAGCTCTGAGGAGTTAAAGGTATCCTCTTAAAGGCATTATACTGAATGTGAAAATGGACAAGGCCTTGGGTCGTCTGCTGGGCGGATGACTTCTTATTCACATATGGTGAATAATCATTTTCTTAATTCGGTAGTATAATGGAACTTTAAGATAGCCTGAACAGTAGGATTAAACAGACTTTGACCTAAGGCTGATCATGGATATCATATGAGGGTTTTGCATATATGACAAGGTCATTGGATAGTAGCTCGTCACAGGCTTACGTAATACGGTATATAATTGGGAGTTCAGTTTCAGGTTTATAGTGGTGTGACTCTGAAATTAGTGATCATATGATTGAGTTGTTCGGTACAGAATGATGATCATATGGAATCATGAGAGCCCGATTATATATCTCCAATCAGTCCCTCTACTAGCTCCACATAATTCCTTAACGTTTGGCAAATTGATTTGTGTATGCTATTGGCTGGTTTATTATGCATGGATGGTGATGACACAGGATTAGGATGGTAGACAAGATTCTCTCCGGTTGGATTTAGATTTTGTTTTGGATAATAGAGTACATAATTATTCGAACTCCAAATAAAGTTACCATGATTTTATTTGAGATTGGATTGGAGTTGCAGAAAATTATCCATGAGAACAAGAATATGAAACACAATCGTTTTGTGGAATTTGAAATTTGAATTTTGAAATTTGAAATTTGAATTTTGAAATTTGAATTTTGAAATTTGAATTTGAAATTTGAATTTGAAATTTGAATTTGAAATTCGAATTTGAAATTTGAAATTTGAATTTGAAATTTGAATTTGAAATTTTGAATCACAGTCCAAGTAGGATTCGAATTTGTTGTGGAAAATCCACAAGGTTTGAAATTCGAATTTGAGTTGGATTTAGAGAGGATAATCTTGTTAGAATCCTACTTGAATTTTGAATCTAAATCCCAACAAAAGTGGACGAAAATTTTGAGGATAATCCTCATGAAAAAATTCGGTTTTTTGTGGATAAGGTTCAAAGAAAAAATTCAAGTTTCAATCCCAGTTGAATTTGGATTCTCTCCTCCCTGAAAAGTGGCCGAAAATTTGGAGAATCTCTCCTAGGAAATTCGGTTATTTTTGGATAAGGTTGAGATAAGATTCAAGCTTGAAAATCCTAGTGGAATTTTTATTCTTCCTTATCCTAAAAGTGGCCGAAAATTTGGAGAAGATTTTCTCCTAGAAATTTCAGATTTTTTGGTTGGAAAAGGGAGATAAAATTCTAGTTAAAATCTTGTTTAGATTTGGATTGGATTTATCATAAGAAAAACCGAATTTTTGTTGAGATTCTCCCTTGGAAAAATTCAGATTTTATGGATATGGATAAGGGAAAATATCTTTTCCTAATCCAATTCAAATTTAGAGAATCACCTCATGCAGGTATATAAATAGAGGTCCTGCCACTCCAGTTCTCTCAGACCACACACTCTCAGGTGAGCAGGCTTATTGTTGCACAGCTCATCGTGACAATAAAGTTCTTTAGAGATCTGGGTGGTCGGAAGAAGACTAGCAGTGCTAGCATACCGATCGAGGTTCAGAGTGCCCACACACTCAGCCATTCGGGAATTGGAGAATAGTAGAGAAGGCTAGTTGGTTGAAGCCTCCGGTCATTCTCTTCCTGCAAGATTGGCATCCTTGAGGTATGAGTTTTAATTGTTGTTGATTTATTGTATATGGCATCATGAGATATTTAACGATCTTAAAATTTTTATTGTTCCGCTACGCCACTCTGATACGTTTTTTACCGGTTTATCTTCCTACAATTGGTATCAGAGCAATCTCATGACTATGCCATGTACATAAATTAGACAATTACTTAGTCTTTTTATTTATGTATGGATTTGATATTTAGAGAGTGGCATTCTAGGGTTCCTTTATGTTGTTATCATGGATTATGTATAAAGTATGTGGTTATTTTAATTTTATGAATTATTATAAGCATGCTTGTTTATACCAGTTATGGTTCCTTAGAATTTAGAAAAATTGTATCTAGGAATTTTTATGTAACCATGGGAGCAGTTTATTAACACTATAATTTTCCCATGGATTTTAATTTTTTGTCTCTTAGAATTTTTATGGTTAGAATTTTTGTACAACGGAAACGGTTTAGAATTTTTTATGTAATCATTCTTGGAGGAGATTGAAGATTGAAGACCGTAATTTATTTTTTCCCAAAAGTTAAATTTGATTTAAAGGTTGAAATTTTGATTGTGTGGAAAATTTCAATTTAATTGGGATTCAAATTAATTTTTGGAGATCCTAATAGGTAAATTGGAATATGGCACGAAAATTGAGACACGACCCCTCGGGATAGGCCGACTGGCCTTGGTGGGGCTGCAGCCCCTGCCCTCGGGCAGGATGGGGGCTGCGGCAGCCCCTAAGCAGGCCCACACCACCCCGGCCGCAGGCTTGGCCTGCAGTCAAGGGTGGCCGTGGCCTGCCCAAGGAAGGCCGCAGCCTGGACGTCCAGCCTCTGGCGCCTGCAGCCTGCCGGCTGCTGCGCCCAACCTGGGCGTGCAGCCTGGCGCTGCAGGCTTGGCCTGCAGCTCGGCGGGGCTGCACAGGGGGCGGCCGTGGGCTGCCAGCCCCTCCGGGGTTGGTGGCTGCCCACGGCGGCTGCCGCCTATTGGGGCGGCGGTCCGACGGTCCCAAAATCAAAAAATTTTGTTTTTTAAATTTGAGATTTAATTTTAAATCATGTTTAAAAATATGTAATTAAAAATTTCAAATTTTTTTGAAATTACATATTATTACACATGATGTTTAAAAATTGTTTAAAATTTAAATTTGAAATTTAAATTTGAAATTCGAATTTGGAATTTGAATTTGAAATTTAAATTTTTGGAGATTTAAATTTTAAATAAGTCTTGGGATGAGAAATAAATGGAGAGGCTACATAAAGATGGATACAAGAAGACGAAACAGAATTCAAGACCCAAAGAATGCTTTGGATGGAATTTTGTAATCTTTATTTTCTTTGTTCTAGGATGGAACCATAGCTTGGTTATTCTGTCAATTATTTTTTCTGTGATATGTCATGGATGTATAAATACGTATTGATGGATGTTTTGTATGCATATTTGATAACATGTCATATAGGATAGGTGAGTGCCGCTCATACTATATTGATCATACATAATTTGTCAAAACTTGCATGTTTTTCAAAATATTGAGTGGGAGAGGGTTTCAAACAAAACCCACGGCCTCCATTGTTGATCCATATGTGAAAGCATGGTAACGCCTCGCGTCAGTTCTGCCCTGACCACACCCCTCGGTAGGTGTTTACCGCCGCCGGTATACTAGATTGGATCTCCTATGTGGAAAACGTGTTCGGGTACGATTCTATTCATGACCACCCCTCGGTGGCTTGGTAGGACGTGGATCGGGCTACGTAAACAATGGTTATACACTCAAGACTCGTTTAGTTATTAACCTTCCCTAGAAGCTCTGTTAACTAAATTGGTGGCCAAATAAGCGGTTATTAATATATGTCTTAACCTTGGAGGATTTAAGGAAACATATATTAATTGGACGGGGTCCATGTTCCGCTATTTGTTCTCATGACCTCCCCTCGGTGGCTTGGGGCAATAGGTGCTGAGAATTACCGATGCAATGCTACATGTTTTTCAAGTTTCATGTAGAAACATACTTGTATGTTTTATTTGCTAAATTATCTGTATATTTGCTTGGGCTTTGTAATGATGTCTAGTATAATTTTATTTCAGTTCAAAATGTCACCGACACCCCTCATTTCAATACTTACTGAAAATAAGTTGAATGACGACAATTATAATGATTGGAAAAGAAATCTATTAATAGTTCTCAGCTGGGAAAGACACAAGTTCGTGCTGGACGAACCATGCCCACCTGCGCCCAAACCTGACACACCACTTGAGGAGGTCCCGGTTGCCTATAATCGTTGGAGAGAATCCAATGAGATAGCTCGATGCTACATCCTTGCTAGCATGACGAGTGCTTTACAAAAGCAGCATGAGACTTATCAAGTTGCTGGGGAGATCATGGAAAATCTGGAGGACATGCTCGGAGGCCAAGAAAAATTGGCTCGACAGTCCGTTATGACCAGCATTATGAACTCCAAGCAAAAGGCGGGTACTCCGGTGAAGGACCATATGATCACTCTAATGGGATTCTTCGCTGAGGCTGCCGAGAATGGTGCTGAGTTGGACTACAACACCCAGATCGAGATGGTGTTCAAAACTCTGTCTAAAGATTTTGTAGGGTTTAAGGCCGCATACAATTTGGCGACAAAGGAGTTAAGACTAACCGAGCTCATGAAGCAACTACAGGCTTATGAGCGGATGATCAGGGATGAGGATGTGGTCCGATCTAAAGGTGAGGCCAATTTGGTGGAATCTTCCAATCCCTCACGGAAGAGGAAGAGGCCTAATAAGAAGCAAGTGGCTTCTAGTTCTTCTAATCCTCCTGTCTCAGACGGGAAGAAGAAGAAGAAGAACAAGAAGCCAAAGGACCCTAAAAAGTCCAAACGCTTCCATTGTGGGAAGGTAGGTCACTTCAAGAAGGCTTGCCGGGAATTCCTAGCCGCCAAGGGCAAGGAAGGTAAGGAACTTCATTACTTGGAAGCATGTTTGGTGGAAGAATCGAAATACACTTGGGTCATTGATTCGGGCGCCACTAATCATGTTTGTGTTTCTATGCAGGGGTTCATGCAAACGAGAAGTCTACATGATAGGAGCCTCTCGTTGCGGACTGGAGATGGTAGCTTTGTGGTGGCTGAAGCAGTGGGAGATGTTTATCTTTATTTTGATCAATTTAGGTTTATTTTATTGAAAGACTGTTTTTATGTTCCTAATTTTAGGAGGAACCTTATATCGGTAGCTTGTTTAATAAAGGATTCTTATTCAGTTTCTTTTAGTAAAAGAGTTGATATTCGTAGAAATTAGTCTTTTATCTGTTCTGGATGGATGGATGGAAACCTATATTTGATCAAACCAAAGATGCACTCACTGCTTGACACTGAATTAACTGATAACTCTAAAAGGTTGAAAGTTTCTCACTCTAACAAGGCGTATCTTTGGCATTTAAGACTTGGTCATGTTAATCAGGATAGGATTCAAAGATTGGTGAAAGACGGTCCTCTGGAATCTCTGGAGGAGGTACGACTTCCCCAATGTGAGTCTTGTCTAGAGGGTAAAATGACTAAGAGGTCTTTTGGAGCTAAGGGAATAAGGGCTCAGGAGCTCTTAGAAATTGTGCACACTGACGTATGTGGCCCCATGAACGTCACAGCACGAGGAGGGTTCGAGTATTATGTCTCTTTTATAGATGATTACTCGAGGTATGGATATGTGTATCTGATGCACCGCAAGAGCGAAACCTTTAACAAGTTCAAAGAGTATCGTGCGGAAGTGGAAAAGCAATTGGATAAATCCATAAAGACACTTCGATCTGATCGAGGTGGCGAATATCTCTCCAATGAATTTCTAGGACATCTTGTAGAGAACGGGATTTTATCCCAATTGACTGCGCCTGGCACTCCACAACAGAATGGTGTAGCCGAAAGGAGAAACAGGACCTTGTTGGATATGGTACGGTCCATGATGAGTTATTCAACGCTGCCATTATCATTTTGGGGATATGCTTTATAAACGGCATGCTATATTCTGAACCAGGTTCTGAGCAAATCAATTCCCAGAACTCCGTATGAATTGTGGCATGGCAGGAAGCCCTCCCTTGGACATATGAGAATATGTGGCTACCCGGCACATGTACTGGATGGGGATACGAAAAAGTTGGAACCAAGATCAGAATTGTGCATGTTTGTAGGGTATCCAAGAGGAACTAAAGGAGGTCTGTTCTATAACCCGAAGGAACAAAAAGTCATTGTCTCAACCCATGCGACATTCTTGGAGGAAAGTCACATGAATGACTTTAAGCCTCGAAGCAAAGTGGTGCTAGAGGAGTTATTGGGTGAAAGAACTGCTCCACAGATTTCAGTCTTGGACGCAAGTCTGAGTTCCAGTGAAAGACCTGCAGACGATAAATAATTTAGGGTGCCTCGTCGTAGTGGGAGGGTTTCGAAGAAACCTAATTTCTTCATGTATGATGCTGAGGTATACCAGGCCGAGGCTCATGAGCATGAGGAAGATCCGGTCACATATGATGAAGCTATAAAGGATGTTGATTCTAAATCTTGGAAACAGGCTATGAACAATGGATGGATTCTATGAAATCCAACTCTGTTTGGGAACTTGTAGATTTGCCGGATGGGATAAAACCCATTGGATGCAAATGGGTCTATAAAAGAAAGAAGGATGCGGAAGGGAGAGTGGAAACTTTCAAAGCTAGACTGATTGCAAAGGGATACACGTAAAAGGCTGGAATCGATTACGAGGAAACCTTTTCGCCTGTTGCTATGCTGAAGTTTATCCGTATTCTTCTGTCCATTGCTGCGGCTCTCGATTACGAGATCTGGCAAATGGATGTCAAGACGGCATTCTTGAACGGCCATCTTGAAGAGTGTATCTATATGATATAGCCCGAAGGGTTTGTAGCAAAAGGACA
Organism: Antiaris toxicaria; assembly: GCA_035233585.1. NCBI lineage: Eukaryota > Viridiplantae > Streptophyta > Magnoliopsida > Rosales > Moraceae > Antiaris > Antiaris toxicaria. The sequence goes on along the minus strand of CP141156.1, from coordinate 98,594,103 downwards.
AGAAAGGAAAGTCTGCAAGTTGCTTAGATCCATTTATGGATTAAAGCAAGCATCCCGCTCATGGAACCAGAGGTTTGATCAAGCGATTAAGACATATGGTTTTGAGCAGAACGTTGATGAACCTTGTGTTTATAAACGTATTAAGGACGGAAAAGTGGTCTTTCTGATACTCTATGTCGATGATATACTACTCATTGGGAATGATGTAGGGAACTTATCATCGGTCAAGCTTTGGTTATACCAACAGTTTGACCAGAAGGACTTGGGAGAGGCTAATTATGTTCTAGGCATTTGTCTCTTCAGAGATCGAAAGAACAAAATGATAGCGTTATCCCAAGCTTCATACATAGATAAAATAATTGACAAATATGCAATGCTAGAGGCAAAGAAAGGCTCACAACCTTCTATTGCCGGTCTAACTCTTTCATTGGATGACTGTCCCAAGACATCGGAAGAAAGAGAGCGTATGAGTAAGGTCCCTTATGCATCCGCTGTGGGTAGCCTTATGTACACTATGCTTTGCACTCGCCCAGACATTTGTTTTGCAGTAGGTATGGTGAGTCGATATCAAGCAAATCCTGGAACCAAGCACTGGCAAGCTGTAAAGCATATACTCAAGTATCTTAAGAGAACGAGGGATTATATGCTGGTGTATTCTGGAGGGGACCTAACACCCATAGGATACACGGACTCAGACTTCCAGACTTGTAAGGATTCGAGGAAATCGACATCTGGATCAGTGTTTTTACTCGGAGGAGGCGCCATTGTGTGGAGGAGCATGAAGCAGGGCTGCACAGCTGACTCTACTATGGAGGCCGAGTATGTGGCTCCGGCTGAGGCATCTAAAGAAGCAGTTTGGCTCCGCAAGTTCTTTAGAGACCTTGAGGTCATTCCGGGTGTTGACAAGCCTATCACACTTTACTATGATAATACAGAGGCTATTGCCAACACAAGGGAATCTCGGCACCACAAGAGGACCAAGCACATCGATCGGAGATATCATATTATTAGAGGGCATGTGGAGATAGGACAAGTGGATGTATGTAAGATCGCGTACGAGAACAACATCGCTGATCCCTTTACTAAGACTTTGGTGGCTAGAAGCTTTGAGAGGCATGTAGAGGCGATGGGGATGCGTAACATGGCACATCTGCTGGCTTAGGGCAAGTGGGAGATTGTTAGGAAATGCCCTAAGTATTAGAGACATTTTGATGTATTCATTTTGAACTGGATAACAAAATTATACATAAAGGTTATTCATTACATTGCTATCTGTCCTCGTCTAATTTACATGTTAAAGTAAATGTAAGCAAATATGGCTCACTGACTGCTTGTGTTAAAACTGTTAGAACGTTGCATGCAATGGACTTTTGTATGCGAGAAGACAATGTTCTAAAGTTAGCGGTCTAAACTATGGTCTGTAGTCTATGGGGTTAGACCGAGTATCTAACTCATGTTAAGACTATTATGTTGTCTAAAGCCTTAGAGGGGACGGTTTGTCTTGATTGTCTGGAGCTGGACTCCCAAGTAGAGACATGGATATGTTGCTTGGTGGTGACATATTAGACCGGGACTAAAGTGTGATTGATCTACATAGTCCGCTATGAGTGGATCAATCTGCTATTGACGTTCATTGTGCAATAACCTTAATCCTGAGTAAATGAACTTCTTCATGTATATGACTTGTGTACTTTGATGTTCCAATGGCTAAAGCGTCTCAGAGGTAGTAAGCTTATAGACCGATTCGTTGGGTGCATGACTTGTATACGATGAAGGGTTTGTTTGCAGATATCGGAATCATAGCTCTGAGGAGTTAAAGGTATCCTCTTAAAGGCATTATACTGAATGTGAAAATGGACAAGGCCTTGGGTCGTCTGCTGGGCGGATGACTTCTTATTCACATATGGTGAATAATCATTTTCTTAATTCGGTAGTATAATGGAACTTTAAGATAGCCTGATCAGTTGGATTAAACGGACTTTGACCTAAGGCTGATCATGGATATCATATGAGGGTTTTGCATATATGACAAGATCATTGGATAGTAGTTCGTCACAGGCTTACGTAATACGGTATATAATTGGGAGTTCAGTTTCAGGTTTATAGTGGTGTGACTCTGAAATTAGTGATCATATGATTGAGTTGTTCGGTACAGAATGATGATCATATGGAATCACGAGAGCCCGATTATATATGTCCAATCAGTCCCTCTACTAGCTCCACATAATTCCTTAACGTTTGGTAAATTGATTTGTGTATGCTATTGGCTGGTTTATTATGCATGGATGGTGATGACACAGGATTAGGATGGTAGACAAGATTCTCTCCGGTTGGATTCAGATTTTGTTTTGGATAATAGAGTACACAATTATTTGAATTCCAAATAAAGTTGCCATGATTTTATTTGAGATTGGATTGGAGTTGTAGAAAATTATCCATGAGAACAAGAATATGAAACACAACCATTTTGTGGAATTTGAAATTTGAATTTTGAAATTTGAAATTTGAATTTTGAATTTGAAATTTGAATTTGAAATTTGAATTTGAAATTCGAATTTGAAATTTGAATTTGAAATTTAAATTTGAAATTTGAAATTTGAAATTTGAAATTTGAATTTGAAATTTGAAATTCAAATTTTGAATCACAGTCCAAGTAGGATTCGAATTTGTTGTGGAAAATCCACAAGGTTTGAAATTCGAATTTGAGTTGGATTTGGAGAGGATAATCTTGTTAGAATCCTACATGAATTTTGAATCTAAATCCCAACAAAAGTGGACGAAATTTTTGAGGATAATCCTCATGAAAAAATTCGGTTTTTTGTGGATAAGGTTCAAAGAAAAAATTCAAGTTTCAATCCCAGTTGAATTTGGATTCTCTCCTCCCTGAAAAGTGGCCGAAAATTTGGAGAATCTCTCCTAGGAAATTCGGTTATTTTTGGATAAGGTTGAGATAAGATTCAAGCTTGAAAATCCTAGTGGAATTTTTATTCTTCCTTATCCTAAAAGTGGCCGAAAATTTAGAGAAGATTTTCTCCTAGAAATTTCGGATTTTTTGGTTGGAAAATGGAGATAAAATTCTAGTTAAAATCTTGTTTAGATTTGGATTGGATTTATCCTAGGAAAAACCGAATTTTTGTTGAGATTCTCCCTTGGAAAAATTCAGATTTTATGGATATGGATAAGGGAAAATATCTTTTCCTAATCCAATTCAAATTCAGAGAATCACCTCATGCAGGTCTATAAATAGAGGTCCTGCCACTCCAGTTCTCTCAGACCACACACTCTCAGGTGAGCAGGCTTATTGTTGCACAGCTCATCGTGACAATAATGTTCTTTAGAGATCTAGGTGGTCGGAAGAAGACTAGCAGTGCTAGCATACCGATCGAGGTTCAGAGTGCCCACACACTCAGCCATTCGGGAATTGGAGAATAGTAGAGAAAGCTAGTTGGTTGAAGCCTCCGGTCATTCTCTTCCTGCAAGATTGGCGTCCTTGAGGTATGAGTTTTAATTGTTGTTGATTTATTGTATATGGCATCATGAGATATTTAACGATCTTAAAATTTTTATTGTTCCGCTGCGCCACTCTGATACGTTTTTTACCGGTTTATCTTCCTACACCTTATCCATAAAAAACCAAAAATCCCCTTGAGATTTTCCTCAAAAATTTCGGCCAATTCCAGGGAGGAGATGTGGGAAAATAAATCCGTAAAAACGTAACAGAGTAGCGCAGTGGAACAATAAAAAATTTTAGATCGTTAAATATCTCATGATGCAATATACAATAAACCAACAACAATTAAAACTCATACCTCAAGGACGCCAATCTTGCGGGAGGAGAATGACTGGAGGGCTTCAACCAACTAGCCTTCTCTACTATTCTCCAATTCCCGAATGTCTGAGTGTGTGGGCACTCTGAACCTCGATCGGTATGCTAGCGCTGCTAGTCTTCTTCCGACCACCCAGATCTCTAAAGAACTTATTGTCACGGTGGGCTGTGTAACAATAAGCCTGCTCACCTGAGAGTCTGTGGTCTGAGAGAACTGGAGTGGCAGGATCTCTATTTATAGACCTGCATGAGGTGATTCTCTGAATTCGAATTGGATTAGGAGAAGATATTCTCCCTTATCCACAACCATAAAATCCGAAATTATCCAAGGGAAAATCCCAACAAATTTTGGCCATTATGGGATAAATCCAATCCAAATCTAAACAAGATTTTAACTAGAATTTTATCTCCCTTTTTCAACCAAAAAATCCGAAAATTCTAAGGAGAAATCTCCACAAAAAATTCGGCCACTTTTGGATAAGGGAGAATCAAAATTCCACTAGGATTTTCAAGCTTGAATCTTATCTCATCCTTATCCAAAATAACCAAAAATCTCCTAGGAGATTCACTCCAAAATTCGGCCATTATCTGGGAGTAGAGAATCCAAATTCAACTGGGATTGAAACTTGAATTTTTCCTTGAACCTTATCCACAAAAAATCCGAAAATCCATTGCGGATAATCCTCAAAATTTTCGTCCAACTTTAGTTAGGATTTGGATTCAAAATTCAAGTAGGATTCTAACAAGATTTTCCTCTCTATATCCAACTCAAATTCGAATTTCATTCCTTGTGGATTTACCACAACAAATTCTAATCCCACTTGGACTGTGATTCAAAATTTGAATTTCAGATTTCAAATTCGAATTTCAAATTCAAATTTCAAATTTCAAATTTCAAATTTCAAATTTCAAAATCCACAAAACAGTTGTATTTCAAATTCTTGTTCTCATGGATAATTTTCTACAACTCCAATCCAATCTTAAATAAAATCATGGCAACTTTATTTGGAGTTTGAATAATTGTGTACTCTATTATCCAAAACAAAATCTAAATCCAACCGGAGAGAATCTTGTCTACCATCCTAATCCTATGTCATCACCATCCATGCATAATAAACTAGCCAATAGCATACACAAATCAATTTGCCAAACGTTAAGGAATTACGTGGAGCTAGTAGAGGGACTGATTGGACATATATAATCAGGCTCCCACAAATCCATATGATCATCATTCTTTACCGAACAACTCAATCATATGATCACTAATTTCAGAGTCACACCACTATAAACCTGAAACTGAACTCCTAATTATATACCGTATTATATAAGCCTGTGACAAGCTATCGTCCAATGACCTTGTCATGTATGCAGAACCCTCATATGTTATCCATGATCAGCCTTAGGCCAAAGTCCGTTTAATCCTACTGATCATGCTATCTTAAAGTTCCATTATACTACCGAATTAAGAAAATGATTATTCACCATATGTGAATAAGAAGTCATCCGCCCAGCAGACGACCCAAGGCCTTGTCCATTTTCACATTCAGTATAATGCCTTTAAGAGGATACTCTTAACTCCTTATTAGAGCTATGATTCCGATATCTGTAAACGAACCCTTCATCGTATACAAGTCATGCACCCAACGAACCGGTCTATAACCTTACTACCTCTGAGACGCTTTAGCCATTGGAACATCAAAGTACACAAGTCATATACATGAAGCTGTCCTTTTACTCAAGATTAAGGTTATTGCACAATGAACGTCAAAAGTAGATCGATCCACTCAAAGCGGACTTCGTAGATCAATTACGCTTTAGTCCCGGTCTAATATGTCACCACCAAGCAACATATCTATGTCTCTACTTGGGAGTCTAGCTCTAGACAGTCAAGACAAACGTTCCCCTCTAAGGCTTTAGACAACATAATAGTCTTAACATAAGTTAGATGCTCGATCTAACCCCATAGACTACAGACCATAGTTTAGACCGCTAACTTTAGAACATTGTCTTCTCGCATACAAAAGTCCATTGCATGCAACGTTCTAATAGTTTTAACACAAGCAGTCGGTGAGCCATATTTGCTTACATTTACTTTAACATGTAAATAAAATGAGGACAGATAGCAATGTAATGAATAACCTCTATATATAATTTTATTATCCAGTTCAAAATAAATACATCAAAATGTCTCTAATGCTTAGGGTATTTCCTAACAGGAGAGCATCCAAATTCAATTGGGATTGAAACTTGAATTTTTTGCTCCATCCTTTTCCAAAAAAACCGAAATATCTAGGAGGATTTTCCTCAACAATTTTCGACCAAGTTAGTTACGATTGGGATTCAAAATTCAAGTAGAATTCAAACAAGATTTTTCTCACTATAATCTAACTCAAATTCAAATTCTAACCTCGTGGAATTATCCACAAAGAATTCAAATTCCACTTGGACTATGATTCAAAATTTGAATTTCAAATTTTGAAATTCAAATTTCAAATTCAAATTTCAAATTCAAATTTCAAATTTCAAATTCAAATTTCAAATTCAAACTTTAAATTTCAAATTTCAAAATTCAAATTTTAAAATCTACAAAAAGTTGTATTTCAAATTTTGCCCTCATGAATAATTTTCTACAACTCCAATCCAATCTCAAATAAAATCATGACAACTTTATTTGAAGTTCAAATAATTGTGTACTCTATTATCCAAAACAAAATCTGAATTCAACCGGAGAAAATCTTGTCCACCATCCTAATCTTATGTCAACACCGTCCATGCATAATCAACTAGCCAATAAGCGTACATAAATCAATTTGCCAATCTTTAAGGAATTATGTGGAGCTAGTAGAGGGACCAATTTGACATATATGATCAAGCTCCCGTGATTCTATATGATCATCATTCTGTACCAAACATCTCAATCATATGATAACTACTTTCAGAGTCACACCACTATAAACCTGAAACTGAACTCCCAATTATATATCGTATTACGTAAGCCTATAATGAGCTACTGTCCAATGATCTTGTCATGTATGCAGAACCCTCATATGATATCCATAATCAGCCTTAGGTCAAAGTTCGTTTAATCCTATTGATCAGGCTATCTTAAAGTTCCATTATACTACCAAATAAGAAAATGATTATTTACCATATGTAAATAAGAAGTCATCCACCCAGTAGACGACCTGAGGCCTTGTTCATTTTCACATCCAGTATAATGCATTTAAGAGGACACCTTTAACTCCTTAGAGCTATAATTCTGATATCTTTAAACAAACCCTTCATCGTATACAAGTCATGCACCCAACGAACTGGTCTATAAGCTTACTACCTCTGAGATGCTTTAGCCATTGGAATATCAAAGTACACAAGTCATATCCATGAAGTAGTTCATTTACTCAGGATTAAGGTTATAGCATAATGAACGTCAAAAGCATATTGATCCACTCATAACAGACTACATAGACCAATCACACTTTATTCCCGGTCTAATATATTACCACCAAGCAACATATCTATGTCTCTACTTAGGAGTCTATGCTACGGACAGTCAAGACAAACCATCCCTACCATGGCTTTAAATAACATAATGGTCTTAACATGAGTTAGATGCTTGGTCTAAACCCATAAACTACAGACCTTAGTTTAGACTACTTACTTTAGAACATTGTTTTCTTGCATACAAAAATCTATTGCATGCAACATTCTAACAGTTTTAACACAAGTAGTTAGTGAGCCATATTTGCTTATATTTACTTTAACATGTAAACAGAATAAGGATAAATAGCAATGTAATGAATAACTTCTATATTATAATTTTATTATCCAATTCAAAATAAATACATAAAATGTCTCTAATGCTTAGGGCATTTCCTAACAAGAACAACTAGTACAGATTCTTGCACGTGAAAAGAAGGCATTGAAGAATTAAACAATCCCACTAGTCAAGGTTTTATGCAGAAATCACAGTATAGAAGAGGCTACATGAGAACGTGAAGATGAGATGAAAGCTACATACCCCTACTTATTTGAATTTTCGAGGATAAAAATTTTATAAGGAGGGGTGAATGTGACAGCCTAGAAATTTTACTGTTCTCAAAAAATATGTACAATGAATGTATATAATGATTTTTATGTATACAATTGTAAAATGTATGATTTAATACTATTTAGAATGCAATGAAATGTTCTAACCATGCCAAAGAGAGAATGCTCAGGAAAGAAAAATTTTGTTGAACCGAAATTGGACCAATTATGCTTTTTTTGGTATCAAAAACCCTAGAAATATACTGTAAGTCACTAAAAGATGAAATACTTACAGTATGGATTTTTAGTCAAACCGGAGTGAATTAAAGAAAACCAATCACACGGACAGCCTCAAAAACTCGTCTACGCAATTTTGGTGCAAAATCGTTCGGTTGACTTTTGATCAAAATATATATGTGAAGTCAATGATTGGGTGTGAGAAATTCAATGGATGTAAAATTGGATCAACATCCAAGGGCTAGGGTTTATTGACACTTTGATCCAATGGTTAGGATTCAAAGTCAAACCAAGAAAGTCAAAGATTTAAAGGAAAATTTTCAAGAATTTTCCAGGGCTTCTAGGTGGTGGATTTTGGCTGGAAAAATCAGAAAAAAATCTGTCAAATTTTTTATTTATTGCAAAACAGCCCTTAAATGTTGTAAAAATTATTTAAAAGCTTGCAAAAAGGTCCCCCAAAATTTGCTCTTTGGTCCCTCTTCATTTTGGCCATTATATACACGGTTTTGTGGCAAGGAAACTAGAAAAAAAAATTCAGTCATCTGCTAGTTCCCTTACAGCCGTGCCTCTTCCATCCCATTCAAGCAAGATTTCTTCAAAAACTTCCATCCAAATTGGTTCCACAAGTCACCTCAAGCTCAAGAGATCAACATAGCAAGGTGAGCTTCAAAAATTTGCAAGTTTTTCTTGATTTTGTTAGTGAAATTGGTGGGGTGTTGGGAAATTTGTTAGGAAATGCCCTAAGTATTAGAGACATTTTGATGTATTCATTTTGAACTGGATAATAAAATCATACATAGAGGTTATTCATTACATTGCTATCTGTCCTCGTCTTATTTACATGTTAAAGTAAATGTAAGCAAATATAGCTCACTGACTGCTTGTGTTAAAACTGTTAGAACGTTGCATGCAATGGACTTTTGTATGCGAGAAGACAATGTTCTAAAGTTAGCGGTCTAAACTATGGTCTGCAGTCTATGAGGTTAGACCGAGCATCTAACTCATGTTAAGACTATTATGTTGTCTAAAGTCTTAGAGGGGACGGTTTGTCTTGACTGTCTGGAGCTGGACTCCCAAGTAGAGACATGGATATGTTGCTCGGTGGTGACATATTAGACCGGGACTAAAGCGTGATTGATCTACGTAGTCCGCTATGAGTGGATCAATCTGCTTTTGACGTTCATTGTGCAATAACCTTAATCCTGAGTAAATGAACTACTTCATGTATATAACTTGTGTACTTTGATGTTCCAATGGCTAAAGCGTCTCAGAGGTAGTAAGCTTATAGACCGATTCGTTGGGTGCATGACTTGTATACGATGAAGGGTTTGTTTGCAAATATCGGAATCATAGCTCTGAGGAGTTAAAGGTATCCTCTTAAAGGCATTATACTGAATGTGAAAATGGACAAGGCCTTGGCTCGTCTGCTAGGCGGATGACTTCTTATTCACATATGGTGAATAAACGTTTTCTTGATTCGGTAGTATAATGGAACTTTAAGATAGCCTGATCAGTTGGATTAAACAGACTTTAACCTAAGGCTGATCATGGATATCATATGAGGGTTTTGCATATATGACAAGGTCATTGGATAGTAGCTCGTCACAGGCTTACGTAATACGGTATATAATTGGGAGTTCAGTTTCAGGTTTGTAGTGGTGTGACTCTGAAATTAGTGATTATATGATTAAGTTGTTCGGTACAGAATGATGATCATATGGAATCACGGGAGCCCGATTATATATGTCCAATCAGTCCCTCTACTAGCTCCACATAATTCCTTAACGTTTGGCAAATTGATTTGTGTATGCTATTGGCTAGTTTATTATGCATGGATGGTGATGACACAGGATTAGGATGGTAGACAAGATTCTCTCCGGTTGGATTCAGATTTTGTTTTGGATAATAGAGTACACAATTATTCGAACTCCAAATAAAGTTGCCATGATTTTATTTGAGATTGGATTGGAGTTGTAGAAAATTATCCATGAAAACAAGAATATGAAACACAACTGTTTTGTGGAATTTGAAATTTGAATTTTGAAATTTGAAATTTGAATTTTGAAATTTGAAATTTGAATTTTGAATTTGAAATTTAAATTTGAAATTTGAAATTTGAAATTTGAAATTTGAATTTGAAATTTGAATTTGAAATTTGAAATTCAAATTTTGAGTCACAGTCCAAGTAGGATTCGAATTTGTTGTGGAAAATCCACAAGGTTTGAAATTCGAATTTGAGTTGGATTTGGAGAGGATAATCTTGTTAGAATCCTACTTGAATTTTGAATCTAAATCCCAACAAAAGTGGACGAAATTTTTGAGGATAATCCTCATGAAAAAATTCGGTTTTTTGTGGATAAGGTTCAAAGAAAAAATTCAAGTTTCAATCCCAGTTGAATTTGGATTCTCTCCTCCCTGAAAAGTGGCCGAAAATTTGGAGAATCTCTCCTAGGAAATTCGGTTATTTTTGGATAAGGTTGAGATAAGATTCAAGCTTGAAAATCCTAGTGAAATTTTTATTCTTCCTTATCCTAAAAGTGGCCGAAAATTTAGAGAAGATTTTCTCCTAGAAATTTCGGATTTTTTGGTTGGAAAATGGAGATAAAATTCTACTTAAAATCTTGTTTAGATTTGGATTGGATTTATCCTAAGAAAAACCGAATTTTTGTTGAGATTCTCCCTTGGAAAAATTCAGATTTTATGGATATGGATAAGGGAAAATATCTTTTCCTAATCCAATTCAAATTCAGAGAATCACCTCATGCAGGTCTATAAATAGAAGTCCTGCTACTCCAGTTCTCTCAGACTACACACTCTCAGGTGAGCAGGCTTATTGTTGCACAGCTCATCGTGACAGTAAAGTTCTTTAAAGATCTGGGTGGTCAGAAGAAGACTAGTAGTGCTAGCATACCGATCGAGGTTCAGAGTGCCCACACACTCAGCCATTCAGGAATTGGAGAATAGTAGAGAAAGCTAGTTGGTTGAAGCCTCCGGGCATTCTCTTCCTGCAAGATTGGCGTCCTTGAGGTATGAGTTTTAATTGTTGTTGATTTATTGTATATGGCATCATGAGATATTTAACGATCTAAAAATTTTTATTGTTCTGCTGCGCCACTCTGATACGTTTTTACCGGTTTATTTTCCTACAATTGGTATCAGAGCCATCTCATGACTATGCCATGTACATAAATTAGACAATTACTTAGTCTTTTTATTTATGTATGGATTTGATATTTAGAGAGTGGCATTCTAGGGTTCCTTTATGTTGTTATCATGGATTATATATAAAGTATGTGGTTATTTTCATTTTTTTTTTGAATTATTATAAGCATGCTTGTTTATACCTGTTATGGTTCCTTAGAATTTAGAAAAATTGTATCTAGGAATTTTTTATGTAACCATGGGAGCAGTTTATTAACACTGTAATTTTCCCATGGATTTTAATTTCTGTCTCTTAGAATTTTTATTGTTAGAATTTTTTGTACACCGGAAACGGTTTAGGAAATTTTATGTAATTATTCTTGGAGGAGATTGAAGATTGAAGATCGTAATTTATTTTTCCAAAAGTTAAATTTGATTTAAAGATTGAAATTTTGATTGTGTGGAAAATTTCAATTTAATTGGGATTCAAATTAATTTTTGGAGATCCTAATAGGTAAATTGGAATATGGCACGAACATCGAGACACGACCCCTCGGGATAGGCCGACAAACCTTGGTGGGGCTGCAGCCCCTGCTCTCGGGCAAGATGGGGCTGCGGCAGCCCCTGTGTAGACCCAAACCACCCACGGCCGCAGGCTTGGCCTGCAGCCAGGGGTGGTCGTGGCCTGCCCAAGGCTGGCCGCAGCCTGGGTGTGCAGCCTCTGGCTGTAGGCGCTGCCTGCAGCCTGCTGGCTGCTGCGCCCAGCCTGGGCGTGCAGCCCAATACTGCAGGCTTGGCCTGTAGCCCGGCAGGGCTGCACATGGGGGCGGCCGTGGGCTGCCAGCCCCTCCGGGGTTGGTGGCTGCCCACGGCGGCTACCGCCTACGGGGGCGGCGGTCCGACGGTCCAAAAATCAGAAAATTTTGATTTTTAAATTTGAGATTTAATTTTAAATCATGTTTAAAAATATGTAATTAAAAATTTCAAATTTTTTGAAATTACATATTATTACACATGATGTTTAAAATTGTGTAAAATTTAAATTTGAAATTTAAATTTGAAATTCGAATTTGGAATTTGAATTTGAAATTTAAATTTTTGGAGATTTAAATTTTAAATAATTCTTGGGATGAGAAATAAATGGAGAGGCTACATAAAGATGGATACAAGAAGGTGGAACAGAATTCAAGACCCAAAGAATGCTTTGGATGGAATTTTGTAATCTTTATTTTCTTTGTTCTAGGATGGAACCATAGCTTGGTTATTCTGTCAATTATTTTTCTGTGATATGTCATGGATGTATAAATATGTATTGATGGATGCTTTGCATACATATTTGATAACATGTCATATAGGATAGGTGAGTGCCGCCCATACTATATTGATCATACATAATTTGTCAAAACTTGCATGTTTTCCAAAATATTGAGTGGGAGAGGGTTTCAAACAAAACCCACGGCCTCCATTGTTGATCCATATGTGAAAGCATGGTAACGCCTCGCGTCAGTTCTGCCCTGACCACACCCCTCGGTAGGTGTTTACCGCCGCCGGTATACTAGATTGGATCTCTTATGTGGAAAACGTGTTCGGGTGCGATCCTATTTATGACCACCCCTCGGTGGCTTGGTAGGACGTGGATCGGTCTACGTAAACAATGGTTATACACTCAAGACTCGTTTAGTTATTAACCTTCCCTAGAAGCTATGTTAACTAAACCGGTGGCCAAATAAGCGGTTATTAATATATGTCTTAACCTTGGAGGATTTAAGGTAACATATATTAATTGGACGGGGTCCATGTTCCAGCTATTTGTTTTCATGACCACCCCTCGGTGGCTTGGGGCAATAGGTGCTGAGAATTACCGTTGCAATGCTACATGTTTTTCAAGTTTCATGTAGGAACATACTTGTATGTTTTATTTGCTAAATTATCTGTATATTTGCCTGGGCTTTGTAATGATGTCTAGTATAATTTTATTTCAGTTCAAAATGTCACCGACACCCCTCATTTCGATACTTACTGAAAATAAGTTGAATGGCGATAATTATAAAGACTGGGAAAGAAATGTATTAATAGTTCTCAGCTGCGAGAGACACAAATTCGTACTGGACGAACCATGCCTACCTGGGCCCAAACCTGACACACCACTTGAGGAGGTCCCGGTTGCCTATAATCGTTGGAGAGAATCCAATGAAATAGCTCGATGCTACATCCTTGCTAGCATGACGAGTGCTTTACAAAAGCAGCATGAGACTTATCAAGTTGCTGGGGAGATCATGGACAATCTGGAGGACATGTTCGGAGGCCAAGAAAAATTGGCTCGACAGTCCGCTATCACCAGCATTATGAACTCCAAGCAAAAGGCGGGTACTCCGGTGAAGGACCATATGATCACTCTAATGGGATTCTTCGCTGAGGCTGCCGAGAATGGTGCTGAGTTAGACTACAACACCCAGATCGAGATGGTGTTCAAGACTCTGTCTAAAGATTTTGTGGGGTTTAAGGCCGCATACAATCTGGCGATAAAGGAGTTAGGACTAACCGAGCTCATGAAGCAACTACAGGCTTATGAGCGGATGATCAGGGATGAGGATGTGGTCCGACCTAAAGGTGAGGCCAATTTGGCGGAATCTTCCAATCCCTCACGGAAGAGGAAGAGACCAAATAAGAAGCAAGTGGCTTCTAGTTCTTCTAATCCTCCTGTCTCGGACGGGAAGAAGAAGAAGAAGAACAAGAAGCCAAAGGACCCTAAAAAGTCCAAATGCTTCCATTGTGGGAAGGTAGGTCACTTCAAGAAGGCTTGCCGGGAATTCCTAGCCACCAAGGGCAAGGAAGGTAAGGAACTTCATTACTTGGAAGCGTGTTTGGTGGAAGAATCGAAAGACACTTGGGTCATTGATTCGGGCGTCACTAATCATGTTTGTGTTTCTATGCAGGGGTTCGTGCAAACGAGAAGTCTACATGTTAGGAGCCTCCCGTTGCGGACTGGAGATGGTAGCTTTGTGGTGGCTGAAGCAGTGGGAGATGTTCACCTTTATTTTAATCAATTTAGGTTTATTTTATTAAAAGACTGTTTTTATGTTCCTAATTTTAGGAGGAACCTTATATCGGTAGCTTGTTTAATAAAGGATTCTTATTGAGTTTCTTTTAGTAAAAGAGTTGATATTCGTAGAAATAAGTCTTTTGTCTGTTCTGGATGGATGGATGGAAACCTATATTTGATCAGACCAAAGATGTACTCACTGCTTGACACTGAATTAATTGATAACTCTAAAAGGTTGAAATTTTCTCACTCTAACAAGGCGTATCTTTGGCATTTAAGACTTGGTCATATTAATCAGGATAGGATTCAAAAATTGGTGAAAGACGGTCCTCTGGAATCTCTGAAGGAGGTTCAACTTCCCCAATGTGAGTCTTGTCTAGAGGGTAAAATGACTAAGAGGTCTTTTGGAGCTAAGGGTACAAGGGCCCAGGAGCTCTTAGAAATTGTGCACACTAACGTATGTGGCCCCATGAACGTCACAGCACGAGGAGGGTTCGAGTATTATGTCTCTTTTATAGATGATTACTCGAGGTATGGATATGTATATCTGATGCACCGCAAGAACGAAACCTTTGATAAGTTCAAAGAGTATCGTGCGGAAGTGGAAAAGCAATTGGATAAATCCATAAAGACACTTCGATCTGATCGAGGTGGCGAATACCTCTCCGATGAATTTCTAAGACATCTTGTAGAGAACGGGATTTTATCCCAATTGACTGCACCTGGAACTCCACAACAGAATGGTGTAGCCGAAAGGAGAAACAGGACCTTATTGGATATGGTACGGTCCATGATGAGTTATTCAACGCTGCCATTATCATTTTGGGGATATGCTTTACAAACGACGTGCTATATTCTGAACCAGGTTCCGAGCAAATCAATTCCCAGAACTCCGTATGAATTGTGGCATGGCAAGAAGCCCTCCCTTGGACATATGAGAATATGGGGCTACCCGACACATGTACTGGATGGGGATGCGAAGAAGTTGGAACCAAGATCAGAATTGTGCATGTTTGTAGGGTATCCAAAAGGAACTAAAGGAGGTCTGTTCTATAACCTGAAGGAACAAAAAGTTATTGTCTCAACCCATGCGACATTCTTAGAGGAAAGTCACATGAATGACTTTAAGCCTCGAAGCAAAATGGTGCTAGAGGAGTTATCAGGTGAAAGAACTGCTCCACAGATTTCGGTCTTGGACGCAAGTCCGAGTTCCAGTGAAAGACCTGCAGACGATCAACAATTTAGGGTGCCTCGTCGTAGTGGGAGGGTTTCTAAGAAACCTAATTTCTTCATGTATGATGCTGAGGTATACCAGGCCGAGGCTCATGAGCATGAGGAAGATCCGGTCACATATGATGAAGTTATAAAGGATGTTGATTCTAAATCTTGGAAACAGGCTATGAACAATGAGATGGATTCTATGAAATCCAACTCTGTTTGGGAACTTATAGATTTACCGGATGGGATAAAACCCATTGGATGTAAATGGGTCTACAAAAGAAAGAAGGATGCGGAAGGGAGAGTGGAAACTTTCAAAGCTAGACTGGTTGCAAAGGGATACACGCAAAAGGCTGGAATCGATTACGAGGAAACCTTTTCACCTGTTGCTATGCTGAAGTCTATCCGTATTCTTCTGTCCATTACTGCGGCTCTCGATTACGAGATCTGGCAAATGGATGTCAAGACGGCATTCTTGAATGGCCATCTTGAAGAGTGTATCTATATGATACAGCCCGAAGGATTCGTAGCGAAAGGCCAAGAAAGGAAAGTCTGCAAGTTGCTTAGATCCATTTATGGATTAAAGCAAGCATCCCGCTCATGGAACCAGAGGTTTGATAAAGCGATTAAGACATTTGGTTTTGAGCAGAACGTTGATGAACCTTGTGTTTATAAACGTATTAAGGATGGAAAAGTGGTCTTTCTGATACTCTATGTCAATGATATACTACTCATTGGGAATGATGTAGGGAACTTATCATCGGTCAAGCTTTGGTTACACCAACAGTTTGACATGAAGGACTTGGGAGAAGCTAATTATGTTATAGGCATTCGTCTCTTCAGAGATCGAAAGAACAAGATGATAGCGTTGTCCCAAGCTTCATACATAGATAAAATAATTGACAAATATGCAATGCTAGAGGCAAAGAAAGGCTCACAACCGTCTATTGCCGGTCTAACTCTTTCATTGGATGACTGTCCTAAGACATCGGAAGAAAGAGAGCGTATGAGTAAGGTCCCTTATGCATCCGCTGTGGGTAGCCTTATGTACGCTATGCTTTGCACTCGCCTAGACATATGTTTTGCAGTAGGTATGGTGAGTCGATATCAAGCGAATCCTGGAACCAAGCACTGGCAAGCAGTAAAGCATATACTCAAGTATCTTAAGAGAACGAGGGATTATATGCTAGTGTATTCTGGAGGGGACCTAACACCCGTAGGATACACGGACTCAGACTTCCAGACTTGTAAGGATTCGAGGAAATCGACATCTGGATCAGTGTTTTTACTCGGAGGAGGCGCCATTGTGTGGAGGAACGTGAAGCAGGGCTGCACAGCTGACTCTACTATGGAGGCTGAGTATATGGCTGCGGCTGAGGCATCTAAAGAAGCGGTTTGGCTCCGCAAGTTCTTTAGAGACCTTGAGGTCATTCCGGGTGTTGACAAGCCTATCACACTTTACTGTGATAATATAGGGGCTATTGCCAACACAAGGGAATCTCGGCACCACAAGAGGACCAAGCACATCGATCGGAGATATCATATTATTAAAGGGCATGTGGAGACAGGACAAGTGGATGTATGTAAGATCACGTCCGAGGACAACATCGCTGATCCCCTTACCAAGACTTTGGTGGCTAGAAGCTTTGAGAGGCATGTAGAGGCGATGGGGATGCGTAACATGGCACATCTGCTGGCTTAGGGCAAGTAGGAGATTGTTAGGAAATGTCCTAAGTATTAGAGACATTTTGATGTATTCATTTTGAACTGGATAATAAAATCATACATAGAGGTTATTCATTACATTGCTATCTGTCCTCGTCTTATTTACATGTTAAAGTAAATGTAAGCAAATATGGCTCACTGACTGCTTGTGTTAAAACTGTTAGAATGTTGTATGCAATGGACTTTTGTATGCGAGAAGACAATGTTCTAAAGTTAGCAGTCTAAACTATGGTCTGTAGTCTATGGGGTTAGACCGAGCATCTAACTCATGTTAAGACTATTATGTTGTCTAAAGCCTTAGAGGAGACGGTTTGTCTTGACTGTCTGGAGCTGGACTCCCAAGTAGAGACATGGATATGTTGCTCGGTGGTGACATATTAGACCGGGACTAAAGCGTGATTGATCTACGTAGTCCGCTATGAGTGGATCAATCTGCTTTTGACGTTCATTGTGCAATAACCTTAATCCTGAGTAAATGAACTACTTCATGTATATGACTTGTGTACTTTGATGTTCCAATGGCTAAAGCGTCTCAGAGGTAGTAAGCTTATAGACCGGTTCGTTGGGAGCATGACTTGTATACGATGAAGGGTTTGTTTGCAGATATCGGAATCATAGCTCTGAGGAGTTAAAGGTATCCTCTTAAAGGCATTATACTGAATGTGAAAATGGACAAGGCCTTGGGTCGTCTGCTGGGCGGATGACTTCTTATTTACATATGGTGAATAAACATTTTCTTGATTCGGTAGTATAATGGAACTTTAAGATAGCCTGATCAGTAGGATTAAACGGACTTTGACCTAAGGCTGATCATGGATATCATATGAGGGTTTTGCATATATGACAAGGTCATTGGATAGTAGCTCGTCACAGGCTTACGTAATACGGTATATAATTGGGAGTTCAGTTTCAGGTTTATAGTGGTGTGACTCTGAAATTAGTGATCATATGATTGAGTTGTTCGATACAGAATGATGATCATATGGAATCACGGGAGCCCGATTATATATGTCCAATCAGTCCCTCTACTAGCTCCACATAATTCCTTAACGTTTGGCAAATTGATTTGTGTATGCTATTGGCTAGTTTATTATGCATGGATGGTGATGATACAGGATTAGGATGGTAGACAAGATTCTCTCCGGTTGGATTCAGATTTTGTTTTGGATAATAGAGTACACAATTATTCGAACTCCAAATAAAGTTGTCATGATTTTATTTGAGATTGGATTGGAGTTGTAGAAAATTATCCATGAGAACAAGAATATGAAACACAACCGTTTTGTGGAATTTGAAATTTGAATTTTGAAATTTGAATTTTGAATTTTGAATTTGAAATTTGAATTTGAAATTTGAATTTGAAATTTGAATTTGAAATTTGAATTTGAAATTCGAATTTGAAATTTGAATTTGAAATTTGAATTTGAAATTCGAATTTGAAATTTGAATTTGAAATTTGAAATTTGAAATTTGAAGTTTGAATTTGAAATTTGAATTTGAAATTTGAAATTCAAATTTTGAATCACAGTCCAAGTAGGATTCGAATTTATTTTTGAAAATCCACAAGGTTTGAAATTCGAATTTGAGTTGGATTTGGAGAGGATAATCTTGTTAGAATCCTACTTGAATTTTGAATCTAAATCCCAACAAAAGTGGACGAAATTTTTGAGGATAATCCTCATGGAAAAATTCGGATTTTGTGGATAAGGTTCAAGGGAAAATTCAAGCTTTAATCCTAGTTGAATTTGGATTCTCTCCTTCCCTGAAAAGTGGCCGAAATTAGGGAGAATATCTCCTAGGAAATTCGGTTATTTTGGATAAGGTTGAGACAAGATTCAAGCTTGAAAAATCCTAGTGGAATTTTTGATTCTCCCTTATCCATAATGGCCGAAATTTATGAGGAGATTTTCTCCAAGAAAAATTTAGAGTTTTTGGTTGAAAAAGGGAGATAAAATTCTAGTTAAAATCTTGTTTAGATTTGGATTTGATTGATCCTAGGAAAACCGAATTTAATTGTGGAGATTCTCCCTTGGAAAATTCAGATTTTTTGGTTATGGATAAGGGAGAAAATCTTTTCCTAGTCCAATTCGAATTCAGAGAATCACCTCATGCAGGTCTATAAATAGAGGTCCTGCCACTCCAGTTCTCTTAGACCACAGACTCTTAGGTGAGCAGGCTTATTGTTGCACAGCTCATCGTGACAATAAAGTTCTTTAGAGATCTGCGTGGTCGGAAGAAGACTAGCAGTGCTAGCATACCGATCGAGGTTCAGAGTGCCCACACACTCAGCCATTCAGGAATTGGAGAATAGTAGAGAAGGCTTGTTAATTGAAGCCTCCGGTCATTCTCCTCCTGCAAGATTGGCGTCCTTGAGGTATGAGTTTTAATTGTTGTTGATTTATTGTATATGGCATCATGAGATATTTAACGATCTAAAAATTTTTATTGTTCCACTGCGCCACTCTGATACGTTTTTACCGGTTTATTTTCCTACAAAATTGGAGTGATGAAATTAAAGTTTTATATTGGTTAATCTTGTGTTAGAAAGTTGGTTGTAATGTGAGAAAGGTAAAGACAAGGTTGGAGTTGAAAAACACAAGATTTATGCTTGTTTTTCAACGGCAAAACCGTGGGGTATGGTGTGGTTTTTCATGAATGTTAGGTTTGTGTAATTGGTTTCTTTTTAGTGTTAAATGGTAGTGCTAGTATGTGAGTGGATCAATGTGGCGGCCCGCCCTTCGTAAAGGTCATACAATACTATTACAGTTAAGCTTCATAGCTAACTATAATAGATTGTACTCTCATGGGTCGCCAGCTAATCTATCTCTCTTGTAAAACATGACATTTTTGGGGGATTTTTTTTTTTAAAAAACATCATGTAAAACATTATTCACTAATCAGTTTGTTTACAAGTACAAGTAATTTACATAGTACAGTATTTTCGCAAAATATATATTATTACAAAAGAACTGTTTCTTTTTCCTCTCTTTGTTAACGCTCAGCGGCAAAACTCTGGTAGAACCATATCCCTAGGCTTCCCATCCCATTTGACACTCACTATCCCGTCCGCCATCCAGCCATACAAAGCTAGTGAGCTGGTTGCTTACCTGCAATATAAGCAAAAATGGTGAGCTACAGGCTCAGTAAGTTCAAACATGCAAGAAATAGAATTTCTATGAATAGTACTATTCATCATAAATAGTAACTTTGACTACTATTCACCATGAATAGTAACTTCGACCACAACACAGTATATCAAAGTACATCAACCACGGTGTTAGTACTCTCACAAAACTGTCTTATGCTCAATTATGGCATAGTTTCAGTTTTAGGTAATTATCTTTATTTATGTTCTGGTTTTAAGCTCATGTTAGTAGTACCATTTTAGTGTGCATGACTGGGAGCGGTACATTAGTGCTGACCACCACAGCCTTAATCTAATCATCATAGCCCCAAAGGCAAAGTTGCACATGACTGGGAGCGGTACATTAGTGCTGACCTCCACAACCTTACTTTCATCATCATAGCCCCGAAGGCAAAGTTTACCTCCTTGTACGGAAGGCTGGTACGCCAAAAGTGGTTTCATTACCGACTTTTTAAAGTTCAAAACCGGTGACTTCATATTGTCTCGTGGTTAGGAATGGTTCACATTTTAATTTCACGTGAGTGAGTTTCATTAACCTCGCTCTAGTGCCCGAAGCACAATTTATTATGTGTCCCATTTTTAATAGTGCCCGTAGCACATTTCGTCTCTCTCTCTATTCTATAATAGTGCCCGTAGCACATATGTACCTAACTTATAGTTAGTACATCAAAGTTAGCAATAATAATCTACATGTTGCAAACAAGTAAATGTATGAACTTACCTTATCTGTTTCTTCTCTTTTTTCCTTCCTGGATCTTTAATCGCTCTCCTTGTGGGTCGATTTTGGGATCCTACAGACAAAACCTTATCTGTTAATTTCATTTCCATTTATAGCTTTTTTTATTAAAAAGCTTAAATAAACCTATTTATAACTTTTTAGGCTTTATTTATCATTTTTCCCATTTTTCTCAACTTTTGAAAAATTACGATTTTGCCCCTGCATTTTGATAAAATTGTAATTATGGCCTTGATGGGATTTTCTCGATCTAAACTGCACTTTGGCTCTCAGGAACTTTTCTGACTCTTTTCTTATTCATTACCGGGTTCGTTTCTCTTTTATTTCTATTTTTCACCTTCCCAACCCTCGGGAAGTACTATTCTAACCCTTACATCGGTTTAGTGATTTTCTATCGTTTCGGAGCCTCAAATAGACGTTTTACTAGTATTTAAAATGTTCATTTAGACTTTCCCGATTTAGGTCTCCGAGGCTCGCATTTTCAGTACCCGACTCGGACCTTTACTTCATTTCCCAAAAACGCCCCCCCTCGGGGTCGGGTTTTTTTCAGTTTCACTCGCGTTTTACATTTTTAAGGGGACGGGTTACTAATCACAAACCACCCCTTAGGTTTCTCTTATTCAATTTTCCTTTAGGAACTCGGGTTTCCGACCCGACCCTAAACTTTTACTCTCGATTCCCTTTTTACTGTAGGAAAATAAATCGGTAAAAAACGTATCAGAGTGTCGCAGCGGAACAATAAAAATTTTTTAAGATCGTTAAATATCTCATGATGCCATATACAATAAACCAACAACAATTAAAACTCATACCTCAAGGACGCCAATCTTGCTGGAGGAGAATGACCGGAGGCTTCAACCAACTAGCCTTCTCTACTATTCTCCAATTCCCGAATGGCTGAGTGTGTGGGCACTCTGAATCTCGATCGGTATGCTAGCAGTGCTAGTCTTCTTCCGACCACCCAGATCTCTAAAGAACTTATTGTCACGATGAGCTGTGCAACAATAAGCCTGCTCACTTGAGAGTCTGTGATCTAAGAGAACTGCAGTGGCAGGACCTCTATTTATAGACCTGCATGAGGTGATTCTCTAAATTCAAATTGGATTAGGAAAAGATATTCTCCCTTATCCATATCCATAAAATCTGAATTTTCCATGGGAAAATCCCAACAATAAAATTCGGTTTATTTAGGATAAATCCAATCCAAATCTAAACAAGATTTTAACTAGAATTTTATCTCCCTTTTTCAACCAAAAAATCTGAAATTTCCTAGGAGATTTTCCCTCCAAAAATTCGGCCACATTTAGGATAAGGAAGAATCAAAATTCCACTAGGATTTTCAAGCTTGAATCTTATCTCAACCTTATCCAAAATAACCGAATTTTCCTAGGAGATTTCCTACATAATTTCGGCCACTTTTCAGGGAAGGAGAGAATCCAAATTCAACTAGGATTGAAACTTGAATTTTTCCCTTGAACCTTATCCACAAAAACCGAAATTCCATTGAGGATTATCCTCAAAATTTCGTCCATAATTTGTTAGGATTTGGATTCAAAATTCAAGTAGGATTCTAACAAGATTATCCTCTCCAAATCCAACTCAAATTCGAATTTCAAACCTTGTGGATTTTCCACAACAAATTCGAATCTCACTTGGACTGTGATTTAAAATTTGAATTTCAAATTTCAAATTCGAATTTCAAATTTCAAATTTCAAATTTTAAATTTAAATTTCAAATTCAAATTTTGAATTCGAATTTCAATTTCAAATTTCAAATTCAAATTTCAAATTCAAAATTCAAAATTCAAAATTCAAAATTCAAAATTCAAAATTCAAATTTCAAAATTCAAATTTCAAAATCCACAAAAAGGTTATGTTTCAAATTCTTGTTCTCATGGATAATTTTCTACAACTCCAATCCAATCTCAAATAAAATCATGGCAACTTTATTTGGAGTTCGAATAATTGTGTACTCTATTATCCAAAACAAAATCTGAATCCAACCGGAGAGAATCTTGTCTACCATCCTAATCCTGTGTCATCACCATCCATGCATAATAAACTAGCCATTAGCATACACAAATCAATTTACCAAACGTTAAGGAATTATGTAGAGCTAGTAGAGGGACTGATTGGACATATATAATCGGGCTCCCGCAAATCCATATGATCATCATTCTTTACCGAACAACTCAATCATATGATCACTAGTTTCAGAGTCACACCACTATAAACCTGAAACTGAACTCCCATTATATACCGTATTACGTAAGCCTGTGACGAGCTACTATCCAATGACCTTGTCATATATGCAAAACCCTCATATGATATCCATGATCAGCCTTAGGTCAAAGTCCGTTTAATCTTACTGATCAGGCTATCTTAAAGTTCCATTATACTACCGAATTAAGAAAATGATTATTCACCATATGTGAATAAGAAGTCATCCGCCCAGCAGACGACCCAAGGTCTTGTCCATTTTCACATTCAGTATAATGCCTTTAAGAGGATACCTTTAACTCCTCAGAGCTATGATTCCGATATCTGCAAACAAACCCTTCATCGTATACAAGTCATGCACCCAACGAATCGGTCTATAAGCTTACTACCTCTGAGACGCTTTAGCCATTGGAACATCAAAGTACACAAGTCATATACATGAAGTAGTTCATTTACTCAGGATTAAGGTTATTGCACAATGAACATCAAAAGCAGATTGATCCACTCACAGTGGACTACGTAGATCAATCACGCTTTAGTCCCGGTCTAATATGTCACCACCAAGTAACATATCTATGTCTCTACTTGGGAGTCCAGCTCCAGACAGTCAAGACAAACCATCCCCTTCAAGGCTTTAGACAACATAATAGTCTTAACATGAGTTAGATGCTCGGTCTAACCCTATAGACTACAGACCATAGTTTAGACCGCTAACTTTAGAACATTGTCTTCTCGCATACAAAAGTCCATTGCATGCAGCGTTCTAATAGTTTTAACACAAGCAGTCGGCGAGCCATATTTGCTTACATTTACTTTAACATGTAAATAAAACGAGGACAGATAGCAATGTAATGAATAACCTCTCTATATATAATTTTATTATCCAGTTCAAAATAAATACATCAAAATGTCTCTAATGCTTAGGGCATTTCCTAACAATCTCCCACTTGCCCTAAGCCAGCAGATGTGCCATGTTATGCATCCCCATCGCCTCTACGTGCCTCTCAAAGCTTCTAGCCACCAAAGTCTTAGTAGAGGGATTGGCAATGTTGTCCTCGGATGCGATCTTACATACATCTACTTAT
The DNA here is from genome assembly GCA_035233585.1 of Antiaris toxicaria. Classification (NCBI taxonomy): domain Eukaryota; kingdom Viridiplantae; phylum Streptophyta; class Magnoliopsida; order Rosales; family Moraceae; genus Antiaris; species Antiaris toxicaria. The sequence goes on along the minus strand of CP141156.1, from coordinate 98,569,701 downwards.
CCTGTCTCCATATGCCCTCTAATGTCGACTTCCTCAAATCCTTACAAGTCTGGAAGTCTGAGTCCGTGTATTCTACGGGTGTTAGGTCCCCTCCAGAATACACCAGCATATAATCCCTCGTTCTCTTAAGATACTTGAGTATATGCTTTACTGCTTGCCAGTGCTTGGTTCCAGGATTTGCTTGATATCGACTCACTATACCTACTGCAAAAGTGCAAAGCATAGCGTACATAAGGCTACCCACAACGGATGCATAAGGGACCTTACTCATATGCTCTCTTTCTTCTGATGTCTTAGGACAATCATCCAATGAAAGAGTTAGACCGGCAATAGAAGGTTGTGAGCCTTTCTTTGCCTCTTGCATTGCATATTTGTCAATTATTTTATCTATGTATGAAGCTTGGGATAACGCTATCATTTTGTTCTTTCGATCTCTGAAGAGACGAATCCCTAGAACATAATTAGCTTCTCCCAAGTCCTTCATGTCAAACTGTTGGTGTAACCAAAGCTTGACCGATGATAAGTTCCCTACATCATTCCCAATGAGTAGTATGTCATCGACATAGAGTATCAGAAAGACCACTTTTCCATCCTTAATACGTTTATAAACACAAGGTTCATCAACGTTCTGCTCAAAACCAAATGTCTTAATCGCTTGATCAAACCTCTGGTTCCATGAGCGGGATGCTTACTTTAATCCATAAATGGATCTAAGCAACTTGCAGACTTTCCTTTCTTGGCCTTTCGCTACGAACCCTTCGGGCTGTATCATATAGATACACTCTTCAAGATGGCCATTCAAGAATGCCGTCTTGACATCCATTTGTCAGATCTCGTAATCGAGAGCCGCAACAATGGACAGAAGAATACGGATAGACTTCAGCATAGCAATAAGTGAAAAGGTTTCATCGTAATCGATTCCAGCCTTTTGCATGTATCCCTTTGCAACCAGTCTAGCTTTGAAAGTTTCCACTCTCCCTTCCGCATCCTTCTTTTTTTTTGTAGACCCATTTGCATCCAATGGGTTTTATCCCATTCGGCAAATCTACAAGTTCCCAAACAGAGTTGGATTTCATAGAATCCATCTCATTGTTCATAGCCTGTTTCCAAGATTTAGAATCAACATCATTTACAGCTTCATCATAAGTGATCAGATCATCCTCATGCTCATGAGCCTCGGCCTGGTATACCTCAGCATCATACATGAAGAAATTAGGTTTCTTTGAAACCCTCCCACTACGACGAGGCACCCTAAATTGTTGATCGTCTGCAGGTCTTTCACTGGAACTCGGACTTGCATCCAAGACCGAAATCTGTGGAGTAGTTCTTTCACCTGATAACTCCTCTAGCACCACTTTGCTTCGAGGTTTAAAGTCATTCATGTAACTTTCCTCCAAGAATGTCGCATGGGTTGAGACAATGACCTTTTGTTCCTTCGGGTTATAGAATAGACCTCCTTTAGTTCCTTTTGGATACCCTACAAACATGCACAATTCTGATCTTGGTTCCAACTTCTTCACATCCCCATCCAGTACATGCGCCGGGCAGCCCCATATTCTCATATGTCCAAGGGAGGGCTTCCTGCCATGCCACAATTCATACGGAGTTTTGGGAATTGATTTTCTCGGAAGCTGGTTCAGAATATAGCACGTCGTTTGTAAAGCATATCCCCAAAATGATAATGGCAGCGTTGAATAACTCATCATGGACTGTACCATATCCAATAAGGTCCTGTTTCTCCTTTCGGCTACACCATTCGGTTGTGGAGTACCCGGTGCAGTCAATTGGGATAATATCCCGTTCTCTACAAGATGTCCTAGAAATTCATCGGAGAGGTATTTGCCACCTCGATCAGATCGAAGTGTCTTTATGGATTTATCTAATTGCTTTTCCACTTCCACACGATACTATTTGAACTTGTCAAAGGTTTTGTTCTTGCAGTGCATCAGATACACATATCCATACATCGAGTAATCATCTATAAAAGAGACATAATACTCGAACCCTCCTCGTGCTGTGACGTTCATGGGGCCACATACGTCAGTGTGCACAATTTCTAAGAGCTCCTGAGCTCTTGTACCCTTAGCTCTAAAAGACCTCTTAGTCATTTTACCCTCTAGACAAGACTCACATTGGGGAAGTCGTACCTCCTCCAGAGATTCCAGAGGACCATCTTTCACCAATATTTGAATCCTATCCTGATTAATATGACCAAGTCTTAAATGCCAAATATACGCTTTGTTAGAGTGAGAAACTTTCAACCTTTTAGAGTTATCAATTAATTCAGTGTCAAGCAGTGAGTACATCTTTGGTTTGATCAAATATAGGTTTCCATCCATCCATCCAGAATAGATAAAAGACTTATTTCTATGAATATCAACTCTTTTACTAAAAGAAACTGAATAAGAATCCTTTATTAAATAAGCTACCGATATAAGGTTCCTCCTAAAATTAGGAACATAAAAACAGTCTTTCAATAAAATAAATCTAAATTGATCAAAATAAAAGTAAACATCTCCCACTGCTTCAGCCACCACAAAGCTACCATCTCCAGTCCGCAACGAGAGGCTCCTATCATGTAGACTTCTCGTTTCCACGAACCCCTGCATAGAAACACAAACATGATTAGTGGCGCCCGAATCAATGACCCAAATGTCTTTCGATTCTTCCACCAAACACGCTTCCAAGTAATGAAGTTCCTTACCTTCTTTGCCCTTGGCGGCTAGGAATTCCCGGCAAGCCTTCTTGAAGTGACCTACCTTCCCACAATGGAAGCATTTGGACTTTTTAGGGTCCTTCGGCTTCTTGTTCTTGTTCTTTTTCTTCCCGTCCGAGACAGGAGGATTAGAAGAACTAGAAGCCACTTGCTTCTTATTTGGCCTCTTCCTCTTCCGTGAGGAATTGGAAGATTCTGCCAAATTGGCCTCTCTTTTAGGTCGGACCACATCCTAATCCCTGATCATCCGCTCATAAGCCTGTAGTTGCTTCATGAGCTCGGTTAGTCCTAACTCTTTTGTTGCCAGATTGTATGCGGCCTTAAACCCCACAAAATCTTTAGACAGAGTCTTGAACACCATCTCGATCTGGGTGTTATAGTCCAACTCAGCACCATTCTCGGCAGCCTCAGCGAAGAATCCTATTAGAGTGATCATATGGTCCTTCACCGGAGTACCCGCCTTTTGCTTAGAGTTCATAATGCTGGTGATAGCAGATTGTCGAGCCAATTTTTCTTGGCCTCCGAACATGTCCTCCAGATTTTCCATGATCTCCCCAGCAATTTGATAAGTCTCATGCTGCTTTTGTAAAGTACTCGTCATGCTAGCAAGTATGTAGCATCAAGCTATATCATTGGATTCTCTCCAACGAGTATAGGCAACTGGGACCTCCTCAAGTGGTGTGTCAGGTTTGGGCCCAGATGGGCATGGTTCGTCCAGTACGAACTTGTGCCTCTCGCAGCTGAGAACTATTAATCGATTTCTTTTCCAATCTTTATAATTGTCGCCATCCAGTTTATTCTCAGTAAGTATTGAAATGAGGGGTGTCGGTGACATTTTGAACTGAAATAAAATTATACTAGACATCATTACAAAGCCCAAGCAAATATACAGATAATTTAGCAAATAAAACATACAAGTATGTTCCTACATGAAACTTGAAAAACATGTAGCATTGCAACGGTAATTCTCAGCACCTATTGCCCCAAGCCATCGAGGGGTGGTCATGGAAACAAATAGCCGGAACATGGACCCCGTCCAATTAATATATGTTGCCTTAAATCCTCCAAGGTTAAGACATATATTAATAACCGCTTATTTGGCCACCAGTTTAGTTAACAGAGCTTCTAGCGAAGGTTAATAACTAAACGAGTCTTGAGTGTATAACCATTGTTTACGTAACCCGATCCACGTTCTACCAAGCCACCGAGGGGTGGTCATGAATAGGATCGTACCCGAACACATTTTCCACATAGGAGATCCAATCTAGTATACCGGCGGCGGTAAACACCTACCGAGGGGTGTGGTCAGGGCCGAACTGACGCGAGGCGTTACCATACTTTCACAGATGGATCAACAATACAGGCCGTGGGTTTTGTTTGAAACCCTTTCCCACTCAATATTTTGAAAAACATGCAAGTTTTGATAAATTATGTATGATCAATATAGTATGAGCGGCACTCACCTATCCTATATGGCACGTTATCAAATATGCATATAAAACATCCATCAATAATTGTGTACTCTATTATCCAAAACAAAATCTGAATCCAACCGGAGAGAATCTTATCTACCATCCTAATCCTATGTCATCACCATCCGTGCATAATAAACTAGCCATTAGCATACACAAATCAATTTGCCAAACGCTAAGGAATTATGTGGAGTTAGTAGAGGGACTGATTAGATATATATAATTGGGCTCCCGCAAATCCATATGATCATCATTCTTTACCGAACAACTCAATCATATGATCACTAGTTTCAGAGTCACACCACTATAAACCTGAAACTGAACTCCCAATTATATACCGTATTACGTAAGCCTGTGACGAGCTACTATCCAATGACCTTGTCATATATGCAAAACCCTCATATGATATCCATGATCAGCCTTAGGTCAAAGTCCGTTTAATCTTACTGATCAGGCTATCTTAAAGTTCCATTATACTACCGAATTAAGAAAATGATTATTCACCATATGTGAATAAGAAGTCATCCGCCCAACAGACGACCCAAGGCCTTGTCCATTTTCACATTCAGTATAATGCCTTTAAGAGGATACGTTTAACTCCTTAGAGCTATGATTCCGATATCTGCAAACAAACCCTTCATCGTATATAAGTCATGCACCCAACGAACCGGTCTATAAGCTTACTACCTCTGAGACGCTTTAGCCATTGGAACATCAAAGTACACAAGTCATATACATGAAGTAGTTCATTTACTCAGGATTAAGGTTATTGCACAATGAACGTCAAAAGCAGATCGATCCACTCAATCATATGATTACGTAAGCCTATGACAAGCTATCGTCCAATGACCTTGTCATGTATGCAGAACCCTCATATGTTATCCATGATCAGCCTTAGGCCAAAGTCCGTTTAATCCTACTGATCATGCTATCTTAAAGTTCCATTATACTACCGAATTAAGAAAATGATTATTCACCATATGTGAATAAGAAGTCATCCGCCCAGCAGACGACCCAAGGCCTTGTCCATTTTCACATTCAGTATAATGCCTTTAAGAGGATACTCTTAACTCCTTATTAGAGCTATGATTCCGATATCTGTAAACGAACCCTTCATCGTATACAAGTCATGCACCCAACGAACCGGTCTATAACCTTACTACCTCTGAGACGCTTTAGCCATTGGAACATCAAAGTACACAAGTCATATACATGAAGCTGTCCTTTTACTCAAGATTAAGGTTATTGCACAATGAACGTCAAAAGTAGATCGATCCACTCAAAGCGGACTTCGTAGATCAATTACGCTTTAGTCCCGGTCTAATATGTCACCACCAAGCAACATATCTATGTCTCTACTTGGGAGTCCAGCTCTAGACAGTCAAGACAAACCGTCCCCTCTAAGGCTTTAGACAACATAATAGTCTTAACATGAGTTAGATGCTCGGTCTAACCCCATAGACTACAGACCATAGTTTAGACCGCTAACTTTAGAACATTGTCTTCTCGCATACAAAAGTCCATTGCATGTAACGTTCTAATAGTTTTAACACAAGCAGTCGGTGAGCCATATTTGCTTACATTTACTTTAACATGTAAATAAAACGAGGACAGATAGCAATGTAATGAATAACCTCTATATATATATAATTTTATTATCCAGTTCAAAATAAATACATTAAAATGTCTCTAATGCTTAGGGCATTTCCTAACATTTACCCCAAATGCCATTTTTTGAAATTTTGGCAGCATTTCGGCATAAATTTAAGGTTACCGGCGTTAGGTACGCCTCGAACCATGTGTACCTATCACGTACTATACCAAAGTCCTATTTTATGTAAAAGTTTCCCAAACTTTTACATAAAAGCTCACACATTTAACAATTCACATTTTGAACCACAATTACCAAAATTCTTTCAATTTTACCCTTAGGTTTAGCCACGGTTTTCATACTCAAAACCTAGGCAAAACTTTTCAATCTTTCAACTAAATTTTAGGCTATTCAAAGGCTATTACCTAGCACATTTTCAAGCCATTTTCCAACATAATTCTTAGGGTTTTTCAACACACATAACCCACGGCCATTTTAGGTAAAACATACATAACATTTTGTTTCATGCTTTCAACCTCACAACCAACATTTTCTTAATTCAATGCATGATTTAAACTATCCAAACATCAAGTTAATCATGCAAAAATGTTCACCAAACCCTAACTACACCACACGGCCATATTAGGGAATTTAGATACCAAAATTTTTCCAAGCTTTCTAACCATGCAAATCATACTTTCCATATAACCAAAACATGATTTAAAGCATTACAACACTTAACCAATAATAAATCCATGATCAAACACTAAGGTAACCCATGGATTTTCCACAAAAAAACCAACCAAAAATTTATTTTTCTTGAAACAAAATACATGGTTTTTCTTCTAATCAAACCATAAGCAAAACCCATATACAAAATCAACTAAATCAACCACAAAATTTCTCATCCTCCTAGCCATTAAACCCACGGATTTTTCAATGAAAATGCAAGAAAAATTTCAAACCAAAGATGGCTACCTTGATTCCCTTGACTTCAATGATGAGTTTGCTATCACTTTGGTGAAGAAAATTTGAAGTTTTGGCTTGGTTCTCCTTTGTTGCTCACGGGTTGCTCTCTAGGAACACTTAGAAAATTTTTGCTTGTTTTCCCTTTGAATTAGCTACGGGTGCCCTTTTGTTCCAAAGTTGCCGACTTAGGTAACAAAGAAAACCAATTAATTTGGCTTCCAACCAATGAAATTTCAACACATTTCATGCCATTTCTTTCCACATTTTCACCAAAATTAATTTGGCTAATTTTGGTAAAATCTAAGCCTTTAGATCAAAAACAATTTCAATCTTGGCCATTAATGCCACCAACCACCGTTTTTAATCCATTTAATAAATGCTTTAATGATGTCATAAATGCAAAGTAAAAAATTTGACTTTGACTTCACTATTCATATTAATTCGACTACTTTTTAACCAATGTCGGATTGAGCCGAAATTTTCCTGAAATCGTCCCGGTGAGTTCCTGAGGTCTCTGGTGCAGTCGGATCAATTTATACTACTTCCGTTTGATCAAAATCAATCCCGGAAGTTTTTCATCTTTTTAGTGCACCATAGGCACCGATTAGGTTTTCAATGCCGTTTTTAGCACCTTTCCACCCGTTTCAATTCAGTGAACTTTATCAACACTTAATTCTTACCCGTCTGTATTGTTAGAACATCCTTTCACAGTCTAAACAATATAAATACATTCATTTAACTATTTAAACAGTACAAATTGTTATATACATACATTTGTATATTTTCTTCCGAGAATGCCAGAATTTTCTGGTTGTCACATTCACCCCTCATAAAATTTTCGTCCTCGAAAATTAGAACAAGTGGGGATATAAACTCCTCATCTCATCTTCTCGTTCCCACGTAGCTTCTTCAATGTTGTGATTTTTCCACAAAATCTTCACTAGTGGGATTGTCTTACTCCTCAGTACTTTCTCTTCACAAGCCAGTACTCGAATAGGTTGTTCTTCATATGTCAAATCCTCATGGATCTGAATAGGTTCATGCTTCAACACATGGGACGGATCTGGTACATACTTTCTCAGCATCGACACGTGAAATACATTATGTACTGTCGAAAATTCAGGAGGCAACGCTAGTCTATAAGTGGCCCTTCCAATGCGTTCGATAATTTCATAAGGTCCGATATATCTTGGACTCAGTTTTTCCTTCTTACCGAAACGTATAATCCCCTTCATAGGCGATTGTTAGGAAATGCCCTAAGCATTAAAGAAATTTTGATGTATTTATTTTGAACTGGATAATAAAATTATATATAGAGGTTATTCATTACATTGCTATCTGTCCTCGTCTTATTTACATGTTAAAGTAAATGTAAGCAAATATGGCTCCTTAACTGCTTGTGTTAAACTGTTAGAACGTTGCATGCAATGGACTTTTGTATGCGAGACGATAATGTTCTAAAGTTAGCGGTCTAAACTATGGTCTGTAGTCTATGGGGTTAGACCGAGCATCTAACTCATGTTAAGACTATTATGTTGTCTAAAGCCTTGGAGGGGACGGTTTGTCTTGACTGTCTGGAGCTGGACTCCCAAGTAGAGACATAGATATGTTGCTTGGTGGTGACATATTAGACCGGGACTAAAGCGTGATTGATCTACGAAGTCCACTTTGAGTGGATCGATCTGCCTTTGACGTTCATTATGCAGTAACCTTAATCCTGAGTAAAAGGACAGCTTCATGTATATGACTTGTGTACTTTGATGTTCCAATGGTTAAAGCGTCTCAGAGGTAGTAAGCTTATAGACCGGTTCGTTGGGTGCATGACTTGTATACGATGAAGGGTTCGTTTACAGATATCGGAATCATAGCTCTAATGAGGAGTTAAGGGTATCCTCTTAAAGGCATTATACTGAATGTGGAAATGGACAAGGCCTTGGGTCGTCTGCTGGGCGGATGACTTCTTATTCACATATGGTGAATAATCATTTTCTTTATTCGGTAGTATAATGGAACTTTAAGATAGCTTGATCAGTAGGATTAAACGGACTTTGGCCTAAGGCTGATCATGAATATCATATGAGGGTTCTGCATACATGACAAGGTCATTGGACGATAGCTTGTCATAGGCTTACGTAATACGGCATATAATTGGGAGTACAGTTTTAGGTTTATAGTGGTGTGACTCTGAAATTAGTGATCATATGATTGAGTTGTTCGGTAAAAGAATGATAATCATATGGATTTGCAGGAGCCCGATTATATATGTCCAATCAGTCCCTCTACTAGCTCCACATAATTCCTTAACGTTTGGCAAATTGATTTGTGTATGCTATTGGCTAGTTTATTATGCACGGATGGTGATGACATAAGATTAGGATGGTAGACAAGATTCTCTCCGGTTAGATTCAGATTTTGTTTTGGATAATAGAGTACACAATTATTCGAACTTCAAATAAAGTTGCCATGATTTTATTTGAGATTGGATTGGAGTTATAGAAAATTATCCATGAGAACAAGAATTTGAAACACAACTGTTTTGTGGATTTTGAAATTTGAATTTTGAAATTTGAATTTTGAATTTTGAAATTTGAAATTTGAATTTTGAATTTGAAATTTGAATTTGAAATTCGAATTTGAAATTTGAATTTGAAATTTGAAATTTGAAATTTGAATTTTGAATTTTGAATTTGAAATTCGAATTTGAAATTTGAAATTCAAATTTTGAATCACAATCCAAGTGGGATTCGAATTTGTTGTGGTAAATCCACGAGGTTTGAAATTCGAATTTGAGTTAGATATGGAGAGGATAATCTTGTTAGAATCCTACTTGAATTTTGAATCCAAATCCTAACTAATGATGGATGAAATTTGGAGGATTATCCTCAATGGATTTTCGGTTCAAAGGAAAAATTCAAGTTTCAATCCCAGTTGAATTTGGATTCTCTCCTCCCCAGAAAATGGCCGAAATTTTGGAGCATATCTCCTAGGAAAATTCAGTTATTTTGGATAAGGATGAGATAAGATTCAAGCTTGAAAATCCTAGTGGAATTTTATTCTCCCTTATCCTAAAAGTGGTCGAAATTTTGAGGAGATTTTCTCCTTGGAATTTTCGGATTTTTTGGTTGAAAAAGGGAGATAAAATTCTAGTTAAAATCTTGTTTAAATTTGGATTGGATTTATCCTAAATGGCCGAATTTTATTATTGGGATTTTCCCATGGAAAATTCGGATTTTATGGTTATAGATAAGGGAGAATATCTTCTCCTAATCCAATTGGAATTCAGAGAATCACCTCATGTAGGTCTATAAATAGAGGTCCTGCCAGTCCAGTTCTCTCAGACCATAGACTCTCAGGTGAGCAGGCTTATTATTGCACAGCTTATCGTGACAATAAGTTCTTTAGAGATCTGGGTGGTCGAAAGAAGACTAGCAGTGCTAGTATACCGATCGAGGTTCAGAGTGCCCACACACTCAGCCATTCAGGAATTAGAGAATAGTAGAGAAAGCTAGTTGGTTTAAGCCTCCGGTCATTCTCCTCCTGCAGATTGGCGTCCTTGAGGTATGAGTTTTAATTGTTATTGGTTTATTGTATATGGCATCATGAGATATTTAACGATCTTAAAATTTTTTATTGTTCCGCTGCGCCAATCTGATACGTTTTTACCGATTTATTTTCCTACAATTGGTATCAGAGCCATCTCATGACTATGCCATGTACATAAATTAGACAATTACTTAGTCTTTTTATTTATATGTGGATTTGATATTTAGAGAGTGGCATTCTAGGGTTCCTTTATGTTGTTATCATGTATTATGTATAAAGTATGTGGTTATTTTAATTTTCTGAATTATTATAAGCATGCTTGTTTATGCCGGTTATGGTTCCTTAGAATTTAGAAAATTTGTATCTAGGAATTTTTATGTAACCATGGGAGCAGCTTATTAACACTGTAATTTTCCCATGGATTTTAATTTTTGTCTCTTAGAATTTTTATGGTTAGAATTTTGTACATCGGAAACGGTTTAGGAAATTTTATGTAATTATTCTTGGAGGAGATTAAAGATTGAAGACCGTAATTTATTTTTCGCAAAAGTTAAATTTGATTTAAAGATTGAAATTTTGATTGTGTGGAAAATTTCAATTTAATTGGGATTCAAATTAATTTTTGGAGATCCTAATAGGTAAATTGGAATATGGCATGAAAATCGAGACACGACCCCTCGGGATAGGCCGACGGGCCTTGGTGGGGCTGCAGCCCCTGCCCTCGGGCAGGATGGGGCTGCGGCAGCCCCTGTGCAGGCCATAACCACCCACGGCCGCGGGCTTGGCCTGCAGCCGAGTGTGGCCGTGGCCTACCCAAGGCTGGCCGCAGCCTGGGCATGCAGCCTGGCGCTGCAGGCTTGGCCTGCAGCTCGACAAGGCTGCACATGGGGGCGGCCGTGGGTTGCCAGCCCCTCTTGGCTGGTGGCTGCCCACGGCGGCTGTCGCCTTCGGAGGCAGTGGTGCGACGGTTCAAAAATCGAAAAATTTTGATTTTAAATTTGAGATTTAATTTTAAAATCATGTTTAAAAATATGTAATTGAAAATTTGATATTTTTGAAATTTCATATTATTACACATGATGTTTAAAATTGTTTAAAATTTGAATTTGAAATTTAAATTTGAAATTCGAATTTGGAATTTGAATTTGAAATTTAAATTTTTGAAGATTTAAATTTTAAATGATTCTTGGGATGAGAAATAAATGGAGAGGCTACATAAAGATGGATACAAGAAGACGGAACAAAATTCAAGACCCAAAGAATGCTCTGGATGAAATTTTGTAATCTTTATTTTCTTTGTTCTAGGATGGAACCATGGCTTGGTTTTTCTGTCAATTATTTTTTCTATGATATGTCATGGATGTATAAATATGTATTGATAGATGTTTTATATGCATATTTGATAACATGTCATATAGGATAGGTGAGTGCCACTCATACTATATTGATCATACATAATTTGTCAAAAACTTGCTTGTTTTTCAAAATATTGAGTGGGAGAGGGTTTCAAACAAAACCACGGTCTCCATTGTTGATCCATATGTGAAAGCATGGTAACGCCTCACGTCAGTTCTGTCCTGACCACATCCCTCGGTAGGTGTTTATCACCGTCGGTATACTAGATTGGATCTCCTATGTGGAAAACGTGTTCGGGTACGATCCTATTCATGACCACCCCTCGGTGGCTTGGTAGGACGTGGATCGGGCTACATAAACAATGGTTATACACTCAAGACTCGTTTAGTTATTAACCTTCCCTAAAAGCTCTGTTAACTAAACTGGTGGCCAAATAAGCGGTTATTAATTTATGTCTTAACCTTGGAGGATTTAAGGCAACATATATTAATTGGACGGGGTCCATGTTCCAGCTATTTGTTTTCATGACCACCCCTCGGTGGCTTGGGGCAATAGGTGCTGAGAATTACCGTTGTAATGCTACATGTTTTTCAAGTTTCATGTAGGAACTGTAGGAAAATTAACCGGTAAAAACGTATCAGAGTGGCGCAGCGGAACAATAAAAATTTTTAGATCGTTAAATATCTCATGATGCCATATACAATAAATCAACAACAATTAAAACTCATACCTCAAGGACGCCAATGAACAGGAGGAGAGTGACCGGAGGCTTCAACCAACTAGCCTTCTCTACTATTCTCCAATTCCCGAATGGCTGAGTGTATGGGCACTCTGAACCTCGATCGGCATGCTAGCACTGCTAGTCTTCTTCCGACCACCCAGATCTCTAAAGAACTTTATTGTCACGATGAGCTGTGCAACAATAAGCCTGCTCACCTGAGAGTCTGTGGTCTGAGAGAACTGGAGTGGCAGGACCTCTATTTATAGACCTGCATGAGGTGATTCTCTGAATTCGAATTGGACTAGGAAAAGATTTTCTCCCTTATCCAAACCAAAAAATCCGAATTTTCCAAGGGAGAATCTCCACAATTAAATTCGGTTTTCCTAGGACAAATCCAATCCAAATCTAAACAAGATTTTAACTAGAATTTTATCTCCCTTTTTCAACCAAAAAATCCGAAATCTTTAGGAGAAAATCTTCTCCAAATTTTTGGCCACTTTTAGGATAAGGAAGAATCAAAATTCCACTAGGATTTTTCAAGCTAAATCTCATCTCAACCTTATCCAAAAAATAACCGAATTTCCTAGGATAAAGCCTCCAAAATTTCGGCCACTTTTAGGGAGGGAGAGAATCCATATTCAACTAGGATTGAAACTTGAATTTTCCCTTGAATCTTATCTACAAAAAACGAATTTTCCATTGAGGATTATCCTCAAAAAATTCGCCCACTTTTGTTGGGATTTTGATTCAAAATTCAAGTAGGATTCTAACAAGATTATCCTCTCCAAATCCAACTCAAATTCGAATTTCAAACATTGTGGATTTTCCACAACAAATTCGAATCCTACTTGGACTGTGATTCAAAATTTGAATTTCAAATTTCAAATTCAAATTTCAAATTCAAATTTCAAATTTCAAATTTCAAATTTCAAATTTCAAATTTAAATTTCAAATTCAAATTTCAAATTTGAATTTCAAATTCAAATTTCAAATTCAAATTTCAAATTCAAAATTCAAATTTCAAATTCAAAATTCAAATTTCAAATTTCAAAATTCAAATTTCAAATTCCATAAAATGGTTGTGTTTCATATTCTTGTTCTCATGGATAATTTTCTACAACTCCAATCCAATCTCAAATAAAATCATGACAACTTTATTTGGAGTTCGAATAATTGTGTACTCTATTATCCAAAACAAAATCTGAATCTAACCGGAGAGAATCTTGTCTACCATCCTAATCCTGTGTCATCACCATCCATGCATAATAAACTAGCCTATAGCATACACAAATCAATTTGCCAAACGTTAAGGAATTATGTGGAGCTAGTAGAGGGACTGATTGGACATATATAATCGGGCTCCCGTGATTCCATATGATCATCATTCTGTACCGAACAACTCAATCATATGATCACTAATTTCAGAGTCACACCACTATAAACCTGAAACTGAACTCCCAATTATATACCGTATTACGTAAGCCTGTGACGAGCTACCATCCAATGACCTTGTCATATATGCAAAACCCTCATATGATATCCATGATCAGCCTTAGGTCAAAGTCAGTTTAATCCTACCGATCAGGCTATCTTAAAGTTCCATTATACTACCGAATTAAGAAAATGATTATTCACCATATGTGAATAAGAAGTCATCCGCCCAGCAGACGACCCAAGGCCTTGTCCCTTCTCACATTCAGTATAATGCCTTTAAGAGGATACCTTTAACTCCTCAGAGCTATGATTCCGATATCTGCAAACAAACCCTTCATCGTATAAAAGTCATGCACCCAACGAACCGGTCTATAAGCTTACTACCTCTGAGACGCTTTAGCCATTGGAACATCAAAGTACACAAGTCATATACATGAAGTAGTTCATTTACTCAGGATTAAGGTTATTGCACAATGAACGTCAAAAGCAGATTGATCCACTCATAGCGGACTACGTAGATCAATCATGCTTTAGTCCCGGTCTAATATGTCACCATCAAGCAACATATCCATGTCTCTACTTGGGAGTCCAGCTCCAGACAGTCAAGACAGACCGTCCCCTCCAAGGCTTTAGACAACATAATAGTCTTAACATGAGTTAGATGCTCGGTCTAACCCCATAGACTACAGACCATAGTTTAGACTGCTAACTTTAGAACATTGTCTTCTCGCATACAAAAATCCATTGCATGTAACGTTCTAACAGTTTTAACACAAGCAGTCAGTGAGCCATATTTGCTTACATTTACTTTAACATGTAAATAAGACGAGGACAGATAGCAATGTAATGAATAACCTCTAAGTATAATTTTATTATCTAGTTCAAAAATGAATACATCAAAATGTCTCTAATACTTAGGGCATTTCCTAACAATCTCCCACTTGCCCTAAGCCAGCAGATGTGCCATGTTACGCATCCCCATCGCCTCTACATGCCTCTCAAAGCTTCTAGCTACCAAAGTCTTAGTAAAGGGATCAGCGATGTTGTCCTCGGACGCGATCTTACATACATCCACTTGTCCTGTCTCCACATGCCCTCTAATAATGTGATACCTCCGATCGATGTGCTTGGTCCTCTTGTGGTGCTGAGATTCCCTTGTGTTGGCAATAGCCCCTGTATTATCACAGTAAAGTGTGATAGGCTTGTCAACACCTGGAATGACCTCAAGGTCTCTAAAGAACTTGCGGAGCCAAACCGCTTCTTTAGATGCCTCAGCCGCAGCCACATACTCAGCCTCCATAGTAGAGTCAGCTGTGCAGCCTTGCTTCACGCTCTTCCACACAATGGCGCCTCCTCCGAGTAAAAACACTGATCCAGATGTCGATTTCCTCGAATCCTTACAAGTCCAGAAGTCTGAGTCCGTGTATCCTACGGGTGTTAGGTCCCCTCCAGAATACACTAGCATATAATCCCTCGTTCTCTTAAGATACTTGAGTATATGCTTTACTGCTTGCCAGTGCTTGGTTCCAGGATTCGCTTGATATCGACTCACCATACCTACTGCAAAACATATGTCCGGGCGAGTGCAAAGCATAGCGTACATAAGGCTACCCACAGCGGATGCATAAGGGACCTTACTCATACGCTCTCTTTCTTCCGATGTCTTGGGACAGTCATCCAATGAAAGAGTTAAACCGGCAATAGAAGGTTGTGAGCCTTTCTTTGCCTCTAGCATTGCATATTTGTCAATTATTTTATCTATGTATGAAGCTTGGGATAACGCTATCATTTTGTTCTTTCGATCTCTGAAGAGACGAATACCTAGAACATAATTAGCTTCTCCCAAGTCCTTCATGTCAAACTGTTGGTGTAACCAAAGCTTGACCGATGATAAGTTCCCTACATCATTACCAATGAGTAGTATATCATCGACATAGAGTATCAGAAAGACCCCTTTTCCTTCCTTAATACGTTTATAAACACAAGGTTCATCAACGTTCTGCTCAAAACCAAATGTCTTAATCGCTTGATCAAACCTCTGGTTCCATGAGCGGGATGCCTGCTTTAATCCATAAATGGATCTAAGCAACTTGCAGACTTTCCTATCTTAGCCTTTTGCTACGAACCCTTCGGGCTGTATCATATAGATACACTCTTCAAGATGGCCATTCAAGAATGCCGTCTTGACATCCATTTGCCAGATCTCGTAATCGAGAGCCGCAGCAATGGACAGAAGAATACGGATAGACTTCAGCATAGCAACAGGCGAAAAGGTTTCCTCATAATCGATTCCAGCCTTTTGCGTGTATCCCTTTGCAACCAGTCTAGCTTTGAAAGTTTCCACTCTCCCTTCCGCATCCTTCTTTCTTTTGTAGACCCATTTGCATCCAATGGGTTTTATCCCATCCGGCAAATCTACAAGTTCCCAAACAGAGTTGGATTTCATAGAATCCATCTCACTGTTCATAGCCTGTTTCCAAGATCTAGAATCAACATCCTTTATAGCTTCATCATATGTGACCGGATCTTCCTCATGCTCATGAGCCTCGGCCTGGTATACCTCAGCATCATACATAAAGAAATTAGGTTTCTTAGAAACCCTCCCACTACGACGAGGCACCCTAAATTGTTGATCGTCTGCAGGTCTTTCACTGGAACTTGGACTTGCGTCCAAGACCGAAATCTGTGGAGCAATTCTTTCACCCGATAACTCCTCTAGCACCACTTTGCTTCGAGGCTTAAAGTCATTCATGTGACTTTCCTCCAAGAATGTCGCATGGGTTGAGACAATGACCTTTTGTTCCTTCGGGTTATAGAACAGACCTCCTTTAGTTCCCTTTGGATACCCTACAAACATGCACAATTCTGATCTTGGTTCCAACTTCTTCGCATCCCCATCCAGTACATGTGCCGGGCAGCCCCATATTCTCATATGTCCAAGGGAGGGCTTCCTGCCACGCCACAATTCATACGGAGTTCTAGGAATTGATTTGCTCGAAACCTGGTTCAGAATATAGCACGCCGTTTGTAAAGCATGTCCCCAAAATGATAATGGCAGCGTTGAGTAACTCATCATGGACCGTACCATATCCAATAAGGTCCTGTTTCTCCTTTCGACTACACCATTCTGTTGTGGAGTACCAGGTGCAGTCAATTGGGATAAAATCCCGTTCTCTACAAGATGTCCTAGAAATTCATCAAAGAGGTATTCGCCACCTCGATCAGATCGAAGTGTCTTTATGGATTTATCCAATTGCTTTTCCACTTCCGCACGATACTCTTTGAACTTGTCAAAGGTTTCGCTCTTGCGGTGCATCAGATACACATATCCATACCTCGAGTAATCATCTATGAAAGAGACATAGTACTCGAACCCTCCTCGTGCTGTGACGTTCATGGGGCCACATACGTCAGTGTGCACAATTTCTAAGAGCTCCTGTGCCCTTGTACCCTTAGCTCCAAAAGACCTCTTAGTCATCTTACCCTCTAGACAAGACTCACATTGGTGAAGTCATACCTCCTCCAGAGATTCCAGAGGACCGTCTTTCACCAATCTTTGAATCCTATCCTGATTAATATGACCAAGTCTTAAATGCCAAAGATACGCCTTGTCAGAGTGAGAAACTTTCAACCTTTTAGAGTTATCAATTAATTCAGTGTCAAGCAGTGAGTACATCTTTGGTCTGATCAAATATAGGTTTCCATCCATCCATCCAGAACAGATAAAAGACTTATTTCTACGAATATCAACTCTTTTACTAAAAGAAACTGAATAAGAATCCTTTATTAAACAAGCTACCGATATAAGGTTCCTCCTAAAATTAGGAACATAAAAACAGTCTTTCAATAAAATAAACCTAAATTGATCAAAATAAAGATGAACATCTCCCACTGCCTCAGCCACCACAAAGCTACCATCTCCAGTCCGCAACGAGAGGCTCCTATCATGTAGACTTCTCGTTTCCACGAACCCCTGCATAGAAACACAAACATGATTAGTGGCGTCCGAATCAATGACCCATGTGTCTTTCGATTCTTCCACCAAACACGCTTCTAAGTAATGAAGTTCCTTACCATCCTTGCCCTTGGAGGCTAGGAATTCCCGGCAAGCCTTCTTGAAGTGACCTACCTTCCCACAGTGGAAGCATTTGGACTTTTTAGGGTCCTTTGGCTTCTTGTTCTTCTTCTTCTTCTTCCCGTCCGAGACAGGAGGATTAGAAGAACTGGAAGCCACTTGCTTCTTATTTGGCCTCTTCCTCTTCCGTGAGGGATTGGAAGATTCCGTCAAATTGGCCTCTCCTTTAGGTCGGAACACATCCTCATCCCTGATCATCCGCTCATAAGCCTGTAGTTGCTTCATGAGCTCGGTAAGTCCTAACTCCTTTGTCCCCAGATTGTATGCGGCCTTAAACCCCATAAAATCTTTAGACAGAGTCTTGAACACCATCTCGATCTGGGTGTTGTAGTCTAACTCAGCACCATTCTCGGCAGCCTCAGCGAAGAATCCCATTAGAGTGATCATATGGTCCTTCACCGGAGCACCCGCCTTTTGCTTGGAGTTCATAATGCTGGTGATTGCAGACTGTCGAGCCAATTTTTCTTGGCCTCCGAACATGTCCTCCAGATTTTCCATGATCTCCCCAGCAACTTGATAAGTCTCATGCTGCTTTTGTAAAGCACTCGTCATGCTAGCAAGGATGTAGCATCGAGCTATCTCATTGGATTCTCTCCAACGATTATAGGCAACCGGGACCTCCTCAAGTGGTGTGTCAGGTTTGGGCCCAGGTGGGCATGGTTCGTCCAGTACGAACTTGTGTCTCTCGCAGCTGAGAACTATTAATAGATTTCTTTTCCAATCTTTATAATTGTCGCCATTCAACTTATTTTCAGTAAGTATCGAAATGAGGGGTGTCGGTGACATTTTGAACTGAAATAAAATTATACTAGACATCATTACAAAGCCCAAGCAAATATGCTGATAATTTAGCAAATAAAACATACAAGTATGTTCCTACATGAAACTTGAAAAAAAAATGTAGCATTGCAACGGTAATTCTCAGCACCTATTGCCCCAATCCACCGAGGGGTGGTCATGAGAACAAATAGCCGGAACATGGACCCCGTCCAATTAATATATGTTACCTTAAATCCTCCAAGGTTAAGACATATATTAATAACCGCTTATTTGGCCACCAGTTTAGTTAACAGAGCTTCTAGGGAAGGTTAATAACTAAACGAGTCTTGAGTGTATAACCATTGTTTACGTAGCCCGATCCACGTCCTACCAAGCCACCGAGGGGTGGTCATGAATAGGATCGCACCCGAACACGTTTTCCACATAGGAGATCCAATCTAGTATACCGGCGACGGTAAACACCTACCGAGGGGTGTGGTCAGGTCAGAACTGACGCGAGGCGTTACCATGCTTTCACATATGGATCAACAATGGAGGCCGTGGGTTTTGTTTGAAACCCTCTCCCACTCAATATTTTGAAAAACATGCAAGTTTTGACAAATTATGTATGATCAATATAGTATGAGCGGCACTCACCTATACTATATGACATGTTATCAAATATGCATACAAAACATCCATCAATACATATTTATACATCCATGACATATCACAGAAAAAATAATTGACAGAATAACCAAGCTATGGTTCCATCCTAGAACAAAGAAAATAAAGATTACAAAATTCCATCCAAAGCATTCTTTGGGTCTTGAATTTTGTTCCGTCTTCTTGTATCCATCTTTATGTAGCCTCTCCATTTATTTCTCATCCCAAGAATTATTTAAAATTTAAATTTCCAAAAATTTAAATTTTAAACAATTTTAATCATCATGTGTAATAATATGTAATTTTAAAAATTTCAAATTTTCAATTACACATTTTTAAACATGATTTAAAATTAAATCTCAAATTTAAAAATCAAAATTTTCAAATTTTGGACCGCCGCACTGCCGCCCGTGAAGGCGGCAGCCGCCGTGGGCAGCCACCAACCCCGGAGGGGCTGGCAGCCCACGGCCGCCCCTTGTGCAGCCCTGCCGGGCTGCAGGCTAAGCCTGCAGCGCCAGGCTGCATGCCCAGACTGGGCGCAGCAACCGGCAGGCTGCAGGCAGCGCCTGCAGCCAGTGGCTGCACGCCCAGGCTGCGGCCAGGCTTGGGCAGGCCACGGCCATCCCTGGCTGCAGGCAGAGCCTGCGGCCGTGGGTGGTGTGGACCTGCACAGGGGCTGCCGCAGCCCCATCCTGCCCGAGGGCAGGGGCTGCAGCCCCACCAAGTTTTTTCGGCCTATCCTAAGGGGTCGTGTCTCGATTTTCGTGCCATTTTCCAATTTACCTATTAGGATCTCCAAAAATTAATTTGAATCCCAATTAAATTGAAATTTTCCACACAATCAAAATTTCAACCTTTAAATCAAATTTAACTTTTGGGAAAAATAAATTACGGTCTTCAATCTTCAATCTCCTCCAAGAATAATTACATAAAATTTCCTAAATCGTTTCCGGTGTACAAAAATTCTAACCATAAAAAATCTAAGAGATAAGAATTAAAATCCATGGGAAAAACACAGTGTTAATAAACTGCTCCCATGGTTACATAAAAAATTCCTAGATACAATTTTTCTAAATTCTAAGGAACCATAACCGGTATAAACAAGCATGCTTATAATAATTCAAAAATTAAAATAACCACATACTTTATACATAATACATGATAACAACATAAAGGAACCCTAGAATGCCACTCTCTAAATATCAAATCCATACATAAATAAAAAGACTAAGTAATTGTCTAATTTATATACATGGCATAGTCATGAGATCGCTCTGATACCAATTGTAGGAAAATTAACCGGTAAAAACGTATCAGAGTGGCGCAGCGGAACAATAAAAATTTTTAGATCGTTAAATATCTAATGATGCCATATGCAATAAATCAACAACAATTAAAACTCATACCTTAAGGACGCCAATGAACAGGAGGAGAGTGACCGGAGGCTTCAACCAACTAGCCTTCTCTACTATTCTCCAATTCCCGAATGGCTGAGTGTGTGGGCACTCTGAACCTCGATCGGTATGCTAGCACTGCTAGTCTTCTTCCGACCACCCAGATCTCTAAAGAACTTTATTGTCACAATGAGCTGTGCAACAATAAGCCTGCTCACCTGAGAGTCTGTGGTCTGAGAGAACTGGAGTGGCAGGACCTCTATTTATAGACCTGCATGAGGTGATTCTCTGAATTCGAATTGGACTAGGAAAAGATTTTCTCCCTTATCCAAACCAAAAAATCCGAATTTTCCAAGGGAGAATCTCCACAATTAAATTCGGTTTTCCTAGGACAAATCCAATCCAAATCTAAACAAGATTTTAACTAGAATTTTATCTCCCTTTTTCAACCAAAAAATCTGAAATCTTTAGGAGAAAATCTTCTCCAAATTTTCGACCACTTTTAGGATAAGGAAGAATCAAAATTTCACTAGGATTTTTCAAGCTAAATCTCATCTCAACCTTATCCAAAAAATAACCGAATTTCCTAGGATAAAGCCTCCAAAATTTCGGCCACTTTTAGGGAGGGAGAGAATCCATATTCAACTAGGATTGAAACTTGAATTTTCCCTTGAATCTTATCTACAAAAAACGAATTTTCCATTGAGGATTATCCTCAAAAAATTCGCCCACTTTTGTTGGGATTTTGATTCAAAATTCAAGTAGGATTCTAACAAGATTATCCTCTCCAAATCCAACTCAAATTCAAATTTCAAACCTTGTGGATTTTCCACAACAAATTCGAATCCTACTTGGACTGTGATTCAAAATTTGAATTTCAAATTTCAAATTCAAATTTGAAATTCAAATTTCAAATTTCAAATTTAAATTTCAAATTCAAATTTCAAATTCGAATTTCAAATTCAAATTTCAAATTCAAAATTCAAATTTCAAATTTCAAAATTCAAATTTCAAATTTCAAAATTCAAATTTCAAATTCCACAAAACGGTTGTGTTTCATATTCTTGTTCTCATGGATAATTTTCTATAACTCTAATCCAATCTCAAATAAAATCATGGCAACTTTATTTGGAGTTCGAATAATTGTGTACTCTATTATCCAAAACAAAATCTGAATCCAACCGGAGAGAATCTTGTCTACCATCCTAATCCTGTGTCATCACCATCCATGCATAATAAACTAGCCTATAGCATACACAAATCAATTTGCCAAACGTTAAGGAATTATGTGGAGCTAGTAGAGGGATTGATTGGACATATATAATCGGGCTCCCGTGATTCCATATGATCATCATTCTGTACCGAACAACTCAATCATATGATCACTAATTTCAGAGTCACACCACTATAAACCTGAAACTAAACTCCCAATTATATACCGTATTACGTAAGCCTGTGACGAGCTACCATCCAAAGACCTTGTCATATATGCAAAACCCTCATATGATATCCATGATCAGCCTTAGGTCAAAGTCCGTTTAATCCTACCGATCAGGCTATCTTAAAGTTCCATTATACTACCGAATTAAGAAAATGATTATTCACCATATGTGAATAAGAAGTCATCCGCCCAGCAGACGACCCAAGGCCTTGTCCATTCTCACATTCAGTATAATGCCTTTAAGAGGATACCTTTAACTCCTCAGAGCTATGATTCCGATATTTGCAAACAAACTCTTCATCGTATACAAGTCATGCACCCAACGAACCGGTCTATAAGCTTACTACCTCTGAGACGCTTTAGCCATTGGAACATCAAAGTACACAAGTCATATACATGAAGTAGTTCATTTACTCAGGATTAAGGTTATTGCACAATGAACGTCAAAAGCAGATTGATCCACTCATAGCAGACTACGTAGATCAATCACGCTTTAGTCCCGGTCTAATATGTCACCATCAAGCAACATATCCATGTCTCTACTTGGGAGTCCAGCTCCAGACAGTCAAGACAGACCGTCCCCTCCAAGGCTTTAGACAACATAATAGTCTTAACATGAATTAGATGCTCGGTCTAACCCCATAGACTACAGACCATAGTTTAGACTGCTAACTTTAGATCATTGTCTTCTCGCATACAAAAATCCATTACATGCAACGTTCTAACAGTTTTAACACAAGCAGTCAGTGAGCCATATTTGCTTACATTTACTTTAACATGTAAATAAGACGAGGACAGATAGCAATGTAATGAATAACCTCTAAGTATAATTTTATTATCCAGTTCAAAAATGAATACATCAAAATGTCTCTAATACTTAGGGCATTTCCTAACAGGAACATACTTGTATGTTTTATTTGCTAAATTATCTATATATTTGCTTGGGCTTTGTAATGATGTCTAGTATAATTTTATTTCAGTTCAAAATGTCACCAACACCCCTCATTTCAATACTCACTGAGAATAAACTGAATGGCGATAATTATAAGGATTGGAAAAGAAATCTGTTAATAGTTCTCAGCTGCGAGAGACACAAGTTCGTACTGGACGAACCATGCCCACCAGGGCCAAAACCTGACACACCGGTTGAGGAGGTCCCGGTTGCCTATACTCGTTGGAGAGAATCCAATGATATAGCTCGATGCTACATACTTGCTAGCATGACGAGTGCTTTACAAAAACAGCATGAGACTTATCAAGTTGCTGGGGAGATCATGGAAAATCTGGAGGACATGTTCGGAGGCCAAGAAAAATTAACTCGACAGTCCGCTATCACCAGCATTATGAACTCTAAGCAAAAGGCGGGTACTCCGGTGAAAGACCATATGATCACTCTAATGGGATTCTTCGCTGAGGCTGCCGAGAACGGTGCTGAGTTGGACTATAACACCCAGATCGAGATGGTGTTCAAAACTCTGTCTAAAGATTTTTGGGGTTTAAGGCCGCATACAATCTGACGACAAGGGAGTTAGGACTAACCGAGCTCATGAAGCAACTCCAAGCTTATGAGCGGATGATCAGGGATGGGGATGCGGTCCAACCCAAAGGAGAGGCCAATTTGGTGGAATCTTCCAAACCCTCACGGAAGAGGAAGAGGCCAAACCAAAAGCAAGCAGCTTCCAGTTCTTCTAATCCTCCTGTCTCAGATGGGAAGAAGAAGAAGAAAAACAAGAAGCCCACGGACCCTAAAAAGTCCAAATACTTTCGTTGTGGGAAAGTAGGTCACTTTAAGAAGGCTTGCTGAGAATTCCTAGTCGCCAAGGGCAAGGAAGGTAAGGAACTTCACTACTTGGAAGCGTGTTTGGTGGATGAATCGAAAGACACTTGGGTCATTGATTCGGGCGCCACTAATCATGTTTGTGTTTCTATGCAGGGGTTCATGGAAACGAGAAGTCTACATGATAGGAGCCTCTCGTTGCGAACTGGAGACGGCAGCTTGGTGGTGGCTGAGGCAGTGGGAGATATTTACCTTTATTTTGATCAATTTAGGTTTATTTTATTGAAAGACTGTTTTTATGTTCCTAATTTTAGAAGGAACCTTATATCGGTAGCTTGTTTAATAAAGGATTCTTATTCAGTTTCTTTTAGTAAAAGAGTTGATATTCGTAAAAATAAGTCTTTTATCTGTTCTGGTTGGATGGATGGAAACCTATATTTGATCAAACCAAAGATGTACTCACTGCTTGACACTGAATTAATAGATAACTCTAAAAGGTTGAAAGTTTCTCACTCTAACAAGGCGTATCTTTGGCATTTAAGACTTGGTCATATTAATCAGGATAGGATTCAAAGATTGGTGAAAGATGGTCCTCTAGAATCTCTGGAGGAGGTACGTCTTCCCCAATGTGAGTCTTCTCTAGAGGGTAAGATGACCAAGAAGTCTTTTAGAGCTAAGGGTACAATAGCTCAGGAGCTCTTATAAATTGTGCATACTGACGTATGTGGCCCCATGAACATCACAGCACGAGGAGGGTTCTAGTATTATGTCTCTTTTATAGATGATTACTCGAGGTATGGATATGTGTATCTGATGCACCATAAGAGCAAAACCTTTGACAAGTTCAAAGAGTATCGTGCGGAAGTGGAAAAGCAATTGGATAAATCCATAAAGACACTTCGATCTGATCGAGGTAGCGAATACCTCTCTGATGAATTTCTAGGACATCTTGTGAAGAACGAGATATTATCCCAATTGACTGCACCTGGTACTCCACAACAGAATGGTGTAGTCGAAAGGAGAAACAGGACCTTGTTGGATATGGTACGATCCATGATGAGTTATTCAACGCTGCCATTATCATTTTGGGGATATGCTTTACAAACGGCATGCTATATTCTGAACCAGGTTCCAAGCAAATCAATTCCCAAAACTCCGTATGAATTGTGGTGTGGCAGGAAGCCCTCCCTTGGACATATGAGAATATGGGACTGCCCGACGCATATACTGGATGGGGATGCGAAGAAGTTGGAACCAAAATTAGAATTGTGCATGTTTGTAGGATATCCAAAGGGAATTAAAGGAGGTCTGTTCTATAACCTGAAGGAACAAAAAGTTATTGTCTCAACCCATGCGACATTCTTGGAGGAAAGTCACATGAATGACTTTAAGCCTCGAAGCAAAGCGGTGCTAGAGGAGTTATCAGGTGAAAGAACTGCTCCACAAATTTCGGTCTTGGACGCAAGTCCGAGTTCCAGTGAAAGACCTGCAGACGATCAACAATTTAGGGTGCCTCGTCGTAGTGGGAGGGTTTCGAAGAAACCTAATTTCTTCATGTATGATGCTGAGGTATACCAGGCCGAGGCTCATGAGCATGAGGATGATCCGATCACCTACGATGAAGCTGTAAATGATGTTGATTCTAAATCTTGAAAACAAGCTATGAACAATGAGATGGATTCTATGAAATCCAACTCTGTTTGGGAACTTATAGATTTACCAGATGGGATAAAACCCATTGGATGCAAATGGGTCTACAAAAGAAAGAAGGATGCGGAAGGGAGAGTGGAAACTTTCAAAGCTAGACTGGTTGCAAAGGGGTACACGCAAAAGGCTAGAATCGATTACGATGAAACCTTTTCGCCTGTTGCTACGCTGAAGTCTATCCGTACTCTTCTATCCATTGCTGCGGCTCTCGATTACGATATCTGGCAAATGGATGTCAAGACGGTATTCTTGAATGGCCATCTTGAAGAGTGTATCTATATGATACAGCCCGAAGGGTTCGTAGCGAAAGGCCAAGAAAGGAAAGTCTGCAAGTTGCTTAGATCCATTTATGGATTAAAGCAAGTATCCCGCTCATGGAACCAAAGGTTTGATCAAGCGATTAAGACATTTGGTTTTGAGCAGAATGTTGATAAACCCTGTGTTTATAAACGTATTAAGGATGGAAAAGTGGTCTTTCTGATACTCTATGTCGATGATATACCACTCATTGGGAATAATGTAGGGAACTTATCATCTGTCAAGCTTTGGTTGCACCAACAGTTTGACATGAAGGACTTGCGAGAAGCTAATTATGTTCTAGTCATTCATCTCTTCAGAGATCGAAAGAACAAAATAATAGTGTTATCCCAAGCTTCATACATAGATAAAATAATTGACAAATATGCAATGCAAGAGGCAATGAAAGGCTCACAACCTTCTATTACCGATCTAACTCTTTCACTAGATGACTGTCCCAAGACATCGGAAGAAAGTGAGCGTATGAGTAAGGTCCCTTATGCATCCGCTGTGGGTAGCCTTATGTACGCTATGCTTTGCACTCGCTCGGATATATGTTTTGCAGTAGGTATGGTGAGTCGATATCAAGCAAATCCTGGAACCAAGCACTGGCAAGCAGTAAAGCATATACTCAAGTATCTTAAGAGAACAAGGGATTATATGCTGGTGTATTCTGGAGGGGACCTAACACCCGTAGGATACACGGACTCAGACTTCCAGACTTGTAAGGATTCGAGGAAATCAACATCTGGATCAGTGTTTTTGCTCGGAGGAGGCGCCATTGTGTGGAGGAGCATGAAGCAGGGCTGCACAGCTGATTCTACTATGGAGGCTGAATATGTGACTGCGGTTAAGGCATCTAAAGAAGCGGTTTGGCTCCGCAAGTTCTTTAGAGACCTTGAGGTCATTCCAGGTGTTGACAAGCCTATCACACTTTACTGTGATAACACTGGGGCTATTGCCAACACAAGGGAATCTCGGCTCCACAAGAGGACCAAGCATGTAGATCGGAGATATCATATTATTAGAGGGCACGTGGAGACAGGACAAGTAGATGTATGTAAGATCGTGTCCGAGGACAACATTGCCAATCCCTTTACTAAGACTTTGGTGGCTAGAAGCTTTGAGAGGCACGTAGAGGCGATAGGGATGCGTAACATGGCACATCTACTAGCTTAGGGCAAATAGGAGATTGTTAGGAAATGCCCTAAGCATTAAGGACATTTTGATGTATTTATTTTGAACTGGATAATAAAATTATATATAGAGGTTATTCATTACATTGCTATCTGTCCTCGTCTTATTTACATGTTAAAGTAAATGTAAGCAAATATGGCTCCTTGACTGCTTGTGTTAAACTGTTAGAACGTTGCATGCAATGGACTTTTATATGCGAGAAGACAATGTTCTAAAGTTAGCGGTCTAAACTATGGTCTGTAGTCTATGGGGTTAGACCGAGCATCTAACTCATGTTAAGACTATTATGTTGTCTAAAGCCTTAGAGGGGACGGTTTGTCTTGACTGTCTGAAGCTGGACTCCCAAGTAGAGACATAGATATGTTACTTGGTGGTGACATATTAGATCGGGACTAAAGCGTGATTGATCTACGAAGTCCGCTTTGAGTGGATCGATCTGCGTTTGACGTTCATTATGCAGTAACCATAATCCTGAGTAAAAGGACAGCTTCATGTATATGACTTGTGTACTTTGATGTTCCAATGGCCAAAGCGTCTCAGAGGTAGTAAGCTTATAGACCGGTTCGTTGGGTGCATGACTTGTATACGATGAAGGGTTCGTTTATAGATATCAAAATCATAGCTCTAATGAGGAGTTAAGGGTATCCTCTTAAAGGCATTATACTGAATGTGAAAATGGACAAGGCCTTGGGTCGTCTGCCTGGCGGATGACTTCTTATTCACATATGGTGAATAATCATTTTCTTTATTCGGTAGTATAATGGAACTTTAAGATAGCCTGATCAGTAGGATTAAACGGACTTTGGCCTAAGGCTGATCATAGATATCATATGAGGGTTCTGCATACATGACAAGGTCATTGGACGATAGCTTGTCACAGGCTTACGTAATACGGTATATAATTGGGAGTTCAGTTTCAGGTTTATAGTGGTGTGACTCTAAAATTAGTGATCATATGATTGAGTTGTTCGGTAAAAGAATGATGATCATATAGATTTACGGGAGCCCGATTATATATGTCCAATCAGTCCCTCTACTAGCTCCACATAATTCCTTAACGTTTGGCAAATTGATTTGTGTATGCTATTGGCTAGTTTATTATGCATGGATGGTGATGACATTGGATTAGGATGGTAGACAAGATTCTCTCCGGTTGGATTCAGATTTTGTTTTGGATAATAGAGTACACAATTATTCGAACTCCAAATAAAGTTGCCATGATTTTATTTGAGATTGGATTGGAGTTGTAGAAAATTATCCATGAGAACAAGAATTTGAAACACAACTTTTTTGTAGATTTTGAAATTTGAATTTTAAAATTTGAATTTTGAATTTTGAATTTTGAATTTTGAATTTTGAATTTTGAATTTTAAATTTGAATTTGAAATTCGAATTTGAAATTTGAAATTCAAATTTTGAATCACAATCCAAGTGGGATTCGAATTTGTTGTGGTGAATCCACAAGGTTTGAAATTCGAATTTGAGTTAGATATGGAGAGGATAATCTTGTTAGAATCCTACTTGAATTTTGAATCCAAATCCTAACTAATGATGGATGAAATTTTGAGGATTATCCTCAATGGATTTTCGGTTTTTATGGATAAGGTTCAAAGGAAAAATTCAAGTTTCAATCCCAGTTGAATTTGGATTCTCTCCTCCCCAGAAAGTGGCCGAAATTTTGGAGCATATCTCCTAGGAAAATTCGGTTATTTTGGATAAGGATGAGATAAGATTCAAGCTTGAAAATCCTAATGGAATTTTGCTTCTCCCTTATCCTAAAAGTGGCCGAAATTTTAAGGAGATTTTCTCCTTGGAATTTTCAGATTTTTTGGTTGAAAAAAGGAGATAAAATTCTAGTTAAAATCTTGTTTAAATTTGGATTGGATTTATCCTAAATGGCCGAATTTTATTGTTGGGATTTTCTCATGGAAAATTCAGATTTTACGGTTATGGATAAGGGAGAATATCTTCTCCTAATCTAATTCGAATTTAGAGAATCACCTCATGCAAGTCTATTAATAGAGGTCCTGCCACTCTAGCTCTCTCATACCACAGACTCTCAAGTGAGCAGTTTTATTGTTGCACAGCTCATCGTGACAATAAGTTCTTTAAAGATCTAGGTGGTCGGAAGAAGACTAGCAGTGCTAGCATACCGATCGAGGTTCAGAGTGACCACACACTCAGCCATTCGAGAATTGGAGAATAGTAGAGAAGACTAGTTGGTTGAAGCCTCCGGTCATTCTCCTCCTGCAGATTGGCGTCCTTAAGGTATGAGTTTTAATTGTTATTAGTTTATTGTATATGACATCATGAGATATTTAACGATCTTTAAATTTTTTATTGTTCTGCTACGCCACTCTGATACGTTTTTACCGATTTATTTTCCTACAGTGATACCTTAAGAAACACGAAGTCTCCTTCATTAAACTCCAAGGATCTCCGCCACTTATCCGCATAACTTTTTTGTCGACTTTACGCAATTTTCATTTGACACTGAATTCTTACAATGGCATTGGAAGTTTCTCGTATAAAATCCATCTTATGCAGTTATTTCTCTCGCAGGTCATACCAGTGTATCAGCGATCTACATTTCCATCCATAAAGGGCCTCATAAGGTGCCATTCCTATGGAAGCTTGGTAACTATTATTGTACGAGAATTCAATTAATGGTAACTTCTCGTTCCAAATTCCCACAAAATCCATTACACAAGCTCGAAGCATGTCCTCTAATGTCTGAATGGTCTGCTCTGACTGTCCGTCTATTTGCAGATGAAATGCCATACTGAGTCTCAATTCAGTACCCATGGCTTCTTGCACACACTGCCAGAAATTCGAAGTGAATCGTGCATCTCGATCTGATACAATGGATTTTGGAACTCCGTATAATCTGATGACATGAGCTATGTACAACTGAGCAAACTTTTCCAATGAAAAAGTCATCTTAACAGCTATAAACCGCGCCGTCTTGGTCAGTTTGTCCACAATAACCCAGATGGCATCATAACCTTCTCTGGTTTTTGGTAGTCCCATTACAAAATCCATCATAATGTGTTCCCATTTCCATTCGGGAATCTCCAAAGGTTCCAATCTTCCTGCTGGATGTTCATGTTCAGCTTTGATTCTCTGACAGGTCATGCATCTGTTCACGAATTTCGCTATATCATTCTTCATCCCTTTCCACCAGAACTGTAACTTCAAGTCCTGGTACATCTTACTAACTCTAGGATGAACCGAATATGGTGTCTCATGGGCTTCTGACATGATTCATCTTCTAAGTTCCTCATCAGCTGGAACATTAATTCTTCCTTGATAGAAGATCATTCCATCCTTGGAAGTTCCTTCTTGGGAATTTTTCATTCTTAGATCTCGTCTTTGAGCTTCCTTGATATCCTCAAACAATGATGATTCCACTTGGAGTGCAGCCAATCTTCCAGATATCAGCTCTAAGTTCAAAGAATTTGTCTCTTGCTGCAATAGTTTCGGAAGCCTTTTTATCTGTAGTTGGTGCGATATGGTAGACTTTCTACTTAAAGCATCTGCTACACAGTTGGCCTTCCCTAGATGATATAGGATTTCACAATCATAATCCTTTACCAGTTCCAACTATCTTCTTTGTCACATATTGAGCTCCTTTTGCGTGAAAAAATACTTCAAGCTTTGGTGATCAGTAAAAATCTAACATTTGGGCTCCATAGATATAGTGTCACCAAATTTTAAGTGCAAACACTACTGCAGCAAGTTCAAGGTCATGCGTAGGGTAATTCTTTTCATGCTCCTTTAATTGATGGTAAGCATAGGCAATCACCTCGCCGCCTTGCATTAGGACTGCTCCCAATCCTATTTTAGATACCTCGCTGTAGATCACAAACTTCTCCCCTTTAGTGGGAAGCGTAAGGATTGGTGTGCTTGTCAGCCGTTTCTTTAACTCCTGAAAGCTCTTTTCGCATTCCATAGTCCACTCATACTTCCTTTCCTTGCATGTAAGAGCGGTAAGAGGTGCAGCTAATCGCGTGAATCCCTCTACAAATCGTCGATAATAACCAGCTAACCCCAAGAAACTGTGTATTTTCGTCACACTCTTGGGTGCAGGCTATTGGTTAATTGCATCTACCTTCGTCGGATCTACAGCAATACCTTCCTGGGATACAACATGTCCAAGGAAATGTACTTTATCTAGCCAAAACACACATTTTAAGAATTTGGCATATAGTTGATGCTTCCTTATCATATGCAACACGATCCTTAGATGCTCCTTGTGCTCCTCATGAGTCTTTGAGTATATAAGAATGTCATCAATGAATACAATGACAAACTTATCCAAATACTCTTTAAAGATTCTGTTCATCAAGTCCATGAACGCTGCTGGCGCATTTGTTAATCCGAATAGCATCACAAGGAACTCATAATGACCATAACGAGT
The DNA here is from genome assembly GCA_035233585.1 of Antiaris toxicaria. Lineage (NCBI taxonomy): Eukaryota > Viridiplantae > Streptophyta > Magnoliopsida > Rosales > Moraceae > Antiaris > Antiaris toxicaria. The sequence continues at coordinate 98,538,106 of CP141156.1, read as the reverse complement.
CCTAAACGCCGTCTTAGGAATATCACTTTCTTTAATTCTTAGCTGGTGATATCCTGATCGTAAGTCGATCTTGGAAAATACCGCTGCGCCTTTTAACTAGTTGAATAAGTCATCAATTCTAGGTAATAGATACCTGTTTTGATCGTAACCTTATTCAACTCCCGGTAATCAATGCACAAACGGAACGTTCCATCCTTTTTCTTGATGAACAACACAGGTGCACCCCACGGAGAATAACTCGGTTTGATGAATCCTTTGTCCAAAATCTCCTTTAATTGTTCCTAAAGCTCCTTTAACTCTACTGGAGCCATGCGGTATGGTGCTTTGCAAATAGGTGCCGTTCCAGGCATCAACTCAATTTCGAACGAGATTTCTCTCTCTGGAGGTATCCCTGGTAACTCTTCTGGAAATACATCAAGAAATTCATTAACAACAGGAACATCTTTAGGTTAAAGCTTTTGTTCCTCTGTAGTATCCATCACATATGCTAGATATCCCATACAATCACTAGCCATCAGCTTACTTGCTTTCAGTGAACTGATCATCATCTTCCCGGGTTTTCGAGAAGTATCGACGTACTCGAAACTCTCTTCTTCCTCGGGTTGGAATACTATTTTTTGATTTCGGCAGTTGATCGTAGCTTGATATTTCCCTAGGAAATCCATGCCTAGAATCACATCGTAATCCACAATTTTCATTACGATCAACTCAGCATATAGCTCCCTATTTGCCACATATACTGGTACATGAGGTAGCCAGTAATTGGACAACAACACTTCCCTCGAGGGTAAAGCTGTCTTAAATATTTTTTCTATATAGTCCTTAGGAAGTCCTATCTTGTCAGCAAATTCATAGGAAACAGAAGAATGCGTAGCACTAGAATCGAATAGTACAGAGGCTACATGACTAGCGACAGAAAGCTGACCTATCACCACATTTGATCTTCCTGCCTCTGTATCCTCCTTGGTGTAGGCCATTACACGAGCATCAGCACGTGGCACATGCTCCTAGCATTGTAGCCTTACTGGAGACTCTTCAACCCTGGCCTGAAGGGAATGAGCTTGTGGGCATGTCTGGTGCGGTAGGGAAGTGCCTTGTACACCCTGCCTATTGCTTGGACAGTTCCTAGCATAATGACCTTCATTTCCACATTCATAACAAACAAGTAGCCCAAATCTGCATTGCCCAGAATGTCTCTTCCCGCATGTAGGACAATTTGGTACATTGGATTCCGCATTACCAACTGTTCTTCGCTGCTCGTTTCGATTTTTTGCCTGGCAATTTCCAGTAAAATTACCTTTCCTCTTGTTTTGCTGGGATCCTTGATTATTTTCCTGGCCTGGTTTAGCATTCTAATTAGGCTTGCTAGATTGACCAGCTTGTGTAGACTTAGCCAAAGCTCTCTCCTTCTTCTTGGCCTCCCAGTTCTTCTCTCTTTCCTCCTTCTGTTGGGCAACATGAAACTCAGCTCTTATGGCATGACTAACATAATCTACTATAGAAGTAGGCAGTATCTGTCCAGTATCTACCAATGTCGCAATTTCTGGCCTGAACATCCCGATCATTTTCTATATTTTCTCCCTCTCCGTAGGGACTACATAGGGACATAAGCGGGATAACTGATCGAACTTTCAGCAAACTTCACTCACCGACATATTTCATTGCTTCAATTTTGAGAACTCTTTCTGCTGTAGTCTCAGAGATGCAGAATCATAGTATTTCTGGTTAAATTCTTCCAGAAATTCTGTCCAACTCATGGTAGACATATTTCTTCTCAGTCGCACAGTGTCCCAGCAAAAACGAGTATCTTTCCTTAACACAAAAGATGCACATGCGACCTTCTCCTAGTCAGTTAAATTCATGAATTCCAGGATCACTTGCAATGATGACAACCAGTCTTCAGCCTCTAGAGGATTAGTAGAACCTTCAAATTCTGGTGGTCTCATATGCCTGAATCTTTCATAGAGGGGTTCTAGATTTACTACCGGTGGCGGTTCAGGAACTCTCTCATGTACAGCAGCTGGAGGAATAATCGGATCTACCTCAGCTTCCTGTTCTACTTGGGTACCTTCAGAACCTTGCCTCTGTTCTAACCCCTCTACTCGTTGTCTCAGATTTGCATTTTCTTGCATCTGAGCTTCTAGTAAAGCTTGTATCTACTCTATTCTCTCCATGAGATTAGGACGTCGTTCTCGTCTCTCTGGTCGATTTCGTAAATCCACCATCTTGCCTATTATCCTATTATGGCACAATAATTCACCATTAGCTTTTCCATGACCACATTCGTAAAATCATATAATTTACGCAATTCAGGGTAATGTAAAGCCACATCATTGTAACACATCATCATATAACATATAATCATTTTGATATTTCATTCATAGCAAAACGTTTATATATCATACATAACCATCACCAGTCATATATACATCGGCCATCATATACATCCTGGCCACAAGTCTATACAAAAGAACTTTTTCTCTATAAGCTACTTATGTACATGAATACATCTACAGGTCACACATCTCCTGCGTCTAGGACTAGAGGATATTCTTCTGGATCCTCATCGTCATCTGAATCATCTGAGTCATCACCACCCCTAGGCAATGCTCCCTGTCCTGGATCATCACCTCCTCGTGGTCTAGATGGTCCGGCCTCATGATCGTTCATCATCCTTCTCGGCCTAAAGATACGTGCCATCATTTCATCTTGACACAGTGTCTCTCGTCGACTCTGCGATAGATGCTCAATCAAAATCTCCCTCTCGATCGTCCTGATCATCACTACAAACTCTTGGAGCGTAGGAGGATATAGCTTAATCACCCTCTGTCTCAACTCCATAGGTAAACCTTTCCAGAAAAGTTCACAACAGTTTGCTTCAGTGAGGTTGGGCAACGGACATCTCCTCATAATAGTCTCCTCAAATCGTGCTGTGTAAGACATAACTGTCTCACCAGACAACATGACCATCCTCTCTGTCTGGAGAATATAGTCCCTAACCTCATCAAATCCAGGATACATGGGTGTAACTACCTCTCGTCTCTCTGGAGGTGCTGGAACAGGTGTCGGATCCTTAGGCAGAAACTGATCAGCCAATCAATGACAGAACTCAGCCCAACTAAATCCCAATAGAATCTCTTGATCACAATCATCCCAGAATACTCAAGCATCTCCCTGAAACATACTTATTGCCAACTGGATCCACATCTCTTGATCAATATCACACATCACCATAATCTTCTCTATTACATGGGGCCAATTCTTTGTCTCCATTGACTATCGTCCACCATCAAACATAGGGGGACTACTAGCTCTAAATGCCTGTACTGCTCGAGTCGAAACTCTCACTCGAATATGTTAGCGTCCACCAACAACTGGAATGTCTACTACTACAGGTGGATGAAGCACCGGTCGAGGATGTACTACATCTACAGGGGCTGGTGCTGGTACTGCAGGCCTCTCTGGCACCGGGGGTCTAAGTGCCAGACGTTGGGAAATAGACGGCCTCACAATAGGTCTCGTCCATACCCGTATCATTCCCCTTGGTCGTGGTAGCGACGGTTTCGCATAAGGAGGTCTAGTCATCTTGCTACCTATAAGATAATTATTTTTATATAAGAAAATAATTAACTAAACTTAAATAAACTACTTACTTGGATTGTGGTGTAGGATGCGTGAAGTGTCAAATCAGGATATGGTCAACACTGCTCTGATACCAACTGTGGCGACAGTTGGTAATCTAAACTAGACCAATTGTAAACTTGCTCTGATACAAACTGTGGCGGCCTGCCCTTCGTAGAGATCATACAATACTATTACAGTTAAGCTTCATAGCTAACTACGATAGATTGTACTCTCATGGGTCGCCGGCTAATCTATCTCTCTTATAAAACATGACATTTTTGGGGGATTTTTTTTAAAAAAACATCATGTAAAACATTATCCACTAATCACTTTGTTTACAAGTACAAAGTAGTTTACATAGTACAGTACTTTCTCAAAATATATCTTATTACAAAAGAACTGTTTCTTTTTCCTCTCTTTGTTAACGCTCAGCGGAAAAACTCTGGCAGAACCATATCCCTAGGCTTCCCATCCCATTTGACACTCGTTATCCTGTCCGCCATCCAGCCATTCAAAGCTAGTGAGCTGGTTGCTTAACTGCAACATAAGCAAAAATAATACTATTCATCATAAATAGTAACTTTGACTACTATGCACCATGAATAGTAACTTCGACCACAACACAGTATATCAATAGTACATCAACCACGGTGTTAGTACCCTCACGAAAATGTCTTATGCTCAATTATGGCATAGTTTCAGTTTTAGGTAATTATCTTTATTTATGTTCTGGTTTTGAGCTCATGTTGGCAGTACCATTTTAGTGCGCATGACTGGGAGCGGTACATTAGTGCTGACCTCCACAGCCTCAATCTAATCATCATAGCCCCGAAGGCAAAGTTGTACATGACTGGGAGCGGTACATTAGTGCTGACCTCCATAGCCTTACTCTCATCATCATAGCCTCGAAGGCAAAGTTTACCTCCTTGTATGGAAGGCTGGTACGCCAAAAGTGGTTTCATTACCGACTTTTTAAAGTTCTAACCCGTGACTTCATATTGCCCCGTGGTTAGGAATGGTTCACATTTTAATTTCACATGAGTGAGTTTCATTAACCTCGCTCTAGTGCTCGAAGCACAATTTGTTATGTGTCCCATTTTCAATAGTGCCCGTAACACATTTCGTCTCTCTCTCTATTCTATAATAGTGCTCGTAGCACATATGTACCTAAATTATAATTAGTACATCAAAGTTAGCAATAATAACTCTACATGTTGTAGACAAGTAAATGTCTGAACTTACCTTATCCGTTTCTTCTCTTTTTTCCTTCCTGGATCTTTAATCGCTCTCCTTGTGGGTCGATTTTGGGATCCTACAAACAAAAGCTTATCTATTAATTTCATTTCTATTTATAGCTTTTTTTTTTATTAAAAAAGCTTAAATAAAACCTATTTATAACTTTTTAAGCTTTATTTATCATTTTCCCCATTTTTCTCAACTTTTGAAAAATTACGATTTTACCCCTGTATTTTGGTAAAATTACAATTATGCCCCTGACTGGATTTTCTCAATCTAGACTGCACTTTTGGCTCTCAGAAACTTTTCTGACTCTTTTCTTATTTATTACCGGGTTCGTTTCTATTTTATTTCCATTATTTACCTTCCCGACCCTCGGGAAGTACTATTCCGATCCATACGTCAGTTTAGTGATTTTCTATCGTTTCGGAGTCTCAAATGGACGTTTTACTAGTATTTAAAACGTTCATCTAGACTTTTCCGATTTAAGTCTCCGAGGTTTAGATTTTCGTACCAGACTCGGACCTTTATTTCGTTTTCTAAAAACGCCCCCCCTCGGGGTCGGTTTTTTTCAGTTTCACTAGCGTTTTACATTTTTAAGGGGACGGGTTACTATTCACAAACCACCCCTTAGGTTTCTCTTATTCAATTTTCCTTTAGGGACTCGGCTTTTTGACTCGACCCTAAACTTTTACTCTCGATTCCCTTTTTGCCCCAAATGCCGTTTTTCAAAATTTCGGCAGTATTTCGACGTAAATTTAAGGCTACCGGCGTTAGGTACGCCTCGAACCATGTGTACCTGCCACGTACTATACCAAAGTCCTATTTTATGTAAAACTTTCCCAAACTTTTATATAAAAGCTCACACATTTAACAATTCACATTTTGAACCACAATTACCAAAATTCTTTCAATTTTACCCTTAGGTTTAGCCACAGTTTTCATACTCAAAACCTAGGCAAAACTTTTCAATCTTTCAACCAAATTTTAGGCTATTCAAAGGCTATTACCTAGCACATTTTCAAGCCATTTTCCATGCATTTTACAACACAATTCTTAGGGTTTTTCAACACACATAACCCACGGCCATTTTAGGTAAAACATGCATAACATTTTGTTTCATGCTTTCAACCTCATAACCAACATTTCCATAATTCAATGCATGTTTAAACTATCCAAACATCAAGTTAATCATGCAAAAATGTTCACCAAACCCTAACTACACCACACGGCCATATTAGGGAATTTAGATACCAAAATTTTTCTAAGCTTTCTAACCATGCAAATCATGCTTTCCATATAACCAAAACATGATTTAAAGCATTACAACACTTAACCAACAATAAATCCATGATCAAACACTAACGTAACCCACGGATTTTCCATAAAAAAACCAACCAAAACTTTGTTTTTCTTGAAACAAAATACATGGTTTTTCTTCTAATCAAACCATAAGCAAAACCAATATACCAAATCAAGCAAATCAACCACAAAATTTCTCATCCTCCTAGCCATCAAACCCACGGATTTTTCAATGAAAAAGCAAGAAAAATTTCAAACCAAAGATGGCTACCTTGATTTCTTGCTTCCCTTGACTTCAATGATGAGTTTGCTATCACTTTGGTGAAGAAAATTTGAAGTTTTGGCTTGGTTCTCCTTTGTTGCTCACGGGTTGCTCTCTAGGAACACTTAGAAAATTTTTGCTTGTTTTCCCTTTGAATTAGCTACAGGTGCCCTTTTGTTCCAAAGTTGCCGACTTAGGTAACAAAGCAAACCAATTAATTCGGCTTCCAACCAATGAAATTTCAACACATTTCATGCCATTTCTTTCCACATTTTCACCAAAATTAATTTGCCTAATTTTGGCAAAATCTAAGCTTTTAGATCAAAAGCAATTTCAATCTTGGCCATTAATGCCACCAACCACCATTTTTAATCCATTTAATAAATGCTTTAATGATGTCATAAATGCAAAGTAAACAATTTGACTTTGACTTCACTATTCATATTAATTCGACTACTTTTTGACCAATGTCGGATTGAGCCGAAAGTTTCCTGAAATCGTCCCGGCGGGTTCCTAAGGTCTCTGGTGCAGTCGGATCAATTTATACTGCTTCTGTTTAATCAAAATCAATCCCGGAAGTTTTTCATCTTTTTAGTGCACCATAGGCACTGATTAGGTTTTCAATGCCGTTTTTGGCACCGTTCCACCCGTTTCAATTTAGCGAACTTTATCAACACTGAATTCTTACCCGTCAGTATTGTTAGAACATCCTTTTACAATCTAAACAATATAAATACATTCATTTCACTATTTAAACAGTACAAATTGTTATATACATACATTTGTACATTTTCTTCTGAGAATGCCAAAATTTCCCGGTTGTCACAATCAATAGATGAAATGTAATGTGGAAATAAAATTTGAGCATGATTATTCTACATGAAAACTGTGAGGAACAAACTGAAATTTTTAGTTTTGTTTTTGGTGGATTTGGTGTTGAAATATCATGTAGTTATGCAAGAGAAACAAAGGAAGAAATAGAATTGAAAAACACCAACTTTTGTGCTTATTTTCTTATGAAAATCCATGGGATACAACATGGTAATGTAATCATTGTGTTGATGATTTTGGATGGGAAATGTGATGTTAACAAGTAAGGGAATCAAGAAGAGAAATGAAATTGGGAAAAATATATATTGTGTATGATTTTTCAAATGAAAACCATGGATACCCTAAGGGGTTAAATGAAAATTTTCCTATGTTTAGGGTGGTTTGTTAAATCCTAATTGTGTATGGGTAAGTTAGTGAAATTATGGATAAAGTTAGGAGTGAGAAATAAAAAATTTTGGTGCTTGTTTAATAGTAAAACCTGCGGCTGGGGTTTGGTGAAAATGGGAAAACTTTGTAAGGAAAATGTGAATGTGCAATGTAAATAAAAACCTAGGGTAAGAATAGGTAAAAACGAACCAAAATGTCGTTAAAAATGACTGGGTTATAAATGTATTTTTACATAAAAAGTTTAGATTTTACGTAAAAATTAGGTCTCTGGTTTAGTAATTGGCAGGTACCAAGGGTTTTAAGGCGTTACCTAAATGCTGAGAATCCAAAAAATTAAGTAGAACGCTATCAAAATTTTTTAGGCGCTCGAAAGGAATTTTAGGAAACGAGGGGTAAATTAGGGTTGGGATTTGATAACCCGAGCCCGTCGATGGCCTAGGCTCAAAGACGGGCAATGGATGATTTCAAAAGTAGTAAAATGTCCATTTGAGGTCCTGAAAGGTTAGAAAAATGAGAAATGACCCTGAGGGTCAGAATAGTACCACCTAGGATTTGGGTGAATTGTCGTAAAAGCTCGGCAAGGCCTAAAAAAAATTATTTTATGATTTTTTGGCTTAGAAAACCCCGTTAAAACAATAAAATGAAAATTTTACGATCTAAGGTCCTGTCAGGGGAAAAATGGTCATTTTAATCAAAATTTTCTAAAATGCTTGAAAATGACTGTAAAAGCCTTAGAATGATTTAATTAAATTTCTAAAGGCCAAAATAGAGTTGCAAGTCGAAAAAACGGGGAAAAATCCCACTAAGGACGAAACAGTCATTTTGTCAAAAGTTAGGGACAAAATGGTCATTTTGTCAAAAAGTTAGGAAAAGTGATATTAAGGTCCAGAATGGTATCCTAAGGCCTTAATTAAGGTTTTAATGATCAAATTTAAAATTTTAAATAGTACACGGGTGTGTACTAGAGAAACACAGGTGTGTAGTGAAATAATTCACAAACCTGAAAGGTGTACACGGTCATGGACACGACTTGGTAAATACAAAAATGAAAAATAAACCCCTAAACGTATAATTAGGGATCCAGAATCAGAAATTTTATATTTTCACAATATTTTAAATATGAAATGAATAGTAAAAATAATTGTGATTTATTTCGGTTATAGGAATCCAATTAAAAGGTGACAAAAGGAGGCTGGTTGACCTTGGCAAGGAAACGCTAGCAAGATATCTATAAGTTCAGACATTTATTTGTCTGCAACATGAATTTACATAATATATTTATATGTTATGTATGACATGTAAATAAGTATCAAGGTACTATATGCATACTAACATGAAAAATAAAATACCCACAAGTAATGAACGTAACGTAAAGGTGTTCCAGAACCAGGAGGCAGTAATAATACCACCGATTTGGAACCACATGAAAGTCGGTAATGAAACCAATATTGACGTACTAACATCCCACACAGGTAGAGGTTTTTCATGTTATGTTATGTTATTTCAAGTTCATGTCCTGTAGATTGTAGAGGATTGGCCAGTGGGTCACTCCCCAGAGTCCCTCTTAGTCATGCGCATTACGATACGACCAATCACGGGACCCAAAACCAGAACCTAATACAAGATAAGACCTAAGATTTAAGATTTGCCCATAAATGAGCATAATCAAGTCTAACAAATACTAACCGTATATTTTGGATTATGATATGATTTATGGTATATGTTATTGTTTTTATGTTTGAACTCACTGAGCCTGTCGCTCGTAAGTTTATTCATGTTGCAGGTAAGAAACCTGTACACCAGTAGATATGGATGGATGAGGAGCAGGATCTACATCTACCATCAGGGCTGGACGAGGAAAATGGTCCTGCTGATAATTTCTACTAAGCGATTCTGAAAGCTGTTTTGAAATGTTGTATCATGACGTAAATTAAGCATGACAATGTAAACTATGTATTTTAGTATATGTTCTATAACTTTCTAGTTTAAACATCAATTTAAAAAAAATCCCCAGTTTTCATGATAAAATCAAAGTTTAAAATATTAACGGTAATTAACGAAAGCAAGTTATAAGTAAGCTGCCGATGACCCCATAAGATAGCAGTTAATCATAGTTGACTCCAAAACTCGACTGTGCTAGTACTATTAGCCTCCACGAAGGGTGGGTCGTCACAAGGTTAAATGGTTTTGAGGCGTTACTTAAACGCCAGGAACCCAAAATTTAAGCTGAAATGCTATTAAAATTTTTAGAACGGCACGAAGGATATTTAGGGAAACGATAGGTAAAATTTGGTTGGGGTGAAAAACCCGAGCTCTCTCGATGACCTAGGCCAGGGAAAGGATGATGGATAGTTTTAAGGATTAGTGAAACATCCATTCGGAGCCCCGAAACATAAGAAAAATATGGTTAACGACCGAGCGTCGGAATAATACCACCCAAGGGTCGGGTGGATAGTAAATCGAGAATTACAGTAATTAATGCTGTAAAAGCTTAGTAAAGCCTAAGAAAAATTATTTTATGATTTTGGGCTTAGAAAATCCCATCGAACCGCTAAAGACAAAATGGTCATTTTGACCAAAAATTTCAGGAATGTTAGAAAAGGACTGTTAGGGCCTTAAAATAGCTTAATTAAAATTCTAAAGGCAAAAATTAAGTTTTAAGTCAAGGAAAAGTAGATTTAAGAAGAAAAATTCCGTTAGGGACAAAATGGTCATTTTGTCAAAAGTTGGGGATGAAATGGTCATTTTTCTAAAAGTTAGAAAAATGGACATTAAGGCTTAGAATAGTATCCTAAGGCCTTAATTAAGATTTTAAAGGCCAGAATCAAGTTTTAAGTTGAAGAAAAGTAAGAAAATCCCTTTAAGAACATATTGGTCATTTTGGGCCAAAAACTTGAAAATGATCAAAATGAACTGTTAGGGCTTTAAATGTGTTTTAAAGGCTCTAATAAGGATTTTAAAGACCAAAAGTGAGGTTTAAGTGGAAAAATCCCACTAAGAGGCAAAATGATAATTCTGTCAAAAGTTCGGGATATAAAGGTCATTTTTCCAAAAGTTGACAAAAAAGCTAAAAATGGAACATTAGACCCCTAAGTTCATTATTAAGAAATAAAACGTAAAATATTTACATTTTACTAAGTTTTAAGTATGAAATAAGTAATGAAATTAATTGTAGATTATTCTGATGATAGGAAACCTAATTAGTGACGGGAAAGGAACCATAAAGGACCCGAGGAAGCTTACGCTAACACAAGTGCTATAAGTACAGAAATTTACTTTTCTACTCATGAACTGACTTGCCATGTGCATGTATTAGGATACGATGTTATGATAAATGTTTTATGAAAAGTTATGAAAAAAATGTTTTATGAAATGTTATAAACGAAATGTTTTATGAAATGTTCATGAATGAAACGATTTACGGAATGACAAGAAAAGTTTCTAGCTTTGCACGCTATGAAAATTATGCAATTGTGACATGATGATTAAACATGTTCACAAAGTCAAAAAGAATGACAAGATAAAGTAAGGAAAGATAAGAATAAGCAAGATAATAGGACTGAAGCTTTAAACATTGGCATACTAGCCTCTAAAGGTGAGGTTTCATGTATATGGCTTACAATCCGACGGGGTGCATCTCGGGAATGGAAGTTTAACATTTAAGTTTAGCCGTGTGATAGGTTAGTGGGTAGCTCCCCCTCCCTTCATTGGTATGTGCACATTATGATACAACCTTCAAACGGGACTCGCAAGTGAAACTAAAGTAAAGTAAAGAAAAGAAAAGAATAGAATGACATGAAAGAAAGAAAGAACAATGAAAACGAAAGAAGGAAATATAAGTGAGTATAATATGCACGAACACCATATTTGATGCTATGCGCTATGTTCAATGTTCTACGTTAAGTATGTTTGAGTATACGAAAGTATCTTATAATGTTCAAGTATACTTAAGTATGTTTACGAAGTTAAGTATGTTGAGTATGAATTTTAAGCTATGTATGTATATGTAATGTTATGAATGCATGTTTGTACTTACTGAGCTCTAGCTCACTATTCTGTTCATGATGTCAGTAATAAGGGTAAGCTACCTGTATCTTAAGAAAGGAAAGTGATGGGCTGGCGGACAGATTCCTGAACTGTCATGGATGGGGAATGGATCCGCTATGTTTTCCACTGTAAAAAGATGTAAACGTATATGTAAAAAAACGAGACAAGTTTGAAAATATGTTTATGTTACAAAGTATTTTAATGGAACAAAAGCACAAGTATTTTATGAAATATGAAATGTTATGACAAAGGTATTTATATATATATGATTTAAAAAAAATTTATTCCTAATTGTATGTACAAGTTAAAATGGGAAAGTTAAAATGATAAGATTTTAAAGTATGTTAAAGTTAAAGTAAGTATGTTAAATAAAGAAAGTATGTTAAATGTAAGTTACCGATGACCCATGAGGTGACAGACTATCACAGTTGGCTTTAAAGCTCAACCATGATAGTGTTGTTCAATCTCTATGAAGGACAGACCATTACACCTACCGCTCCAGTTCTCTTAGACCACAAACTCTCAGGTGAGCAGACTTATTGTAGCACAACTCACCGTGACAATGAGTTCTTTAGAGATCTAGGTGGTCGAAAAGATACTAGCAGTGTTAGTATACCAATCGAGGATCCGAGTGCCCACATACTCTGTCATCCGAGAATTGGAGAATAGTAGAGAAGGCTAGTTAGTTGAAGCCCTCTGATCATTCTCCTCCTATAGCTTTGGCGTCCTCTGAAGGTATAAAGTTGTTGTTATTGATTTATTGTATATAACATCACAAGATATTTAACGATCTTGGAAAATTTTTGTAATTCTGTTGTCCAATTTTATCGATTTTTTCCTACACCACTTGCTGGGCAAATGATTTTTTATTCACACATGATGAATAATCATTTTCTTAATTAGGTGTGTAATGGATATTTAAGATAACATGATCAAAAAGTTGATCATGGATATCAAATGAGGGCGTTGCATATATGACAAGGTCATTGGACGACAGTTGTTCACTGACTTGTGTAATTCAGTAAACAATTGGGAGTGCAGTTTTCGCTTCATAATGACATGACTCTGAAATTAACAATTGTGTAATGGGTTTATTTGATATAGAATAATAGTTACATAAATTATTGAAGCCCATATTATATATGTCCAACAGGTCTCTTTACTAGATCTGCATAATTTTTTAACGGATGGTAATTGATTGGGGTATTCTTTATGGCTTGTATTCTTACACTTAGTGAAGAGAAAAAAATCAGGGTTACCTATACAGGGTGTAGGCCTTTTTTTCTGGCAAGGGTAGAATGGAAATTCTGTTTTATTTGATTAATGGGATGAATATTTAATTTGTATAAATATTTATTTTAAAGATAAGATTTGAAATTTAAATTAATCATATTTGTCTTTTAAAAGATAAATATAAGATTAATTTGTATTTTGAATAGATATGGATAAATTAATTATTCAAATAATTAATTTAAATATCTAAAGAATCTTATTTAATAAATATTTTAAATTAAAAAATTATGCTATTTAAATTTGAATTGAATAAAATCTTATCCTTGGGGTACAAATGTTGGCTTTTTTTCATGTGGATAAGTAAAGAAAATATTTTCGCCTAATTTGATTTTATTTTGGATAAATATTATATAATTGTTTAATTAAAATAAAATTACCATGATTTTATTTTAAATTCAAACTGGAGTTATAGAACATCATCTATGTAGATGAAATAACAAGATTTGTGAATATTAAAATTTGAATCAAATTTTGAATCCAATGCCTATGGTGGACGAATTTTTCCTTGGAAGAAATTTCGACCATAATAGACAGGGGACAAAGAAAAAATTTTTCTAGTGTCTTGTTCAAATTTTGAAATCCACCCAGTATACTCACTATAAATAAGATTATTGGAGCTCTTATTCTTTTAAATCATAGACTCTCAGGCGAGCGAATTTATTATTTTAACTCTCATTCATAATAATAAATTCTTAGAGATCTAGGTCATTGGAAAGAGACAAGTCACGTAGAAAACTAAATGAGGAACTGAGTGCCCACACACTCTACTATCCAGGAATTGGAGAATATTAAAGAAGGCTAGTTGGTTGAAGCTTTTTTGGCCACATCCTCTGGCATTCATGGTGTTTTCCTCTGAAGTATATATATTGTTGTGTGATATATTATATATGACAATATGAGTTATTATAATCTTTAGAAAATTTTTTAAAATTCCACTGTGCATGTTTTTAGTTTATCCTACAACCTCCATGATTTCCTCTTATGTGGCTGTGTTTTTTTTTTTTTTTTTGCCTTATCTCTATGTAATAATGGTGCTTTACACACCAAATAAATATTGGGTTTTATAGTTTTGTTTTTGTTAAAGCCCCTGTCAATGCTGGTTGTGTCCCTATTGTTTGGGCTTATATTTTTTTGCCAGAGTCATGCTATGGCAGTTTGTTTGTACACCAGGTTTATGTCTATGACAAATGAGTGATAGCCTTCATCCTACAAAGTCATGGCTTTTAATCAATTGTTTTCGGACCTCAAGCATACACTTTTTCCTTTGAGCATTGTTAGATTTCACTAGTGGAATGGATATTAGTTGATGGTCGTGTCTGCATTATTATGGGGGTTATCACTGTTAGGAAATGCCCTAAGCATGAAAGACATTTTGATGTATTTCATTTATTTTGAACTGGATAATAAAATTAATAATAGAGATTATTCATTATATTACTATTTGCCCTCAATCTATTTACATGTTAAAGTAAATGTAAGCAAATATGACTCACTGACTGCTTGTATTAAAACTGTTAGAACGTTGCATGCAATGGACCTTTGTATGCGAGAAGACAATATTCTAAGGTAAGCAGTCTAAACTAAGGTCCATAGTCGATGGGGTTAGACCAAACATCTAACTCATGTTAAGACTATTATGCTGTCTAAAGCTAAGGTGGGGAAGATTTGTCTTAACTGTCCGGAGCATAGCCTCCCAAATAGAGACATAGATATGTTGCTTGGTGGTAACATATTGGACCGGGACTAAAGCATGATTAATCTACGTAGTCTGCTATGACTGGATCAATTTGCTTTTGACATTTATTATGCAATAACCTTAATCCTGAGTAAATGAACTACTTCATGTACATGACTTGTGTACTTTCATGTTCCAACGGCTAAAGCATCTCATTGGTAGTAAGCTTATAGACCGGTTCGTTGGGTGCATAAATTATATACAATAAATTGTTTACAGATATCAGAATCATAGCCCTGATAAGGAATTAAGAGTATCCTCTTAAAGGTATTATACTAGATGTGAAAATAGACAAGGCCTTGGGTCGTCTGCTAGACAGATGATTTCTTATTCACATATGGTGAATAATCATTTTCTTATTCGGTAGTATAATGAAACTTTAAGATAGCCTGATCAGTAGGTTGAACAGACTTTGACCTAAGGCTGATCATGGATATCATATGAGGGTTTTGCATACATTACAAGGTCATTGGACATTAGCTTGTCACAGGCTTTCGTAATACGGTATATAATTGGGAGTTCAGTTTCAGGTTTATAGTGGTGTGACTTTGTCACGGCCCAAAATTTAGACACGTGACACGGCAGCCAAATCATAATATCAACCCGAGATTTAAGGAAAACATTTATTACAAAAACAACGGGTCAACATTATAATTTAGCTAAGCCTAATTATAAAGTAGCATCATAACCACAAAATAAAATAAAGGAGAAAATAAATGCTTTTTTAATGCGGAAATCAAACACAAAATCGGTTTTCAAAAGAAATGACCAACCATAAAATATTCCCAAGCATGAAATTTGAATAACGTGAAATAAAGTACAAACTTAAAGTCTCATTACATCAGAACGAGAAACAGAAAGAAGAAGATGGAGAAAACGGATAGCATCATCTTGGTAGTAACGGATATCTCAACGAATTTTAGAACTGCTACCTCCCGTACCTGGAAGTAGTCATTTCGAAATCACAAAGAAAAGGGACGTGAGCGCTGGCTCAGTAGGACAGAAACAAAGGTGGATTAAATAGGTAGCATTTAAATGTATGGCATAATATTCGTTTTCAAAAATAAAATCAACAATTTAAGAATACATGGCATAATAATCATTTAAAACAAATAATCAACAATTTCGTGAAAATATTTTTAATATAAGTTTTATTCTACTGAAGACTTAGCGTAGCTGCAATATACGTGCCCCAATATTAAAATAATAAATCATTAAAACAACCATCTTATTATGAGTGAGGACTTGTCGTAGCTATAATATACGTGGCTCGAATTTGAATTATCCTAGATCATCTCGTTACGGTCTAAATAGGCCGA
Source organism: Antiaris toxicaria (assembly GCA_035233585.1). Classification (NCBI taxonomy): domain Eukaryota; kingdom Viridiplantae; phylum Streptophyta; class Magnoliopsida; order Rosales; family Moraceae; genus Antiaris; species Antiaris toxicaria. The sequence goes on along the minus strand of CP141156.1, from coordinate 98,522,070 downwards.
ACGGCCCTGCGCAGGTTTAGGGACCTTCCCCCATGGCGTCAACTCTGGGACGCACGCATCATTTACAATGATCCTGAACTAGAGCTCAATTATGTTCACCGAATTATTCAAAAGATGGTATTTACTAAGTTATATTATGTCATTAATCAAAACACGCTTTAAAATACACATTTAATACAAAACACTTTGCATGCGTTTATTTCATCCAAAAATAGTATAATAATTTCATAAACTAAAAACAGCATGCCATCGATAAAATAGGGGAATTTAAAACACTTAACTACTCCCAGAAAAGGCTTGAACGTCCTACCTCGATTATCGCACAAGCATTACGATAACGTGATCCACAAATCCAGCAAGAACGTCAAATAAGTCCTATAATCACAACATATAATTAGTCTAGGTCTAGACATAATCATCCAATCATTTTAGTGTGCCACAAAAGATTTTAAAACGTTTAATAAACATTTGGGATTTAAAATTTGTGAAAAACTCTAAGTTAGGATATTTCTGGTCATGGGCAGACTGACCTAGGCTGATTGTAAAATCAATATCAATTCATTTTTAATCCCAAAAATTCTAAATTTTTAATATGTTAAACTAGACAGTAGCTTTAATTCCATATAATTTTTATAATTTTTAGACATCATTTGGTCATTCAATTAGGCCAAAAACCGAGGAGTTGTTTTCAGGAATAAAATCTGGGTTTTAGTTTCAGTTCAAAAACTGGCAGTTCTGTCCGCCTATATTAGAAAAATATTTTGACTAGGCAAACGGATGAGTTTGGTTCTGAAATTTTGTAGGCATTTAGGGGACATCTTGAATTTAATTTTCGGCTCAAGAATTACACAAAAATCGTTTTTAAAACTCAAGTTATGGCTGACACAAATTTACTGTTCATATGGTAATTTTTCAGATTTCCGTTTTTCTGTGTCCGAATTTCGATTAGCCTCAAACCAATTCTATTTTCATCCAATGATCATGAAATTTTGTGGAAAACCTTATTTGTATGTCATTAACACAACCCAAGAATCAAATTGGTAAAAATCATAAAATTTACACATGTGATAATAGGGTTTTTGAAAGGGAACAAAGAGGCAAAATTTTTAGGATTTGAGAAAGAGATTCGCACCTTGTTTGTGCTGCACTATTTTTGATGCTTGGTCTCTTTTTTGGCTGAATTTGTGTGAGTGTTAGAGTCTTCAAAACAGTAGGGAAAACAGTGGAGAAACCATATAAAAATTCGGATTTAAAACCAAAAGGAGAAGGAAGGAAAAAGTTTAATTTCTCACCTTGTTTTTGTCTCAAAAATTGTTGAATCTTTGAGCTGCCTTTTGATAGGTTTTGTTTGCTGTTTTGGGTGTGTTTTGGGAGAGAAAATTCAGAGAAGAGAGAAGGGAAAGCTGGCCGAATTTTTGAGTGTGAAAGGAAGGGTGAATGAGAGTCAAAAGAGGGTTTTTATACTAGGTTTTCTTTCTTTCCCTTTCTCTTCCTTGTTTGGCCGAAATTTCTAAGGGTAAAAGGGAAAGTTTTTGTGCTGTTTTGAGGCTAGGGTTTTCTCTCTTATTTCCCTTTAGGTGGCCAAAATTATCCCTTAGTTTTTAAGGAAAAATAATTTGAATTTTGGTTGAGTTTTGACCTAGCTTTTAATTCAAATAAAAATCTCCTTTATTTCCTATACTTTGTGGCCGAAATTTCTTCTTTATATCTAAGGGATGAAATTTGAATTTAAATCCTCCTTGGATTTGTGGAATTTAAATTTTAATTAAAAACCCAAGTGATGGCCGAATATTTTAGGGTTTCTTTTTGAAGTTCAAATTGTTGACTTTTTGAGCGGAATTTGATTAGGAAACCAACCTAGGGTTTCCAAAAGATTTTTAATTAATTTTTGGCACACTAATTTTATTTAAATTATATATTGACCCTTAAATAGAATTTAAGGCGTCACAAATATCTTCCACTAAAAATAGTTTCGTCCTCGAAACTTTAAGAATTTCTCCACACTAAAGAAGAGAATAAGAATATGAGTCACTTCTCATTTCATTAAGCAAATCTAAATGCACCTTTTAGAACATATAGTGGTATATCTACCACTATGAATAGAGTAGGGTTACAAAACAAACTTAGGTCGACTACATTACAAGTACTCTACTGCTTAGCGAACCATTCAGCATGGTTCTCACGCATATCTTTCTCGGTTTCCCATGTGGCTTCCTCTTCACCATGGTTACTCCAAAGAACCTTCACCATGGGTATTGTTTTCGTTCTCAGCTGCTTGACCTTACGATCCAAAATCTTCACTGGAACCTCGACGTAAGAGACATCTGGTTGGATTTCTACATCATCTGTTGAAATGACTTCTGACTCTGCTCGTGCACTCTTCCTCAGCATCGATACATGGAAAACGTTGTGCACTCCCAAGGTGTCGGGTAACTTCAGCTCATATGCGACCTTACCAACTCTGCGTACGATCTCAAAAGGTCCAATGTAACGCGGTGCTAGCTTCCCTTTAACTCCGAAATGAGAGATACCTTTCTTCGGTGAAACCTTTAGCAACACAAACTCTCCGACCTCAAACTCTAACGACTTTCTGCGTTGATCTGCATAGATCTTCTGTCGACTCTGTGCTATTAGAAGTCGTTGTTTGATGATGGCAATCTTCTCGTACTGGTCTAGGATTATATCAGGTCCACCCACGGGTGCTTCCTGGTTGTCAACCCAATAGATGGGTGATCGACAAGGCTTTCTGTACAACACTTCAAAGGGTGCCATTCTGATACTCGCTTGATAACTGTTGTTGTATGCGAACTCTGCCAGGTAGAGGTGTTTGCTCCATCCATCTCCAAGATCAAGAACACAGGCACGTAGCATATCCTCGAGAATCTGTATGAGACGCTCTGACTGACCATCTGTCTGCGGATGAAAAGCGGTGCTGAAGTTCAGTTCTGTGCCTAGAGCTTCCTGTAGACTTTGCCAAAAACGAGCGTTGAAGCACGTATCATGATCAGAAATGATCACTGAAGGGACTCCATGCAATCTGACTACGTTCCTCATGTAAAGCTTGGCTAGCTGGTTCCTGGTGCAAGTCGTCTTGAACGGGATAAAGTGCGCGGTCTTCGTGAGACGATTTACTACTACCCAGACTCCATCAGATCCATCCTGTGCTTTTGGTAAGCCGGTTAGGAAGTCCATTCCTATACTATCCCACTTCCACCGAGGTATTGGAAGTGGTTGGAGTAGACCTGCAGGTCTCTCCCGTACTGCCTTTACTTTTTGACACGTCAAACAGTTGGCCACGAAGTTCTTTACATCTAACTTCATACCTCTCCACCAAAGCTGCCGTCTTAGGTTTTGATACATCTTGTTTCCATCTGGGTGCATGGCGAACCTCGACTGATGAAACTCTGACAAGATCTCCTGTATAAGCTCTGGAATGTGTGGCACTGCTAAGCGACCCTCGTTGTAAAGAATTCCACTGGTGTCCATCGACCACTCTGCAACATGCTTGCCCTTTAACAATCTCTCTTGGATGTCAACGAAACGTGTATCTGCCAACTGATTCTCCTTGATCCTCTGCACGTAATCTGGTTCCATCACTAAGTTGTACAACACTGGGTGACCCTGAACTTCGCCAAAACCAACCTGATAAGCTGTAAGAACTCTGTCCTTTTCCCACTCATCTATCTGCATACCCATTATAGAAGCGTCATGATCAGGATTGGGAACTGCCTCTCTTTTCCTACTTAGTGCATTTGCAACCACGTTTGCTTTACTCGGATGATACTCGACTTGGAAGTCGTAGTCTTGCATGTATTCTACCCATCTTCTCTGACGTAGGTTTAGATCTTTCTGTGTAGCTAGGTATTTCAAACTCTTGTGATCTGAAAACAGTCTAAAACTGGCACCATACAGATAACAACGCCAAATCTTAAGTGCGAACACTACTGCAGCTAACTCTAGATCGTGTGTAGGGTAGTTTCGTTCATGTTGTTTCAGTTGTCGTGAGGCATAAGCGACAACTCGGTTCTGTTGCATTAAAACTGCTCCAAGACTTTGATGAGAAGCATCGGTGTAGACGTCATATACTTGATCTTGATCCGGAATAATAAGGATAGGTGCAAACGTCAAACGACTCTTTAACTCCTGGAAAACTGACTCAAAGCTGTTGTCCTAAACGAAAGGTACATCCTTCTTTGTCAGATTGGTGAGGGGAGCGGCGAGCTTGCTGAAGTCCTGTACAAAACATCGATAATATCCCGCTAAGCCCAAGAAACTTCAGATCTCTGGGACATTCTTCGGTCGTTCCCACTTAAGAATCGCTTCAACCTTGGATGGATCCACTGATATACCGTCTCCTGAGATTATATGCCCGAGAAACTTAACCTCTATCATCCAAAACTCATATTTTTCTTTCTTGGCGTACAACTGATGTTCACGAAGAGTCTGTAAAACTATATTGAGATGCTGTGCATGATCTTCATGAGTTCGGGAGTAGATGAGGATGTCGTCGATGAATACGATGACGAACTTATCAAGAAAAGGTCGGAAGACTCTATTCATCATATCCATGAAGGCTGCTGGCGCGTTTGTCAAACTGAAAGGCATTACTAAGAACTCATAACTGCCATACCTCATTCAGAACACCGTCTTCGGGATATCCTCCTCTCTAACACGAAGTTGATGATAACCGGATCTCAAATCAACCTTGGAGAAGAAACAAGCTCCACCCAACTGATCGAACAAGTCATCTATACGTGGTAACGGATACTTATTTTTGATGGTCACATTGTTGAGCTTTCTGTAGTCCACACAGAGACATAGCAAACCGTCGGCTTTCTTAACGAAAAGGACTGACGAACCCCAAGGTGAGTTACTGTCTTGGATAAAGCCCAGCGATTTCAACTCATCCAGCTGCTTGCTCAACTCTTTCATCTCTAGAGGTGCCATACGATACGGAGCAGAAGCAAAAGGAGCTGTTCCGGGAACTAAGTCGATACGAAACTCTATTTCTCGATGAGGCGGTAAACCTGGAAGAACTTTTGGAAAAACATCTGGAAAACCATCGACAACAGGTATAGGTTGGGTACTCTTTTCAGAACTGGATCCTTCCACCACACACATGGATAAGAAACAAAGAATACCCTGTCTACTCTTCGACACTAACCTCAGAGCAGATCTATCAACATCTAAAACTAAGCTTAACTGATAGGATACTACATGTCTGAAATCAGATGTAAAGATAACGCGACGATTACGACAATCAAGCATAATCCCATATCGGGAAAGCCAGTCATATCCCAGGATAACATCATAAGCAAACATAGGCATTACTACAAGTGATGCCTCCAAACAAACATCCCCAACATAAACATAGGCTTGACACCCATCACTAACGATAGTCGTGCCCAACAGGGATTTCACACATAAGGGAGAGTCAAGATTTTACAGTTTTAAACCAAGTGAACGAGCATAATGTTGGGCTATAAAAGAGTGTGTAGCCCCGGTGTCAAATAAAACATATGCATATGTACCAAAGATAGGAATTATACCATCTAATGTGGTCGGTGCATGATCTATCTCCATGCTGTCAGCTCCAAGAGTGTGTACCTGTGGTGCCTTACCACGATTTTGAGCTGTATTCCCTCGTTGATAGCCCGTACTCTGACCCTGTGGTGGTGGTCTCTGATAACTCGGCACTGGGAACTGCTGTAGCGGTGTAGCATGTGAAACATAAGGCGCAGTGTACTGGCTCGTGTGCTGAGGCTGATAGGGAGCCGGAAGCTGAGGGCGCTATGACTGCGAAGACTGGGAAGTAAACTGTTGTCTCTGTGGAAGACCATTCTGATTCCGTTGATGATGATGTCTATGAGCATTGTCTCTCGACTGTCTCCTCGGGCAGACATTTCTTTTGTGGCCTTCATCACCACACTCGAAGCAGGTAATCACATTCACCCGATCCTGTCGCTGTCCAGATAACTGATAAGAATCCGATCCCTGAGACTGCTGGTTCTTCTGGTAAGGAGTCTGCAGCTTGTGCTGAGGCTTGTTGCGGATTGGTCCAGACTTGTTTCTGTTACGAGCTTCAAGGAACTCCTTGTCGCCCTCTTCCACTGTCAACGCCTTCGCAACTATCTGCTGGTAGCTATCCCTGATCTAGAACGGTTGTACACCCCTCTTCACATAGAGGCTAAGCCCTTCCTCAAAGCGGAGACACTTAGTAGCTTCATCCAAAACTTGATTCTTTGCATACCGGGCCAAGTCGGTGAACTTGGCTTCATATTCCCGCACTGACATAGACCCTTGCTTCAAACGGACGAACTCCCTAGCTTTTCTGTCGCGGAACTGAGTTGAAAAGAAACGCTCGTGAAAACGCTCCTCGAAAACTGTCCAAGAAGTCCTCTGCTCCTCTATCAAACCATCCTCGATACTAGCCCACCAGGTAGAGGCTAGACCCACCAGCTTGTTGGAAGCAAACTCAACCCAGAACTCTGCGAGTGTGGCGGTCAACTTTAGCTGCTTGCGAATGGCATCAAACCAGTAGTCGGCATCCATCTCTGTGCCCGTGCCGTCGAAAGTGGGTACGTGAGGCTTAAAGAAAAGAGTTAAGGCTGCCTGTTTAGGATGTATCATAGGCTGGGTAGGTACTGCTCCAGAGGTAGGGTTTTCGGTGGTAGGCGTTTGCTGAGGAGTCTAAGAAGAACTCCCCGCTCTCGGGGTCTCATTAGGAACAACATTGGCTACAGGAGTTGGGTTAGGTGTTCCAAAAGGTAAGACGGTGAGGAGAGCCTGTATCGCCGCCGTGAGGTTCTGCATCACCGTTAGCTGATCATTCAGTGTAGGAACCGCTACATTCTGTCTCCCTTGAGGCTGTGTGTTCCCGGGGTTCTCTTCGTCGTTGCCTCTCTGCTGCCTCTGACTACGCATGCCGGGACGAGCCATTTTGCTATATGAGATTGAAGGAAGAGGAAATCCTATAAGCTTCTAAGAGTAAGAAAACTATGCTTGGGTATTTTGAAAACGTTTTGATGAAAACCCTTTTGAAAACGTTTTGATGAAAAACCCCTTTTGAAAACATTTTGATGGAAAACCCTTTTGAAAACCTGGTGCTCTGATACCATTATTTGTCACAGCCCAAAATTTAGACACGTGACACGGCAGCCAAATCATAATATCAACCCGAGATTTAAGGAAAACATTTATTACAAAAACAACGGGTCAACATTATAATTTAGCTAAGCCTAATTATAAAGTAGCATCATAACCACAAAATAAAATAAAGGAGAAAATAAATGTTTTTTTAATGCGGAAGTCAAACACAAAATCGGTTTTCAAAAGAAATGACCAACCATAAAATATTCCCAAGCATGAAATTTGAATAACGTGAAATAAAGTACAAATTTAAAGTCTCATTATATCAGAACGAGAAACAGAAAGTAGAAGATGGAGAAAACGGATAGCATCATCTTCGGTAGTAACGGATATCTCAATGAATTTCGGAACTGCTACCTCCCGTACCTGGAAGTAGTCATTTCGAAATCACAAAGAAAAGGGACGTGAGCGCTGGCTCAGTAGGACAGAAACAAAGGTGGATTAAACAGGTAGCATTTAAATGTATGGCATAATATTCGTTTCCAAAAATAAAATCAACAATTTAAGAATACATGGCATAATAATCATTTAAAACAAATAATCAACAATTTCGTGAAAACATTTTTAATATAAGTTTTATTCTGCTGAGGACTTAGCGTAGCTGCAATACACGTACCCCAATATTAAAATAATAAATCATCAAAACAACCATCTTATTATGAGGGAGGACTTGTCGTAGCTATAATATACGTGCCTCGAATTTGAATTATCCTAGATCATCTCGTTACGGTCTAAATAGGCCGAATGGCCCTGCGTAGGTTTAGGGACCTTCCCCCATGGCGTCAACTCTGGGACGCACGCATCATTTACAATGATCCTGAACTAGAGCTCAATTATGTTCACCGGATTATTCAAAAGATGGTATTTACCAAGTTATATTATGTCATTAATCAAAACATGCTTTAAAATACACATTTAATACAAAACACTTTGCATGCGTTTATTTCATCCAAAAACAGTATAATAATTTCATAAACTGAAAACAGCATGCCATCGATAAAATAGGGGAATTTAAAACACTTAACTACTCCCAGAAAAGGCTTGAACGTCCTCCTCGATTATCGCACAAGCGTTACGATAACGTGATCCACAAATCCAGCAAGAACGTCAAATAAGTCCTATAATCACAACATATGATTAGTCTAGGTCTAGACATAATCATCCAATCATTTTAGTGTGCCACAAAAGATTTTAAAACATTAAATAAACATTTGGGATTTAAAATTTGTGAAAAACTCTAAGTTAGGATATTTCTGGTCATGGGCAGACTGACCTAGGCTGATTGTAAAATCAATATCAATTCATTTTTAATCCCAGAAATTCTAAATTTTTAATATATTAAACTAGACATCCGTAGCTTTAATTCCATATAATTTTTATAATTTTTAGACATCATTTGGTCATTCAATTAGGCCAAAAACCGAGGGATTGTTTTCAGGAATAAAATCTGGGTTTCAGTTTCAGTTCAAAAACTGGCAGTTCTGTCCGCCTATATTAGAAAAATATTTTGACTGGGTAAACTGATGATTTTGGTTCTAAAATTTTGTAGGCATTTAGGGGACATCTTGAATTTAATTTTAGGCTCAAGAATCACGCAAAAATCGTTTTAAAAACTCAAGTTATGGCTGACACACAATTTACTGTTTATATGGTAAGTTTCCAGATTTCCGTTTTTCTGTGTCCCAATTTCGATTAGCCTCAAACCAATTCTATTTTCATCCAATGATCACGAAATTTTGTTGAAAACCTTATTTTTATGTCATTAACACAACCCAAGAATCAAATTGGCAAAAATCATAAAATTTACACATGTGATAATAGGGTTTTTGAAAGGGAACAAAGAGGCAAAATTTTTAGGATTTGAGAGAGAGATTCACACCTTGTTTGTGCTGCACTTTTTTTGATGCTTGGTCTCCTTTTTGGCTGAATTTGTGTGAGTGTTGGAGTCTTCAAAACAGTAGGGAAAACAGTGGAGATAACCATATAAAAATTCGGATTTAAAACCAAAAGGAGAAGGAAGGAAAAAGTTTGATTTCTCACCTTGTTTTTATCTCAAAAATTGTTGAATCTTTGAGCTGCCTTTTGATAGGTTTTGTTTGCTGTTTTGGGTGTGTTTTGGGAGAGAAAATTCAGAGGAGAGAATGGAAAGCTGGCCGAATTTTTGAGTGTGAAAGGAAGGGTGAATGAGAGTCAAAAGAGGGTTTTTATACTAGGTTTTCTTTCTTTCCCTTTCTCTTCCTGGTTTGGTCGAAATTTCTAAGGGTAAAAGGGAAAGTTTTTGTGCTGTTTTGAGGCTAGGGTTTTCTCTCTTATTTCCCTTTAGGTGGCCAAAATTATCCCTTAGTTTTTAAGGAAAAATAATTTGAATTTTGGTTGAGTTTTGACCTAGCTTTTGATTCAAATAAAAATCTCCTTTATTTCCTATACTTTATGGCCGAAATTTCTTCTTTATATCTAAGGGATGAAATTTGAATTTAAATCCTCCTTGGATTTGTGGAATTTAAATTTTAATTAAAAACCCAAGTGATGGCCGAATATTTTAGGGTTTCTTTTTGAAGTTCAAATTGTTGACTTTTTGAGCAGAATTTGACTAGGAAACCAACCTAGGGTTTCCAAAAGATTTTTAATTAATTTTTGGTGCACTAATTTTATTTAAATTATATATTGACCCTTAAATAGAATTTAAGGCGTCACAGACTTTGAAATTAGTGATCATGTGATTGAGTTGTTCGATACAGAATGATAATCATATGGAATCACGGTAGCCTGATTATATTTGTCCAATTGGTCCCTCTACTAGCTCCACATAATTCCTTAATGAATGGTAAATTGATCTGTGTATGCCTACTAGCTAGTTGACTTAGCATGGATGGTGTTGACATAGGATCAGGATGGTGGACAAGATTCTCTCTGGTTGTATTTGGATTTTGTTTTGGATAATAGAGTGCACAATTATTTGAAATCTAAATAAAGTTACCATGATTTTATTTGAGATTGAATTGGAGTTGTAGAAAATTATTCATAAGAACAAAATTTGAAATACAACTTTTTGTTGAATTTGAAATTTGAATTTGAAAGTTAAATTTGAAATTCAAATTTAATATTTGAATTTGAATTCAAAATTGAAATTTGAATTTTGAATTTGAAGTTTAAATTTTGAAATTTGAACATTGAAATTCGAATTCAAATTTTGAATTACAATCCATATAAAATTCGAATTCTTTGTGGATAAATCCACATGGGCAATTCAGTTTTGATATGGATAATGAAGAAGAAAATCTTGTTTGAATCTTACTTCAATTTTGAATCCTAAATCTATCGAGAAAAAACTAAATTTATTAAGGAAATCCCACCTTGAGAGAAATCAGTTTTTGTGGATAAGGTTCAAGGGAAATTCAAGCAAGAAAATCCTAGTTGAATTTTGATTCTCTCCCTCCATAAAGTGGCCAAAAATTTATGAATAAATCCAAGGAGATTTTTGGTTTTTATATGGACTAGGGTGGCCGAATCTAGCCTTGTTTTTTGGCTAAGGAAATTCGGTTATTATAGATAAATAAGGAGATAAAATTCAAGTTAAAATCTTATTTGAATTTGGATTGCAAGATCCCTAAAGTGGCCGAATGCACTCTTGAATTTGGGCTAATGAATTTCAGATTTTGTGAGTAGATAAGGGAGAAAATCTTCTCCTAATCCAATTTGAATTCAAGGGATCACCTTATGCCAATCTATAAATTGGGGTCCTACCATTCCAGTTCTCTCAGACCACAGACTCTCAGGTGAGCAAGCTTATTGTTGCATAGCTCACTGTGATAATAAGTTCTTTAGAGATCTCGGTGGTCGAAAGAAGATTAGCAGTGCTAGCATACCGGTCAAGGAACTGAGTGCCCATACACTCTGTCATCTGGAAATTAGGGAATAATAGATAAGGCTAGCTGGTTGAAGCCCTCGGATCATTCTCCTCCTATAGTTTGGCATCCTCTGAGGTATGAGTTTATATTGTTGTTAGTTTATTGTATATGGCATCACGAGATATTTAACAATCTTGAAAAATTTTGTTAATTCCGCTGTGCTACTCTGATGCGTTTTTACTAAATTTTTCCTACAATTGGTATTAGAGCCATCTCGTGACTATGCCATGTACATAAATTAGACAATTAGTTAGCCTTTTTATTTATGTATGGATTTGATATTTAGAGAGTGGCATTCTAGGTTTCCTTTATGTTGTTATCATGAATTATGCATGTAGTATGTGGTTATTTTAATTTTTTGAATTATTATAAGCATGCTTGTTTATGCCGGTTATGGTTCCTTAGAATTTAGAAAATTATATCTACGAATTTTTATGTAACCATGGGAGCGGTTTCTGATCACCATAATTTACCCATGGATTTTAATTTATTATCTCTTAGAATTGTTATGATTAGAATTTTGTACATTAGAAACGATTTAGGAATCTTTATATAATTATTCTTGGAGAAGATTAAAGATAGAAGACCGTAATTTATTTTTTCCCAAAAGTTAAATTTAATTTAAAGATTGAAATTTTGTTAGTGTGGAAAATTCCAATTTAATTAGGATTCAAATTGATTTTTGGAGATCCTAATGGGAAAATTGGAATATGGCATGGAAATCAAGGAACAACCCCTCGGGATAGGCCACTGGCCTTGGTGGGGCTGCAGCCCCTATCCAGGCCAAGACCACCCATGGCCACAGGCTTTGCCTGTAGCCAAGGACAGCAGTGGCTCCCCCAGGGGCTGCCTAGGCCCTGTGCTGCAGCCTGGTAGCTACTGCACCCACCTGGGTGTGCAGCCTGTGGCTGCCGGCAGGGGCTGCACCCGGCTGCAGGTCTCCGGGCCCCCTAGGCTGACGGACCGTAAAAACGCAAATTTCGATATTTAAATTTGAGATTTAATTTTAAATCATGTTTAAAAATATGTAATTGAAAATTTTAAAATTTTTGAAATTACATATTTTTACACATGAAATTTAAATTGTTTAAAATTTTGAATTTGAAATTTAAATCTGAAATTCAAATTTGAAATTTGAATTTGAAATTTAAATTTTTGAAATTTTAAATTTTAAATGATTCTTGGGACGAGAAATAAGTGGAGAGGCTAAATGAAGATAGATACAAAAAGACAGAACAAAATTCAAGACCCAAAGAATGCATTAGATGGAATTTTATAATCTTTATTTTCTTTGTTCTAGGATGGAATCATGACTTGGTTATTTTTCTGTCAAATTTTTTTTTTGGTGATATGTCATAGATGTATGAATATGTATTGATAGATGAATTGTATGCACATTTGATAACATGTCATATAGGATAGGTGAATGCCGTTCAGACTATATTAATCATACATATTTGTCAAAACTTGCATGTTTTTCAAAATATTGAGTGGGAGAGGGTTTCAAACAAAACCCACGGCCTCCATTGTTGATCCATATGTAAAAGCATGGTAACGTCTCGCGTCAGTTCTGCCCTGATCACACCCCTCGGTAGGTGTTTACCGCCGCCGGTATACTAGGTTAGATCTCCTATGTGGAAAACATGTTCGGACATGATTCTATTCATGACCACCCCTCGGTGGCTTGGTAGGACATGGATCGAACTACCTAAATAACGGTTATATACTCAAGACTCGTTTAGTTATTAACCTTCCCCAGAAGCTCTGTTAACTAAATTGGTGGCCAAAATAAGCGGTTATTAATATATGTCATAATCTTGGAGGATTTAAGGCAACACATATTAATTGGACGAGGTCCATGTTCTGGCTATTTGTCTCAGGATCACCCCTCGGTGGCTTGGGGCAATAGGTACTGAGAATTATCATTGCAATGCTACATGTTTTTCAAGTTTCATGTAGGAACATACATGTATGTTTTATTTGCTAAATTATCTTTATATTTGCTTGGGTTGAATAATGATGTCTTGTATAAATTTATTTCAATTCAAAATGTCACCAACACCCCTCATTTTAATACTTACTGAGAATGAACTTAATGGCGATAATTACAAAGATTAGAAGAGAAATCTATTAATAGTTCTCAGCTACGAGAGACACAAGTTCGTACTGGATGAACCATGCCCACTTGGGCTTGTGATAACCGAGAATTTTAGATTCTTGGAGTAGGTTAAAATGACATGTATGTATGAATTTTAATGAATAAATTATGAAAAAGTTGTGTTTTAATACTGTTGAAAATACTATAAAAATGTTCCGGCAGTGTTAAAGTGAGTGAGTTCGGGGATGGAAAATCTTACCGGACATAATTGGGTGAGACGGTTTGAAATCAGAGCCAAAAACCATAGAAAGTGCACTGAAATGCACTAAAATAATAGAAATTTATGGTAGATAATTTTGACCAAATGGAAGCAAAATAAAACAAATCGATTGCACCGGAGGCATCCAGAACCCATCTACGCGATTTCGGTAAAGTTCCGTTCGGTTCGGCTTTTGGTCAGAATTTGACAATGAATTAATTAGTGAATTAATATATGTATGGATGACATCACCTAGATGATGTCATAAAGGCTAAAATTTTGTTTAATTTTGGAAAGTATTAGGGATAGGTGTATGGCTAGGATCATCCTACTTTTTGATCTATGGCCAAGATTATGCCAAAATTACTTTAAAAAAATTTTTAAAACAAAGAAAAAAGGCCATTCGGCCATGTGGAAAGGAAGAAAGAAAAAATTTGATTTTGGCTCCAAAATTTTAGCACTTTAGTCTTTGAACAATTAGCAAATTATTGGAAAAAATTTGCTAAAAAGCCCTTGGCTTTTGCCTATAAATAGCCATCATAATTCATTCAAAAAATGGAAAATTTAGCCAAACTCTTGCCTTTTTGTAGCCCAAAAATCCGTGAGCCTTTCCCCTCATTAAGCCAAAATTTTGTTTAAAATTTCACACCAAACTTAGCTTCCATTGCATTTTTAGCATCAAGCCATCTACTAAATAAGGTAACCTTCTAAATTGAAGAAATTTCCTTTGATTTTCTTAATGAAAATCTGTGGGTTTGTATAATAGAAAAACATTGAGAAAGTTGATGTTTTGTTGATGTTATGATTAGTTTGGTGTTGTAGAATTTGAAACATGATTTAGGGTTTAAAAACAAGCAAAAATTTTGCATGGTTTCATAAAAAAATCTATGGCTCATTGGTGTGAAAAATGATTTGGAAATTGGTGTTTTTGTTTAGTGTTTATGTTCATTTGGTTATAAAATGAATTAAGCATGAATTGGAATCAAGAAACAAGAAAAATTTGATGTATTTCTCATGCTAAAACTGTGGGTGATGAACACTAGAAATTGGAAAATTTTAGTGTTGAATAAGAATGTGGAATGTTGATAAAAACCCCAGGAAAGAAAGCAAGAGTTTCTATATGTTTTTGCATGAAAATCCGTGGCTAATGCTAGGGTTAGAATGAAAATTTTGTTAGGTTTTGATGTTGATTTGTACATTGAAAACCTAAGAATAAAATGTGATAAGTATGGGAGGTGATGAAAAAAATATTTGGTGATGATTAACATGATAAACCAAAGTTAGGTTTGGAAAAAAATTGATATTGTGTATTGATTTTTGAATATTGGTTAATGTGGAAAACTTTTATACAAAGTTTGGAAACTTTGTATAAAATAGGCCTCTGGTATAGTACGTGGTAGGTACAAAGGTTTTGAGGAGTACCTAATGCCGGAAAACCTAAAAATACAAGCGAAAATGCCATCGAAATTTTAAAACGGCATAAGCGCATTTTGGGAAATGATGGGTAAAAATATTGAACTCGAGAAGGAAACCGGGACCCCTTGGTGGATTAGGATTGAAAATGGAAAACCAACCCAAAAGGAATAGTAAATCGACCCTTAATTTCTAAAATGCCTAAAACAGGAAAAAATTTCATGTTAGGGGTATTTTGGGAAATGAGGAAACATATTAGGTCGGGATAGGAAACCCGAGCCTCTCGAGGACTGAGGGTTGGGGACGGGATAAAAAGTATTTTCAAGAGTAGTGAAACGGCCATTTGAGGCTCCAAAACGCTCGAAAAACGAAAAACGACCCTAGGTGATGGATGAATAGTGATCGAGGGCCGGGAAAATAGATACTTGAGATTTTATAGCAAATTGAGCTATAAAATAATACAAAAGCCTAGAGAATATTATTTTAAGATAATTGGGCCTAGAAAATTTGAGAAAAACGATAGAACGAAATAATTACGGTCCCGAGACCCGTTAGGGGCAAAATGGTCATTTTGACCAAAAATTTTCAAAAGGCTCGGAAAGGACCCTAAAGGACCTAAAATGACATAAATAAAATTCTAGGACCCAAAATAGAGATTTTAGAGTTAAAAATCTAAAAATTTTGAAGAACACGGGCGTGTAGAAGAATACACGGCTGTGTATAGGAAAAAATTTACAACCCGAAAGGTACACAAGCTTGAACATGGGCGTGTATCAAGCCGTGTACAGTTACACGGCTAGATAGTAAACAACACGGCCATGTAGTGAGAAACCAGGAGGTACACGATCATGAACACGTGCGTGTTGAAGGCCGTGTACCATATTACAAGTTGAATTGTGTTGAAAAATTTATCACAAAATAAATATAATTAAAGTGATAATTAATATAGGGTATTAACAGACAATATTATGTCTGTAAGAACCCAAAACTAGAGATAGAACTACGAAGGAGTTCCGGAAGTAGACATTATCGCAGTATTGGTAAGTTCAAGCATTTTCATGTCTACAACATAAAATACTGTATTACTTTGTTTTGTATTAGTCGTACATTAGAAATCAAGTCCTACTGACATTTGGGGATTAGTTGGGATAACATATCCCACATTTTAAAGATAAGAATATCTAAGGCCTACGGGCGATGGAGGTTAGTAACCTTGAGGTGACGATTAATGTCACTTGGGCAAAACTATAATTGAAAGATGGTAATAAAACTATTTAAGGCGTACCGTCCCTCCAACATTGTGGTGGAGGTTTTTCAGGACCTACGGGGATATAAGGGCTGTGGAGGCTGAAGCTCTAGGGTTGCTCCCTAGGCCCTCCCAGTCAGCACACAATAATTTATCGGTACTACCATAAAAAAGCTTTATACCAAAATATAAATAGAGAAAGAATAATCAATAATATGATGAAAACCATAATTGAGCATAACCGAAGCTTACACTAAGTGTAGCAAACTCGGTTAGGATGATATGAATAGTACCTCATTAGGGTAATGTAAATACTAACCAGTTAGGGTAACTGTTACTATTCATCGATCAAACGTCAAAGTCACTATTTATTATGAATAATACTATTCATTAGAGATTGAGTTTTTAATGTTTTTGAATCCATATGATTTTTACTAAGTATGTTTGAACTTGCTGAGCCTGTTAGCTCATCAGTTTTTTCATGTTGCAGGTAAGAAACCTGTCCGGTAGACTTTATGGATGGCGGCAGGATGTACGCATGTGCTGATGGGATAGGGAATTCACCATGGACCTGATCCTACCAAAAGTCTTCCGCTGAGCTTTTAAAGTTAGTGAATTGAAGAGATTGTGAAAAAAAATGCAGTATAAATATTTTGTATATTATACATTATGTTATACTCCAAAAGACAACCAAAAGTTAGTATTGTATTTTACATGGCTTTTATACTTAGCTTTCTTTTCGAGAAAGTATGTATTAAAAAGAAAAAAAATTATGGGTGAAATTTTCAAACCCTGAGAAATGAAAGCTTAAGAAAAAGAGTTTTAAATTGACAACCCAAATTCAGCACAGGAGCTGTCACAGGGCCTAAACCTAACACACCACTTGAAGAGATCCCGGTTGCCTATACTCGTTGGAGAGAATCCAATGAGATAGCTCGGTGCTACATCCTTGCTAGCATGATGAGTGCTTTACAAAAGCAGCATGAGACTTATCAAGTTGTCAGGGAGATCATAAAAAATTTGGAGGACATGTTTGGAGGCCAAGAAAAATTACCTCGATAGTCTGCTATTACCAGTATTATGAGATCTAAGCAAAAGGCAGGTACTCCGGTGAAGGACCATATGATCAGTTTTATGGGATTCTTCGCTAAAGCTGCTAAAAATGGTGCTGAATTGGACTACAATACCCAGATCGAGATGGTGTTTAAAACTCTGTCTAAGGATTTTGTGGGTTTTAAGGCTGCATATAATCTGGCGACAAGGGAGTTAGGACTCACCGAGCTCATGAAGCAACTCCAAGATTATGAACGGATGATCAAGGACGGGAATGCAGTGCAACCAAAAAGAGAGGCCAATTTGGCGGAATCTTCCAAACCTTCACGGAAGAGGAAGAGGCCAAATAAGAAGCAAGCGGCTTCCAATTCTTCTAATCCTCCTGTCTCAGATGGGAAGAAGAAGAAGAAAAACAAGAAGCCCAAGGACCCTAAAAAGTCCAAGTGCTTCTACTGTAGGAAGGTAGGTCACTTCAAGAAGGCTTGCCGAGAGTTCCTAGCCACTAAGGGCAAGGAAGGTAAGGAACTTCTATATCTAGAAGCATGTTTGGTGGAAGAATCTAAAGACACTTGGGTCATTGATTCGGGTACCACTAATCATGTGTGTGTTTCTATCCAAGGGTTCGTGGAAACAAGAAGTCTACATGATAGGAGCCTCTCGTTGCGGACCAGAGACGATAACTTGGTGGTGGCTGAGGCAGTGGGAGACATACATCTTTATTTTGATAAATTTAGGTTTATATTATTGAAAGACTGTTTTTATGTTCCTAATTTTAGGAGGAACCTTATATCGGTAGCTTATTTAATAAAGGATTCTTATTAAGTTTCTTTTAATAAAAGAGTTGATATTCATAAAAATAAGTATTTTATTTGTTCTGGATGGATGGATGGAAACCTGTATTTAATCAAACCAAAGATGTACTCACTGCTTGACACCGAATTAACTGATAACTCTAAAAGGTTGAAAGTTTTTCACTCTAACAAGGTGTATCTTTGGCATTTAAGACTTGTTTATATTAATCAAAATAGAATTCAAAGGTTGGTGAAGGACGGTCCTCTAGAATCTCTGGAAGAGGTACGTCTTTCTCAATGTGAAACTTATCTTGAAGGTAAAATGACTAAGAGGTCTTTTGGAGCTAAGGGTACTAAGGCTCAAGAACTCTTAGAAATTGTGCACACCAATGTATGTGGCCCCATGAATGTCGTAGCAAGAGGAGGATACGAGTATTATGTCTCCTTTATAGACGATTACTCGAGGTATGGATATGTTTACCTGATGCACCGCAAGAGTAAAACCTTTGACAAGTTCAAAGAGTATAGTGTAAAAGTGGAGAAGCAATTAGGTAAATCGATAAAGACACTTCAATCTGATCGTGATGGCGAATACCTCCCCGATAAAATTTCTAGAATATCTTGTAGAGAATGGGATATTATCCCAATTGACTATACCTGGTACTCCACAACAGAATGGTGTAGCCGAAAGGAGAAACAGGATCTTAATGGATATGGTACAGTCCATGATGAGTTATTCTATGCTGCCGTTATCATTCTAGGGATATGCACTACAAATAGCGTGCTGTAGGAAAAATAAATCGGTAAAAACGTATCAGAGTGGCATAGCGGAACAATAAAAAAATTTTAGATCATTAAATATCTCATGATACCATATACAATAAACCAACAATAATTAAAACTCATACCTCAAGGACGCCAATCTTGCAGGAGGAGAATGACCGGAGGGCTTCAACTAACTAGTCTTCTCTACTATTCTCTAATTCCCGAATGGCTGAGTGTGTGGGCACTCTGAACCTCGATCGGTATGCTAGCACTACTAATCTTCTTCCGACCACCCAGATCTCTAAAGAACTTATTGTCACCGTGGACTGTGCAACAATAAGCCTGCTCACCTGAGAGTTTGTGGTCTAAGAGAACTGGAGTGGCAGGACCTCTATTTATAGACCTGCATGAGGTGATTCTCTGAATTCGAATTGGATTAGGAGAAGATATTCTCCCTTATCCACAAGCACAAAATTCGAATTTTCCAAGGGAAAATCCCAACAATAAAATTCGGCCACTTTAGGATAAATCCAATCCAAATCTAAACAAAATTTTAACTAGAATTTTATCTCCCTTTTCCAACCAAAAAATCCAAAAATTCTAAGGAGAAAATCTCCACAAAAATTCGGCCACTTTTGGATAAGGGAGAATCAAAATTCCACTAGGATTTTCAAGCTTGAATCTTATCTCATCCTTATCCAAAATAACCGAAAATCTCCTAGGAGATTCAGTCCAAAATTTCGGCCACTTTCTGGGAGGAGAGAATCCAAATTCAACTGGGATTGAAACTTGAATTTTTCCTTGAACCTTATCCTCAAAAAAAAATCTGAAAATCATTGAGGATAATCCTCAAAATTTTTGCCCAACTTTAGTTAGGATTTGGATTCAAAATTCAAGTAGGATTCTAACAAGATTATCCTCTCCATATCCAACTCAAATTCGAATTTCATTCCTTGTGGATTTTCCACAACAAATTCGAATCCCACTTAGACTGTGATTCAAAATTTGAATTTGAAATTTGAAATTCGAATTTCAAATTCAAATTTCAAATTTCAAATTCAAATTTCAAATTCAAATTTCAAATTCAAAATTCAAAATTCAAATTTCAAAATCCACAAAACAGTTGTATTTCAAATTCTTGTTCTCGTGGATAATTTTCTACAACTCCAATCCAATCTCAAATAAAATCATGACAACTTTATTTGGAGTTCGAATAATTGTGTACTCTATTATCCAAAACAAAATCTGAATCCAACCGCAGAGAATCTTGTCTACCATCCTAATCCTATGTCATCACCATCCACGCATAATAAACTAGCCAATAGCATACACAAATCAATTTGCCAAACGTTAAGGAATTATGTGGAGCTAGTAGAGGGACTGATTGGATATATATAATCGGGCTCTCGCAAATCCATATGATCATCACTCTTTACTAACAACTCAATCATATGATCACTAATTTCAGAGTCACATCACTATAAACCTGAAACTGAACTCCCAATTATATACCATATTACGTAAGCCTGTGACAAGCTATCGTCCAATGACCTTGTCATGTATGCAGAACCCTCATATGATATCCATGATCAGCCTTAGGCCAAAGTCTGTTTAATCCTACTGATCAGGCTAGCTTAAAGTTCCATTATACTACCGAATTAAGAAAATGATTATTCACCATATGTGAATAAGAAGTCATCTGCCCAGCATACGACCTAAGGCCTTGTCCATTTTCACATTCAGTATAATGCCTTTAAGAGGATACCCTTAACTCCTCATTAGAGCTATGATTCTGATATCTGTAAACGAACCCTTCATCGTATACAAGTCATGCACCCAATGAACCGGTCTATAAGCTTACTACCTCTGAGACGCTTTAGCCATTGGAACATC
Organism: Antiaris toxicaria; assembly: GCA_035233585.1. Lineage (NCBI taxonomy): Eukaryota > Viridiplantae > Streptophyta > Magnoliopsida > Rosales > Moraceae > Antiaris > Antiaris toxicaria. The sequence goes on along the minus strand of CP141156.1, from coordinate 98,501,495 downwards.
AAAGTACACAAGTCATATACATGAAGCTGTCCTTTTACTCAGGATTAAGGTTACTGCACAATGAACGTCAAAAGTAGATCGATCCACTCAAAGTGGACTTCGTAGATCAATCACGCTTTAGTCCTAGTCTAATATGTCACCACTAAGCAACATATCTATGTCTCTACTTAAGAGTCCAGCTCTAGACAGTCAAGACAAACCGTCCCCTCCAAGGCTTTAGACAACATAATAGTCTTAACATGAGTTAGATGCTCGGTCTAACCCCATAGACTACATACCATAGTTTAGACCGCTAACTTTAGAACATTGTCTTCTCGCATACAAAAGTCTATTGCATACAACGTTCTAACAGTTTAACACAAGCAGTCAGGGAGCCATATTTGCTTACATTTACTTTAACATGTAAATAAAACGAGGACATATAGTAATGTAATGAATAACCTCTATCTATAATTTTATTATCCAATTCAAAATAAATACATCAAAATGTCTCTAATGCTTAGGGCATTTCCTAACATGTGCTATATTCTAAACCAGGTTCCAAGTAAGTCAATTCCGAAGACTCCGTATGAATTATGGTGTGGCAGGAAGCCCTCCTTTGGACATATAAGAATATAGGGCTGCCCAGCACATGTACTGGATGGGGATGCGAAGAAGTTAGAGCCAAGATCAGAATTGTGCATGTTTGTAGGGTATCCTAAGGGAACTAAGAGAGGTCTATTCTATAACCCGAAGGAACAAAAAGTCATTGTTTCAACCCATGCGACATTCTTGGAGGAAAGTCACATGAATGACTTTAAGCCTCGAAGCAAAATGGTGTTAGAGGAGTTAGCGGGTGAAAGGACTACTCCACAGGTTTCGATCTTGGACACAAGTCTGAGTTCCAGTGAAAGGCCTGTAGACGATCAACAAATTAGGGTGCTTCATAGTAGTGGGAGGGTTTCAAGGAAGCCTGATTTCTTCATGTATGATGCTGAGGTATACCAAGCTGAGGCTCATGAGCATGAAGATGATCCGATCACTTATGATGAAGCTGTAAATGATGTTGAGTCTAAATCTTAGAAACAAGCCATGAAAAATGAGATGGATTCTATGAAATCCAACTCTGTTTGGGAACTTGTGGATCTATCGAATGGGATAAAACCCATTGGATGTAAGTGGGTCTATAAAACAAAAAAGGATGCAGGAGGGAGAATGGAAATTTTCAAGGCAAGACTGGTTACAAAGGGGTACACGCAAAAGGCTAGAATTGATTACGATGAAACCTTTTCACTGGTTGCTATGCTGAAGTCTATCCGTATTCTTCTATCCATTTCTGCGGCTCTCGATTATGAGATCTGGTAAATGGACGTCAAGATGGGATTCATGAATGGCCATCTTGAGGAAAGTTTCTACATGATACAGCCCGAAGGGTTCGTGGTAAAAGGCTAAGAAAGAAAAGTCTGCAAGTTGCTTAGATCCATATATGAATTAAAGCAAGCATCCCACTTATGGACCCAAACGTTTGATTAAGCAATGAAAATATTTGGTTTTGAGTAGAACGTTGATGAACCCTGTATTTATAAACGTATTAAGGATGCTAAAGTGGTCTTTCTAGTACTTTACGTCGATGATATACTGCTCATTGGGAATGATGTAGGGAATTTATTATCGGTCAAGCTTTGGCTGAACCAACAGTTTGACATGAAGGACTTGGGAGAAGGTAATTATGTTCTAGGTATTCGTCTCTTTAGAGATCAAAAGAACAAAATGATAGCATTATCTCAGGCTTCATACATAGATAAAATAATTGACAAATATGCAATGCAAGAGGCAAAGAAAGGTTCATAACCTTCCATTGTCGGTCTAACTCTTTCATTAGATGACTGTTCCAAGACATCGGAAGAAAGAGAGCGTATGTGTAAGGTCCCGTATGCATTTGCAGTGGGTAAGCTTATGTACGCTATGCTTTGCACTCACCCAGACATATGTTTTGCAGTAGGTATGGTGAGTCGATATCAACCAAATCCTGGAATCAAGCACTGGCAAGCAGTAAAGCATATACTCAAATATCTTCAAAGAATGAGGAATTATATGCTAGTATATTCTAGAGGGGACATAACACCCATAGGATACACAGACTCATACTTCCAGACTTGCAAGGATTCAAGGAAATCGACATCAGGATCAGTATTCTTGCTCAAAGGAGGCACCATTGTGTGGAGGAGCGTGAAACAGGGTTGCATGGCTGACTCTACGATAGAGCTGAGTATGTGGCTACAGCTGAGGCATCTAAAGAAGCTATTTGGCTCCACAAGTTCTTTAGAGACCTTAAGGTCATTATGGGTGTTGACAAGCCTATCACTCTTTACTATGATAACAGCGGGGCTATTGCCAATACAAGAGAATTTTGGCACCACAAGAGGACCAAGCACATAGATCGGAGGTACCACATCATTAAAGGGCACGTGGAGATTGGACAAGTGGATGTATGTAAAATCACGTCTGAGAAAAACATTGTCGATCCCTTTACTAACACTTTAGCGGTTAGAAGCTTTGAGAGGCATGTTGAAGCGATGAGGATGCATAACATGGCACATCTACTGGCTTAGGGTAAGTGGGAGATTGTTAGGAAATGCCCTAAACATGAAAGACATTTTGATGTATTTCATTTATTTTGAACTGGATAATAAAATTAATAATAGAGGTTATTCATTACATTGCTGTTTGTCCTCAATCTATTTACATGTTAAAGTAAATATAAGCAAATATGGCTCACTGACTACTTGTGTTAAAACTGTTAGAACGTTGCATGCAATGGACTTTTGTATGTAAGAAGATAATGTTCTAAAGTAGGTAGTCTAAACTAAGGTCCATAGTCTATACGGCCAAATCTAGCCTTGTTTTTTGGCTAAGGAAAATTCAGTTATTATAGATAAATAAGGAGATAAAATTCAAGTTAAAATCTTATTTGAATTTGGATTGCAAGATCCTTAAAGTGGCCGAATGTACCCTTGAATTTGGCCTAATGAATTTTAGATTTTGTGAGTGGATAAAGGAGAAAATCTTCTCCTAATCCAATTCGAATTCAAGGGATCACCTCATGCCAGTCTATAAATAAGGGTCTTATAACTCCAGTTCTCTCAGACCATAGACTCTCAAGTGAACAGGCTTATTGTTGCATAACTCACCGTGATAATAAGTTCTTTATAGATATGGGTAGTTAGAAGAAGACTAGTAGTGCTAGCATACTAGTCGAGGAACCAAGTGCCCACTGTTAGGAAATGCCCTAAGCATTAGAGACATTTTGATGTATTTATTTTGAACTGGATAATAAAATTATATATAGAGGTTATTCATTACATTGCTATCTATCTTCGTTTTATTTACATGTTAAAGTAAATGTAAGCAAATATGGCACCCTGACTGCTTGTGTTAAACTGTTAGAACGTTGCATGCAATTGACTTTTGTATGCGAGAAGACAATGTTCTAAAGTAAGTCGTCTAAACTATGGTCTGTAGTCTATGGGGTTATGTGATGCCTTAAATTTTATTTAAGGGTCAATATATAATTTAAATAAAATTAGTGTGCCAAAAATTAATTAAAAATCTTTTGGAAACCCTAGGTTGGTTTCCTAGTCAAATTCCACTCAAAAAGTCAACAATTTTGACTTCAAAAACCCTAAAATATTCGGCCATTACTTGGGATTTTTAATTAAAATTTAAATCCTACAAATCCAAGGAGGATTCAAAGTCAAATTTCATCCCTTAAATGTAAAGAAGAAATTCGGCCATAAAGTATAGGAAATAAAGGAGATTTGATTTGAATTAAAAGCTAGGTCAAAACTCAATCAAAATTCAAATTATTTTCCTTGGATGATTTCGGCCACTTGAGGAGAAATAAGGAGAGAAAAACCCTAGCCTTAAAACAGCACAAAAACTTTCCCTTTTGCCCCTCAAAATATTCGGCCAAGCAAGGAAGAAAAAGGGAAAGAAAAACCCAGTATAAAAACCCTCTTTTAACTCTCATTCACCTTTCCTTTCACTCTCAAAATTCGGCCAGCCTCCCCTTCTTTCCTCTCTGAATTTTTCTCTCCCAAAACACACCAAAAAACAACAAGCAAAACCTACCTAAAGGCAGCTTAAGGATTTAACAATTTTTGAGACAAAAACAAGGTGAGAAATCAACTTTTTCCTTCCTTCTCCTTTTGATTTTAAATCCAAAATATATATGGTTTTTCTCCACTGTTTTCCCTACTGTTTTGAAGACTCCAACACTCACACAAATTCAGCCAAAAAGGAGACCAAGTGATAACTCTAAGAAATTAGAGTTATTCATTGATTTTCTCGTTTAAAAATAGGCTTGTCCAAGAGGTTTTATTGTTTTATGTGGTGTTTTTGTCTTTCATCTTTTAATTTGTGCATGTGCCTCAGTCAAAAATGTCTCTGTGCCTTATTCGATTAAGTAAAGGAATTTTGACTCAAAACTGTGCAAAAAGCTGGTGTTTTGCTTGGTTGTGTTTTCAGTCAGTTTTATAGAGGATGAAAATGAGAGAAGGATGCTGCAGCATTCGTGAACGGAGCTGAGTTGGAAAATTTAAAGTGACGTCAGTACACAACCTAGAGAAAAAGACAAAATATCACATGGACTTTATGCAGCTGTCATTTTGGACCACTCGGGAGCTCCCAAAGCTGGACAAGTCAGCAAGATTATTGCCCTAGCAAATATTTTCTCCATTCAGAAGAAGGACGCCGCTGAGTACAAAAGGGAGAATAGTACCTTCTGCAGACATCTTCTTCCATCAGAAATCCATCCATCAGAGACGAAAAATACACAAGAAAAGCAAAAAGCAGAGAGTACCAGCAGGACGTTGAAGAAGAAGGAAGTTCCAGAGAAGAAGAAGGAAGGACGTTGAAGAAGAAGAATCAAGCTTCAGCAGGCCTTTCTTCTCTCCATCTGTTGCTTACCATTCTTTTTAGTATTGAGCTGATTTAGACATGTTTTATTTGTGGATAATGGAATTTGTTAATTACAGTATGAACTAATTTTCTTTAGCTGGGTTTGCTAATGGAACCATGGATGTAAACTGTTGCTAGTTGCCGAAATTGTTATGGAAATCAATTGTTTCTTGTTCATTCATGTGTGTTAACGCCTATTTCTATTCTTGACTGGCCATCAATTTATAGAATATCAGAGTTAGATTAATTCTGGGAAGGTTAGTTTAAATTGGATCTCATGAATGATGCATGTATGATCTTGAAGGAATTTGTAGATCTATGGATGGTATAGGAATATATTATTCATCATGTACAACCCAAAAGAATTTAAGCTTCTGTTTGCATCCTTTTAGCTAATATCACATAGGAATATGCTGAAGTTAGTTAGAAGGATCGTTCTGCAAAGAGATTTGGAAAAATCCTTGCTCTCACGTGTTCTTGGTTGACAGGGGATGTCGATTGCTGTAGCATTTCGGTAGCATTTTATTAACAGACTTGCATCCTGGGGAAATTAGTAAACCTAGCTTATCCACATTATTGTTTTACAACAAAAATCTCTGTTCCATTGTTTTTCTTAATTCTGATCACTACCTTATTTCTTTATTAAATGCACTTTTTATTTTTCAGTAATTTTACAATCCATTTTCAATAGCAATCTTGTCAAACCCCTTTGATTTCAATTCTTTTAAATTAAACTAAACAGCTTCTACATCACATTTTTATGATATAGTCCTCGTGAGAACGATATCCGAACTCTAGTACACTATATTACTTGAACGATCTGTGCACTTGCAGATTTATCAACCAACAAGTTTTTGGCGCCGTTGCCGGGGAACTAATATCTTAAAAAAATTTTGTAAAAGGATTTCGTTTCATTTCTTTTTATTCTTTTGAGTTGTGGTTTTTGGCAGGATATTTGGTCTTCTGTATAAACAATCCTCAGGCCCGTGAGTTGTTGCCTTTGGATCCTGAGATTGAAAGGACATTTCGAGCTAGGAGAAGGGAACAACAAGGACTAGCAGCTGTTGAAGTTATGGCAGAGGAAGCAACAGTCAATAATGGACAGCCTGTTTATGGTAACGACCCTCTTCAACAACAAGCTGTGATGGATGACAGAAACAGGGCAATTCAGGAGTATGCTGTGCCCATTCTGCAAGGGCTCAACCCAGGGATTGTCAGGCCAGAAATTGAAGCCACTCAATTTGAACTTAAACCGGTGATGTTTTAGATGTTGCAATCTGTGGGCCAATTCAGCGGCATGGCAACTGAAGATCCTCATTTGCATCTCAGGCTTTTTATGGAAGTGAGTGATTCTTTCAAGATTCCTGGGGTGACAGAAGATGTGTTAAGGTTGAAGCTATTTCCCTATTCTCTAAGGGATAGAGCGAGAGCTTGGCTTAATTCTTTGGCACCGGGCTCTGTTGCTACTTGGAATGATTTGACAGAGAAGTTCTTGATGAAATACTTCCCACCAGCCAAGAATGCTAAGCTCAGAAACGACATCACGTCATTTCAACAAGCTGATGGTGAATCTTTGTATAAAGCTTGGGAAAGGTTTAAGGAGTTGCTAAGGAAATGTCCTCACCATGGGATCCTTCATTAGATTCAAATAGAGACTTTCTATAATGGGCTGAATGCACAAACTTGAACCATAGTAGATGCTTCTGCTAATGGTGCTCTTTTGGCTAAAACCTACAATGAAGCGTATGAGATTTTAGAGAGAATGGCCAATAATAATTATCAGTGGCCCACTGAGAGACCCAACGCAAGGAGACCTGCAGGAATATTGGAGGTTGATCCTATCACTGCACTTTCAGCCCAAGTTTCATCTCTGACCAACATGATTAAGACAATGAACACACAGGCAAGTGCGAAGGCAGTCCAAACTCCAGGAGTTTCATGCGTAAATTGTGGAGAGGGACATTTGTATGATGACTGTCCTTCCAATCCAGCCTCTGTTAATTATGTGGGAAATTTCAACAGGAGCAATAACCCTTACCCCAACACTTATAATCACGGTGGAAGGCAGCATCCGAACTTGTCATGGAGCAATCAAGGCACAAGTTCCAGCGGTGTCAATGCTTTTTACCGGCCTGCTCAACCACCAGGATTTCCTCATCAACAACAGAGAAGCCAAGCTGCGGAGCAATCAAGCTCTTTGGAAAATCTTCTGAAGGAATACATGGCTAAAAATGATGCTATCATTCAAAATCAAGCAGCTTCATTGAGAAATCTGGAGAATCAAGTAGGACAGTTGGCCAACGCTTTAAACAATCGTCCCCAAGGTGCATTGCCAAGCGATACAGAGAATCCTAGGCATGAAGGAAAGGAACAGTGCAAGGCAATCACCTTGAGAAATGGAAGAGAGCTAGAACCAACTGGAGTAAAACCCAAAGCTATGCAGACGGAGCCCACTTCAATCCAAGAAGAGGGGGATCAACTTCAGCCCGAAGCAGAACAGAAAAATCAGCAACCAGATTCTGAACTGCAGAATGCTGCAGCATTTCCGCAGCATACTGAGACGGCAAAAATCAGTAACAGTAGACCCCTCCCTCCATTTCCTCAAAGATTTCAGAAGCAGCAAAAGGATGGTCAGTTTCGTAAATTTCTTGATGTTCTGAAGCAGCTGCATATTGATATACCACTGGTTGAAGCTTTGGAGCAGATGCCAAGTTATGCAAAGTTTATGAAGGATTTGGTGACAAAAAAGCATAGATTTGGAGAATTTGAGATTGTGGCTTTGACGGAGGAGTGTAGTGCCATCTTGCAGAACAAACTTCCTCCTAAGTTGAAAGATCCTGGAAGCTTTACTATTCCTTGCTCAATAGGTCAACAGTACTTTGGCAAAGCTTTATGTGACTTGGGAGCAAGTATTAATCTGATGCCAATGTCTATCTTTAAGAAGCTTGGAATTGGGGAGGCTAGGCCTACTACAGTCTCGCTACAGCTTGCAGACAGATCTATAGCTCACCCAGAAGGAAAGATTGAAGACGTACTTGTGAAGGTGGACAAGTTCATTTTTCCCGCGGATTTCATGGTGTTAGACTTTGAAGCAGACAGAGAAGTACCGATTATACTAGGAAGACCATTCCTAGCCACGGGAAGAACTCTCATCGATGTACAGAAAGGTGAGTTAACAATGAGGGTCAATGATGAGCAAGTTACTTTCAATGTGTTAAAGGCGATGAAGTTTCCAGAAGAAATGGAGGAGTGCTCATTGGTCAATGTTATTGACTCCGTATTGTCAGAAAATTTGGAACAGAGCTGCCATGAAGACCATTTTAAGCCCGCTTTGAAAACAGAAGTGGATATGGTGACTGATGAAGATGATGCTCAAGCCGCATGGGTTGCAACGCAGTTAATAAGCTCACGTAAAGAGAGGAATTTTGAGCCGCTGGGACTGTCAAACGGTGAGACAAAAAAGTTTAAGCCAGCTATTGAAGAGCCTCCGATTTTGAAATTGAAGCCTCTCCCCGCACACCTTAGGTATGCTTATCTTGGTGAATCAGAGACACTTCCAGTAATTATTTCAGCCTTTCTAACTGCAGACCAGGAGCAGAAATTGCTCACAGTGCTGAGAAAGTTCAAAAAAGCTTTAGGCTGGACTATTGCAGATATCAAAGGAATCAGTCCTTCAATATGTATGCATAAAATTTTGTTGGAGGAATGCTACAGCAATTCGGTAGAGCAGCAGAGAAGACTGAATCCTATTATGAAAGAAGTGGTGAAGAAAGAAGTAATTAAGTGGCTTGATGCAGGTATCATTTACCCCATCTCAGACAGCTCATGGGTTAGTCCAGTTCAATGTGTGCCAAAAAGAGGAGGAATAACAGTTGTGGCTAACAGCAACAATGAGTTGATTCCCACCCGGACAGTCACAGGATGGAGAGTCTGTATGGATTATCGAAGACTGAACAAGGCTACCAGAAAGGATCATTTTCCACTGCCATTCATTGACCAGATGTTGGATCGACTAGCTGGGAAGGAATATTATTGTTTCCTGGATGGCTATTCAGGCTACAATCAAATAGCTATTGCACCCGAAGATCAAGAAAAGACTACCTTTACCTGCCCATATGGTACGTTCGCCTTTAGAAGAATGCCATTTGGGTTGTGTAATGCACCAGCAACATTTCAACGCTGTATGATGGCGATCTTCTCAGATATGGTGGAAAAATTTTTAGAGGTCTTCATGGACGACTTTTCAGTTTTGGGAGAGTCTTTTGATGGCTGCTTGGGGAATTTGGAGAAAGTATTAAGGCGATGTGAAGAAACCAGTTTAGTTCTGAACTGGAAAAAATGCTATTTTATGGTAAATAAGGGTATTGTGTTAGGACACAAGGTTTCAAGAAGAGGAATTGAAGTAGACAAAGCGAAGATAGATATTATTGACAAGTTGCCACCGCCTACAACTGTGAAAGGGATTAGAAGTTTCTTGGGACATGCGGGTTTCTATAGAAGATTTATCAAGGATTTCTCAAAAATCTCCAAACCCTAGTGTTCCTTGCTTGAGCAGAACAAGCCCTTCAGATTTGATGCAGAGTGCCAACATGCATTTACAGAACTGAAGAAAAAACTTGTGTCAGCACCTATCATTGTGGCACCTGATTGGTCTCAGTCATTTGAGTTGATGTGTGATGCGAGTGACCATGCCATAGGAGCAGTATTGGGACAAAGAAAAGATAAAGTGTTCCACTCCATTTATTATGCTAGCAAAACTCTGACTGACGCTCAGCTCAACTACCCCACCACTGAAAAAGAACTCTTGGCAGTGGTATTTGCCTTTGACAAGTTTCGGGCATATTTGGTGGGCACCAAAGTAGTGGTCTATACGGATTACTCAGCTATAAAGTATCTCATTGCCAAAAAGGATGCTAAACCGAGATTGATTAGATGGGTTCTATTGCTGCAAGAATTTGATTTGGAAATTAGAGATAAAAAAGGGACTGAGAATCAGGTGGCAGATCATTTGTCAAGGTTAGAGAGTGGAAAGTCAGAGAGAGATGAAGAGCCAATCAAGGATACTTTCCCAGATGAACAGCTTTTTGTGATTAAACAGTTGAATACACCCTGGTATGCTGACATTGTGAACTACTTGGTTAGAAATCTACTCCCTCCAGAGCTGACAAGCCAACAAAGGAAGAAGTTCCTTCATGATACCAAATTCTATTACTGGGATGAGCCGTATTTGTTCAAGCAGTGTGCAGATCAGATTTTAAGAAGGTGTGTACCTGAGGAAGAGATAGCTGGGATACTTCACCATTGCCATTCTTCTCCTTATGGGGGACACTATGGAGGGCTTAGAACAGCAGCCAAAGTTTTGCAATCCGGGTTCTATTGGCCATCACTTTTTAAGGATGCTCATAAGTTTGTGAAGATTTGCGATCGGTGCCAGCGTGTGGGAAACATTTCTCAAAGGCATGAAATGCCCCTGAACATTATCTTGGAAGTTGAAATATTTGATGTGTGGGGAATAGATTTCATGGGGCCGTTTCCTTCATCCTATAGCAATCAGTACATATTGGTGGTAGTGGATTATGTGAGCAAATGGGTGGAAGCATTAGCGTCTCCTACCAATGATTCCAAGGTGGTTGTGAGGTTTCTGCATAGGAATATTTTCACACGCTTTGGGACACCAAGGGCCATCATAAGTGATGAAGGAACGCACTTTAGTAGCAAGCAGTTCGAAAGTCTTCTGGCTAAGTATGGAGTACACCACAAAGTTGCCACAGCCTATCATCCTCAGACTAGTGGCCAGGCTGAAGTGTCCAACAGGGAGATAAAAAGAATTCTGGAAAAAGTGGTCAACCCCTCAAGGAAAGATTGGTCAGCACGATTGGATGACACCTTGTGAGCGTACAGAACAGCTTACAAAACCCCTTTAGGAGCGTCCCCCTACCGGCTGGTGTTCGGAAAGGCTTGCCACTTGCTAGTTGAGATGGAGCATAAAGCATACTGGGCAATTTCAAAGTTAAATCTGGATGCCCATGCGGCTGGTGAAAAGAGAATGCTGCAATTAAATGAGATGGAAGAATTCAGAATGATGGCTTATGAAAATGCCAAGCTGTATAAAGAAAAAGTTAAGAAATGGCATGACAGAAAAATTCTTCCAAGGGAATTTCAAGCAGGACAGCAAGTGCTTCTTTTTAACTCAAGGCTGAAACTCTTTCCAGGGAAATTGAAGTCACGTTGGTCAGGTCCATTTAAGATTTGTGAGGTTTTTCCTCATGGAGCTGTGGAATTAATGGAGGAAGAATCAGGAAGAAAGTTCAAAGTGAATGGTCAGAGGCTAAAGCATTACTGGGGAGGCACCTTCGACAAGGAGAAGACTGCAATATCCTTGACAGACCCAGATTAGAACAAGGGAAGTAGTCGGGCTGTCGACTTTAAAAACAAGCGCTTATGGGAGGCAACCCAATGTTTTATTGTTCCTAATTGTGCTCTTTATTTGTTTTGTTTTCTTTCGTGGCTTTTCTTTAGTGAGATTAAGGTTAGTACTTCTTTTTAATAATTAATGGAGGTTGTCTGATATGTGTTTGCAAGGAAAAAGGAAGTGAAGGCCTCTGGAGCAGCAGATGGAAGCTGAAACAAAAATGCTACAGAAATGCTGTAGCATAGTTGCTACAACTGGAATCCATAAAAGCTCTTCAGACATGCCAGATCCGTGGTTGCAGCGCCGAAGCGCTGTCTCTGAGCGCTATGGCGCCCAAAAAAATATATATATATATACACATATATATATTAAAAATACATATATATATTAATAAATAAATATATATAATAATAATATATATAAAAATATATATATAATTATAATAAAATAATAAAATAATATATAATATATATCAGAAATATATATATACAAATATATATTAAAAAAAAAAGGGGCCCTCGAAAACCCTACATAAGGGCCCCTTACTGTTTTCTTTTCTCCATCTTATTTCCTTAGCTGCCGCCCCCACCAAAACGCCCCCACCAAAACGCCGAACGCCGCCGAAATCTCCACCCTTCTTCGTCCTCGCTGTCGAAGCCGAGTAAGCCACGCCGTTCCTCAGCAAATTCTTTTTCCATTTCGGCCTCTTTTTCCATCCATTTCGCCGTCCCTTCATGCATTAAAACCGCCGGTTTTCTCTCTAAGAATCACACTCCCAAACTCCTCCATTCTCGTCTTTCTCGTATTCTCTATTCTCCATCATCAAACCCAACAAGTTTTTGGCGGCATTTTCTCCAACAAAGCCGACGCGAAGAGGAACTTTTGAAGAAATCCGAGCAACTTGAAAGTGTAAGCATCCTCACTCTTCTTTCTTGTCTCAAGTGGTGCATTGTGATTTATAGAAGTGCGTCGTGCTTGTGGTGATTTGTGGAGGTGTAGGTGGTGTGTGCGTGTAGTATAAGTTCGGTGTTGGATAAGAGGCCGTGGCTGTAATTTTTGGGTTGAGCAGAGGAATTTTTCGAGGATAAAGTAAGGTGAAATCGGTGTGTTTAAGGAAAAATTCAAGAAGATTTATTTTTGGGTTGTTCACCATGCCTTTTAAAAGTAAAGGAAGGAAAGGCAAGAATATAATAGAGGCTGAGGAGCTAGCATTAACGCAACAACAAGCTCATTCTGAAGAGGAGTTGGAGGAGACGAATGAAATAGAAAAATTCGCCTCTGTTGGAGCACGAACCAGATTTTATTCCTGTTTCAATACCAGGGTTCTTCTTATGGAGAAAGGCTTCCAATTCAAGCTCAGCAAAACATTGGGGTACCCAGATTTTGTCCACACCGTGGTACAGGCACATAAATGGGTCACATTCGGCCAACATCAGCCTGCAGCAAAGATACAGTTAGTCCGCGAGTTCTACGCTAATTATAACGAGGAAACACCAGATTCTGTCTATGTTCGGGGGCAACAAGTTTGCCTTTCTTCTACTGCAATCAACCGTCTATTTAATCTAGATGACAACGAGAACGACTTCCAAGACTTTGCAGACAGTTTGGATGATGCACAGCTGGAGGAAGTTCTTCAGTCTTTGTGTGTAGAAGGCACATCCTGGAAGAAAAGTCGTGAATCATTGACATTTCCCAGGCGATGTCTCAAGAATGGGCCGCGAGTTTGGTTCCACTTTTTAAAGAATCGGCTAATGCCCTCGACTCATGATCACGTGGTGCACAAGATTAGAGCAATTTTGCTATACTGTATTGTGGAGGAACACCCATTCAATCTTGGAAAGCTACTAAAGCATCAAATTGGGGTCTGTGCTGGTAGAAATAGTGGGGGCTTATGGTTTCCCTCACTGATTACAAAGCTATGCATCTCTCAGGGAGTTGTAATAGAAGAGGGAGAGCCCATTGAGCAACCTTCTGCACCAATCACCACAAGCACTATCACCAGACTCATACAGGAGGAACCCCAGCCAGGGCCATCATTGCACCTCAACCCACAACATCTACTGCCCCGCAGCCTGCTGACCCCAATGCCCCACAGCAAACTCCGTCTTATGCTCCTTTTGCTGAAGGATTCCAGAGATTGGAGCAGCGTGTAAGCCAGATGGAAGTTGTTCAGTACGAAACGATGCATATGCTACAGGATTATTGGACATATGAGCAGAAAAGAGATATGGCAATGCAGCAACATTTTCGTGCAAACTCCAAGCGCTTCCACACATTTCCGGCATTTCCAGAGCATTTATGCCATCCTTTTTCTGAGGATGGGGAACCTTCAGAGGCCGAGCCAACTACACCAACCCCTGTGATCCCTGAACCTCACTCAACCCAACATCCACCACAGCATACTAAGACGCAGCCACCAATCCCTGAGCCTTCTCCTCGTCGATCCACTCGTCGGAGTGCTGCAAAATCAGTTGGGCGTTGACAACAGTTTTCCTACTCAGTCAGGGAAATCCCTTATTCTTCTAATCACATTTTGACTACCTGGCTTTCTATTTATGTCTGTGTTATTTTTCTTTTATGTTATTTTTCTTTTGTTTATTCCTTTTACTGTTCTTTTGTTTGATTTTTCTTTCTTGGCTTTATTTGATATGAGGATGAATTTCTTTTTACAATCACATTGTTTAACTTTGAAGTGACTTTGAGTTGAGATAAACATAGGTTTCGCCATTTATTGATTTGTAGCTTCACATCTTTGCTTTCTATCTGATTATGCATTCTCTTCACGATGAACACAATCCCTGTGTTGTAGATTTCCTTGCTTCTCTAGAGCAGAGTATGTGCACTGTTTAAAATCATTTTATTGCTCTCTAGAACCTGTTTGATCAGCTCTCAAGGCGAAATCCTAGATTACATTGTGTTAAGGATATGATTTAGGCATTTTTTTGGCCCAGTTGAACCTTTTCACCCACACCCCGTGATCATAGTGCCCTTTTAAGTCTTCTTTAAGCTTTGCATTGTCCTTCCTCAACATTGAGGGCAATGTTGGTTTTAAGTTTGGGGGAAGAAAGGTTTAAGAGTCAATTGTTTCTTGTTCAAAAAAAAAAAAAGAAAATTTTACTCCACTGTTTTGAGCTGCTTAGTAACCAGGAGTAACATGAGCCTCATGTGTACTTTTGCGTCAAACGGCAGTTCAAGATATGAGTACATGTCAGTTCATCTCAAATGTGACTTTGTTGAGTAACCGGATGTCTTCATCACAAATGTTGGCATTCGCGTCAAAAGGCATTGGTGACATAACTGATACAAAAAAAAAAAAAAAGAGAAAAATCAAAAGTGACAATTGAGAGTTGCAAAATATCAAGTTTGGGGGGAAAAGGGGGACACCAAAGTAAAAGAAATAAAAGCTCAAGTCTTAGAAGGGTGGTGTGATTCGGGGTAAGCCTAATTGGGATGACATCCTATACCCTACCCCTTAACCCAGCCTTGCATTACAACCTTGAAAAGTCCTAATGATCCTTGGCTGGATGCTAATCTACATTAGTGGAGAGAGTTGTGAAAAGCAGGCTTATGGAATAAGCAGTTGTTTTCAAATTGAAAAGGGTGAACTGTGTGCACTAAACTGTCAAGATTAGCAAGAATGACATAGCATTTGGGAGAGCACACACACACTAACCGGGGAGAAGCAATTGGAGAACAAGCAATCTTTTGAATTGAAGAATCAATTTTTGGTGAAACTTGCGTTTGTTTTAACTTAAACTCATGTTCAAACCGCTAAGCAAAGATTTTGAGAATTCATCCATAAGAGTCTTTATTTTGCTACTTTTGTTAGTTAAGTGTTTGTTTCTGTTTTCATATTTTATGATTTTCTTTATGTCTTTACTCGAGGACGAGCAATGATTCAAGTTTGTGGGTGTGATAACTCTAAGAAATTAGAGTTATTCATTGATTTTCTCGTTTAAAAATAGGCTTGTCCAAGAGGTTTTATTGTTTTATGTGGTGTTTTTGTCTTTTATCTTTTAATTTGTGCATATGCCTCAGTCAAAAATGTCTCTGTGCCTTATTCGATTAAGTAAAGGAATTTTGACTCAAAACTGTGCAAAAAGCTGGTGTTTTGCTTGGTTGTGTTTTCAGTCAGTTTTATAGAGGATGAAAATGAGAGAAGGATGCTGCAGCATTCGTGAACGGAGCTGAGTTGGAAAATTTAAAGTGACGTCAGTACACAACCTGGAGAAAAAGACAAAATATCACATGGGCTTTGTGCAGCTGTCATTTTGGACCACTCGAGAGCTCCCAAAGCTGGACAAGTCAGCAAGATTATTGCCCTAGCAAATATTTTCTCCATTCAGAAGAAGGACGCCGCAGAGTACAAAAGGGAGAATAGTACCTTCTGCAGACATCTTCTTCCATCAGAAATCCATCCATCAGAGACGAAAAATACACAAGAAAAGCAAAAAGCAGAGAGTACCAGCAGGACGTTGAAGAAGCAGGAAGTTCCAGAGAAGAAGAAGGAAGGACGTTGAAGAAGAAGAATCAAGCTTCAGCAGGCCTTTCTTCTCTCCATCTGTTGCTTACCATTCTTTTTAGTATTGAGCTGATTTAAACATGTTTTATTTGTGGATAATGGAATTTGTTAATTACAGTATGAACTAATTTTCTTTAGCTGGGTTTGCTAATGGAACCATGGATGTAAACTGTTGCTAGTTGCCGAAATTGTTATGGAAATCAATTGTTTCTTGTTCATTCATGTGTGTTAACGCCTATTTCTATTCTTGACTGGCCATCAATTTATAGAATATCAGAGTTAGATTAATTCTGGAAAGGTTAATTTAAATTGGATCTCATGAATGATGCATGTATGGTCTTGAAGGAATTTGTAGATCTATGGATGGTATAGGAATATATTATGCATCATGTACAACCCAAAAGAATTTAAGCTTCTGTTTGCATCCTTTTAGCTGATATCACATAGGAATATGCTGAAGTTAGTTAGAAGGATCGTTCTGCAAAGAGATTTGGAAAAATCCTTGCTCTCACGTGTTCTTGGTTGACAGGGGATGTTGATTGCTGTAGCATTTCGGTAGCATTTTATTAACAGACTTGCATCCTGGGGAAATTAGTAAACCTAGCTTATCCACATTATTGTTTTACAATAAAAATCTCTGTTCCATTGTTTTTCTTAATTCTGATCACTATCTTATTTCTTTATTAAATGCACTTTTTGTTTTTCAGTAATTTAACAATCCATTTTCAATAGCAATCTTGTCAAACCCCTTTGATTTCAATTCTTTTAAATTAAACTAAACAGCTTCTACATCACATTTTTATGATATAGTCCTCGTGGGAACAATATCCGTACTCTAGTACACTATATTACTTGAACGATCTGTGCACTTACAGATTTATCAACCAACACCAAGCATCAAAAATAGTACAGCACAAACAAGGTGTGATTACTCTCTCTAAAACCCTAAAAATTCTGCCTCATTGATCCCCTTTCAAAAACCCTATTATCACATGTGTAAATTTTATGATTTTTGCCAATTTGATTCTTGGGTTGTGTTAATGACATATAAATAAGGTTCTCCACGAAATTTCGTGATCATTGGATGAAAATTGTATTGGTTTGAGGCTAATTGAAATTCGGACAGAAAAACGGAAATCTGGAAAATTACCCTATAAACAGTAAACTTGTGTCAGCCATAACTTGAGTTTTAAAAATGATTTTTGAGTAAATATTGAGCCTAAAATTAAATTCAAGATGTTCCCTAATTGCCTACAAAATTTCAGAACCAAACTCATCCGTTGGCCTAGTCAAAGTTTTTTTCTAAGATAGGTGGACAGAACTGCCAGTTTTTGAACTGAAACCGAAACCCAAATTTCATGCCTGAAAACAACCCCTCAGATTTTGGCCTAGTTAAATAAACAAACGATGTCTAAAAATTATAAAAATTATATGGAATTAAAGCTACAGATGTCTAGTTTAACATATTAAAAATTTAGAATTTTTGGAATTAAAAATGAATTAATATTGATTTTACAGTCAGCCTAGGTCAGTCTGCCCATGACCAATAATATCCTAACTTAGAGTTTTTCACAAATTTTATTTTAAATCCCAAATGTTTATTAGACATTTTAAAATCCTTTTGTGGCACACTAAAATGATTGGATGATTATGTCTAGACCTAGACTAATCACATGTTGTGATTATAGGATTTATTTGACGTTCTTACTTGATTCGTGGATCACGTTATCGCAATGCTTGTGCGATAATCGAGGTAGGACTTTCTAGCATTTTCTGGGAGTAGTCAAGTGTTTTAAATTTTCCTGTTTTATCGATGGCATGCTGCTTTCAGTTTATGGAATTATTATACTGTTTTTGATGAAATAAAACGCATGCAAAGTGTTTTGTAATAAATGTGTATTTTAAAGCGTGTTTTGATTAATGGCATAATATAACTTGGTAAATAGCATCTTTTGAATAATCCGGTGAACATAATTGAGCTCTAGTTCATGATCATTATAAATGATGCGTGCATCCCAAAGTTGACGCCATGGGGGAAGGTCCCTAAACCTGCGCAGGGCCGTTCGGCCTATTTAGACCGTAACGAGATGATCTAGGATAATTCAATTCGAGGCACGTATATTATAGCTACGACAAGTTCTCACTCAAAATATGATGGTTTATTTTAATGATTTATTATTTTTAATACTGGAGCACGTATATTGCAGCTACGCTAAGTCCTCAGCAGAATAAAACTTGTATTAAAAATGTTTTCCCGAAATTGTTGATTATTTTTTTTTATGATTATTATGCCATGTATTTTTTTTAAATTGTTGATTATTTTTGGAAACAAATATTATGTCATACTTTTAAATGTTACCTGTTTAACCCACCTTTGTTTCTGTCCTATTGAGCCAGCGCTCACGTCCCTTTTCTTTGTGATTTCGAAATGACTACTTCCAGGTGCGGGAGGTAGCAGTTCCGAAAATCGTTAAGCTATCTGTTTCTACCGAAGATGATGCTATCCGTTTTCTCCATCTTCTTCATTCTGTTTCTCGTTCTGATGTAATGAGATATTAAGTTTGGACTTTATTTTACGTTATTTAAATTTCATGTTTGGGAATATTTTATGGTTGGTAATTTCTTTTGAAGACCGATTTTGTGTTTAGTTTCCGCATTAAAAAGTATTTATTTTCTACTTTATTTTATTATGTGGTTATGATGCTACTTTATAAATAATTAGGCTTAGCTAAATTAAAATGTTGACCCGCTTTTCGTAATAAATGTTTTTCCTTAAATCTCGGGTTGATATTATGATTTGGCTGCCGTGTCACGTGTCTAAATTTTGGGCTGTGACAGGTTAGATCGAGTATCTAACTCATGTTAAGACTATTATATTGTCTAAAGCCTTGGAAGGGACGGTTTGTCTTAACTGTCTAGAGCTGGACTCCCAAGTAGAGACATAGATATGTTGCTTGGTGGTGACATATTAGACTGGGACTAAAGTGTGATTAATCTACGAAGTCCACTTTGAGTGGATCGATCTGCTTTTGACGTACATTGTGCAGTAACCTTAATCCTGAGTAGATGGACAGCTTCATGTATATGACTTGTGTACTTTGATGTTCCAATGGCTAAAGCGTTTCAGAGGTAGTAAGCTTATAGACCGGTTCGTTGGGTGCATGACTTGTATACGATGAAGGGTTCATTTACAGATATCAGAATCATAGCTCTAATGAGGAGTTACGGGTATCCTCTTAAAGGCATTATGCTGAATGTGAAAATGGACAAGCCCTTGGGTCGTCTGCTGGGCGGATGACTTCTTATTCACATATGGTGAATAATCATTTTCTTTATTCGGTAGTATAATGGAACTTTAAGATAGCCTGATCAGTAGGATTAAACAGACTTTGGCCTAAGGCTAATCATGGATATCATATGAGGGTTTTGCATACATGACAAGGTCATTGGATGATAGCTTGTCACAGGCTTATGTAATACGGTATATAATTGGGAGTTCAATTTCAAGTTTATAGTGGTGTGACTCTGAAATTAGTGATCATATGATTGAGTTGTTCGGTAAAGAATGATGGTCATATGGATTTGCGGGAGTCCGATTATATATGTCCAATAGGTCCCTCTACTAGCTCCACATAATTCCTTAATGTTTGGTAAAATTGATTTGTGTATGCTATTGGCTAGTTTATTATGCATGGATGGTGTTGACATAGGATTAGGATGGTGAATAAGATTCTCTCCGGTTGGATTCTGATTTTATTTTGGATAATAGACTACACAATTATTTGAACTCCAAATACAGTTGCCATGATTTTATTTGAGATTGGATTGGAGTTGTAGAAAATTATCCATGAGAACAAGAATTTGAAGTACAACTGTTTTGTGGATTTTGAATTTTGAATTTTGAATTTTGAATTTTGAATTTTGAATTTTGAATTTTGAATTCAAAATTTGAATTTGAAATTTAAATTTGAAATTCGAATTTGAAATTTGAATTTGAAATTTGAATTTGAAATTTGAATTTGAAATTTAAATTTGAAATTTAAATTTGAAATTTGAATTTGAAATTTGAAATTCAAATTTTGAATCACAGTCCAAGTGGGATTCGAATTTCTTGTAGTAAATCCACAAGGAATGAAATTCGAATTTGAGTTGGATATGGAGAGGAAAATCTTGTTAGAATCCTGCTTGAATTTTGAATCCAAATTCTAACAATAATGGACGAAAATTTTAAGCATTATCCTCATGGAATTTTTGGATTTTTTGTGGATAAGGTTCAAGGAAACATTCAAGTTTCAATCCCAGTTGAATTTGGATTCTCTCCTCCCTGATTATGGCTGAAAATTTGAGGAAGATCTCCTAGGAGATTTTCGGTTATTTTGGATAAGGATGAGATAAGATTCAAGCTTGAAAATCCTAGTGGAATTTTGATTCTTCCTTATCCAAAAGTGGCCAAAATTTTTGTTGGGATTTTCCCCTTGGATTTTTGGATTATTTGGTTGAAAAAGGGAGATAAGATTCATGTTAAAATCTTGTTTAGATTTGAATTGGATAATCCTAATGTTGGCCAAAATTTGTTGAGATTTTCCCTTAGACAATTTCGGATTTTATGTTGTGGATAAGGGAGAAAATCTTCTCCTAATCCAATTCGAATTCAGAGAATCACCTCATGCAAGTCTATAAATAGAGGTCCTGCCACTCCAGTTCTCTCAGACCACAGACTCTTAGGTGAGCAGGCTTATTGTTGCATAATTCACCGTGATAATAAGTTCTTTAGAGATCTGGGTGGTCGGAAGAAGACTAGCAGTGCTAGCATATCGATCAAGGTTTAGAGTGCCCACATACTCAACCATTCGGGAATTGGAGAATAGTAGAGAAGGCTAGTTGGTTGAAGTCCTCTGGTAATTCTCCTCCTGCAGATTGGAGTCCTTAAGGTATGAGTTTTAATTGTTGTTGGTTTATTGTATATGGCATCATGAGATATTTAACGATCTTAAAAAATTTTTATTGTTCTGCTGTGCCACTCTGATACATTTTTCTCGATTTAAATTCCTACAACCACACACTCTGCCATATGAGAATTGGAGAATAGTAGAGAAAGCTAGTTGGTTGAAGCCCTCCAGTCATTCTCCTCTTGCATTTTGGCGTCCTCTGAGGTATGAGTTTATACTATTGTTAGTTTATTGTATATGGCATCATGAGATATTTAACGATCTTAAAAAATTTTTGTAATTCCGCTGCGCCACTCTGATGCGTTTTTACTAAATTTTTCCTACAATCACATTATCTTGTTTGGTTTGTACTATTTTATTAGTGTGAATGAATTTTGCTTTCAATTAGAGACAATACTTGCCCATTTAATTTTATTCCTTTAATTAAACTGATTTGATCGATGTTGAGCTCATTAAGAAAGAGCACATTCATGGTTTTCCTTTTGGAATAGAAAAGCACTCATTAGAGACTTCATGTAATGACCTCCATGTTCATAGAACCTAACTACTATGTAATAAGTAATTAAAGAATGAATTTGGAGTAGTTTAAAGCTTTTTGGGTACATGTTTGAAGAACACGATCAGGTACACGGCCGTATAAGTGGCCATGTATCACTCAGACTGTTGAACATGTGAAAGGCTGTGTTTTGGGGAAACTGGACGTGTTAAGCAATCTTAACTAGTACACGCCCATGTCTGGAGTACACACGCCCGTGTCGTATGGTACACGCCCGTGTTAGAGCCGTGTCGAAAGCCATGTATTGAGCAAGGGGCCGCTGTAATGACTCCTATGATTTATGAAACCTAATTACTATATAATGAGTAATTAAGTTAATAAATACAGTATATTTTCCAATTGAATGAATTAAATGGGTACAGTAACATTTAATTACTATCCACACAGTGAAAGGGGTAACCGACAGTGAAATCGATCCACCCTATTATGTGTATGTGCGTATAAGACACACAGTATCAAGAAACTGGTCTAGATGACCATTTCTTAACACAAAACTGGTGAGCGATTCATCAGTACACTTAGATTGGTTATCTGAGCACAAGAGCGATAATTACCCTGATAAATATGCAATATCGAGAACAATGGTCCAAATGACCTCTTCTCGCCTAGAAACTGACAAAATCGGAGTTAGAACGCTCAGACTAGTCAGTTAAACAAAAAGCAGTGAATAGTAGATATGCAGTATCAGGTATATGGCCAAGATGGCGTAAATTTGACATAAAAGTGATATATTTAGTCTCAGAATGCTCAAATTAGTCAATTGAGCACAAAACATGTTTTTCAAGGTGGGGTCATACAGATCCCAAAAACTGGTCCAAAAGATCTCAGATGGACGTAAAACTAATAAATTTGAAATCAGCACATCCAAATTAGTCAGGATAAACTGTGTTTGCAATTTCACATGAAACAGCCTCGTTATGGGTGCGCAATGTCAACACAGTGTAGGCACAAGCACAGTACAAGAAATAAATAGTAAAATAGACTCAGAATGGGCTCATAGGAATTACAACCCAACCAAGAATAATCAGTATAAAAAAAGGGATCAAGAAAACCCAATCTCAGTCAAAATCTAGAACACCATTGAGAAAGGGTTGAATACCGAAAAAAAGAAATTAGACTGTGAAGAGGAGACTTTACAGATGAATTTTTCCCCCAGAAAACCATGCACATGTAGCACAAACAAGACCAAATGCAGCCCTAAAAATAGGGAAAAGTTTTCCCTAAAAATAGGGAAAAGGAATGTGTTTACTACTTTTGATTAAAATAAGGAATAGTTTTGTCCCATGACCAAACCATGCATTCAAGGTATTTTGGCCTCCTTTTGGGTGTAGCCTCCTTCAGATTTTGTGTGGGTAGATGGCAGGGAATATGTTCCCCAATTTAGCTAAGTTTTGGCTTAATTAAGTGAGCTTTAGGTTGATTAATCTTGCTTAGTTTTGTCTATAAAAGGAGGTGCTTGGCCTATGGTGTCATTTTCTTCTTTTTACATACCCAAAACACAAACACTTTTCCTCTTCCTTTCTCATCTACAGCTGAACCCTTTCCAGCCCCAAAAATGGACCATTTTCCAGCCAAGAAACCTAGCCAAAGTCAGCCAAAAACTTACCAAAAAATCAGCCTCACTTTAGTTGTGTTGGAAACATCTCTTCAAGGTCATTTCAAGGTCACTCAAGGGTAAGTTGCTAGGATTTTCTCTTGTGTTTTTAGTTGGTTTTAGTTTGATATTAAGAAAAGATATTTTTGTGTTTTCTCCTAGCCAAGACCGACCCTCTTTTGTTCACCAAGGACCATACAGATTTTGGTCACCCACCCCTTGGTTCGGATTGTGCTTGGTTCATAGCACACAAGGTAAAAACTGAAACCCTATTTAAGGTTTAGTATCGTTTAAGTTTTGATCAAGGAAATTTATGTGTATTTATTTGAGTAATAGGTTGTAATAATCCTTATTTTGAGTCCTTAGCATTTTGGTTATGTATTTTGTGGTTGTATGCTTGAGCTTTAAGTTTTTATGGATGGATATGAGAACGGATGTTTTAGGGTTGGCTAGAAACCAACCTGTCTCAGTTTTTATGCCACAGTTTTGGCCATTTTTGACCATGTTATGATTCGATTTTGGGATTTGGTAAAACATGAAGTTTTAAGAAAATTTCATTATGGTCGTTTTTACAGTTTTTGGCAAAAAATGATACTAAGATAGGTTTTCTGAGTAGATTTTAATCAGAGTTCAAAACTAGGACTAAAATCCTAAGCCATAGGATCAGTCTCGGGTTTTTATAAAAATGACCAACTTAGATTCCGAACAGGATCTCGCATTCAACACGAAAGTTTTAGATCTCGTCAAAATCTTTAAGATGACTAGTGCAAGTTTTAAAACTTAGGCTGTTTTGGATCCCAAACAAAGTAGTATTTAAACAAGTGTAAAACTAGAATTTTTCTAAAACTAGACCCAAGTTTTAGCCACGGGTTTGATGAGTTTAAACCTGTTAAAGTTTGATTCAAGCTCTAAGATGAATACCAGATTGCTTATCTCATCGAGGACTAAAAGTTTTATGTTCGCCAAATTCACAAATTAAATTGTTTCAAATAAGTTTTAAAACAGTTTCGGTAAAACGGTTCAAGAACCACTTTTAAAAAATGAACACCAAAATGTGTTCTTTCCCTTTTTAAAATAGAAAAATGGTTTTGATAAAATGCCCCCACCTTCCAACGGGGTGATATGAAGACGGTTTCAAAGAGCATAAATTTTCCCTAAAATTTTTATAAGACTTCTAAAACAACTTTCTTAAAAATAAATAAAATAGTAGAGGTAGCCCCATTGGCTACCACACCAAATACGCGAGTAACCGAGTAAGCTACCTAGTCAACCATGCACAAGGTAACCGGCTAGTTGACTAGTTAATTAACCAGTCAATGACCGAGTTTGAATGAGATAGTGAGGAACGGTGATTGATTTGTCAGGTAGACAAATTAATCAAGCACGATTAGAAATTAGATACCAAATTCTCAAAGTAGAGCAGTTGGGTACCGATGGGCATCGGTACTATACTATTAGGAAATGCCCTAAGCATTAGAGACATTTTATGTATTTTGAACTGGATTATAAAATTATATATAGAGGTTATTCATTACATTACTGTTTTTCCTTATTCTATTTACATGTTAAAGTAAATGTAAGCAAATATGGCTCACTGACTGTTTGTGTTAAAACTGTTAGAACGTTGCATGCAATGGACTTTTGTATGCGAGAAGACAATATTCTAAAGTAAGTGGTCTAAACTAAAGTCTGTAGTCTATGGGGTTAGACCGAGCATCTAACTCATGTTAAGACTATTATGTTGTCTAAAGCCATGGTAGGGACTGTTTGTCTTAACTGTGCAGAGCATAGACTCCCAAGTAGAGACATAGATATGTTGCTTGGTGGTGACATATTAGACTGAAACTAAAGCGTGATTGATCTATGTAATCCGCTATGAGTGGATCAATCTACTTTTTGACATTCATTATGCAATAACCTTAAACCTGAGTAAATAAACTACTTCATGTATATGACTTGTGTACTTTGATGTTCCAATGGCTAAAGCATCTCAGAGGTAGTAAGCTTATAGACTGGTTTGTTGGGTGCATGACTTGTATACGATGAAGGGTTTGTTTACAGATATCGGAATTATAGCTCTAAGGAGTTAAAGGTATCCTCTTAAAGGCATTATACTGAATTTAAAAATGGATAAGGCCTTAGGTCGTCTGCTGCGCAGATGACTTCTTATTCACATATGGTGAATAATCATTTTCTTATTCGATAGTATAATGGAACTTTAAGATAGCCTGATCAGTAGGATTAAACGGAATTTGACCTAAGGCTGATCATGGATATCATATGAGGGTTTTGCATATATAACAAGGTCATTGGATAGTAGCTCGTCACAAGCTTACGTAACACGGTATATAATTGGGAGTCCAGTTTCAGGTTTATAGTGGTGTAACTCTGAAATTAGTGATCATATGATTGAGTTGTTCGGTACAAAATGATGATCATATGGATTCACAGGAGCCCGATTATATATGTCCAATTGATCCCTCTATTAGCTCCACATAATTCCTTAACGGTTGGCAAATTGATTTGTGTATGCTTATTGGCTAGTTGATTATGCATGGATGGTATTGACATAGGATCAGGATGGTGGACAAGATTCTCTCCGGTTGAATTCATATTTTGTTTTGGATAATAGAGTATACAATTATTCGAACTCCAAATAAAGTTGCCATGATTTTATTTGAGATTGGATTGGAGTTGTAGAAAATTATCCATGAGGGCAAAATTTGAAATACAACTTTTTTGTGGATTTTAAAATTTGAATTTTGAAATTTGAAATTTAAATTTTGAATTTGAAATTTAAATTTGAAATTCGAATTTGAAATTTGAATTTGAATTTTGAATTTTGAAATTTGAAATTCAAATTTTGAATCACAATCCAAGTGGAATTCGAATTCTTTGTGGATAATTCCACAAGGTTAGAATTCGAATTTGAGTTGGATTATGGTGAGGAAAATCTTTTTTGAATCCTACTTGAATTTTGAATCCCAATCCTAACTAACTTGCACGAAAATATTGAGGAATATCCTCATAGATTTTTTGGTTTTTGTATGGATAAGATTCAGGGAAAAATTCAAGTTTCAATCCCAATTGAATTTGGATTCTCTCCTCCCTAAAAGTGGCCAAAATTTTTGAGGAAGATCTCATGTAGATTTTCGGTTTTTTATGGATAAGGATGAGAAAAAATTCAAGCTTGAAAATCCTAGTTGAATTTTGATTCTCTCCCTACTTTTTGTGGCTAAAAATTTTTTAGGAAATCTTAAAAGGGATTTTCGGTTTTTATTAGTTATTGGTGAGATAAAATTCAAGTTAAAATCCTATTTGAATTTTGAATGCAAAATCCTAGAAGGTGGCCTAATTTTTTAGTTAGATTTTTAGCTTGAAAAATTCAGATTTTGTGTTATGGATAAGGGAGAAAATCTTCTCCTAATCCAATTCAAATTCAGAGGATCATCTCATGCAAGTCTATAAATAGAGGTCCTGCCACTCCAGTTCTCTCAGACCACAGACGTGAGCAGGCTTATTGTTGCACAACTCATCGTGACAATAAGTTCTTTAGAGATCTGGGTGGTCGGAAGAAGACTAGCAGTGCTAGCATACCGGTCAAGGAACTGAGTGCCCACACACTCTGCCATCTGGGAATTGGAGAATAGTAAAGAAGGCTAGTTGGTTGAAGCCCTCCAGTCATTCTCCTCCTGCAGTATTGGCATCCTCTTGAGGTATGAGTTTTATTATTGTTGGTTTATTGTATATGGCATCACGAGATACTTAACGATCTTAAAAAAATTTTATTGTTCTACTGTGCCACTCTGATACGTTTTTATGAATTTATTTCCTACATATTCAACAATAAAATTTATAGTCACTAACGATAGTAGTGACCTAAGAGCAATGTTAATTAATTTATTGGGTAAATAAATTGATTAAGCAAGCTTAGAGAATCAAAACTCTCCAAAAAGAGAGCAAGTTAGTACCGACGGTAATCGGTAACATACATTAATAGCTGCTTTAGTCACTAATGATATTAGTGACTCAGCGATGAGTATTGATGGAATACGTTATGATAATAGGTAGATACCTGTAATTTGACAAGGGCGAGAGTGCAAGTTTTACCTATAGATTAGGTAAGTACAACTCCACCTATAGCATGAGCAAAAATGAGTTTAAAGTGTTGTTTTTACACTATGTAAAATATGCAAACCGTGCACTGTTGTTGCATAGCATGTTATAAGAGTATATAGTTTCATTATCACATAGATTAATGAAAGCATGAGTTAGATGCCGTTAGATTCCTATCACGTAAGATTAGGGAAAAGCCTAGTAGAGCTTATGGCAAGAGGATATTGTCGGAAGATTTTTTACGTTTTATTTTATTAGCTGTAAATATATATATATATATGTAAATTCTCTGTTTATTCTTTCCATAGTTAGCGATTATAGTTTAGGTAAATAAGGAAACTGTATCATAGTTTTTATGTGACTGTAATTAGGAGGTTTTCTTTCCTTATTTAGTGTTCCCTTGAGCTGTACATAAACTGGTCTGTTGTAATGGAAAGGTATCTTAGAATTCATACAGACATATTCTGATTTCATGGTATCAGAGCCATTCCGGCCCTAGTAACCCTAATCCAGAATAGTCTCGTCCTTCAAAAATGTCTGGAGAACAATAGATTTCATCCTCGGAAGTCTCTTTAACCGTGATGGGTCAAGCAGCTCCAGCAACAATGGCAAGTTCATCAACAACCGTTGACAGCCACTCCTTACAGATTACTCAACATAAACTTAATGGACAGAATTTTCATGAATGGTCCCAATCTGTTATGCTAGTAATCCGTGGAAGGGGAAAGGTTGGATACTTAACAGGATCGGTCAGAGTTCCACAGAACACATCACCAAATTTTAGCACTTGGGAGGTAGAAAATTCTATCATCATGGCTTGGCTGATCAACTCCATAGAGCCAAGCATTGGAAGAACCTATCTGTTTTACAAGACGGCAAAGGAGGTTTGGGATGCTGTTCAAGAAATCTATTCAGATCTAGAGAATACATCTCAATACTTTGAGATAAGGTCTAAGATTCGAAACACTCGATAGGGAAATCTCTCTGTCACGTATTATTATAATTCCTTGTTGGAATTATGGTAAGAGATGGATATCTTTTATGAAACAGGTTGGGAATGCACCAATGATGCAGCAAAGTTCGCTAAGATGCTAGAGAAAGAGCGTACTTTTGATTTTTTTACAAGAATTAAATCCAAGCCTTGATGAGGTACGGGGACAACTGCTTGGGATGAAGCCTTTTCCAACACTTCATGAATCATTTGCTGAAGTAAGAAGAGAAGAAAGCAAGAAGTGTGTAATGATGAATCCTAATGGTGGAGAGGCTACATCAGCTATGGCGACTCAAAGCTCAGCACTTGTGGTAAGCAAACAAAAAGGAGGCCGAGAGGAGCAAAGAGATGGTCGTGGCTCACAATCCAAGGAGTTTGTGTGTTGTGACTACTACAACAAGCCATACCATACTCGTGAACAATGCTAGGATCTACAAAGGAAACCTGCCAACTTCAAACCAAAGTCACAACGAGGAGGACAGCATGAATATCAAAATAAGGCAGCTATTTAGCAGAATCCAATGCAGGCAACACCTCAAATGTGAGCTTCTCGGTTGAACAAATAGACATGTTACGCCAACTCCTAAATCGGGCCAAACTGCCAATACCCCACCAGGAGGAACCAAGACACAAAATCCCATAGCAGCCATGGCACAAACAGGTAAAAAGCATCTAGAAAGTTGTTAGATTGTTGACACAGGAGCTTCCGATCATATGACAGGATCTTTGCAAGTTTTTGATGAGTATGACAAAAACAATAAGATGATTAATGTCTGGGTTGCTGATAGAAAAATGTCACCAGCCATAGGAAGAGGGACAGTTCGCTTACCCAATATGATTCTAGAATCATTGTTGCATGTGTCTAAGTTAACTTACAATCTTCTTTTAGTTAGTAAGTTAACTAATGATATGGATTGTGTAGTAACATTTTTTCCTACCCATTGTGAATTTTAGGCCCGTACTTTGGGGAAGATGATTGGCACTGCTGAAAAAAGAGATAGTCTATACTACCTCATCAAAGAAAAAGAGTCTGTCATCAAAAATAAAAGCTCTTTGTCTGTTATTTCCGAGTCTGATATTATGTTATGGCATCAACATTTAGGACATCTAAGTTTCTCTTATATGAAAACTTTGTACCTGAATCTGTTCATTAATAAAGAGAAATTTTTGTTTCATTGTGAGCATTGTGTACTTGCCAAACAATTTAGAGCTTATTATCAACCACGTCCATATACACCCTCAATACCCTTTTATTTAATCCACAGTGACATCTAGGGTCCCTCTAGGACAATGAACCTAACTAGGACTCAGTGGTTTATTACCTTTATTGATGATCATTCAAGGGCTTGTTGGGTATACATGATGAAAGAAAAATCTGAGGCTTTGTTCTGGTTTAAACAGTTTCACAAATTTGTTCAAACCGTGTTTGAGTCCAATATTAAAATTCTTAGGACTGATAATGGATGGGAGTATTTTTCAAATGTGTTCAGTGAGTACTTGAGAGAAAAGGGTATTTATCATCAAAGTTCCTGTGTAGATACTCCAAAACAAAATAGGGTTGCGGAGAGAAAAAATCATCATTTGTTGGAAGTTACTAGATCAATCATGTTTTCAGGTTATCTTCCTAATCATTACTGGGGGGAAGCAATTCTTATAGCAACACATCCGATAAACTGCTTACCTTCAAAAACCCTGAAATTTAGAACCCCTCTAAGTGTCATTCAAGACAGTTTTCCAAACACCAACCTGTTTAACTCCCTATCTCCAAAGGTATTCGGGTTTACTGTCTTTATCCACAACAACCTACCTGGTCGAAGTAAACTCGATCCCAAAGCCTTTAAGTGTGTTTTTGTAGGATATTCCCCAACAAAGAAGGGCTACAAATATTATTTACCTACCCTTAAGAAATTTTTCGTACCATGTGATGTAACCTTCTTTGAGGATCAATGTTATTACTCAATAGATAGGTCTCAAATAGAGAGTTTTAGGGAGAAAAGCCATTGGGATCCAATGTGGAGTTTAACTATGTCATTACCAATAACTCAAGCCATATCTGAGTCATCCCTGCCATCCATATCCGTAACCTCCCATACAGAAAATTCTAAGCTAGAATATGCGAGTTAGCTTCTTCCTTTACCCGTTGTTGAAGAAGTCTCCAATCAACAACTTAGGGATGAACCTAGACCTGTCCCTACTCCTATGTCTCAAAGAGAAGTGTTACCAATCCATCAACCTTTGCAAGTCTATTCCGCAGACCATTGATCTCTAAGTAGAGCTGGTCATCCAACCAAGAACCAATTCCAGGAATAATGATGGGAAGGTTGTCTCCTATGGTAAATGATCTAGATCAACCCATTGCAGTTCAGAAAGGGGTAAGGTCGTGCACTAAACATCCAATTTCTAATATTGTGACCTGTAACAGTTATCCTCTAAGTTCAGGGCCTTTATAGCAAATATTGATGAAATAGAGACTCCAAAGAACATCTATGAGGCCTTAAAGAATCCAAGATGGAAGGATGCTGTACAGGAGGAGATGAGAGCCTTACAGGCAAATGGGACTTGGGAGATAGTAAATTTGCCTGAAGGAAAGAAGGTTGTTGGGAGTAAATGGGTGTTCACCATGAAGTACAAGGCTACCGGAGAAGTAGAGAGGTCTAAAGCTTGCCTAGTTGCTCAAGGGTATATGCAGACACATGGGATAAACTATGATGAGACATTTGCCCCTATAGCCAAGTTAAATTCCATATGTGTTCTCTTATTCATTGCAGCCAATCTGGATTGGAAGTTGCATCAGCTTAACATTAAGAATGCATTTTTGAGTGGCAATCTTGATGAGGAAGTATATATGAAGATGCCTCCAGGATTCGAGAAATAAGAAGAAAGAGGAAAAGTCTGCAAGCTGAAAAAGTCATTATATGGCCTAAAGCAATCTCCAAGGGCATGGTTCACAAAATTCAACTCGACTCTTACTCGGTTAGGATACCAGTAAGGAAAAGCCGATCATACTTTATTTATAAAGGTGGGGAACTCGAATAGGAGAGCTATTCTTATCGTGTATGTTGATGACATAATTCTCACTGGTGATGATGAGGATGAGATTCTAAGGCTTAAGAGCAAGTTGAAGGAGGAGTTTGAGGTTAAAGATTTGGGGCCATTGAGGTTCTTTCTTGGGATGGAAGTTGCTAGGAACAAAGAAGGTATTTTCATTTCTTAAAAGAAATACATACTTGATTTGTTGAAAGAAACAGGAAAATTAGAGTGCAAACCGGTTAGGACCCCACTCGAGAAGGCATGGAAAAGTAAGGTTGCAGGTACAGAAGCACCGGTTGATGTAAGGAGATACCAGCGATTGGTGGGAAGGTTGATCTACTTGTCTCTTACTCGACTAGATATTGCCTAAGCTGTGAGTGTAGTGAGTCAATACATGCACTCTCCAACTCAAAGACACTTCGCAGCTGTGAATCACATTTTGAGATATCTCAAGGGAACAGTTGATAAAGGGTTGATGTTCCTAAAAGCTGAAGATAGGAGTATTAAAGGTTATGTTGATGCAGATTGGGCTGGAAGTGAAGATTGCAAGTCAACATCCGGGTACTGTACCAAGTTGTGGGGAAACTTGGTTACTTGGAGGAGTAAGAAGCAAACAGTGGTGGCTAGAAGTAGTGTTGAGGCAGAGTTTAGAGCAATAGCACAAGGGGTGTGTGAACTAATTTGGCTAGAAAGATTACTACAAGATTTGAAACTACCCAGATCCTTTCCTGAGCTATACAGTGATAGCAAGTTAACCATCAGCATAATAAATAATCCAGTCCAACATGATCGCATGAAGCATGTCAGAATAGATTGGAGCTTTGTCAAGAATGAGATTGATGAAGGAAGATTCAACCTTTGCTATATCCCCACTCAGGAGCAAGAAGTGGAAATTCTTACTAAGAGTTTGTTGAGATCAAGTCACGAAAATCTTCTTTGCAAGCTTGGAATGCGAAATATCTATTCCTAAGCTTGAGGAGGAGTGTTGGAAGACTTTTTACGTTTTATTTTATTAGCTGTAAATATATATATGTAAACTCTCTGTTTATTCTTTCCATAGTTAGCCGATTATATTTTAGGTAAATAAGGAAACTGTATCATAATTTTTGTGTGGCTTTAATTAGGAGATTTTCTTTCCTTATTTAGTGTTCCCTTGAGCTGTACATAAACAGGTCTGTTATAATGGGAAGGTATCTTGGAATTCATATAGACATATTCTGATTTCAGATATCAAATATGATTCAACAATTGGGTAATCATTAAGCGTGTCGTACCAGCCTCTCCTGCTTGAAGAGATTTCCCAGTTTAAGTGTGACGAGCCTAAGCCGATGGCTCTTAATACATAACAAGCCAAGGCCCATAAAGAAAGTATGTTGTCTCGATGAATCCGTAGATCCGCGCACATTCGATACTAATACACAGGCCCTCAGCAAAGTAAAGAAAGATAAAGAATAATAAAGCATAAATTGAACATAACCGGTTAATGCATTGTTCACAATATGCCTTAGCTATAGTTACAGCATGCTTCCAGCTATAGTAGATATGCATTCAGTTACATGATGTTTTCTGTTATGCATTTAGTTATGTGATATTTCAGTTATGTATTCAGTTATGTGTGATGCTTGGGATTTGCATCCAGTATGTGAAATGATTCAGTGCATGACATGCTTATATGTTTAAAGTATGTATTATGATTTAAATATATTTTGTGGATGACATGTTGTACTTACTAGGCGTAAATCTCACAGTGTATGTTCATGCTGTAGGTAAGCAACCTATGGCTTAGACCACGATGGACGATGATGGTGGCAGAGGTAGGTGTGAGGGTGAGCTTGTGAATACCACCGCAAGTGTTGACTTCCACGTAGTATTAAACAAACAATTTATTATGAATAGTAACCAGTTGAACAATTTCATAAGTATGTATGTATGATTGGACTTCAGTTGTTTTAGACCTATGTATTTGTAAAGTATATGTATGCACGTGAATAGTAAAATGTATGTATATATATATAAAATATACCCCTAAAATTATAGTAATAAGTAAGTAAGTTGAGCAATAGATTTTAAGTAAGTTTAAGTATCAATAGTTTTAAGTGACGGTCCGGCCCACTCAGGGTTCGGGTTGTCACAGTTGGCATCAGAGCGATATCCTACCACCCTACCTCACAGTGCCCATGCAAGCCTCATCTGTCCAAGTAAGTTAGTTTTTGTTTTATGGTATTAGTATATAAGTTAATATTTAAGTTATAATATATGGCTACGGTTACACCAGTAGAACTTACGCCAGTAGAGCCTCACCAGAGGACAAGGGTTTCAAAGGACAACATGGTACGAACACGCACACAGACAAACCAAGCATCCTGAGAAGATGAATTGATGGCATAGCTCACAGTTATACGAGAGATGATAGAGAACCAGTAGTGTGACCTAGACCGGCTCAGGGAGTAGCTAGGCCAACAGAACTAGGCACCACAAATAGTAGAGGTGCCAGCCTAGGAGGCTCCAACAACCCAAGAAAATCTGAGAGAGCAAACAGCTCCCTCAGCCCAGGTGGCACCATTATCCTCAGCAACAGTTGCTCCCGCAGCAGCCAGTGTTCTTCCGCCAACCCCTAGGGTAGGCGACTTATATGAAAGATTTCGGCGCTTGAAAGCGCCAGAGTTCGAAGGGACTACCAATCCCATAGAGGCCGATGATTGGCTAACAGATATCCAAGTGATCTTGGACTTTGTGGGATTAATTGATAAAGAAAAGGTGATGTGTGTGTCCTTTACCCTACACAAGGGAGCACGATAGTTGTGGAAGACGGTAGCTATCAGAAGGAATGTTGGTGAAATGAGCTGGACAGAATTCATAGATGAGTTCAAAGAGATGTACTTCAATGATGAGGCACTAGCGGCATAGCAAGATGAATTCAATAACCTGTGCCAAGGCAGTGTGACTGTCATAGAAACAGTTAGGAAGTTTGAGCAGCTGGCTCGACTTTATCCAGATTTGGTACCTATAGAAAAAGAAAGGGTCAGAAGAATACTGAAGATGTTCAGAACGGACATCGCAGTCTAGGTCTGCATCGAAAGCCACAGACCAGTGACAGTGGCAGAATGTATCAGTAAGGCTATCCAAGCCGAATACTGGTTGGCTTAGGATAAGGAGCGAAGAGCTCAGATTTTCAAAGCCCGAAAGGAGGAGGAAATGTAAGCTAAGCAAGCTCAGGGAAAGCAGAACTGTGGCGACCCGTGCCCTCAGTGGCCCGGACCATCACCAAAGACTTTCTTTCTTCGACTAATACTTATACTTACATACATCCTATACTTAAATCTGATACCAAAATTAGGGATTTTTTTTTTGTTACACACATATTTACTATTTACATACAGTACAATCTTTAATTACTATTCAAAAATATATTTAACGGTTACTAATCGTAAATACCGTTTAACGATAACTGTTTCAAAATATACTCCTTAACATTACTATTTACAAATACTGTTTACTCAAAATAATATGCGGAAGAATACTCGCGGTGTGTCCACAACCTCCCCTCACATCGGCCTCCGCTGCCGTCATCGCCCATAGGTGATTAAGCCATACGACACTTGCCTATAGCATGAACATACTTTGTGAGCTTTACGCCCAGTAAATACAACATGTTTACCGCAAAATATGTTTAAACATAACACATACTTAAATTCATGTGAGCACACCAATCATTACAGATACCATATAACATATCATATATCATAGCATCACTCAACACATCATTGAATACAACTTCACATGCATAACATAGCATATCTCACACGAAAAAGTATCTCATGGAAAACTAGAAGAATAGAGAACTAATATATACGGTGACCAATGCATGATCTGGTTATGTTCATTTATGCTTCAACATCTTCTTTTTCTTTATCTTGCCTACTTTGGGCCCTTGTGTTAGTATCGAGTGCGCGCAGACCAACGGTAACGCTCGAGGTCACTATATAGGCTGGAGAGCCATCAACGGATGCTCAACTTTCTGCCTTCTCTTACTTTAACTTTGAAAACCCTTTCAACGGAAAGAGCCGGTATGACACACCTATTAAATTCCATCTTGCTTATCTGTTCTAGCCATGTGCTTTTCTAAGCTATCCCAAGGCCTACGCGGCAGGGATGTATGGCTTCTAACTTGCTCTTTTATCAATCTACTTGATTGTGAAACTGTAATAACCGGGAAAATTTATATTTCTTGGAGAATAAATACACAACGAATTTAAGCGTTAAAACGTGAAATTAAGTGATTTAATATTGTTTAGAACTAAATAAAATGTTCTAACAATGTTAAAGGATGAAAAATGATTGACAGCAATTTAAGGTGTGAGCACGTGTGTGCCACTCATAGTATCAAGAAGTAGGTCAAGATGATATTATCTTGACATAAAACTGATATATTTAGAATCAGTATGTTCAAATTAGTTAATTGAGCCCAAAATGTGAATTTTGACCGAGAAACAGGCAATATCAGAAAACTGGTCTAGATGACCTTGAATGAAGTTAAAACTGATAAATTTGGGTTCAGCACATCCAAATTAGTCAGTATAGCCTATCAATTTGCTCAAATTAGATAATTGAGTATGAAGGTAATTTTTGACCAGAAATATGCAGTATCGAAAACTGGTCGAGATGACCTCGGACAAAAATAAAACTGATAAATTTGGATTCAGCACGTCCAAATTAGTCAGTATAGCCTATTTAAAATTTTTGGGGCAAAAATTTCAAATACATATAAATATGGGGGTCAAAAGTGAAATTTTCTCATTTTTCCACGTACACTCTCTCTCCTCCCTTCTCTTTCTTTCTCTGCCCGCACGTGTACAGTGACCATTTGCTGGAAACGGCCTCCGTTCACGACATCGCCAGCACCGTTAGAAAGCTCTCACCGAGCTGAGTCCGACGGTGGGTTGACGCGACGGAACGGCCGCCGCACACCGCCGCACATGCCACCTGAAGGCCGCCGGAGCCGAAATCTTCTCGGTGAGATTTCTCTGCCGTCCGGCCATCGTTTGCCACGAAACCGGTCCCAAAAGGTTCATGGTGAAGAGTACTACAAAACCCATGTGGTGGTTTACGGCAACAACCGCCGTATCGTGCCGACCAAGCTTCGAGAAATTCGTCGCCGCCGCCGTAGGAGCCACCGTCGATTTTCGTCGATTCCGGCCAAATTGAAGAGAGCCACCGATGCAAACATGGTCGTGCGGTTGTAGGGAGCAAAATCCCTCAACCAATTTCGGGAAAAAAGTCCGGCACGATGGAGTTCCACCGTCACTGCCATGGTCGTGGCTTTCGAGGGGATTTTCCAGCGATAAGGGCCTCCAAACATGAAATTGAGACCACCAATGGATTCCTCTCATCGAGATCTTCAAGATGGACTATCTACCTTCCACCGTCGCCGCCGGCCAATGCCGGTCAACACCAGTCAACGTGACCGTTGACCAATTTTGGAAGTTTGGCCCGTTGGCCTATTTTCAACATTCCGAACGCATCCGCGGAGTCGAATTTGCAAGACGGGACCTCAGATATGAAGAACGAAGAATTAGGGTTTATGCCGTCGAGACCGGACTGCAATTCGGTATAAATCCCGACCTCTTTACGTTCTGCAATTAAATTGTTTGGGACTATTGTATGATTTTATGATTATTGATATGAAAATTATGGAAAAGAATGTATGTAAAAAGAAGAAAATGGCGAGGAAAAGAAAAATATATGATAATGTAATGATTTTACGCAAACAGTATGAGTTTTACATAAAATCTAGGCCTCTGGTATAGTACGTGATAGAATTAGATCAGGATAGATGGTTTTCAGGCGTTTCCTAAATGCTGGAACCTCAAAAATTAAGCGGAAATGCTGACGAAATTTCTAAAAATAACACTAGGGATAACATGGGAAACGAGGGGTAAAATATGATCGGGAAGGTAACCCGAGCCCCCTCAAGAATTAGGGCATGGAAAAAGAAATGGGCAAGTTACGATTAGTAAACCGACTCTTAGGTCAGAATATTATTTCCTGAGGGCCGGGAATGTGAAAAATCGACAAAATGATAAGAATTGATCCGGAAAAGGTCCGATAAGATTTAAAAAGTTAATTAGATGATTTTGGGTTAAGAAAATCCAGCCTAAGTATGAAAATGAAAATATTATGGTTAAACGACCCACCAGGGGTAAAATGGTCATTTTGCCCAAAGATTCTCAAATTATGGGAAAAGAGCCCCAATGACCCCAGAATAGGGTAATGAAGTTTGTAAAAGCCAAAATTGAGGTTTAAGTTATGAAAAATCACACCAATGGTAAAATTGTAATTTTGTCAAAAGTTAGGTGTAAAATCGTAATTTTTCAAAAAGTTGGAGAAAAATTCGAAAATGGCCATTAAGGTTTAAAAAGCTGTCCTAAGGCTATAATTAAGGGTTATAAGATCAAAATCAAGCTTTTTAATAAAATAAAAGTTATAAATGAAAATGTGATTAACGGACAAAGTTTGTCTGTAGGAACTCGATCCAGATACGACAAAGGACGTCGATGGATTCCAAGAAGAGGATAAGCATGCTATGAGTAAGTTCAGACATTTACCCATCTGCAACTATGAACAAGCTTATTGTATTTATATGTTTTGTATGCAAATGTCATGATGTGATTTATGATGATGTTATAGTAACGCTATAGCAATACTATGATGATGTTAAAAGATAGGTTTTAATAAATAATTTATAAAAATATATATTGAATTATGAAGGAAATGTATTATAAAAGGTTTATGAGAGTAAAGATGTGAGAAAGAGAGATAGAAGAATGGAAAGAGTAAGAATGAGAATGTTATGATAGAATGCCTAAAAAAGAAATAAGATATGAAAGGAAAGAATAGATGTTTATGAAAAGTTTTATGGAAGTTAAGTTATGATTGATAGAGCAACGATGATCGGTAATGAAAGGAATTAAGAAAGGGTATGTTTTATGAGAACGAAAAGATAGGTGTTTTATAAAAAAAATGATATGAAAGCAAAGAGTTAGACAAGAAAGAACAGCAATGATAGGTTATGATCGATAGGAGTATGATGATAAGATACGATAGATAGAATGATGCAAATGATAAACAGAGAATAATTGTCATAACTAAACGTATTTTTGTTTGTTATGATGTGATGTGATGATATATAAGTAATATGTGCTATATATGCTAAAGTTGTTAGGAAATGCCCTAAGTATTAGAGACATTTTGATGTATTCATTTTGAACTGGATAATAAAATTATACTTAGAGGTTATTCATTACATTGCTATCTGTCCTCGTCTTATTTACATGTTAAAGTAAATGTAAGCAAATATGGCTCACTGACTGCTTGTGTTAAAACTGTTAGAACGTTGCATGCAATGGACTTTTGTATGCGAGAAGACAACGTTCTAAAGTTAGCAGTCTAAACTATGGTCTGTAGTCTATGGGGTTAGACCGAGCATCTAACTCATGTTAAGACTATTATGTTGTCTAAAGCCTTAGAGGGGACGGTCTGTCTTGACTGTCTGGAGCTGGACTCCCAAGTAGAGACATGGATATGTTGCTTGGTGGTGACATATTAGACCGGGACTAAAGCGTGATTGATCTACGTAGTCCGCTATGAGTGGATCAATCTGCTTTTGACGTTCATTATGCAATAACCTTAATCCTGAGTAAATGAACTACTTCATGTATATGACTTGTGTACTTTGATGTTCCAATGGCTAAAGCGTCTCAGAGGTAGTAAGCTTATAGACCGGTTCGTTGGGTGCATGACTTGTATACGATGAAGGGTTTGTTTGCAGATATCGGAATCATAGCTCTGAGGAGTTAAAGGTATCCTCTTAAAGGCATTATACTGAATGTGAAAATGGACAAGGCCTTGGGTCGTCTGCTGGGCGGATGACTTCTTATTCACATATGGTGAATAATCATTTTCTAGATTCGGTAGTATAATGGAACTTTAAGATAGCCTGATCAGTAGGATTAAACGGACTTTGACCTAAGGCTGATCATGGATATCATATGAGGGTTTTGCATATATGACAAGGTCATTGGATGGTAGCTCGTCACAGGCTTACGTAATACGGTATATAATTGGGAGTTCAGTTTCAGGTTTATAGTGGTGTGACTCTGAAATTAGTGATCATATAATTGAGTTGTTCGGTACAGAATGATGATCATATGGAATCACGGGAGCCCGATTATATATGTCCAATCAGTCCCTCTACTAGCTCCACATAATTCCTTAATGTTTGGCAAATTGATTTGTGTATGCTATTGGCTAGTTTATTATGCATGGATGGTGATGACACAGGATTAGGATGGTAGACAAGATTCTCTCCGGTTGGATTCAGATTTTGTTTTGGATAATAGAGTACACAATTATTCGAACTCCAAATAAAGTTGCCATGATTTTATTTGAGATTGGATTGGAGTTGTAGAAAATTATCCATGAGAACAAGAATATGAAATACAACCGTTTTGTGGAATTTGAAATTTGAATTTTGAAATTTGAATTTTGAATTTTGAAATTTGAAATTTGAATTTTGAATTTGAAATTTGAATTTGAAATTTGAATTTGAAATTCGAATTTGAAATTTGAATTTGAAATTTAAATTTGAAATTTGAAATTTGAAATTTGAAATTTGAATTTGAAATTTGAATTTGAAATTTGAAATTCAAATTTTGAATCACAGTCCAAGTAGGATTCGAATTTGTTGTGGAAAATCCACAAGGTTTGAAATTCGAATTTGAGTTGGATTTGGAGAGGATAATCTTGTTAGAATCCTACTTGAATTTTGAATCCAAATCCCAACAAATAAGGGACGAAATTTTGAGGATAATCCTCATGAAAGATTTCGGATTTTGTGGATAAGATTCAAGGGAATATTCAAGCTTCAATCCTAGTTGAATTTGGTTTCTCTCTCCTCCCAAAAGTGGCCGAAATTTTGGATCCCTAATCCTAGGAAATTCGGTTATTTTTGGATAAGGTTAAGATGAGATTTTGCTTGAGAAATCCTAGTGGAATTTTGATTCTCCCTTATCCTAAAAGTGGCCGAAAATTTGGAGGATTTTCTCCTTGTGAATTTCGGATTTTTTGGTTGGAAAAGGGAGATAAAATTCTAGCTAAAATCTTGTTAAGATTTGGATTGGATTTATCTAGAAAAACCGAATTTAATTGTGGAGATTCTCCCTTGGAAAATTCGGATTTTTTGGGTTTGGATAAGGGAAAATATCTTTTCCTAGTCCAATTCAAATTCAGAGATTCACCTCATGCAGGTCTATAAATAGAGGTCCTGCCACTCCAGTTCTCTCAGACCACAGACTCTCAGGTGAGCAGGCTTATTGTTGCACAGCTCATCGTGACAATAAAGTTCTTTAGAGATCTGGGTGGTCGGAAGAAGACTAGCAGTGCTAGCATACCGATCGAGGTTCAGAGTGCCCACACACTCAGCCATTCGGGAATTGGAGAATAGTAGAGAAGGCTAGTTGGTTGAAGCCTCCGGTCACTCTCCTCTTGTTCATTGGCGTCCTTGAGGTATGAGTTTTAATTGTTGTTGATTTATTGTATATGGCATCATGAGATATTTAACGATCTAAAAATTTTTATTGTTCCGCTGCGCCACTTTGATACGTTTTTACCGGTTTATTTTCCTACAAAAGTGTGACTGACATAATTCACACGAGTAAAGTACAGAATTAAGAAAAGAAAAACAACAACATAAAACAACGATATATGTCTTACGAAATGAAAATGAAAGAATGAGATGTCAATAAGAAAGAATTACGAAAGAAAGATAGAACAACAAAAGAACAAATGTCCCATGAAATGTTCTATGAAAAATGAGAAAGGAAAGATTATGAATGTCATGAAAAAGATGTACCACGAAAAATCAATATAAGAAAAATAAAAGCATGCAAGATAATAAAACTGAAAACTTAATTGTTGGCATACCGGTCTCCCTATACGATCGAGACTTCAGGTCTATATCCTCCACACAGATGTGGTGCTACCCCGAAGATGCGGTAGTTTATAGGTTGTACCCTACCCCGAAGGTGCGGTAGCTAATGTTTTACCCCTAAAATGAGGTAAACATATGTGACTGTGAGGTAGGTTGATGGGTCACTCCCCCTCCTCCCACTGTCTGCATGCAAATAGGTACGTTCAATAACGGGCCCACCAAAGGAAAGTGAAAAGAAAAGAAAGGAAAGTGAAAAGAAAAGAAAGGAAAGGAAAATTAAAAAAAAATGATACGAAAAGAAAGGAAAAGTAAAGAACGAAAAGAAAGTAAAGAACGACATGAAAAGAAACAAACAATATGAAAGAATGAAATAATGAAATCAATGAAAAATAGATAAATAATAAAACAAAACTTAAAAGAACATAATAGAATTAATATATGTGATGTGAGGTATTTGATGTTATGTGTATGATGTGAATGACACGTTTTTACATGATGTTATGCTAGTATATATGTTACTAGCTTTTAAGATACAAAAGGTTAAGAAATGATGATAAAACGATAGAAAAGATAAGAAGGTTTAGAACGGAAAGTTAAGAAATGATAGGAATAAAAAGAAAAGAAATAAAGAGATTAGAATAGAATGATAAGAGATGATCGATAGAATGATGAGAACAATGAGCGAAGAGATAAATGAGCATGAAAAGGCTAACATATTATGTTATGTTTCGATGTTATGTTTTGATAATGTGTATGATGTGTCCATACGTGATGTCATATATTCTAGTAATAATATATATTACTAGTATTTATAAGTTAATGAATGTATATTTGAACTTACTGAGCATCTAGCTCATTAGTTGTCCATATGTTGCAGGTAAATAACCTGTTAGTTTAAAATAATATGATAGACAATGGACAAATCTACATGTGCCAAGGGACTGGGCGAGGGTATGGTACTACTATGAGTCTTTCGCTAAGCGTTCAAAAAGGAAGTTGAAAGAAAGAAATTTATGAATTATATGTTATAAGAGTATGATAGGGATATAGGTATAATATGTAAGTTAAAAAAAAATTTTGCTATAGAAATTGCTTCCGCTTTAAAATGAGAACGTTAAAAATGGAAAGTTAAGTATGTTAAGTAAAAGGATGACGACCCATGAAGTTGCCAGCCATCACGGTCGGTGTCAGAGCTCGGCTGGTTGGTATGGCAACATACGAGGCATCACAGAAACTACATGCTCTTAATATGCTGTACATCGACGTGTGCATGGCATAGGATACTTAACATATGTTAAATATCATTTTATTCATACTGTAGGCAGAGTTGTACTTACCTAATTGCAAGCAATTTCATACTTGTACTCACACCTTTATCAACTCACAGGTTACCACCTGTCATCAATAACGTAACTTATCAGCACCTTTGCTGGGTCACTAATACTATTAGTGACTATTACTTACGTCTCTATATGGTACCAAGGCCCGTCGGTATCCTATTGGCCTACTTTGGGAATTTGGTGTTCAACTCCTATCGTTGTTTGATTAACTGTCTTCTTGACAGATTAATCATCGTTCCTCATAATGTTGTATAGAACACAGTCTTTAATTGGTTGCCTACCAGTCAACTGACTGATTATCTCATGCATGGGCAACTAGGTGGTCTACCGGATTACTAGGCGTAAACTCGGTGTAGTATCTGGCCAGGTCACTTGCCTATTGGATGTGGTAGCCTTCTGGGCTACTATTCTTTGGTACAGTGGCCCACCGGGCCACTATGGCTCAACTGGTGTAGTAGCCTACAGGGCTACTAGGGCTCTCTTGGTGTGGTAGCCTACCGAGCTATCCTCACTATTTTGGTTTGTTTAAGAAAAATGTTTTGGTTTACTTAGAAAAATTCTTGGTACAAATTGTGTGTTTGGATCCCGTCCCTTCATCACCCCATTGGAAGGTGAGGGAGTTTTTTTTTTTTTTTCAAAAATCATGTTCTTATTTTAAAGTGTTGTAAATACATCTTTATTTTGAAGTATGAAAAATGCATTCTTAACACTTGCATTTTAAAGGTGGTTTTGAACCACTTTTGAAAACTGTTTTGGAACTAAGTCGAAACGACTTTGTTTATGATTTTAGTGAACGTAAAACTTTAAGTACTCGACAAGATGAACAAATCTCATGTTCATCTCAGAGCCTAATTCTTACTCTAATGGCTCCTAATTTCATTAAATTTGTGGGCTTTGTGCCCAGCTTTTACAAAACTTCCAGTTTTACACCTCTTTGAAAACGGCTCTGTTTAAGGCCCAATACGGCCAAATTTTTAAAACACTATGGTTCGTTCTCAAGGTCTCGACAAGATCTATGACTTTCCTATTGAGCCCGAAGTCCGGTTCGGACTCTAAAGGGTCCGTTTTTTTTTTAACAAAATCTGAAACTATGGTCTGGGGTCGGGTTCTGTTCCCAGTTTTGCTCCTAATTTGGGCACCGAGTGAAAAACACTTGAAAAGCCTATCTTACTGTTGTTTTTGGCCGAAGGCTATTAATGCAAAAACGACTGTAACAAAATTTCTTTAAAATATCATGTTTTAACAAATCCCAAAATTAGACACTAAATGGGTCGAAATGGCCAAAATCCATGACCTATTTTGAGGACAATTTTATGTCCAGCCACATTACTAAACTTTACACTCTTAACCTTATGTAAAAAAATTTTGTAAACATAATCACAACCACATAAACTTAAAAAATAGAAACTTAAGGGCTCAAAATAAAAATTATTACAACTCATGTGCATAAACAAACACACATAAATGGCTTTGATCAAAACTTAAAAATCACTAACCACAAAAACAAGGGTTTTTTGGTTGTTACCTTTTTGGTGCTTGGAACTTAGGCTTGGGTGACAAAGTGACTATTGGAAACCGTAAGGAATGGGGGTCAGTTCTTATGCTAACAAGTACCAAAATATTTTCTCTTA
Organism: Antiaris toxicaria; assembly: GCA_035233585.1. Taxonomy (NCBI): domain Eukaryota; kingdom Viridiplantae; phylum Streptophyta; class Magnoliopsida; order Rosales; family Moraceae; genus Antiaris; species Antiaris toxicaria. Next base: position 98,457,428 of record CP141156.1, on the reverse strand, counting down.
ATCATCAACTTAAAACAAAGAACTAAAACCACAAAATCAGTCTAGAATCTTACCCTTGAAAGACTTGAAACAACTTGGAAATGATTCCTTTTAATTCGAACTTGAAGGGGTTTATTTTTGGTAAATTTTTTTGGCAAGGTTTGAACTTGAAAATAGGTGGTTTTGGGGCTGAGAAGTGGTCAGTTGCAGCAAGGGGGAGAGAGAAAACGTGAGCTGAAATTTTAGAGTGTGAAAAGAGGAAACTAAACCCAAAGGTATGGCCATTCCTTTTATAGACAAAACCTAATCTCACTTAGCCAACTTAAGCTTGATTAATCAAGCCAACTTTAGGCTAATTTTGAGGAAAAAATCTGCTCATTTCAGTCCCAATCCTTCAAATGGCAAGCGTCCATTTAAGGGAGAAGGTGGGGAAAGAATGGTGATGTGAAATCTATGCATTATTTATACAATGTGTCATCAACCACCTCAATATTTTATTTGTCACTTTTTAGGGTTCCTAACTGTTGCAAGTCAGCTGATTTTCCAACTAGAATACATGGTTTTGGGGTTAAGGGAATTCATCTATGTTGCTCTCTTTGTAGTCCAGTCTTATACTGCGGTTTTCGGTCCTTTCTTGACAGTTCTCAAATTTCATCTAGAAATCAGAATTTTCTGAATCTGATTCTTCTGAATCCGATTCTTATACGGATGATTTCTAATTGGTTTCTATCGTCTAAGAGCCCATTCTACACTAGGTTTCCATTCATCTCTTATACTATGGTTGTGTCTACACTATGTTGTTCTCGCATACACATACCAAAGAGTTCTCGCGTGACATTTTCAAACACAGTCTCTCTTAATTTGGACATGCTAAGTCCATTTTTATCGGTCTTTCAGTGGGAAAAGGTCAACCAAACCATTTTCTTGATATCATATTCCTTGCTAGGGTTTTCTTCTCTTTACACGACCTCTTACATGGCTCCCTACACGGACGTGTGCAAGGCTACACGGGCTTGTCTTTACTAAACACGACCGTGTCGTGGAAAATTTTCATTTTCTTGATTAGTACACAATGTCTTACACAGTCCCATACACAGGCGTGTGCATGCTACACGAGTGTGTCTTTGTTCAACACGGTCGTGTCTCATAAAATTTTATTTTCCTGATTGGTACACGACATCACACACGGCCGTGCACCTGGGCATGTCTCTCTACACGGCCATGTTTCACCAACACGTCCACTGACATCTCAACAACCCGATCAGTACACGGTCACTTACACGGCCATGTACTTGACCGTGTTCATTAATATGACCCTGTTCACTCATACCACCTTATGTTCGTGCACAGTGCAGATGGTACACGTGTCACGGCCTAAAATTTAGACACATGACACGGCAGCCAAATCATAATATGAACCCGAGATTTAAGGAAAAACATTTATTACGAAGAGTGGGTCAACACTATAATTTAGCTAAGCCTAATTATTTATAAAGTAGCATCATAACCACATAATAAAATAAAGGAGAAAATAAATGCTTTTTAATGCGGAAATCAAACACAAAATCGGTTTTCAAATGAAATTACCAACCATAAAATATTCCCAAACATAAAATTTAAATAACGTGAAATAAAGTACAAACTTAAAGTCTCATTACATCAGAACGAGAAACATAAAGAAGAAGATGGAGAAAACGGATAACATCATCTTCGGTAGTAACGGATATCTCAACGATTTTCGGAACTGCTACCTCCCGCACCTGGAAGTAGTCATTTCGAAATCACAAAGAGAAGGGGCGTGAGTGCTGGCTCAGTAGGACAGAAACAAAGGTGGATTAAACAGGTAGCATTTAAATGTATGGCATAATATTCGTTTCCAAAAATAAAATCAACAATTTAAGAATACATGGCATAATAATCATTTAAAACAAATAATCAACAATTTCGTGAAAACATTTTTAATATAAGTTTTATTCTGCTGAGGACTTAGCGTAGCTGCAATATACGTGCCCCAATATTAAAATAATAAATCATTAAAATAAACCATCATATTTTGAGTGAGGACTTGTCGTAGCTATAATATACGTGCCTCGAATTGAATTATCTTAGATCATCTCGTTACGGTCTAAATAGGCCGAACGGCCCTGCGCAGGTTTAGGGACCTTCCCCCATGGCGTCAACTTTGGGACGCACGCATCATTTACAATGATCGTGAACTAGAGCTCAATTATGTTCACCGGATTATTCAAAAGATGGTATTTACCAAGTTATATTATGCCATAAATCAAAACACGTTTTAAAATATACATTTAATTACCAAATACGTTGCATGCATTTATTTCATCAAAAACAATATAATAATTTCATAAACTGAAAACAGTATACCATCGATAAAACTGGGAAATTTAAAACACTTGACTACTCCCAGAAAAGGCTAGAACGTCCTACCTCGTTTATCGCACAAGCGTTACGATAACATGATCTACAAATCCAGCAAGAACGTCAAATAAATCCTATAATCACCACATATGATTAGCCTAGGTCTAGACATAATTATCCAATCATTTTAGTGTGCCACAAAAGATTTCAAAACGTTTAATAAACATTTGGGATTTAAAATTTGTGAAAAACTCTAAGTTAGGATATTACTGGACATGGACAGACTGACCTAGGCTGATTGTAAAATTAATATTAATTCATTTTTAATCCCAAAAATTCTAAATTTTTAATATGTTAAACTAGACATCCGTAGCTTTAATTCCATTTAATTTTTATAATTTTTGGACATCGTTTGGTTATTCAATTAGGCCAAAAACCGAGGGGTTGTTTTCAGGCATAAAATCTGGGTTTCAGTTTCAGTTCAAAAACTGGCAGTTCTGTCCGTCTATCTTAGAAAAATATTTTGACTAGACAAACGGATGAGTTTGGTTCTGAAATTTTGTAGACATTTAGGGGACATCTTGAATTTAATTTTAGGCTCAAGAATCACTCGAAAATCATTTTTAAAACTCAAGTTATGGCTGACACAAATTTACTGTTCATATGGTAATTTTCCAGATTTCTGTTTTTCTGTGTCCGAATTTCAATTAGTCTCAAATCAACTCAATTTTCATCCAATGATCACGAAATTTTGTGGAGGACCTTATTTATATGTGATTAACACAACCCAAGAATCAAATTGACAAAAACATAAAATTTTACACATGTGATAATAGGGTTTTTGAAAGGGAAACAAAGAGGCAAAATTTTTAGGGTTAGAGAGAGAGATTCACACCTTGTTTGTGCTGCACTATTTTCGATGCTTGGTCTCCTTTTTAGCTGAATTTGTGTCAGTGTTGGGGTCTTCAAAACAGTAGGGAAAACAGTAGAGAAAACCATATAAATTTCGGATTTAAAATCAAAAGGAGAAGGAAGGAAAAAGTTGATTTCTCACCTTGTTTTTGTCTCAAAATTTGTTAAATCCTTGAGCTGCCTTTAGATAGGTTTTTGTTTGTTGTTTTGTGGTTGTTTTGGGAGAGAAAATTCAGAGAGGAAACAAGGGGAGGCTGGCCAAATTTTTGAGAGTGAAAGGAAGGATGAATGAGAGTTAAAAGAGGGTTTTTATACTAGGTTTTTCTTTACCTTTCTCTTCCTTGTTTGGCCGAAAATTTTAAGGGGCAAAAGGGAAAGTTTTTGTGCTGTTTTGAGGCTAGGGTTTTCTCTCTTATTTCCCCTTAAGTGGCCGAAAATTATCCATTAGTTTTTAGGAAAAAAAAATAATTTGAATTTTGAATGAGTTTTGACCTAGCTTTTAATTCAAATAAAATCTCCTTTATTTCCTATACTTTATGGCCGAAATTCTTCTTTATATTTAAGGGATGAAATTTAAATTTGAATCCTCCTTGGATTTGTGGGATTTAAATTTTAATTAAAAATCCCAAGTGATGGCCGAATATTTTAGGGTTTTTTTTAAGTTAAAATTGTTGACTTTTTGAGCGGAATTTGACTAGGAAACCAACCTAGGGTTTCCAAAAGATTTTTAATTACTTTTTGGCACACTAATTTTATTTAAATTATATATTGACCCTTAAATAAAATTTAAGGCGTCACAACACGGCTATATACACGACCATGTACCTGACCATGTTTACCTACATGACCATGTACAGTCACTCGGCCATTTTCACGTGTACAGTCTAGGCAGTACATGGCCACTCAAACGGCAATGTATATGCCCGTGTTCATCAAATTTTGCACTAAATGCATTAAATCATCTCAAAATTTCTCATTAAATGAAATTTATGGTACAGGGATGGGGTGGTCCTTACAAGAACCCCGAGTCACAACATAGAGGGCAGAACGTGGAGACCGACCAGAATAGCAGGCAATCCCACAACAACAACATGAGGAAGGGGAACCCTAGCAACCAAGGTTCATAGTAGAACTTCCCTCAGAAGAGAAACAACTAGAAAGGAAATGGCAACCAACGCCTGATGTGCCAAAAATGCAGAAAGGGACACCTAAGAGAATGCAAGCAGGGAGCAAGTGGTTGTTTCATCTATGGCAAGGAAAGTCACCTTGCCAAAAATTGTTTTTTAAACCCATAGAACCAATGGAACCAAGCTCTCACCACAAGTAACCAACTCCATGCTGCCTAGACCAGAATTGAAGGCCCTTCGATTGTACAAGGTAGACTGGAAGCCCCAGACAACTAAAGCAAAATCTTTTCTTAGGTTATGTATATAGGCATGATAGGAAGCAGTAGCTTACTCCCACTAGACCTATCCTAGTATGTCCTTTTGAGACTATGTACCAGGAAATGTGTGTCACTTCCACCGAACTAAAGTTTATGTATATTTTTGTGAAAATTTTATGAAAAGTAGTACAGTATTGCCCAAGGGCCTAGATAGGATGAAATAGACTTTTAGAACTACACTTCTCTCAAGGGGAGTTTTATTATCCAATGACTGGATGCATACGTACTAGTAATTATCAGCAGTAGAGAGCTGAGTGCTAATCTAATCGTCATCGACATGTACGACCATGACGTAATCGTAGGGATGGACTTTCTCACAAAATTCAATGCTATCATAGACTACCAAAGATGAAAGATGGCTCTTAGATTGGTCGGATTTGAAAAGTTCGTTACAAGGGCTTGCTGCTAAAATAGCCAAAGACGATAATCTCAGCGATGAAGACCTACAAGCTGATATCCAACAGATGCACAAGCTTTCTAGCACACATGATAAACAAGACTCGAAAAGTGGAGATAGGGCCTAAGAGTGTACCAGTAGTTAGGAAATTCATCGAAGTATTTTCAAAATAACTTCCAGGACTTCTGCTAGAGCACGAGATCTCGTTCGAGATTGAACATCTGCCAGGATCAGCCCCCAATTCCAAGGCCCCATATCGAGTGGCCCTGCAAAGCTGAAGGAATTGATGAACTGAGTGTTCAAGGACTTTTTAGATAAGTTTGTCATTGTGTCCATCAATAACATACTTATATACTCTAAGATGAAGAAGGAGCACGAAGAGCACTTAAGGACCGTCTTATGCATGCTACGGGACCATCAGTTGTAAGCTAAGTTCTCCAAGTACGAGTTTTGGCTGGAGAAGGTTCACTTTCTAGGTCACGTAGTCTCCAAGGAAGGAGTATCTGTAGACTTAACAAAGGTTGAGGCAGTTAGCATATGGCCAGCTCTGAGGAATGTGATAGAGATACGTAGTTTCCTAGGCCTAGCAGGATATTTTTGGCACTTCGTCGAAGGCTTTTCGAAGCTAGCCGCCCTACTTACAGTGCATACTAAGAAGGGAAAGAGATATGAGTGGACCAACAAGTTTAAGGAGAGCTTTTAAGAGTGAAAACGGAGACTCACAAATGCTCTAATACTGACCAACAGGGAAATTTTGTGATTTATAGTGACACATCCAAGACCGGATTAGGAGCCGTGTTGATGCAGAATGGTTGAATGGTCGCGTACGCTTCACGACAGCTTAAGGACCATGAGAAGAACTACCCTACACATGATCTGGAGCTAACAACGGTTGCTTTTACGCTGAAAATATAGAGGCACTACCTCCACGGAGTCAAGTGCAAGATTTACACCGACCACCAGAGCCTCAAGTATATCTTCACACAGAAAGAGCTCAGCATGAGACAATAAAGGTGGCTAGAGTTGGCAAAGAATTACGATTGTGAGATTCTATACCTTTCAAGAAAAGCCAATAAAGTGGCCAATGCGCTGAGTCAAAAACATTCTTTATCGCTTATGGCTATCAGTGCCTTGTTGGGAAAGCTACAAAGGGAGCTATACAGCAATGAGATCGAGATTTTGGCAGGGATGTTGTTTGAAATGACCCTCCAATTGACACTCCTAGAAGAGATCAAGATCAGGCAAGGTCTCGATTTATCCCTGATCAAGTCCAGAAAGGAAGCTACAGAAGACAAGGGTTCAAAGTTTAGAATCCCTAAGGACGGCATACTCTACTACAGAGGTAGAGTGTGTGTTCCAAAAGATGAAGAACTCAAGAAGTGAATCCTTTCGATTACGAGATGCCATATTCCGTACATCCAGGGGTAAACAAGATATACAAGGACCTAAAGGAAAGCTTTTGGTAGCCTAGAATGAAGAATGACAACACCAAGTTCATCGCCAGATGCCTTACATGTCAGAAGGTTAAGGCAGAATATCAGCGGTGTTAGGAAATGCCCTAAGCATTAGAGACATGTTGATGTATTTATTTTGAACCGGATAATAAAATTATATATAGAGGTTATTCATTACATTGTTATCTGTCCTCGTTTTATTTACATATTAAAGTAAATGTAAGCAAATATGACTCCCTGACTGCTTATGTTAAACTATTAGAACATTGCATGCAATGGACTTTTGTATGCGAGAAGACAATGTTCTAAAGTAAGCGGTCTAAACCATGGTCTGTAGTCTATGGGGTTAGACCGAGCATCTAACTCATGTTAAGACTATTATGTTGTCTAAAGCCTTGGAGGGGACAGTTTGTCTTGACTGCCTAGAGCTGGACTCCTAAGTAGAGACATAGATATGTTGCTTGGTGGTAACATATTAGACCGAGACTAAACCGTGATTGATCTATGAAGTCCACTTTGAGTGGATCGATCTGCTTTTGATGTTCATTGTGCACTGACCTTAATCCTGAGTAGATGGACAACTTCATGTATATGACTTGTGTACTTTGATGTTCCAATGGCTAAAGCGTCTCAGAGGTAGTAAGCTTATAGACCGGTTCTTGGGTGCATAACTTGTATACGATGAAGGGTTCATTTATAAATATCGGAATCATAGCTCTAATGAGGAGTTAAGGGTATCCTCTTAAAGGCATTATACTGAATGTGAAAATGGACAAAGCCTTGGGTCGTCTGCTGGGCGAATGACTTCTTATTCACATATGGTGAATAATCATTTTCTTTACTCGGTAGTATAATGGAACTTTAAGATAGCCTGATCAGTAGGATTAAACAGACTTCGACCTAAGGCTAATCATAGATATCATATGAGGGTTCTGCATACATGACAAGGTCATTAGACGATAGCTTGTCACACGCTTATGTAATACGGTATATAATTGGGAATTCAGTTTCAGGTTTATAGTGATGTGACTCTAAAATTAGTGATCATATAATTGAGTTGTTCGGTAAAGAATGATGATCATATGGATTTGCGGGAGCCCCATTATATATGTCCAATTAGTCCCTCTACTAGCTCCACATAATTCCTTAACGTTTGGCAAACTTGATTTGTGTATGCTATTGGCTAGTTTATTATGCATGGATGGTGTTGACACAGGATTAGGATGGTCGACAAGATTCTTTCCGGTTAGATTCAGATTTTGTTTTGGATAATAGAGTACACAATTATTCGAACTCCAAATAAAGTAGCCATGATTTTATTTAAGATTGGATTGGAGTTGTAGAAAATTAATCCATGAGAACAAGAATTTGAAATACAACTGTTTTGTGGATTTTGAATTTTGAATTTTGAATTTGAAATTCGAATTTGAAATTCGAATTTGAAATTTGAATTTGAAATTCGAATTTGAAATTTGAATTTGAAATTCGAATTTGAAATTTAAATTTCAAATTTCAAATTTCAAATTCAAATTTTGAATCACAGTCCAAGTGGGATTCAAATTTTTTATGGTAAATCCACAAGGAATGAAATTCGAATTTGAGTTAGATATGGAGAGGAAAATCTTGTTAGAATCCTACTTGAATTTTGAATCCAAATCCTAACAATAATGGACGAAAATTTTGAGGATTATCCTCATGAAATTTTTAGATTTTTTATGGATAAGGTTCAAGGAAAAATTCAAGTTTCAATCCCAGTTGAATTTGGATTCTCTCCTCCCTCATTATGGCCGAAAATTTGAGGAAGATCTCCTAGGAAATTTTCGATTATTTTGGATAAGGATGAGATAAGATTCAAGCTTGAAAATCCTAGTAAAATTTTGATTCTTCCCTTATCCTAAAGTAGCCAAAAATATTTGGTGAAGATCCTCTAGGATTTTTGGATTTTTTGGTTGAAAAAGGGGAGATAAAATTCTAGTTAAAATCTTGTTTAGATTTGAATTGGATAATCCTAAGTTGGCCGAAAATTTGTTGAGATTTTCCTCTTGGAAAATTCTGGTTTTTTGGTTGTGGATAAGGGAGAATATCTTCTCCTAATCCAATTCGAATTCAGAGAATCACCTCATGCAAGTCTATAAATAGAGGTTCTGCCACTCCAGTTCTCTTAGACCACAGACTCTCAGGTGAGCAGGCTTATTGTTACACAACTCACCGTGACAATAAGTTCTTTAGAGATCTGGGTGGTCAGAAGAAGACTAGCAGTGCTAGCATACCAATCGAGGTTCAGAGTGCCCACACACTCAACCATTCGGGAATTAGAGAATAGTAGAGAAGGCTAGTTGGTTGAAGCCCTCTGGTCATTCTCCTCCTGCAAGATTGGCATCCTTGAGGTATGAATTTAAATTATTGTTCGTTTATTGTATATGGCATCATGAGATATTTAACGTTCTTGAAAAATTTTTATTGTTCTGCTGTGCCACTCTGATACGTTTTTACCGATTTATTTCCTACAAGCGGCCAGCAGGAGAATTTTAGAAGATTAAGCTGCCTAAATAGAAATTAGGCCAGATTACGATGGACTTCATAGTCGGAATGCCGAGGAAGTCAAACGACAACGACGAAATCTGGGTGATTGTAGACAGACTGACAAAAATCAACCAGATTTCGAGCGATAAAAGTTAGCTACTCGGTGGAACGACTAGCAAAAATCTATGCGGCTCAATTTGTAAGACTGCACGGAGTACCAAAATCTATCATCTAAGATCATGATGAACGCTTCACCTCCAGATTTTGGTAAAGCATTCAGGCTGCATTAGGATCCAAGTTAGAGTTCAGCATAGCATTCCATCCTCAGCCCGATAGTCAGTCTGAGAGGACCATATAGACGTTAGAGGGCATGTTGAGAGCTTGTATCCTAAACTTAAAAGGAAACAGGGATCAGAAGCCACCCCTCATCGAGTTCTCATACAACAACAGCTACCATTCCTCACTAAGGATGGCACCATATGAGGCGCTTTATAGAAAGAAATGCATATCTCAGGCTCATTAGTATAAGACCGAAAAGAAACGACTAGTTAACATAGACATCATCAAGAAGACCACGGCAGACATGAAGTTGATACGAGAAACATTAGATACAGTGCACAGTCGATAGAAGAGTTGTCGATAAGCATCGTAGACCCCTTGAGTTTCAAGAAAGAGACTCAGTCTTTCTCAAGATAGCACCCATGAAAGGGGTGATGCGCTTTGGAAAGAAAGGAAAGCTCAGTCCTGGGTACATAGGACCATTCGGGATAATCGAGATAGTCCAGAAGGTGGCTTAAAGATTAGTGCTTCCTCTTGAGTTAGCTTCAGTACACAACGTCTTCCACATTTTGATGTTGAAGATGTACGTGCCAAATAGCTCTTACGTTTTGAGCCAAGAGCCTATCGAGGTACACGCTGATCTGACCTATGAGGAGAAACCTATGCAGATCTTAGCTAGAGAAGAGAAGGTGCTTAGAAATAAAGTCATACCCCTTGTAAAAGTGTTGTGGTGGAATCATAATATTGAGGAAGCCACATGGGAACGGGAAGAAGACAGGAGAAAAGACTTCTCGGAATTATTCTAATTTTTGAGGACGAAAATTTTGTAAGGGGGGTAGGTTGTAATGACCCCAATGTTCATGGAACCTAATTACTATGTAATAAGTAATTAAGGAATGAATTTGGAGTAGTTTAAAGCTTTTTGGGTACACGTTTGAAGAATACGGTCAGGTACATGGTCGTGTAAGTGGCCGTGTACCGCTCGGATTGTTGAACGTGTGAAAGGCCACGTTTCAGGGAAATTGGGTGTGTTAAGCAATCTTAACTAGTACATACCCGTGTCTGGAATACACACGCCCGTGTTGCATGGTACACGCCTGTGTAAGAGAGCAGAGAGCCACTATAATGACTCTTATGATTCATGAAACCTAATTACTATGTAATGAGTAATTAAGTTAATAAATACAGTATATTTTCTAGTTGAATGAATTAAACAGGTACAGTAACATTTAATTACTATTTATGCAGTGAAATCGGTCCACCCTATTATGTATATGTGCGTATAAGACACACAGTATAAAAAAACCAGTCCAGATGACCATTTCTTAACACAGAACTGGTGAGCGAGTCATCAATACACTCAGATTGGTTATCTGAGTACAGTAGCGATAATTACCTTGATAAATGTACAGTATTGAAAAAATGGTCCAGATGACCTCTTCTCACCCAGAAACTGACAAATCGGAGCCAGAACGCTCAGACTAGTCAGTTAAACAAAAAATAGTGAATAGTAGATATGCAGTGTTGGGTTAATGGCCAAGACGGCCTTAATTTGACATAAAACTGATATATTTAGACTCAAAATGCTCAAATTAGTCAATTGAGCGCAAAACATGTTTTTCAAGACGGGGTCACACAGATCATGAAAACTGGTCCAAACAACCTCAGATGGACGTAAAACTATTAAATTTGAAATCAGCACGTCCAAATTAGTCAGGATATACTGTGTTTGCAATTTCACACGAAATAACCTCGTTATGCATGTGCAATGTCAACACAGTATAGGCACAAGCACAGTACAAGAAATGAACAGTAAAATAGACTTAGAATGGGCTCATAGGCATTACAACCTAACTAAGAATAATCAAAATAAAAAAACGGATCAAGAAAACCCAATCTAGGTAAAAATCTAGAACACCGTTGAGAAAGGGTTGAATTCCGAAAAAAAGAAATTAGACTGCGAAGAAGAGACTTTGCAAATGAATTTTTCCCCTCGAAAATGGTGCACATGCAGCACAAACAAGGCCAAATGCAGCCCTAAAAATAAGGAAAAGTTTTCCCTGAAGTAAGCAATATGTTGGCTACTTTTGATTAAAATAAGGAATAGTTTTGTCACATGACCAAACCATGTATTTAAGGCATTTTGGCCTCCATTTAGGCGCATCCCCCTTCAGATTTTTGTGGGCAAATGGCAGGGAATTTGTTCTCCAATTTAGTTAAGTTTTGGCTTAATTAAGGGAGCTTTAGGTTGATTAATCTTGGTTAGTTTTGTCTATAAAAGGAGGTGCTTGGCCTAGGGTGTCATTTTCTTCTTTTTGAACACCCAAAACACCAACACTTTTCCTCTTCTTTTCTCATCTACAGCCGAACACTTTCTAGCCCCAAAAACTGACCATTTCCTAGCCAAGAAACCCAGCCAAAGTCAGCCAAAAACTTACCAAAAAATCAACCTCACTTTAGTTGTGTTAGAAACATCTCTTCAAGATCATTTCAAGATCACTCAAGGGTCAGTTGCTAGGATTTTCTCTTGTGTTTTTATTTGGTTTTAGTTTGATATTAAGAAAAGATATTTTTGTGTTTTCTCCTAGCCAAGACCGACCCTCTTTTGATCACCAAGGACCACACGGATTTTGGTCACCCATCCCTTGGTTCGGATTGTGCTTGGTTCATAGCACACAAGGTAAAAACCGAAACCCTATTTGAGGTTTAGTTTTGTTTAAGTTTTGATCAAGGAAATTTATGTATATTTATTTGAGCAATGGGTTGTAATAATCCTTATTTTGAGCCCTTAGTATTTTGGTTATGAATTTTGTGGTTGTGTGCTTGAGCTGTAAGTTTTTGTGGATGGATATGTGAATGGATGTTTTAGAGTTGGATGGAAACCAACCTGTCTCAGTTTTTAGTCCACGGTTTTGGCCATTTTTGATTATGTTATGGTCCGATTATGAGATTTGGTAAAATAAGAAGTTTTAAGAAAATTTTGTTATAATCATTTTTGCATCAAATAGCTTTTGGCCAAAAATGACATTAAGATAGGTTTTCTGAGTAGTATTTAATTGGAGTTCAAAACTAAGACTAAAATCCTGAGCCACAGGATCAGTCTCGGGTTTTTATAAAAATAACCAACTTAGATTCCGAACCAGATCTCAGACTTAACATAAAAGTTTTAGTCTCATCGAAACCTTTAAGATGACTCACATGAGTTTTAAAAATTTGGTTGTTTCAGACCCCAAACAGAGCAGTTTTAAACAAGCATAAAACTGGAATTTTTCTAAAACTAGACCCGAGTTTTAGCCACGGGTTTGATGAGTTTAGGACCCGTTAAAATTTGATTCGAGCTCCGAGATAAACACAAGAGTTGTTCATCTCATGGAGGACTAAAAGTTTTATGTTCACCAAATTCACAAATTAAATTGTTTCAAATAAGTTTTAAAATAGTTTCGACAAAACGATTCAAGAACCACTTTTAAAAAATGAACACCAAAATGTGTTCTTTCTGTTTTTAAAATGGAAAAATGGTTTTGATAAAATGCCCCCACCTTCCAACCAAGTGATATGGGGACGGTTTTAAAAAGCATATAATTTTCTCAAAATTTTTATAAGACTTCTAATACAACTTTCTTAAAAATAAATAAAACAGTAGAGGTAGCCCGATTGGCTACCATACCAAATATGTGAGTAACCTGGTAGGCTACCTAGTCAACGATGCGCAAGATAACCGGTCAGTTGACTGGTCGGTTAACTAGTCAATGACCGAGTTTGAATGAGATAGTGAGAAATGGTGATTGATTTGTCAGGTAGACAAATTAATCAAGTACAATTAGAAATTAGATACCAAATTCCCAAAGTATAGCAGTTGGGTACCGATGGGCATCGGTACCATACAACAATAAAATTTATAGTCACTAACGATAGTAGTGACCTAAGAGTGATGTTAATTAATTTATTGGGTAAATAAATTGATTAACTACGATTAAAGAATCAAAACTCTCTAAAAAGAGAGCAAGTTAGTACCGACGGTAATCAGTAACATACTTTAATAGCTTCTTTAGTCACTAACGATATTAGTGACTCAGCGATGAGTATTGATAGAATACGTTATGATAACAGGTAGATACTTGTAATTTAACAAGGGCGAGAGTACTAGTTTTGCCTGCAGATCAGGAAAGTACAACTCCGCCTACAACATGAGCAAAAATGAGTTTAAAGTGTTGTTTTTATACTATGTTAAGTATGCAAACCGTGCACAGTTGTTGCTTAGCATGTTATAAGAGCATATAGTTTCATTATCGCGTAGATTAATAAAAGCATGAGTTAGATGCCATTAGATCCCTATCACATAAGATTAGGAGAAAGCCTAGTAGAGCTTATGGCAAGAGGATATCAGATATGATTCAACAATTGGGTAATCATTAAGCGTGTCGTACCAGCCTCTCCCACTTAAAGAGGTTTTCCAGTTTAAATGTGACGAGCCTAAGCCGATTGGCTCTTAATACATAACAGGCCAAGGCCCATAAAGAAAGTTTGTGGTCTCAGTGAATCCATAGATCCGCGCGCATTCGGTATTAACACATGGGCCCTCAGCAAAGTAAAGAAAGATAAAGAATAATGAAGCATAAATTGAGCATAATCGGTTCATGCATTGTTCACGATATGCCTTAGCTATGTTACAACATGCTTCTAGCTATAGTAGATATGCATTTAGTTACATGATGTTTTCTGTTATGCATTCAGTTATGTGATATTTCAATTATGTATTCAGTTATGTGTGATGCTTGGGATTTGCATCCAGTATGTGGAATGATTCAGTGCATGACATGCTTATATGTTTTAAGTATGTATTATAATTTAAACATGTTTTGCGAATAACATGTTGTAATTACTAGGCGTAAAGCTCACAGTGTGTGTTCATACTGTAGGTAAGCGACCTATGGCTTAGACCACGATGGACGGTGATGGCGGTAGAAACAGGTGTGAGGGTGAGGTTTTGGATTTCACTGCAAGTGTTGACTTCCGCATAATATTAAACAAACAATTTATTTTATAATAGTAACCAGTTAAATAATTTCATAAGTATGTATGTACGATTGAATTTTAGTTGTTTTAGACCTATGTATTTGTAAAGTATATGTACGTACGTGAATAGTAAAATGTACGTATATATATAAAATATATATATACCCCTAAAATTATAGTAATAAGTAAGTAAGTTGAGTAATAGATTTCAAGTAAGTTTAAATATCAGTAGTTTTAAGTGACAGTCTGAGCCACTCAGGATTCGGGTTGTCACACTTTATGAGAATAATCGTGTACTTTCTCATGGGTTGATCTACACATCGATATCAACATGACCTTCTGGTAATTATACTTTTAACTCGTTAAAAAGTTGATTTGACTCGTTTCCTAATATTTAGGTGTTTTCAACTAAAATTTCTACAGTGATTGATAATATACAAAATCTGACTTTAACAAGATGAAAATTACGAAATTTGAATGAATGAGTATAGCTAAAATGATAGAGATCATTTAAAAAAGATAATAATTGAATGATGACCGTTTGAGAGAAACACAAAAGAATGATTCTCAGTCAAACTGCTTGATTGAAATATTTGTAGAATATATAATTCTTAACCAAAGTGGACTGCCGGATTGAAATATATGTAGAATGATATATTCTTTGTCAAAGCACTGTTCTGTGTCGACATATCTATGCCGTTTGCCCTAGCTAGTTAATGCACAAGAGCTCATGAACTTTACGTTAGTGGGTCGGAATTGATGCTCTTTGACAGTCGAACCAAATACTTTTTCGTTGCCAAAGAAGGATTTTAGCAATTATATATATAATTCCCTACGTACATATATATATATATGTAAACTTATAAACTTTACTACTTTTTGTTAGAATGATCAAAGCCAAGATGATCATCATGGATATACCTTTATTGTCTGTGTTGGATCCAGATAAGAAATTGTCCTTCAATACAGTGCAATAATCCAATTAATGTAATAATAGTGTATTATATTCTATTCACTTTTTTATGAAAATTCTCTGGTATAGGATATGAATTGACAAGTTGTTATTTTTAACCGTTAAACTTGTAATAACATATATATATATGTTCTAATGTGATTTTAAATAAATATAATACTTAGCAGAAATTATCCACAGGATATCCCTACCGTACAAAGTTCGCTTTTGTTACAACTTGATTTTGCGTGAAAGTCCTTCCTAATAAGTAAGGACAAAAGCTCCAACTGATTATTATTACATATGCGTGTAGACACCATGCTCAAAACTGGTGGATGTCTACTTCAAATGTCAAATTTCGTACTACTACTACTGCTAGTGGGATATTATTCTTTTTTTTTTTTTAATTATTATAAAGAAAAACAAATACTGATAGCTGGAACCCAAATAAAGCTCCCTTCACACAAGAGAAAAGAGGAGACAATATAATTAACCATTCTAATTTTAATTATAACAAATATTATTATATTATTATAATACATCTGTATCAATATTTTTTAAAAACAATCTAAAATTGATTACGTTCTGTCCTCCAAATAATGCCCGTCGATAATATTTAAACACCGTTAAATCTTACAACGTACGTTGATTTATTTTAAAATTTTATTATTTACTATATATTTGTTTAACATATTCATTTTAAAAATATTTATTTTAAATTTTTGTATTTAAATATTTAAAATTTTTTATTTTTAAAAAATTAAAAAAGAGTTCTCTATAAACAAAAAAATTTTTTTTATTCATCTAAACAACTTTTCACTTAAAAAAAATTCAAACAACTTTTTATTTTTAAAAAATAAAAATTTTATATTTTCTAAAAATAAATTACTCGTCCAAACAAACTATTATTGTTGCTAATAAAGCATCATTATTATATGTGTGCAGCAACACAACAGTTTGCGCCACATGATAAAAAGTATGACTTTTTAATGAGAAAAAATGTACAATTAATTTGATATACATATATGTGTGCATATGATGATTACATGATCAAAGAGAAATAGAAAACTTCTTTTAGTTAAATATTAATTACTGCGATGTCTTGTGCTACAAGGATTATTATATTACTTCTTATTGGATTCAAATATAATCCAGGTATATACTACACACACACATATATATATATATGGGTGGGTGTCCGTATATGTTTTTATATAATAGGCATAAATGATCCATATATATCTACATTTACATAGTGCGGGTTTTCTATAGCTAAGAAACACACCAGATAGAGAATATGGCTCCTGCTAGCTAGCAAGAAATGAAGACACAAATATTATGTAAACAAATTGAACACATCCACAGACCAAAACCAGGATTGGAGGAGAAGGACATTTGACAAAGCAGTAACCAATTATCCACAAACATAACATATCTTTAAAAGGTTAAGGTTTAAAGTGTTACTCATGTATGTACCTATAAATAAACAATACGTGATTTTGTTGCTTAATTAATTATTAGGAGTCGCTGTCAATATGTGACATGGTTAATATTATCAATAACATATATATATTTATATGTATCAACTACTAACATGTCTGCATATGGCAGTTTTGGGACTAAATTAAAACGCTAATGCTCTCATCATTTATGCTAATTGTTTCCCTTGATTAGGTGATAAAGTGCCTTTGCAACTGTCTAACAGTATACGTATTATATATAAGAAGGAAGAAGTTATAATGGCTTTATCGGTAATTCCATGTCCTAGTTTGGCTTCAATTTTGGATTTTTGGGATATAATTGAGTGTTAATGCACAAAGCTGGAAGCAACTGCACGCGCAGCTTGTATATGTATATTATGTGTGTGTGTGTGTGTGTGTGTGTGTGTGTTTGTGTATATATAATATTCTAAATCTTGGAAATATATTGGCATACTTGAATTGACCCGTTTCACCAGAACATTGGAGGCTTTTTATAAATCAACGTTTGGCTCGGAATAATCAAAAAGAGCACAAACAAAGAAAATCAACGTTTGATAATTGGTAGGTGCTGACGAGTGAAAATCGACCCAGATCTTTATAATGTGGCCTGCTCGCTCGTGCTTTTGCCACATGTACCCTCTTCTTCTTGTTCCTCATACGTATTATACATATATATATATATATGTGTGTGTGTGTGTGTGTGTGTGTGTGTGTGTGTGTGTGTGTGAATTTAAAGTGAGTTTAAAGTGTTTTTATAGTAGTTTTAGACATAGCATAACACTGGTAATCAAATATTAAGTTCGAATGATCTCATTCTAAAATATTATTTTAAAAATATACAACTTATAATGTTAATTGTAGACCTCAAAAAGGCATAGTTTTTTTTCTTTAAAATTTTTCCTCTAATCGAGAACGCATTAGATATTTATTTTGTAAGCTAATGATTATCACTAAATTATATTTAAAATCACAAAATTATGCCAAACCTCTAATGTAATGATCATCTTTTTTTTGGGTAGCCAACTAGCTACAATATTTTGCACACCTTATTAATGCAGTTTTAATTAAATTTTCATCAATTTTATGGTTGAGGAAACTCAATTATGCCAAAAAATATTATTATTCTAATTTGGTTTAGTTTATTATAGTTAGGTACTGTATATATTTCGTACTGCTTCTTATATAAATCTTCCCAAAAAAAATATAGGACAACTGTAGCGTATCTAAGTAATTGATAAAGGGAAAAAAGAGTAGAAAATGTTTAAAGAAAAAACACTTGGACGCGTAACAAAAAACTATATAGGTTCTATAGTTAGGAGAGAAGCCAGCATGTACCAAAATGCACTTGGACATGTCTGACCTACAAAAAGTCAACCACAAAACACCCTTATCATATAGTTGAGCAGTATCCCAATCAATTTAAATGTTCTTCAATTTATTAATTTTGTAGAAAATGATGTTTACTTATTTTTCGTTTCCCTGTTTGTTCGTTATTTATTAATAATTTATTTGCGTGAAACTTATTTTCTTCCACGTGTGATACATGAGAAAAGTCAAGCGCATGCCAAGATAAATAATGTCAAATGCTAGAGAAACAGCCTTTTTCAGAGGTCATAATCAGAAATTTCAATAATATACGTACAAAATTCACTCATTAATTTATTGATCTAAATAACGACTTTGAGCTACATAATATAAGATCCATGACATGCATGATTATCAAGTTCATAACAATACACACACACACACACATTTATATATATAATTCAACACAATTGTGTATGCATGCATGTGACATATAGTGAATTGGAAAAGATAAAATTCACACACATAGAGATATAACCTTTATAAAAAGGTATATATATTTATGAGTAGAAGACAACATTTTATACTAGCTATATATATATATAAGTGTGTGTCTAAATTTGGTCCTAAATTATTGATGAAACTCAGGTACATGTAAGGTATAACCTGGCAAGATAATTCATACCTTTGATAAGCACCAATATCCATTTGGTCCTAAAAAAGGGAAAGTAGAGCAACTTGGGCGTACGATGTGGAGATCAAAATTGGAAACGCATAAATAGACAGAGAAAAGGTCATGCTTAACATTCTAAAAATAACATAGTCCGGGTATTATTTATTATAAGGAAAAAAAAAAAAAAAGAAGTAGCAATAGCCTATTAGTAGCTTTAAATTAAGGAGAAGTAGTATTAGCAGTGAATAAAATTGTGTATTGAAAACAAAAAGAATTAAAATTCAAAAATAAAAAGTTAACAATGTATAAAAGAGGGTGGAAATTAAATCTCATAAGGGGCTAAAGACGAATTAGGTGATTTATAAAGGAATGGCAAGAGAGGAGTAGCTAGGGTAAGTAGACATGAATTAATTGGCCATGCTAGACTGTTTCAGAAACATAAATAGTATAGGTGTTCTTTTTCTTTTTTTTCTTTTTCCTTTTTTTCTTCTTTTGTTTTCATAGAATTCTTTAATAAGGCAATGCCAAACAATCATAAATAATTAGATTTTGATCAAGTTTTATTAAATTTATGTATGTCTTAACATTTATGTATAATTTTTATGTAATTTAACTGATCCATACTCTACAACAACAAAGTAATCATAGATATTTTGTTTTACTTTATCATGAAATTCCCGCAAGTTTTTTAAGCTGGGAAAGGAAAGGAAAGAAAAGGAACAACTAGCTTTGTCAAATTAAACAATAAAGGTAGACGAAAATGATGATTGACGCGTGGACCCATTTATATATATACATATATAAGTCATGCATGTATAAGGCTAAAAAACTTAAAGAGAGCAGAACAAGTCCTTCATTTGTCGGTCACATAAGTTAGGAGAAAAGACCCACACAAAACAATTTGCACATATATATTTTGGCAGCATTAACACAACTAGATTACTAAAGCAAATTGGTAAACGCTTAATTGCGACGAGGGAATGCCAATAGCAATTGGCTATATATGCCTTAGCTATACATAAATACATACATATACGCTATTTAGCTTATATAACTATGAGACTAAATACATGCGTGTCTCTTCTACCGCTACTTTGACTTCGTCTTCTAGTTTTTCTTACTTTTTCAAACAAATGATCAAGCTCTTGTTTTATTTTTCTTTCGAGAGTATTTTTATTTATTCTGAGAGAGATTTTAACCACGTGCCAAAATTTTATAGATTGAAAAATGTTTTTTTTTTTTTCATATTTTCAAAATAGATGAAGCTCATTAATACAAGCGTCGTGCCAATTCATGAAGAAATCAAAACATTTGAACAAGAAATGGAGTTGTAAAACATTTTTATATTTTCTTTTCTTATATTTATTTCCTTATATCTTTCTTTTATTCTTTTCCTTTTTCTTGGTTAGAAAATAAAGTAAAGAATGTAATGGATATTATAATTGAAAAGGCAAAGCTTGAGGTTCGTGGATGGCGGCAAGTGAGTATGGACAGGTGAGCTACTGTTGTTGCACCAGTTCATTCAACTCATGAATTGCATTAGGTCCACATTTTATTGCATATATATATATATATTTTAAAGGCTTTGCAATTTGGAGGCTGTAAAGGATATGCATTGTTGATATATATATATATATATCTCTCTAAGCATTAGGTTTTCGGGCGCGGCGAAACTCACTGTCAATCCTTCTTTCTCTCTCACACAAATGGATTGTATTACTCTCTCTTCCGGATTGTGCCGGTCTCTTTCGCAGGTTATACCACTAGACCATATGACAGTTTGTGGCGGCCCGCCCCTCGTAGAGATCATACAATACTATTACAGTTAAGCTTTATCGCTAACTGCGATAGATTGTACTCTCATGGGTCGCCGGCTAATCTCTCTCTCTTTCCATCATGACGTTTTTGGGGAAAATTTTTTTTTTTTTTACATCATGTAAAACATTTACCACTATTCACTTTGTTGGCAAGTACAAAGTAATTTACATAATACAGTACTTTCGTAAAATATATACTATTACAAAGGACTGTTTCTCTTTCCCTTCTCTTTTATCGCTCAGCGGAAAGACTCTGGCAGGACCATATCCCTCGCCCACTTATCCCATTTGACACACGCTATCCCGTCCGCCATCCAGTCAATCAAAGCTACTGAGCTGGTCGCTTACCTGTAACATAAGCAAAAATGGTGAGCTACAGGCTCAGTAAGTTCAAACATGCAAGAAATAAAATTTCTATGAATAGTACTATTCATCATGAATAGTATCGTTGACCACTATTCATACGTGAATAGTATCTTTGACCACTATTCATTATGAATAGTAAGTTTGACCACAACATAGTATATCAACAGTGTTAGGAAATGCCCTAAGTATTAGAGACATTTTGATGTATTCATTTTGAACTGGATAATAAAATTATACTTAGAGGTTATTCATTACATTGCTATCTGTCCTCGTCTTATTTACATGTTAAAGTAAATGTAAGCAAATATGGCTCACTGACTGCTTGTGTTAAAACTGTTAGAACGTTGCATGCAATGGACTTTTGTATGCGAGAAGACAATGTTCTAAAGTTAGCAGTCTAAATTATGGTCTGTAGTCTATGGGGTTAGACCGAGCATCTAACTCATGTTAAGACTATTATGTTGTCTAAAGCCTTAGAGGGGACGGTTTGTCTTGACTGTCTGGAGCTGGACTCCCAAGTAGAGACATAAATATGTTGCTTGGTGGTGACATATTAGACCGGGACTAAAGCGTGATTGATCTACGTAGTCCGCTATGAGTGGATCAATCTGCTTTTGACGTTCATTGTGCAATAACCTTAATCCTGAGTAAATGAACTACTTCATGTATATGACTTGTGTACTTTGATGTTCCAATGGCTAAAGCGTCTCAGAGGTAGTAAGCTTATAGACCGGTTCATTGGGTGCATGACTTGTATACGATGAAGGGTTTGTTTGCAGATATCGGAATCATAGCTCTGAGGAGTTAAAGGTATCCTCTTAAAGGCATTATACTGAATGTGAAAATGGACAAGGCCTTGGGTCGTCTGCTGGGCGGATGACTTCTTATTCACATATGGTGAATAATCATTTTCTTGATTCGGTAGTATAATGGAACTTTAAGATAGCCTGATTAGTAGGATTAAACGGACGTTGACCTAAGGCTGATCATGGATATCATATGAGGGTTTTGCATATATGACAAGGTCATTGGATGGTAGCTCGTCACAGGCTTACGTAATACGGTATATAATTGGGAGTTCAGTTTCAGGTTTATAGTGGTGTGACTCTGAAATTAGTGATCATATGATTGAGTTGTTCGGTACAGAATGATGATCATATGGAATCATGGGAGCCCGATTATATATGTCCAATCAGTCCCTCTACTAGCTCCACATAATTCCTTAACGTTTGGCAAATTGATTTGTGTATGCTATTGGCTAGTTTATTATGCATGGATGGTGATGACACAGGATTAGGATGGTAGACAAGATTCTCTCCGATTGGATTCAGATTTTGTTTTGGATAATAGAGTACACAATTATTCGAACTCCAAATAAAGTTGCCATGATTTTATTTGAGATTGGATTAGAGTTGTAGAAAATTATCCATGAGAACAAGAATATGAAATACAACCGTTTTGTGGAATTTGAAATTTGAATTTTGAAATTTGAAATTTGAATTTTGAAATTTGAAATTTGAATTTTGAATTTGAAATTTGAATTTGAAATTTGAATTTGAAATTTGAATTTGAAATTCGAATTTAAAATTTGAATTTAAAATTTAAATTTGAAATTTGAAATTTGAAATTTGAAATTTGAAATTTGAATTTGAAATTTGAATTTGAAATTTGAAATTCAAATTTTTAATCACAGTCCAAGTAGGATTCAAATTTGTTGTGGAAAATCCACAAGGTTTGAAATTCGAATTTGAGTTGGATTTGGAGAGGATAATCTTGTTAGAATCCTACTTGAATTTTGAATCCAAATCCCAACAAAAGTGGGCGAATTTTTTGAGGATAATCCTCAATGGAAAATTCGGTTTTTTGTGGATAAGATTCAAGGGAAAATTCAAGTTTCAATCCTAGTTGAATTTGGATTCTCTCCTTCCCTAAAAGTGGCCGAAATTTTGGAGCCTTTATCCAAGGAAAATTCGGTTATTTTTGGATAAGGTTGAGATAAGATTCAAGCTTGAAAATCCTAGTGGAATTTTTGATTCTCCCTTATCCATAATGGCCGAAATCTTTTGGAGGATTTTCTCCTTGTGAATTTCGGATTTTTTGGTTGAAAAAGGGAGATGAAATTCTAGTTAAAATCTTGTTAAGATTTGGATTGGATTTATCTTAGGAAAAACCGAATTTATTGTTAGGATTATCCTATGGAAAAATTCGGATTTTTGGGTTAAAGATAAGGGAAAATATCTTTTCCTAATCCAATTCAAATTCAGAGATTCACCTCATGCAGGTCTATAAATAGAGGTCCTACCACTCCAGTTCTCTCAGACCACAGACTCTCAGGTGAGCAGGCTTATTGTTGCACAGCTCATCGTGACAATAAAGTTCTTTAGAGATCTGGGTGGTCGGAAGAAGACTAGCAGTGCTAGCATACCGATCGAGGTTCAGAGTGCCCACACACTCAGCCATTCGGGAATTGGAGAATAGTAGAGAAGGCTAGTTGGTTGAAGCCTCCGGTCATTCTCCTCCTGCATATTGGCGTCCTTGAGGTATGAGTTTTAATTGTTGTTGATTTATTGTATATGGCATCATGAGATATTTAACGATCTAAAAATTTTTATTGTTCCGCTGCGCCACTCTGATACGTTTTTACCGGTTTATTTTCCTACAAACAGTACATCTACCGTGATGTTATTACCCTCACGAAACTATCTTATGCTCAATTATGGCATAATTTCAGTTTTAGGTAATTATCTTGCTTATGTTCTGGTTTTGAGCTCAGGTTGGCAGTACCATTTAAGTGCGCATGACTGGGAGCGGTACATTAGTGTTGACCTCCATAGCCTTAATCTCATAGCCTCGAAGGCAAAATTGTACATGACTGGGAGCGGTACATCAGTGCTGACCTCCACAATCTTAATCTCATAGCTCCGAAGGCAAAAGTTACCTCCCTGTACGGAAGGTTGGTACGCCAGAAAGTGGTTTCATTACCGACTTTTTAAAATTCTAACCCGGTGACTTCACATTGTCCCGTGGTTAGGAATGGTTCACATTTTAATTTTAGGTAAGTGAGTTTCATTAACCTCGCTCTAGTGCCCGAAGCACAATTAACAATGTGTCCATTCTCAATAGTGCCCGTAGCACATTACGTCTCTCTCTCTACTCTATAATAGTGCCCGTAGCACATATGTACCTAACTTATAGTTAGTACATCAAAGTTAGCAACAATAATGCTATATGTTGCAGACAGGTAAATGTCTGAACTTACCTTATCAGTCTCTTCCCTTTTTCTCTCTTGGATCTTTGATCGCCTTCCTTGTAGGTCGATTTTTGGATCCTACAGACAAAACCTTGTCTGTTAATTTTATTTCCATTTATAACTTTTATTTTTCATTAAAAAGCTTAAATAAAACCTATTTATAACTTTTTAGGCTTTATTTATCATTTTTCCCATTTTTCTCAACTTTTACAAAATTATGATTTTGCCCTTATATTTTGGTAAAATTGCAATTATGCCCCTGACGGAATTTTCTCGATCCAGACTGCATTTTTGGCTCTCAAGAACTTTTCTGACTCTTTTCTAATCATTACCGGATTTGTTTCTATTTTATTTTTATTTTTCACTTTCCCGACCCTCGGGAAACACTATTCCGACCCTTACGTCGGTTTAGTGATTTTCTATCGTTTCGGAGTCTCAAATGGACGTTTTACTAATATTTAAAACGTTCATCTAGACATTCCCGATCTAGGTCTCCGAGGCTCGGATTTTCCGTTCCCGACTCGGACCTTTATTTCGTTTCCAAAAACGCCCCCCCCCCCCTCGAGGTCCGTTTTTTTTTCAGTTTCACTCACGTTTTACATTTTCAAGGGGACGGGTTACTATTCACGAACCACCCCTTAAGGTTTTCCTTATTCAATTTTCCTTTAGGGACTCGGGTTCTCGACCCGACCTTAAACTTTTATTTTTAATTTCCATTTTACCCCAAATGTCGTTTTCGAAATTTCGGCAGCATTTCGGCGTAATTTTAAGGCTACCGGCGTTAGGTACGCCTCGAACCATATGTACCTGCCACGTACTATACCATAAGCCTATTTTATGTAAAAGTTTTCCAAACTTTTACATAAAAGCTCACAAAATTCAATTCTCATTTTGAACCACATTACACAAAATTTTTTTTCAATTTTGCCCTTAGTTTTGGTCTCGGTTTTTACACTCAAAACCTAACCAAAATTTCTCAATTTTTCAACCAAATTTTAGGCTATTCCAATGTCATTTTCTAACACATTTTCAAGCCAATTTCATTGCATTTTTTCAACACAATTCCTAGGGTTTTTTTTCATCATTACAACCCACGGCCAAATTAAGAGAAACATACCCCAATTTTTTTTTTCTTTCTTTCAATCACAATTCCATAATTTCCATAATAAATTGCATGATTTAAATCATCTAAACATCAAATAAATCATGCCAATTTTCAAACCCTAATTAACCCACGGCTTTTTAGGGTAATTTCACACCAAATTTTTTTCCAAGCTTTCCATCATGCAAATCATGCTTTATATTAAACCAAAATATGATTTAAAACATGTTAATACTTAAACCACAACAATTCATCATTGATTACTCATGGTAACCCACGGTTTTACCCTTGGAAAACCAACAAAAATTTGGTTTTTCTTTAAACCAAATACATGGTTTTTCTCCTAGTTACACCCTTAACAACATCCAAGCACCAAATCAATCAAAACAACCAAAAATTTTTCCATCATTTGCACTATTCATTACACGGATTTCTTGAAGAAAAATCAAGAAAAGTTTCAAACCAAGGAGAGTTACCTTGTTCACTTGCTTCCTTTGTCTTCAAGGAAGGGTTTGACACCAATTTTGTGAAGAAAGCTTGAAGATTTCACTTGGTTCCTCTTTGGTTGCTCATGTACCCACCATAGGCAACACTTAGAACTTTTTTTGTTATGTTTTGGCTTGTAATTTGTTTCGGCCATTTGTTCCCAAAAGTTGCCGACTTATGCAACAAAGATAACCAATTAATTTGGCTTTCAACCAATCAAAAATCACCACCTTTCAAGCCTAATTCTTTCCAAAATTTTCAAAAATTAAAATGGTGGAATTTTGGCCAAATCTTGGCCTTTAGATCAAAAAGCAACTTAATCTTGGCCATTAATGCTACCAACCACCATTTTCCTTCCATTTATTAAATGGATTTATGATGTCATAAATACAAAAGCATATGTTGACTTTGACTTTTACTATTCATATTAATTCGACTACTTTTTGACCGATACCGGTTCGAGCCGAAATTTTGCTGAAATCGTCCTAGCGGGTTCCTGAGGTCTCCTGTGCAGTCGGATCAATTTAAACTGCTTCCGTTTGATCAAAATCAATCCCGGAAGTTTTCCGTCTTTTAGTGCTCCGGTTAGGGTTTTCAATGCCGGTTTTGGCACCGTTTTACCCGTTTCAACTCAGTGAATTTTTCCAACACTGAATTCTTACTCGTCAGTATTGTTAGAACATTTTAATGTATTCTAAATAATATAAATACATTTATTTCACTCTTTAAATAGTACAAATTGTTATATACATACATTTGTATATTTTCTTCGGAGAATGCCTGATTTTCCCGGTTGTCACACAGTTAGACAATTTAGACTATATTTGGTAGCTCGTACTGTATTGTATCAAATAAAGTGTATGTATTATGATATATTAGATTGTATTATCTATACAATATAATGTTTGGTTACATAGCATGTAACATTTGGTATATTGATAAATTGTATTGTATAATAAATTTATTTTTTTAAATGACAATTTATTTAATTTTTAACCGAGTTTCAAAGCGAGGTCAGGTCACGTTTCGAGACAAGTGTTGGGTCGGAATCAGGATTCAGGTTTCAGGACTAGTGTCAAGGTTGGGTCAGATTTCGATACAAGGTCGAGTTTGGAGACAAGGGTTGAAGTCGAGTTTTGATACTTGGATCAAGGTCAAGTTTCAAGACAAGGTTTGGGGTCGAGTTTCAGGACAAGGATTGGGGTCGGGTTTCAGGACAGGTGGTTGGGGTTGGGGTCGAGTTACAGGATAGCAGTCGGGGTCAGGGGTTAGGTTTTAGGACGAAGGCCGAGGTCGAGATTGGGTTTTGGGACAGGTGTTAGGGGTTAGGTTTTAAGTTTCAGGATGAAAGCTAGTATCAGGATTGAGTCTTGGGATAGGGTCAGGATCAGGGTCAGGTTTCAAGACTGGGTTCAGGGTTTGGGTTAAAGTTAGGTTTTTGGGGAAGGGTTGGGGTCGGGTTTTGGGAGGAGGACAGTTTTCGTGATTTTACCCCAACTCCCTTCCTCAAACCTAACGCCGTCCCCGACTCCATCTACACCTATCCTGAAACCTGACCCCAATTGCGTCCACACCATGTCTCAATTGATCCAAACTATCGTCCAGAAACCCAACTTGATCCTCGTCCTGAAACCTGTCCCAAACTAGACCCGACTCACATCTTGAAACCTAACCACGACACTTATCCCAAAATATGACCCCAACAGCCATCCTAAAACCCAACCCCAACACCCGTCCTAACCTTGACCCTAACTCTTATCTTTCGCCTTCAACCCCAACCTAAACCCCCGTCCTGAAACTTGACCCTGACTCTCATCTTAAAACTCAACCCCAACACCCATCCTAAAACCTAACCTCAACACCTATCTCAAAACCCAATCCCAACACCCGTCCCAACCATGACTCCAACCCCCTTCTCGAAACTTGGTGTCGAACCCCATTCGGAAACTCAACCCTAACCCCCGTCTCGAAACCCACCCCAAACACCCATCCCAAAACTCAACCCCTATCCCAAAACTCAACCACCATCCCAAAACCTAACCTTGACACTCATGTTGACACCCGTCCTAAAACCTAACATCAATCCTGAAACTCAACCTTAAAACCTATCCCGGAACCCGATATCAGTCCTAAGCTCCATTAGTTAACCTTGAACTTGACTATTATTTGAAATAATACAATATAGTACATCAAAAATATATCATATTAAATAATATAATGTAGATCGAATTAATTAACAATACATATTATTTTATACAATACGATAATTTTATTAAACACTATATTAATATAAAATAATATTATATAGTATTTTAAGACAGTCCACCAAACATGTTCATATATATATAAAATAAATTATACATCGTACAATATGCATGATATCTTTCATTATCTTTCCTTTTCTGATTTTTTTTTTAAGTTGATATGTATTGGTTGGCAATTTGGCATTGTCTAATATGTATATATATTTAGGGCTCGTCTAATTAATATTGCATCATGATCAATAATAATATTCCGAGCCCTGGGTTTGGTGCTTCAAATTGTACCTACTAAACTATCCTCTGCATAATTTCCTTGGAATTTTAGTAGAAAGAGAGAAATAACATAATTATAAGGGTTAACAGTTAATAAGGTTAGTATCACGGACACCAATTATATATATATATATTAATTCGTCTCGCAAAATGGGGTATTAATGGTGGAATATCTAACAAATTTAATATTTATAATAAATATGATATTTATCTTAATATTTACTAAATATAATAATTACTAGAATTTTGACATTTATAAACAAATACTTTATCATTTTTTTAAAGATTTCTAGTTTATATAGTAAATACAATATTGAGTAGGTAAATCGTTATTTACTATAAAAAAAATACTAAGATACTTTAAAGCTAAATTTGATATTTATTAATACATCGTTTACTTTATTTTACAAATACATATTTTATTTTATTAGTAAATAAGTGATTTAGCCAATTTTTACTTATTTAATTACTTTGTAAATCGTCTATTTACTTTTATTACCTAAAAAAAATTATTTTATTACTTTCCAGGAGTACTAAAAGATTATTCTAATATCAATTGCATGACTAATGTAAAATGATAATAAATCTACTTCACAGTGGGGGAGTTGTATCTCGGGCATCCAAGAAGTAGACTAGTAAAATTAATTCAACGATGGAGTCAGAGTTTACAACATTGATAATATGATAGACAAAAATGCAGAATAGCTGAGAAACTTATATATATATACATACATATATATATGTATATATATAAACTTGAAGCCACAACTGATGCCATTATTTTCTTTATACTGTGATAGTAAAGTTACTTTTTTACTTTGTTCTAATGAAAAAGTCTAAACATAATAGCTTAAGACATTAATATGTGAAAAAAAAAAAATTGGTGCATGCTAATAATGTTTATGATAGAACTCATAAGAATCTTGCAGATCCTTTGAAGTGATATATCTATTAAAATAGGATTAAAACCTTGCATTAAAAATAATCATCAGTAATGGTGATCCAACCTTGTAATAATTTTACCACTATTCTAAAGGTTAATGTAATGAAAGGTGATTAGTTAGGCATTGAAATCTGAATTGTGTCCTTTTCAAGATGTTCAGTGTAAATACCTATATATTAAGGATGAGTATAAATTCTTAACAAAGTTCAAGTCTTATGTAGCTAAACACATGTAATGAAGCTTGGGTTTACTCTTTTAAATGCTTATGAAGCCAATATTGAGTACACAGCCGTAATAGTGCTGACATGAATAGAACATATCTTGAAAACTTAGATGACTTCTACGTGATGTATTATTTATATTGACATAAAGGACTAGATTTAGTGATTAACAAACCTTTATCCTGTGAATGCTTTGATTTACATTCCCTAATTGAAGGTTTGAATAAAAAGATGCATTCTTGTAACCATGAGTATATCATGAAGATTTGGAGAAATAATACAATCTAGGCGGGATTTTTAGATATTCTGTAATATCTCTTGAAAGTTAAAAAAAGCTAAAAGCCCTACATTAGAAAAATACAAGCAAGCATTTCCTTTAAAATAATAATAACAAAAAAAAGCAAGCAAAATGGTTAAATAAAAATAAGTGGTGTGTAGTATTACTTGTGTGTGGGTGACACTATGCTACCATCATACATTGCCCACAAGTCCAATGGGCATGGGCAATTGGGTGTATAGGACGCTTTTGAGGTGCATTTTGCGCTTCGCATTATCACAAGGAGCTGAAGAGCTGACTTTTTATTTGCTTGCATGTTTTCAAATTTAATATAGGACCATTGGCTCAATCATTTAATGATATAAGTCTTACAGTTGTATCTGTTTACTAACAGACATGTCCGCTGTAAAAGTTACAGCTTTTACATAAAAGATATCTTTTGATTATATATTGTGTTATCTTTTTATGAACAAACACATTTTTAATAATAAATAAAAGCTAATCTAAGATCATATTTCTTCATCTGAAAATTAAATAAAATTGTTACTTATTAAATTTGAGAACTTATTGTATTTTAGAGATAATTTGTCAATAAATAAAACGCAATCATATGTTTTTTTTTTTTAATTTTTTCAAGGAGAGTTTTAATAATTGATTTATAGCCGAGTACTAACGGTCTCCAACTCAACTTTTAAGCGCCATTAATATCTTTCTTCCTTCAACAACACACACACACACACACACACACACACACACATATATATATTCAGCAACATATATTCATATATATATATATTCATTTCTTTCTTTCTTGCTGACATTTGAATTATAAATGCATAAAACTGGTCTATTTCGACAAAATGCCAATCAAGTTCTTGCATTCTTTTTCCTTGCATATGGACACACATACACGTACAATTAATACTCTGCCTACCATCTTATTATTATTTTTGTTTTGTAGGATAATTTATGTGTGTACAAAAACATACATAGAGGTACTGTGAATTTAGACTTGTAATGCATTCATGGAACTGTAGATTCTTCCAATTTGCATTGCCTGCTGATACCGACCAACTACTGATGAGCCTTTTGTCATGCTCAAGTAAGAAAACCTCGTTTTGCTCAAGTTATAAAAATACATCATTTAAGTTATATATATTGAAACCGATGAATCAGAGATGAGCATTAATTTTATGTGATTTAATAGTAGCCTTCATTTTTTTTTTTTTTTTGCTTTAGAATTTTGTAAGGGCCTTCCTCTATTAGGATGATACATGTATATTGTACAATCATTTAGATGACATAAGAAGTCAACTTTCTTTTTTATGTCTGACTTGGGTTGTTATCTAAATTCATGTTCATTAGGAAATAGTCAAATATAGGTTATAATTCAATATTGGGGACGATTAACAGAAGAAAGGTCAAATAATGCATCCTCAAAATTATTGGGGATATTGCTTAAATAAGTTGCTCATCAATTAGTAGGTCCGTATGTTTGAGTGGTACATTTATGTACATATAACTTCTTGTTGGTGAATAGTGATGTTATAAATGCGTCAAACAGATAACATGAGGGGGGAGTTTTTTATTTTTTATTTTGGGAAAAGGAAAGCGTTAGTTTTTAGGCTTAGGGGAAAAAAAAGTAAGTTTAAAGAAACGTTTTCGGAGTAGAGAGAAAAAAATAAAGCCTCCAACGGAGATTTTAGTGAACTTGTAAAGTAAACTAAGCAAAACAAAAAAAATTATTTCCAAGATTAGAGGGGAAATTTTGCTTGGTATTAAGTAGGAAGGAGATATATACCTCCATTTAACTGAGCTTTTGAGTTTTACTTTTACTTAGTAGGGTTTCCGTACGTTGTTTCAAATAGAAATATCAATTGAGTTAGCTCAAGTCACAAATAGGATGGTACGGCATGAAAATTTCTAAGCCAAGCATGACATCACATGAGATTACAGTGGGCCGGGCCGAGCTAAGCATAGTACGAGGTGATGGGCCGTGCTGCACTCATAGTTTTAAGCACGTGGACCTAACATAAAACATGATGATGTTAAGCATGAGAATGGCATGGGCATGAGCCAAGCACAGTATAGTCCGTTGAGCATAATGAGCAAGCACAACGAATATAATTTTTTCTTTTTATATTATGTAATTTTCATATTAATTTTTTATAATAAAAAAATTATACAACTACATCAATATAATTAATTCATTTGACCAAAAAATATGTACATTATTTCCTTTTGTTTTGAAAATCTCAACAATCGAACCATACAATTATCATAAAATGACAAATGATGTGTTTAAGTTAATAACCTTCGATAGCATCAATTTTTTTAACAATAAATTATAAAATTATTTATTTGATCTCATTATTTTTTTATTCAAAAATTGTTAATTTTATAACAAAAAATTATTTTAAAATATTATAATGATTTATTAGGTTAAGCACGATAAAAACACAAGTATGGTCCAAAATGAACATAAATTTTGTTTGGGACGATGAGTCATGCTAGGTATAAGGATTTTATTCTTAGGTTGCACAAGTACGATACAAAATTTCATCAAACTAGACTCAATATGATACGAAACGCACATGAACTTAATCAATTGTGGGTCAAACTGATACAGCATGACACGATTGACAAATGTAGTTCAATTGAACAATAGAGCAGGCACAATGAGACACCAAAAGTGAAGTTATTGATGATTGGTCCACGAGGAATAGGTCGTTGAAAAACTTGCAATGATATTTGAATGAAGAAACGAATTTAGGACTAAGACTTTGAAAAACTTGCAATAATGTTTGAATAAAAAAGAATGAATTTATTAGAGGTTTGTCATTCATTTCTTTTACAAGTATATTTGTATAATTTAATGATAATTACACATTTGATATAATTATAAGATAAATTTAAATCCTTTCATTTAAAGATTAAAAAAGAAAAATATTCATTATGTAAGTGTCGAACTTTTTAATTTACCATTTCCACCTCTCATCGTTAACCTTATTTATTCATTCTTTTTCTTTTTTCTTTTTTAACTATATATAGCCTATGTATCACATTTATAAAAATATAAAACAAAACATTTGTGTAGTCTTCACATCTGAAAAACCGCCACCTTGACATCTCTTCTCCCACATGTTTAGTATGTAGGAGACATTTCACATGCTAGAAACTCCTTTTGGTATTTATTATTTTTAGTCCTGTATGAATCTATATATATAACATCATCCCAATGCATATGCCAATGTTAATACTAATGCTGTATTTTTTACATCAAAGTGTGAATATAGTAAATTTGAGATATTATGGGAAATATATAATGCTATTTATAATGTAATATCTACCTTTTATCACAGTAGTTAAACCATGGAATTCATAAAAGCTAATATATAGTATTTAAATAATTTCGAAATGACTAAATAAAAAAGTAAATGCACCATTCAATAGTAGTTAAATGTCAAATTTACAATTTGCTACATTGAGTGTCAAATTTGTCACTAAATTTAGTATTAGAAAAACATTATATTGGAGAGAGATTTTCCTATCCAAATACTAAATTTAACTCTAGTATATGAATTTGGCATTACATTATAGATGCTTTAATGTATCTTGATTAGGTTAGACTAAGCAAACTTATTATCAACTGATATCAATTGCTTCAAAAACTCACCACACATACTTTTAAATCAGGCTCTTTGAAATTACAATAAAATTATTCTTTAATTATTTAACTTGATTTTTGAATATAACCACTTCTTATTATGCATATTCATTATATATTAGTCATATACTAAGTATTTTGATTTATCATTTGGTTTAATTTTTGTATTCTTAATTATCTAGAGTTTCTAAAAGTTCATTTAAAAATTTGGTGTATAAAGATAAATTTCCGTTTACATGTCAATTTCAAACTTTTCCCCCTTATCTCTCTGTTTTTGTGCATTTAGAAAAAAAAAAATAGAGGGATCAATGAATGGTGTGTTGGTTCATATTTTCTTTGTCATCTTAGAAATTATCGAGCCTATAAACAATATGAAAACTACGTGACCCGGTTCTACTTAAAGAAGAATACTTGCACCAATTTTTCCTTTTTTTTTTTTTTTTGCCACCACTAAAAATCCAAAGGCCACAAAAATCATCGGTCGGTCCTAGGACTAGGGCTAGGGACTATCCAACCACAAGCGATGTGCATCTTAAAAAGAAAAATCATCTTTACCGCTCCACCATCATAAGGGTTTTTCTAATCTCTTCATGTATTGCTTAATTTCCAATAGTTTTCTCTCTCTTTAGAAAATAAATGAAAGAAAGAGGGGGTGAGAATACACAAGTGCTAGCTTAGTTGCTTCCCCTTTGTAACCAAAATAAAACTTGGGTGGAGTAAGAGAGATGGCAGTATAATGTACAGATAGAAAGGCATCTGTGTAGATAGCAAAAGTGTAGATTAGTGTGTTGAGAAGTATAAAAATACTAAAGCTTAGGAGAGGAGAGTAGGGGCCGAGCCAAAGTGCCCCTTTTGTTGCGCTTAAGGGACACCTTTGCTTCTATCACATGATCATTTCCTCAGTATTCAAATTATATACTTTTGTCTGTCTGAGTCATGCTCTACTCATAAATCATTATAAATTCATATATATATATATCTCTTTTTTTTAATGATCATATACATATTTATACCCACATATATATATACGCACACAAAAAAATAAAATAAAATAAAATTCACACACAAACAAACAAGTCTATATAAATAAAGTTCATGAAAAAAAAGAAAGAAAGAAAGAAAAAGAACAAACATAATTCACACGGTCAACCCATGGGGCTAGGCTCTCAAACTCTGCCGCACACGCTGTTAAGGAGAGTGGCTGTGACACGTGCTCTATCTAAACGAGTAAATGAAGAAAGGAGAAGAAAACAAGGACCAACAAATGAGCTGGAATAGAGATTCCCTTTGTGGGATTTGAGCTGTAATTGAAAGCTCTCTCTTCTTCCTGTCTACCTTCCCCACCCCCCACCCCCACCCCCACCTCCTCTTTCCCTCTCTCTTTTTTTTCCCCCTTATTTTTAATCAAACGCCTATAAATAACATCTCCTCTTCACTTCTTCTCTTCACTCCCTTTCACCACTTTTCAAGTTTTTGGTTTCGACTCAAAATGGAATTCTCCTTTTTCCTCTGTTTCTTCTTTGCTTTGTCCCTCCTCTGTCTCTTATTTCTCTTCCGTTCCTCACTCAAATCCTTTCCATTGAATCGCGCAAGTTTGCCTTTGCCGCCGGGTTCCTTGGGTTGGCCTTATGTAGGAGAGACCTTCCAACTCTACTCCCAAAACCCTAATGTCTTCTTTGCCTCAAAACAGAGGAGGTAAATTCGTTTTCCACAACTAGTACGCCATTTTTTAAAGTCACATATTATGTTCTAGTACTAACTCTTGTTGAATTTTTAGGTATGGCTCCATCTTCAAGACCCACATCCTTGGATGCCCCTGTGTCATGATCTCGAGCCCGGAGGCCGCGAAATTCGTGCTTGTTACGAGAGCTCATCTCTTCAAGCCCACATTCCCAGCCAGCAAAGAGAGGATGTTGGGCAAACAAGCCATCTTCTTTCACCAAGGTGAATACCACACCAAGTTGAGGAAGCTCGTCCTCCGAGCCTTCACGCCGGAGGCCATCAAGAACATCGTCCCTGACATCGAGATCATCGCCAAGGATTCTCTTCAATCATGGGAAGGCCGCTTGGTTAACACTTTCCAAGAAATGAAGACGGTGAGCTTATAACAAAAAACAGAGGAACCAAAAAAAAAAAAAAAACAGAGTTCCCGTGTTTTTAATTCTCTGCTTCTTTACACTAAAATTTTAAACAGAAATACAGTCGGTTTGATTCCCAAACAAAAAATATTCTACGTTGTTGTTGCAGTTTGCGTTCAACGTGGCGCTCCTTTCGATATTCGGAAAAGATGAAGTTCTATACAGGGAAGATCTGAAGAGGTGCTACTTCGTCCTAGAGAAGGGATACAATTCAATGCCGATAAACTTGCCGGGCACACTTTTCCACAAATCCATGAAGGCCAGGAAGGAGTTGTCTCAGATCTTGTCCAAAATCATCTCCACCAGGAGGCAGGCCGAGACGGAAGAAAGCCACAGCGACCTCCTTGCCTCCTTCATGGGCGACAAAGAAGGCCTAACTGACGACCAAATTGCCGACAACATCATCGGTGTGATCTTTGCCGCTCGCGACACAACCGCCAGCGTCTTGACGTGGATTGTTAAGTACCTCGGAGAGAACCCTGGTGTTCTTGAAGCCGTCATGGTGAGAATCTCTAACTTCAAACCAAACCGTAAACCTCCTAAATTTTTTGGTGTTAATTTGGTGGGAATTAGTTTCCGGTTTATCATTTTTTTTTTTTTTTACTTTGACAGGAAGAGCAAAAATCCATATTGAAGAGTAAAGAAGAGAATGGTGAAGATAAGGTTCTGTATTGGGCAGATACAAAGAAGATGCCAATGACCAAGAGGGTTATTCAAGAGACTCTTAGAGTTGCTTCAGTTTTATCTTTTACCTTCAGAGAAGCTGTGGAAGATGTTGAATATGAGGGTCAGGACTCACTAAATTACAACTCAATTTTCTTTTTTTCGAAATGGTGAAGTTAAAAAGACAATAATTTTGACTTGTTTTTGTATATTAAAAACAGGATATCTTATACCAAAAGGGTGGAAAGTCTTGCCACTTTTCAGGAACATCCATCACAGCGCAGATTTCTTTCCAGAGCCGGAGAAATTTGATCCCTCAAGATTTAAGGTAAAAAGAAAAAAGAGCTCCTTTTTTTTTTTTTTGTCGTTTTCAATACACACGCGCACACACACACACACACACACACACACACACACACACACACACAAAATCAGGTCGAGCGTGTGTAGCCTCTGAAATGCATTTTTTTTTAAAAACCTGATTTGGTATCATTTTTTCACGATTGAAGGTTGCTCCCAAACCCAACACGTACATACCATTTGGAAATGGGACCCACTCATGTCCTGGGAATGAACTAGCTAAGCTGGAGATGATGGTCCTTCTTCACCATCTAACCACAAATTACAGGTTGGTAAAAATAACTTTATATAATATTATTAACAATGCATCATCACACATGGCTCGGTAAAATAATTTAGAAAAAAAAAAAAAAACTGCTTATGTGACAGTTTAATGTGATAATATATGATAAATTTTAATGTATTACTTCATCTAATGTAATTGCTTTACTAAATGTGGAAATACTAAATTATGAGGAATATGAGTGGAGAAAAAAAATTGAAAAATGGTAGTTTCTAAAAATAGTAAGAGCTTAGAAATTAAAGTGGTGACGTGTGGCGGCTAATAGCTAGTTTGTTTGTTTCTTTTTTTTTTTTTTTTTAATTTGTGGTGCAGATGGTGTGTAGTGGGTGCACAGAATGGGATCCAGTATGGTCCTTTTGCCCTTCCCCAGAATGGCTTGCCCATCAGATTACACCCGAAATAACAACACTTGAAAAACAACAACTCAACAACATGCCATATTGCCCAACAACAAGCAAGCAAAGCAAAGCAAAGCAAAGCAAGAGAGTCGCTCCCAACTTGAGCAAAACTTTCTTTCCATAAATAGAAAGAAACGGATTTGGTTTCCTTTACTTTTCTTGACAAAAACATAATTTGTTGCAATGCAACAAAAGAAGAAGAAGAAGAAGAAGAGGAAGAGAGAAAGAGAGACACACATAAAAACAAAAACAAAAACAAAAACAAAGAAAAATCAAAATCAAAAACCAATTTCCACAAAGACATTCGCCAAAAGAGAGAGAAAGGAAAGGAGATAAAGGATCTCCACCGTGTTCCCTCTTTTGGCCTAAGGATAATCATTCATATTCAGACAAGAGTGGACCCCAAGTGCAAGATTATTATTATTTTGTGTTTTCATGACTGGAGATAAGATAATAAAGCCAGGTGTGCAGAAGAGTCCTCATTTTTGTTTTCCGTTTCAAGAAATTAAAGGTGAAAAAAAGTTTCAAGGGATAGGAATTGTATTTAAGTAGGTTTTATACCACATTATTTATATGATAGAAATAAAACGCGTAAATGTGAACAGCCGCAAGGCAGAAATGAAAATTTGATGAATAAAAAGCTCATGGCCCTCTCTTGACACAATTACACCTTGCATGTTTGTGAATCCCAAAATACACATTTAAAATATATATACACATATATATATATGTCACAATTTGTTAATTCCATTGTCAAAATGACACGAAGTGTGTCGAAAAAAGGACAGGAAATACATAATGTTCACGGCACTCCAGCTAGATATATGTACGAAATTGTATGCTTCTCTAATTATTACTATTTTTATTAATTTAGTTTTCAAGACGTGGTATTGACAAATTAAGATGATAAACTTTGACTTTTTGGGTTCTGTTAGATGAGCAACAATCAATCCTTTATTATATAAATGTTTCACAAGGCTTAGACTGTAGGTTGTGTGTTAATGTACTGAGAATATTGACAAATAAGTACTAATTATCTGCTTCCTTTGTACCCTCTGTTTGACCACTACTTGTGTTGAGGGGCCAGTGCAAAGCAGAATAAGTTCTCGCAACTTTTTCTTTTCTGCAATTTTTTTTTCATATTATATATATATATATAAAATCTTGCTG
The DNA here is from genome assembly GCA_035233585.1 of Antiaris toxicaria. NCBI lineage: Eukaryota > Viridiplantae > Streptophyta > Magnoliopsida > Rosales > Moraceae > Antiaris > Antiaris toxicaria. The sequence goes on along the minus strand of CP141156.1, from coordinate 98,418,959 downwards.
ATGTTATACAGCTCTACAACTAGAATTATTAAACAAAGCATAACTTCAATGGATATCTGACACATCTAGAATTCCCTAATATAACCAAATTTTTTAGGGAACTAATAAATCAAAGAATTTTCTAACTTTGTATACAGCATTTAACTTTGTATACAACATGGAATTTTAAAGCAAAGTTGATAATAACTTTGGTCCAAAAGTCTGAAGATTTTTATCCACATTTTCAACAATTGAAGAGTGGTACAGTGACTGCAGCCGAAACTATGTTGAGAGTTGGCCAATTTGTTGTGGATTTTTACAAGTGCGCTGCCATGTTTCAAAATTTGAGACAATGAAGTGTATAGAGTGTTAAATAAATAAAAATAAATTTTAGATTCTTAAGTCTATTATTTTACGTCTGTCAGTTTTTATATTTTACCTTTTATTATTTTTTTAAATTTATTTATAGATTATACTTATATATTATAAATTAATTATTATTTATATTTAAATTTTTATAATAATATCAGATTGATGAGGTACTCATATTCAATAGATGTATATTTAAATAAAATAAAATATGTAAAAATACAAAAATAAAATTTAAGATTTACAATCTTAAAATATTTATTTACATACTTGATCTTAAAATACAAAAATATTATGTCCAATCTTCAATTATTGTCACCAACTTATAATTTTACGTCACTTGTGTCCTTTATTCATTTTTCTTTCCTACGAGTTTATTAGTTCTAAAATGATGAACGAAAAACCCAATAAAATAATTAAAAAAAAATTTAACATTTATTTTAACACCATAATTTTAAAACAAATATTTAAAATATTTTTTAAAAAATTTTAACATAATCTACCTTAAAATATAGATTACTCAAGACTTCAAAATACTTGACCTGTAAAAAAAACAAATTTCAATTCTTAACTCACTTCAAATTTCAAATCCCAAACAAATTTAAAATGCTAATTCAAATTTTATTATTATTATTATTATTATTTGTTATATAATAATAAATATATATATACACAAATATACATATATAGATATATATGTTTTTCTTTTGTTAAGGGAGATTGGCCGGCCCAGAAAAGGACTCACGGTGACGGTGGCTGGTGGCGTTCAGGCACGACAGTCGGCGATGGAAGGGCGGCCGGTTTCAGGGTTCAGGCTTTGGTAGTCAGTTTTGACGACGACAGGGGCTAGGCTTGCGAGACGACTGCGCGGAGGCACAACTGGCTTGGGCAGGACAGTGAGGCTCGACCCAGGCATGGCTCAAGTTGGTGACTGACGACGAGGGGCGTGGGATAGTGAGGCGGTGAATCGGTTGGTGGCTCTCGAGGCTGGTGCAGTGGCTCGGGCTGGTTTGAGCACGGTTCGACCGTGGTAACGGGCTGACTAGGTCAAACGGCAGGCGACTCGGGTAAGTTCAAGGGTTGGTCACCGGTGGGAGTTGATCGGGCGTGGGTGGTTGGGTTTGACGGCAGCTGGATCCTGTTGGCTAAGTCGCGAGCGACTGGTGACAAGGGTGACTGGGCTGGGCTCGCGAGGCGGCTACATGGATGCCCGATTGGTGGGCGATGGTGGCTCGGGGTTCGGGAGTAGGACTGCACGGGGCTTGGAGATCTTGGGCTAGCACTTGAGTTAGTGGCCGGTGTTCACGAGAAGAACGATGGCGATCGGTGGTGGCGCCGTGGACGGTGACTGCTGTGAGTTGGTCGGGGTCGAAGGCAACGAAGAAGGCAATCTGTGGTGGATGGCTCCTTCGACTGGGCTAAGTCGAAAGGAAAGAGAGGAGTAGTGAGAGAATCAGTGAGAGAAAGTGAGAGTTAAGGAGTGAGAAAAAGCAAAGAGAGAGAGAGAGAGAGATCGGTGAGAAAGAGGGTCAGAAGATTCAAGAAGAGTATGGAAGAGAAACGAAAAAAAAAAAAAGAGGGCATTCGGAGAATTCCGAAGAGAGAAAAAGACAAAGAAATAGAAAAATAGAAAATAAAGTAAAATAACATTTGGTAAAAATTACTGAGTAAAAGTTGTAAAAATTTCAAAATTTGTAAAAATGTTATAAATATCTTCAAATTAATATTTAATATACTGAAAATTAAAAATTAATTGACACACTAATAATTGAATTTATATATTCACGTGTGAAATTTAAACTCAAAAATTTCGTAACATGACAATTCTCTCCGCCTACAAAATACTTTTGTCCTCGGAATTCAAATGATCTAAATTCTCAAACAAATGGAGATATTTCTCTAACATTTCGCTTTCTACTTCCCAAGTGGCATCATCATTTCCATGATGTTGCCATAGAACTTTAACTAATGTTATCTCTTGATGTCGAATTCTCTTAACCTTTTTATCAAGAATTTGTACAGATGCCTCTTCGTAGGAAACATCTTCTCGAATTGGAATGTATTCGAGCGAAACTATTGCAGTAGGACTTGGTTTGCATTTCCTAAACATCGATACATGAAATACATCATATACATGGGACAACTCTGATGGCAACGCTAAACGATAAGCAACTTTACCAACTCATTGAATAATGAGGAATGGTCCCCTATATCATAGAGCTAATTTCCCTTTCTTGTCGAAGTGAGAAACTCATTTCGAGGGGAGACCTTTAGAAGCACAAAATCTCCTACCTCAAATTCTAATGGTCTCTGTCATCTATCAGCATAGCTCTTTTGTCGGCTTTGAACTGTTTTTAAGTGTTCCCGAATAATTTGAATTTTCTCGGTAGTTTCCTTGACAATAGTTGCTTTAGTATGAACTTGATCTTCAGGTTCGATCTAACATATGGGTGATCTACAAGGTCTTCCGTAAAGAGCTTTGAACCGTGCCATTTTAATGCTGGAATGATAATTGTTGTTGTAAGTGGACTCTGCTAACGGCTAATTATCAATCTATTTATTCCCATAATCTAAAGCGCATGCACATAACATGTCTTCAATAATCTGAATAACCCTTTTTGATTGTCCGTCAGTTTGCGGATGGAAAGCGGTGCTGAATTTCAAATCTGTTTCAAAAGCTACTGGAAACTCTTCCAATATCGAGCGATAAATCGAGGATCTCGATCAGAAATAATACTTAATGGTACTCCATGACATTTGACTATCTCGTCTAAATATATCTTGACTAAGTTCTTCCTACCATATATTGATTTGATAAGAATGAAGTGCGCTGATTTCATCAATTTATCCACCACTACTCAAATAGCATCGAAACCATTCTGTGTTTTTGGTAGTCCCATAAAAAAATCTATGATAATTTCTTCCCACTTCCTGTTACATTGCGAAATTTTTGAATTTAAATTTCGCACGTGAATGTATAAAACTCAATTTGTTAGTGTGCCAATAAAATTTTTATTATGAGAATTCAATTTTTAATTTTCAGTGTATTAAATATTAGTTTGAGGATATTTAGAACATTTTTACAAATTTTAAAATTTTAACAATTTTTACCCAATAAAATTTTAACAAATATTATTTTTGTTATTTTTCTTTTTTTTCTTTCCTCTTTCCGGACTTTTCGAGAAATCACTTTCTCTCTCTCTCTCTCTCTCTGTGTTATTTTTCTTTCCTTCACCGACTTCTTTCTCACTTTTTCTCTCTATTTTCTTCACCCTTTCCCGATCTCTCACTCTCCCTTTGTTTCTTTTTTCTTCTCCTAGCCGAGCTCTCTCCCTTTTTTTTCTTACTCCCCCCTCACCGAATCTATTCACTCTCTCTCGTCTCACTCTCTCTCGCTTGCTCTCTCTCTCAACGGTCTCTCACTCCCTCTCTCGCCCTTTGTTTTTTTTTTCTTTTCTTTCCTCTTCTTCTTCTCGCTCTCACTCTCCCTCTCCTCACTGATTCTCTCTCACTCCCTCACCATCTCTCTTTCATTCTCTTCTCCTTTCCCTCTTTTTTTTGTTTCGGCCGAACGCCACCTAAGTCGCTTACCGAACCCGACTGCCGTGCCCAGCTAATCGTCGAACCCCGTGAGTCACCATCGCCAACTGGCCGTGCCACCATTTCGCGAGCCTCCGCCAGCCGCCGCCAACGCCCGGACCCAAGCAGTCACCGGGCCTTCGCCGCCTTCCCCATCCCCGTGCCTCGCCGCTCGTCCCTGCCTCACCCGGTTGCCCGCTGCCAAGCCCGAACCTTGAAACCGACCGCCCTTGCCGTCGCCTAGCCTTCCGGAGCTGCCCAACTGACCGAGCGCCGTCGCCCTCTTGCCATTGTGAGCTCCACCGGTTGAACTCCCCCCCTTAACAAATATATATATACATATATGTGTGTATTTGTATGCAAGTTATATAATAAATAATAATAAATAGTAATAATAATAATAATAATAATAATAATAATAATAATAATAATAATAATAATAATGATTTTTAAATTATAAATTTAAATTGATTTAAAATTGATATTTGAACTGTTCTGGAAATTGAAAAAATTTTTCTGCAGGTTGAGTATTTTGGAGCTTTTAGGGAAGCCTATATTTAAGGCGGGTCATGCCAAAATTTTTTTAAACATATTTTGGGTATTTATATAAAAATTATCGTTTTAAAATTTCGACATTTGAATAAAATGTCGTTTTGAATTTTAAAATCAATGGCACATTAATTAATTGAGTTTACCGTAATTCGATTACGGAATTCCTGGACAGATAATTAAATTATATGTGTTTCTCGCTTTAGGTACTTGTTGATCGAATTCAAGGAAAAAGACTAGCTTGGAATTTGTGCGAGAAGTTGATCGTAGGTTAAATTGCTAACAAGGTGGGATATCTTACCCTTTTTTTGTAGCCAATTTTGTTTTTAATGATTTGGCCAAAATCATTTAAAGAAAATGAGTTCATAAAGTTTCGAAAATTGTGTGATTTAGAAAATATCACGATTTCGGAAATTAAAAGAAAAATATCCGGTCACGGATTTTTTTTTGAAAAACAATACGACATATTTTTATTATGTGAATCTTATATTCAAATGAAATGTTGAAAGTTGGACTTGGTGTTAAAGTATACCGGGAGCCAACACACACATGCGAAGAGTGCACATCTCGATCGAGGATCACTTATCATGCTTCGGCATGGTGAGGGAGGCTCATACGGACCGTACACGAACTAGATGTATATAGGGACACAATTTGCATAATCACAATTTCACGTTTATAATTCGGTACTGCATTTACATACTTAGTATGATGGTTAAATTAAAATGTTGAAAAGTTTTTTTTTTTAAATATCCTACTGGGCCTTTCGCTCACTGTTTTAAAACTGGTAAACCCCCAGAAGATAAAGGTGATTAGAAGACACGAGTTACGTGGAACCGTCTGTGGACGACAAGGACTAAAGACTTGAAGTAGTGTTCAGTACTTTAGGACAAAGTATGTATATGAGCATTCCGGGACTGTAAATTCTAAACTTTACTTTTGTAATCTTACTTATTTTATTTTATCCAAGTATGCATCTGTGAGATATGGGTACCTCACCACCTGATATTGTGATAAATATAGAAATACAAATATTAATTAATTTAAAATATACAAGCATAATTTATAAACAAGTTTAAAAAGTCGGTAAATGGTAAGATATAAAAACAGACAGATTTAGGAATCTGGGCTTTCCTTTCATTTATTCATTTAAAATCTTATATCTGTCACTATCCCGGATTTTTGGGATGTGACACCTACCGCTGTTCCGGATTTTGGGATGTGACACTTCCACTCAGGAATGGGTAGCGACTGTAGCATTCCTCTAGGTTTCTGACATTCCGCTTTAACCTTAGGACAATTCTGACAAGTCTTCACCTACTCTATCACATCATTTTTCATATATCGCCACCAGTATTATCTCTTCAGATCCTTATGCATCTTGATAACTCCTGGGTGTATTGCAAATTGAGACTTATGAGCTTCATCCATAATTGCCTTCTTCAATTCTGGTATTTGTGAAACAGCTAAACGATGTTTGAAATACAAAACTCCATCACTACAGATGTTCCAATGTTCCAATGTTCCAATTGTTCTCCATTCTAAAGTTTTGACCAGACATTTTGCAAATAGCTATCTTTATGTTGATTCTCTTTAACTTGTTGAATCAGGTAAGGTAGAGTTACTAAATTATACAGAATGATTGAATCTTGATCCTCAGAATTCTGAAGATCATAATCTCCAACCACTATTGTTCTTTTCCAATCAAGCACTGCTAAAGAAGTAAGAATACCTGCACCTTTCCGGCTAAGAGCATCCGTTACGATATTAGCCTTACCTGGATGATATTCTAGAGTAAAGTCATAATCTTCTATATACTCTACCCAACGACTCTGTCTCAAGTTCAGATCTTTCTGAGTAAAGAGATACTACAAACTCTTATGATCATAGAAAATCCGAATGAGACACCTTAGAGATAACATCTCCAAATTTTTAAGGCAAAAATAGTGACTGCCAACTCTAAATCATGTGTTGGGTAGTTTTTCTTATGCATCTTCAATTATTGAGATAATATGCTACAACATGTCCTTTCTGTATTAGAACACTGTGATAACCGGGAATTTTCAGATTCTCAGAGAGAATTAAAATTATATGTATATAACAATTTTAATGTATAAAATGTCAAAAAGTTGTGTTTTAATATTGTTGAGAATACTGTAAAAATGTTCTAACAGTGTTAAAGAGTGTGAGTTCGGAGATGGAAAATCTTCCCGAACAGAATCAGGTGAGACGGCTTGAAAATGGAACTAAAAACCCTGGAGAGTGCACCGAAGTGCACTAAAAGATGAAATGTTACGGTAGTGAATTCTGGTCAAACAGAAGCAAAATAAGACAGACCGATCGCACCGGAGGAGCCGCAACCCGCCTACGCGATTTAGGTAAATTTCCGTTCGGTTTGACTTTTGGTCAAACTTTGACCACGAATTAATTCATGGATTAATTAAATGATCTCACATATGACATCATAATTATGATGTAATAAAAGAAAAATTAAAACTTGTTAGATAAGTTTGATGACATGTATGGCCAAGATTAGTGGAATCTTTGATCAATGGCCAAGATCAAGCCAAAAAGGATTGAAAAAATTTAAAGAAAATGCTAAAAAGGGGTTCGGCCAACCTAGAAAAAAATCAGCCAAGAAATTTTCAAATTTACTCCAAAAAGTTTGCAAAAAAGTCCTTGAATAATTATCAAATTGTTGGAAAAAAATTGTAAAAAGGTCCTCCACTTTTGTCTATAAATAGGTGATGAAAAATCACTTGAAAAATTAAAAAAATGCAACCAAACTTTTGCTCTCCAAAACCGTGAGCTTTCTTCCCCCCTTAAGCCAAAATTTGACAAAAATTTCACACCAAATTAGCCTCTAATTCTAGTTCAAGTTGGAAGAAGCAAATTGATAAGGTGAGTAACCATTTTGGAGCATTTTTCATTGATTTTCTTCAAGAAAATCTGTGTATATTGGGTGTAGAAAATAATGAGAATTGGATGTTTTGTTTTAAGTGTTGTGTTGTTTTAGTGTTATGTTGATGAAAGCATGTTTTGGAATTTAGAAACAAGCAAAATTTTGTGCATGTTTCTTAAGAAATCCGTGGGCCTTGGGTGAAGAAAATGAGAAAAAATTTTGTGATATAAATGATGAAAAAGGTTGATAAAAGACCATAGGAATAGAAGAAAATTTTTCCTATGGTGTTAAGTATGAAAAACTGTGGCTAAGGCTAAGGGTGAGAATGAAAAATTCTTAGGTTTTTAATATTGAATTGTACATTAGGAATCCTAAGAATAAATGGTGAAAATTGAACATGCTGATGCAAATATTATGGTGTTGATTTTCATGTGAAAACCGTGACTATAATTGTGGAAAATTTATGAGTTTTGTGTTGAGATTGAATAATGGCTAATATGGAAAATTTTTATACAAAATTTGATAACTTTGTATAAAATAGGCCTCTGGTATAGTACATGACAGGTAAAAAGGTTCTGCGGCGTACCTAATGCCGGGGAAACCTAAAAATACAAGTGAAAATACTACCGAAATTTCTAAAACGGCATAAGGGCATTTTGGGAAACGAGGGATAAAAATATAGGATCAAAAATAAAACCGAGACCCCTCTGTGGGTTAGGGTTAATAATGAAAACTGAACCCAAAAGGAATAGTAAAACGACCCTTTAGTGTCTAAAATACTGAGAATGGAAAAAAAAATTCACGTTAGGGGTATTTTAGGAAACGAGGGGGAAAAGTTGTGAACGGGATAGAAAACCCGAGTCCTTCGGGAATCGAGGCTCAGGGACAGGATGAAAAACATTTCAGGAGTAGTGAAATACCTAGTTGAGGCTCTGAAACGCTAGAAAAACGAGAAACGGCCCTAGGTGTCGGATGAATAGTACCCGAGGGTCAGGTGATGAATAGTTGTTGATTTTGTAGCAAATAAAGCAGTAAAAAGATACAGAAGCCTAGGGAATATTATTTTATGATATTTAGACTTATAAAATCGAAGAAAAATGATAGAATGAAATTATCACGATCCCGAGACCCGTCAGGGGTAAAATGGTCATTTTGACCAAAAATTTTCGAAAAGCTCGAAAAAGACCGTAAAGGATCTTGTATACTTAAAATAAGATTCTAGAGGCCAAAATAAAGATTTTAAGGTTAAAATCTAAAAATTATTAAGTACATGGGCGTGTACTATGAAACACGGCCGTGTAGTGTAAACCCGAGAGGTACACGGGCTTGAACATAGGCATGTTACAGGCTGTATATCACATAAAGAGTTGAAATGTATTGTAAAATTCATAATAAAATGAATAAATTCAAAGTGATAATTAATGATGGGTATTAACAAACAATATTCTATCTGTAGGAACCCAAACTAGAGAAGATATCAAAACTACGGAGGATTTCCGAGGGTGGACACTGTCGCAGTTGTGGTAAGTTCAAGCATTTTCATGTCTACAACATGAAATACTGTGATATTTTATTATGTATTAATTATACATTAGATGTTAAGTCCTACGGGCACTGGGGGAATAGTTAGAATAACACATCTCACATAATGAGAAAAAGAGAAGTGTACTGTGGGTACACTATGGAAAGAGTGTGACTGAATTTAAGACATACCCTTAAAAAGAGCATATGTAAGACCTACGGGCAACAGAGGTTATTGACCTTGAGATGACGATTAATGTCACTTGGTCAGAACTGTAAATAAAAGATGGTAATGAAACCACCTTTGACGTACCGCTCCTCCAACTATATGGTGGAGGTTTACAGATCCTTCGGGGATATAATGACTGCTTTGGGCGATTATAGGATTGGAAAGGAAGGAGCCTTAGGGTCGCTCCCAAGGCCCTCCCAGTCAGCACGCATAAAATATTGATACGGCCATTATAAGCTCAAAACCAAAATATAAATAGAGATAATAGATAAAAATGTTATGAAAGCCATAACTGAGCATAATTAAACATAACCAACACTAACACTAAGTGTAGTGGACTCGGTTAGGGTGACATAAATAGTAACCTGTTAGGGTCAAAGTTACTATTCATCGATCAAGGGTCAAAGTTACTATTCATCGATCAAATGTCAAAGTTACTGTTTATGGTGAATAGTATTATTCACAGATGAATAGTACTATTCATAGGAAATTAGATTTTTGATGTTATCTATGCGATTCATAGTTGTATGTTTGAACTTACTGAGCCTGTTAGCTCACCAGTTTGTTCATGTTGAAGGTAAGAAACCTGTCCAGTAGACTACCTAGATGGCGGCAGGATACGCGTGTGTCAATGGGATAGGGAATTCATTGTGGATCATGGTCCTACTGCTAGTCTTCCGCTGAGCGACAAAAGATAGTGAATTGAAGATAATGTATTTTTGAAACAAAGTTTACAGATAATATCTTTGTAAATTATATTGTATTGTACAAAAGACAACTAAGTTTGTATTTTATATGGCTTTCATATAATGCTTTATGCAAGAAAAGTATTTTGAAAAGAAAAAAAAAATATGGACAAAAATTTTGGACCCTAAAAATTAGAGATTCAAAGTAAGAAATGTTTTTAAACGACGACTCGACGAGGTGCACAGGCTGTCTCGATCGACGACGGAGTCAGATCGGGGCAGTGTTGCGTGGCCGAGGTCAGGGGCATCACAAACACACCTGAGTCCTTCTTTCGATGCATTAGTATAACCTTCATAGGGTTCTTCAGGCTTGGGAAATATAAGAAATGCGACACTAGTTAGGCAAGTTTTTAATTCCTGAAAAACATTCTCACATTTACTGTCCCAATCAAATCGAATATCTTTTCTTCTCAATTATGTCGTTGGGGCTGCAATTTGTGAGAAATCTTGAATAAATTTAAGATAATATCCCGTTAATCCCATAAAACTTCTTATTTCGATTACATTTCTGAGTCGTTCCCATTTTAGTATTGCCTCGACTTTTACAGGGTCCACAGCTATGTCTTGACTAGAGATAACATACCTAAGAAATTTGACTTCAGATAACCAGAAGTTGCATTTCTCCCTCTTGGCGTATAACTGATGCTCCCATAGAGTTTGTAGGACCAACCTAAGTGTTATTCGTGTTCCTCCCGAGTCTTAGAGTAGATCAGAATATCATAAATGAAGACGATGACAAACTGATCTGAAAATGGTCGAAAAACACGATTCATCAAGTCCATGAAATCTGCTGGAGCATTCGTCAAACCAAAAGGCATAACCAAGAATTCGTAAGATCCATAACAAGTCCTGAATGCAGTCTTCGGGATATCTACCTCCCGGATTTTCAATTGATGATATCCAGATCTCAGGTCAATCTTGGAGAAGTACTGAGCACCTTCTACTGAGCACCTTCTAGTTGATCAAATAACTCGTCAATCCTTGGCAAAGGATATTCGTTCTTGATTGTCACCCTATTCAGTTGCCTATAGTCGACATACAGTTGTAAGCTTCCATCCTGTTTCTTTGTAAACAGGAATGGTGATTTACTAAGCCGAATGAATCCTTTAAGTTCCAACTTAGTCAATTGTTTCCCGCAACTCAGCTTTCTCCTCAGGTGCTATTTTGTAAGGTGGAATTGATGTCAGAGCTATACCGAGAATAAGATCAATGTAGAATTCTACCTCTCAGTCAGGTGGCAAACCAGGTAGATCTTCAGGAATACATCCGAAAATTCATCTACCATTAGAATGTAGTGATCACTACTTTTCACGTTATTGTCACCTTCTAATGCAAAATAATAGCAGTGCAAGACAACTTTCGTTGATCACCTATGGCTGGTCTCAACAGCTTGCTGGTCATCACTTGATTTGGATCTTCGAGTTCGATTACTATTGGGTTCAGTCTTATGAATAATATCACCTTTTGATGATGACAATCTAATGTTGTCCTATTCTGAGTTAACCAATCCATACCAAAAATCACATCATAGCGTGTCATTGGTAGGATAATGAATTAGACGTTAAGTTGTTCGCCTTCTCACGTAACAACATTAGTCCAACATATTAATGAAGCTTTGGCTTTTCCAAGTGGCGTACTTAAATGCAAAGGTGACTCTAAAGGTTTTATTTCTAATTCTAATACTTTTGCAAACATGGATGCAATAAAAGAATGACTAGCACCAGTATCAAACAATACATGTGCCCAACTAGAAGAGATCAAGATCATACCCTCCACAACCATAGGACTATTTTGAGCTATTGGTTTTTCCCCTTCTATAGCATACATTTTCCCTTTTCCCTTATCATTCATGTTGTTCCTCAAGGCAGTGGGTCTTACTGGCTTGAATTGCGGTGGTTGCGAGAAAGCTTGCCTATTAGTGGACATCTAAGGTCTCCACTATGATTGGAATGACTGAGGTCCAAAATTTGGCTGATAAAGGGCTTGTGGCCTATATTGTGACTGGCCAAATCCTGACTGTCTTTGGTTAAATTGTCCCTGGTTAATCTATCCTTGGGTAAATTTTCCAGATCCAGACAAATGAGATTCTGCTGATGATTGGATGGACTGCTGGAATTGTTGAGTCAGCTGCTGTTGCTTGTAAAGATAGTTCCTCTTTAAATGTCCTGTCTGGCCATAATTATAACATCTTATCTCATATGGGTGTGATCTTTCGGTAGAAGTGTTACTAGTATTGTCAATTATTCTACTTCCAATGTTAACCCCACTAATTTGAGTACGAGTCCCATGCTAACTTCTAGTCAGCCCACTAAACATCCTTGGAGCTTCGGATTTCTCCTTTTAGAAATTTTGATTATCCTGTTCAATACGCAGGGTAGCTGACATAAGCGTCGGGAAGTCTCGAATTTGCATATGCACCACTAATCTCCTTACCGATGGTTTGAGTCCCTGCTCAAACTTGATACATTTGGTACGCTCAGTCGCCACCATCGTAGAAGCAAATCTAGACAATTCTACAAATTTTGATACATACTCGAATGCGATCATATTTCCTTGTTGTAGGCTCATTAACTTTATAATCTTTTGGTCCCTAAAACTCTCAGGGAAAAATTGATCATGGAATAGCTATTCAAACATCTCCTAGGTCATTTCTTGCAGATTTTGACTTCTCCTAATTTGTCTCCACTATATACCAGCTTTACCATCCAAATAAGTGGAAATAATTTCAATCCGGTGTTCAGGTGGGGTCTGGTTGGTTTCCATTTTCATCACCACACTTTGGAACTAATCATCCACTTCTTGAGGATCGCCTATACTAGTAAAGGTTAGAACTCTAAACTGTTGAAAATTCTGCAGGTCCGGTTCATGTCACGCATGATCGGTTCATCTCTTGCATGAGCAACCATGTTTTGTAATACCCGATACATGGCTTCCGTGACGTTAGTCTGTTTCGGCTTTGGTGTTGGTGCTGAGGTCGGGGTCGGAGTAGTTGTCAGGATGTTTCCCTTCTACGTCTAGGTGGCATTCTATAAAAATAAAAATTCCAAACTGTAAATTTGCATTTTATTTTACCCCAATTATGAATACAATTCCTATGGAAAACCCAAACCATGCTCTGATACCAAAAATTTTGTCACACCCCAAAATTCGGGACAATGACGTGTAGGGGTGTTAAATGAATTAAAGAAAATTTCAGATTCCTAGGTCTACTAGTTTTTATATTTTACCTTTTACCGTCTCTTTAAACTTATTTACAAATTATGCTTATATATTGTAAATTAATTATTATTTATATTTAAATTCTTATCACAATATCAGGTGGTGAGCTACCCATATCCCATAGATACATACTTGGATAAAATAATATAAGTGAGAATACGAGAGTAAAGTTTAGGATTTATATTTTCGGAATGCTTATTTACATACTTGATCTTAAAGTACAGAAATATTACGTCCGATCTTTAATCTTGTCACCAACTTGTAATTCCACGTTACTTGTGCCCTCTATTCACCTTTCTTTCTTAGGAGTTTACTAGTTTTAAAATGGTAAGCGAAAGGCCCAGTATGTGGCGACCCTAACTTTGACCAGCCCTAGTAGCGTGGCCATCGCCACTCACTTAAACTTACTTTACTTAAACTTACTTGGAACGTGCTTAAAATAATCATACTTTAACATCATAATTTCCATGGGATTTTTTTTTTTTTTACAAAAGCTTTACTATAGCCATACATACTTAAATATACTTTACGAATACATAAGGGTCTTAATATAACTTGAGGTCAAACATACATACATACTCAGGAAATACTAAATTGGTCATTACTTAATATAAGTTTGGTTCTCAAAATAAAAAGGTTTACTTAACATCATGTAGAGGTAGAACTTGTGGTGATATCCATACCCAATCCTCACTTCAGCCCTGTTGCCATTATCGTCCATCGGAGTCTAGCCCGTAGATTTCTTACCTACAGCATGAACATACATGATGAGCTTTACGCTCAGCAAGTACAACACTTAACCGGCAAAACATAACTTAAAAACATAGGCCATACTTAAAGGCCCATCATATTGATAAATATATCGTGACTTCAAAGCATATCATGAAAACATATCATGTGTCATATAACTGAAAGCATAACATATATCACATAACTTAAAAGCATATCATAACTATAACTTAAAACATATCATGAACTATGCATGAACCGATTATGCTCAATTATGTTTCATTATGCTTTATCTCTCTTTACTTTTCTGAAGGCCCGTGTGTCAGTACCGAATGCACGTGGATCTTCGAATTCACCAAGATCACAAACTTTCTTTGGAGCCTTGGCTCGTTATACTTTAACTGAAAACCTCCCTTTAGCTCGAGAGGCTGGTCCAACACGCTCAACGAGTCTTGACTCGCTTCTTAATTACCCAATTGTTGAGATCATGAATTACTATCATTATGTCATAAACTCTATCTTGTTATCCAGTAATCATATGTGATTAAAGAATAAAAACATGCTTATCGTAAAAGCTGACTGAAACATCTTTATCATGTTATTCATCAATTGTATGCGATTAAGGAATTTAAGCATTCTCATCATAAAAATATTTAAAATCATTTTCATTCATGTTATAGGTGGAGTTGTACTTACTTGTCTGTAGGCAGTTTGTACTTCACCTTGTCATAATACAGGTATCTACCTGTCATCATAACGTATTCCATTAACACTTATTTTTGAGTCATTAATATCGTTAATGACTAAAGCATCTATCGACATATGTTACCGATTACTATCGGTACTAAACTGGTCTCTTTTTAGAGAGTTCATTTAACTATCTTCTAATCGTGGTTAATTGATTTATTTGCTAAATAAATCAATTAACGTCTCTCTCTCTCTCTTGGTCATGCTAGCTGATTAGCTAGTTAACTAATCGACCATTTAAGGTAATTAAGGTACCTTTAATATTCTACCGATTTTGAAAACTATTTACAAGTGTATTTTCATTTTGAGAAACACATACCCTTTAAAAACAATCCTCTTAACACCCCGTTGAAAGGTGTGGTCATTGTTTTAAATCCTTTGTCTCATTTTAAAAGAACACTCTTTGGTGTTAAGTCAAAAATATAGTTTTTGAACCTCTTTTGAAAAACCAATCATAACTTGCTTAAAAAAATCAAATTTGAAAAATTGGTGAACATGATATTTTAAGATCTCGAGGAGATGGACAACTTTCATGTTCATCTCAGAGCTTGGTTTGGACTCTAGCCACTCCTAAATATCTCAAACCTGTGGCTTTGCTTTGGCCTAGTTTTAGAAAATCTCCCAGTTTTTAGGTTTAAGAATACCGCTCTGTTTAGGCTCTAAAACGGTCAAATTTTTGATACTCACATAATCCATTTTTAAGTTTTTGATGTACTCTACATTTTTTATGTTGTTCTCAGAAATCGATTTGGAGTTAAGGTTACCTGTTTTTACAAAAATCCGAAACTGTCCCGGCCTCTAGGATTACAGTCCTAGTTTTGACCTCTAGTTAGAAAACTATCCAAAAGCCTATTTTAACATCATTTTTAGCCTAGGTCTATTTCACACAAAAATGTCCATTATGAAATTTTCTAAAACTTTCATGTTTTATATATTCTCAAAATCTATCCATATCTTGCTCAAAACTATCAAAATCCATAACTAAAAAATGAGGGTAGTTTGGCTTACCATACTAATCCTAAACATTCATGCATACCACAAGCCACAAAAACGAAAATCGTAACCTTGCAACCACATAATTGCATGTTAAAGTACTTAAAGCTTAAAATAAAATTATTACTACCCATGTGCTCAAATACATAATAAATTTCTTTGAGATCAAAGCTTAACTAAAGACAATAGCCACAAAGAAAAGGGTCTTAGCGATTACCTTTGTATGACCCCAAGAATGGCTCAATCTAAGCAAGGTTTTATGGTTAAAATTTGTGTGTTTTTGGGATGGAAGAGGTTCGACTGTGTGCTAAAAGGAAGAGAAGAAATTGGAGCTTTTTGGATGGCTTTTGAAAAGAAAGAAAGAAAGTAGCCCTAATGGCCAATCACATCTATATATAGACAATTCTTAAGCATGTTTGGCTAATTCTAAGCATCTTAATTAAGCTAAACTTGGCTAATTTAAGGGGGACAAATTTTTTTTAGCTACTACCCCATGTAGATCTAGTGGAGGCATGGAAAGAAACAAAGCCAACATTGCATTAATGAGTTACAAAAGCAATAGTGTTTGTCTTCAAAACCCCTTTTTTTAATTCAAAAGTTTTCAAACATGTTTCCTTGTTTCAAGGAAAACTTTTTCACCTTGTCTTTTGGCTGCTAGGAATGGTTTTTGAGGTGGGATTTTATCTGTAAAAGCTTCTCTTATGAGTCTAATTTCCCACAACGATGTTCGGTAATTGTCTAGTTGTGTTCCAACCTTTATTAAAAATGGATTTTCTCTATCCGATTCTTATTCTAATCATTTCTAATAGGTTGTAAGTGCTTATGAACTTACTCTGTGTCTGTCTACTATTCCTCTCTGGCTCTGTGATTGTATTCTAAACTGTACCAACACAGTATACGCATTATACACTTTCTGTACTAAAAATTTCAACACAGGCTATCTTGGCTAATTTGGGCGTGCTGATCATAAATTTATCAGTTTTATGCCCATCTGAGATTGTCTCGACCAGTTTCTGATACTGCATGATCCTACTCAGAAATCACTTTTTGTGCTTAATTGACTAGCTTGAGCATACTGATTCTAAATATATCAGTTTCGGATTGAGAAATTGCCATCTTGACCCTTTTCCCGATACTACGTATATCTCATTCATAACTTCACGTTTTGTGCTCAATTGACTAATTTGAGCATATTGATCATAATATATCAGTTTGGTGTCAAGAAAATGTCATCTCAACCATTTTCTCGATACTGCATATTTATCATTCAAAATTCACTTTTGTACTCAGATAACTAATTTGAGCATACTGATTATAAGTACATCAGTTTCGTGTCAAGAAAAGGTCGTCTTGACCAATTTCTTGATACTACGTGTCACACACATGCACTCACATGTACTATCATATCTCAGTCTATATATATATATGTAAGCATGAATATATATATATTCAGTTTTCTTGATATATGTATCATCTACACGGATACACACATGCACATATAGTATCATACCACTCAATATGTATATAGGCATATATATATATTGCTCACTAGTAAATGGGGTGTACTGATTTATTTTTAGTTATCCCTTTCATTGTATGAATTGAAATTAAACATTTCTTACTCCGTTTAATTTATTCAAATGGGTAATTTAAACAGTATTCACAGACTTAATTACTTGTCTCAAAGTAAATTATGTCCATGATCATAACGGATATTACAATCTACCTTCTTTTAAAATTTTCATCCTCAAAAATTAGAATAACTCTGGGAAGTCTCTTTTCATGTCCTCTTCGTATTCCCATGTGGCTTCCTCGATATTGTGATTTTGCCACAAGACTTTCATAAGGGGTATGACTTTATTCCTTAGCACTTTTTCTTTTTTGGCCAGGATCTGCATAGGTTTCTCCTCGTAGTTCAGATCAACATGCACCTTAATGGGTTCTTGACTCAAAACATGAGAGCTATCTGGCATATACTTCTTCAGCATAGAAATGTGAAAGACGTTGTGCACTGAAGCTAACTCGGGAGGAAGCACTAATCTATATGCTACGTTCTCGACTTTCTCGATTATCTTGAAAGGTCCTACATATCTAGGGCTGAACTTCCCTTTCTTTCCAAAGTGCATCACCCCTTTCATGGTGCTACCTTAAGAAAGACTGAGTCTCCTACTTGAAACTGTAAAGGTTTACGACGCTTATCGGTAAAACTCTTTTGGTGACTGTGCATTGTATCTAACCTTTCTCGTATCAGCTTTATGTCTGCTGTGGTATTCTTGATTAAGTCCATGCTAACTAGTCGTGTCTCTCCGGTCTTGTGCCAATGAACTGGGGACATGCATTTCCTTCCATAAAGTGCCTCATACGATGCCATTCCTATTGAGGAGTAATAGCTGTTGTTGTATGAGAACTCAATCAAGGGTAACTTCTTGTCCCTGTTCCCCTTAAAGTCTAGGATGTAAGCCCTCAACATGTCTTCCAATGTCTGTATAGTCCTTTCAGACTGGCCATCGATTTGAGGGTGGAAGGCTGTTCTGAACTTTAACTTGGATCCTAATTCAGCCTGAATACTTTGCCAAAACTTTGATGTGAAACGACCATCACGATATGAAATGATTGACTTTGGTACTCCATGCAGCCTTACTATCTGAGCCAAATAGATCTCTGCCAATCATTCTACTGAATAGCTAACCTTTATAGTTAAGAATCGGGCTGATTTCATCATCTATCTATGATTACCTAGATTGCGTCATTGCCGTCGAAGGTTCATGGCAATCCAACTACAAAATCCATGGTGATCTGATCTTATTTCCATTCTGGTAGCTTGATTTTCTACAGGATAAAATCGATAAAAATGCATCAAAGCAGCGGAGCAGAATTACAAAAATTTTTCAAGATCATTAAATATCTTGTGATGCCATATACAATAAACTAACAATAATAGAAACTCATACCTCAGAGGATGCCAAACTGTAGAAGGAGAATGACCGGAGGGCTTAAACCAACTAGTTTTCTCTACTATTCTCCAATTCTCGGATGGTAGAGTGTATGGGCACTCGATTCCTCGAGCGGTACGCTAGCACTGCTAGTCTTCTTCTGACTACCCAAATCTCTAAAGAACTTATTGTCACGATGAGTTATGCAACAATAAGCCTATTCAACTGAGAGTCTGTGGTCTTAAAGAACTAGAATGGCAGGACTCCTATTTATAGACTGGCACGAGGTGATCCCTTGAATTCAAATTGGATTAGGAGAAGATTTTCTCTCTTATCTTCCTCACAAAATTCGAATTCCCTACAGGCCAAAAGCAAGGGGAGATTCGGCCAACCCTAGGGATTTTGCAATCCAAATTCAAACAGGATTTTAACCAGAATTTTATCTCATCATTATCCATTATAGTCAAATTTTCCCTAGCCCAAGAACAAGGCTAGATTCGGCCACCCTAGTGTGAGGAGAATCAAAATTCAAATAGGATTTTTATGCTTGAATTTTATCTCACCCTTATTCACATAAAAACTGAAAATCTCCCTTGGGATTATCCATAAATTTTTAGCCACTTTGTGAGGGATAGATTTAAAATTCAACTAGGATTGAAACTTGAATTTTTCCTGCATCCTTATCCAAACCAAAACCGAATTTTTCCTTGGGCCTTATCCATAGAATTTCGACCACCATTGTGAGGGAGAGGAATCAAAATCCAAGTAGGATTTTCTAGCTTGAATTCCCCTTCATCCTTATCCACAAAAACAAAAAATATCCTAGGGTTGTTATGCTATAACTAATTTGGCTACTTTAGTTAGGTTTAGGATTCAAAATTCAAGTAGAATTCAAACAATATTTTGCTCTCCATTATCCATATCAAAACCAAATTCTATCATGTGGGATTATCCACAAAAATTCGAATCCTTCATGGATTGTGATCCAAAATTTGAATTCAAATTTCAAAGTTCAAATTTCAAAATTCAAACTTCAAATTCAAGTTTCAAATTTAAATTTTGAATTCAAATTTCAAATTCAAAATTTAAATTTCAAATTTCAAATTTCAAAATTCAAATTTTAAATTCCACAAAAAGGTGTATTTCAAATTTTGTCCTCATGGATAATTTTCTATGACTCCAATTCAATCTCAAATAAAATCATGGCAACTTTATTTGGAGTTCGAATAATTGTGTACTCTATTATCCAAAACAAAATCTGAATCCAACTGGAGAGAATCCTGTTTTCCATCCTTATCTTATGTCTACACCATCCATGCATAGTCAACTAACCAATAAGCATACACAAAAAAAAAATGCCATTTGTTAAGGAATTATGTGGAGCTAGTAGAGGGACCAATTGGATATATATAATCGGGCTCCTGTGATTTTATATGATTATCATTTTGTACTGAACAACTCAATCATATGATCACTAATTTTAGAGTCACACCACTATAAACTTGAAACTGAACTCCCAATTATATACCGTATTACGAAAGCCTGTGACAAGCGAATGTCCAATGACCTTGTCATGTATGCAAAACCCTCATATGATATCCATGATCAGCCTAAGGTCAAAGTCCGTTTAACTTACTGATCAGGCTATCTTAAAGTTCCATTATACTACCGAATAAGAAAATGATTATTCACCGCATATGAATAAGAAGTCATCTGCCCAGCAGACGACCCAAGGCTTTGTCCATTTTCACATCCAGTTTAATGTCTTTAAAAGGATACCCTTAACTCCTTATTAGAGCTATGATTCCGATATCTGCAAACAAACCCTTCATCGTATACAAGTCATGCACCCAACAAACTAGTCTATAAGCTTACTACCTCTAAGATCCTTTAGCTATTAGAACATCAAAGTACACAAGTCATATACATGAAGTAGTTCATTTTCTTAGGATTAAAGTTATTGCATAATGAACGTCAAAAGTAGATTGATCTACTTATAGTGGACTACATAGATCAATCACGCTTTAGTCCTAGTCTAATATGTCACCTCCAAGTAACATATCTATGTCTCTACTCGGGAGTCTAGACTCTGGACAGTCAAGACAAACCGTCCCCACCATGGCTTTAGAGAACATAATAGTCTTAATATGAGTTAGATGCTTGGTCTAATCTCATAGACTATGGACCTTACTTTAAACCGCTTACTTTAGAATATTGTCTTCTCGTATGCAAAAGTCCATTGCATGCAACGTCCTAACAGTTTTAACACAAGCAGTCAGTTAGCCATATTTGTTTACATTTACTTTAACATGTAAATAGAATGAGGACAAACAGCAATGTAATGAATAACCTCTATATATAAATTTATTCTCCAGTTTAAAATGAAATACATCAAAATGTCTTTCATGCTTAGGGCATTTCCTAACAATCTCCCATTTGTCCTAAGCCAGTAGATGTGCTATGTTACGCATCCCCATTGCCTCAAAATGCCTTTCAAAGCTTCTGGCCGCCAAAGTCTTAGTAAAGATATCGACAATGTTGTCCTCGAATGTGATTTTACATACATCCACTTGTCCTGTCTCCATATGCTCTCTTATAATGTGGTACCTCCGATCTATGTGCTTAGTCCTCTTATGGTGCCGAGATTCCTTTGTGTTAGCAATAGACCCACTATTATCACAGTAGAGTGTGATAGGCTTGTCAACACCCGCAATGACCTCAAGGTCTCTAAAGAACTTGCAGAGCTAAACCGCTTCTTTAGATGCCTCAATGCAGCCACATACTCAGCCTCCATCGTAGAGTCAGTCGTGCAACCCTATTTCATGCTCCTCTACATAATGGCACCTCCTCCGAGTAAGAACACTGATCCTAATATCGATTTCCTTGAATCCTGGCAAGTCTGGAAGTCTGAGTCTGTGTATCCTACGGGTGTTAGGTCCCTCCAGAATACACCAGCATATAATCCCTTATTCTCCTAAGATACTTGAGTATATGCTTTATTGCTTGCCAGTGCTTAATTCTAGGATTCACTTGATATCGACTCACCATATCTATTGCAAAACATATGTCCGGGTGAGTGCAAAGCATAGCGTACATAAGGCTACCCACAACGGATGCATAAAGGACCTTACTCATACGTTCTCTTTCTTCCGATGTCTTAGGACAGTCATCTAATGAAAGAGTTAGCCCGACAATGGAAGGTTGTGAACCTTTCTTTGTCTCTTGCATTGCATACTTGTCAATTATTTTATCTATGTATGAAGCCTGGGATAATGCTATCATTTTATTCTTTCAATCTCTAAAGAGACGAATACCTAGAACATAATTAGCTTCTTCCAAGTCCTTCATGTTAAACTGTTGGTGTAGCCAAAGCTTGACCGATGATAAACTCCCTACATTATTCCCAATGAGTGTTATATCATCGACATAGAGTACCAAAAAGACTACTTTTCCATCCTTAATACGTTTATAAACACAGGGTTAATTAATGTTCTGCTCGCTGAATGTTTTGATCGCTTTATCAAACCTTTGGTTCTATGAGTGGGATGCTTCCTTTAGTCTATATATGGATCTGAGCAACTTGCAGACTTTTCTCTCTTGACCTTTTACCACGAACCCTTCAGGCTGTATCATGTAGATACTTTCCTCAAGATGGCCATTCAAGAATGCCGTCTTGACATCCATTTGTCAAATCTCGTAGTCGAGAGCCGCAGTAACGGACAGAAGAATACGGATAGACTTTAGCATAGTAATAGGTGAAAAGGTTTCATCGTAATCGATTCTAGCCTTTTGCGTGATTCCTTTGCAACAAGTCTTGCCTTGAAAGTTTCTACTCTCCCTTCTGCATCTTTCTTTCTTTTGTAGACCTATTTGCATCCAATGAGTTTTATCCCATCTGATAGATCTACAAGTTCCCAAACAGATTTGAATTTCATAGAATCCATCTCATTGTTCATGGCCTATTTCCAAGATGTAAAATCAACATCATTTATAGCTTCATTATAAGTGACCGGATCATCCTCATGTTCATGAGCCTCACCCTGTACACCTCAGCATCATACATGAAGAAATTAGGCTTCCTTAAAACCCTCCTACTACGACGAAGCACCCTAATTTATTGATCGTCTGCAGGTCTTTCACTGGAACTTGGACTTGTGTCCAAGACCGAAACCTGTGGAGCAGTCCTTTCACCCGATAACTCCTTTAGCACCACTTTGCTTCAAGGCTTAAAGTCATTCATGTGAATTTCCTCTAAAAATATCGCATGGGTTGACACAATGACTTTTTGTTCCTTCGGGTTATAGAACAAACCTCCTTTAGTTCCCTTAGGATACCCTACAAACATGCATAATTCTAATCTTGGTTTTAACTTCTTCGTATCCCTATCCAGTATATGTGCTGGGCAGCCTCATATTCTCATATGTCCAAGGGAGGGCTTCCTGCCGCGCCATAATTCATATGGAGTATTGGGAATTGACTTACTTAGAACCTGGTTCAGAATATAGCATGCCGTTTATAATGCATATCCGTAGAATGATAATGGTAGCGTTGAATAACTCATCATGGACCATACCATATCCATTAAGGTCTTATTTCTGCTTTCAGCTACATCATTCTATTGTGGAGTACCAGGTGCAGTCAATTAGGATAATATCCCATTCTTTATAAGATATCCTAGAAATTCATCAGAGAGGTATTCACCCCCTCGATCAGATCGAAGTTTCTTTATGGATTTATTCAATTGCTTTTCCACTTCTGCACGATACTCTTTGAATTTGTCAAATGTTTCACTCTTGCGGTGCATCAGGTACATATATCCATACCTCGAGTAATCATCTATAAAGGAGACATAATACTCGTACCCTCCTCGTGCTGCGATGTTCATGGGACCATATATATCGGTGTGCACAATTTCTAAGAGTTCCTGAGCCCTAGTACCCTTAGCTCCAAAAGACCTCTTAGTCATCTTACCCTCAAGACAAGACTCACATTGAGGAAGACGTACCTCCTCCAGAGATTCTAGAGGACCATCTTTCACCAAGCTTTGAATCCTATCCTGATTAATATAGCCAAGCCTTAAATGCCAAAGATACACCTTGTTAGAGTGAGAAACTTTCAACCTTTTAGAGTAATCAGTTAATTTAGTGTCAAACAATGAATACATCTTTAGTTTAATTAAATATAGGTTTCCACCCATCCATCCAGAATAGGTAAAAAGACTTATTTTTACGAATATAAACTCTTTTAGTAAAAGAAACTAAATAAGAATCTTTCATTAAACAAGCTACCGATATAAGGTTTCTCTTAAAATTAGGAACATAAAAATAGTCTTTCAATAATATAAACCTAAATTTAACAAAATAAAGATAAATGTCTCCCACTGCTTCAGCCACCACAAAGCTATTGTCTCTGATCCGCAACGAGAGGCTCCTATCATGTAGACTTCTCGTTTCCACAAACCCTTGCATAGAAACACAAATATGATTAATGGCACCCGAATCAATGACCTAAGTGTCTTTCGATTCTTCCACCAAACACGCTTCTAGATATAAAAGTTCCTTACCTTCCTTGCCTTTGGCAGCTAGGAATTCCCGGCAAGCCTTCTTGAAGTGACCTACCTTCCCATAGTAGAAGTATTTCAACTTTTTAGGGTCCTTGGGCTTTTTGTTCTTCTTCTTCTTCTTCCCATCTAAGATAGGAGGATTAGAAGAACTGGAAGCTACTTGCTTCTTATTTGGCATCTTTTTCTTTCATGAGAGTTTGGAAGATTCTGCTAAATTGGCCTCTCCTTTTGGTTGGACTACATCCCCGTTCCTGATCATCTGCTCATAAGCTTGGAGTTACTTCATGAGCTCGGTGAGTCCTAACTTTTTTGTCAACAAATTGTATGCGGCCTTAAACCCCACAAAATCTATTGATAGAGTTTTAAACACCATCTCGATCTGGGTGTTATAGTCCAGTTCAGCACCGTTTTCAGCAGCCTCAGCAAAGAATCCTATAAGAGTGATCATATGGTCCTTCACCGGAGTACCTGCCTTCGGCTTAGAGTTCATAATATTGGTGATAGTAGATTGTCGAGCCAATTTTTCTTGGCCTTAGAACATTCCTTCCAGATTTTCCATGATCTTTCTAGCAACTTGATAAGTCTCATGTTGCTTTTGTAAAGCACTCGTCATGCTAGCAAGAATGTACCACCGAGCTATCTCATTGGATTCTCTCTAACGAGTATAGGCAACCGGGACCTCCTCAAGTGGTGTGTTAGGTTTGGGCCTAGGTAGGCATGATTCGTCCAGTATGAACTTATGTCTCTCGCAACTGAGAACTATTATTAGATTTCTCTTCCAGTCTTTATAATTATCGCCATTATTTTATTCTCAATAAATATTGAAATGAAGAGTGTCGATGACATTTTGAACTGAAATAAAATTATACTAGACATCATTACAGAGCCCAAGCAAATATAGAGAGAATTTAGCAAATAAAACATACAAGTATGTTCCTACATGAAACTTGAAAAATATGTAGCATTACAGCGTAATTCTCAGCACCTATTGCCCCAAGCCACCGAGAGGTGTTCATGAGAAAAATAGCCAAAACATAGACCCTGTCCAATTAATATATGTTGCCTTAAATCCTCCAAGGTTAAGACATATATTAATAATCGCTTATTTTGGCCACCAGTTTAGTTAACAGAGCTTCTAGGGAAGGTCAATAACTAAACGAGTCTTAAGTGTATAACCATTGCTTACGTAGTTCGATCCATGTCCTACCAAGCCACCGAGGGGTGGTTATAAATAGAATCATGCCCGAACATAGGATCTAACCTAGTATACCGGCGGTGGTAAACACCTACTGAGGGGTGTGGTCAGGGCAGAACTGACATGAAGCATACATGATATGTTATATCATGCACGTTTTGACAAATATTTATGATCAATATAGTCTGAGCGGCATTCACCTATCCTATATGATATTTTATCAAATATGCATACAAGTCATCCATCAATACATATTCATCCATCCATGACATTTCATAGAAAAAATAATTGACGGAAAAATAACCAAGCCATGATTCCATCCTAGAATAAAGAAAATAAAGATTACAAAATTCCATCTAAAGCATTCTTTGGGTCTTGAATTTTGTTCCGTCTTCTTGTATCCATCTTTATGTAGCCTATCCATTTATTTCTCATCCCAAGAATCATTTAAAATTTTAAATTTCAAAAATTAAATTTCAAATTCAAAATTTTAAACAATTTAAATTTCATGTGTAATAATATGTAATTTCAAAAATTTCAAATTTTCAATTACATATTTTTAAACGTGATTTAAAATTAAATCACAAATTTGAAAATTGAAATTATTCATTTTTCGGCCCGTCAGCCCATGGGCCCCGGAGGCCCGTAGCCGCTGTAGGCAGCCCTCAACCCCTGGGGGGCCTGGCAACCCACGCCAGGTCGGGTGCAGCCCTGCCGGGCTGTAAGTAGGGCCTGTAGCCTCAAACTGCATGCCCAAGTGGGCACAGCAGTAGTTGGGCTGCACACCCGGATGGGCGCAGTAGCCTGCTAAGCTGCAAGCAGCGCCTGCAGCCATAGGCTGCAGCCTAGGGCCTTGGCAACCCTTGGGGGGGCCACGGCCACCCTTGGCTACAGGCAAAGCCTGCGGCCGTGGGTTGTCTAGCCCAAGACAGGGGCTGTCGCAGCCCCATCCTACCCGAGGGCAGGGACTGCAACCCCACCAAGGCTGGTGGCCTGTCCCGAGGGATCGGTTCTCGATTTCTGTGTCATATTCAAATTTACCCATTAAGATTTTCAAAAATTAATTTGAATCCTAATTAAATTAGAATTTTCCACACAAACAAAATTTCAATCTTTAAATTAAATTCAACTTTTGGGAGAAAATAAATTACAGTCTTTAAACTTCAATCTCCTCCAAGAATAATTACATAAAATTTCCTAAATCATTTCCGGTATACAAAATTCTAATCATAATAATTCTAAGAAACAAAAAAGTTAAAATCCATGAGAAAAATATGGTGATCATAATCCGCTCCCATGGTTACATAAAAATTCCAATATACAATTTTCTAAATTCTAAGGAACCATAACTGGCATAAACAAGGATGCTTATAATAATTTAAAAAATTAAAATAACTACATACTACATACATAATCCATGATAACAACATAAAGAATCCTAGAATGTCACTTTCTAAATATCAAATCCATACATAAATAAAAAGATTAACTAATTGTCTAATTTACGTACATGGTATAATCACGACATGGCTTTGATACCAATTATAGGATAAAATCGGTAAAAACGCATCAGAGCAGCGTAACGGAATTACAAAATTTTTTTAAGATCATTAAATATCTCGTGATGCCATATACAATAAACTAACAACTATATAAACTCATACCTCAGAGGACGCCAAACTGCAAAAGGAGAATGATCGGAGGGCTTCAATCAACTAGCCTTCTATACTATTCTCCAATTCTCGAATGGCAGAGTGTGTGGGTACTTGGTTCCTTGACTGATATGCTAGCACTGCTAGTCTTCTTCAGACCACCAAGATCTCTAAAGAACTTATTGTCATGATGAGTTATGCAACAATAAGCCTGCTTACCTGAGAGTCTGTGGTCTTAGAGACTAGAGTGGCAGGACTCCTATTTATAGACTGGCATGAGGTGATCCCTTGAATTCGAATTGGACTAGGAGAAGATTTTCTCCCTTATCTTCCTCACAAAATCCGATTCCCTATAGGCCAAAAGCAAGGGGAGATTTGGCCAACCCTAGGGATTTTGCAATCTAAATTCAAATAGGATTTTAACTAGAATTTTATCTCATCATTATCCGTTATAACTGAATTTTCCCTAGCCCAAGAACAAGGCTAGATTCGGCCACCCTAGTGTGAGGAGAATCAAAATTCAAATAAGATTTTCTTTCTTGAATTTTATCTCACCCTTATCCATATAAAAACTGAATATCTCCCTTGGGATTATCCATAAATTTTCGGCCACTTTGTGAAGGAGAGAATCAAAATTCAACTAGAATTGAAACTTGAATTTTTCCTGCATCTTTTTCCAAACCAAAACCGAATTTTTCCTTAAGCCTTATCCATAGAATTTCGACCACCATTATGAGGGAGAGGAATCAAAATCCAAGTAAGATTTTCTAGCTTGAATTCCCCTTCATCCTTATCCACAAAAATCGAAAATATCCTAGGGTTGTTATGCCATAACTAATTCGGCCACTTTGGTTAGGTTTAGGATTCAAAATCCAAGTAGGACTCAAACAAGATTTTCCTCTCCATTATCCATATCAAAACTGAATTCTATCATGTCAGATTGTCCATAAAAATTTGAATCCTTCATGGATTGTGATTCAAAATTTGAATTCAAATTTCAAAGTTCAAATTTCAAAATTCAAACTTCAAATTCAAGTTTCAAATTTAAATTTCAAATTCAAATATCAAATTCAAAATTCAAAATTCAAATTTCAAATTTCAAATTTCAAATTTCAAATTTCAAATTTCAAAATTCCAATTTCAAATTCCATAAAAAATTGTATTTCAAATTTTATCCTTATGGATAATTTTCTACAACTCCAATTCAATCTCAAATAAAATCATAGCAACTTTATTTGGAGTTTGAATAATTGTGTACTCTATTATCCAAAACAAAATTTGAATCCAATCGGAGAGAATCCTATCTTCCATCCTTATCCTATGTCTACACCATCCATGCATAGTTAACTAGCCAATAAGCATACACAGATCAATTTGCCATTCATTGAGGAATTATGTGGAGCTGGTGGAGGGACTAATTGGACATATATAATCGGGCTCCTGTGATTCTATATGATCATTATTCTATACCGAATAACTCAATCATATGATCACTAATATTAAAGTCACACCACTATAAATCTAAAACTAAACTCCTAATTATATACCGTAGTATGAAAGCCTGTGACAAGCTAATGTCCATTGACCTTGTCATGTATGCAAAACTCATATGATATCCATGATCAGCCTTAGGTCAAAGTCTGTTCAACCTATTGATCAGGCTATCTTAAAGTTCCATTATACTACCAAATAAGGAAATGATTATTCACCATATGTGGATAAGAAGTCATCCACCTAGCAGACGACCCAAGGCCTTGTCCATTTTCACATCCAGTATAATGCCTTTAAGAGGATACCCTTAACTCCTTATTAGAGCTATGATTCTGATATCTGCAAATAAACCCTTCATCGTATACAAGTCATGCACCCAATGAACCGGTCTATAAGCTTACTATCTCTGAGACGCTTTAGCCATTGGAACATTAAAGTACATAAGTCATATACATGAAGTAGTTCATTTACTTACGATTAAGGTTATTGCATAATAAACGTAAAAGTAGATTGATCTACTCATAGCAGACTACGTAGATCAATCACGCTTTAGTCCCGATCCAATATGTCACATCTACACAACATATCTATGTCTCTACTTGAGAGTCTATGCTCTGGATAGTCGAGACAAACCGTCCCCACCATTTCTTTAGACAACATAATAGTCTTAACATGAGTTAGATGCTCGGTCTAGCCCCATAGACTATGGACCTTAGTTTAGACTGCTTACTTTAGAATATTATCTTCTTGCATACAAAAGTCCGTTGCATGCAACGTTCTAACAATTTTAACACAAGCAGTCAGTGAGCCATATTTGTTTACATTTACTTTAACATTTAAATAAAATGAGGACAAATAGCAATGTAATGAATAACCTCTATTTATAAATTTATTATCCAATTCAAAATAAAATACATCAAAATGTCTTTCATGCTTAGGGTATTTGCTAACATTTTCTACAATTCCCCTGCCGAGCGTTGGTATTTTGCCTTAACGTTCTGACAAATAAGGCATTTGGCTACAAATTCAGCAACGTCGTTCTTTATTCCAGGCCACCAAAAGTTTACTTTCAGGTCTTTATACATCTTGTTGGCTCCTAGATGTATGGTATATGGCACCTTATGAGCCTACAAAAGGATTCGCTTCTTGAGTTCATCATCTTTCGGAACGCATACTCTGTCCTTGTAGTAGAGTATGTCATCTTTAGAGACTCTAAATTCTGAACCTTTGTCTTCCATAGCTTCATTTCTTGACTTGATCAAGGATAAATCGAGTTCTTGGCCTGCCTTGATCTCATTCAAAAGTGTCAGTTGGAGAGTCAGGTCAGACAATCTTCTCGTCAGAATCTCGATCTCATTGCTACATAGCTCCCTCTGTAGAGCTCTTGATAGGGCACTGATAGCGATAAGCGAAGTAGAATACTTTCGACTTAATGCATCGGCTAACTTGTTGGCTTTTCTTGGATGGTAAAGGATTTCCTAGTCATAATCCTTGACTAACTCTAGCCATCTTCGTTGCCTCATGTTAAGCTCTTTCTGCATAAAGATATACTTGAGGCTCTGGTGGTCAGTGTAGATCTCACACTTGACTCTGTAAAGGTAGTGCCTCCAAATCTTTAGTGCAAAAACTACTGCTGCCAATCCCAAATCATGCGTTGGGTAGTTTTTCTTGTGGTCCTTAAGCTATCATGAAGTGTATGCAACTACTCTATCTTTCTGCATCAAAATGGCTCCTAATCCCATCTTAGATGTGTTGCTAAAAATTACAAAGCTTCCTTGACTAGCGTCTGGAATGGTTAGTACTGGAGCGCTTGTGAGTTGCTGTTTTAGCTCTTGAAAACCTTCCTTACACTTGTCTGTCCACTCAAACTTCTTTTACTTTCTAGTAAGAGCTGTGAGTAGTGTGGCTAACTTAGAAAAACCTTCAATAAAGCATCAGTAATATCCTGCAAAGCCGAGAAAACTGCGTATTTCTGTCACGTTCTTCAGAGCGGCCATGCATTAACTGCCTCAATCTTCATGGGGTCTATGGATACTCCTTATTTGGAGACTACGTGACCTAAGAAATGAACCTTCTCCAACCAAAACTCGCACTTGGAGAATTTGGCATACAACTGGTTATCCTTCAACATGCGTAAGATGATTCTAAAATGCTCTTCATGTTCCTCCTTTGTCTTAGAGTATATAAGTATGTTATCGATGAATACAATGACAAACTTATCTAGATCATCCTTAAATATGCGGTTCATTAAATCTATAAAGGCTACTGAAGCATTTATTAGTCTGAATAACGGAACAAGGAATTTGTAATGTTTGTATCGTGTTTGAAAATCTATCTTGGGCACATCCTCATCCTTAATCTGTAACTGGTGATAACCTGAATGCAGGTCGATCTTTGAGAACACTGCAACACCTCAAAATTGGTCAAACAAGTCATCAATTCATGGCAATAGGTACTTATTTTTAATTGTGATCTTTTTCAGTTCTCTATAGTCGATGCACATCCTCAGTGTTCCATCTTTCTTCTTTATGAACAGTATAGGTTCTCCCTAGGGTGAAAAACTCTATCGAATAAATACCTTGGCCATCAAGTCCTTCAGTTGGGCTTAGAGCTCCTTAAGCTTTGTGAGGGCCATTCAATATAGAGCCTTAGAGATAGGGGCTAATCCTAGTAGAAGCTCAATCTCAAATGAGATTTCGCACTCCAACGGAAGTCTTGGAAGGTCTTCTGGAAATACTTCTACAAACTCTTTGACTATTGATATGTTATCGGGTCTTATTTCTGTTTCTTGGGTCATATCCACTACATGTGCTAGAAACCCGTGCATCCACTGGATAACATCTTGCAAGCCTTCATTGTTGAAATTATCACTTTTGGTCGCTTCAGGTGCATACCCGAGTAGACGAACTTCTCACATCCAGTGGGTCCAAAAGTAACTTTCTGCCTCTGATAGTCTATGATGGCATTGTACTTCGCGAGGAAGTCCATTCTTAAGATTACATCATAATCGAACATGTTGATGTTGATCAGATCAACACTCAACTCTCTACCATAAATAATTACTGATACGTAATGCACTCAGTAATTAGATAACAAAACTTCCCCTGAAGGAAGAGCTGTCCTAAAAGTTTGGTTTATCCTATCCAAGTCTCTATCTATCTTTCTAGCAAACTCAAATGATGTAAAAGAATGAATGGCTCTGAATTAAACAACACCAATGCTTTTGAGTTGGCGATAGAAAGCTGACCTGTCACCACAGCAGAAGTTTTAGCTTCAACGTTGTTCCTCGTATAAGTGTAGATTCTCCCTTAGTTGTCTGGAGCTCCCAATCTGCCTTGCGATATTGAAGAGCCTTCGATTTTGGCTTGAACAACATGAAGTTGGTTGCTCGTTGTACGGGCTTGGTTCTGGTGGTTCTATGGGTTAGAAAAATAAGTTTTGGCGAAGTAACCTTCCTTACCACAGATGAAATAGCCACTTGTCCCCTGCTTACATTCTCTCAAATGCTTTCTTTCACACTTTGGGCACATCGGAAGTTAGTTGCCATTTCCTCCTCGGTTGTTTCTCTTCTATGAAACATTCTTCTATTGACCTTGGTTACTTGGATTTCCCTTCCTCTTGTGGTTATTGCCAGATTGCTTGCTTTTCTGGTTAGTGCTGGTGCCTTTTCCTTGGTGCTGAAACTCTTGACTCTGCTTCCCTTGAGCCAGCTTGGCCTGAGGTTTCTCCTCTTTCCTTGCCTTGAAAATTTGAACCTTTTGCTCCCTATCCTATCTTAGCCAATACTCGGCTTGGATGGCCCTGCTTACGCACTTGGCCATAGTTGCTAGTCCATGGGTACCACTATAGACATGGACTACGATGTCCCTCTTAAACATCTTTAGCATTCGCCTGACTCTCTCCCTTTCCATAGGCACTAGGTTAGGATAGAGTCGAGCCAACTGTTCAAACTTCTTGACCGCCTCCATCACGGTCATATTTCCTTTGGGCAAGTTGCTGAATTCATCTTGTTGTGCTGCTAGGGCTTCTTCATTGAAGTACATTTCCTTAAACTCCTCAATGAATTCTATCCACTTATCTCGTTGATGTTTCTTCTGATTGCTATCGTCTTCCACCACTGACGTGCCTCCTTTCGTAGGGAAAAAGATGTGTACATTACGTTCTCTTGGTCTATCAATCTCATGAAATCCAAGATTACTTGGATATCAGTTAGCCAGTCGTCGGCCTCTATGGAGTTGGAGGTTCCTTTAAATTCTGGCGCCTTCCTATGCCAGAATCTTTTGTATAATTCATCCTCCTAAAAGATCAACTGAGGAATGTTTGCTGCTACAGGAGCAGCCGTTGCTGAAGGTGCTGGTGGTGGTTCAGGAAATCCCCCTCCTTACGAAGCCTCCTGGACTGGGGGAACCTCCTGTAGAATCTCTGGGCCTGATGGAGCCTCCTGAACTGGCACCCTTGCTGCCTGTGGTACCTGGTTCTACCAACTTAGCTTTGTTAGGAAATGCCCTAAGCATTAGAGACATTTTGATGTATTTATTTTGAACTGGATAATAAAATTATATATAGAGGTTATTCATTATATTTTTATCTGTCCTCATTTTATTTACATGTTAAAGTAAATGTAAGCAAATATGGCTCCCTGACTGCTTGTGTTAAACTGTTAGAATGTTGCATGCAATGGACTTTTGTATGCGAGAAGACAATGTTCTAAAGTAAGCGGTCTAAACTATGGTCTGTAATCTATGGGGTTAGATTGAGCATCTACCTTCTAACTTATATTAAGACTACTATGTTGTCTAAAGCCTTGGAGGGGACGGTTTGTCTTGACTGTCTGGAGCATAGACTCCTAAGTAGAGACATGGATATGTTGCTTGGTGGTGACATATTAGACCGGGACTAAAGCGTGATTGATCTACGAAGTCCACTTTGAGTGGATCGATCTGCTTTTGACGTTCATTGTGTAGTAACCTTAATCCTGAGTAAATGGACAACTTCATGTATATGACTTGTGTACTTTGATGTTCCAATGGCTAAAGCGTCTCAGAGGTAGTAAGCTTATAGACCGGTTCGTTGGGTGCATGACTTGTATACGATGAAGGGTTCATTAGTGATCATATGATTGAGTTGTTCGGTAAAGAATGATGATCATATGGATTTACGAGAGCCTGATTATATATGTCCAATTAGTCCCTCTACTAGCTCCACATAATTCCTTAACGTTTGGCAAAATTGATCTGTGTATGCTATTAGCTAGTTTATTATGCATGGATGGTGTTGACATAGGATTAGGATGGTAGACAAGATTCTCTCTGGTTGGATTCAGATTTTGTTTTGGATAATAGAGTACACAATTATTCGAACTCCAAATAAAGTTGCCATGATTTTATTTGAGATTGGATTGGAGTTGTAGAAAATTATCCATGAGAACAAGAATTTGATATACAACTATTTTGTGGATTTTGGAATTTGAATTTTGAAATTTGAAATTTGAAATTTGAAATTTGAATTTGAAATTTGAATTTGAAATTTGAATTTGAAATTTGAATTTGAAATTTAAATTTGGAATTTGAAACTTGAAATTTGAAATTTGAATTTGAAATATGAATTTGAAATTTGAAATTTGAAATTCAAATTTTGAATCACAGTCCAAGTGGAATTCGAATTTGTTGTGGTAAATCCACAAGAAATGAAATTCGAATTTGAGTTGGATATGGAGAGGAAAATCTTGTCAGAATCCTACTTGAATTTTGAATCCAAATCCTAACCAAATATGGACGAAAATTTTGAGGATTATCCTCAATGAATATTCGGATTTTTGTGGATAAGGTTCAAGGAAAAATTCAAGTTTCAATCCCAGTTAAATTTGGATTCTCTCCTCCCTAATAATGGCCGAATTTTGGAGTAAATCTCCTAGGAGATTTTCGGTTATTTTGGATAAGGATGAGATAAGATTCAAGCTTGAAAATCCTAGTGGAATTTTGATTCTCCCTTATCCAAAAGTGGCCAAATTTTTTGTGGGGATTTTCCCCTTGAATTTTCGGATTTTTTGGTTGAAAAAGGGAGATAAAATTCTAGTTAAAAATCTTGTTTAGATTTGGATTGGAATTATCTTAAAGTGGTTGAATTTATTGTTGGGATTTTCCCCTTGAAAAATTCAGATTTTATGCTTGTGGATAAGGGAGAATATCTTCTCCTAATCCAATTCGAATTCAGAGAATCACCTCATGCAGGTCTATAAATAGAGGTCCTGCCACTCCAATTCTCTGAGACCACAGACTCTCAGGTGAGCAGGCTTATTATTGCACAACTCACCGTGACAATAAGTTCTTTAGAGATCTGGGTGGTCGGAAGAAGACTAGCAGTGCTAGCATACCGAGCGAGGTTCAGAGTGCCCACACACTCAGCCATTCGGGAATTGGAGAATAGTAGAGAAGGCTAGTTGGTTGAAGCCCTCCAGTCATTCTCCTCCTACAGATTGACGTCCTTGAGGTATGAGTTTTAATTTTTGTTGGTTTATTGTATATGGCATCATGAGATATTTAATGATCTAAAAATTTTTATTGTTCCGTTGCACCACTCTGATACGTTTTTACCGATTTATTTTCCTACAAGCTGTACCATAAGCTGGTTTAGGTCGCGCTGCTGATTCTCCATCATCTCTTGCATAGCTGTAAGTTGCACTACTAACTTGTCCTCTCGGGATGCTTGAGTCGCTGATGAGCGAGGTCGAACCATGTTGTTTTTCGAAGTCCTAATATATGATAGGAAAGGAAAAACTTGTAAATCCCTTATTTCCATACTTGGAAATCATGGTTGCCTAGTACTCGTCTACTTACTTTATTATCATACATATATATATATTATCTTTCCTTTAATCATGCTTTGCACATCATGACGTTCGATATGAATCACATCATATCATATCGTATCAAATGTTGTTATAGTGCCAGAAGTCATCCTACACCTTCTGTCACACTATAGATCATGTGCTGGTATACGTATATATGCCATCTGGCAATAGCGAATCACTTTTCATATAACTTTTCAAAAAGTGAGTACGAAACTCTGGTCTGTCGGGAGTGGTAAACTCTTCCTGGTACAAAACTAAAAAGAAAACACACAGCTAGGTCTAATGGGAGTAAGGTACTATTTCCCACAGTACCTACATATATGGTATAAGTAACTGCTATACTAGAGTAAATTGCTACTACTCTGAGGAAAGTCCTGATTCTGCATTAAAGATGTCCTCATCATCATCCTTATCGAGGGGAAATTCCTCTGGATCCTCCTCATCTTCCATATTAGAACTGACCTCGTCGTCACTAGCTATGATGACTTGAGGTTCAGGCTCATATAACTCTATCCACTCATCATCACTAACAAAATAGGGGATGTCATCATCGTCATTATCATCTGCCTCGGGATGGGTTTTTGGAAATGGTGGGGCTGGTACGGGGTCTCCCATGGCTTCATTGTCGTCCACCGATGCCTCGGGGTGGTACTCAGCTATGGGGTCCTCCTTTATTGGTTGATGGACTGGATCCACTGGGTTGCCCTTAATGTTGATAGCATCTGCAATGTCGTGAGCTTGTTCATAGTTTTTGGTGTTGATCACCTCCACTTCAGTGTCCACTATCTCTTATATGAATCGCCTCAAGTCTTCATAATGCGAAGGGTAGTGGACAAGCTCCCTTATGTCCTATGGTAGTCCTTTCCATAGAAGCTCTACTATCTTTCTAAAGAGTACCTCCAAGGGTATGTGGGGCCACATAGCATCCCAGAACCTCTGACAGTAGTGAACCATTGTCTCCCTTTCATACATGTCCCATATGCCAGAGAGGATATCATACCATCTCTCATGCATGTCTCTCCAGATAGCCATGTCTCTACCTAGCCTGTAGACTTCCTCAAAGGGAGGTGGTCTGAAGGTATCACAGAGGTTTCGACAGATATCGGCCCAGTGCACTATAGGGTCTCCGTTCCTGCGATACCTATCCTACCAGGCCATCGCTGCTCCATCCAGCCTACTACTTGCCAGATCCACCTGTAGGTGGGGTGGGATATGGCAGGTACAGAATATGACCTCCATGCGGCGTATCCATCCTGCAAGCTCATGAGAGTAGTATCTGTTGTACTTATCGGGATCCATATTAGTGAAAGCAAAAGTTGTGACAACCGGGAAATTCAGGCAATTCTCGGATGAAAATATACAAATGTATGTATATAACAATTTGTAGTATTTAAAGAGTGAAATAAATGTATTTATATTGTTTAGAATATGTGAAAATTTTCTAACAATACTGACGAGTAAGAATTCAGTGTTGGAAAAAATTCACTGAGTTGAAACGGGTAAAACGGTGCAAAACCGGCATTGAAAACTCTAACCGGAGCAATAAAAGACGGTAAACTTCCGGGATTGATTTTGATCAAACGGAAGCAGTTTAAATTGATCCGACTGCACAGGAGACCTCAGGAACACGCCGGGACGATTTCAGGAAAATTTCGGCTCGAACCGGTATCGGTCAAAAAGTAGTCGAATTAATATGAATAGTGAAAGTCAAAGTCGACTTTTGCTTTAGCATTTATGACATCATAAATCCATTTAATAAATGGAAAGAAAATGATGATTAGTAGCATTAATGGCCATGATTCATTTGCTTTTTTGATCTAAAGGCCAAGATTTGACCAAAAATACACCTTTTTAATTTTTGAAAATTATGGAAAGAAATGGGTTGAAAGATGTCTAATTCTCATTGGTGGAAGGCTAAATTAATTGGCCTTTGGTTTCATTAAGTCGGCAACTTAGTAACAAAGTGGCCGACACTTTGTTTCAAGCCAAAACCAAAAGAAAGAAAATTTCTTCTAAGTGTTCATGGAGAATACGTGAGCCACCAAGGAGAATCAAGCAAATCTTCCAAGCTTTCTTCACAAAAGTGGTATCAAACACTTCATTGAAGGCAAAGGAAGCAAGAAAGCAAGGTAACCTTCTTTGGTTTGCATTCTTTCTTGGTTTTTCTTCAAGAAAACCATGGAATGAATAGTGAAAAAGATGGAAAAATTTTTGGTGGTTTTCAATGATTTGATGCTTGGTTTTTGTTAAGGGTGTAATAAGGAAGAAAACCATGTAATTTGTTTAAAGAAAAACCAAAATTTTGGTTGGTTTTTCAAAGGAAAATCCGTGGGTTACCTTAGGTAACCAATGAGAAAAGTTTGTAGTTAATTGCTAATATGCTTTCAAAATTGAATTTTTGTGAAGAATAAAGCTTGTATTTCATTGTGGAAAGTTTGAAAAAAAAATTTTGGTATGCATTTTCATAAGGTGGCCGTGGGTTTTCCTAAAGGTTTGAAAGAAAATTTTGCTTGATGTATGTGGTATTTGGTTGATTGGAATTATGCATTTTAATATGCAAATGATGAATTTATAATAGAAAGAATGAAACAAAATTTTTGGCATGTTTTCATTCTTTGGCCGTGGGGTATAAGTGTGTAAAAACCCTAGGAAATTTGGTTGAAAATGCAAAGAAAATGGGCTTGAAAATGTGTTAAAAATGTGACATTTGAATGGCCTAAAGTGTGGTGAAAGTTTGACAAAAATTTGGTTTGGTTTGGTTGTGAAAACCGAAACCAAATTAAGGGTAAAATTATGAAAAAATTTTTATTATGTGGGTGATAATGTGGAATTGGAATTTGTGAGCTTTTATGTAAAAGTTTGGAAAACTTTTACATAAAATAGGCTTGTGATATAGTACGTGGCAGGTACATATGGTTCGAGGCGTACCTAACGTCGGAAGCCTTAAAATTACGCCGAAATGCTGCAGAAATTTCGAAAACGGTATTCGGGGTAAAATGGGAATTTAAAATAAAAAAAATTTGGGGTCGGGTCGGAAACCCGAGTCCCTAACGAAAAAAATTGAATAAAAAATTAAAAAAAAAAATTTAAGGGGTGGGTCGTGAATAGTAACCCGTCCCCTTGAAAATGAAAAACGTGAGTGAAATTGAAAAAAAACCGACCCCGAGGGGGGCGTTTTTGAAAACGAAATAAAGGTCCGAGTCGGGAACGGAAAACCCGAGCTTCGGAGACCTAGGTCGGGAAAGTCTAGATGAATGTTTTAAATACTAGTGAAACGTCCATTTGAGGCTCCGAAACGATAGAAAATGGCTAAACCGACGTAAGGGTCGGAATAGTACTTCCCGAGGGCTGGGAAAGCAAAAAGTGGAAATAAAATAGAAACGAACCCGGTAATGATTAGAAAAGAGTCAGAAAAGTTCCTGAGAGCCAAAAATGCAGTCTGAATAGTACTATTCATAGAAATTTTATTTCTTGCATGTTTGAACTTACTGAGCCTATAGCTCACCATTTTTGCTAATGTTGCAGGTAAGCGACCAGTTCAGTAGCTTGTTTGACTGGATGCGGACGGGATGGCACGTGTCAAATGGGATAGCTGGGCGAGGGATATGGTACTGCCAGAGTCTTCCCGCTGAGCGTTAAAGTGAAGGGAAAAAGGGAGAAACAGTCTTTTGTAATATTATATATTTTACGAAAGTACTGTAATATGTAAATTACTTTGCACTTGCCAACAAAGTAAATAGTGGGAAATGTTTTACATGATGTATAAAGAAAAAAAAATTTTTCCCCAAAAATGACTTGATTTAAATAGAGAGAGAGATAAGCCGGCGACCCATGAGAGTACAATCTATCGCAGTTAAAGATAAAGTTCAACTGTAATAGTATTGTATGATCTCTACGAGGGGCGGGCCGCCACAGTTGGTATCAGAGCAGTGTGACCATATCCTGATTTGACACTTCGCGCATCCTGCACCGCTATCCAAGTAAGTAGTTTACTTAAGTTTAGTTAATTATTTTCTTATGTGAAAATAATTATTTTACAGGTAGCAAGATGGTGGATTTGCGTGATCGACCAGAGGGACGAGAACGACGTCCTAATGTTATGGAGAGACTGGATCAAATACAAGCTCTGTTAGAAGCTCAGATGCAAGAAAATGCTAATCTGAGGCGACGGGTAGAGGAGCTAGAACAGAGACAAGGCTCTAAGGATACCCAAGTAGAACAGGAAGCTGAGGTAGATCCAGTTATCACTCCAGCTGCGGTATATGAGAGAGCTCCGGAACCACAACCAGTATTAAATCTAGAACCCCTCTATGAAAGATTCAGGCGTATGAGGCCGCCAAAATTTGAAGGGTCTACAAATCCCTTAGAGGCTGAAGACTGGTTGTCATCATTGCAAGTGATCATGGAGTTCATGAACCTAACCGACCGAGAAAAGGTTGCATGTGCGTCTTTTGTGCTGAGAAAAGATGCTCGTTTTTGGTGGGACACTGTACGAATGAGAAGAGACGTGTCTACCATGAGTTGGGCAGAATTTCTGGAAGAATTTAACCAGAAATATTACGACCCTGCATCTCTGAGACAACAACAGAAAGAGTTTTCAGAATTGACGCAAGGAAACATGTCGGTAAGCGAAGTCTGCCGAAAGTTCGATCAGCTATCCCGTTTGTGCCCTTATGTAGTCCCTACTGAGAGGGAGAAAATACAGAAAATGATAGGGATGTTCAGGCCAGAAATTGCGACATTAGTGGATACTGGACAAGTACCACCTACTTCTGTAGCAGACTGTGTGAGTCGGGCCATCAGAGCTGAGTTTCATGTCGCCCGACAGAAAGAGGAAAGAGAAAAACACTGGGAGGCTAAGAAAAAGGAGAGGGCTTTGGTGAAGTCTACACAAGCTGGTCAATCAAGCAAGCCTAGTCAGAATGCTAAACCAAGCCAGGGCAATAGTCAAGGTTCCCAGCAAAACAAGAGGAAAGGCAATTTTTCTGGAAATCGCCAGGGCAATAATCGAAACCAACAGCAGAGAACAGCGGGTAATGCGGAATCCAATGTGTAAAATTGTCCTACATGCGGGAAGAGACATTCCGGGCAATGCAGATTTGGGCCACTTGTTTGCTATGAATGTGGAAAGGAAGGCCATTATGCCAGAAACTGTCCAAATAGACAGGGTGGACAAGGCACTTCCCAACAGTACCAGACGCGCCCACAAGCTCATTCCCTTCAGGTCAGAGTTGAAGAGTCACCAGTGAGGTCGCAACGCCAAGAGCGAATGTCACGTGCTGATGCTCGTGTGATGGCCTACAGCAAAAAGGATGCAGAGGCAGGAACATCGAACGTGGTGACAGGTCAGCTTCCTGTCGCTAGTCATGTAGCCTCTATACTATTCGATTGCGGTGCTACGCATTCTTTTGTTTCCTATGCATTTGCTGACAAGATAGGACTTCCTAAGGACAATATGGGAAGGGTATTTAAGACAGCTTTACCTTCTGGGGAAGTATTGTTGTCCAATTACTGGTTACCCTATGTACCAGTATATGTGGCAAATAGGGAACTATATGCGGAGTTGATCGTAATGAAGATTGCGGATTACGATGTGATTCTAGGCATGGATTTTCTAGGGAAATACCAAGCTACGATCGACTGCCGAAATCGAAAAATAGTATTCCAACCCGAGGAAGAAGAGAGTTTCGAATACGTCGACACTTCTCACAAACCCAGGAAGATGATCATCAGTTCACTGAGAGCCAGCAAGCTGATAGCCAGTGGTTGCGTGGGATATCTAGCATATGTGGTGGACACTACAGAGGAACAGAAGCTTCAAGCTGAAGATGTTCCTGTGGTTCATGAGTTTCTTGACGTATTTCCGGAAGAGTTACCAGGGATACCGCCAGAAAGAGAAATCTCGTTTGAAATTGAGTTGATGCCTGGAACAGCACCTATTTCCAAAGCACCATACCGCATGGCTCCAGTGGAGTTAAAGGAGCTGCAGGAGCAATTAAAGGAGCATTTGGATAAAGAATTCATCAGGCTGAGTTTTTCTCCATGGGGTGCACCTGTGTTATTTGTCAAGAAAAAGGATGGGACATTCCGACTGTGCATTGATTATCGGGAATTGAATAAGGTTACGGTCAAAAATAGGTATCCGTTACCTAGAATTGATGACCTATTCGACCAGTTAAAAGGCGCAGCAGTATTTTCCAAGATTGATTTACGATCAGGATATCACCAGCTGAGAATCAAAGAGAGTGATATTCCTAAGACGGCGTTTAGGACTCGTTATGGGCACTACGAGTTTCTTGTGATGCCATTTGGATTAACAAATGCACCAGCAGCGTTCATGGACTTAATGAACAGAATTTTTAAAGAGTATTTGGATAAGTTTGTCATTGTGTTCATTGATGACATTCTTATATACTCGAAGAGTCATGAGGAACACAAGAAGCATCTGAGGATCGTGCTGAATACGATAAGAAAGCATCAACTGTATGCCAAATTCTCAAAATGTGAGTTTTGGCTGGACAGAGTACATTTCCTCGGACATGTTGTATCCCAGGAAGGTATTGCTGTAGATCCAACGAAGGTAGAGGCTATTAACCAGTGGCCTGCACCCAAGAATGTGACGGAAATACGCAGTTTCTTGGGGTTAGCTGGATATTATCGGCGATTTGTAGAGGGATTCGCGCGATTAGCTGCACCTCTTACTGCTCTTACACGCAAGGAAAGGAAGTACGAGTGGACTA
The DNA here is from genome assembly GCA_035233585.1 of Antiaris toxicaria. NCBI lineage: Eukaryota > Viridiplantae > Streptophyta > Magnoliopsida > Rosales > Moraceae > Antiaris > Antiaris toxicaria. The sequence goes on along the minus strand of CP141156.1, from coordinate 98,376,973 downwards.
TGGAATGCGAAAGAAGCTTTCAGGAGTTAAAGAGGCGACTGACTAGCGCATCAATCCTTACGCTTCCCACTGAAGGGGAGAAGTTTGTGATCTACAGTGATGCATCAAAAATAGGATTGGGAGCAGTCCTGATGCAAGACGGCAAGGTAATTGCCTATGCTTCGCGTCAATTAAAGGATCATGAAAGGAATTACCCTACGCATGACCTTGAACTTGCTGCAGTAGTGTTCGCACTCAAAATTTGGCGACACTACCTTTATGGAGCTCAATGTCAGATTTACACTGATCACCAAAGTCTAAAGTATTTCTTCACGCAAAAGGAGCTCAATATGCGACAAAGGCGATGGTTGGAACTGGTGAAGGATTATGATTGTGAAATCCTATACCATCCAGGAAAGGCCAACCGTGTAGCGGATGCTCTAAGTAGAAAGTCTACCATATCGCACCAGCTACCAATAAACAGGCTTCCGAAGCCATTGCAGCAAGAGATAAATTCTTTGAACTTGGAGCTGATATCTGGAAGACTAGCTACACTCCAAGTGGAATCATCGCTATTTGAGGATATAAAGGAAGCTCAGAGGCGAGAGCCAACCATGACAAGTTCTCAAGAAGGAATTTCCAAGGATGGAATGATCCTTTGTCAAGGAAGGATAAATGTTCCAACTGATGAGGAACTTAGAAGACGGATCATGTCAGAGGCCCATGAGACGCCCTATTCGGTTCATCCCGGAGCTAGCAAGATGTATCAGGACTTGAAGTTACAGTTCTGGTGGAAAGGGATGAAGAACGATATAGCAAAATTCGTGAGCAGATGCATGACCTGTCAGAGAATCAAAGCGGAACATAAACATCCAGCAGGAAGATTGGAACCGTTGGAGATTCTTGAATGGAAATGGGAACACATTACGATGGATTTTGTAGTGGGACTTCCAAAAACCCGAGAAGGTTATGATGCCATCTGGGTTATTGTGGATAGACTGACCAAGACGGCACGGTTTATAGCTGTCAAGATGACTTTTTCGTTGGAAAAGTTTGCTCAGTTATACGTAACTCATGTCGTCAGATTATATGGAGTACCAAAATCCATTGTATCAGATCGAGACGCACGGTTCACTTCGAATTTCTGGAAGTGTGTGCAAGAGGCCATGGGTACTGAATTGAGACTCAGTACGGCTTTTCATCCGCAAACAGATGGGCAGTCGGAGCGGACAATTCAGACATTAGAAGATGCTTCGAGCTTGTGTTATGGATTTTACGGGAAATTGGAATGAGAAGTTATCATTAATTGAATTCTCGTACAATAATAGTTACCAAGCTTCTATAGGCATGGCACCTTACGAGGCTTTGTATGGACGGAAATGCAGATCACAATTACACTGGTATGATTTGCAAGAGAAGCAGTTGCATAAGACGGATTTCATAAAAGAGACTTCCGATGCAGTTGCTAGAATTCAGCGTCAAATGAAAATTTCGCAAGGTCGACAAAAGAGTTACGCGGACAAGAGGCGAAGATCCTTGGAGTTTGAAGAAGGAGACTTCGTGTTTCTCAAGGTATCGCCCATGAAGGGGATTATGCGTTTCGGTAAGAAGGGGAAACTGAGTCCAAGATACATTGGACCTTATGAAATTATCGAACGCATTGGAAAGGTCGTGTACAGGTTAGCGCTACCTCCGGAATTGTCGGCAGTGCATAATGTATTTCATGTGTCGATGCTGAGAAAGTATATACCAGATTCGTCCCATGTATTGAAGCATGAGCCTATTCAAATCCATGAGGATTTGACATATGAGGAACAACCTATTCGAGTACTAGCTCGTGAGGAGAAAGTACTGAGGAATAAGACAATCCCACTAGTGAAGATTTTATGGAAAAATCACAACATTGAAGAAGCTACGTGGGAACGAGAAGATGAGATGAGGAGTTTATACCCCCATTTGTTCTAATTTTCGAGGACGAAAATTTTATAAGGAGGGGTGAATGTGACAACCGGGAAATTCAGGCAATTCTCGGATGAAAATGTACAAATGTATGTATATAACAATTTGTACTATTTAAAGAGTGAAAAAAATGTATTGATATTGTTTAGAATATGTGAAAATGTTCTAACAATACTGACGAGTAAGAATTCAGTGTTGGAAAAAATTCACTGAGTTGAAACGGGTAAAACGGTGCAAAACCGGCATTGAAAACTCTAACCGGAGCAATAAAAGACGGTAAACTTCCGGGATTGATTTTGATCAAACGGAAGCAGTTTAAATTGATCCGACTGCACAGGAGACCTCAGGAACACGCCGGGACGATTTCAGGAAAATTTCGGCTCGAACCGGTATCGGTCAAAAAGTAGTCGAATTAATGTGAATAGTGAAAGTCAAAGTCAACTTTTGCTTTAGCATTTATGACATCATAAATCCATTTAATAAATGGAAAGAAAATGATGATTAGTAGCATTAATGGCCATGATTTATTTGCTTTTTTGATCTAAAGGCCAAGATTTGGCCAAAAATACACCTTTTTAATTTTTGAAAATTATGGAAAGAAATGGGTTGAAAGATGTCTAATTCTCATTGGTGGAAGGCTAAATTAATTGGCCTTTGGTTTCATTAAGTCGGCAACTTAGTAACAAAGTGGCCGACACTTTGTTTCAAGCCAAAACCAAAAGAAAGAAAATTTCTTCTAAGTGTTCATGGAGAATACGTGAGCCACCAAGGAGAATCAAGCAAATCTTCCAAGCTTTCTTCACAAAAGTGGTATCAAACACTTCATTGATGGCAAAGGAAGCAAGAAAGCAAGGTAACCTTCTTTGGTTTGCATTCTTTCTTGGTTTTTCTTCAAGAAAACCATGGGATGAATAGTGAAAAAGATGGAAAAATTTTTGGTGGTTTTCAATGATTTGATGCTTGGGTTTTGTTAAGGGTGTAATAAGGAAGAAAACCATGTAATTTGTTTAAAGAAAAACCAAAATTTTGGTTGGTTTTTCAAAGGAAAATCCGTGGGTTACCTTAGGTAACCAATGAGAAAAGTTTGTGGTTAATTGCTAATATGCTTTCAAAATTGAATTTTTGTGAAGAATAAAGCTTGTATTTCATTGTGGAAAGTTTGAAAAAAAAATTTTGGTATGCATTTTCATAAGGTGGCCGTGGGTTTTCCTAAAGGTTTGAAAGAAAATTTTGCTTGATGTATGTGGTATTTGGTTGATTGGAATTATGCATTTTAATATGCAAATGATGAATTTATAATAGAAAGAATGAAACAAAATTTTTGGCATGTTTTCATTCTTTGGCCGTGGGGTATAAGTGTGTAAAAACCCTAGGAAATTTGGTTGAAAATGCAAAGAAAATGGGCTTGAAAATGTGTTAAAAATGTGACATTTGAATGGCCTAAAGTGTGGTGAAAGTTTGACAAAAATTTGGTTTGGTTTGGTTGTGAAAACCGAAACCAAATTAAGGGTAAAATTATGAAAAAAATTTTATTATGTGGGTGATAATGTGGAATTGGAATTTGTGAGCTTTTATGTAAAAGTTTGGAAAACTTTTACATAAAATAGGCTTGTGGTATAGTACGTGGCAGGTACATATGGTTCGAGACGTACCTAACGCCGGAAGCCTTAAAATTACACCGAAATGCTGTAGAAATTTCGAAAACGGTATTCGGGGTAAAATGGGAATTTAAAATAAAAAAAATTTGGGGTCGGGTCGGAAACCCGAGTCCCTAACGAAAAAAATTGAATAAAAAATTTAAAAAAAAAATTTAAGGGGTGGGTCGTGAATAGTAACCCGTCCCCTTGAAAATGAAAAACGTGAGTGAAATTGAAAAAAAACCAACCCCGAGGGGGGCGTTTTTGAAAACGAAATAAAGGTCCGAGTCGGGAACGGAAAACCCGAGTTTCGGAGACCTAGGTCGGGAAAGTCTAGATGAATGTTTTAAATACTAGTGAAACGTCCATTTGAGGCTCCGAAACGATAGAAAATCGCTAAACCGACGTAAGGGTCGGAATAGTACTTCCCGAGGGCCGGGAAAGCAAAAAGTGGAAATAAAATAGAAACGAACCCGGTAATGATTAGAAAAGAGTCAGAAAAGTTCCTGAGAGCCAAAAATGCAGTTTGGATCAAGAAAAATTCCGTCAGGGGCAAAATCGTAATTTTACAAAAATTGGGGAAAATGGTGAAAATAATAAATAAAGCCTAAAAAGTTATAAATAGGTTTTATTTAAGCTTTTTAATGAAAAATAAAAGCTATAAATGGAAATAAAAATTAACAGACAAAGTTTTGTCTGTAGGATCCAAAAATCGACCTACGAGGAAGGCGATCAAAGATTCAAGAGAGAGAAAGGAAACAGTCTGATAAGGTAAGTTCAGACATTTACCTGTCTGCAACATATAGCATTATTGTTGCTAACTTTGGTGTACTAACTATAAGTTAGGTACATATGCGCTACGGGCACTATTATAGAGTAGAGAGAGAGACATAATGTGCTACGGGCACTATAAGAATGGGACACATGGTTAATTGTGCTTCGGGCACTAGAGCGAGGTTAATAAAACTCACTCACCTAAAATTAAAATGTGAACCATTCCTAACCACGGGACAATGTGAAGTCACCGGGTTAGAATGTTAAAAAGTCGGTAATGAAACCACTATCTGGCGTACCAGCCTTCCGTACAGGGAGGTACTATTTTTGCCTTCGGGGCTATGAAAATAAGGCTGTGGAGGTCAGTACTGATGTACCGCTCCCAGTCATATAAAATTTTGCCTTTGGGGCTATGAGATTAAGGCTGTGGAGGTCAGCACTAATGTACCGCTCCCAGTCATGCGCACTTAAATGGTACTGCCAACCTGAGCTCAAAACCAGAACATAATTAAAGATAATTACCTAAAACTGAAACTATGCCATAATTGAGCATAATACAGTTTAGTGAGAGCACTAATATCGCGGTAGATGTACTAGTGTGATACAGTGTTGTGGTCAACCTTACTATTCACGTATGAATAGTGGTCAAAGTTACTATTTATGATGAATAGTACTATTCATAGAAATTTTATTTCTTGCATGTTTGAACTTACTGAGCCTATAGCTCACCATTTTTGCTAATGTTGCAGGTAAGCGACCAGTTCAGTAGCTTGTTTGACTGGATGCGGACGGGATGACGCGTGTCAAATGGGATAGCTGGGTGAGGGATATGGTACTGCCAGAGTCTTCCCGCTGAGCGTTAAAGTGAAGGGAAAAAGGGAGAAACAGTCTTTTGTAATATTATATATTTTACGAAAGTACTGTAATATGTAAATTACTTTGCACTTGCCAACAAAGTAAATAGTGGGAAATGTTTTACGTGATGTATAAAGAAAAAAAAAATTTCCCCAAAAATGGCTTGATTTAAATAGAGAGAGAGATAAGCCGGCGACCCATGAGAGTACAATCTATCGCAGTTAACGATAAAGTTCAACTGTAATAGTATTGTATGATCTCTACGAGGGGCGGGCCGCCACAAAAGTTGCCTCCTGATCTTCTTCTCTCTGGTGGTGGTGGGGGTTTACCGATGCAGCCATGGTTATATATTATAGCTTAAATGTTAACCTACATACTATCAACATAAAATACAAACTAACTTACTTGGACAGATGAAGTAGGCATGTGGCAATGTGAGATCGGGTGGAAGGATACCGCTCTGATACTAACTGTGGCGACCCTGACTTTGACCTGCCCTAGCGACGCAGCCATCGCCACTTACGTAAACTTACTTTACTTAAACTTACTTGGAACGTGCTTAAAACAATCATACTTTAACATCATAATTTCCACGAGATTTTTTTTACATAAGTTTTGCTATAGCTATACATACTTAAATATACTTTACGATTACATAAGGGTCTTAATACAACTTGAGACCAAACATACATACTGTCATAACCCATGCCCTGAGTGGCCCGGATCGTCACTTAAAATTACTACTGATACTTAAACTTATTTACTTAATACTATAATTTTAGGGATTTTTTTATTTTTTTATGCATACATTTTTACTATTCACGTGCATACATATACTTTACAAATACAAAGGTTTAAACAACTGAAGTTCAAACTTACATACATACTTATGAAAGTGCTTAACTGATTACTACTCAAAATATAATGTTTGCATAATACTGTGCAGAAGTCAAAACTTGCGGTGGTATCCACAACCTCACCCTCATATCTGCCTCTGCTGCCATCACCGTCCATCATGGTCTAAACCATAGGTCACTTACCTACAGCATGAACACACACTGTGAGCTTTATGCCCAGTAAGTATAACATGTCGTCCGTAAAACATGTTTAAATCATAATACATACTTAAAACATATAAGCATTTCATACACTGAATCTAGGGACAAAACCTTGCCGTTTTTTGCCCTAAAAAACCAAGGGAGGCTGGCGCACACAAAGGGGTCAAATTGCTTGAAATGCATGTTTGCTCATATGACTAAACTATTGCATATTTTATTCAATGTGTCATAGCTTATCTCAATATTTTAATGCCAATTTTTGGGCCACTTTGTAGTTGTTTTCTACTGCATTTTCAGCTAGAATACGTGGTTTCCTAAGGGGAAAATTTATCTGTAAAAGCTTCTCTTAGTAGTTTAATTTTCCACAATGGTGTTCGGTCATTTCTTGACAGTGTTCTAGATTTCGACTGAAATTGGATTTTTTGAATCCGATATTTATACTGATAATTCCTGATTGGGTTGTAATGCCTATGAGTCCATTCTGTGTCTATTTTACTGTTTATTTTCTATACTGTGGTTGTGTCTATACTATGTTGTCCTTGCACACGTATAACGAGGTGTTGTCGCGTGAAATTTCAAACACAGTCTCTCCTAACTAATTTGGACGTGCTGATTTTAAATTTATTAGTTTTACGCTCATCTAAGGTCATCTAGACTAGTTTTCAAGATTTGTGTGATCCCACCTCGAAAAACGTGTTTTGCGCTCAATTGACTAATTTGAGCGTTCTGAGTCTAAATATATCAGTTTCGGGTTGAGAAAAGGTCGTCTTGACCCCTTTCCCGATACTGTGTATCTCTAAAAAAAAAATTCACATTTCGTGCTCAATTGACTAAATTGAGCCTGCTAGCTATTAATATATCAGTTTTATGTCAAATTAAGGTCGTCTTGGCCATTAACCTAACACTGCGTATCTACTATTCATTGTTTTCTATTTAATTGACTAGTCTGAGTGTTCTAACTCTGATTTTGTCAGTTTCTGGATGAGAAGAGGTCATCTGGACCATTTTTCTCGATATTGTACATCTGCTGGGACAATTATCACTGTTGTGCTTAGACGACCGATCTGAGCGTACTCATGACTTGCTCATCAGTTCTGTGTCAAGAAATGGTCATTTGGATCGGTTTCTTGATATTGCATGTCTTATACGCACACACTGTCGGTTACCCATTTCACTATATGAATAGTAATTAAACGTTACTATACCCGTTTAATTCATTCAACTGGAAAAATATACTGTATTTATTAACTTAATTGCTCATTACATAGTAATTAGGTTTCATGAATCATGAGAGTCATTACAGTGGCTCTCTGCTCAATACACGGCCTTCAACACGGGCTCATACACTTGCGTATATCATGCAACATGGGCGTGTGTACTCCAAACACGGGCATGTACCAGTTGAGATTGCTTGACACACCCAATTCCTGAAATACGGCTTCTCACACGTTCAACCATCCGAGCGGTGCACGACTACTTACATGGTCATGTACCAGACCTTGTTACACTTACACGGCCACTTACACTTACACGGTCTCTCATACGTACATAGTCCGAATGATACACGACTACTTACATGGCCGTGTACCTGACCGTGTTCTTCAAATGTGCACTAAAAGGCATCAAATTATTCCAAATTCATTCCTTAATGACTTATTATAGGGTAAGTAGGTGTGACAACCGGGAAATTCAGGCAATTCTCGGATGAAAATGTACAAATGTATGTATATAACAATTTGTACTATTTAAAGAGTGAAATAAATGTATTTATATTGTTCAGAATATATTAAAATGTTCTAACAATACTGACGAGTAAGAATTCAGTGTTGGAAAAATTCACTGAGTTGAAACGGGTGAAACGGTACCAAAATCGGCATTGAAAACCCTAACCGGGACAATAAAAGACGGAAAACTTCCGAGATTAATTTTGATCAAACGGAAGCAGTTTAAATTGATCCGACTGCACAGCAGACCTCAAGAACCCGCCGGGACGATTTCAGGAAAATTTCGGGTCTAACCGGTATCGGTCAAAAAGTAGTCGAATTAATGTGAATAGTGAAAGTCAAAGTCAACTTTTGCTTTAGCATTTATGACATCATAAATCCCTTTAATAAATGGGATTAAAATGGTGGTTGGTAGCATTAATGGCCATGATTCATTTGCTTTTTGATCTAAAGGCCAAGATTTGGCCAAAATTCACCATTTTGATTTTTTGAAAATGATGGAAAGAATTAAGGTGAAATGTGTTGAAATTTGATTGGTTAAAGGCCAAATTAATTGGCTTGTTTCATGCATAAGTCGGCCACTTTTGGGAACATTTGGCCGAGACATATTTAGAAAGCCAAAACCAAGATAAAAAATTTGCTAAGTTTTTTTTTTCCTTGGTGGAGCCGTGAGGAACCAAGAGGAACCAAGCTATTCCTTCAATTTTCTTTCACAAAAATTGTGTCAAAGCATTCCTTGAAGACAAAGGAAGCAAGGGAACAAGGTAATTCCCCTTGGATTAAACTTTTTCTTGGTTTTTTTTCAATAAAACCGTGGGATGAATAGTGGAAAAATATGGGAAAATTTTTGGTTATTTTCAATGATTTGATGCTTGGGTTTTGTTAAGGGTGTAATTAGGAAGAAAACCATGCAATTGGTTTTAAGAAAAACCAAAATTTTGTTGGTTTTCCTTTGGTAAAACCGTGGGTTACCTTGAGTAATCAATGAAGAAATTGTTGTGTTTATGTATTAACATGCTTTCAAGTTAAATTTTGTTAAGAATAAAGCATGATTTACATTATGGAAAGCTTGAAAAAAATTTTTGGTGTGAATTACCTAATGTGGCCGTGGGATTACTTAGGGTTTGGAAGAAAAATTTTGCATGGTTTATGTGATATTTGGATGATTTAAATCATGCATTTTATAATGTAAATGATGGAATTATGATTGAAAGCATGAAACAAAAATGTTGTGCATGTTTTTCATTAAGTGGCCGTGGGTTATATGTGATTAAAAACCCTAGGAAAATTGTTGAAAAATGCAATGAAAATGGGCTTGAAAATGTGTTAGAAAATGACATTTTAATAGCCTAAGATTTGGTGAAAATTTGAGAAGTTTTGGTTAGGTTTGATTGTGGAAAACCGAGACCAAAACTAAGGGTAAAAATGAAAAATTTTTGTGTAATGTGGGTTGAAATGCAAATTGGAATTTTGTGAGCTTTTATGTAAAAGTTTTCCAAACTTTTACATAAAATAGGCTTGTGGTATAGTACGTGGCAGGTACATTTGGTTCGAGGCGTACCTAACGCCGGTAGCCCTAAAATTACGTCGAAATGCTGCCGAAATTTCGAAAATAGCATTTGGGGTAAAATGGGAATTAAAAATAAAAAGTTTGGGGTCGGGTCGGAAACCCGAGTCCCTAACGGAAAATTGAATAAGGAAAACCTAAGGGGTGGTTTGTGAATAGTAACCCGTCCCCTTAAAAATGTAAAACGCGAGTGAATTTGAAAAAAAAAAACCGACCTCGAGGGGGGGACGTTTTTGGAAATGAAATAAAGGTCGAAGTCGGGAACGGAAAATCCGAGCCTCGGAGACCTAGATCGGGAATGTCTAGATGAACGTTTTAAATACTAGTGAAACGTCCATTTGAGGCTCCGAAACGATAGAAAATCACTAAACCGACGTAAGGGTCGGAATAGTGCTTCTCGAGGGCCGGGAAAGTGAAAAGTGGAAATAAAATAAAAACGAACCCGGTAACGATTAGAAAAGAGTCAGAAAAGTTCCTGAGAGCCAAAAATGCAGTCTGGATAGGGAAAATTTCTGTCAGGGGTAAAATTGTAATTTTGCCAAAATATAGGGGTAAAATCGTAATTTTACCAAAATACACGAGTAAAATCGTAATTTTACAAAAGTTGAGAAAAAATGGGAAAAATGATAAATAAAGCCTAAAAAGTTATAAATAGGTTTTATTTAAGATTTTAAATGAAAAATAAAAGTTATAAATGGAAATGAAATTAACAGACAAAATTTTGTCTGTAGGATCCAAAAATCGACCTACAAAGAAGGCGATCAAAGATCCAAGAGAGAAAAAGAGAAGAGACTGATAAGGTAAGTTCAGACATTTACCTGTCTGCAACATGTAGCATTATTATTGCTAACTTTGATGTACTAACTATAAGTTAGGTACATATGTGCTACGGGCACTATTATAGAATAGAGAGAGAGACGTAATGTGCTACGGGCACTATTGAGAATGGACACATTGTTAATTGTGCTTCGGGCATTAGAGCGAGGTTAATGAAACTCACTCCCCTAAAATTAAAATGTGAACCATTCCTAACCACGGGGCAATATGAAGTCACCGGGTTAGAAATTTAAAATGTCGGTAATGAAAACCACTTTCTGGCGTACCAGCCTTCCGTACAGGGAGGTACTTTTGCCTTCGGGGCTATGAGATTAAGGCTGTGGAGGTCAGCACTGATGTACCGCTCCCAGTCATGTACAATTTTGCCTTCGGGGCTATGAGATTAAGGCTGTGGAGGTCAGCACTAATGTACCGCTCCCAGTCATGCGCACTTAAATGGTACTGCCAACCTGAGCTCAAAACCAGAACATAAGCAAAGATAATTACCTAAAACTGAAATTATGCCATAATTGAGCATAAGACAGTTTAGTGAGAGTACTAACATCGCGGTAGATGTACTGTTGTGACACTGTGTTGTGGTCAAACTTACTATTCATGTATGAATAGTGGTCAAAGATACTATTCATAATGAATAGTACTATTCATAGAAAATTTTATTTCTTGCATGTTTGAACTTACTGAGCCTGTAGCTCACCATTTTTGCTAATGTTGCAGGTAAGCGACCAGCTCAGTAGCTTATTTGACTGGATGCGGACGGGATGGCGCGTGTCAAATGGGATAACTGGGCGAGGGATATGGTCCTGCCAGAGTCTTTCCGCTGAGCGATAAAAGAGAAGGGAAAAAGAAACAGTCTTTTGTAATATTATATATTTACGAAAGTACTGTAATATGTAAATTACTTTGTACTTGCCAACAAAGTAAATAGTGGGAAATGTTTTACATGATGTTTAAAGAAAAAAAAATTTTTCCCAAAAACATCATGATTTAAAAAGAGAGAGAGAGATAAGCCGGCGACCCATGAGAGTACAATCTATCGCAGTTAGCGATAAAGCTCAACTATAATAGTATTGTATGATCTCTACGAGGGGCGGGCCGCCATAGTAGGTTCCATGAATATGGGGGTCATTACAATCTACCCCCCTTACAAAATTTTCATCCTCGAAAATTAGAATAATTCCGGGAAGTCGCTTTTCATATCTTCTTCCTGTTCCCATATGGCTTCCTTTATACTACGGTTCCGCCACAACACTTTTACAGGTGGTATAACTTTTTTCCTAAGCACTCTTTCTTCTCTAGCTAGGATCTGTATGGGTTTTTCCTCGTAAGTCAAATCAGCGTGGAAACGTGAGAGCTGTCTGGCACGTACTTCTTCAGCATCGAGACATGGAAGACATTGTGCACTGAAGCTAACTCAGGAGGGAGCACTAATCTGTAAGCCACCTTCACAACTCTCTTGATTACCTCAAAAGGTCCTCTATGCCTAGGACTGAGCTTTCCATTCTTTCCAAAGCACATCATTCCTTTCATGGGTGCCACCTTGAGAAAGACTGAGTCTCCTTCTTGAAACTCGAGGGGTCTACGACACTTATCTACATAACTTTTTTGGCGACTGTGCACTGTATCTAGAATCTCTCATATGAACTTCACATCTGCTGTTGTATTTCTAATGAAGTCCATGCTGATAAGTTGTTTTTCTCTGGTCTCATGCCAATGAACTAGAGATCTACATTTTCTCCAGTAAAGCGCCTCGTATAGTGCCATCCCGATCGAGGAATGGTAGCTGTTATTGTACGAGAACTCAATCAAGGGTAGCTTTTAGTCCTAGTTTCCTTTGAAATATAGGACACAAGCTCTCAACATATCCTCTAATGTCTGTATGGTCCTTTCAGATTAACCGTCGGTCTGAGGATGGAATGCTATGTTGAACTTTAATCTGGTCCATAGTACGGCCTGGACGCTCTATCAAAATTTAGAAGTGAAGCGTTCGTCACGATCTGAAATGATAGACTTTGTGTAGGAAAATAAACCGGTAAAAACGTATCAGAGTGGCGCAGCGGAACAATAAAAATTTTTAGATCGTTAAATATCTCATGATGCCATATACAATAAATCAACAACAATTAAAACTCATACCTCAAGGACGCCAATATGCAGGAGGAGAATGACCGGAGGCTTCAACCAACTAGCCTTCTCTACTATTCTCCAATTCCCGAATGGCTGAGTGTGTGGGCACTCTGAACCTCGATCGGTATGGTAAACTGCTAGTCTTCTTCCGACCACCCAGATCTCTAAAGAACTTTATTGTCACGATGAGCTGTGCAACAATAAGCCTGCTCACCTGAGAGTCTGTGGTCTGAGAGAACTGGAGTGGCAGGACCTCTATTTATAGACCTGCATGAGGTGATTCTCTGAATTCGAATTGGACTAGGAAAAGATTTTCTCCCTTATCCAAACCAAAAAATCCGAATTTTCCAAGGGAGAATCTCCACAATTAAATTCGGTTTTTCTAGGACAAATCCAATCCAAATCTAAACAAGATTTTAACTAGAATTTTATCTCCCTTTTCCAACCAAAAAATCCGAAATTCACAAGGAGAAAATCCTCCAAATTTTCGGCCACTTTTAGGATAAGGGAGAATCAAAATTCCAATAGGATTTCTCAAGCAAAATCTCATCTTAACCTTATCCAAAAATAACCGAATTTCCTAGGATTAGGGATCCAAAATTTCGGCCACTTTTGGGAGGAGAGAGAAACCAAATTCAACTAGGATTGAAGCTTGAATATTCCCTTGAATCTTATCCACAAAATCCGAAATCTTTCATGAGGATTATCCTCAAAATTTCGTCCCTTATTTGTTGGGATTTGGATTCAAAATTCAAGTAGGATTCTAACAAGATTATCCTCTCCAAATCCAACTAAAATTCGAATTTCAAACCTTGTGGATTTTCCACAACAAATTCGAATCCTACTTGGACTGTGATTCAAAATTTGAATTTCAAATTTCAAATTCAAATTTCAAATTCAAATTTCAAATTTCAAATTTCAAATTTCAAATTTAAATTTCTAATTTAAATTTCAAATTCGAATTTCAAATTCAAATTTCAAATTCAAATTTCAAATTCAAAATTCAAAATTCAAATTTCAAAATTCAAATTTCAAATTTCAAAATTCAAATTTCAAATTCCACAAAACGGTTGTATTTCATATTCTTGTTCTCATGGATAATTTTCTACAACTCCAATCCAATCTCAAATAAAATCATGGCAACTTTATTTGGAGTTCGAATAATTGTGTACTCTATTATCCAAAACAAAATCTGAATCCAACCGGAGAGAATCTTGTCTACCATCCTAATCCTGTGTCATCACCATCCATGCATAATAAACTAGCCAATAGCATACACAAATCAATTTGCCAAACATTAAGGAATTATGTGGAGCTAGTAGAGGGACTGATTGGACATATATAATCGGGCTCCCGTGATTCCATATGATCATCATTCTGTACCGAACAACTCAATCATATGATCACTAATTTCAGAGTCACACCACTATAAACCTGAAACTGAACTCCCAATTATATACCGTATTACGTAAGCCTGTGACGAGCTACCATCCAATGACCTTGTCATATATGCAAAACCCTCATATGATATCCATGATCAGCCTTAGGTCAAAGTCCGTTTAATCCTACTGATCAGGCTATCTTAAAGTTCCATTATACTACCGAATCTAGAAAATGATTATTCACCATATGTGAATAAGAAGTCATCCGCCCAGCAGACGACCCAAGGCCTTGTCCATTTTCACATTCAGTATAATGCCTTTAAGAGGATACCTTTAACTCCTCAGAGCTATGATTCCGATATCTGCAAACAAACCCTTCATCGTATACAAGTCATGCACCCAACGAACCGGTCTATAAGCTTACTACCTCTGAGACGCTTTAGCCATTGGAACATCAAAGTACACAAGTCATATACATGAAGTAGTTCATTTACTCAGGATTAAGGTTATTGCATAATGAACGTCAAAAGCAGATTGATCCACTCATAGCGGACTACGTAGATCAATCACGCTTTAGTCCCGGTCTAATATGTCACCACCAAGCAACATATCCATGTCTCTACTTGGGAGTCCAGCTCCAGACAGTCAAGACAGACCGTCCCCTCTAAGGCTTTAGACAACATAATAGTCTTAACATGAGTTAGATGCTCGGTCTAACCCCATAGACTACAGACCATAGTTTAGACTGCTAACTTTAGAACATTGTCTTCTCGCATACAAAAGTCCATTGCATGCAACGTTCTAACAGTTTTAACACAAGCAGTCAGTGAGCCATATTTGCTTACATTTACTTTAACGTGTAAATAAGACGAGGACAGATAGCAATGCAATGAATAACCTCTAAGTATAATTTTATTATCCAGTTCAAAATGAATACATCAAAATGTCTCTAATACTTAGGGCATTTCCTAACAATCTCCCACTTGCCCTAAGCCAGCAGATGTGCCATGTTACGCATCCCCATCGCCTCTACATGCCTCTCAAAGCTTCTAGCTACCAAAGTCTTAGTAAAGGGATCAGCGATGTTGTCCTCGGACGCGATCTTACAAACATTCACTTGTCCTGTCTCCACATGCCCTCTAATAATGTGATACCTCCGATCGATGTGCTTGGTCCTCTTATGGTGCCGAGATTCCCTTGTGTTGGCAATAGCCCCTGTATTATCACAGTAAAGTGTGATAGGCTTGTCAACACCCGGAATGACCTCAAGGTCTCTAAAGAACTTGCGGAGCCAAACCGCTTCTTTAGATGCCTCAGCCGCAGCCACATACTCAGCCTCCATAGTAGAGTCAGCTGTGCAGTCCTGCTTCACGCTCCTCCACACAATGGCGCCTCCTCCGAGTAAAAACACTGATCCAGATGTCGATTTCCTCGAATCCTTACAAGTCTGGAAGTCTGAGTCCGTGTATCCTACGGGTGTTAGGTCCCCTCCAGAATACACTAGCATATAATCCCTCGTTCTCTTAAGATACTTGAGTATATGCTTTACTGCTTGCCAGTGCTTGGTTCCAGGATTCGCTTGATATCGACTCACCATACCTACTGCAAAACATATGTCCGGGCGAGTGCAAAGCATAGCGTACATAAGGCTACCCACAGCGGATGCATAAGGGACCTTACTCATACGCTCTCTTTCTTCCGATGTCTTGGGACAGTCATCCAATGAAAGTGTTAAACCGGCAATAGAAGGTTGTGAGCCTTTCTTTGCCTCTAGCATTGCATATTTGTCAATTATTTTATCTATGTATGAAGCTTGGGATAACGCTATCATTTTGTTCTTTCGATCTCTGAAGAGACGAATGCCTAGAACATAATTAGCTTCTCCCAAGTCCTTCATGTCAAACTGTTGGTGTAACCAAAGCTTGACCGATGATAAGTTCCCTACATCATTCCCAATGAGTAGTATATCATCGACATAGAGTATCAGAAAGACCACTTTTCCATCCTTAATACGTTTATAAACACAAGGTTCATCAACGTTCTGCTCAAAACCAAATGTCTTAATCGCTTGATCAAACCTCTGGTTCCATGAGCGGGATGCCTGCTTTAATCCATAAATGGATCTAAGCAACTTGCAGACTTTCCTATCCTGGCCTTTTGCTACGAACCCTTCGGGCTGTATCATATAGATACACTCTTCAAGATGGCCATTCAAGAATGCCGTCTTGACATCCATTTGCCAGATCTCGTAATCGAGAGCCGCAGCAATGGACAGAAGAATACGGATAGACTTCAGCATAGCAACAGGCGAAAAGGTTTCCTCGTAATCGATTCCAGCCTTTTGCGTGTATCCCTTTGCAACCAGTCTAGCTTTGAAAGTTTCCACTCTCCCTTCCGCATCCTTCTTTCTTTTGTAGACCCATTTGCATCCAATGGGTTTTATCCCATCCGGCAAATCTACAAGTTCCCAAACAGAGTTAGATTTCATAGAATCCATCTCATTGTTCATAGCCTGTTTCCAAGATCTAGAATCAACATCCTTTATAGCTTCATCATATGTGACCGGATCTTCCTCATGCTCATGAGCCTCGGCCTGGTATACCTCAGCATCATACATAAAGAAATTAGGTTTCTTAGAAACCCTCCCACTACGACGAGGCACCCTAAATTGTTGATCGTCTGCAGGTCTTTCACTGGAACTCGGACTTGCGTCCAAGACCGAAATCTGTGGAGCAGTTCTTTCACCCGATAACTCCTCTAGCACCACTTTGCTTCGAGGCTTAAAGTCATTCATGTGACTTTCCTCCAAGAATGTCGCATGGGTTGAGACAATGACCTTTTGTTCCTTCGGGTTATAGAACAGACCTCCTTTAGTTCCTTTTGGATACCCTACAAACATGCACAATTCTGATCTTGGTTCCAACTTCTTCGCATCCCCATCCAGTACATGTGCTGGGCAGCCCCATATTTTCATATGTCCAAGGGAGGGCTTCCTGCCACGCCACAATTCATACGGAGTTCTAGGAATTGATTTGCTCGGAACCTGGTTCAGAATATAGCACGCCGTTTGTAAAGCATGTCCCCAAAAAGATAATGGCAGCTTTGAGTAACTCATCATGGACCGTACCATATCCAATAAGGTCCTGTTTCTCCTTTCGGCTACACCATTCTGTTGTGGAGTACCAGGTGCAGTCAATTGGGATAAAATCCCGTTCTCTACAAGATGTCCTAGAAATTCATCAGAGAGGTATTCGCCACCTCGATCAGATCGAAGTGTCTTTATGGATTTATCCAATTGCTTTTCCACTTCTGCACGATACTCTTTGAACTTGTCAAAGGTTTCGCTCTTGCGGTGCATCAGATACACATATCCATACCTCGAGTAATCATCTATGAAAGAGACATAGTACTCGAACCCTCCTCGTGCTGTGACGTTCATGGGGCCACATACGTCAGTGTGCACAATTTCTAAGAGCTCCTGTGCCCTTGTACCCTTAGCTCCAAAAGACCTCTTAGTCATCTTACCCTCTAGACAAGACTCACATTGGGGAAGTCGTACCTCCTCCAGAGATTCCAGAGGACCGTCTTTCACCAATCTTTGAATCCTATCCTGATTAATATGACCAAGTCTTAAATGCCAAAGATACGCCTTGTTAGAGTGAGAAACTTTCAACCTTTTAGAGTTATCAATTAATTCAGTGTCAAGCAGTGAGTACATCTTTGG
This sequence comes from Antiaris toxicaria, assembly GCA_035233585.1. Taxonomy (NCBI): domain Eukaryota; kingdom Viridiplantae; phylum Streptophyta; class Magnoliopsida; order Rosales; family Moraceae; genus Antiaris; species Antiaris toxicaria. The sequence continues at coordinate 98,359,353 of CP141156.1, read as the reverse complement.
TCTGATCAAATATAGGTTTCCATCCATCCATCCAGAACAGATAAAAGACTTATTTCTACGAATATCAACTCTTTTACTAAAAGAAACTGAATAAGAATCCTTTATTAAACAAGCTACCGATATAAGGTTCCTCCTAAAATTAGGAACATAAAAACAGTCTTTCAATAAAATAAACCTAAATTGATCAAAATAAAGATGAACGTCTCCCACTGCCTCAGCCACCACAAAGCTACCATCTCCAGTCCGCAACGAGAGGCTCCTATCATGTAGACTTCTCGTTTCCACGAACCCCTGCATAGAAACACAAACATGATTAGTGGCTCCCGAATCAATGACCCATGTGTCTTTCGATTCTTCCACCAAACACGCTTCTAAGTAATGAAGTTCCTTACCTTCCTTGCCCTTGGAGGCTAGGAATTCCCGGCAAGCCTTCTTGAAGTGACCTACCTTCCCACAGTGGAAGCATTTGGACTTTTTAGGGTCCTTTGGCTTCTTGTTCTTCTTCTTTTTCTTCCCGTCCGAGACAGGAGGATTAGAAGAACTGGAAGCCACTTGCTTCTTATTTGGCCTCTTCCTCTTCCGTGAGGGATTGGAAGATTCCGCCAAATTGGCCTCTCCTTTAGGTCGGACCACATCTTCATCCCTGATCATCCGCTCATAAGCCTGTAGTTGCTTCATGAGCTCGGTAAGTCCTAACTCCTTTGTCGCCAGATTGTATGCGGCCTTAAACCCCACAAAATCTTTAGACAGAGTCTTGAACACCATCTCGATCTGGGTGTTGTAGTCTAACTCAGCACCATTTTCGGCAGCCTCAGCGAAGAATCCCATTAGAGTGATCATATGGTCCTTCACCGGAGCACCAGCCTTTTGCTTGGAGTTCATAATGCTGGTGATAGCGGACTGTCGAGCCAATTTTTCTTGGCCTCCGAACATGTCCTCCAGATTATCCATGATCTCCCCAGCAACTTGATAAGTCTCATGCTGCTTTTGTAAAGCACTCGTCATGCTAGCAAGGATGTAGCATCGAGCTATTTCATTGGATTCTCTCCAACGATTATAGGCAACCGGGACCTCCTCAAGTGGTGTGTCAGGTTTGGGCCCAGGTGGGCATGGTTCGTCCAGTACGAACTTGTGTCTCTCGCAGCTGAGAACTATTAATAGATTTCTTTTCCAATCCTTATAATTATCGCCATTCAACTTATTTTCAGTAAGTATCGAAATGAGGGGTGTCGGTGACATTTTGAACTGAAATAAAATTATACTAGACATCATTACAAAGCCCAAGCAAATATGCAGATAATTTAGCAAATAAAACATACAAGTATGTTCCTACATGAAACTTGAAAAAACATGTAGCATTGCAACGGTAATTCTCAGCACCTATTGCCCCAAGCCACCGAGGGGTGGTCATGAGAACAAATAGCCGGAACATGGACCCCGTCCAATTAATATATGTTACCTTAAATCCTCCAAGGTTAAGACATATATTAATAACCGCTTATTTGGCCACCAGTTTAGTTAACAGAGCTTCTAGGGAAGGTTAATAACTAAACGAGTCTTGAGTGTATAACCATTGTTTACGTAGCCCGATCCACGTCCTACCAAGCCACCGAGGGGTGGTCATGAATAGGATCGCACCCGAACACGTTTTCCACATAGGAGATCCAATCTAGTATACCGGCGGCGGTAAACACCTACCGAAGGGTGTGGTCAGGTCGGAACTGACGCGAGGCGTTACCATGCTTTCACATATGGATCAACAATGGAGGCCGTGGGTTTTGTTTGAAACCCTCTCCCACTCAATATTTTGAAAAACATGCAAGTTTTGACAAATTATGTATGATCAATATAGTATGAGCGGCACTCACCTATCCTATATGACATGTTATCAAATATGCATACAAAACATCCATCAATACATATTTATACATCCATGACATATCACAGAAAAAATAATTGACAGAATAACCAAGCCATGGTTCCATCCTAGAACAAAGAAAATAAAGATTACAAAATTCCATCCAAAGCATTCTTTGGGTCTTGAATTTTGTTCCGTCTTCTTGTATCCATCTTTATGTAGCCTCTCCATTTATTTCTCATCCCATGAATTATTTAAAATTTAAATCTCCAAAATTTAAATTTCAAATTCAAATTCCAAATTCGAATTTCAAATTTAAATTTCTAATTCAAATTTTAAACAATTTTAATCATCATGTATAATAATATGTAATTTCAAAAATTTCAAATTTTTAATTACATATTTTTTAAACATGATTTAAAATTAAATCTCAAATTTAAAAATCAAAATTTTCTGATTTTGGACCGCCGCACCGCCGCCCGTGAAGGCGGCAGCCGCCGTGGGCAGCCACCAACCCCGGAGGGGCTGGCAGCCCACGGCTGCCCCTTGTGCAGCCCTGCCGGGCTGCAGGCCAAGCCTGCAGCGCCAGGCTGCACGCCCAGACTGGGCGCAGCAGCCGGCAGGCTGCAGGCAGCGCCTGCAGCCAGTGGCTGCACGCCCAGGCTGCGGCCAGCCTTGGGCAGGCCACGGCCACCCTTGGCTGCAGGCAGAGCCTGCGGCCGTGGGTGGTGTGGGCCTGCACAGGGGCTGCCGCAGCCCCATCCTGCCCGAGGGCAGGGGCTGCAGCCCCACCAAGGTTTGTCGGCCTATCCCGAGGGGTCGTGTCTCGATTTTCGTGCCATATTCCAATTTATCTTTTAGGATCTCCAAAAATTAATTTGAATCCCAATTAAATTGAAAATTTTCCACACAATCAAAATTTCAACCTTTAAATTAAATTTAACTTTTGGGAAAAATAAATTACGGTCTTTCAATCTTCAATCTCCTCCAAGAATAATTACATAAAAAATTCCTATACCGTTTCCGGTGTACAAAATTCTATCCATAAAAATTCTAAGAGACAAAAATTAAAATCCATGGGAAAATTACAGTGTAAATAAACTGCTCCCATGGTTACATAAAAAATTCCTAGATACAATTTTTCTAAATTCTAAGGAACCATAACCGGCATAAACAAGCATGCTTATAATAATTCAAAAAATTAAAATAACCACATACTTTATACATAATACATGATAACAACATAAAGGAACCCTAGAATGCCACTCTCTAAATATCAAATCCATACATAAATAAAAAGACTAAGTAATTGTCTAATTTATGTACATGGCATAGTCATGAGATGGCTCTGATACCAATTGTAGGAAAATAAACCGGTAAAAACGTATCAGAGTGGCGCAGCGGAACAATAAAAATTTTTAGATCGTTAAATATCTCATGATGCCATATACAATAAATCAACAACAATTAAAACTCATACCTCAAGGACGCCAATATGCAGGAGGAGAATGACCAGAGGCTTCAACCAACTAGCCTTCTCTACTATTCTCCAATTCCCGAATGGCTGAGTGTGTGGGCACTCTGAACCTCGATCGGTATGCTAGCACTGCTAGTCTTCTTCCGACCACCCAGATCTCTAAAGAACTTTATTGTCACGATGAGCTGTGCAACAATAAGCCTGCTCACCTGAGAGTCTGTGGTCTGAGAGAACTGGAGTGGCAGGACCTCTATTTATAGACCTGCATGAGGTGATTCTCTGAATTCGAATTGGACTAGGAAAAGATTTTCTCCCTTATCCAAACCAAAAAATCCGAATTTTCCAAGGGAGAATCTCCACAATTAAATTCGGTTTTTCTAGGACAAATCCAATCCAAATCTAAACAAGATTTTAACTAGAATTTTATCTCCCTTTTCCAACCAAAAAATCCGAAATTCACAAGGAGAAAATCCTCCAAATTTTCGGCCACTTTTAGGATAAGGGAGAATCAAAATTCCACTAGGATTTCTCAAGCAAAATCTCATCTTAACCTTATCCAAAAATAACCGAATTTCCTAGGATTAGGGATCCAAAATTTCGGCCACTTTTGGGAGGAGAGAGAAACCAAATTCAACTAGGATTGAAGCTTGAATATTCCCTTGAATCTTATCCACAAAATCCGAAATCTTTCATGAGGATTATCCTCAAAATTTCGTCCCTTATTTGTTGGGATTTGGATTCAAAATTCAAGTAGGATTCTAACAAGATTATCCTCTCCAAATCCAACTAAAATTCGAATTTCAAACCTTGTGGATTTTCCACAACAAATTCGAATCCTACTTGGACTGTGATTCAAAATTTGAATTTCAAATTTCAAATTCAAATTTCAAATTCAAATTTCAAATTTCAAATTTCAAATTTCAAATTTAAATTTCTAATTCAAATTTCAAATTCGAATTTCAAATTCAAATTTCAAATTCAAATTTCAAATTCAAAATTCAAAATTCAAATTTCAAAATTCAAATTTCAAATTTCAAAATTCAAATTTCAAATTCCACAAAACGGTTGTATTTCATATTCTTGTTCTCATGGATAATTTTCTACAACTCCAATCCAATCTCAAATAAAATCATGGCAACTTTATTTGGAGTTCGAATAATTGTGTACTCTATTATCCAAAACAAAATCTGAATCCAACCGGAGAGAATCTTGTCTACCATCCTAATCCTGTGTCATCACCATCCATGCATAATAAACTAGCCAATAGCATACACAAATCAATTTGCCAAACATTAAGGAATTATGTGGAGCTAGTAGAGGGACTGATTGGACATATATAATCGGGCTCCCGTGATTCCATATGATCATCATTCTGTACCGAACAACTCAATCATATGATCACTAATTTCAGAGTCACACCACTATAAACCTGAAACTGAACTCCCAATTATATACCGTATTACGTAAGCCTGTGACGAGCTACCATCCAATGACCTTGTCATATATGCAAAACCCTCATATGATATCCATGATCAGCCTTAGGTCAAAGTCCGTTTAATCCTACTGATCAGGCTATCTTAAAGTTCCATTATACTACCGAATCTAGAAAATGATTATTCACCATATGTGAATAAGAAGTCATCCGCCCAGCAGACGACCCAAGGCCTTGTCCATTTTCACATTCAGTATAATGCCTTTAAGAGGATACCTTTAACTCCTCAGAGCTATGATTCCGATATCTGCAAACAAACCCTTCATCGTATACAAGTCATGCACCCAACGAACCGGTCTATAAGCTTACTACCTCTGAGACGCTTTAGCCATTGGAACATCAAAGTACACAAGTCATATACATGAAGTAGTTCATTTACTCAGGATTAAGGTTATTGCATAATGAACGTCAAAAGCAGATTGATCCACTCATAGCGGACTACGTAGATCAATCACGCTTTAGTCCCGGTCTAATATGTCACCACCAAGCAACATATCCATGTCTCTACTTGGGAGTCCAGCTCCAGACAGTCAAGACAGACCGTCCCCTCTAAGGCTTTAGACAACATAATAGTCTTAACATGAGTTAGATGCTCGGTCTAACCCCATAGACTACAGACCATAGTTTAGACTGCTAACTTTAGAACATTGTCTTCTCGCATACAAAAGTCCATTGCATGCAACGTTCTAACAGTTTTAACACAAGCAGTCAGTGAGCCATATTTGCTTACATTTACTTTAACGTGTAAATAAGACGAGGACAGATAGCAATGCAATGAATAACCTCTAAGTATAATTTTATTATCCAGTTCAAAATGAATACATCAAAATGTCTCTAATACTTAGGGCATTTCCTAACACTTTGGCACTCCGTGCAGTCTTACTATTTGAGCTACATACATTTTTGCTAGTCGTCCCACGAGTAGCTAACTTTCATAGCTAGAAATCAAGCTGATTTTGTCAATCTGTCCACAATCACCCAGATTGCGTCGTTGCCGCTTGACGTTCTCGGCAATCCGACTACAAAATCCATCTTAATTTGGTCCCATTTCCATTCAGGCAACTCAATCTTCTGTAATTCTCCTACTAGCCGTTGATGTTCTACCTTAACCTTCTGACACGTAAGGCATCTAGCAACGAACTTGGCGATGTCGTTCTTCATTCCTGACCACCAAAAACTCTCCTTTATGTCCTTGTATATCTTGTTTGCCCCTGGATGTACAGAATATAGCGTTTTGTAAGCTTTCAAAAAGGATTCGGTTCTTGAGTTCTTCATCCTTCGGAACATACACTCTATCTCTATAGGAGAGTATGCCATCCTTAGAGACTCTAAACTCTGAACTCTTGTCCTCCGTAGCTTCCTTTCTAAGCTTATTTAGGGATAAATCGTGGTCTAAACCAGTCTTGATTTCTTCTAAGAGTGTCAATTGGAGAGTCATGTCAGATAACCTCCTGGTCAAAATCTCGGTCTCATTGCTGAATAGCTCTCTTTGTAGTGCTTCCGGCAAGGCACTGATAGCCATAAGCGACGAAGAATGCTTTCAAGTTAGTGCATCGGCTACTTTATTGGTCTTTCCTGGATGGTATAGGATCTCACAATCGTAATCCTTTACCAATTCTAGCCATCTTCGCTGCCTTATGTTAAGCTCTTTCTGCGTGAAGATGTACTTGAGGCTCTGATGGTTTGTGTAAATTTCACACTTGACACCGTACAGGTAGTGCCTCCATATCTTGAGTGTGAAAACTACCACTGCTAACTCTAGATCATACGTAAGGTAGTTCTTCTCATGGTCTTTGTGTTGTCATAAAGCGTACATGACCACTCTACCATTTTGCACCAACACGACTCCTAATCCGATCTTGGATACGTCACTATAAATCGTGAAGTTTCTTTGACCAGCATCTGGAATGGTTAGTATTGGGGCTCTTGTGAGTCTTCGTTTCAGCTCCTGAAAGCTCTTTTCACAGTTATCTGTCTACTCATACCTCTTTTCCTTCCTGGTGAGCGCTGTGAGTAGTACGGCTAACTTCAAAAAGCCTTCGACGAAGCGTCAGTAAAACCCTACTAGGCCTAGGAAACTGCGGATCTCCGTCACATTTCTCGGAGTTGGCCATGCACTAATTACCTCAACCTTTGCTGGGTCTACAGATACTCCCTCCTTGGAGACTACGTGACCAAGAATGTAAACCTTCTCTAGCCAAAACTCGCACTTGAAGAACTTGGCGTATAGCTGATGGTCCCATAGCTTGTGTAAGATGGTCCTTAAGTGCTCCTCATACTCCTCCTTTGTCTTAGAGTATACAAGTATGTCATCAATAAACACAATGACAAACTTGTCTAAAAAGTCTTTGAACACATGGTTCATCCGGTCCATGAAGGCTGCAGGGGCGTTCATCAGTCCGAACGACATGACCAAAAACTCATAATGTCTGTACAGCGTTTGAAAAGCTGTCTTGGGTACATCTTCATCCTTGATTCGCAGTTGATGATACCGTGAACGTAGATCAATTTTCGAGAATTCTGTAGCGTCTCGAGCTGATCAAATAGATCGTCGATCCGTGACAACGGATACTTATTCTTGATCATGATTTTGTTCAGCTCTTTGTAGTTAATGCACATTCTCAGCATTTCGTCCTTTTTCTTCATGAACAATACATGTGCTCCCGAATGGGAACAGCTCTGTTAGATGAATCCCTTGTCCATCAAGTCCTTCAGCTGGACTTGGAGCTCCTTCAGCTCCCCAGGGGCCATTCGGTATGGAGCCTTGGAAATGGGGGCTAATCCTGGTAGAAGTTCGAACTTAAATGATATTTCGCGCTCTAGCAGAAGTCCTGGAAGATCTTCTGGAAACACTTCCACGAACTCCCTAACTACTGGCACGCTATCCGGCCCTATCTCTACTTCTTGAGCCTTGTCCACTACGTGCACTAGGAAGCCGATGCATCCGCTGGATAATAGCTTATGGGTCTTCATCGCTGAGATCATCGTCTTTGGCTGCTTTAGCGACAAACCCTTATAGATGAACTTCTCACATCCAATTAGGTCAAAAGTAACCTCCTGCCTTCGATAATCTATGACGACATTGTACTTTGTGAGAAAGTCCATCCCCGTAATTACGTCATAGTCATACATGTCGATGGAGATCAGATTAATACTCAATTCTCACCCATAGATAACTATTGGCATATGGCGTATCCAGTAATTAGACAACAAAACTTTCTTTGAGGGAAGAGCAATTTAGAATGTCTGTTCCATTCTATGTATGCTCCTATCTATCTTTCCAGCAAATTCTGATGATGCGAATGAATAGGTGGCTCCAGAATCAAACAAAACTAATGCAGCTAAGTTGGCAACAGAAAGCTAACCTTTCACCGCAGTTGAAGCTCTAGCTTCTACATCATCTCTTGTGAAAGTATAAATTCTTCCTTGGGTGTTTGGAGCCTCCAATCTGCCTTGGGCGATCGAAGGGCCTTCGATCTTGGCCTAGGCGGCATGAAGTTGGCCACTTGTTGTATGGGCTTATCTCTGCTAGTTTTGTAGGTTGGAGTGGCACTTTTTAGTATAGTGGCCTTCCTTGCCACAAATGAAATAGCCACTCATTCCCTGGCAGCACTCCCATGGGTGCTTTCTCCTACATTTTGGGCATGACGGGTATTGGTTGCCATTTCCTCCCCTGTTGTTCTTCTTCTGGGGAAAATTCCTTTGCTAACCTTGGTTGCTTGGGTTCCCTTTCCACTTGTTGTTGTTGTTGTGGGACTGCCTGTTGTGTTGGCTGGTCCCCACATTCTGCCCCTTGTGCTGCGATTTGGGGTTCTGTCTCCCCTTAATCTGCTTAGCCTGTGTCTTTTCCTCCTTTCGGGCTTAAAAAATCTGAGCCCTTCATTCCTTATCCTGAGCCAACCAGTATTCGGCTTGAATAGCTCTACTGACATACTCTGCCACTGTCACAGGTACATGGCTATCACTGCAGACCTGGACTGTGATGTCTGTTCTAAACATCTTCAACATTCGTCTGACTCTCTCCTTCTCAGTGGGCACCAAGTTAGGGTAGAGTCGAGCTAACTGTTCACACTTCCTGACCACCTCCATCACGGTCATGCTACCTTGGCACAAGTTGTTAAACTTATCTTGTTTTCGCCAATGTCTCATCATTGAAATACATCTCCTTGAATTCATCTATGAATTCTATTCAGCTTATTTCATTGACATTTCTCCTGATGGCCACCGTCTTCTACTACTGTCGTGCCCCTTTATGTAGGGTAAAGGACACACACATCACTTTTTCTCTATCAGTTAATCCCATAAAGTCCAAGATCACCTGGATGTCTGTCAGCCAATCATTGGCCTCTATGGGATTGGTGGTCCCTTAGAACTCTGGTGCCTTCATGTGCCTAAATCTTTCATACAGGTCACCTTCCCTAGGGGTTGGCGGAAGAACATTGGCTATTGCAGGAGCAGCCGCGGCTGAGGGTGCTGGTGCCATCTGGGCTGGAGGAATTGCTTGCTCCCTGGGAGTTTCTAGGGCTATTGGAACCTCTTAAACTGGCACCTCTACTATCTGCGGTGCCTAGGGTTGCTAGCCCAGCTGTTCCCTAAGTTGGTTTAGTTCTTGTTGTTGGTTCTGCATCATCTCTCGCATAGCTGTAAGCTGCACCATTAATTCATCCTCTCCGGATGCTTAGTTTGTCTGTACTCGTGTCCTTGCCATGCTTTCATATGTAACCCTATCATATAGCAGAAAGGAAAATATGAGTCTTTTATTTCCATACTTGGAATTCATGTCACATATAATTTTCTTTCTTACTCGACTATCATGGATATATGTATATATAGTATATCTTCCTCTTTCTTATCCTGTGATGTTTAATACGATTTGCTACATCGCATTGAAATATCACCTGAGTGTCAGGACTCGTCTTGCACTTTCTGTCACACTACAGCCATGTGTGGAAAAACAGTATCTAGGCCCTTGGGCAAAATGGTACTGCTTTTCTTAATATTTTTCACAAAAATATGTATAAACTTGTAGTCTGGTAGGAGTGACACACACACTTCCCAGTATACAATCCCAAAAGAGGTATATTAGGCTAAGTCTAGTGGAAAAAGCTATAACTTCCTTTCATACATATACATAGTCAAGATTCCCACGAAAAGGGTTACTGCTACTGGAAGGACAATCTTGATTCAGCATCAGACATCTCTTCATCGTCACTATCATCGAAAGGGAACTCCTCCGGGTCCTCCTCTTTGTCTCCCCAACCAAAACTGAATTTATCATCACTTGCTATGATGACTTGAGGCTCATACATCCCCATCCATTCGTCATCACTGAAGTGGTCAGGAATCTCCTCTCCCTTGTCCTCAGGATGGGCGTCAGGAAGAGCCTCGTCATCACCTTTATTACCGCCCACTTCTAAGGGGTGTTCGGGAATCGGAAGGGCAGGTACGGGGTCTTCCATCGGTTCCCCATCATCCACAGGTGCTTTTGGCTGAGGCTTGGTTGCGGGGTCCTCGTCAGTCGGTTGGGGTGGGGGTCTACTAGGTTACCCTCCATGTTGGGAGCAGTTGCATCGTCTTGGGCTTGTGCAAGGTTCTCGGGGTTGAACACTTCTCTCTCGATGTCTATTATCTCCTAAATAAGGCGCCTCAAGTCCTCGTGATGCGGAAGGTAACGAACGAGATCCCTCACATACCATGGAACCCCTTTCCATAAGAGATCGACTATCTCTGTAAATGGTCTATCTAAAGGGATATGGGGCGACATGGGGTCCATGAACCTTTGACAGTAATGCATCATGGTCTCTCCCTCGTAGGCATCCTAGATATCAGAGAGGGCATTGTATCGCCTCTCGTGCATTTCGCTCCAGATATCCCTGTCTCTAGCTGGTCCGACAGTATCGCAGAGGTCTCGGTAGAACTCGACCCAATGCATTATCAGATCCCTGTTCCTACGTTGCTCATCCCACCAGGCCATCGCTGGTCTCTCCAGCCAGCTACTGGCTAAATCCATGTGTAGGTGAGGTGGGATATGGCAAGTTCGGAAGATAGCCTCTATATGGCAGATCCAATATGGGAGCTTGTGCGAGTGACGTCCATCATATCGGTCTGGTTGCATGGCGATGAAGGTCATGCTCGCCTGTCGATCTTCAGATACTTGACGGGGTTCTACTAGTGCAGCCATTATCGCCTATTATAGTTGAAATGTTAACTTACATACTAACACTAAAAAATAAAAACTAACTTACTTAGACAAATGAGGCAGGTATGCGGCGATGTGAGGTAAGGTGGCAGGATACCGCTCTGATACCAACTGTGACAACCCGCGTCCTGAGTGGCCCGAACCGTCATTTAAAACTACTACTGATACTTAAACTTACTTACTTAATACTATAATTTAACAGATATTTTTATGCATATGTTTTTACTATTCATGTGCGTACATATACTTTACAAATACAAAGGTTTAAACAACTAAAGTTCAAACTTACATATATACTTATGAAAGTGCTTAACTGATTACTACTCAAAATATAATGTTTGCTTAAAACTGTGTGGAAGTCAAAACTTACGGTGGTATCCACAATCTCACCCTCACGTCTGCCTCTGCCGCCATCACCGTCCATCGTGGTCTAAGCCATAGGTCGCTTACCTATAGCATGAACACACACTGTGAGCTTTATACCTAGTAAGTACAACATGTCGTCTGTAAAATATGTTTAAATCATAATACATACTTAAAACATATAAGCTTGTCATACACTGAATCATTCCACATATTAGATGCAAAACCAAGCATTACATATAACTGAAATATCACATAAAGAATGCATAATAGAAAACTTCATATAACTGAATGCATATCTACTATAGCTGGAAGCATGCTATAACTATAGCTAAGGCATATCATGAATAATGTATGAATTGATTATGCTCATATTATGCTTCAATATTCATTATCTTTCCTATGTCTAGCTGAGGGCTCGTGTGTCAGTACTGAATGCATGCGGATCATCGGAAACATCCGTGATCACAAACTTAAGAGCCATTAACGGTGGCTCCTCATACTTAAATTGAAAACCCTCTTCAAGCGAGAGAGGTTGGTACAACATGCTTAATCATTTCCCAATTGTTGAATTATATTTGATATCTTTATACCATAAGCTCTACTAGGCTATATCCTAATCATACGTGATAGGGATGTATGACGTCTAACTCATGCTTTCATAAATCTACGCGATTATGAAGCTATATGCTCTTATAACATGCTATGCAACAACTGTGCATGATTTGCATACTTAACATAGTGTAAAAATATTATTTTAAACTTATTTCTGCTCATGCTATAGGCGGAGTTGTACTTACCTGATCTTCAGGCAAAACTTATACTCTCGCCCTTGTCAAATTACAAGTATCTACCTGTCATCATAACGTATTCCATCAATACTCATTGCTGAGTCACTAATATCATTAGTGACTAAAGCAGCTTTTGTTGTATGTTATCGATTGCCGTCGGTACTAACTTGCTCTCTTTTTGGAGAGTTTTGATTCTTTAATCGTGGTTAATTAATTTATTTACCTAATAAATTAATTAACGTCACTCTTATGTTACTACTACTATTAGTGACTATAAATTTTATTGCGGTATGGTATCAATGCCCATCGGTACCCAACTGCTCTACTTTGGGAATTTGGTATCTAATTCTAAACGTGTTTGATTAATTAGTCTACTTGACAAACCAATCATCGTTCCTCACTATATCATTCAAACTCAGTCCTTGACTGGTTAACCAACCAGTCAATTAACCCGTTTTCTCGTGCATCATTGACTATGTAGCCTACCGGATTACTTTGCTTATTTGGTGTGGTAACCAACCGGGCTACCTCTGCTGTTTTATTATTTTGAAAATTGTTTTAGAAATCTTGCAAAATTTTTGGGAAAGTATACGCCCTTTGAAACCATCCTCTTATCACCCCATTGTAAGGTAGAGGCGTTTTATCAAAAGCACATTTCCATTTTTAAAAATGAAAGGACACATTTTGGTGTCCATATTTAAAAGTGGTTTTTGAACCATTTTACCGAAACTATTTTAAAACCTATTCGAAACGACTTAATTTGTGAATTTGGCAAACATAAACTTTTAGTCCTGAACGAGATGAACAACTCCCATGTTTATCTCGGACTCTAACAGGTCCTAAACACATCAAACCGGTGGCTAAACTTGTGCCCAGTTTTAGGAAAAATTCCAGTTTTATGCTTGTTTAAATACAGCTCTATTTGGGGCTCGAAACGGCCAAATTTTTAAAACTCGCATAGGTCAACTTAAAGATTTCGATGAGATTTAAAACTTTTTTGTTGAGTCTGAGATCCGGTTCGGACTCTAAATTGGTCATTTTTAGAAAAACCCGAGACTGTTCTTGTGGCTCAGGATTTTGGTCCCGGTTTTGAACTCCGGTTAAAAACTACTCAGAAAACCTATCTTAGAGTCATTTTTTGCCAAAAGCTATTTGATGCTAACCGTAACGAATTTTCTTAAAACCTTGTGTTTTACTAAATCCTGAAATCGGACCATAACATGCTTGAGAATGGCCAAAACCATGGCCTAAAAACCGAGGACAGGTTGGTTTCCAGCCAACCCTAAAAATGTCCATTCACACATCCATCCACAAAACTTAAACCACAATCACACAACCATATAAACTTAAAAATAAAATGCTAAGGACTCAAAATAAACTTATTACAACCCATTGCACAAATAAATACACATAAATCTCCTTGATCAAAACTTAAAAAGAGCTAAACCACAAAAAGGGTTTCGATTTTCACCTTTTGTGCTATGAACCAAGCACAATCCAAATTAAGGGATGGATGACTAAAACCATGGGGTCCTTGGTGAAAAAGGGCTCAGCCTTGGCTAGAAAGGAAGCACAAAAATTTCTTTTTTATCATCAAGTCAAAAGAAACTAACAAAACCATAAAGATTGGTTCTAAAACTTTACCGAATAACAACCTTGAAGTGACTTGAAATGGTCTTGCGTGGAAGCCTCCTAAACAAGCTTGAATGGGGCTAATTTTTGGTGAACTTTGGCTAGGTTTCTTTACTGGAAAATGGTCTATCTTGGAGCTAGAAGGGGTTTGGCTGCAGCTAAGAAAAGAAGAGGAAAAGTGGTTTTGTTTTGGGGGTGCAAAAAGAAGAAATGGTACCCTAAACCAAGCACCTCTTTTAATGGACAAATCTAACCCAAAATTAATCAACCTAACCTCACTTAATTAAGCAAATTTTTGTGCTAATCTAGCAACAAAACCCTGCTATTTTCTGCCCTAAAAAACTGAGGGAGGCCGGCCCACACAAAGGGGTCAAATTACCTTAAATACATGTTTGCTCATGTGACTAAACTATTGCATATTTTATTCAATGTGTCATAGCCTATCTCAATATTTTAATGCCAACTTTTGGGCTACTTTGCAGCTATTTTCTCCTGCCTTTTCAACTGGAATACACAGTTTCCTAAGGGGAAAATTTATCTGCAAAAACTTCTCTTAGTAGTCTAATTTCCCACAGCGGTGTTTGGTCCTTTCTCGACGGTGTTCTAGATTTTGACCGAAATTAGATTTTATGAATATGATATTTATATAGATAATTCCTGGTTGGGTTGTAATACCTATGAGCCCATTCTGTCTTTATTTTACTGTTGATTTCCTATACTGTGGTTGTGTCTATATTGTGTTGTCCTTGCACACGCATAACGAGGTGTTTTCATGCGAAATTTCAAACACAGTATCTCCTGACTAATTTGGACGTGCTGATTTCAAATTTATCAGTTTTACGTCCATCTGAGGTCGTCTGGACCAGTTTTCGGGATCTGTGTGACCCCGTCTCAAAAAACGTATTTTGCACTCAACTGACTAATTTGAGCATTCTGAATCTAAATATATTAGTTTCGGGCTGAGAAAAGGTCGTCTTGACCCTTTTCCCGATACTGCATATCTTTCAAACAAAAATTCACATTTCATGCTTAATTGACTAAATTGAGCCTACTGGCTGTTAATATATCAATTTTATGTCAAATTAAGGTCGTCTTGGCCATTAACCTGACACTGTGTATCTACTATTCACTATTCATTGTTTTTTATTTACTGACTAGTTTGAGTATTCTAACTTTGATTTTGTCAATTTCTGGGTGAAAAGAGGTTTCGATGCTGTACATCTGCTAGGGCAATTATCACTGCTGTGTTCAGACGATCGGTCTGAGCATACTGATGACTTACTCATCAGTTCTGTGTCAAGAAATGGTCGTCTAGACCAGTTTCTTGATACTGCGTGTCTTATACGCATATACACATAATAGGGTGGATCGATTTCACTATCGATTACCTATTTCACTGCATGAATAGTAATTAAACGTTACTGTGCCTGTTTAATTCATTCAACTGGAAAAATATATTGTATTTATTAACTTAATTACTTATTACATAGTAATTAGGTTTCATGAATCATGAGAATCATCACAGCGGCTCTCTGCTCAATACACAGCCTTCAACACGGGCTCATATACAGGCGTGTATCATGGAACAAGGGCGTGTGTACTCCAAACACGGGTGTGTACCAGTTGAGATTGCTCGACACACCCAGTTCCTGAAACATGGCCTCTCACACGTTCAACCATCCGAGTAATACACTGCTACTTATACGGCTGTATACCTGATCGTGTTACACTTACATGGCCACTTACACTTACACAGTCTCTCACATATACATAGTCTGAACGGTACACGGCCACTTACACGGCCGTGTACCTGATCGTGTTCTTCAAATGTACACTAAAAGGCATCAAATTATTTCAAATTCATTCCTTGATGACTTATTACATAGTAAGTAGGTTCCATGAATATGAGAGTCATTACACATACATATTCAGGAAATACTAAACTAGTCATTACTTAATATAAGTTTAGTTCTCAAAATAAAAAGGGTTACTTAACATCATGCGGAAGTAGAACTTGTGGTTATATCTATACCCAACTCTCACTTCAGCCCTGTCGCCATCATTGTCCATCAGAGTCTAGCCTGTAGGTTTCTTACCTACAACATGAACACACATGATGAGCTTTACGCTCAGCAAGTACATCACTTAACCCGTAAAGCATAACTTAAAAACATAGGCCATACTTAGGCCTATCATACTGATAAATATATCGTGACTTCAAAGCATATCATGAAAACATATTATGTGTCATATAACTAAAAGCATAACATATATCACATAATTTAGAAGCATATCATAACTATAACTTAAAGCATATCCTGAACTACGTATAAACCGATTATGCTCAATTATGCTTCATTATGCATTATCTCTCTTTACTTTTCTGAGGGCCTATGTGTCACTACCGAATGCATGTGCACACAGATCTTCAGATTCACTGAGACCACAAACTTTCTTTAGAGCCTTGGCTCATCATACTTAAACCGAAAACCTCCCCTTAGCTCGAGAGGCCAGTACGACATGCTTAACGAGTCTTTACTTGCTTCTTAATTACCCAATTGTTGAGATTATGAATTACTATCGTTATATCATGAACTTTATCTTGTTATTCAGTAATCATACGTGATTAAAGAATAAAAACATGTTTATCGTAAAAGCTAACTAAAACATCTTTATCATGTTATTCATCAATCATACGTGATTAAGGAATAAAAGCATTCTTATCGTAAAAATATTTAAAATCATTTTCATTCATGCTATAGGCAGAGTTGTATTTACCTGTCATTGTACTTCACCTTGTCGTAATACAGGTATCTACTTGCCATCATAATGCATTCCATTAACACTTATTTTTGAGTCACTAATATCGTTAGTGACTAAAGCATCTACCGACATATGTTACCAATTACCATCGGTACTAAACTATTCTCTTTTTGAAGAGTTCATTTAACTATCTTCTAATCGTGGTTAATTGATTTATTTACTTAATAAATCAATTAACATTTCTCTCTCTCTCTCTTGGTTATGCTAGCTAATCGGCTAGTAAACTAATCGGCCATTTAAGGTAATCGAGGTACCTTTACTATCCTACCGATTTTGAAAACTGTTCGCAAGCGTATTTTTATTTTAAGAAACACATACTCTTTAAAAACAATCCTCTTAACACCCCGTTGGAAGGTGTGGTCATTGTCTTAAATCCTTTATCTCGATTTGAAAGAACACTCTTTAGTATTAAGTCAAAAATATGGTTTTGGAACCTCTTTTGAAAAACCGATCACAACCTGCTTAAAAAGATCAAATTTATAAAATTGGTGAATATGATATTTCAAGATCTCGATGAGAAGGACAACTTTCATGTTCATCTCGGAGCTTGATTCGGACTCTAGTCTCTCCAAAACATCTCAAACCCGTGGCTTTGCTTTGGTCCAGTTTTAAAAAAATTTCCAGTTTTTAGGTTTAGGAAAACCACTCTGTTTAAGCCCAAAAAAGGCTGAATATTTGATACTCGCATGGATCATTTTTAAGTTTTCGATGTGATCTATATTTTTCGTGTTGAGCCTAAAAATTGATTTAGACTTGAGGTTACCCGTTTTTACAAAAATTCAAAATTGTCCCTGCCTCCAGGATTATAGTCCCAGTTTTGACTTCCGATTAGAAAACCATCTAAAAGCCTATCTTAACATCATTTTTAGCGTAGGTCCGTTTCATGAAAAAACATTCGTCACGAAATTTCCTAAATCTATCATGTTTTGCATATTGTCAAAATCTATTCATATCATGCCTAAAACTATTAAAATCTGTGGCTGAAAAATAAGGGTAGTTTGGCTTACCATACTAACCCTAAACATTCATGCATACCACAAGCCACAAAAACGAAAATCGTAACCTCACAACCACATAATCACATGTTAAAGTGCTTAAAGTTCAAAATAAACTTATTACAACCCATGTGCTCAAATACATAATAAATTTCTTTGAGATCAAAACTTAACTAAAGACAATAGCCACAAAGTAAAAGGTCCTGGAGATTACCTTTGTGTGACTCGAAGAATGACTCAATCCAAGCAAGGTTTTGTGGTTAAAATTTGTGTGTTTTTGGGGTGGAAGAGGTTCGGCTATGTGCTAAAAGGAAAAGAAGAAATTGGAGCTTTTGGGTGGCTTTTGGAAAGAAAGAAAGAAAGTAGCCCTAATGGCCAAGCATACCTATATATGGACAATTCTTAAGCATGTTTAGCTAATCCTAAGTATCTTAATTAAGCTAAACTTAGCTAAGTTAAGGGAGACAAAATTTTTTTCAACTGCTGCCCCATATAGATCCGGTGGAGGCATGGAAAGAAACAAAGCCAACATTGCATTAATGAGTTGTAAAGACAATAGTGCTTGCCTTCAAAACCCCTTTTTTTAATTCAAAAGTTTCCAAACATGTTTCCTTGTTTCAAGGAAAACTATTTCACCTTGTCTCTTGGCTGCTAGGAATGGTTTTTGAGGTGGGATTTTATCTGCAAAAACTTCTCTTATCAGTCTAATTTCCCATAACGGTGTTCGGTAATTGTTTGGTTGTGTTCCAACCTTTACCAAAAAATGGATTCTCTTGATCCAATTCTTATTCTAATCATTTCTAATAGGTTGTAAGTGCTTATGAGCTTACTCTATGTCCATCTACTATTCCTCCCAGGCTCTGTGATTGTGTTCTAAACTGTACCAACACAACATACGTATAGTACACTTTCTATACTAAAAATTTCAACACAGGCTATCTTAGCTAATTTGGGTGTGCTGATCATGAATTTATCAGTTTTACGCCCATCTGACGTTGTCTCGATCGGTTTCTGGATACTGCGTGATCCCTACTCGGAAATCACTTTTTATGCTTAATCGATTAGTTTGAGCGTACTGATTCTAAATATATCAGTTTCGAGTTGAGAAAATGTCATCTTGACCTTTTTTCTGATACTGTGTATATCTCGTTCATAACTTCACGTTTTGTACTCAATTGACTAATTTGAGCATACTGATCATAAATATATCAGTTTGGTGTCAAGAAAATGTCATCTCGACCATTTTCTCGATACTGCATATTTATCATTCAAAATTCACTTTTGTGCTCGGATAACTAATTTGAGCGTACTGATTATAAGTAAATTAGTTTCGCGTCAAGAAAGGGTCATTTTGACCAATTTATTGATATTGTGTCACACACATGCACTCACATATACTATCATATCTCTTAGTCTATATATATACGTAAGCATGAATATATATTCAGTTTTCTTGATATGCGTGTCACCTACATAGATACACACATACACATATAACATCATACCACTTAATATATATATATAGGCATATATATATTGCTCATTAGTAAATGGGGTGTACCGATTTATTTTCAGTTATCCTTTTCATTGTATGAATTAAAATTGAACGTTTCTTACTCCATTTAATTTATTCAAATGGGAAATTTAAACAGTATTCACAGACTTAATTACTTGTCTCAAAGTAAATTATGTCCATGATCATGGCGGATATTACACAGTAGGATAATTTAAAAAAAAAACATTTTTCAACATTTTATTTTAACCATCATGCTAAGTATATATCGATACAGTACAAAAATATAAACATAGAATCATGATTATGCAAATTATGTCTCTAAATATATCTAGTTCGTGTACGGTTTGTATGAGCCCCCTCACTATGCTGAAGTATGATGAGTGATCTTCAATCGAGCTGTGCATTCTTTGTACGTGTGTGCTGACTCCCGGTATATTTTAACACCAACTTCAATTTTCAACATTTCTTTTGAACTTAAAATTCACATAATAAAATTGTCACGTCTCAAAACCCGGGACAGCGACAGGTGTCACTTCCCAAAAATCCGGGATAGTGACGGGTATTAAATTTAAAAGAATAAATGAAAGAAGCGCTTAGATTCCTAAGTCTGTCAGTTTTTATATCTTACCCTTTACCGACTCTTTAAACGTGTTTATAAATTATGCTTATGTATTTTAAATTAATTAATATTTGTATTTCCATTTTTATCGCAATATCAGGTGAGGAGGTACCCATATCCCACAGATGCATACTTGGATAAAATAAAATAACTGAAATTGCAAGAAAATAAAGTTTAGAATTTACAGTCCCGGAATGCTCTTATACATACTTTGTCCTAAAGTACAGGTCACTACTTCAAGTCTTTTGACCTTGACGTCCACGGTCAGTTCCACGTCACCTGTATCTTCTAATCAGCTTTCTCTCCTGGGGGTTTACCAGTTTTAAAGCAGTGAGCGAAAGGCCCAGTAGGATATTCTTTAAAAAAAATTTAATTCAACATTTGAATTTAA
Organism: Antiaris toxicaria; assembly: GCA_035233585.1. NCBI lineage: Eukaryota > Viridiplantae > Streptophyta > Magnoliopsida > Rosales > Moraceae > Antiaris > Antiaris toxicaria. The sequence goes on along the minus strand of CP141156.1, from coordinate 98,339,197 downwards.
CAATCATACTAAATATGTCAATGCAGTACCGAATCATAAACGTGCAATCGTGATTATGCAAACTGTGTCCCTATATACATCTAGTTCGTGTACGGTCCGTATGAGCCTCCCTCACCATGCCGAAGCATAATGAGTGATCCTCGATCGAGATGTACACTCTTCGCACGTGTGTGCTGGCTCCCGGTATACTTTAACACCAAATCCAACTTTCAACATTTCACGTGAACATATGATTCACATACTAAAAACATACCGTATTGTTTTTAAAAAATCCGTAACCGGATATTTTTCCTTTAATTTCCGAAATCGTGATATTTTCTAAATCATGTAAATTTCAAAACTTTATAAACACATTTTCTTCAAATGATATTTGGGCAAATCATTAAAACAAAATTGGCTACCAAGAAAGGGTAAGATATCCTACCTCGTCAGCAATTTGACCTACGATCTTTCCGAATTCGATCTACGAGTACCTAAAACAAGAAACACAGATAATTTAATTATCTGTCCAAGAATTCCGTAATCGAATTACGGTAAACTCAACTAATTAGTATGCCATTGAATTTTTCTAAAATTTAAAATGATATTTTATTTTATTTTAACACCGAGATTTTAAAATAGCAATTTTTAACACAATTATCCAAAATATAGATATATATTTTTAAAAATTTCGGCATAACCTACCCTAAAAATAGGCTTCCCCAAAAGCTCCAAAATGCTCAACCTGCAAAAAAAATTTTCCAATTCCCAAAACAGTTTAAAATACAAATTTCAAATCAAATTTAAAATCAAAAACTAAAAATCATTATTATTATTATTATTATTATTTATTATTATTATTATTATTATCTACTATTACATGTTATATACCACACGCACGCGCGCACACACACACACATATATATATCAATGTATATATACATAAACACACGCACACAGATTACACATATATATATATACATATACACAATTTTTTTTTCTTTTTTGCTGAAGGGAGTCGGCCGGCCGAAAGGGACTCACGGCGGCAGGGGCGACGGCAGCGTCGGGCACTCGGCGTCGGGTGGTGGCGAGGAAGGCGGCCGCGGCTTCCGATGGAGTTCGGCCGAAAGAAAGAAGAAAAGAAAAAGAAGAGGAAGAAAAGAAAAAAAAAGATGGGGAGGGAGTGAGAGTATCGACGAGGGGAAGAAGAAAAGAAAAAGAAAAGAGGAAAGAAAAAAAAAAGAAATATGGGCGTGAGGGATATAGGCAAGCGCGAGAAGAAAAAGAAGAAAAAGAAAGAAGAAGAAAAAAAAAATAAGCAAGAGTGAGGGAGAAAGAGAATCGGTGGAGGGAAGGAAGAAAAGGAAAAAAAGAGAGCAGAGAGAGAAATGATCGGCGAAGAGCAGAGGAAAAAAAAAAAAAAAAAAGGGAGAGGTTCGGTGAGAGGCGGTGGAAAGAAAGAGAGAGAGAGAGAAGATATTAAGAAAAAGGGCAAAAATTTCCGGAAGGATCCGGAAAGAAAAAGAAAGAGAGAAAATAAATAAATGAATAAAAAGAATATTTTTTTTAATATTTGTTAAATTTTGATTGGTTAAAAATTATTAAAACTTTAAAATTTGTAAAAATGTTTAAATATCCTCAAATTAGCATTTAATACCCCGAAAATTTAAAATTGAATTCCCATGATAATAAGAAAAATTTTATTGGCACACTAACAAATTGAATTTATACATTCACGCGCGAAATTTTAAATTCAAAAATTTCGCAGCGTAACAAAAATATACCATATTATTTTTCAAAAAATCCATAACAGGATATTTTTCCTTTAATTTCGGAAATTATGATATTTTCTAAAATTACAGAATTTTTAAAATTTCATAAACTCATTTTCTTTAAATTATTTTGGTCAAATCACTAAAAAGAAAAAACTGACTACAAAAAAAGGGGTAAGATATCCTACCTCGTTGATAATTTAATCTACTGTCAACTTTTTACACGAATTCTAAGATAGTCTTTTTCTCTGAATTTGATCAACGAATACTTAAAACAAGAATCACAGATCATTTAATTATCTATTCAGGAATTCTATAATCGTAATTACAGTAAATTCAATTAATTAGTGTATCAATGATTTTAAAATTTAAAACGATATTTTATTTTAAAATCGTAATTTTAAAATGACATTTTAATACGAATACCCAAAATATATTTTAAAAAATTTTGACATAACCTGCCTTAAAATATAAACTATTTAAAACTCTAAAACGATTAACCTGAAAAAAAAAAAAAACAAATTCAATTTTCTAAACAGTTCAAATTTCAAATTCCAAATCCCAAATAAATTTGAAATACGCATTCAAATTATTATTATTATTATAATTATAATTATTATTATTATTATTTGTTATATAATATATATGCGGATATACATATATAGATATATATATGTTTTCCTTTTGTTAATGGAGATCAGCCGACTCGGAAAAGGACTCATGGCGACGATGGCTGGTGGCATTCAGGCATGACGGTCGGCGGCGGAAGGGTGGCCGGTTTCAGGGTTCGAGCTTTGGTAGTTGGTTTTGACGACCACAGGGGCTAGGCTCGCAAGGCGACTGCACGGAGGTGCGGCTGGCTTGGGGAGGACAGTAAGGCTTAACCCAAGCGTGGCTCAAGTTGGTGACTAACGACGAGGGGCATGGGCTAGCGAGGTGGTGAATCGGTTGGTGGCTCGGGCTAGCTTAAGCATAGTTTGACCGTGGTAATGGGCTGGCTGGGTCAAACAGCTGACGACTCAGGTAAGGCTAAGGGTAGTGGGAGTTGTTCAGGCTTGGGTGGTTGGGTTTGACACTAGCTGGATCTGGTTGGCGGGCTCGCGAGTGACTGGTGACAAGGGTGACTGGGCTAGGCTCGCGAGGTGGCTACATGGACGCGTGCGATTAGTGGGCGATGGTGGCTTGAGGTTCAGGCGCGGGACAGCATGAGGATTGGCGATCTTGGGCTAGCACTTGAGTTAGTGGGCGGTGTTCGCGAGGAGAACGGTGGCGATCGGTGGTGGCGCCATGGACGGTGACTACCGTGAGTTGGTCGGGGTCGAAGGCAGCGAAGAAGGCAATTTGTGGTGTTTGGCTCCTTCAACTAGGCTTAGTTGGAAGGAAAGAGAGGAGAAGTGAGAGAATCGGTAAGAGAAAGTGAGAGTTAAGGAGTGATAGAAAGTAGAGAGAGAGAAAGAGAGACAGAGAGAGATCGGTGAGAAGATTCAAGAAGAGTAAGGAAGAGAAACGAAAAAAAAAAAGAGGGCTTTTCAGATAATTCTGGAAAGAGAAAAGGAAAAAGAAAAATAGAAAAATAAAGTAAAATAACATTTGATAAAAATTATTGAGTAAAAATTATAAAAATTTCAAAATTTGTAAAAATGTTCTAAATATCTTCAAATTAATATTTAATATACTGAAATTTAAAAATTGAATTCTCATTATTAAAAATTAATTAATACACTAATAATTGAATTTTATATATTCACGTGTGAAATTTAAGCTCAAAAATTTCGCAACGTGACATGCACGAATTGAACAAATAAGAAAGTGATGAGTAAAGTATTATTCCCATAAGTATAGTGTTATTAAGTATCAAGATTAGTTAGTTTTAATTTTATTTAAGTGATCGAAAAATATTATAATTAAAAAATTAAATAAATAAAATAAAATTATAAAAATAAATAAACATAAATTAACAACATATAAGCAAACACACAAACGCTAGGAATTGTGATTTCACTAAAGTTAATCAGATTTAATTTTATTTAAGTATTATTATGATTTTGTGTTCATATTCATTGATAATCACTATCTTTTTTATTTTATGTACTCTTTCTCAAATTATGCATAAATTCTATATTTTTATAATTCAATTTACGTAAAACATAAAGGATTAATAGATTAAAATTCACAATAAATAATGTCGTATATGTAAATATTATCATACACGTGAATAGTATTATATATATGAATAGTACATATATGTGAACGGTTCTGTACATGTAAACAGTAAAATATGAATCCAGATTTAATTATAAAAAGTGCTCTTTAAGAAATCTCTGATAGTTATTAATATGACCACACAAAAACAGATAGATTTATCTTTATTCTATCTCAGATTTTATGGTATTAATTCCAAAGCTATGTCACAAAAATCTCCTCTCGATTTCATTTTGTTTCTCAATTCATTCAAAAGTTAACTAGAAATTTGAAAGCATTAAGTTTGATAACAAATACATTAACAAATACGACAATCATAATAACATGCTTAATTTAATAAAACCATCATAAACAAGTTATGACATAGTTTTCAGCAAAAATTTATTTAATTCACGAAGAAAAATAAAACTACACAATAAGACAAATTAAACATAATGACAAAATAAAAGAAAAGAGTTTAGAAAGTTACTAATATTTGTACTGGTAGAATCTCCAGAAACTCCTCATTTTATTGATACGAAAATTACAACTTAAACCAAAAAGAGACAAATTTATAGGTAATCTATACTCCAAGTAGAGCCCTATACTAGAGGCCCAAGCCTCGAAACTCCCTATTCTCTTGCTTTAGCCTACTTCTGCTTTCCCTCCCTAACTCCTTAACTCCTTTTATAAGTCAAAAATTGGCACTATTCATTCACATGCACCGGAAAAAATGTGCATCATGGGCATTCGGTGCATGAATGCACAATGAATCGATGAATTTCGACGTGAAAAAGGCAGCAAGAAGAAACAAAGGGAAAAGATAAAGTAAAAGAAAAAAATAATAAAAAATAAAAATAAAAAAGTAAAAAATAAAAAGGTAACAGTGCATAGGTCTCATATGTGTCCTTATTGATCCAAAGTTAGAATATGTCATAAATTCTTCATACAAGCTCTGATTTAAGTGATTCTTCTTTTAAAATACTCATATCGATAAGAGGATCAAAACAAAACCAGTCAAGTAGTTGGAGTGCCAACATGAATACTAATATCAGGTGGGACCCACTTCCATCACATAAATTTTTTAACACTTTTTGATACTGTAGACAAATAAAATGTTAAAATTAGACATTTTCAAAATAATGCTATAAGTAAATTCATTGGAAATATTTAATTTTAAGCTTATTTAATGTATTATTACTATAATAAAGCAAAATTAAATAAAAAAATCTCACAAAATTTATAAAAAATTTAAATTAAGGTAAACAAAACAAAAATAAATAAAAAACAAATAAATTCTCAAAGATAAGCTAATTTTTATACATAAAAAAGTAGTAAAATAACTCTATTTTATAGAGTTATTACACCCCCAAACTTAAGATTTTACTTATCCTCAAGTAAAAGAAAAGAAAAGAAAATCTCATATTTGCAATGGTGATTTCTAGATTTTTCGTCAAAAGTTGCTGTAAAAGATATAGCCTACAAAAAAACATAAATTTTGACTAAAAATTTGAATTTAATTTAAGAATATGTCTACTTATAGTTAGATATTCTCTGTGTGTGTGTAAAATTCCTTTTTAATTTAATTGTGTGTAATCTAGATGAGTTTATGAGGACACGAAACACTCAATCTCAATCAAATCCCACAAGTTTATTTTTCATTTCTCTCTCTACTAATGTCAATAAACACAAAACTAAAGGTCATTAGGAATTTGATAGGCTTGTAATGTGTGGCTAAGGTGAATGTAAGATATAGGATAATATGGCTCAGATTACCTTTCAACACTTTAATCATTTTAGGATCTATTGTAGAGCTTTTATTTAGACTCAAGTAACATCCCTAAATTTATTTACAACTTTTCCTTGTCAAAAATAAAACTTTTTTTTTGTTTTTGTTTATTTGTTTTTTTTTTTAAAGTTACTACATCTCTAAACTTATTATGATAAACAAAGAGTAGAGTGCTCTTCTTTTTTTTCTTAATTTCAACCTTTCTCCCAAATTTCAATATAGCACAAAATAATTTCTAAAATGATCAACATGCTTAAGAGCTAAGGGTTAGATATTTTATTAAAAAGGCTAGACTAACAATGTGGATAACAAAAAAAAAAAAAAGTGTTATATAATAAAGGCTCAAAAAAGGTAAACTAAAAATAAAGATATTTTAGGTTTGGATTGAAAAACTCAAACGTTCCAAAAAAATTACCTAAATAATTTCTTTAGTATTTGTATTGTCTAGGATTTCATCTCGACAGAAAATCAAATAAATTCTAGGATTTGCGAGATCATAAATATTTCATATTCACAAAACTTCCTCTAAACAAGCACATAACTTATAGATTAAGAATTAGTACTCAAATATTGAATATCATAACTTAGTTAGACTAACTCAAAAATTTAAATGTAAATTTGTCAAAAAATTTTATTTTTCTGAAAGACTATATAAAATAAAGTAACCAAAATTTTCATCATCAAATTTGTGGGAAATCACCTTTTTTTTTAATATTAAAAAAAAAGACAATAACACAAGAAAATAATCATTACTATAAGATGTGCATCAAAAGTACTAAAAGTAACTCTTTACTCAACTATCTTATAAATAACGAATCTGGAAGTTTTACTAACACAAAAAAAAATAATAATAATAATAAACACAAGAAATTGAACGAACATTAAAAAAAAATCAAGTTATTCCCTCCCTACAACTTATTTGAGACATTGTCCCCAATGTCTAATATAGATAAACAGAGAGTGAATGATTTCACCTGATCTGGTGTTATTGAAAGCAAAAACTCACAAACTGAAATTGAGAAAGAAAATCAAATATAATGAGTAAAATCACAAAGGTAAAAAATGTTACAATCGGAGCGTCAGATCTAACTCATGCTTCTTGTTACTTTTGCTGTCCGTAATTGACCATACTACCTGTGACATTAATGGGTTAGGTTCAGGTACAAAAATCTGTAGTTGTTCATTCAGCTAATCAGCAGTCAGAGCTAAGGTTAGGATTTTCTGAGATGTTGGTGTAATGAATTCTTGTTCCACAGCATAATCAAGAAAAGATAACAAATCGTCATAAAAACCATTAAGACTTTGCTACCTCTTACATATGCACTAGATGACACATAACCCATTAACCTAAGACTTCCTCCCCCATACACTAGATTAATTTGTCTAGCAGTTAACACCCTACCAAGGTTGTTTGCTGCTTTCAAAAACTCTCTATCTTTTCCTAGAGTAGTCCTACGAAAAACACAAATAGTTTTAAATTTACGAACTGAAGGATCTTCCATCTCAACTCATTTCTTTTTATCCTTACAAATTGAGATATATGTGATGACAACGTGAAAATGCATGTATATTTATAAGGTGAAAAAGGAGGATGCTGAGTTAAGTCTATTAAGGGAAAGATCGGCTGTCGTCTAAAAATTTTGAAAAAATAAAAAGCAAAAGTCAAAAATACACACTCGATGCAGGAAAAAAAAGTCAAAAATGATAACAGTAAAACATAAAAAGAAAATCTGCAGAAAGAAGAAAGCAAGATTTTATATAATAGTTGTAATCATAGCTCACATCTTCATCTAATTTTACATCCAATGACAGCTTAAACGATATCTATAAGTCGAAGATATGCTTCCTATCTAGTTTTCTTATAAACTAGCAAACTGGGTCTTTTAACGCCAGATTCCCAAGACTGTAGTGCTCATGTTCATCTACTCCATATGTTAAGCTTTGATAGAGTGTCTTCCATCTCTATAGCTAAGAAAATTAAAAAAATTTGAAAATAAAATAGAAAATAAACACACAAAGAAAATAAAAGAAAGATAAAGACAAAGATAACTTGGGTTGCCTCCTAAGAAGTGCTTGATTTATAGTCATCGACTTGACTTCAAAGACGTGTTTTATTAAAAAATGGCTTTTTCTCATTATAGGTGTTATGTGACACCACATATAGGTCTTCATTAATGATGCCCTCAAGCTTGGCTAGATGTGGATCGATTTGACATGTGTGTCCAACAAAGATTGGTTTTAAATATTCTACTTGGTAGACCCCAATGATTGATGCTATTAATGACTTCGGAGGAGTTAACCACATAGGATCTTGAAAGATTGATGCTGGCATAGGTTGGGCTTTTAGGAATTTTTCTTGTGAATTTTCTTCAATGATCAAGTCTTTAATCCCTTCCTTACTTAGAAAGTCATCGTTATGAAACAGCTCCAAGTACTCCTCTTCTAGTGTAGGCTCCTTAAGGTGGCAATGATGCATGATTTCTGTGGATGCTCCAAATGCTTTGAAATTCTCCACCACTATCTCTGTATGCTTTACACTATCGAATGGTTCCTCTAGAATGTCATCCACCCTATTAATAAATTGATTTATCCTTTCTATGCATTGAGCAACTTGGCGTAGCAATTCAAAGGATACCTCTGTCTCTTGAATTTGGGTGTGAATCCATGTCTCTTCAATATTAAAATTATTCTCCCAAATTTGATTGTTCATTGACTAATTCTAATGATCAAATTCTGCCATATCTTCCAACATGTAATAAACTTCATCTAAGGATTATTGGTAGAAAGAGGTAGTACCATCTTCCCTTTCAACCCATTACCTAGTTGTGTTATAAAGCCCACTAAGCAATATTTCTAATTGACATTCTTTAGAAAATCCATGATATGGAAACCTAAACAACAAATCCTTAAATCTCCACCAGGTACTATAAAATGATTCTAAATCTTGTTAGACAAAATTTGTGAGAATTAGTTGATGAGACATTTTTACAAAAGCCTTATCTAAAATCCCCTTTTTTTGAAATCTTTTTTGATTTTTTTTTTACAAAATACTTAAAAGCAAAATAAAATAAAACAAAGCTTAAATTAAAATTAAAATCAATTGGAATCGCTATTAATAACTAACTATCCCCAGCAACGGCGTTAAAAACTTGTTGTTAAGTATCATTCCCATAAGTATAGTATTATTAAATATCCAAATTAGTTAATTTTAATTTTATTTGAGCGATCGAAAAATATTATAATTGAAAATTAAACAAATAAAATAAAATTACAAAAATAAATGAACATAAATGAACAACATACAAGTAAACACACAAATGTTAGGAATTATGATTTCACTATAATCAATCAGATTTAATTTTATTTAAGTATATTATTATGATTTTGTATTCATATTCGTTGATGGTCACTATCATTTTTATTTTATGTACTCTTTCTCAAGTTATATAAATTCTACATTTTTATAATTAAATTTACGTAAAACGTAAAAGATTAGTAAATTAAAATTCACAATGAATAGTATCATACATGTGAATAGTATCGTATATATAAATAGTAAGTACATGTAAACAGTCGTACATGTGAACAGTGTCATACATGTCAACAATAAAATATGAATCCAGATTTAGTTATAAAAAATATTCTTTAAGAAATCTTGGATAGTTATTAATATGACCATACAAAATAGATTGATATATCTCTATTTTATCCCATATTTTATGGTATTTATTCTAGAGTCATGTTACAAAAATCTCCTCTCGGTCTCATTTTGTTCCTCAATTCATTCAAAAGTTGGCCAGAAATTTGAAAGCATTATGTTTGAGAATAAATACATCAATAAATACGACAATCATAATAACATACTTAATTTAATTAAACCATCATAATCTAGTTATTTCATAGTTCTTAGCAAAAATTTATTTAATTCATAAAGAAAAATAAAATAACACAATAAGACAAATTAAACATAATGACAAAATAAAATAAAAGAATCTAGAAGGTTACTCGTATTTGTGCTGGTAGAATCTCTAAAAATTACTCCTTTTATTGATATGAAAATTACAACTTAGACTAAAAAGAGACAAAATTATAGGTAATCTATGCTCAAAGTGGAGCCTTATAATAGAGGCCTAAGCCTCGAAACTCCCTACTTTCTTGCTTATGCCTACTTTTGCTTTCCTTCCTCTGACTTCTTGCCTCTTTTTATAAGTCAAAAATTGGCACTATTCATTCACATGCACCGGAAAAAATGTGCATCATGGGCATTCAATGCATGAATGCACAATGGATCGATGAATGTGGGCGTGAAGAAGGTAGCAGGAAGAAACAAAGGAGAAAGACCAAGTAAAAGAAAAAATAATAAAAAATAAAAATAAAAGATAACTATACATAGGTCTCATATTTCTCCTTCATACGAGCTTTGATGTGACACCCCCTGATTCCGACCACCCGCAACTGTCATGAATCGACTCTACAGTCGACCAAGACAGCTCGTGTGTCAAATCCGGATCGTCAGTTTTAAACTCTTTTTCCCATAACTCTTAATTATCAGGGCCTAAAGTTTCGCCCATAAATTTTTTTTTGTAATACATACTTTTACTTAAGAAAACTAAGTAAGAAAGTCATGTAAAATACAATACTAACTTTTATATGTATTTAGGAAGTACAATATAATATACAACATATATATATGTACTGTGTATTTTGTTTCAACCCATTCTCTTTAATTCATTAACTTTAAAAGCTCAGCGGAAAACTCATGGCAGGACCAAGTCCACGGTGAGTTCCCTATGCCCTTGACACATTAGCATCCTGCTGCCATCCAGAAATCTATTGGACAGGTTTCTTACTTGTAACATGAATAAACTGATGAGCTAACAGGCTCAGTAAGTTCAAACATACTTAGTAAGGATCGTACGGATTCAAAAACATTGAAACTCAATTTTCTATTAATAGTACTATTCATCATAAATAGTACTATTTATCATAAATAGTGACTTTGAACTTTAACCGATGAATAGTAACAGTTACCCTACCATGAATAGTACTATTTATCATAAATAGTAACTTTGAACTTTGACCGATGAATAGTAATAGTTACCCTAACTGATTACTATTCACTTTACCCTAATAGGATACTATTCACATATGCTAACCAAAATCACTACACTTAGCGTAAATTTCGGTTATGCTCAATTATGATTTTTATCATTTTATTGATTGTTCATTCTCTATATGATTTCTAGTTTAGAGCTCTATTTATGACAGTACCGATGATTATTAGCGCCCTGACTGGGAGGGTCTAAGGAGCGACCTTAGAATATCGGCCTCCACAGCCTTAATTGTTAGGAAATGCCCTAAGCATTAGAGACATTTTGATGTATTTATTTTGAACTGGATAATAAAATTATACATAGAGGTTATTCATTACATTGCTATCTGTCCTCGTCTTATTTACATGTTAAAGTAAATGTAAGCAAATATGGCTCCCTGACTGCTTGTGTTAAACTGTTAGAACGTTGCATGCAATGGACTTTTGTATGCGAGAAGACAATGTCCTAAAGTTAGCGGTCTAAACTATGGTCTGTAGTCTATGGGGTTAGACCGAGCATCTAACTCATGTTAAGACTATTATGTTGTCTAAAGCCTTGGAGGGGACGGTTTGTCTTGACTGTCTGGAGCTGGACTCCCAAGTAGAGACATAGATATGTTACTTGGTGGTGACATATTAGACCGGGACTAAAGCGTGATTGATCTACGAAGTCCGCTTTGAGTGGATCGATCTGCTTTTGACGTTCATTATGCAGTAACCTTAATCCTGAGTAAAAAGACAGCTTCATGTATATGACTTGTGTACTTTGATGTTCCAATGGCTAAAGCATCTCAGAGGTAGTAAGCTTATAGACCAGTTCGTTGGGTGCATGACTTGTATACGATGAAGGGTTCATTTACAAATATCGGAATCATAGCTCTAATGAGGAGTTAAGCGTATCCTCTTAAAGGCATTATACTGAATGTGAAAATGGACAAGGCCTTGGGTCGTCTGCTGGGCGGATGACTTCTTATTCACATATGGTGAATAATCATTTTCTTTATTCGGTAGTATAATGGAACTTTAAGATAGCCTGATCAGTAGGATTAAACGGACTTTGGCCTAAGGCTGATCATGGATATCATATGAGGGTCCTGCATACATGACAAGGTCATTGGATGATAGCTTGTCACAGGCTTACGTAATATGATATATAATTGGGAGTTCAGTTTCAGGTTTATAGTGGTGTGACTCTGAAATTAGTGATCATATGATTAAGTTGTTCGGTAAAAGAATGATGATCATATGGATTTGCGGGAGCCCGATTATATATGTCCAATCAGTCCCTCTACTAGCTCCACATAATTCCTTAATGTTTGGCAAATTGATTTGTGTATGCTATTGGCTAGTTTATTATGCATGGATGGTGATGACATAGGATTAGGATGGTAGACAAGATTCTCTCCGGTTGGATTCAGATTTTGTTTTAGATAATAGAGTACACAATTATTCCAACTCCAAATAAAATTGCCATGATTTTATTTGAGATTGGATTGGAGTTGTAGAAAATTATCCATGAGAACAAGAATTTGAAACACAACTGTTTTGTGGATTTTGAATTTTGAATTTTGAATTTTGAATTTGAAATTTGAATTTGAAATTTGAATTTGAAATTTGAATTTGAAATTTAAATTTGAAATTTGAAATTTGAAATTTGAAATTTGAATTTGAAATTCGAATCTGAAATTTGAAATTCAAATTTTAAATCACAGTCTAAGTGGGATTCGAATTTGTTGTGGAAAATCCACAAGGTTTGAAATTCGAATTTGAGTTGGATATGGAGAGGATAATCTTATTAGAATCCTACTTGAATTTTGAATCCAAATCCTAACTAATGATGGACGAAATTTTGAGGATTATCCTCAATGGATTTTCGGTTTTTGTGGATAAGGTTCAAAGGAAAAATTCAAGTTTCAATCCCAATTGAATTTGGATTCTCTCCTCCCCAGAAAGTGGCCGAAATTTTGGAGTATATCTCGTTAGGAAAATTCGGTTATTTTGGATAAGGATGAAATAAGATTCAAGCTTGAAAATCCTAGTGGAATTTTAATTCTCCCTTATCCTAAAAGTGGCCAAAATTTTGAGGAGATTTTCGCCTTGGAATTTTCAGATTTTTTGGTTGAAAAAGGGAGATAAAATTCTAGTTAAAATCTTGTTTAGATTTGGATTGGATTTATCCTAAATGGCCGAATTTTATTGTTGGGATTTTCCCATGGAAAATTCAGATTTTATGGTTGTGGATAAGGGAGAATATCTTCTCCTAATCCAATTCGAATTCAGAGAATCACCTCATGCAGGTCTATAAATAGAGGTCCTGCCACTCTAGTTCTCTCAGACCACAGACTCTCAGGTGAGCAGGCTTATTGTTGCACAGCTCATCGTGACAATAAGTTCTTTAGAGATCTGGGTGGTCAGAAGAAGACTAGCAGTGCTAACATACCGATCGAGGTTCAGAGTACCCACACACTCAGCCATTCTTGAATTGGAGAATAGTAGAGAAGGCTAGTTGGTTGAAGCCTCCGGTCATTCTCCTCCTGCAGATTGGCGTCCTTGAGGTATGAGTTTTAATTATTGTTGGTTTATTGTATATGGCATCGTGAGATATTTAACGATCTAAAAATTTTTATTGTTCCGCTGCGCCACTCTGATACGTTTTTACCGATTTATTTTCCTACACTAATATCCTCGTAGGATCTGAGAAAAACCTCCACCACTATGTTGGAGGGGCGGTATGCCTTAATGGTTTCATTACCACCTTTCAATTTATAGTCTTGACTAAGTGATATTAATCATCACCTCAAGGTCACTATCCTCCATTGTCCATAGGTCTTACTCATTCTCATTATCTGGAATATGTTATTCTAACTAATCTCCAAATGTCTATAAGACTTTGTATCTAGTGTACATCTAGTATTGAATAAATCAACACTGTATTTCATGTTGTAGACACGAACATGCTTGAACTTACCAATACTGCGCTTGTGTCCACTTCCAGAACTCCTCCGTAGTTCTATCTCTATTTTGGGTTCCTACAGACATAATATTATCTGTCAATACCCTGTTTTAATTATCACCTTAAATATACATTTATTTCACTTAAAAATTCAGCACATTTAAATTTTGTTTGTGGTACATAGCATGCAACACATCCGTGTACCTCTATGGTTTACTCTATACGGCCATGTTGTTTACTATCTAGCCGTGTAACTATACACAGCTTGATATACGCCCGTGTTCAAGTCCGTGTACCTCTCAGGTTGAAAAATTCTTTATGTACACGGTTGTGTATTTCTTCTACACACCCGTGTTCTTCGAGATTTTTAGATTTTTAACTCTAAAACCTTTATTTTGAGTCTTAGAATTTTATATAAGTTATTCTAGGTCTTTTATGGTTCTTTCCGAGCCTTTCGGAAATTTTTGGTCAAAATGACTATTTTGCCCCTGATAGGTCTCGGGACCGTAACTATTCCATTCTATCATTTTTCTCAAATTTTCTAAGCCCAAATATTTTAAAATAATATTCTCTAGGCTTCTGTATCATTTTATAGCTTAAATTGCTGCAAAATCTCAATTTCATTTTTCTCGACTCTCGGTTACTATTCATCCGTCACTTAGGGTTTTTTTTTTTTTTTTTTTTCATTTTTCGAGGGTTTCGGAGCCTCCAATGGCCCTTTCACTACTCATTAAACATTACTTATCCCGTCCCCGGCCCTCAGTCCTCGAGAGGCTCGGGTTTCCTATCCCGATCTAAATTTTTCCCTCGTTTCCCAAAATACCCCGAACATGGATTTTTTTTCCTGTTTTAGGCACTTTAGTCTTTTAGGGTCGGTTTACTATTCCTTTTGGGTTGGTTTTCCATTTCTAATCCTAATCCACCGAGAGGTCCCGGTTTCCTTCCCGAGTCCAATATTTTCACCCCTCGTTTCCCGAAATGCCCTTATGCTGATTTTAGAAATTTCGGCAGCATTTTCGCTTATATTTTAAGGTTTCCCGGCGTTAGGTACGCCTCAGAATCTTTGTACCTGCCACATACTATACAAAAGGCCTATTTTATATAAAGTTTCCAAATTTTGTATAAAAATTTTCCACATAATTCAATATTCAGGAATCAACACAAACCACAATATTTTTTTTTCCAAACTAGCCTCGGTTTACATGTTAATCAACACCAAAATAATTTTTTCATCACAACGTATCATTCTTAGATGTATAAATCAACATCAAAACCTAACAAAACATGCATTCTAACCCTAACATAGCCACGGATTTTCATGCAAAAACACATAGAAATTCTTGTTTTCTTTCCTAGGGTTTTTATCAACACTTTTCAACACTAAAAATTTTCCATTTCTTAGTGTGCATACTCACGGTTTTAGCAAGAAAATTACATCAAAATTTTCTTGTTTCCTTATTCCAATTCATGCTTAATTCAACACATAATTGAATAAACATAAACATTAAACCGAACATCAATTCTCATACTATTTTCACACCCCTAATGCCACGGATTTCTAAGGGAAACATGCAAAATTTTTGCTTGTTTCTAAACCCTAATTCATGCTTTAATTTCTACAACACCAAACTAATCACAACATCATCACATCATCAACTAAATAACAATTTTTTTCATTGTTTTCACACTTTCATACCCACGGATTTTCTAAGGAAAATCAAAGAGAAAAGCTTCAATTTTGAAATTTACCTTAATTAGTTGATGATTTGATGTTGAAAATGCAATACAAGCTAAGTTTGGTGTGAAATTAAAAAGAAAATTTTGGCTTACAAAGGGGGAGAAGGCCACGGTTTTGGGCTGAAGAAAAAGGGCAAGAGTTTGGTTAATTTTTCCATTTTTTGAATTTATTTTGATGCCTATTTATAGGCAAAACTCAAGGGTTTTTTTGTAATTTTTTTCCAATAATTTGCTAATTGTTCAAGGACTAAAAAGTAAGGATTTTGGGGCAAAAACCAAATTTTTTTCTTCTTCCTTTCCAAGTGGCCGAATGGCCTTTTTAAAATTTTTTTAAAAATTTTTCAATGGCTTTTTGGCATAATCTTGGCCATTGATCATAAAGTAACCTAATCTAAACCATAAACCTTTCAAAATTACTTTCTTAATTAGAGAAAATAATTTTGGTTTATGACAAAATCATGGTGATGTCATCTTACTATTCATATTAATTCACTAATTAATTCATGGTCAATTTTTGACCGAAATCCGATCCGAACGGAACTTCACCGAAATCGCGTAGGCGGGTTTTAGGCGCCTTTGGTGCGATCGGTTTGTCTTATTTTGCTTCCGTTTGATCAGAATTCTCTACCGTAAATTTCTATCATTTTCGTGCATCTCAATGCATTCTCTAGGGTTTTCGACTCTGATTTCGAACCGTCTCACCCAATTATGTCCAGTAAGATTTTCCATCCCTGAACTCACATACTTTAATACTGCCAGAACATTTGTACACTATTTACAACAGTATTAAAACACAACTTTTTCCTATTTTATTCATTAAAATTGTTATATACATACAATTTTACCCTACTCCGAGAATCTAAAATTCCCGATTATCACATTTGATTTAAGTGATTCTTCTTTTAAAATACTCGTATCGATGAGAGACTCAAAACAAGACTAGTCAAGTAGTTGGAGTGCTGACATAAATAGTAATGTTCGGTGGGACCCACTTCCATTACATAAATTTTTTAACACTATTTGACATTGCAGACAAATAAAATACTAAAATTAGACATTTTAAAAATAATACTATAGGTAAAATCATTAGAAATATTTAATTTTAAGCTTATTTAATGTACTACTCTTAAAATAAAGTGAAATAAAATAAAAAAATCTCACAAAATTTATAAAAAATTTAAATTAAGGTAAACAAAACAAAAATAAATAAAAATCAAATAAAATTTTCAAAGATAAACTAATTTTTATGCATAAAAAAGTTGTAAAATAATTGTATTTTATAGAGTTATCACCATTTCTCAAATCTACCTAAAAAAAAAAAAAAAAGAAACAAAACAAAACAATTTTCCATAGGTATCGTCACTTTCAAGGAACCTGGAAACCTAATCTTGAGTTTGCTTCTGATGTAAGATTGTCGCATGAAATTGAACCATTTGTTGTATATTCACACCATTCCACCTAAGCAAAAAGAAAAAATAATGATGATAAAACTAGCATGTTAAGAGAAAAAGATCTAATTGCTTATATTAACACTGCCGTTTCTTCCAAACTGACTTGCTTAACTATTATCAAAACATCACGATAATAAAACAAAGTATGTTTACTCTGAGACCAATTGTTATATAATGAAAACGTTTCACCTTAATACAAACTTATTAAATTTTAATAGTATAAGTATGAAAATCTATTCAGTATACTTGTTGTATTATATTCATCTTACTAGGAAGGAAAAGATAATATTTGACTTGCCTAATTGATATCTTAATGACTCATAAAATTGCATCACATTGTACAACTGGCACTAAATTAACAAGTCGTAGCATGCATTTCCTGCGGAATTTATAAATGGCGCAAAATCTCAAACAAGAAATTTTCAAAGTCAAAGGTTTAGGTTGCTTATGAAAAGATTACACGTTGCAATGTTCAAGTGATGAGCTGTTCAATTTTCAGAAGACAAAATATGTGATTCTCTCTCTAAAATTCCATTCTTAAAATCTTTGCTTACTAGTTTGATCCAAAAGGACTAAAAAAAATATTTGAGTATGGTTGACCAGAAAATTATTGACTGATTCGTTTAATAAAAATCAGAGCAGGACACGTGTTTTTAATCTAATGAGCGTCTTTGTCAATGCATGATTCTTTTTAAAATATGTAGGAGATGACTTTTTGGACTTGTATGAGAGTTAGATTTGGATTGTAACAATCTTTCAGTATCAATTTTTATTATTTGTATTATTTTTAATTTTTTAAATAAAAATTTCAATTCCCTTCCTATACGACTTATCTTTAAAATCTTTCATGTGAGAATTTATGACTTTCGGCCTATTTAAGATGGAAGTGCAATAAGACCCTAATTGTCTTACTTAAAATCTATCCCATTTATTTAAAAAGAAACAAAAAAGATTGATTGGAAGAAACTGTTTTAACCTTTTAAAAGTTGACCATATAAATTGAGTTAAAACTCCATATGTTCAAATAGAAGTGCTCTTCTTAGATTGATTTGTATATAGTTATAATTATAAAATTGTTGTAAGAATGACATTCACTGCTTATGCTAAGATGTTTTGGTTAAACAACAACTTCTAGAAACAGTCTCTGATTTTAAATTTTCTATAATTCAAGTGAATGATACAAATTTTCAACCAAAGCAACTCTTAGGGCTTGTATAGGTAGATTACAATCCACTTCTATGAATTCCAATCCTCCAACATATGATTTGTTTATTGAATATTTCAGAGGATTTATGACTTTAGGCCTAGTTAAGATGGAAGTGCAGTATGACCCTAATTATCTTAAAATCTTTTTTGTCCTTTTGTTTTGTTTTGTTTTGTTTTTGGTTTATGCTTTTTTTTTTTTGGTGGTAAGTTGGAAGAAAGTGTTTTAACCTTTCAAAAGTCGACCATAGAAATTGAGTTAAAACTTCATAAGGACAAAAAGAAGTGCTCATCTGAGATTGATTTACATATAGCCATAATTAGAAAATCATAGTAAGAACTGGCATTTACTGCTATGAGTCAGATGTTTTGCTAATTTAATGTCTTAAGCAACAACTTTCCGAAACAGCCTTTGATTTTTTTTTTTCTTTTCCTAATAATCCAAGTGAATGATACAAATTTTCAAGCAAAGCAATTCTTAATTATCCCTTGAAATGGTTAAAATTTTCATATTAGTGAGCCAAACTTTTATTCCCCTATAGTTGATATATATATATATAAATACACACACATATATATGCACATATGGACTACACATTTAGGTATCTTCAAATATTCACCAACCTATAACTTCATACTTACATATATATATATATATATATGTTTTTAACATGTTTGTAAATATGTATTACGTATATACTTAAACAGATATACTATAAAGCGTGGGGGGAATATCAAGAGCTAGACTTGAACCGAAGGCAATTAGTCCTTGACATGTTATTCAATAACTTTATTCAAGTATGATCAAGTATGATACTATATATATTTTTACAAAAAAAAGGTATGATTCTATATATAATAAATTTACTCGGTAGTCACACCACATAATATAACTTTTAAACAACCACATTTTTGAAGATTGCAAATTTACTGTTGTGGGTAATTTCTCAAAAACAATTACTTCTCCTTCGCCTTCTTTTCTATTCCTTTGTGGAAAACTCGATACAAGAGTACAACGGAAAAAGTTAATAGATATTACCATTGATTTTCCGTGCTGCACGATGGTAATAGTATTTTGGCAGTTGTAGTTTCCCTTTCTTCCTTGAAGTAGCTTAGCCTCGGGATGTTTGGAAGGAAGGAGAAAATAGGAAAAGAGTGAAGCATAGATCACATAGGTGAGAGAAATAAAGGAGAGATCCTTTCGGTTATGTTGTTTGAGTCCCTTCTCTAATTACTTTCTCTCATCTCTTTTACCAAACAACCACAAATGTCAAAAAACCTTCCACTAATCTCTTTAACCCTCTCCTTCCTTGAACTTTTTTATCCTACCATACATACTCTTAGGGTAGTACCGTTCTTCAGTATGATATTGAGATATATACAAGACAACAAGGAATTTAGCTAAATCTTGCACTCAATGTAGTTAAAAGACTCCATTTTAAAACTCGAAGAGGCTAAGCTATTTATCATCCTTGCATAAACAACATCGTAAATTGGACAATAAAATAACATTCGTCTAAAAATTGTTACGTCTTCTCTGGCAGTGGCAGGGGTTCTGTCCATTTGCACGATGTTGAAAAAAGAAAAAATTGCTCAACTCTCATCAACATTAACTGCATTCTTCCTGTAACAAAAATAATGGGACACTAAAACTAGACGAGATCTGCCCTCCTGCGCAAGACTATCTCCCGACAGCATTAGTCCTCTAAACCCCTTGCATCGTTGCGCTTCACTCCAAATCGGAGAAGCATTTGTTAGTTTAATCTATAACGGTATGATAACTTCCTAGGCTTTCGGCTATCTAAGATACCACCGAGATTGGTCAATGCGTCATGAAACTTACGGATTTTGAGAAAACCCCTTATCATGGAAACTTCGCTATCTGAGAACTTTGCTTTATCCATCATCAAATCAACAAGCTTAATGAGGGTGTCCTCCATGGCCAAAGCACAAAGCCCTTCAGCAAGCATAACAAATGACGAGAACTCTGGTACGAATTCTTTCTCCATCATCTCAACCACGAAATCAACAGCCTCTCCAATCGGTCCCCCACCATTGCAAAGCCCGCAAAACACAATCTTATACGATATAACATCTGGAGGATCACCTTTCTCCATCATTTCTCTAAAAAACCTCATGGCCTCTTTTGTTCTCTTACGCCTGAACAGCACTTGTATTACAGGGTTATAAGCCTGTGGAGTCAAGATCATCCCTTTCATCTGAATAGTTCTAAGAAGCCTACTTGCTACCTCAACTCTACCAGCCTTACACAAGCCCCCAATAAGCGTCCCATACGTGACAATATCCGGTTCACACCCATTTGAGGTCATGGTTTGAACAATATCCGCCACCTTCTTGATATCTCCTTCCCTGCAGAAATACGTGAGAAGCGAATTGTAAGTGAATTTGTCGGCCTGCAACTCTTCCATTATCATCTGGTTCATGAGCTGAGAAGCTTCCTCCACCCTTCTGCTTTGGCAAAGGCCATCAATGAGAGTGTTGTAGGTCACGGAATTTCTCGAAATTCCTTGGAGTTCCATCTGATCAAAAACCTCCTCTGCTTCCTCGATCCTCCTATTCTTGCACAACCCGTCAATCAAAGTATTGTATACGATCACATTTCGCGCACAACCGCTCGATTCCATTTCTTTCAACAGGGTCAAAGCTTCCATAATCCTCCCTTTAGAACAATTGCTATCAATCAACATATTGTAAGTAAATTCATCCGGTTGGCACCCTTTGTTCTTCATCTCATCAAAGAGTTCCATCGCAGCTTTATAATTACTCGACAAGCAGAGAGCTTGAATAAGAGAATTGAAAGTGCAAGCATCAGGCATAATCCCTTTACTCGTCAAAACACGGGCGAGCTCAGTTGCCTCCTTCACCTGGTTCTCCTTGCACAACGTGCTAATGATGGTGTTATACGTGACGATATTCGGGGAACAATCCCTTGACACCATCTGGTTGAGAATCTCCACAGCCTCATCAATTTCATCCAACTTACACAACCCCGAGACCAATGCGTTATACGTGTAGATATCGGGATTGAATCCCTCCTGCAGCATCACGTCCATCATCTCCAAAGCATGCTTAACATGGCCAACCCTACACAACCCATTCACCAAAGTATTGAAAGCAAACCTATCAGGAACAAACCTTTCAGTCTCCACCATCTTCTGAATAAACCCGATGGCTTCTTCAACTCTACCAACTTTGCAAAACCCATTAACAAGGACATTAACAGTGACATTAGAACAAGAACAACCTCCATACTCAACCATTTGTTCCTTGACTCTCAAGGCACCATTAATGTCACCTTCTTGTATGTATCCTTGCATAATTGTGGTGAAAGTCTTCTCATCGGGATGAATGCCATATCTGGGCACCATCTCCTCCATCATCAAAAGGGCAGGCCTAATCTGGTGTGCCCTACAAAGCGCCTTAATCAAAACATTAAAAGTGGAAACATCAGGCTTGACCCCTCTCCTAACCATATCGGAATGCGCTTCCTCAACCAATTTCAGCTTATTCCCCTCGACAAGAACGTTCAGCATGAAATTATAGAAATAAGTATCGGGTTCGAGCCCAAATTGGGACTCCATGACATCAACAAGACGGAGAATTTCATGATACAAGTCGAAATTTGCGTAGGCCTCAACGAATATGAGGAAAGTACCTGTGCCTATGCGGGTGTTGTCGTTCTGCTTGATGTCATTTAGAAGGGCGGTCATGGAGTCGAAGGAGCCGACATGGGCGAGCTTGCGCAGGAGCTCGTGGTAGAGCGAGGGGGAGGGGGAGAAGTTGGGCTGGCGGGAGGCCCATTCGAAGAGGCGGAGGGCCGACGACTCGTCGCTTTGGCGGCGGAGGGCGTCGAGGAGTTGAGCGGAGTAGAAATCTGGAGGAAGTAGAGAAGGAGAAGGAGAAGGAGAAGGAGAAGGAGAAGTGGAGGACTGGATTGAAAGGATTTTTTTATGAGTTGAAGAAGAAGAAGAAGAAGAAGAAGATGAAGAAGAGGAGAGATGGGTTTTGGAGGGAAAGGAAAGATCGGGTTTAGGATTAGAGAGGTTGAGAGTGTGAGGTAGAAACCACCATGGATTCCATTTCAGATGGACTGACGACATAGCCATAGAACTTCGAAGGAATCAGTGGCAGTGCCTATCTCCTTTCAGACACGGTGAGAGTGAGAATATATTTCTTGACTGAAAAAATCAAAAAAAAAAAAAAAAAAGGTTTAGGGATTTTTAAGACATAAGACGTCGGTTCGGTTTTTTGGGTTTATTTTTCTTTCTAAATTTTCAGTTGACATTAGTCCATGGGTTTATGAGTTTCTATTGGATTATTGTGTCTGTTTGGCGTGAAAAGTCTCAAAATAAAAAGCTAAAATAAATAGATGTTTGACAGAAAGCTAAATCAATAAGACTTGGATTTCAAAAAAGGAATATTTTCATAAATAATCTATAAATTATAAATTTTCATTTAAGTTATATTTATTCAAAATCGGTTATTTTGCTTTTTGATATATAAAAAATCATTCAAAATGTCCATTTCGTTTTTATCCGTTTATGATTTTAACGGAAGTTGCTAATATGCTATAATTGATGAGAGCAATTACTCTCCTATTCTCAAAGATATTTTCATAATAGCCCCGAATTATAAACATTTATTCAAATTAGCCTTTATTTGTTCGAAATCAAATATTGTGTTCTTTAATAAATAGAAAATCATTTAAAATTTCGCTTCCTTCCAAATTTGTTTAAAATTTTAATGAGAAAACCGAATAAACTCTTGTTCGAATTTGGATCATAGGAAATTATTTTTCAATGTTGAATCGATTGGGAATGTGACTAGAGAGTGTTTTTGTGGTGCTAAATAGGTGTGACGTCCCGTGCCCTAAGTGGCCCAGACCGTCATTTAAAAACTACTACTTGAACTGATATTTATACTTTCTTGCAAACCATTGATACTTACTTAAAATCTATTTATTAAGATACCCTAATTTTAAGGATTTTTTTTGAAGGCGTACGTTTTTTTTTACTATTCACGTACGTATACTTTAAATATACATCGTCTAAACATTTGGGAATTCAATTACCCATATACACTTATAATACTGCTTAACTATTATTATTCGAAAATTCTGTTCAACTGTTACTATTTAAAAATATTGTTTGCTATTACTATTCAAAAATACTGCTTATTGTTACTATTTAAAAATACTGTTTACTATTACTATTCAAAAATACGGTTTATTGTTACTATTCAAGAATACTAGTTACTCAAGCTGTGCGGAAGATTTACTCGCGGTGTATCCATAACCTCGCCTTCACATCCACCTCTGTCGCCGTCATCGCCCATTTTTTGTTTAAGCCATAGGACGCTTACCTACAACATGAACACACTCCGTGAGCTTTACGCCCAGTAAGCACAACATGTTAACTGCAAAACATGTTTAAATATAGTACATACTTAAAATCATATAAACATATCAGGTATCAACATATATCACTTAAACATGTCACATACCAGATCATCATATATCACATCACTGAATCAACTTCACATACTATATGCATGACAGATAGCACCATCTACCGAAATGTATTTTACTATGAATGGAAGCATAGTGAACTATTGCATACCGTGTACAATGCATGGTACGGTTATACTCATTTATGTTTCGTTATTCTCTTTTCTTTCTTATGTCTACTTAGGGCCCGTGTGTCAGTACTGAGTGAACGTAGATCATCGGGAACGCCCCTGATCCTGGGCCTTGGCCCGTTATGGATATATTTTATGGCCTTGGCCTGTTATACATTATGAGCCTTAACTCGTTAGATTTTGTGGCCCTTGGCCCGTTGTACAGACACTTTTATTCTCATCTTTCCCAATTCTTTATTTGATCGTGCTACATACTCTACTAGCCTATCCTCTAATCTTACGCGATGGGGATATATGGCATCTAACTTGTGCTTTCAACAATCTACATGATTGTGAAACTATATACTCTTATGTATGCTATACAACATTGTGTGTATGATAGGCATACGTACTTAACATATTGTAAAAATATCATTTTAAATTCATTTCATTCATGCCGTAGGCGGAGTTGTACTTACCTAGTTTGCATGCAAACTTGTACCCTCGCCTTAGTCAATGTACAGGTTACTACCTGTCATCAATGACGTTTCTCATTAATACACTTGCTAAGTCACTAATACTATTAGTGATTAAAGTGGATACTAACGTATGGTACCGATTGCCGTCGGTACTAACTTGCCCTCTTTTGGTGAATTTTGGTTCTCTAGACATGGTTAATTAATTTATTGTCCCACAAATTAATTAACGTCGTCTTCAGTCACTATTACTGTTAGTGACTATTACTTGTATCGGATATGGTACCGAGGCCTATCGGTACTCTACTGTTCTACTTTAGGAATTTGGTGTATATCTTCTATCGTATTTGATTAACTATCTTCTTGACAAATTAATCACTGTTCCTCACAGTATTGTTCAAAACACAGTCCTTGACTAGTTTACCAGCCAGTCAACTAATTAGTTACCTTGCGTGTCGTTAACTTTGTAGCCTACTGGGTTACTATGTGTAAACTTGGTGTAGTAACCGACCGGGTTACTTCGGTTGTTTGGGTGTGGTAGCCTATCGAGCTACTATTGCTTATTCGGTGTGGTAGCCTACCGGGCTACTATGGCTTATGTGGTAGCCTACTGGGCTACTATTGCTTGTTTAGTATGGTAGCCTACCGGGCTACTATTGTTTGTTTGGTGTGGTAGCCTACCGGGCTACTCACACTGTTTTGGTTATTTAAGAAAATTATTTTTGGTTGTCTTATAAATTCTTGGGAAAATTCTTTGTTTTGAAACCGTCCCCTTGTCACCCTATTGGAAGGTGGGGGACATTTTTATGAAAACCATTTTTATTTTTAACAAGTTAAAATACATTTTGAGTGTTGCATTTTAAGGGTGGTTTTTGAACCACTATCGAAACTGTTTTGAAACTTGATCGAAACGACTTAGTTTGTAAATATGGCGAACATAAAATTTTTCATCCTCAACGAGATGAACAATTCTCATGTTCACCTCAGA
The DNA here is from genome assembly GCA_035233585.1 of Antiaris toxicaria. Classification (NCBI taxonomy): domain Eukaryota; kingdom Viridiplantae; phylum Streptophyta; class Magnoliopsida; order Rosales; family Moraceae; genus Antiaris; species Antiaris toxicaria. Next base: position 98,313,939 of record CP141156.1, on the reverse strand, counting down.
GCTCAAATCTAACTCCAATGGGTCCTAATCTTACTAAACCCGTGGCTATTGTGCCCAGTTTTTATAAAAATTCCAGTTTTATATCATTTTAACAATGGCTCTGTTTGAGGCCTGAAACGGCCAAATTTTTAAAACATGCATAGGTCATCTTAAAGGTTTCGACGTGTTCTACAACTTTCATGTTGAGCCCGAGATTTGGTTTGGAAACTAAGTGGTCCATTTTTACAAACCCGAGACTAATTCTGGGTTTAGATTTTTAGTCTCAGTTTTGGCCACCAAACGAAAACCAGTCAAAAAACCTATCTTAGTTTTGTTTATGGCCAAAACCTATTTAACGCAAAAACGACCATAACGAAATTTTCTTAAAACTTCATGTTCTACTAAATCCCAAATTCGGAACCTAAGGGAGTTAAAATGGCCAAAATCTGTGACCTTTTTCTGGGGATAGATTGTGTCCAGCCACTTTTCTAAATGTTCATGCATCATATATACTCACATCCATTCATAGAAAATGTAAACATAACCACAAACTTAAAAATGGAAAGCTAAGGGCTCAAAATACACTAATTACAACCCATGTGCATAAACAAATACACATAAATTTCTTGATCAAAAACTCAGAATCAACTAACCACAAGAGAGGGTCTTCGGTTTTTACCTCTTGTGCTTCGAACCAAGCATAATTTTGAACCAAGGCTTGATGACCAAAATGGTCATGTGATTCTTGGTGAAAAAGGGGTCAGATTGTGCTAGCAAGACACCAAAAAAAATTTCTCTTAACATCAACCCAAAATAATAACTAAAAACTACAAAGATAGTTTCTAAAAACTCACCCTTGAGTATCCTTGAAATGGCTTAGATCGAGCACCTCTAATACAAGCTTAAAGGGCTAGTTTTTGGCAAACTTTTAGCTGGGGTTTTAGGCTTGAAAATGGTGGTTTTGGGGGTGTGGAATGGTCGGCTGTAGTAAGGGAAAGAGAGAGAAAAAGAGTTATGGTTTTTGGGGTGTGAAAAAGAAAGACTAAAACCTAAAGCCATGCCCACCCTTTTATAGACAAATCCTAATCAAACTTAACCAACTTTAAGCTCAATTAATCAAGCCAATATTAGGCTAATTTGGGGACAAATTTCTGCCCATTTCAGCCCTTGGGAGCCGTGGGAGCTGCTGCATTGAGGGAGGGGAAATAAACAAGGTTTTCTTGGTGACATGTGATGGAAAGCTTAAATTTTTAATTCAAGTGGTGTAATAACTTGTCCAATTTTTTTATTGCTACCTTTTTGGGGGGTTTTTTTGCAGCAAAACCAGCTGGTTTCTAGCCTAAGGCACACGGTTTTTAAGGTTAAAATTCATCTGTATTTGGTTCTCTTCGTAGTCCAGTTTCTACTATTTGGTATCTGACTTTTTTTTGGCAGTGTTCTAGTTTTCATCTAGAATTAGATTTTCTGAATCCAATTTTTATACTGATCCATCCTAGTTGATTTATACTATCAAAGAGCCCATTCTATATTAGTTTACTATTCATCTCCTAAACTGTGGTTGTGTCTACACTGTATTGTACTTGCACACGCATATCGAGGTGTTTTCGTATGAAATTTTCAACACAGTCTCTTTTGACTAATTTAGATGTGTTGATTTCAATTTTATCAGTTTTACATCCATTGGGGATTGTCTGGACCAGTTTTTGGGATCTGTGTGACCTCATCTCAAAAAACGTGTCAGGTGCCTGATTGATTAATTTGGGCATCCTGAGTCTAAATATATCAGTTTCGGGGCGAGATAAGGTCGTCTTGACCCTCTTCCTGATACTACATAACTCTCAGACAAAATTTTAAAATTTGTGCCTAATTGACCTAATTGAGCCTACTGACCATGGATATATTAGTTTTAAGTCAATTTAAAGCTGTCTTGGCCATTAACTTGATACTGTGTTTTCACTATTCACTATTTTCTGTTCTAACTAACTAGTCTGAGTGTTCTGACTCCGATATGGTCAGTTTCTAGACGAGAAGAGGTCATCTGGACTATTTTCTCGATATTATACCCCTGCTAGGGTTTCTATTACTGTTGTGCTCAGATGTTCGATCTGAGCATTCTGGTGATCTATTCACCAGTCTTTTGTCAAGAAATGGTTGTCCGGAGTAGTTTTCTGACACTATGTGTCTCATACACTCTTACACATAATAAGGTGAACCGAGTTCACTGTGAGTCACCCCTTTCACTGCATGAATAGTACTTAAACAACACCGTGCTTGTTTAATCTATTCAATTGGAAATTATACTGTATTTTTCAACTTAATTACTCAATACATAATAATTAGGTTTCCTGCATTTTGAGAGTCTGTATAGCGGCTTTCTGCTCATTACACGGCCTTCTACACGGGTTCTAACACCGGCATGTACAAGGCAACACGGGTGTGTATTGTCCGGACATGAGTGTGTACTAGTTGAGCTTGCTCAACACGGCCATGTCTTGGAACACGTTCATTTACCCGAGCGGTACACGGCCACTTACACGGCCGTGTACCCGACCGTGCTACACTACACGGCCATGTTCACTCGCACGACCTTTCTCTCACGTATACGGTCCAATGAGTGCACAGCTTCTTACATGGCCGTGTACCTGACCATGTTCTGTGAATTTGCACTAAAAGGCATTGAACTAACCCAAACTCATTCCTCAGTTCCTCATTATATAGAATTTAGGTTACATGAGGATGGGGGTCCTTACAGTTAGGAAATACCCTAAGCATTAGAGACATTTTGTTGTATTTATTTTGAACTAGATAATAAAATTATATACATATAGAGGTTATTCATTACATTGCTATCTGTCCTCATTTTATTTACATGTTAAAGTAAATGTAAGCAAATATAGCTCCCTGACTGCTTGTGTTAAACTGTTAGAACGTTGCATGCAATGGACTTTTGTATGCGAAAAGACAATATTCTAAAGTTAGCGGTCTAAACTATGGTCTGTAGTTTATGGGGTTAGACCGAGTATCTAACTCATGTTAAGACTATTATGTTGTCTAAACCCTTGGAGGGGACGGTTTGTCTTGACTGTCTAGAGCTGGACTCTCAAGTAGAGACATAGATATGTTGCTTGGTGGTGACATATTAGACCAGGACTAAAGCATGATTGATCTACGAAGTCCGCTTTGAGTGGATTGATCTGCTTTTGACGTTCATTGTGTAGTAACCTTAATCCTAAGTAAAAGGATAGCTTTATGTATATGACTTGTGTATTTTGATGTTCCAATAGCTAAAGCGTCTCAGAGGTAGTAAGCTTATAGACCAGTTCGTTGGATGCATGACTTGTATACGATGAATGGTTCGTTTACAGATATTGGAATCATAACTCTAATGAGGAGTTAAGGGTATCCTCTTAAAGGCATTATACTGAATGTGAAAATGGACAAGGCCTTGGGTCGTCTGCCGGGCGGATGACTTCTTATTCACATATGGTGAATAATCATTTTCTTTATTCGGTAGTATAATGGAACTTTAAGATAGACTGATCAGTAGGATTAAACGGACTTTGCCCTAAGGCTGATCATAGATATCATATGAGAGTTCTGCATACATGACAAGATCATTGGATGATAGCTTGTCATAGGCTTATGTAATATAGTATATAATTGGTAGTTTAGTTTCAGGTTTATAGTGGTGTGACTCTGAAATTAGTGATCATATGATTGAGTTGTTCGGTAAAGAATGATGATCATATGAATTTGCGGGAGCCCGATTATATATGTCCAATTAGTCCCTCTACTAGCTCCACATAATTCCTTAATGTTTGGCAAAATTGATTTGTGTATGCTATTGGCTAGTTTATTATGCATGGATGGTGTTGACATAGGATTAGGATGGTCAACAAGATTCTCTCCGGTTGGATTCAGATTTTGTTTTGGATAATAGAGTACACAATTATTCGAATTCCAAATAAAGTTGCCACGATTTTATTTGAGATTGGATTAGAGTTGTAGAAAATTTCCATGAGAACAAGAATTAGAAATACAATTGTTTTGTGGATTTTGAAATTTGAAATTTGAAATTTGAAATTTGAAATTTGAAATTTGAATTTGAAATTTGAATTTGAAATTTGAATTTGAAATTCGAATTTGAAATTTGAATTTGAAATTTAAATTTAAAATTTGAAATTTGAAATTTGAATTTGAATTTGAATTTGAAATTTGAATTTGAAATTTGAAATTCAAATTTTGAATCACAGTCCAAGTGGGATTCGAATTTATTGTGGTAAATCCACAAGGAATGAAATTCGAATTTGAGTTGGATATGGAGAGGATAATCTTGTTAGAATCCTACTTGAATTTCAAATCCAAATCCTAACCAAATATGGATGAAAATTTTGAGGATTATCCTCAGTGGATTTTCGGATTTTTGTGGATAAGGTTCAAGGAAAAATTCAAGTTTCAATCCTAGTTGAATTTGGATTCTCTCCTCCCTGATAATGGCTGAAATTTTGGAGTAAATCTCCTAAGAGATTTTCGGTTATTTTGGATAAGGATGAGATAAGATTCAAGCTTGAAAATCCTAGTGGAATTTTGATTCTTCCTTATCCAAAAGTGACCGAAATCTTGGTGGAGATTTCTCCTTTGAATTTTTGGATTTTTTGGTTAAAAAAGGGAGATAAAATTCTAGTTAAAATCTTATTTGGATTTGGATTGGAATTATCCTATAATGGTCGAAATTTGTTGGGATTTTCCCTTGGATAATTTCAGATTTTATGGTTGTGGATAAGGGCGAATATCTTCTCTTAATCCAATTCGAATTCAGAGAATCACCTCATGCAGGTCTATAAATAGAGGCCCTGCCACTCCAGTTCTCTCAGACCACAGACTCTCAGGTGAGCAGGTTTTTTGTCGCATAACTCACCGTGACAATAAGTTCTTTAGAGATCTGGATGGTCGGAAGAAGACTAGCAGTGCTAGCATTGTAGGATAATAAATCGGTAAAAACGTATCAGAGTGGTGCAGTGGAATAATAAAAATTTTTAGATCGTTAAATATCTCATGATGCCATATATAATAAACCAACAATAATTAAAACTCATATCTCAAGGATGCCGATCTGCAAGAGGAGAATGACCGGAGGGCTTCAACCAACTAGCCTTTTCTACTATTCTCCAATTCCCAAATGGCTGAGTGTGTGGGCACTCTAAACCTCGATCGGTATGCTAGCACTACTAGTCTTCTTCCGACCACCCAGATCTCTAAAGAACTTATTGTCACGGTGAGTTGTGCAACAATAAGCCTGCTCACCTGAGAGTCTGTGGTCTGAGAGAATTGGAGTGGCCAGACCTCTATTTATAGACGTGCATGAGGTGATTCTCTGAATTCGAATTGGATTAGGAGAAGATATTCTCCCTTATCCACAAGCACAAAATCTGAATTTTCCAAGGGGAAAATCCCAACAATAAATTCGGCCACTTTAGGATAAATCCAATCCAAATCTAAACAAGATTTTAACTAAAATTTTATCTCCCTTTTTTAACCAAAATATCCGAAAATTCAAAGGAGAAAATCCCCACAAAATTTGGCCACTTTTGGATAAGAGAGAATCAAAATTTCACTAGGATTTTCAAGCTTGAATCTTATCTCATCCTTATCCAAAATAACCGAAAATCTCCTAGGAGATTCACTCCAAAAATTTGGCCATTATCTGGGAGGGGAGAATCCAAATTCAACTGGGATTAAAACTTGAATTTTTCCTTGAACCTTATCCACAAAAAAATCCAAAAATCCATCGAGGATAATCTTCAAAATTTTCGTCCATCTTTAGTTAGGATTTGGATTCAAAATTCAAGTAGGATTCTAACAAGATTATCCTCTCCATATCCAACTCAAATTCGAATTTCATTCCTTATGGATTTACCACAACAAATTTGAATCCCACTTGGACTGTGATTCAAAAGTTGAATTTCAAATTTCAAATTCGAATTTCAAATTCAAATTTCAAATTTCAAATTTAAATTTCAAAATTCAAATTTCAAAATCCACAAAACAGTTGTATTTCAAATTCTTATTCTCATGGATAATTTTCTACAACTCCAATCCAATCTCAAATAAAATCATGACAACTTTATTTGGAATTCGAATAATTGTGTACTCTATTATCCAAAACAAAATTTGAATCCAACCGAAGAGAATCTTGTCGACCATCTTATCCTATGTCAACACCATCCATGCATAATAAACTAGCCAATAGCATACACAAATCAATTTGCCAAACGTTAAGGAATTATATGGAGCTAGTAGAGGGACTGATTGGACATATATAATCGGGCTCCCGTAAATCTATATGATCATCATTCTTTACTGAACAACTCAATTATATGATCACTAATTTCAGAGTCACACCACTATAAACCTGAAACTGAACTCCCAATTATATACCGTATTACGTAAGCCTATAACAAGTTATCGTCCAATGACCTTGTCATGTATGCAGAACCCTCATATGATATCCATGATCAGCCTTAGGCCAAAGTCCGTTTAATCCTACTGATCAGGCTATCTTAAAGTTCCATTATACTACCGAATAAAGAAAATGATTATTCACCACATGTGAATAAGAAGTCATCCGCCTAGCAGATGACCCAAGGCTTTATCCATTTTCACATTCAGTATAATGCCTGTAAGAGGATACCCTTAACTCCTCATCGGAGCTATGATTCCGATATCTGTAAACAAACCCTTCATCGTATACAAGTCATGCACCCAACGAACCGGTCTATAAGCTTACTACCTCTGAGATGCTTTAGCCATCGGAACATCAAAGTACACAAGTCATATACATGAAGCTGTCCTTTTACTCAAGATTAAGGTTACTGCACAATGAACGTCAAAAGCAGATCGATCCACTCAAAGCGGACTTCGTAGATCAATCACGTTTTAGTCCCGGTCTAATATGTCACCACCAAGCAACATATCTATGTCTCTACTTGGGAGTCCAGCTCCAGACAGTCAAGACAAACCGTCCCCTCTAAGGCTTTAGACAACATAATAGTCTTAACATGAGTTAGATGCTCGGTCTAACCCCATAGACTACAGACCATAGTTTAGACCGCTAACTTTAGAACATTGTCTTCTCGTATACAAAATTCCATTGTATGCAACGTTCTAACAGTTTAATACAAGCAGTCAGGGAGCCATATTTGTTTACATTTACTTTAACATATAAATAAAACAAGGACAGATAGCAATGTAATGAATAACCTCTATATATAATTTTATTATCCAGTTCAAAATAAATACATCAAAATGTCTCTAATGCTTAGGGCGTTTCCTAACAAGAATACCGATCGAGGTTCAGAGTGCCTACACACTCAGCCATTTGGAATTGGAGAATAGTAGAGAAGGCTAGTTGGTTGAAGCCCTCCGATCATTGTCCTCCTGCTGATTAGCGTCCTTGAGGTATGAGTTTTAATTGTTGTTGGTTTATTGTATCTGGCATCATGAAATATTTAACGATCTTGAAAAATTTTTATTGTTCCGCTGTGCCACTCTAATACGTTTTTATCGATTTAATTTCCTATAATTGGTATCAGAGCCATCTCATGACTATGCCATGTACATAATTTAGACAATTACTTAGTCTTTTTATTTATGTATGGATTTGATATTTAGAGAGTGACATTCTAGGTTTCCTTTATGTTGTTATCATGTATTATGTATAAAGTATGTGGTTATTTTAATTATTTAAAATATTATAAGCATGCTTGTTTATGCCGGTTATGGTTCCTTAGAATTTAGAAAAATTGTATCTAGGAATTTTTATGTAACCATGGAGCAGTTTATTAACACTGTAATTTTCCCATGGATTTTAATTTTTTGTCTCTTAGAATTATTATGGTTAGAATTTTTGTGCATCGGAAACGGTTTAGGAAATTTTATGTAATTATTCTTGGAAGAGATTGAAGATTAAAGACCGTAATTTATTTTTTCTCAAAAGTTAAATTTAATTTAAAGGTTGATGTTTTGATTATGTGGAAAATTTCAATTTAATTGGGATTCAAAATTAATTTTGGAGATCCTAATAGGTAAATTGGAATATGGCATGAAAATCTATACACGACTCCACGGGATAGGTCGTTGGGCCTTGGTGGGGCTGCAGCCTCTGCCCTCCGGGAGGATGGGCTGCGGCAGCCCCTGTGCAAACCATAACCACCCACGACCGCAGGCTTGGCCTGTAGCCGAGGGTGGCCGTGGCCTCCCCAAGGCTAGCTGTAGCCTGGGCGTGCAGCCCGGCAGGGCTGCACATGGGCGGTCGTGGGCTGGGGGCCGCCCACGGCGGCTGCCGCCTCTAGGGGCGGTGGTGTGACGATTCAAAAATCGAAAAATTTTGATTTTTAAATTTGAGATTTAATTTTAAATCACGTTTAAAAATATGTAACTAAAAATTTGAAATTTTTGAAATTATATATTATTATACATGATGTTTAAAATTGTTTAAAATTTGAATTTGAAATTTAAATTTTTTGGAATTTAAATTTTAAATGATTGATGGGATGAGAAATAAATGGAGAGGCTACATAAAGATAGATACAAGAAGACGGAACAAAATTCAAGACCCAAAGAATGCTTTGGATGGATTTTTGTAATCTTTATTTTCTTTTTTCTAGGATGGAACCATGGCTTGGTTATTCTGTCAATTATTTTTTCTGTGATATGTCATGGATGTATAAATATGTATTGATGGATGTTTTGTATGCATATTTGATAACATGTAATATAGGATAGGTAAGTGTTGCTCATACTATATTGATCACACATAATTTGTCAAAACTTGCATGTTTTTCAAAATATTGAGTGGGAGAGGATTTTAAACAAAACCCACGGCCTCCATTGTTGATCCATATGTGAAAGTATGGTAATGCCTTGCGTCAGTTCTGCCCTGACCATACCCCTCGGTAGGTGTTTACCGCCGCCGGTATACTAGATTGGATCTCCTATATGGAAAACGTGTTCGGGTACGATCCTATTCATGACCACCCCTCGGTGGCTTGGTAGGACGTGGATCGGGCTACGTAAACAATGGTTATACACTCAAGACTCGTTTAGTTATTAACCTTCTCTAGAAGCTTTGTTAACTAAACTGGTGGCCAAATAAGCGGTTATTAATATATTTCTTAACCTTGGAGGATTTAAGGCAACATATATTAATTGGACGGGGTCCATGTTCTGGTTATTTGTTTTCATGACCACCCCTCGGCGACTTGGGGCAATAGGTGCTGAGAATTACCGTTGTAATACTACATGTTTTTCAAGTTTCATGTAGGAACATACTTGTATGTTTTATTTGCTAAATTATCTGTATATTTGCATGGGCTTTGTAATGATATCTAGTATAATTTTATTTCAGTTCAAAATATCACCGACAACCCTCATTTCAATACTTACTGAGAATAAACTGAATGGCTATAATTATAAGGATTGGAAAAGAAATCTATTAATAGTTCCCAGCTACGAGAGACACAAGTTCGTACTGGATGAACCATGCCCACCAGGGCTAAAACCTGACACACCGCTTGAGGAGGTCCCCGTTACCTATACTCGTTAGAGAGAATCTAATGATATAGCTCGATATTACATGGTTGCTAGCATGACGAGTGCTTTACAAAAGTAGCATGAGACTTATCAGGTTGCTGAGGAGATCATGGAAAATCTGGAGGGCATGTTCGGAGGCCAAGAAAAGTTGGCTTGACAGTCTGCTATAACTAGTATTATGAACTCTAAGCAAAAGGCAGGTACTCCGGTGAAGGATCATATGATTATTCTAATGGGATTCTTCGCTGAGGCTGCCGAGAACGGTGCTGAGTTGGACTATAACACCCAGATCGAGATGGTGTTCAAAACTCTATCTAAAGATTTTGTGGGGTTTAAGGCCGCATACAATCTGACGACAAGGGAGTTAGGACTAACCGAACTCATAAAGTAACTCCAAGCTTATGAGCGGATGATCAGGGATGGGGATGCGGTTCAACCTAAAGGAGAGGCCAATTTGGCAGAATCTTCCAAACCCTATCGGAAGAGGAAGAGGCCAAATCAGAAGCAAGCAGCTTCCAGTTCTTCTAATCCTCCTGTCTCGGATGGGAAGAAGAAGAAAAAGAACAAGAATCCAAAGGACCCTAAAAAGTCAAAGTGCTTCCGCTGTGGGAAGGTAGGTCACTTTAAGAAGGCTTGCCGAGAATTCCTAGCCGCCAAGGGCAAGGAAGGTAAGGAACTTCACTACTTAGAAGCGTGTTTGGTGGAAGAATCGAAAGACACTTAGGTCATTGATTCGGGCGCCACTAATCATGTTTGTGTTTCTATGCAGTGGTTCGTGGAAACGAGAAGTCTAAATAATAGGAGCCTCTCGTTGCGGACTTGAGATGGTAGCTTGGTGGTGGCTGAGGCAGTGGGAGATATTTATCTTTACTTTGATGAATTTAGGTTTATTTTATTGAAAGACTGTTTTTATGTTTCAAATTTTAGGAGGAACCTTATATTGGTAGCTTGTTTAATAAAAGATTCTTATTCAGTTTCTTTTAGTAAAAGAGTTGATATTCATATAAATAAGTCTTTTATCTGTTCTGGATGGATAGATGGAGACTTATATTTGATCAAACCAAAGATGTACTCGCTGCTTGACACTGAATTAATAGATAACTCTAAAAGGTTGAAAGTTTCTCACTCTAACAAGGTGTATCTTTGGCATTTAAGAGTTGGTCATATTAATCAGGATAGGATTCAAAGATTGGTGAAAGACGGTCCTCTGGAATCTCTGGAGGAGGTACGTCTTTCTCAATGTGAGTCTTGTCTGGAAGGTAAAATGACTAAGAGGTCTTTTGGAGCTAAGGGTACAAAGGCTCAAGAGCTCTTAGAAATTATGCACACTGACGTATGTGGCCCCATGAACGTCACAGCACGAGGAGGGTTCGAGTATTATGTCTCCTTTATAGATGATTACTCGAGGTATGGATATGTGTATCTGATGCACCGCAAGAGCAAAACCTTTGACAAGTTCAAAGAGTATCGTGCGGAAGTGGAAAAGCAATTGGATAAATCCATAAAGACACTTCGATCTGATTGAGGTGGCGAATACCTCTCCGATAAATTTCTGGGACATCTTGTAGAGAACGGGATATTATCCCTGTTGACTGCACCTAGTACTCCACAACAGAATGGTGTAGTCGAAAGGAGAAACAGGACCTTGTTGGATATGGTACGGTCCATGAAGCGTTATTCAACGCTGCCATTATCATTTTGAGGATATGCTTTACAAACGGCGTGCTATATTCTGAACCAGATTCCAAGCAAATTAATTCCTAGAACTCCGTATGAATTGTAGCGTGGCAGGAAGCCTTTCCTTGGACATATGAGAATATAGGGCTGCCCGATGCATGTACTGGATGGGGAAGCGAAGACGTTGGAACCAAGATCAGAATTATGCATGTTTGTAGGGTATCCAAAAGGAACTAAAGGAGGTCTTTTCTATAAACCGAAGGAACAAAAAGTAATTGTCTCAACCCATGCGACATTCTTGGAGGAAAGTCACATGAATGACTTTAAACCTCGAAGCAAAATGGTGCTAGAGGAGTTATCGGGTGAAAGAACTGCTCCACAGATTTCGATCTTGGACGCAAGTCCGAGTTCCGGTGAAAGACTTGCAGACGATCAACAATTTAGGATGCCTCGTCGTAGTGGGAGGTTTTCAAAGAAACCTAATTTCTTCATGTATGATGCTGAGGTATACCAGGCCGAGGCTCATGAGCATGAGGATGATCTAGTCACCTATAATGAAGCTATAAATGATGTTAATTCTAAATCTTGGAAACAGGCTATGAACAATGAGATGGATTCTATGAAATCCAACTCTGTTTGGGAACTTGTAGATTTGCCGGATGGGATAAAACCCATTGGATGTAAATGGGTTTACAAAAGAAAGAAGGATGCGGAAGGAAGAGTGGAAACTTTCAAAGCTAGACTGGTTGCAAAGGGGTGCACGCAAAAGGCTGTAATCGATTACGATGAAACCTTTTTGCTTGTTGCTATGCTGAAGTCTATCCGTATTCTTTTGTCCATTGTTGCGGCTCTCGATTACGAGATCTGGCAAATAGATGTCAAGGCGGCATTCTTGAATGGCCATCTTGAAGAGTGTATCTATATGATACAGTCTGAAGGGTTCGTAGCGAAAGGTCAAGAAAGGGAAGTCTGCAAGTTGCTTAGATCCATTTATGGATTAAACCAAGCATCCCGCTCATGGAACCGGAGGTTTGATCAAGCGATTAAGACATTTGGTTTTGAGCAGAACGCTGATGAACCCTGTGTTTATAAACGTATTAAGAATGGAAAAGTGGTCTTTCTGATACTCTATGTCGATGATATACTACTCATTGGGAATGATATACTACTCTTATAAACGTATCGGTCAAGCTTTGGCTACACCAACAGTTTGACATGAAGGACTTAGGAGAAGCTAATTATGTTCTAGGCATTCGTCTCTTTAGAGATCGAAGAACAAAATGATAGCGTTATCCCAAGCTTCCTACATAGATAAAATAATTGACAAATATGTAATGTAAGAGGCAAAGAAAGGTACACAACCTTCTATTGCTGGTCTAACTCTTTCATTGGATGACTGTCCCAAGACATCGGAAGAAAGAGAGCATATGAGTAAGGTCCCTTATGCATCCGCTGTAGGTAGCCTTATGTATGCTATGCTATGCACTCGCTCGGACATATGTTTTGTAGCAGGTATAGTGAGTCGATACCAAGCGAATCCTGTAGGATACACGGACCAAGTCTTCCAAACTTGCAAGGATTCGAGGAAGTCGACATTAGAGGGCACGTAGAGACAGGATAAGTAGATGTATGTAAGATCGCGTCCGAGGACAACATTACCAATCCCTCTACTAAGACTTTGGTAGCTAGAAGCTTTGAGAGGCACGTAGAGGCGATGAGGATGCGTAACATGGCACATCTACTGGCTTAGGGCAAGTGGGAGATTGTTAGGAAATGCCCTAAGCATTAGAGACATTTTGATGTATTTATTTTGAACTAGATAATAAAATTATATATATATAGAGGTTATTCATTACATTGCTATCTATCCTCGTTTTATTTACATGTTAAAGTAAATGTAAGCAAATATGGCTCCCTGACTGCTTGTGTTAAACTGTTAGAACGTTGCATGCAATGGACTTTTGTATGCAAGAAGACAATGTTCTAAAGTTAGCAGTCTAAACTTTGGTCTGTAGTTTATGGGGTTAGACCGAGCATCTAACTCATGTTAAGACTATTATATTGTCTAAACCCTTGGAGGGGACAGTTTGTCTTGACTGTCTGGAGCTGGACTCTCAAGTAGAGACATAGATATATTGCTTGGAGGTGACATATTGGACCGGGACTAAAGCGTGATTAATCTACGAAGTCCGCTTTGAGTGGATCGATCTGCTTTTAATGTTCATTGTGCAGTAACCTTAATCCTGAGTAAAAGGATAGCTTCATGTATATAACTTGTGTACTTTGATGTTCCAATGGCTAAAGCGTCTCAGAGGTAGTAAGCTTATAGGCCGGTTTGTTGGGTGCATGACTTGTATACGATGAAGGGTTCGTTTACAGATATCGGAATCATAGCTCTAATGAGGAGTTAAGGGTATCCTCTTAAAGGCATTATACTGAATGTGAAAATAGACAAGGCCTTGGGTCGTCTGCTGGGCGGATGACTTCTTATTCACATATGGTGAATAATCATTTTCTTTATTCGGTAGTATAATGGAACTTTAAGATAGCCTGATCAGTAGGATTAAACAGACTTTAGCCTAAGGCTGATCATGAATATCATATGAGGGTTCTGCATACATGACAAGGTCATTAGACGATAGCTTGTCACAGGCTTACGTAATACGGTATATAATTGGGAGTTCAGTTTCAGGTTTATAGTGGTGTGACTATGAAATTAGTTATCATATGATTGAGTTGTTCGGTAAAGAATGATGATCATATGGATTTGCGGGAGCCCGATTATATATGTCCAATTAGTCCCTCTACTAGCTCCACATAATTCCTTAACGTTTGGCAAAATTGATTTGTGTATGCTATTGGCTAGTTTATTATGCATGGATGGTGTTTACATAGGATTAGGATGGTCGACAAGATTCTCTCCGGTTAGATTCAAATTTTGTTTTGGATAATTGAGTACACAATTGTTCGAACTCCAAATAAAGTTGTCATGATTTTATTTGAGAATAGATTGGAGTTGTAGAAAATTATCCATGAGAACAAGAATTAGAAATACAACTGTTTTGTGGATTTTAAAATTTGAATTTTCAAATTTGAAATTTGAATTTTGAAATTTGAAATTTTAATTTCGAATTTGAAATTCAAATTTAAAATTTGAATTTGAAATTTGAAATTTGAAATTTGAAATTTGAAATTTGAAATTTGAAATTTGAAATTTGAAATTCAAATTTTGAATCGCAGTCCAAGTGGTATTCGAATTTGTTGTGGTAAATCCACAAGGAATGAAATTCGAATTTGAGTTGGATATGGAGAGGAAAATCTTGTTAGAATCCTACTTGAATTTTGAATCCAAATCCTGACCAAATATGGACGAAAATTTTGGGGATTATCCTCAATGGATTTTCAGATTTTTGTGGATAAGGTTCAAGGAAAAATTCAAGTTTCAATCCCAATTGAATTTGGATTCTCTCCTCCCTGATAATGGCCAAAATTTTGGAGTAAATCTCCTAGGAGATTTTCAGTTATTTTGGATAAGGATGAGATAAGATTCAAGCTTGAAAATCCTAGTGGAATTTTGATTCTTCCTTATTCAAAAGTGACCGAAATCTTGGTGGAGATTTCTCCTTTGAATTTTTGGATTTTTTGGTTAAAAAAGGGAGATAAAATTCTAGTTAAAATCTTATTTGGATTTGGATTGGAATTATCCTATAATGGCCAAAATTTGTTGGGATTTTCCCTTAGATAATTTCAGATTTTATGGTTGTGGATAAGGGAGAATATCTTCTCCTAATCCAATTTGAATTCAGAGAATCACCTCATGTAGGTCTATAAATAGAGGTCCTACCACTACAGTTCTCTCAGAACACAGACTCTCAGGTGAGTAGGCTTATTATTGCATAACTCACCGTGACAATAAGTTCTTTAGAGATCTGCGTGGTCGGAAGAAGACTAGAAGTGCTAGCATACCGATCGAGGTTCAGAGTGCCCACATACTTAGCCATTCGGGAATTGGAGAATAGTAGAGAAGGGTAGTTGGTTGAAGCCCTCCGGTCATTCTCCTCCTGCAGATTGGCATCCTTGAGGTATGAGTTTTAATTGTTGTTGGTTTATTGTATATGGCATCATGAGATATTTAACAATCTTGAAAATTTTTTATTGTTCCGCTATGCCACTCTGATGCATTTTTATTGATTTAATTTCCTATAATTGGTATCAGAGCCATCTTATGACTATGCCATGTACATAAATTAGACAATTACTTAGTCTTTTTATTTATGTATGGATTTGATATTGAAAGAGTGGCATTCTAGGTTTCCTTTATGTTTTTATCATGTATTATGTATAAAGTATATGGTTATTTTTATTTTTTAAATTATTATAAGCATGCTTGTTTTTGCCGGTTATGGTTCCTTAGAATTTAGAAAAATTGTATCTAGGAATTTTTATGTAGCCATGGGAGCAGTTTATTAACACTGTAATTTTCCCATGGATTTTAATATTTTGTCTCTTAGAATTATTATGGTTAAAATTTTTGTACACCGGAAACGGTTTAGGAAATTTTATGTAAATATTCTTAGAGAAGATTGAAGACCGTAATTTATTTTTTCCCAAAAGTTAAATTTAATTTAAAGGTTGAAGTTTTGATTGTGTGGAAAATTTCAATTTAATTGGGATTCAAAATTAATTTTGGAGATCCTAATAAGTAAATTGGAATATGGCATGAAAATCGAGACACGACCCCTCGAGATAGGCCGTCGGGCCTTGGTGGGGCTGCAGCCTCTGCCCTCGGGCAGGATGGGCTGCGGCAGCCCCTGTGCAAGCCATAACCACCCACAGCCGCAGGCTTGGCCTGCAGATGAGGGTGGCCGTGGCCTCCCCAAGGCTGGCTGTAGCCTGGGCATGCAGCCTGGTGCTGCAGGCCTGGCCTGTAGCCCAGCAAGGTTGCACATGGGTAGCCGTGGGCTGCCAGCCCCCCGGGGGCTAGGGGCCGCCCACGGCGGCTGCCGCCTCCAGGGGTGGTGGTGTGATGATTCAAAAATCTAAAAATTTTGATTTTTATATTGGAGATTTAATTTTAAACCATGTTTAAAAATATGTAACTGAAAATTTGAAAATTTTGAAATTACATATTATTATACATGATGTTTAAAATTGTTTAAAATCTGAATTTGAAATTTAAATTTGAAATTCAAATTTAGAATTTGAATTTGAAATTTAAATTTTTTAGAATTTAAATTTTAAATGATTGATGGGATGAGAAATAAATGGAGAGGCTACATAAAGATGGATACAAGAAGACGGAACAAAATTCAAGACCCAAAGAATGCTTTGGATGGATTTTTGTAATCTTTATTTTCTTTGTTCTAGGATGGAACCATGGCTTGGTTATGCTATCAATTATTTTTTCTGTGATATGTAATGGATGTATAAATATGTATTGATGGATGTTTTATATGCATATTTGATAACATGTCATATAGGATAGGTGAGTGCCGCTCATACTATATTGATCATACATAATTTGTCAAAACTTGCATGTTTTTCAAAATATTGAGTGGGAGAGGGTTTTAAACAAAACCCACGACCTCCATTGTTGATCCATATGTGAAAGCATGGTAACGCCTCGAGTTAGTTCTGCCCTGACCACACCCCTCGGTAGGTGTTTACCGCCGCCGGTATAATAGATTGGATCTCCTATGTGGAAAACGTGTTCGGGTACGATCCTATTCATGACCACCCTTCGGTGGCTTGGTAGGACATGGATCGGGCTACGTAAACAATGGTTATACACTCAAGACTCGTTTAGTTATTAACCTTCCCTAGAAGCTCTGTTAACTAAACTGGTGGCCAAATAAGCGGATATTAATATATGTCTTAACCTTGGAGGATTTAAGACAACATATATTAATTGGACGGGGTTCATGTTCCGGCTATTTGTTTTCATAACCACCCCTCGGCGGCTTGGGGCAATAGGTGCTGAGAATTACCGTTGTAATGCTACATGTTTTTCAAGTTTCATGTAGGAACATACTTGTATGTTTTATTTGCTAAATTATCTGTATATTTGCATGGGCTTTGTAATGATATCTAGTATAATTTTATTTCAGTTCAAAATGTCACCGACACCCCTCATTTCAATACTTACTGAGAATAAACTGAATGGTGATAATTATAAGGATTGGAAAAGAAATCTGTTAACAGTTCTCAGCTGCGAGAGACACAAGTTCGTACTGGACGAACCATGCCCACCAGGGCCAAAACCTGACACACCGCTTGAGGAGGTCCCCGTTACCTATACTCGTTGGAGAGAATCCAATGATATAGCTCGATGCTACATACTTGCTAGCACGACGAGTGCTTTACAAAAGCAGCATGAGACTTATCAGGTTGCTGGGGAGATCATAGAAAATATGGAGGACATGTTCAGAGGCTAAGAAAAGTTGGCTTGACAGTCTGTCATAACCAGTATTATGAACTCTAAGTAAAAGGCAGGTATTCCGGTGAAGGACCATATGATCACCCTAATGGGATTCTTCACTGAGGCTGCCGAGAACGGTGCTGAGTTGGACTACAACACCCAGATCGAGATGGTGTTCAAAATTCTGTCTAAAGATTTTGTAGGATTTAAGGCCGCATACAATCTGGCGACAAGGGAGTTAGGACTAACCAAGCTCATGAAGCAACTCCAAGCTTATGAGCGGATGATCAGGGATGGGGATGTGGTCCAACCCAAAGGAGAGGCCAATTTGGCGGAATCTTCCAAACCCTCTCGGAAAAGGAAGAGGCCAAACCAGAAGCAAGCAGCTTCTAGTTCTTCTATTCCTCCTGTCTTGGATGGGAAGAAGAAGAAGAAGAAGAAGAAGCTCAAGGACCCTAAAAAGTCCAAATGCTTCCGCTATGGGAAGGTAGGTCACTTTAAGAAGGCTTGCTGGGAATTCCTAGCCGCCAAGGGCAAGGAAGGTAAGAAACTTCACTACTTAGAAGCGTGTTTGGTGGAAGAATCGAAAGACACTTCGGTCATTGATTCGGGCACCACTAATCGTGTTTGTGTTTCTATGCAGGGGTTCGTGGAAATGAGAAGTCTACATGATAGGAGCCTCTCGTTACGAACTGGAGACGGTAGCTTAGTGGTGGCTGAGGCAGTGGGAGATATTTATCTTTACTTTGATGAATTTAGGTTTATTTTATTGAAAGACTATTTTTATGTTCCTAATTTTAGGAGGAACCTTATATCGGGAGCTTGTTTAATAAAAGATTCTTATTCAGTTTCTTTTAGTAAAAGAGTTGATATTCGTAGAAATAAGTCTTTTATCTATTCTGGATGGAGGATGGAAACCTATATTTGATCAAACCAAAGATGTACTCACTGCTTGACACTGAATTAATAGATAACTCTAAAAGGTTAAAAGTTTCTCACTCTAACAAGGCATATCTTTGGCATTTAAGACTTAGTCATATTAATTAGGATAGGATGCAAAGATTGGTGAAAGACGGTCCTCTGGAATCTCTGGAGGAGGTATCTCTTCCTCAATGTGAGTCTTGTTTGGAGGGTAAAATGACTAAGAGGTCTTTTGGAGCTAAGGGTACAAAGGCTCAAGAGCTCTTCGAAATTGTGCACACTGACCTATGTGGCCCCATGAACGTCACAACACAAGGAGGGTTCGAGTATTATGTCTCCTTTATAGATGATTACTCGAGGTATGGATATGTGTATCTGATGCACCGCAAGAGCGAAACCTTTGACAAGTTCAAAGAGTATCGTGCGGAAGTGGAAAAGTAATTGGATAAACCCATAAAGACACCTCGATCTGATCGAGGTGGCAAATATCTCTCCGATAAATTTTTAGGACATCTTGTAGAGAACCGGATATTATCCCAGTTGACTACACCTGGTACTCCACAACAGAATGGTGTAGCCGAAAGGAGAAACAGGACCTTGTTGGATATGGTACAGTCCATGATGAGTTATTCAACGCTGCCGTTATCATTTTGGGGATATGCTTTACAAACGGCGTGCTATATTCTGAACCAGGTTCCAAGCAAATCAATTCTCAGAACTCCGTACGAATTGTGGTGTGGCAGGAAGCCCTCCCTTGGATATATGAGAATATAGGGCTGCCCAGCGCATGTACTGGATGGGGATGCGAAGAAGTTGAAACCAAGATCAGAATTATGCATGGTTGTAGGGTATCCAAAAGGAACTAAAGGAGGTCTGTTCTATAACCCGAAGGAACAAAAAGTCATTGTTTCAACCCATGCGACATTCTTGGAGGAAAGTCACATGAATGACTTTAAACCTCGAAGCAAAGTGGTGCTTGAGGAGTTATCGGATGAAAAAACTGCTCCGCAGATTTCGGTCTTGGACGCAAGTCCGAGTTCCGGTGAAAGACTTGCAGACGATCAACAATTTAGGGTGCCTCGTCGTAGTGGGAGGTTTTCAAAGAAACCTAATTTCTTCTTGTATGATGTTGAGGTATACCAGGCCAAGGCTCATGAGCATGAGGATGATCCGGTCACCTATGATGAAGCTATAAATGATGTTGATTCTAAATCTTGGAAACAGGCTATGAACAATGAGATGGATTCTATGAAATCCAACCCTGTTTGGGAACTTGCAGATTTGCCGGATGGGATAAAACCCATTGGATGCAAACGGGTTTACAAAAGAAAGAAGGATGCAGAAGGGAGAGTGGAAACTTTCAAAGCTAGACTGGTTGCAAAGGGGTACAAGTAAAAGGCTGGAATCGATTATGATGAAACCTTTTTGCCTGTTACTATGCTGAAGTTTATTCGTATTCTTCAGTCCATTGTTGCGGCTCTCGATTACGAGATCTGGCAAATGGATGTCAAGACGGCATTCTTAAATGGCCATCTTGAAGAGTGTATCTATATGATATAGCCCGAAGGGTTCGTAGCGAAAGGTCAAGAAAGGAAAGTCTGCAAGTTGCTTAGATCCATTTATGGATTAAACCAAGCATCCCGCTCATGGAACCGGAGGTTTGATCAAGCGATTAAGACATTTGGTTTTGAGCAGAACGCTGATGAACCCTGTGTTTATAAACGTATTAAGAATGGAAAAGTGGTCTTTCTGATACTCTATGTCGATGATATACTACTCATTGGGAATGATGTAGGGAACTTATCATCGGTCAAGCTTTGGTTACACCAACAGTTTGACATGAAGGACTTAGGAGAAGCTAAGTATATTCTAGGCATTCGTCTCTTTAGAGATCGAAAGAACAAAATGATAGCGTTATCCCAAGCTTCCTACATAGATAAAATAATAGACAAATATGCAATGCAAGAGGCAAAGAAAGGTACACAACCTTCTATTTCTGGTCTAACTCTTTCATTGGATGACTGTCCCAAGACATCGGAGGAAAGAGAGCATATGAGTAAGGTCCCTTATGCATCCGTTGTGGGTAGTCTTATGTATGCTATGCTTTGTACTCTCCCGGACATATGTTTTGCAGTAGGTATGGTGAGTCAATATCAAGCGAATCCTGGGACCAAGCACTGGCAAGCAGTAAAGCATATACTCAAGTATCTTAAGAGAACGAGGGATTATATGCTGGTGTATTCTGGAGGGGACCTAACACCGGTAGGATACACGGACCAAGTTTCCACACTTGCAAGGATTCGAGGAAGTCGACATTAGAGGGCACGTGGAGACAGGATAAGTAGATGTATGTAAGATCACGCCCGAGTACAACATTGCCGATCCCTCTACTAAGACTTTGGTGGCTAGAAGCTTTGAGAGGCACGTAGAGGCGATGGGGATGCATAACATGGCACATCTGCTGGCGTAGGTCAAGTAGGAGATTGTTAGGAAATGCCCTAAGCATTAGAGACATTTTGATGTATTTATTTTGAACTAGATAATAAAATTATATATATAGAAGTTATTCATTACATTGCTATCTGTCCTCGTTTTATTTACATGTTAAAGTAAATGTAAGCAAATATGGCTCCCTGACTGCTTGTGTTAAACTGTTAGAACGTTGAATGCAATGGACTTTTGTATGCAAGAAGACAATGTTCTAAAGTTAGCGGTCTAAACTATGGTCTGTAGTTTATGGGGTTAGACCGAGCATTTAACTCATGTTAAGACTATTATGTTGTCTAAAGCCTTGGAGGGGACGGTTTGTCTTAACTGTCTGGAGCTGGACTCCCAAGTAGAGACATAGATATATTGCTTGGAGGTGACATATTAGACCGGGACTAAAGCGTGATTGATCTACAAAGTCTGCTTTGAGTGGATCGATCTACTTTTAACGTTCATTGTGCGGTAACCTTAATCCTGAGTAAAAGGACAGCTTCATGTATATAACTTGTGTACTTTAATGTTCCAATGGCTAAAGCGTCCCAGATGTAGTAAGCTTATAGACCGGTTCGTTGGGTGCATGACTTGTATACAATGAAGGGTTCATTTACAGATATCGGAATCATAGCTCTAATGAGGAGTTAAGGGTATCCTCTTAAAGGCATTATACTGAATGTGAAAATGGACAAGGCCTTGGATCGTCTGCTGGGGGGATGACTTCTTATTCACATATGGTGAATAATCATTTTCTTTATTCGGTAGTATAATGGAACTTTAAGATA
Source organism: Antiaris toxicaria (assembly GCA_035233585.1). NCBI lineage: Eukaryota > Viridiplantae > Streptophyta > Magnoliopsida > Rosales > Moraceae > Antiaris > Antiaris toxicaria. Next base: position 98,292,087 of record CP141156.1, on the reverse strand, counting down.
GCCTGATCAGTAGGATTAAACAGACTTTGGTCTAAGGCTGATCATGGATGTCATATGAGGGTTCTGCATACATGACAAGGTCGTTGGACAATAGCTTGTCATAGGCTTACGTAATACGGTATATAATTGGGAGTTCAGTTTCAGGTTTATAGTGGTGTGACTATGAAATTAGTGATCATATGATTGAGTTGTTCGGTAAAGAATGATGATCATATGGATTTACGGGAACCCGATTATATATGTCCAATTAGTCTCTCTACTAGCTCCACATAATTCCTTAACGTTTGGCAAAATTGATTTGTGTATGCTATTGGCTAGTTTATTATGCATGAATGGTGTCGACATAGGATTAGGATGGTCGACAAGATTCTCTCCGGTTGGATTCAGATTTTATTTTGGATAATAGAGTACATAATTATTTGAACTCCAAATAAAGTTGTCATGATTTTATTTGAGATTGGATTGGAGTTGTAGAAAATTATCCATGAGAACAAGAATTAGAAATACAACTGTTTTGTGGAATTTGAAATTTGAATTTGAAATTTGAATTTGAAATTTGAATTTGAAATTTAAATTTGAAATTTGAAATTTAAAATTTGAAATTCAAATTTTGAATCACAGTCCAAGTGGGATTCGAATTTGTTGTGATAAATCTACAAGGAATGAAATTCGAATTTGAGTTGGATATGGAGAGGAAAATCTTATTAGAATCCTACTTGAATTTTGAATCCAAATCCTAACCAAATATGGACGAAAATTTTGAGGATTATCCTCAATAGATTTTCAGATTTTTGTGGATAAGGTTCAAGGAAAAATTCAAGTTTCAATCCCAGTTGAATTTGGATTCTCTCCTCCCTGATAATGGTCGAAATTTTGGAGTAAATCTCCTAGGAGATTTTCTGTTATTTTGGATAAGGATGAGATAAGATTCAAGCTTGAAAATCCTAGTGGAATTTTGATTCTTCCTTATCCAAAAGTGGCCGAAATCTTGGTGGAGATTTCTCCTTTGAATTTTCAGATTTTTTGGTTAAAAAATGGAGTTAAAATTCTAGTTAAAATCTTGTTTGGATTTGGATTGGAATTATCCTATAATGGCCGAAATTTGTTGGGATTTTCCCTTGGATAATTTTGGATTTTATGGTTATGGATAAGGTAGAATATCTTCTCCTAATCCAATTTGAATTCAGAGAATCACCTCATGCAGGTCTATAAATAGAGGTCCTGCCACTCCAGTTCTCTCAGACCACAGACTCTTAGGTGAGCAGGCTTATTGTTGCATAACTCACCGTGACAATAAGTTCTTTTGAGATCTGGGTGGTCGGAAGAAGACTAGCAGTGCTAGCATACCGATCGAGATTCAGAGTGCCCACACACTCAGCCATTTGGGAATTGGAGAATAGTAGAGAAGGCTAGTTGGTTGAAGCCCTCTGGTCATTCTCCTCCTGTAGATTGGCGTCCTTGAGGTATGAGTTTTAATTGTTGTTGGTTTATTGTATATGGCATCATGAGATATTTAACGATCTTGAAAAATTTTTATTGTTCCGCTGTGCCACTCTGATATGTTTTTATCGTTTATTATCCTACACTTCCAACCTAACCCATTTACAAAATTTTCATCTTCGAAAATTAGAATAATTCTGGGAAGTTTCTTTTCATATACTCTTCCCGTTCCCATATGGCTTCTTCTATGTTGTGGTTCCGCTACAGCACTTTTACAAGTGGTATAACCTTATTCCTAAGTACTTTTTCTTCTTTGGTTAGGATTCGCATGGTTTCTCCTTGTATGTCAGATCGGCATGCATTCCGTGCAGTCTCACTAGTTGAACTTCATAAATTTCTGCTAGTCTTCCTACGGAGTAGCTCACTTTCATGGTTAAAAATCAAGTTGATTTTGTCAATCAGTCCACAATTTCCCAAGTTGCGTCGTTACCACTTGACGTTCTTAGCAATCCATCTACGAAATCTATCATAATCTACTCCCATTTCTACTCGGGTAGCTCGATTTTCTGTAATTTTCCAGTAGATCGTTGATGTTCTACTTTAATCCTCTGGCATGTGAGGCATTTGGCAATGAACTCAGCAATGTCGTTTTTCATTCCTGGCTACCAAAAACTTTCTTTTAAGTCCTTGTACATTTTATTTACTCCCGGATGTACCGAATATGGCGTTTCATGAACCTTTGAGAGGATCTGCTTCCTGAGTTCCTTATTTATCGGAACACATACCCTATCTCTGTAATAGAGTATGCTGTCCTTAGAGACTCGAAATTCTGAATCCTGGTCCTCTATAGCTTCCTTTTTGTGCTTGATTAGGGACAAATTGAGGTCTTGACTGGCCTTAGTTTCTTCTAAGAGCGTCGATTAGAGGGTCATTTCAGACAACCTCCCTATTAAAATCTTGATCTCACTGCTGTATAAATCCTTTTGTAGTGCTCTTGATAGGGTACTTATGACCATAAGTGACAAAGAATGCTTTCTACTTAGTGCATCAACCACCTTATTGGCTTTTTGTGGATTGTATAGGATTTTATAGTCGTAATCCTTACCAGTTCTAGCCATCTTCGCTGCCTCATGTTGATTTCCTTCTATGTGAAGACGTACTTGAGACTTTGTGGTCCGTGTCAATTTTGCACTTGATATCTCTAGGTAGTACCTCCATATCCTGAGTATGAAAACTACTGCTGCTAGCTCCAGATCATGCATAGGGTAGTTCTTCTCATTGTCCTTGGGTTGTCGTGAAACATACGCGACCACTCTACCACTCTTCATTAACACGGCTCCTAACCCGATCTTGGATGCATTGCTATAAATCACGAAGTTTCCTTGACCAGCATCTGGATTGGTCAGTGTTGAAGCACTTGTGAGTCTCCATTCAATTTCTGAAAGTTCTCTTCACACTCATCGACCCACTAATACCTTTTTCCCCTTCTTGGTAAGTGCTTAAGGTGGAACGGCTAGCTTTGAAAAGCTTAGACGAAGCACTGGTAACATCCTGCTAAGTCTAGGAAACTACAGATCTTTGTCACGTTTCCTCAGAGTTGGCTATGTGCTAACTGCCTCAATTTTCACTAGGTCGACAGATACTCCCTCCTTAGAGGCCATGTGGCCTAGAAAATGGACTTCTTCCAGCCAAAACTCGCACTTGGAGAACTTGGCATACCACTGATGGTCCTTTGATATGCGTAATATTATCCTCAAATGTTCTTCACACTCCTTCTTTCGTCTTGGAGTATAATAGTATGTCATTGATGAATACGATGACAACTTATCCCAAAAGTCCTTGAACACCTGGTTCATTAATTCAATGAAGGCTGTTGGATCGTTTGTCAGTACTAGCCTCGTCATCACTAGCTATAATGACTTAAGACTCATATATCTCCATCTATTCACCTTTGCTGTAGTAGTCGGGGGTCTCCTCCTCTTCATTATCCCCCATCTCGGGATGGGAGTTAGGAAGGTCCTCATCATCGTCGTCGTTAACCTCCACCTCTAGAAGGTGTTCGGGAGACGAAGGGGCTGGTTCGTGTTCTTCCATGGGTTCCCCTAACGTCCTCAAGTACTCCTAACTGATGCTCGGCCTTGGTTTCATCATAAGCTTTCTTCAACATGTGTTGTAGAAGTCCATATCAGTTTCCTTGTGGCGCACAGCATATTTAGAATTGCGTCACCGAACATCGGCTGCAGTTTCTCAGTCTGATAAGCAAATCCTCGTATGTCCGCTGCTCTAGGGAACTTAGGTGGTTTCTTTCCCCCACTTGCCCAATAAGAAAAACTGCGGCTGATGCTGGACTCTTTTTGGAGATTTACTCGATCGTGGTATGGCGAAAATTGACCCATTTAAGAGCTCATCCTGGTCACAAGAATCCCAATGCACACAAGAGTATCTTCTTGAAAGATATCAATAGCCAATAGGACTCTGTTATCCTGATCAATGATGTACAATTGGGGAATCATCTTGATAGCGCGAAACCAGTCCTAACATTCCCATGGAGTGTAGGAATACTATTTGCCACTCAAAACTTAGTGGATAACTAGCCCTAAAGATCGGTACCACTTGGTAGCAATCCATGCTCTTACTCTGAGCTATTCTTTAGCATTACACGGTTGTGATTTTACGTATAGTGAACTCAACATCTCTTCTGACTCTTTTTTTTTTCAGTAGCACTCTAGTCACGTGTGAAAATATTATATCTAAGCTTTTGGGCAAAATTGCACTGCTTTTTATATCATTTTAAAAGTATATAACTTTAGTATATTAGGAATGGTAAACACTTCTAGGTACATAGTCTCAAAAGGACATAATAGGTTAGATCTAGTGAGGGTAAGCTACTGCTTCCCATTGTACATATATACGCGACTAAGAAAAGATTTTGCTTTAGTTGTCTAGGGCTTTTAGTCTGCCTTGTGCGATTAAAGGGCCTACAATTCTGGTCTGGATAGTGTGGAGTTGATTATTTATGGGACGAGCTGGGTCTTGTTGATTCTGCAGGTTGGAATAATAGTCCCTGGCGTAGTGGCCTTTCTTGCCACAGATAAAAAAGCCACTTGTTCTTTGGCGGCATTCTCCTGGGTACCTCCTTCTGTATTTCAGGCACGTTGGGTGTTTATTGTCGTCTCTTCCCTAGTCATGTCTCTTCTGGGGGAAGTCCTTTTGTGAACCTTGGTTGCCCTGACTCCCTTTCCTCTTGTTGTTATTATAGGACTACCTACTATTTTGGTCGGTCTCCACATTTTACGTTTTCTCTTGAGATTCCAAGTTCTGCTTCCTTTATGCCGGCTTGTTTGGAGTCCTTTCCTCCCTTCAGGCTTTGTAGATCTGAGCCCTTCTCTCTTTGTCCTGAGCTAACCAATATTCAGCTCGGATGGCTCAGCTGACGCATTCTGCCATTGTGGCGGGCCCATGGCTACTACTGCAGACTTGGACAGCGATGTTTTGTTAAGAAATTGTTAGGAAATGCCCCAAGCATAGAGACATATTGATGTATTTATTTTGAACTGGATAATAAATTTATATATAAAGGTTATTCATTACATTGCTGTTTGTCCTTATTCTATTTACATGTTAAAGTAAATGTAAGCAAATATGGCTCACTAACTGCTTGTGTTAAAACTATTAGAACGTTGCATGCAATGGACTTTTGTATACGAGAAGACAACGTTCTAAAGTAAGTGGTCTAAATTAAGGTCTGTAGTCTATAGGGTTAGACCGAGTATCTAACTTATGCTAAGACTATTATGTTGTCTAAAGCCATGGTGGGGACGGTTTGTCTTTACTGTCCGGAGCATAGACTCCCAAGTAGAGATATAGATTTGTTGCTTGGTGGTGACATATTAGACCGGGACTAAAGCACGATTGATCTACGTAGTCCGCTATGAGTGGATTAATCTAGCTTTGACATTCATTATGCAATAACCTTAATCCTAAGTAAATGAACTACTTCATGTATATGACTTGTGTAGTTTGATGTTGCAATGGCTAAAGCGTCTCAAAGGTAGTAAGCTTATAGACCGGTTCGTTGGGTGCATGACTTGTATACGATGAAAGGTTTGTTTACAGATATCAGAATTATAGCTCTAATAAAGAGTTAAGGGTATCTTCTTAAAGGCATTATACTGGATGTGAAAATGGACAAGGCCTTAGGTCGTTTGCTGGGCGGATGACTTCTTATTCACATATGGTGAATAATCATTTTCTTATTCGGTAGTATAATGGAACTTTAAGATAGCTTGATCAGTAGGATTAACCAGACTTTGACCTAAGGCTGATCATGGATATCATATGAGGGTTCTGCATATATGACAAGGTCATTGGACAAGCTCGTCACAGGCTTACGTAATATGGCATGTAATTGGGAGTATAGTTTCAGGTTTATAGTGGTGTGACTCTAAAATTAGTTATCATATGATTGAGTTGTTCGGTACAGAATGATGATCATATGGATTCACAGGAGCCCGATTATATATGTCCAATTGGTCCCTCTATTAGCTCCACATAATTCCTTAACGATTGGCAAATTGATTTGTGTATGCTATTGGCTAGTTGATTATGCATAGATGGTGTTGACATAGGATTAGGATGGTGGACAAGATTTTCTCCGATTGAATTCATAATTTGTTTTGGATAATAGAGTACACAATTATTCGAACTCTAAATAAAGTTGCCATGATTTTATTTGAGATTGGATTGGAGTTGCAGAAAATTATTCGTGAGAACAAAAATTTGAAATACAACTGTTTGTGGATTTTGAAATTTGAATTTTGAAATTTGAAATTTAAATTTTGAATTTGAAATTTGAAATTGAAATTTAAATTTGAAATTTTGAATTTAAAATTTGAAATTGAAATTTAAATTTGAAATTTGAAATTTGAAATTTGAAATTTGAAATTTGACATTCAAATTTTGAATCACAGTCCAAATAGAATTCGAATTCTTTGTGGATAATTCTACAAGGTTAGAATTCAAATTTGAGTTAGATTATGGAGAGGAAAATCTTGTTTGAATCCTATTTGAATTTTGAATCCCAATCCTAACTAACTTAGTTGAAAATCTTGAGGAATATCATTCTAGAATTTTCAGATTTTTTGTGGATAAGATTCAGGGAAAAATTCAAGTTTCAATCCTAGTTGAATTTGGATTCTCTCCTCTCTAAAAATAGCCGAAATTTTTGTGGAAGATCTCAAGTAGATTTTCGGTTTTTTTTTTATGGATAAGGATGAGATAAAATTCAAGCTAGAAAATCCTATTTGAATTTTGATTCTCCTCACACTTTAATAGACGAATCTGGATAGGTTTATGGCCTTAGGGAAATTCAGATTTTTGGGGATAAATGGGGAGATAAAATTCAAGTTAAAATCATGTTTGAATTTTGAATACAAAATCCACAAAATGGCCGAAATCTTTTGGTGGTTATTGGCCCTAAAAAATTCAGATTTTGTGTGTGGATAAGGGAGAAAATCTTCTCCTAATCCAATTTGAATTCAGAGGATCACCTCATGCATGTCTATAAATAGAGGTTCTGCCACTCCAGTTCTCTCAGACCACAGACTCTCAGGTGAGCAGGCTTATTGTTGCATAACTCACCGTGAAAATAAGTTTTTTAGAGATCTGGGTGGTGAGAAGAAGACTAGTAGTGCTAGCATACCGGTTGAGGAACCAAGTGCCTACACACTCTACCATCAGAGAATTGGAGAATAGTAGAGAAGGCTGGTTGTTTGAAGCCCTCTAGTCATTCTCCTCCTGCAGTATTGTCGTCCTCTTGAGGTATGAGTTCTATTGTTGTTGGTTTATTGTATATGGCATTACGAGATATTTAACAATCTTGAAAAATTTTTATTGTTCCGCTGTGCCGTTCTGATGCATTTTTACCGATTTTATTCGTTCAATTGGTATCAGAGCCATCTCGTGACTATGCCATGTACATAAATTAGATAATTAATTAGTCTTTTTATTTATGTATGGATTTGATATTTAGAGAGTGGCATTCTAGGATTCCTTTACGTTGTTATTATGTATTATGCATGTAGTATGTGGTTATTTTAATTTTTCTGAATTATTATAAGCATGCTTGTTTTATGCCGGTTATGATTCCTAAGAATTTAGAAAATTATATCTAGGAATTTTTATGTAACCATAGGAGCGGTTTATCATCACCATAATTTTCCCATGGATTTTAATTTGTTGTCTCTTAGAATTATTATGATTAGAATTTTTTGTACACCGGAAACAGTTTAGGAAATATTATGTAATTATTCTTGGAGGAGATTGAAGTTTGAAGACCATAATTTATTTTTTCCAAAAGTTAAATTTAATTTAAAGGTTGAAATTTTGATTGTGTGGAAAATTCCAATTTAATTAGGATTCAAATTAATTTTTGGAGATCCTAATGGAAAAATTGGAATATGACACGAAAATCGAGACACGACCCCTCGGGATAGGCCATCGACCTTGGTGGGGCAGCAGCACCCGCCCTCGGGCAGGATAGGGCTGCGGCAGCCCCCGTCCAGGCCAAGAACACCCACGGCCGCAGGCTTTCCCCGCAGCTAGGGGTGGCCATGGCCCACCCAAGGGCCGGCTAGGCCTTGGGCGTGCAACCCATGGCTGTAAGCGCTGCCTGTAGCTGGCTGGACTGCACCCAGCCTGTAGCCGTGGGCTGCCAGCCCCCCTAAGGGCCTGGGGGCTGCCCACGGCGGCTGCGGGCCTGTGGGCCGACGGCCGAAAAACGAAATTTTGATTTTTAAATTTATGATTTAATTTTAAAATCATGTTTAAAAATATGTAATTGAAAATTTAAAGTTTTTTGAAATTACATATTATTACACATGATATTTAAATTGTTTAAAATTTGAATTTAAAATGTAAATTTAAAATCCGAATTTGAAATTTGAATTTGAAATTTAAATTTTTGGAATTTAAATTTTAAATGATTCTTGGGACGAGAAATAAATGGAGAGGTTACATAAAAATGGATACAAGAAGACGGAACAAAATTCAAGACCCAAACAATGGTTTCGATGGAATTTTGTAATCTTTATTTTCTTTGCTCTAGGATGGAACCATGGCTTGGTTATTTTTCATCAATTATTTTTTTCTATGATATGTCATGGATGTATAAATATGTATTTGTACAACCGGGAAATTTTATCGTTCTCAGAAAATTGGTACATGGAATGTACATGATGAATTTTACGTTAAAAATAGGAAATATAGTGATTTTATGTGTGTACGCATATGTGCCATACATAGTATCAAGAAATTGGTCATAATGACATTTTCTTGATATAAAACGGATATATTTAAATTTAGTATGCTCAAATTAGTCAACTGAGCATAAAATGAAATTTTTGATGAGGAGACATGCAGTATCAAAAAATTGGTCAAGATGGCCTTTTCTTGATATAAAACTGATATATTTATAATCAGCATACTAAAATTAGTCATTTGAGTATAAAAAGTAATTTTCGACCGGGAAACATGCAGTACCAGAAAACTGGTCAAGATGACCTTGGATGAAGATAAAACTGATATATTTGGGTTTAGCATGCCCAAATTAGACAGTATAGCCTATTAGTATGCTCAAATTAGTTAATTGAGTACAAAGGTAATTTTTGACCGGAAATTCGTAGTACCGGAAAACTAGTCAAGATGATCTTGGATGAAAATAAAACTGATATATTTGAGTTCAGCACGCTCAAATTAGTCAGGATAGCCTATGTTGAAATTTTGAACAAAAAAAGTATAAATAATGGCAAAAAATCAGAAATTTCAAAAAATAAGCCCATAATTTTCTCTCACCTTCTCTTTCCTCCCCTTATACGAAAATAAACAGTAACTAACTACCAGAAACGGTGTCCGTTTTCAACACCGTCAGCATCGTTGGAAAGCTCTCATCGAGTTGAGTCCAACGGTGAGTTGACACGACGAAGCAGCCATCGGAGGAGCCCGCATGCGCCGCCTGAAGCTGCTGGCCGCCGGAAAATTCAAACGGCCGTTTCTCCGCCGTCTGACCTCCAATCAAGGTGATTTTGGTCCCAAAAATTTCGTGGTGAAGAAGAGAACAAAACCCAAGCTTGATTTCGGCTCAACAGTCACCGGATCGTGCCGCCCAAGCCCTCGCCGTCACTGCCATGTCGCCGCCATGGAAGTCACTATTTCCGACGGAGGTGAGCGACAGCGCCCAGCCAGAAAGGTTCATAATAGGCCGAAATGTCAAAGCGCTAGGTCAATTTCACGAATTGACACCGGCACGGTGGAGAACGGACATCACCACCGCCGTCGCCCTTTCGAGGCTCGATTTCCGATGATAGGAGGCTCAATTGGTGAAATTGACACCACCAATGGGTTTCTCTCGTCGAGATCTATGTTTTGGTACCAAGCTTGGCCCAAACCGCCACCGATCAACGCCGGTCAACAGCGATCAACTGTTAGGAAATGTCCTGAGCATTAGAGATATTTTGATGTATTTATTTTGAACTGGATAATAAAATTATATAGAGGTTATTCATTACATTGTTGTGTGTTCTCATTCTATTCACATGTTAAAGTAAATGTAAGCAAATATGGCTCCCTGACTGCTTGTGTTAAAACTGTTAGAACGTTGCATGTAATGGACTTTTGTATGTGAGAAGAAAATGTTCTAAAGTAAGCGGTCTAAACTAAGGTCTGTTGTTTATGGGGTTAGACCAAGCATCTAACTCATGTTAAAACTATTATGTTGTCTAAAGCCATAGCGGGGACGGTTTGTCTTGACTGTCTGGAGCATAGACTCCTAAGTAGAGACATAAATATGTTGCTTGGTGGTGACATATTAGACTGGGACTAAAGCATGATTGATCTATGTAGGCCGCTATGAGTGGATCAATCTGCTTTTGACGTTCATTATGCAGTAACCTTAATCCTGAGTGGATGAACAGCTTCATGTATATTACTTGTGTACTTTGATGTTCCAATGGCTAAAGCGTCTCAGAGGTAGTAAGCTTATAGACCGGTTCGTTAGGTACATGACTTATATACGATGAAGGGTTTGTTTACAGATGTCGGAATCATAACTCTAATAAAGAGTTAAGGGTATCTTCTTAAAGGCATTATACTGGATGTGAAAATAGACAAAGCCTTAGGTCATCTGCTGGGCGGATAACTTCTTATTCACATATGGTGAATAATCATTTTCTTATTCGGTAGTATAATGGAACTTTAAGATAGCCTGATCAGTAGGATTAAACAGACTTTGACCTAAGGTTGATCATGGATATCATATGAGGGTTCTGCATACATGACAAGGTCATTGGACGATACCTTGTCACAGGCTTACGTAATACGGTATATAATTGGGAGTTCAGTTTCAGGTTTATAGTGGTGTGACTCTGAAATTAGTGATCATATGATTGAGTTATTCGGTAAAGAATGATGATCATATGGATTCGCGGGAGCCTGATTATATACGTCCAATTGGTCCCTCTACTAGCTCCACATAATTCCTTAACATTTGGCAAATTGATTTGTGTATGCTATTGGCTTGTTGATTATGCATGGATGGTATTGACATACGATTAGGATGGTGGACAAGATTCTCTCCGGTTGAATTCAGATTTTGTTTTGCACAATAGAGTACACAATTATTCGAACTCCAAACAAAATTGCCATGATTTTATTTGAGATTGGATTGGAGTTGTACAAAATTATCAATGAGAACAAGAATTTGAAATACAACTGTTTTGTGGATTTTGAAATTTGAATTTTGAAATTTGAAATTTGAATTTGAATTTGAAATTTGAATTTGAAATTTAAATTTGAAATTCGAATTTGAAATTTGAAATTTGAAATTTGAAATTTGAAATTTGAATTTGAAATTTGAAATTTGAAATTTGAATCACAATCTAAGTAGGATTCGAATTTCTTATGATAAATCTACAAGGGTTGAAATTCGAATTTGAGTTGGATATGGAGAGGAAAATCTTGTTTGAATCCTACTTGAATTTTGAATCATAATCCTAACTAATTTTGTTCGAAAATTTTGAGGATTATCCTCATTGAATTTTCAGATTTTTTGTGGATATGGTTCTGGGAACAATTCAAGTTTCAATCCTAGTTGAATTTGGATTCTCTCCTCCCTAATTGTGAAATTTTAAGGGCATATCTCAAGGAGATTTTCGGAATGATTATGTATTAATTATATACTTTTACATGTGAAATTGTAAGAAAAATGGACTATGTGTATGAAAAATAGTCAAATAAGAAAATGTGAAAAATGTAAAGATTTTTAAGTAAAAGTTGAATTTTACGTAAAAATATAGGCCTCTGATATAGTACATGGTAGAATAGAATTAGGTTAGATGGTTTCGAGGCATTCCCTAAATGCCAGAAACCCAAAAACTAAGCAGAAATGTTGCCGAAATTTCAAAAATGGCACAAAGGGGTATTTTAGGAACTGAAGGGTAAAAATATAGTCGGGATGGAAACCCGAGCCCCCTCGGTGATTTAGACCTGAGAAAAAGGATTAACGACCTAGGGTCGGAATAGTGCCACCCAAGGGTCGATGAATAGTGATCAGAGCATTTCGACGTTTACTGTTGAAAAAAACTAGAAAAGGCTTAAGAAAAATGATTTTATGATTTATGGGTTTAGAAAATCCAGTCTAAGCAATAAAATGAAAATGATATGACCCAAAGACCTATCAGGGGCAAAACGGTCATTTTGACCAAAATTTCAGGGATGATAGAAAAGGGCTCTAATGGACTTAGAATGGTTTAATTAAGATTCTTAGGGCCAAAACTAAGTCGTAAATCAAAGAAAAGTAAGGTTGTGATAAAAAAAATCCCATTAGGGGCAAAATGATAATTTTGCCAAAAGTTTCGAACAAAATGGTAATTTTTCAAAGAGTAGACAGAAAAGTTATAAATGGGATAATAAACCCCTAAATTCATGATTATGAAATGAAACGTAGAATTTTTACGTTTTATTAAGTTTTATGTATGATTTAACTAACGAAAATAACCGTAAATATTTCGGTTATAGGAATCCGATACAGATGCGATAAAGGGACGTCTGCAGACCAAGGAAGTATGAAAGGAGATACGAGCAGAAGTATCAACAAGTTCGAACATTTAATTGACTGCAACATGAATAGACTATTATGTCTAAGTATGATATGTGGTAAGTTCGAACATTTAATTGACTGCAACATGAATAGACTATTATGTCTAAGTATGATATGTGGTAAGTTCGAACATTTAATTGACTGCAACATGAACAGACTATTGCTGTGATAACCGGGAATTTTAGATTCTCGAATTATGTTAAAAATTGTATGTAAATAATAATATTAATGAATAAAATGTGAAAAAGTTGTATTTCAATACTGTTGTAAATAGTGTAAAATATTCTGACAGTGTTAAAGTGGGTGAGTTCGGGGATGGAAAATCCTACCGGACATACTTGGGTAAGACGGTTCGAAATCAGAGCCGAAAACCCTAGAGAGTGCATTGAAATGTACTAGAACAATAGAAATTTACGGTAGAGAATTTTGATCAAACGGAAGCAAAATAAGACAAAACCGACCGCACGGGAGGCACTGAGAACTCGCCTACGCGATTTCGATAAAGTTCCGTTCGGATCAGATAACAGTCAAAAATTGACCACGAATTAATTAGAGATTAATATGAATAGTTGATGACATCACTATGATGATGGCATAAAGCAAATTAATTTTCATCAAATTAGAAATCTTTTTGAAAGGTGTATGGCTAGGATTGGTTTGCTTTTTGATCAAAGGCCAAGATCATGCCAAAATTCACTTAGAAAAAAATTAAAAAAAATTTATGGTATTTTGTTGAAAGGCCATTCGGCCATGTGGAAAGGGAGAAAGAAAAATTTTATTTTGACCCCAAAACCTTTATTTTTTGGTCCTTGAACAATTAAGAAATTGTTGGAAAAAAATTGCAAAAAGGCCCTTGGTTTTTGCCTACAAATAGGCATCAAAAATTCAAGAAAAAATTTGAAAAACACAACTAAACTCTTGTCAAATTTTCCAGCCAAAAAAACCGTGGGTGAAAACCTCCTTGAACTAAAAATTTTGTTTTGAATTTCACATCAAATCTAGCTTGAATTTCATCTCCAACACCAAGACAACAACCAAGCAAGGTAAACCTCAAATTTGAAGCATTTTTCTTTGGTTTTTTCATTAAAAACCGTGGGTATGGAAGGTTGAAAAACAATGGAAAAAAATTGTTTAATTGTTGATTCTATGATTGGTTGATGTTGTGATATTCAAAGCATGAATTAGGATAGAAAAACAATCAAAAATTTTGCATGTTTTCCTTGAAAAATCCGTGGCTCCTAGGGTGTGAAAATTTCATGAATTTTGTTGTTTTGATTTAGTGATTAATGATCATTCAATTATATGATAAGTTAAGCATGAAATGGACTTAAGAAACAAGAAAAGTTTGAGGTAGAATTCTTGCTAAAACCGTGGGCATGAATGTGATGAAATGGGAAGATTTTTAATGTTGATAAAAGTTGATAAAAACCCTAGGAAAGAAAGTAAAATTTTCTTTCTATTTTTTGCATAAAATCCGTGGCTATATCTAGGGTTAGAATGCATGTTATGTTAAGTTTTGAATGTTGTTTTATACATTGGGAAGCATAAGATAATCATGTGTGGTGGTGAAAATTTATTAGATGAAAAAAAACTAGTAAACTAGGGTTAGTTTGGAAAAAAAAAAATATGTGATGTGACTTGTAAATGTTAAATCATATGGAAAGTTTTTATACAAAGTTTGGAAACTTTGTATAAAATAGGCCTCTGGTATAGTACGTGGCAGGTACAAAGGTTCTGAGGCGTACCTAACGCCGGGAAACCTTAAAATATAAGCGGAAATGCTGTCGAAATTTCTAAAATCGGCTAAAGGGCATTTCGGGGAACGAGGGGTAAAAATATTGAACTCGGAAAGGAAACTAAGACCCCTCGGTGAATTATGATCAGAAATGGAAAACCAACTCGAACAGAATAGTAAACCGACCCTAAATCACTAAAATGCCTAAAACAGGAAAAAAATCGATGTTAGGGGTATTTTGGGAAACGAGGGAAAATTTTAGGTCGGGATAGGAAACCCGAGCCTCTCGAGGTCCGGGGGTCGGGGACGGGATGAATAACGTTTAGTAAGTAGTGAAAAGGCCATTTGAGGCTCCGAAACGCTCGAAAAATGAAAAAAAAAAGACCCTAGGTGACGGATGAATAGTAACCAAGGGTCGGGAAAAATGAAGTTGAGATTTTACAGCAATTTAAGCTGTAAAATGATACGAAAGCTTAGGAAATATTATTTTAAAATTATTAGACTTAGAAAATTTGGAAAAAACAATAGAATGAAGCCAATTATGGTTCCGAAACCCGTTAGGGGCAAAATAGTCATTTTGACAAAAAATTTCTGAAAAGGCTCGGAAAGAACCCTAAAAGACTTAGGATAACTTAGATAAAATTATAAAACTCAAAATAAAGATTTTAGAGTTAAAATTCTAAAATTTTTTGAGGAACACGGGCGTGTAAAGGGATACACGGCCGTGTATAGGAAAAATTTTATAACCCGAAAGGTACACGGGCTTGAACACGGGCGTGTATCGAGCTGTGTACAGTTACACAGCTAAGGAAGAAAATAACATGGCTGTGTAAAATAGACCCGAGAGGTACACGGCTTGGAACACGGGCGTGTTGCAGACCGTGTACCACAAATAAAATTTAAATGTGTAGAATTGTTAAGTAAAATAAATATATATTTTAGATGATAAATAAAAAAGGTATTAACAGACACGATTATGTCTGTAGGAACCCAAAATAAAGATAGAACTGCGGAGGAGTTCCGGAAGTGGACATTAGCATAGTATTGGTAAGTTCAAGCATTTTCGTGTCTGCAACATGAAATACTGTGTGAACCTATTCTACACTAGCTGCTCACTAGATATAAATTCTTACGCACAATTGGGGATTAGTTAGTATAACATACCCCAATTAACGAGAATAAGTAAGACCTACAGGCAATGGGGGATAGTGACCTTGGGATGATGTATATGATCACTTGGTCAAAACTATAAATTGAAAGATGGTAATGACACCATTAAGGCGTACAGCCCCTCCAACATAGTGGTGGAGGTTTGTTTAAATCCTACGGGGTTATTAGGACTGTGGAGGATGATGTTCTAAGGTCGCTCCTTAGACCCTCCCAGTCAGCGCGCTAATAATCATCGGTACTGCCATAAACAGAGCTCTAAACTAGAAATCAAATAGAGAATAAACAATCAATAAAATGATGAAAATCATAATTGAGCATAACCGAAACTTACACTAGAGTAAGGTAAATTCGGTTAGGGTATGTGAATAGTATTCTGATAGAGTAAAGTGAATAGTAACCAGTTAGGATAACTGATACTATTCACCGATCAAAGATCAACTATACTATTCATGGTATGAATGGTACTATTCATAGGAGATTGAATTTTTCTTGTCTTTGAATCAGTATGATTCTTATTATGGATGTTTGAACTTACTGAGCCTGTTAGCTCATCAGTTTGTTCATGTTGCAGGTAAGAAACCTGTCTTGTAGATACATGGATGGCGGCAGGATGCAAGCGTGTTAAAGGGATAGGGAACTCACCGTGGACATGGTCCTGCCATAAGTTTTCTGCTGAGCTTTTTGAGTAAAGAAAATATGTTTGAAGACAAAAAAAAATATAGTACATATAAATATTATATCTGTTATTAAATATGTTGTACTTATTTCAGACATGGAAAAGCCAATATTATATTTTACATCGCTTTCTTATCTAACAATCATAATAAAAAGTATGTATTAGGGAAAAAAAAATTTTTGACGAAATTTTAGGCCCTTGTGTTTAAGAAGTTTGAGTAAAAGAGTTTAAAACTGACGACTCGGATTCAACACACGAATAGTCTTGGTCGGCCATAGAGTCGATTTATGACGGTTGCGAGAGGTTGGAATCTGGGGACGTCACAATTGCGTTTAAGTGTCATATGTGGTAAGTTTTAAATATTTCTATGTCTGCAACATGTATGCACTTTTATGTGATATATGTTGCAAATTCAAGCATTTAGTTGACTGCAACATAAATTGACATGTTTATATCTACGTGTTATATGTAGTAAGTTCAGACATTTTATTGTATGAAATGTAAAGTATATATGTAAGGTATTATATGCACAAAGGTTTATTTAATAAAATACACACAATAAAAGAAAGACATGAGAAGTGTTCCAGATCATGGAGACAATGATAATGCCCCTGGTCGGAACCATATGAAAGACAGTAAGGAAAGACAAGAATCAGCAAAATAATAAGACTAAAGTTTTAAACGTCGAATGTTTATGTGTTAGGTCTAAGTCAAACATGAATTGACTTTTATGTTTAAGTGTTATATACAATAAGTGTGGGCATTTAATTGTCTGCAACATGAACTTACTTGACATGTTTATGTGTTATTTGTTCAAAATTCGGCGTGTAAGTTTAAATATTTCCATGTCTATAACATAAATGGACTGGTCATGTTTATGTGTCTTATGTACAGTTTTAGTGCCAAGATACTATGATTTGAACGTTACGAAAGTCATGCTATGAACCATGCATTATGTCTAAGTCAAATGTAAATTGACTTGACATGTTTATGTTTATGTGTTATATTTTGTAAGGTCAGACATTTATCTGTCTGCAGCATGAATTTACTCAGTATACTTATGTGATATAGATGACAGAAATTTAGTAGTCAGGTGCCGTATGCACACTGATATAAGAGATAAAATCTTAAGAAAACTACAGAATAAACTACAAAATAATTTAAAGAGTTCTAGACCCTGGAGGCAGCATAAATGCCACCGGTCAGGAACCACAAGAAAATCAATAACTAAATCAATATTGGCGCACTGGCCTCCCACATAGGTGGAGGTTTTTCAGATTCAGTATTGTTAGGACTCCAAACCGCTGGTGATACGTCTCGGGTTTGGAAGTCTGATGTAATTAAATTGTAGAGGACTGGCCAGTGGGTCGCTCCCCAAAGTCCCTCTCAGTCATGCACGCATTATGGTACGAACAATCATGGGGCCTAAAAACCAAAACGTAATGAAAGATAAAGACTTCCAGAAAAAAAAAATATTCAGTTCATAAACGAGCATAAGATATACTAGCACTACAAATACCGATGCAGTCAAAGTCACTGTTCACCGTCGATATTATTGTTCATGGTCAGAGTTACTATTCATAATGAATAGTAATATAAAAGCAATGCATGTTATTTATTATATTAATGATCTATGTTATGTTAGATGTTAAGGATATTTAAGCATACGTAAGTGTATTTATGATGCTTAAGTATATTTACAAAATTTTACGTATTTAAGTATGATAAGTATATTCATGATATTAAATGTGAAAGTATTTTCACAATAACAAGTGTGTTAAGTATGTTATATTTATGATGTTAAGCTTATGTTCAATATGCTATGTTTAAATCATGATATGTTTACAATGATAAGCATGAAATTCTGTTCTGTTATTATAGGGCTCCCAAACCGATGGTGGTACGTCCCGGGTTTGGAAGTCTAATGTTATGTAAATTGTAGAGGATAGCACAAAAGTATGTTCAAGATATTAAGTACATTTAAAGCATGTCAAGAATGCAAGTATGTTCAAGATATTAAGTATGTTTAAAGCATGTCAAGAATGCAAGTACGTTCAGGATATTAAGTATGTTTAAAACATATTAAGTATGAAAGTGTACTCATGGTGTGTAATATGTCAAGTATGGTTATGATGAAAAGTATGTATAAATATGTTTTAAATATTATATACGTTAAGTATGAAATCTAAAGCAATGTATGATATATGTTGTGTTAATGTTCTGATGTCATAATTAGTATCAGATATGTTCTGTCCAGTATGATATGAATGATGATAAATACACTGAAGTACGAGTGATAAGCAAGCATAATATTATAAAGTTACTACTCATAGTGAATAATACTATTTATGGTAATAAGCAAGTATAACGTGACTAACGTTCGTGTTATGCATAAGATATGTCGCAACTATTACGCATATCAATTATTACGCATTAGTTGATATGCTTAAGTCAATCATATTATGTTAAGTATGCTCTATATGATGTTAAATATGTATGTTATGTTTAAATATGAATGTCTAAGTAATGAACGACATGTGTATGCAACGTTTTGTATGTATGAAAGTATGCTTATGACGTTAAAGATATTTAAGTATACGTAAGTATGTTTACGATACTTGAGTATATGTACAAAATTTTACGTATTTAGGTATAATAAATATATTCTTTATGTTAAAGGTGAAAGTAATTTCATGATAATAGGTATGATAAATATGTTATGTTTATGATGTGTAAACATATATTAAGTATGTTATGTTTACGACAGTTAGCATACGTTAAGTATGCTATGTTTACAATGTTCAAGTATATATAAGTATGACTACGATGTTTCAAGTATGTTAAGTATAAAAGCATGTTCATGATGCCAAGTATGTTAAGTATGTTCACGACGTTATAGTAAGTTCACAAGGTTCAAGCATGAAAGCATGTTTATGACATTAAAGCATGATAAGTACAAAAGTATGTTTATGATATTAAGTACGTATAAAGTACATTAAGTATGTTTGCGATGCTAAGTGTGAAGGTAGGATTGTGATGTAAAATGTGTTCAGATATGTACAAGTATGTTTATAAGGTTATGTGTGATAAGTATGAATGTTAAGCAATATACGGTATATGATATGCAATGTTTCGAAGCTATAGTAGGTATCAGAATTACCCTGTCCTATATGGTGTGAATTATTATATGTCATGAATGTATATTTGAACTTACTGAGCCTGTCGCTCACAAGTTGTATATGTTGCAGGTAAGGTAAGCATCCTGCATGATGAGAAGACAAGTGATGGATGACGAACGAGATCTGCATGTGCCAAGGGACTAGGCTAGGGTTATGGTACTGCTATGAGTCTTCCGCTAAGCTGTTTAAAAGAGTAATGAAAAGAATTTTGAAATGATGTTTTATGATGGATATCAGGTTATGACGATGTAAAAGATTTACTTTAGTAAATGTTTTATGATGATACAATTTTCAAGTTTAAGTTAAAGAAATAAAATTATTCCCTATTTTTATGTTCAAATGGGAAGTTAAAATAAGCATGTTAAAGGAAGTAGGTTAAAAGTAAGATACCAGACGTCATAGGTGGTTTCAGAATATGTTAAAAACAAGTTAAAAGCATGTTAAAAGTAAGTTATCGATGACCTAAGTGGTTACAGTCTATCGCAGTTGGCGATAGTAGCTGACTGTAATAGTACTGTTTAATCCCTACGTAGGGCGGGCCGTCACAGGTGGTATCAAAGCAGTTTGACCATATCCCTCCTGGCACAATGCACATCCAGTTCGCCATCCAAGTAAGTTAGTTTTGTTCTGAATTAGTAAATGTTTGTTTATTAAAAATAAACATTTTGTAAAGATAAGATGGTGAGATAACAATAGCATAATACAGGTGCTAGTTCCCTGTACGAGTTTCAAGAATAGACAGTACTTTTACTTTAGTACTCCACGGGAATGCAGTACTAGTTTCATGCCATCGAGATGATTCTCTGGCTGTGTGCCATTGATTAGGATAACTGGGTTCTTTTGGCTGTTAACACATCTAGGGAAATGCTCTCGTGTGTACTAGGATTCTTGTGACCAGGATTAGCACTTAACTGGACCAAGTTTCGCCATACCACGATTGAGTGATTCTTTTGGAGGAGTCCAGCATTAGCCCCAGTTTCCTCATGGGCAAGCGGGGTGTCATTTCCAACACCGCCTATATTCCCTAGAGTTGCAGGTGTATAGGAAAATTACATGTACAAAGCTATAATATATATGGCCTTTATGTTATGTAGATATGTTTGAAATGACATGTAAATGTTATGAAATGATATGTATATGTGATGAACAAAGATGAAATGAAATCTTTGTACCCCTATTGTCTCAATTTTTGAGGGTGAAAATTTTATAAGGAGGGGTGAATGTGACAATCGGGAAATTTTATCATCCTCGGAAAATTAGTACATGGAATGTACATGATGAATTTTATGTTAAAAATAGGAAATGTAGTGATTTTATATGTGTACGCATGTGTGTCATACACAGTATCAAGAAATTGGTCATAATAACACTTTCTTGATATAAAACGGATATATTTAGATTCAGTATGCTCAAATTAGTCAACTAAGCATAAAATGCAATTTTGGATCAAGAGACATACAGTATCAAGAAATTGGTCAAGATGGCCTTTTCTTGATATAAAACTGATATATTTATAATCAGCATACTCAAATTAGTCATTTGAGTACAAAAAGTAATTTTTGACTGAGAAACATGCAGTACTAGAAAACTGGTCAAGATGACCTCGGATGAAGATAAAACTGATATATTTGGGTTCAGCACACCCAAATTAGTCAATATAGCCTATTAGTATGCTCAAATTAGTTAATTGAATACAAAGGTAATTTTTGACCGGAAATTCGCAGTATCGGAAAACTGGTCAAGATGATCTCGGATAAAAATAAAACTGATATATTTGGGCTCAACACGCCCAAATTAGTCAGGATAGCCTATGTTGAAATTTTAAACAAAAAAAGTATAAATAAGGGCGAAAAATCGGAAATTTCAAAAAACAAGCCCATAATTTTCTCTCACCTTCTCTTTCCTCCCCCTACACGAAAATGAACAGTAACCAACTACCAGAAACGGTGTCCGTTTTCGATACTGCCGACACCGTTGGAAAGCTCTCGCCGTCGACGCGATAGAGCAGCCGTCGGAGGAGCCTGCACACGCCGCCCGAAGCCACCGGCCGTCGAAAAACTCAAACGGTCGTTTTTCCACACGTCCGACCTCTGATCAAGGTGATTCCGATCCCAAAAGTTTTGTGGTGAAGAGGAGAACAAAACCCAAGCTTCATTTCGGCTCAACAGTTGCCGGATCGCACTGCCCAAGCCCTCGCCGTCGCCATCGTGTCGCCGTTGTGGAAGTCACTGTTTCCAGTGGATGTGAGCAACACCGCCCATCCAGAAAGGTTCAAAATAGGCCGAAATGTCAAAGCCCCAAGTCAATTTCATGAATTGACACCGGCACGGTGGAGAGTGGACATCGCTGCCATCGTCGCCCTTTGGAGGCTCGATTTCCAAGGATAGGAGGCTTGATTATTAAAATTGACACCACCAATGGGTTCCTCACGTCGAGATCTATGTTTTGATACCAAGCTTGGCCTAAACTGCCACCGGTCAACGCCGACCCGGACCCCAAAAATTGAAGAATGGCCTGTTGGCCTATTTTTGGTGTTCCGGACATGTCCGTGGCGTCGGAATTGCAAGACGAAATTTCAAAAGCGAAGAACGGAGAAAAAAAGTTTGTGCACGCGAGACCGAACGGTTCGTTCGATCGTCGATGGGACAATTTCTGTAGTGATTTCGGTCCTTCATTCCTAAATTTATGTTTTGGAATGATTATGTATTAATTATGTATTTTTACATGTGAAATTGTAAGAAAAATAGACTATGTATATGAAAAACAGTCAAATAAGAAAATGTGAAAAATATAAAGATTTTTACGTAAAAGTTGAATTTTACGTATTAATATAGGCCTCTGGTATAGTACATGATAGAATAGAATTAGGTTAGATGGTTTCGAGGTGTTCCCTAAACGCCGAGAACCCAAAAATTAAGCAGAAATACCGCCGAAATTTCAAAAATGGCACGAAGGGGTATTTTAGGAACGGAAGAGTAAAAATATGGTCGGGATGGAAAACCGAGCCCCCTCAGTGATTTAGGCTTGAAAAGGAGGATTAACGACCTAGGGTCGGAATAGTGTCACCCGAGGGTCGGTGAATAGTGATCCGAGCATTTCAGCGTTTAATGCTGAAAAAAACTCGAAAAGGCTTAAGAAAAATGATTTTATGATTTTTGGGTTTAGAAAATCCAGTCTAAGCAATAAAATGAAAATGATATGGCCCAAAGACCTGTCAGGGGCAAAATGGTCATTTTGATCTAAAATTTCAAGGATGATAGAAAAGGGCCCTAATGGACTTAAAATGGTTTAATTAGGATTCTAATGGGCAAAACTATGTCGTAAATCAAAGAAAAGTAAGGTTATGATAAAAAAAATCCCATTAGGGGCAAAATGATAATTTTGCCAAAAGTTTGGAACAAAATGGTAATTTTTCCAAGAGTAGACAGAATAGTTATAAATGGGATAATAAACCCCTAAATTCATGATTATGAAATGAAACGTAAAATTTTTACGTTTTATTAAGTTTTATGTATGATTTAAATAACAAAAATAACCGTAAATATTTCGGTTATAAGAATCCGATACAGACGCGATAAAGGGAAGTCTGCAGACCAAGGAAGTACGAAAGGAGATACGAGCAGAAGTATCAGTAAGTTCGAACATTTTAATTGACTGCAACATGAATAGACTATTATGTCTAAGTATGATATGTGGTAAGTTTAAATATTTAATTGACTGCAACATGAATAGACTATTATGTCTAAGTATGATATGTGATAAGTTCGAACATTTAATTGACTGCAACATGAACAGACTATTATGTCTAAGTGTCATATGTGGTTAGCTTTAAATATTTCTATGTCTGCAACATGTATGGACTTTTATGTGTTATATGTTGCAAGTTCAAGCATTTAGTTGACTGCAACATAAATTGACATATTTATATCTACATGTTATATGTCGTAAGTTTAGACATTTTATTGTCTATTACATGAAATTATGTAATATTTTTATATGTTATGTATGAAATGTAAATTATATATGTAAGGTGTTATATGCACATAGGTGTATTTAATAAAATACACATAATAAAAGAAAAACATGAGAAGTGTTCTAGATCATGGAGACAATGATAATGCCCCCTGGTTGGAACCATATGAAAGATAGTAAGGAAAGACAAGAATCAACAAAATAATACGACTGAAGTTTTAAACGTTGGATGTTTATGTGTTAGGTCTAAATCAAACATGAATTGACTTTTATGTTTAAATGTTATATACAGTAAGTTCGGGCATTTAATTGTCTGCAACATTAACTTACTTGACATGTTTATGTGTTATGTGTTCTATATGCGGCATGTAAGTTTAAATATTTTCATGTCTGCAACATAAATGGACTGGTCATGTTTATGTGTCTTATGTGCAGTTTTAGTGCCAAGATAATATGATTTGAATGTTACGAAAGTCATGTTATGAACCATGCGTTATGTCTAAGTCAAATGTAAATTGACCTGACATGTTTATGTTTATGTGTTATATTTTGTAAGTTCAGACATTTTTCTGTCTGCAGCATGAATTTACTCAGTATGCTTATGTGATATAGATGACAAAAATTTAGTAGTCAGGTGCTGTATGCACACTAACATAAGAGATAAAATCTTAAGAAAACTACAAAATAAACTACAGAATAATTTAAAGAGTTCCAGACCCAGGACACAGCATAAATGCCACAGGTCAGGAACCACAAGAAAATCAGTAACTATATCAGTATTGGCGTACCGGCCTCCCACACAAGTAGGGGTTTTTCAGATTCAGTATTGTTAGGACTCCAAACCACCGGTGATATGTCCCAGGTTTGGAAGTCTGATGTAGTTAAATTGTAGAGGATTGGCCAGTGGGTTGTTTCCCAGAGTCCCTCTCAGTCATGCATGCATTACGGTATGAACAATCATGAGGCCCAAAAACCAGAATGTAATGAAAGATAAAGACTCAAGAGAAAAAATATGCAGTCAATAAATGAGCATAAGATATACTAATACTACGAATACTGATGAAATCAAAGTCACTATTCATAGTTAACGGTACTGTTCACAGTCGACAGTACTGTTCATGGTTAGAGTTACTATTCATAATAAATAGTAATATAAAAGCAATGTATGTTATTTATTATGTTAATGATCCATGTTATGTTTGATGTTAAGAATATTTAAGCATACGTAAGTGTACTTACGATGCTTAAGTATATTTACAAAATTTTACGTATTTAAGTATGATAAGTATATTTATGATATTAAATGTGAAAGTATTTTCACAATAACAAGTATGTCAAGTATGTTATATTTATGATGCTAAGCTCATGTTCAATATTCTATGTTTAAATCATGTTATGTTTACAATGATAAGCATGAAATTTCGTTCAGTTATTATAGGGCTCCCAAACCGATGTTGGTACGTCCTGGGTTTGGAAGTCTAATGTTACGTAAATTGTAGAGGATAGCAGAAAGTATGTTCAATATATTAAGTACGTTTAAAGCATGTCAAGAATGTAAGTATGTTCAAGATATTAAGTATGTTTAAAACATGTCAAGAATGCAAGTACGTTCAGGATATTAAGTATGTTTAAAGCATGTTAAGTATGAAAGTATACTCACGATGTGGAATATGTCAAGTATGGTTATGATTAAAAGTATGTATAAATATGTTTTAAATATTATATACGTTAAGTATAAAATCTAAAGTAATGTATGATATATGTTGTGTTAATATTCTGATGTCATAATTAGTATCAGATATGTTCTATCCAGTATGATATGAATGATGATAAATACACTGAAGTACGAGTGATAAGCAAGCATAATGTTATAAAGTTACTATTCATAGTGAATAGTACTATTTATGGTAATAAGCAAGTATAACGTGACTAACGTTCATGTTATGTATAAGATATGTCGTAACTATTATGCATATCAATTATTACGCATTAGTTGATATGCCTAAGTCAATCATATTATGTTAAGTATGCTCTATATGAAGTTAAATATGTATGTTATGTTTAAATATGAATGTCTAAGTAATGAACGACATGTGTATGTAACATTTTGTATGTATAAAAGTATGCTTATGACGTTAAAGATATTTAAGTATATGTAAGTATGTTTACGATACTTGAATATATGTACGAAATTTTTCGTATTTAGGTATAATAAATATATTCTTTATGTTTAAGGTGAAAGTAATTTCATGATAATAGGTATGATAAATATGTTATGTTTATGATGTGTAAACGTATGTTAAGTATGTTATGTTTCAGGTATGTTATATTTATGACAGTTAGCATACGTTAAGTATGTTATGTTTATGATGTTCAAGTATACATAAGTATGAGTATGATGTTTCAAGTATGTTAAGTATAAAAGCATGTTCATGATGCCAAGTATGTTAAATATATTCACGATGTTACAATAAGTTCACGAGGTTCAAGCATGAAAGCATGTTTATGACATTAAAGCATGATAAGTACAAAAGTATGTTTATGATATTAAGTACGTATAAAGTACATTAAGTATGTTTGCAATTCTAAGTGTGAATGTAGGATTATGATGTAAATGTGTTCAGATATGTACAAGTATGTTTATAAGGTTATGTGTGATAAGTATGAATGTTAAGCAATATACGGTATATGATATGCAATGTTTCGAGGCTACAATAAGTATCAGAATTACCCTGTCCTATATGGTGTGAATTATTATATGTCATGAATGTATATTTGAACTTACGGAGCCTGTCGCTCACAAGTTGTATATGTTGCAGGTAAGGTAAGCATCTTGCATGATGAAAAGACAAGTGATGGATGACGAACGAGATCTGCATGTGCCAAGGGACTAGGCTAAGGTTATGGTACTACTATGAGTCTTCCACTAAGCTGTTTAAAAGAGTAATGAAAAGAATATTGAAATGATGTTTTATGATGTATATCAGGTTATGACGATGTAAAAGATTTACTTTAGTAAATGTTTTACGATGATACAGTTTTCAAGTCTAAGTTAAAGAAAAAAAATTATTCCCTATTTTTACGTTCAAATGGGAAGTTAAAATAAGCATGTTAAAGGAAATAGGTTAAAAGTAAGATACCAGCCGTCATAGGTGGTATCAGAATAAGTTAAAAACAAGTTAAAAGTAAGTTACCAATGACCCAAGTGGTTACGGTCTATCAGAGTTGGCGACAGTAGCTGATTGTAATAGTATTGTTTAACCCTTACGTGGGTGGGCCGTCATAGTATTGATGGATGTTATGTATGCATATTTGAAAACATGTGATATAAGATAGGTGAATGCCGCTCATACTACATTGATCATACATATTTGTCAAAATTTGCATGTTTTTCAAAATATTGAGTGGGAAAGGGTTTCAAACAAAACCCATGACCACCATTGTTGATCCATATGTGAGAGCATGGTAATGCCTCGCGTCAGTTCTGCCCTGACCACACCCCTCGATAGGTGTTTACCACCGCTGGTATAATAGGTTGGATCTCCTATGTGGAAAACATGTTTGAGTACGATCCTATTCATGACCACCCCTCGGTGGCTTGGTAGGACGTGGATCGGCCTACATAAACAATGGTTATACACTCAAGACTTGTTTAGTTATTAACCTTCCCTAGAAGCTCTGTTAACTAAACTAGTGGCGAAAATAAGCGGTTATTAATATATGTTTTAACCTTGGAGGATTTATGTGACGCCTTAAATTTTATTTAAGGGTCAATATATAATTTAAATAAAATTAATGTGCCAAAAATTAATTAAAAATCTTTTGGAAACCCTAGGTTGGTTTCCTAGTCAAATTCCACTCAAAAAGTCAACAATTTTAACTTAAAAAAAAAAACCCTAAAATATTCGGCCATCACTTGGGATTTTAATTAAAATTTAAATCCCACAAATCCAAGGAGGTTTCAAATTCAAATTTCATCCCTTAAATATAAAGAAGAAATTCGGCCATAAAGTGTAGGAAATAAAGGAGATTTTATTTGAATTAAAAGCTAGGTCAAAACTCATTCAAAATTCAAATTATTTTTTTTCCTAAAAACTAATGGATAATTTTCGGCCACTTAAGGGGAAAATAAGAGAGAAAACCCTAGCCTCAAAACAGCACAAAAACTTTCCCTTTTGCCCCTTAAAATTTTCGGCCAAACAAGGAAGAGAAAGGGAAAGAAAAACCTTGTATAAAAACCCCCTTTTAACTCTCATTCACCCTTCCTTTCACTCTCAAAAATTCGGCCAGCCTTCCCTTGTTTACTCTCTGAATTTTCTCTCCCAAAACACCCCCAAAACAGCAAACAAAACCTACCTAAAGGCAGCTCAAGGATTTAATAAATTTTGAGACAAAAACAAGGTGAGAAATCAACTTTTTCCTTCCTTCTCCTTTTGATTTTAAATCTGAAATTTATATGGTTTTCTCCACTGTTTTCCCTACCGTTTTGAAGACCCCAACACTCACACAAATTCAGCCAAAAAGGAGACCAAGCATAAAAAATAGTGCAGCACAAACAAGGTGTGAATCTCTCTCTCAAACCCTAAAAATTTTGCCTCTTTGTTTCCCTTTCAAAAACCCTATTATCACATGTGTAAAATTTTATGTTTTTGTCAATTTGATTCTTGGGTTGTGTTATTCACATATAAATAAGGTCCTCCACAAAATTTCGTGATCATTGGATAAAAATTGAATTGGTTTGAGACTAATTGAAATTCGGACACAGAAAAACGGAAATCTGGAAAATTACCATATGAACAGTAAATTTGTGTCAGCCATAACTTGAGTTTTAAAAACGATTTTCGAGTGATTCTTGAGCCTAAAATTAAATTCAAGATGTCTCCTAAATGCCTGAAAAAGTTCAGAACCAAACTCATCCGTTTGCCTAGACAAAATATTTTTCTAAGATAGGCGGACAGAAATGCCAGTTTTTTGAACTGAAACTGAAACCCAGATTTTATGCCTGAAAACAATCCCTCGGTTTTTGGCCTAATTGAATAACCAAACGATGTCCAAAAATTATAAAAATTTTATGGAATTAAAGCTACAGATGTCTAGTTTAACATATTAAAAATTTAGAATTTTTGGGATTAAAAATGAATTAATATTGATTTTACAATCAGCCTAGGTCAGTCTGTCCATGTCCAGAAATATCTTAACTTAGAGTTTTTCGCAAATTCTAAATCTGAAATGTTTATTAAATGTTTTGAAAACTTTTGTGGCACACTAAAATGATTGGATGATTATGTCTAGACCTAGACTGATCATATGTTGTGATTATAGGATTTATTTGACGTTCTTGTTGGATTTGTGGATCACGTTATCGTAACGCTTGTGTGATAATCGAGGTAGGACGTTCTAGCCTTTTCTGGGAGTAGTCAAGTGTTTTAAATATCCCTGTTTATCGATGGCATGCTGTTTTTAGTTTATGAAATTATTATATTGTATTTGATGAAATAAACGCATGCAACGTATTTGGTAATTAAATGTGTATTTTAAAACGTCTTTTGATTTATGGCATAATATAACTTGGTAAATACCATCTTTTGAATAATCCGGTGAACATAATTGAGCTCTAGTTCACGATCATTATAAATGATGCGTGCGTCCCAAAGTTGACGCCATGGGGGAAGGTCCCTAAACCTGCGCAGGGCCGTTCGGCCTATTTAGACCGTAACGAGATGATCTAGGATAATTCAATTCGAGGCACGTATATTATAGCTACGACAAGTCCTCACTCAAAATATGATGGTTTATTTTAATAATTTAATTTTTTTTAATATTGGGGCACGTATATTGCAGCTACGTTAAGTCCTGAGTAGAATAAAACTTGTATTAAAAATGTTTTCACGAAATTGTTGATTATTTTTGGAAATGATTATTATGCCATGTATTCTTAAATTGTTAATTATTTTTGGAAACGAATATTATGCCATACATTTAAATGCTACCTGTTTAATCCACCTTTGTTTCTGTCCTACTGAGACAGCACTCACGTCTCTTTTCTTTGTGATTTCGAAATGACTACTTCCAGGTGCGGGAGGTAGCAGTTCTGAAAATCGTTGAGATATCCGTTACTACCGAAGATGATGCTATCCGTTTTCTCCATCTTCTTCTTTATGTTTCTCATTCTGATGTAATGAGACTTTAAGTTTGTACTTTATTTCACGTTATTTAAATTTTATGCTTGGGAATATTTTATGGTTGGAAATTTCATTTGAAAACCGATTTTGTGCTTGATTTCCGTGTAGGAAAATAAATCGGTAAAAACGTATCAGAGTGGCGCAGCGGAACAATAAAAATTTTGAGATCGTTAAATATCTCATGATGCCATATACAATAAATCAACAACAATTAAAACTCATACCTCAAGGACGCCAATGAACAGGAGGAGAGTGACCGGAGGCTTCAACCAACTAGCCTTCTCTACTATTCTCCAATTCCCGAATGGCTGAGTGTGTGGGCACTCTGAACCTCGATCGGTATGGTAGCACTGCTAGTCTTCTTCCGACCACCCAGATCTCTAAAGAACTTTATTGTCACGATGAGCTGTGCAACAATAAGCCTGCTCACCTGAGAGTCTGTGGTCTGAGAGAACTGGAGTGGCAGGACCTCTATTTATAGACCGGCATGAGGTGATTCTCTGAATTCGAATTGGACTAGGAAAAGATTTTCTTCCTTATCTTTAACCAAAAAATCTGAATTTTTCCATAGGATAATCCTAACAATAAATTCAGATTTTCCTAAGATAAATCCAATCCAAATCTTAACAAGATTTTAACTAGAATTTTATCTCCCTTTTTCAACCAAAAAAATCCGAAATTCACAAGGAGAAAATCCTCCAAAAGATTTCGGCCATTATGGATAAGGGAGAATCAAAAATTCCACTAGGATTTTCAAGCTTGAATCTTATCTCAACCTTATCCAAAAATAACCAAATTTTCCTTGGATAAAGGCTCCAAAATTTCGGCCACTTTTAGGGAAGGAGAGAATCCAAATTCAACTAGGATTGAAACTTGAATTTTCCCTTGAATCTTATCCGCAAAACCGAATTTTTTCGTTGAGGATTATCCTCAAAAAATTCGCCCACTTTTGTTGGGATTTGGATTCAAAATTCAAGTAGGATTCTAACAAGATTATCCTCTCCAAATCCAACTCAAATTCGAATTTCAAACCTTGTGGATTTTCCACAACAAATTCGAATCCTACTTGGACTGTGATTCAAAATTTGAATTTCAAATTTCAAATTCAAATTTCAAACTCAAATTTCAAATTTCAAATTTAAATTTCAAATTCAAATTTCAAATTAGAATTTCAAATTCAAATTTCAAATTCAAAATTCAAATTTCAAATTTCAAAATTCAAATTTCAAATTTCAAAATTCAAATTTCAAATTCCACAAAACGGTTGTGTTTCATATTCTTATTCTCATGGATAATTTTCTACAACTCCAATCCAATCTCAAATAAAATCATGGCAACTTTATTTGGAGTTCGAATAATTGTGTACTCTATTATCCAAAAACAAAATCTGAATCCAACCTGAGAGAATCTTGTCTATCATCCTAATCCTGTGTCATCACCATCCATGCATAATAAACTAGCCAATAGCATACTCAAATCAATTTGCCAAACGTTAAGGAATTATGTGGAGCTAGTAGAGGGACTGATTGGACATATATAATCGGGCTCCCGTGATTCCATATGATCATCATTCTGTACCGAACAACTCAATCATATGATCACTAATTTCAGAGTCACACCACTATAAACCTGAAACTGAACTCCCAATTATATACCGTATTACGTAAGCCTGTGACGAGCTACCATCCAATGACCTTGTCATATATGCAAAACCCTCATATGATATCCATGATCAGCCTTAGGTCAAAGTCCGTTTAATCCTACTGATCAGGCTATCTTAAAGTTCCATTATACTACCGAATCAAGAAAATGATTATTCACCATATGTGAATAAGAAGTCATCCGCCCAGCAGACGACCCAAGGCCTTGTCCATTTTCACATTCAGTATAATACCTTTAAGAGGATACCTTTAACTCCTCAGAGCTATGATTCCGATATCTGCAAACAAACCCTTCATCGTATACAAGTCATGTACCCAACGAACCGGTCTATAAGCTTACTACCTCTGAGACGCTTTAGCCATTGGAACATCAAAGTACACAAGTCATATACATGAAGTAGTTCATTTACTCAGGATTAAGGTTATTGCACAATGAACGTCAAAAGCAGATTGATCCACTCATAGCGGACTACGTAGATCAATCACGCTTTAGTCCCGGTCTAATATGTCACCACCAAGCAACATATCCATGTCTCTACTTGGGAGTCCAGCTCCAGATAGTCAAGACAGACCGTCCCCTCCAAGGCTTTAGACAACATAATAGTCTTAACATGAGTTAGATGCTCGGTCTAACCCCATAGACTACAGACCATAGTTTAGACTGCTAACTTTAGAACATTGTCTTCTCGCATACAAAAGTCCGTTGCATGCAACGTTCTAACAGTTTTAACACAAGCAGTCAGTGAGCCATATTTGCTTACATTTACTTTAACATGTAAATAAGACGAGGACAGATAGCAATGTAATGAATAACCTCTATATATAATTTTATTATCCAGTTCAAAATGAATACATCAAAAATGTCTCTAATACTTAGGGCATTTCCTAACAATCTCCCAGTTGCCCTAAGCCAGTAGATGTGCCATGTTACGCATCCCCATCGCCTGTACATGCCTCTCAAAGCTTCTAGCTACCAAAGTCTTAGTAAAGGGATCAGCGATGTTGTCCTCGGACGCGATCTTACATACATCCACTTGTCCTGTCTCCACATGCCCTCTAATAATGTGATACCTCCGATCTATGTGCTTGGTCCTCTTGTGGTGCCGAGATTCCCTTGTGTTGGCAATAGCCCCTGTATTATCACAGTAAAGTGTGATAGGCTTGTCAACACCCGGAATGACCTCAAGGTCTCTAAAGAACTTGCTGAGCCAAACCGCTTCTTTAGATGCCTCAGCCGCAGCCACATACTCAGCCTCCATAGTAGAGTCAGCTGTGCAGCCCTGGTTCACGCTCCTCCATACAATGGCGCCTCCTTCGAGTAAAAACACTGATCCAGATGTCGATTTCCTCGAATCCTTACAAGTCTGGAAGTCTGAGTCCGTGTATCCTACGGGTGTTAGGTCCCCTCCAGAATACACTAGCATATAATCCCTCGTTCTCTTAAGATACTTGAGTATATGCTTTACTGCTTGCCAGTGCTTGGTTCCAGGATTCGCTTGATATCGACTCACCATACCTACTGCAAAACATATGTCCGGGCGAGTGCAAAGCATAGCGTACATAAGGCTACCCACAGCGGATGCATAAGGGACCTTACTCATACGCTCTCTTTCTTCCGATGTCTTGGGACAGTCATCCAATGAAAGAGTTAAACCGGCAATAGAAGGTTGTGAGCCTTTCTTTACCTCTAGCATTGCATATTTGTCAATTATTTTATCTATGTATGAAGCTTGGGATAATGCTATCATTTTGTTCTTTCAATCTCTGAAGAGACGAATGCCTAGAACATAATTAGCTTCTCCCAAGTCCTTCATGTCAAACTGTTGGTGTAACCAAAGCTTGACCGTTGATAAATTCCCTACATCATTCCCAATGAGTAGTATATCATCGACATAGAGTATCAGAAAGACCACTTTTCCATCCTTAATACGTTTATAAACACAAGGTTCATCAACGTTCTGCTCAAAACCAAACGTCTTAATCGCTTGATCAAACCTCTGGTTCCATGAGTGGGATGCCTGCTTTAATCCATAAATGGATCTAAGCAACTTGCAGACTTTCCTATCTTGGCCTTTTGCTACGAACCCTTCGGGCTGTATCATATAGATACACTCTTCAAGATGGCCATTCAAGAATGCCGTCTTGACATCCATTTGCCAGATCTCGTAATCGACAGCCGCTGCAATGGACAGAAGAATACGGATAGACTTCAGCATAGCAACAGGCGAAAAGGTTTCCTCGTAATCGATTCCAGCCTTTTGCGTGTATCCCTTTGCAACCAGTCTAGCTTTGAAAGTTTCCACTCTTCCTTCCGCATCCTTCTTTCTTTTGTAGACCCATTTGCATCCAATGGGTTTTATCCCATCCGGCAAATCTACAAGTTCCCAAACAGAGTTGGATTTCATAGAATCCATCTCATTGTTCATAGCCTGTTTCCAAGGTCTAGAATCAACATCCTTTATAGCTTCATCATATGTGACCGGATCTTCCTCATGCTCATGAGCCTCGGCCTGGTATACCTCAGCATCATACATAAAGAAATTAGGTTTCTTAGAAACCCTCCCACTACGACGAGGCACCCTAAATTGTTGATCGTCTGCAGGTCTTTCACTGGAACTCGGACTTGCGTCTAAGACCGAAATCTGTGGAGCAGTTCTTTCACCTGATAACTCCTCTAGCACCACTTTGCTTCGAGGCTTAAAGTCATTCATGTGACTTTCCTCTAAGAATGTCGCATGGGTTGAGACAATGATCTTTTGTTCCTTCGGGTTATAGAACAGACCTCCTTTAGTTCCCTTTGGATACCCTACAAACATGCACAATTCTGATCTTGGTTCCAACTTCTTCGCATCCCCATCCAGTACATGTGCCGGGCAGCCCCATATTCTCATATGTCCAAGGGAAGGCTTCCTGCCACGCCACAATTCATACAGAGTTCTAGGAATTGATTTGCTCGGAACCTGGTTCAGAATATAGTATGCCGTTTGTAAAGCATGTCCCCAAAATGATAATGGCAGCGTTGAGTAACTCATCATGGACTGTACCATATCCAATAAGGTCCTGTTTCTCCTTTCGGCTACACCATTATGTTGTGGAGTACCAGGTGCAGTCAATTGGGATAATATCCCATTCTCTACAAGATGTCCTAGAAATTCATCGGAGAGGTATTCGCCACCTCGATCAGATCGAAGTGTCTTTATGGATTTATCCAATTGCTTTTCCACTTCCGCACGATACTCTTTGAATTTATCAAAGGTTTCGCTCTTGCGGTGCATCAGATACACATATCCATACCTCGAGTAATCATCTATGAAAGAGACATAGTACTCGAACCCTTCTCGTGCTGTGACGTTCATGGGGCCACATACGTCAGTGTGCACAATTTCTAAGAGCTCCTGTGCCCTTGTACCCTTAGCTCCAAAAGACCTCTTAGTCATCTTACCCTCTAGACAAGACTCACATTGGGGAAGTCGTACCTCCTCCAGAGATTCCAGAGGACCGTCTTTCACCAATCTTTGAATCCTATCCTGATTAATATGACCAAGTCTTAAATGCCAAAGATACGCCTTGTTAGAGTGAGAAACTTTCAACCTTTTAGAGTTATCAATTAATTCAGTGTCAAGCAGTGAGTACATCTTTGGTCTGATCAAATATAGGTTTCCATCCATCCATCCAGAACAGATAAAAGACTTATTTCTACGAATATCAACTCTTTTACTAAAAGAAACTGAATAAGAATCCTTTATTAAACAAGCTACCGATATAAGGTTCCTCCTAAAATTAGGAACATAAAAACAGTTTTTCAATAAAATAAACCTAAATTGATCAAAATAAAGATGAACGTCTCCCACTGCCTCAGCCACCACAAAGCTACCATCTCCAGTCCGCAACGAGAGGCTCCTATCATGTAGACTTCTCGTTTCCACGAACCCCTGCATAGAAACATAAACATGATTAGTGGCGCCCGAATCAATGACCCATGTGTCTTTCGATTCTTCCACTAAACACGCTTCTAAGTAATGAAGTTCCTTACCTTCCTTGCCCTTGGAGGCTAGGAATTCCCGGCAAGCCTTCTTGAAGTGACCTACCTTCCCACAGTGGAAGCATTTAGACTTTTTAGGGTCCTTCGGCTTCTTGTTCTTCTTCTTCTTCTTCCCGTCTGAGACAGGAGGATTAGAAGAACTGGAAGCCACTTGCTTCTTATTTGGCCTCTTCCTCTTCCGTGAGGGATTGGAAGATTCCGCCAAATTGGCCTCTCCTTTAAGTCGGACCGTATCCTCATCCCTGATCATCCGCTCATAAGCCTGTAGTTGCTTCATGAGCTCGGTAAGTCCTAACTCCTTTGTCGCCAGATTGTATGCGGCCTTAAACCCCACAAAATCTTTAGACAGAGTCTTGAACACCATCTTGATCTGGGTGTTATAGTCCAACTCAGCACCATTCTCGGCAACCTCAGTGAAGAATCCCATTAGAGTGATTATATGTTCCTTCACCGGAGTACCCGCCTTTTGCTTGGAGTTCATAATGCTGGTGATAGCGGACTGTCGAGCCAATTTTTCTTGGCCTCCGAACATGTCCTCCAGATTATCCATGATCTCCCCAGCAACTTGATAAGTCTCATGCTGCTTTTGTAAAGCACTCGTCATGCTAGCAAGGATGTAGCATCGAGCTATTTCATTGGATTCTCTCCAACGATTATAGGCAATCGGGACCTCCTCAAGTGGTGTGTCAGGTTTGGGCCCAGGTGGGCATGGTTCGTCCAGTACGAACTTGTGTCTCTCACAGCTGAGAACTATTAATAGATTTCTTTTCCAATCTTTATAATTGTCGCCATTCAACTTATTTTCAGTAAGTATTGAAATGAGGGGTGTCGGTGACATTTTGAACTGAAATAAAATTATACTAGACATCATTACAAAGCCCAAGCAAATATACAGATAATTTAGCAAATAAAAAAACATACAAGTATGTTCCTACATTAAACTTGAAAAAAACATGTAGCATTACAACGGTAATTCTCAGCACCTATTGCCCCAAGCCACCGAGGGGTGGTCATGAGAACAAATAGCCGGAACATGGACCCCGTCCAATTAATATATGTTACCTTAAATCCTCCAAGGTTAAGACATATATTAATAACCGCTTATTTGGCCACCAGTTTAGTTAACAGAGCTTCTAGGGAAGGTTAATAACTAAACGAGTCTTGAGTGTATAACCATTGTTTACGTAGCCCGATCCACGTCCTACCAAGCCACCGAGGGGTGGTCATGAATAGGATCGCACCCGAACACGTTTTCCACATAGGAGATCCAATCTAGTATACCGCCAGTGGTAAACACCTACCGAGGGGTGTGGTCAGGTCAGAACTGACGCGAGGCGTTACCATGCTTTCACATATGGATCAACAATGGAGGCCGTGGGTTTTGTTTGAAACCCTCTCCCACTCAATATTTTGAAAAACATGCAAGTTTTGACAAATTATGTATGATCAATATAGTATGAGCGGCACTCACCTA
Source organism: Antiaris toxicaria (assembly GCA_035233585.1). Taxonomy (NCBI): domain Eukaryota; kingdom Viridiplantae; phylum Streptophyta; class Magnoliopsida; order Rosales; family Moraceae; genus Antiaris; species Antiaris toxicaria. The sequence goes on along the minus strand of CP141156.1, from coordinate 98,255,404 downwards.
TCCTATATGACATGTTATCAAATATGCATACAAAACATCCATCAATACATATTTATACATCCATGACATGTCACAGAAAAATAATTGACAGAATAACCAAGCCATGATTCCATCCTAGAACAAAGAAAATAAAGATTACAAAATTCCATCCAAAACATTCTTTGGGTCTTGAATTTTGTTCCGTCTTCTTGTATCCATCTTTATGTAGCCTCTCCATTTATTTCTCATCCCAAGAATTATTTAAAATTTAAATTTCCAAAAAATTTAAATTTCAAATTCAAACTCCAAATTCGAATTTCAAATTTAAATTTCTAATTCAAATTTTAAACAATTTTAAACATCATGTGTAATAATATGTAATTTTAAAATTTTCAAATTTTCAATTACATATTTTTAAACATGATTTAAAATTAAATCTCAAATTTAAAAATCAAAATTTTCAAATTTTGGACCGCCGCACCGCCGCCCGTGAAGGCGGCAGCCGCCGTGGACAGCCACCAACAAAGGAGGGGCTGGCAGCCCACGGTTGCCCCTTGTGCAGCCTGTCGGGCTGCAGGCCAAGCCTGCAGCGCCAGGCTGCACGCCCAGGCTGGGCGCAGCAGCCGGCTGGCTGCAGGCAGCGCCTGCAGCCAGTGGCTGCATGCCCAGGCTGCGGCCGGCCTTGGGCAGGCTGCGCCACCCTCGGCTGCAGGCCAAGCCTGCGGCCGTGGGTGATGTTTGCCTGCATAGGGGCTGCCGCAGCCCCATCCTGCCCGAGGGCAGGGGCTGCAGCCCCACCAAGGCCTGTCGGCCTATTCCGAGGGGTCGTGTCTCGATTTTCGTGTCATATTCCAATTTACCTATTAGGATCTCCAAAAATTAATTTGAATCCCAATTAAATTGAAATTTTTCACACAATCAAAATTTCAATCTTTAAATTAAATTTAACTTTTGGGAAAAATAAATTATGGTCTTCAATCTTCAATCTCCTCCAAGAATAATTACATAAAAAATTCCTAAACCGTTTCCGGTGTACAAAAATTCTAACCATAAAAAATCTAAGAGATAAGAATTAAAATCCATGGGAAAATTACAGTGTTAATAAACTGCTCCCCTGGTTACATAAAAATTCCTAGATACAATTTTTCCAAATTCTAAGGAACCATAACCGGTATAAACAAGCATGCTTATAATAATTCAAAAAATTAAAATAACCACATACTTTATACATAATACATGATAACAACATAAAGGAACCCTAGAATGCCACTCTCTAAATATCAAATCCATACATAAATAAAAAGACTAAGTAATTGTCTAATTTATGTGCATGGCATAGTCATGAGATGGCTCTGATACCAATTGTAGGAAAATAAATCGGTAAAAACGTATCAGAGTGGCGCAGCGGAACAATAAAAATTTGTAGATCGTTAAATATCTCATGATGCCATATACAATAAATCAAAAATAATTAAAACTCATACCTCAAGGACGCCAATGAATAGGAGGAGAGTGACCGGAGGCTTCAACCAACTAGCCTTCTCTACTATTCTCCAATTCCCGAATCGCTGAGTGTGTGGGCACTCTGAACCTCGATCGGTATGCTAGCACTGCTAGTCTTCTTCCGACCACCCAGATCTCTAAAGAACTTTATTGTCACGATGAGCTGTGCAACAATAAGCCTGCTCACCTGAGAGTCTGTGGTCTGAGAGAACTGGAGTGGCAGGACCTCTATTTATAGACCTGCATGAGGTGATTCTCTGAATTCGAATTGGACTAGGAAAAGATTTTCTTCCTTATCTTTAACCAAAAAATCCGAATTTTTCCATAGGATAATCCTAACAATAAATTTGGTTTTTCCTAAGATAAATCCAATCCAAATCTTAACAAGATTTTAACTAGAATTTTATCTCCCTTTTTCAACCAAAAATTCTGAAATTCACAAGGAGAAAATCCTCCAAAAGATTTCGGCCATTATGGATAAGGGAGAATCAAAAATTCCACTAGGATTTTTAAGCTTGAATCTTATCTCAACCTTATCCAAAAATAACCGAATTTTCCTTGGATAAAGGCTCCAAAATTTCAGCCACTTTTAGGGAAGGAGAGAATCCAAATTCAACTAGGATTGAAACTTGAATTTTCCCTTGAATCTTATCCACAAAAACCGAATTTTTTCATTGAGGATTATCCTCAAAAAATTCGCCCACTTTTGTTGGGTTTTGGATTCAAAATTCAAGTAGGATTCTAACAAGATTATCCTCTCCAAATCCAACTCAAATTCGAATTTCAAACCTTATGGATTTTCCACAACAAATTCGAATCCTACTTGGACTGTGATTCAAAATTTGAATTTCAAATTTCAAATTCAAATTTCAAACTCAAATTTCAAATTTCAAATTTAAATTTCAAATTCAAATTTCAAATTAGAATTTCAAATTCAAATTTCAAATTTCAAAATTCAAATTTCAAAATTCAAAATTCAAATTTCAAATTCCACAAAACGGTTGTGTTTCATATTCTTGTTCTCATGGATAATTTTCTACAACTCCAATCCAATCTCAAATAAAATCATGGCAACTTTATTTGGAGTTTGAATAATTGTGTACTCTATTATCCAAAAACAAAATCTGAATCCAACCGGAGAGAATCTTGTCTATCATCCTAATCCTGTGTCATCACCATCCATGCATAATAAACTAGCCAATAGCATACTCAAATCAATTTGCCAAACGTTAAGGAATTATATGGAGCTAGTAGAGGGACTGATTGGACATATATAATCGGGCTCCCGTGATTCCATATGATCATCATTCTGTACCGAACAACTCAATCATATGATCACTAATTTCAGAGTCACACCACTATAAACCTGAAACTGAACTCCCAATTATATACCGTATTACGTAAGCCTGTGACGAGCTACCATCCAATGACCTTGTCATATATGTAAAACCCTCATATGATATCCATGATCAGCCTTAGGTCAAAGTCCGTTTAATCCTACTGATCAGGCTATCTTAAAGTTCCATTATACTACCGAATCAAGAAAATGATTATTCACCATATGTGAATAAGAAGTCATCCGCCCAGCAGACGACCCAAGGCCTTGTCCATTTTCACATTCAGTATAATGCCTTTAAGAGGATACCTTTAACTCCTCAGAGCTATGATTCCGATATCTGCAAACAAACCCTTCATCGTATACAAGTCATGTACCCAACGAACCGGTCTATAAGCTTACTACCTCTGAGACGCTTTAGCCATTGGAACATCAAAGTACACAAGTCATATACATGAAGTAGTTCATTTACTCAGGATTAAGGTTATTGCACAATGAACGTCAAAAGCAGATTGATCCACTCATAGCAGACTACGTAGATCAATCACGCTTTAGTCCCGGTCTAATATGTCACCACCAAGCAACATATCCATGTCTCTACTTGGGAGTCCAGCTCCAGACAGTCAAGATAGACCGTCCCCTCTAAGGCTTTAGACAACATAATAGTCTTAACATGAGTTAGATGCTCGGTCTAACCCCACAGACTACAGACCATAGTTTAGACTGCTAACTTTAGAACATTGTCTTCTCGCATACAAAAGTCCATTGCATGCAACGTTCTAACAGTTTTAACACAAGCAGTCAGTGAGCCATATTTGCTTACATTTACTTTAACATGTAAATAAGACGAGGACAGATAGCAATGTAATGAATAACCTCTATATATAATTTTATTATCCAGTTTAAAATGAATACATCAAAAATGTCTCTAATACTTAGGGCATTTCCTAACATTCCGCATTAAAAAGCATTTATTTTCTCCTTTATTTTATTATGTGGTTATGATGCTACTTTATAAATAATTAGGCTTAGCTAAATTATAATGTTGACCCGCTCTTCGTAATAAATGTTTTTCCTTAAATCTCGAGTTGATATTATGATTTGGCTGCAGTGTCACGTGTCTAAATTTTGGGCCGTGACAAATAATGGTATCAGAGACCAGGTTTTCAAAAGGGTTTTTCATCAAAACGTTTTCAAAAGAGTTTTCATCAAAACGTTTTCAAAATACCCAAGCGTAGTTTTCCTTACTCTTAGAAGCTTATAGGATTTCCTCTTCCTTCAATCGTATGCAGCAAAATGGCTCGTCCCGGCACACGTAGTCAGAGGCAGCAGAGAGGTAACGACGAAGAGAACCCCGGGAACACGCAGCCTCAAGGGAGACAGAATGCGGCGGTTCCTACACCGAATGATCAGCTAACGGCGATGCAGAACCTCACAGCGGCGATACAGGCTCTCCTCACCGTCTTACCTTTTGGAACACCTAACCCAACTCCTGTAGCCAATGTTGTTCCTAATGAGACCCCGAGAGCGGGGAGTTCTTCTCAGACTCCTCAACAAACGCCTACCACCGAAAACCCTACCTCTGCAGCAGTACCTACCCAGCCTATGATACATCCTAAACAGGCAGCCCTAACTCTTTTCTTTAAGCCTCACGTACCCACTTTCGATGGCACCGGTACAGAGATGGATGCCGACTACTGGTTTGATGCCATTCGCAAGCAGCTAAAGTTGACCGCCACACCCGCAGAGTTCTGGGTTGAGTTTGCTTCCAACGAGCTAGTGGGTCTAGCCTCTACCTGGTGGGCTAGTATCGAGGATGGTTTGACAGAGGAGCAGAGGACTTCTTGGATAGTTTTCGAGGAGCGTTTTCACGAGCGTTTCTTTTCATCTCAGTTCCGCGACAGAAAAGCTAGGGAGTTCGTCCATTTGAAGCAAGGGTCTATGTCAGTGCGGGAATATGAAGCCAAGTTCACCGAGTTGGCCCGGTATGCAAAGAATCAGGTTTTGGATGAAGCTACTAAGTGTCTCCGCTTTAAGGAAGGGCTTAGCCTCTATGTGAAGAGGGGTGTACAACCGTTCCAGATCAGGGATAGCTACCAGCAGATAGTTGCTAAGGCGTTGACAGTGGAAGAGGGCGACAAGGAGTTCCTTGAAGCTCGTAACAGAAACAAGCCTGGACCAATCCGCAACAAGCCTCAGCACAAGCCGCAGACTCCTTACCAGAAGAACTAGCAGTCTTAGGGATCGGGTTCTCATCAGTTATCTGGACAGCGACAGGGTCGGGTGAATGTGATTACCTGCTTCGAGTGTGGTGATGAAGGCCACAAAAGAAATGTCTGCTCGAAGAGACAGTCAAGAGACAATGCTCATAGACATCATCATCAGCGGAATCAGAATGGTCTTCCACAGAGGCAACATATTACTTCCCAGTTTTCGCAGTCACAGCGCCCTCAGCTTCCAGCTCCTATCAGCCTCAGCGCACGAGCCAGTACACTGCACCTTATGCTCCACATGCTACACCGCTATAGCAGTTCCCAGTGCCGAGTTATCAGAGACCGCCACCACAGGGTCACAGTACGGGCTACCAGCGAGGGAATACAGCTCAAAATCATGGTAAGGCACCACAGGTACGCGCTCTTGGAGCTGACAGCATGGAGATAGATCATACACTGACTGCATTAGATGGTATAATTCCTATCTTTGGTACATATGCACATGTTTTGTTTGACACCGGGGCTACACACTCTTTTATAGCCCAACATTATGCTCGTTCACTTGGTTTAAAACTGTAAAATCTTGACTCTCCCTTATGTGTGAAATCCCCGTTGGGCACGACTACCATTAGTGATGGGTGTCAAGCCTATGTTTATGTTGCGGATGTTTGTTTGGAGGCATCACTTGTGGTAATGCCTATGTTTGCTTATGATGTTATTCTGGGATATGACTGGCTTTCCCGATATGGGATTATGCTTGATTGTCGTAATCGTCACGTTATCTTTACAACTGATTTCGGACATGTAGTGTTCTATCAGTTAAGCTTAGTTTCAGATGTTGATAGATCTGCTCTGAGGTTAGTATCGAAGAGTAGGCAGGGTATTCTTTACTTCTTATCCTTGTGTGCAGTAGAAGGATCCAGTTATGAAAAGAGTACCCAACCAATACCTGTTGTCGATAGTTTTCCAGATGTTTTTCCAAAAGCTCTTCCAGGTTTACCACCTCATTGAGAAATAGAGTTTCGTATCGACTTAGTTCCCGGAACAGCTCCTTTTGCTTTTGCTCCGTATCGTGTGACACCTCTAGAGATGAAAGAGTTGAGCAAGCAGCTAGATGAGTTGAAATCGCTGGGCTTTATCCGAGACAGTAACTCACCTTGGGGTTCGTCAGTCCTTTTCGTTAAGAAAGCCGACGGTTCGCTACGTCTCTGTGTGGACTATAGAAAGCTCAACAGTGTGACCATAAAAAATAAGTATCCGTTACCACGTATAGATGACTTGTTCGATCAGTTGGGTGGAGCTTGTTTCTTCTCTAAGGTTGATTTGAGATCCGGTTATCATCAGCTTCATGTTAGAGAGGAGGATATCCCGAAGACAGCGTTCCGAACAAGGTATGGAAAGTCATGAGTTCTTAGTAATGCCTTTCGGTTTGACAAACGCGCCAGCAGCCTTTATGGATATGATGAATAGAGTCTTTCCGACCTTTTCTTGATAAGTTCGTCATTGTATTCATCGACGAAATCCTCATCTACTCCCGAACTCGTGAAGATCATGCGCAGCATCTCATTATAGTTTTACAGACTCTTCGTGAACATCAATTGTACGCCAAGAAAGAAAAATGTGAGTTTTGGATGACGGAGGTCAAGTTTCTCGGGCATATCATCTCAGAGGATGGTACATCAGTTGATCCATCCAAGGTTGAAGCGATTCTTAAGTGGGAACGACCGAAGAATGTTCCAAAGATCCGAAGCTTCTTGGGTTTAGCGGGATATTATCGATGTTTTGTACAAGACTTCAGCAAGCTTGCCACTCCCCTCACCAATCTGACAAAGAAGGATGTACCTTTCATTTGGGACAACAGTTGTGAGTCAGTTTTCTAGGAGTTGAAGAGTCGTTTAACGTCTGCACCTATCATTATCATTCCGGATCAGGATCAAGTATATGACATCTACACTGATGCTTCTCATCAAGGTCTTGTAGTAGTTTTGATGCAACAGAACCGAGTTGTCGCTTATGCCTCACGACAGCTGAAACAACATAAACGAAACTACCCTACACACGATCTAGAGTTAGCTGCAGTAGTGTTCGCGCTTAAGATTTGGCGTTGTTATCTGTATGGTGCCAGTTTTAGACTGTTTTCAGATCACAAGAGTTTAAAATACCTGACTACACAGAAAGATCTCAACTTGCGTCAGAGAAGATGGGTAGAATACATGCAAGACTACGACTTCCAAGTCGAGTACCATCCAGGTAAAGCAAACATGGTTGCAGATGCACTAAGTAGGAAAAGAGAGGTAATTCCCAATCCTGATCATGATGCTTCTATAATGGCTATGCAAATAGATGAATGGGGAAGGGACAGAGTTCTTACAACTTATCAGGTTCGTTTTGGTGAAGTTCAGGGTCACCCAGTGTTGTACAACTTAGTGATGGAACCAGACTACGTGCAGAGGATCAATGAGAATCAGTTGGCAGATACACGTTTCGTTGACATCCGAGATAGATTGTTAAAGGGCAAGCATGTTGCAGAGTGGTCGATGGACACCAGTGGAATTCTTTACAATGAGGGTCGCTTAGCAGTGCCACACATCCCAAAGCTTATACAGGAGATCTTGTCAGAGTTTCATCAGTCAAGGTTCACCATGCACCCAGGTGGAAACAAGATGTATCAAAACCTAAGACAGCAGCTTTGGTGGAGAGGTATGAAGTTAGATGTGAAGAACTTCGTGGCCAACTGTTTGACGTGTCAGAAAGTAAAGGCAGTACGGGAGAGACCTGCAGGTCTGCTCCAACCACTTTCAATACCTCAGTGGAAGTGGGATAGTGTAGGAATAGACTTCCTAACCGGCTTACCGAGAGCACAGGATGGATCTGATGGAGTCTGGGTAGTTGTAGATCGTCTCACAAAGACTGCGCACTTCATCCCGTTCAAGACGACTTGCACCAGGAACCAGCTAGCCGAACTTTACATGAGGAACGTAGTCAGATTGCATGAAGTCCCTTCAGTGATCATTTCTGATCATGATACGCGCTTCAACGCTCGCTTTTGGCAAAGTCTACAGGAAGCTCTAGGCACAGAACTGAACTTCAGCACCGCTTTTCATCCGCAGATAGATGGTCAGTCGGAACGTCTCATACAGATTCTCGAGGATATGCTATGTGCCTGTGTTCTTGATCTTGGAGATGGATGGAGCAAACACCTCTACATGGCAGAGTTCGCATACAATAACAGTTATCAAGCGAGTATCGGAATGGCAGCCTTTGAAGCATTGTACGGAAAGCCTTGTCGATCACCCATCTATTGTGTTGACAACCAGGAAGCACCAGTGGGTGGACCCGATATAATCATAGACCAGTACGAGAAGATTGCCATCATCAAACAACGACTTCTAACAGCACAGAGTCGACAGAAGAGTTATGTAGATCAACGCAGAAAGCCGTTAGAGTTCGAGGTCGGAGAGTTTGTATTGCTAAAGGTGTCACCGAAGAAAGGTATCTCTCGTTTTGGAGTTAAAGGGAAGCTAGCACCGTGTTACATTGGACCTTTCAAGATCGTACGCAGAGTTGGTAAGGTTGCATATGAGCTAAAGTTACCCGACACCTTGGGAGTGCACAACGTTTTCCATGTATCAATGCTGAGGAAGAGTGCACGAACAGAGTCCGAAGTTATTTCAACAGATGATGTAGAAATCCAACCAGATGTCTCTTACGTCGAGGTTCCAGTGAAGATTTTAGATTGTAAGATCAAGCAGCTGAGAACGAAAACAATACCTATGGTGAAGGTTCTTTGGAGTAACCATGTGAAGAGGAAGCCACATGGGAAACCGAGAAAGATATGCGCGAGAACCATGCCGAATGGTTCGCTAAGCAGTAGAGTACATATAATGTAGTCGACCTAAGTTTGTTTTGTAAACCTACTCTGTTCATAGTGGTTCCACTATATGTTTTGAAAGGTGCATTTAGATCGCTTAATGAAATGAGAAGCTATTCATATTCTTATTCTCTTCTTTAGTGTGGAGTAATTGTCAAAGTTTCGAGGACGAAACTATTTTTAGTGGTAGATATTTGTGACGCCTTAAATTTTATTTAAGGGTCAATATATAATTTAAATAAAATTAGTATGCCAAAAATTAATTAAAAATCTTTTAGAAACCCTAGGTTGGTTTCCTAGTCAAATTCCACTCAAAAAGTCAACAATTTTAACTTCAAAAAAAAAAAAACCCTAAAATATTCAGCCATCACTTGGGATTTTAATTAAAATTTAAATCCCACAAATCCAAGGAGGATTCAAATTCAAATTTCATCCCTTAAATATAAAGAAGAAATTCGGCCATAAAGTGTAGGAAATAAAGGAGATTTTATTTGAATTAAAAGCTAGGTCAAAACTCATTCAAAATTCAAATTATTTTTTTTCCTAAAAACTAATGGATAATTTTCGGCCACTTAAGGGGAAATAAGAGAGAAAACCCTAGCCTCAAAACAGTACAAAAACTTTCCCTTTTACCCCTTAAAATTTTCGGCCAAACAAGGAAGAGAAAGGAAAAGAAAAACCTAGTATAAAAACCCCCTTTTAACTCTCATTCACCCTTCCTTTCACTCTCAAAAATCCGGCCAGCCTCCCCTTGTTTACTCTCTGAATTTTCTCTCCCAAAACACCCCAAAACAGCAAACAAAACCTACCTAAAGGCAGCTCAAGGATTTAATAAATTTTAAGACAAAAACAAGGTGAGAAATCAACTTTTTCCTTCCTTCTCCTTTTGATTTTAAATCCGAAATTTATATGGTTTTCTCCACTGTTTTCCCTACTGTTTTGAAGACCCCAACACTCACACAAATTCAGCCAAAAAGGAGACCAAGCATTAAAAATAGTGCAGCACAAACAAGGTGTGAATCTCTCTCTCAAACCCTAAAAATTTTGCCTCTTTGTTTCCCTTTCAAAACCCCTATTATCACATGTGTAAAATTTTATGTTTTTGTTAATTTGATTCTTGGGTTGTGTTAACCACATATAAATAAGGTCCTCCACAAAATTTCGTGATCATTGGATGAAAATTGAATTGGTTTGAGACTAATTGAAATTCGGACACAGAAAAACAGAAATCTGGAAAATTACCATATAAACAGTAAATTTGTGTCAGCCATAACTTGAGTTTTAAAAATGATTTTTGAGCAATTCTTGAGCCTAAAATTAAATTCAAGATGTCCCCTAAATGCCTACAAAATTTCAGAACCAAACTCATCCGTGTGCCTAGTCAAAATATTTTTCTAAGATAGGCGGACAGAACGGCCAGTTTTTTGAACTGAAACTGAAACCCAGATTTTATGCCTGAAAACAACCCCTCGGTTTTTGGCCTAATTGAATAACCAAAAGATGTCCAAAAATTATAAAATTATATGGAATTAAAGCTATGGATGTCTAGTTTAATATATTAAAAATTTAGAATTTTTGGGATTAAAAATTAATTAATATTGATTTTACAATTAGCCTAGGTCAGTCTGTCTATGTCCAAAAATATCCTAACTTAGAGGTTTTCACAAATTCTAAATCTCAAATGTTTATTAAACGTTTTGAAATCTTTTATGGCACACTAAAATGGTTGGATGATTATGTCTAGACCTAGACTGATCATATGTTGTGATTATAGGATTTATTTGACGTTCTTGCTGGATTTATGGATCACGTTATCGTAACGCTTGTGCGATAATCGAGGTAGGACATTCTAGCCTTTTCTGAGAGTAGTCAAGTGTTTTAAATTTCCCTGTTTTATCGATGGCATGCTGTTTTTAGTTTATGAAATTATTATATTGTTTTTGATGAAATAAACGCATGCAACGTATTTGGTAATTAAATGTGTATTTTAAAACGTGTTTTGATTTATGGCATAATATAACTTGGTAAATACCATCTTTTGAATAATCCGGTGAACATAATTGAGCTATAGTTCACGATCATTATAAATGATGCGTGCGTCCCAAAGTTGACGCCATGGGGGAAGGTCCCTAAACCTGCGCAGGGCCGTTCGGCCTATTTAGACCGTAATGAGATGATCTAGGATAATTCAATTTGAGGCACGTATATTATAGCTACGACAAGTCCTCATTCAAAATATGATGGTTTATTTTAATGATTTAATTTTTTTTAATATTGGGGCACGTATATTGTAGCTACGCTAAGTCCTCAGCAGAATAAAACTTGTATTAAAAATGTTTTCACGAAATTGTTGATTATTTTTGGAAATGATTATTATGCCTTGTATTCTTAAATTGTTAATTATTTTTGGAAACGAATATTATGCCATACATTTAAATGCTACCTGTTTAATCCACCTTTATTTCTGTCCTACTGAGCCAGCGCTCACGTCCCTTTTCTTTGTGATTTCGAAATGACTACTTCCCGGTGCGGGAGGTAGCAGTTCCAAAAATCGTTGAGATATCCGTTACTACCGAAGATGATGCTATCCGTTTTCTCCATCTTCTTCTTTATGTTTCTCATTCTGATGTAATGAGACTTTAAGTTTGTACTTTATTTCACGTTATTTAAATTTTATGCTTGGGAATATTTTATGGTTGGAAATTTCATTTGAAAACCAATTTTGTGTTTGATTTCCGCATTAAAAAGCATTTATTTTCTCCTTTATTTTATTATGTGGTTATGATGCTACTTTATAAATAATTAGGCTTAGCTAAATTATAATGTTGACCCGCTCTTCGTAATAAATGTTTTTCCTTAAATCTCGGGTTGATATTATGATTTGGCTGCCGTGTCACGTGTCTAAATTTTGGGCAGTGACAATTTAAGGCAACATATATTAATTGGACGGGGTCCATGTTCCGGCTATTTGCCTCATGCCCTCGGTGACTTGGGGTAATAGGTGCTGAGAATTACCGTTGCAATGCTACATGTTTTTCAAATTTCATGTAGGAACATACTTGTATGTTTTATTTGCTAAATTATTTATATATTTTCTTGGGCTTTATAACGATGTCTAGTATAATTTTATTTCAATTCAAAATGTCTAGGAAATGCCCTAAGCATTAGAGACATTTTGATGTATTTATTTTGAACTAGATAATAAAATTGTATATAGAGGTTTTAATTACATTACTATCTATCCTCAATTTATTTACATGTTAAAGTAAATATAAGCAAATATGGCTCCCTGACTGCTTGTGTTAAAACTATTAGAACGTTGCATGTAATGGACTTTTGTATACAAGAAGACAATGTTCTAAAGTAAGCGGTCTAAACTAAGGTCTGTAGTCTATGGGGTTAGATTGAGCATCTAACTCATGTTAAAACTATTATGTTGTTTAAAGCCTCAGAGAGGACGGTTTGTCTTGACTGTCTGAAGCTGGACTACCAAGTAGAAATATAGATATGTTGCTTGGTGGTTGCATATTAGACCGGGACTAAAGTGTGATAGATCTACGAAGTCCGTTTTGAGTAGATCGATCTGCTTCTGACATTCATTGTGCAGTAACCTTAATCCTGAGTAGATGAACAGCTTCATGTAGGAAAATAAATCGGTAAAAACGTATCAGAGTGGCGCAGCAGAACAATAAAAAATTTTAAGATCGTTAAATATCTCATGATGCCATATACAATAAACCAATAACAATTAAAACTCATATCTCAAGGACGCCAATCTGCAGGAGGAGAATGACCGGAGGGCTTCAACCAACTAGCCTTCTCTATTATTCTCCAATTCCTGAATGGCTGAGTGTGTGGGCACTCTGAACCTTTATCGGTATGCTAGCACTGCTAGTCTTCTTTCGACTAACTAGATCTCTAAAGAACTTTATTGTCACGATGGGCTGTGCAACAATAAGCCTGCTTACCTGAGAGTCTGTGGTCTAAGAGAACTGGAGTGGCAGGACCTCTATTTATAGACCTGTATGAGGTGATTCTCTGAATTCGAATTGGATTAGGAAAAGATATTCTCCCTTATCCATAACCATAAAATCCGAATTTTCCATCGGAAAATCCCAACAATAAAATTCGGCCATTTAGGATAAATCCAATCCAAATCTAAACAAGATTTTAACTAGAATTTTATCTTCCTTTTTCAATCAAAAAATCTGAAATTTCCTAGGAGAAAATCTCCTCAAAAAATTCGGCCACATTTAGGATAAGGGAGAATCAAAATTCCCCTAGGTTTTTCAAGCTTGAATCTTATCTCATCCTTATCCAAAATAACCGAATTTTCCTAGGAGATATTCTCCAAAATTTCTATCACTTTCTAGGGAGGAGAGAATCCAAATTCAAATAGGATTGAAACTTGAATTTTTCCCTTGAACCTTATCCATAAAAACCGAAAAATCTATTGAGGATTATCCTCAAAATTTGGTCCAACATTAGTTAGGATTTGGATTCAAAATTCAAGTAGGATTCTAACAAGATTATCCTCTCTATATCCAACACAAATTCGAATTTCAAATCTTATGGATTTTCCAAAACAAATTCGAATCCCACTTGGACTGTGATTCAAAATTTGAATTTCAAATTTCAAATTCGAATTTCAAATTCAAATTTCAAATTTTAAATTTCAAATTTCAAATTTCAAATTCAAATTTCAAATTCGAATTTCAAATTCAAATTTCAAATTCAAAATTCAAATTCAAAATTCAAATTCAAATTTCAAAATTCAAAATTCAAATTTCAAAATCCACAAAATAGTTGTGTTTCAAATTCTTATTCTCATGGATAATTTTCTATAACTCCAATCCAATCTCAAATAAAATCATGGCAACTTTATTTGGAGTTCGAATAATTGTGTACTCTATTATCCAAAACAAAATCTGAATCCAACTGGAGAGAATCTTGTCTACCATCCTAATCCTGTGTCATCACCATCCATACATAATAAACTAGACAACAGCGTACACAAATCAATTTGCCAAACGTTAAGGAATTATGTGGAGCTAGTAGAGAGACTGATTGGACGTATATAATCGGGCTCCTGCAAATCCATATGATCATCATTCTTTACCGAACAACTCAATCATATGATCACTAGTTTCAGAGTCACACCACTATAAACCTGAAACTGAACTCCCAATTATATATCGTATTACGTAAGCCTGTGACGAGCTACCATCCAATGACCTTGTCATATATGTAAAACCCTCATATGATATCCATGATCAGCCTTAGGTCAAAGTCCGTTTAATCCTACTGATCGGGCTATCTTAAAGTTCCATTATACTACCGAATCAAGAAAATGATTATTCACCATATGTGAATAAGAAGTCATCCGCCCAGCAGACGACTCAAGACCTTGTCCATTTTCACATTCAGTATAATGCCTTTAAGAGGATACCTTTAACTCCTCAGAGCTATGATTCCGATATCTGCAAACAAACCCTTCATCGTATACAAGTCATGTACCCAACGAACCGGTCTATAAGCTTACTACCTCTGAGACGCTTTAGCCATTGGAACATCAAAGTACACAAGTCATATACATGAAGTAGTTCATTTACTCAGGATTAAGGTTATTGCACAATGAACGTCAAAAGCAGATTGATCCACTCATAGCAGACTACGTAGATCAATCACGCTTTAGTCCCGGTCTAATATGTCACCACCAAGCAACATATCCATGTCTCTACTTGGGAGTCCAGCTCCAGACAGTCAAGACAGACCGTCCCCTCTAAGGCTTTAGACAACATAATAGTCTTAACATGAGTTAGATGCTCGGTCTAACCCCATAGACTACAGACCATAGTTTAGACTGCTAACTTTAGAACATTGTCTTCTCGCATACAAAAGTCCATTGCATGCAACGTTCTAACAGTTTAACACAAGCAGTCAGGGAGCCATATTTGCTTACATTTACTTTAACATGTAAATAAAACGAGGACAGATAGCAATGTAATGAATAACCTCTATATATAATTTTATTATCCAGTTCAAAATAAATACATAAAAATGTCTCTAATGCTTAGGGCATTTCCTAACAATCTCCCACTTGCCCTAAGCCAGTAGATGTGCTATGTTATGCATCCCCATCGCCTCTACGTGCCTCTCAAAGCTTCTAGCCACCAAAGTCTTAGTAGAGGGATCGGCAATGTTGTCCTCGGACGCGGTCTTACATACATCTACTAATCCTGTCTCCCTATGCCCTCTAATGTCGACTTCCTCGAATCCTTACAAGTCTGGAAGTCTGAGTCCGTGTATCCTATGGGTGTTAGGTCCCCTCTAGAATACACCAGCATATAATCCCTCATTCTCTTAAGATACTTGAGTATATGCTTTACGGCTTACCAGTGCTTGGTTCCAGGATTTGCTTGATATCGACTCACCATACCTACTGCAAAACATATATCCGGGCGAGTGCAAAGCATAGCGTAAAAAAGGCTACCCACAGCGGATGCATAAGGGACCTTACTCATACGCTCTCTTCTTCCGATGTCTTGGGACAGTCATCCAATGAAAGAGTTAGACCGGCAATAGAAGATTGTGAGCCTTTCTTTGCCTCTTGCATTGCATATTTGTCAATTATTTTATCTATGTATGAAGCTTGGGATAACGCTATCATTTTGTTTTTTTCGATCTCTGAAGAGACGAATGACTAGAACATAATTAGCTTCTCCCAAGTTCTTCATGTCAAACTGTTGGTGTAACCAAACCTTGACCGATGATAAGTTCCCTACGTCATTCCCAATGAGTAGTATATCATCGATATAGAGTATCAGAAAGACCACTCTTCCATCCTTAATACGTTTATAAACACAGGGTTCATCAACATTCTACTCAAAACCAAATGTCTTAATCGCTTGATCAAACCTCTGGTTCCATGAGTGGGATGCTTGCTTTAGTTCATAAATGGATCTAAGCAACTTGCAGACTTTCCTTTCCTGGCCTTTTACTATGAACCCTTCAGGCTGTATCATATAGATACACTCTTCAAGATGGCCATTCAAGAATGTCGTCTTGACATCCATTTGCCAGATCTCGTAATCGAGAGCCGCAGCAATGGACAGAAGAATACGGATAGACTTCAGCATAGCAACAGGCGAAAAGGTTTGATCGTAATCAATTCCAACCTTTTGCGTGTACCCCTTTGCAACCAGTCTAGCTTTGAAAGTTTCCACTCTCCCTTCCGCATCCTTCTTTCTTTTGTAGACCCATTTGCATCCAATGGGTTTTATCCTATCCGGCAAATCTACAAGTTCCCAAACAGAGTTGGATTTCATAGAATCCATCTCAATGTTCATAGTCGGTTTCCAAGATTTAGAATCAACATCATTTACAGCTTCATCATAGGTGACCGAATCATCCTCATGCTCATGAGCCTCGGCCTCGTAGACCTCAGCATCATACATGAAGAAATTAGGTTTCTTCGAAACCTTCCCACTACAACGAGGCACCCTAAGTTGTTGATCGTCTGCAGGTCTTTCACCGGAACTCGGACTTGTGTCCAAGACCGAAATCTGTGGAGCAGTTCTTTCACCCGATAACTCCTCAAACACCACTTTGCTTCGAGGCTTAAAGTCATTCATGTGACTTTCCTCCAAGAATGTCGCATGGGTTGAGACAATGACCTTTTGTTCCTTCGGGTTATAGAACAGACCTCCTTTAGTTCCTTTTAGATACCCTACAAACATGCACAATTCTGATCTTGGTTCCAACTTCTTCGCATCCCCATCCAGTACATGCGCCGGGCAGCCCCATATTCTCATATGTCCAAGGGAGGGCTTCCTGCCACGCCACAATTCATACGGAGTTCTGGGATTTGATTTGCTTGGAACCTGGTTCAGAATATAGCATGCCGTTTGTCAAGCATATCCCCAAAATGATAATGGCAGCGTTGAATAACTCATCATGGACCGTACCATATCCAATAAGGTCCTATTTCTCCTTTCGGCTACACCATTTTGTTGTGGAGTACCAGGTGTAGTCAATTGGGATAATATCCCATTCTCTACAAGATGTCCTAGAAATTCATCGGGGAGGTATTCGCCACCTTGATCAGATCGAAGTGTCTTTATGGATTTATCCAATTGCTTTTCCACTTCCGCACGATACTCTTTGAACCTGTCAAAGGTTTCGCTCTTGCGGTGCATCAGAAACACATATCCATATCTCGAGTAATCATCTATAAAAGAGACATAATACTCGAATCCTCCTCATGCTGTGACGTTCATGGGGCCACATACGTCAATGTGCACAATTTCTAAGAGCTCCTGAGCTCTTGTACCTTTAGCTCCAAAAGACCTCTTGGTCATCTTACCCTCTAGACAAGACTCACATTGGGGAAGACGTACCTCCTCCAGAGATTCCAGAGGACCGTCTTTCACCAATTTTTGAATCCTATCCTGATTAATATGACCAAGTCTTAAATGCCAAAGATATGCCTTGTTAGAGTGAGAAACTTTCAACCTTTTAGAGTTATCTATTAATTCAGTATCAAGCAGTGAGTACATCTTTAGTTTGATCAAATATAGGTTTCCATCCATCCATCCAGAACAGATAAAAGACTTATTTCTACGAATATCAACTCTTTTACTAAAAGAAACTGAATAAGAATCCTTTATTAAACAAGCTACCGATATAAGGTTCCTCCTAAAATTAGGAACATAAAAACAGTTTTTCAATAAAATAAACCTAAATTGATCAAAATAAATGTAAATATCTCCCACTGCCTTAGCCACTACCAAGCTACCATCTCCAGTCCGTAACGAGAGGCTCCTATCATGTAGACTTCTCGTTTCCACGAACCCCTGCATAGAAACACAAACATGATTAGTGGCGCCCGAATCAATGACTCAAATGTCTTTCGATTCTTCCATCAAACACGCTTCCAAGTAATGAAGTTCCTTACCTTCCTTGCCCTTGGCGGCTAGGAATTCCCGGCAAGCCTTCTTGAAGTGACCTACCTTCCCACAATGGAAGCATTTGGACTTTTTAGGGTCCTTTGGCTTCTTGTTCTTCTTCTTCTTTTTCCCGTCCGAGACAGGAGGATTAGAAGAACTGGAAGCCACCTGCTTCTTATTTGACCTCTTCCTCTTCCGTGAGGGATTGGAAGATTCCGCCAAATTGGCCTCCCCTTTAGGTCGGACCGTATCCTCATCCCTGATCATCCGCTCATATGCCTGTAGTTGCTTCATGAGCTCGGTTAGTCCTAACTCCTTTGTAGCCAGATTGTATGCGGCCTTAAACCCCACAAAATCTTTAGACAGAGTCTTGAACACCATCTCGATCAGGGTGTTCTAGTCCAACTCAGCACCATTCTCGGCAGCCTCAGCGAAGAATCCCATTAGAGTGATCATATGGTCCTTCACCGGAGTACCCACCTTTTGCTTGGAGTTCATAATGCTGGTGATAGCGGACTGTCGAGCCAATTTTTCTTGGCCTCCAAACATGTCCTCCAGATTTTCCATGATCTCCCCAGCAACTTGATAAGTCTCATGCTGCTTTTGTAAAGCACTCGTCATGCTAGCAAGGATGTAGCATCGAGCTATCTCATTGGATTCTCTCCAACGATTATAGGCAACCGGGACCTCCTCAAGTGGTGTGTCAGGTTTGGGCCCAGGTGGGCATGGTTCGTCCAGCACGAACTTGTGTCTCTCGCAGCTGAGAACTATTAATAGATTTCTTTTCTAATCTTTATAATTGTCGCTATTCTACTTATTTTCAGTAAGTATTGAAATGAGGGGTGTCGGTGACATTTTGAACTGAAATAAAATTATACTAGACATCATTACAAAGCCCAAGCAAATATACAGATAATTTAGCAAATAAAACATACAAGTATGTTCCTACATGAAACGTGAAAAACATGTAGCATTGCAACGGTAATTCTCAGCACCCATTGCCCCAAGCCACCGAGGGGTGGTCATGAGAACAAATAGCCGGAACATGGATCCCGTCCAATTAATATATGTTGCCTTAAATCCTCCAAGGTTAAGACATATATTAATAACCGCTTATTTGGCCACCAGTTTAGTTAACAGAGCTTCTAGGGAAGGTTAATAAGTAGACGAGTCTTGAGTGTATAACCATTGTTTACGTAGCCCGATCCACATCCTACCAAGCCACCGAGGGGTAGTCATGAATAGAATCGTACCCGAACACGTTTTCCACATAGGAGATCCAATCTAGTCTACCGGCGGCGATAAACACCTACCGAGGGGTGTGGTCAGGGCAGAACTGACGCGAGGCGTTACCATGCTTTCACATATGGATCAACAATGGAGGCCGTGGGTTTTGTTTGAAACCCTCTCCCACTCAATATTTTGAAAAACATGCAAGTTTTGACAAATTATGTATGATCAATATAGTATGAGCGGCACTCACCTATCCTATATGACATGTTATCAAATATGCATACAAAACATCCATCAATACATATTTATACATCCATGACATATCACAGAAAAAATAATTGACAGAATAACCAAGCTATGGTTCCATCCTAGAACAAAGAAAATAAAGATTACAAAATTCTATCCAAAGCATTCTTTGGGTCTTGAATTCTGTTCCGTATTCTTGTATCAATCTTTATGTAGCCTCTCCATTTATTTCTCATCACAAGAATTATTTAAAATTTAAATATCCAAAAATTTAAATTTCAAATTCAAATTCCAAATTCGAATTTCAAATTTAAATTTCAAATTTAAATTTTAAATAATTTTAAACATCATGTGTAATAATATGTAATTTCAAAAATTTCAAATTTTTAATTACATATTTTTTAAACATGATTTAAAATTAAATCTCAAATTTAAAAATCAAAATTTTCTGATTTTTGGACCGTCTGACCGCCGCCCCTATAGGCGGCAGCCGCCGTGGGCAGCCACCAACCTCGGAGGGGTTGGCAGCCCACGGTAGCCCCCATGTGCAGCCCTGCCGGGCTGCAGGCCAAGCCTGCAGCGCCAGGCTGCACGCCCAGGCTGCGGCCAGCCTTAGGCAGGCCACGGCCACCCTTGGCTGCAGGCCGAGCCTGCGGCCGGGGTGGTGTGGGCCTGCTTAGGGGCTGCCGCAGCCCCATCCTGCCCGAGGGCAGGGGCTGCAGCCCCACCAAGGTCCGTCGGTCTATCCCGAGGGGTCGTGTCTCGATTTTCGTGCCATATTCCAATTTACCTATTAGGATCTCCAAAAATTAATTTGAATCCCAATTAAATTGAAATTTTCCACACAATCAAAATTTCAACCTTTAAATCAAATTTAACTTTTGGGAAAAAATAAATTACGGTCTTCAATCTTCAATCTCCTCCAAGAATGATTACATAAAAAATTCTAAACCGTTTCCGGTGTACAAAATAAAAATTCTAAGCGACAAAAATTAAAATCCATGGGAAAATTACAGTGTTAATAAACTGCTCCCATGATTACATAAAAATTCCTAGATACAATTTTTCTAAATTCTAAGGAACCATAACCGGCATAAACAAGCATGCTTATAATAATTCAAAAATTAAAATAACCACATACTTTATACATAATCCATGATAACAACATAAAGGAACCCTAGAACGCCACTCTCTAAATATCAAATCCATACATAAATAAAAAGACTAAGTAATTGTCTAATTTATGTACATGGCATAGTCATGAGATGGCTCTGATACCAATTGTAGGAAAATAAATCGGTAAAAACGTATCAGAGTGGTGCAACGGAACAATAAAAATTTCTAGATCGTTAAATATCTCGTGATGCCATATACAATAAACCAACAACAATTAAAACTCATACCTCAAGGACGCCAATCTTGCAGGAGGAGAATGACCGGAGGCTTCAACCAACTAGCCTTCTCTACTATTCTCCAATTCCCGGATGGCTGAGTGTGTGGGCACTCTGAACCTCGATCGGTATGCTAGCACTGCTAGTCTTCTTCCGACCACCCAGATCTCTAAAGAACTTTATTGTCACGATGAGCTGTGCAACAATAAGCCTGCTCACCTGAGAGTCTGTGGTCTGAGAGAACTGGAGTGGCAGGACCTCTATTTATAGACCTGTATGAGGTGATTCTCTGAATTTGAATTGGATTAGGAAAAGATATTTTCCCTTATCCATATCCATAAAATCCGAATTTTTCCAAGGCAGAATCTCCATAATAAAATTCGGTTTTCTGAGGATAAATCCAATCCATATCTAAACAAGATTTTAACTAGAATTTTATCTCCCTTTTTCAACCAAAAAATCCAAAATTTCTAGGAGAAAATCTTCTCCAAATTTTCGGCCACTTTTAGGATAAGGAAGAATCAAAATTCCACTAGGATTTTCAAGCTTGAATCTTATCTCAACCTTATCCAAAAATAACCGAATTTCCTAGGAGATTTTCTCCCTAATTTCGGCCACTTTTCAGGGAAGGAGAGAATCCAAATTCAACTAGGATTGAAGCTTGAATTTTCCCTTGAACCTTATCCACAAAAAACCAAATTTTTTCATGAGGATTATCCTCAAAAATTTCGTCCACTTTTGTTGGGATTTAGATTCAAAATTCAAGTAGGATTCTAACAAGATTATCCTCTCCAAATCCAACTCAAATTCGAATTTCAAACCTTGTGGATTTTCCACAACAAATTCGAATCCTACTTGGACTGTGATTCAAAATTTGAATTTCAAATTTCAAATTCAAATTTCAAATTTCAAATTTCAAATTTCAAATTTGAATTTCAAATTCGAATTTCAAATTCAAATTTCAAATTTCAAATTTCAAAATTCAAATTTCAAATTCCACAAAACGGTTGTGTTTCAAATTCTTGTTCTCATCGATAATTTTCTACAACTCCAATCCAATCTCAAATAAAATCATGGCAACTTTATTTGGAGTTCGAATAATTGTGTACTCTATTATCCAAAACAAAATCTGAATCCAACCGGAGATAATCTTGCCTACCATCCTAATCCTGTGTCATCACCATCCATGCATAATAAACTAGCCAATAGCATACACAAATCAATTTGCCAAACGTTAAGGAATTATGTGGAGCTAGTAGAGGGACTGATTGGATATTTGTAATCGGGCTCTCGTGATTCCATATGATCATCATTCTGTACCGAACGACTCAATCATATGATCACTAATTTCAGAGTCACACCACTATAAACCTGAAACTGAACTCCCAATTATATACCGTATTACGTAAGCCTGTGACGAGTTACTATCCAATGACCTTGTCATATATGCAAAACCCTCATATGATATCCATGATTAGCCTTAGGTCAAAGTCCGTTTAATCCTGTTGATCAGGCTATCTTAAAGTTCTATTATATTACCGAATTAAGAAAATGATTATTCACCATATGTGAATAAGAAGTCATCCGCCCGGTAGACGACCCAAGGCCTTGTCCATTTTCACATTCATTATAATGCCTTTAAGAGGATACCTTTAACTCCTCAGAGCTATGATTTCGATATCTGCAAACAAACCCTTCATCGTATACAAGTCATGCACCCAACGAACTGGTCTATAAGCTTACTACCTCTGAGACGCTTTAGCCATTGGAACATCAAAGTACACAAGTCATATATATGAAGAAGTTCATTTACTCAGGATTAATGTTATTGCACAATGAACGTCAAAAGCAGATTGATCCACTTATAGCGGACTACGTAGATCAATCACACTTTAGTCCCGGTCTAATATGTCACCACCAAGCAACATATCTATGTCTCTACTTGGGAGTCCAGCTCCAGACAGTCAAGACAGACCGTCCCCTCCAAGGCTTTAGACAACATAATAGTCTTAACATGAGTTAGATGCTCGGTCTAACCCCATAGACTACAGACCATAGTTTAGACTGCTAACTTTAGAACATTGTCTTCTCGCATACAAAAGTCCATTGCATGCAACGTTCTAACAGTTTTAACACAAGCAGTCAATGAGCCATATTTGCTTACATTTACTTTAACATGTAAATAAGACGAGGACAGATAGCAATGTAATGAATAACCTCTATATATAATTTAATTATCCAGTTCAAAATGAATACATCAAAAATGTCTCTAATACTTAGGGCATTTCCTAACATATGTATGATCAATATAGTATGAGCGGCACTCAGCTATCCTATATCACATGTTATCAAATATGCATATAAAACATCCATCAATACATATTTATGCATCCATGACATATCACAGAGAAAATAATTGACAGAATAACCAAGCCATGGTTCCATCCTAGAACAAAGAAAATAAAGATTACAAAATTCCATCCAAAGCATTCTTTGGGTCTTGAATTTCGTTCCGCCTTCTTGTATCCATCTTTATGTAGCCTCTCTATTTCTTTCTCATCCCAAGAATCATTTAAAATTTAAATCTTCAAAAATTTAAATTTCCAATTCAAATTCCAAATTTGAATTTCAAATTTAAATTTCAAATTCAAATTTTAAACAATTTTAAACATCATGTGTAATAACATGTAATTTCAAAAATTTCAAATTTTCAATTACATATTTTTAAACATGATTTAAAATTAAATCTCAAATTTAAAAATCAAAATTTTTCGATTTATTTTTGAACCGTCGCACCACCACCCCCGTAGGCGGCAGCCACCGTGGGTAGCCATTAGCCCCGGAGGGGCTGGCAGCCCACAGCCGCCCATGTGCAGCCCTGCCGGGCTGCAGGCCAAGCCTGCAGCGCCAGGCTGCACGCCCAGGCTGGGCATAGCAGCCGGCAGCCACAGGCTGCACGCCAGGCTGCGGCCAGCCTTGGGTAGGCCACGGCCACCCTCGGTTGCAGGCCAAGCCTACGGCCGTGGGTGGTTATGGCCTGCACAGGGGCTGCCGCAGCCCCATCCTGCCCGAGGGCAGGGGTTGTAGCCCCACCAAGGCCGGTCGGCCTATCCCGAGGGGTTGTGTCTCGATTTTCGTGTCATATTCCAATTTACCTATTAGGATCTCCAAAAATTAATTTGAATCCCAATTAAATTGAAATTTTCTACACAATCAAAATTTCAATCTTTAAATCAAATTTAACTTTTGGGAAAAATAAATTACGGTCTTCAATCTTCAATCTCCTCCAAGAATAATTACATAAAATTTCCTAAACCGTTTCCGGTGTATAAAAATTCTAACCATAAAAATTCTAAGAGACAAAAAATTAAAATCCATGGGAAAATTACAGTGTTAATGAACTGCTCTCACGGTTACATAAAAATTCCTAGATACAATTTTTCTAAATTCTAAGGAACCATAACCGGCATAAACAAGCATGCTTATAATAATTTAGAAAATTAAAATAACCACATACTTTATACATAATCCATGATAACAACATAAAGGAACCCTAGAATGCCACTCCCTAAATATCAAATCCATACATAAATAAAAAGACTAAGTAATTGTCTAATTTATGTACATGGCATAGTCATGAGATGGCTCTGATACCAATTGTAGGAAAATAAATCGGTAAAAATGTATCAGAGTGGCGCAGCGGAACAATAAAAAATTTTAAGATCGTTAAATATCTCATGATGCCATATACAATAAACCAACAACAATTAAAACTCATACCTCAAGGACGCCAATCTGCAAGAGGAGAATGACCGAAGGGCTTCAACCAACTAGCCTTCTCTACTATTCTCCAATTCCCGGATGGCTGAGTGTGTGGGCACTCTGAACCTCAATCGGTATGCTAGCACTGCTAGTCTTCTTCCGACCACCCAGATCTCTAAAGAACTTTATTGTCACGGTGGGCTGTGCAACAATAAGCCTGCTCACCTGAGAGTCTGTGGTCTAAGAGAACTGGAGTGGCAGGACCTCTATTTATAGACCTACATGAGGTGATTCTCTGAATTCAAATTGGATTAGGAAAAGATATTCTCCCTTATCCATAACCATAAAATCTGAATTTTCCATCAGAAAATCCCAACAATAAAATTCGGCCATTTAGGATAAATCCAATCCAAATCTAAACAAGATTTTAACTAGAATTTTATCTCCCTTTTTCAACCAAAAAATCCGAAATTTCCTAGGAGAAAATCTCCTCAAAAAATTCGGCCACATTTAGGATAAGGGAGAATCAAAATTCCACTAGGTTTTTCAAGCTTGAATCTTATCTCAGCCTTATCCAAAATAACCGAATTTTCCTAGGAGATATTCTCCAAAATTTCGGCCACTTTCTGGGGAGGAGAGAATCCAAATTCAACTGGGATTGAAACTTGAATTTTTCCCTTGAACCTTATCCACAAAAACTGAAAATCCATTGAGGATTATCCTCAAAATTTCGTCCAACATTAGTTAGGATTTGGATTCAAAATTCAAGTAGGATTCTAACAAGATTATCCTCTCCATATCTAACTCAAATTCGAATTTCAAATCTTATGGATTTTCCACAACAAATTCGAATCCCACTTGGGCTGTGATTCAAAATTTGAATTTCAAATTTCAAATTCGAATTTCAAATTCAAATTTCAAATTTCATATTTCAAATTTCAAATTTCAAATTTAAATTTCAAATTCAAATTTCAAATTCGAATTTCAAATTCCAATTTTAAGTTCAAATTTCAAATTCAAAATTCAAATTCAAATTTCAAAATTTAAAATTCAAATTTCAAAATTCAAATTTCAAAATCCACAAAACAGTTGTGTTTCAAATTCTTGTTCTCATGGATAATTTTCTACAACTCCAATCCAATCTCAAATAAAATCATGGCAACTTTATTTGGAGTTCGAATAATTATGTACTCTATTATCCAAAACAAAATCTGAATCCAACCGGAGAGAATCTTGTCTACCATCCTAATCCTGTGTCATCACCATCCATGCATAATAAACCAGCCAATAGCATACACAAATCAATTTGCGAAACGTTAAGGAATTATGTGGAGCTAGTAGAGGGACTGATTGGACATATATAATCGGGCTCCCGTGATTCCATATGATCATCATTCTGTACCGAACAACTCAATCATATGATCACTAATTTCAGAGTCACACCACTATAAACCTGAAACTGAACTCCCAATTATATACCGTATTACGTAAGCTGTGACGAGCTACTATCCAATGACCTTGTCATATGTGCAAAACCCTCATATGATATCCATGATCAGCCTTAGGTCAAAGTCCGTTTAATCCTACTGATCAGGCTATCTTAAAGCTCCATTATACTGCCGAATTAAGAAAATGATTATTCACCATATGTGAATAAGAAGTCATTCGCCCTGCAGACGACCCTAGGCCTTGTCCATTTTCACATTCAGTATAATGCCTTTAAGAGGATACCTTTAACTCCTCAGAGCTATGATTCCGATATTTGCAAACAAACCCTTCATCGTATACAAGTCATGCACCCAACGAACTGGTCTATAAGCTTACTACCTCTGAGACGCTTTAGCCATTGGAACATCAAAGTACACAAGTCATATACATGAAGAAGTTCATTTACTCAGGATTAATGTTATTGCACAATGAACGTCAAAAGCAGATTGATCCACTCATAGCGGACTACGTAGATCAATCACACTTTAGTCCCGGTCTAATATGTCACCACCAAGCAACATATCTATGTCTCTACTTGGGAGTCCAGCTCCAGACAGTCAAGACAGACCGTCCCCTCCAAGGCTTTAGACAACATAATAGTCTTAACATGAGTTAGATGCTCGGTCTAACCCCATAGACTACAGACCATAGTTTAGACTGCTAACTTTAGAACATTGTCTTCTCGCATACAAAAGTCCATTGCATGCAACGTTCTAACAGTTTAACACAAGCAGTCAGGGAGCCATATTTGCTTACATTTACTTTAACATGTAAATAAAACAAGGACAGATAGCAATGTAATGAATAACCTCTATATATAATTTTATTATCCAGTTCAAAATAAATACATCAAAATGTCTCTAATGCTTAGGGCATTTCCTAACACTTCATGTATATGACTTGGGCACTTTGATGTTCCAATGGCTAAGGCGTCTCAGAGCTAGTATACTTATAGAACGGTTCGTTGGGTGCATGAATTGTATACAATGAAGGGTTTGTTTACAGATATCGGAATCATAGCTCTAATAAGGAGTTAAGGGTATACTCTTAAAGGCATTATACTGAATGTGAAAATGGACAAGGCCTTGGGTCGTCTGCTGGGCGGATGACTTCTTATTCACATATGGTGAATAATCATTTTCTTTATTCGGTAGTATAATGGAACTTTAAGATGGCCTGATCAGTAGGATTGAACAGACTTTGACCTAAGGCTGATCATGGATATCATATAAGGGTTCTGCATACATGACAAGGTCATTGTACGATAACTTGTCACAGGCTTACGTAATACGGTATATAATTGGGAGTTCAGTTTCAGGTTTATAGTGGTGTGACTCTGAAATTAGTGATCATATGATTGAGTTGTTCGGTAAAGAATGATGATCATATGGATTTGCGGGAGCTCAATTATATATGTCCAATCAGTCCCTCTACTAGCTCCACATAATTCCTTAACGTTTGGCAAATTGATTTATGTATGCTATTGGCTAGTTTATTATGCATGGATGGTGATGACACAAGATTAGGATGGTGGACAAGATTCTCTCTGGTTGGATTCAGATTTTGTTTTAGATAATAGAGTACACAATTATTCGAACTCCAAATAAAGTTGTCATGATTTTATTTGAGATTGGATTGGAGTTATAGAAAATTATCCACGAGAACAAGAATTTGAAATACAACTGTTTTGTGGATTTTAAAATTTGAAATTTGAAATTTGAAATTCGAATTTGAAATTCGAATTTGAAATTTAAATTTGAAATTTGAAATTTGAAATTTGAAATTCAAATTTTGAATCATAGTCCAAATAGGATTCAAATTTCTTGTGGTAAATCCACAAGGAATGAAATTCGAATTTGAGTTGGATATGGAGAGGAAAATATTGTTAGAATCCTACTTGAATTTTGAATCCAAATCCTAATAATAATGGATGAAAATTTTGAGGATTATCCTCATGGAATTTTCAGATTTTTTGTGGATAAGGTTCAAGAAAAAATTCAAGTTTCAATCCCAGTTGAATTTGGATTCTTTCCTCCCTGATTATGGCTGAATTTTTTGATGATATATCCTAGGAGATTTTCGGATATTTTGGATAAGGATGAGATAAGATTCAAGCTTGAAAATCCTAGTGGAATTTTGATTCTTCCCTTATCTTTTGTGGCCGAAAATTTTATGGATTTATCCTAGTGCATTTTTACATTTTTCTGGTGGATAATAGGGAGATAAAATTCAAGTTAAAATCTTGTTTAGATTTGAATTGGATAATCCTAAAGTGGCCGAAATTTTGTTGGGATTTTCCCTTTGGAAAATTCTGATTTTTTGATTGTGGATAAGGGAGAATATCTTCTCCTAATCCAATTCGAATTCAGAGAATCACCTCATGCAAGTCTATAAATAGAGGTCCTGCCACTCCAGTTCTCTCAGACCACAGACTCTCAGGTGAGCAGGCTTATTGTTGCATAACTTACAGTGACAATAAGTTCTTAGAGATCTGGGTGGTCAGAAGAAGACTAGCAGTGCTAGCATACCGATCGAGGTTCAGGGTGCCCACACACTCAGCCATTCGGGAATTGGAGAATAGTAGAGAAGGATAGTTGGTTGAAGCCCTCCAGTCATTCTCCTCCTGCAAGATTGGCATCCTTGAGGTATGAGTTTAAATTGTTGTTGGTTTATTGTATATGGCATCATGAGATATTTAACGATCTTAAAAATTTTTTATTGTTTCGCTGCGCCACTCTGGTACGCCTTTACCGATTTATTTCCTACAGCGGGAAGTCTACATGATAGGAGCCTCTAGTTACGGACCGGAGACGGTAGCTTTATGGTGGCTGAGACAGTGGGAGACGTTTATCTTTATTTTGATGAATTTAGGTTTATATTATTGAAAGACTGTTTTTATGTTCCTAATTTTAGGAGGAACCTTATATCGGTAGCTTGTTTAATAAAGGATTCTTATTCAGTTTCTTTTAGTAAAAGAATTGATATTCATAAAAATAAGTCTTTTATCTGTTCTGGATGGATGGATGGAAACCTATATTTGATCAAACCAAAGATATACTCACTGCTTGATACCAAATTAATAAATAACTCTAAAAGGTTGAAAGTTTCTCACTCTAACAAGGCGTGTCTTTGGTATTTAAGACTTGGTCATATTAATCAGGATAGGATTTAAAGGTTGGTGAAAGATGGTCCTCTAGAATCTCTGGAGAAGGTATGTCTTCCTCAATGTGAGTCTTATCTTGAGGGAAAGATGACTAAGAGGTCTTTTGGAGTTAAGGGTACTAGGGCTCAGGAACTCTTAGAAATTGTGCACACTGACGTATGTGGCCCCATGAACATCATAGCATGAGGAGGGTTCGAGTATTATGTCTCCTTTATAGACGATTACTCGAGGTATAGATATGTGTACCTGATGCACCGCAAGAGTGAAACCTTTGATAAGTTCAAAGAGTATCGTGCGGAAGTGGAAAAGCAATTGGGTAAATCCATAAAGACACTTTGATCTGATCGAGGTGGTGAATACCTCTCCGATGAATTTCTAGGACATCTTGTAGAGAATGTGTTATTATCCCAATTGAATGCACCTGGTACTCCACAATAGAATGGTGTAGTCGAAAGGAGAAACAGGACCTTATTGGATATGGTATGGTCCATGATGGGTTATTCAACACTACCGTTATCATTTTGGGGATATACATTACAAATGACGTGCTATATTCTGAACCAGGTTCTAAGCAAGTCAATTCCTAGGACTCCGTATGAATTGTGGCATGGCAGGAAGCCCTCCCTTGGACATATGAGAATATGGGGCTGCCCGACACATGTACTAGATGGGGATGCGAAGAAGTTGGAACTAAGAATAGAATTGTGCATGTTTGTAGGGTATCCTAAGGGAACTAAGGGAGGTCTATTCTATAACCCGAAGGAATAAAAAGTCATTGTTTCAACCCATATGACATTCTTGGAGGAAAGTCACATGAATGACTTTAAGCCTCGAAGCAAAGTGATGCTAGAGGAGTTATCGGGTGAAAGAACTGCTCCACAGGTTTCGGTCTTGGATGCAAGTCTGAGTTCCGGTGAAAGACTTGTAGACGATCAACAATTTAGGGTGCCTCGTGGTAGTGGGAGGGTTTTGAAGAAGCCTAATTTCTTCATGTATGATGCTGAGGTATACTAGGCCGAGACTCATGAGCATGAGGATAATCCGGTCACTTATGATGAAGCTATAAATGATGTTAATTCTAAATCTTGGAAACAAGCCATGAACAATGAGATGGATTCTATGAAATCTAACTCTATTTGGGAACTTGTAGATTTACCGAATGGGATAAAACCCATTGGATGCAAGTGGGTCTACAAAAGAAAGAAGGATGTGGAAGGGAGAGTGGAAACTTTCAAAGCAAGGCCGGTTGCAAGGGGTACATGCAAAAGGCTGGAATCAATTACAATGAAACCTTTTTACCTGTTGCTATGCTGAAGTCTATCCGGATTCTTCTGTCTGTTGCTACGGCTCTCGATTACGAGATCTGACAAATGGATGTCAAGACGGCATTCTTGAATGGCCATCTTGAGGAATGTATCTACATGATATAGCCCGAAGGGTTCTGGCCAAAGGCCAAGAAAGAAAAGTCTGCAAGTTGCTTAGATCCATTTTATGAATTAAAGCAAGCATCTCGCTCATGGAACCAAAGATTTGATCAAGCGATCAAGACATTTGATTTTGAGCAGAACGTTGGTGAACCTTGTGTTTATAAACATATTAAGGATGGTAAAGTGGTCTTTCTAGTACTCTATGTCGATGATATACTGCTCATTGGGAATGATGTAGGAAACTTATCATCGGTCAAGCTCTGGCTATACCAATAGTTTGACATGAAGGACATGGGAGAAGCTAAAAATGTTCTGGGCATTCGTCTCTTTAGAGATCGAAAGGACAAAATGATAGCATTATCCCAGGCTTCATACATAGATAAAATAATTGACAAATATGCAATGCAAGAGGCAAAGAAAGTTTCACAACCTTCCATTGCTGGTCTAACTCTTTCATTGGATAACTGTCCTAAGACATCAGAAGAAAGAGAGCATATGAGTAAGGTCCCTTATGCATCCGCTGTGGGTAGTCTTATGTACGCTATGCTTTGCACTCGGTCGGACATATGTTTTGCAATAGATATGGTGAGTCGATATCAAGCGAATCTTGGAACCAAGCACTGGCAAGCAGTAAAGCATATACTCAAGTATCTTAATAGAATGAGGGATTATAGACTGGTGTATTCTGGAGGGAACCTAACACCCACAGGATACACGGACTCAGACTTCTAGACTTGCAAGGATTTAAGGAAATCGACATCAGGATTAGTGTTTTTACTCGGAGGAGGCGCCATTGTGTAGAGGAGCATGAAGCAGGGTTGCAAAGCTGACTCTGCGATGGAGGCTAAGTATGTGGCTGTGGCTGAGGCATCTAAAGAAGCGGTTTGGCTCCGCAAGTTCTTTAGAGAACTTTAGGTCATTCTGTATGTTGACAAGCCTATCATACTTTACTGTGATAACACAGGGGCTATTGCCAACACAAGGGTATCTCGGCACCACAAGAGGACCAAGCACATAAATTGGAGATATCACATTATTGAGGGCATGTGGAGACAGGACAAGTAGATGTATGTAAGATCGCATCCGAGAACAACATTGCTGATCACTTTACTTAGACTTTGGTGGCTAGAAGCTTTTAGAGGCATGTAGAGGCAATGTGGATGCGTAACATGGTACATCTACTGGCTTAGGGCAAGTGGGAGATTGTTAGGAAATTGTTAGGAATGCCCTAGAGAGACATATTGATGTATTTATTTTGAACTGGATAATAAAATTATATATAAAAATTATTCATTACATTGATGTTTGTCCTTATTCTATTTACATGTTAAAGTAAATGTAAGCAAATATGGCTCACTGACTGCTTGTGTTAAAACTATTAGAATATTGCATGCAATGGACTTTTGTATGCGAGAAGATAATGTTCTAAAGTAAGCGATCTAAACTAAGGTCTGTAGTCTATGGGTCTAGACCGAGCATCTAACTCATGTTAAGACTATTATGTTGTCTAAAGCCATGCTGGGGACGGTTTGTCTTGACTGTCCAGAGCATAGACTCCCAAGTAGAGACATAGATATGTTGCTTAGTGGTGACATATTAGACCGGGACTAAAGCGTGATTGATCTACGTAGTCCGCTATGAGTGGATCAATCTATTTTTGACGTTCATTATGCAATAACCTTAATCCTGAGTAAATGAACTACTTCATGTATATGACTTGTGTACTTTGATGTTCCAATGGTTAAAGCATCTTAGAGGTAGTAAGCTTATAGATCGGTTCGTTGGGTGCATGACTTGTATACGATGAAGAGTTTGTTTACAGATATCGGAATCATAGCTCCAAGGAGTTAAAGGTATCCTCTTAAAGGCATTATACTGGATGTGAAAATGGACAAGGCCTTGGGTCGTCTGCTGAGTGGATGTGTGGGCGACCCCTCTAGCTTAGGTCGTCCACCTTATCTTGCTTGCTTTCTTTATTCTTTGCTTAGTCTTACTTAGCTTGCTTGTCTCTACAACTTTCTTCTCCTTGGGGTTTAAAAGATTTGTTCTTGAAAAACTAGGAATATTTTTTTTTTTAACTGGAGGAAACTACTAATTCTTGAAAATTGTGTATACATAAATATATACGTACTTCTTAATACTTTTTCCCAAAATATATTTTGGAGTCTTGTTACTTTAAAGTACGTAAAAATAGAAACATACTTTTAAGCTTGTTTCACTACTTTACATACTACACTCTTGTCCTGTCTTTATACATATACCTCACTATTATACTTTCTTTCTTTTACACCTTGAGTACAGCGGAATTCTGCGAAACGGAACCATAACCCGTCCATGACATCGCTGGGATCTGCCTGCCAGTCCGCTACTCTTGTTTCATCTTGCTGGTTGCTTTCCTTTATTACCTACAGCACGAATAGACTAATGAGCTAAAGCTCAGTAAGTACAAACATACATACAAGTAAATAAGCTGAATACACCACTCTAGGGTTAGTCAACTTAGGACCAATTATTTTCTTTAGTCCTATACTGCTTGTTCTTCCTATTCTATTTCTTTCTTTTCTTTGCTTTACTTTATCTTGCTTAATCTTTCACTTGTGGGCCCGTGGTTGGACGTACCTGGTGCACGCAGACCAATAGAGGATCAGGGGAGCGACCCACCGATCAACCCTAAGGTCATCCTTGGACTACTGACCTTATAGGTAGTAAGTCATGCCATAAACTACCTCATTATTAACGAGGCAGCGCCACACTTCTAGGGTGGAGGCAGGAAGTTAAGCCATAAACTACCTCATTATTAACGAGGCAGCGCCACACTTCTGGGGTGGAGGCTATCAGGAAACCTCACAACTGGGGAGGCCGGTACGCCAACCTTAACTTTTAAGTCTTATTATCTGACTTATCTTATTCCTCTTTTCTGTTTCTGATCTTACTTACTATTCTCGTGAACATGTTAGTATCATGTCACAAACTGAATAGCTTAAATGTATATATATATATAACACAACTCTAGGGTAAGTCCATTCGTGAGTAGACAATTAAATGTCTGTACTTACCTTATCAATCTCTTCTCTTTTTCTCTCTAGAATCTTTGATCGCCCTTCTTGTAGGTCGATTTTTGGATCCTACAGACAAAATTTGTCTGTTAATTTCATTTCCATTTATTGCTTTTATTTTTCATTAAAAAGCTTAAATAGAACCTATTTACAACTTTTTGGGCTTTATTTATCATTTCCCCAATTTTCCCCAACTTTTACAAAATTACGATTTTACCCCTATATTTTGGTAAAATTACAGTTTTGCCCCTGACGGAATTTTATTGATCCAGACTGCATTTTTGGCCCTCAAGAACTTTTCTGACTCTTTTCTAATCATTACCGGGTTCGCTTCTATTTTATTTCTACTTTTCACTTTCCCGACCCTCGGGAAGCACTATTCCGACCCTTACGTTAGTTTAGTGATTTTCTATCGTTTCAGAGCCTCAAATGGACGTTTCACTAGTATTTAAAACGTTCATCTAGACATTCCCGACCTAGGTCTCCGAGGCTCGGATTTTCCGTACCCGACTCGGACCTTTATTTCATTTCCAAAAACGCCCCCCCCTCGGGGTCGGTTTCCCGTTTCACTCGCGTTTTACATTTTCAAGGGGACGGGTTACTATTCACGAACCACCCCTTAGGTTTTCCCTATTCAATTCTTCGTTAGGGACTCGGGTTTCCGACCCGACCCTAAACTTTTATTTTTTAATTCCTATTTTACCCCGAAAGCCGTTTTCGAAATTTCGACAGCATTTCGGCGTAATTTTAAGGCTACCGGCGTTAGGTACGCCTCGAACCATATGTACCTGCCACGTACTATACCACAAGCCTATTTTATGTAAAAGTTTTCCAAACTTTTACATAAAAGCTCACAAATTCTAATTTCACATTTTTAACCACATTACAAAATTTTTTCACAATTTTGCCCTTAGTTTTGGTTTCGTTTTTCACCACCAAACCGAACCAAAGTTTCTCAAACTTTTCAACCACTTGTTAGGCTATTCAATGCCCTTTTCTAACACTTTTTCAAGCCCATTTCCTTGTACTTTTCAACTAAATTCTTAGGGTTTTTTAAACACTTAAAACCCACGGCCTCATTAGTGAAAAACATGCCAAATTTTCTTTTCATTCTTTCAATCAAAATTTCATCATTCACATCATAAAATGCATGATTTCGATTAACCAAACATCACCTAAAAGCATGAAAATTTTTCTTCCAAATCATTAGGAAGCCCACGGCCTCTTTGAGTAAATGAACACCAAAATTTTTCCAAGCTTTTCCATAGTGAAATTCATGCTTTATTCTTAACAAAATTCAACTTGGAAGCATGTTAACACATAAACCACACAATTTTCTCATTGGTTACCTAAGGTAACCCACGGATTTTCCTTTGAAAAACCAACCAAAATTTGGTTTTTCTTTAAACAAATTACATGGTTTTCTTACTTATTACAACCTTAACAAAACCCAACATCAATTCAATGGAAAACAACCAAAAATTTTCCATCTTTTTCTCACTATTCACCCACGGATTTTATGAAGAAAAACCATGAAAAATTAAGTGCAAAAGGGAGTTACCTTGGTCTAATGCTTCCTTTGTCTTCTAGGAACACTTTGGCACTCTTTTTGTGAAGAAATTTTGAAGAAAAAGCTTGGTTTCCCTTAGGTGGCTCATGTACACCATGGAAGAAAAACTTAGCAAATTTTCTCTTGGTTTTGGCTTTCAAAAGTTTCGGCCATTTGTTCCAAAATTTTTGCCGACTTATGCATGAAAGAAAGCCAATTAATTTGGCCTTTAACCAATCAAATTTCAACACCTTTCCACCTAATTCTTTCCACCTTTTTCAAAAATTAAAAATGGTTAATTTTGGCCAAATCTTGGCCTTTGGATCAAAAAGCAAATGAATCATGGCCATTCATCCTACCTAACACCAATTTCTTTCCATTCCTTAAATGGATTTATGATGTCATAATTACTAAAGTGAAAGTTGACTTTGACTTTCACTATACACATTAATTCGACTACTTTTTGACCGATACCGGTTCGAGCCGAAATTTTCTTGGAATCGTCCCGGCATGTTCCTGAGGTCTCCTGTGCAGTCGGATCAACTTAATCTGCTTCCATTTGATCAAAATCAATCCCGGAAGTTTACCGTCTTTTTGAGCTCCGGTTAGGGTTTCAATGCCGGTTTTGGCACCGTTTCACCTGTTTCAACTCAGTGAATTTTTCCAACACTGAATTCTTACTCGTCAGTATTGTTAGAACATTTTAATATATTCTAAACAATATAAATACATCTATTTCACTCTTTAAATAGTACAAATTATTATATACATATATTTGTACTTTTCTTACTGTGCTCTTACTTTGACTTGCCATATTCTTATCTTTATACTGTTCAGATACCGAAACTACTCCTTTTTGAGCGTTTTGGGCCTGAATTCACTTTCTTACTCAGATACTTTATTCTCTACTTATTTTTGGAGATTTTAATTTCCTCCAAAACATTTATTTCTATCAACACTATAATTTGTCTAATTACAACCATAGTGTTTCTTTACATTCTTACTTACAGAACTCATAGAAAACCCTAGATTAAATTAGGTCACACCGCTAAAATTCTCTGGTCGTCACATTCACCCCTCCTTAAAAATTTTCGTCCTTGAAAATCAGAACAGGTGGGGGTACTTGGCTCTCATCTCATCTTCTCTTTCCCACGTGGCCTCTTCTACATTATGATTTTTCCATAGAACTTTGACCAGCGGGATGCTTTTATTTCTTAATATCTTCTCTTCTCGAGCAAGTATTTGCACTGGTTGCTCTTCGTAAGAGAGATCCTCTCGAACTTGGATTGGTTCATAATCTAGGACATGTGAAGGGTCCGAGATATACTTTCTTAGCATAGATACATGGAAGACATTATGCACTGAAGATAATTCTGGTGGCAAAGCTATCTTATAGGCTACTTTCCCAACCCGGCTAATAATTGGGAAAGGTCCTATGTATCTTGGGCTCAACTTTCCTTTCTTTCCAAAACGCATGACACCTTTGTAGGAAAATAAACCGGTAAAAACGTATCAGAGTGGCGCAGCGGAACAATAAAAATTTTTAGATCGTTAAATATCTCATGATGCCATATACAATAAATCAACAACAATTAAAACTCATACCTCAAGGATGCCAATCTTGCAGGAGGAGAATGACCGGAGGCTTCAACCAACTAGCCTTCTCTACTATTCTCCAATTCCTGAATGGCTGAGTGTGTGGGCACTCTGAACCTCGATCGGTATGCTAGCACTGCTAGTCTTCTTCCGACCACCCAGATCTCTAAAGAACTTTATTGTCACGATGAGCTGTGCAACAATAAGCCTGCTCACCTGAGAGTCTGTGGTCTGAGAGAACTGGAGTGGCAGGACCTCTATTTATAGACCTGCATGAGATGATTCTCTGAATTTGAATTGGATTAGGAAAAGATATTTTCCCTTATCCAAAACCAAAAAATCCGAATTTTCCAAGGGAGAATCTCCACAATTAAATTCGGTTTTCTAGGATAAATCCAATCCAAATCTAAACAAGATTTTAACTAGAATTTTATCTCCCTTTTTCAACCAAAAAATCCGAAATCTTTAGGAGAAAATCTTCTCCAAATTTTCGGCCACTTTTAGGATAAGGAAGAATCAAAATTCCACTAGGATTTTTCAAGCTAAATCTCATCTCAACCTTATCCAAAAATAACCGAATTTCCTAGGATTAAGGCTCCAAAATTTCGGCCACTTTTAGGGAGTAGAGAGAATCCAAATTCAACTAGGATTGAAGATTGAATTTACCCTTGAATCTCATCCACAAAATCCGAAATTTTCATGAGGATTTTCCTCAAAAATTTCGTCCCTTATTTGTTGGGATTTGGATTCAAAATTCAAGTAGGATTCTAACAAGATTATCCTCTCCAAATCTAACTCAAATTCGAATTTCAAACCTTGTGGATTTTCCACAACAAATTCGAATCCTACTTGGACTGTGATTTAAAATTTGAATTTCAAATTTCAAATTCAAATTTCAAATTCAAATTTCAAATTTCAAATTTCAAATTTCAAATTTAAATTTCAAATTCAAATTTCAAATTTGAATTTCAAATTCAAATTTCAAATTCAAATTTCAAATTCAAAATTCAAATTTCAAATTTTAAAATTCAAATTTCAAATTTCAAAATTCAAATTTCAAATTCCACAAAACGGTTGTATTTCATATTCTTGTTCTCATGGATAATTTTCTACAACTCCAATCCAATCTCAAATAAAATCATGGCAACTTTATTTGGAGTTCGAATAATTATGTACTCTATTATCCAAAACAAAATCTGAATCCAACCGGAGAGAATCTTGTCTACCATCCTAATCCTGTGTCATCACCACCCATGCATAATAAACTAGCCTATAGCATACACAAATCAATTTGCCAAACGTTAAGGAATTATGTGGAGCTAGTAGAGGGACTGATTGGACATATATAATCGGGCTCCCGTGATTCCATATGATCATCATTCTGTACCGAACAACTCAATCATATGATCACTAATTTCAGAGTCACACCACTATAAACCTGAAACTGAACTCCCAATTATATACCGTATTACGTAAGCCTGTGACGAGCTACCATCCAATGACCTTGTCATATATACAAAACCCTCATATGATATCCATGATCAGCCTTAGGTCAAAGTCCGTTTAATCCTACTGATCAGGCTATCTTAAAGTTCCATTATACTACCGAATTAAGAAAATGTTTATTCACCATATGTGAATAAGAAGTCATCCGCCCAGCAGACGACCCAAGGCCTTGTCCATTTTCACATTCAGTATAATGCCTTTAAGAGGATACCTTTAACTCCTCAGAGCTATGATTCCGATATCTGTAAACAAACCCTTCATCGTATACAAGTCATGCACCCAACGAACCGGTCTATAAGCTTACTACCCCTGAGACGCTTTAGCCATTGGAACATCAAAGTACACAAGTCATATACATGAAGTAGTTCATTTACTCAGGATTAAGGTTATTGCACAATGAACGTCAAAAGCAGATTGATCCACTCATAGTGGACTACGTAGATCAATCACGCTTTAGTCCCGGTCTAATATGTCACCATCAAGCAACATATCCATATCTCTACTTGGGAGTCCAGCTCCAGACAGTCAAGACAGACCGTCCCCTCCAAGGCTTTAGACAACATAATAGTCTTAACATGAGTTAGATGCTCGGTCTAACCCCATAGACTACAGACCATAGTTTAGACTGCTAACTTTAGAACATTGTCTTCTCGCATACAAAAGTCCATTGCATGCAACGTTCTAACAGTTTTAACACAAGCAGTCAGTGAGCCATATTTGCTTACATTTACTTTAACATGTAAATAAGACGAGGACAGATAGCAATGTAATGAATAACCTCTATATATAATTTTATTATCCAGTTCAAAATGAATACATCAAAAATGTCTCTAATACTTAGGGCATTTTCTAACAACCTTTCATTGGTGCTACTTTTAAGAATACGAAGTCACCCTCGTTAAACTCTAGGAATCTTCGTCTTTTATCTGCGTAGCTTTTCTGACGACTTTGTGCAGTTTTCATTCTCTGCAGAATCTTTTGGACCGCGTCTATTGTTTCTTGGATAAACTCGGTTTTATGAAGTTCTTTCTCCCTGAGTTCATACCAGTGAATGGGAGATCTGCACTTTCGTCCATATAATGCCTCATAAGGAGCCATCCAGATGGACGCTTGATAGCTGTTGTTGTAGGAGAATTCTATCAATGGCAGCTTCTTGTTCCAGGCTCCCTTGAAATCTAAAATACAGGCACGAAGCATATCTTCTAGCGTTTGGATCATACGCTCAGACTGTCCTTCAGTCTGAGGGTGAAATACAGTGCTGAATCTTAGTTCGGAGCCCATTGCCTCTTGTACACTTTTCCAGAAATTGGATGTGAACCAACTGTCACGATCTGACACTATTGTTGTCGGTATTCCATGTAATCTCACAATGTTGGCAATGTACAATTCTAGGAATTTCTCTAATGTGTATGTCATCTTTACGGGTATAAAGTGAGCAGATTTGGTCAATCGATCCACCACTACCCATATCATGTGAAATCCTTCACTTGTCTTGGGTAGTTCGACCACGAAATCTATGGTTACTGTTAGGAAATGCCCTAAGTATTAGAGACATTTTGATGTATTCATTTTGAACTGGATAATAAAATTATACTTAGAGGTTATTCATTACATTGCTATCTGTCCTCGTCTTATTTACATGTTAAAGTAAATGTAAGCAAATATGGCTCACTGACTGCTTGTGTTAAAACTGTTAGAACGTTGCATGCAATGGACTTTTGTATGCGAGAAGACAATGTTCTAAAGTTAGCAGTCTAAACTAAGGTCTGTAGTCTATGGGGTTCGATCGAGCATCTAACTCATGTTAAGACTATTATGTTGTCTAAAGCCTTAGAGGGGACGGTCTGTCTTGACTGTCTGGAGCTGGACTCCCAAGTAGAGACATGGATATGTTGCTCGGTGGTGACATATTAGACCGGGACTAAAGCGTGATTGATCTACGTAGTCCGCTATGAGTGGATCAATCTGCTTTTGACGTTCATTGTGCAATAACCTTAATCCTGAGTAAATGAACTACTTCATGTATATGACTTGTGTACTTTGATGTTCCAATGGCTAAAGCGTCTCAGAGGTAGTAAGCTTATAGACCGGTTCGTTGGGTGCATGACTTGTATACGATGAAGGGTTTGTTTGCAGATATCGGAATCATAGCTCTGAGGAGTTAAAGGTATCCTCTTAAAGGCATTATACTGAATGTGAAAATGGACAAGGCCTTGGGTCGTCTACTGGGCGGATGACTTCTTATTCACATATGGTGAATAATCATTTTCTTGATTCGGTAGTATAATGGAACTTTAAGATAGCCTGATCAGTAGGATTAAACGGACTTTGACCTCAGGCTGATCATGGATATCATATGAGGGTTTTGCATATATGACAAGGTCATTGGATAGTAGCTCGTCACAGGCTTACGTAATACGGTATATAATTGGGAGTTCAGTTTCAGGTTTATAGTGGTGTGACTCTGAAATTAGTGATCATATGATTGAGTTGTTCGGTACAGAATGATGATCATATGGAATCACGGGAGCCCGATTATATATGTCCAATCAGTCCCTCTACTAGCTCCACATAATTCCTTAACGTTTGGCAAATTGATTTGTGTATGCTATTGGCTAGTTTATTATGCATGGATGGTGATGACACAGGATTAGGATGGTAGACAAGATTCTCTCCGGTTGGATTCAGATTTTGTTTTGGATAATAGAGTACACAATTATTCGAACTCCAAATAAAGTTGCCATGATTTTATTTGAGATTGGATTGGAGTTGTAGAAAATTATCCATGAGAACAAGAATATGAAATACAACCGTTTTGTGGAATTTGAAATTTGAATTTTGAAATTTGAAATTTGAATTTTGAAATTTGAAATTTGAAATTTGAATTTGAAATTTGAATTTGAAATTTGAATTTGAAATTCGAATTTGAAATTTGAATTTGAAATTTGAAATTTGAAATTTGAAATTTGAAATTTGAATTTGAAATTTGAATTTGAAATTTGAAATTCAAATTTTGAATCACAGTCCAAGTAGGATTCGAATTTGTTGTGGAAAATCCACAAGGTTTGAAATTCGAATTTGAGTTGGATTTGGAGAGGATAATCTTGTTAGAATCCTACTTGAATTTTGAATCAAAATCCCAACAAAAGTGGGCGAATATTTTGAGGATAATCCTCAATGGAAAATTCAGTTTTTTGTGGATAAGATTCAAGGGAAAATTCAAGTTTCAATCCTAGTTGAATTTGGATTCTCTCCCTCCCTAAAAGTGGCCGAAATTTTGGAGCCTTAATCCTAGGAAATTCGGTTATTTTTGGATAAGGTTGAGATGAGATTTAGCTTGAAAAATCCTAGTGGAATTTTGATTCTTCCTTATCCTAAAAGTGGCCGAAAATTTGGAGGAGATTTTCTCCTGAAGATTTCGGATTTTTTGGTTGAAAAAGGGAGATAAAATTCTAGTTAAAATCTTGTTTAGATTTGGATTGGATTTATCCTAGAAAAACCGAATTTAATTGTGGAGATTCTCCCTTGGAAAATTCAGATTTTATGGGTTTGGATAAGGGAAAATATCTTTTCCTAATCCAATTCAAATTCAGAGATTCACCTCATGCAGGTCTATAAATAGAGGTCCTGCCACTCCAGTTCTCTTAGACCACAGACTCTCAGGTGAGCAGGCTTATTGTTGCACAGCTCGTCGTGACAATAAAGTTCTTTAGAGATCTGGGTGGTCGGAAGAAGACTAGGAGTGCTAGCATACTGATCGAGGTTCAGAGTGCCCACACACTCAGCCATTCGGGAACTGGAGAATAGTAGAGAAGGCTAGTTGGTTGAAGCCTCTGGTCATTCTCCTCCTGCATATTGGCATCCTTGAGGTATGAGTTTTAATTGTTGTTGATTTATTGTATATGGCATCATGAGATATTTAACGATCTAAAAATTTTTATTGTTCCGCTGC
Organism: Antiaris toxicaria; assembly: GCA_035233585.1. Lineage (NCBI taxonomy): Eukaryota > Viridiplantae > Streptophyta > Magnoliopsida > Rosales > Moraceae > Antiaris > Antiaris toxicaria. Next base: position 98,213,185 of record CP141156.1, on the reverse strand, counting down.
GCCACTCTGATACGTTTTTACCGATTTATTTTCCTACAATTGGTATCAGAGCCATCTCATGACTATGCCATGTACATAAATTAGACAATTACTTAGTCTTTTTATTTATGTATGGATTTGATATTTAGAGAGTGGCATTCTAGGGTTCCTTTATGTTGTTATCATGTATTATGTATAAAGTATGTGGTTATTTTAATTTTTTGAATTATTATAAGCATGCTTGTTTATACCGGTTATGGTTTCTTAGAATTTAGAAAAATTGTATCTAGGAATTTTTATGTAACCATGGGAGCAGTTTATTGACACTGTAATTTTCCCATGGATATTAATTCTTGTCTCTTAGAATTTTTATGGTTAGAATTTTTGAACACCGGAAACGGTTTAGGAATTTTTTATGTAATTATTCTTGGAGGAGATTGAAGATAGAAGACCGTAATTTATTTTTCCCAAAAGTTAATTTTAATTTAAAGATTGAAATTTTGATTGTGTGGAAAATTTCAATTTAATTGGGATTCAAATTAATTTTTGGAGATCCTAATAGGTAAATTGGAATATGGCACGAAAATCGAGACACGACCCCTCGGGATAGGCCGACGGGCCTTGGTAGGGCTGCAGCCCCTGCCCTCGGGCAGGATGGGGCTGCGGCAGCCCCTGTGCAGGCCCATACCACCCACGGCCGCAGGCTCTGCCTGCCGCCAGGGGTGGCCGTGGCCTGCCCAAGGCTGGCCGCAGCCTGGGCGTGCAGCCATTGGCTGCAGGCGCTGCCTGCAGCCTGCCGGCTGCTGCGCCCAGTCTGGGCGTGCAGCCTGGCGCTGCAGGCTTGGCCTGCAGCCCGGCAGGGCTGCACAAGGGGCGGCCATGGGCTGCCAGCCCCTCTGGGGTTGGTGGCTGCCCACGGCGGCTGCCGCCTACGGGGGCGGCGGTCCGACGGTCCAAAAAATCAGAAAATTTTGATTTTTAAATTTGAGATTTAATTTTAAATCATGTTTAAAAATATGTAATTAAAAATTTGAAATTTTGTAATTACATATTATTACACATGATGTTTAAAATTGTTTGAAATTTAAATTTGAAATTCGAATTTGGAATTTGAATTTGAAATTTAAATTTTTGGGAGATTTAAATTTTAAATAATTAATGGGATGAGAAATAAATAGAGAGGCTACATAAAGATGGATACAAGAAGACGGAACAAAATTCAAGACCCAAAGAATGCTTTGGATGAAATTTTGTAATCTTTATTTTCTTTGTTCTAGGATGGAACCATAGCTTGGTTATTCTGTCAATTATTTTTTCTGTGATATGTCATGGATGTATAAATATGTATTGATGAATGTTTTGTATGCATATTTGATAACATGTCATATAGGATAGGTGAGTGCCGCTCATACTATATTGATCATACATAATTTGTCAAAACTTGCATGTTTTTCAAAATATTGAGTGGGAGAGGGTTTCAAACAAAACCCACGGCCTCCATTGTTGATCCATATGTGAAAGCATGGTAACGCCTCGCATCAGTTCTGACCTGACCACACCTCTCGGTAGGTGTTTACCGCCGCCGGTATACTAGATTGGATCTCCTATGTGGAAAACGTGTTCGGGTGCGATCCTATTCATGACCACCCCTCGGTGGCTTGGTAGGACGTGGATCGGGCTGCGTAAACAATGGTTAAACACTCAAGACTCGTTTAGTTATTATCCTTCCCTAGAAGCTCTGTTAACTAGACTGGTGGCCAAATAAGCGGTTATTAATATATGTCTTAACCTTGGAGGATTTAAGGTAACATATATTAATTGGACGGGGTCCATGTTCCGGCTATTTGTTCTCATGACCACCCCTCGGTGGCTTGGGGCAATGGGTGCTGAGAATTACCGTTGCAATGCTACATGTTTTTCAAGTTTCATGTAGGAACATACTTGTATGTTTTATTTGCTAAATTATCTGCATATTTGCTTGGGCTTTGTAATGATGTCTAGTATAATTTTATTTCAGTTCAAAATGTCATCGACACCCCTCATTTCGATACTTACTGAAAATAAGTTGAATGGCGACAATTATAAAGATTGGAAAAGAAATCTATTAATAGTTCTCAGCTGCGAGAGACACAAGTTCGTACTGGACGAACCATGCCCACCTGGGCCCAAACCTGACACACCACTTGAGGAGGTCCCGGTTGCCTATAATCGTTGGAGAGAATCCAATGAGATAGCTCGATGCTACATCCTTGCTAGCATGACGAGTGCTTTACAAAAGCAGCATGAGACTTATCAAGTTGCTGGGGAGATCATGGAAAATCTGGAGGATATGTTCGGAGGCCAAGAAAAATTGGCTCGACAGTCTGCAATCACCAGCATTATGAACTCCAAGCAAAAGGCAGGTGCTCCGGTGAAGGACCATATGATCACTCTAATGGGATTCTTCGCTGAGGCTGCCGAGAATGGTGCTGAGTTAGACTACAACACCCAGATCGAGATGGTGTTCAAGACTCTGTCTAAAGATTTTGTGGGGTTTAAGGCCGCATACAATCTGGCGACAAAGGAGTTAGGACTTACCGAGCTCATGAAGCAACTACAGGCTTATGAGCGGATGATCAGGGATGAGGATGTGGTCCGACCTAAAGGAGAGGCCAATTTGGCGGAATCTTCCAATCCCTCACGGAAGAGGAAGAGGCCAAATAAGAAGCAAGTGGCTTCCAGTTCTTCTAATCCTCCTGTCTCGGACGGGAAGAAGAAGAAGAAGAACAAAAAGCCAAAGGACCCTAAAAAGTCCAAATGTTTCCACTGTGGGAAGGTAGGTCACTTCAAGAAGGCTTGCCGGGAATTCCTAGCCTCCAAGGGCAAGGAAGGTAAGGAACTTCATTACTTAGAAGCGTGTTTGGTGGAAGAATCGAAAGACACATGGGTCATTGATTCGGGCGCCACTAATCATGTTTGTGTTTCTATGCAGGGGTTCGTGGAAACGGGAAGTCTACATGATAGGAGCCTCTCGTTGCTGACTGGAGATGGTAGCTTTGTGGTGGCTGAGGCAGTGGGAGACGTTCATCTTTATTTTGATCAATTTAAGTTTATTTTATTGAAAGACTGTTTTTATGTTCCTAATTTTAGGAGGAACCTTATATCGGTAGCTTGTTTAATAAAGGATTCTTATTCAGTTTCTTTTAGTAAAAGAGTTGATATTCATAGAAATAAGTCTTTTATCTGTTCTGGATGGATGGATGGAAACCTATAGTTAATCAGACCAAAGATGTACTCACTGCTTGACACTGAATTAATTGATAACTCTAAAAGGTTGAAAGTTTCTCACTCTAACAAGGCGTATCTTTGGCATTTAAGACTTGGTCATATTAATCAGGATAGGATTCAAAGATTGGTGAAAGACGGTCCTCTGGAATCTCTGGAGGAGGTACGACGTCCCCAATGTGAGTCTTGTCTAGAGGGTAAGATGACTAAGAGGTCTTTTGGAGCTAAGGGTACAAGGGCACAGGAGCTCTTAGAAATTGTGCACACTGACGTATGTGGCCCCATGAACGTCACAGCACGAGGAGGGTTCGAGTACTATGTCTCTTTCATAGATGATTACTCGAGGTATGGATATGTGTATCTGATGCACCGCAAGAGCAAAACCTTTGACAAGTTTAAAGAGTATCGTGAAGAAGTGGAAAAGCAATTGGATAAATCCATAAAGACACTTCGATCTGATCGAGGTGGCGAATACCTCTCTGATGAATTTCTAGGACATCTTGTAGAGAACGGGATTTTATCCCAATTGACTGCACCTGGTACTCCACAACAGAATGGTGTAGCCAAAAGGAGAAACAGGACCCTATTGGATATGGTACGGTCCATGATGAGTTACTCAACGCTGCCATTGTCATTTTGGGGACATGCTTTACAAACGGCGTGCTATATTCTGAACCAGGTTCCGAGCAAATCAATTCCTAGAACTCCGTATGAATTGTGGCGTGGCAGGAAGCCCTCCCTTGGACATATAAGAATATGGGGCTGCCCGGCACATGTACTGGATGGGGATGCGAAGAAGTTGGAACCAAGATCAGAATTGTGCATGTTTGTAGGGTATCCAAAGGGAACTAAAGGAGGTCTGTTCTATAACCCGAAGGAACAAAAGGTCATTGTCTAAACCCATGCGACATTCTTGGAGGAAAGTCACATGAATGACTTTAAGCCTCGAAGTAAAGTGGTGCTAGAGGAGTTATCGGGTGAAAGAACTGCTCCACAGATTTCGGTCTTGGACGCAAGTCCGAGTTCCAGTGAAAGACCTGTAGACGATCAACAATTTAGGGTGCCTCGTAGTAGTGGGAGGGTTTCAAAGAAACCTAATTTCTTCATGTATGATGCTGAGATATACCAGGTCGAGGCTCATGAGCATGAGGAAGATCCGGTCACATATGATGAAGCTATAAAGGATGTTGATTCTAGATCTTGGAAACAGGCTATGAACAATGAGATGGATTCTATGAAATCCAACTCTGTTTGGGAACTTGTAGATTTGCCGGATGGGATAAAACCCATTGGATGCAAATGGATCTACAAAAGAAAGAAGGATGCGGAAGGGAGAGTGGAAACTTTCAAAGCTAGACTGGTTGCAAAGGGATACACGCAAAAGGCTGGAATCGATTACGAGGAAACCTTTTCACCTGTTGCTATGCTGAAGTCTATCCGTATTCTTCTGTCCATTGCTGCAGCTCTCGATTACGAGATCTGGCAAATGGATGTCAAGACGGCATTCTTGAATGGCCATCTTGAAGAGTGTATCTATATGATACAGCCCGAAGGGTTCGTAGCAAAAGGCCAAGATAGGAAAGTCTGCAAGTTGCTTAGATCCATTTATGGATTAAAGCAGGCATCCCGCTCATGGAACCAGAGGTTTGATCAAGCGATTAAGACATTTGGTTTTGAGCAGAACGTTGATGAACCTTGTGTTTATAAACGTATTAAGGATGGAAAAGTGGTCTTTCTGATACTCTATGTCGATGATATACTACTCATTGGGAATGATGTAGGGAACTTATCATCGGTCAAGCTTTGGTTACACCAATAGTTTGACATGAAGGACTTGGGAGAAGCTAATTATGTTCTAGGCATTCGTCTCTTCAGAGATCGAAAGAACAAAATGATAGCGTTATCCCAAGCTTCATACATAGATAAAATAATTGACAAATATGCAATGCTAGAGGCAAAGAAAGGCTCACAACCTTCTATTGCCGGTTTAACTCTTTCATTGGATGACTGTCCCAAGACATCGGAAGAAAGAGAGCGTATGAGTAAGGTCCCTTATGCATCCGCTGTGGGTAGCCTTATGTACGCTATGCTTTGCACTCGCCCGGACATATGTTTTGCAGTAGGTATGGTGAGTCGATATCAAGCGAATCCTGGAACCAAGCACTGGCAAGCAGTAAAGCATATACTCAAGTATCTTAAGAGAACGAGGGAATATATGCTAGTGTATTCTGGAGGGGACCTAACACCCGTAGGATACACGGACTCAGACTTCCAGACTTGTAAGGATTCGAGGAAATCGACATCTGGATCAGTGTTTTTACTCAGAGGAGGCACCATTGTGTGGAGGAGCGTGAAGCAGGGCTGCACAGCTGACTCTACTATGGAGGCTGAGTATGTGGCTGCGGCTGAGGCATCTAAAGAAGCGGTTTGGCTCCGCAAGTTCTTTAGAGACCTTGAGGTCATTCCGGGTGTTGACAAGCCTATCACACTTTACTGTGATAATACAGGGGCTATTGCCAACACAAGGGAATCTCGGCACCACAAGAGGACCAAGCACATCGATCGGAGGTATCACATTTTTAGAGGGCATGTGGAGACAGGACAAGTGGATGTATGTAAGATCGCGTCCGAGGACAACATCGCTGATCCCTTTACTAAGACTTTGGTAGCTAGAAGCTTTGAGAGGCATGTAGAGGTGATGGGGATGCGTAACATGGCACATCTGCTGGCTTAGGGCAAGTGGGAGATTGTTAGGAAATGCCCTAAGTATTAGAGACATTTTGATGTATTCATTTTGAACTGGATAATAAAATTATACTTAGAGATTATTCATTACATTGCTATCTGTCCTCGTCTTATTTACATGTTAAAGTAAATGTAAGCAAATATGGCTCACTGACTGCTTGTGTTAAAACTGTTAGAACGTTGCATGCAATGGACTTTTGTATGCCAGAAGACAATGTTCTAAAGTTAGCAGTCTAAACTATGGTCTATAGTCTATGGGGTTGGACCGAGCATCTAACTCATGTTAAGACTATTATGTTGTCTAAAGCCTTGGAGGGGACGGTCTGTCTTGACTGTCTGGAGCTGGACACCCAAGTAGAGACATGGATATGTTGCTCGGTGGTGACATATTAGACCGGGACTAAAGCGTGATTGATCTACGTAGTCCGCTATGAGTGGATCAATCTGCTTTTGACGTTCATTGTGCAATAACCTTAATCCTGAGTAAATGAACTACTTCATGTATATGACTTGTGTACTTTGATGTTCCAATGGCTAAAGCGTCTCAGAGGTAGTAAGCTTATAGACCGGTTCGTTGGATGCATGACTTGTATACGATGAAGGGTTTGTTTGCAGATATCGGAATCATAGCTCTGAGGAGTTAAAGGTATCCTCTTAAAGGCATTATACTGAATGTGAAAATGGACAAGGCCTTGGGTCGTCTGCTGGGCTGATGACTTCTTATTCACATATGGTGAATAATCATTTTCTTGATTCGGTAATATAATGGAACTTTAAGATAGCCTGATTAGTAGGCTTAAACGGACTTTGACCTAAGGCTGATCATGGATATCATATGAGGGTTTTGCATATATGACAAGGTCATTGGATGGTAGCTCGTCACAGGCTTACGTAATACGGTATATAACTGGGAGTTCAGTTTCAGGTTTATAGTGGTGTGACTCTGAAATTAGTGATCATATGATTGAGTTGTTCGGTACAGAATGATGATCATATGGAATCACGGGAGCCCGATTATGTATGTCCAATCAGTCCCTCTACTAGCTCCACATAATTCCTTAACGTTTGGCAAATTGATTTGTGTATGCTATTGGCTAGTTTATTATGCATGGATGGTGATGACACAGGATTCGGATGGTAGACAAGATTCTCTTCGGTTGGATTCAGATTTTGTTTTGGATAATAGAGTACACAATTATTCGAACTCCAAATAAAGTTGCCATGATTTTATTTGAGATTGGATTGGAGTTGTAGAAAATTATCCATGAGAACAAGAATATGAAATATAACCGTTTTGTGGAATTTGAAATTTGAATTTTGAAATTTGAAATTTGAATTTTGAAATTTGAAATTTGAATTTTGAATTTGAAATTTGAATTTGAAATTTGAATTTGAAATTCGAATTTGAAATTTGGATTTGAAATTTAAATTTGAAATTTGAAATTTGAAATTTGAAATTTGAAATTTGAATTTGAAATTTGAAATTCAAATTTTGAATCACAGTCCAAGTAGGATTCGAATTTGTTGTCGAAAATCCACAAGGTTTGAAATTCGAATTTGAGTTGGATTTGGAGAGGATAATCTTGTTAGAATCCTACTTGAATTTTGAATCAAAATCCCAACAAAAGTGGGCGAATTTTTTGAGGATAATCCTCAATGGAAAATTCGGTTTTTTGTGGATAAGATTCAAGGGAAAATTCAAGTTTCAATCCTAGTTGAATTTGGATTCTCTCCCTCCCTAAAAGTGGCCGAAATTTTGGAGCCTTAATCCTAGGAAATTCGGTTATTTTTGGATAAGGTTGAGATGAGATTTTGCTTGAAAAATCCTAGTGGAATTTTGATTCTTCCTTATCCTAAAAGTGGCCGAAAATTTGGAGGAGATTTTCTCCTGAAGATTTCAGATTTTTTGGTTGAAAAAGGGAGATAAAATTCTAGTTAAAATCTTGTTTAGATTTGGATTGGATTTATCCTAGAAAAACCGAATTTAATTGTGGAGATTCTCCTTGGAAAATTCGGATTTTATGGGTTTGGATAAGGGAAAATATCTTTTCCTAATCCAATTCAAATTCAGAGATTCACCTCATGCAGGTCTATAAATAGAGGTCCTGCCACTCCAGTTCTCTTAGACCACAGACTCTCAGGTGAGCAGGCTTATTGTTGCACAGCTCATCGTGACAATAAAGTTCTTTAGAGATCTGGGTGGTCGGAAAAAGACTAGCAGTGCTAGCATACCGATCGAGGTTCAGAGTGCCCACATACTCAGCCATTCGGGAACTGGAGAATAGTAGAGAAGGCTAGTTGGTTGAAGCCTCCGGTCATTCTCCTCCTGCATATTGGCGTCCTTGAGGTATGAGTTTTAATTGTTGTTGATTTATTGTATATGGCATCATGAGATATTTAACGATCTAAAAATTTTTATTGTTCCGCTGCGCCACTCTGATACGTTTTTACCGATTTATTTTCCTACAGTTACGTGCTCCCACTTCCACTCTGGAATCTCTAGTGGCTGCAGCTCTCCGGTTGGCCGCTGATGCTCTGCTTTGACTCTTTGACATGTTAAGCAGCTGCTGATGTGTTTAACAATGTCATTCTTCATCTTTTTCCACCAAAAGTGCTGCTTTAGATCCTGATACATTTTCGTACTGCCCGGATGCACTGAATATGGAGTGTCATGGGCCTTTGTCAGGATTCTTTTCTTCAAAACTTCTTCATCTGGTACACAGATTCTTCCTTGGAAGAGTAAAGTTCCGTCTTTGGAGAGGTGGAACTCTGACTTGTCATTCTTAAAGGCCTCTTCTTTAAGCCTTTTGAAAGCAGCATCTAGCTCTTGAGCCTCTTTAATCTCCTCAAGAATTGTTGGTTTGAGTTGCATTGCCGCTAATTTTCCTGAAATTATCTCTACTCCCAACAAGGAGATTTCATGTTGAAGTGGCTTGGGCAGCCTATCGATGGCTATTTGCTCTGGCATCGTTGATTTACGACTCAACGCGTCTGCCACTCTGTTCGCCTTACCAGGGTGATATAAGATCTCACAATCGTAATCTTTTACCAACTCCAGCCATCTTCTTTGTCTCATGTTAAGCTCTTTCTGAGTAAAGAAATACTTTAAGCTCTGGTGGTCGGTGAAAATTCTGCACCGAACTCCATATAGGTAATGTCGCCATATCTTCAAAGCAAATACGACGGCTGCTAACTCCAAATCATGAGTCGGATAGTTCTTTTCATGCTCTTTGAGTTGTCTTGATGCATAGGCTATTACTTTTCCATCCTGCATCAGCACAGCTCCTAGACCTGTCCTGGAGGCATCGCTATAAATGTCGAAGTCTCCTTCATCCTTTGGAATTGTGAGAATTGGAGCACTGGTCAACCGATTCTTCAACTCTTGAAAGCTTTCTTCATACTTATTTGTCCACTCGAACTTCTTCTCTTTGCGTGTGAGAGCAGTGAGAGGGGCAGCTAATCTGGCAAATCCCTCTACAAATCTCCGATAATAGCCCGCTAATCCGAGAAAACTCCGGATCTCGGTCACATTCTTTGGAGGAGACCACTTGCTTACCGCTTCGATCTTTGTTGGGTCTACTGAAATTCCGTCTTTGGAAACGACATGTCCTAAGAAGTGGACCTTACCTAGCCAAAATTCACATTTGGAGAACTTTGCATATAGTTGATGTTCCTTCAGAGTGCGTAACACAATTCGAAGATGCTTCTCATGCTCCTTCCAATCTTTCGAGTATATAAGGATGTCATCGATAAACACAATGACAAACTGGTCTAAAAATTCCTTGAATACTCGATTCATCAGATCCATAAAAGCGGCTGGTGCATTCGTTAATCCAAAAGGCATAACGAGAAATTCGTAGTGCCCATACCGGGTTCGGAACGCGGTCTTTGGAATGTCTCTTTCTTTAATTTTTAACTGATGATAGTCGGATCGAAGATCAATCTTCGAGAAGACGGTGGCTCCTTTTAGCTGATCGAATAAATCATCGATCCTTGGTAGAGGATATTTATTCTTGATCGTGACTTTGTTGAGCTCACGATAATCTATGCACATTCGGAGGGTTCCATCCTTTTTCTTCACGAAGAGAACTGGAGCTCCCCACGGTGAATAACTAGGCCGTATAAAACCTTTCTCTAATAACTCCTTCAGCTGAGCTTGTAATTCTTTAAGCTCGGCCGGTGCCATTCTGTAAGGGGCCTTTGAAATCGGAGACGTTCCTGGCAGCAGCTCGATTTCGAAGGTAATCTCTCGATCAGGAGGAAGTCCCGGTAATTCTTCTGGGAATACCTCCACGAACTCGTTGATCACTGGTACCTCGTTCGGTTGTAGTTCTACCTTCTTGGTGGTATCCTTGACATAAGCTAGATATCCAGTACAGCCACTAGATATCAACTTTCTTGCCCGCAGGGGACTGATCAGCATTTTCGACTGCTTCTGAGAATGCCCCTGATACTCAAACTGGTCTTTTTCTCCAAACTGGAACACTACTTTTCGTCGTCGACAGTCAATGGTCGCTTGATATTTTGCAAGGAAATCCATTCCAAGGATAACGTCATAATCGACTAACTCTAAGACAACTAAGTCGACGTACAACTCCCTATCAGCAATAATTACTGGCACGTGACGTAACCAGTAATCAGATAATAATACCTCACCAGACGGTAAGGTGGTTTTAAACACTTGGCCAATTTTATCCTTGGCATGACTAACTCTTTCTACAAAGCTATGTGAGGCAAATGAATGCGATGCACCGGAGTCAAATAAAACAAGTGCAGGACTTTGGGCGACAAGAAGCTGACCTGTCACCACATTCGAGGTGCCTGCCTCTACATCTTCCCTGGTGTAGGCTAATAGATGTGCCTCGGTCTTTGGTATACTCTCCTGCCATCCAGGTTGAGTATGCGATCCTTGTATAGCATGGACCTGGCTCGTCTGTTGGGACTGAAAGGATCCCGGCTGGTTCTGTTGGTTGGATGGGCAGACTCTAGCATAATGGCCTTCTCTACCACAAACATAGCATGTGGTATTCCCCAGCTTGCACTCACCCTTATGCAGTCTTCCACATTTTGGGCATGGCTGTCGGTTCTGTACTCCTTCTAAGCCTTGCCTTTGCTAAGTGTTGCGAGTATTTTGGCCCCAATTTTCATTTGGGTTTCCCTTTCGCTTATTGGTATTCTGCTGGTTCTGGTTATTTTTCTGACCAGGCTTCATTCCTTGACCAGATTTATTACTTTGGCTAGCTTGGTTGTTCTTCTGAGTCTGCTTCGCGAGATCTCTTTCTTTCTTCTTCTCTTCCCAGACTTTTGTTCTTTCTTCCTTAACTCTGTTCAGACGATTCTCGGCCCTCATAGCTCTGCTTACACAGTCTGCTACAGTGGTTGGCGGGGTCTCGCCACTTTCCACATTTAGGGCTATATCCTGTCGGAACATATTGATCATCCTCCGTACCCGCTCTTCTTCTGTGGGTACCAAATGTGGACACAGTCGAGCTAATCTGTCGAATTTACGGCAGGCTTCAGTCACTGTCATCTCGCCTTGCCTCAGCTCATCGAACTCTCTTTATTAAGCTGGTAGGGTGTCAAGGTTGAAATACTTCCTGTTAAATTCTCCCAGGAAGTCATTCCAGGTCATCCATCTAACGTCCCTTCGCATCTTTACTGTCTCCCACCAATAACGAGCATCCTTCGTTAATATGCAGGAGGCGCAAAGGACCTTCTATTGGTCTGTTAGGTCCATAAACTCAAACATAGTCTGCAATGACGCTAACCATTCTTCAGCCTCTAAGGGTTCTATAGATCCCTCAAACTCTTTTGGCTTCATCTTCCGGAACCGTTCATACAATGATCCCTGGTTGGCTCCAGCTCGGGCACCTATTGCTACTTCAGGTACCATTCGGACTGGTGGTGCTACTGGTTCAGGAGCTGGTTGTGGCTCCGGTACTGGTGCTTGAGGTGGAGGGAAATTCGCTTGGGCCCCATTCCTCTGTTCCAGTAGCTCTTGCAGTCTCTGGTTCTGTGTTTCTTGTGCCTCTAGCCAAGCTTGTATGTTGGCTAGGACAGCGGCTAAGTCTGCTTCTTGAGCTTGCTCAGCTCGTGTGCGAACCATGTTGCTGTGTCTGACCTATAACAGTAGCGACATGGTTTAGTGCTAAATTAGATATTGATTATCTAAAATTAACTTACTTGGACTGAGCAGGTGCAGATGCTGAGATGTCATGGAAGGTCGATAGTAGAACCGCTCGCTCTGATACCAACTCTTGTGGGCGACCCCTCTAGCTTAGGTCGTCCACCTTATCTTGCTTGCTTTCTTTATTCTTTGCTTAGTCTTACTTAGCGTGCTTGTCTCTATAACTTTCTTCTCCTTGGGGTTTAAAAGATTTGTTCTTGAAAAACTAGGAATATTTTTTTTTTTAACTGGAAGAAACTACTAATTCTTGAAAATTGTGTATACATAAATATATACGTACTTCTTAACACTTTTTCCCAAAATATATTTTGGAGTCTTGTTACTTTAAAGTACGTAAAAATAGAAACATACTTTTAAGCTTGTTTCACTACTTTACATACTACACTCTTGTCTTGTATTTATACATATACCTTACTATTATACTTTCTTTCTTTTACACCTTGAGTACAGCGGAATTCTGCGAAACGGAACCATAACCCGTCCATGACATCGCTGGGATCTGCCTGCCAGTCCGCTACTCTTGTTTCATCTTGCTGGTTGCTTTCCTTTATTACCTACAGCACGAATAGACTAATGAGCTAAAGCTCAGTAAGTACAAACATACATACAAGTAAATAAGCTGAATACACCACTCTAGGGTTAGTCAACTTAGGACCAATTATTTTCTTTAGTCCTATACTGCTTGTTCTTTCTATTCTATTTCTTTCTTTTCTTTGCTTTACTTTATCTTGCTTAATCTTTCACTTGTGGGCCCGTGGTTGGACGTACCTGGTGCGCGCAGACCAATAGAGGATCAGGGGAGCGACCCACCGATCAACCCTAAGGTCATCTCTGGACTACTGACCTTATAGGTAGTAAGTCATGCCATAAACTACCTCATTATTAACGAGGCAGCGCCACACTTCTGGGGTGGAGGCAGGAAGTTAAGCCATAAACTACCTCATTATTAACGAGGCAGCGCCACACTTCTGGGGTGGAGGCTATCTAGAAACCTCACAACTGGGGAGGCCGGTACGCCAACCTTAACTTTTAAGTCTTATTATCTGACTTATCTTATTCCTCTTTTCTGTTTCTGATCTTGCTTACTATTCTCGTAAACATGTTAGTATCATGTCACAAACTGAATAGCTTAAATGTATATATATATATGACACAACTCTAGGGTAAGTCCATTCGTGAGTAGATAATTAAATGTCTGTACTTACCTTATCAATCTCTTCTCTTTTTCTCTCTAGAATCTTTGATCGCCCTCCTTGTAGGTCGATTTTTGGATCCTACAGACAAACTTTGTCTGTTAATTTCATTTCCATTTATTGCTTTTATTTTTCATTAAAAAGCTTAAATAGAACCTATTTACAACTTTTTGGGCTTTATTTATCATTTCCCCAATTTTCCCCAACTTTTACAAAATTACGATTTTACCCCTATATTTTGGCAAAATTACAGTTTTGCCCCTGACGGAATTTTATTGATACAGACTGCATTTTTGGCCCTCAGGAACTTTTCTGACTCTTTTCTAATCATTACCGGGTTCGCTTCTATTTTATTTCCACTTTTCACTTTCCCGACCCTCGGGAAGCACTATTCCGACCCTTACGTCGGTTTAGTGATTTTCTATCGTTTCGGAGCCTCAAATGGACGTTTCACTAGTATTTAAAACGTTCATCTAGACATTCCCGACCTAGGTCTCCGAGGCTCGGATTTTCTGTACCCGACTCGGACCTTTATTTCATTTCCAAAAACGCCCCCCCCCTCGGGGTCGGTTTCCCGTTTCACTCGCGTTTTACATTTTCAAGGGGACGAGTTACTATTTACGAACCACCCCTTAGGTTTTCCCTATTCAATTCTCCGTTAGGGACTCGGGTTTCCGACCCGACCCTAAACTTTTATTTTTTTAATTCCTATTTTACCCCGAAAGCCGTTTTCGAAATTTCGGCAGCATTTCGGCGTAATTTTAAGGCTACCGGCGTTAGGTACGCCTCGAACCATATGTACCTGTCACGTACTATACCACAAGCCTATTTTATGTAAAAGTTTTCCAAACTTTTACATAAAAGCTCACAAATTCTAATTTCACATTTTTAACCACATTACAAAATTTTTTCACAATTTTGCCCTTAGTTTTGGTTTCGGTTTTCACCACCAAACCGAACCAAAGTTTCTCAAACTTTTCAACCACTTGTTAGGCTATTCAATGCCCTTTTCTAACACTTTTTCAAGCCCATTTCCTTGTACTTTTCAACTAAATTCTTAGGGTTTTTTAAACACTTAAAACCCACGGCCTCATTAGTGAAAAACATGCCAAATTTTCTTTTCATTCTTTCAATCAAAATTTCATCATTCACATCATAAAATGCATGATTTCGATTAACCAAACATCACCTAAAAGCATGAAAATTTTTCTTCCAAATCATTAGGAAGCCCACGGCCTCTTTGAGTAAATGAACACCAAAATTTTTCCAAGCTTTTCCATAGTGAAATTCATGCTTTATTCTTAACAAAATTCAACTTGGAAGCATGTTAACACATAAACCACACAATTTTCTCATTGGTTACCTAAGGTAACCCACGGATTTTCCTTTGAAAAACCAACCAAAATTTGGTTTTTCTTTAAACAAATTACATGGTTTTCTTACTTATTACAACCTTAACAAAACCCAACATCAATTCAATGGAAAACAACCAAAAATTTTCCATCTTTTTCTCACTATTCACCCACGGATTTTATGAAGAAAAACCATGAAAAATTAAGTGCAAAAGGGAGTTACCTTGGTCTAATGCTTCCTTTGTCTTCTAGGAACACTTTGGCACTCTTTTTGTGAAGAAATTTTGAAGAAAAAGCTTGGTTTCCCTTGGGTGGCTCATGTACACCATGGAAGAAAAACTTAGCAAATTTTCTCTTGGTTTTGGCTTTCAAAAGTTTCGGCCATTTGTTCCAAAATTTTTGCCGACTTATGCATGAAAGAAAGCCAATTAATTTGGCCTTTAACCAATCAAATTTCAACACCTTTCCACCTAATTCTTTCCACCTTTTTCAAAAATTAAAAATGGTTAATTTTGGCCAAATCTTGGCCTTTGGATCAAAAAGCAAATGAATCATGGTCATTCATCCTACCTAACACCAATTTCTTTCCATTCCTTAAATGGATTTATGATATCATAATTACTAAAGTGAAAGTTGACTTTGACTTTCACTATTCACATTAATTCGACTACTTTTTGATCGATACCGGTTCGAGCCGAAATTTTCTTGGAATCGTCCCGGCATGTTCCTGAGGTCTCCTGTGCAGTCGGATCAACTTAATCTGCTTCCTTTTGATCAAAATCAATCCCGGAAGTTTACCGTCTTTTTGAGCTCCGGTTAGGGTTTCAATGCCGGTTTTGGCATCGTTTCACCTATTTCAACTCAGTGAATTTTTCCAACACTGAATTCTTACTCGTCAGTATTGTTAGAACATTTTAATATATTCTAAACAATATAAATACATCTATTTCACTCTTTAAATAGTATAAATTATTATATACATATATTTGTACTTTTCTTACTGTGCTCTTACTTTGACTTGCCATATTCTTATCTTTATACTGTTCAGATACCGAAACTACTCCTTTTTGAGCGTTTTGGGCCTGAATTCACTTTCTTACTCAGATACTTTATTCTCTACTTATTTTTGGAGATTTTAATTTCCTCCAAAACATTTATTTCTATCAACACTATAATTTGTCTAATTACAACCATAGTGTTTCTTTACATTCTTACTTACAGAACTCATAGAAAACCCTAGATTAAATTAGGTCACACCGCTAAAATTCTCCGGTCATCACAGGATGACTTTTTATTCACATATGGTGAATAATCATTTTCTTATTCGGTAGTATAATTGAACTTTAAAATAGCTTGATCAGTAAGATTGAATGGACTTTGACCTAAGGCTGATCATGGATATCATATGAGGCTTTTGCATATATGACAAGGTCATTGGACAGTAGCTCGTCACAGGCTTACGTTATACGATATATAATTGGGAGTTCAGTTTCAGATTTATAGTGGTGTGACTCTGAAATTAGTGATCATATGATTAAGTTGTTCGGTATAGAATGATGATCATATGGATTCACAGGAGCCCGATTATATATGTCCAATTGGTCTTCTACTAGCTCCACTTAATTCCTTAACGATTGGCATATTGATTTGTGTATGCTTGTTGGCTTGTTGATTATGTTAGGAAATACCCTAAGCATTAGAGACATTTTGATGTATTTATTTTGAACTGGATAATAAAATTATATATAGAGGTTATTTATTACATTACTATCTATCCTCGTCTTATTTACATGTTAAAGTAAATGTAAGCAAATATGGCTCCCTGACTGCTTGTGTTAAACTGTTAGAACGTTGCATGCAATGGACTTTTGTATGCGAGAAGACAATATTCTAAAGTTAGCAGT
Organism: Antiaris toxicaria; assembly: GCA_035233585.1. Classification (NCBI taxonomy): domain Eukaryota; kingdom Viridiplantae; phylum Streptophyta; class Magnoliopsida; order Rosales; family Moraceae; genus Antiaris; species Antiaris toxicaria. The sequence goes on along the minus strand of CP141156.1, from coordinate 98,196,561 downwards.
CTAAACTATGGTCTGTAGTCTATGGGGTTAGACTGAGCATCTAACTCATGTTAAGACTATTATGTTGTCTAAAACCTTAGAGGGGACGGTTTGTCTTGACTGTCTGGAGCTGGACTCCCAAGTAGAGACATAGATATGTTGCTTGGTAGTGACATATTAGACCGGAAATAAAGCGTGATTGATCTACGAAGTCCGCTTTGAGTGGATCGATCTGCTTTTGACATTCAGTATGTAGTAACCTTAATCCTGAGTAAAAGGACAGCTTCATGTATATGACTTGTGTACTTTGATGTTCCAATGGCTAAAGCGTCTCAAAGGTGGTAAGCTTATAGACCGGTTCATTGGGTGCATGACTTGTATATGATGAAGGGCTCGTTTACAGATATCGGAATCATAGCTCCAAGGAGTTAAAGGTATCCTCTTAAAGGCATTATACTGAATGTGAAAATGGACAAGGCCTTGGGCCGTCTGCTAGGCGGATGACTTCTTATTCACATATGGTGAATAATCATTTTCTTTATTCAGTAGTATAATGGAAATTTAAGATAGCCTGATCAGTAGGATTAAACAGACTTTGGCCTAAGACTGATCATGGATATCATATGAGGGTTCTGCATACATGACAAAGTCATTGGATGATAGCTTGTCACAGGCTTACGTAATACGGTATATAATTGGGAGTTCAGTTTCAGGTTTATAGTGGTGTGACTCTGAAATTAGTGATCATATAATTGAGTTGTTTGGTAAAAGAATGATGATCATATGGATTTGCGGGAGCCCGATTATATATGTCAAATCAGTCCCTCTACTAGCTCTACATAATTCCTTAACGTTTGGCAAATTGATTTGTGTATGCTCTTGGCTGGTTTATTATGCATGGATGGTGTTGACACGGGATTAGGATGGTAGACAAGATTTTCTCCGGTTGGATTTAGATTTTGTTTTGGATAATAGAGTACACAATTATTTGAACTCCAAATAAAGTTGCCATGATTTTATTTGAGATTGGATTGGAGTTGTAGAAAATTATCCATGAGAACAAGAATTTGAAACACAACTATTTTACGGATTTTGAAATTTGAATTTTGAAATTTAAAATTTGAAATTTGAAATTTGAAATTTGAAGTTTGAATTTGAAATTTGAATTTGAAATTTGAATTTGAAATTTAAATTTGAAATTTGAAATTTGAATTTGAAATTCGAATTTGAAATTTGAAATTCAAATTTTGAATCACAGTCCAAGTGGGATTCGAATTTATTGTGGGAAAATGCACAAGGAATGAAATTTGAATTTGAGTTAGTTATGGAGAGGATAATCTTGTTAGAATCCTACTTGAAGTTTGAATCCAAATCCTAACTAAAGTTGGACGAAAATTTTGAGGATTATCCTCAATGATTTTCAGATTTTTTGTGGATAAGGTTCAAGGAAAAATTCAAGTTTCAATCCCAGTTGAATTTGGATTCTCTCCTCCCAGAAAGTGGCCGAAATTTAGTAGTGAATCTCCTAGGAAAAATTCGGTTATTTTGGATAAGGATGAGATAAGATTCAAGCTTGAAAATCCTAGTGAAATTTTGATTCTACCTTATCCAAAAGTGGCCGAATTTTTTGAGGAGATTTTCTCCTTAGAATTTTCAGATTTTTTTGGTTGAAAAAAGGGAGATAAAATTCTAGTCAAAATCTTGTTTAGATTTGGATTGGATTTATCCTAAAGTGGCCGAATTTTATTGTTGGGATTTTCCCTTGGAAAATTCAGATTTTGTGCTTGTGGATAAGGGAGAATATCTTCTCCTAATCCAATTTGAATTCAGAGAATCACCTCATGCAGGTCTATAAATAGAGATCCTGCCACTCCAGTTCTCTAAGACCACAGACTCTCAGGTGAGCAGGCTTATTATTGCACAGCCCACTGTGACAATAAGTTCATTAGAGATCTGGGTGGTCAGAAGAAGACTAGCAGTGCTAGCATACCGATTGAGGTTCAGAGTGCCCACACACTCAGCCATTCAGGAATTGGAGAATAGTAGAGAAGGCTAGTTAATTGAAGCCCTCCAGTCATTCTCCTCCTGCAGATTGGCGTCCTTGAGGTATGAGTTTTAGTTGTTGTTGGTTTATTGTATATGGCATCATGAGATATTTAACGATCTTAAAATTTTTTATTGTTCCGCTGTGCCACTCTGATACGTTTTTACCGATTTATTTTCCTACAATTGGTATCAGAGCCATCTCATGACTGTGCCATATACATAAATTAGACAATTACTTAGTCTTTTTATTTATGTATGGATTTGATATTTAGAGAGTGGCATTCTAAGATTCCTTTATGTTGTTATCATGTATTATGTATAAAGTATGTAGTTATTTTAATTTTTGAATTATTATAAGCATGCTTGTTTATGCCGGTTATAGTTCCTTAGAATTTAGAAAAATTGTATCTAGGAATTTTTTATGTAACCATAGGAGTAGTTTATTAACACTGTAATTTTCCCATGGATTTTAATTTTTGTCTCTTAGAATTATTATGGTTAGAATTTTGTACACCTGAAACGGTTTAGGAAATTTTATGTAATTATTCTTGGAGGAGATTGAAGATTGAAGACCGTAATTTATTTTTCCTAAAAGTTAAATTTGATTTAAAGGTTGAAATTTTGATTGTGTGGAAAGTTTCAATTTAATTGGGATTCAAAATTAATTTTGGAGATCCTAATAGGTAAATTGGAATATGACACGAAAATCTAGACACGACCCCTCGGGATAGGCCGACGGGCCTTAGTGGGGCTGCAACCTCTGCCCTCGGGTAGGATGCGCTGCGGCAGCCCCTGTGCAGGCCATAACCACCCACGGCCGTAGGCTTGGCCTACAGCCCAGGATGGCCGTTGCCTCCCCAAGGCTGGCCGCAGCCTGTGGCTATAGGCGCTGCCTACAGCCCACCGGCTGCTGCGCCCAGACTGGGCGTGCAGCCTGACGCTGCAGGCTTGGCCTGTAGCCCGGTGAGGCTGCACATGGGCAGCCGTGGGCTGCCAACCCCTCAGGGGCTGGTGGCTGCCCACTACGGCTACCTCCTTCGGGGGCGGTGGTGCCACAGTTCAAAAAAATCAAAAAATTTTGATTTTTAAATTTGAGATTTAATTTTAAATCATGTTTAAAAATATGTAATTGAAAATTTGAAATTTTTGAAATTACATATTATTAGACATGATGTTTAAAATTGTTTAAAATTTAAATTATTGGAGATTTAAATTTTAAATGATTCTTGGGATAAGAAATAAATGGAGAGGCTATATAAAGATGGATACAAGAAGACGGAACAAAATTCAAGACCCAAAGAATGCTTTGGATGAAATTTTGTAATCTTTATTTTCTTTGTTCTAGGATGGAACTATGGCTTGGTTATTCTGTCAATTATTTTTTCTGTGATATGTCATGGATGTATAAATATGTATTGATGGATGTTTTATATGCATATTTGATAACATGTCATATAGGATAGTTGAGTGCCACTCATACTACATTGATCATACATAATTTGTCAAAACTTGCATGTTTTTCAAAATATTGAGTCGGAAAGGGTTTCAAACAAAACCCACGGCCTCCATTGTTGATCCATATGTGAAAGTATGGTAACGCCTCGCTTCAGTTCTGCCCTGACCACACCCTTCGGTAGATGTTTACCGCCACCAGTATACTAGATTGGATCTCCTATGTGGAAAACGTGATCGGGTACGATCCTATTCATGACCACCCCTCAGTGGCTTGGTAGGACGTGGATCGGGCTACGTAAACAATGGTTATACACTCAAGACTCGTTTAGTTATTAACCTTCCCTAGAAGCTCTGTTAACTAAACTGGTGGCCAAATAAGCGGTTGTTAATATATGTCTTAACCTTGGAGGATTTAAGGCAACATATATTAATTGGACGGGGTCCATGTTTCGGCTATTTGTTTTCATGACCACCCCTCGGTGGCTTGGGGCAATAGGTGCTGTGAATTACCATTGCAATGCTACATGTTTTTCAAGTTTCATGTAGGAATATACTTGTATGTTTTATTTGCTAAATTATCTGTATATTTGCTTGGGCTTTGTAATGATGTCTAGTATAATTTTATTTCAATTCAATATGTCACCGACACCCCTCATTTCAATACTTACTAAAAACAAGTTGAATGGCGACAATTATAAAGATTGGAAAAGAAATCTATTAATAGTTCTCAGCTGCGAGAGACACAAGTTCGTGCTGGACAAACCATGCCCACCTGGGCCAAAACCTGACACACCGCTTGAGGAGGTCCTAGTTGCCTATACTCGTTGGAGAGAATCCAATGATATAGCTCGATGCTACATACTTGCTAGCATGACGAGTGCTTTGCAAAAGCAGATTGAGACTTATCAAGTTGCTGGGGAGATCATGGAAAATCTGGAGGACATGTTCGGAGGCCAAGAAAAATTGGCTCGACAGTCCGCTATCACCAGTATTATGAACTCTAAGCAAAAGGCGGGTACTTTGGTGAAGGACCATATGATCACTCTAATGGGATTCTTTGTTGAGGCTGCCGAGAACGGTGCTGAGTTGGACTATAATACCCAGATCGAGATGGTGTTCAAAACTCTATCTAAAGATTTTGTGGGGTTTAAGGCCGCATACAATCTGGCGACAAGGGAGTTAGGACTAACCGAGCTCATGAAGTAAGTCCAAGCTTATGAGTGGATGATCAGGGATGGGGATGTGGTCCAACCTAAAGGTAAGGCCAATTTGGCAGAATCTTCCAAACCCTCACAGGAGAGGAAGAAACCAAATCAGAAGCAAGCGGCTTCCAGTTCTTCTAATCCTCCTGTCTCAGATAGGAAGAAGAAGAAGAAGAACAAGAAGCCTAGGGACGCTAAAAAGTCCAAGTGCTTCCGCTGTGGGAAGGTAGGTCACTTTAAGAAGGCTTGCTAGGAATTCCTACCCGCCAAGGGTAAGGAAGGTAAGGAACTTCATTACTTGGAAGCGTGTTTGGTGGAAGAATCGAAAGACACTTGGGTCATTGATTCGGGCGCCACTAATTATGTTTGTGTTTCTATGAAGGGGTTCGTGGAAACGAGAAGTCTACATGATAGGAGCCTCTCGTTGTGAACTGGAGTCGGCAGCTTGGTGGTGGCTGAGGTAGTGGGAGATATTTATCTTTATTTTGATCAATTTAGGTTTATTTTATTAAAAGACTGTTTTTATGTTCCTAATTTCAGGAGGAACCTTATATCGGTAGCTTGTTTAATAAATGATTCTTATTCAGTTTCTTTTAGTAAAAGAGTTGATATTCATAGAAATAAGTCTTTTATCTGTTCTGGATGGATGGATGGAAACCTATATTTGATCAAACCAAAGATGTACTCACTGCTTGACACTGAATTAATAGATAACTCTAAAAGATTGAAAGTTTCTCACTCTAACAAGGCGTATCTTTGCCATTTAAGACTTGGTCATATTAATCAGGATAGGATTCAAAGATTGGTGAAAGACGGTCTTCTGGAATCTCTGGAGGAGGTACGTCTTCCCCAATGTGAGTCTTGTCTAGAGGGTAAACTAACTAAGAGGTCTTTTGGAGCTAAGGGTACAAGGGCTTAGGAGCTCTTAGAAATTATGCACACTGACGTATATGGCCCCATGAACGTCACAGCACGAGGAGGGTTCGAGTATTATGTCTCTTTTATAGATGATTACTCGAGATATGGATATATGTTTCTAATGCACCGCAAGAGCGAAACCTTTGACAAGTTCCAAGAGTATCATGCGGAAATGGAAAAGCAATTGGATAATCCATAAAGACACTTCGATCTGATTGAGGTGGCGAATACCTCTCCGACAAATTTCTAGGACATCTTGTAGAGAACGGGATATTATCCCAGTTGACTGCACCTGGTACTCCACAACAGAATGGTGTAGCCGAAAGGAGAAACAGGACCTTGTTGGATATGGTACGATCCATGATGAGTTATTCAACGCTGCCATTATCATTTTGGGGATATGCTTTACGAACGGCATGCTATATTCTAAACCAGGTTCCAAGCAAATCAATTCCCAGATTTCCGTATTAATTGTGGCATGGCAGGAAGCCCTCCCTTGGACATATGAGAATATGGGGCTGCCCGGCGCATGTACTGGATGGGGATGCGAAAAAGTTGGAACCAGGATCAGAATTGTGCATGTTTGTAGGGTATCCAAAAGGAACTAAACGAGATCTGTTCTATAACCCGAAGGAACAAAAAGTCATTGTCTCAACCCATGCGACATTCTTGGAGGAAAGTCACATGAATGACTTTAAGCCTCGAAGCAAAGTGGTGCTAGAGGATTATCAGGTGAAAGAACTGCTCCACAGATTTCGGTCTTGGACGCAAGTCTGAGTTCCAATGAAAGACATGCAGACGATCAACAATTTAGGGTGCCTCATCGTAGTGGGAGGGTTTCAAAGAAACCTAATTTCTTCATGTATGATGCTGAGGTATACCAGGCCGAGGCTCATGAGCATGAGGATGATCCAGTCACCTATGTTGAAGCTATAAATGATATTGATTTTAAATCTTGGAAATAGGCTATGAACAATGAGATGGATTCTATGAAATCCAACTCTGTTTGAGAACTTGTAGATTTACCGGATGGGATAAAACCCATTGGATGCAAACGGGTCTACAAAAGAAAGAAGGATGCGGAAGGGGGAGTGGAAACTTTCAAAGCTAGACTGGTTGCAAAGGGGTACACGCAAAAGGTTAGAATCGATTACGATGAAACCTTTTCGTCTGTTGCTATGCTGAAGTCTATCCGTATTCTTTTGTCCGTTGCTGCGGCTCTCAATTACGAGATCTGGCAAATGGATGTCAAGACGGCATTCTTGAATGGCCATCTTGAAGAGTGTATCTATATGATACAGCCTGAAGGGTTCGTAGCGAAAGGCCCAGAAAGGAAAGTCTGCAAGTTGCTTAGATCCATTTATGGATTAAAGCAAGCATCCCGCTCATGGAACCAGAGGTTTGATCAAGCGATTAAGACATTTGGTTTTAAGCAGAACGTTGATGAACCTTGTGTTTATAAACATATTAAGGATGGAAAAGTGGTCTTTCTGATACTCTATGTCGATGATATACTACTCATTGGGAATGATGTAGGGAACTTATCATCTGTCAAGCTTTGGTTACACCAACAGTTTGACATGAAGGATTTGGGAGAAGCTAATTATGTTCTAGGCATTCGTCTCTTCAGAGATCGGAAGAACAAAATGATAGCGTTATCCCAAGCTTCATACATAGATAAAATAATTGACAAATATGCAATGCAAGAGGCAAAGAAAGGTTCACAACCTTCTATTGCCAGCCTAACTCTTTCATTGGATGACTGTCCCAAGACATTGGAAGAAAGAGAACGTATGAGTAAGGTCCTTTATGCATCCGCTGTGGGTAGCCTTATGTACGTTATGCTTTGCACTCACCCAGATATATGTTTTGTAGTAGGTATGGTGAGTCGATATTAAGCAAATCCTGGAACCAAGCACTGGCAAGCAGTAAAGCATATACTCAAGTATCTTAAGAGAACGAGGGATTATATGCTGGTGTATTCTGGAGGGGACCTAACACCCGTAGGATACACAGACTCAAACTTCTAGACTTGTAACGATTCGAGGAAATCGACATCTGGATCAGTGTTTTTACTCGAATGAGGTGCCATTGTGTGGAGGAGCGTGAAGCAGGGTTGCACAGCTGACTCTACTATGGAGGCTGAATATGTGGCTGCGGCTGAGGCATCTAAAGAAGCGGTTTGGCTCCGCAAGTTCTTTAGAGATCTTGAGGTCATTCTGGGTGTTGACAAGCCTATCACACTTTACGGTGATAACACAGGGGCTATTGCCAACACAAGGGAATCTCGGCACCATAAGAGGACCAAGCACATAGATTGGAGATATCATATTATTAGAGGGCACGTGGAGACAGGACAAGTAGATGTATATAAGATCGCGTCTGAGGACAACATTGCCGATCCCTTTACTAAGACTTTGGTGGCTCGAAGCCTTGGAGGGGACGGTTTGTCTTGACTATCTGGAGTTGGACTCCTAAGTAGAGACATAGATATGTTGCTTGGTGGTGACATATTAGACCAGGACTAAAACGTGATTGATCTACGAAGTCCGCTTTGAGTGGATCGATATGCTTTTGACGTTCAGTATGCAGTAACCTTAATCCTGAGTAAAAGGACAGCTTCATGTATATGACTTATGTACTTTGATGTTTCAATGGCTAAAGCGTCTCAGAGGAAGTAAGCTTGTAGACCGGTTCGTTAGGTGCATGACTTGTATATGATGAAGGGTTTGTTTACAGATATCGGAATCAAAGCTCTAATGAGGAGTTAAGGGTATCCTCTTAAAGGCATTATACTGAATGTGAAAATGGACAAGGCCTTGGGTCGTCTGCTGGGCGAATGACTTCTTATTCACATATGGTGAATAGTCATTTTCTTTATTCGATAGTATAATGGAACTTTAAGATAGCTTGATCAGTAGGATTAAACGGACTTTGGCCTAAGGCTGATCATGGATATCATATAAGCATTCTGCATACATGACAAGGTCATTGGACGACAACTTGTCACAGGCTTACGTAATATGGTATATAATTGGGAGTTCAGTTTCAGGTTTATAGTGGTGTGACTCTGAAATTAGTGATCATATGATTGAGTTGTTCGGTAAAAGAATGATGATCATATGGATTTGCAGGAGCCCGATTATATATGTCCAATCAGTCCCTCTATTAGCTCCACATAATTCCTTAACATTTGGCAAGTTGATTTGTGTATGCTCTTGGCTGGTTTATTATGCATGGATGGTGTTGACATAGGATTAGGATGGTAGACAAGATTCTCTCTGGTTGAATTCAGATTTTGTTTTGGGTAATAGAGTACGTAATTATTTGAATTTTAAATAAAGTTGCCATGATTTTATTTGAGATTGGATTGGAGTTGTAGAAAATTATCCATGAGAACAAGAATTTGAAACACAACTATTTTGCGGATTTTGAAATTTGAATTTTGAAATTTGAAATTTGAAATTTGAATTTGAAATTTGAATTTGAAATTTGAATTTGAAATTTAAATTTGAAATTTGAATTTGAAATTCGAATTTGAAATTCGAAATTCAAATTTTGAATCACAGTCTGAGTGGGATTCGAATTTATTGTGGGAAAATCCACAAGGAATGAAATTCTAATTTGAGTTGGATATGGAGAGGATAATCTTTTTAGAATCCTACTTGAATTTTGAATCCAAATCCTAACTAAAGTTAGACTAAAATTTTGAGGATTATCCTCAATGATTTTCAGATTTCTTGTAGATAAGGTTCAAGGAAAAATTCAAGTTTCAATCCCAATTGAATTTGGATTCTCTCCTCCCAGAAAGTGGCCGAAATTTAGGAGTGAATCTCCTAGGAAAAATTCGGTTATTTTGGATAAGGATGAGATAAGATTCATGCTTGAAAATCCTAGTGGAATTTTGATTCTCCCTTATCCAAAAGTGGCCGAATTTTTGGAGGAGATTTTCTCCTTTGAATTTTTAGATTTTTTGGTTGAAAAAAGGGAGATAAAATTCTACTTAAAATCTTGTTTAGATTTGGATTGGATTTATCCTAAAGTTGTCGAATTTTATTGTTGGGATTTTTCCTTGGAAAATTCAGATTTTGTGCTTATGGATAAGGGAGAATATCTTCTCCTAATCCAATTTGAATTCATAGAATCACCTCATGCAGGTCTATAAATAGAGGTCCTGCCACTCCAGTTCTCTAAGACCACAGACTCTCAGGTGAGCATGCTTATTATTGCATAGCCCACCGTGACAATAAGTTCTTTAGAGATCTGGGTGGTCGGAAGAAGACTAGTAGTGCTAGCATACCGATCGAGGTTCAGAGTGCCCACACACTCAGCCATTCAGGAATTGGAGAATAGTAGAGAAGGCTAGTTAGTTTAAGCCCTCCAGTCATTCTCCTCCTGCAGATTGGCGTCCTTGAGGTATGGGTTTTAATTGTTGTTGGTTTATTGTATATGGCATCATGAGATATTTAACGATCAAAATTTTTTTTATTGTTCCGCTGCACCACTCTGAATCCTACTTGAATTTTGAATCCCAATCCTAACTAACTTGGTCGAAAATTTTGAGGAATATCCTCCTAGAATTTTCAGATTTTTTATGGATAAAATTCAGGGAAAAATTCAAGTTTCAATCCCAGTTGAATTTGGATTCTCTCCTCCCTAAAAGTGGCTAAAATTTTTAAGAAGATCTCAAGCAGATTTTTGGTTTTTTTTTATAGATAAGGATGAGATAAAATTCAAGCTAGAAAATCCTATTTGAATTTGGATTCTCCTCGCACTTTAATAGACGAATCTGGACACGTTTACGGCCTTAGGGAAATTCAGATTTTTGTGGATAAATGGAGAGATAAAATTCAAGTTAAAATCCTGTTTGAATTTTGAATACAAAATCCACAAAATGGCCGAAATCTTTTGGTGGTTATTGGCCCTAGAAAATTCAGATTTTGTGTGTGGATAAGGGAGAAAATCTTCTCCTAATCCAATTCAAATTCAGAGGATCACCTTATGCAGGTCTATAAATAGAGGTCCTGCCACTCTAGTTCTCTCAGACTACAGACTCTCAGGTGAGCAGGCTTATTGTTGCACAACTCATCGTGACAATAAGTTCTTTAAAGATCTGGGTGATCGGAAGAAGACTAGTAGTGCTAGCATACCAGTCGAGGAACCGTGTGCCCACATACTCTGCCATCTGGGAATTGGAGAATAGTAGAGAAGGCTAGTTAGTTAAAGCCCTCCAGTCATTCTCCTCCTGCAGTATTGGTGTCCTCTTTAGTTATGACTTCTATTGTTGTTGGTTTATTGTATATGGCATTACGAGATATTTAACGATCTTGAAAAATTTTTATTGTTCCGTTGTGCCACTCTAATGCATTTTTACCGATTTTATTCCTACATGTTCGTCCTAAACATTTTCAGCATCCTCCTAACTTTTTCCTTCTTAGTCGGTACTAAGTTTGGGCAGAGTCGAGCCAGCTGCTCAAACTTTCTTACTACCTCTATGACAATCATGCTTCCCTGGCATAGATTATTAAACTCATCTTATTGCGCTGTCAGGGCCTCGTCCTTAAAGTACATCTCTTTGAATTCGTCGACGAAGTCTACACAGTTCATTTCATTGATGTTTCTTCTGATGGCTACGGTCTTCCACCATTACTGTGCCCTTAGCATAGGGTTAGGAATGCACACAATACCTTCTCCCTTTCCGTTAGTACTATGAGGTCTAGGATGACCTGGATATCGGTTAGCCAGTCATCGACCTCGATGGGATTCGTGGTCCCTTCGAATTCTAGTATTTTCAGGCACTAGAATTGCTCATAGAGGTCGCCCTCTTTAGGAGTTGGCACAAGAACATTGGCTGTTATGGGAGCAGCCACGGTTGATGGCACCGGAGTCGCTTAGGCTGAAGGAGCCGCTCGCTCCTTGGGAGTATCAGGGACTACTAGAGCATCTTGGACTGGTATTCTTGTCGTTTGAGGTGCCTGAGGCTATTGGTTTAATTGCTCCCTGAGCTGAGCGAGTTCTTGTTGATGATTCTCCATCATTTCTTGCATAGCTACAAGCTGCGCCATTAATTCATCTTCCCAGGATGCTTGGTTCGTCCATGTACGTGTTCGAACCATTTTGTCCCTTGGAACCCTCATCCTCTGGTGAGGCTATACTGGCTTAGCCTATACTGATGCAGTCATAGTTACACGTCATGACTTACGTTAACTTACGTATTAATACTATAAAATAAAAACTAACTTACTTGGATAGATGAGGTAGGCATGCGGCGATGTGAGGTAGGATGGCAGGAAAACTGCTCTGATACCAACTGTGACGTCCTATGCCCTGAGTGGCCCAGACCGTCACTTAAAAACTACTATTTGAACTGATACTTATACTTTCTTGCAAACCATTGACACTTATTTAAAATCTATTTACTTAGATACCCTAATTTTAGAGATTTTTTTTTGAAGGCGTATGTTTTTTTTACTATTCATATACATATACTTTAAATATACATCGTCTAAACATATGGGAGTTCAATTACCCATACACACTTATAATACTACTTAACTATTACTATTCAAAAATACTGTTCAACTGTCACTATACAAAAATACTATTTACTATTACTATTCAAAAATATTGTTTAACGTTACTATTCAAAAATACTGTTTACTGTTACTATTCAAAAATATTGTTTACTGTTACTATTCAAAAAATACGGTTTACTGTTACTATTCAAGAATACTAGTTACTCAAGCTGCGTGGAAGATTTACTCGCTGTGTATTCATAACATCACCTTCACATCCACCTCCAACGCCGTCATCGCCCATTTTTGTTTAAGCCATAGGACACTTACCTACAGCATGAACACACTCCGTGAGATTTATGCCCTGTAAGTACAACATGTTAAACGCAAAACATGTTTAAACATAGTACATACTTAAAATCATATAAGCATACCAAGTATCAACATATATCACTTAAACATATCACATACCAAATCATCATATATCACATCCCTGAATCAACTTCATATACTATATACATGGTAGATAGCACCGTATATCGAAATGCATTTTACTATAAATGGAAGCATAGTGAACTATTGCATACCACGTACAATGCATGGTCCGATTATGGTCATTTATGCTTTATTATTCTCTTTTCTTTCTTATGTCTACTTAGGGATCGTGTGTCAGTATCGAGTGCACATGGATCATCGAGAACGCCCTTGATCCTGGGCCTTGGCCCGTTATGGATATATTTTATCGCCTTGGCCTATTATACATTATGAGCCTCAGCTCGTTAGATTTTGTGGGCCTTGGCCTGTTATACTGACACCCTTATTCTCATCTTTCCCAATTCTTTATTTGATCATGCCACATACTCTACTAGGCTATCCCCTAATCTTACACGATGGGGATGTATGGCCTCTAACTTGTGCTTTCAACAATCTACGTGATTGTGAAACTACATGCTCTTATGTATGCTGTGCAACATCGTGTGCATAATAGGCATACATACTTAACATACTGTAAAAATATCATTTTAAATTCATTTCATTCATGTCGTAGGCGGAGTTTTATTTACCTAGTTTGCATGCAAATTTGTACTCTTGCCTTAGTCAACTTACAAGTTACTATCTGTCATGAATAATGTTTCTCATTAATACACTTGCTAAGTCACTAATACCGTTAGTGACTAAAGCGGATACTAACGTATGGTACCGATTGCCGTCGCACTAACTTGCCCTCTTTCAGTGAATTTTGATTCTCTAGGCGTGGTTAGTTAATTTATTGTCCCATAAATTAATTAACATCATCTTCGGTCACTATTACCGTTAGTGACAATTACTTGTATCGTGATATGGTACCAAGGCCTATCGGTACCCTACTACTCTACTTTGGAAGTTTAGTGTGTATCTTCTATCATATTTGATTAACTGTCTTCTTGACAGATTAATCACCGTTCCTCACAGTATTATTCAAAACACGGTCCTTGACTGGTTTACCGGCCAATCAACTGACTGGTTACCTTGTGTGTCGTTAACTTTGTAGCTTATCGGGTTACTATGTGTAAACTTGGTGTAGTAACTGACTGGGTTACTTCGCTTGTTTGGGTATGGTAGCCTATTAGGCTACTATTGCTTATTCGGTATGGTAGCCTACCAAGCTACTATGGCTTATGTGGTAGCCTACCGGGCTACTATTGCTTGTTTGGTGTGATAGCCTACTAGGCTACCCACACTGTTTTGGTTATTTTAAAAAATGGTTTTTGGTTGCCTTATAAAATTCTTGGGAAAATTCTTTGTTTTGAAACCATCCCCTTGCCACACATTGGAAGGTGGGGGACATTTTTATGAAAACCAATTTTATTTTTAATAAGATAAAATAAATTTTGGGTATTGCATTTTAAGGGTGGTTTTTGAACCACTTATCGAAACTGTTTTGAAACTTGATCGAAACGACTTTTTTTGTAAATATGGCAATCATAAAATTTTTCATGCTAGATGAGATGAACAATTCTCGTGTTCACCTCAGAGCTCAAATCTAACTCGAACGGGTCCTAATCTTACTAAACCCGTGGCTATTGTGCCCAGTTTTTGTAAAAATTCCAGTTTTACGTCATTTTAAAAATGGCTCTGTTTAAGGCCCAAAACGGCCAAATTTTTAAAACACATGTAGGTCGTCTTAAAGGTCGATGTGTTCTACAACTTTCATGTTGAGGCCGAGATCCGGTTCGGACACTAATTGGTCCATTTTTAACAAAACCCAAGACTAATTTTGGGTTCAGATTTTTAGTCCTAGTTTTGGGCACTGAATGAAAACCACTCGAAAAACCTATCTTAATGTCGTTTTTAGCCAAAATATATTTGAAACAAAAATGAACGTAACGAAATTTTCTTAAAAATTTATGCTTGATCAAATCCAAATTTGAACCCTAAGGGGGTTAAAATGGCCAAAATCCGTGGCCTTTTTCTGGGGACAGATTGTGTCCAGCCACTTTTCTAAATGTTCATGCATCACATATACTTGCATCCATTCGTAGAAAATGTAAACACAACCACACAATCACAAACTTAAAAATGGAATGCTTAAGGGTCAAAATAAACTTATTATAACCCATATGCATAAAAAAAATACACATAAATTTCTTGATCAAAAACTTAGAATCAACTAAGCACAAGAGAGGGTTTTTAGTTCTTACCTCTTGTGCTTCGAACCAAGCACAATTTCGGACCAAGGCTTGATGACCAAAATGGTCATGTGATTCTTAGTGAAAAAGGGCTCGGTTTGTGCTAGTAAGACACCAAAAATAATTTCTCTTAACATCAACCCAAAATAATAACAAAAAACCACAATGATAGTTTCTAAAAACTCACCCTTGAGTATCCTTAAAATGGCTTGGACTGAGCACCTCTAACACAAGCTTGAAGGGGCTGGTTTTTGGCAAACTTTTAGCTGGTTTTTAGGCTTGAAATGGTGGTTTTTGGGGTGTGGAATGGTCGGCTACAGCAAGGGAAAGAGAGAGAGAAAGAGCTGTGGTTTTTGGGTTGTGAAAAAGAAAGACTAAAACCTAAAGCCATGCCCACCCTTTTATAGACAAATCCTAATCAAACTTAGCCAACTTTAAGCCCAATTAATCAAACCAATCATAGGCTAATTTGGCAACAAATTTCGACCCACTTCAGCCCTCGGGAGCCGTTGGAGCTGCTGCATTGAAGGAGGGGAAATAAACAAGGTTTTCTTGGTGACATGTGATGGAATGTGATGAAAAGCTTGAATTTTTAATTCAAGTGGTATCATAACTTGTCCAATTTTTTTATTGCTACCTTTTGGGGTTTTTGTGCAGCAAAACCAACTGGTTTCCAGCCAAGGCACATGATTTTTAAGGTCAAAAATTCATCTGCATTTGGTTCTCTTCGCAATCCAGCTTCTGCCGTTTGGTATCCAACTCTTTTTCGGCAGTGTTCTAGTTTTCATTCAGAATTGGATTTTCTGAATTTGATTTTTGTACTGATCAATCCTATTCGATTTATACTGTCTAAGAGCCCATTCTATACTAGTTTACTATTCTTCTCCTATACTGTGGTTGTGTCTACACTATGTTGTACTTGCGCACATATATCGAGGTGTTTTCACGTGAAATTTTCAACACAGTCTCTCTTGACTAATTTGGACTTGTTGATTTTATTTTTATCAGTTTTACGTTCATCCAGGATCTTTTGGACCAGTTTTTGGGGTCTGTGTGACCCCGCCTTAAAAAACGTATCAGGTGCCCGATTGACTAATTTGGGCGTCCTGAGTCTAAATATATCAGTTTCGGGGCGAGATAAGGTCGTCTTTACCCTCTTCCTGATACTGCGTAACTCTCAGACAAAATTTTACATTTTGTGCCCAACTGACCTAATTAAGCCTACTGACTGTAGATATATCAGTTTTAAGTCAATTTAAGGCCATCTTGGCCATTAACTTAACACTACGTTTTCATTATTTACTATTCATTGCTTTCTGTTTTAACTGACTAGTTTGAGCGTTTTGACTTTGATTTTGTCAGTTTTTAGATGAGAAGAGGTCATTCGGACCATTTTCTCGATATTGTACCCCTGCTAGGGTTTCTATTACTGTTGTACTCAGATGTTCGGTCCGAGCATTCTGGTGATCTGCTCACCAGTCTTTTATCAAGAAATGGTCGTCCGGGCCAGTTTCCTGACACTGCGTGTCTCATACACTCTTACACATAATAGGGTGGACTGAGTTCACTGTCGATCGCCCCTTTCACTGCATAAATAGTACTTAAATAACACTGTACCTGTTTAATCTATTCAATTGAAAATTATACTGTATTTTTCAACTTAATTACTCAATACATAATAATTAGGTTTCCTGCATTTAGAGAGTCTGTATAGCGGCTCTCTGTTCATTACACGGCCTTCTACACAGGTTCTAACATGGGCGTGTACAAGACAACACAAGCGTGTATTGACCGGACATGGGTGTGTACTAGTTGAGCTTGCTCAACACAGCCATGTCTTGGAACACGTTCATTTACCCAAGCGGTACACGGACATTTACACGGCCGTATACCCGACCATGTTACACTACATGGCCATGTTCACTCACACGGCCTCTCTCTCATGTATACGGTCTGATCAGTACACGGCTTCTTACACGGTCGTGTACCTGACCGTGTTCTGCAAATTTGCACTAAAAGGCATCGAACTAACCCAAAATCATTCCTCAGTTCCTCATTATATAGAATTTAGGTTACATGAGTATGGGGATACTTACAATTGGTGACTCGAATAGTAAATAATGGAAGTGAAAATATAGGAATGAAGTTCTTTCGTTCTTCTCTTTAAAAAAAAAATTGTTTTCTCGGCTTATTAGCAAGCAAAGAGTAAAAGAACATAAGGTAACATATTTGAAACTACTAAAACACCCTAACAAATTATTATTTTAAATCGTAAATTCGGTTTCCCATTAAAATCATAAACGAATATAAATGAAAGAGACATTTTGAATGATTTTCTATATATTAGAGGACACAATAGCCATCTCAAATAAATAGGGGTAAACTTGAATGGAAATTTATAGTTTAAGGGTTATTTTTAAAAATAATCCTATCAAAAAATTGAAAAAGTGAATTTGGATTTGAAATGAAATAATTTTTTTTTAATTTTTCATTCAGATGATAGGTTAAACACACGATTAGTTCTACCAAGAAACTTTTACAATCATTCTTACTTCACTAATTAATCTTAGAAAAACTACCATTTTTCTCCTAAACTTTAGGTCATGTCATAAAATCTCTTGAACTTCAATTTGTAACATTTGTTCACTTAAATTTTGAACTGTTTGCAAAATTTCCCCATCTGTTAACTTTTCAACTAAAACTAGCATGGGCAATGATAAATAAAAAGGGCATTTTAGTAAAATACTAAATTTGATAAATTTTGCTTAAAAGAAATAAAAAAATTCAAGGAAGCAAAAAAAAAAAAAAAAGAAATTAAAAAAACCTCAATCTTCCACCAGGCCCCCTTTTAACAGTGACCCCTACCCCCCCAAATCTCGAGAACCCGCAATAGCCCTAGTTCTTAAAGACTCATAAAATCCCAATGTGACGTCTCGTGTCCTTAGTGGCCCGAACCGTCACTTAAAAACTACTACTTGAGTTGATACTTATACTTTCTTACAAATCATTAATACTTACTTAAAACTTATTAACTTAGATACCCTAATTTTAGGGGATTTTTTTTTGAGACGTACGTATTTACTATTCACATACGTGTACCTTTGAAAATACAAAGTCTAAATCATGAGGGGTTTAGCTTTACATACATACTTACAAAATTCTTTAACTAATTATTATTCAAAATATACTAGTCATATATATACTATTTACTATTCCAAAATATACTGTTACTCAAAAACTATGCAAAAGATAATACTCGTGGTGGTATCTGTAACCTCGCCTTCACACCCGCCTTCGTCGCCATCATCGCCTATTAGGGTTTAAGCCATAGGACGCTTACCTATAGTATGAACACACACCGTGAGCTTCATTACCTGGTAAGTATAATATGTTAACCACAAAACATGTTTAAAGCATAATACATACTAAAAATCATATAAGTATGTCAGGTATCAACATATACCACATAACACATTCATCATATATCATGTCACTAGATACAAACCTTCATATACTTTATGCATAGCAGGAACATCATGTACTGTATGCATCTTACTGTAGCTAGAAGCATAGTGAACTATATTATGAACAACGAACGATCCGGTTATATTCATTTGTGCTTCAATACTCTTTTTCTTTCTCTGGTCTACTTAGGGCCCGTGTGCCAGTATCGTGTGCGCCGGGACCATCAGCAATGCTCGTGGTAAAAAAAAAGCCGAAGAGCCATTAACGGATGCTCAACTTTGCCTTAACTTACTTTAACTTGAAAACCTCTTCAACTGAAAAGGCTGATACGACACGCTTACTAAATTCCGTCTTGTTTATCTATTCTAGCCATATGCTTCTCTAAGCTGTCCCTAATCCTACGCGGTAGGGATCTATGGCATCTAACCTGTTGTTTCATCAATCTACTTGATTGTGAAACTATATGCTCTTATACATGCTGTGCAACAATGTGTGCATGGCATATGTACTTAACATACTGAAAAAAAATCTTTTTAAATTCATTTTATTCATGCTGTAGGCGGAGTTGTACTTACCTAGTTTGTAAGTAATTCGTACTCTTACCTTGTTAACTTATAGGTTACCGCCTATCATCAATAATGCATCCCATTAATACTCTTGTTGAGTCACTAAAACTGTTAGTGACTAAGGCAGATAAAAACGCTTGGTATCGATTGCTGTCAGTACTAACTTGCTCTCTATCTCGAGAGTTTGCTTTTCTATATGTGGTTAATTAATTTATTAGCCAATAAATTAATTAATGTCATTCTTAGGTTAGTATTACCATTAGTGACTATAACTTGTATTTCTATGTGGTATCGAGGCCCATCGGTACCTTATCGATCTACATTGGGGATTTGGTGTCTGACTTCTATTGTGTTTGATTAAGTTTGTCTACTTGACAATTTAATCATCGTTCCTCACAATATTGATCAAACTCGGACCTTGATTGGTTGACCGACTAGTAACTGACCGGTTACCTCGTGTGTTGTTAACCGTATATCTTACTAGGTTACCTTGTGTAAACTTGGTGTGGTAACCCACTAGGTTACTATTGCTTGTTTGGTATGATAGCCTACTGGGCTACCCACAATGTTTTAGTCATTTTTGAAAAATCATTTTGGTTGCCTTATAAAATTCTTGAAAAATTATATGCTTTGAAACCGCCCCCTTATCAACCTGTCAGAAGGTGGGGGGCATTTTTATGAAAACCATTTTTATTTTTAAAGAGTTAAAATACAGTTTAGGTGTTGCATTTTAAAGGTGGTTTTTGAACCACTTATCAAAACTGTTTTAAAAACTTGTTCGAAACGACTTTGTTTGTAAATTTTACGAACATAACATTTTTTGTCCTCAATGAGATGAACAATTCTTGTGTTCATCTCCGAGAGTAATTCTAATTTGAACGGGTCCTAATCCTACCAAACCCGTGGTTATTATGCCTAGTTTTTTGTAAAAATTCCAGTTTTACATCATTTATTTTAACATGTAAATAAGACGATGACAGATAGCAATGTAATGAATAACCTCTATATATAATTTTATTATCCAGTTCAAAATAAATACATTAAAATGTCTCTAATGCTTAGGGCATTTCCTAACAATCTCCCACTTGCCCTAAGCCAGCAGATGTGCCATGTTACGCATCCCCATCGCCTCTACGTGCCTCTCAAAGCTTCTAGCCACCAAAGTCTTAGTAAAGGGATCGGCAATGTTGTCCTCAGACGTGATCTTATGTACATCCACTCGTCCTGTCTCCATGTGCCTTCTAATAATATGATATCTCCGATCTATGTGCTTGGTCCTCTTGTGGTGCCGAGATTCCCTTGTGTTGGCAATAACCCCTGTGTTATCACAGTAAAGTGTGATAGGCTTGTCAACACCTGGAATGACCTCAAGGTCTCTAAAGAACTTGCGGAGCCAAACCGCTTCTTTAGATGCCTCAGCTGCAGCCACATATTTAGCCTCCATAGTAGAGTCAGCTGTGTAGCCCTGCTTCACGCTCCTCCACACAATGGCGCCTCCTCGGAGCAAAAACACTGATCCAGATGTCAATTTCCTTGAATCCTTACAAGTCTAGAAGTCTGAGTCCGTGTATCCTACAGGTGTTAGGTCCCCTCTAGAATACACCAGCATATAATCCCTCGTTCTCTTAAGATACTTGAGTATATGCTTTACGGCTTGCCAGTGCTTGGTTCCAAGATTTGCTTGATATCGACTCACCATACCTACTGCAAAACATATATCCGGGCGAGTGCAAAGCATAGTGTACATAAGGCTACCCACAGCGGATGCATAAGGGACCTTACTCATACGCTCTCTTTCTTCCAATGTCTTGGGACAGTCATCCAATGAAAGAGCTAGACCGGTAATAGAAGGTTGTGAACCTTTCTTTGCCTCTTGCATTGCATATTTGTCAATTATGTTATCTATGTATGAAGCTTGGGATAATGCTATCATTTTGTTCTTTCGATCTCTAAAGAGATGAATGCCTAGAACATAATTAACTTCTCCCAAATCCTTCATGTCAAACTGTTGGTGTAACCAAAGCTTGACCGATGATAAGTTCCCTATATCATTCCCAATGAGTAGTATATCATCGACATAGAGTATCAGAAAGACCACTTTTCTAATCCTTAACACATTTATAAACACAAGGTTCATCAACGTTCTGCTCAAAACCAAATGTCTTAATCGCTTGATCAAACCTCTAGTTCCATGAGCGGGATGCTTGCTTTAATCCATAAATGGATCTAAGCAACTTGCAGACTTTCCTTTCTGGGCCTTTCGCTACGATTTCCCGGCAAGACTTCTTGAAGTGACCTACCTTCCCACAATGGAAGCACTTAGAATTTTTAGGGTCCCTGGGCTTCTTGTTCTTCTTCTTCTTCTTCCCATCCGAGACAAGAGGATTAGAAGAATTGGAAGCCGCTTGCTTCTGATTTGGCCTCTTCCTCTTCTGTGAGGGTTTGGAAGATTCCGCCAAATTGGCCTCACCTTTGGGTTGGACAGCATCCCCATTCCTGATCATCCGCTCATAAGCTTGGAGTGGCTTCATGAGCTCGGTAAGTCCTAACTCCCTTGTCGCCAGATTATATGCGGCCTTAAAAGCCACAAAATCTTTAGATAGAGTTTTGAACACCATCTCGATCTGGGTGTTGTAGTCCAACTCAGCACCGTTTTTGGCAGCCACAGCGAAGAATCCCATTAGAGTGATCATATGGTCCTTCACCGGAGTACCTGCCTTTTGCTTAGAGTTCATAATGCTGGTTATAGTGGACTGTCGAGCCAACTTTTCTTGGCCTCCGAACATGTCCTCCAGATTTTCCATGATCTCCCAAGCAACTTGATAAGTCTCATGCTGCTTTTGTAAAGCACTCGTCATGCTAGCAAGTATGTAGCATCGAGCTATATCATTGGATTCTCTCCAATGAGTATAGGCAATCGGGACCTCCTCAAGCGGTGTGTCAGGTTTTGGCTCTGGTGGGCATGGTTCGTCCAGTACAAACTTGTGTCTCTTGCAGCTGAGAACTACCAACAGATTTCTTTTCCAATCCTTATAATTATCGCCATTTAGTTTATTCTCAGTAAGTATTGAAATGAGGAGTGTCGGTGACATTTTGAACTGAAATAAAATTATACTAGACATCATTACAAAGCCCAAGCAAATATACAGATAATTTAGCAAATAAAACATACAAGTATGTTCCTACATGAAACTTGAAAAACATGTAGCATTACAACGGTAATTCTCAGCACTTATTGCCTCAAGCCACCGAGGGGTGGTCATGAAAACAAATAGCCGGAACATGGACTCCATCCAATTAATATATGTTGCCTTAAATCCTCCAAGGTTAAGACATATATTAATTGTTAGGAAATGCCCTAAGCATTAGAGACATTTTGATGTATTCATTTTGAACTGGATAATAAAATTATATATAGAGGTTATTCGTTACATTGCTGTCTGTCCTCATCTTATTTACATGTTAAAGTAATTGTAAGCAAATATGGCTCACTGACTGCTTGTGTTAAAACTGTTAGAACGTTGCATGCAATGGACTTTTGTATGCGAGAAGACAATGTTCTAAAGTTAGCAGTCTAAACTATGGTCTGTAGTCTATGGGGTTAGACCGAGCATCTAACTCATGTTAAGACTATTATGTTGTCTAAAGCCTTAGAGGGGATGGTTTGTCTTGACTGTCTGGAGCTGGACTCCTAAGTAGAGACATGGATTTGTTGCTCGGTGGTGACATATTAGACCGAGACTAAAGCGTGATTGATCTACGTAGTCCGCTATGAGTGGATCAATCTACTTTTGACGTTCATTGTGCAATAACCTTAATCCTGAGTAAATGAACTTCTTCATGTATATGACTTGTGTACTTTGATGTTCCAATGGCTAAAGTGTCTCAGAGGTAGTAAGCTTATAGACCGGTTCGTTGGGTGCATGACTTGTATACGATGAAGGGTTTGTTTGCAGATATCAGAATCATAGCTCTGAAGAGTTAAAGGTATCCTCTTAAAAAGGCATTATACTGAATATGAAAATGGACAAGGCCTTGGGTCGTCTGCTGGGCGGATGACTTCTTATTCACATATGGTGAATAATCATTTTATTAATTCGGTAGTATAATGGAACTTTAAGATAGCCTGATCAGTAGGATTAAACGGACTTTGACCTAAGGCTGATCATGGATATCATATGAGGGTTTTGCATATATGACAAGGTCATTGGATAGTAGCTCGTCACAGGCTTACGTAATACGGTATATAATTGGGAGTTCAGTTTCAGGTTTATAGTGGTGTGACTCTAAAATTAGTGATCATATGATTGAGTTGTTCGGTACAGAATGATGATCATATGGAATCATGAGAGCCCGATTATATATGTCAAATCAGTCCCTCTACTAGCTCCATATAATTCCTTAATGTTTGGCAAATTGATTTGTGTATGCTATTGGCTAGTTTATTATGCATGGATGGTGATGATATAAGATTAGGATGGTAGACAAGATTCTCTCCGGTTGGATTCAGATTTTGTTTTGGATAATAGAGTACACAATTATTCGAACTCCAAATAAAGTTACCATGATTTTATTTGAGATTGGATTGGAGTTGTAGAAAATTATCCATGAGAACAAGAATTTGAAACACAACCGTTTTGTGGAATTTGAAATTTGAATTTTGAATTTTGAAATTTGAAATTTGAAATTTGAATTTGAAATTCGAATTTGAAATTTGAATTTGAAATTTAAATTTGAAATTTGAAATTTGAAATTTGAAATTTGAAATTTGAAATTTGAATTTTGAATTTGAAATTCGAATTTGAAATTTGAAATTCAAATTTTGAATCATAGTCCAAGTAGGATTCGAATTTGTTGTGGAAAATCCACAAGGTTTGAAATTCGAATTTGAGTTGGATTTGGAGAGGATAATCTTGTTAGAATCCTACTTGAATTTTGAATCTAAATCCCAACAAAAGTGGACGAAATTTTTGAGGATAATCCTCAAGGAAATTTCGGTTTTTTGTGGATAAGATTCAAGGGAAAAATTCAAGTTTCAATCCCAGTTGAATTTGATTCTCTCCTCCCTGAAAAGTGGCCGAAAATTTGGAGGATCTCTCCTAAGAAAATTCGGTTATTTTGGAAAAGGTTGAGACAAGATTCAAGCTTGAAAATTGAATTTTTGATTCTCCCTTATGGATAATGGCCGAAATCTTTAGGAGATATTCTCCTTGTAATTTTCGGATTTTTTGGGTTGAAAAAGGGAGATAAAATTCTAGTTAAAATCTTGTTTAGATTTGGATTGGATTTATCCTAAGAAAACCAAATTTTTTGTTGAGATTCTCCCTTGGAAAAGTTTGGATTTTTTGGTTATGGATAAAGGAAAATATCTTTTCCTAATCCAATTCAAATTCAGAGAATCACCTCATGCAGGTCTATAAATAGAGGTTCTACCACTCCAGTTCTCTTAGACCACAGACTCTCAGGTGAGCAGGCTTATTGTTGCACAGCTCATCGTGACAATAAAGTTCTTTAGAGATCTGGGTGGTCGGAAGAAGACTAGCAGTGCTAGCATACCGATCGAGGTTTAGAGTGACCACACACTCAGCCATTCAGGAATTGGAGAATAGTAGAGAAGGCTAGTTGGTTGAAGCCTCCGGTCATTCTCCCCCTGTAAGATTGGCGTCCTTGAGGTATGAGTTTTAATTATTGTTGGTTTATTGTATATGGCATCATGAGATATTTAACGATCTAAAAATTTTTATTGTTCCGCTGCGCCACTCTGATACGTTTTTACCGATTTATTTTCCTACAATTGGTATCAGAGCCATCTCATGATTATGCCATGTACATAAATTAGACAATTACTTAGTCTTTTTATTTATGTATGGATTTGATATTTAGAGAGTAGCATTCTAGGGTTCCTTTATGTTGTTATCATGGATTATGTATAAAGTATGTGGTTATTTTAATTTTTTGAATTATTATAAGCATGCTTGTTTATGCCGGTTATGGTTCCTTAGAATTTAGAAAAATTGTATCTCGGAATTTTTATGTAACCATGGGAGCAGTTTATTAACACTGTAATTTTCCCATGGATTTTATTTTTTGTCTCTTAGAATTTTTATGGTTACATGGATTTTTTGATTACACTGTAATTTTCCCATAGATTTTATTTTTTGCCTTCGGGGGCGGCGGTGCGATGGTCCAAAATTCGAAAATTTTGATTTTTAAATTTGAGATTTAATTTTAAATCATGTTTAAAAATATGTAATTGAAAATTTGAAATTTTTGAAATTACATATTATTACACATGATGTTTAAAATTGTTTAAAATTTGAATTGGAAATTTAAATTTGAAATTCGAATTTGGAATTTGAATTTGAAATTTAAATTTTTGGAGACTTAAATTTTAAATAATTCTTGGGATGAGAAATAAATGGAGAGGCTACATAAAGATGGATACAAGAAGATGGAATAGAATTCAAGACCCAAAGAATGCTTTGGATGGAATTTTGTAATCTTTATTTTCTTTGTTCTAGGATGGAACCATAGCTTGGTTATTCTGTCAATTATTTTTTCTGTGATATGTGATGGATGTATAAATATGTATTGATGGATGTTTTGTATGCATATTTGATAACATATCATATAGGATAGGATAGCAGGCTGACAGCCCATGGCCGCCCCCATGTGCAGCCTTGTCGGGCTGCAGGCCAAGCCTGCACGCCCAGGCTGGGCGCAGCAGGTTGCAGCCACAGGCTGCGGCCAGCCTTGGGTAGGCCACGGCCACCCTTAGCTGCAGGCCAAGCCTACGGCCGTGGGTGGTTATGGCCTGCACAGGGGCTGCCGCAGCCCCATCCTACCCGAGGGCAGGGGCTGCAGCCCCACCAAGGCCCGTCGGCCTATCCCGAGGGGTCGTGTCTCGATTTTCATGCCATATTCTAATTTACCTATTAGGATCTCCAAAAATTAATTTGAATCCCAATTAAATTGAAATTTTCCACACAATTAAAATTTCAATCTTTAAATCAAATTTAACTTTTGGGAAAAATAAATTACGGTCTTCAATCTTCAATCTCCTCTAAGAATAATTACATAAAATTTCCTGAACCGTTTCCGATGTACAAAATTCTAACCATAATAATTCTAAGAGACAAAAATTAAAATCCATGGGAAAATTACAGTGTTAATAAACTGCTCACATGGTTACATAAAAAATTCCTAGCCACAATTTTTCTAAATTCTAAGGAACCATAACCGGCATAAACAAGCATGCTTATAATAATTCATCAAATTAAAATAACCACATACTTTATACATAATCCTGTAGGAAAATAAATCGGTAAAAACGTATCAGAGTGGCGCAGCGGAACAATAAAAATTTTTAGATCGTTAAATATCTCATGATGCCATATACAATAAATCAACAACAATTAAAACTCAGACCTTAAGGACGCCAATATGCAGGAGGAGAATGACCGGAGGCTTCAACCAACTAACCTTCTCTACTATTCTCCAATTCTCGAATGGCTGAGTGTGTGGGCACTCTGAACCTCGATCGGTATGCTAGCACTACTAGTCTTCTTCCGACCACCCAGATCTCTAAAGAACTTTATTGTCACGATGAGCTGTGCAACAATAAGCCTGCTCACCTGAGAGTCTGTGGTCTGAGAGAACTGGAGTGGTAGGACCTCTATTTATAGACCTGCATGAGGTGATTCTCTGAATTTGAATTGGATTAGGAAAAGATATTTTCCCTTATCTTTAACCAAAAAATCCGAATTTTTCCATAGGATAATCCTAACAATAAATTTGGTTTTTCCTAAGATAAATCCAATCCAAATCTTAACAAGATTTTAACTAGAATTTTATCTCCCTTTTTCAACCAAAAAATCCGAAATTCACAAGGAGAAAATCCTCCAAAAAATTTCGGCCATTATGGATAAGGGAGAATCAAAAATTCCACTAGGATTTTCAAACTAAATCTCATCTCAACCTTATCCAAAAATAACCGAATTTCCTAGGATAAAGGCTCCAAAATTTCGGCCACTTTTAGGGAGGAGAGAATCCAAATTCAACTAGGATTGAAGCTTGAATTTACCCTTGAATCTCATCCACAAAATCTGAAATTTCCTTGAGGATTATCCTCAAAATTTCATCCCTTATTTGTTGGGATTTGGATTCAAAATTCAAGTAGGATTCTAACAAGATTATCCTCTCCAAATCCAACTCAAATTCGAATTTCAAACCTTGTGGATTTTCCACAACAAATTCGAATCCTACTTGGACTGTGATTCAAAATTTGAATTTCAAATTTCAAATTCAAATTTCAAATTTCACAAAACGGTTGTATTTCATATTCTTGTTCTCATGGATAATTTTCTACAACTCCAGTCCAATCTCAAATAAAATCATGGCAACTTTATTTGGAGTTCGAATAATTGTGTACTCTATTATCCAAAACAAAATCTGAATCCAACCGGAGAGAATCTTGTCTACCATCCTAATCCTGTGTCATCACCATCCATGCATAATAAACTAGCCAATAGCATACACAAATCAATTTGCCAAACGTTAAGGAATTATGTGGAGCTAGTAGAGGGACTGATTGGACATATATAATCGGGCTCCCGTGATTCCATATGATCATCATTCTTTACCGAACAACTCAATCATATGATCACTAGTTTCAGAGTCACACCACTATAAACCTGAAACTGAACTCCCAATTATATACCGTATTACGTAAGCCTGTGACGAGCTACCATCCAATGACCTTGTCATATATGCAAAACCCTAATATGATATCCATGATCAGCCTTAGGTCAAAGTCCGTTTAATCCTACTGATCAGGCTATCTTAAAGTTCCATTATACTACCGAATCAAGAAAATGTTTATTCACCATATGTGAATAAGAAGTCATCCGCCCAGCAAACGACCCAAGGCCTTGTCCATTTTCACATTCAGTATAATGCCTTTAAGAGGATACCTTTAACTCCTCAGAGCTATGATTCCGATATCTGTAAACAAACCCTTCATCGTATACAAGTCATGCACCCAACGAACCGGTCTATAAGCTTACTACCTCTGAGACGCTTTAGCCATTGGAACATCAAAGTACACAAGTCATATACATGAAGTAGTTCATTTACTCAGGATTAAGGTTATTGCACAATGAACGTCAAAAGCAGATTGATCCACTCATAGCGGACTACGTAGATCAATCACGCTTTAGTCCCGGTCTAATATGTCACCACCGAGCAACATATCCATGTCTCTACTTGGGAGTCCAGCTCCAGACAGTCAAGACAGACCGTCCCCTCCAAGGCTTTAGACAACATAATAGTCTTAACATGAGTTAGATGCTCGGTCCAACCCCATAGACTACAGACCATAGTTTAGACTGCTAACTTTAGAACATTGTCTTCTCGCATACAAAAGTCCATTGCATGCAACGTTCTAACAGTTTTAACACAAGCAGTCAGTGAGCCATATTTGCTTACATTTACTTTAACATGTAAATAAGACGAGGACAGATAGCAATGTAATGAATAATCTCTAAGTATAATTTTATTATCCAGTTCAAAATGAATACATCAAAATGTCTCTAATACTTAGGGCATTTCCTAACAATCTCCCACTTGCCCTAAGCCAGCAGATGTGCCATGTTACGCATCCCCATCGCCTCTACGTGCCTCTCAAAGCTTCTAGCCACCAAAGTCTTAGTAAAGGGATCAGCGATGTTGTCCTCGGACGCGATCTTACATACATCCACTTGTCCTGTCTCCACATGCCCTCTAATAATATGATATCTCCGATCGATGTGCTTGGTCCTCTTGTGGTGTCGAGATTCCCTTGTGTTGGCAATAGCCCCTGTATTATCACAGTAAAGTGTGATAGGCTTGTCAACACCCGGAATGACCTCAAGGTCTCTAAAGAACTTGCGGAGCCAAACCGCTTCTTTGGATGCCTCAGCCGCAGCCACATACTCAGCCTCCATAGTAGAGTCAGCTGTGCAGCCCTGCTTCATGCTCCTCCACACAATGGCGCCTCCTCCGAGTAAAAACACTGATCCAGATGTCGATTTCCTCGAATCCTTACAAGTCTGGAAGTCTGAGTCCGTGTATCCTACGGGTGTTAGGTCCCTTCCAGAATACACTAGCATATAATCCCTCGTTCTCTTAAGATACTTGAGTATATGCTTTACTGCTTGCCAGTGCTTGGTTCCAGGATTCGCTTGATATCGACTCACCATACCTACTGCAAAACATATGTCCGGGCGAGTGCAAAGCATAGCGTACATAAGGCTACCCACAGCGGATGCATAAGGGACCTTACTCATACGCTCTCTTTCTTTCGATGTCTTGGGACAGTCATCCAATGAAAGAGTTAGACCGGCAATAGAAGGTTGTGAGCCTTTCTTTGCCTCTAGCATTGCATATTTGTCAATTATTTTATCTATGTATGAAGCTTGGGATAATGCTATCATTTTGTTCTTTCGATCTCTGAAGAGACGAATGCCTAGAACATAATTAGCTTCTCCCAAGTCCTTCATGTCAAACTGTTGGTGTAACCAAAGCTTGACCGACGATAAGTTCCCTACATCATTCCCAATGAGTAGTATATCATCGACATAGAGTATCAGAAAGACCACTTTTCCATCCTTAATACGTTTATAAACACAAGGTTCATCAACGTTCTGCTCAAAACCAAATGTCTTAATCGCTTGATCAAACCTCTGGTTCCATGAGCGGGATGCCTGCTTTAATCCATAAATGGATCTAAGCAACTTGCAGACTTTCCTATCTTGGCCTTTTGCTACGAGCCCTTCGGGCTGTATCATATAGATACACTCTTCAAGATGGCCATTCAAGAATGCCGTCTTGACATCCATTTGCCAGATCTCATAATCGAGAGCCGCAGCAATGGACAGAAGAATACGGATAGACTTCAGCATAGCAACAGGCGAAAAGGTTTCCTCGTAATCGATTCCAGCCTTTTGCATGTATCCCTTTGCAACCAGTCTAGCTTTGAAAGTTTCCACTATCCCTTTCGCATCCTTCTTTCTTTTGTAGACCCATTTGCATCCAATGGGTTTTATCCCATCCGGCAAATCTACAAGTTCCCAAACAGAGTTGGATTTCATAGAATCCATCTCATTGTTCATAGCATGTTTCCAAGATCTAGAATCAACATCCTTTATAGCTTCATCATATGTGACCGGATCTTCCTCATACTCATGAGCCTCGGCCTGGTATACCTCAGCATCATACATGAAGAAATTAGGTTTCTTCGAAACCCTCCCACTATGACGAGGCACCCTAAATTGTTGATCGTCTGCAGGTCTTTCACTGGAACTCGGACTTGCATCCAAGACCGAAATCTGTGGAGCAGTTCTTTCACCCGATAACTCCTCTAGCACCACTTTGCTTCGAGGCTTAAAGTCATTCATGTGACTTTCCTCCAAGAATGTCGCATGGGTTGAGACAATGACCTTTTGTTCCTTCGGGTTATAGAACAGACCTCCTTTAGTTCCCTTTGGATACCCTACAAACATGCACAATTCTGATCTTGGTTCCAACTTCTTTGCATCCCCATCCAGTACATGTGCCGGGCAGCCCCATATTCTCATATGTCCAAGGGAGGGCTTCCTGCCACGTCACAATTCATACAGAGTTCTAGGAATTGATTTGCTCGGAACCTGGTTCAGAATATAGCACGCCGTTTGTAAAGCATGTCCCCAAAATGATAATGGCAGCGTTGAGTAACTCATCATGGACCGTACCATATCCAATAAGGTCCTGTTTCTCCTTTCGGCTACACCATTCTGTTGTGGAGTACCAGGTGCAGTCAATTGGGATAATATCCCGTTCTCTACAAGATGTCCTAGAAATTCATCGGAGAGGTATTCGCCACCTCGATCAGATCGAAGTGTCTTTATGGATTTATCCAATTGCTTTTCCACTTCCGCACGATACTCTTTGAACTTATCAAAGGTTTCGCTCTTGCGGTGCATCAGATACACATATCCATACCTCGAGTAATCATCTATGAAAGAGACATAATACTCGAACCCTCCTCGTGCAGCGACGTTCATGGGGCCACATACGTCAGTGTGCACAATTTCTAAGAGCTCCTTAGCCCTTGTACCTTTAGCTCCAAAAGACCTCTTAGTCATCTTACCCTCTAGACAAGACTCACATTGGGGAAGTCGTACCTCCTCCAGAGATTCCAGAGGACCGTCTTTCACCAATCTTTGAATCCTATCCTGATTAATATGACCAAGTCTTAAATGCCAAAGATACGCCTTGTTAGAGTGAGAAACTTTCAACCTTTTAGAGTTATCGATTAATTCAGTGTCAAGCAGTGAGTACATCTTTGGTCTGATCAAATATAGGTTTCCATCCATCCATCCAGAACAGATAAAAGACTTATTTCTACGAATATCAACTCTTTTACTAAAAGAAACTGAATAAGAATCCTTTATTAAACAAGCTACCGATATAAGGTTCCTCCTAAAATTAGGAACATAAAAACAGTCTTTCAATAAAATAAACCTAAATTGATCAAAATAAAGATGAACGTCTCCCATTGCCTCAGCCACCACAAAGCTACCATCTCCAGTCCGCAACGAGAGGCTCCTATCATGTAGACTTCTCGTTTCCACGAACCCCTGCATAGAAACACAAACATGATTAGTGGCGCCCGAATCAATGACCCAAGTGTCTTTCGATTCTTCCACCAAACACGCTTCTAAGTAATGAAGTTCCTTACCTTCCTTGCCCTTGGAGGCTAGGAATTCCCGGCAAGCCTTCTTGAAGTGACCTACCTTCCCACAATGGAAGCATTTGGACTTTTTAGGGTCCTTTGGCTTCTTGTTCTTCTTCTTCTTCTTCCCGTCCGAGACAGGAGGATTAGAAGAACTGGAAGCCACTTGCTTCTTATTTGGCCTCTTCCTCTTCCATGAGGGATTGGAAGATTCCGCCAAATTGGCCTCTCCTTTAGGTCGGACCACATCCTCATCCCTGATCATCCGCTCATAAGCCTATAGTTGCTTCATGAGCTCGGTTAGTCCTAACTCCTTTGTCGCCAGATTGTATGCGGCCTTAAACCCCACAAAATCTTTAGACAGAGTCTTGAACACCATCTCGATTTGGGTGTTGTAGTCTAACTCAGCACCATTCTCGACAGCCTCAACGAAGAATCCCATTAGAGTGATCATATGGTCCTTCACCGGAGCACCCGCCTTTTGCTTAGAGTTCATAATGCTGGCGATAGCGGACTGTCGAGCCAATTTTTCTTGGCCTCCAAACATGTCCTCCAGATTTTCCATGATCTCCCCAGCAACTTGATAAGTCTCATGCTGCTTTTGTAAAGCACTCGTCATGCTAGCAAGGATGTAGCATCGAGCTATTTCATTGGATTCTCTCTAACGATTATAGGCAACCGGGACCTCCTCAAGTGGTGTGTCAGGTTTGGGCCCAGGTGGGCATGGTTCGTCCAGTATGAACTTGTGTCTCTCGCAGTTGAGAACTATTAATAGATTTCTTTTCCAGTCTTTATAATTATCGCCATTCAACTTATTTTCAGTGAGTATCGAAATGAGGGGTGTCGGTGACATTTTGAACTGAAATAAAATTATACTAGACATCATTACAAAGCCCAAGCAAATATACAGATAATATAGCAAATAAAACATACAAGTATGTTCCTACATGAAACCTGAAAAAACATGTAGCATTGCAACGGTAATTCTCAGCACCTATTGCCCCAAGCCACCGAGGGGTGGTCATGAGAACAAATAGCCGGAACATGGACCCCGTCCAATTAATATATGTTGCCTTAAATCCTCCAAGGTTAAGACATATATTAATAACTGCTTATTTGGCCACCAGTTTAGTTAACAGAGCTTCTAGGGAAGGTTAATAACTAAACGAGTCTTGAGTGTATAACCATTGTTTACGTAACCCCATCCACGTCCTACCAAGCCACCGAGGGGTGGTCATGAATAGGATCGCACCTGAACATGTTTTCCACATAGGAGATCCAATCTAGTATACCGGCGGCGGTAAACACCTACCGAGGGGTGTGGTCAGGGCAGAACTGACGCGAGGCGTTACCATACTTTCACATATGGATCAACAATGGAGGCCGTGGGTTTTGTTTGAAACCCTCTCCCACTCAATATTTTGAAAAACATACAAGTTTTGACAAGTTATGTATGATCAATATAGTATGAGCGGTACTCACCTATCCTATATGACATGTTATCAAATATGCATACAAAACATCCATCAATACATATTTATACATCTATGACATATCACAGAAAAAATAATTGACAGAATAACCAAGCCATGGTTCCATCCTAGAACAAAGAAAATAAAGATTACAAAATTCTATCCAAAGCATTCTTTAGGTCTTGAATTCTGTTCCGTCTTCTTGTATCCATCTTTATGTAGCCTCTCCATTTATTTCTCATCCTAAGAATTATTTAAAATTTAAATCTCCAAAAAATTTAAATTTCAAATTCAAATTCCAAATTCGAATTTCAAATTTAAACTTTAAACAATTTTAAACATCATGTGTAATAATATGTAATTTCAAAAATTTCAAATTTTTAATTACATATTTTTTAAACATGATTTAAAATTAAATCTCAAATTTAAAAATCAAAATTTTCTGATTTTTTTGGACCGTCGGACCGCCGCCCCCATAGGCGGCAGCAGCCGTAGGCAGCCACCAACCCCGGAGGGCCTGGCAGCCCACGGCTGCCCCTTGTGCAGCCCTGCCGGGCTGCAGGCCAAGCCTGCAGCGCCAGGCTGCACGCCCAGGCTGGGCGCAGCAGCCGGCAGGCTGCAGGCAGCGCCTGCAACCAGTGGCTGCACGCCCAGGCTGCGGCCAGCCTTGGGCAGGCTGCGGCCAGCCTTGGGCAGGCTGCGCCACCCTCGGCTGCAGGCCAAGCCTGCGGCCGTGGGTGATGTTTGCCTGCAGAGGGGCTGCCGCAGCCCCATCCTGCCCGAGGGCAGGGGCTGCAGCCCCACCAAGGCCCGTCGGCCTATCCCGAGGGGTCGTGTCTCGATTTTCGTGCCATATTCCAATTTACCTATTAGGATCTCCAAAAATTAATTTGAATCCCAATTAAATTGAAATTTTCCACACAATCAAAATTTCAATCTTTAAATCAAATTTAACTTTTTGGAAAAATAAATTACGGTCTTCATTCTTCAATCTCCTCCAAGAATAATTACATAAAATTTCCTAAACCGTTTCCAGTGTACAAAAAATTCTAACCATAAAAATTCTAAGAGACAGAAATTAAAATCCATGGGAAAATTACAGTGTTAATAAACTGCTCCCATGGTTACATAAAAAATCCTAGATACAATTTTTCTAAATTCTAAGGAACCATAACCGGTATAAACAAGCATGCTTATAATAATTCAAAAAATTAAAATAACCACATACTTTATACATAATACATGATAACAACATAAAGGAACCCTAGAATGCCACTCTCTAAATATCAAATCCATACATAAATAAAAAGACTAAGTAATTGTCTAACTTATGTACATGGCATAGTCATGAGATTGCTCTAATACCAATTGTAGGAAAATAAATCGATAAAAACGTATCAGAGTGGCGCAGCGGAACAATAAAAATTTTTAGATCGTTAAATATCTCATGATGCCATATACAATAAATCAACAACAATTAAAACTCATACCTCAAGGACGCCAATATGCAGAAGGAGAATGACCGGAGGCTTCAACCAACTAGCCTTCTCTACTATTCTCCAATTCCCGAATGGCTGAGTGTGTGGGCACTCTGAACCTCGATCGGTATGCTAGCACTGCTAGTCTTCTTCCGACCACCCAGATCTCTAAAGAACTTTATTGTCACGATGAGCTGTGCAACAATAAGCCTGCTCACCTGAGAGTCTGTGTTCTGAGAGAACTGGAGTGGTAGGACCTCTATTTATAGACCTACATGAGGTGATTCTCTGAATTTGAATTGGATTAGGAAAAGATATTTTCCCTTATCTTTAACCAAAAAATCCGAATTTTTCCATAGGATAATCCTAACAATAAATTCGGTTTTTCCTAAGATAAATCCAATCCAAATCTTAACAAGATTTTAACTAGAATTTTATCTCCCTTTTTCAACCAAAAAATCTGAAATTCACAAGGGGAAAATCCTCCAAAAAATTTCGGCCATTATGGATAAGGGAGAATCAAAAATTCCACTAGGATTTTCAAGCTAAATCTCATCTCAACCTTATCCAAAAATAACCGAATTTCCTAGGATAAAGGCTCCAAAATTTCGGCCACTTTTAGGGAGGAGAGAATCCAAATTCAACTAGGATTGAAGCTTGAATTTACCCTTGAATCTCATCCACAAAATCCGAAATTTCCTTGAGGATTATCCTCAAAATTTCGTCCCTTATTTGTTGGGATTTGGATTCAAAATTCAAGTAGGATTCTAACAAGATTATCCTCTCCAAATCCAACTCAAATACGAATTTCAAACCTTGTGGATTTTCCACAACAAATTCGAATCCTACTTGGACTGTGATTCAAAATTTGAATTTCAAATTTCAAATTCAAATTTCAAATTTCACAAAACGGTTGTATTTCATATTCTTGTTCTCATGGATAATTTTCTACAACTCCAATCCAATCTCAAATAAAATCATGGCAATTTTATTTGGAGTTCGAATAATTGTGTACTCTATTATCCAAAACAAAATCTGAATCCAACCGGAGAGAATCTTGTCTACCATCCTAATCCTGTGTCATCACCATCCATGCATAATAAACTAGCCAATAGCATACACAAATCAATTTGCCAAACGTTAAGGAATTATGTGGAGCTAGTAGAGGGACTGATTGGACATATATAATCGGGCTC
This sequence comes from Antiaris toxicaria, assembly GCA_035233585.1. Classification (NCBI taxonomy): domain Eukaryota; kingdom Viridiplantae; phylum Streptophyta; class Magnoliopsida; order Rosales; family Moraceae; genus Antiaris; species Antiaris toxicaria. The sequence goes on along the minus strand of CP141156.1, from coordinate 98,160,849 downwards.
CCGTGATTCCATATGATCATCATTCTTTACCAAACAACTCAATCATATGATCACTAGTTTCAGAGTCACACCACTATAAACCTGAAATTGAACTCCCAATTATATACCGTATTACGTAAGCCTGTGACGAGCTACCATCCAATGACCTTGTCATATATGCAAAACCCTCATATGATATCCATGATCAGCCTTAGGTCAAAGTCCGTTTAATCCTACTGATCAGGCTATCTTAAAGTTCCATTATACTACCGAATCAAGAAAATGTTTATTCACCATATGTGAATAAGAAGTCATCCGCCCAGCAAACGACCCAAGGCCTTGTCCATTTTCACATTCAGTATAATGCCTTTAAGAGGATACCTTTAACTCCTCAGAGCTATGATTCCGATATCTGCAAACAAATCCTTCATCGTATACAAGTCATGCACCCAACGAACCGGTCTATAAGCTTACTACCTCTAAGACGCTTTAGCCATTGGAACGTCAAAGTACACAAGTCATATACATGAAGTAGTTCATTTACTCAGGATTAAGGTTATTGCACAATGAACGTCAAAAGCAGATTGATCCACTCATAGCGGACTACGTAGATCAATCACGCTTTAGTCCCGGTCTAATATGTCACCACCGAGCAACATATCCATGTCTCTACTTGGGAGTCCAGCTCCAGACAGTCAAGACAGACCGTCCCCTCCAAGGGTTTAGACAACATAATAGTCTTAACATGAGTTAGATGCTCGGTCTAACCCCATAGACTACAGACCATAGTTTAGATTGCTAACTTTAGAACATTGTCTTCTCGCTTACAAAAGTCCATTGCATGCAACGTTCTAATAGTTTTAACACAAGCAGTCAGTGAGCCATATTTGCTTACATTTACTTTAACATGTAAATAAGACGAGGACAAATAGCAATGTAATGAATAACCTCTAAGTATAATTTTATTATCCAGTTCAAAATGAATACATCAAAATGTCTCTAATACTTAGGGCATTTCCTAACAAATCCATGATAACAACATAAAGGAACCCTAGAATGCCACTCTCTAAATATCAAATCCTTACATAAATAAAAAGACTAAGTAATTGTCTAATTTATGTACATGGCATAGTCATGAGATGGCTCTGATACCAATTGTAGGAAAATAAATCGATAAAAACGTATCAGAGAGGCGCAGCGGAACAATAAAAATTTTTTAGATCTTTAAATATCTCATGATGCCATATACAATAAACCAACTACAATTAAAACTCATACCTCAAGGACGCCAATCTTGCAGGAGGAGAATGACCGGAGGGCTTCAACCAATTAGCCTTCTCTACTATTCTCCAATTCCCGAATGGCTGAGTGTGTGGGCACTCTGAACCTCGATCGGTATGCTAGCACAGCTAGTCTTCTTCCGACCACTCAGATCTCAAAAGAACTTATTGTCACGGTGGGCTGTGCAACAATAAGCCTGCTCACCTGAGAGTCTGTGGTCTAAGAGAACTGGAGTGACAGGACCTTTATTTATAGACCTACATGAGGTGATTCTCTGAATTTGAATTGGATTAGGAGAAGATATTCTCCCTTATCCACAAACATAAAATCTGAATTTTCCATGGGAAAATCCCAACAATAAAATTTGGCCATTTAGGATAAATCCAATCCAAATCTAAACAAGATTTTAACTATAATTTTATCTCCCTTTTTTCAACCAAAAAATCTGAAAATTCCGAGGAGAAAATCTCCTCAAAATTTCGGCCACTTTTAGGATAAGGGAGAATCAAAATTCCACTAGAATTTTCAAGCTTGAATCTTATCTCATCCTTATCCAAAATAACCGAATTTCCTTAGGAGATATGCTCCAAAATTTTGGTCACTTTCTGGGGAGGAGAGAATCCAAATTTAACTGGGATTGAAACTTGAATTTTTCCTTTAAACCTTATCCACAAAAACCGAAAATCCATTGAGGATAATCCTCAAAATTTCGTCCATCATTAGTTAGGATTTGGATTCAAAATTCAAGTAGGATTCTAACAAGATTATCCTCTCCATATCCAACTCAAATTCGAATTTCAAACCTTGTGGATTTTCCACAACAAATTCGAATCCCACTTGGTCTGTGATTCAAAATTTGAATTTCAAATTTCAAATTCGAATTTCAAATTTCAAATTTCAAATTTCAAATTTAAATTTCAAATTCAAATTTCAAATTCGAATTTCAAATTCAAATTTCAAATTCAAATTTCAAATTCAAAATTCAAAATTCAAATTTCAAATTTCAAAATTCAAAATTCAAATTTCAAATTTCAAATTTCAAATTTCAAAATCCACAAAATAGTTGTGTTTCAAATTCTTGTTCTCATGGATAATTTTCTACAACTCCAATCCAATCTCAAATAAAATCATGGCAACTTTATTTGGAGTTCGAATAATTGTGTACTCTATTATCCAAAACAAAATCTGAATCCAACTGGAGAGAATCTTGTCTACCATCCTAATCCTATATCATCACCATCCATGCATAATAAACCAGCCAAGAGCATACACAAATCAATTTGCCAAACGTTAAGGAATTATGTGGAGCTAGTAGAGGGACTAATTGGACATATATAATCGGGCTCCCGCAAATCCATATGATCATCATTCTTTTACAAACAACTCAATCATATGATCACTAATTTCAGAGTCACATCACTATAAACCTAAAACTAAACTCCCAATTATATACCGTATTACGTAAGCCTGTGACAAGCTATCGTCCAATGACCTTGTCATGTATGCAGAACCCTCATATGATATCCATGATCAGCCTTAGGCCAAAGTCCGTTTAATTCTATTGATCAGGCTATCTTAAAGTTCCATTATACTACCGAATAAAGAAAATGATTATTCACCATATGTGAATAAGAAGTCATCCACCCAGCAGACGACCCAAGGCCTTGTCCATTTTCACATTCAGTATAATGCCTTTAAGAGGATACCCTTAACTCCTCATTAGAGCTATGATTCCGATATCTGTAAATGAACCCTTCATCGTATACAAGTCATGCACCCAACGAACCGGTCTATAAGCTTACTACCTCTGAAACGCTTTAGCCATTAGAACATCAAAGTACACAAGTCATATACATGAAGCTGTCCTTTTACTCAGGATTAAGGTTACTGCACAATGAACGTCAAAAGCAGATTGATCCACTCAAAGTGGACTTCGTAGATCAATCACGCTTTAGTCCCGGTCTAATATGTCACCACCAAGCAACATATCTATGTCTCTACTTAGGAGTCCAGCTCCAGACAGTCAAGACAAACCGTCCCCTCCAAGGCTTTAGACAACATAATAGTCTTAACATGAGTTAGATGCTCGGTCTAACCCCATAGACTACAGACCATAGTTTAGACCGCTAACTTTAGAACATTGTCTTCTCGCATATAAAAGTCCATTGCATGCAACGTTCTAACAGTTTAACACAAGCAGTCAGGGAGCCATATTTACTTACATTTACTTTAACATGTAAATAAGACGAGGACAAATAGCAATGTAATGAATAACTTCTATATATAATTTTATTATCCAGTTCAAAATATATACATCAAAATGTCTCTAATGCTTAGGGCATTTCCTAACAGTAATGTGAATTGTAACCAGTTAGGGTAACAATTACTATTCACCAGTCAAAGGTCAAAGATACTATTCATAATGAATAGTACTATTTACGATGAATAGTACTATTCACATATGAATAGTAGTATTCATAGGAAATTAGATTTTAATGTTTTTGAATCTATGTGATTCTTATTAAGTTTTTTGAACTTACTGAACCTGTTAGCTCATGAGTTTGTTCATATTATAGGTAAGAAACCTGTCAAGTAGACTAATGGATGGCGGCAGGATGTGTGCGTGTCAATGGGATAGGGAATTCAATATGGATCTGGTCCTGCCATAAGTCTTTTGCTGGGCTTTGAGAGTTAGTGAATTGAAGAGAAAGTGTCTTTGAAAAATACAGTATAAATATATTGTATGTTATACATTATGTTGTACTGAAAAAGACATCTAAAAGCTAATATTGTATTTTATAAGGCTTTCGTACTTAACTTTCTTTTAAGGAAAAGTGTGTATTAAAAAGAAAAAAAAATTATGGTCGAAATCTAGGCACTAAAAAATAAGAGTTAAGAGAAAAAGAGTTTTAAATGGCGATTCAGATTCGACACATGGGCTGTCTTGGTCGGCAACAGAGTCGATTCATGACAGTTACGGGTGGTTGGATTCGGCGTCGCCACACTCCCGGCATTTAGAAAACGCCTCGAAGCCATCTATCCTAGTTCATCTACCACGTACTATACCAGAGGCTTAATTTTATGTACCACGTTCTAAACGTTTTACGTAAAATGCTTATCTAAACACATTGTCTATCATAAAACTTATGTAATCATATTTATTCTTATGGTTGTTCTCATGTATCTTTTTACATAAACTCTCCTAAAAATTTCTCATGCCAAATCCTTTTTCTTGGACCATCAACCAACAACATACAACTCAAGGTTTCACAATCCATCATTTATTTGTCCTAAATTAATGATTTCTTTAGCCAAAGTAGTCTTCATAAGATTTTGTTAACATCAAAATGAACAATCTTCATGTTTTGAACAAATTTATTTCTACTCATCATTCTACACATGAAGCTCTTGATTTTGCTTAAAAACATACTTCAAAATTCTTTTTTTTGGATATCAAACACACTCATTTTCACCACCAACCTTTTTAACTAATCTATCAACCAAAACCACCAAGTTTTCAAACAAAATTTTATCATCCATCCTTCACTTAAGAACCATAAATTTTAACCCAAAACTCACAAGAAAATTAAGTAGTTTGTGATTACCTTGTTACCAAAGAAGTCCTCTTGCTCCTAGAAGGTCGTGGTTGCAGTTTTGTTGTAAAAATTTTGGAGAAATACTTGGTAAGGGGAAGGGCATGCATGGTTTCTTTTGGCTGCTCAAGGGACAAATGTTTGCCTCAAAATGGCTAAGTGTTTGAGTTTTCTTTCTAGCCAAATCCACTCACCCTTATAAGCTAAGGAAAAACCAAGTTAATTCATCTTTCATCCAATGAAATTTTGACACCTAACACCCTTAATTCTTTCCAAATTTTCAGAAATCGAATTTCCTTAATTTTGTCACTTTTTGGACTATTAGATCAAAAACACACTTAATCTTGGCCCTTAATCTTACCTACCACCCTTGTTACTTTTTGATAATTAAAATATAACATCATCAAAGCAAGGTCATACTTTGACTTTTACTATTCATATTAATTCGACAACATTTTGACCGAAAACCGACCCGGATGAAACTTTCCCGAAATCGCCCCGACGGGTTCCTAGGGTCTTTAGTGCAGTTAGTTTGCCTTATTCTGCTTTCGTTCGTCCAAAATTAATTCTGGAAGTTTTTCATCTTTTAGTGCACCCGGTGCATCATTTAGGGTTTTTGATCCTGATTTGGCACCGTTCTTCTCATTTTTGGTTCGGTAATAATCTCTACCTCTGAATTCCTAACCTTTAACACTGTTAGAACATTTTGTTTCATTCTAAACAGTATCAAAACATTCATTTTGCATTTTTAAATGTAAAAAGCATTGTATTATATACAATGTACATCATAAGTGCATGTGCTTATGTAATATTTTATATATATGTTTGTACTTGCTGAGCTTTAGCTCACTAGTTCATTCATGGTGTAGGGAATAAGGGTAAGCAACCAGCGCTATGAAAGAAGTAACTGATGGGCTAGCAGACAGATCCCAGAAGTATGATGGAGTGGGAGATGGATCTTGCTACGATTTCTAACTACCAAAAATATACATATGTAATGTAAAGAAACGAGACAGAGAAGAATGTAAAGTATGTTTAAAAAGTTTTTCAATGAAACATGGACACATGTAATTTTATGTACATTTTAAAAATTGTATATATAAAAAAAAATATTTCACAAAATCGACTGTCTTTTAAAAAAAAATTTTAAACTAAAAATGACATGGAATTTAAAGTGTAAAGTAAAACGATACATAAGAAGTAAGTTTAAAAAAAGTAAAGCGGTCAATGGCCTGAGCAAGTCAGGTCATCGTCACTCTAAATATAATTTTATTATCTAGTTCAAAATAAATGAAATACATCAAAATGTCTGTCATGCTTAGGGCATTTCCTAACAATCTCCCACATGCCCTAAGCTAGTAGATGTGCCATGTTACGCATCCCCATTGCCTGAACATGCCTTTCAAAGCTTCTAGCCACCAAAATTTTAGTAAAGGGGTCGGCAATGTTGTCCTTGGATGCGACTTTGCATACATCCACTTGTCCTATCTCCACGTGCCCTCTAATTATGTGGTACCTCTGATCTATGTGTTTGGTCCTCTTGTGGTGCCGAGATTCTTTCGTGTCAGCAATAGCCCCACTATTATCATAATAGAGTATGATCGGCTTGTCAACACCCAAAATGACCTCAAGGTCTCTAAAGAACTTATGAAGCCAAACTGCTTCTTTAGATGCATCAGCCGTAGCCATATACTCAGCCTCCATCGTAGAGTCAGCTGTGTAACCCTGTTTCACGCTCCTCCACACAATGGCACCTTCTCCGAGTAAGAACACTGATCCTGATATCGATTCCCTTGAATCCTTACAAGTCTAGAAATCTGTGTCCATGTATCTTACGGGTGTTAGGTCCCTTCCAGAATACACCAGCATATAATCCCTCATTCTCTTAAGATACTTGAGTATATGCTTAACTGCTTACCAGTACTTGATTCCAGGATTCACTTGATATCGAATCACCATACCTACTGTAAAACATATATCCGGGCGAGTGCAAAGTATAGCGTACATAAGGCTACCCACAGTGGATGCATATGATACCTTACTCATACGTTCTCTTTCTTCCGATCTCTTAAACAGTCATCCAATGAAATAGTTAGACTGACAATGGAAGGTTATGAACCATTCTTTGCCTTTTGTATTGCATATTTATCAATTATCTTATCTATGTATGAAGCCTGGGATAATGCTATCATTTTGTTCTTTTGATATCTAAAGAGACGAATGCCTAGATCATAATTAGCTTCTCCCAAGTCCTTCATGTCAAACTGTTGGTGCAGCCAAAGTTTGACCGATGGTAAATTTCTTACATCATTCCCAATGAGTAGTATATCATCGACAAAAAAATTAGAAAGACCACTTTTCCATCCTTAATATGTTTACAAACACAGGGTTCATCAACGTCCTGTTCAAAATCGAATGTTTTGATTGCTTGATCAAACCTTTGGTTCCATAAGCAGGATGCTTACTTTAATACATAAATAGATCTAAGCAACTTACAGACTTTTCTTTCTTGGCCTTTTACCACGAACCCTTTGGGCTGTATTATATAAATACTTTTCTCAAGATGGCCATTTAAGAATGCAATCTTGATGTCCATTTGCCAAATCTCGTAATCGAGAGCCACAACAATGGATAAAAGAATATAGATAGACTTCAGCATATCAATAGGTGAAAAGGTTTCATCATAATTGATTCCAGCCTTTTACGTGTACCCATTTGCCACAAGTCTAGTCTTGAAAGTTTCAACTCTCCCTTCCACATCCTTCTTTCTTTTGTAGACCCACTTGCATCCAATGGGTTTTATCCCATCCGGTAGATCTACAAGTTCCCAAACAGAGTTGGATTTCCTAGAATCCATCTAATTTGTTCATGGCCTGTTTCCAAGATTTAGAATCCCCATCATTTATAGCTTCATCATAAGTGACTGGATCATCTTAATGCTCATGAGTCTCAGATTGATATACCTATGCATCATACATGAAGAAATTAGGTTTTCTTGAAATCCTCCCACTATGACGAAGCACTCTAAACTATTGATCATCTACGGGTCTTTCACTAGAACTTGGACTTGCGTTCAGGACCAAAATCTGTGGAGTAATTCTACTACCTGATAACTCCTCTAGCACTACTTTGCTTTGAGGCTTAAAGTCATTCATGTGACTTTCCTCCAGGAATGTCGCATGGGTTCATACAATAACCTTTTGTTCCTTCGGGTTATAGAACAGACCTCCCTTAGTTCCCTTAGGATACCCTACAAACATGCATAATTCTAATCTTGATTCTAACTTCTTTGCATCCCCATCCAGTTCATGTACTGTGTAGCCCCATATTCTCATATGTCCAAGGGAGGGATTCTGCCATGCCACAATTCATACGGAGTCCTAGAAATTGATTTACTTGGAACTTGGTTCAGAATATAGCACGCTGTTTGTAATGCATATCCCCAGAATGATAATGACAGTGTTGAATAACTCATCATGGACTGTACCATATCCAGTAAAGTCTTGTTTTTCTTTTCGACAAACCATTCTGTTGTAGAGTACCAGATGTAGTCAATTGGGATAATATCCCATTCTCTACATGATGTCCTAGAAATTCATCGGAGAGATATTCACCACGTCGATCAGATTGAAGTGTTTTTATGGATTTACCTAATTGCTTTTTCACTTTCTCGTGATACTCTTTGAACTTATCAAAGTTTTCACTCTTGCGGTGCATCAGGTACACATATCCATATCTCAAGTAATCATCTATAAAGAAGATATAATACTTGAACCCTCCTCGTACTATGTGTTAGGAAATGCCCTAAGTATTAGAGACATTTTGATGTATTTATTTTGAACTGGATAATAAAATTATATATATAGAGGTTATTCATTATATTGCTATTTGTCATCATTCTATTTACATGTTAAAGTAAATGTAAGCAAATATGGCTCCCTGACTGCTTATGTCAAAACTATTAGAACGTTGCATGCAATGGAATTTTTGTATGCGAGAAGACAATGTTCTAAAGTAAGCGGTCTAAACTAAGGTCTGTAGTCTATGGGGTTAGACCGAGCATCTAACTCATGTAAGACTATTATGTTGTCTAAAGCTATGGTGGGGACGGTTTGTCTTGACTGTCTGGAGCATAGACTCCTAAGTAGAGACATAGATATATTGCTTGGTGCTGACATATTAGACCGGGACTAAAGCATGATTGATCTACGTAGTTCGCTATGAGTCGATCAATCTGCTTTTGACGTTCATTGTGTAGTAACCTTAATCCTGAGTGAATGAACTACTTCATGTGTATGACTTGTGTACTTTGATGTTCCAATGGCTAAAGCGTCTCAGAGGTAGTAAGCTTATAGACTGGTTCATTGGGTGCATGACTGGTATACGATGAAGGGTTTGTTTACAGATATCGGAATCATAGCTCTAATAAGGAGTTAAGGGTATCCTCTTAAAGGCATTATACTAGATCTGAAAATGGACAAGGCCTTGAGTCGTCTGCTGGGAAAATGACTTCTTATTCACATATGGTGAATAATCATTTTCTTATTTAGTAGTATAATGGAACTTTAAGATAGCCTGATCAGTAGGATTGAACAGACTTTGACCTAAGGCTGATCATGGATATCATATGAGGGTTCTGCATACATGACAAGGTCATTGGATGATAGCTCGTCATAGGCTTACATAATACGGTATATCATTGGGAGTTCAGTTTTAGGTTTATAGTGGTGTGACTCTGAAATTAGTGATCATATGATTGAGTTGTTCGGTAAAGAATGATGATCATATGGATTCACGGTAGCCCGAATATATATGTCCAATTGGTCCCTCTACTAACTCCACATAATTTCTTAACAATTGGCAAATTGATTTGAATATGCTACTGGCTAGTTGATTATGCATGGATGGTGTTGACATAGGATTAGGATGGTGGACAAGATTCTTTCCGGTTGAATTCAGATTTTGTTTTGGATAATAGAGTACACAATTATTCAAACTCCAAATAAAGTTATCATGATTTTATTTGAGATTGGATTGGAGTTGTAGAAAATTATCCATGAGAACAAGAATTTGAAATACAACTGTTTGTGAATTTTGAAATTTGAATTTTGAATTTTGAATTTGAATTTTGAATTTTGAATTTTGAAATTTAAATTTGAAATTTGAAATTTGAAATTTAAAATTTGAATCTGAATTTTGAATTTTGAATTTTGAAATTCAAATTTTGAATCACAGTCCAAGTGGAATTCGAATTCTTTGTGGATAATTTGAATTCTTTGAAGAGGAAAATCTTGTTTGAATCCTACTTGAATTTTGAATCCCAACCCTAACTAACTTGTGGATAAGGATGCAGGGAAAAATTCAAGTTTTAATCCCAGTTGAATGTGGATTCTCTCCTCCCTAAAAGTGGCCAAAATTTTGAGGGCAAATCTCAAGGAGATTTTCGGTTTTATTTGGATAAGGATGAGATAAAATTCAAGCTAGAAAATCCTATTTGGATTTTGATTCTCTTCACACTTTAATGACCGAATCTAGTAATGTTTTTAGCACAAAGGGGAATCGGTTTTTATGAGGGAGTGAGGAGATAATATTATAGTTAAAATCCTATTTGAATTTTGAATGAAAAATCCATAAAGTGGCCGAATCTTTTTGGTTGGATAAGGCTTTAAAAATCAGATTTTTATTGTGGATAAGGGAGAAAATCTTCTCCTAATCCAATTCAAATTCAGAGGATCACCTCATGCAAGTCTATAAATAGAGGTCCTGCCACTCTAGTTCTCAAAGACCACAGACTCTCAGGTGAGCAGGCTTATTATTGCATAACTCACCATGACAATAAGTTCTTTAGAGATCTGGGTGGTCGGAAGAAGACTAGCAGTGCTAGCATACCGATTGAGGTTCAGAGTGCCCATACACTCAACCATTCGGGAATTGGAGAATAGTAGAAAAGACTAGTTGGCTGAAGCCCTCCGATCATTCTCCTCCTGCAGGTTGGCGTCCTTGAGGTATGAGTTTAAATTGTTGTTGGTTTATTGTATATGGCATCATGAGATATTTAACGAACTTGAAAAATTTTTATTGTTCCGCTACGCCACTTTGACACATTTTTACCGATTTATTTCCTACACTATGACGTTCATGGGACCACATATGTCGGTGTGCGTAATTTTTAAGAGTTCCTGAGCCCTAGTACCCTTAGCTCAAAAAGACCTATTAGTCATCTTACCCTCAAGACAAGATTCTAAAGGACAGTCCTTCACCAACCTTTAAATCCTATCCTAATTAATATGACTAAGTCTTAAATGCCAAAGATATGCCTTGTTAGAGTGAGAAACATTCAACCTTTTAGAGTTATTAGTTAATTCGGTGTTTAGCACTTACATCTTTGGTTTGATCAAATATAGGTTTCCATCCATCCATTCAGAACAGATAAAAGACTTATTTTTATGAATGTCAACTCTTTTAGAATCTCCTATTAAATAAGCTATGATGTCCTGTGCTTTGAGTGGTCCGGACCGTCACTTAAAAACTACTACTTGCATTGATACTTATACTTTCTTGCAACCATTAATATTTACTTAAAATCTCTTTACTTAGATACAATAATTTTAGAGATTTTTTTTTGAAGGCGTATGTGTTCACTATTCACATACGTATACTTAAATATACATCATCTAAATATTTGGGAGTTCAATTATCCATACACACTTATAATACTGTTTAACTATTTACTATTCAAAAATCCTATTTAACTGTTACTATTTAAAAATACTGTTTAATTTTTTCTATTCAAAAATACTATTTAATCGTTACTATTTAAAAATACTGATTTCTCGAGTTTTGTAGAAGATTAACTCGCAGTGTATCAATAACCTCGCCCTCACATCCACCACCATCATCACCCATTGTGGTTTAAGACATAGGACGCTTACCTACAGCATGAACACACTTCGTGAGCTTTACGCCCAATAAGTACAACATGTTAACCGTAAAACATGTTTAAAACGTAGTACATACTTAAAACCATCTAAGCATGTCATAACCAACACATCTCGCTGAGACATTCCATATATCAGAACAACACATATCACCGAATGCAAAACATCATATACTGAATGATAACATACTGAATGCATAACAGAAACATCGTGTAGTGAATGCATCTTACTGTAAATGGACGCATAGTGAACTATATCGTGAACAATGCATGGTCTGATTATGCTCATCCTATGCTTCATTGTTCTTTTTCTTTCTTATGCCTACTTAGGGCCCATGTTAGTACCGAACTACGCGTGGATCATCGAGAACGCCCCAGATCCTGGGCCTTGGCCCATTATGGATATATTTTATGTCCTTGGCCTATTATACATTATGAGCCTTAACTCGTTAGACTTTGTGGACCTTGGCACGTTATACTGACACCTTTATTCTCATCTTTCCCAATTCTTTATTTGATCGTGCCATATACTCTACTAGGCTATCCCTTAATTTTATACGATAGGGATGTATGGCCTCTAACTTATTCGTTCATCAATCTACGTGATTATGAAACTATATGCTCTTATACATGCTGTGTAATAACTTGTGCATAGATGCATGCTTAAAATGTTATAAAAACCATCATTTAAATTCATTTTATTTATGTTGTAGGTGGAGTTGTACTTAGCTAGTTGCAAGCAACTCGTACTCTCGCCTTTATCAGGTTACAGGTAATCACCTGTTAACATAACATACTACGTTAAAACTTTTGTTGAGTCACTAATACTATTAATGACAAAAGCAGATAAAATCGTTTGGTACCGATTAATGTCGGTACAACTCGCTATCTTTTCAGCGTTTGACTCTCTAAGCATGGTTTGTTAATTTATTGCCCCATAAATTAATTAATGTCATTCTTAGGTCACTATTATCATTAGTGACTATTACTTGTATCGTGGTATGGTACCGAGACCTATCGGTACCCTACTGCTCTACTTTGGGAATTTGGTGTATATCTTCCATCGTATTTGATTAACTATCTTCTTGACAGATTAATCACCATTCCTCATAGTATCGTTTAAACACGATCCTTGACTGGTTGCCGGCTAGTTAACTGACCGGTTACCTCACACGTCATTAACTAGGTAGCCTACTGGGTTACTATTGCTTGTTTGGTGTGGTAGCCTACCGGGCTACCCACACTATCTTGGTTAGTTTTGGAAAATTGTTTTGGTTGACTTATAAAATTCTTGAAAAAATTTGCATTCTTTAGAACCATTCCCTTATCACCCCACTGAAAGGTGGGGGAATGTTTTGCGAAAGGTGATTTTAAAGGTGTTGTATTTTACATTTTGGTGTTGTATTTTAAAGGTGATTTTCGAACCACTTATCGAAACCGTTTTAAAAACTTGTTTGAAACGACTTCGTTTGTAAATTTGGTGAACATAAAATTTTTCATCCTCGACGAGATTAACAATTCTCGCGTTCACCTCAGAGCTCAAATCTAAATCAAACAGGTACTAATCTTACTAAACCCGTGGCTACTTGTGCCTAGTTTTTGTAAAAATCTCAGTTTTATGCTATTTTGAAAACGACTCTGTTTGACGCCCGAAACGGCCAAATTTTTAAAACACGCGTATGTTGTCTTAAAGGTTTCGACGAGACTACAACTTTCGGGTTAAGCCCAAGATCTGGTTCGAACTCTAAGTGGTCCATTTTTAACAAAACTCAAGATTGTTTCCAGTGCTCGGATTTTTAGTTTAAGTTTTGGGCACCAAATGAAAACCACTTGAAAAACCTATATTAGTGTCGTTTTTAGCCAAAATCTATTTGATGCAAAAACGACTATAACAAAATTTCTTTAAGATTCTATGTTTCACCAAATCCCAAATTCGGACCCTAAGGGGGTCAAAATGGCCAAAACCCGTGGCGTTTTTCTAGGGACAAATTGTGTCCAGCCTCCTAAAAAAAATCCATGATCACGCATACATATATCCATCTGTAAAAATGTAAACCATAACCACACAACCACATAACTTAAAAATGGAAAGCTAAGGGCTTAAAATAAACTTATTACCATTTGTATAAACAAATACACATAAATCTCTTGATCAAAAACTTAAAAACAACTAACCACAAAATGGAGGGTTTTTCAGTTTTTACCTCTTGTGCTACGAACCAAGCACAAATTCAAGTAAAGGCTTGAGTGACCAAAATGGTCATGTGAACCAAGAAGAGTGGGTTCGGTTTTATGCTAGCAAAACACCAAAAATATTTCTCTTAATGTCAACTCAAAACAATAACTAAAAACCACAAGTGATTGGTCTAGAACCTTACCCTTATGTGCATTGGAAATGGCTTAGAAATGAAACCTTTTATCACAAGCTTGAAGGGGTTAAATTTTGGTAAACTTTTGGTAGGATTTTTGCTTGAAAATGGAGGGTTTTGGGGGCTTGGAGTAGTCAACTATAGCAAGAAAGGAAGAGAGAAGGAGTTGTGGTTTTTGTGGTGTGAAAATGAAAGAACAAAAGCCTAAGGCATGGTCACCCCTTTTATAGACAAATCCTAAGTAAAATTAACCAAGCTTGAGCTCATTTAATCAAGCCAATATTAAGCTAATTTGAGGACAAAACCTGCCTATTTCAGTCCTCAAAACCGAGGGAGCTGCGACCATTTAAGTAGGGGAAAATAAAAATTGAGTTGTTGGCAAGTGCTTGAATTCTCACATTGTTTATTCAATTGTGTCATAACTTCCCCCATATTTTAATACTACATTTTGGGGTTATTTTTGCAGCAAAATCAGCTACTTTTCAACTAGGGGGACATGGATTTTGAGACCAAAAATTCATCTGCATTTGCCTATTGTTGCAGTCTAATTTTCTACTGCGGTATTCAGTCATTTCTCGGTAGTGTTCTAATTTTCACCCAGAATTGGATTTTCTGAATTTGATTTTTGTACTGATCATTCCTTATCAATTTGTACTGTCTAAGTGCCCATTCTTTACTAATTTACTATTTATTTTCTATACTGTGGTTGTGTCTAGACTGTGTTGTCCTTTCGCACACAAAACGAGGTGTTTTTGTGTGAAATTTTAGACACAGTCTCTCTTGACTAATTTAGACATGCTGATTTCAAATTTATCAGTTTTACATTCATTTGAGATCGTCTGAATCAGTTTTCGGGATCTGTGAGACCCCACCTCGAAAAATGTGTTAAGTGCCTGATTGACTAATTTAGGCGTTCTGAGTCTAAATATATCAGTTTTGGGGCGAGAAAAGATCGTCTTAACCCTCATCTTGATACTGCGTATCTCCCAAACAAAAATTATCGTTTTGTGCTTAATTGACCAGATTGAGCCTACTGACTGTTAATATATCAGTTTTAGGTCAGATTAAGGCCGTCTTAGCCATTAATCTGATACTGCATTTTCCACTATTCACTGTTTCCTGTCTGACTGACTAGTTTGAGTTGACTCCGATTTTGTCAGTTTCTAGATAAGAAGAGGTCATCTGGACCTTCGTTCTTGATACTATACCTCTGCTAGGGTATATCTTGCTATTGTACTCAGATATTCGGTCTGAGCATCCTGGTGATCTGCTCACCATTCTTGTGTCAAGAAATGGTCTTCTAGACCAGTTTCCAAATACTGCTCATCGTGTATACTTATACACATAATAGGGTGGACCAATTTCACTGTCAGTCGTCCCTTTCACTTCATGAATAGTAATTAAATAGTACTGTTCTTGTTTAACCCATTCAACTGAAAAATATACTATATTTGGTCAACCTAGTTACTTATTAAATATTATTTAGATTTCACGTATTACGAGTGTCTTTACAATGGCTCTCAGTTCCATACACAGCCTTCTACATGGGTTCTTATATGAGCATATACCAGTTGAGATTGCTCAAGACAGCTGTGTCTTGGAAACACGTTCCTCTAGCGAAGCGATACACAGCCTCTTACATGGCCGTGCACCTGATCGTGTTAATCAATATTGCATTAAAAGGCATCAAATTAACCCAAATTCATTCCTCAATTTATCATTATATAGAATTTAAGTTACAGGAATATAGTGGTCCTTACAACCTACCCCCCTTACAAAATTTTCATCCTCGAAAATTAGAATAAGTACAGGAAGTCTCTTTTCATATCCTCTTCCCGTTCCTATGTGTCTTCTTCTATATTGTGGTTCCACCACAACACTTTTACAAGCGGAATCACTTTATTCCTAAGGACTTTATTTTCCCTGGCTAAAATCCGCCTGGGTTTTTCTTCATATGTCAAATCGACATGTACTTCGACAGGCTCTTGGCTCAAAATGTAGGACCTGTCTGGCACGTACTTCTTCAGCATTGAGACATAAAAGATGTTATGTACCGAAGCCAATTTTGGAGGAAGGGCTAACTCGTAAGCCACCTTCTCGACCCTCTCGAATATCTTGAAGGGTCCTATGTACCTAGGATTCAGCTTCCCCTTTCTTCCTAAAACGCATCATCCTTTTCATGGGTGTCACTTTGAGAAAGACATATTCTTCTTCTTGAACTCAAGGGGTCTGCGGCATTTGTCTGCATAGCTCTTCTGACGACTGTGTACCGCATCTAGCCTCTCTCGTATTAGCTTCATGTCTACTATTATGTTCTTGATGAAGTCCATGCTGATAAGCTATTTCTCTCCAGTTTCGTACCAGTGCACCAGAGATCTACATTTTCTTCTGTAGAGTGCCTCATACGGTGCCATCCCAATCGAGGAATGGTAACTGTTGTTGTATGAGAACTCAATTAATGGTAGCTTCTAGTCCCAGTTTCCCTTAAAGTCTAGGACACAAGCTCTCAGCATATCCTCTAATGTTTGTATCGTCCTCTCGGACTGACCGTCAGTCTGCGGATGGAAAGCTGTCTTAAACTTCAACTTGGTTCCTAATGAGGTTTGGATGCTCTACCAGAACCTGGAAGTGAAGCGTTCATCGTGATCTAAAATGATTGATTTTGGTACACTGTGTAGTCATACTATCTAAGTCACGTACATTTTTGCCAACCTTTCTACCGAATAGCTTAGCTTCATAGCTAAAAATCGAGCTGATTTCATCAATCAGTCCACAATTACCCAGATTACGTCATTGCCACTTGAACTCCTTGGCAATCCGACTACGTAATCCATTGCAATCTGCTTCCATTTTCACTCAGGTAGATCGATTTTCAACAGTTCTATAGTAGGTCATTGATGTTCTACTTAAATTTCCTTGCACGTGAGGCATCTTACAACGAACTCTATGACATCGTTCTTCCTCCTAGGCCACCAAAAACTCTCTTTCAAGTATTTGCACATTCTGTTCACCCCTAGATATACAGAGTATGGTGTTTCGTGAGCTTTTGAAAGGAGCCTTCTCCTAAGTTCTTCCTCCTTCGGAACACACACTTTATCTCTAAAATAGAGTATGATGTACTTAGTGACTCTAAACTCTATATTCTGGCCCTCTATTAGCTCCTTTTTGAGCTTGTTCAAGGACGACTCAAGGTCCTATCTATTCTTAATTCCTCCTAAGAGTGTCGATTAGATGGTCATGTCTGACAACCACCCCGTCAAAATCTCGATCTCATCACTTCATAGTCCCTTTTTGTAATGCTCCCGATAGGGTACTGATAGCCATAAGCGATGAAGAATACCTTCAACTTAGCACATTGGCCCTTATTGGCCTTTCTTGAATGGTAATGGATCTCACAGTCATACTTCTTTACCAATTCTAGCCATCTTCGCTGCCTCGCGTTGAGCTCCTTCTGTGTGAAGATGTACTTGAGGCTCTGGTGGTCCGTGTAAATCTCATACTTAATGCCGTATAAGTAATGCCCTCATATCTTGAGCGTAAAAATGACCATTGCTAGTTCCATATCGTGAGTAGGGTAGGTCTCCTTATGGTCCTTGTCATTGTCGTCATTGCCTTCCACCTCTAAGAGGTGTTCGGGAGACGAAGTGTAAGGACCACCCCATTCTTATAACTTTATTTTCATTTAATGAGAAATTGAGGGAAATTTGATGTATCTTACTGAAAATTTGAAGAACACAGGCAGGTAAGAAAGGCCATGTAACTGTACATAGTCGTGTAGGTGAACGCGATCAGGTACGTGGCCATGTAAGTGGCCATGTACCATAGGTACTGTACACGTTCGTGAGGCCGTGTAGGTGGACACGGCCATGTAAGTGACTGTGTACTAATCGGGTTGTTGAAATGCTGGAGGCTGTGTGTACATGGCCATGTAGTGTGACACGGCCAGGTACACAGCCGTGTAGGAGGCCGTGTACCAATCGATAAAATGAATTTGTTCCAAGAAACGACCGTGTTAAGCAAGCTCAACTAGTACACACCCGTGTAGCCTTGTACAAGCCTGTGTAGAAGGCCGTGTTTGGAGTAGGGAGCTACTGAAGTGACTCTTGCAATTTATGAAGCTTAATTACTATGTAATAAGTAATTAAGTTGAAAAAAAAAGTACAGTATAATTTCTAAGTGAATAGTAAATGATGAAAAATGCAGTGTCAAGTTATTGGCTAAGACAGCCACAATTTGACTTGAAACTGATATATGAATGATTAGTAGATTCAATCTGGTTGATTGAGCACAAAACGAGAAGTTTAGTTTGAGACATACGCAATATCAGGATGAGGTTCAAGACAACCTTTACTTGCCTCGAAACTGATATATTTGGGTTTAGAATGCCCAAATTACTTAAACGAGCACCTGACAGGTTTTTCGAGGTGAGGTCACACAGATCCTAAAAATTAGTCCAGATGACCTCCGATGGACGTAAAACTGACAAAAATGGAATTAGCACTTCCAAATTAGTCAAGAGAGACTGTGTCTGAAATTTCGCCTAGGAACACCTTGGTTTGCGTGCAAAAAGGACAACACAATGTAGACACAACCATAGTATAGGATGTGAACAGTAAATTAGACTGATAATGGGCTCTTAGAAAGTATAAAATAATTAGGAATTGACTGTACAAAAATCGGATTTAGAAATCCAATTTTCAGGTGAAAATTGGAACACTGCCGAGAAAGGACCAGACACTGCAGTATAAAATTAGACTGCAATGAAAAGCCAACACAAATGAATTTTGGCCTTAAAATTTTGTGCCCCTTAGCTGCAAAAGCAGATAGAATCAGCTGCACACATAGCCCAAAAGGTGGATATTAAAAATGCAAAAGTTATGACACATGGTATAAAATAATCAAGGGGTTTTCAAGCATTTATTACATAAATTATTGTTTACTACCCTCCTTTCCATGCAGCAGCCTATGCCCATTTATGGTGTTAAAATGGGCAGTAATTTGTCCCTTGATTAGGCTAAAATGGTGGACAATTAATTAGGTTTAGGCTTAAGCAAGTTTGATTAAGTTTGCCTATAAAAGGCACCTTTTGCACAAGGGTTTTGCTCTTTCATTTGCCACCCGAAAAACACAACACTCCTTCTCCCTTTTCTTCTAGCTACAGCCAGCCCTTCCCATTAGCCAAAACCCTCCCTTTTCCTATTAGAAAATGCCCTAAGCATTAGAGATATTTTGATGTATTTATTTTGAACTGGATAATAAAATTATATATAGAGGTTATTCATTACATTGCTGTCTGTCCTCATTTTATTTACATATTAAAGTAAATGTATGCAAATATGGCTCCCTGACTACTTATGTTAAAACTATTAGAACGTTGCATGCAATGGACTTTTGTATGCGAGAAGACAATGTTCTAAAGTAAGCAGTCTAAACTAAGGTCTGTAGTCTATGGGGTTAGACCGAGCATCTAACTCATGTTAAGACTATTATGTTGTCTAAAGCCTTAGAGGGGATGGTTTGTCTTGACTGTCTGGAGCTGGACTCCCAAGTAGAGACATAGATATGTTGCTTGGTGCTGACATATTAGACCGGGACTAAAGCGTGATTGATCTACGAAGTCTGCTTTGAGTGGATCGATCTGCTTTTGGCGTTCATTGTGCAGTAACCTTAATCCTGAGTAGATGAACAGCTTCATGTGTATGGCTTGTGTACTTTGATGTTCCAATGGCTAAAGCGTCTCAGAGGTAGTAAGCTTATAGACCGGTTTGTTGGGTGCACGACTTGTATACGATGAAGGGTTTGTTTACAGATATCGGAATCATAGCACTAATAAGGAGTTAAGGGTAAGGCATTATACTGGATGTGAAAATGGACAAGGCCTTGGGTTGTCTGCTGGGCAGATGACTTCTTATTCACATATGGTGAATAATCATTTTCTTTATTCGGTAGTATAATGGAACTTTAAGATAGCCTGATCAGTAGGATTAAATGAACTTTAACCTGAGGCTGATCATGGATATCATATGAGGGTTCTGCATACATGACAAGGTCATTGGACGATAGCTTGTCACAGGCTTATGTAATATGGTATATAATTGAGAGTTCAGTTTCAGGTTTATAGTAGTGTGACTCTGAAATTTGTGATCATATGATTGAGTTATTCGTTAAAGAATGATGATCATATGGATTTGTGAGAGCCCGATTATATATGTCCAATTGGTCCCTCTACTAGCTCTACACAATTCCTTAACATATGGCAAATTGATTTGAGTATGCTATTGGCTAGTTGATTATGCATGGATGGTGTTGACATAGGATTAGGATGGTAGACAAGATTTTCTCCGGTTGAGTTCAGATTTTGTTTTGGACAATAGAGTACACAATCATTCGAACTCTAAATAAAGTTGCCATGATTTTATTTGAGATTGGATTGGAGTTGTAGAAAATTATCCATGAGAACAAGAGTTTGAAATACAACTGTTTTGTGGATTTTGAAATTTGAAATTTGAAATTCGAAATTTGAATTTTGAATTTTGAAATTTGAAATTTGAATTTTGAATTTGAAATTTAAATTTGAAATTTGAAATTTGAAATTTGAAATTTGAATTTGAAATTTGAATTTGAAATTTAAAATTCAAATTTTGAATCACAGTCCAAATAGGATTCAAATTTCTTGTGGTAAATCCACAAGGAATGAAATTCGAATTTGAGTTGGATATGGAGAGGAAAATCTTGTTAGAATCCTACTTGAATTTTGAATCCAAATCCTAACAATAATGGACGAAAATTTTGAGGATTTTCCTCATGGAATTTTTGGATTTTTTGTAGATAAGGTTTAAGGAAAAATTGAAGTTTCAATCCTAGTTGAATTTGGATTCTCTCCTCCCTGATTATGGTCAAAATTTTGAGGAAGGTATCCTAGGAGATTATTGGTTATTTTGGATAAGGATGAGATAAGATTCAAGCTTGAAAATCCTAGTGGAATTTTGATTCTTCCCTTACCTTTTATGGCCAAAAATTTTATGGATTTATTCTAGTGAATTTTCAGATTTTTCTAGTGGATAACGGGAAGATAAAATTCAAGTTAAAATCTTGTTTAGATTTAAATTGGATAATCCTAAAGTGGTCGAAATTTTGTTGGGATTTTCCCCTTGGAAAATTCAGATTTTTTGGTTGTGGATAAGGGAGAATATCTTCTCCTAATCCAATTTGAATTCAGAGAATCACCTCATGCAAGTCTATAAATAGAGGTCTTACCACTCCAGTTCTCTCAGACCACAGATTCTCAAGTGAGCAGGCTTATTGTTGCACAACTCACCATGACAATAAGTTCTTTAGAGATCTGGGTAGTCAAAAGAAGACTAGCAGTGCTAGCATACCGATCGAGGTTTAGAGTGCCCACACACACAACCATTCGGGAATTGGAGAATAGTAGAGAAGGCTAGTTGGTTGAAGCCCTCTAGTCATTCTCCTCCTGCAGATTGGCATCCTTGAGGTATGAGTTTAAATTGTTGTTGGTTTATTCAATAGTAACCGATTAGGCTAATGTGAATAGTAACTAGTTAGGCTAATGTGAATAGTAACTAGTTAGGCTAACGTGAATAGTATCAAGTTAAAGCAATGTGAATAGTAACCTGTTAGGGTAACAGTTACTATTCATTGATTAAAGGTCAAAGTCACTATTTATGATAAATAGTACTATTCATAGGAAATTAAGTTTTTAATGTTTTTGAATCCATGCGTTTCTTACTAAGTATGTTTGAACTTACTGAGCCTGTTAGCTCACTAGTTTGTTCATGTTGTAGGTAAGAAACCTGTCCAGTAGACTATGTAGATGGCGGTAGGAAGTGCGCCTATCAAGGAATAGGGAATTCACCATGGACTTGGTCCTGCCATAAGTCTTTCGCTGAGCTTTGAGAGTTAGTGAATTGAAGAGAATGTGTAAAAAAAAAATGCAGTATGAATATTTCGTATGTTATACATTATATTGTACTCAAAAAGACAACTAAAAGCTAGTATTGTATTTTACATGGCTTTTATATTTAGCTTTTTTTTCGAGAGAGTATGTATTAAAAGGAAAAAAATTATGGGTGAAATTTTTGGGCCTTAAAAAATGAGAGTTTGAGAAAAAGAGTTCTAAAATGGCGATTCGGATTCGACATAAGGGCTATCTTGATTGGTAACAGAGTCGGTCCATGATAGTTTTGAGTGGTTGGATTCGGGGGTGCCACATCAAAGGCAACTTTCCGCTTCCTGCAGTCGATGATGGCATTGTATTTCATGAGAAAGTCCATTCCCAATATCACATCGTAGTTGTACATGTCGATGATAATTAGGTTGACGCTCAGTTCTTAACCGCAAATAATTACTGGCACATGTCGTACCTAGTAATTAGACAGCAAAACCTCCCTTGAAGGAAGTGCAGTTCTGAAAGTTTGTTTCATTTTATCTAAGCTCCTATCTAGCCTCTTAGCAAACTCTAATGATATGAAGGAGTGTGTGGCTCCAGAATCAAATAACACTAATGCACTTGAGTTGGCAACAGAATGCTGATCTATCACCACAACATGTAGGAAAATAAATCAGTAAAAACGTATCAGAGAGACGCAGTGGAACAATAAAAATTTTTTAGATTGTTAAATATCTCATGATGCCATATATAATAAACTAACAACAATTAAAACTCATACCTCAAGGACGCCAATCAGCAGGAGGAGAATGACCGGAGGACTTCAACCAACTAGCCTTCTCTACTATTCTCCAATTCCTGAATGGCTAAGTGTGTGGGCACTCTGAACCTCGATCGGTATGCTAGCACTGCTAGTCTTCTTCTGACCACCCAGATCTCTAAAGAACTTATTGTCATGGTGGGCTGTGCAACAATAAGCCTGCTCACCTGAAAGTCTGTGGTCTGAGAGAACTGGAGTGGCAGGACCTCTATTTATAGACCTGCATGAGGTGATTCTCTAAATTCGAATTGGATTAGGAGAAGATATTCTCCCTTATCCACAACCATAAAATCCGAATTTTCCAAGGGAAAATCCCAAGAATAAAATTTGGCCATTTAAGAAAAATCCAATTCAAATCTAAAAAAGATTTTAACTAGAATTTTATCTCCCTTTTTCAACCAAAAAATCCGAAAATTCCAAGGAGAAAATCTCCTCAAAAAATTCGACCATATTTAGGATAAGGGAGAATCAAAATTCCACTAGGATTTTCAAGCTTAAATCTTATCTCATCCTTATCCAAAATAACCAAATTTTCCCTAGGAGATATGCTCCAAATTTCAGCCACTTTTCAGGGAGGAGAGAATCCAAATTCAACTGGAATTGAAACTTGAATTTTTCTTTTGAACCTTATCCACAAAAACCGAAAATCCATTGAGGATTATCCTCAAAATTTCATCCAACATTAGTTAGGATTTGGATTCAAAATTCAAGTATAATTCTAACAAGATTATCCTCTCCATATCCAACTCAAATTCGAATTTCAAACCTTGTGGATTTTTCACAACAAATTTGAATCCCACTTGGACTGTGACTCAAAATTTGAATTTCAACTTTCAAATTCGAATTTCAAATTTCAAATTTAAATTTCAAATTCAAATTTCAAATTCGAATTTCAAATTCAAATTTCAAATTTCAAATTTCAAATTTCAAAATCCACAAAACAGTTGTGTTTCAAATTCTTGTTCTCATGGATAATTTTCTACAACTCCAATCCAATCTCAAATAAAATCATGGCAACTTTATTTGGAGTTCGAATAATTGTGTACTCTATTATCCAAAACAAAATCTGAATCCAACCGGAGAGAATCTTGTCTACCATCCTAATCCTGTGTCATCACCATCCATGCATAATAAACTAGCCAATAGCATACACAAATCAATTTACCAAACGTTAAGGAATTATGTGGAGCTAGTAGAGGGACTGATTGGACATATATAATCGGGCTCCCGTGATTCCATATGATCATCATTCTGTACCGAACAACTCAATCATATGATCACTAATTTCAGAGTCACACCACTATAAACCTGAAACTGAACTCCCAATTATATAACGTATTACGTAAGCCTGTGACGAGCTACTATCCAATGACCTTGTCATATATGTAAAACCCTCATATGATATCCATGATCAGCCTTAAGTCAAAGTCCGTTTAATCCTACTGATCAGGCTATCTTAAAGTGCTATTATACTACCGAATTAAGAAAATGATTATTCACCATATGTGAATAAGAAGTCACCCGCCCAGCAGACAACCCAAGGCTTTGTCCATTTTCACATTCAATATAATGCCTTTAAGAGGATACCTTTAACTCCTTAGAGCTATGATTCTAATATCTGCAAACAAACCCTTCATCGTATACAAGTCATGCACCCAACGAACCGGTCTATAAGCTTACTACCTCTGAGACGCTTTAGCCATTGGAACATCAAAGTACACAAGTCATATACATGAAGTAGTTCATTTACTCAGGATTAAGGTTATTGCACAATGAACGTCAAAAGTAGATTGATCCACTCATAGCGGACTTCTTAGATCAATCACGCTTTAGTCCCGGTCTAATATGTCACCACCAAGCAACATATCTAAGTCTCTACTTGGGAGTCCAGCTCCAGACAATCAAGACAAACCGTCCCCTCTAAGGCTTTAGACAACATAATAGTCTTAACATGAGTTAGATGCTCGGTCTAACCCCATAGACTATAGACCATAGTTTAGACCGCTAACTTTAGAACATTGTCTTCTCACATACAAAAGTCCATTGCATGCAACGTTCTAACAGTTTAACACAAGCAGTCAGGGAGCCATATTTGCTTACATTTACTTTAACATATAAATAAAATGAGGACAGATAGCAATGTAATGAATAACCTCTATATATAATTTTATTATCCAGTTCAAAATAAATACATCAAAATATCTTTAATGCTTAGGGAATTTCCTAACAATCTCCCACTTGCCTTAAGCCAGCAGATATGCCATGTTACGCATCCCCATCGCCTCTACGTGCCTCTCAAAGCTTCTAACCACCAAAGTCTTAGTAAAGGGATAGGCAATGTTGTCCTCGGATGCGATCTTACATACATTTACTTGTCCTGTCTCCCCATGCCCTCTAATAATATGATATCTCTGATCTATGTGCTTGGTCCTCTTGTGGTGCCGAGATTCCCTTGTGTTGGCAATAGCCCCTGTGTTATCACAGTAGAGTGTGATAGG
The DNA here is from genome assembly GCA_035233585.1 of Antiaris toxicaria. NCBI lineage: Eukaryota > Viridiplantae > Streptophyta > Magnoliopsida > Rosales > Moraceae > Antiaris > Antiaris toxicaria. Next base: position 98,135,463 of record CP141156.1, on the reverse strand, counting down.
CTTGTTAACACCCAGAATGACCTCAAGGTCTCTAAAGAACTTGCTAAGCTAAACCGCTTCTTTAGATGCGTCAGCCGTAGCCACATATTCAGCCTCCATAGTAGAGTCAGCTGTGTAGCCCTGCTTCACACTCTTCCACACAATGGCCCCTCCTCCGAGCAAAAACACTAATCCAGATGTTAATTTCCTTGAATCTTTACAAGTCTGGAAGTCTGAGTCTGTGTATCCTACGGGTGTTAGGTCCCTTCTAGAATACACCAGCATATAATCCCTCATTCTCTTAAGATACTTGAGTATATGCTTTACTGCTTGCCAGTGCTTAGTTCTAGGATTTGCTTGATATCGATTCACCATACCTACTGCAAAACATATATCCGGGCGAGTGCAAAGCATAGCGTACATAAGGCTACCCACAGCGGATGCATAAGGGACCTTACTCATATGCTTTCTTTCTTCCGATGTCTTTGGATAGCCATCGAATGAAAGAGTTAGACCGGTAATAGAAGGTTGTGAGCCTTTCTTTGCCTCTTGCATTGCATATTTGTCAATTATTTTATCTATGTATGAAGCTTGGGATAATGCTATCATTTTGTTCTTTCGATCTTTGAAGAGACGAACGCCTAGAACATAATTAGCTTCTCCCAAGTCCTTCATGTCAAACTGTTGGTGTAACCAAAGTTTGACCGATGATAAGTTCCCTACATCATTCCCAATGAGTAGTATATCATCGACACAGAGTATTAGAAAGACCACTTTTCCATCCTTAATACGTTATAAACACAAGGTTCATCAACGTTCTGCTCAAAACCAAATGTCTTAATCGCTTGATCAAACCTCTGGTTCCATGAGCAGGATGCTTGCTTTAATCCATAAATGGATCTAAGCAACTTGCAGACTTTCTTTTCTTGGCCTTTCGCTACGAACCCTTCGGGCTATATCATATAGATACACTCTTCAAGATGGCCATTTAAGAATGTCGTCTTAACATCCATTTGCCAGATCTCGTAATCGAGAGCCGCAGCAACGAACAGAAGAATACGGATAGACTTCAGCATAGCAATAGGTGAAAAGGTTTCATCGTAATCGATTCCAGCCTTTTGCGTGTACCCCTTTGCAACCAGTCTAGCTTTGAAAGTTTCCACTCTCCCTTCCACATCCTTCTTTCTTTTGTAGACCCATTTGCATCCAATGGGTTTTATCCCATCTGACAAATCTACAAGTTCCCAAACAGAGTTGGATTTCATAGAATCCATCTCATTGTTCATAGCCTGTTTCCAAGATTTAGAATCAACATCATTTATAACTTCATCATAGGTGACCGAATCATCCTCAGGCTCATGAGCCTCGGCCTGATATACCTCAGCATTATACATGAAGAAATTAGGTTTCTTCGAAACCCTCCCACTACGACGAGGCACCCTAAATTGTTGATCGTCTGCAGGTCTTTCACCGGAACTCGGACTTGCGTCCAAGACCGAAATCTGTGGAGTAGTTCTTTCACCCGATATCTCCTCTAGCACTACTTTGCTTCAAGGCTTAAAGTCATTCATGTGACTTTCCTCCAAGAATGTCGCATGGGTTGAAACAATGACTTTTTGTTCCTTCGGGTTATAGAATAGATCTCCTTTAGTTCCCTTTGGATACCCTACAAACATGCACAATTCTAATCTTGGTTCCAACTTTTTCGCATCCCCATCCAGTACATGCACCGGGCAGCCCTATATTCTCATATGTCTAAGGGAGGGCTTCCTGCCACGCCACAATTCATACGGAGTTCTAGGAATTGATTTGCTTGGAACCTGGTTCAGAATATAGCATGTCGTTTGTAAAGCATATCCCCAAAATGATAATGGTAGCGTTGAATAACTCATCATGGACCATACCATATCCAACAAAGTTCTGTTTCTCCTTTCTGTTACACCATTCTATTGTGGAGTACCAGGGGCAGTCAATTGGGATAATATCCAATTCTCTACAAGAGTCCTAGAAATTCATCAGAGAGGTATTCGCCACCTCGATCAGATCGAAGTGTCATTATGGATTTATCTAATTGCTTTTCCAGTTCCGCATGATACTCTTTGAACTTGTCAAAGGTTTCGCTCTTGCGGTGCATCAGATACACATATCCATACCTCGAGTAATCATCTATAAAAGAGACATAATACTCGAACCCTCCTCGTGCTGTGACGTTCATGGGGCCACATACGTCAATGTGCACAATTTCTAAGAGCTCCTAAGCCCTTGTACCCTTAGCTCCAAGAGACCTCTTAGTCATTTTACCCTCTAAACAAGACTCACATTGGGGAAGACGTACCTCCTCCAGAGATTCCAAAAGACCGTCTTTCACCAATCTTTGAATCCTATCCTGATTAATATGACCAAGTCTTAAATGCCAAAGATACGCCTTGTTAAAGTGAGAAACTTTCAACCTTTTAGAGTTATCTATTAATTCAGTGTCAAGCAGTGAGTACATCTTTGGTTTGATCAAATATAGGTTTCCATCCATCCAGCCAGAACAGATAAAAGACTTATTTCTATGAATATCAACTCTTTTACTAAAAGAAACTGAATAAGAATCCTTTATTAAACAAGCTACCGATATAAGGTTCCTCCTAAAATTAGGAACATAAAAATAGTCTTTCAATAAAATAAACCTAAATTGATCAAAATAAAGGTAAATATCTCACACTGCCTCAGCCACCACCAAGCTACCGTCTCCAATTCGCAACGAGAGGCTCCTATCATGTAGACTTCTAGTTTCCACGAACCCCTACTAGAAACACAAACATGATTAGTGGCGCCCGAATCAATGACCTAAGTGTCTTTCGATTCTTCCACCAAACACGCTTCCAAGTAGTGAAGTTCCTTACCTTCCTTGCCATTGGTGGCTAGGAATTCCCAGCAAGACTTCTTGAAGTGACCTACCTTCCCACAACGAAAGCATTTGGACTTTTTAGGGTCCCTGGGCTTCTTGTTTTTCTTCTTCTTCTTCCCATCCGAGACAGGAGGATTCGAAGAGTTGGAAGCCTCTTGCTTCTGATTTGGCCTCTTCCTCTTTCGTGAGGGTTTGGAAGATTCTGCCAAATTGGCCTCACCTTTGGGTTGGACTGCATCCCCATCCCTTATCATCCGCTCATAAGCTTGGAGTTGCTTCATGAGCTCGGTTAGTCCTAACTCCCTTGTTGCCAGATTGTATGCGGCCTTAAACCCCACAAAATCTTTAGACAGAGTTTTGAACACCATCTTGATCTGGGTGTTGTAGTCCAACTCAGTACCATTCTCAGCAGCCTCAGCGAAGAATCCCATTAGAGTGATCATATGGTCCTTCACCGGAGTACCCGCCTTTTGCGTAGAGTTCATAATACTGGTGATAGCGGACTGTCGAGCCAATTTTTCTTGGCCTCCGAACATGTCCTCCAGATTGTCCATGATCTCCCTAGCAACCTGATAAGTCTCATGCTGCTTTTGTAAAGCACTCGTCATGCTAGCAAGCACGTAGCATCGAGCTATATCATTGGATTCTCTCCAACGAGTATAGGCAACCGGGACCTCCTCAAGCGGTGTGTCAGGTTTGGGCCCGGGTGGGTATGGTTCGTCCAGTACGAACTTGTGTCTCTCGCAGCTGAGAACTATCAACATATTTCTTTTCTAATCTTTATAATTATCGCCATTCAGTTTATTCTCAATAAGTATTGAAATGAGAGGTGTCGGTGACATTTTGAACTGAAATAAAATTATACTAGACATCGTTACAAAGCCCAAGCAAATATACAAATAATTTAGCAAATAAAACATACAAGTATGTTCCTACATGAAACTTGAAAAACATATAGCATTGTAATGGTAATTCTCAGCACCTATTGCCCCAAGCCACTGAGGGGTGGTCATGAAAACAAATAGCCGGAACATGGACCCCGTCCAATTAATATATGTTGCCTTAAATCCTCCAAGGTTAAGACATATATTAATAACTGCTTATTTGGCCACCAGTTTAGTTAACAGAGCTTCTAGGGAAGGTTAATAACTAAACGAGTCTTGAGTGTATAACCATTGTTTACGTAGCCCGATCCACGTCCTACCAAGCCACCGAGGGATGGTCATGAATAGGATCGTACCCGAACATGTTTTCCACATAGGAGATCCAATCTAGTATACCGGCGGCGGTAAACACCTACCGAGGGGTGTGGTCAGGGCAGAACTGACGCGAGGCGTTACCATGCTTTCACATATGGATCAACAATGGAGGTCGTGGGTTTTGTTTGAAACCCTCTCCTACTCAATATTTTGAAAAACATGCAAGTTTTGTCAAAATTATGTATGATCAATATAGTATGAGTGGCACTCAGCTATCCTATATGACATGTTATCAAATATGCATATAAAACATCCATCAATACATATTTATACATCCATGACATAGCACAGAAAAAATAATTGACAGAATAACCAAGCCATGGTTCCATCCTAGAACAAAGAAAATAAAGATTACAAAATTCCATCCAAAGCATTATTTGGGTCTTGAATTTTGTTCCGTCTTCTTGTATCCATCTTTATGTAGTCTCTCTATTTATTTCTCATCCCAAGAATTATTTAAAATTTAAATCTCCAAAAATTTAAATTTCAAATTCAAATTTTAAACAATTTTAAATATCATGTGTAATAATATGTAATTTCAAAAATTTCAAATTTTCAATTACATATTTTTAAACATGATTTAAAATTAAATCTCAAATTTAAAAATCAAAATTTTTCGATTTTTAAACTGTCGCACCACCGCCCCCGAAGGTGGCAGCCGCCGTGGGCAGCCACCAGCCCTGGAGGGGTTGGCAGCCCTGGAGGGGTTGGCAGCCCACGGCCGCCCCCATATGCAGCCTTGCCGGGCTGCAGGCCAAGCCTGCAGTGCCAGGTTGCACGCCCAGGCTGGACGCAGCAGCCGGCAGGCTGCAGGTAGCACCTGCAGCCACAGGCTACATGCCCAGGCTGCGGCCACCCTTGGGTAGGCCACGGCCACCCTCGGCTGCAGGCCAAGCCTACGGTCGTGGGTGGTTATGGCCTGCACAGTGGCTGCCATAGCCCCATGCTGCCCGAGGGTAGGGGCCGCAGCCCCACCAAGGCCCGTCGGCCTATCCCGAGGGGTCGTGTCTCGATTTTCATGCCATATTCCAATTTACCTATTAGGATCTCCAAAAATTAATTTGAATCCCAATTAAATTGAAATTTTCCACACAATCAAAATTTCAACCTTTAAATCAAATTTAACTTTTGGGAAAAATAAATTACGGTCTTTAATCTTCAATATCCTCCAAGAATAATTACATAAAAATTCATAAACCATTTCTGGTGTACAAAAATTCTAACCATAAAATTTCTAAGAGACAAAAATTAAAATCCATGGGAAAATTACAGTGTTAATAAACTGCTCCCATGGTTACATAAAAATTCCTAGATACAATTTTTCTAAATTCTAAGGAACCATAACCGGCATAAAGGAACCCTAGAATGCCACTCTCTAAATATCAAATTCATACATAAATAAAAAGACTAAGTAATTGTCTAATTTATGTACATGGCATAGTCATGAGATGGCTCTGATACCAATTGTAGGAAAATAAATCAGTAAAAACGTATCAGAGTGGCGCAGCGGAACAATAAAAATTTTTTAGATCGTTAAATATCTCATGATGTCATATACAATAAACCAACAACAATTAAAACTCATACCTCAAGAACGCCAATCTGTAGGAGGAGAATGACCGGAGGGCTTCAACCAACTAACCTTCTCTACTATTCTCCAATTCCCGAATGGCTGAGTGTGTGGGCACTCTGAACCTCGATCTGTATGCTAGCACTGCTAGTCTTCTTCCGACCACCCAGATCTCTAAAGAACTTATTGTCACGGTGGGCTGTGCAACAATAAGCCTGTTCACCGGAGAGTCTGTGGTCTGAGAGAACTGGAGTGGCAGGACCTCTATTTATAGACCTGCATGAGGTGATTGTCTGAATTCGAATTGGATTAGTAGAAGATATTCTCCCTTATCCATAACCATAAAATCTGAATTTTCTAAGGGAAAATCCCAACAATAAAATTCGACCATTTAGGATAAACCCAATTCAAATCTAAACAAGATTTTAACTAGAATTTTATCTCCCTTATTCAACCAAAAAATCCGAAAATTCCAAGGAGAAAATCTCCTCAAAAAATTCGGCCACATTTAGGATAAGGGAGAATCAAAATTCAACTAGGATTTTCAAGCTTGAATCTTATCTCATCCTTATCCAAAATAACCAAATTTTCCCTAGGAGATATGCTTCAAATTTCGGTCACTTTTCAGGGAGGAGAGAATCCAAATTCAACTGGGATTGAAACTTGAATTTTTCCTTTGAGCCTTATCCACAAAAATCGAAAATCTATTGAGTATTATCCTCAAAATTTCGTCCAACATTAGTTAAGATTTGGATTCAAAATTCAAGTAGGATTCTAACAAGATTATCCTCTCCATATCCAACTCAAATTCGAATTTCAAACCTTGTGGATTTTTCACAACAAATTCGAATCCCACTTGGACTGTGATTCAAAATTTGAATTTCAAATTTCAAATTCGAATTTCAAATTTCAAATTTCAAATTTCAAATTTCAAATTTAAATTTCAAATTCGAATTTCAAATTCGAATTTCAAATTCAAATTTCAAATTCAAAATTCAAATTCAAAATTCAAATTTCAAATTTCAAAATCCATAAAACAGTTGTGTTTCAAATTCTTGTTCTCATGGATAATTTTCCACAACTCCAATCCAATCTCAAATAAAATCATGGCAACTTTATTTGGAGTTCGAATAATTGTGTACTCTATTATCCAAAACAAAATCTGAATCTAACCGGAGAGAATCTTGTCTACCATCCTAATCCTGTGTCATCACCATCCATGCATAATAAACTAGCCAATAACATACACAAATCAATTTGCCAAACGTTAAGGAATTATGTGGAGCTAGTAGAGGGACTGATTGGACATATATAATTGGGCTCCCATGATTCTATATGATCATTATTCTGTACCGAACAACTCAATCATATGATCACTAATTTCAGAGTCACACCACTATAAACCTGAAACTGAACTCTCAATTATGTACCGTATTACGTAAGCCTATGACGAGCTACTATCCAATGACCTTATCATATATGTAAAACCCTCATATGATATCCATGATCAGCCTTAGGTCAAAATCCGTTTAATCCTACTGATCAGGCTATCTTAAAGTTCTATTATACTACCGAATTAAGAAAATGATTATTCACCATATGTGAATAAGAAGTCATCCGCCCAGCAGACGACCCAAGGCCTTGTCCATTTTCACATTCAGTATAATGTCTTTAAGAGGATACATTTAACTTCTTAGAGCTATGATTCCGATATCTGCAAACAAACCCTTCATCGTATACAAGTCATGCACCCAACGAACTGATCTATAAGCTTACTACCTCTGAGATGCTTTAGCCATTGGAACATCAAAGTACACAAGTCATATACATGAAATAGTTCATTTACTCAGGATTAAGGTTATTGCACAATGAACGTCAAAAGCAGATTGATCCACTCATAGCGGACTTCGTAGATCAATCACGCTTTAGTCCCGGTCTAATATGTCACCACCAAGCAACATATCTATGTCTCTACTTGGGAGTCCAGCTCCAGACAATCAAGACAAACCGTCCCCTCCAAGGCTTTAGACAACATAATAGTCTTAACATGAGTTAGATGCTCGGTCTAACCCCATAGACTACAGACCATAGTTTAGACCGCTAACTTTAGAACATTGTCTTCTCGCATACAAAAGTCCATTGCATGCAACATTCTAACAGTTTAACACAAGCAGTCAGGGAGCCATATTTGCTTACATTTACTTTAACATGTAAATAAAATGAGGACAGATAGCAATGTAATGAATAACCTTTACATATAATTTTATTATCCAGTTCAAAATAAATACATCAAAATGTCTCTAATGCTTAGGGCATTTCCTAACACTACAGACGTTCCAGCTTCAACATCGTTTCTGGTGTAAGCATAGATCCTTCCCTAGGTTTCCTGGGCTTCGAGCCTGCCTTGAGCAATTGATGGCCCTTTAATCCTAGTTTGGGCAGCGTAGAGTTGGCTATTCATTTAGCGGGGTGGATTCTGCTGATTCTGGGGGTTAGAGTAGCAATTCTTGGCATAATGGTCTTCCTTGCCACAAATAAAACAACCACTCGTCCCTTATCTGCATTCACCCGGATGATTCTTTCCATATTTCGGGCACTTAGGGTTTTGGTTGTTATTCCCTCCCCTGTTGTTTCTTTTCTGAGGAAAATTTCTCTGGGGCCCTTGATTGCCCGTATTCCCCTTTCTCTTATTATTGTGGTAGGGTTGCTAGTTGTTCGAGCCGTTCCCCACGTTTTGTCCCCTCTGATGGGACTCCGGGTGCTGTCTCCCCTGAGTCTGCTTTGCTTGAGACTTCTCCTCTTTTCGTGCCTTGAAAATCTAAGCTTTTCGCTCCTTGTCTTGTGCCAGTCAGTACTCGACCCGGATGGCCCTACTAACACATTCCGCTACCGTAGCTGGCCTATGACTACCACTGCAAACTTGTATAGCAATATCAGTCCTGAACATCTTCAACATCCGCTGGACCTTTTCTTTTTCAGTGGGGGCTAAATCTGGATAGAGTCGAGCAAACTACTCGAACTTCCTGACTGCTTCCATGACAGTCATACTTCCTTGTCGTAGATTGTTGAACTCATCCTACTGTATCGCTAAGGCTTCCTCATTGAAATACATTTACATAAACTCCTCGGTGAATTGATTCCAGGTCATCTCCTGGATGTTCCTCCTGATTGATACAGTTTTCCACCACTGCAGTGCCTCCTTGTGAAGGGTGAAAGATGCACAAAGTACTTTTTCCCTATCTGTTAGGCCCATAAAGTCTAGGACCACCTGAATTTCGGTTGACCACTCACCCGCCTCTATCAGGTTGGCGATTCCCTTGAACTCTGGTGCCTTCATGCGCCTAAACCTCTCATACAAATCGCTTCCCCTGTGGGTTGGTAAAAGAACACTTGTTGTTGCAGGGGCAGCTATTGCTATTAGGGGTACTGGTGACGGTTCAGGGATCTCGCGCCCATGCAAGATCTCCTGGGCCGGGGGAGTCACTTGCCCCGTGGAGTTTCAGATGTCAATGAGGTTTCTTGAGTTGGTACTCTTACTGTGGGTAGTGCTTAGTTCGTTGGCCCATTTGTGCTCTAAGTTGGGCCAATTCTCGTTGTTGGGTCTCCACCATTTCCCGCATGGCTGTGAGTTATGCTGCCAATTCCTCCTCTTGGGAGGGTTACGTCGTTTGACTTCATGTCCTTGCCATGTCGTCACTTGGAATCCTATTATGTAGTAAGAAAAGAAGGTAAAGATTTGGTTTCATATTCGGGAATAAGATCACACATCCATTTCCTTATATGCAACTTTCATTTTTCTCACTGCTGTGATGTTCAATACGATTGCCGTATCACATTAAAACATCACCTGAGTGCCAGGACTCCTCCCGCACTTTTTTGTCACATTATGTTTATGTGTGTAAGGTCATATCTCGAGCCTTCAGGCAAAACTAGATTACTTTTCATATATTGCAAATAATAGTACATAATGTTAGTCCGTTGGGAGTGGTGAACGCACACACTTCCCAGTACATATACTCAAAAGAATGGACAAGGCTAAATCAAGTGAGAGTAGGCTACGGCCTTCCCTCCTACATGCATACATTAGTCAAAAAGGGATATACTAAAGTAAATTCTAGCTATCTGAGGCCAAAATGGACTCTACGTCAGAGACATCCTCATCATCAATCTCGTTGAAAAAGAACTCCTCTTGGTCCTCTTCCTCGATCTCTGAACTGAAGCTGTCCTCGTCATCACTGGCTATGATGATTTGAGGCTCAGGTTCGGGTTCTTCCCATTCATCTCCGCCAAGATAGTGGTCGTCATCCTCCTCGGAATAATATACAGTTAAGGGTATTGTGGGGATAGGATCCTCTTCCATAGGTTCTTCTACGTTTTCTGGTGCCTCTGGCGTCATCTTCAGCGTTGGTAAGACTTGCTTCATCAAGATCTGGGGTAGGGTTCCTGGGGCCGATCACTGCCACTTCAGCATCTAATATGTCTCGGACAAAGCGCTCCAAATGCTCATGCTGTGGAAGGTAGTGGACGAGGTTCCTTATGTACCAGGGAACTACCCTCGATAGGAGTTCAACCACCTCTCTGAAAGGCCTATCCAAAGGGATGTAGGGTAGCATCCCATCCATAAACCTCTGGCAATAGTGTGCCACCGTTTCTCCTTTGTAAACATCCCAAATGCTAGAAAGGACATCATAACGCCTCTCGTGCATGTCCATCCAGATCTCTACATCTCGACCTCTCCTGCGAGCTTTGTCGAATGGGGCTGGTGCAAATGCGATGCGGAGCTTGTGCCAAAGGTGCACCTAGTCCTCTATAGGGCCTACTATCCTTTGTCGATCTTCCCACCACATCCTCGCTAGGCCATGTAGCCTACTGCTCACCAGAGCCACCTGTAGGTCAGGTGGAATGTGGTAGGTTTGGAACACAACTTCCATGTCACGGATCTATCTCATCAACTCATAGGGTCGGCGTCGACCATCAAACTGATTTGGTCGTGCAGCGACGAAAGCTTGGCTCGCCTGTCGGTCTTCATTTATCTGGTTAGGGTCTATTGGAGCGGCCATCGCTACAATGTAGAAAGCGTAATATTAACTTATATACTAATATTAAAAATAGAATCTAACCTACTTGGACAGATGAGGCTGGCATGTGGTGATGTGAGGTAGGGTGGCAGGATACCGCACTGATACCAACTGTGACGACCCATACCTTGGTAGCACAAACAATCACTGAAAATACTACTTATCTTAACATATCTTGTTTGAAAACTATTACTTGTAAATAGCCAAATTTTAGGAAATTTTTTTTTGAAAAGTGTGTTTACCAAATTACGTACTACATACTTATACTTAAAACCATACAAAGGTCTTGGTACAATTTGGGTTAACATATACATACACAAAATGCCAAACTGTTAAATTACTATCCATAAAATAGACTCTCAAAATAACTTGTGGAAGTATACCCTGGTGGTGGTATCCACAACCTGACCCTCATATCTACCCTGCTGCCATCATCGCCCAGCAATGTTTAGCTTGCAAGTCTCTTACCTATAGCATGAACACACACGGTGAGCTTTACGCTCAGCAAGTACAACATATTCATCCGTAAAACATGTTTTGAACATACATGCCATACTCAGGGCATAATTAAAACCAACAATTATATCACAACATCACAGGGAAACTTATTATTTAGCATATAACAGAAAGCATCCCATCTAATCACATCATGTATCATATCACGTAACTAAGAACATACAATACTGAGATTAAGGCATAATGTGATCAATGCATGAACCGATTATGCTCAAATTATGCTTCATTTATTCTTAATCTTGTCTTATCTGAAGGGCCCTGGTGTCAATACTATTATGCGCTGATCATCAGATTCATCGTGATCATGGGCTTGGCTTGGTCCGTCATCTTTTATGCTTGTGTTTCTTGCGGACCCAACGAGGCCCGTTAGTCTGACACCCTTAGTCTGATTACCCAATTGTGGATTATGAGGACTAATAACCATGTGCCCTAAGCTTGACTGGGCTTAACCCTCATCATGCCCTGAAGGGATGTATCGGCACCTAAATTATAATGTTCATTCATCTACATGATTATGAACTCCTATATGTCATGCAACCAACATAAAATACAACATACTTTAACATAGGTTAAACAACCGTTTAAACTCAATTTTTTTTTCATACTGTAGGCGGAGTTGTACTTATTTGCTAGCCAATAGTTTGTACTTCACCTCGATTCACTTACAGGTAACGTCCTGTAATCATAATGCATTGTTATTAATATTCATTTTTAAGTCACTTTGATCGTTAGCGACTATAACTTCTTACTATTATAGGTTACTGATGCCCCTCAGTACCTAGCTATTCTACTTTGACAATACTGGTATCTAACGAGACTGATTAATCCATCTACTTGACAAGTTAATTGACATATCTCACCTTCACATTCAAACTTGGTCTTTGACAGGTTGACTGGCCAGTATACTGACCAGTTACCTTGTGTTTTGCCAACGATGTAGCCCATCAGGCTTCTTTGCGTATTGGACTGCGTAACCCATTGGGTTACCTAGCGCATGGACCGTGTAACCTATTGGGTTACCTAGCATTTGGACTGTTTAACTGGTTAGTCCACTAACCGGTTTCCTCATGTTGGGCCTATTGACTAGTTGGGCTAGTCATCCATCCGGTTACTTTACAATTTTGCTTGGTAGCCAACCGAGCTACTTCACTAGTTTTACGAAAAATATTCTAAAAATTTTGTAAAGTTTTGGGCAATAAATATCCTTTAAAATCATCCTCATACCACCCTATTGGAAGGTGGGGCATTTTTAAAAAAATCATTCTTCATTTTTAAAATGGAGAACACATTTTCGTGTTCATTTGTTAAGGGGGTTTTTGAACCCTTTTTCGAAAAACCATATAAAACTTGTCTGAAATGATTTTATTTGTGAAATTGGTAAACATCAAAATTTTTGTCCTTGATGAGATGAACAACTTTCATGAACATCTCGGAGCTTGGTTTGACCTACAAGGGGTTTGAAATCATAAAAATCCGTGGCCAATGTTTTATGAAAATCCCCAGTTTTTGCGCACTTATAAAAAAGGTCTGTTTGGGGCTTGAAACGGCTGAATTTTTGAAACCCGCACAATTTAGTGTTAAGGTTTCGTTGAGATCTAAAACTTTCATGTTTTGACTGAAGTCTGGTTCAGAATCTAAATGGGTCATTTTAATGAAAATCTGAGGCCGTTCCTGGAATCAGGATTTTGGCCCCAGTTTTAACCTCCAGTTGAAAAATAGTTTAAAACCCTATCTTAGAGCCATTTTTGGCCGAGCTCTATTTGATGCAAAAATGCTCGTAACGAATTTCCTTAAAGTTTTATGTTTTACATTTTCTCAAAAACAGACAACAACGTGTCCTAAAGTAGTCAAATCCGTGGCCCTAAAACTAGATAGATTTGTTTCCAGTTTTTCCCTAACACGTCCATGCATTATTCATCACAAACCATTCGTAAAAACATGTAAATATAACCACACAACCACAAACTTAAAAATAGAAGGCTAAAGGCTCAAAATAAACTTATTACAACCCATTTGCATAAACAAATACACATAAACTTCTGTAGGACTTTAAATCGATAAAAACGTATCAGAGTGGCACAGCGGAACAATAAAAATTTTTCAAGATCGTTAAATATCTCATGATGCCATATACAATAAACCAACAACAATTAAAACTCATACCTCAAGGACACCAATCTGCAGGAGGAGAATGACGGAAAGGCTTCAACCAACTAGCCTTCTCTACTATTCTCCAATTCCCGAATGGCTGAGTGTGTGGGCACTCTGAACCTCGACCGGTATGCTAGCACTGCTAGTCTTCTTTCGACTACCCAGATCTCTAAAGAACTTATTGTCACGGTGAGTTGTGCAACAATGAGCCTGCTTACCTGAAAGTCTGTGGTCTAAGAGAATTGGAGTGGCAGGACCTCTATTTGTAGACTTGCATGAGGTGATACCTGGAATTCGAATTAGATAAGGAGAAGGGAGAATACTTGGCTTTAGGGAGCTAAAAGAAAGGAAATGAAGGGCAAGAAAGGTAACACCTATTTATAGGCAAACTTAAGCACAATTAGCTTCACCAAATCAAGCCAAATTAACCCAAAATTTTGCCTAACCAAGAGACAAATTATTATGTGTACAACCCCCCCATAATGTCGCACACCTTGGGAAGAACAAACCCAATTTTGTTATCAAATTGATGTGAAATGGTGATGTATGGTGATGAAAATAAATTGTTATTTATGGGGTTTTTGGTGTACCATTTTCCCATTGTTGATTCTTACTTCATGGGGTTTTCTAACTAATCAAACTAGCTAGTTTCCATCCAATGGGACCCGGTTTTGGAGTGGTTATAATTTAACTAAGTCGGTTTCTTCGCAGTCCAGTTTTCTACTGTGATTTTCGATCCTTTCTCGGCAGTGTTCTAATTTTCACCCGAGATTGCACCTATGGCTTTCGATTTTCATTCTAATTATTTCTAGATATTTTTGGTTGGGTTGTAATGCCTATGAGCCCGCTTGATCACTATTTACTATTCATTTCCCGCACTGTGGTTGTGTCTTTCACTGTACCGACACCGCGCGTGCGTAATACTACTTTTTTGCATGCAATGTCGGACACAAGCTACCCTAACTAATTTGGGCATGCTGAATCCATTTTTAACAGTTTTACACCCATCTGGGGTCGTTTGGATTAGTTTTCAGTATCTGTGTGATTCCCACCTGGAAATCACCTTTTGTGCTAAACCGACCAGTTTCGGCGTTCTGAGACTAAATATATCAGTTTCGGGTTAAGAATAGGTCGTCCTGAATCCTTTCCCGATACTGCGTGTCTCTCAGACAAAACCTCGTATTTTCGTGCCCAATCAACCCAATCGGGCTTGCTGACTATAAATACACTAGTTTCATGTCAAGAAATTTGTCACCTCGACTATTTCCTCGGTATAGTATGTTTATCAAGTAAGATTTCACTATTGTGCTCAGATGACCAGCCTGAGCGTACCGATGACTAGTTCATCTGTTCTATGTCAAGAAATGGTCGTCTGAGCCGTTTTCTGGATACGACGTGTCTCACGTGTATTTTCACGTATATTGAGGTGGACCGATTGTACTTGTCGGGAGGCCCTTTCATTACATGAATAATAATTAAACAATCATGTACTCATTTAATGCATTCAATTGACAATTTACACTGCATTATAAACAAAATTATGTACTGCACAGTAATTAGGTTTACACGTATAGGGTGGTTATCACAATCGGTACGGCCAATATGGATCCAAAACCAGAATTAAATAAAAAGATGATGACCCAAAACTGAATTGGAAACCATAATTGAGAATAATAGACAGTAACTGTATGTTTAGTGGTCTTGGTTAAAGTTGATATGAGTAGTGTTTGGTCAAAGTCGAGGTACTATTCTTGATGAATAGTATAATTTATGGTTTAATTTATTATTATGGTTATTGATGCCATAGTTTGGTATCAGAGATTAATGCTCGGTACTATATGGTACGAGTATTTTAGATGTATGAATGTTACTGCTACAAGTATATGATACTAGTATGTGATATGTTGTGAATAAGCTTATGAAATATAAGTAATTTGAGGTATGATATGATATCAAGTATGTTTATAATGTTCAATTAAGTGTTAAGTATGCTTATTATGTTACGTATGAATGTTTTAAAGTGATGAATGGTGTATACCATATGTTATGTTAATGCTTTAATGCCACAGCTGGCGACAGAGCTATGTTATATGTTATGATTACTCTGATGCCACAGCTAGTATCAGATATGCTCGTTGCTATTTGGTAAGAGCTTTTTTATGTCACGTATTTATGTTTGAACTTACTGAGCTTTAGCTCACGAGTTTGTTCATGTTGCAGGTAAGAAACCTGTATCTCAGCAATAGAGTGCAACGGATGACGGTGGGATTTGCGTGTGCCAATAGGGAGAGGAAATCCACTATGGATATGGTCCTGCTACCAGTCTTCCGCTGAGCGAGTTGAAAGAGAAGAATTGAAGAAAATAGAATTAATGTATTTTACGTGCAAAGCTGAAATAATATATTTCTGTAAATTCTGTTTTACAGAAATATTTTGTGAAAGAAAAATTATGTACTTTGAGAAATTATGTATTTCTGCAAAGTGAAGAAAAATATTTTAAGAAAGAAGTTTAAAAAAAAATTACCGTAGAATATCAAAAGTTTAAAAATAAGAGAAGGTTTTAGGCGACCCAACAAGGTTCACGGTCCATTGAGTGACGGTCCAGACCGCTTAGGGTAAAAACATAACGTGGACCTTGTGCCTGTTTTCTTAAAAAACATAATGTAGACCTTGCACCCGTTTTCTTTAAAAACATAACGTGGACCTTGCGCCCGTTTTCTTTAAAAATATAACGTGGACCTTATGCCCATTTTCTTTAAAAACATAACATGGACCTTGAGCCCGTTTTCTTTAAAAACATAATGTGGACCTTGCGCCCATTTTCTTTAAAAACATAACTTGGACCTTGTACCCGTTTTCTTTAAAAACATAATGTGGACCTTGCGCTTGTTTTATTGTCTCCTTAATTTAATTACCCAATTCTTTATCTGATTTGGGTGAAAGCTTTGCTAAGCTATCCCTAATCTTACGCGATAGGGACGTATGGTATCTAACCTGGGATCAATCTATGCAATTGTGAACTATATGCTCTTATACATGCTGTGTATCAACGTGTGCATGCTATGTATATTTAACAAATTGTGAAAACCATCATTTCAACTCATTTTATTCATGTCGTAGGCAGAGTTATACTTACCTAGATTGTAAGCAATTGCGTACTCATGCCTCTCTTAATTTACAGGTAACTACTTGTCATAAATAACGCATCTCATTAATACTCTCGTTGAGTCACCATTAACTTTAAGGACTATAACTTGTGTTTCTATGGGGTGCCGAGGCCCATCAGTACCCTATTGGCCTACTATGGGGATTTAGCGTCTAACTTGTATCTTGTTTGATTAATTGTCTACTTGACAGATTAATCATCGTTCCTCACGGTGTTGTTTGAAACACGGTCCTTGACTGGTTTGCCAATCAGTCAACTGACCGGTTACCTCATGTGTTAGTAACTAAGTAGCCTATTGGGTTACTATACGTAAATTTGGTGTACTAACTGACCAGGTCACTATTGCTTGTTTGGTGTGGTAGCCTACTGGGTTACCTATACTGTTTTTCTTTAAAAATTTGTATGGGTTGGATTGTAAAAATTCTTGGAAAAATTACATGTTTGGAACCCGTCCCCTTATCACCCAGTTGGAAGGTGGGACCATGTCTATATTTTAAAGTGTTAGAAACACATTTTATTTTGAAGTGTGTAAAACACATTTTTGAAGTTACATTTTAAAGGTGGTTTTTGAACCATTTTTGAAAACTATTTTGAAACATAATCGAAACAACTTTGTTTTTGAATATGTCGAACATGAAAGCTTTCATCCTCATGAGATGAACAAATCTCGTGTTCACCTCGGAGCCTAAATCTAACTCTATCAACTCCTAAACTCGCTAAACCCGTGGCTTGTGTTATGTCCAGTTTCACAAAAATTCCTAGTTTTACGTCTCTTTAAAAATGGTTCTGTTTGAGGCCCGAACCGGCCAAATTTTTAAAACATGCATAGATCATCTCAAAAGTTTTGACGAGATCTATAACTTTTGTGTTGAGCCCGAAGTCCGATTCGAACTCTAAGGGGTCTGTTTTTACTAAAACCCGAGACTAATTTCTGGGTTCGGATTTTGTTCCTAGTTTTGGGTACCGAGTGAAAATCACTCGAAAAACCTATCGTAGTGTCGTTTTTGGCCAAAGGCTATTTGATGGAAAAATGAATGTAACAAAATTTCCTTAAAACACCATATTACCAAATCCCAAATTTGGAATCTAAGTAGGTCAAAATGGCCAAAATCTGTGGCCTTGATCATAACCATTCGTAAAATTTGTAAACACAACCACATAAACTTAAAAATGGAAAGCTGGGGGCTCAAAATAAATTATTACAAATCATTTGGATAAACAAATATACATAAATAGCCTTGATCAAAAACTTAAAATCACTAAATCACAAAAGGGAAGGTTTCAGTTTTTACCTTTGTGCTTTGGAACCAAGCACGATTTTGAACTAGGGCTTGAGGAACCAAAATGGTTGTGGGAACCCAAAGAGAATGAGGCCAGGTTTTGCTAGAAATAATACCAAATTTTTTCTCTTAAAAATCAAACAAAAACAAAAACTAAAAACTACAAAGATTGGATTTTGAAAACATACCCTTGGTGCTATAGAACGACTTGGATTCAAATCCTCCTAACACAAGCATGTAAGGTTTGATTTTTGGTAAGTTTTTGGTATGATTTAAGGCTTGAAAATGGAGGTTTTTGGCTGATGGGAAGGGTCGGCTACATCAAGAAAGAAAAGGAGAAGGAGTGTTGTGTTTTGAGGTGCTAAATGAAAGAACAAAACCCTTATGCAAAGTGTGCCTTTTATAGGCAAACTTAATCAAACTTGCTTAAGCCTAAACCTAATTAATTGTCCACCATTTTAGCCTAATCAAGGGACAAATTTCTGCCCTTTTTCAGTCCATAAATGGGCATGGGCTGCTGCATGAAAGGAAGAAGAGATAAAGCAAAACTTGTTGACCAAGCTTTAAAACCCCACGAATTTTTAATTCAAAAGTTGTCATAACTTTTGTAATTTTTTAATCTCACTTTAGGGCAATGTGTTTAGCCATTTTCAGCTGCTTTTGTAGCTAGGGGCATGGTTTCTAAGGGCCAAGTTTTAACTATGTTGGCTTCTCATTGCAGTCTAATTTTACACTGCGGTGTTCGGTCCTTTCTCAGTAGTGTTCGAATTTTCACCTGAAAATTGGATTTCTGAATTTGATTTTTGCGCAAATCATTCTTAGTCGATTTATACTGTCTAAGAGCCCATTATCAATTTATTTCACTAGTCATTTCCTATACTGTGGTTGTGTCTACACTGTGTTGTCCTTTCGCACGCAAACCGAGGTATTCTTAGATGAAATTTTAGACACAGTCTCTCTTGACTAATTTGGATATGCTAATTCCATTTTTATCAGTTTTACGTCCATCAGAGGTCATCTGGACCAGTTTTTGGGACATGTGTGACCCTGTCTTAAAAAACGTGTCAAGTGCTCGTTTAACTAATTTAGGCGTTTTGAGCCCAAATATATCATTTTCGAGGTGAGCAAAACTCGTCTTGACACTCATCCTGATACTGCTTATCCTTCAAACTAAAATTCTCGTTTTGCGCTCTATTGACCAGATTGAGCCTACTAACCGTTCATTTAACAGTTTTAGGTCGAATTAAGGTTGTCCTGGCTAGTAACTTGACACCGCATTTCCCACTATTTACTATTCATTATCTTTTACTTAACTGACTAGTATGAGTGCTCTCACTTCGATTTTGTCAGTCTCTAGGTGAGAAGAGGTTATCCAGACCATTTTCTCGATACCATACCCTTGCTAGGGTTTCTCATCGTTGTTATGCTCAAACGTTCGGTCCAAGTGTTCTGGTGATAAGCTCACCAGTCTTATGTCAAGAAATGGTCCTCTGGGCTAGTTTCTTGACACTGCATGTCTCCTACACTCATACACATAATAGGGTGGACTGGGTTCACTTTCGATCGCCCCTTTCACTGCATGAATATGACTTAAACAGTACCGTAACTGTTTAATCTATTCAATTGGAAAATATACTGTATTTTCTAACTTAATTACTTATGACATAGTAATTAAGTTTAATACAATTTGAGAGTCTATATACTGGCTCTTTGCTCATTACACGGTCTCCTACACAAGCTTTTATATGGGCTATGTATCTAATCGTGTCACTCAAATTTGCACTAAATGGCATTAAATTGTTCCTAAATTCCTCGTTAAATGAAAATTAAAGTACATGATTGGGGCAGTCCTTACACATTGCCATCGGCTACAGAGTGCGATCGTAACGGTTTCACATGACTTGCATTTTGGGGGTGCTACAGGTTGTATCAGAGCAGTTCGACCATATCCCTCCTGGCACAAAGCGCAGCCTGCTTGTCAGTCCAAGTAAGTTAGTTTATTTTAAAGTTGAAAATGTTTATTGATTGAAGATAAACATTTTATAGTAATGAGATGACAAAATCTAAGATGACAAGGATAAGATGACGAGATGACGAGACTACTGTGCATGAGATCATGACTGTATAGTGTTAAAGGACTGTCTAGAGTAAGAAAGAAGATTCTGCTCAAACTGTGCCCTCAAAACTAAGTGCAAACAACATCGTACCACTCCATGGGAATGCAGGATTAGTTTTATACCATTAAGCTGATTCCCTAATTGTATGCCATTGATCAGCATAACTGAGTACAGTTGGCTGTTGATATATTTTAAGGAGGTACTCTTATGTGTATTGGGATTCTTGGTTCCAGATGCAATAGGGGCTTAACTGGGCCGAGTTTCACCATACCACGATCGAGCAAATCTCCGAGAGGAGTCTAGCATCAGCCCTAGCTTCTTATTTCTTATGGGCAAGTGGGGAAGTGAAATCGCTTAAGTTCCCTACAGTTGTGAGTATACGTGAATTTGTTCATCAGACTGAGAAACTGTGTCGATGTCCAGTGACACAGTTCTAACGTATGCTGTGCGCTACGAGGAACTAATAGGGACTTCTGTAACGAGTCCTGTAGATCATTGCTGAGAAACTGATAAGTCTTCTCCAACTCACGACAGAACTAAAGCCGAAGCAAACATGGTTCAAGGAACATCCATTGTAGACAAAGAAATTTGATGACGTACGTGATGAAACAAATGATGAAAAAGAGTTTTCTGTCTCTAGGAAAATTCGATGTACAAGGCTAACATATATATATAGCCTTTATATTATGTTGAAATGTTCGAAATGACATGTACATGTTATGTAATGATACAATAAGAATCATTACATCATAGAGTAGAATACACGCTAAATGTTAAGATATGTTGCTATGGTAAGACATGTCAAAATGATTCTTGTTTTTCTACCCTAACTAAAAGGGCAGAATATACAATAAATGGGTTATGTGCATTTATCACACCGAAATGTGAAGGGTTGGTAACCCCTTGAAGCAGAAGAGAAGATGCTAAGGAATAACACGATTCCACTAGTCAAAGTACTATGGAGGAATCATAGCATCGGGGAGGCTATGTAGGAACGCGAAGAGGAAATGAAATCGTTATATCCCTACTTGTCTCAATTTTTTAGGACGAAAATTTTATAAGGAGGGGTGAATGTGACAACCGAGAAATTTCACCATTCTCGAAAAATAGGTACATTGAATTGACATTATGATTTTTAAGTTTAAAATGTGAAATGAATGATTTAATATTGTTTAGAACGTGATAAATATTTTGACAATATTAAAGGTGAGAAATTCGGTTGTGGAAAAATTTCACAGAATCGAAACAGGAAAAACAATGTCATTTCAATATCGAGAGCTCTAGAAGGTGACTTGTGGTAAGACAAGTCCACTAAAAGACGAAAGAGTTACGGTAGTGATGTCATATGTGTGTGCATATGTGTTACACACAGTATCAAAAAGTTAGTCAAGATGACCGTTTCTTGATATAAAACTGATATATTTTAGAATCAGTATGCTCAAAATAGTCAATCGAGCATAAAATGTAATTTTTGACCGAGGAACATGCGGTATCAAGAAATTGGTCAAGATGACCTTTTCTTGATATAAAACTGATATATTTGGAATCAACATGCTCAAATCAGTCATTTGAGCACAAAAAGTAATTTTTGAACAGGAAATATGCAGTACTGGAAAACTAGTCAAGATGACCTCAAATGAAAATAAAACTGATATATTTGAGTTCAGCATGCCCAAATTAGTTAGGATAGCTCATGTTGAAATTTTGGACAAAAAAGTATACATAAGGGCAAAAAATTTGATATTTGCAAATAGAGGCCCATAATTTTCCCTATCTTTTTTTCTCCCCACACCACCCAAATGTGAACAGTAACCGACCACCAGAAATGGTGTCCGTTTTTGACACCGCCAGCACCGTGGGAAAGCTCTCACTGAGCTGAGTCCAACGGTGGGTCGAGCCGCCGAAGGAAGCCACACGTGCCACCCAAAGTTGCCGGAGGAGCAAATTTTTGAGCTGTCGTTTCTCTACCATCTGACATCCAAAAGCCACGATTCCGATCCCAATGGATTCGTGGTGAAGTGTAGAACAAATCCCAGGCCTCATTTCAGTTCAACAGCTGTTAGATCGCACCGCCCAAGCTTTATCGTCACCGCCGGGGAATCCGTCGATTCTGGTGGAGTTGAGTGATGCAGTGGGTACCAAAATGCTTAGAACTATGCATAGAGCAAAAGCCCCAAGTCAATTTTAGGCAACAAAGCTGGCACAATGAAGAACCAACTACCGCAGCTGTCATCGATTTTCGAAGGTTTGATTCTGGCAATAGGCGCCTCGATTGCTGAAATTCACACCACCAATGGGTTCCTCTTGTCGAGCTCTTCAAGATGGTGGCCGCCTTTTTCCTCGCTGCCTCCAATCAATGTCCGTAAACGTCGGTCAACAGCAGCCTGGTGATGAAAATTCAAAGAAAGGCCCGTTGGTCTATTTTTAACATTCTGGACACATCGGCAGCAACAGATTTGTAAACTGGAACTTGAAAAGTGAAGAACAGTGAAATAAAGTTTGTGTGCTCGAGACCAAATGGTTCATTCAATCAACAGTGGGATGATTTCGATAGTGATTTCGGTCCCTTCATTCCTTAATTTACGTTCTAGAATGATTATGTATTAATTATGTATTTTGGCATGTGAAATTGTAAGAAAAATAGATGAAAATGATGGATAAAAAAAATGTATGGGAATGTGAAGATTTTTACATAAAAATTAAGTTTTACATAAAAATATAGGCCTCTGGTATAGTACGTGGTAGAATAGAATTTGGTTAGATGGTTTGGAGGCGTTTCCTAAATGTCAAGAACCTAAAAATTAAGCGGAAATGAAGCCAAAATTTCTAAAGCGGCACAAAGGGGTATTTCAGAAATCGAAGGGTAAAATATGATCAGGATGGAAACCCGAGCCCCCTCGGTGACCTAGGGTGGGAATAGTACCACCCAAGGGTCGGTGAATAGTGAATCAAGAAATTACGGCAAATAATATTGTAAAAATTTAGTCAAGCCTAAGAAAAATTATTTCATTATTTTTGGTCATAAAATAGCCTGATAGAATGTTAAAATGAAAATGATACGGTCCCAAGACCCGTTAGGGATAAAATGATCATTTTAACTAAAAATTTCAGAAATACTCAGAAAGGACCGTGAGTGCCTTAGAATAATTAAAATAATATTCTAAGGCTAAATTTAGGTTTTAAACCAACGGAAAGTGGCTTTACAATGAGAAAAGTGAACTAGGGGTAAAATGGTCATTTTGTCAAAAGTTAGGGGCAAAATGGTCATTTTGTCAAAAGTTGGGAAAGGGCCGTTAAGGCTAGAAATAGTGTCCTAAAGCCATAATTGAGAGTTTTAAGGCCCAATTCAAGAATTAAGAAGGAAAAAAAAGTGAGAAAATTCCGCTAGGGGTAAAATGGTAATTTTACCAAAAGTCAGCAGAAAAGTGGAAAATAGGATTTTAGACCCCTAAGTTCATGATTAGGAAATGAAACATAGAATTTTTATGTTTTGTTTAGTTTTATGTATGAAATAAGATTGAAAATAACTATTGATTTTCGGGTTATAGGAACCCAATCCAGATGCAACAAAGGAACGTTTGTGGACCCAGGAAAGGAGATACACACAAGAGTATCTGTAAGTTCAAATATTGCATTGTCGGCAACCTGAACCACTATTATATCTATACATGATGTGTTGTAAGTTCACATATTACATTGACTGCAACATGAATAGACTATTATGCCTAAGTGTTATGTGTGGCAAGTTCAGCCATTTAATTGTCTGTAACATGAAATATTGTAATATTTAATTATGTACAATTTGCACATTAAATGCAAAGACTTACGGGCACTAGGGTGTAGTTAGATTAACACACCCAATGAACTGATAAGGTGAGATGTGTACTGTGGGTACACTACGGAAAGAGTGTGACTAAATTTAGGACGCACCCATAAATGAAAATATGCGAAAAGACCTACGGGCATTATGATTCCTGAATTTGAGGTGATGATTAATGCCATCCGGTCGGAACCATAATTGAAAGATGGTAACAAAACCACTTCTGGCGTACTGGCCTCGAGTAAGGTAGGGGTTTACAAGTCCTATGGGACATAATGACCACTTCGGGCGATGATTGAGTGGGGAGGATTGGCCTCAAGGTAGCTCCCAAGGTCCTTCACAGTTGGTGTACAACATCGGCACGGCCAATATGGATCCAAAACAAGAACTAAATAAAAGATAATGTGATAACCAGGAAAATCCATATTTCTCGAAGAATAAATACACAATGAATTTAAGTGTTAAAATGTGAAATTAAGTGATTTAATATTGTTTAAAACTAAATAAAATGTTCTAACAATATTAAAGGATGAAAAATGATTGATAGTGATATTATGTGTGTACACGTGTGTGCCACTCACAGTATCAAGAAGTAGATCAAGATGATATTATCTTGACATAAAACTGATAAATTTGGGTTCAGCACTCCCAAATTAGTTAGGATAGCCTATCAGCATGCTCAAATTCGATAATTGAGCACAAGGGTAATTTTTTACCGAGAATTCGCAGCATCGGAAACTAGTCGAAATGACCTTAGATAAAAATAAAACTGATATATTTGGATTCAGGATGCCCAAATTAGTTAGGATAGCCCATGTTGAAATTTTAGGCGAAAAAGTATATAAGGAGTGAAAAAAAGTGAAATTTCCTCATTTTTCCACGTGCACTCTCTCTCCTCCCTTCTCTTTCTCACTCTATCCGCATGTGTATAGTAACCAACTATCAGAAACGACCTCCGTTCACGACACCGCCTGCTCGTCTAGCTGAGTTCAACAGTGGGTCGACGCGACGGAACGACTGCCACACGCCGCCGCACGCGCCGCCAAAAGGCCGCCGGAGCCGAAATCTTGGTGAGATTTCTCCACCGTCCGGCCACCATTTGCCACGAAACTGGCCCCAAAATGTTCGTGGTGAAGAGTAGAACAAAACCCAGGTGGTGTTTCAGCCCAGCGGCCGTCGGATCGAGCCGCTCGAAGCCACGACGTTACCGCCGTGAAGCCGCCATGGAACTCGCCGTTTCCAGCGATGTTGAGCCGCGCCACCAGTACAGAAATGCTCGCCGTGAAGAGGGGAGCAAATGTGACAGCCGGGAAATTCAGGCATTCTCGGAAGAAAATGTACAAATGCATGTATATAACAATTTGTACTATTTAAAGAGTGAAATAAATGTATTTATATTGTTTAGAATGTATTAAAATGTTCTAACAATACTGACGAGTAAAAATTCAGTGTTGGAAAAATTCACTGAGTTGAAATGGGTGGAACGGTGTCAAAAACGGCATTGAAAACCCTAACCGGGACACTAAAAGATGAAAAACTTCCGGGATCGATTTTGATCAAACCGAAGCAGCATAAATTGATCCGACTGCACAGGAGACCTCAAGAACCCACCGGGAAGATTTCAGGAAAATTTCGGCTCGAACCGGTATCGGTCAAAAAGTAGTCGAATTAATGTGAATAGTAAAGTCAAAGTCAATGTTTTACTTTGCATTTATGACATCATAAATCCATTTAATAAATGAAAGAAAAATGGTGGTTGGTGGCATTAATGGCCAAGATTTAATCACTTTTTGATCTAAAGGCCAAGATTTGGCCAAAATTCCATCATTTTAATTTTTGAAAAATTTGGAAAGAAATAGGCTTGAAAGGTCTTGATTTTTGATTGGTTGAAAGCCAAATTAATTGGCTTTCTTTGTGGTTAAGCCGGCAAAACTTGGAATAAGTGGCCGAGACAAATTTCAAAGCCAAAAACCAAAGAGAAAAATTGTCTAAGTGTTCTCCCAAGAAGAACCGCGAGCCACCAAGAGAAACCAAGTGAATACCTCAAGTTTTCTTCACAAAATTGGTGCCAAACCCTTCCTTGAAGACAAAGGAAGCAAGCGAGCAAGGTAACTTTCCTTGGTTTGAAAATTTTCTTGATTTTTCTTCCAAGAATCCGTGTAATGAATAGTAGAAAGGATGGAAAATTTTTGGTTTGTTTTGATTGATTTGGTGCTTGAGTTTTGTTAAGGGTGTAATTAGGAGAAAAACCAAGCATTTTGTTTAAAGAAAAACAAAATTTTAGTTGGTTTTTCAAGGGTAAATGTCACGGCCCAAAATTTAGACACGTGACACGGCAGCCAAATCATAATATCAACCCGAGATTTAAGGAAAACATTTATTACGAAAAACAGGTCAACATTATAATTTAGCTAAGCCTAATTATTTATAAAGTAGCATCATAATCACAAAACAAAATAAAGTAGAAAGTAAATACCTTTTAATGCAGAAATCAAACACAAAATCAGTTTTCAAAAGAAATTACTAACCATAAATATTCCCAAGCATAGAATTTAAATAACGTGAAATAAAGTCCAAACTTAATGTCTCATTACATCAAAACGAGAAACAGAAGGAAGAAGATGGAGAAAACGGATAGCATCATCCTCGGTAGAAACGGAATAGCTCAACGATTTTCGGAACTGCTACCTCCCGCACCTGGAAGTAGTCATTTCGAAATCACAAAGAAAAAGGGACGTGAGCACTGACTCAGTAGGACAGAAACAAAGGTGGGTTAACAGATAACATTTAAAAATATGGCATAATATTCGTTTCCAAAAATAATCAACAATTTAAAAAAAAAATACATGACATAATAATCATAACAAAAAAAATAATCAACAATTTCGTGAAAAACATTTTTAATGCAAGTTTTATTCTGCTGAGGACTTAGCGTAGCTGTAATATACGTGCCCCAATATTAAAATAATAAATCATTAAAATAAACATCATATTATGAGTGAGGACTTGTCGTAGCTATAATATACGTGCCTCGAATTTGAATTATCCTAGATCATCTCGTTACGGTCTA
This sequence comes from Antiaris toxicaria, assembly GCA_035233585.1. Classification (NCBI taxonomy): domain Eukaryota; kingdom Viridiplantae; phylum Streptophyta; class Magnoliopsida; order Rosales; family Moraceae; genus Antiaris; species Antiaris toxicaria. The sequence goes on along the minus strand of CP141156.1, from coordinate 98,108,561 downwards.
AATAGGCCGAACGGCCCTGCGCAGGTTTAGGGACCTTCCCCCATGGCGTCAACTCTGGAACGCACGTATCATTTTCAATGATCGTGAACTAGAGCTCAATTATGTTCACCGGATTATTCAAAAGATGGTATTTACCAAGTTATATTATGCCATTAATCAAAACACACTTTAAAATACACATTTAATACAAAACACTTTGCATGCGTTTATTTCATCCAAAAACAGTATAATAATTTCATAAACTGAAAATAGTATGCCATCGATAAAACAGGGGAATTTAAAACACTTGACTACTCCCAGAAAAGGCTAGAACGTCCTACCTCGATTATCGCACAAGCGTTACGATAAGATGATCCACAAATCCAGCAAGAACGTCAAATAAATCTTATAATCATAACATATGATCAGTCTAGGTCTAGACATAATCATCCAATCATTTTAGTGTGCCTCAAAAGATTTTAAAACGTTTAATAAACATTTGGGATTTAAAATTTGTGAAAAACTCTAAGTTAGGATATTTCTGGTCATGGGCAGACTGACCTAGGCTGATTGTAAAATCAATATCAATTCATTTTTAATCCCAAAAATTCTAAATTTTTAATATGTTAAACTAGACATCCATAGCTTTAATTCCATATAATTTTTATACATCATTTGGTCAGTCAACTAGGCCAAAAACCGAGGGTTGTTTTCAGGCATAAAAATCTGGGTTTCAGTTTCGGTTCAAAACCTGGCAGTTCTGTCCGCCTATCTTAGAAAAATATTTTGACTAGGAAAACGGATGAGTTTGGTTCTGAAAATTTGGAGGCATTTAGGGGACATCTTGAATTTAAGTTTAGGCTCAAGAATCACTCAAAAATCGTTTTTAAAACTCAAGTTATGGCTGACACAAATTTATTGTTTATATGGTAATTTTCCAGATTTTCGTTTTTCTGTGTCCGAATTTCGACTTGCCTCAAACCAATTCAATTTTCATCCAATGATCACGAAATTTTGTGGAAAACCGTATTTATATGTCACTAACACAACCCAAGAATCAAATTGACAAAATCATAAAATCTTACATATATGATAATAGGGTTTTTGAAAAGGGGATCAATGAGGCAAAATTTTAGGGTTTGATAGAGAAATCACACCTTGTTTGTGCTACACTATTTTTGATGTTTGGTCTCCCTTTTGGTTGAATTTGTGTGAGTGTTGGAGTCTTCAAAACAGTAGGGAAACAGTGGAGAAAACCATATAAAATTTCGGATTTGAAATCAAAAGGAAAAAGGAAGGAAAAAAAAATTTTTGATTTCTCACCTTGTTTTTGTCTCAAAGGTTGTTGAATTTTTGAGTTGCCTTTTGGTAAGTTTTGTTTGCTGTTTTGGGTGTGTTTTGGGAGAGAAAATTCAGAGAGGAGAGAGGGGAAAGCTGGACGAATTTTTGAAGGTGAAAGGAAGGGTGAATGAGAGTTAAAAGGGGGTTTTTATACTAGGTTTTTCTTTCCCTTTCTCTTCCTTGTTTGGCCGAAAATTGTAAGCGGCAAAAGGGAAAGTTTTTGTGCTGTTTTGAGGCTAGGGTTTTCTCTCTTATTTCTCCTTAAGTGGCCAAAATTATCCCTTAGTTTTTAAGGAAAAATAATTTGAATTTTGATTGAGTTTTGACTTAGCTTTTAATTCAATAAAATCTCCTTTATTTCCTACACTTTATGGCCAAATTTCTTCTTTATATCTAAGGAATGAAATTTGAATTTGAATCCTCCTTGGATTTGTGGAATTTAAAGTTTAAATTAAATCCCAAGTGATGGCCGAATATTTTAGGGTTTCTTTTTGAAGTTCAAATTGTTAACTTTTTGAGCGGAATTTGACTAAGAAACCAACTTAGGGTTTCCAAAAGGATTTTTAATTAATTTTTGGCACACTAATTTTATTTAAATTATATATTGACCCTTAAATAAAATTTAAGGCGTCACAAATATCTACCACTAAAAATAGTTTCGTCCTCGAAACTTTAAGAATTACTCCACACTAAAGAAGAGAATAAGAATATGAATAACTTCTCATTTCATTAAGCAGTCTAAATGCACCTTTCAAAACATATAGTGGTATATCTACCACTATGAACAGAGTAGGGTTACAAAACAAACTTAGGTCGACTACATTACATGTACTCTACTGCTTAGCGAACCATTCAGCATGGTTCTTGCGCATATCTTTCTCGGTTTCCCATGTGGCTTCCTCTTCACCATGGTTACTCCAAAGAACCTTTACCATGGGTATTGTTTTCGTTCTTAGCTGCTTGACCTTACGATCCAAAATCTTCACCGAAACCTCGACGTAAGAGACATCTGGTTGGATTTCTACATCATCTGTTGAAATGACTTCGGACTCTATTCGTGCACTCTTCCTCAACATCGATACATGGAAAACATTGTGCACTCCCAAGGTGTTGGGTAACTTTAGCTCATATGCAACCTTACCAACTCTGCGTACGATCTCGAAAGGTCCAATGTAACGCGGTGCTAGCTTCCCTTTAACTCCGAAATGAGAGATACCTTTCTTCGGTGAAACCTTTAGCAACACAAACTCTCCGACCTCGAACTCTAATGGCTTTTTGCGTTGATCTGCATAGCTCTTCTGTCGACTCTGTGCTGTTAGAAGTCGTTGTTTGATGATGGCAATCTTCTCGTACTGGTCTAGGATCATCTCGGGTCCACCCACTGGTGCTTCCTGGTTGTCAACCCAATAGATGGGTGATCGACAAGGCTTTCCGTACAACGCTTCAAAGGGTGCCATTCCGATACTCGCTTGATAACTGTTGTTGTATGCAAACTCTGCCATGTAGAGGTGTTTGCTCCATCCATCTCCAAGATCAAGAACGCAGGCACGTAGCATATCCTCGAGGATCTGTATAAGACGCTCCGACTGACCATCTGTCTGCGGATGAAAAGCGGTGCTGAAGTTCAGTTTTGTGCCTAGAGCTTCCTGTAGACTTTGCCAAAAGTGAGCATTGAAGCGCGTATCACGATCAGAGACGATCACCGAAGGGATTCCATGCAATCTGACTACGTTCCTCATGTAAAGCTCGGCTAGCTGGTTCCTGGTGCAAGTCGTCTTGAACGGGATGAAGTGCGCAGTCTTCGTGAGACGATCTACAACTACCCAGACTTCATCAAATCCATCATGTGCTCTCGGTAAGCCGGTTAAGAAGTCCATTCCTATACTATCCCACTTCCACCGAGGTATTGGAAGTGGTTGGAGCATACCTGTGGGTCTCTCCCGTACTGCCTTTACTTTCTGTCACGTCAAACAGTTGGCCACGAAGTTCTTCACATCTAACTTCATACCTCTCCACCAAAGCTGCCGTCTTAAGTTTTGATACATCTTGTTCCCACCTGGGTGCATGGCGAATCTCGACTGATGAAACTCTGACAAGATCTCCTGTATAAGCTCTGGGATGTGTGGCACTGCTAAGCGACCTTCGTTGTAAAGAATTCCACTGGCGTCCATCGACCACTCTGCAACATGCTTGCCCTTTAATAATCTATCTCGGATGTCAACGAAACGTGTATCTGCCAACTGATTCTCCTTGATCCTTTGCACGTAGTCTGGTTCCATCACTAAGTTGTATAACACTGGATGACCCTGAACTTCACCAAAACGAACTTGATAAGCTATGAGAACTCTGTCCTTTTCCCACTCATCTATCTGCATCGCCATTATAGAAGCGTCATGATCAAGATTGGGAACTGCCTCTCTTTTCCTGCTTAGTGCATCTGCAACCACGTTTGCTTTACCCGGATGGTACTCGACTTGGAAGTCGTAGTCTTGCATGTATTCTACCCACCTTCTCTGACGTAGGTTGAGATCTTTCTGTGTAGGTAGGTATTTCAAACTCTTGTGATCTGAAAACAGTCTAAAACTGGCACCGTATAAATAACAATGCCAAATCTTAAGCGCAAACACTACTGCAGCTAACTCTAGATCGTGTGTAGGGTAGTTTCGTTCGTGTTGTTTCAGCTGTCGTGAGGCATAAGCGACAACTCAGTTCTGTTGCATCAAGACTGCTCCAAGACCTTGATGAGAAGCATCGGTGTAGACATCATATACTTGATCCTGATCCGGAATGATAAGGATAGGTGCAGACGTCAAACGACTCTTTAACTCTTGGAAGACTGACTCATAGCTGTTGTCCCAAACGAAAGGTACATCCTTCTTTGTCAGATTGGTGAGGGGAGCGGTGAGCTTGCTGAAGTCCTGTACAAAACGTCGATAATATCCCACCAAGCCCAAGAAGCTTTGGATCTCTGGAACATTCTTCGGTCGTTCCCACTTAAGAATCGCTTCAACCTTGGATGGATCAACTGATATACCATCTCTTGAGATGATATGTCCTAGAAACTTAACCTCTGTCATCCAAAACTCACATTTTTCTTTCTTAGCGTACAACTGATGTTCACGAAGAGTCTGTAAAACTATACTGAGATGCTGTGCATGATCTTCACGAGTTCAGGAATAGATGAGGATGTTGTCGATGAATACGATGACGAACTTATCAAGAAAAGGTCGAAAGACTCTATTCATTATATCCATGAAGGCTGCTGGCACGTTTGTCAAACCGAAAGGCGTTACTAAGAACTCGTAACTACCATACCTCGTTCGGAATGCCATCTTCAGGATATCCTCCTCTCTAACCCGAAGCTGATGATAACCGGATCTCAAATCAATCTTGGAAAAGAAACAAGCTACACCCAACTGGTCGAACAAGTCATCTATACATGGTAACGGATACTTATTTTTGATGGTCACACTGTTGAGCTTTCTGTAGTCCACACAGAGACGAAGCGAACCATCGGCTTTCTTCACAAAAAGGACTGATGAACCCCAAGGTGAGTTGCTGTCTCGGATAAAGCCCAGCGATTTCAACTCATCCAGCTGCTTGCGCAACTCTTTCATCTCTAGAGGTGCCATACGATACGGAGCAGAAGCAAAAGGAGCTGTTCCAGGAACTAAGTCGATACGAAACTCTATTTCTCGATGAGGTGGTAAACCTGGAAGAGCTTTTGGAAAAACATCTGGAAAACTATCGACAACACGTATAGGTTGGGTACTCTTTTCAGAACTGGATCCTTCTACAGCACACAAGGATAAGAAGCAAAGAATACCCTGTCTACTCTTCGACACTAACCTCAGAGCAGATCTATCAACATCTGAAACTAAGCTTAACTGATAGGACACTACATGTCTGAAATCAGTTGTAAAGATAACGCGACGATTACGACAATCAAGCATAATCCCATATCGGGAAAGCCAGTCATATCCCAGAATAACATCATAAGCAAACATAGGCATTACTACAAGTGATGCCTCCAAACAAACATCCCCAACATAAACATAGGCTTGACACCCATCACTAACGGTAGTCGTGCCCAACGGGGATTTCACACATAAGGGAGAGTCAAGATTTTGCAGTTTTAAACCAAGTGAACGAGCATAATGTTGGGCTATAAAAGAGTGTGTAGCCCCGGTGTCAAACAAAACATATGCATATGTACCAAAGATAGGAATTATACCATCTAATGCAGTCGGTGCATGATCTATCTCCATGCTGTCAGCTCCAAGAGCGTGTACCTGTGGTGCCTTACCACGATTTTGAGCTATATTCCCTCGCTGATAGCCCGTACTATGACCTGTGGTGGTGGTCTCTGATAACTCGGCACTGGGAACTGCTGTAGCGGTGTAGCATGTGAAGCATAAGGCACAGTGTACTGGCTCGTACACTGAGGTTGATAGTGAGCCGGAAGCTGAGGGCGTTGTGACTGCGAAGACTGGGAAGTAAACTATTGTCTCTGTGGAAAACCATTCTGATTCCACTGATGATGATGTCTATGAGCATTGTCTCTCGACTGTCTCTTCGGGCAGACATTTCTTTTATGACCTTCATCACCACACTTGAAGCAGGTAATCATATTCACCCGACCCTGTCGCTGTCCAGAAGACTGATGAGAACCTGACCCCTGAGACTACTGGTTCTTCTGGTAAGGAGTCTGCGGCTTGTGTTGAGGCTTGTTGCGGATTGGTCCAGACTTGTTTTTGTTACAAGCTTCAAGGAACTCCTTGTCGCCCTCTTCCACTGTCAACGCCTTAGCAACTATCTGCTGGTAGCTATCCCTGATCTGGAACGGTTGTACACCCCTCTTCACATAGAGGCTAAGCCCTTCCTCGAAGCGGAGACACTTAGTAGCTTCATCCAAAACCTGATTCTTCGCATACCGGGCCAACTCAGTGAACTTGGCTTCATATTCTCGCACTGACATAGACCCTTGCTTCAAATGGATGAACTCCCTAGCTTTTCTGTCGCAGAACTGAGCTGAAAAGAAACGCTCGTGAAAACGCTCCTCGAAAACTATCCAAGAAGACCTCTGCTCCTCTGTCAAACCATCCTCGATACTAGCCCACCAGGTAGAGGCTAAACCCACCAGCTTGTTGGAAGCAAACTCAACCCAAAACTCTGCGGGTGTGGTGGTCAACTTTAGCTGCTTACGAATGGCACCATCTCTGTGCCCGTGCCGTCGAAAGTGGGTACGTGAGGCTTAAAGAAAAGAGTTAGGGCTGCCTGTTTAGGATGTATCATAGACTGGGTAGGTACTACTCTAGAGGTAGGGTTTTCGGTGGTAGGCATTTGCTGAGGAGTCTGAGAAGAACTCCCCACTCTCTGGGTCTCATTAGAAACAACATTGGCTACAGGAGCTGGGTTAGGTGTTCCAAAAGGTAAGACGGTGAGGAGAGCCTGTATCGCTACCGTGAGATTCTGCATCGCCGTTAGCTGATCGTTCGGTGTAGGGACCGCTGTATTCTGACTCCCTTGAGGCTGCGTGTTCAAGGGTTCTCTTCGTCGTTGCCTCTCTGCTGCCTCTGACTACGCGTGCCAGGACGAGCCATTTTGCTGTATACGATTGAAGGAAGAGAAAATCCTATAAGCTTCTAAGAGTAAAGAAAACTATGCTTGGGTATTTTGAAAACGTTTTGATAAAAACCCTTTTGAAAACGTTTTGATGAAAAACCCTTTTGAAAACGTTTTGATGAAAAACCCTTTTAAAAACCTGGTCTCTGATACCATTATTTGTCACGGCCCAAAATTTAGACACGTGACACGTCAGCCAAATCATAATATCAACCCGAGATTTAAGGAAAACATTTATTATAAAAAACGGGTCAACATTATAATTTAGCTAAGCCTAATTATTTATAAAGTAGCATTATAACCACAAAACAAAATAAAGTAGAAAGTAAATACCTTTTAATGCGGAAATCAAATACAAAATCGGTTTTCAAAAGAAATTACCAACCATAAATATTCCCAAGCATAGAATTTAAATAACGTGAAATAAAATCCAAACTTAATGTCTCATTACATCAGAACGAGAAACAGAAGGAAGAAGATGGAGAAAACGGATAGCATCATCCTCGGTAGAAACGGAATAGCTCAACGATTTTCGGAACTGCTACCTCCCGCACCTGGAAGTAGTCATTTTGAAATCACAAAGAAAAAGGAACGTGAGCGCTGGCTCAGTAGGACAGAAACAAAGATGGGTTAACAGATAACATTTAAAAATATGGCATAATATTCGTTTCCAAAAATAATCAATAATTTAAAAAAAAATACATGACATAATAATCATAACAAAAAAAATAATCAACAATTTCGTGAAAAATATTTTTAATGCAAGTTTTATTCTGCTGAGGACTTAGCGTAACTGCAATATACGTGCCCCAATATTAAAATAATAAATCATTAAAACAAACATCATATTATGAGTGAGGACTTGTTGTAGCTATAATATACGTGCCTCAAATTTGAATTATCCTAGATCATCTCGTTACGGTCTAAATAGGCCGAACGGCCCTGCGCAGGTTTAGGGACCTTCCCCCATGGCGTCAACTCTGGGACGCACGCATCATTTATAATGATCGTGAACTAGAGCTCAATTATGTTCACCGGATTATTCAAAAGATGGTATTTACCAAGTTATATTATGCCATTAATCAAAACACGCTTTAAAATACACATTTAATACAAAACACTTTGCATGCGTTTATTTCATCCAAAAACAGTATAATAATTTCATAAACTGAAAACAGTATGCCATCGATAAAACAGGGGAATTCAAAACACTTGACTACTCCCAGAAAAGGCTAGAACGTCCTACCTCGATTATCGCACAAGCGTTACGATAAGGTGATCCACAAATCCAGCAAGAACGTCAAATAAATCCTATAATCACAACATATGATCAGTCTAGGTCTAGACATAATCATCCAATCATTTTAGTGTGCCTCAAAAGATTTTAAAACGTTTAATAAACATTTGGGATTTAAAATTTGTGAAAAACTCTAAGTTAGGATATTTCTAGTCATGGGCAGACTGACCTAGGCTGATTGTAAAATCAATATCAATTCATTTTTAATCCTAAAAATTCTAAATTTTTAATATGTTAAACTAGACATCCATAGCTTTAATTCCATATAATTTTTATAATTTTTAGACATCATTTGTTCATTCAACTAGGCCAAAAACCGAGGGTTGTTTTCAGGCATAAAAATCTGGGTTTCAGTTTCGGTTCAAAACCTGGCAGTTCTGTCCGCCTATCTTAGAAAAATATTTTGACTAGGCAAACAGGTGAGTTTGGTTGTGAAAATTTTTAGGCATTTAGGGGACATCTTGAGTTTAATTTTAGGCTCAAGAATCACTCAAAAACCGTTTTTAAAACTCAAGTTATGGCTGACACAAATTTACTGTTCATATGGTAATTTTCCAGATTTCCGTTTTTCTGTGTCCGAATTTCGATTTGCCTCAAACCAATTCAATTTTCATCCAATGATCACGAAATTTTGTGGAAAACCGTATTTATATGTCATTAACACAACCGAAGAATCAAATTGACAAAATCATAAAATGTTACACATATGATAATAGGGTTTTTGAGAAGGGGATCAATGAGGCAAAATTTTAGGGTTTGAGAGAGAAATCACACCTTGTTTGTACTGCACTATTTTTGATGTTTGGTCTCCCTTTTGGCTGAATTTGTGTGAGTGTTGGAGTCTTCAAAACAGTAGGGAAACAGTGTAGAAAACCATATAAAATTTCGGATTTGAAATCAAAAGGAAAAAGGAAGGAAAAATTTTTTTTTTGATTTCTCACCTTGTTTTTGTCTCAAAGGTTATTGAATTTTTGAGCTGCCTTTTGGTAAGTTTTGTTTGCTGTTTTGGGTGTGTTTTGGGAGAGAAAATTCAGAGAGGAGAGAGGGGAAAGCTGGCCGAATATTTGAGGGTGAAGGGAAGGGTGAATGAGAGTTAAAAGGGGGTTTTTATACTAGGTTTTTCTTTCCCTTTCTCTTCCTTGTTTGGCCGAAAATTATAAGGGGCAAAAGGGAAAGTTTTTGTGCTGTTTTGAGGCTAGGGTTTTCTCTCCTATTTCCCCTTAAGTGGCCAAAATTATCCCTTAGTTTTTAAGGAAAAATAATTTGAATTTTGATTGAGTTTTGACTTAGCTTTTAATTCAATAAAATCTCCTTTATTTCCTACACTTTATGGCCAAATTTCTTCTTTATATCTAAGGAATGAAATTTGAATTTGAATCCTCCCTGGATTTGTGGAATTTAAATTTTAAATTAAATCCCAAGTGATGGCCGAATATTTTAGGGTTTCTTTTTGAAGTTCAAATTGTTGACTTTTTGAGCGTAATTTGATTAGGAAACCAACTTAGGGTTTCCAAAAGGATTTTTAATTAATTTTTGACACACTAATTTTATTTAAATTATATATTGACGCTTAAATAAAATTTAAGGCGTCACAGTAAAACCGTGGGTTACCAAGAGTAGTCAATGAGAAATTGTTGTGGTTTAGGTGTTAACATGCTTTAAATCATATTTTGGTCAAATATAAAGCATGATTTGTATGATGGAAAGCTTGAAAAAAAAATTGGTGTGAAATTACCCTAATATGGCTGTGGGTTAATTAGGGTTTGGGGAAAAATTTTTTGCATGATTTACTTGATGTTTGGATGATTTAAATCATGCATTTTATTATGGAAATGATGGATTTATGATTGAAAGCATGAAAAAAAAAATTGGTGTATGTTTCTCTTAATTGGCCGTGGGTTGTAATGATGAAAAACCCTAGGAATTTTGTTGAAAAGTGCATGTAAATTAGCTTGAAAATGTGCTAGAAAATGACATTGGAATAGCCAAAAATTTGGTGGAAATTTTGAGAAGTTTTGGTTAGGTTTTGAGTGTGAAAACCATGGCCAAAACCAAGGGTAAAATTGAAAGAAATTTTGTGTAATGTGGTTCAAAATGTGAATTGGAATTTTGTGAGCTTTTATGTAAAAGATTGGAAAACTTTTACATAAAATAGGCTTGTGGTATAGTACGTGGCAGGTACATATGGTTTGAGGCGTACCTAACACCGGTAGCCTTAAATTTACACCGAAATGCTGCCGAAATCTCGAAAACGGCATTTGGGGTAAAAAGAGAATTAAAAATAAAAGTTTAGGGTTGGGTCGGGAACCCAAGTCCCTAAAGGAAAATTGAATAAGGAAAACCTAAGGGGTGGTTTGTGAATAGTAACCCGTCCCCTAAAAATGTAAAACGTAAGTGAAACTGAAAAACCAACCCCGAGGGGGAGACGTTTTTGGGAAACAAAGTTAAGGTCCGAGTCGGGTACGGAAAATCCGAGTCTCAGAGACCTAGATCGGGAATGTCTAGATGAACGTTTTAAGTACTAGTAAAACGTCCATTTGAGGCTCCGAAATGATAGAAAATCACTAAACCGACGTAAGGGTCGGAATAGTGCTTCCCGAGGGTCGGGAAAGTGAAAAATGAAAATAAAATTGAAACGAACTCGGTAATGAATAGAAAAGAGTCAGAAAAGTTCCTGAGAGCCAAAAATGCAGTCTGGATCGAGAAAATTCCGTCAGGGCCATAATTGTAATTTTGCCAAAATATAGGGGCAAAATCTTAATTTTGCAAAAGTTGAGAAAAATGGGGAAAATAATAAATAAAGCCTAAAAAGTTATAAATAGGTTTTATTTAAGCTTTTTAATAAAAAATAAAAGCTATAAATGGAAATGAAATTAACAGACAAGGTTTTGTCTGTAGGATCTCAAAATCGACATACAAGGAGGGTGATCAAAGATCCAAGAGAGAAAAAGGGAAGAAACTGATAAGGTAAGTTCAGACATTTACCTGTCTGCAACATACAGCATTATCATTGCTAACTTTGATGTACTAACTATAAGTTAGGTACATATGTGCTAGGGCACTATTATAGAGTAGAGAGAGAGACGTAATGTGCTACGGGCACTATTGAGAATGGGACACATTGTTAATTGTGCTTCGGGCACTAGAGCGAGGTTAATGAAACTCCTTCACTTAAAATTAAAATGTGAACCATTCCTAACCACGGGGCAATATGAATTCACCAGGTTAGAACTTAAAAAGTCGGTAATGAAACTACTTTTTGGCGTACCAGCCTTCCGTACAGGGAGGTAAATTTTGCCTTCGGGGCTATGATGAGATTAAGGCTGTGGAGGTTTGCACTAATGTACCGCTCCCAGTCATGTACAATTTTGCCTTCGGGGCTATGAGATTAAGGCTGTGGAGGTCAGCACTAATGTACCGCTCCCAGTCATGCGCAATTAAATGGAACTGTCAACCTGAACTCAAAACCAGAACATAAGCAAAGATAATTACCTAAAACTGAAACTATGCCATAATTGAGCATAAGACAGTTTCGAGAGAGTACTAACATCGCGATAGATGTACTGTTGATATACTGTGTTGTGGTCAAACTTACTATTCATAATGAATAGTAGTCAAAGTTACTATTCATAAATGAATAGCGGTCAACATTACTATTCATGATGAATAGTACTATTCATAGAAATTTTATTTCTTGTATGATGAATAGTACTATTCATAGAAATTTTATTTCTTGTATGTTTGAACTTACTAAGCCTGTAGCTCACCATTTTTGCTTATGTTGCAGGTAAGCGACCAGTTCAGTAGCTTTGTTTGACTGGATGGCGTACGGGATAGCGTGTGTCAAATGGGATAGGGGATGAGGGATATGGTCCTGCCAGAGTCTTGCCGCTGAGCGATAAAAGAGAAAGGAAAAAGAAAACGCCTTTTGTAATAGTATATATTTTACAAAAGTACTGTATTATGTAAATTACTTTGTACTTGCCAACAAAGTAAATAGTGGAAAATGTTTTACATGATGTTTAAAGGGAAAAAAAAAATTTCCCCAAAAACGTCATGATGGAAAGAGAGATAGATTAGCCGGCGACCCATGAGAGTACAATCTATCGCAGTTAGTGATAAAGCTTAACTGTAATAGTATTGTATGATCTCTGTGAGCGGCGGGCCGCCACAGCAAAAGCCCCAAGGCAATTGCAAGCCACAACCCCGGCACGGCAGAGTTTCAAAGCCGCCGCCATGACCGATTTTTTGAGGGGTGATTTTCGGCGATAGAGGCGTTGAATGGCGAAATTGAGACCATCAATGGATTCCTCTCATCGAGATCTTTAAGATGGACTACCCACATTCCACCGTCACCGCCGGTCAATGCTGGAGTCAACGCCGACCGGTGACCGAAAATTAAAGAATGGCCCGTTGGCCTATTTTCGACATTCCAGACACATCCGCGGAGTCGGATTTGCAAGATGGGACCTCAGATATGAAGAACGAACAATTAGGGTTTATGCCGTCGAGACCGAACTGCAATTCGGTATAAATCCCGACCTCTTTACATTCCGCAATTTAATTATTTGGGACTATTGTATGGTTTTATGATTATTGGTACGAAAATTATGGAAAAGAATATATATATAAAAAAGAAGAAAATGGCTGTAATGGAGGAAAAGAAAAATATATGATAATGTAACGATTTTACGTAAACAGTATGAGTTTTACATAAAATCTAGGCGTCTGGTATAGTACGTGATAGAATTAGATCAGGATAGATGGTTTTCAGGCGTTTCCTAAACACTGGAACCTCAAAAATTAAGCGGAAATGCTGTTGAAATTTCTAAAAATGGCACTAGGGGTAATATGGGAAACGAGGGGTAAAATATAATCAGGAAGGGAACCCGAGCCCCCTCGAGGAATTAGGGCATGGAAAAAGGAAGGGGCAAGTTATAATTAGTAAGCCGACCCTTCGAAACCCTAGAACGCAAGGAAAACATGAAACCGACTCTTAGGTCGGAATAATACTTCCCGAGGGCCGGGAATGTGAAAAATTGATAAAATGATAAGAATTGATCCGAAAAAGGTCCGATAAGATTTAAAAAGTTAATTAGATGATTTTGGGTTTAGAAAACCCAACCTAAGTATGAAAATAAAAATGTTATGGTTAAATGACCCATCAGGGGTAAAATGGTCATTTTGCCCAAAGATTCTCAAATTATGGGAAAATAGCCCTAATAACCCCAGAATAGGGTAATGAAGTTTGTAAAAGCCAAAATTGAGGTTTAAGTTATGAAAAATCACATCAAGGGTAAAATTGTAATTTTGTCAAAAGTTAGGGGTAAAATCATAATTTTTCAAAAAGTTAGAGAAAAATTCGAAAATGGCCATTAAGGTTTAAAAAGCTGTCCTAAGGCTATAATTAAGGGTTATAAGATCAGAATCAAGCTTTTTAATAAAATAAAAGCTATAAATGAAAATATGATTAACGGACAAAGTTTGTCTGTAGGAACCCGATTCAGACACGACAAAGGACGTCTATAGATTCCAAGAAGAGGATAAGCACACTATGAGTAAGTTCAGACATTTATCCGTCTGCAACTATGAACAAGCTTATAGTATTTATATGTTTTGTATGTAAATGTCATGATGTGATTTACGATGATGCTATAGTAACGCTATAGCAATACCATGATGATGTTAAAAGATTGGTTTTAACAAATACTTTATAAATATATATATATATATGAATATATATTGAATTATGAAGGAAATGTATTACAAAAGCTTCATGAGAGTAAAGATGTACGAAAGAGAGATGGAAGAATGGAAAGAGTAAGAATAAGAATGTTATTATAGAATGCATAAGAAAGAGATGAGGTATGAAAGGAAAGAATAGATGTTTTATGAAAAGTTTTATGGAAGTTAAGTTATGATTGATAGAGCAATGATGATCGATAATGAAAGGAATTAAGAAAGGGTATGTTTTATGAGAACGAAATGATAGGTGTTTTATGAAAAATGATATGAAAGCAAAGAGTTAGACAAGAAAGAGAAGCAATGATAGGTTATGATGAAAGGTATGATGAAAGGATTAGAACATAACTATAAGATGTGATTGATAGAATAAAACGATAGGCTATGATCGCTAGGAGTAAGATGATAAGATACGATAGATAGAATGATACAAATGATAAACAAAGAATAATTGTCCGCATATAACTAAACGTATTTTGTTTGTTATGATGTGATGTGATGTGATGTGATGATATATAAGTAATATGTGCTATATATGCTAAAGTGTGACTAACGTAATTCACACGAGTAAGGTAAAGAATTAAGAAAAGAAAAACAACAAAATGAAACAACTATATATATGTCTTATGAAATGAGAATGAAAGAATAAGATGTCAATGAGAAAGAATTACGAAGGAAAGATAGAACGATGAAAGAACAAATGTCCCATGAAATGTTCTATGAAAAATGAGAAAAGAAAGATAATGAACGTCATGAAAAAGATGTACAACGAAAAAATCGATATAAGAAAAATAAAAGTATACAAGATAATAAGACTGAAAACTTAAGTTGTTGGCGTACCGGCCTCCCTACACGGTCGAGACTTTAGGTCTATATCCTCCACGCAGATGTGGTGCTGCCCCGAAGGTGCGGTAGTTTATAGGTTGGACCCTACCCGGAAGGTGCGATAGCTAATGTGACTGTGAGGTAGGTTGGTGGGTTGCTCCCCCTCCTCCCACTATTCGCATGCAAATAGGTACGTTCAGCAATGGGCCCACCAAAGGAAAGTGAAAAGAAAAGAAACCAAAGGAAAGTGAAAAGAAAAGAAACGAAAGAAGAGTGAAAAGAAAAGAAAGGAAAGGAGAGTGAAAAAAAAGAAAGGAAAGGAGAGTGCGTGAAAAGAAAAAAAAAAGGAAAGGAGAGTGCGTGAAACGAAAAGAAAGGAAAGAAGAGTGCGTGAAAAGAAAAGAAAGGAAAGGAGAGTGAACAGAAAAGAAAAGAAAGGTGAGTGAAAAGAAAAGAAAGGAAAAGAGAGTGAAAAGAAAAGAAATGATACGAAGAGAAAAGAAAAGTAAAGAACGATAAGAAAAGAAATGAACGACATGAAAAGAAACGAACGACATGAAAGAATGGCACAATGAAATTGATGAAAAATAAATAAATAATAAAACGAAGTTTAAAAGAACATAATAGAATTAATATATGTGATGTGATGTATTTGATGTTATGTGTATGATGTGAATGACACGTTTTTACGTGATGTTATGCTAGTGTATATGTTACTAGCATATAAGATACGAAAAGATAAGAGATGAGGACAAAACGATAAAAAAGTTATAAAGGTTTAGAACAGAAAGTTAAGGAATGATAGGAATGAAAAGAAAAAAAATGAAGAGATTATCAATAGAATGATGGGAATGATTAGCGAAGAGATAAACGAGCATGATGAAGCTCACATTCTATGTTATGTTTTGATGATATGTATAGACGATGTACGTGATGTCATATATTCCAGTAATGATATATATTACTAGTATTTATAAGTTAATGAATGCATGTTTGAACTTACTGAGCATCTAGCTCATTAGTTGTTTATATGTTGCAGGTAAGTAACCTGTTAGTTTAAAGTAATATGATGGACAACGGATGGATCTGCATGTGCCAAGGGACTGGGTGAGGGTATGGTACTACCATGAGTCTTTTGCTGAGCGTTCAAAAAGGAAGTTGAAAGAAAGAAATTTATGAATTATATGTTATAAGAGTATGATATAGATATAGGTATAATATGTAAGTAAAAAAAAAAAATTGCTTCCGCTTTAAAATGAGAATGTTATAAATGAAAAGATAAGTATGTTAAGTAAGAGGACGATGACCCACAAGGTTGCCAGCCATCATGGTCGATGTCAGAGCTCAACTGGATGGTATGGTAACGTACTGGGGGACGTCACAGATAATGACCCAAAACTGAATTGGGAACCATAATTGAGAATAATAGACACTAACTGTATGTTTAGTGGTCTTGGTCAAAGTTGACGTGAATAGTATTTGGTCAAAGTTGAGATACTATTCCTGATAAATAGTACTATTTATGGTTAAATTTATTATTATGGTTATTGATGCCATGGTTTGGTATCAGACGTTAATGCTCAGTACTATATGGTACGAGTATTTTAGATGTATGAATGTTACTGCTACTAGTATATGATACTAGTATGTGATGTGTTGTGAATAAGCTTGCAAAATGTAAGTAATTTGATGTATGATGTGATATCAAGTATGTTTATGATGTTCAAGTAAGTGTTATGTATGCTTACTATGTTACGTATGAATGTTTTAAAGCAATGAATGGTGTATACCATATGTTATGTTAATGCTCTGATGCCATAGTTGGTGACAGAGCTATGTTATATGTTATGATTACTCTGATGCCACAGCTAGTATCAAATATGCTCGTTGTTATATGGTAAAAGCTTTTATATGTCATGTATTTATGTTTGAACTTACTGAGTTTTAGCTCACGAGTTTGTTCATGTTACAGGTAAGAAACTTGTATCTCAATAGTAAAGTGCAATGGATGACAACGGGATTTGCGTGTGCCAATGGAGATAGGGAATCCACTGTGGATATGGTCCTGCTACCAGTCTTCCGCTGAGTGAGTTGAAGGAGAAGAATTGAAAAAGGGAGAATTGATGTATTTTACGTGCAAACCTGAAATAATATATTTCTGTAAATTATGCTTTATAGAAATATTTTGTCAAAGAAAAATTAAGTACTTTAAGAAATTATGTATTTATGCAAAGTGAAGAAAAATATTTGAAGAAATTTCACCATTCTTGGAAAATATGTACATTGAATGTACATTATGATTTTTAGGTTTAAAATGTAAGATGAACGATTTAATATTGTTTAGAACGTGATAAGTGTTTTGACAATGTTAAAGGTGAGAAATTTGGTTATGGAAAAATTTCACAGAACCGAAATAGGAAAAACGGTGCCATTTCAGTATCGAGAGCTCTAGAAGGTGACTTGTGGTAAGACAAGTCCACTAAAAGATGAAAGAGTTACAATAGTGATGTCATATGTGTGTGCGTGTGTGTTACACGCAGTATCAAGAAGTTGATCAAGATGACCTTTTCTTGATATAAAAATGATACATTTAGAATCAGTATACTCAAAATAGTCGATTGAGAATAAAATGCAATTTTTGACCGAGGAACATGCGGTATCAACAAATTGGTCAAGATGACCTTTTCTTGATATAAAACTGATATATTTGGAATCAACATTGCCCAAATTAGTCATTTGAGCACAAAAGTAATTTTTTCACCGGAAAATATGCAGTTATGGAAAACTGGTCAAGATATCCTCGGATGAAAGTAAAATTGATATATTTGGGTTCAGCACGCCCAAATTAGTCAAGATAGCTCATGTTGAAATTTTGGGCAAAAAAGTATATATAAGGGCGAAAATTTTGATATTTGCAAATAGGAGCCCATAATTTTTCCTATCTTTTTTTCTCCCCACTCCACCCAAATGTGAACAGTAACCAACCACTAGAAACAGTGTCCATTTTTGACACTACCGACACCGTTGGAAAGCTCTCACCGAGTTGAGTCCAACGGTGGGTCAAGTCAACGGAATGGCAGCCGGAGGAAGTCGCACGCACAGGACGAAGTCATTGGAGGAGCAAATTTTCGAGCCGCCATTGCTCTGCCATCTTATGTCCAAATGCCATGATTCCAGTCCGAATAGATTCGTGATGAAGAGTAAAACAAAAACCAGGCCTCATTTTGTAGGAAAATAAATCAGTAAAAACGTACAGAGTGGCGCAGCGGAACAATAAAAATTTTTCAGATCGTTAAATATCTCATGATGCCATATACAATAAACCAACAACAATTAAAACTCATACCTCAAGGACGCCAATGTGCAGTAAGAGAATGACCAGAGGGCTTCAACCAACTAGCCTTCTCTACTATTCTCCAATTCCCGAATAGCTGAGTGTGTGGGCACTCTGAACCTCGATCGGTATGCTAGCACTGCTAGTCTTCTTCCGACCACCCAGATCTCTAAAGAACTTATTGTCACGATGAGCTGTGCAACAATAAGCCTGCTCACCTGAGAGTCTGTGGTCTAAGAGAATTGGAGTGGCAGGACTTCTATTTATAGACCTGCATGAGGTGATTCTCTGAATTCGAATTGGATTAGGAGAAGATAATTTCCCTTATCCACAACCATAAAATCTGAATTTTCCATGGGAAAATCCCAATAATAAAATTCGACCATTTAGGATAAATCCAATCCAAATCTAAATAAGATTTTAACTAGAATTTTATCTCCCTTTTTCAATCAAAAAATCTGAAAATTCCAAGGAGAAAATCTCCTCAAAATTTCGACACTTTTAGGATAAGGGAGAATCAAAATTCCACTAGGATTTTCAAGCTTGAATCTTATCTCATCCTTATCCAAAATAACCGAATTTTCCTAAGGAGATATGTTCCAAAATTTCAGCCACTTTCTGGGGAGGAGAGAATCCAAATTCAATTGGGATTGAAACTTGAATTTTTCCTTTGAACATCATCCACAAAAACCGAAAATCCATTAAGGATAATCCTCAAAATTTCATCTATCATTAGTTAGGATTTGGATTCAAAATTCAAGTAGGATTCTAATAAGATTATCTTCTCCATATCCAACTTAAATTCGACTTTCAAACCTTGTGGATTTACCACAACAAATTCGAATCCCATTTGGACTGTGATTCAAAATTTGAATTTCAAATTCAAATTTAAATTTCAAATTCAAATTTCAAATTCAAATTTCAAAATTCAAATTTCAAAATCCACAAAACAGTTGTGTTTCAAATTCTTGTTCTCATGGATAATTTTCTACAACTCCAATCCAATCTCAAATAAAATCATGGCAACTTTATTTGGAGTTCGAATAATTGTGTACTCTATTATCCAAAACAAAATCTGAATCCAACCGGAGAGAATCTTGTCTACCATCCTAATCCTATGTCATCACCATCCATGCATAATAAACTAGTTAATAGCATACACAAATCAATTTGCCAAACGTTAAGGAATTATGTTGAGCTAGTAGAGGGACTGATTGGACATATATAATCAGGCTCCCGTGATTCCATATGATCATCATTCTGTACCGAACAACTCAATCATATGATCACTAATTTCAGAGTCACACCACTATAAACCTGAAACTGAACTCCCAATTATATACCGTATTACATAAGCCTGTGACGAGCTACTATCCAATGACCTTGTCATATATGCAAAACCCTCATATGATATCCATGATCAGCCTTAGATCAAAGTCCGTTTAATCCTACTGATCAGGCTATCTTAAAGTTCCATTATACTACCGAATTAAGAAAATGATTATTCACCATACGTGAATAAAAAATCATCTGCCCAACAGACGACCCAAGGCCTTGTCCATTTTCATCGTATACAAGTCATGCACCCAACGAACCGGTCTATAAACTTACTACCTCTGAGACGCTTTAGCCATTGGAACATCAAAGTACACAAGTCATATACATGAAGTAGTTCATTTACTCAGGCTTAAGGTTATTGCACAATGAACGTCAAAAGCAGATTGATCCACTCATAGCGGACTACGTAGATCAATCACGCTTTAGTCCCGGTCTAATATGTCACCACCAAGCAACATATCTATGTCTCTACTTGGGAGTCTATGCTCCATACAGTCAAGACAAACTATCCCCACCATGGCTTTAGACAACATAATAGTCTTAACATGAGTTAGATGCTCGGTCTAACCCCATAGACTATAGACCTTAGTTTAGACCGCTTACTTTAGAACATTATCTTCTCGCATACAAAAGTCCATTGCATGCAATGTTCTAACAGTTTTAACACAAGCAGTCAGTGAGCCATATTTGCTTACATTTACTTTAACATGTAAATAAAATAAGGACAGACAGCAATGTAATGAATAACCTCTATATATAATTTTATTATCCAGTTCAAAATAAATACATCAAAATGTCTCTAATGCTTAGGGCATTTCCTAATAATCTCCCACTTGCCCTAAGCTAGTAGATGTGCCATGTTACGCATCCCCATCGCCTCTACATGCCTCTCAAACCTTCTAGCTACCAAAGTCTTAGTAAAAGGATCGGCAATGTTGTCCCCTGACGCAATCTTACATACATCCACTTGTCCTGTCTCCACGTACCCTCTAATAATGTGATACCTTCGATCTATGTGTTTGGTCCTCTTGTGGTGCCTAGATTCCCTTGTGTTGGCAATAGCCCCAGTGTTATCACAGTAAAGTGTGATACGCTTGTCAACACCTGGAATGACTTCAAGGTCTCTAAAGAACTTACGGAGCCAAACCGCTTCTTTAGATGCCTCAGCCGTAGCCACATATTCAGCCTCCATAGTAGAGTCAGCTGTACAGCCTTGCTTCACACTCCTCCACACAATGGTGCCTTCTCCGAGCAAGAACACTGATCCAGATGTCGATTTCCTCGAATCCTTGCAAGTCTGGAAGTCTAAGTCCGTGTATCCTACGGGTGTTATGCTTTAGTATATGCTTTAGTATATGCTTGAGTATATGCTTGAGTATAATCCATCATTCTCTTAAGATACTTGAGTATATGCTTTACTGCTTGCCAGTGCTTGGTTCCAGGATTCGCTTGATATCGACTCACCATACCTACTACAAAACATATGTCTGGGCGAGTGCAAACCATAGCATACATAAGGCTACCTACAACGGATGCATAAGGGACCTTACTCATATGCTCTCTTTCTTCCGATGTCTTGGGACAGTCATCCAATGAAAGAGTTAGACTAGCAATGCAAGGTTGTGAGCCTTTCTTTGCCTCTTGCATTGCATATTTGTCAATTATTTTATCGATGTATGAAGCTTGGGATAACGCTATCATTTTGTTCTTTCGATCTCTGAAAAGACGAATGCCTAGAACATAATTAGCTTCTCCCAAGTCCTTCATGTCAAACAGTTGGTGTAACTAAAGCTTGACCGATGATAAGTTCCCTACATCATTTCCAATGAGTAGTATATCATCGACATAGAGTATCAGAAAGACCACTTTTCCATCCTTAATATGTTTATAAACACAGGGTTCATCAACGTTCTGCTCAAAACCAAATGTCTTAATCGCTTAATCAAACCTCTAGTTCCATGAGCGAGATGCTTGCTTTAATCCATAAATGGATCTAAGCAACTTGCAGACTTTCCTTTCTTGGCCTTTCGCTACGAACCCTTCGGGCTGTATCATATAGATGCACTCTTCAAGATGGCCATTCAAGAATGCCGTCTTGACATCCATCTGCCAGATCTCGTAATCGAGAGCCGCAGCAATGGACAGAAGAATACGGATAGACTTCAGCATAGCAACAGGTGAAAAGGTTTCATCGTAATCGATTCCAGCCTTTTGCGTGTACCTCTTTGCAACCAGTCTAGCTTTGAAAGTTTCCACTCTCCCTTCCGCATCCTTCTTTCTTTTGTAGACCCATTTGCATCCAATGGGTTTTATCTCATCCGGCAAATCTAAAAGTTCCCAAACAGAGTTGGATTTCATAGAATCCATCTCATTGTTCATAGCCTGTTTCCAAGATTTAGAATCAACATCATTTATAGCTTTATCATAGGTGATCGGATCATCCTCATGCTCATGAGCCTCGGCCTGGTATACCTCAGCATCATACATGAAGAAATTAGGTTTCTTAGAAACCCTCCTACTATGACAATGTTAGGAAATGCCCTAAGTATTAGAGACATTTTGATGTATTCATTTTGAACTGGATAATAAAATTATACTTAGAGGTTATTCATTGCATTGCTATCTGTCCTCGTCTTATTTACACGTTAAAGTAAATGTAAGCAAATATGGCTCACTGACTGCTTGTGTTAAAACTGTTAGAACGTTGCATGCAATGGACTTTTGTATGCGAGAAGACAATGTTCTAAAGTTAGCAGTCTAAACTATGGTCTGTAGTCTATGGGGTTAGACCGAGCATCTAACTCATGTTAAGACTATTATGTTGTCTAAAGCCTTAGAGGGGACGGTCTGTCTTGACTGTCTGGAGCTGGACTCCCAAGTAGAGACATGGATATGTTGCTTGGTGGTGACATATTAGACCGGGACTAAAGCGTGATTGATCTACGTAGTCCGCTATGAGTGGATCAATCTGCTTTTGACGTTCATTATGCAATAACCTTAATCCTGAGTAAATGAACTACTTCATGTATATGACTTGTGTACTTTGATGTTCCAATGGCTAAAGCGTCTCAGAGGTAGTAAGCTTATAGACCG
Organism: Antiaris toxicaria; assembly: GCA_035233585.1. Taxonomy (NCBI): domain Eukaryota; kingdom Viridiplantae; phylum Streptophyta; class Magnoliopsida; order Rosales; family Moraceae; genus Antiaris; species Antiaris toxicaria. The sequence continues at coordinate 98,085,987 of CP141156.1, read as the reverse complement.
GTTCGTTGGGTGCATGACTTGTATACGATGAAGGGTTTGTTTGCAGATATCGGAATCATAGCTCTGAGGAGTTAAAGGTATCCTCTTAAAGGCATTATACTGAATGTGAAAATGGACAAGGCCTTGGGTCGTCTGCTGGGCGGATGACTTCTTATTCACATATGGTGAATAATCATTTTCTAGATTCGGTAGTATAATGGAACTTTAAGATAGCCTGATCAGTAGGATTAAACGGACTTTGACCTAAGGCTGATCATGGATATCATATGAGGGTTTTGCATATATGACAAGGTCATTGGATGGTAGCTCGTCACAGGCTTACGTAATACGGTATATAATTGGGAGTTCAGTTTCAGGTTTATAGTGGTGTGACTCTGAAATTAGTGATCATATGATTGAGTTGTTCGGTACAGAATGATGATCATATGGAATCACGGGAGCCCGATTATATATGTCCAATCAGTCCCTCTACTAGCTCCACATAATTCCTTAATGTTTGGCAAATTGATTTGTGTATGCTATTGGCTAGTTTATTATGCATGGATGGTGATGACACAGGATTAGGATGGTAGACAAGATTCTCTCCGGTTGGATTCAGATTTTGTTTTGGATAATAGAGTACACAATTATTCGAACTTCAAATAAAGTTGCCATGATTTTATTTGAGATTGGATTGGAGTTGTAGAAAATTATCCATGAGAACAAGAATATGAAATACAACCGTTTTGTGGAATTTGAAATTTGAATTTTGAAATTTGAATTTTGAATTTTGAAATTTGAATTTTGAATTTTGAATTTGAAATTTGAATTTGAAATTTGAATTTGAAATTCGAATTTGAAATTTGAATTTGAAATTTAAATTTGAAATTTGAAATTTGAAATTTGAAATTTGAATTTGAAATTTGAATTTGAAATTTGAAATTCAAATTTTGAATCACAGTCCAAGTAGGATTCGAATTTGTTGTGGAAAATCCACAAGGTTTGAAATTCGAATTTTAGTTGGATTTGGAGAGGATAATCTTGTTAGAATCCTACTTGAATTTTGAATCCAAATCCCAACAAATAAGGGACGAAATTTTGAGGATAATCCTCATGAAAGATTTCGGATTTTGTGGATAAGATTCAAGGGAATATTCAAGCTTCAATCCTAGTTGAATTTGGTTTCTCTCTCCTCCCAAAAGTGGCCGAAATTTTGGATCCCTAATCCTAGGAAATTCGGTTATTTTTGGATAAGGTTAAGATGAGATTTTGCTTGAGAAATCCTAGTGGAATTTTGATTCTCCCTTATCCTAAAAGTGGCCGAAAATTTGGAGGATTTTCTCCTTGTGAATTTCGGATTTTTTGGTTGGAAAAGGGAGATAAAATTCTAGTTAAAATCTTGTTTAGATTTGGATTGGATTTGTCCTAGAAAAACCGAATTTAATTGTGGAGATTCTCCCTTGGAAAATTCGGATTTTTTGGTTTGGATAAGGGAGAAAATCTTTTCCTAGTCCAATTCGAATTCAGAGAATCACCTCATGCAGGTCTATAAATAGAGGTCCTGCCACTCCAGTTCTCTTAGACCACAGACTCTCAGGTGAGCAGGCTTATTGTTGCACAGCTCATCGTGACAATAAAGTTCTTTAGAGATCTGGGTGGTCGGAAGAAGACTAGCAGTGCTAGCATACCGATCGAGGTTCAGAGTGCCCACACACTCAGCCATTCGGGAATTGGAGAATAGTAGAGAAGGCTAGTTGGTTGAAGCCTCCGGTCATTCTCCTCCTGCATATTGGCGTCCTTGAGGTATGAGTTTTAATTGTTGTTGATTTATTGTATATGGCATCATGAGATATTTAACGATCTAAAAATTTTTATTGTTCCGCTGTGCCACTCTGATACGTTTTTACCGGTTTATTTTCCTACAATTGGTATCAGAGCCATCTCATGACTATGCCATGTACATAAATTAGACAATTACTTAGTCTTTTTATTTATGTATGGATTTGATATTTAGAGAGTGGCATTCTAGGGTTCCTTTATGTTGTTATCATGTATTATGTATAAAGTATGTGGTTATTTTAATTTTTTGAATTATTATAAGCATGCTTGTTTATGCCGGTTATGGTTCCTTAGAATTTAGAAAAATTGTATCTAGGAATTTTTTATGTAACCATGGGAGCAGTTTATTTACACTGTAATTTTCCCATGGATTTTAATTTTTGTCTCTTAGAATTTTTATGGATAGAATTTTGTACACCGGAAACGGTATAGGAATTTTTTATGTAATTATTCTTGGAGGAGATTGAAGATTGAAAGACCGTAATTTATTTTTCCCAAAAGTTAAATTTAATTTAAAGGTTGAAATTTTGATTGTGTGGAAAATTTTCAATTTAATTGGGATTCAAATTAATTTTTGGAGATCCTAAAAGATAAATTGGAATATGGCACGAAAATCGAGACACGACCCCTCGGGATAGGCCGACAAACCTTGGTGGGGCTGCAGCCCCTGCCCTCGGGCAGGATGGGGCTGCGGCAGCCCCTGTGCAGGCCCACACCACCCACGGCCGCAGGCTCTGCCTGCAGCCAAGGGTGGCCGTGGCCTGCCCAAGGCTGGCCGCAGCCTGGGCGTGCAGCCACTGGCTGCAGGCGCTGCCTGCAGCCTGCCGGCTGCTGCGCCCAGTCTGGGCGTGCAGCCTGGCGCTGCAGGCTTGGCCTGCAGCCCGGCAGGGCTGCACAAGGGGCAGCCGTGGGCTGCCAGCCCCTCCGGGGTTGGTGGCTGCCCACGGCGGCTGCCGCCTTCACGGGCGGCGGTGCGGCGGTCCAAAATCAGAAAATTTTGATTTTTAAATTTGAGATTTAATTTTAAATCATGTTTAAAAAATATGTAATTAAAAATTTGAAATTTTTGAAATTACATATTATTATACATGATGATTAAAATTGTTTAAAATTTGAATTAGAAATTTAAATTTGAAATTCGAATTTGGAATTTGAATTTGAAATTTAAATTTTGGAGATTTAAATTTTAAATAATTCATGGGATGAGAAATAAATGGAGAGGCTACATAAAGATGGATACAAGAAGACGGAACAAAATTCAAGACCCAAAGAATGCTTTGGATGGAATTTTGTAATCTTTATTTTCTTTGTTCTAGGATGGAACCATGGCTTGGTTATTCTGTCAATTATTTTTTCTGTGATATGTCATGGATGTATAAATATGTATTGATGGATGTTTTGTATGCATATTTGATAACATGTCATATAGGATAGGTGAGTGCCGCTCATACTATATTGATCATACATAATTTGTCAAAACTTGCATGTTTTTCAAAATATTGAGTGGGAGAGGGTTTCAAACAAAACCCACGGCCTCCATTGTTGATCCATATGTGAAAGCATGGTAACGCCTCGCGTCAGTTCCGACCTGACCACACCCTTCGGTAGGTGTTTACCGCCACCGGTATACTAGATTGGATCTCCTATGTGGAAAACGTGTTCGGGTGCGATCCTATTCATGACCACCCCTCGGTGGCTTGGTAGGACGTGGATCGGGCTACGTAAACAATGGTTATACACTCAAGACTCGTTTAGTTATTAACCTTCCCTAGAAGCTCTGTTAACTAAACTGGTGGCCAAATAAGCGTTTATTAATATATGTCTTAACCTTGGAGGATTTAAGGTAACATATATTAATTGGACGGGGTCCATGTTCCGGCTATTTGTTCTCATGACCACCCCTCGGTGGCTTGGGGCAATAGGTGCTGAGAATTACCGTTGCAATGCTACATGTTTTTTCAAGTTTCATGTAGGAACATACTTGTATGTTTTATTTGCTAAATTATCTGCATATTTGCTTGGGCTTTGTAATGATGTCTAGTATAATTTTATTTCAGTTCAAAATGTCACCGACACCCCTCATTTCGATACTTACTGAAAATAAGTTGAATGGCGATAATTATAAGGATTGGAAAAGAAATCTATTAATAGTTCTCAGCTGCGAGAGACACAAGTTCGTACTGGACGAACCATGCCCACCTGGGCCCAAACCTGACACACCACTTGAGGAGGTCCCGGTTGCCTATAATCGTTGGAGAGAATCCAATGAAATAGCTCGACGCTACATCCTTGCTAGCATGACGAGTGCTTTACAAAAGCAGCATGAGACTTATCAAGTTGCTGGGGAGATCATGGATAATCTGGAGGACATGTTCGGAGGCCAAGAAAAATTGGCTCGACAGTCCGCTATCACCAGCATTATGAACTCCAAGCAAAAGGCTGGTGCTCCGGTGAAGGACCATATGATCACTCTAATGGGATTCTTCGCTGAGGCTGCCGAAAATGGTGCTGAGTTAGACTACAACACCCAGATCGAGATGGTGTTCAAGACTCTGTCTAATGATTTTGTGGGGTTTAAGGCCGCATACAATCTGGCGACAAAGGAGTTAGGACTTACCGAGCTCATGAAGCAACTACAGGCTTATGAGCGGATGATCAGGGATGAAGATGTGGTCCGACCTAAAGGAGAGGCCAATTTGGCGGAATCTTCCAATCCCTCACGGAAGAGGAAGAGGCCAAATAAGAAGCAAGTGGCTTCCAGTTCTTCTAATCCTCCTGTCTCGGACGGGAAGAAAAAGAAGAAGAACAAGAAGCCAAAGGACCCTAAAAAGTCCAAATGCTTCCACTGTGGGAAGGTAAGTCACTTCAAGAAGGCTTGCCGGGAATTCCTAGCCTCCAAGGGCAAGGAAGGTAAGGAACTTCATTACTTAGAAGCGTGTTTGGTGGAAGAATCGAAAGACACATGGGTCATTGATTCGGGAGCCACTAATCATGTTTGTGTTTCTATGCAGGGGTTCGTGGAAACGAGAAGTCTACATGATAGGAGCCTCTCGTTGCGGACTGGAGATGGTAGCTTTGTGGTGGCTGAGGCAGTGGGAGACGTTCATCTTTATTTTGATCAATTTAGGTTTATTTTATTGAAAGACTGTTTTTATGTTCCTAATTTTAGGAGGAACCTTATATCGGTAGCTTGTTTAATAAAGGATTCTTATTCAGTTTCTTTTAGTAAAAGAGTTGATATTCGTAGAAATAAGTCTTTTATCTGTTCTGGATGGATGGATGGAAACCTATATTTGATCAGACCAAAGATGTACTCACTGCTTGACACTGAATTAATTGATAACTCTAAAAGGTTGAAAGTTTCTCACTCTAACAAGGCGTATCTTTGGCATTTAAGACTTGGTCATATTAATCAGGATAGGATTCAAAGATTGGTGAAAGACGGTCCTCTGGAATCTCTGGAGGAGGTACGACTTCCCCAATGTGAGTCTTGTCTAGAGGGTAAGATGACTAAGAGGTCTTTTGGAGCTAAGGGTACAAGGGCACAGGAGCTCTTAGAAATTGTGCACACTGACGTATGTGGCCCCATGAACGTCACAGCACGAGGAGGGTTCGAGTACTATGTCTCTTTCATAGATGATTACTCGAGGTATGGATATGTGTATCTGATGCACCGCAAGAGCGAAACCTTTGACAAGTTCAAAGAGTATCGTGCGGAAGTGGAAAAGCAATTGGATAAATCCATAAAGACACTTCGATCTGATCGAGGTGGCGAATACCTCTCTGATGAATTTCTAGGACATCTTGTAGAGAACGGGATTTTATCCCAATTGACTGCACCTGGTACTCCACAACAGAATGGTGTAGCCGAAAGGAGAAACAGGACCTTATTGGATATGGTACGGTCCATGATGAGTTACTCAAAGCTGCCATTATCTTTTTGGGGACATGCTTTACAAACGGCGTGCTATATTCTGAACCAGGTTCCGAGCAAATCAATTCCTAGAACTCCGTATGAATTGTGGCGTGGCAGGAAGCCCTCCCTTGGACATATGAAAATATGGGGCTGCCCGGCACATGTACTGGATGGGGATGCGAAGAAGTTGGAACCAAGATCAGAATTGTGCATGTTTGTAGGGTATCCAAAAGGAACTAAAGGAGGTCTGTTCTATAACCCGAAGGAACAAAAGGTCATTGTCTCAACCCATGCGACATTCTTGGAGGAAAGTCACATGAATGACTTTAAGCCTCGAAGCAAAGTGGTGCTAGAGGAGTTATCGGGTGAAAGAACTGCTCCACAGATTTCGGTCTTGGACGCAAGTCCGAGTTCCAGTGAAAGACCTGCAGACGATCAACAATTTAGGGTGCCTCGTCGTAGTGGGAGGGTTTCTAAGAAACCTAATTTCTTTATGTATGATGCTGAGGTATACCAGGCCGAGGCTCATGAGCATGAGGAAGATCCGGTCACATATGATGAAGCTATAAAGGATGTTGATTCTAGATCTTGGAAACAGGCTATGAACAATGAGATGGATTCTATGAAATCCAACTCTGTTTGGGAACTTGTAGATTTGCCGGATGGGATAAAACCCATTGGATGCAAATGGGTCTACAAAAGAAAGAAGGATGCGGAAGGGAGAGTGGAAACTTTCAAAGCTAGACTGGTTGCAAAGGGATACATGCAAAAGGCTGGAATCGATTACGAGGAAACCTTTTCGCCTGTTGCTATGCTGAAGTCTATCCGTATTCTTCTGTCCATTGCTGCGGCTCTCGATTACGAGATCTGGCAAATGGATGTCAAGACGGCATTCTTGAATGGCCATCTTGAAGAGTGTATCTATATGATACAGCCCGAAGGGTTCGTAGCAAAAGGCCAGGATAGGAAAGTCTGCAAGTTGCTTAGATCCATTTATGGATTAAAGCAGGCATCCCGCTCATGGAACCAGAGGTTTGATCAAGCGATTAAGACATTTGGTTTTGAGCAGAACGTTGATGAACCTTGTGTTTATAAACGTATTAAGGATGGAAAAGTGGTCTTTCTGATACTCTATGTCGATGATATACTACTCATTGGGAATGATGTAGGGAACTTATCATCGGTCAAGCTTTGGTTACACCAACAGTTTGACATGAAGGACTTGGGAGAAGCTAATTATGTTCTAGGCATTCGTCTCTTCAGAGATCGAAAGAACAAAATGATAGCGTTATCCCAAGCTTCATACATAGATAAAATAATTGACAAATATGCAATGCTAGAGGCAAAGAAAGGCTCACAACCTTCTATTGCCGGTTTAACTCTTTCATTGGATGACTGTCCCAAGACATCGGAAGAAAGAGAGCGTATGAGTAAGGTCCCTTATGCATCCGCTGTGGGTAGCCTTATGTACGCTATGCTTTGCACTCGCCCGGACATATGTTTTGCAGTAGGTATGGTGAGTCGATATTAAGCGAATCCTGGAACCAAGCACTGGCAAGCAGTAAAGCATATACTCAAGTATCTTAAGAGAACGAGGGATTATATGCTAGTGTATTCTGGAGGGGACCTAACACCCGTAGGATACACGGACTCAGACTTCCAGACTTGTAAGGATTCGAGGAAATCGACATCTGGATCAGTGTTTTTACTCGGAGGAGGCGCCATTGTGTGGAGGAGCGTGAAGCAGGGCTGCACAGCTGACTCTACTATGGAGGCTGAGTATGTGGCTGCGGCTGAGGCATCTAAAGAAGCGGTTTGGCTCCGCAAGTTCTTTAGAGACCTTGAGGTCATTCCGGGTGTTGACAAGCCTATCACACTTTACTGTGATAATACAGGGGCTATTGCCAACACAAGGGAATCTCGGCACCACAAGAGGACCAAGCACATCGATCGGAGGTATCACATTATTAGAGGGCATGTGGAGACAGGACAAGTGGATGTTTGTAAGATCGCGTCCGAGGACAACATCGCTGATCCCTTTACTAAGACTTTGGTAGCTAGAAGCTTTGAGAGGCATGTAGAGGCGATGGGGATGCGTAACATGGCACATCTGCTGGCTTAGGGCAAGTGGGAGATTGTTAGGAAATGCCCTAAGTATTAGAGACATTTTGATGTATTCATTTTGAACTGGATAATAAAATTATACTTAGAGGTTATTCATTGCATTGCTATCTGTCCTCGTCTTATTTACACGTTAAAGTAAATGTAAGCAAATATGGCTCACTGACTGCTTGTGTTAAAACTGTTAGAACGTTGCATGCAATGGACTTTTGTATGCGAGAAGACAATGTTCTAAAGTTAGCAGTCTAAACTATGGTCTGTAGTCTATGGGGTTAGACCGAGCATCTAACTCATGTTATGACTATTATGTTGTCTAAAGCCTTAGAGGGGACGGTCTGTCTTGACTGTCTGGAGCTGGACTCCTAAGTAGAGACATGGATATGTTGCTTGGTGGTGACATATTAGACCGGGACTAAAGCGTGATTGATCTACGTAGTCCGCTATGAGTGGATCAATCTGCTTTTGACGTTCATTATGCAATAACCTTAATCCTGAGTAAATGAACTACTTCATGTATATGACTTGTGTACTTTGATGTTCCAATGGCTAAAGCGTCTCAGAGGTAGTAAGCTTATAGACCGGTTCGTTGGGTGCATGACTTGTATACGATGAAGGGTTTGTTTGCAGATATCGGAATCATAGCTCTGAGGAGTTAAAGGTATCCTCTTAAAGGCATTATACTGAATGTGAAAATGGACAAGGCCTTGGGTCGTCTGCTGGGCGGATGACTTCTTATTCACATATGGTGAATAATCATTTTCTAGATTCGGTAGTATAATGGAACTTTAAGATAGCCTGATCAGTAGGATTAAACGGACTTTGACCTAAGGCTGATCATGGATATCATATGAGGGTTTTGCATATATGACAAGGTCATTGGATGGTAGCTCGTCACAGGCTTACGTAATACAGTATATAATTGGGAGTTCAGTTTCAGGTTTATAGTGGTGTGACTCTGAAATTAGTGATCATATGATTGAGTTGTTCGGTACAGAATGATGATCATATGGAATCACGGGAGCCCGATTATACATGTCCAATCAGTCCCTCTACTAGCTCCACATAATTCCTTAATGTTTGGCAAATTGATTTGTGTATGCTATTGGCTAGTTTATTATGCATGGATGGTGATGACACAGGATTAGGATGGTAGACAAGATTCTCTCCGGTTGGATTCAGATTTTGTTTTGGATAATAGAGTACACAATTATTCGAACTCCAAATAAAGTTGCCATGATTTTATTTGAGATTGGATTGGAGTTGTAGAAAATTATCCATGAGAACAAGAATATGAAATACAACCGTTTTGTGGAATTTGAAATTTGAATTTTGAAATTTGAAATTTGAATTTTGAATTTTGAATTTTGAATTTTGAATTTGAAATTTGAATTTGAAATTTGAATTTGAAATTCGAATTTGAAATTTGAATTAGAAATTTAAATTTGAAATTTGAAATTTGAAATTTGAAATTTGAATTTGAAATTTGAATTTGAAATTTGAAATTCAAATTTTGAATCACAGTCCAAGTAGGATTCGAATTTGTTATGGAAAATCCACAAGGTTTGAAATTCAAATTTTAGTTGGATTTGGAGAGGATAATCTTGTTAGAATCCTACTTGAATTTTGAATCCAAATCCCAACAAATAAGGGACGAAATTTTGAGGATAATCCTCATGAAAGATTTCGGATTTTGTGGATAAGATTCAAGGGAATATTCAAGCTTCAATCCTAGTTGAATTTGGTTTCTCTCTCCTCCCAAAAGTGGCCGAAATTTTGGATCCCTAATCCTAGGAAATTCGGTTATTTTTGGATAAGGTTAAGATGAGATTTTGCTTGAGAAATCCTAGTGGAATTTTGATTCTCCCTTATCCTAAAAGTGGCCGAAAATTTGGAGGATTTTCTCCTTGTGAATTTCGGATTTTTTGGTTGGAAAAGGGAGATAAAATTCTAGTTAAAATCTTGTTTAGATTTGGATTGGATTTGTCCTAGAAAAACCGAATTTAATTGTGGAGATTCTCCCTTGGAAAATTCGGATTTTTTGGTTTGGATAAGGGAGAAAATCTTTTCCTAGTCCAATTCGAATTCAGAGAATCACCTCATGCAGGTCTATAAATAGAGGTCCTGCCACTCCAGTTCTCTTAGACCATAGACTCTTAGGTGAGCAGGCTTATTGTTGCACAGCTCATCGTGACAATAAAGTTCTTTAGAGATCTGGGTGGTCGGAAGAAGACTAGCAGTGCTAGCATACCGATCGAGGTTCAGAGTGCCCACACACTCAGCCATTCGGGAATTGGAGAATAGTAGAGAAGGCTAGTTGGTTGAAGCCTCCGGTCATTCTCCTCCTGCATATTGGCGTCCTTGAGGTATGAGTTTTAATTGTTGTTGATTTATTGTATATGGCATCATGAGATATTTAACGATCTAAAAATTTTTATTGTTCCGCTGCGCCACTCTGATACGTTTTTACCGGTTTATTTTCCTACAGACAAGGCACCCTAAATTGTTGATCGTCTGCAGGTCTTTCACTGGAACTCGGACTTATGTCCAAGACCGAAATCTGTGGAGCAGTTCTTTCACCCAACAACTCCTCTAACACCACTTTGCTTTAAGGCTTAAAGTCATTCATGTAACTTTCCTCCAAGAATGTCGCATGGGTTGAGATAATGACTTTTTGTTCCTTCGGGTTATAGAACAGACCTCCTTTAGTTCCTTTTGGATACCCTACAAACATGCACAATTCTGATATTGATTCCAACTTTTTCGTATCCCCATCCAGTACATGCGCCGGGCAGCCCCATATTCTCATATGTCCAAAGGAGAGCTTCTTGCCACGCCACAATTCATACGGAGTTCTGGGAATTGATTTGCTTGGAACCTGGTTCAGAATATAGCATGCCGTTTGTAAAGCATATCCCCAAAATGATAATGACAGCGTTGAATAAATCATCATGGACCGTACCATATCCAATAAGGTCTTGTTTCTCCTTTCGGCTATACCATTCTGTTGTGGAGTACCAGGTGCAGTCAATTGGGTTAATATCCTGTTCTCTACAAGGTGTCCTAGAAATTCGTCGGAGAGGTATTCGCCACCTCGATCAGATCGAAGTGTCTTTATGGATTTATCCAATTGCTTTTCCACTTCCGCACGATACTCTTTAAATTGTCAAAGGTTTCGCTCTTGCGGTGCATCAGATACACATATCCATACCTCGAGTAATCATCTATAAAAGAGACATAATACTCGAACTCTCTTCATGCTGTGACGTTCATGGGGCCACATACGTCAGTGTGCACAATTTCTAAGAGCTCCTGAGCCCTTGTACCCTTAGCTCCAAAAGACCTCTTAGTCATCTTACCCTCTAGACAAGACTCACATTGGGGAAGACGTACCTCCTCCAGAGATTCTAGAGGACCATCTTTCACCAATCTTTGAATCCTATCCTGATTAACATGACCAAGTCTTCAATGCCAAAGATATGCCTTGTTAGAGTGAGAAACTTTCAACCTTTTAGAGTTATCTATTAATTCAGTGTCAAGCAGTGAGTACATCTTTGGTTTGATCAAATATAGGTTTCCATCCATCCATCCAGAACAGATAAAAGACTTATTTCTACGAATATCAACTCTTTTACTAAAAGAAACTGAATAAGAATCCTTTATTAAACAAGCTACCGATATAAGGTTCCTCCTAAAATTAGGAACATAAAAACAGTCTTTCAATAAAATAAACCTAAATTGATCAAAATAAAGGTAAACATCTCCCACTGCTTCAGCCACCACAAAGCTACCATCTCTAGTCCGCAACGAGAGGCTCCTATCATGTAGACTTCTCGTTTCCACGAACCCCTGCATAGAAACACAAACATGATTAGTGGCGCCCGAATCAATGACCCAAGTGTCTTTCGATTCTTCCACCAAACACGCTTCCAAGTAATGAAGTTCCTTACCTTCCTTGCCCTTGGTGACTAGGAATTCTCGGCAAGCCTTCTTCAAGTGACCTACCTTCCCACAATGGAAGCATTTGGAATTTTTAGGGTCCTTTGGCTTCTTGTTCTTCTTCTTCTTCTTCCCGTCCGAGACAGGAGGATTAGAAGAACTAGAAGTCACTTGCTTCTTATTTGGCCTCTTCCTCTTCCGTGAGGGATTGGAAGATTCTGCCAAATTGGCCTCTCCTTTAGGTCGAACCGCATCCTCATCCCTGATCATCCGCTCATAAGCCTGTAGTTGCTTCATGAGCTCGGTTAGTCCTAACTCCTTTGTCGCCAGATTGTATGCGGCCTTAAACCCCACAAAATCTTTAGACAGAGTCTTGAACACCATCTCGATCTGTGTGTTGTAGTCCAACTCAGCACCATTCTCAGCAGCCTCTGCGATGAATCCCATTAGAGTGATCATATGGTCCTTCACCGGAGTACCCGCCTTTTGCTTAGAGTTCATAATGTTGGTGATAGCGGACTGTCGAGCCAATTTTTCTTGGCCTCCGAACATGTCCTCCAGATTGTCCATGATCTCCCTAGCAACTTGATAAGTCTCTTGCTACTTTTGTAAAGCACTCGTCATGCTAGCAAAGATGTAGCATCGAGCTATCTCATTGGATTCTCTCCAACGATTATAGGCAACCGGGACCTCCTCAAGTGGTGTGTCAGGTTTGGGCCCAGGTGGGCATGGTTCATCCAGTACGAACTTGTGCCTCTCGCAGCTGAGAACTATTAATAGATTTCTTTTCCAATCTTTATAATTATTGCCATTCAGCTTATTTTCAGTAAGTATCGAAATGAGGGGTGTCGGTAACATTTTGAACTGAAATAAAATTATACTAGACATCATTACAAAGCCCAAGCAAATATACAGATAATTTAGCAAATAAAACATACAAGTATGTTCCTACATGAAACTTGAAAAAACATGTAGTATTGCAACGGTAATTCTCAGCACCTATTGCCCCAAGCCACCGAGGGGTGGTCATGAAAACAAATAGCCAGAATATGGACCCCGTCCAATTAATATATGTTGCCTTAAATCCTCCAAGGTTAAGACATATATTAATAACCGCTTTTTGGTCACCAGTTTAGTTAACAGAACTTCTAGGGAAGGTTAATAACTAAACGAGTCTTGAGTGTATAACCATTGTTTACGTAGCCCGATCCACGTCCTACCAAGCCACCGAGGGGTGGTCATGAATAGGATCGTACTCGAACACGTTTTCCACATAGGAGATCCAATCTAGTATACCGACGGCGGTAAACACCTACCGAGGGGTGTGGTCAGGGCAGAACTGACGCGAGGCGTTACCATGCTTTCACATATGGATCAACAATGGAGGCCATGGGTTTTGTTTGAAACCCTCTCCCACTCAATATTTTGAAAAACATGCAAGTTTTGACAAATTATGTATGATCAATATAGTATGAGCGGCACTCACCTATCCTATATGACATGTTATCAAATATGCATACAAAACATCCATCAATACATATTTATACATCCATGACATATCACAGAAAAAATAATTGACAGAATAACCAAGCTATGGTTCCATCCTAGAACAAAGAAAATAAAGATTACAAAATTCCATCCAAAGCATTCTTTGGGTCTTGAATTTCGTTCCGTCTTCTTGTATCCATCTTTATGCAGCCTCTCCATTTATTTCTCATCCCAAGAATCATTTAAAATTTAAATCTCCAAAAATTTAAATTTCAAATTCAAATTTCAAATTCGAATTTCAAATTTAAATTTCAAATTCAAACTTTAACCAATTTTAAACATCATGTGTAATAATATGTAATTTCAAAAATTTCAAATTTTCAATTACATATTTTTAAACATGATTTAAAATTAAATCTCAAATTTAAAAATCAAAATTTTCTGACTTTTAGACCGTCGCACTGCCGCCCCGAAAGGCGGCAGCCGCCGTGGGCAGCCACCAGCCCAGGAGGGGCTGCCAGCCTACGGCCGCCCCATATGTGCAGCCTTGCCAGGCTACAGGCCAAGCTTGCAGCGCTAGGCTGCACACCCAGGCTGCAGCCAGCCTTGGGTAGGCCACGACCACCCTCGGCTGCAGGCCAAGCCTGCGGCCGTGGGTGGTTATGGCCTGCACGGGGGCTGCCGCAGCCCCGTCCTGCCCGAGGACAGGGGCTGCAGCCCCACCAAGGCCCGTCGGCCTATCCCGAGGGGTCGTGTCTCGATTTTCGTGTCATATTCCAATTTACCTATTAGGATCTCTAAAAATTAACTTGAATCCCAATTAAATTGAAATTTTCCACACAATCAAAATTTCAATCTTTAAATCAAATTTAACTTTTGGGAAAAATAAATTACGGTCTTCAATCTTCAATCTCCTCCAAGAATAATTACATAAAATTTCCTAAACCGTTTCCGGTGTACAAAAATTCTAACCATAAAAAATCTAAGAGACAAAAATTAAAATCCATAGGAAAATTACAGTGTTAATAAACTGCTCCCATGGTTACATAAAAATTCCTAAATACAATTTTTTCTAAATTCTAAGGAACCATAACCGACATAAACAAGCATGCTTATAATAATTCAAAAAATTAAAATAACCACATACTTTATACATAATCCATGATAACAAAATAAAGGAACCCTAGAATGCCACTCTCTAAATATCAAATCCATACATAAACAAAAAAGACTAAGTAATTGTCTAATTTATGTATATGGCATAGTCATAAGATGGCTCTGATACCAATTGTAGCAAAATAAATCGGTAAAAACGTATCCGAGTGGCGCAGCGGAACAATAAAAATTTTAAGATCGTTAAATATCTCATGATGCCATATACAATAAACCAACAACAATTAAAACTCATACCTCAAGGATGGCAATGTGTAGGAGGAGAATGACTGGAGGGCTTCAACCAACTAGCCTTCTCTACTATTCTCCAATTCCCGAATGGCTGAGTGTGTGGGCACTCTGAACCTTGATCGGTATGCTAGCACTGCTAGTCTTCTTCTGACCACCCAGATCTCTAAAGAACTTATTGTCACGATGAGCTGTGCAACAATAAGCCTGCTCACCTGAGAGTCTGTGGTCTAAGAGAACTGGAGTGGTAGGACCTCTATTTATAGACCTGCATGAGGTGATTCTCTGAATTCGAATTGGATTAGGAGAAGATATTCTCCCTTATCCATAACCATAAAATCTAAATTTTCCAAGGGAGAATCCCAACAATAAAATTCGGCCATTATGGGATAAATGCAATCCAAATCTAAACAAGATTTTAACTAGAATTTTATCTCCCTTTTTCAACCAAAAAATATGAAATTTCCTAGGAGATTTTTCCTCCAAAAATTCGACCACTTTTAGGATAAGGGAGAATCAAAATTCCACTAGGATTTTCAAGCTTGAATCTTATCTCAACCTTATCCAAAATAACCGAATTTTCCTAAGCGATTTTCTCCATAATTTTGGCCACTTTTCAGGGAGGAGAGAATCCAAATTCAACCGGGATTGACACTTGAATTTTTCCCTTGAACCTTATCCACAAAAACTGAAATTCCATTAAGGATAATCTTCAAAATTTCATCCACTATTTGCTAGGATTTGGATTCAAAATTCAAGTAGGATTCTAACAAGATTATCCTCTCCAAATCCAACTCAAATTCGAATTTCAAATATTGTGGATTTTCCACAACAAATTCAAATCCCACTTGGACTGTGATTCAAAATTTGAATTTCAAATTTCAAATTCGAATTTCAAATTCAAATTTCAAATTTCAAATTTCAAATTCGAATTTCAAATTCAAATTTCAAATTCAAAATTCAAAATTCAAAATTCAAATTTCAAATTTCAAATTTCAAAATCCACAAAACAGTTGTGTTTCAAATTCTTGTTTTCATGGATAATATTCTACAACTCCAATCCAATCTCAAATAAAATCATGGCAACTTTATTTGGAGTTCGAATAATTGTGTACTCTATTATCCAAAACAAAATCTGAATCCAACCGGAGAAAATCTTATCTACCATCCTAATCCTGTGTCATCACCATCCATGCAAAATAAACCAGCCAATAGCATACACAAATCAATTCGCCAAACGTTAAGGAATTATGTGGAGCTAGTAGAGCGACTGATTGGACATATATAATCGGGCTCCCGTGATTCCATATGATCATCATTCTATACCGAACAACTCAATCATATGATCACTAATTTCAGAGTCACACCACTATAAACCTGAAACTGAACTCCCAATTATATAACGTATTACGTAAGCTTGTGACGAGCTACTATCCAATGACCTTGTCATATATGCAAAACCCTCATATGATATCTATGATCAGCCTTAGGTCAAAGTCCGTTTAATCCTACTGATCAGGCTATCTTAAAGTTCCATTATACTACCGAATTAAGAAAATGATTATTCACCATATGTGAATAAGAAGTCATCCGCCCAGCAGACGACCCAAGGCCTTGTCCATTTTCACATTCAGTATAATGCCTTTAAGAGGATACCTTTAACTCCTCAGAGCTATGATTCCGATATCTGCAAACAAACCCTTCATCGTATACAAGTCATGCACCCAACGAACCGGTCTATAAGCTTACTACCTCTGAGACGCTTTAGCCATTGGAACATCAAAGTACACAAGTCATATACATGAAGTAGTTCATTTACTCAGGATTAAGGTTATTGCACAATGAACGTCAAAAGCAGATTGATCCACTCATAGCGGACTATGTAGATCAATCACGCTTTAGTCCCGGTCTAATATGTCACCACCAAGTAACATATCTATGTCTCTACTTGGGAGTCCAGCTCTAAACAGTCAAGACAAACCGTCCCCTCCACGGCTTTAGATAACATAATAGTCTTAACATGAGTTAGATGCTCGGTCTAACCCCATAGACTACAGACCATAGTTTAGACTGCTAACTTTAGAACATTGCCTTCTCACATACAAAAGTCCATTGCATGCAACGTTCTAACAGTTTTAACACAAGCAGTTAGTGAGCCATATTTGCTTACATTTACTTTAACATGTAAATAAAACCGAGGACAGATAGCAATGTAATGAATAACCACTATATATAATTTTATTATCCAGTTCAAAATAAATACATCAAAATGTCTCTAATGCTTAGGGTATTTCCTAACACAATACTCTTTGAACTTGTCAAAGGTTTCGCTCTTGCAATGCATCAGATACACATATCCATACCTCGAGTAATCATCTATGAAAGAGACATAATACTCGAACCCTCCTCATTCTGTGACGTTCATCGGGCCACATACGTCAATGTGCACAATTTCTAAGAGCTTCTGAGCCCTTGTACCCTTAGCTACAAAAGACCTCTTAGTCATTTTACCCTGTAGACAAGACTCACATTGGGGAAGACGTACCTCCTCCAGAGATTCTAGAGGACGGTCTTTCACCAATCTTTAAATGCTATCCTGATTAATATGACCAAGTCTTAAATGCCAAAGATACGCCTTGTTAGAG
Organism: Antiaris toxicaria; assembly: GCA_035233585.1. Classification (NCBI taxonomy): domain Eukaryota; kingdom Viridiplantae; phylum Streptophyta; class Magnoliopsida; order Rosales; family Moraceae; genus Antiaris; species Antiaris toxicaria. The sequence continues at coordinate 98,068,662 of CP141156.1, read as the reverse complement.
TGAGAAACTTTCAACCTTTTAGAGTTATCAATTAATTCAGTGTCAAGCAGTGAGTACATCATTGGTTTATCCATCCATCCAGAACAGATAAAAGACTTATTTCTACGAATATCAACTCTTTTACTAAAAGAAACTGAATAAGAATCCTTTATTAAACAAGCTACCGATATAAGGTTCCTCCTAAAATTAGGAACATAAAAACAGTCTTTCAATAAAATAAACATAAATTGATCAAAGTAAAGGTAAACATCTGTCACTGCCTCAGCCACCACCAAGCTACCATCTCCAGTCCACAACAAGAGGCTCCTATCATGTAGACCTCTCGTTTTCACGAACCCCTGCATAGAAACACAAACATGATTAGTGGCACCTAAATCAATGACCCAAGTGTCTTTCGATTCTTCCACCAAACACGCTTCCAAGTAATGAAGTTCCTTACCTTCCTTGCCCTTGGCGGCTAGGAATTCCTGGCAAGCCTTCTTAAAGTGACCTACCTTCCCACAATGGAAGTATTTGGACTTTTTAGGGTCCTTGGGCTTCTTGTTCTTCTTCTTCTTCTTCCCATCCGAGATAGGAGGATTAAAAGAACTAGAAGCCATTTGCTTCTTATTTGGCCTCTTCCTCTTCCGTGAGGGATTGGAAGATTCTGCCAAATTGGCCTCTCCTTTAGGTCGGACTACATCCTCATCCCTGATCATCCGCTCATAAGCCTGTAGTTGCTACATGAGCTCGGTTAGTCCTAACTCCTTTGCCACCAGATTGTATGCGGCCTTAAACTCCACAAAATCTTTAGATAGAGTTTTGAACACCATCTTGATCTGGGTATTGTAGTCCAACTCAACACCATTCTCGGCAGCCTCAGCGAAGAATCCCATTAGAGTGATCATATGGTCCTTCACCAGAGTACCCGCCTTTTGCTTAGAGTTCATAATGCTGGTGATAGCGGACTGTCGAGCCAATTTTTCTTAGCCTCCGAACATGTCCTCCAGATTTTCCATGATCTCCCCAGCAACTTGATAAGTCTCATGCTGCTTTTGTAAAGCACTCGTCATGCTAGCAAGGATGTAGCATCGAGCTATCTCATTGGATTCTCTTCAACGATTATAGGCAACCGGGACCTCCTCAAGTGGTGTGTCAGGTTTGGGCCTAGGTGGGCATGGTTCGTCCAGCACGAACTTGTGTCTCTCGCAGCTGAGAACTATTAATAGATTTCTTTTCCAATCTTTATAATTATCGTCATTCAGCTTATTTTCAGTAAGTATCGAAATGAGGGGTGTCGGTGACATTTTGAACTGAATAAAATTATACTAGACATCATTACAAAGCCCAAGTAAATATACAGATAATTTAGTAAATAAAACATACAAGTATGTTCCTACATGAAACTTGAAAAACATGTAGCATTGCAACGGTAATTCTCAGTACCTATTGCCCCAAGCCACCGAGGGGTGGTCATGAAAACAAATAATCGGAACATGAGCCCCGTCCAATTAATATATGTTGCCTTAAATCCTCCAAGGTTAAGACATATATTAATAACCGCTTATTTGGCCACCAGTTTAGTTAACAGAGCTTCTAGGGAAGGTTAATAACTAAACGAGTCTTGAGTGTATAACCATTGTTTATGTAGCCCGATCCACATTCTACCAAGCCACCGAGGGGTGGTCATGAATAGGATCGTACCTGAACACGTTTTCCACATAAGAGATCCAATCTAGTATACCGGTGGCGGTAAACACCTACCGAGGGGTGTGGTCAGTGCAAAACTGACACGAGGTGTTACCATGCTTTCACATATGGATCAACAATGGAGGCCGTGGGTTTCGTTTGAAACCCTCTCCCACTCAATATTTTGAAAAACATGCAAGTTTTGACAAATTATATATGATCAACATAGAATGAGTGGCACTCACCTATCTTATATGACATGTTATCAAATATGCATATAAAACATCCATCAACACATATTTATACATCCATGACATATCACAGAAAATAATTGACAGAGTAACCAAGCCATGGTTCCATCCTAGAACAAAGAAAATAAAGATTACAAAATTTCATCCAAAGCATTCTTTGGGTCTATAATTTTGTTCCGTCTTCTTGTATCCATCTTTATGTAGCCTCTCCATTTATTTCTCATCCCAAGAATCATTTAAAATTTAAATCTTCAAAAATTTAAATTTCGAATTCAAATTCCAAATTCGAATTAAATTTCAAATTCAAATTTCAAATTAAAATTTTAAACAATTTTAAACATCATGTGTAACAATATGTAATTTCAAAAATATCAAATTTTCAATTACATATTTTTAAACATGATTTAAAATTAAATCTCAAATTTAAAAATCAAAATTTTTCGATTTTTGAACCGTCGCACCACCGCCCCCGAAGGCGGCAGCCGCCGTGGGCAGCCACCAGCCCCGGGGGGGGGGGGGGCTGGCAACCCACAGCCGCCCATGTGTCGCCTTACTGGGCTGCAGGCCAAGCCTGCAGTGCCTAGGCTGGGCGCAACAGCCAGCAGGCTGCAGGCAGCTGCACGCCCAGCCTTGGGTAGGCCACGACCACCCTAGGCTGCAGGCCAAGCCTGCGGCCTTGGGTGGTTATGGCCTGCACAGGGGCTGCTGCAGCCCCATCCTGCCCGAGGGTAGGGGCTGCAGCCCCACCAAGGCCAGATGGCCTATCCCGAGGGGTCGTGTCTCGATTTTCATGTCATATTCCAATTTACCTATTAGAATCTCCAAAAATTAATTTGAATCCCAATTAAATTGAAATTTTCCACACAATCAAAATTTCAACTTTTAACTCAAATTTAACTTTTTGGAAAAATAAATTACGGTCTTCAATCTTCAATCTCCTCCAAGAATAATTACATAAAATTTCCTAAACCGTTTCCGGTGTACAAAAACTCTAACCATAAAAATTCTAAGAGACAAAAATTAAAATCCATGGGAAAATTACAGTGTTAATAAACTGTTCCCATGGTTACATAAAAATTCCTAGATACAATTTTTCTAAATTCTAAGGAACCATAACCGGCATAAACAAGCATACTTATAAAGGAACAACATAAAGGAACCCTAGAATGCCACTCTCTAAATATCAAATCCACACATAAATAAAAAGACTAAGTAATTGTCTAATTTATGTGCATGGCATAGTCATGAGATGGCTCTGATACCAATTATAGGAAAATAAATCGGTAAAATGTATCAGAGTGGCGCAGCGGAACAATAAAATTTTTTCAGATCATTAAATATGGTTGGACACTACCTTGAAGGTACAGTAGTTAAAGATCACCCCCTCAGAGAAGGAAGCAGTAATCTTTAAGGTGCGACCAGCAACGGGTCCACCAAAGGAAAGTGAAAAGAAAAAAAAAGAAATGATACGAAAAGAAAAGAAAAGTAAAGAACGATAAGAAAAGAAACGAACGACATGAAAGAATAACATAATGAAATCGACGAAAAATAAATAAATAATAAAATGAAGTTTAAAAGAACATAATAGAATTAATATATGTGATGTGATGTATTTGATGTTATGTGTATGATGTGAATGACATGTTTTTACGTGATGTTATGCTAGTGTATATGTTACTGGCTTTTAAGATACGAAAGGTTAAAAAATGATGATAAAACGATAGAAAAGATAAGAAGGTTTAGAACGGAAAGTTAAGAAACGATAGGAATGAAAGGAAAATAAATGAAGAGATTAGAATAGAATGATAAGAGATGATCGATAGAATGATGAGAACAATGAGCAAGGAGATAAATGAGCATGAAGAGGCTAACATATAATGTTATGTTTCCATGTTATGTTTTGATGATGTGTATAATGTGTCTATACGTGATGTCATATATTCTAGTAATAATATATATTACTAGTATTTATAAGTTAATGAATATATGTTTAAACTTACTGAGCATCTAGCTCATTAGTTGTTCATATATTACAGGTAAGTAACCTATTAGTTTAAAGTAATATGATGGACAACGGACGGATCTGCATGTGCCAAGGGACTGGGCGAGGGTATGGTAGTACTATGAGTCTTTCGCTAAGCGTTCAAAAAGGAAGTTGAAAGAAAGAAATTTATGAATTATATGTTATAAGAGTATGATATAGATATAGGTATAATATGTATAGAAATTGCTTCCACTTTAAAAAGAGAACATAAAAAAAATGGAAAGTTAAGTATGTTAAGTAAAAGGATGATGACCCATGAGATTGCCAGCCATCACAGTCGGCGTCAGAGCTCGGCTAGATGGTATGGTAACGTACGGGATGCCACATTTTCCCCCATCAAAACCGTGTGCTGCAGCTAGAAAAATCAAAAAGTAGCTACCCTTAAAACAAGGAAAAGTTTTCCCTAAAGTAAGGGATGTGATGGTAACTTTTGAATAAAAAATGGAATAGTGTGACAAATGACCTTACCATGCATTTAATGCATTTTGGCCTCAATTTTCAGTAGCCCCCCATTGGTTTTTGTAAGGGCAGCCAGTAACAAGTTTTGTCCCCCAAGCTTAGTTTAAATTGGCTTAATTAAGGTTACTTAGAGTTGATTAATTTTGCTTAGGGTTTGCCTATAAATAGGGGTGCATGGTCTTATGCGTCATTTTCTATCTTTTGCACACCAAAACACCAATTCTTCTCCTCCTCATTTCTCATCTGCAACTGACCCCCTTTCTAGCCAAAAAACCAACCATTCCCTCAGCCAAAAACTAAGCTAAAGTTCATCAAAATTTTACCAAAAATCAGCCACACTCTAGCTTGTGGTGGAGCCATTTCTTCAAGATCATTTCAAGGTCGCTTTAAGGTAATTTGCTAGGACATTTCCTTGTGGTTTTAGTTGGTTATTTGATTTGATAATAAGAGAAACTTTTTGTGTTTCTTTCTAGCTCAAGCTGACCCGTTCTCACCCTTGATCTACACGGATTTTTGGTCACCAATCTTGGTTTGGTTGTGCTTGGTTCAAAGCACACTAAGGTAAAACCCGAAAACCCTCCTTTTTGTGTTTTAGTTTCATTTAAGTTTTGATATCCAATAAATTTATTGCATATTTCAAACAATGGGTTGTAATAAGTTTATGTCGAGCCCTTAGCATTTTATTTTTAAGTTTATGTGGCTATGTGGTTGTGATTTAAGTTTTTATGGATGGTTGGATGTATGGATGTTTTAGGGTTTGGCTGGAAACCAAACCTGTTCTAGATTTTAGCCATGGTTTTTTAGATTTTTGAGCATGTTACAGACAGATTTTGAGGTTTTGTAAAACACAAAAGTTTTAGGAAATTTCATTACGGTCGTTTTTGCATCAAATAGCCTTTGGCTAAAAATAATAGCAAGATAGGTTTTCGGAGCACTTTATAACTAGAATTCAAAAACTAAGACTAAAACTTAGGGAAAGGGGACAGTCTGTGATTTTTATAAAAATAAGTAACTTAGAGTCCAAACCGGATCTCAGGCTCAACACAAAAGTTTTAGATCTCATTGAGATCTAAAAGATGGCTTATGTGAGTTTTAAAAATTCGGCCGTTTAGGGCCCCAAACAGAGTAGTTGTTCTAAAAGCGTAAAACTGGCATTTTTCTAAAACCAGGCACAATTTTAGCCACGGGTTTGCTAGGTTTAGGTCCTGTTAGATTTTTAATCGAGCTTCGAGGTAAACATAGAAGTTGTTCATCTCGTGAAGGACTAAAAATATCGTGTTTGCCAAATTTGCTAATTAAATCATTTAAAACTAATTATAAATAGTTTTCTAAAAATGGTTCAAGAACCACTTTTCACACGAACACTAAAATGTGTTCTTTTTAAACAAGAATATGGTTTTAAGAAAAACACCCTCACCTTCCAATGGGGTGCAAGGGAAATCATGTTCAAAAACTAAGGAAAGGATTTTCACAAAAATGAAGGACGTTTTTCAATAATAATTTTCAAATCGGTAGAGGTAGCCTAGTAAACTACATAGTCAATATGTGAGGTAACCAAGTAGATAACTAACCCGATTAGGTATATATAGTCCATACACAAGGTAACCGATTAGTGGACTAGCCGGTTAACCAACAAAAATCGAGATGGAAAAGAGAAGAAAACATTAATTAATTTATTAAGGAGATAAATTAATTACCCATGATTAGAGGTTAGACTCTTCAAAAAGAGAGCAGTTTAGTACTAGTGGTAATCAGTAACATATATCGACAGATGCTTTAGTCACTAATGATATTAGTGGCTCAGTAATAAGTTTTAAATCGGTAAAGGTAACCTGATAGGTTAAACAGTCAATACGCGAGGTAACTGGTTAGTTGACTAGCCAGTTAACCATTCAAACCCGAGATAGGAAGAGGCAGAGTGACGTTAATTAATTTATTGGGTAAATAAATTTATTAACCATGATTAAAAAATCAAACTCTCAAAAGGAGAGCAGTTAGTGCTGATAGGGATTGGTACCCTACAACGATAGAATTTTATTAGTCACTAACGATGGTAGTGACCTAAGAGCAAATATTAATGCAATGCGTTATGATTACAAGAAGATACCTGTATTGTGACAAGGGCGAGAGTACAAACTATCCGCTGACAGGTAAGTACAACTCTGCCTATAGCATGAATGAAATGAGTTTAAAACTATTGTTTTCACTCTATGTTAAGTATGTAAATTGTGTATGATGGTTGCATGACATAGCATGTTTCATAATCGCATTAGATTATTGAACAGTATAAGTTAGATGTCATTACATCCCTATCGCTTAAGATTAGTGGATAGTCTTATAGAGCTCATGGCATATCAAACATGATTCCATAATTGGGTAAATAGAATAAGGGTGTCAGTATAATGGGCTAAGGCCCACATACTATAACGAGCCAAGGCTCATAATATATATATAGCGGGCCAAGGCCCATAAAATATATCCATAACGGGCCAAGGCCTATGATCACGTGAATCTAATGATCCATGCACAGTGGTACTGACACCAGGGCCCTTTAGATAAGAAAAGATAATGATTAATAAAGCATAAATTAAGCATAATCAGTTTATGCATTGGTCATGGTACACCCTAGATACAATTATAGCATGTTTCTCAGTGACATGATAAGATATGTCCACATGATATGGATTCTAAGTTATGGTACATGATATGTTTCCATGTTCTGTATGAATGTGTGACATGATTGACATTTTTTAAATATGCTTGGTAGTATGGCTTATGTTTTAAACATGTTTTGTGGATAACATGTTGTACTTATTGAGCATAAAGCTCACAGTGTGTGTTCATGCTATAGGTAAGAGACCTTCAAGCTAGACACTGATGGACAATGACAGCGACAGAGGCAGGTGTGAGGATTGAGGTTATAGATACTACCACCAGTGTTAACTTCCGCACGATATTGAAAAATCAATCTCATGTTTTGAGCAGTTTAATAGTTTAAGGATGTACATATATTGACCCCAGTTGCATTCAAATTTTCATATATTTGTAAACATATGCATATATGTAAATAGTAAAATGTACTATTTAAAAAAAATCCCCTAAAATTATGCTACTAAGAATAGTAGTTTTAAGCAAGTTAAGTATGTTCAAGTGTAAGTAACAGTAGTGTTTAAGTGACGTTCTGGGGCTGCCAGGGCGTCGGGACCCCACGGCCAAAACTGCATGAGGAGAACAATCGGAGGGCTTCACCTAGCTAGCCTTCTCTACTATTCTCCAATTTCCGGATGGTAGAGTGTATGGGCACTCGGATCCTTGATCAGTATGCTAGCACTACTAGTCTCTTTCCGACCACCCAGATCTCTAAAGAGCTTATTATCACGGTGAGTTGTGCAACAAAAAGCCTGATCACCTGAGAGTCTGTGGTCTGAAAGAACTGGAGTGGTAGGACCCCTATTTATAGACTTATATTAGGTGGTCCCTTGAATTTGAATTAACTAAGAGAAGATTTTCTCCCCTTCCTTCCACACAAAACCCAAATTCACCATAGGCCTAAATGAAGGGAAGATTCGGCCACCCTAGGAGATTTTGCATTCAAAATTCAAATAGGATTTTAACTTGAATTTTATCTCCTCATTTATCCCCTAAAACCAATTCTCCTTTGTGCCGAGAGGCATCTCTAGATTCGGTTATCCAAGTATGAGGAGAATCAAAATTCAAATAAGATTTTCTAACTTGAATTTCATCTTACCCTTATCCACAAAAAATCCGAATTTTCCTTCACCTTATCCATAGAAATTTTAGCCCCCATTATGAGGGAGAGATTCAAAATTCAAATAGGATTTTCTAACTTGAATTTTCCTTCATCCTTATCCATAAAAACGGAATCCTCCTACGGTAGATTTCCCTTAACAAATTCAGCCACCTTTAGATAGATTTAGGATTCAAAATTGAAGTATGATTCAAATAAGATTTTCCTCTCCCTTATCCGTAACAAAATCTGAATTTCCAAGTGGATTTATCCACAAACATTCAGTTACCTCTTGGATTTTGATTCAAAATTTGAATTCAAATTTCAAACTCCACAAAAAATTTGTATATCAAATTTTGTCCTTATGGAAATTTTCCATAACTCCAATTCAAACTCAAATAAAATCATGGCAACTTTATTTGGAATTAGAATAATTGTATAATCTCTTATCCAAAACAAAATTTGAATTCAACAAGAGAGAATTTTATCTACCATCCTAATCCTATATGGACACAATCCATATTTCATGCAAGACAACCAGCCAATAAGTATACCCTAACCAAGGAATTATATGGAGCTAGTAGAGGGGCCAATTAGACATATATAATCGGGCTCCTATGAATCCATATGATCATCATTCTGTGTCGAATAACTCAATCATATGATTACTAATTTTAGAGTTATACTACTATAAACCTGAAACTAAACTCCTAATTATATACTGTATTACGAAAGCCTGTGACAAGCTATTGTCCAATGATCTTGTCATGTATGGAAAACCCTAATATGGTATCCATGATCAGTCTTAAGTCAAAGTCCATTCAACCTACTGATCAAGCTACCTTAAAGTTCCATTATACTATCGAATAAGAAAATGATTATTCACCATATGTGAATAAGAAGTCATCCACCTCACAAACGATCCAAGGTCTTGTCCATTTTCACATAGTATAATGCCTTTAAGAGGATAACCTTAACTCCTTATTAGAGCTATGATTCCAATATCTGTAAGCACACCCTTCATCATATATAAGTCATGCACCCAACGAACCGGTCTACAAGCTTACTACCTTTGAGACGCTTTAGCCATTGGAACATCAAAGTACATAAGTCTTATACATGAAGTAGTTCATCTACTTAGGATTAAAGTTATTGCAGAATAAACGTCAAAAGCAGATTGATCCACTCATAGTGGACTACATAGATCAATCATGCTTTAGTCCCGGTCCAACATGTCACCACCAAGCAACATATCTATGTCTCTACTCAAGAGTCTATGTGTGACAGCCCATAGCCCTGAGTGGCCCAGACGGTCACTTCAAACTTCTTTTAACTGAACTTACTTGAATATACTTAACTTCTTTTAAAACTATTATTTCTCAATACTATAAAAATGGGGATCATTTTTTTTTTGAATAAGTATGCTTTACTATATTCATACATACTTAAAAAATACTTTACACGACTTAAGGGTCTTTATATAGCTTGAGGTCAAATACATATATATACTAAAAAGGTACTGAATTGTTCATTTCTTAACATAACTTAGTCCTCAAAATATAAAGAATTACTCAACATAGTGTGGAAGACAAACTCGTGATGGTATCTATAACATCAACCCTCACACCTGCCTCTACTGCCATCATCGTTCATTAGTGTCTAGCTTGTAGGTCTCTTACCTACAGCATGAACAAACACTGTGAGCTTTACACTCAATAAGTACAACATGTCATCCGCAAAACATGTTAAAACATAGGCCATGCTATAAGGCATATACAAAACTGTCAAGCATGTTACACATTCACACAGGACATGGAAACGTATTATGTAGCATATCATAGAATGCATACCATATAGACACATCATGTCATGTAACTAAGAAGCATGCTATAACTGTATCTAGGGCATATTGTGAACAATGCATGAACCGATTATGCTCAATTTATGCTTCATTATTCATTATCTCCTCTTATCTGAAGGGCTCGGGTGTTGGTATCAAACTGGGCATTGATCATCGGGAACGCCCATGGTCATAGTGAGCCTTGACTTGTTATAGACTGTGGGCCTTGGCCCGATATAAAAGTGGGGGCCTCTGGCCCTATATAAACTGTGGGCCTCTGGCCCTATATAAATTGTGGGCCTCGACCCGATATAAACTGTGGGCCTCTAGCCCTATATAAACTGTGGGCCTTGGCCCGATATAAACTGTGGGTCTCTGGCCTATATAAAGTGTAGGTCTTGGCCTGTTATACCGACACTTTTATTTTATTACCCAATTCTGGAATTATGTTTGATATGCCATGAGCTCTTCTAGGCTATCTCCTAATCTTACGTGATAGGGATGTAATGGTATCTAACTTATACTATTCATAAATCTAACGTGTTTATGAAACAAGCTATGTTATGAAATCATCAACACCATTTGCATAGTGAGCCTAAAGAGCCCTGGTGTCAATATCAAACTACGCACGGATCATCAGGATTGCCGATGCTCATAGTGAGCCTTGACTTGTTATAGACTATGGGCCTTGGCCTAATATAAAAGTGTGGGCCTCTGGCCCTATATAAACTGTGGGCCATGGCTCGATATAAACTATGGGCCTCTGGCCCTAAATAAATTGTGGGCCTCAGCCTGACATAAACTGTGGGCCTCTAGCCAATATAAACTGTGGGCCTTGCCCCAATATAAACTGTGGGCCTCTGGCCCTATATAAACTGTGGGTCTTGGCCCGTTATACGGACACTTTTATTTTATTACCCAATTCTGGAATTATGTTTGATATGCCATGAGCTCTTGTAGGCTATCACCTAATCTTACGTGATAGGGATGTAATGGTATCTAACTTATACTATTCATAAATCTAACGTGATTATGAAACATGCTGTGTTATGCAATCATCAACACCATTTGCATACTTAACATAGATTGAAAATACCGTTTTAATCTCATTTCATTCATGTTGTAGGCGGAGTTGTATTCACCTGTCAGTGGACAGTTTGTACTCTCGCCTTAATCACAATACAAGTAATTTCCTGTAATCATAATGTATTTTTGTTAAATTCTGTTTTTAGGTCACTATAGTCGTCAATGACTAATAAATCTATTATTGTGTGGTACTGACCCTTGTCGGTACAAACTGCTCTCCTCTTGAGAGTTTGATTTTCTAATTGTGGTTAATTAATTTATTTGTCAAATAAATTAATTAACGTCGCTCTTAGGTCACTATTATTGTTAGTGACTAATAAATCTATCGTTGTGTGGTGCCGATGCCTATCGGCACCCAACTGCTCTACTTTGGGAATTTGGTATCTAATTTCTAATCGTGTGTGATTAATTTGTCTACTTAACAAATTAATCACCGTCTCTCACTATCCTATTCAAACTCGGTCCTTGACTGGTTAACCGACCAGTCAACTGACCGGTTACCTCACGCATCGTTGACTATGTAGCCTACCGGGTTACTTTATGTATTTGGTATAGCAGCCAATCGGGCTACCTCTATTGTTTTTGACTAGTTAATCGATTAGTCAACTAAGCGGTTACCTTGTGTCTGGGCCATATATCTAATCGGGCTAGTTACCTACTTGGTTACCTCGTATATTAACGATGTTACCTAATAGGTTACATCTACCGATTTAAAACTTATTACTCAAATTGTCCTTTGTTTTTGTGAAATCCTTTCCTTAGGTTTTGAACACGATCTCCCTTGTACCCTATTGGATGGTGAGGGTGTTTTGCCTTAGAACCATTTCCTTGTTTAAAGAGAGCACATTTTGGTGTTCGTTTGATAAGGGAGTTTTTGAATCCTTTTTCAAAAAATTACGTAAAATTTGCTTAAAACGATCAAGTTTATGTAAAAAGAACACATTTTCTTGTTTAAACCATTTTTTTTTTGTTTTGAATACAAACTTGAGTTTTGAACCATTTTCTTGTTTAAAAAGAACACATTTCTTGTTTTAAAAGAACATAACGTGGTGTTCATATTTGAAAGTGATTCTTGAACCATTTTACTGAAAACTATTTAAAACTTATCCGAAACGATTCAATTTGTAAACTTGGTGAACATGGAACTTTTAGTCCTCGATGAGATGAACAACTTTTGTGTTCATCTCAGAGCTCAGTTTAACCACTAACAAGTCTGAAACACTCAAAACCCGTAGCTAGAGCTCGTGCCCAGTTTTAGAAAAATTCTAGATTTACGCTTGTTTAAAACTTGCACAGTTTAACTTAAAGATTTTGATGAGATCTAAAACTTTCGTGTTGAGTCCGAGATCCGGTTTGGATCTAAGTTGGTCATTTTTATAAAAATCTGAGACTGTTCCTATTACTCAGGATTTCAGTCCTAGTTTTGAACTCTAATAGAAAACAGCCTTGTACACCTATTTTAGATTCATTTTTGGCCAAAGGCTATTTGACACAAAAATGTTCGTAACGAAATTTTCTTAAAATTTAATGTTTTAAAATTTCCAAAATCAGACCATAATGTGTTCAAAAATGCCAAAACTATGGCTTAAAAATTGAGACAGGTTGGTTCCTAGCCAACCCTAAATGTCCATTCACACATCCATCCAAAAAACTTAAAGCTCAATCACACAACTACAAAAATGCATAACCAAAATGCTAGGGGCTCAAAATAAACTTATTACAACCCATTGTTCAAATAAATACACATAAATCACTTGATCTCAAAACTTAAACAAAACTAAACCTCAAAGAGGAGTTTTCGGTTTTTACCTTGTGTGCTATGAACCAAGCACAATCCGAACCAAGGGGTGGGTGGCCAAAATCCATGTGTCCTTGGTGCAAACGTGGTCAGCCTTGGCTAGAAAGGAAACACAAAAATTTCCTCTTATCATCAAGCTAAATAAAACCAACCAAAATCACAAAGAGTGCCTTAGCAACTCGCCTTGAAATGGTCTTGAAATAGCTTGAGTGAAAGTCTCCTAACACAAGCTTAAATGTGGATAATTTTTGGTAAAGTTTTGGTGAACTTTGGCTGAGTTCTTTAGCTAAGAAATGTCAATTTTTGGGCTGGAAAGGGGTCTGCTACAGATGAGAAAAGAAAAGGAAAATATTTTGGTGTTTTAGGTGTGCAAAAATAAGAAAATAGTACAATAGGCCAAGCACATCCTTTTATAGACAAAACTAATCAAAATTAATCAACCTAAAACCCACTTAATTAAGCCAATTTTCTTACTAACCTAGGGGACAAAAACATACTATTGACTGTCTTCAAATACTGAGGAAGGCATGCAGATTTTTGGGGTAGATTTTGCATTAAATTCATGCCAAAAGTTACATGTGCATTGACCACCTTTTGCATTTTTTAATCTAATAGCTTACAAGCCTAACACCTTATTTTAATGCAACTTTTTCAGCTGCTTTTCTACCCTTTTCAGCTACAGCATTCACAGATTTTAAGGGGAAAAATTCATTTGCAAAAGCTTCTCTTAGTAGTCTAATTTCCTACAGCGATGTTCGGTCCTTTTTCGATTGTGTTCTATATTTTCACTAAAATTGGATTTTCTTAATTTGATTCTTATATTGATTATTCTTGGTTAGGTTATAGTGCCTATGAGCCCATTCTGAGTCTATTTACTATTCATTTTCTGTACTGTGGTTGTGTCTATACTTTGTTGACACTGCACACGCATAACGAGACTTTTTCATGCGAAAATGCAAACACATTCTATCCTAACTAATTTGGACATGCTGATTTCAAATTTATCAATTTTACGCCCATCTAAGGTCGTCTGGACCAGTTTCGAGATCTATGTGATCCTGTCTTGAAAAATGTGTTTTATGCTCAATTGATTACTTTGAGTGTACTAAGTCTAAATATATCAATTTTATGTCAAATTAGGGACGTCTTGGCTATTAACCTGACACTACATATCTACTATTCACTATTCTCTATTTAACTGACTAGTCCGAGCGTTTTGACTCCGATTTTGTCAGTTTTTAGGCAAGAAGAGGTCATTTGGACCATTTATCTCGATACTGTACATCTATCAGGGCAATTTTAACTACTGTACTCAGATGACTAGTTTGAGCGTACTGATGACTAACTCATCAGTTCTGTGTCAAGAAATGAACATCCGGACCGGTTTCTTGTTACTGCGTGTCTCACATGCACACTCACATGTACTAAAGTGAACCGATCTAACTTTCGGTTGCCCCTTTCACTGCGTAAATAGAAATTAAATGTTTCTGCACCTGTTTAATTCATTTAAACTGGAAAATATACTGTATTCATTAACTTAATTACTTATTACATAGTAATTAGGTTTTATGAATCGTGGGGGTCATTACAGCAGCTCTCTGCTTCAAGTGATAGATTCTGCCCTTTTTATAGTTCAAAATTTAGCTCCCTGCTCAATACACGGCCTTCGACATGGGCTTAAGGCATTCTTACACGGGCGTGTACCATGCAACATAGGTGTGTGTACTCCAGGCACGGGTGTGTACTAGTTAAGATCACTCAACATGCCCAACTTCCTGAAACACAGCTTTTCACACGTTCAACAGTCTGAGCGATACACGGCCACTTACACGACCACTACCGTGTACCTGACCTTGTTCTTTAAACTTGTACCAAAAAGCTTCAAACTACTCCAAATTCATTCCTTAATTACTTATTCTATAGTAATTAGATTTCAGGAACATGGGGGTCATTACAACCTACCCCCTTTACAAATTTTCATCCTTGAAAATTAGAATAATTCCAGGAAATCTCTATCATGTCTTCTTCCCATTCCCATGTGGCTTCTTCAACATTATGATTCTGCCACAACACTTTTACCAGTGGTATTACATTCTTCCTAAGTATTTTCCCCTCTGCAGCTAGGATTCGCACGGGTTTCTCCTCATACGTCAGATCAGCATACATCCAACCAATTCTAAGCTCAGAATATAGGAGTTATCTGGCACGTACTCTTCAGTATCGAGACGTGGAAGACGTTGTACACTAAAGCTGACTCAGGGGGAAGCACTAATCTATAAGCCACCTTCTTAACTTTCTCTATTACCTTGAAATGTCCTACATACCTAAGACTGAGCTTTCCCTTCTTTCCCAAGCGTATCACCGCTTTAATAGGTGCTACTTTGAGAAAGGCTGAGTCTTCTACTTGAAGCTCGAGGGATCTACAGCATTTATTAGCAAAACTCTTCTATCGACTATGCGTTTTACCTAACGTTTCTCGTATGATGTCTGTGCTAATTAGTCATTTCTTTCCGGTCTCATGCCAGCGAATTAGAGATTTACATTTCCTTCTGTAAAGTATCTCATATGGTGCCATTCCTATCAACGAATGGTAGCTATCGTCGTACGACAACTCGATTAGGGATAACTTCTTATCCCTTTTTCCCTTAAAGTCTAGGACGCAAGCTCTCAACCTGTCCTCTAATATCTGTATGGTTATCTCAGGCTGATCGTCAGTCTGAGGATGGAATGTAGTGCTAAACTTTAACTGGGACTCTAATGCAGCCTGGATGCTTTGCCAAAATCTGAAGGTGAAGCATCCATCACGATCTGAGATTATCGACTTTGGCGCTTCATGCGGTCTTATGATCTGAGCTGCATAGATTTCTACCAGTCGTTCCACCGAGTAGCTAACTTTTATCACTAGAAATCTGGTTGATTTTCATCAATCTATCTATGATCACCCAGATTACATCGTTGTTGTTGGATGTCCTTGGTAGTTTGATCATGAAGTCTATCATGATCTGGTCCTATTTCCACTCGGGTAGCTCAATTTTCTATAATTCTTTTGCTGGGTGCTGCTGTTCTGCCTTAACCTTCTGGCACTTAAGGTATCTGGCAATGAACTCGGTGATGTCATTCTTTATTCCAGGCCACCAAAAGCTTCCTTTTAGGTCCTTGTACATCTTGTTTGCCCCTGCATGTATGGAATATGGCATCTCGTGAGCTTCCGAAAGGATTCACTTCTTGAGTTCTTCATCGTTCGGAATACACACTCTATTTCTATAGTAGAGTATGCCATCCTTAGAGACTCTAAACTCTAAACTCTTATCCTCCGTAGCTTCCTTACTGAGGTTGATCAGGGACAAATTAAGGTCTTGACCGATCATGATCTCTTCTAGGAGCGTCGATTGGAGGGTCATGTCAGACAATCTCCCAGTTAGGATCTCGATCCCACTGCTACACGAATCCCTCTCTAGCACTCCCGGCATAGTACTGATAGCCATGAACAAAGTAGAATGCTTTTGACTTAGCACATTAGCTACTTTATTAGCTTTTCCTTGGGTGGTATAGGATTTCATAATCATAATCCTTTACCAACTCTAGCCATCTTTGCTGCCTCAACTTGAGATCTTTCTGAGTAAAAATGTACCTGATTCCATAAAGGTAGTGCCTCCATATTTACAGTGTGAAATCCACCGCTGCTAGGTCCAGATCATGCGTAAGGTAGTTCTTCTCATGGTCCTTGGGCTGTCGTGAAGCGCACATGACTACTCTACCATCTGCATCAAAACGGCTCCTAATCCGGTCTTGGATGTGTCACTATAATTCACAAAGTTTCCTTGACCACTATCTAGAATGGTCAGTATTGGAGCACTTATGAGTCTCTGTTTCAGCTCTTGGAAGCTCTCCTCATACTTATCAGTCCACTCATAACTCTTTCCTTTCTAGGTAAGCATTGTAAGTAGAGTGGCTAGCTTTGAAAACCCTTCGACGAAGCACCGGTAATATCCTGCTAAGCCTAGGAAACTGCGTATCTCTGTTACATTCCTTGGAGCTTGCCATGCACTAACTACCTCAACCATTGCTGGGTCTACAGATACTCCCTCCTTGGAGACTACATGACCTAGAAAGTGAACCTTCTCTTGCCAAAACTCACACTTGAAGAACTTGGCATGTAGTTGATGGTCCCTTACTATGCGTGGTAATATCCTCATTTATTCCTCGTGCTCCTCCTTCGTCTTGGAGTATACAAGTATGTCATCAATGAACACAATGACAAACTTATCCAAATAGTTCTTGAACGAGCATTTTTCAATCCGAACGACATAGCAAGGGACTCATAGTGTCTGAATCGCATTTGAAAGGCAGTTTTGGGCATATCCATGTCCCTGATTCGTAGCTGATGATACCTTGAACACAAGTCGATCTTCGAGAACACCACAGCATCTTGGAGCTAATCAAACAAGTCGTCAATCCGTGGCAATGGATACTTGTTCTTGATTGTGATTTTGTTAAGCTCTTTATAGTCTATGCGCATCCGTCTTTCTTCTTCACAAATAGGACGTGTGATCCCTAGTGTGAACGGCTCTGTCAAATGAATCCCTTGTCCATCAGATCCTTCAATTGGGCTTGGAGCTCCTTTAGCTCTACAGGGCCCATTCTGTATGGGGCCTTAAAGATGGGGGTTGATCCTGGTATACGTTCAGTCTCGAACGAGATCTCGCGCTCTGGCGGGAGTCCTGGAAGATCTTCTGGAAATACCTCCATGAATTCCCTAACTATTAGCATGTTCTCGAGTCCCATCTCTACTCCTCGAGTCTTATCTACTATGGTGCTAGGAAGCTCGTGCATCCATTGGGTAGCATCTTGCGGGCCTTTATTACTAATATCATCGTCTTTGGTTGCCTCAGTGGCAAACTATTGTAGACAAACCTTTCGCATCTGATCAGTCCAAAAGCAACCTTTCGCCTTCAGCAATCTATGATGACGTTGTACTTTACGAGGAAGTCCATCCCCAAGATTATGTCATAATCGATCATGTCGATGATGATTAGATTAACGCTCATCTCTCTATCGCAAATAATTACTGGTACGTAACGCATCCAGTAATTAGACAATAAAACTTCCCTCGAGGGAAGTACTGTTTTAAAAGTCTATTTCATCCTATCTAAACCCCTATCTAGCTTTCTAACAAGGTCTAACGATGCAAACGAATGGGTGGCCTGCTACTCTGGCTAGTACCTGCGTTTTGCCCTCCGTGTTGAGACTCTGGGTTCTGCTTCCCCTGAGCCTACTTAACTTGAGTTTTTTTCTCCTCCTTCTGTGCCTTAACGATCTAAGCCTTTCGCTCCCTATCCTGGGCTAACCAATACTAGGCTCGAATGGCTCTACTGACACATTCTGCCACTGTCGCTGGTCCATGGCTTCCGCTGCAGACCTGAACTATGATGTCTATTCCAAACATCTTTAGCATCCTTCTGACTCTCTCTTTTTTCATGGGTACCAAATCTGGACAAAGTCGAGCCAGTTGCTTAAACTTCCTAATTACTTCCATAACAGTCATGCTACCTTAGCGTAAGTTATTATATTCATCTTATTGCACCGCTAGTGCCTCGTCATTGAAGTACATCTCCTTGAACTCATTGATGAATTCCATCTAGCTCATATCATTGATGTTCCTCCTATTGGTTACCATCTTTAACCACTGACATGCCTCTATGCACAGGGTGAAGGATGTACACATAACTTTCTCTCTATCTGTTAGCCCTATAAAATCCAAGATTACTTAGATGTCTGTTAGCTAGTTATCGACCTCTATGGGTTAGTGGTTCCTGCAAACTCTGGCAGTTTCATGCATTAGAATCTCTCATATAAGTCACCTTCGCTAAAGGCTGCCTGAGGTACGTTTGCTACTACGAGAGTAGCCATTGCTGGAGGGGCTGGTGGTGGTTCAGGAAATTCCTATCCTCGTGGAACTCCCTGGACTATCGAAGTTGCTTACTCCCTTGAAGTCTCTGAGGCTGGTGGGGCCTCCTAAGATGGTACCCCTGCTATCTATGGTATCTAGTTCTGTTGACCTAGCTATTCCCTTAGCTGGTCTAGGTTGCGCTGTTGATTCTCCATGATTGCTCGCATAGGTGCGAGTTGTGCTATCAACTCGTCCTCTTGGAATGCTTTGGTTGTCTATGTACACGTTCGAACCATGTTGTCTACTGAAACCCTTGTCCTCTGGTGGGGTTCGATTGGTGCGGGTTCTACCGGTGTAACTGTGGCCACATTATAACTTGAACGTTAACTTACATACTATCAAGATAAAACACAAACTAACTTACTTGAAAAGATGAAGCTGGCATGTGGTGATGTGAGGTAGGATGGTAGGGTACCGCTCAGATACCAACTATGATAGCCTGTATCCCTGAGTGGCTGAGACCGTTACTTAAAACTTCTTTCAATGAACTTACTTAAACATACTTAACTTGCTTTCAAACTACTATTTCTCAATACTGTAAAAATGGGGATAATTTTTTTTAATACATACGCTTTACTATAGCCATATGTACTTAAAAAAATACTTTACACATACTTAAGGGTCTTAATACAGCTTGAGGTCAAATACACATATACACTAAAAAGGTACTAAATTGTTCATTTCTTAACATAACTCGGTCCTCAAAATATAAAGAATTACTCAACATAGTGTGGAAGACAAACTCATGATGGTATCCATAACCTCAACCCTCACACCCGCCTCTGTCATCGTCATCGTCCATCAGTCTCTAGCTTGCAGGTCTCTTACCTACAGCATGAACACACATTGTGAGCTTTAAGCTCAGTAAGTACAACATGTCATCCGCAAAACATGTTAAAACATAGGCCTACTATAAGGCATATTCAAAACTGTCAAGCATGTCACACATTCACACAAGACATGGAAACATATTATGTAGTATATCACAGAATGCATACCATATAGACACATCATGTCATGTAACTAAGAAGCATGCTATAACTGTATCTAGGGCATATTGTGAACAATGCATGAACTAATTATGCTCAATTTATATTTCACTATTCATTATTTCCTCTTATCTGAGGGACCTTGGTGTCGAAACCAAACTGCGCACAGATCATCGGGAACGCTCATGATCATAGTGAGCCTTGACTCATTATAGACTGTGGGCCTAAGCCCAATATAAAATTGTTGGCCTCTAGCCCTATATAAACTGTGGGCCTTGACCTGATATAAACTATGGACCTTGGCCTGATATAAACTGTGGGCCTCTGGCCCTATATAAATTGTGGGCCATGGCCCGATATAAACTGTGGGCCTCTGGCCCTATATAAACTGTAGGCCTTAGCCCGTTATAATGACACTTTTATTTTATTACCCAATTCTGGAATTATGTCTGATATGCCATGAGCTCTTCTAGGCTATCCCCTAATCTTATGTGATAGGGATGTAATGGCATCTAACTTATACTAGTCATAAATCTAACGTGATTATGAAACATGCTGTGTTATGCAATCATCAACACCATTTGCATACTTAACATAGATTGAAAACACCATTTTAATCTCATTCCATTCATGCTGTAGGCGGAGTTGTACTCATCTGTCAGCGGATAGTTTGTACTCTTACCTTTATCACAATACAGGTAGCTTCCTATAATCATAATATATTTTTGTTAAATTCCGTTTTTAGGTCACTATAGTCGTTAGTGACTAATAAATCTATCGTTGTGTAGTACTGACCCTTGTCGGTACTAACTTCTCTCCTCTTGAGAGTTTGATTTTCTAATCGTGGTTAATTAATTTATTTGTCAAATAAATTAATTAACGTCGCTCTTAGGTCACTACTATTGTTAGTGACTAATAAATCTATCGTTGTATGGTGTCGATGCCTATCGGCACCCAACTACTCTACTTTGGAAATTTGGTATCTAATTTCTAATCATGTGTGATTAATTTGTCTACTTGAAAAATTAATCACCGTCTCTCACTATCCCGTTCAAACTTGGTTCTTTACTGGTTAACCGACCAATCAACTGACCGGTTACCTCACGCATCGTTGACTATGTAGCCTATCAAGTTACTTTACATATTTGGTATAGCAGCCAATCGGGCTACCTCTACCGTTTTTGACTAGTTAACCGACTAGTCAACTAAGCGGTTACCTTGTGTATGGGCCATATATCTAATCGAGCTAGTTACCTACTTGGTTACCTCGTATATTAACGATGTAACAAGCTAGGTTATATCTGCCGGTTTAAAACTTATTACTGAAAACGTCCTTTGTTTTTGCGAAATCCTTCCTTGGGTTTTGAACACGATCTCCCTTACACCCCATTGGAAGGTGTAGGTGTTTTTCCTTAAAACCATTTCTTTGTTTAAAGAGAACACATTTTGGTGTTCGTTTGATAAGGGGGTTTTTGAATCATTTTTCGAAAAACTGCGTAACACTTGCTTAAAACAATGAAGTTTGTGTAAAAAGAACACATTTTCTTATTTTGAGTACAAACTTGAGTTTTGAACCATTTTCTTATTTGAAAAGAACACATTTCTTGTTTTAAAAGAACACATCTTGGTGTTCATATTTAAAAGTGGTCCTCAAACCATTTTACTGAAAATTGTTTAAAAGTTGTCCGAAACGATTTAATTTGTGAACTTGGTGAATGGAACTTTTAGTGCTCGACAAGATGAACAACTTTCGTGTTCATCTCAGAGCTTGGTTTAACCTCTAATGGGTACGAAATACTCAAAACCCGTAGCTAGAATTCGTGCTCAGTTTTCGAAAAATTCCAGTTTTACGCTTGTTTAAAAGTTGCTCTTTTGGGGCCCGAAATGGCCAGATTTTTAATATTCACGTGGTCATCTTAAAGTTTCGACGAGATCTAAAACTTTCATGTTGAGTCTAAGATCTGGTTCAGACTTGAAGTTGGTCATTTTTATAAAAATTCGAGACTGTTCCTGTTGCTCGAGATTTCAGTCCCAATTTTGAACTCCGGCTGAATACTGCCTCGAAAACCTATCTTAGAGTTATTTTTGACCAAAGGCTATTTGACACAAAATTGTTCATAACAAAATTTCTTTAAAACTTTATGTTTTACAAATTCCCAAAATTAGACAATAATATGTTCAAAAATGGCCAAAACCATGGCCTAAAAACTGGGATAGGTTAGTTCCCAGCCAATCCTAAACATCCATTTACACATCCATCCACAAAAACTTAAAGCTCAAGCACACAACCACAAAAATACATAACAAAAATGTTAAGGGCTCAAAATAAGCTTATTACAATCCATTGCTTAAACAAATACACATAAATCGCTTGATCTCAAAACTTAAATGAAACTAAACCTCAAAGAGGGGTTTTCAGTTTTTACCTTGTGTGCTATGAACCAAGTATAATCCGAACCAAGGGTTGGGTGGCCAAAATCTGTGTGGTCCTTGGTGCAAAGGGGGTCGGCCTTGGCTAGAAAGGAAATACAAAAGTTTCCTCTTATCATCAAGCTAAATAAAACCAACCAAAATCACAAAGTGTGGCCTAGCAACTTACCTTGAAATGGTCTTGAAATAGCTTGAGTGAAAGTCTACTAACACAAGCATGAATGTGGCTAATTTTTGGTAAAGTTTTGGTGTTTTGGCTGAGTTCTTTGGCTAAGAAATGGTCAGTTTTTGGGCTGGAAAGGGGTCAGCTGTAGATGCAAAAATATATGACAACCTACACCCTAAGTAGCCTGGACTGTCACTTAAAACTACTACTGATATTTAAACTTACTTACTTAATACTATAACTTTTAGGGATTTTGTTTTTGAAGGCGTACATTTTTACTATTCACGTACATATACTTTACAAATACAAAGGTTCAAATAACAGAAGTTCAATCTTACATAGATACTTATGAAAGTACTTAACTGATTACTACTCAAAATAAAACTGTTTGTTTACCACTATGTAGAAGTCAAATCTTGCGGTGGTATCCACAACCTCACCCTTACATCCGCCTCTACTGCCGTCACCGTCCAACGTGGTTTAAGCCATAGGTCGCTCACCTATAGCATGAACACACACTGTGAGCTTTATGCCTAGTAAGTACAACATGTCATCGGCAAAACATGTTTAAATCATAGTACATTCTTAAAACATATAAGCATGTCATGTACCAACATGTACCACATATTGAAACATTCCACATACCAGATCATTACATATCACTGAATGCAGAACTAAAATATCATGTACTGAATGCATAACAGAAAGCAATATGTAACTAAATGCATATTTACTATGGCTGAAAGTTTGCTATAACTATAGCCAAGGCATATCGTAAATAATGTATGAACCGATTATACTCATATTATGCTTCAATATTCATTATCTTTCTTATGTTTAGCTGAGGGTCCATGTGTCAGTATCGAATGTGCGCAAATCATTGGAAACGTCCATGATCAAAAGCTTAAGAGCCGTCAACGGAGGCTCATCATACTTAAACTAAGATACCTCTTCAAGCGGAAGAGGCTGGTACGACACGCTTAATTATTACTCAATTGTTTATCTGATCTGATATCTTCATGGCATAGGCTCCACTATGCTTTCTCCTAATCGTACGTGATAGGGATGTATGGTGTCTAACTCATGCTTTCACATCTAGTATAATGCTTTTAAGAGGATACCTTTAACTCCTTAGAGCTATGATTCCGATATCTGTAAACAAACCATTCATCGTATACAAGTCATGCACCCAACGAACCAGTCTATAAGCTTACTACCTCTGAGACGCTTTAGCCATTGGAACATCAAAGTACACAAGTCATATACATGGATTAATTCATTTACTCAGGATTAAGGTTATTGCATAATGAACGTCAAAAGCAGATTGATCCACTTATAGCGGACTACGTAGATCAATCATGTTTTAGTCCCGGTCTAATATGTCACCACCAAGCAATATATCTATGTCTCTACTTGGGAGTCTATGCTCAGTACAGTCAAGACAAACCATCCCCACCATGGCTCTAGACAACATAATAGTCTTAACATGACTTAGATGCTCGGTCTAACCCCATAGACTACAAAACTTAGTTTATACCACTTACTTTAGAACATTGTCTTCTTGCATATAAAAGTCCATTGTATGCAACGTTCTAACAGTTTTAACACAAGCAGTCAGTGAGTCATATTTGCTTACATTTACTTTAACATGTAAATAGAATAAGGACAAATAGCAATGTAATGAATAACCTCTATATTATACTTTTATTATCCAGTTCAAAATAAATACATAAAATGTCTCTAATGCTTAGGGTATTTCCTAACATAAACATGTTTTGCAAATAACATCTTGTACTTACTGGGCATAAAGCTCACGTAGTGTATTTATGTTATAGGTAAGCATCCTACGGCTTAAACCTCAATGGGCGATGGTGGCGGCGAAGGCGGATGTGAGGGCAAGGGTATAGAGACACCGCGAGTTTATCTTCCGTAAATTTGAGTAGTAATAGTTAAATAGTATCTTGAATAGTAACTATCAAAAAGTATTTGTGAATAGTAATCACTAAACAGTAATTTTGAATAGTAACTATTAAATAGTATTCTTGAATAATAACCGTAAACCGTATTTTTAAATAGTACCGTTAAATAGTATTTTTGAATAGTAATCGTAAAATAGTATTTTGAATAGTAAACAGTATATGTACGTACACAGTAAATACATACATGTTCAAAAAACAAAAGCCATAAATTTATGATATCTAGTTAAGTATCAATTGCAAGAAAGTATAAGTATCTTTTAAAGCAAGTAAGAAATAAGCTTTTAGTGATGGTCCAGGCCACTGAAGGCTCGGGCCGTCACAAAACTTAACCCAGTTAAGAGCTCATCCTGGTCATAAGAATCTCAATACCCACGAGAGTACCTTCTTGAAAGATATCAACAGCCATTAGGACTCAGTTATCCTGATCAATTGCATACAACTGGGGAATCATTTTGATAATACGAAACTAGTCCTGACATTCCCATAGAGTGTAGGAGTACTATTTACCACTCAATACTTAGTGGACAACCAGCCCTGAAGGTCGATACAACTCGATAGCAATCCATGCTTCTACTCTGAGTCATTCTTTCAGTCGCACTCTAAACACGTTTGGAAATATTATGTCTAGGCCCTTGGGCAAACTGCACTATTTTTCATATTATAAAAAGGGTACATTACTTTAGTCTGCTTGGGAATGGTAAACACATTCCGGTACATAGTTGCAAATGAACAAGCTAGGTTGAGTTTAATAGGGCAGGCTACTACCTCCCTTAATACCTATTTAAAAGATTAAAGGCCCCGCTTAATGGGTCACTACTACGTATGAGGGAGATCCATATTCTGCATTAAAGATCATTGCTCTTGTCGAAGGGAAACTCCTTTGGGTTCTCCTCATGTAGGCGTAGATTCTCTCCTAGTTGTCTGGAGCTTCCAGCCTACCTTGTGTGATCGAAGGGCCTTCGATCCTGGTCTGGGTGGTATGAAGTTGATTACTTGTGGTGCAAGCTTGGTTCTGTTGACTCTGAGGGTTGGAATAATAGTTTCTGGCATTGTGACCTTCCTTGCCACAAAAGTAGTAGCCACTTATTCCTTGTTTGCATTCCCCAGGTGTCACTTTCTACATTTCGGGCACATCGGGCGTTGGCCGCCATTTCCTTCCTAGTTGTTTCTCTTCTGAGGGAAGTCCTTCTGTGAACCTTGGTTGCCCTGATTCCCCTTTCTCTTGTTATGGTTGTGGGATTGCCTACTGTTTTGGCCAGTTCCCATGTTCTGCCCTCTGTGCTGTGTCTCGTGTAGGAAATAAATTGGTAAAAATATATCAGAGTGGCGCAGCGGAATAATAAATTTTTTTAAGATTGTTAACTATCTTGTGATGCCATATACAATAAATTAACAACAATAAAAATCATACATCAAGAGGACACCAACTGTAGGAGGAGAATGACTAGAGGGCTTCAACCAACTAGCCTTCTTTACTATTCTCCAATTCCTGGATGGCAGAGTGTGTGGGTACTCGGTTCCTCGACCGGTATGCTAGCACTGCTAGTCTTCTTCCGACCACCTAGATCTCTAAAGAAATTATTATCATGGTGAGTTGTGCAACAATACGCCTGCTCACCTGAGAGTCTATGGTCTAAGAGAACTAGAATGGCAAGACCTCTATTTATGGACTTGCATGAGATGATCCTCTGAATTCGAATTGGATTAGGAGAAGATTTTCTCCCTTATCCACTCACAAAAACAAAAATTTTCAAGGCCTTATCCACTAAAAGAATTCGGCCACTTTTTGATTTTTGCATTCAAAATTCAAATAGGATTTTAACTTGAAATTTATCTCATCCTTATTTATAAAAAACCGAAAATCCCCTTGAGATTTCCTAAAAAATTTTCGCCAATTCCAGGGAGGAGAGAATCCAAATTCAACTGGGATTGAAACTTGAATTTTTCCCTGCATCCTTATCCACAAAAACCGAAAATATCTAGGAGGATTTTCCTCAATAATTTTCGACCAAGTTAGTTAGGATTCGGATTCAAAATTCAAGTAAGATTCAAACAAGATTTTCCTCACCATAATCCAACTCAAATTTGAATTCTAACCTTGTGGAATTATCCACAAAGAATTCGAATTCCACTTGGACTGTGATTCAAAATTTGAATTTCAAATTTCAAAATTCAAAATTCAAATTCAAATTTCAAATTTCAAATTTCGAATTTAAATTTCAAATTCAAATTTCAAATTTAAATTTCAAATTCAAATTTCAAATTCAAAATTTAAATTTCAAATTTCAAAATCCAAATTTCAAAATCCATAAAAAGTTGTATTTCAAATTTTGCCCTCATGGATAATTTTTTACAACTCCAATCTAATCTCAAACAAAATTATGGCAACTTTATTTGGAGTTTGAATAATTGTGTACTCTATTATCCAAAATAAAATCTGAATTCAACTAGAGAGAATCTTGTCCACCATCCTAATCCTATGTCAACACCTTCCATGCATAATCAACTAGCTAATAAGCATACACAAATCAATTTGCTAATCATTAAGGAATTATGTGGAGCTAGTAGAGGGACTAATTTGACATATATAATTAGGCACCCGTGATTCCATATGATCATCATTCTGTACCGAATAACTCAATCATATGATCACTAATTTCAGAGTCACATCACTATAAACCTGAAACTGAACTCCCAATTATATACCGTATTACATAAGCCTATGACGAGCTACTGTCCAATGACCTTGTCATGTATACAGAACCCTCATATGATATCCATGATCAGCCTTAGGTCAAAGTCCGTTTAATCCTGCCGATCAGGCTATCTTAAAGTTCTATTATACTACCGAAAAATGATTATTCACCATATATGAATAAGAAGTCATCTACCCAGTAGAAGACCCAAGGCCTTGTCCATTTTCACATCCAGTATAATGCCTTTAAGAGGACACCTTTAACTACTTAGAGCTATGATTCTGATATCTGTAAATAAACCCTTCATCGTATACAAGTCATGCACCCAACGAACCGGTATATAAGCTTACTACCTCTAAGACGCTTTAGCCATTGGAACATCAAAGTACACAAGTTATATACATGAAGTAGTTCATTTACTTAGGATTAAGGTTACTACATAATGAACGTCAAAAACAGATTGATCCACTCATAGCGGACTACGTAGATCAATCACACTTTAGTCCTAGTCTAATATGTCACCACCAAGCAACATATCTATATCTCTACTTAGGAGTCTATGCTCCGGGCAGTCAAGACAAACCGTCCCCACCATGACTTTAGACAACATAATAGTCTTAACATGACTTAGATGCTTGGTCTAACCCCATAGACTACAGACCTTAGTTTAGACTGCTTACTTTAGAATATTGTCTTCTCGCATATAAAAGTCCATTGCATGCAACGTTCTAACAGTTTTAACACAAGCAGTCAGTGAGCCATATTTGCTTTCATTTACTTTAACATGTAAATAGAATAAGGACAAACAGTAATGTAATGAATAACCTCTATATATAATTTTATTATCCAGTTCAAAATAAATACATCAATATGTAGGGCATTTCCTAACAATCTCCCACTTGCCCTAAGCTAGTAGACGTGCCATATTACGCATCCCCATCGCCTTTACATGCCTCTCAAAGCTTCTAGCCACCAAAGTCTTAGTAAAGGGATCGGCAATGTTGTCCTTGGATGCAATCTTACATACATCTACTTGTCCTGTCTCCACATGCCCTCTAATAATGTAATATCTCCGATCTATGTGCTTGGTCCTTTTGTGGTGCCGAGATTCTCTTGTGTTGGCAATAGCCCTAGTGTTATCACAGTAAAGTGTGATAGGCTTGTCAACACTCGGAATGACCTCAAGGTCTCTAAAGAACTTGCGGGAGCTAAACCGCTTCTTTAGATGCCTCAGCCGCAGCCACATACTCAGCCTCC
This sequence comes from Antiaris toxicaria, assembly GCA_035233585.1. Classification (NCBI taxonomy): domain Eukaryota; kingdom Viridiplantae; phylum Streptophyta; class Magnoliopsida; order Rosales; family Moraceae; genus Antiaris; species Antiaris toxicaria. The sequence goes on along the minus strand of CP141156.1, from coordinate 98,040,301 downwards.
ATCGTATAGTCAGCTGTGCGATCCTGCTTCACACTCTTCTACACAATGGCACCTCCTCCGAGTAAGAACACTGATCCAGATGTCGATTTCCTCGAATCCTTGCAAGTCTGGAATTCTGAGTCCATGTATCGTACGAGTATTAGGTCCCCTCCAGAATACACCAGCATATAATCCCTCATTCTCTTAAGATACTTAAGTATATACTTTACTGCTTACCAGTGCCTGGTTCTAGGATTCGCTTGATATCGACTCACCATACCTACTGCAAAATATGTCTGGGCGAGTGCAAAGCATAGTGCGCATAAGGCTACCCATAGCGGATGCATAAGGGACCTTGCTCGTATGCTCTCTTTCTTCCGATGTCTTGGGACAGTCATCTAATGAAAGAGTTAGGCTGCCAATGGAAGGTTGTGAACCTTTCTTTGCCTCTTGCATTGCATATTTGTCAATTATTTTATGTATGTATGAAGCCAGGGATAATGCTACCATTTTATTCTTTCGATCTCTGAAGAGACAAATGCCCAGAACATAATTAACTTCTCCCAAGTCCTTCATGTCAAACTATTGGTGTAGCCAGAGCTTGACCAATGATAAATTCCCTACATCATTCCTAATGAGTAGTATATCGTCGACATAAAGTACTAGAAAGACCACTTTACCATCCTTAATACATTTATAAAAACAGGGTTCATCAATGTTCTGCTCAAAACCGAATGTCTTGATCGCTTGATCAAATCTCTAGTTCCATGAGCGAGATGCTTGCTTTAATCCATAAATGGATCTAAGCAACTTGCAGACTTTTCTTTCTTGGCCTTTTACCACGAACCCTTCAGGCTGTATCTTGTAGATACATTCCTCAAGATGGCAATTCAAGAATATCGTCTTGACGTCTACTTGCCAGATCTTGTAATCAAGAGCCGCAGCAACGGACTGAAGAATACGGATAGACTTCAGCATAGTAACAGGTCAAAAGGTTTCATCGTAATCGATTCCAGCCTTTTGCGTGTACCACTTTGCAACCAGTCTAGTTTTGAAAGTTTCCACTCCCCCTTTTGTATCCTTCTTTCTTTTGTAGATCCACTTACATCCAATGGATTTTATCCCATCCGGTAGATCTATAAGTTCCTAAACAGAGTTGGATTTCATAGAATCCATCTCATTGTTCATAGCCTGTTTCCAAGATTTAGAATCAACATCATTTATAGCTTCATCATAAGTGACTGGATTATCCTCATGCTTATGAGCCTCGGCCTGGTATACCTCAGCATCATACATGAAGAAATTAGGCTTCTTTTAAATCCTCCCACTACGACGAGGCACCTTAAATTGTTAATCGTCTGCAGGTCTTTCACCGACACTTGGACTTGCGTCTGAGACCAAAACCTGTGGAGCAGTTCTTTCACCTGATAACTCCTCTAGCACCACTTTCCTTCGAGGCTTAAAGTCATTCATGTGACTTTCCTCCAAGAATGTTGCATGAGTTGAAACAATGACTTTTCTTTCCTTTGGGTTATAGAACAGACCTCCCTTAGTTCCCTTAGGATAACCTACAAACATGCACAATTCTATTCTAGGTTCCAACTTCTTCGCATCCCCATCCAGTACATGTGCCGGGCAGCCCCACATTCTCATATGTCCAAGGGAGGGCTTCCTGCCACGCCACAATACATACGGAGTCCTGGGAATTGACTTGCTTGGAACCTGGTTCAGAATATAGCATGCCGTTTGTAATGCATATCCCTAAAATGATAATGGCAGCGTTGAATAACTCATCATGGACCGTACCATATCCAATAAGGTTCTGTTTCTCCTTTCGGCTATACCATTCTGTTGTGGAGTACTGGGTGCAGTCAATTGGGATAATATCCCATTCTCTACAAGATGTCTTAGAAATTCATCGGAGAGGTATTCGCCACCTCGATCAAATCGAAGTGTCTTTATGGATTTACCCAATTGCTTTTCCACCTCCACACGATACTCTTTGAACTTAGCAAAGGTTTCACTCTTGCGGTGCATTAGGTACACATAACCATAGCTTGAGTAATCGTCTATAAAGGAGACATAATATTCAAACCCTCCTCGTGCTGTGACATTCATGGGGCCACATACGTCAGTGTGCACAATTTTTAAGAGTTCCTGATGTTAGGAAATGCCCTAAACATTAGAGACATTTTATGTATTTTGAACTGGATAATTAAATTATATATAGAGGTTATTCATTATATTGTTGTTTGTCCTTATTCTATTTACATGTTAAAGTAAATGTAAGCAAATATGGCTCATTGACTGCTTGTGTTAAAACTATTAGAAAGTTACATATAATGGACTTTTGTATGCGAGAAGACAATGTTCTAAAGTAAGCGGTCAAAACTAAGGTTTGTAGTCTATGGGGTTAGACAGAGTATCTAACTCATGTTAAGACTATTATGTTGTCTAAAGCCATGGTGGGGACGGTTTGTCTTGACTGTTAGGAGCATAGACTCCCAAGTAGAGACATAGATATGTTGCTTAGTGGTGACATATTAGACCGAGACTAAAGCGTGATTGATCTACGTAGTCTGTTATGAGTAGATCCATCTGCCTTTTTGACGTTCATTATGCAATAACCTTAATCCTGAGTAAATGAACAACTTCATGTATATGACTTGTGTACTTTGATGTTCCAATGGCTAAAGCGTCTCAAAGGTAGTAAGTTTATAGACCGGTTCCTTGGGTGTATGACTTGTATATGATGAAGGGTTTGTTTACAGATATCAGAATCATAGCTCTAAGGAGTTAAAGGTATCCTCTTAAAGGCATTATACTAGATGTGAAAATGAACAAGGCCTTGGGTCGTCTGCTGGGTAGATGACTTCTTATTCATATATGGTGAATAATCATTTTCTTATTCGGTAGTATAATGAAACTTTAAGATAGCCCGATCAATAGGATTAAACGAACATTGACATAAGGCTGATCATGGATATCATATGAGGGTTTTGCATATCTGATAAGGTCATTGGACAATAGCTCGTCACAGGCTTACGCAATACGGTATATAATTGGGAGTCCAAATTTAGGTTTATAGTGGTGTGACTCTGAAATTAGTGATCATATGATTGAGTTGTTCAGTACAGAATGATAATCATATGGAATCATGGGAGCCCGATTATATATGTCTAATTGGTTCCTCTACTAGCTCCACATAATTCCTTAACGGTTGGCAAATTGATTTGTGTATGCTTATTGGCTAGTTGATTATGCATAGATGGTGTTGACATAGGATCAGGATGGTGGACAAGATTATCTCCGGTTGAATTCATATTTTGTTTTGGAAAATAGAGTACACAATTATTCAAACTCCAAATAAAGTTGCCATGATTTTATTTGAGATTGGATTGGAGTTGTAGAAAATTATCCATGAGGGCAAAATTGAAATACAACTTTTTGTGGATTTTTAAATTTGAAATTTGAATTTTGAAATTTAAATTTTGAATTTGAAATTTAAATTTGAAATTAAAATTTGAAATTTAATTTTGAAATTTGAAATTTGAAATTTGAAATTTGAAATTTGAAATTGAAATTTGAATTTTGAAAATTTGAAATTCAAATTATGAATCACAATCCAAGTGGAATTCGAATTCTTTGTGGATAATTCCACAAGGTGAGAATTCGAATTTGAGTTGGATTATGGTGAGAAAAATCTTGTTTGAATCCTACTTGAATTTTGAATCCCAATTCTAACTAACTTGCACGAAAATATTGAGGAATATCCTCATAGATTTTTCGGTTTTTGTATGGATAAGATTCAGGGAAAAATTCAAGTTTTAATCCCAATTGAATTTAGATTCTCTCCTCCCTAAAAGTCGCCGAAATTTTTGAGGAAGATCTCATGCAGATTTTCAGTTTTTTATGGATGAGGATGAGATAAAATTCAAGCTTGAAAATCCTAGTGGAATTTTGATTCTCTCCCTACTTTTTGTGGCCAAAAATTTTGAAGGAAATCTTAAAATGGATTTTTGGTTTTTATTAGTTAATGGTGAGATAAAATTCAAGTTAAAATCCTGTTTGAATTTTGAATGCAAAATCCTAGAAGGTGGCCGAATTTTTTAGTTAGATTTTTGGCTTGAAAAATTTAGATTTTGTGCTGTGGATAAGGGAGAAAATCTTCTCCTAATCCAATTCGAATTCAGAGGATCACCTCATACAAGTCTATAAATAGAGGTCCTGCCACTCCTGTTTTCTCAGAGCACAGACTCTTAGGTGAGTAGGCTTATTGTTGCACAACTCACTGTGAGAATATGTTCTTTAGAGATCTGGGTGGTCAGAAGTAGACTACCAGTGCTAGCATACCGGTCGAGGAACCGAGTGCCCACACACTCTGCCATTCGGGAATTGGAGAATAGTAGAGAAGGCTAGTTGGTTGAAGCCCTCCAGTCATTCTCCTCCTACAGTATTGGTGTCCTCTTGAGGTATGAGTCTTATTATTGTTGGTTTATTGTATATGGCATCACAAGATATTTAACGATCTTAAAAAATTTTTATTGTTCCGCTACGCCATTCTGATATGTTTTTACTGATTTATTTCCTACAATTTGTATCAGAGCCAGGTTGTGACTATGCCATGTATATAAATTAGACAATTAGTTAAGCTTTTTATTTACGTATGGATTTGATATTTAGAGAGTGGTATTCTAGGATTCCTTTATGCTGTTATCATGTATTATGTATGTAGTATGTGGTTATTTTAATTTTTAAAATTATTATAAGCATGGTTGATTTATATCGGTTATGGTTTCTTAGAATTTAGAAAATTATATCTAGGAATTTTTTATGTAACCATGGGAACGGTTTATCATCACCATAATTTTCCTATGAATTTTAATTTTTTTTGGTCTCTTAGAATTATTATGATTAGAATTTTTCTACACAGGAAACAGTTTAGGAAATTTTATGTAATTATTCTTGGATGAGATTGAAGCTAGAAGACCGTAACTTATTTTTCCCGAAAGTTAAATTTAATTTAAAGGTTGAAATTTTGATTGTGTAGAAAATTTTAATTTAATTAAGTTTCAAATTAATTTTTGGAGATCCTAATGGGTAAATTGGAATATGGCACGGAATTCGAGGATCGGCCCCTCGGGACGGACCACCAGCAGTGGTGGGGCTACAGCCCCTGCCCTAGGGCAGGATAGGGCTGTGGCAGCCCCTGCCCACGGCTGCACCGCCCATGACCTTAGGCTCTGCCTGTAGCCGAGGGTGGCCGTGGCCCCCCAAGTGCTGGCCGCAGCCCTAGGCTACAGCCCATGGCTACAGGCAACACCTGTAGCCTGGCGACTACTACGCCCAGCCCAGGCGTGCAACCTATGGCTGCACATGGCCTGCGGCAGTGGGCTGCTAGCCTCCTAGGGCTGGGGGTTGCCCACGGCGGCTGCCGGCCTCTAGGGCCATGGGGCCGATGGTTGGAAAATTGAAAAATTTTGTTTTTTAAATTTGAGAGTTAATTTTTAAATCATGTTTAAAAATATGTAATTTAAAATTTAAAATTTTTGAAATTACATATTATTACATATGATATTTAAAATTGTTTAAAATTTGAATTTAAAATTTAAATTTGAAATTCGAATTTGGATTTTGAATCTAAAATTTAAATTTTTGGGATTTAAATTTTAAATGATTTTTGGGATGAGAAATAAATGGAGAGGCTACATAAAGATGGATACAAGAAGATGGAACAAAATTCAAGACCCAAGGAATGCTTTGGATGGAATCTTGTAATCTTTATTTTCTTTATTCTAAGATGGAACCATGGCTTGGTTATTATTCTGTCAATTATTTTTTCTTTGATAAGTCATGGATGGATAAATATGTATTTATGGATGTTTTATATGCATATTTGATAACATGTCATATAGGATAGGCGAGTACTGCTCATACTATATTGATCATACATATTTGTCAAAACTTGCATTTTTTTCAAAATATTGAGTGGGAGAGGGTTTCAAACAAAATCCACGGCCTCCATTGTTGATCCATATGTGAAAGCATGGTAACACCTCGCGTCAGTTCTGCCCTGACCACACCCCTCGATAGGTGTTTATCGCCGCTGGTATACTAGGTTGGATCTCCTATGTGGAAAATGTGTTCAGGCATGATCCTATTCATGACCACCCCTCAATGGCTTGGTAAGACGTGGATCCGGCTACGTAAACAATGGTTATACACTCAAGACTCGTTTAGTTATTAACCTTCCCTAAAAGCTCTGTTAACTAAACTGGTGGCCAAAATAAGCGGTTATTAATATATGTCTTAACCTTGGAGGATTTAAGGCAACATATACTAATTGGACGGGGTCCATGTTCCAGCTATTTGTCTCATGACCACCTCTCGGTGGCTTGGGGCAATAGGTGCTGAGAATTACTGTTACAATGCTACATGTTTTTTCAAGTTTTATGCAGGAACATACTTGTATGTTTTATTTGCTAAATTATTTGTATATTTGCTTGGGCTTTTTAATGATGTCTTGTATAATTTTATTTCAGTTCAAAATGTCACCGACACCCCTCATTTCGATACTTACTGAAAATAAGCTAAATGGCGATAATTATAAAGACTGGAAAAGAAATCTACTGATAGTTCCCAACTGCGAGAGACACAAGTTTGTGTTGGATGAACCATGCCTACCTAGGCCCAAACCTAACACACCGCTTGAGGAGGTCTCGATTGCTTATACTCGTTGGAGAGAATCCAATGAGATAGCTCGATGCTACATTCTTGCTAGCATGACGAGTGCTTTACAAAAGCAGCATGAGACTTATCAAGTTGCTGGGGAGATCATGGAAAATCTGGAGGACATGTTTGGAGGCCAAGAAAAATTAGCTCGACAGTCTGTTATTACCAGCATTATGAACTTTAAGCAAAAGGTAGCTACTTCGGTGAAGGACCATATGATCACTCTAATGGGATTCTTTATTGAGGCTGCCGAGAACGGTGCTGAACTGGACTACAACACCCAGATCAAGATGGTATTCAAATCTATATCAAAAGATTTTGTGGGATTTAAGGCCGCATATAATCTGGTGGCAAGGGAGTTAGGACTAACTGAGCTCATAAAGCAACTCCAAGCTTATGAGTGGATGATCAAGGATGGGGATGTGGTCCAACCCAAAGGAGAAGCTAAGAGGAAGAGGCCAAATCAGAAGCAAGTGGCTTCCAGTTCTTCTAATCCTCCTGTCTTAGATGGGAAGAAGAAGAAGAAGAAGAACAAGAAGCCCAGGGACCCTAAAAAGTCCAAGTGCTTCCACTGTGGGAAGGTAGGTCAATTCAAGAAGGCTTGCCAGGAATTCCTAGCTACCAAGGGCAAGGAAGGTAAGGAACTTCACTATTTAGAAGTGTGTTTGGTGGAAGAATCGAAAGACACTTGGGTCATTGATTCGTGTGCCACTAATCATGTTTGTGTTTCTATGCATAGGTTCATGGAAACGAGAAGTCTACATGATAGGAGCCTCTTGTTATGGACCGCAGATGGTAGCTTTGTGGTGGCTAAGGCAGTAGGAGACGTTTACCTTTACTTTGATGAATTTAGGTTTATTTTATTAAAAGATCGGTTTTATGTTCCTAATTTTAGGAGGAACCTTATATCGGTAGCTTGTTTAATAAAGGATTCTTATTCAGTTTCTTTTAGTAAAAGAGTTGATATTCGCAAAAAATAAGTCTTTTATCTGTTCTGGATGGATGGATGGAAACCTATATTTGATCTAACCAAAAATGTACTCACTACTTGACACCGAATTAATAAATAACTCTAAAAGGCTGAAAGTTTCTCACTCTAACAAGGTGTATCTTTGGCATTTAAGACTTGGTCATATTAATCAGGAAAGGATTCAAAGGTGGGTGAAAGACGGTCCTCTAGAATCTCTGGAGGAGGTACATCTTCCTCAATGTGAGTCTTGTCTTAAGGGTAAGATGACTAAGAGGTCTTTTGGAGCTAAGGGTTTTAGGGCTCAGGAACTCTTAGAAATTGTGCACACGGACATATGTGGCCCCAAGAATGTCGTAGCACGAGGAGGGTTTGAGTATTATGTCTCCTTTATAGATGATTACTCGAGTTATGGATATGTGTACATGATGCACCGCAAGAGCGAAACCTTTGATAAGTTCAAAGAGTATCGTGCGGAAGCAGAAAAGCAATTGGGTAAATCCATAAGGACACTTCGATCTGATCGAGGTGGCGAATACCTCTTCGATGAATTTCTAGGATATCTTGTAGAGAATGGGATATTATCCCAATTGACTGCACCTGGTACTCCACAATAGAATGGTATAGTTGAAAGGAGAAACAGAACCTTATTGGATATGGTATGGTCTATGATGAGTTATTCAACACTACCATTATCATTTTGGGGGTAGGCATTACAAACGGCGTGCTATATTTTGAGCCAGGTTCCAAGCAAGTCAATTCCCAGTACTCCGTATGAATTGTGGTATGGCAGGAAGCCCTCCATTAGACATATGAGAATATGGGGCTACCCGGCACATGTACTGGATGGGGATTCCAAGAAGTTGGAACTAAGAACAGAATTGTGTATGTTTGTAGGGTATCCTAAGGGAACTAAGGGAGGTCTATTCTATAACCCGAGAAAACAAAAAGTCATTGTTTCAACCTATGCGACATTCTTAGAGGAAAGTTACATGAATGACTTTAAGCCTCGAAGTAAAATGGTGCTAGAGGAGTTATCGAGTGAAAGAACTGCTCCACAAGTTTCAGCCTTAGACGCAAGTCTGAGTTGTAAGGAGCACCCCGTGTGGCGGCCCGCCCCTCGTAGAGATCATACAATGCTATTATAGTTAAGCTTTATCGCTAACTGTGATAGATTGTACTCTCATGGGTCGCCGGCTAATCTCTCTCTCAGTAAATCATGACGTTTTTGGGGAAAATTTTTTTTTTCTTTAAACATCATATAAAACATTTTCTACTATTTACTTTGTTGGCAAGTACAAAGTAATTTACATAATACAGTACTTTTGTAAAATATATAATGTTACAAAAGACTGTTTCTTTTTCCCTTTCCTTTTTATCGCTCAGCGGAAAGACTCTGGCAGGACCATATCCCTCGCCCAGTTATCCGATTTGACACACGCTATCCCGTCCGCATCCAGTCAAACAAGCTACTGAGCTGGTCGCTTACCTGCAACATTAGCAAAAATGGTGAGCTACAGGTTCAGTAAGTTCAAACATGCAAGAAATAAAATTTCTATGAATAGTACTATTTATCATGAATAGTGCCATTGACTACTATTCATATATGAATAGTAACTTTGACCACTATTCATGGTGAATAGTAAGTTTGACCACAGCATAGTGTCACAACAGTACATCTACCGCGATGTTAGTACCCTCACGAAACTGTCTTATCTCAATTATGGCATAGTTTCAGTTTTAGGTAATTATCTTACATTATGTTCTGGTTTTGAGCTCAGGTTGGCAGTACCATTTAAGTACGCATGACTGGGAGCGGTACATTAGTGCTGACCTTCACAGCCTTAATCTCATAGCCCCGAAGGCAAATAGTACATGACTGGAAGCGGTACATCAGTGCTGACCTCCACAGCCTTAATCTCATAGCCCCGAAGGCAAAAGTACCTCCCCGTACGGAAGGCTGGTACGCCAGAAAGTGATTTCATTACCAACTTTTTAAAGTTCTAAGCCGGTGACTTCACATTGTCCCGTGGTTAGGAATGGTTCACATTTTAATTTTAGGGGAGTGAGTTTCATTAACCTCGCTCTAGTACCCGAAGCACAATTAACAATGTGTCCATTCTCAATAGTGCCCGTAGCACATTACGTCTCTCTCTACTCTATAATAGTGCCCGCAGCACATATGTACCTAACTTATAGTTAGTACATTAAAGTTAGCAACAATAATGCTATATGTTGCAGACAGGTAAATGTCTGAACTTACCTTATCAGTCTCTTCCCTTTTTCTCTCTTGAATCTTTGATCGCCTTCCTTGAAGGTCTATTTTTGGATCCTACAGACAAAACCTTGTCTGTTAATTTTATTTCCATTTATAGCTTTTATTTTTCATTAAAAAGCTTAAATAAAACCTATTTATAACTTTTTAGGCTTTATTTATCATTTTCCCCATTTTTCTCAACTTTTGCAAAATTACGATTTTACCCCTATATTTTGGCAAAATTACAATTATGCCCATGACGGAATTTTCTCGATCCAGACTGCATTTTTGGCTCTCAGGAACTTTTCTAACTCTTTTCTAATCATTACCGGGTTCGTTTTTATTTTATTTTCACTTTTCACTTTCCCGACCCTCGGGAAGCACTATTCCGACCTTTACGTCGGTTTAGTGATTTTCTATCGTTTCGGAGCCTCAAATGGACGTTTTACTAGTATTTAAAACGTTCATCTAGACTTTCCCGACCTAGGTCTCTGAGGCTCGGATTTTCCGTTCCCTACTCAGACCTTTATTTCGTTTCCAAAAACGCCCCCCCTCGGGGTCGGTTTTTCAGTTTCACTCACGTTTTACATTTTCAAGAGGAAGGGTTACTATTCACGAACCACCCCTTAAGTTCCCTTATTCAATTTTCCGTTAGGGACTCGGGTTTCCAACCCGACCCCAAACTTTTATTTTTAATTTCCATTTTTTTACCCCGAATGCCGTTTTTGAAATTTCGGCAGCATTTCGACATAATTTTAAGGTTACCGGCGTTAGGTACGCCTCGAACCATAGGTACCTACCACGTACTATACCACAAGCCTATTTTATGTAAAAGTTTTCCAAACTTTTACATAAAAGCTCACAAAATTCCAAATTCACATTTTCAACCACATTACACAAATTTTTTCATTTTTATCCTTAGTTTTTGGCCACGGTTTTGACAATCAAAACCTAACCAAAACTTCTCACATTTTCCACCAAACTTTGGCTATTCCAATGTCATTTTTTTAGCACATTTTCAAGCCAATTTCATTGCATTTTTTGACAAAATTCCTAGGGTTTTTAACCACATATAACCCACGGCCACACTAAGAAAACATACCCCAAATTTTCTTTTCTTGCTTTCAATCACAATTCCATTCTTTACATTATAAAATGCATGATTTTAAATCATCCAAACATCAACAAAACCATGCAAAATTTTTTCCACCAACCCTAAATAACCCACGGCCTTTTAGGGTAGTTCACACCAATTTTTTTTTTTTCTTCAAGCTTTCCATAATGCAAATCATGCTTTATACTTAACCAAATGTACTTTAAAGCATGTTAACACTTAAACACAACAAAATTTTCTCATTGATTACTCTTGGTAACCCACGGTTTTACCTTTGGAAAACCAACCAAAATTTGGTTTTTCCTTAAACCAAATACATGATTTTCTTCCTAATTACACCCTTAACAAAACCCAAGCACCAAATAAATGAAAACAACCAAAAATTTTTCCATCTTTTCCACTATTCATCACACGGATTTCTTGAAGAAAAATCAAGAAAAAAATTCAATCCAAAGAGAGTTACCTTGTTCACTTGCTTCCTTAGGATTCAATGAAAGGTTTGACACCAATTTTGTGAAGAAAGATTGAAGAAATAACTTGGTTCTTCTTGGGTTACTCACGGCTCCACCATGGAAATAACTTAGAAAAATTTTTCCTCTTATGTTTGGCTTGAAAATTTGTTTCGGCCACTTTTGCTCAAGTTTTGCCGACTTAACCAACCAAAAAGCCAATTAATTTGGCTTTCCACCAATCAAAAGTCAACACATTTCAACCTAATTCTTTCCATATTTTCCAAAAATTAAAATGGTGAATTTTTGGCCAAATCTTGGCCTTTAGATCAAAAAGACAACTTAATCATGGCCATTAATTCTACCAACCACCATTTTTCTTCCATTTATTAAATGGATTTATGATGTCATAAATGCTAAAGCATATGTTGACTTTGACTTTCACTATTCACATTAATTCGACTACTTTTTGACCGATACCGGTTCGAGCCGAAATTTTCCTGAAATCGTCCCGGCGTGTTCCTGAGGTCTCCTGTGCAGTCGAATCAATTTAAACTGCTTCCGTTTGATCAAAATCAATCCCGGAAGTTTTCCGTCTTTTGTTGCCCCGGTTAGGGTTTTCAATGCCGGTTTTGGCACCGTTTCACCCGTTTCAATTCAGCGAATTTTTCCAACACTGAATTCTTACTCGTCAGTATTGTTAGAACATTTTAATATATTCTAAACAATATAAATACATTTATTTCTCTCTTTAAATAGTACAAATTGTTATATACATACATTTGTACATTTTCTTCCGAGAATTGCCTGAATTTCCCGGTTGTCACATTCACCCTTCCTTATAAAATTTTCGTCCTCGAAAATTAGAACAAGTGGGGGTATAAACTCCTCATCTCGTCTTCTCGTTCCCACGTAGCTTCTTCAATGTTGTGATTTTTCCATAAAATCTTCACTAGTGGGATTATCTTATTCCTCAGTACTTTCTCTTCACGAGCCAGTACTCGAATAGGTTGTTCCTCATATGTCAAATCCTCGTGGATTTGAATAGGCCCATGCTTCAGCACATGGGACGGATCTGGTGTATACTTTCTCAGCATCGACACATGAAATACATTATGCACTGCAGACAATTCTGGAGGTAGCGCTAATCTGTAAGCGACCTTCCCAATGCATTCGATAATTTCATAAGGTCCAATATATCTTGGACTTAGTTTCCCTTTCTTACCGAAACGCATAATCCCCTTCATAGGCGATACCTTGAGAAACACGAAGTCTCCTTCATCAAACTCTAAGGATCTCCGCCTTTTGTCCGCATAACTCTTTTGTCGGCTTTGCGCAATTTTCATTTGACGCTGAATTTTAGCAACTGCATCGGAAGTCTCTGGTATGAAATCCGTCTTATGCAACTGCTTCTCTCGTAAATCATACCAGTGTAATGGTGATCTGCACTTCTGTCCATACAAAGCCTCGTAAGGTGCCATGCCTATAGAAGCTTGGTAACTATTATTGTACGAGAATTCAATTAATGATAACTTCTCGTTCCAATTTCCCGTAAAATCCATTACATAAGCTCGAAGCATGTCCTCTAACGTCTGAATTGTCCGCTCCGACTGTCCGTCTGTTTGCAGATGAAAAGCCGTACTGAGTCTCAATTCAGTACCCATGGCCTCTTGCACACACTTCCAGAAATTCGAAGTGAATCTTGCATCTTGATCTGATACAATGGATTTTGGTACTCCATGTAATCTGACGACATGAGTTACGTACAACTGAGCAAACTTTTCCAACGAAAAAGTCATCTTGACAGCTATAAACTGTGCCGTCTTGGTCAGTCTGTCCACAATAACCCAGATGGCATCATAACCTTCTCGGGTTTTTGGGAGTCCCACTACAAAATCCATCGTAATGTGTTCCCATTTCCATTCAGGAATCTCCAGAGGTTCCAATCTTCCTGCTGGATGTTTATGCTCCGCTTTGATTCTTTGACAGGTCATGCATCTGCTCACGAATTTCGCTATATCATTCTTCATCCCTTTCCACCAGAACTGCAACTTCAAGTCCTGATACATCTTGCTAGCTCTGGGATGAACCGAATGGGGTGTCTCATGGGCTTCTAACATGATCCGTCTTCTAAGTTCCTCATCAGCTGGAACATTAATTCTTCCTTGATAGAGGATCATTCCATCCTTGGAAATTCCTTCCTGAGAACTTGTCATTGTTGGGTCTCGTCTTTGAGCTTCCTTTATATCCTCAAACAACGATGATTCCACTTGGAGTGCAGCTAATCTTCCAGATATCAGCTCCAAGTTCAACGAATTTATCTCTTGTTGCAATGGCTTCGGAAGCCTGTTTATTGGTAGCTGGTGCGATATGGTAGACTTTCTACTTAAAGCATCCGCTACACGGTTGGCCTTTCCTGGATGGTATAGGATTTCACAATCATAATCCTTCACCAGTTCCAACCATCTTCTTTGTCACATATTGAGCTCCTTTTACGTGAAGAAATACTTCAGGCTTTGGTGATCAGTGAAAATCTGACATTGAGCTCCATAGAGATAGTGTCGCCAAATTTTAAGTGTGAACACTACTGCAGCAAGTTCAAGGTCACGCGTAGGATAATTCCTTTCATGCTCCTTTAATTGTCGAGAAGCGTAGGCAATCACCTTGCCGCCTTGCATTAGGACTGCTCCCAATCCTACTTTAGATGCATCACTGTAGATTACAAACTTCTCCCCTTCAGTGGGAAGCGTAAGTATTGGTTCGCTTGTCAGCCGTTTCTTTAACTCCTGCAAGCTTCTTTTGCATTCCATAATCCACTCGTACTTCCTTTCCTTGCGTGTAAGAGCAGTAAGAGGTGCAGCTAAACGCACAAATCCCTCTACAAATCTGTCACGGCCCAAAATTTAGACACGTGACACGGCAACCAAATCATAATATCAACCCGAGATTTAAGGAAAAACATTTATTTCGAAAAACGGGTCGACATTATAATTTAGCTAAGCCTAATTATTTATAAAGCAGTATCATAACCACAGAATAAAATAAAGGATAAAATAAATGCTTTTTAATACGGAAATCAAACACAATATCGGTTTTCAAAAGAAATTACAAACCATAAAAATATTCCCAAGCATAAAATTTAAATAACGTGAAATAAAGTCCAAACTTAATGTCTCATTACATCAGAACGAGAAACAGAAAGAAGAAGATGGAGAAAACAGATAGCATCAACTTCGGTAGTAACGGATATCTCAACGAATTTCGGAACTGCTACCTCCCGTACCTGGAAGTAGTCATTTCGAAATCACAAAGAAAAAGGGACGTGAGCACTGGCTCAGTAGGACAGAAACAAAGGTGGGTTAACAGATAACATTTAAAAATATGGCATAATATCCGTTTCCAAAAATAATCAACAATTTAAAAAAAAATACATGGCATAATAATCATAAAAAAATATAATCAACAATTTCGTGAAAAACATTTTTAATGCAAGTTTTATTCTGCTGAGGACTTAGCGTAGCTGCAATATACGTGACCCAATATTAAAATAATAAATCATTAAAACAAACTATCATATTATGAGTGAGGACTTGTCGTAGCTATAATATACGTGCCTCGAATTTGAATTATCCTAGATCATCTCGTTACGGTCTAAATAGGCCGAACGGCCCTGCGCAGGTTTAGGGACCTTCCCCCATGGCGTCAACTCTGGGACGCACGTATCATTTACAATGATCGTGAACTAGAGCTCAATTATGTTCACCGGATTATTCAAAAGATGGTATTTACCAAGTTATATTATGCCATTAATCAAAACACTCTTTAAAATACACATTTATTACAAAATACGTTGCATGCGTTTATTTCATCAAAAATAGTATAATAATTTCATAAATCGAAAACAGCATGCCATCAATAAAACAGGGGAATTTAAAACACTTGACTACTCTCAGAAAAGGCTAGAACGTCCTACCTCAATTATCGCACAAGCGTTACGATAACGTGATCCACAAATCCAGCAAGAAGGTCAAATAAGTCCTATAATCACAACATATGATTAGTCTAGGTCTAGACATAATCATCCAATCATTTTAGTGTGCCACAAAAGGATTTTAAAATGTTTAATAAACATTTGGGATTTAAAATTTGTGAAAAACTCTAAGTTAGGATATTTCTGGGCATGGGCAGACTGACCTAGGCTGAATGTAAAATCCATATTAATTTATTTTTCATCCCAAAAATTCTAAATTTTTAATATGTTAAACTAGACATCCGTAGCTTTAATTCCATATAATTTTTATAATTTTTGGACATCATTTGGTCATTCAACTAGGCCAAAAACCGAGGGTTGTTTTCAGGCGTAAAAATCTGGGTTTCAGTTTCGGTTCAAAACCTGGCAGTTCTGTCCGCCTATCTTAGAAAAATATTTTGACTGGGTAAACGGATGAGTTTGATTCTGAAATTTTTCAAGAATTTAGGGGATATCTTGAATTTAATTTTAGGCTCAAGAATCACTCAAAAATCGTTTTTAAAACTCAAGTTATGGCTGACACAAATTTACTGTTCATACGGTAATTTCCAGATTTCTGTTTTTCTGTGTCCGAATTTCGATTAGCCTCAAACCAATTCAATTTTCATCCAAAGATCACGAAATTTTGTGGAAAACCTTATTTATATGTCATTAACACAACCCAAGAATCAAATTGACAAAATCATAAAATCTTACACATATGATAATAGGGTTTTTGAAAAGGGGATCAATGAGGCAAAATTTTAGGGTTTGAGAGAAAAATCACACCTTGTTTGTGCTGCCCTATTTTTGATGCTTGGTCTCCCTTTTGGCTGAATTTGTGTGAGTATTGGAGTCTTCAAAACAGTATGGAAATAGTGGAGAAAACCATATAAATTTCAGATTTAAAATCAAAAGGAGAAGGAAGGAAAAATTTTGATTTCTCACCTTGTTTTTGTCTCAAAAGTTGTTGAATCTTTGAGCCGCCTTTTGGTAGGTTTTGTTTGCTGTTTTGGGTGTGTTTTGGGAGAGAAAATTCAGAGAGGGGAGAGGGGAAAGCTGGCCGAAATTTTGAGGGTGAAGGGAGGGGTGAATGAGAGTTAAAAGGGGGTTTTTATACTAGGTTTTTCTTTCCCTTTCTCTTCCTTGTTTGGCTGAAAATTTTAAGGGGCAAAAGGGAAAGTTTTTGTGCTGTTTTGAGGCTAGGGTTTTCTCTCTTATTTCCCCTTAAGTGGCCGAAAATTATCCCTTAGTTTTTAAGGAAAAATAATTTGAATTTTAATTGAGTTTTAACCTAGCTTTTAATTCAAATAAAATCTCCTTTATTTCCTACACTTTATGGCCGAATTTCTTCTTTATATCTAAGGAATGAAATTTGAATTTGAATCCTCCTTGGATTTGTGGAATTTAAATTTTAATTAAAATCCCAAGTAATGGCCGAATGTTTTAGGGTTTCTTTTTGAAGTTCAAATTGTTGACTTTTTGAGCGGAATTTGACTAGGAAACCAACCTAGGGTTTCCAAAAGATTTTTAAATTAATTTTTGGCACACTAATTTTATTTAAATTATATATTGACCCTTAAATAAAATTTAAGGCGTCACAAATATCTACCACTAAAAATAGTTTCATCCTCGAAACTTTAAGAATTACTCCACACTAAAGAAGAGAATAAGAATATGAATAACTTCTCATTTCATTAAGCGATCTTAATGCACCTTTCAAAACATATAGTGGTATATCTACCACTATGAACAGAGTAGGGTTACAAAACAAACTTAAGTCGACTACATTACATGTACTCTACTGCTTAGCGAACCATTCAGCATGGTTCTCGCGCATATCTTTCTCGGTTTCCCATGTGGCTTCTTCTTCACCATGGTTACTCCAAAGAACCTTCACCATGGGTATTGTTTTCGTTCTCAGCTGCCTGACCTTACGATCCAAAATCTTCACCGGAACCTCGACGTAAGAGACATCTGGTTGGATTTCTATATCATCCGTTGAAATGACTTCTGACTCTGTTCGTGCACTCTTCCTCAGCATTGATACATGGAAAACGTTGTGCACTCTCAAGGTGTCGGGTAACTTCAACTCATATGCAACCTTACCAACTCTGCGTACGATCTCGAAAGGTCCAATGTAACGCGGTGCTAGCTTCCCTTTAACTCTGAAAAGAGAGATACCTTTCTTCGGTGAAACCTTTAGCAACACAAACTCTCCGACCTCGAACTCTAACGGCTTTCTGCGTTGATCCGCATAGCTCTTCTGTCGACTCTGTGCTGTTAGAAGTCGTTGTTTGATGATGGCAATCTTCTCGTACTAGTCTAGGATCATCTCGGGTCCACCCACTGGTGCTTCCTGGTTGTCAACCCAATAGATGGGTGATCTACAAGGCTTTCCGTACAACGCTTCAAAGGGTGCCATTCCGATACTCGCTTGATAACTGTTATTGTATGCGAACTCTGTCATGTAGAGGTGTTTGCTCCATCCATCTCCAAGATCAAGAACGCAGGCACGTAGCATATCCTCGAGAATCTGTATGAGACGCTCCGACTGACCATCTGTCTGTGGATGAAAAGCGGTGCTAAAGTTCAGTTCCGTGCCTAGAGCTTCCTGTAGACTTTGCCAAAAGCGAGCGTTGAAGCGCGTATCACGATCAGAAACAATCACCGAAGGAACTCCATGCAATCTGACTACGTTCCTCATGTAAAGCTCGGCTAGCTGGTTCCTGGTGCAAGTCGTCTTGAACGGGATGAAGTGTGCAGTCTTCGTGAGACGATCTACAACTACCCAGAATCCATCAGATCCATCCTGTGCTCTCGGTAAGCCGGTTAAGAAGTCCATTCCTATACTATCCCACTTCCACCGAGGTATTGGAAGTGGTTGGAGCAGACCTGCGGGTCTCTCCCGTACTGCCTTTACTTTCTGACACGTCAAATAGTTGGCCACGAAGTTCTTCACATCTAACTTCATACCTCTCCACCAAAGTTGCCGTCTTAAGTTTTGATACATCTTGTTTCCACCTGGGTGCATGGCGAACCTCGACTGATGAAACTCTGACAAGATCTCCTGTATAAGCTCTGTGATATATGGCACTGCTAAGCGACCTTCGTTGTAAAGAATTCCACTGGCATCCATCGACCACTCTGCAACACGCTTTCCCTTTAATAATCTATCTCGGATGTCAACGAAACGTGTATCTGCCAACTGATTCTCCTTGATCCTCTGCACGTGGTCTGGTTCCATCACTAAGTTGTATAACACTGGGTGACCCTGAACTTCGCCAAAACGAACTTGATAAGCTGTGAGAACTCTGTCCTTTTCCCACTCATCTATCTGCATCGCCATTATAGAAGCATCATGATCAGGATTGGGAACTGCCTCTCTTTTCCTACTTAGTGCATCTGCAACCACGTTTGCTTTACCCGGATGGTACTCGACTTGGAAGTCGTAGTCTTGCATGTATTCTACCCACCTTCTCTGACGCAGGTTGAGATCTTTCTGTGTAGCTAGGTATTTCAAACTCTTGTGATCTGAAAACAGTCTAAAACTGGCACCGTATAGATAACAACGCCAAATCTTAAGCGCAAACACTACTGCAGCTAACTCTAGATCGTGTGTAGGGTAGTTTCGTTCGTGTTGTTTCAGCTGTCGTGAGGCATAAGCGACAACTCGGTTCTGTTGCATCAAGACTGCTCCAAGACCTTGATGAGAAGCATCGGTGTAGACGTCATATACTTAATCCTGATTCGGAATGTTAAGGATAGGTGCAGACGTCAAACGACCCTTTAACTCTTGGAAGACTGACTCACAGCTGTTGTCCCAAACGAAAGGTATATCCTTCTTTGTCAGATTGGTGAGGGGAGCGGCGAGCTTGCTGAAGTCCTGTACAAAACGTCGATAATATCCCGCTAAGCCCAAGAAGCTTCGGATCTCTGGAACATTCTTCGGTCGTTCCCACTTAAGAATCGCTTCAACCTTGGATGGATCAACTGATATACCATCTCCTGAGATGATATGTCCGAGAAACTTAACCTCTGTCATCCAAAACTCACATTTTTCTTTCTTGGCGTACAACTGATGTTCACGAAGAGTCTGTAAAACTATACTGAGATGCCGTGCATGATCTTCACGAGTTCGGGAGTAGATGAGGATGTCGTCGATGAATACGATGACGAACTTATTAAGAAAAGGTCGAAAGACTCTATTCATCATATCCATGAAGGCTGCTGGATCGTTTGTCAAACCGAAAGGCATTACTAAGAACTCGTAACTGCCATACCTCGTTCGGAACGCCGTCTTCGGGATATCCTCCTCTCTAACCCGAAGCTGATGATAACCGGATCTCAAATCAATCTTGGAGAAGAAACAAGCTCCACCCAACTGGTCGAACAAGTCATCTATGCGTGGTAACGGATACTTATTTTTGATGGTCACACTGTTGAGCTTTCTGTAGTCTACACAGAGACGAAGTGAACCGTCGGCTTTCTTTACAAAAAGGACTGATGAACCCCAAGGTGAGTTGCTGTCTCGGATAAAGCCTAGCGATTTCAACTCATCCAGCTGCTTGCGTAACTCTTTCATCTCTAGAGGTGCCATACGATACGGAGCAGAAGCAAAAGGAGCTGTTCCAGGAACTAAGTCGATACGAAATTCTATTTCTCGATGAGGTGGTAAACCTGGAAGAGCTTTTGGAAAAACATCTGGAAAACTATCGACAACAGGTATAGGTTGGGTACTCTTTTAAGAACTGGATCCTTCTACCGCACACAAGGATAAGAAGCAAAGAATACCCTGTCTACTCTTCGACACTAACCTCAGAGCAGATCTATCAACATCTGAAACTAAGCTTAACTGATAGGACACTACATGTCCGAAATCAGTTGTAAAGATAACGCGACGATTACGACAATCAAGCATAATCCCATATCAGGAAAGCCAGTCATATCCCAGAATAACATCATAAGCAAACATAGGCATTACTACAAGTGATGCCTTCAAACAAACATCCCCAACATAAACATAGGCTTGACACCCATCACTAACGGTAGTCGTGCCCAACGGGGATTTCACACATAAGGGAGAGTCAAGATTTTACAGTTTTAAACCAAGTGAACGAGCATAATGTTGGACTATAAAAGAGTGTGTAGCTCCGGTGTCAAACAAAACATGTGCATATGTACCAAAGGTAGGAATTATACCATCTAATGTAGTCGGTGTATGATCTATCTCCATGCTGTCAGCTCCAAGAGCGTGTACCTGTGGTGCTTTACCACGATTTTGAGCTGTATTCCCTCGCTGATAGCCCGTACTCTGACCCTGTGGTGGCGGTCTCTGATAACTCGGCACTGGGAACTGCTGTAGCGGTGTAGCATGTGGAGCATAAGGCACAGTGTACTGGCTCGTGCGCTGGGGCTGATAGGGAGCTGGAAGCTGAGGACACTGTGACTGCGAAAACTGGGGAGTAAACTATTGCGTTTGTGGAAGACCATTCTGATTCCGCTGATGATGATGTCTATGAGCATTGTCTCTCGACTGTCTCTTCGGGCAGACATTTCTTTTATGACCTTCATCACCACACTCGAAGCAGGTAATCATATTCACCTGACTCTGTCGCTGTCCAGAAGACTGATGAGAACCTGACCCCTGAGACTGCTGGTTCTTCTGGTAAGGAGTCTGCGGCTTATGTTGAGGCTTGTTCCGGATTGGTCCAGACTTGTTTTTGTTACGAGCTTCAAGGAATTCCTTGTCGCCCTCTTCTACTGTCAACGCCTTAGCAACTATCTGCTGGTAGCTATCCCTGATCTGGAATGGTTGTATACCCCTCTTCACATAGAGGCTAAGCCCTTCCTCAAAGCGGAGACACTTAGTAGCTTCATCTAACACCTGATTCTTCGCATACCGGGCTAACTCAGTGAACTTGGCTTCATATTCCCGCACTGACATAGACCTTTGCTTCAAACGGACGAACTCCCTAGCTTTTCTGTCGCGAAATTGAGCTGAAAAGAAACGCTCATGAAAACGCTCCTCAAAAACTATCCAAGAAGACCTCTGCTCCTCTATCAAACCATCCTCAATACTAGCCCACCAGGTAGAGGCTAGACCCACCAGCTTGTTGGAAGCAAACTCAACCCAGAACTCTGCGGGTGTGGCAGTCAACTTTAGTTGCTTACGAATGGCATCAAACCAGTAGTCGGCATCCATCTCTGTGCCCGTGCCATCAAAAGTGGGTACGTGAGGCTTAAAGAAAAGAGTTAGGGCTGCCGGTTTAGGATGTATCATAGGCTGGGTAGGTACTGCTCCAGAGGTAGGGTTTTCGGTGGTAGGTGTTTGCTGAGGAGTCTGAGAAGAACTCCCCGCTCTCTGGGTCTCATTAGGAACAACATTGGCTACAGGAGCTGGGTTAGGTGTTCCAAAAGGTAAGACGGTGAGGAGAGCCTGTATCGCTACCGTGAGATTCTGCATCGCCGTTAGCTTATCGTTCGGTGTAGGGACCGCTGTATTCTGACTCCCTTGAGGCTGTGTGTTCCCGGGGTTCTCTTCGTCGTTGCCTCTCTGCTGCCTCTGACTTCGCGTGCCGGGACGAGCCATTTTGCTGAATAAGATTGAAGGAAGAGGAAATCCTATAAGCTTCTAAGAGTAAAGAAAACTATGCTTGGGTATTTTGAAAACGTTTTGATGAACACCCTTTTGAAAACGTTTTGATGAAAAACCCTTTTGAAAACGTTTTGATGGAAAACCCTTTTGAAAACCTGGGCTCTGATACCATTATTTGTCACGGCCCAAAATTTAGACACGTGACACGGCAACCAAATCATAATATCAACCCGAGATTTAAGGAAAAACATTTATTTCGAAAAACGGGTCGACATTATAATTTAGCTAAGCCTAATTATTTATAAAGCAGTATCATAACCACAGAATAAAATAAAGGATAAAATAAATGCTTTTTAATGCGGAAATCAAACACAATATCGGTTTTCAAAAGAAATTACAAACCATAAAAATATTCCCAAGCATGAAATTT
This sequence comes from Antiaris toxicaria, assembly GCA_035233585.1. Classification (NCBI taxonomy): domain Eukaryota; kingdom Viridiplantae; phylum Streptophyta; class Magnoliopsida; order Rosales; family Moraceae; genus Antiaris; species Antiaris toxicaria. The sequence continues at coordinate 98,017,766 of CP141156.1, read as the reverse complement.
AAATAACGTGAAATAAAGTCCAAACTTAATGTCTCATTACATCAGAACGAGAAACAGAAAGAAGAAGATGGAGAAAACAGATAGCATCATCTTCGGTAGTAACGGATATCTCAACGAATTTCGGAACTGCTACCTCCCGTACCTGGAAGTAGTCATTTCGAAATCACAAAGAAAAAGGGACATGAGCACTGGCTCAGTAGGACAGAAACAAAGGTGGGTTAACAGATAACATTTAAAAATATGGCATAATATCCGTTTCCAAAAATAATCAACAATTTAAAAAAAATACATGGCATAATAATCATAAAAAAATATAATCAACAATTTCGTGAAAAACATTTTTAATGCAAGTTTTATTCTGCTGAGGACTTAGCGTAGCTGCAATATACGTGACCCAATATTAAAATAATAAATCATTAAAACAAATCATCATATTATGAGTGAGGACTTGTCGTAGCTATAATATACGTGCCTCGAATTTGAATTATCCTAGATCATCTCGTTACGGTCTAAATAGGCCGAACGGCCCTGCGCAGGTTTAGGGACCTTCCCCCATGGCGTCAACTCTGGGATGCACGCATCATTTACAATGATCGTGAACTAGAGCTCAATTATGTTCACCGGATTATTCAAAAGATGGTATTTACCAAGTTATATTATGCCATTAATCAAAACACTCTTTAAAATACACATTTATTACAAAATACGTTGCATGCGTTTATTTCATCAAAAATAGTATAATAATTTCATAAATCGAAAACAGCATGCCATCAATAAAACAGGGGAATTTAAAACACTTGACTACTCTCAGAAAAGGCTAGAACGTCCTACCTCGATTATCGCACAAGTGTTACGATAACGTGGTCCACAAATCCAGCAAGAAGGTCAAATAAGTCCTATAATCACAACAGATGATTAGTCTAGGTCTAGACATAATCATCCAATCATTTTAGTGTGCCACAAAAGGATTTTAAAATGTTTAATAAACATTTGGGATTTAAAATTTGTGAAAAACTCTAAGTTAGGATATTTCTGGGCATGGGCAGACTGACCTAGGCTGAATATAAAATCCATATTAATTTATTTTTCATCCCAAAAATTCTAAATTTTTAATATGTTAAACTAGACATCCGTAGCTTTAATTCCATATAATTTTTATAATTTTTGGACATCATTTGGTCATTCAACTAGGCCAAAAACCGAGGGTTGTTTTCAGGCGTAAAAATCTGGGTTTCAGTTTCGGTTCAAAACCTGGCAATTCTGTCCGCCTATCTTAGAAAAATATTTTGACTGGGTAAACGGATGAGTTTGATTCTGAAATTTTTCAGGAATTTAGAGATATCTTGAATTTAATTTTAGGCTCAAGAATCACTCAAAAATCGTTTTTAAAACTCAAGTTATGGCTGACACAAATTTACTGTTCATACGGTAATTTTCCAGATTTCCGTTTTTCTGTGTCCGAATTTCGATTAGCCTCAAACCAATTCAATTTTCATCCAAAGATCACGAAATTTTGTGGAAAACCTTATTTATATGTCATTAACACAACCCAAGAATCAAATTGACAAAATCATAAAATCTTACACATATGATAATAGGGTTTTTGAAAAGGGGATCAATGAGGCAAAATTTTAGGGTTTGAGAGAAAAATCACACCTTGTTTGTGCTGCCCTATTTTTGATGCTTGGTCTCCCTTTTGGCTGAATTTGTGTGAGTATTGGAGTCTTCAAAACAGTATGGAAATAGTGGAGAAAACCATATAAATTTCGGATTTAAAATCAAAAGGAGAAGGAAGGAAAAATTTTGATTTCTCACCTTGTTTTTGTCTCAAAAGTTATTGAATCTTTGAGCTGCCTTTTGGTAGGTTTTGTTTGCTGTTTTGGGTGTGTTTTGGGAAAAATTCAGAGAGGGGAGAGGGGAAAGCTGGCCGAAATTTTGAGGGTGAAAGGAGGGGTGAATGAGAGTTAAAAGGGAGTTTTTAGACTAGGTTTTTCTTTCCCTTTCTCTTCCTTGTTTGGCTGAAAATTTTAAGGGGCAAAAGGGAAAGTTTTTGTGCTGTTTTGAGGCTAGGGTTTTCTCTCTTATTTCCCCTTAAGTTGCCGAAAATTATCCCTCAGTTTTTAAGGAAAAATAATTTGAATTTTAATTGAGTTTTAACCTAGCTTTTAATTCAAATAAAATCTCCTTTATTTCCTACACTTTATGGCCGAATTTCTTCTTTATATCTAAGGAATGAAATTTGAATTTGAATCCTCCTTGGATTTGTGGAATTTAAATTTTAATTAAAATCCCAAGTGATGGCCGAATGTTTTAGGGTTTCTTTTTGAAGTTCAAATTGTTGACTTTTTGAGCGGAATTTGACTAGGAAACCAACCTAGGGTTTCCAAAAGATTTTTAAATTAATTTTTGGCACACTAATTTTATTTAAATTATATATTGACCCTTAAATAAAATTTAAGGCGTCACAAATATCTACCACTAAAAATAGTTTCGTCCTCGAAACTTTAAGAATTACTCCACACTAAAGAAGAGAATAAGAATATGAATAACTTCTCATTTCATTAAGCGATCTTAATGCACCTTTCAAAACATATAGTGGTATATCTACCACTATGAACAGAGTAGGGTTACAAAACAAACTTAAGTCGACTACATTACATGTACTCTACTGCTTAGCGAACCATTCAGCATGGTTCTCGCGCATATCTTTCTCGGTGTCCCATGTGGCTTCTTCTTCACCATGGTTACTCCAAAGAACCTTCACCGTGGGTATTGTTTTCGTTCTCAGCTGCTTGACCTTACGATCCAAAATCTTCACCGGAACCTCGACATAAGAGACATCTGGTTGGATTTCTATATCATCCGTTGAAATGACTTCTGACTCTGTTCGTGCACTCTTCCTCAGCATTGATACATGGAAAACGTTGTGCACTCCCAAGGTGTCGGGTAACTTTAACTCATATGCAACCTTACCAACTCTGGGTACGATCTCGAAAGGTCCAATGTAACGCGGTGCTAGCTTCCCTTTAACTTCGAAACGAGAGATACCTTTCTTCGGTGAAACCTTTAGCAACACAAACTCTCCGACCTCGAACTCTAACGGCTTTCTGCGTTGATCCGCATAGCTCTTCTGTCGACTCTGTGCTGTTAGAAGTCGTTGTTTGATGATGGCAATCTTCTCGTACTAGTCTAGGATCATCTCAGGTCCACCCACTGGTGCTTCCTGGTTGTCAACCCAATAGATAGGTTTCAACCCAATAGATTTTAGGGTTCAAAATTTTTCCTTCCTTCTCCTTTTGATTTTAAATCCGAAATTTATATGGTTTTCTCCACTATTTCCATACTGTTTTAAAGACTCCAATACTCACACAAATTCAGCCAAAAGGGAGACCAAGCATAAAAAATAGGGCAGCACAAACAAGGTGTGATTTTTCTCTCAAACCCTAAATTTTTGCCTCATTGATCCCCTTTTCAAAAACCTAGCTTTTAATTCAAATAAAATCTCCTTTATTTCTTACACTTTATGGCCGAATTTCTTCTTTATATCTAAGGAATGAAATTTGAATTTGAATCCTCCTTGGATTTGTGGAATTTAAATTTTAATTAAAATCCCAAGTGATGGCCGAATGTTTTAGGGTTTCTTTTTGAAGTTCAAATTGTTGACTTTTTGAGCGGAATTTGACTAGGGAACCAACCTAGGGTTTCCAAAAGATTTTTAAATTAATTTTTGGCACACTAATTTTATTTAAATTATATATTGACCCTTAAATAAAATTTAAGGCGTCACAAAATCGTCGATAATAACCAGTTAACCCCAAGAAACTGTGTATTTCCGTCACATTCTTGGGTGCAGGCCACTGGTTAATTGCCTCTACCTTTGTCGGATCTACAACAATACCTTCCTGGGATACAACATGTCCGAGGAAATGTACTCTGTCCAGCCAAAACTCACATTTTGAGAATTTGGCATACAGTTGATGCTTCCTTATCGTATTCAGCACGATCCTCAGATGCTCCTGGTGCTCCTCATGAGTCTTTGAGTATATAAGAATGTCATCAATGAATACAATGACAAACTTATCCAAATACTCTTTAAAAACTCTGTTCATTAAATCCATGAACGCTGCCGGTGCATTTGTTAATCCAAATGGCATCACAAGAAACTCGTAGTGACCATAACGAGTCCTAAACACACTCTTAGGAATATTACTTTCTTTAATTCTCAGCTGGTGATATCCTGATCGTAAGTTGATCTTGGAAAATACCGCTGTGCCTTTTAACTGGTCGAATAGGTCATCAATTCTAGGTAACGGATACCTATTCTTGATTGTGACCTTATTCAACTCCCGGTAATCAATGCACAAACGGAATGTTCCATCCTTTTTCTTGACGAATAACACAGGTGCACCCTACGGAGAATAACTTGGTCTGATGAACCCTTTATCCAAAAGCTCCTTTAATTGTTCCTGCAACTCCTTTAACTCCACTGGAGCCATACGGTATGGTGCTTTGGAAATGGGTGCCGTTCCAGGCATCAACTCAATTTCGAACGAGATTTCTCTCTCTGGAGGTATCCTTGGTAACTCTTCTGGAAATACGTCAAGAAATTCACTAACAACGGGAACATCTTCAGGTTGAAGCTTCTGTTCCTTTGTAGTATCCACCACATATGCCAGATATCCCATACAACCACTGGCTATCAGCTTGCTTGTTCTCAGCGAATTGATCATCATCTTCCTGGGTTTTCGAGAAGTATCGACGTACTCGAAACTCTCTTCTTCCTCGGGTTGAAATACTATCTTTCGATTTCGGCAGTCGATCGTCGCTCGGTATTTCCCTAGGAAATTCATGCCTAGAATCACATCGTAATCCATGATCTTCATTACGATCAACTCAGCATATAGTTCCCTATTTGCCACATAGACTGGTACATGAGGTAGCCAGTAATTGGACAACAATACTTCCCCAGAGGGTAAAGTTGTCTTAAATACTCTTCCCATGTAGTCCTTAGGAAGTCCTATCTTGTCAGCAAATACATAGGAAACAAAAGAATGTGTAGCACCGGAATCAAACAGTATAGAGGCTACATGACTAGCGACAGTGAGCTGACCTGTCACTACGTTCGATGTTCCTGCCTCTGCATCCTCCTTGCTGTAGGCCATCACACGAGCATCAGCACGTGGCACACGCTCCTGGCATTGCGGCCTTATTGGGGACTCTTCAACTCTGGCCTGAAGGGAATGAGCTTGTGGGCGTGTCTGGTGCGGTTGGGAAATGCCTTGTCCACCCTGCCAATTGTTTGGACAGTTCCTGGCATAATGGCCTTCCTTTCCACATTCATAGCAAACAAGTGGCCCAAATCTGCATTGCCCAGAATGTCTCTTCCCGCATGTAGGGCAATTTTGCACATTGGATTCCGTATTACCAGTTGTTCTTCGCTGCTGGTTTCGATTATTTCCCTGGCGATTTCCAGAAAAATTGCCTTTCCTCTTATTTTGCTGGGATCCTTGATTATTGCCCTGACTTGGTTTAGCATTCTGATTAGGCTTGCTCGATTGACTAACTTGTGTAGACTTCGTGTGGCGGCCCGCCCCTTGTGGAGATCATACAATACTATTACAGTTGAGCTTTATCGCTAACTGCGATAGATTGTACTCTCATGGGTCGCCGGCTTATCTCTCTCTACTCTTTTTAAATCATGACGTTTTTGGGAAAAAAAATTTTTTTCTTTAAACATCATATAAAATCTTTTTCCACTATTTACTTTGTTGATAGGTACAAAGTAATATAAATAATACAGTACTTTTGTAAAATATACATAATTACAAAAGAACTGTTTCCCCCTTTTTCCCTTCACTTTATCGCTCAGCGACAAGACTCTGGCAGTACCATATCCCTCGCCCAGTTATCCCATTTGACACGCGCCATCCCGTACGCCATCCAGTCAAACAAGCTACTGAGCTGGTCGCTTACCTGCAACATTAGCAAAAATGGTGAGCTACAGGCTCAGTAAGTTCAAACATGCAAGAAATAAAATTTCTATGAATAGTACTATTCATAATAAATAGTACCGTTGACCACTATTCATACATGAATAGTAACTTTGACCACTATTCATACGTGAATAGTAAGGTTGACCACACCACTGTATCACACTAGTCCATCTACCGCGATGTTGGTGCTCTCACTAAACTGTCTTATGCTCAATTATGGCACAGTTTTAGTTTTGGGTCATTATTTTTAATTACGTTCTGGTTTTGAGCTCAGGTTGGCAGTACCATTTAAGTGCGCATAACTGGGAGCGGTACATTAGTGCTGACCTCCACAGCCTTAATCTCATAGCCCCGAAGGCAAAATAGTACATAACTGGGAGCGGTACATCAGTGCTGACCTCCACAGCCTTATCTCATAGCCCCGAAGGCAAAAGTACCTCCCTATACGGAAGGCTGGTATGCCAGAAAGTGGTTTCATTACCGACTTTTTAACCTTCTAACCCGGTGACTTCACATTGTCCCGTGGTTAGGAATGGTTCACATTTTAATTTTAGGTGAGTGAGTTTTATTAACCTCGCTCTAGTGCCCGAAGCACAATTAACCATGTGTCCCATTCTTATAGTGCCCGTAGCACCTTTCGTCTCTCTCTCTACTCTATAATAGTGCCCGTAGCACATATGTACCTAACTTATAGTTAGTACATTAAGGTTAGCACAATATTACTATATGTTACAGACAGGTAAATGTCTGAACTTACCTTATCAGACTGTTCCCTTTCTCTCTCTTGGATCTTGAATCGCCTTCCTTGTAGGCCGATTTTTGGATCCTACAGACAAAACTATGTCTGTTAATTTCTTTCCCATTTATAGCTTTTATTTTTCATTAAAAAGCTTAAATAAAACCTATTTATAACTTTTTAGGTTTTATTTATTATTTTCACCATTTTCCCCCAACTTTTGTAAAATTATGATTTTGCCCCAATATTTTGGCAAAATTACAGTTTTACCCCTGACGGAATTTTATTGATCCAGACTGCATTTTTGGCTCTCAGGAACTTTTCTGACTCTTTTCTAATCATTACCGGGTTCGTTTCTATTTTATTTCCACTTTTTGTTTTCCCGGCCCTCGGGAAGCACTATTCCGACCTTCACGTCAGTTTAGCGATTTTCTATCGTTTCGGAGCCTCAAATGGACGTTTCACTAGTATTTAAAACGTTCATCTAGACTTTCCCGACCTAGGTCTCCGAGGCTCGGGTTTTCTGTTCCCGACTCGGACCTTTATTTTATTTCCAAAAACACCCCCCTTCTCGGGGTCGGTTTTTCAATTTCACTCACGTTTTTCATTTTCAAGGGGACGGGTTACTATTCATGACCCACCCCTTAAATTTTTTTCCTTATTCAATTTTTCCGTTAGGGACTCGGGTTTCCGTCCCGGCCCTAACTTTTATTTTAAATTCCTATTTTACCCCGAATGCCGTTTTTGAAATTTCGGCAGCATTTCGGCGTAAATTTAAGGCTTCCGGTGTTAGGTACGCCTCGAACCGTATGTACCTGCCACGTACTATACCACAAGCCTATTTTATGTAAAAGTTTTCCAAACTTTTACATAAAAACCCACAAAATTCCAATTCCACATTATCACCCACATAACAAAATTTTTTTCACAATTTTACCCTTAATTTGGTTTCGGTTTTCACAACCAAACCAAACCAAATTTTGTCAAACTTACACCACACTTTAGGCCATTCAAATGTCACGTTTTTTAACACATTTTCAAGCCCATTTTCTTTGCATTTTCAACCAAACTTCCTAGGGTTTTTACCCTTGTATAACCCACGGCCAAAGAATGAAAACATGCCAAAAATTTTTGTTTCATTCTTTCCATTATAAATTCATCATTTGCATATTAAAATGCATAATTCCAATCAACCAAATACCACATAAAACCAAGCAAAATTTTCTTCCAAACCTTTAACAAACCCACGGCCACTTTAGGAAATTCACACAAGAAATTTTTTTCAAACTTTTCACAATGAATTCATGCTTTATTCTTCACAAAATTAAACTTGGAAGCAAGTTCGAAATTAAACCACAAACTTTTCTCATTGGTTACTCAAGGTAACCCACGGATTTTCCCTTGAAAAACCAACCAAAATTTGGTTTTTCTTTAAACAAATTACATGGTTTTCTTCCTTATTACATCCTTAACAAAACCCAACATCAATTTCCATGAAAAACAACCAAAATTTTTCCATCTTCCAATCACTATTCACCCACGGTTTTATTGAAAAAAAAACCATGAAAAGTTAAGTGAAAAAGGAAGTTACCTTGGTCTAATGCTTCCTTTGTCTTCAAGGAACACTTTGCCACTCTTTTTTGTGAAGAAAAGTTGAAGAAAATCTTGGTTCTCCTTTGGTCCCTCACGTAGACACCATGGAAGAAAACTTAGAAATTTTTGTCTTTGGTTTTGCTTTGAAAAAAATGTCTCGGCCCTTTTGTTACCAAGTGACCGACTTATGCAAACCAAAAGCCAATTAATTTGGCTCTAAACCAATCAAATTTCAACACCTTTCACACCATTTCTTTCCATAATTTTCAAAAATTAAAAATGGTAATTTTTGGCCAAATCTTGGCCTTTAGATCAAAAGGTGATTAAATCCTAGCCATTAATGCCACCAACCACCTTATTTATTTCATTTAATAATCTTGATTTATGATGTCATAAATGCAAAAGTGAAACTTGACTTTGACTTTCACTATTCACATTAATTCGACTACCTTTTGACCGATGCCGGTTCGAGCCGAAATTTTCCTGAAATTGTCCCGGCGTGTTCCTGAGGTCTCCTGTGCAGTCGGATCAATTTAATCTGCTTCCGTTTGATTAAAATCAATCCCGGAAGTTTACCGTCTTTTATTGGCTCGGTTAGGGTTTTCAATGCCAGTTTTGGCACCGTTTCACCCGTTTCAACTCAGTGAATTTTCCAACACTGAATTCTTACTCGTCAGTATTGTTAGAACATTTTCATATATTCTGAACAATATAAATACATTTATTTCACTCTTTAAATAGTACAAATTGTTATATACATACAATTGTACATTTTCATCCGAGAACTGCCTGAATTTCCCGGTTGTCACATTCACCCCTCCTTATAAAATTTTCGTCCTCGAAAATTAGAACAAATGGGGGTATAAACTCCTCATCTCGTCTTCTCGTTCCCACGTAGCTTCTTCAATGTTATGATTTTTCCACAAAATCTTCACTAGTAGGATTACCTTATTCCTCAGTACTTTCTCTTAACGAGCTAGTACTCGAATAGGCTGTTCCTCATATGTCAAATCCTCGTGGATTTGAATAGGCTCATGCTTCAACACATGGGACGGATCTGGTATATATTTTCTCATCATTGACACATGAAATACGTTATGCACTGCCGACAATTCTGGAGGTAGCGCTAATCTGTAAGCGACCTTTCCAATGCGTTCGATAATTTCATAAGGTCCAATGTATCTTGGACTCAGTTTCCCCTTCTTACCGAAACGCATAATCCCCTTCATAGGCGATACCTTGAGAAACACGATGTCTCCTTCATCAAACTCCAAGGATCTTCGCCTTTTATCCGCGTAGCTCTTTTGTCGGCTTTGCGCAATTTTCATTTGACGCTGAATTTTAGCAACTGCATCGGATGTCTCTTGCATAAAATCTGTCTTATGCAACTGCTTTTCTCGCAAATCGTACCAATATAATGGTGATCTGCACTTCCGTCCATACAAAGCCTCGTAAGGTGCCATGCCTATCGAAGCTTGGTAACTATTATTGTACGAGAATTCAATCAATGGTAACTTCTCGTTCCAATTTCCCGCAAAATCCATAACACAAGCTCGAAGCATGTCCTCTAACGTCTGAATTGTCCGCTCTGACTGACCGTCTGTTTGCGGATGAAAAGCCGTACTGAGTCTCAATTCAGTACCCATGGCCTCTTGTACACACTTCCAGAAATTCGAAGTGAACCGTGCATCTCGATCTGATACAATGGATTTTGGTACTCCATGTAGTCTGACGACATGAGTTATGTACAGCTGAGCAAACTTTTCCAGCGAAAAAGTCATCTTGACAGCTATAAACCGTGCCGTCTTGGTCAGTCTGTCCACAATAACCCAAATGGCGTCATAACCTTCTCGGGTTTTTGGGAGTCCCACTACAAAATCCATCGTAATGTGTTCCCATTTCCATTCAGGAATCTCCAACTGTTCCAATCTTCCTGCTGGATGTTTATGTTCCGCTTTGATTCTCTGACAGGTCATGCATCTACTCACGAATTTCGCTATATCATTCTTCATCCCTTTCCACCAGAACTGTAACTTCAAGTCCTGATACATCTTGCTCGCTCCGAGATGAACCGAATGGGGTGTCTCGTGGGCTTCTGACATGATCCGTCTTCTAAGTTCTTCATCAGCTGGAACATTTATCCTTCCTTGATAAAGGATTATTCCATCCTTGAAAATTCCTTCTTGAGAACTTGCCATCACTGGATCTCGCCTTTGAGCTTCCTTTATTTCCTCAAATAGGGATGATTCCACTTGGAGTGCAGCTAATCTTCCAGATATCAGCTCCAAGTTCAACAAATTTATCTCTTGCTGCAATGGCTTCGGAAGCCTGTTTATTGGTAGCTGGTGCGATATAGTAGACTTTCTACTTAAAGCATCCGCTACACGATTGGCCTTTCCTGGATGGTAGAGGATTTCACAATCATAATCCTTCACCAGTTCCAACCATCGTCTCTGTCGCATATTAAGCTCTTTTTGCGTGAAGAAATACTTCAAGCTTTGGTGATCAGTGAAAATCTGACATTGAGCTCCATAGAGATAGTGTCGCCAAATTTTGAGTGCGAACACTACTGCAGCAAGTTCAAGGTCATGCGTAGGATAATTCCTTTCATGCTCCTTTAATTGATGGAAAGCATAGGCAATCACCTTGCCGTCTTGCATTAGGACTGCTCCCAATCCTATTTTCGATGCATCACTGTAGATCACGAACTTCTCCCCTTCAGTGGGAAGCGTAAGGATTGGTGCGCTTGTCAGTCGCCTCTTTAACTCCTGGAAGCTTCTTTCGCATTCCATAGTCCACTCGTACTTCCTTTCTTTACGTGTAAGAGCAGTAAGAGGTGCAGCTAATCGCGCGAATCCCTCTACAAATCACCGATAATAACCAGCTAACCCCAAGAAACTGCGTATTTCAGTCACACTCTTGGGTGCAGGCCACTGGTTAATTGCCTCTACCTTTATCGGATCTACAACAATACCTTCCTGGGATACAACATGTCCAAGGAAATGTACTCTGTCCAGCCAAAACTCACATTTTGAGAATTTGGCATACAGTTGATGCTTCTGTATCGTATTCAGCACGATCCTCAGATGCTCCTTGTGCTCCTCATGAGTCTTCGAGTATATAAGAATGTCATCAATGAATACAATGATAAACTTATCCAAATACTCTTTAAAAATTCTGTTCATCAAGTCCATGAACGCTACTGGCGCATTCGTCAATCCGAATGGCATCACAAGGAACTCGTAGTGACCGTAACGAGTCCTAAACGCCGTCTTAGGAATATCACTCTCTTTGATTCTCAATTGGTGATATCCTGATCGTAAATCGATCTTGGAAAATACCGCTGCGCCTTTTAACTGGTCGAATAGGTCATCAATTCTAGGCAACGGATACCTATTTTTGATCGTAACCTTATTCAACTCCCGGTAATCAATGCACAGTCGGAATGTTCCATCCTTTTTCTTAACGAATAACACAGGTGCACCCCATGGAGAAAAACTTGGCCTGATGAATCCCTTATCCAAAAGCTCCTTCAATTGTACCTGCAGCTCCTTTAACTCCACTGGAGCCATGCGGTATGGTGCTTTGGAAATAGGTGCTATTCCAGGCATCAACTCAATTTCAAACGAGATTTCTCTCTCTGGTGGTATCCCTGGTAACTCTTCCGGAAATACGTCAAGAAACTCATTAACCACAGGAACATCTTCAACTTGAAGCTTCTGTTCCTCTGCAGTATCCACTACATATGCCAGATATCCCATGCAACCACTGGCTATCAGCTTGCTGGCTCTCAGCGAACTGATGATCATCTTCCCGAGTCTTCGAGAAGTATCAACATACTCGAAACTCTCTTCTTCCTCGGGTTGGAAGACTATCTTTCGATTTCGGCAGTCGATCGTAGCTCGGTATTTCCCTAGGAAATCCATGCCTAAAATCACATTGTAATCCATGATCTCCATTACGATTAATTCAGCATATAGTTCCCTATTTGCCACATATACTGGTACATAAGGTAACCAGTAACTGGACAACAATACTTCCCCAGAAGGTAAAGCTGTCTTAAATACCCTTCCCATATTATCCTTAGGAAGTCCTATCTTGTCAGCAAATGCATAGGAAACAAATGAATGCGTAGCACCGGAATCGAATAGTACAGAGGCTACATGACTAGCGACAGGAAGCTGACCTGTCACCACGTTTGATGTTCCTGCCTCTGCGTCTTCCTTGCTGTAGGCCATCACACGAGCATCAGCACGTTGCATACGCTCCTGGCGTTGCGGCCTCACTGGTGACTCTTCCACTCTGGCTTGAAGGGAATGAGCTTGTGGGCGTGTCTGGTGCGGTTGGGAAGTGCCTTGTCCACCCTGCCTATTTGGACAGTTCCTGGCGTAATGGCCTTCCTTTCCACATTCGTAGCAAAGAAGTGGTCCAAATCTGCATTGCCCAGAATGTCTCTTCCCGCATGTAGGGCAGTTTTGCACATTAGACTCTGCATTACCAGCTGTTCTCCGCTGCTGGTTTCGATTATTGCCCTGGCGATTCCCAGAAAAATTCCCTTTTCTCTTATTTTGCTGGGATCCTTGATTGTTGCCCTGGCTTGGTTTCGCATTCTGACTAGGCTTGCTCGATTGACCAACTTGCGTAGACTTCGCCAAAGCCCTCTCCTTCTTTTTAGCCTCCCAGTGTTTCTCTCTTTCCTCTTTCTGTCGGGCTACATGAAACTCAGCTCTAATGGCCCGACTCACACAGTCTGCTACAGAAGTAGGTGGTACTAGTCCAGTGTCTACTAACGCAGCAATTTCTGGCCTGAACATCCCGATCATTTTCTGTATCTTTTCCCGCTCAGTAGGGACCACATAAGGGCACAAACGGGATAGCTGATCGAACTTTCAGCAGACTTCGCTTACCGACATGTTCCCTTGTGTCAGCTCTGAGAATTCTTTCTGTTGCTGTCTCAGAGATGCAGGGTTGTAATATTTCTGGTTAAATTCTTCCAGAAATTCCGCCCAACTCATGGTAGACACGTCTCTCCTCATTCGTACAGTGTCCCACCAAAACCGAGCATCTTTTCTCAGCACAAAAGACGCACATGCAACCTTCTCTCGGTCGGTTAGGTTCATGAACTCCATGATCACTTGTAACACATCATCGTATAACATATAATCATTTTGGTATTTCATTCATAACAAAACATTTATATGTCATACATAATCATCACCAGTCATATATACATCGGTCGTTTATACAAAATGGCCATAAGTCTATACAAAAGAGCTTTTCTCTAAGCTACTTATGTACATATACACATCTATTGGTCACTCGTTCCCTACATCTGGGACTAGAGGATATTCTTCTGGATCCTCATCGTCATCTGACTCATCTGAGTCATCACCACCCCTAGGTAATGTTCCCTGTCCTGAGTCATCACCTCGTGGTCTAGACGGTCCGGCCTCATGATCATTCATCATTCTTCTCGGCCCGAATATGCGTGCAAACATCTCATCTTGACCCAGCGTCTCTCGTCGACTCTGCGTCAGATGCTCGATCAGAATCTCTCTCTCGATCGCCCTGATCGTTACCACGAACTCTTGGAGCGTCGGAGGAAACGGCTTGATCACCCTCAGTCTCAGCTCCAAGGATAAGCCTTTCCAAAACAGCTCACAGCAGTTTGCTTCCGTGAGGTTAGGCAACGGACATCTCCTCCGAATGGTCTCCTCAAACCGTGCTGCGTAAGACATCACTGTCTCACCAGACAGCATGACCATCCTCTCGGTCTGGAGAATGTAATCCCTGACCTCATCGAATCCAGGGTACGCAGGTGCATCAGCCTCTCGTCTCTCTGGAGGTGCTGGAGCAGGTGCTGGATCCCTAGGTTGAAACTGATCAGCCAACCGCTGACAGAACTCAACCCAACTGAATCCCAATAAAATCTCCTGGTCGCAATATTGCCAGAACACTCAAGCGTCTCCCTGAAACATACTGACAGCCAACTGGATCCACATATCTCGATCGATATCGCATATCACCATGATCCTCTCCACGGCATGGAGCCAGTCCTTGGTCTCCATCGACTGTCGTCCACCGTCGAACATAGGAGGACTGCTAGCTCGGAATGCCTGTACTGCCCGTGCCGACACTCTCACCCCAATATGTTGGCGTCCACCAGCAACTGGAATGTCCACTACTACCGGTGGATGAACTATCGGTCGTGGCTGTACTATCTCTACTGGCGCTGGCACTGGTGCTGGTACTGGTACCGGAGGTCTCTCGGGTACCGGGGGTCTGACTACCGGTCGTTGAGACATAGACGGCCTCACAATAGGTCTCGTCCATACCCTTAATACTCCTCTCGGTCGTGGTAGCGATGGTCTCACATATGGAGGTCTGGTCATCGTACTACCTATAAGATAATTATTTTCACATAAGAAAATAATTAACTGAACTTAAGTAAACTACTTACTTGGATAGCGGTGCAGGATGCGCAAAGTGTCAAATCGGGATATGGTCACACTGCTCTGATATACCAACTATGACAGCCATTGGTATTCAAAACCAAATCAGTCGCAAACCTTGCTCTGATATACCAACTGTGGCAGCAGTTGGTATTATAAACCACACCAACCGTATACCCGCTCTGATACCAACTGTGGCGGCCCGCCCCTTGTGGAGATCATACAATACTATTACAGTTGAGCTTTATCGCTAACTGCGATAGATTGTACTCTCATGGGTCGCCGGCTTATCTCTCTCTACTCTTTTTAAATCATGACGTTTTTGGGAAAAATTTTTTTTTTCTTTAAACATCATATAAAATCTTTTTCCACTATTTACTTTGTTGATAGGTACAAAGTAATATAAATAATACAGTACTTTTGTAAAATATACATAATTACAAAAGAACTGTTTCCCCCTTTTTCCCTTCACTTTATCGCTCAGCGGCAAGACTCTGGCAGTACCATATCTCTCGCCCAGTTATCCCATTTGACACGCGCCATCCCGTACGCCATCCAGTCAAACAAGCTACTGAGCTGGTCGCTTACCTGCAACATTAGCAAAAATGGTGAGCTACAGGCTCAGTAAGTTCAAACATGCAAGAAATAAAATTTCTATGAATAGTACTATTCATCATGAATAGTATCGTTGACCACTATTCATACATAAATAGTAACTTTGACCACTATTCATACGTGAATAGTAAGGTTGACCACACCACTGTATCACACTAGTCCATCTACCGCGATGTTGGTGCTCTCACTAAACTGTCTTATGCTCAATTATGGCACAATTTTACTTTTGGGTCATTATCTTTAATTACGTTCTGGTTTTGAGCTCAGGTTGGCAGTACCATTTAAGTGCGCATGACTGGGAGCGGTACATTAGTGCTGACCTCCGCAGCCTTAATCTCATAGCCCCGAAGGCAAAATAGTACATAACTGGGAGCGGTACATCAGTGCTGACCTCCACAGCCTTATCTCATAGCCCCGAAGGCAAAAGTACCTCCCTATACGGAGGCTGGTACGCCAGAAAGTGATTTCATTACCGACTTTTTAACCTTCTAACCCGGTGACTTCACATTGTCCCGTTGTTAGGAATGGTTCACATTTTAATTTTAGGTGAGTGAGTTTTATTAACCTCGCTCTAGTGTCCGAAGCACAATTAACCATGTGTCCCATTCTTATAGTGCCCGTAGCACCTTTCGTCTCTCTCTCTACTCTATAATAGTGCCCGTAGCACATATGTACCTAACTTATAGTTAGTACATTAAGGTTAGCACAATATTGCTATATGTTGCAGACAGGTAAATGTCTGAACTTACCTTATCAGACTGTTCCCTTTCTCTCTCTTGGATCTTGAATCGCCTTCCTTGTAGGCCGATTTTTGGATCCTACAGACAAAACTATGTCTGTTAATTTCTTTCCCATTTATAGCTTTTATTTTTCATTAAAAAGCTTAAATAAAACCTATTTATAACTTTTTAGGTTTTATTTATTATTTTCACCATTTTCCCCCAACTTTTGTAAAATTACGATTTTGCCCCAATATTTTGGCAAAATTACAGTTTTACCCCTGACAGAATTTTATTGATCCAGACTGCATTTTTGGCTCTCAGGAACTTTTCTGACTCTTTTCTAATCATTACCGGGTTCGTTTCTATTTTATTTCCACTTTTTGTTTTCCCGGCCCTCGGGAAGCACTATTCCGACCCTCACGTCGGTTTAGCGATTTTCTATCGTTTCGGAGCCTCAAATGGACGTTTCACTAGTATTTAAAACGTTCATCTAGACTTTCCCGACCTAGGTCTCCGAGGCTCGGGTTTTCTGTTCCCGACTCGGACCTTTATTTTATTTCCAAAAACACCCCCCTTCTCGGGGTCGGTTTTTCAATTTCACTCACGTTTTTCATTTTCAAGGGGACGGGTTACTATTCATGACCCACCCCTTAAATTTTTTTCCATATTCAATTTTTCCGTTAGGGACTCGGGTTTCCGTCCCGGCCCTAACTTTTATTTTAAATTCCTATTTTACCCCGAATGCCGTTTTTGAAATTTCGGCAGCATTTCGGCGTAAATTTAAGGCTTCCGGTGTTAGGTACGCCTCGAACCGTATATACCTGCCACGTACTATACCACAAGCCTATTTTATGTAAAAGTTTTCCAAACTTTTACATAAAAACCCACAAAATTCCAATTCCACATTATCACCCACATAACAAAATTTTTTTCACAATTTTACCCTTAATTTGGTTTCGGTTTTCACAACCAAACCAAACCAAATTTTGTCAAACTTACACCACACTTTAGGCCATTCAAATGTCACGTTTTTTAACACATTTTCAAGCCCATTTTCTTTGCATTTTCAACCAAACTTCCTAGGGTTTTTACCCTTGTATAACCCACGGCCAAAGAATGAAAACATGCCAAAAATTTTTGTTTCATTCTTTCCATTATAAATTCATCATTTGCATATTAAAATGCATAATTCCAATCAACCAAATACCACATAAAACCAAGCAAAATTTTCTTCCAAACCTTTAACAAACCCACGGCCACTTTAGGAAATTCACACAAGAAATTTTTTTCAAACTTTTCACAATGAATTCATGCTTTATTCTTCACAAAATTAAACTTGGAAGCAAGTTTGAAATTAAACCACAAACTTTTCTCATTGGTTACTCAAGGTAACCCATGGATTTTCCCTTGAAAAACCAACCAAAATTTGGTTTTTCTTTAAACAAATTACATGGTTTTCTTCCTTATTACATCCTTAACAAAACCCAACATCAATTTCCATGAAAAACAACCAAAATTTTTCCATCTTCCAATCACTATTCACCCACGGTTTTATTGAAAAAAAAACCATGAAAAGTTAAGTGAAAAAGGAAGTTACCTTGGTCTAATGCTTCCTTTGTCTTCAAGGAACACTTTGCCACTCTTTTTTGTGAAGAAAAGTTGAAGAAAATCTTGGTTCTCCTTTGGTCCCTCACGTAGACACCATGGAAGAAAACTTAGAAATTTTTGTCTTTGGTTTTGCTTTGAAAAAAATGTCTCGGCCCTTTTGTTACCAAGTGACCGACTTATGCAAACCAAAAGCCAATTAATTTGGCTCTAAACCAATCAAATTTCAACACCTTTCACACCATTTCTTTCCATAATTTTCAAAAATTAAAAATGGTAATTTTTGGCCAAATCTTGGCCTTTAGATCAAAAGGTGATTAAATCCTAGCCATTAATGCCACCAACCACCTTATTTATTTCATTTAATAATCTTGATTTATGATGTCATAAATGCAAAAGTGAAAGTTGACTTTGACTTTCACTATTCACATTAATTCGACTACTTTTTGACCGATGCCGGTTCGAGCCGAAATTTTCCTGAAATCGTCCCAGCGTGTTCCTGAGGTCTCCTGTGCAGTCGGATCAATTTAATCTGCTTCCGTTTGATCAAAATCAATCCCGGAAGTTTACCGTCTTTTATTGGCTCGGTTAGGGTTTTCAATGCCGGTTTTGGCACCGTTTCACCCGTTTCAACTCAGTGAATTTTTCCAACACTGAATTCTTACTCGTCAGTATTGTTAGAACATTTTCATATATTCTAAACAATATAAATACATTTATTTCACTCTTTAAATAGTACAAATTGTTATATACATACAATTGTACATTTTCATCCGAGAACTGCCTGAATTTCCCGGTTGTCACACTTCGCCAAAGCCCTCTCCTTCTTCTTGGCCTCCCAGTGCTTTTCTCTTTCCTCTTTCTGTCGGGCTACGTGAAACTCAGCTCTGATGGCCCGACTCACACAATCTGCTACAGAAGTAGGCGGTACCTATCCAGTGTCTACTAATGCAGCAATTTTTGGCCTGAACATCCCAATCATTTTCTGTATTTTCTCCCTCTCAGTAAGGACTACATAGGGACATAAACGGGATAACTGGTCGAATTTTCGGTAAACTTCGCTCACCGACATATTTCCTTGCGTCAATTCTGAGAACTCTTTCTGTTGTTGTCTCAGAGATGCAGGGTCATAATATTTCTGGTTAAATTCTTCCAGAAATTCCGCCCAACTCATGGTAGACACGTTTCTTCTCATTCGTACAGTGTCCCACCAACAACGAGCATCTTTTCTCAGCATAAAAGACACACATGCAACCTTCTCCCAGTCAGTTAGGTTCATGAATTCCATGATCACTTGCAAGGATGACAACCAGTCTTCAGCCTCTAGAGGATTTGTAGAACCTTCAAATTCTGGCGGCCTCATACGCCTGAATCTTTCATAGAGGGGTTCCAGATTTAAAACCGATTGCTGTTCAGGAACTCTCTCATTTACAGCAGCTAGAGGGATAACTGGATCTACCTCAACTTCCTGTTCTACTTGGGTACCCTCAGAGCCTTGTCTCTGTTCTAACTCCTCTACCCGTCGCCTCAGATTAGCATTTTCTTGCATCTGAGCTTCTAGTAGGGCTTGTATCTGATCCAATCTCTCCATAACATTAGGACGTCGCTCTCGTCCCTCTGGTCGATTTCGCAATTCCACCATCTTGCCTATCATCCTATTATGGCACAATAATTCACCGTTAGCTTTTCCATAACCACATTCGTAAAATCATATCAATTCGCGAAATTTAGGGTAAT
This sequence comes from Antiaris toxicaria, assembly GCA_035233585.1. Taxonomy (NCBI): domain Eukaryota; kingdom Viridiplantae; phylum Streptophyta; class Magnoliopsida; order Rosales; family Moraceae; genus Antiaris; species Antiaris toxicaria. The sequence continues at coordinate 97,998,313 of CP141156.1, read as the reverse complement.
GTAAAGCCACATCATTGTAACACATCATCGTACAACATATAATCATTTTGATATTTCATTCATAGCAAAACGTTTATATATCGTACATAATCATCACCAGTCATATATACATCAGCCATCATATACATCTTGGCCACAAGTCTATACAAAAGAGCTTTCCTCTCTATAAGCTACTTGTGTACATGTATACATCTACTGGTCACGCATCCCCCGTGTCTGGGACTAGAGGATATTCTTCTGGATCCTCCTCGTCATCGGGATCATCTGAATCATCACCGCCCCTAGGCAATGCTCCCTGTCCTGAGTCATCACCTCTTCGTGGTCTAAACGATCCAGCTTCATGATCATTCATCATTCTTCTCGGCCCAAAGATGCGTGCAAACATCTCATCTTGACCCAGTGTCTCTCGTCGACTCTGCGTCAGATGCTTAATCAGAATCTCTCTCTCGATCGTCCTGATCGTCCCCACAAACTCTTGGAGCGTAGGAGGAAATAGCTTGATCACCCTCTGTCTCAACTCCATGGGTAACCCTCTCCAAAACAGCTCACAACAGTTCGCTTCAGTGAGGTTGGGTAATGGACATCTCCTCCTAATGGTCTCCTCAAATCATGCTGCGTAAGACATAACTGTCTCACCAGACAACATGACCATCCTCTCAGTCTGGAGAATATAGTCCCTAACCTCATCGAATCTAGGGTACGCAGGTGTATCAACCTCTCGTCTCTCTGGAGGTGCTGGAGCAGGAGCCGGATCCCTAGGCGGAAACTGATCAGCCAATCGCTGACAGAACTCAGCCCAACTGAATCCTAATAAAATCTCCTGGTCACAATACTGCCAGAATACTCGAGCGTCTCCCTGAAACATACTGATGGCCAACTGGATCCACATATCTCGATCGATGTCGCACATCACCATAATTCTCTCTATGGCATGGAGCCAGTCCTTCGCCTCCATCGACTGTCGTCCACCATCAAACATCGGGGGACTGCTAGCTCGAAATGCCTGTACTGCCCGACCCGAAACTCTCACTCCAATGTGTTGGCGTCCACCAACAACTGGAATGTCCACTACTACTGGTGGATGAACTACCGGTCGTGGCTGTACTACACCTACTGGCACTGGTGCTGGTGCTGGTACTGGTGCTGGAGGTCTCTCGGGCACCGGGGGTCTGATTACCGGTCGTTGGGCAATAGACGGCCTCACAATAGGTCTCGTCCATACCCGTAATACCCCTCTCGGTAGTGGTAGCGGTGGTCTCACATAAGGAGGTCTGGTCATCTTGCTACCTATAAGATAATTATTTTCACATAAGAAAATAATTAACTAAACCTAAGTAAACTACTTACTTGGATAGTGGTGCAGGATGCGCGAAGTGTCGAATCAGGATATGGTCAATACTGCTCTGATATACCAACTGTGACGGCAGTTGGTAATCCAAATTAAACCAACCGTAATTCCGCTCTGATACCAACTGGGGCAGCAGCTGGTATTCTAAACTTCACCAACCGTAAACCTCGCCCTGATACCAACTGTGACGGCCCGCCCCTCGTAGAGATCATACAATGCTATTATAGTTAAGCTTTATTACTAACTGCGATAGATTGTACTCTCATGGGTCGCCGGCTAATCTCTCTCTCAGTAAATCATGACGTTCTTGGGGAAAATTTTTTTTTTTCTTTAAACATCATGTAAAACATTTTCCACTATTTACTTTATTGGCAAGTACAAAGTAATTTACATAATACAGTACTTTTGTAAAATATATAATGTTACAAAAGACTGTTTCTTTTTCCCTTTCCTTTTTATCGCTCAGCGGAAAGACTCTGGCAAGACCATATCCCTCGCCCAGTTATCCGATTTGACACACGCTATCCCGTCCGCATCCAGTCAAACAAGCTACTGAGCTAGTCGCTTACCTGCAACATTAGCAAAAATGGTGAGCTACAGGCTCAGTAAGTTCAAACATGCAAGAAATAAAATTTCTATGAATAGTACTATTCATGATGAATAGTACGTTAACTACTATTCATACGTGAATAGTAACTTTGACTACTATTCATGGTGAATAGTAAGTTTGACCACAACACAGTGTCACAACAGTACATCTACCACGATGTTAGTACCCTCACGAAACTGTCTTATGCTCAATTATGGCATAGTTTCAGTTTTAGGTAATTATCTTACATTATGTTCTGGTTTTGAGCTCAGGTTGGCAGTACCATTTAAGTGCGCATGACTGGGAGCGGTACATTAGTGCTGACCTCCACAGTCTTAATCTCATAGCCCCGAAGGCAAATAGTAATGACTGGGAGCGGTACATCAGTGCTGACCTCCACAGCCTTAATCTCATAGCCCCGAAGGCAAAAGTACCTCCTTGTACGGAAGGCTGGTACGCCAGAAAGTGGTTTCATTACCAACTTTTTAAAGTTCTAACTCGGTGACTTCACATTGTCCCGTGGTTAGGAATGGTTCACATTTTAATTTTAGCGGAGTGAGTTTCATTAACCTCGCTCTAGTGCCCGAAGCACAATTAACAATGTGTCCATTCTCAATAGTACCCGTAGCACATTACGTCTCTATCTACTCTATAATAGTGCCCGCAGCACATATGTACCTAACTTATATTTAGTACATTAAAGTTAGCAACAATAATGCTATATGTTGCAGACAGGTAAATGTCTGAACTTACCTTATCAGTCTCTTCCCTTTTCTCTCTTGGATCTTTGATCGCCTTCCTTGTAGGTCTATTTTTGGATCCTACAGACAAAACCTTGTCTGTTAATTTTATTTCCATTTATAGCTTTTATTTTTCATTAAAAAGCTTAAATAAAACCTATTTATAACTTTTTAGGCTTTATTTATCATTTTCCCCATTTTTCTCAACTTTTGTAAAATTACGATTTTCCCCCTATATTTTGGCAAAATTGCAAGTATGCCCCTGACGGAATTTTCTCGATCCAGACTGCATTTTTGGCTCTCAGGAACTTTTCTAACTATTTTCTAATCATTACCGGGTTCGTTTCTATTTTATTTTCACTTTTCACTTTCCCAACCCTCGGGAAGCACTATTCCGACCCTTACGTCGGTTTAGTGATTTTCTATCGTTTCGGAGCCTCAAATGGACGTTTTACTAGTATTTAAAACGTTCATCTAGACTTTCCCGACCTAGGTCTCCGAGGCTCGGATTTTCCGTTCCCGACTCGGACCTTTATTTCGTTTCCAAAAACGCCCCCCCTCGGGGTCGGTTTTTCAGTTTCACTCACGTTTTACATTTTCAAGGGGACGGGTTACTATTCACGAACCACCCCTTACGTTCCCTTATTCAATTTTCCGTTACGGACTCGGGTTGGAAACCCGACCCCCAACTTTTATTTTTAATTTCCATTTTTTTACCCCGAATGCCGTTTTCGAAATTTCGGCAGCATTTCGGCGTAATTTTAAGGTTACCGGCGTTAGGTACGCCTCGAACCATAGGTACCTGCCACGTACTATACCACAAGCCTATTTTATGTAAAAATTTTCCAAACTTTTACATAAAAGCTCATAAAATTCCAAATTCACATTTTGAACCACATTACACAAATTTTTTCATTTTTATCCTTAGTTTTTGGCCACGGTTTTGACAATCAAAACCTAACCAAAACTTCTCACATTTTCCACCAAATTTTGGCTATTCCAATGTCATTTTTTTAGCACATTTTCAAGCCAATTTCATTGCATTTTTCGACAAAATTCCTAGGGTTTTTAACCACGTATAACCCATAGCCACACTAAGAAAACATACCCCAAATTTTCTTTTCTTGCTTTCAATCACAATTCCATCCTTTACATTATAAAATGCATGATCTTAAATCATCCAAACATCAACAAAACCATGCAAAATTTTTGCCACCAACCCTAAATAACCCACCGCCTTTTAGGGTAGTTCACACCAAATTTTTTTTTTTTTCAAGCTTTCCATAATGCAAATCATGCTTTATAATTAACCAAATGTACTTTAAAGCATGTTAACACTTAAACACAGCAAAATTTTCTCATTGATTACTCTTGGTAACCCACGGCTTTACCCTTGGAAAACCAACCAAAATTTGGTTTTTCCTTAAACCAAATACATGGTTTTGTTCCTAATTACACCCTTAACAAAACCCAAGCACCAAATAAATGAAAACAACTAAAAATTTTTCCATCTTTTCCACTATTCATCACACGGATTTCTTGAAGAAAAATCAAGAAGAAATTCAATCCAAAGAGAGTTACCTTGTTCACTTGCTTCCTTAGGATTCAATGAAAGGTTTGACACCAATTTTGTGAAGAAAGATTGAAGAAATAACTTGGTTCCTCTTGGGTTACTCACGGCTCCACCATGGAAATAACTTAGAAAAATTTTTCCTCTTGTGTTTGGCTTGAAAAATTGTTTCGGCCACTTTTGCTCAAGTTTTGCCAACTTAACCAACCAAAAAGCCAATTAATTTGGCTTTCCACCAATCAAAAATCAACACCTTTCAACCTAATTCTTTCCATATTTTCCAAAAATTAAAACGGTGAATTTTTGGCCAAATCTTGGCCTTTAGATCAAAAAGACAACTTAATCATGGCCATTAATTCTACCAACCACCATTTTTCTTCCATTTATTAAATGGATTTATGATGTCATAAATACTAAAGCATATGTTGACTTTGACTTTCACTATTCACATTAATTCGACTACTTTTTGACCGATACCGGTTCGAGCCGAAATTTTCCTAAAATCGTCCCGGCGTGTTCCTGAGGTCTCCTGTGCAGTCGGATCAATTTAAACTGCTTCCGTTTGATCAAAATCAATCCCGGAAGTTTTCCGTCTTTTGTTGCCTCGGTTAAGGTTTTCAATGCCGGTTTTGGCACCGTTTCGCCCGTTTCAATTCAGCGAATTTTTCCAACACTAAATTTTTACTCGTCAGTATTGTTAGAACATTTTAATATATTCTAAACAATATAAATACATTTATTTCACTCTTTAAATAGTACAAATTGTTATATACATACATTTGTACATTTTCTTCCGAGAATTGCCTGAATTTCCCGGTTGTCACACCCCGTCCCTGTAACTCAACAAATTATTCAATGAAAAGCTAAGGAATAATTTGATGCGTTTTCAGTCCAAATACATCAAACATGGTCAGGTGCACAGTCGTGTAAGAAACCGTGTACTGATAGGATTATTTTATGAGAGAGGCCGTGTGAGTTAACACGGCTGTGTAGTTTTATATGGTCAGGTACATGGCTGCGTAAGTGGCCGTGTACCACTCGGGTAAAGTGAGCATGGTCCAAGACACGGTCGTGTTAAGAAAGCCTGGCTAGTAGACGCCCATGCTCGAGCCATACACGCCCGTGTTAGAACCCTTGTAGAAGGCCGTGTACTGAGCAGAGAGCCAATTTGAAGACTCTCGTAATGCGTGAAACCTAATTACTATGAAATGAGTAATTAAATTGATAAATGTAGCATAAATTCCAGTTGAATAGACTAAACAGGTGCAATACTGTTTATTACTTTTCGTACAATGAAAATGGGTAACCAAAAGAGAACCCGGTCTACCCTGTTATATGTATAAGTGTATGAGATACGCAGTGTCATTAAACTGGTTCAGATGACCACTACCTGACACAAGACTGGTGAGCAGATCACCGAAATGCTCGGACCAAACATATGAGTACAACAACGAGAATCTCCCAAGTAGGGGTACAGTATCGAGAAAATGGTCCGGATGACCTCTTCTCACCCAGAGACTGACAAAATCAGAGTCAAAACACTCGGACTAGTCAGTTAGAACAGAGAACAGTGAACCATGAATAATGAATAGTGAATAGTGAATAGTGCAAGATGCAGTGTCAAGTTACTGGCCAAGACGGCCATAATTTGACTTAAAACTGATATATCTAGACTCAGGACGCCCAAATTAGTCAAACGAGCACCTGACACGTTTTTCGAGGTGGGACCACACAGATCCCAAAAACTGGTCCAGACAACCCCGGACGGACATATGACTGATAAAATTAAAATCAAAATATCCGAATTAGTCAAGAGAGACTATGTCTGAAATTTCACCAAGGAACGCCTCGGTTTACGTGCGAAAGGATAACACAGTGTAGACACAACCACAGTATAGGAAATGAATAGTGATTTGGCATAGAATGGGCTCTTAGATAGTATAAAACAATTAGAAATCATCAGTACAAAAATCAGATTCAGAAAATCCAATTTTTGGATGAAAATTAGAACACTGCCGAGAAAGGGTTGAAAAACGCAGTAGAAAACTAGACTGCACAGAACCGATTCGATTAGACCTTTACCCCAACCAAACCATGCCCCCTTTGGTTAGGAAAATAGCTGCAAAACCAGCTGTAAAACCAGCTGAAAATGATCCCTTAAATCAAGGGATGTGTAAGAGTTTTTAGATTAAAAAAATAGGGTTTTAAGGACAAGAGGATCATGATCATTTAATGCAAACTTGCTCCCTTTCACCCTCCATCATGGCTCTGAAATTTTAAGGGCTGCAGCACAGATTTTTTTCCCCCAATTGAGCTAAATTTTGGCTTAATTAAGAGGGCTTAGAGTTAAGCAAAGTTGCTCAGAGTTGCCTATAAAAAGGTGCAACCACCCTTAGGTCTCACTTTTCCCATTTGCTCACAAAAACTCTCAAGAAAAATACAGCTTTCTCTCCCCTTTCTCTTCACAAAATCCGACCCCTCATCAGCCCGTAAGCCACCCATATTTTCACATAACCTTCACACAAAAACTTGGCCACACAAGTTGCTGGAGGTGCACTCTTCCAAGGTAGTTTCGGTAAGACCATAGAACCGAAATTTTTCTATGGTTTAATTTTTCATCTTGGCTTTATATTAAGAGAAACGTTTTGTTTTCCTTGTGTTCTTATTCTAGCACAAGTGACCCCTCAACCCCCTTTGTTTTCTACGGAGCCTTGACAGCCACCCTTGGCCCGGTTGTGCTTGGATCAAAGCACTCTAAGGTATAAACTGAAAAACCCCCATCTTTTGTGGTTAGTTGTTTTTAAGTTTTTGATCAAAGGATGTTTATATGTATTTGGTTATGCACATTGGTTGTAATAAGTTATTTGAGCCCTTACCTTTCAGTTTTTAAAGTTTTTGTGGTTGTGGTTGTGTTTACTTTAGTTTACAAGTGGTTTGAGATATGTGTGTGCACGAGTGTGTAGAGGGTGGCTAGACACAAAATCTGTCCCGGGATCAGCCATGGATTTTGGCCAGTTTGACCTACTTAGTGTCTGAATCTGGGATTTGGTAAAACATAAAGTTTTAAGAAGATTTCGATATGGTCGTTTTTGTGTAAAATAGCCATTGGCCAAAAATGAACCTATGATAGGCTTTTCGGCTGGTTTTGGTTCGGTGTCCAAAACTGGGAATAACAAATCCGGACCAAATGAACAGTCTCAGATTTTTATTAAAATGATCCTTTTATAGGCCGAACCAGACTTTGGTCAAAACACAAAAGTTTTAGATCTCGACAAAACCTTCAAACCGACACATGTGGGTTTAAAAAATTTGGCCATTTCGGGCTCCAAACATACCTGTTTTCAAAAGTACGTAAAACTAAAACTTTGATAAAAACTGGGCACAAAGGCCACGGGTTTGATGAATTTAGGAGCCGTTAAAGTTAGAATTAGGCTCTGAAATGAACACGAGAATTGTTCATTTCGTCGAGGATGAAAAGTTTCATGAAGGCCGATTTCTCAAAGTCATTTCGAACAAGTTTCAAATTATTTTCAAAAGTGGTCCAACACCACATTTTTTTAGCACATTTACAATGTGTTCCCTTTATACGACTTAGAAATGATTTCAACAAAAACACCCTCATCCTCCAACGGGGTGAGGTGAGACTCGTTTTCATAAATGTGGGGACACCATACCCCTTTCAAACCATTTCAAACATTTTGCTTTCAAAAAATATGGGGACACCATACCCCTTTCAAAATGAAAAATCCTTTTGTAAGAATTTCTAGATTTGAACAAAGTTTTCAAAGGAATTTCACAAAGAACAAGGGACGTTTTTAGTAAGATATGGTAGAGATAGCCTAGTCGGCTACTACACCATAATGCAAGGTAGCCAGGTAGGCTACCACACCCAAACAAGCAAAGTAACCTGGATGGTTACTATACCAAGCCTACACATAGTAGCCTGATAGGCTAGCTAGTTGCCAAAACGTGAGGTAACCGGTCAGTTGACTGATCGGTAAATCAGTTAAGCACCATGTTCAGAGCAACATTATGAGGAACGTTGATTTAACTGTCAAGAAGACAGTTAATCAAACGTGACGGAAATTAGACACCAAATTCCCAGATAGGCCAATAGGGTACCGAGGGACCCCGGTACCACATGAAAGACGAGTATAGGCAAAAGTAGCCTAAGGACGTGGTAGTTAATTTATGGGGCTATAAATTAATTAACCACATACGAATAAGTTAACTCTTAAGATAGAGAATAAGTAGTGCCGACGGCAATCGGTATCGAGTAATTATCTACTTTAGTCACTAACAGTATTGGTGACTTAGAGAAGATATTAACAAGAGACGTTATTGATGACAGGTAGTAACCTGCAAATTTCTAAAGGCGCGAATACGAGTGCTTGCAATTAGGTAAGTACAATTTCGCCTGCAGCATGAATAAAGTGATGGTTTTATAGTATGTTAAGTATGCCTTACATGCACACAATGTTACACAGCATACATAAGAGCATATAGTTTCATAATCGCGTAGATTGATGAAAGAACAAGTTAGAAGCCACAGATCCCTATGGCGTAGGATTGGGGATAGCTTAAAGAAGCGTATGGCTAGAATAGTTAAAGAAGATGGAAATAAATAGGTGTGTCATACCGGCTCCTTCAGTCGAAGGGGTTTCCAGTTAAAGAAAGTTAAGGCCAAAATTTGAGCATCAGTTGATGGCTCTTCGGCATTAGTTGACCTCAGGCGTTACCGTTGGTCTACGCGCACACGGTACTGACACATGGGCCCTAAATAGACAAGAGAAAGAAAAGAGTACTAAAGCATAAATGAACATAACAGGATCATGCATAGTTCACTGTCCACATTAGTTCGCTATGCTTTCAGCTACAGTAAGATACATGCATTTACATGAAGTAATCGTATGCATATAGTATGTAAAGTTTGTATGCTATGACATGATATGTGATGATATGGTATATGCTAAGTGGTATATGTGACTATCTCGCATGCTTATGCGTTTTTAAGTATGTATTATGTTTAAACATGTTTTGTGGTTAACATGTTGTACTTACTGGGCGTAAAGCTCACGGAGTGTGTTCATGCTGTAGGTAAGCATCCTATGGCATAAGCCACGATGGGCAATGACGACGGCGGAGGCGGATGTGAGGCGAGGTTACGGACACCATACGAGTTTAACTTCCGCACAGTTTAAGTAAACAGTATTTCGAACAGTAACAGTACAGTACCAGTAAATGTTACTTTTAAATAGTAACCATTAAATAGTATTTTTGAATAGTAACGGTTACACAATATTTTTGAATAGTAATAGTTGAATAGTATTTTTGAATAGCGGCCGATTGATACTATTCAACAATACTATTCCACAAAATCAATAGTATAAGTATGTTTACAAGATTAAATTTATTATGTTTCAAATTCCGCTTTTAGTAGTACATGTACATGAATAGTAAATACATATGCTTTAAAAAAAATTTCGTCTAAAATTAGGGTAACCTATTAAAGATATTTTAAGTATGCAATATTCAATTGCAAGAAAGTATAAGTAAAAGTAAAGAAACAGTAGTTTTACAGTGATGGTCCTGGCCGCCTAGGGCATGGGGCATCACAGTTGGTATCAGAGCGGTTTCCTGCCACCCTACCTCACATCGCTGCACGCCTGCCTCATCTGTCCAAGTAAGTTAGTTATTTTCTTTTCCAGCATTAGTATATAAGTTAACATCTATATTATAATAGGAGATATGGCCGCTCCAGTGGATCCTCAGCAAATACAGGAAGACCGTCAGGCCAGCTTGGTGTTCACCACCATGCGACCGGATATATATGATGGTCGCCACCCCGACGAGCTTTCCTATTGGATTCATCACCTGGAGGTTATTTTCCAAGCATGCCATATTCCACCTCGCCTACAGGTGATTCTGGCCAGCAGCTGATTGGATGGGCCAACAAGAGAATGATGGAACGAACGGCGCAGGATCGGGCATCAGGTGTTGTGGGTCGAATTCTGCCGCGATCTCCGAAGAAGCGATGCCCCCGCCCGAGATAACGACATCCGGGAGGATATGCACGAGAGGCGATGTCAGGCCCTTTTAGACATTTGGGATGCCTATGAGGGAGAGACTATGGTACATTACTGCCAAAGGTTCTTGGATGCCATGTTACCCTACATCCCTCTCGACAGACCCTTCATGGAGATAGCTAACCTACTGTGGAAGGGAACACCATGGTACGTGAGGGATCTTATTCCCTACCCTCCACCACACGAGGATTTGAGGTGCCTTACCAGAGATATAGTGGAGGCAGAGAGAGTGGTGCTCAATCCTGCACTAGGCAAAGGCTTTGCAGCAGCAGCCAACGCAGGGGGTGACCAGGCAGATGCATGCCCCCAACCAGTAGATGAAGAATTCATGGTTGCCTACCAGCCCATAGTACCAGGGGGCAATGAGGACCCCGAACCAGGCCCCTTGTCTCCTGAGCACTTGTTAGAGCTCTCCCCGAGGCCTAACCCGACGACGAGGATGAGATCCTTGACCATTTTAGCGATGATGAGTGGATGGGGATATAAGAGGCCCAAGTCATTATCGCTAGTGATGACGAGGGTAGCATTATCTGGGGAGACGAGGAGGAAGACCCCGAGAAGTTCCCGCTCAGTGACGGCGAGGACCATGAGATGTCCGATGCCGAGTTAGGGCTGTCTTCTGATTAATAGTAACCCTTTTGTGGGAATTTGATTTTTGTATATCTACAGAGAGAAGCAATAGCTTTCCTCGCAAGACATAAGTTATTGCACTTGTTGAGACCGTATTTTGGGAAGTGTGTGTCACTCCCGCTAAGTTAAAAGCTTATAAATGTTTTGAATATATAAATATATATATGTACTTTGTGGAATGGATTTTTTTTTTTCCTCAAAGATGACAAAGATACATAGAATAATGCGGGATAGTTCCTAGCACTCAGACGATATTCCAATACAATGCGTCAATTGTATTAAACACCACAGTAAAGGAAAAGAGAAGAAAGATATAATATGTATGTTTATGTTATGATGATTGAGTAACACCATTGAGATAAAATGTGATATGATTCCTAAGTACAAAGTGTAATAAAAGCAAAACTTATAGTTCTTTTTCCTGTTGTGTGATAGGGTTACATCGGAAGAAATAACAAGAACAAGAGCTCAGACTAATCAAGCCACTCGAGAAGACGAGTTAATGGCATGGCTTACAGCCATGCAGGAGATGATGATGAACCAACAACAAGAGCTTGCTCAGCTCAGGGAGTAACTCAACCAACAATCTCAGACACCACAACCTGTAGAGGTACCAGCCCAAGCCGACCCAGTAGCTCCACCAGTCCAGGCAGCTCCAGCACCACCAGTTGTGGTTTCTCCTGCAGCAGCAGATGTTCCCTTACCAGTCTCAAGAGATGGTGACTTATACGAGCGATTTCGACGTCTGAAGGCGCCAGAGTTTGAGGGGACAACTAACCCTATCGATGCAGATGACTGGCTAACTGACATCCAAGTCATCCTAGACCTTGTAGGGCAAACTGAGAGGGAAAAGGTACTGTGTGCATCCCTTGCCTTACGCAAAGGAGCTCGACAGTGGTGGAAAATAGTGGCTCTCAGGAGAGATGTTAATGCAATGAATTGGGCAGACTTCATTATGAAGTTCAGAGAAATGTATTTCAATGATGAAGCCTTGGTAGTACAACAAGATGAGTTCAACAATCTATGCCGAGGTAGCATGACTGTAATGGAAGTTGTCCGCAAGTTCGAGTAGCTAGCCCGATTATGCCCCGACCTGGTGCTAACCGAAAAGGAAAGGGTCAGAAGGATGCTGAAGATGTTTAGAACCGACATTGCCGTCTAAGTATACGGTGGAAGCCACAGACCAACAACGATGGCTGAGTGTGTCAACCGAGCCATCAGGGCCAAATACTGGTTGGCCCAAGATCAGGAGAGGAAAGCACATATCTTCAAGGCCAAGAGAGAGGAGAAGACACTGGCCAAACCCAACAAGGGAAGACCGAACCCCGATTCACAACATAAGGGTCAGAATACGGGAAACAGTTAGATTAACCAACAATCCCATAATAACAAGAGGAGAGGAAGCCAGAATAACCAAGGGCAATAGAGGAATTTTCCCTAGAAGAAGAACAATCGAGGAGGAAATGGCAGTCAGCACCCTCCTTGCCTGAAATGTGGGAAGAACCACCTAAGGGAGTGCCGCTTAGGCACTAGCAGTTGCTACATCTATGGCAAGGAAAGCCACTTCACTAAGCAATACCGCTCAAACCCTCAGAATCAGCAGGGCCAAGCTCATGCCAGTAGCGGCCAACTACATACCGCCCAAGCCAGAATTGAAGGTACACCCATCACCCAAGGTAGACTGGAAGCTCCAAAGATGCAGGGGAGAATTTACGCCTTTATAAGGGAAGATGCAGAAGCTAGAACCTCAACCGTGGTGACAGGTCAGCTTTCTGTTGCCAACTCTACTACATTAGTATTATTTGATTCTGGAGCTACGCATTCCTTTGTGTCATCAAAGTTTGCTAGAGAACTAAGTCAGAACGTAGACAAGATGAACCAAACTTTTCGAACTACCCTCTCCCTCTGGGGAAGTTTTGTTGTCTAGCTATTGGACAAGACATGTACCAGTAGTTATCAGTGGGTACGAGCTGAGTATAGACCTAATCGTCATCGACATGTGTGACTACGCCATAATCGTGGGAATGGACTTCCTCGCTAAGTACAGCGCTGTAATAGACTGTTGAAGATGAGAGGTTACCTTCGAGCTAAACGAGAACAAGAAGTTTGTCTACAAAGGGCAATCATTAAAGCAATCGAAGATAATAATATCCGCTATAAGGGCTCACAAACTTCTATCCAGTAGATGCGTCGGTTTCCTAGCACACATGGTAGACAGCAACCAGGAAGCAGAGATAAGGCCTGAAGATGTCCCAATGGTCAGTGAATTCATAGGAGTATTCGCAGAGGATTTGCCAGGACTTCTGCCAGAAAGGGAGATATCGTTCGAGATCGAGCTGTTACCCGAATCAGCCCCCATCTCCAAGGCCCCATACTGAATGGCCCCGGCAGAGTTAAAGGAACTCCAGGCCCAGTTGAAGGACCTAATGGACAAGGGCTTCATTCGACAGAGCTGTTCACCGTGGGAAGCACCAGTTTTATTCGTGAAGAAGAAGGATGGAACGTTAAGGATGTGCATCGATTACAGGGAGCTGAACAAGGTCACTATAAACAATAAGTATCCGTTGCCACAAATCGACGATCTGTTCGACCAGCTCCGAGACGCTGCCGTGTTCTCAAAAATTGACCTACGTTCCAGGTATCACCAACTACAGATTAGAGGTGTAGACATACCCAAGACAGCCTTCCGTACACGATATGGACACTACGAGTTCCTCGTTATGTCATTCGGACTAACGAATGCCCCGTAGCCTTCATGGATCTATTGAATAGAGTGTTCAAGGAGTTCTTAGACAAGTTTATTATTGTGTTTATCGATGACATACTTGTGTATTCTAAGACAAGGGAGGAACACGAAGAGCATCTGAAAGCTATTCTACTCAAGCTAAAGGAGCACTAGCTATACGCCAAATTCTCCAAGTGCGAGTTTTGGCTGGAAAAAGTCCATTTTCTTGGTCACGTGGTCTCCAAAGACGGAGTATCAGTAGACCCAATGAAAGTCAAAGCAGTCAGCGACTGGCCGACTCTGAAGAACGTAACGGAGATCCGTAGTTTCCTAGGCCTAGCAGGCTATTACAGACGTTTTGTAGAAGGGTTCTCGAAGTCAGCCGCACCACTCATAGCACTCACCAAGAAGGAGAAGAAGTATGAGTGGACGGATAGATGCGAGAAAAGCTTCTAGGAGCTAAAACGCAGACTCACAAGCGCTCTGATCCTGACCATACTAGACACTGGACAGGGAAATTTTGTAATCTACAGTGATGCATCTAAGATCGGACTGGGAGCCGTATTGATGCGGAATGGGAAAGTAGTCGCTTATGCCTCGCGACAACTTAAGAACCAAGAGAGGAATTATCCGACTCATGACCTAGAGCTAGCAGCGATCATGTTTGCACTAAAAATATGGAGGCATTATCTATATGGCATCAAGTGCGAGATTTATACGGACCACTAAAGCCTCAAATACATCTTCACGCCAAAGGAGCTCAACATGAGGCAGTGAATATGGTTAGAATTGGTAAAGGATTATGACTGCGAGATCCTGTCTCACCTAGGGAAAGCCAACAAGGTGGTCGATGCACTGAGTAGGAAGTACTCTTCATTACTTATGGCTATCAATGCCTTGCCAGAAGCCCTACAGAAGGAGCTATGTAATGGCGAAATCGAGATTCTAACGGGGAAGTTGTCTGAAATGACCCTCCAATCAACACTTCTAGAAGAAATCAAGGCCAGCCAAGACCTCGATTTAACCCTGAACAAGCACAAGAAGGAGGCAATGGAGGACCAGAAGTCAGAATTCCAAGTCTTTAAGGATGGCATACTCTATTTTAGAGATAGAGTGTACGTTCCGAAGCATGAAGAACTTAGGAAAAGGATCCTTTCAGAAGCCCACGACACACGGTACTCAGTTCATCCAGGGGTAAACACGCTATACAAAGACTTGAAAGACAGTTTTTGGTGGCCTAAGATAAAGGGCGACGTCGCTGAATTTATCGCAAAGTGCCTTACATGTCAAAAAATTAAAGTAGAACATCAACGACCTGGAAGAGAACTGCAGAAAATTGAGCTTCCTGAGTGGAAATGGGAACAGATTACAATGGATTTCATGGTTGGATTGCCCAGAACATCCAGTGCAAACGACGCCATCTGGGTAATTGTGGACCGACTAACGAAATCAGCTCGATTTTTAGCTATGAAGTTGAGCTACTCGGTAGAGAGGCTAGCAGAAATGTACGTGGCCCAGATAGTAAGACTGCACGGTGTACCTAAGTCAATAATTTCAGATCGTGATGGGTGCTTCACTTCAAGGTTTTGGCAGAGCGTCCAAGCTTCAATGGGGACTAAGTTGAAGTTCAGTACAGCTTTCCACCCTCAAACCGACGGTCAGTCAGAAAGGACAATACAAACGTTGGAAGATATTTTGAGAGCATGTGCCCTAGACTTCAAGGGGAGTTGGGACCAAAAGCTGTCGCTAATAGAGTTCTCGTACAACAACAGCTGCCATTCCTCGATCGGAATGGCACCATACGAGGCACTCTATGGAAGGAAATGTAGATCTCCGGTTCACTGGCATGAAACCGGAGAGAAACAGCTCACTAGCACAGACTTTGTCAAAAGTACAACAGAAGACGTGAAGATTATATGGGAGAGACTGGAGATAGCTCATAGTCGTCAGAAGAGTTACGCCGATAAACGATGCAGACCTCTCGAGTTTCAGGAAGGAGATTCAGTTTTCCTCAAGATGGCACCCATGAAAGGGGTGATGCGCTTTGGGAAGAAAAGGAAGCTCAGCCCTCAATATATAGGACCCTTCGAGATCCTCGAGATAATTGGGAAGGTAGCCTACAGGTTAGCGCTCCTTCCCGAGTCGCCATTCGTGCATAACGTTTTCCACGTCCCGATGCTGAAGAAATACATGCCTGACAGTTCCCACATACTGAGTCAAGAGCCTGTTGAAGTACACGCCGACCTGACATATGAGGAAAGACCAGTGCAGATTTTAGCTAAGAAGAGTAAAGTCCTCAGGAATAAAGTGATCCTGCTTGTGAAAGTGCTGTGGTGGAATCACAATATAGAAGAAGCTACATGGGAAAGGGAAGAGGACATGAAGAGAGACTTCCCAGATTTATTCTAATTTTCGAGGACGAAAATTTTGTAAGGGGGGTAGGTTGTAAGGACCACCCCGTCCCTGTAACTCAACAAATTATTCAATGAGAAGCTAAGGAATAATTTGATGCGTTTTTAGTCCAAATACATTGAACACGGTCAGGTACATAGTCATGTAAGAAACCGTATACTGATCGGATTGTTTTATGAGAGAGGCCATGCAAGTTAACATGGCCGTGTAGTTTTATATGGTCAGGTACACGGCTATGTAAGTGGCCATGTACCACTCGGGTAAAGTGAGCATGGTCCAAGACACGGTCGTGTTGAGAAAGCCTAGCTAGTACACACCCATGTTAGAACCCTTGTAGAAGGCCGTGTACTGAGCAGAGAGCCAATTTGAAGACTCTCGTAATGCGTGAAACCTAATTACTATGAAATGAGTAATTAAGTTGATAAATGTAGCATAAATTCCAGTTGAATAGACTAAACAGGTGCAGTACTGTTTATTACTATTCATACAATGAAAAGGGGTAACTGATAGAGAACCCGGTCTACCCTGTTATGTGTATAAGTGTATGAGATACGCAGTGTCATGAAGCTGGTCCAGATGACCATTTCCTGACACAAGACTGGTAAGCAGATCACTGAAATGCTCGGACCAAACATCTGAGCACAACAACGAGAATCTCCTTAGTAGGGGTACATCATCAAGAAAATGGTCAGGATGACCTCTTCTCACCCATAGACTAACAAAATCGGAGTCAAAACACTTGGACTAGTCAGTTAGAATAGAGAACAGTGAACTATGAATAATGAATAGTGAATAGTAAATAGTGCAAGATGTAGTGTCAAGTTACTGGCCAAGACGGCCTTAGTTGGACTTAAAACTGATATATCTAGACTCAGGATGCCCAAATTAGTCAAACAGGCACCTGACACATTTTTCGAGGTAGGACCATACAGATCCCAAAAACTAGTCCAAACGACCCTAAACAGACATATGACTGATAAAATTGAAATCAGAACGTCTGAATTAGTCAAGAGAAACTGTGTCTGAAATTTCACCTAGGAACACCTCGGTTTGCGTGCGAAATGACAATACAGTGTAGACACAACCACAGTATAGGAAATGAATAGTGATTTGGTATAGAATGGGCTCTTAGACAATACAAAACAATTAGAAATCATTAGTACAAAAATCAGATTCAGAAAATCTAATTTTTGGATGAAAATTAGAACACTGCCGAGAAAGGGCTGAAAAACGCAGTAGAAAACTAGACTGCACAAAACCGATTCAGTTGGATCTTTACCCCAACCAAACCATGCCCCCTTTGGTTAGGAAAACAGCTGCAAAACCAGCTGAAAATGATCCCTTAAATCAAGGGATGATCCCTTAAAATGATCCCTTCACATAACCTTCACACAAAAGCTTGGCCACACAAGTTGCTAGAGGTGCACTCTTCCAAGGTAGTTTCGGTAAGACCCTAGAACAGAAATTTTTCTATGGTTTAATTTTTTATCTTGGCTTGATATTAAGAGAAACGTTTTGTTTTTCTTGTGTTCTCATTCTAGCACAAGTGACCCCTCAACCCCCTTTGTTTTCTATGGAGCCTTGACAGCCACCCTTGGCCCGGTTGTGCATGGATCAAAGCACTCTAAGGTATAAACTGAAAAACCCCCATCTTTTGTGGTTAGTTGTTTTTAAGTTTTTGATCAAAGGAGATTTATATGCATTTGGTTATGCACATGGGTTGTAATAAGTTATTTGAGCCCTTAGCTTTCAGTTTTTAAAGTTTTTGTGGTTATGGTTGTGTTTACTTTAGTTTACAAGTGGTTTGAGATATGTGTGTGCACGAGTGTGTAGAGGGTGGCTGGACACAAAATCTGTCCCCAGGATCAGCCATGGATTTTGGCCAGTTTGACCCACTTAGGCTCCGAATCTGGGATTTGGTAAAACATGATGTTTTAAGAAGATTTCGATACGGTCATTTTTGCATCAAATAGCCATTGGCAAAAAATGAACCTATGATAGGCTTTTCGGCTGGTTTTGGTTCGTTGTCCAAAACTGGGAGTAACAAATTCGGACCAAATGAACAGTCTCAGATTTTTATTAAAATGACCCTTTTAGATGCCGAACCAGACTTTGGTAAAAACATGAAAGTTTTAGATCTCGACGAAATCTTGAAACTGACCTATGTGGGTTTCAAAAATTTGGCCATTTCGGGCTTCAAACATACCTGTTTTCAAAAGTGCATAAAACTAAAACTTTTATAAAAACTAGGCACAAAGGCCACGGGTTTGATGAATTTAGGAGCCGTTAGAGTTAGAATTAGGCTCTGAAATGAACACGAGAATTGTTCATTTCGTCGAGACGAAAAGTTTCATGAATGCCGATTTCTCAAACAAAGTCATTTCGAACAAGTTTCAAATTATTTTCAAAAGTGGTCCAACACCACATTTTTTTAGCACATTTACAATGTGTTCCCTTTAAATGACTTAGAAATGATTTCAACAAAAACACCCTCATCCTCCAATGGGGTGAGGTGAGACTTGTTTTCAAAAATGTGGGGACACCATACCCCTTTCAAACCATTTCAAACACTTTGCTTTCAAAAAAATGTGGGGACACCATACCCTTTTCAAAATGAAAAATCCTTTTGTAAGAATTTCTAGATTTGAACAAAGTTTTCAACGGAATTTCACAAAGAACAAGGGACGTTTTTAGTAAGATATGGTAGAAGTAGCCTAGTCGGCTACTACACCATAATGCAAGGTAGCCCGGCAGGCTACCACACCCAAATAAGCAAAGTAACCCGGACGGTTACTATACTAAGCCTACACATAGTAGCCCGATAGGCTGGCTAGTTGCCAAAACGTGAGGTAACCAGTCAGTTGACTGATCAGTAAATCAGTGAAGCACCATGTTCAGAGCAACACTGTGAGGAATGTTGATTTAACTGTCAAGAAGACAGTTAATCAAACATGACGGAAATTAGACACCAAATTCCCAGATAGGCCAATAGGGTACCGAGGGACCCCGGTACCACATGAAAGACGAGTATAGGCAAAAGTAGCCTAAGGACGTGGTAGTTAATTTATGGGGCTATAAATTAATTAACCACATACGAATAAGTTAACTCTTAAGATAGAGAATAAGTAGTGCCGACGGCAATCGGTATCGAGTAATTATCTACTTTAGTCACTAACAGTATTGGTGACTTAGAGAAGATATTAACGAGAGACGTCATTGATGACAGGTAGTAACCTGTAAATTTCTAAAGAAACGAATACAAGTGCTTGCAATTAGGTAAGTACAATTCCACCTGCAGCATGAATAAAATGATGGTTTTACAGTATGTTAAGTATGCCTTACATGCATACGATGTTGCACAGCATACATAAGAGCATATAGTTTCACAATTGTGTAGATTGATGAACGAACAAGTTAGAAGCCACAGATCCCTATCGCGTAGGATTGGGGATAGCTTAGAGAAGCGTATGGCTAGAATAGTTAAAGAAGATGGAAATAAATAGGTGTGTCGTACCAGCTCCTTTGGTCAAAGGGGTTTCCAGTTAAAGAAAGTTAAGGCCAAAAGTTGAGCATCAGTTGATGGCTCTTCGGCATTAGTTAACCCCAGGCGTTACCGTCGGTCTGCGCGCACACGGTCCTGACACATGGACCTTAAATAAAACAAGAGAAAAAAAAGAGTACTAAAACATAAATGAACATAACCGGATCATGCATAGTTCACTGTCCGCATTAGTTCACTATGCTTTCAGCTACAGTAAGATGCATGCATTTACATGAAGTAATCTGTATGCATATGGTCTGTAAAGTTTGTATGCTATGACATGATACGTGATGATATGGTATATGCTAAGTGGTATATGTGACTATCTCGCACGCTTATGCGTTTTTAAGTATGTATTATGTTTAAACATGTTTTGCGGTTAACATGTTGTACTTATTGGGCGTAAAGCTCACGGAGTGTGTTCATGCTGTAGGTAAGTGTCCTATGGCATAAGCCACGATGGGCAATGACGGCGGCGGAGGCAGATGTGAGGCGAGGTTACGGACACCATACGAGTTTAACTTCCGCATAGTTTAAGTAAACAGTATTTTGAATAGTAACAGTACAGTACCAGTAAATAAGACTTTTAAATAGTAATCGTTAAATAGTATTTTTGAATAATAATAGTTACACAATATTTTTGAATAGCAATAGTTGAATAGTATTTTCGAATAGCAGCCGATTGATACTATACGAAAATACTATTCCACAAAATCAATAGTATAAGTATGTTTGCAAGATTAAATTTATT
This sequence comes from Antiaris toxicaria, assembly GCA_035233585.1. NCBI lineage: Eukaryota > Viridiplantae > Streptophyta > Magnoliopsida > Rosales > Moraceae > Antiaris > Antiaris toxicaria. The sequence continues at coordinate 97,977,921 of CP141156.1, read as the reverse complement.
ATGTTTCAAATTCCGCTTTTAGTAGTACATGTACATGAATAGTAAATACAAATGCTTTAAAAAAATTTTTCTTCTAAAATTAGGGTAACCTATTAAAGATATTTTAAGTATGCAATATTCAATTGCAAGAAAGTATAAGTAAAAGTAAAGAAACAGTAGTTTTACAGTGATGGTCCGGGCCGCCTAGGGCACGGGGCATCACAATTGGTATCAGAACAGTTTCCTGCCACCCTACCTAACATCGCTGCACGCCTGCCTTATCTGTCCAAGTAAGTTAGTTATTTTCTTTTCCAGCATTAGTATATAAGTTAACATCTATATTATAATAGGAGATATGGCTGTTCCAGTGGATCCTTAGTAAATACAGGAAGACCGTCAGGCCAGCTTGGCGTTCGCCACCATGCGACCGGATATATATGATGGTCACCACCCCAACGAGCTTTCCTATTGGATTCATCACCTGGAGGTTATTTTCCAAGCATGCCATATTCCACCTCACCTACAGGTGATTCTGGCTAGCAACCGATTGGATGGGCCAGCAAGAGAATGGTGGAACGAACGGCGCAGGATCGAGCATCAGGTGCCGTGGGTCGAATTCTGCTGCGATCTCTGAAGAAGTGATGCCCTCGCCCGAGATAACGACATCTGGTAGGATATGCACGAGAGGCGATGTCAGGTCCTTTCAGACGTTTGGGATGCCTACGAGGGAGAGACTATGGCACATTACTACCAGAGGTTCTTGGATGCCATGTTACCCTACATCCCTCTCGACAAACCCTTCATAGAGATAGCTGACCTACTGTGGAAGGGAACACAATGGTACGTGAGGGATCTTGTTCCCTACCCTTCACCACACGAGGATTTTAGGTGCCTTACCAGAGATATAGTGGAGGCAGAGAGAGTGGTGCTCAACCCTGCACTAGGCGAAGGCTCTGCAATAGCAGCCAACATAGGTGGTGACCAGGCAGACACAGCCCCCCAATCGGTAGATGAAGGATTCATGGTCGCCCACTAGCCCATAGTACCAGGGGACAATAAGGACCCCGAACCAGGCCCCTTGTCTCCTGAGCACTTGTTAGAGTCTCTCCCCGAGGCCTAACCCGATGACAAGGATGTGATCCCTGACCATTTTAGTGATGATGAGTGGATAGGGATATACGAGCCCCAAGTCATCAGCGTCAGTGATGACGAGGGTAGTATTATCTGGGGAGACGAGGAGGAAGACCCCGAGGAATTCCCGCTCAGTGACAACGATGACGATGGGATGTCCGATGCCGAGTCAGGGCTGTCTTCTGATTAATAGTATCCCTTTTGTGGGAATTTGAATTTTGTATATGTACAGAGAGAAGCAGTAGCTTTCCTCGCTAGACGTAAGTTATTGTACTTATTGAGACCGTATCTCGGGAAGTGTGTGTCACTCCCGCTAAGTTAAAAGCTTATAAATGTTTTGAATATATAAATATATGTACCTTGTGGAATGGATTTTTTTTTTCCTCGAAGATGACTAAGATACACAGAATAGTGCGGGACAGTTCCTAGCACTCAGATGATATTCTAATATAATGCGTCAATTGTATTAAACACCACAGTGAAGGAAAAGAGAAGAAAGATATAATATGTATGTTTATGTTATGATGATTGAGTAACACCATTGAGATAAAATGTGATACGATTCCCAAGTATAAAGTGTAATAAAAGCAAAACTTATAGTTCTTTTTCTCGTTGTGTGATAGGGTTACATCGGAAGAAATGACAAGAACAAGAGCTCAGACTAATCAAGTCACTCGAGAAGACGAGTTAATGGCATGGCTCACAGCCATGCAGGAGATGATGATGAACCAACAACAAGAGCTTGCTCAGCTCAGGGAGCAACTCAACCAACAATCTCAGACACCACAACCCGTAGAGGTGCCAGCCCAAACCGACCCAGTAGCCCTACAGTCCAGGCAGGTCCAGCACCACCAGTTGTGGTTGCTCCTGCAGCAGTAGATGTTCCCTTACCAGTCTCAATAGATGGTGACTTATACGAGCGATTTCGACGTCTGAAGGCGCTAGAGTTTGAGGGGACAACTAACCCTATCGAGGCAGATGACTGGCTAACTGACATCCAAGTCATCCTAGACCTTGTAGGGCTAAATGAGAGGGAAAAGGTACTATGTGCATCCCTTACCTTATGCAAAGGAGCACGACAGTGGTGGAAATAGTTGCTATCAGGAGAGACATTAATGCAGTGAACTGGGCAGACTTCATTATGGAGTTCAGAGAAATGTATTTCAATGATGAATCCTTGGCAGCACAACAAGATGAGTTCAACAATATATGCCAAGGTAATATGACTATAATGGAAGCTGTCCGCAAGTTTGAGCAGCTAGCCCGACTATGCCCTGACCTGGTGCTAACCGAAAAGGAAAGGGTCAGAAGGATGCTGAAGATGTTTAGAACTGACATTGCCATCCAAGTATGCGGTGGAAACCACGGACCAACAACGGTGGCTGAGTATGTCAGTCGAGCCATCAGGGCCGAATACTGGTTGGCCCAAGATAGGGAAAGGAAAGCACAGATCTTCAAGGCTAAGAGAGAGGAGAAGACATTGGCAAGACCCAACAGGGGAAGACCGAACCTCGATTCACAACATAAGGGTCAGAATACGGGAAACAGCCAGAGTAACTGACAATCCCATAACAACAAGAGGAGAGGAAGCCAGAATAACCAAGGGCAGCAGAGGAATTTTCCCCAGAAGAAGAACAATCGAGGAGGAAATGACAGTCAGCACCCTCCTTCCCTGAAATGCAGGAAGAACCACCTAGGGGAGTGCCGCTTAGGCACTAGCGGTTGCTACATCTGTGGCAAGGAAGGCCACTTCGCTAAGCAATGCTGCTCAAACCCTCAGAATCAGTAGGGCAAAGCCCGTGCCAGTAGCAGCCAACTACATACCGCCCAAGCCAGAATTGAAGGTACACCCATCACCCAAGGTAGACTGGAAGCTCCAAAGATGCAAGGGAGAATTTACGCCTTTACAAGGGAAGATGCAGAAGCTAGAACCTCAACCATGGTGACAGGTTAGCTTTATGTCGCCAACTCCACTGCATTAGTATCATTTGATTATGGAGCTACGCATTCCTTTGTGACATCAAAGTTTGCTAAAGAACTAGGTCAGAACGTAGACAAGATGAACCAAACTTTTCGAACTGCCCTTCCCTCTGGAGAAGTTTTGTTGTCTAGTTATTGGGCAAGACATGTACCAGTAGTTATCAGTGGGTACGAGCTGAGTATAGACCTAATCGTCATCGACATGTGTGACTACGACGTAATCGTGGGAATGGACTTCCTCGCTAAGTACAACGCCGTAATAGACTGTCGAAGACGAGAGGTTACCTTTGAGCTGAATGGGAACAAGAAGTTTATCTACAAAGGGCTATCATTAAAGCAACCGAAGATAATAATATCTGCTATAAGGGCTCACAAACTTCTATCCAGTAGATGTGTCGGTTTCCTAGCACACATGGTAGACAGTAACCAGGAAGCAGAGATAAGGCCTGAAGATGTCCCAATGGTCAGTGAATTCATAGGAGTATTCCCAGAGGATCTGCCAGGACTTCCGCCAGAAAGAGAGATATCGTTCGAGATCGAGCTGTTACCAGGATCAGCCCCCATCTCCAAGGCCCTATACAGAATGGCCCCGGTAGAGTTAAAGGAACTCCGGGCCCAGTTGAAGGACCTAATAGACAAGGGCTTCATTCGACAGAGCTATTCACCGTGGGGAGCACCAGTGTTATTCGTGAAGAAGAAGGATGGAACGTTAAGGATGTGCATTGATTACAGGGAGCTGAACAAGGTCACTATAAAGAAAAAGTATCTGTTGCCATAAATCGACGATCTGTTTGACCAGCTCCGAGACGCTGCCGTGTTCTCGAAAATTGACCTACGTTTCGAGTATCACCAACTACGGATTAGAGGTGCAGACATACCTAAGACAGCCTTCCATACACGATATGGACACTACGAGTTTTTCGTTATGTCATTCGGACTAACAAATGCCCCGCACACTTCATGGATCTAATGAATAGAGTGTTCAAGGAGTTCTTAGACAAGTTTGTCATTGTGTTTATCGATGACATACTTGTGTATTCTAAGACAAGGGAGGAACACGAGGAGCATCTGAAAGCTATTACTCAAGCTAAAGGAGCACCAGCTATACACCAAATTCTCCGAGTGTGAGTTTTGGTTGGAAAAGGTCCATTTTCTTGGTCATGTGGTCTCCAAAGACAGAGTATCAGTAGGCCCAATGAAAGTCAAAATAGTCAGCGAATACTAATTTCTTCCAGTGAAAGACCTGCAAACGATTGACTATAAGGGGTGCCTCGTCGTAGCGGGAGGGTTTCGAAGAAGCCTAATTTCTTCATTTATGATGCTGAGGTATACCAGGCCGGAGCTCATGAGCATGAGGATGATCCGGTCACCTATGATGAAGCTATAAATGATGTTGATTCTAAATCTTGGAAACAGGCCATGAACAATTAGATGGATTCTATGAAATCCAACTCTGTTTGGGAACTTGTAGATCTACCAGATGGGATAAAACCCATTGGATGCAAGTGGGACTACAAAAGAAAGAAGGATGTGAAAGGGAGAGTAGAAACTTTTAAAGCTAGACTGGTTGCAAAGGGGTACATGCAAAAGGCTGGAATCGATTATGATGAAACCTTTTCGCCTGTTGCTATGCTGAAGTCTATCCGTATTCTTCTGTCTGTTGCTACGGCTCTCGATTATGAGATCTGGCAAATGGACATCAAGACGGCATTCCTGAATGGCCATCTTAAGGAATGTATCTACATGATACAGCCCGAAAGGTTCATGGCAAAAGGCCAAGAAAGAAAAGTCTGCAAGTTACTTAGATCCATTTGTGGATTAAAGCAAGCATCCCACTCATGGAACCAGAGATTTGATCAAGCGATCAAGATATTTGGTTTTAAGCAGAACGTTGGTGAACCCTGTGTTTATAAACATATTAAGGATGAAAAAGTGGTCTTTCTGATACTATATGTCGATGATATACTACTCATTAGGAATGATGTAGGGAACTTATCATCGGTCAAGCTTTGGCTGCACCAAGAGTTTGACATGAAGGACTTGGGAGAAGCTAATTATGTTCTAGGCATTCGTCTCTTCAGAGATCGAAAGAACAAAATGATAGCATTATCCCAGGCTTCATACATAGATAAAATAATTGACAAATATGCAATGCAAGAGGCAAAGAAAGGTTCACAACCTTCCATTACTGGTCTAACTCTTTCATCGAATGACTGTCCCAAGACATCGGAAGAAAGAGAGCATATGAGTAAGGTTCCTTGCACTCACCCAGACATATGTTTTATAGTAGGTATGGTGAGTCGATATCAAGCGAATCCTGGAACCAAGCACTGGCAAGCAGTAAAGCATATACTCAAGTATCTTAAGAGAATGAGGGATTATATGCTAGTGTATTCTGTAGGGGACCTAATACCCGTAAGATACATAGACTCAGACTTCCAAATTTGCAAGGATTCGAGGAAATTGACATCTAGATCAGTGTTCTTACTCGAAGGAGGTGCCATTGTGTGGAGGAGCGTGAAGCAGGGTTGCACAGCTGACTCAACGATGGAGGCTGAGTATGTGGCTGCGGCTGAGGCATCTAAAGAAGTGGTTTAGCTCCGCAAGTTCTTTAGAGACCTTGAGGTCATTCCGGGTGTTGATAAGCCTATCACACTTTACTGTGATAACACTGGGGCTATTGCCAACATAAGTAAATCTTGGCACCACAAAAGGACCAAGAACATAGATTAGAGATATCACATTATTAGAGGGCATGTGGAGACAGGACAAGTAGATGTATGTAAGATCACATCCGAGGACAACATTGCCGATCCCTTTACTAAGACTTTGGTGGCTAGAAGCTTTGAGAGGCATGTAGAGGCGATGGGGATGCATAACATGGCACATCTACTGGATAATAAAATTATATATAGAGGTTATTCATTACATTACTATTTGTCCTCATTCTATTTACATGTTAAAGCAAATGTAAGCAAATATGGCTCACTAACTGCTTGTGTTAAAACTGTTATAACGTTTTATGCAATGGACTTTTGTATGTGAGAAGACAATGTTCTAAAGTAAGTGGTCTAAACTAAGGCCTGTAGTCTATGGGGTTAGACCGAGCATCTAACTCATGTTAAGACTATTATGTTGTCTAAAGCCATAGTGGGGACGGTTTGTCTTTACTGTCTGGAGCATAGACTCCCAAGTAGAGACATAGATATGTTACTTAGTGGTGACATATTAGACCGGGACTATAGCGTGATTGATCTATGTAGTCCAATATGAGTGGATCAATCTGCATTTTTGACATTTATTATGCAATAACTTTAATCCTGAGTAAATGAACTACTTCATGTATATGACTTACGTACTTTGATGTTCCAATGTCTAAAGCGTCTTAGAGGTAGTAAGCTTATAGACCGGTTCGTTGGGTGCATGACTTGTATACGATGAAGGGTTTCTTTATAGATATCAGAATCATAGCTCCAAGGAGTTAAAGGTATCCTCTTAAAGACATTACACTGGATGTGAAAATGGACAAGGCCTTGGGTCGTCTGCTGGGCAGATGACTTCTTATTCACATATGGTGAATAATCATTTTCTTATTCGATAGTATAATGGAACTTTAAGATAGCCTGATCAGTAGGATTAAACGAACTTTGACCTAAGGCTGATCATGTATATCATATGAGGGTTTTGCATATATGACAAGGTCATTGGACAGTAGCTCGTCACAGGCTTACATAATACAGTATATAATTGGGAGTTCAGTTTCAGGTTTATAGTGATGTGACTCTGAAATTACTGATCATATGATTGAGTTGTTCAGTACAGAATGATGATCATATGGATTCATGGGAGCCTGATTATATATGTCCAATTAGTCCCTCTACTAGCTCCACATAATTCCTTAACGGTTGGCAAATTGATTTGTGTATGCTTATTGGCTAGTTGATTATACGTGGATGGTGTTGACATAGGATCCGGATGGTGGACAAGATTCTCTCTGGTTGAATTCCTATTTTGTTTTGGATAATAGAGTACACAATTATTCGAACTCCAAATAAAGTTACCATGATTTTATTTGAGATTAGATTGGAGTTGTAGAAAATTATCCATGAGGGTAAAATTTGAAATACAACTTTTTACGGATTTTGAAATTTGAATTTTAAAATTTGAAATTGAAATTTTGAATTTGAAATTTAAATTTGAAATTTAAATTTGAAATTCGAATTTGAAATTTGAATTTGAATTTTGAATCACAGTCCAAGTGGAATTCGAATTCTTTGTGGATAATTCCACAAGGTTAGAATTCGAATTTGAGTTGGATTATGGTGAGGAAAATCTTGTTTGAATCCTACTTGAATTTTGAATCCCAATCCTAACTAACTTGCACGAAAATATTGAGGAATATCCTCATAGATTTTTCAGTTTTTGTATGGGTAAGATTCAGGGAAAATTTCAAGTTTCAATCTCAATTAAATTTGGATTCTCTCCTCCCTCAAAGTGGCCGAAATTTTTGAGGAAGATCTCATGCAGATTTTCAGTTTTTTATGGATAAGGATAAGATAAAATTAAAGCTGGAAAATCCTAGTTGAATTTTGATTCTCTCCCTACTTTTTGTGGTTGAAAATTTTTAAGGAAATCTTAAAAGGGATTTTCGGTTTTTATTAGTTAATGGTGAGATAAAATTCAAGTTAAAATCCTGTTTGAATTTTGAATGCAAAATCCTAGAAGGTGGCCGAATTTTTTAATTAGATTTTTGGTTTGAAAAATTCAGATTTTGTGTTGTGGATAAGGGAGAAAATCTTCTCCTAATCCAATTCATATTCAGAGGATCACCTCATGCAAGTCTATAAATAGAGGTCCTGCCACTCCAGTTCTCTCAGACCACAGACTCTCAGGTGAGCAGGCTTATTGTTGCACAACTCACCATGACAATATGTTCTTTAGAGATCTGGGTGATTAGAAGAAAACTAGCAGTGCTACCATACCGGCCGAGGAACCGAGTACCCACACACTCTACCATCCGAGAATTGGAGAATAGTGGAGAAGGCTAGTTGGTTGAAGCCCTCCAGTCATTCTTCTCCTGCAGTATTGGCGTCCTCTTGAGGTATGAGTTTTATTATTGTTGGTTTATTGTATATGGCATCACAAGATAATTAACGATCTTTAAAAATTTTTATTGTTCTGCTGCGCCACTTTGATATATTTTTACCGATTTATTTCCTACACCTGAGCCCTAGTACTCTTAGCTCCAAAAGACCTCTTAGTCATCTTACCCTCAAGACAAGACTCACATTGAGGAAGACGTACCTCCTCCAGAGATTCTAAAGGACCGTCTTTCACCAACTTTTGAATCCTATCCTGATTAATATGACCAAGTCTTAAATGCCAAAGATACGCCTTGATAGAGTGAGAAACTTTCAACCTTTTAGAGTTATTTATTAATTCGGTGTCAAGCAGTGAGTACATCTTTGGTTTGATTAAATATAGGTTTCCATCCATCTAACCAGAATAGATAAAAGACTTATTTTTATGAATATCAACTCTTTTACTAAAAGAAATTGAACAAGAATCCTTTATTAAACAAACTACCGATATAAGGTTCCTCCTAAAATAGGGAACATAAAAACAGTCTTTCAATAACATAAACCTAAATTCATAAAGTTAAGATAAACATCTCCCACTGCCTCAGCCACCACAAAGCTACCATCTCTGGTCCGTAACGAGAGGCTCCTATCATGCAGACTTCTCGTTTCCACAAACCCCTACATAGAAACACAAACATGATTAGTGGTGCCCAAATCAATGACCCAAGTGTCTTTCGATTCTTCCACCAAACACGCTTTTAAATAGTGAAGTTCCTTACCTTCCTTGCCCTTGGCGGCTAGGAATTCCTGGCAAGCCTTCTTGAAATGACCTACCTTTCCACAGTGAAAGCACTTGAACTTTTTAGGGTCCCTGGGCTTCTTGTTCTTGTTCTTCTTCTTCCCACCCGAGACAGGAGGATTAGAAAAACTGGAAGCCGTTTGCTTCTTATTTGACCTCTTCCTCTTCTGTGAGGGTTTGGAAGATTCCACCAAATTGGCTTCCCCTTTAGGTTGGACCGCATCCCCGTCCCTGATTATCTTCTCATAAGCTTAGAGTTGCTTCATGAGCTCGGGAGTCCTAACTCCCTTGTCGCCAGATTATATGCAGCCTTAAACCCCACAAAATCCTTAGACAGACTTTTAAACACCATCTTGATCTGGGTGTTGTAGTCCAACTCAACACCATTCTCGGCAGCCTCAGCAAAGAATCACATTAGAGTGATCATATGGTCCTTCATCGGAACACATGCATTTTGCTTAGAGTTCATAATGCTGGTGATTGTAGACTGTCGAGCCAATTTTTCTTAGCCTCTGAACATGTCTTCTAGGTTTTCCATGATCTCCCTAGCAACTTGATAAGTCTCATGCTGCTTTTGTAAAGCACTTGTCATGCTAGCTAGAATGTAGCACCTAGTTATCTCATTGGATTCTCTCCAACGAGTATAGGCAACTGGGACCTCCTCAAGCAGTGTGTCAGGTTTGGGCCCAGGTGGGCATGGTTCGTCCAGCATGAACTTGTGTCTCTCGCAGCTGAGAACTATTAGTAGATTTCTTTTCTAGTCTTTATAACTATCGCCATTCAGCCTATTTTCCATAAGTATTGAAATGAGAGGTGTCGGTGATATTTTGAACTGAAACAAAATTATACTAGACGTCATTACAAAGCCCAAGCAAATATAGAGATAATTTAGCAAATAAAACATACAAGTATGTTCCCACGTGAAACTTGAAAAAATCATGCAGCATTGCAATGGTAATTCTCAGAACCTATTGCCCCAAGCCACTGAGGAGTAGTCATGAGACAAATAGCCAGAACATGGACCCCGTCCAATTAATATATGTTGCCTTAAATCCTCCAAGGTTAAGACATATATTAATAACCATTTATTTTGGCCACCAGTTTAGTTAACAGAGCTTCTAGGGAAGGTTAATAACTAAACTAGTCTTGAGTGTATAACCATTGTTTATGTAGCCCGATCCACGTCCTACCAAGCCACTGAGGGGTGGTCATGAATAAGATCATGCCCGAACACGTTTTCCACATAGGAGATCCAACCTAGTATACTGATGACAATAAACACCTACCGAGGGGTGTGGTTAGGGTAGAACTAACGTGATGCATTACCATGCTTTCACATATGGATAAACAATGGAGGCCGTTTATTTGAAACCCTTTCCCATTCAATATTTTGAAAAACATGCAAGTTTTGACAAATGTGTATGATCAATATAGTATGAACAGCATTCACCTATCCTATATGACATTTTATCAAATATGCATACATAACATCCATCAATACATATTTATACATCCATGACATATCATAGAAAAAATAATAGACGCAAAGAAAATAAAGATTACAAAATTCCATCCAAAGCATTCTTTGGGTCTTAAATTTTGTTCCGTCTTCTTGTATCCATCTTTATGTAGCCTCTCCATTTATTTCTCATCCCAAAAATCATTTAAAATTTAAATTCCAAAAATTTAAACTTCAAATTTAAATTTCAAATTCGAATTTTAAATTTAATTTTCAAATTCAAATTTTAAACAATTTAAATATCATGTGTAATAATATGTAATTTCAAAAAGCTTTAAATTTTCAATTACATATTTTTAAACATGATTTTAAAATTAAATCTCAAATTTAAAAATCAAAATTTTCACTTTTCAGCCTGTCGGCCCACGGGCCCTCGTACGCCCGCAGCCGTCATGGGCAGCCCACGACCATAGGCTGGGTGCAGTCTAACCGACTGTAGGCAGCGCTTATAGCCATGGGCTGCACGCCCGGGTGGGCGCAACAGCCCACCAGGCTGCAAGCCCCAGGATTGGCCGTCTCTTGGGTGGGCCACGACCACCCCTGGCTGTAGGCAAAGCCTGCGGCTGTGGGTGGTCTTGGCTTGGACAGGGGCTGCCGCAGCCCCATCCTGCCGGAGGGCAGGGGCTTTAGCTCCACCAAGGCCGATGATAAGTGCTAAACTGTACATATTTTTAGTCTATATTTAGGCCATTATTGTTTGGTTTAGGGATACTTTCATGGATTTTTGCACTTAATCGGTTTATATGTTGTTTTCAGGTCTTAGCTAAAGCAATGGGAGCATAAGGAGGGGATTCAGAGTAGTTTGAAGCTTTTTGACCAAAGATGAGCAGAACACGGTTTGGTACACGGCCGTGTACGTGGCCGTATACCTCTCGGACTGACCAACGTGCGTAAAGTTGTGTTTCGGGAAAACGGGTGTGTTTGGTGATATTAGATATAACACATGGTCTAGTACACGGCCGTGTAAGTGGCCGTGTATAGAGGTGACCATGAACCGTGTAAGCGGCTGTGCACAGTACAAACGAGTGTGTTCAGTGATTTAGCAAGTACACGCCCGTGTCGAGTGAGAACACACGCCCGTGTTGGTTAAAACACGCCCATGTAAAATCTGCCAAAGACCGTGTCGAAGCCCGTGTTCCATCCAAGAAGTCAAATTTGGCTCTATAAAAAGGACAGGATCTGTCAATTGGAGGAGAGAGCCGTCATTCTGTAAAAATAAACCCTAGAGCAGCAGAGAGGAGGTAGAATAGAGAGAGAAACACTCCAACAAGCAACCATCGATCAATTCAAGTTGGATTGCATTAGAATCAAGAGGATTTGTCATGAATTCAATTATTCTTTGTAATCTATTGAATTGTAGTGCAGTTATTCCATTGATCATGAACTGATTTCTTTGATACCTAGATAAGAGGAACCCTAGAATGAATATTGTTATTTGATCCTTAATTAATTTAATTTATTCTTCAAGTTCATTGAGATTCAATTATGTGTTCTTTATTATCATTGAATTGATATTCACCGGTGTATTAATTCATGTGTGATATCATACAATTGCGATTGAGAAATCCTATGTTTGATTTGATCTTGCATAATTGAAGGGAGTTGCACGTGATTCTAGAGATAGGACAACATAAATCTTCCGGATTATGGTCAAACCTAATAGAGAGATTCATTGATTGTTTAATGCAATTCTGGGGGTTTTAATTAGGAAGAGATTTCAATTAATCAACCTGAGGTTAGTTGTTAATACGCTTGAGAAAGATATTAACATAATTAAGGAGTTTCCACGGTCCAATGATTAGTAGATAAATTGATATATTAAGGATTAGATGCAATAGACATTTTAGGGGGATTCATTATCTAGGTATTGTTGGTTTGGATTGATTTCAGCTTAATCTTCTGCTGTTTGGAGTTAATTTTGTGTTGGATTGTTTTAATTTAATTCTTATTTAATTATTTCAGCATAAATCGATTGTTTATAGGATAGATAATAAGAAAAGAGTAAGTACTAGTACTCGTTAGTCCCTGTGGGATCGACACCCGATATTATTATCCACTGTACTATAGAAACCGATAGGTGCACTTACCTGGAAGGTCTATAGGGTAGGAGATTGACCGTATCAAGTTTTTGGCACCGTTGCCGGGGACTAGGATATTAGGAACACTTAATTCCTATTAATCTATCCATTCTTTTGTTTTATTTTATTTTTTTTCTATTTTATTTCTTATTTCATTCTTATATACTTTTTTTATTTTTTTATTTTTTATTTTTAATTTTCTATTTTCTTATATTTTATATTTTTTTTCTCTTTTGTGTTGCTATTTCAGGCACTTAGATCAGTTTATGACTCGCAACAATCCATCTGAGTTATTTGAAGAAGATTCTCTTCGAGTTCTTAGAATCAGGCGTTGACAGAGACAAGAAGAGTTAGTACAGGAACCAGTCATGGCTAAATCGGAGCAACAAAGGACTATGTTCGACTATGCAAGACCATCCTTGATGGGGATAGAATCCAGCATTGTTAGACCAGCTGTGGCGGCCAATAATTTTGAGATCAAGCCCAATATTATTCAAATGGTGCAGCAATATGTACAATTTGATGGGCTTCAGGATGAGGATCCTAATGCACATATAGCAAATTTCTTGGAGATCTGCGATACTTTCAAGATCAATAACGCCACTGATGATGCGATAAGGCTGAGGCTGTTTCCTTTTTCTTTAAGGAACAGGGCCAAGCAGTGGCTGAATTCTCTGCCGAGAGGTTCTATTACTACATGGGACCAAATGACAGAGAAGTTTCTATTGAAGTACTTTCCACCTGCGAAGACTGCCAAACTAAGGAATGATATCTCTTCCTATGCCCATATTGATTCTGAGACACTTTATGAGACATAGGAGAGGTTTAAAGATCTTCTAAGGAAATGTCCACATCATGGATTGCCAACATGGTTGCAAGTGCAAACCTTTTACAATGGGTTGAATCCGGCAACCGGGCAGATGATAGATGCAGCAGCTGGAGGAACATTGAATAACAAAACACCAGAGGCAGCTCAGGAATTGATAGAGGACATGGCCATGAACAATTACCAATGGCACTCTAACCGAGCGAAGCCTAGCAAACCCGCTGGAATCTATGAGGTTGATGCAGTCACAGCCTTGGCTAGGCAAGTCGAAACCTTGAGTAAGAAGATTGATGGATTGTCTGTAGGCCATCAACCGGTTCAAGTCTTGCAGTATGACATGTGTGGGGGAGGACATGTGACTGATGAGTGTCAAGGTTTATCAGCTACGGCTAGACAGACACCAGAGCATGTTAACTATATGGGTAATGCACCACGACCCTAAAACAATCCCTATAGCAACACATATAACCCAGGCTAGAGTAACCACCCCAATTTCTCTTGGGGAAATCAAGGACAACAAATAAATAATCCTCCTCCGGGTTTTCAGCAATAACACCCGCCACAAGAGAAGAAGCCTAGCATGGAGGAATTAATGGCTAAATTTATTCAAACATCTAAAAGCCGATTCCAAGCCACTGAAACATCACTGAGGAACCAAGAGGCTTCTATTCATAACCTTGAGAACCAGATTGGTCAGCTGGCAAAGCTTGTGTCAAAGAGACAACAAGGGAGCCTGCCTAGTAACACCAAGAAGAATCCAAAAGAGCAGGTCAAGGCAGTTACCTTGAGGAGTGGTAAAGAACTATGAGTGGAGAAAGAACCACATGGTAAGGAAGAGAATGGCAAGCAATTTGAGGATAAAGAGAAGGGGGATGGGAATCCTAAACCTGTGCAGGGTTTTCAACCCACTATCCCATACCCAGCCAAGCTAAAGAAGGATAAGATGGATGAGCAATTTGGTAAGTTTCTTGAACTGTTTAAGCAACTTCACATTAACTTGCCTTTTGTTGAAGCTCTTTCACAGATGCCAAAGTATGCAAAATTCTTGAAGGAATTGCTTTCAAATAAGAGGAAGTTGGAGGAGCTATCAACAGTAACATTAAGTGAGGATTGCTCAGCCATTGTGCAAAACAAGCTGTCCAAGAAATTAAAAGATCCAGGGAGTTTTACTATTCCTTGTCTCATTGGTAGTTTGTTGGTTGATAAGGCATTAGCGGATTTGGGAGCTAGCATTAATTTGATGCCTTACAAGATGTTTAAGAAACTGGGGTTGGGAGAGCCTAAACCAACTAGGATGAGCATATAGTTAGCTGAGAGGTCAGTTAAATACCCTAAAGGCATCATTGAGGATGTGTTGGTTAAGATAGATAAGTTTATATTCCCTATGGATTTTGTCATTCTTGAAATGGATGAGGACATTGAGGTACCCCTTATTCTAGGTCGACCCTTTTTAGCTACTGCTAGAGCCATTATAGATGTGAGTGATGGTAAATTAGTCCTTAGGATTGGGGATGAGGAGGTAACTTTTAAAATACATAATGCCATGAGACATTCCCTTGGGGAGGATGATACTTGTTACTATCTTGACTCCACTGATATTGTCGTTTCTGATTGTTTGCAGGAATTGGTCCATGATGACCCTTTAGAGCTGTGCCTTGTACAAGGAAGGGAGGAAAACGACAATGATCCTTGCATTAAGGAACAAGTAGCACATTTGGAATCTAGCGAGCTCATGGTGAGAAAGAAAGAATTTGAAAAGATCGAACAAAGTGAAGAGAAGAGGTTAAAACCCTCTATCGAGGACCCACTAGTTCTGGAATTGAAAGTGTTACCAGCCCATCTCGAGTATGCCTTTTTGGAGAAGGATTCAAAGCTACCAGTCATTATCACCTCCGTATTGAGGGCAGATCAGATAGAAAAGCTACTGGTAGCACTTAAGAAGCATAAAAGGGCTATCGCTTGGAAGATTTCCGACATTAGGGGAATTAGCCCTTCATTTTGCACCCACAAAATCCTAATGGAGGATGAATTCAAGTCATCGGTGCAACCCAGTGGTGACTCAATCCCAAGATGAAGGAAGTAGTCAAAGCAGAGGTGATTAAGCTCCTTGACGCAGGTATGATCTATCCGATCTCTGACAGCGTTTGGGTATGTCCTGTACAGGTAGTTCCAAAGAAGGGTGGAATGACGGTGGTACCTAATGAGAAGAACGTGCTTATTCCCATGAGAACTGTCACTGGATGGAGAGTGTGCATTGACTACAAAAAGCTTAATGATGCCACTCGAAAAGACCACTTCCCACTACCCTTTGTGGACCAAATGCTAGAGAGATTAGCGGGTCACATGTATTATTGCTTCTTGGGTGGTCTATCCGGCTATTTCTAGATTCCTATAGCACCAGAGGACCAAGAGAAGACAACTTTCGCATGTCCCTATGGCAAATTTGCATACAGGAGGATGCCTTTTGGGTTGTGTAATGCACCTGCCACCTTTCAAAGGTGTATGATGGCGATTTTTGATGATTTAATAGAAGACATCATGGAGGTGTTTATGGATGACTTCTCTGTGTTTGGTGATTCCTTCGATGCATTCCTCCACAACCTTGAATGAGTGCTGAAAAGGTGTGAAGAAACTAATCTGGTTTTGAACTAGGAAAAGTGCCATTTTATGGTACAAGAAGGCATAGTTTTGGGCCATAAAATCTCGAGCAGGGGAATAGAGGTAAATAGAGCTAAGATTGAGACAATTGAAAAGCTACCACCCCCAACTGTAGTTAAGGCTGTGAGGAGTTTTCTGGGACATACAGGTTTTTACAGGAGATTCATCAAAGACTTCTCTAAGTTTGCCAGACCCTTAACTCAGTTACTCGAGAAAGATGCACCATTCGTCTTTACTCAAGAGTGTTTGGAAGCATTTAACACTCTTAAGGAGAAATTAACTAATGCCCTGATTATGGTCGCACCAGATTGGAACCTTCCGTTTGAACTAATGTGTGATGCCAGTGACTTCGCAGTAGGTGCAGTACTTGGACAGCAGAGGGACAAGCACTTTCAGCCCATCTACTATGCTAGTAAGACTTTGACGGACGCTCAAGAGAATTATACAACCATCGAAAAAGAATTGCTAGTTGTCATTTTTGCATTTGATAAATTCAGATCTTATTTAATTTTATCCAAAGTCATTGTTTATACTGATCATTCTGCATTGTGTTACTTGTTAAATAAGGCAGATGCCAAGCCCAGATTGATCAGGTGGATTTTGTTGTTACACGACTTGGAATTAAAGATAAGAATGGGGCTGAAAACCTAGCAGCAGACCATCTTTCGCGGTTAAAGAACCCGAATCTACAAAAGCTGGCAGAAGAGGACATTGATGATGCATTCCCTGAAGAACATCTATACCATCTGACAGAGGTAAGTGCAAGTGAAGTCCCTTGGTTTGCCAATTTTGCTAATTACTTGGCTGCTGACATCCTTCCTAAAGGGCTTTCTCATCAATAAAAGAAGAAATTCTTTTCTGATTTGAAGAATTACTTTTGGGAGGACCCCTACTTGTTTAAGATCTGTGCAGACCAAATCATTAGGCGATGTGTTTCGCAATTGGAAGGATTGAAGATTTTGCAACACTATCATGCCAGCTCGGCAAGGACATTACCACATGAATAGGACAGCGCAGAAGGTACTCGAGTCAGGTTTTTATTGGCCTACTTTATTCAAAGATGCCCAAAGGTACGTAGCGTTGTGTGGCAACTGTCAGCGATCAGGTAACATCTCTCGCCGGGATAAAATGCCCCAAATTTTCATTCTTGTTTGTGAGGTTTTCGATGTTTGGGGCATTAACTTTATCGGTCCTTTTCCAGTCTCTTTTGGGAACAAGTACATCCTAGTTGCAGTGGATTATGTGTCTAAGTGGGTTGAAGCCCAAGCTTTACCAACAAATGATGCTAGGGTAGTAGTTAAGTTCCTAAAAAGGTTATTCTCTCAATTTGGCACACCTAGAGCAATGATTAGTGATAGTGGCACACACTTTCGTAATGCACAGTTCATCAATGCACTAAAAAAATATAGTGTTACGCATAGAGTTGCAACCCCTTACCATCCACAGACTAGTGGTCAAGTTAAGGTGACCAATAGGGACTTGAAAAGAATCCTAGAAAGAACTGTAGAGCATCATAGGAGAGATTGGTCCATCAAATTAGATGATGCTCTTTGGGCCTATAGGACAGCATACAAGACACCGATAGGGACTACACCATATAGGCTAGTTTATGGAAAAGCATGTCACTTACCAGTGAAATTTGAGCACCAAGCGTATTGGGCAATTAAGTTCCTTAACTTTAACTTGGATGTTGCAGGAGAAAAGAGGAAAATCCAGGTGAACGAGTTAGAGGAATGGCGCTTGATGGCCTTTGAGAATGCGAGGATATACAAGGAGCGAAGCAAGCTATATCATGACAGGAGGATCAAACAAAGGAAAGAATTCAGCGAAGGAAATCAAGTGTTATTGTATAATTCTTGGCTGAAATTATTCCCAGGAAAGCTCAAATCTAGATGGTCAGGTCCCTTTACGGTCAAGCAAGTGTTCCCCTATGGTACCGTTGAAGTAACGCATCCAGAGAAAGGCACGTTCAAGGTGAATGGACATCGCCTCAAGTTGTTCCTGGGAGGAGAGTTTGACAACTCTGAAAGGGAGGAGTTCAACCTTCACATCGACTAGTGGATGAAAGTGAATGTGTCAAGCTAAAGACGTTAAACAAGCACTTCTTGGGAGGCAACCCAAGGGTTTTCTTTCTCGTTTCCCCTATTTCATGTTTTCTTTAATCTTAATTTAATTTTCATTAGGTTTTGATTGCCCTTAGGTTTTAATTTTCGTTAGGTTTTGATTTCTCTTAATTTCTTTTTACTTTCTGTTTTTATTCATTTGAAAAAAAAAAATCTAACTGACATGAACAATTTCCATGAAACATGCCTTGGAGCACACCCGTGTTAATGGGCGTGTCTGGGGCCGTGTGAAGTTTTGTTTGTCAAGTACACGGGCATGTTTGCGAGAGGAAAAATAGGAGTCAACGTACCGAGGAGTACACGTGCATGGACACAGCCACGTTTAGAGCCGTGTAAATTCAAATTAGACAAGCTCGTGTCTTTGCCGTGTTAACACCCGTGTCCGGAAGAAGGAGATTGAACAATTTTGTATAGATGGGTACACGGCCTTAAACACGCCCGTGTTAGAGGCCATGTTCATCGCCAGGTAAGTAACACGCCCATGTCTCGGCCGTGTAACCAACCCGTATTCTTTTATTTTTCTCGACATGGCCCGATACACGACCGTGTATCTGGGCATGTCGAGGCAGTATTTATACGAACGGTTGCTGGAAACATGACCATTTCATTCACACACGCCTCCTTTCTCTGAAACTTGAACTTCCACCGAAGAATCGCGCCGATCTGTGCACGGAAAGCCGGGTAAGCCTAATCTTAACCAATCATTTGATAAATACCCTTTAGGAATTAGATTTGTTTCGAAGAGTTTGTGGGTATTTCGGGTGAAATTTCGTTCCTCTTGCTTCTTCGACTCACGAAAATGATGGTATGTATTCCTTCCTTCTTCTTCCTTGTTTGCTTTCATGATTTATGGGTTAATTGATGGATTAATAGCATGATTTGATAGAAGTGCTCTGTGTTGCTTTATTTTCGTGCGAACATTGTGGAAGGGAGTGCACATTTTTTTTCTTTTTTGTCCAATGTGGTGCTCGGATGTTCTCACCAGTGTGCTTAAAGTTTCCTAACCTTTTTTGCATGCGTGGAATGTGGTTTAATTTTGTCGGCGGTTGAATATTAAAGTGTGAATCTCAGAATAAGGCTTGAATTGTGCATACTTTCAATTTATCTTTGTTATTCACTATGTATTTCTTTTGCAGGACCCTAAGTGCCACCATGACAAGACGTCCTGAAGAAATCCAACGGCGACAAAAGGAAGTTCCGCGGAAAAGGCAGAGGGGAGAAGCCTCCTCTCATGCGCAGCAACACCCACCATAACAACATGGACTGCACCCACTGCTACAATTTCAGGCTCTAGCATTCCTTACGAGACTTGAGATGCTATTGGAAAAACCTTTTGAGCATAGCTGGTTTATGGATTGGCCAGTGTTACAGCAGATTGGCTTAGATCAACAAGTGAGGGAATTGGTCACTTTTGGGAGTTGGGACCGATTCTTCGACATTGAGGACCATCTTATCAAGAGTTAACTTTGGAATTCCTCACCACATTCTCCCTCAACAAGAGATCACTGAGCTGGTCTATGCCCAACATGTAGTTTCAGATTGACAGGGAAAGATTTCACAGAAGCTATACGCAGTTCTCAATAGATTATGGTTTCTATACCGAAGAGTTTACCCAAACCGACACCTATCGAGAACTGCAGGTGGACTGGCCCTCTAACTTTAATGACCAGCAGTATTGGAGGTCTATTAGTAGAGAGATGGAGTACGCACCAACGAGATCCAAAGCCTCCCGTCTTTGTCACCCAGAACTTCGATATGTGCACAAGTTATTAGTGCACACCATTAGTGGATAGAGAGAAAGCACCGGTGTAGTCTCTTGACGTGACCTTTTCTACATCTACAATATGAGGGAGAAGGTGGCCATTCATTTGGGACATGCCTGGGCATGGTATTTGGATAGCCAGGCAAGTAGGCCACGAGCGGGTGTAGTGTGTTATGAGTCGTACATCACGCGATTGGCTCGCAACCTAGGGTTGTTTAATCGTCTACCTCCCTTGACCATTGCATCTCAGATGATACTGATTGACATGGATACTTTAAGATCCATGGGGATGGTTGAGAGACGACAGGGGCCAGGTGGTCCAACCTATGTTCTAACAAGTACCCCGCCACCTGCAACTGAGGCCGAATCCGAGAGGGATCGCTCCCCTGCACCACCACTGCAAGACCAAGACCCGGCCACCCCTTCCCACTCAAATGTCGGGAGGTTGAGCAGTCAAATGCTGCCAATGCTAAGAAGGACAGTGGCTTTGCAGCAAGTTCATTCATCTCGATTGATACGACTAGAGCGACAGTCGGCCTGGATTGAAGATACATTGACTCGCCTGTGTGCTCACCTCGAGGTCCCGACCTTACCCAATGTTCGGGTACTTGATCCCACCACTAGTAGCCCTGAAGAGCCATCGAGACCTGGACCGATTTTTGAAGAACCCAGTATAGAGCCCCATTCTACCCTACCTGTGGATCCCGAGCGTCCAGTAGCCGATGAGTAGTTTATGGAGTCAGCCTCGAATTCAATTTTTCCGTCTGGCTGAGAGAACCAGGTCTGTTGATCCCCATTGCGTTTATGTTGACTGTACCGACCTCTTCATTATATACATATGTTCAGGGAAGTACACGTTGACTTGTTCTTTTACCGTTTTGTTTCCATTTTACCTATTTATTTCTCACTGTTTTAATTGTGTCCATTGAGGACAATGTACATCTCTAAGTGTGGGGAAGGGATATTGGTTTTAGTGGAATTTATTTGTGGGAATCGAGCATTTGGTAGTCTTCTTGCATAAAGTAGTCCCTTTTCATTGATTCTTCTGTTTGGAAATCTTAATCTTGTTAAAATGTGTTTCAACATGCTCTTAATGACTGTGGTTCCTTGAATTGGATTAAGATACAAGCAGAAAATGACACAAATACCTAGATTTTTATGAGTTTCATTATAGGCAGTTGTTGAGACAGTTAATCTGGATGAGAATTGCATGGAATTCACACACATGAGCCGAAAATTTGTGAGTATTTGAGCCTATGAGCATTCATCATTATATGCTCCACTTATTTTCTTTCTGGTGTGATTATCATGCATAGTGGGAAGATTCTAGAACTTGCTTTGTCATGCACGTTACTGTTTTAGATGCATTGGAAAGAAGGGTTTTGTCTTAGCCTTGCCTGTTGACCGAACTTTAAGCCAAATACCCCCATTTCTTTTCTTTATTGGCCAACACCATAACCATTGTTCTACACCGAAGGGTTTAGTCAACTGAATTGCATGAAAATCTGATCAAAAGGAGTATAGAACCAAGGGCTTGTCTGATTAAAGGTGCATGGTATATGTTTAAATTTCATCTTCTGTTGTGATCAATTCCACTTGGATGCTCGAATGTTTTTCAAGTTAAACACTTCGTAAAGCGAGCATCATTGAGATTCAAAAAAAAAAGCGAAAAAAAAAAGAAAGAAGTAAATAAGTAAGAACAGAAGATGATTGTGATTAATAATGTTTTATGTGCCTTACTTGAGCTTTGATTGAAGGTTCTATATACAAGAGAGTCAGGTTCTTCTGTGATTTGGTATAAACGGGTCCTTTATCTTTTATTTTCTTGGTTAACCTGAGATCAATTCATTCCATTCTTTTTATACCGCCACCTAAACCTTATCGCAGCCATGACAAGGATCCTTTAATTCATGCATCTAATTATAGTGATGTGATATATTAGCAAGCTTATGGTTAAGATTCCTGCTATACATTGATTTGAGTGTTATGATATATTCTCTACCCTAAACACTTTGAACGTTTTATGAGTGAATCCTATGTGAGGGTATGAGTCCTATGCTTTTGATTCTGGAAAGATTGTCAACATGATTGCTTATGGATGATAGTTTATAGAAGTTTAGTCTAGGACTGTTGGATTTTACTTGTATTTTAATTTGGTTCAGAAGTCATAGTAGGAAAGAGTATGGAGAGATGCATTGAGATAAGAGAGAGAAGGATATTTAGAAGGTTTTATGATTTGGAACTATTATTTGCTTGAGGACAAGCAAATGCTTAAGTGTGGGGAGATTTGATAAGTGCTAAACTGTACATATTTTTAGTCTATATTTAGGCCATTATTGTTTGGTTTAAGGATACTTTCATGGATTTTTGCACTTGATCGGTTTATATGTTGTTTTTACGTCTTAGCCAAAGCAATGGGAGCATAAGGAGGGGATTTGGAGTAGTTTGAAGCTTTTTCACCAAAGATAAGCAGAACACGGTTTGGTACACGGTCGTGTACGTGGCCGTGTACATCTCGGACTGACCAATGTGCGTAAAGCCGTGTTTCGGGAAAACGGGCATGTTCAGTGATATTAGATATAACACACGGTCTAGTACACGGTTGTGTAAGTGGCCGTGTACAGAGGTGACCATGAACTGTGTAAGCGGCCGTGCACAGTAGAAACGGGCGTGTTCAGCGATTTAGCAAGTACACACCCGTGTCGAGTGAGAACACACGCCCGTGTAAAATCTGCCAGAGATCGTGTCGAAGCCCGTGTTCCATCCAGGAAGTCAAATTTGGCTCTATAAAAAGGGCAGGATCTGTCAATTGGAGGAAAGAGCCGTCATTCAGCAAAAATAAACCCTAGAGCAGCAAAGAGGAGGTAGAATAGAGAGAGAAACACTCTAATAAGCAACCATCGATCAATTCAAGTTGGATTGCATTAGAATCAAGAGGATTTGTCATAAATTCAATTATTCTTTGTAGTCTATTAAATTGTAGTGCAGTTATTCCATTGATCATGAACTGATTTCTTGGATACCTAGACAGGAGGAACCCTAGAATGAATATTGTTATTTGATCCTTAATTAATTTAATTTATTCTTCAAGTTCATTGAGATTCAATTATGTGTTCTTTATTATCATTGAATTGATATTCACCGGTGTATTAATTCTTGTGTGATATCATAAAATTGCGATTGAGAAATCCTATGTTTGATTTGATCTTGCATAATTGAAGGGAGTTGCACGTGATTCTAGAGATAGGACAACGTAAATCTTCCGGATTAGGGTCAAACCTAATAGAGAGATTCATTGATTGTTTAATGCAATTTTGGGGGTTTTAATTAGGAAGAGATTTCAATTAATCAACCTGGGGTTAGTTGTTAATACGCTTGAGAAAGATATTAACATAATTAAGGAGTTTCCACAGTCCAATGATTAGTAGATAAATTGATATATTAAGGATTAGATGTAATAGACGTTTTAGGGGGATTCATTGTCTAGGTATTGTTGGTTTGGATTGATTTCATCTTAATCTTCTGCTATTTGGAGTTAATTTTGTGTTAGATTGGTTTAATTTAATTCTTATTTAATTATTTCAGCATAAATCGATTGTTTATAGGACAGATAATAAGAAAAGAGTAAGTACTAGTACTCGTTAGTCCCTGTGAGATTGACACTCGATATTATTATCCACTATACTGTAGAAACCGATAGGTGCACTTGCCTGGAAGGTCTATAGGGTAGGAGATTGACCGTATCAGCCGATTACCTATTCCGAAGGGTCGTTCCTCGATTTTTGGGTCATATTCCAATTTTCCCATTAGGACATCCAAAAATTAATTTGAATCCTAATTAAATTGGAATTTTCCACACAACCAAAATTTCAACCTTTAAATTAAATTTAACTTTTTGGGAAAAATAAATTACGATCTTCAAACTTCAATCTCCTCTAAGAATAATTATATAAAATTTCCTAAACCATTTTTGGTGTACACAAATCCTAATCATAATAATTCTAAGAGACAAAAAATTAAAATCCATGGGAAAATTACAGTGTTAATAAACTGCTCCCATGGTTACATAAAAAATTCCTAGATACAATTTTTCTAAATTCTAAAGAGCCATAACCGGCATAAAACAAGCATGCTTATAATAATTTAAATAATAAAAATAACCTCATACTACATACATAATACATGATAACAACATAAAGGAAACCTAGAATGTCACTCTCTAAATATCAAATCCATACATAAATAAAAAGACTAACTAATTGTCTAATTTATGTACATGGCATAGTCACGAGATGTCTCTGATACCAATTGTAGGAAATAAATTAGTAAAAACATATCAGAGTGGTGCAGCAGAATAATAAAATTTTTTAAGATCGTTAAATATCTTGTGATGCCATATACAATAAATTAACAATAATAAAACTCATACCCCAAGAGGACGCCAACTGTAGGAGGAGAATGACTGGAGGGCTTCAACCAACTAGTCTTCTCTACTATTCTCCAATTCTCGGATGGTAGAGTGTGTGGGCACTCGGTTCCTCGACCGGTATGCTAGCACTGCTAGTCTTCTTCTGACCATCTAGATCTCTAAAGAACTTATTGTCACGGTGAGTTGTGCAACATTAAGCCTGCTCACCTAAGAGTTTGTGGTCTGAGAGAACTGGAGTGACAGGACCTCTATTTCTAGACTTGTATGAGGTGATCCTCTCAATTCGAATTGAATTAGGAGAAGATTTTCTCCCTTATCTACTCACAAAAACTGAAAATTTCAAGATCTTATCCACCAAAAGAATTCAGCCACTTTTTGATTTTTGCATTCAAAATTCAAACAGGATTTTAACTTGAATTTTATCTCATACTTATCCATAAAAAACCAAAAATCCCCTTGAGATTTTCCTTAAAAATTTTAGCCAATTCTAGGGTGGAGAGAATCCAAATTCAACTGGGATTGAAACTTAAATTTTTCCCTACATCTTTATCCATAAAAACCGAAAATATCTAGGAGGATTTTCCTCAACAATTTTTGACCAAGTTAGTTAGGATTGGGATTCAAAATTCAAGTAGGATTTAAACAAGATTTTTCTCACCATAATCCAACTCAAATTCAAATTCTAACCTTGTGGAATTATCCACAAAGAATTCGAATTCCACTTGGACTGTGATTCAAAATTTGAATTTCAAATTTCAAAATTCAAAATTCAAAATTCAAAATTCAAATTCAAATTTAAAATTCAAATTTCAAATTCAAATTTCAAATTCAAATTTCAAATTTCAAAATCCACAAAAGTTGTATTTCAAATTTTGCCCTCATGGATAATTTTCTACAACTCTAATCCAATCTCAAATAAAATCATGGTAACTTTATTTGGAGCTCGAATAATTGTGTACTCTTTTATCCAAAACAAAATCTGAATTCAACCAGAGAGAATCTTGTCCACCATCCTAATCCTATGTCAACACCATCCACGCATAATCAACTAGCCAATAAGCATATACAAATCAATTTGCCAATCGTTAAGGAATTATGTGGAGCTAGTAGAGGGATCAATTGGACATAAATAATCAGGCTCCTGTGATTCCATATGATCATCATTCTATACCGAATAACTCAATCATATGATCACTAATTTCAGAGTCACACCACTATAAACCTAAAATTGAACTCCTAATTATATACCGTATTACGTAAGCCTGGGATGAGCTGCTGTCCAATGACCTTGTCATGTATGCAGAACCCTCATATGATATCCATGATCAGCCTTAGGTCAAAGTCTGTTTAATCCTGCTGATCAGTCTATCTTAAAGTTCTATTATACTACCAAATAAGAAAATGATTATTTACCATATGTGAATAAGAAGTCATCCGCCCAGTAGACGACCCAAGGCCTTGTCCATTTTCATATCCAGTATAATACCTTTAAGTGGATACCTTTAACTCCTTAGAGCTATGATTCCGATATCTGTAAACAAACCCTTTATCGTATATAAGTCATGCACCCAACGAACCGGTCTATAAGCTTACTACCTCTGAGATGCTTTAGCCATTGGAACATCAAAGTACATAAGTCATATACATGAAGTAGTTCATTTATTCAGGATTAAGATTACTGGATAATGAATGTCAAAAGTAGATTGATCAATCATGCTTTAGTCCCGGTCTAATATGTCACCACCAAGCAACATATCTATGTCTTTACTTAGGAGTCTATGCTCCAGACAGTCACGACAAACCGTCCCCACTATGGCTTTAGACAATATAATAGTCTTAACATGAGTTAGATGCTCGGTCTAACCCCATAGACTACAGACCTTAGTTTAGACCGCTTACTTTAGAAC
Organism: Antiaris toxicaria; assembly: GCA_035233585.1. Taxonomy (NCBI): domain Eukaryota; kingdom Viridiplantae; phylum Streptophyta; class Magnoliopsida; order Rosales; family Moraceae; genus Antiaris; species Antiaris toxicaria. Next base: position 97,951,649 of record CP141156.1, on the reverse strand, counting down.
ATTGTCTTCTCACATACAAAAGTCCATTGCATACAACGTTCTAACAATTTTAACACAAGCAGTCAGTGAGTCATATTTGCTTGCATTTACTTTAACATGTAAATAGAATAAGGACAAACAGCAATGTAATGAATAACCTCTATATATAATTTTATTATCCAATTCAAAATAAATACATCAATATGTCTCTCATGCTTAGGGCATTTTCTAACATCTCGGGGTTCTACTTTGATCTGAGCCTTTATTTCCCTGTCCTAGGCCAGCAAATACTCTGCTCGAATGGCCCTGTTGATGCATTCTATTGCAGTTGCGGGTCCGTGACTTCCACTGCATACTTAGACAATAATGTCCATCCTGAACATTTTCAACATTCTTCTTACCTTCTCCTTCTCGGTCGGCATTAAGTCTGGATAGAGTTTAGCCAGCTGCTCGAATTTTTGAACCGCCTCCATCACGGTTATGCTGCCTTGACACATATTGTTGAACTCATCTTGTTGAGCTGCTATGGCCTCATCGTTGAAGTACATCTCCTTGAACTCATCGGTGAAGTATGCCCAGTTCATTTCATTGATGTTTCTCTTGATGGCCACGGTCTTCCACCATTGTCGTGCCCCTTTGCGTAAAGCGAGGGGATGCACACAATACTTTTTCTCTCTCTGTCCATCCTACCAGGTCTAAGATGAGCTGGATGTTGGTCAGCCAGTTATCGGCCTCTATAAGGTTTATGGTTCCCTCGAATTGTAGCACTTTTAGGTGCAGGAATCTCTTGTACAAATCTCCTTCCCTAGAGGTCAGCGGAAGGGCATTGGCTACTACGGGAGCAGCCACGGCTAATGGTGCTAGCATTGTCTGGACTGGTAGGGCCGCTTGCTCTCTACGGATGGTGGGGGCTACTAGAGCTGCTTGAGCTGGCACCTCCACTGGTTATCGTGCCTGAGGTTGTTGGTTCAATTGCTCCCTGAGCTGAGCAAGTTCTTGTTGTTGATTCAACATCATCTCTCGCATGGCTGCGAGCCGTGCCATTAGCTTATCTTCTCGGGTAGCTTGATTTGTCTGTGTACGTGTTTAAACCATGTTGTACTTTGGAACCTTCGTCCTCTGGTAGGCTTCACTGGCTTAACCTCTACTGGTGCAGCCATGGTCACATGTTATAACTTGCGTTAGCTTGCATATTGGTACTATAACATTAAAAATTAACTTACTTGTATAGATGAGGTAGGTGTGCGGCGATGTGAGGTAGGTTGGCAGGAAACTGCTCTGATACCAACTGTGACGTCCTGTGCCCTAAGTGGCTCGAAGCGTCACCTAAAACTACTTCTTGTAGTGATACTTATACTTTCTTGCAAACCATTTATACTTTCTTAAAATCTATTTACTTAGACACCCTAATTTTAGGGGATTTTTTTTATATGTTGTACGTATTAACAATTCACTTACGTATACTTTAACTATTTACTATTTTAAAAATACTGCTTAACGATTACTATTCTAAAATACTATTTAATGATTACTATTCATAAATATTGTGTGACAATTACTATTCAAAAATATCGAATAACGGTTTCTATTCAAAAATACTATTTAATGATTACTATTCAAAGTATACTATTCATAAATACTACATAATGGTTACTATTCAAAAATGTTGTTCAACTGTTACTCAAACTGTGCTGAAGATTACTCGCGGTGTTTCCATAACCTCGCCTCACATCTGCCTCCACTGTCGTCATCACCCATTGTTGTTTATGCCATAGGACGCTTACCTACAGCATGAACACACACTGTGAGCTTTATGCCCAGTAAGTACAACATGTCATCCGTAAAACATGTTTAAATCGTAAGCCATACTTAAGGCATATACAACTGGCAATCTTGTCACACATTTGTTAGCAAATGCCCTAAGCATTAGAGACATTTTGATGCATTTATTTTGAACTGGATAATAAAATTATATATAGAGGTTATTCATTATATTACTGTTTGTCCTCATTCTATTTACATGTTAAAGTAAATGTAAGCAAATATGGCTCACTGACTGCTTGTGTTAAAACTGTCAGAATGTTGCATGCAATGGACATTTGTATGCAAGAAGACAATGTTCTAAAGTAAGCGATCTAAACTAAGGTCTGTAGTCTATGGGGTTAGACCGAGCATCTAACTCATGTTAAGACTATTATGTTGTCTAAAGTCATGGTGGAGACAGTTTGTCTTGACTGTCTGGAGCATAGACTCCCAAGTAGAGACATAGATATGTTGCTTGGTGGTGACATATTAGACCGAGACTAAAGCGTGATTGATCTACGTAGTCCGTTATGAGTGGATCAATCTGCTTTTGACGTTCATTGTACAGTAACCTTAATCCTGAGTGAATGAACTACTTCATGTATATGACTTGTGTACTTTGATGTTCCAATGGCTAAAGCGTCTCAGAGGTAGTAAGCCTATAAACCTATTCCTTAGGTGCATGACTTGTATATGATGAAGGGTTTCTTTATAGATATCGGAATCATAGCTCCAAGGAGTTAAAGGTATCCTCTTAAGGGATTATACTGGATGTGAAAATGGACAAGGCCTTGGGTCGTCTGCTGGGCAGATGACTTCTTATTCACATATGGTGAATAATCATTTTCTTATTTGGTAGTATAATGGAACTTTAAGATAGCCTGATCAGTAGGATCAAACGAACTTTGACCTAAGCCTGATCATGGATGTCATATGAGGGTTCTGCATACATGACAAGGTCATTGGACGATAGCTCATCACAGGCTTACGTAATACGGTATATAATTAGTAGTTCAGTTTCAGGTTTATAGTGGTGTGACTTTGAAATTAGTGATCATATGATTGAGTTGTTCGGCAAAGAAGGATGGTCATATGGATTCACGAGAGCCCGATTATATATGTCCAATTGGTCCCTCTACTAGCTCCACATAATTCCTTAATGATTGACAAACTGATTTGTGTATGCTATTGGCTGGTTGATTATGCATGGATGGTGTTGACATAGGATTAGGATGGTGGACAAGATTCTCTCCGGTTGAATTCAGATTTTGTTTTGGATAATAGAGTACACAATTATTCGAACTCCAAATAAAGGTGTCATGATTTTACTTGAAATTAGATTGGAGTTGTAGAAAATTATCCATAAGAACAAGAATTTGAAATACAACTATTTGTGGATTTTGAAATTTGAATTTTGAATTTTGAATTTGAAATTTGAATTTGAAATTTAAATTTGAAATTTGAAATTTGAAATTTGAATTTGAATTTTGATTTTGAAATTCAAATTTTGAATCACAGTCCAAATGGAATTCGAATTCTTTGTGGATAATTCCACAAAGCTAGAATTCGAATTTGAGTTGGATTGCGAAGAGGAAAATCTTGTTTGAATCCTACTTGAATTTTGAATCCTAACTCTAACAAAAGTGGTCGAATTTTATTGAGGAAAATCCTCCAAGAGATTTTTGGTTTTTGTGGATAAGGATTCAAAAAAAAAATTCAAGTTTCAATCCTAATTGAATTTGGATTCTCGCCTCCCTAAAAGTGGCCGAAATTTTGAGGGTAAATTTCAATGAGATTTTCTGTTATTTATGGATAAGGATGAGATAAAATTCAATCTAGAAAATCCTATTTGGATTTTGATTCTCCTCACACTTTAATGACCGAATCTAGTCATGTTTTTTGCACAAAGGGGAATCGATTTTTATGAGGGAATGAGGAGATAAAATTCTAGTTAAAATCCCGTTTGAATTTTGAATGAAAAATCCATAAAGTGGCCGAATTCATTATGGTTGGATAAGGCCTAGAAAATTCAGATTTTGTGGATGGATAAGGGAGAAAATCTTCTCCTAATCCAATTTGAATTCAGAGGATCACCTCATGCAAGTCTATAAATAGAGGTCCTACCACTCCAGTTCTCTCAGACCACAAACTCTCAGGTGAGCAGGCTTATTATTACACAACTCACCATGACAATATGTTCTTTAGAGATCTGGGTGGTCAGAAGAAAACTAGCAGTGCTAGCACACTGGTCGAGGAACCGAGTGCCAGCATACCGGTCGAGGAACCAAGTGCCCACACACTCTGCCATCCGGGAATTGGAGAATAGTAGAGAAGGCTAGTTGGTTGAAGCCCTCTAGTCATTCTCCTCTTGTAGTATTGGCGTCCTCTTGAGGTATGAGTTTTATTGTTGTTGGTTTATTGTATATGGCATCACGAGATATTTAACGATCTTAAAAAAATTTTATTGTTCCGCTGCGCCACTCTGATACGTTTTTACTAATTTATTTCCTACAACATTCACACAGAACATGGAAACATATCATATGGCATTTCATAATGCAAATCATGTGGGCATATCCTATCATGCAACTAGGAAGCTTGCTCTATCTATATCTAGGGCATAACGTGCATACTACACGAACCATTTATGCTCAGTTATGCTTCCTTATTAATTATCTTTCTTTACTTTGCCAAGGGCCACTGTGCAGAGAGCCACTTTACGGAGGACCACTATTCAGAGGGTCATTTTGTTGAGGATTACTATGCAAAGAACCGTCAATTTAAACTGAAAACCTCTTCAAATGGAAAAGGGTCGGTACGACATTGCTTAACAACTTCCCAATTGTTGAATCATATCTATTATTCTCATGCCATAAGCTCTCCTAATCTTACGTGATAGGGATCTACTGGCATCTAACTTATTCTTTCATCAATCTATGCGATTGTGAAACTATATGCTCTTGTACATGTTGTGCAACAACGTGTGCATGGCATACATACTTAACATACTGTAACAACATCACTTTAAATTCATTTCATACATGCCGTAGGCGGAGTTGTAGTTACCTAGTTGCAAGCAACTCATATACTTACCTTTATCAGCTTACAGGTTACCATCTGTCATTAATAATGATTCTTATTAATACTCTTGCTAAGTTACTGTTACCGTTAGTGACTAAAGTAGATAAATCACTTGGTACCAATTGCCGTCGGTACTAACTCGCTCTTTATCTCGAGAGTTTGCTTCTCTCTATATGTGGTTAATTAATTAACGTCGTCTTTTGGTCACTACTACTGTTAGTGACTGTAACTTGCATTTCTATGGGGTACCGAGGCCTATCAGTACCCTATTGTCCTTCTTTGGGGATTTGGTGTCTACCTTCTATCATGTTTTCTTAATCGTCTTCTTGATAGATTAATCATCGTTCCTCATAGTGTTGTTCAAAACACGGTCCTTGACTGGTTTTGCCAGCCAGTCAAATGACCGATTATCTCGCGTGTTGGTAACTAGGTAGCCTACTGGGTTACTATGCATAAACTTGATGTAGTAACTGGTGGGTTACTTTGCCTGCTGGGGTGTGGTAGCTTATCGGGCTACTATGGCTTGTTTGGTGTGGTGGCCTACTGGGCCACTATGACTTGTTTGGTGTGGTAGCCTACCGGGCTACTACGGCTCGTTTGGTGTGGTAGCCCCACACTGTTTTACTTATTTAAGAAAATCATTTTGGTTGCCTTATAAAATTTTTGGGGAAAAATTCTTTGTTTTGAAACCATCCTCTTATCACCCCATTGGAAGGTGGGGGACATTTTTATCAAAACTATTTTTATTTTAAAGTGTGTAAAACACATTTTTGATGTTGCATTTTGAAGGTGGTTTTTGAACTACTTTCGAAAACTATTTTGAAACTTAATCGAAACGACTTTGTTTGTAAAATCAATGAACATAACATTTTTCATCATTGACAAGATGAACAATTTTTATGTTCACCTCGGAGCTCAAATCTAACTCTAACAGCTCCTAATCTTATTGAACACATGGCCAATGTGCCCAGTTTTTTTTGTAAAAATTCTAGTTTTACATTACTTTAAATACAGCTCTGTTTGAGGCCTGAAACGGCCAAATTTTTAAAATACACATAAGTAGTCTTAAAAATTTCGACATGTTCTACAAATTTTGTGTTGAGCCCGAAGTCGGGTTCAGACTCTAAGGGGTTTGTTTTTAGCAAAACCTGTACCTATGTCTGGGCTTAGATTTTAAGTCCCAGTTTTGGGCACCAAGTGAAAACCACTCGAAAAACCTATCATACTGTCGTTTTTGGCCAAAATCTATTTGATGCAAAAACGACTGTATCAAAATTTTCTTAAACTATCATGTTTACCAAATCCCAAATTTGGACCCTAAGGGGGTCAAAAAGGCCAAAATCCGTGGCCTTTTCTTGGGGATAGATTTTTGTCCAGCCACTTTTTTAAACATCCATGTTCACACATTCACCAATCCATTCGTAAAAATGTAAACACAACCATAACCACATAAATTTAAAAATGAAAAGCTTAAGTGCTCAAAATAAACTTATTACAACCTATGTGCATAAATAAATACACATAAATTTCTTGCTCAAAAACTTAAAAACAACTAACCATAAAAGGGAGGGTTTCGGTTTACCTCTTGTGCTATGGTTCAAGCACAAATCCAAACTATGGGATTGAGGAATCAAAATGGCCATGGTAACTAAGAAGATAGGATCGGTTTTGTGCTAGCAAAAACACCAAAATAATTTCTCTTAATATGAAACCAAAATAATAACTATAACCACAAAGATCGATTAGAAACCTTACCTTTGAAGGAATTTAGAATGGCTTAGATTTGAAGCCACCTCCATGAACTTGGAGGGGGCTAGATTTTTGGTAAGTTTTTTGATATGATTTTGGCTTGAAAACATGTGGGTTTGGGGGCTTAAAGGCAGTCGGCTATAGCTAGAAGAAAGAGAGAATGAGTGTTGTGTTTTGGGGTGCCAAAGGAAGAAAGCAAAACCCTTATGTCATGGGTGCCTTTTATAGGCAAACTTAACCAAACTTGCTTAAGCGTAAACCAACTTAATTGTATACAATTTTGGCCTAATCAAGGGACCAATTTTGGCTGTAAGCAGCACTCAAAAAACATGGATAGCTGCAGAAAATAAAGGCCAAGATATGCATTGAATGGGAGCTTAAAGTTGCATGTGCCCTTGGTATACTTTTTGCATTTTTTATTCCCATGTGTCATAAGCTATTTGCAATATTTTAATGGAACTTTTGGGCTGTGTTTGCAACTAAAACACAGCTGCTTTTCAGCTGGAAATATACTAATTTTAAGGCCAAAAATTATTCTGTGTTGGTTTCTCTTTGCAGTCTAATTTTCTAGTGCGGTGTTCGGTCTTTTCTCGACAGCGTTCTAATTTTCATCCGGAAATCGGGTTTTCTGAATCCAATTTTGATACTGTCAAATTCTAGTCATTTTATACTGTCTAAGAGCCCATTATATACCAATTTACTATTTATTTCCTATACTATGGTTATGTCTACACTGTGTTATCCTTTCACACTCAAAACGAGGTGTTCCCAGGTGAAATTTCAGACACAGTCTTTCTTAACTAATTTGGACGTGTTGATTTCAATTTTATTAGTTTTATGTCCAACCGGGGTTGTCTGGACCAGTTTTTAGGATCTGTGTGACCCCACCTCGAAAAACATGTCAGATGCCCGATTGACTAATTTGGGCATTCTGAGTCTAAATTTATCAATTTCGGGGCGAGATAAGGTCATCTTGACCCTCTTCCCAATACTGCATATCTCTCAAACTAAAATTCTCATTTTATGCCCAATTGACCAGACTAAGCCTGCTGACTGTTAATATATCAGTTTTATGCCAGATTAGGGCCGTCTTAGCCATTAACCTGACACCGTGTTTCTACTATTTACTATTCATCGTTTCTAGCTTAACTGACTAGTTTTAGTGCTCCGACTCTGATTTTGTCAGTCTCTAGGTGAGAAGTGGTCATCCGGACCATTTTCTCGATACCATACCCTTGCTAGGCTTTTTCATCGTTGCTGCACTTAAGCATTCGGTACGAGTGTTCTGGTGATCTATTCACCAATCTTGTGTCAAGAAATGGTCATCCGGACCAGTTTCTTGATACTGCGCGTCTCATACATTCATACACATAATAAGGTAGACCGGGTTCACTGTCGGTCACCCCTTTCACTATATAAATAGTACTTGAACAGTACCATATTTGTTTAATTTATTCAACTGGAAAATATACTGTATTTTCCAACTTAATTACTCCCTATATAGCAATTAAGTTTCATACATTTTTGAGAGTCTGTATACCGACTCTTTGTTCATTACACGACCTTTTGCACGGGCTCTTACACAGGCTGTGTACCTGACCGTGACACTCAAACTTGCATTCAAAGGCATCAAATTATTCCTCAATTTCTCATTATATAGAAATTAAAGTACACAATCGGGGTGGTCCTTGCATCTACCATGACGAAGCACCCTAAACTGTTGATCATCTGCAGGTCTTTTACTAGAACTTGGACTTGCGTCCAAGACTGAAATCTGTTGAGCAGTTCTATCACCTGATAACTCCTCTAGCACCACTTTGCTTCGAGACTTAAAGTCATTTATGTGACTTTCCTCCAAGAATGTCGCATGGGTTGATATAATAACCTTTTGTTCCTTTGGGTTGTAGAGCAGATCTTCTTTAGTTCCCTTAGAATAACCTACAAACATGTACAATTCTAATCTTGGTTCCAACTTCTTCGCATTCCGATCTAGTACATGTACTGGGTAGCCTCATATTCGCATATGTCCAATAGAAGGCTTCCTGTCATGCCACAATTCATACGGAGTCTTGGGAATTGACTTACTTGGAACTTGATTCAGAATATAGCATGCGTTTTTAATGCATATCCCCAGAATGACAACGACAGCGTTGAATAATTCATCATGGACTGTACCATATCCAATAAGGTCCTGTTTCTCTTTTCAGCTACACCATTCTATTGTGGAGTACTAGGTGCAGTCAATTGGGATAATATCCCATTCTCTACAAAATTTCCTAGAAATTCATTGGAGAGGTATTCGCCACCTCGATCAGATCGAAGTGTCTTTATGGATTTACCCAATTGCTTTTCCACTTCCGCCCGATACTCTTTGAACTTATCAAATGTTTTGCTCTTGTGATGCATCAGGTACACATATCCATACTTGGAGTAATCATTTATAAAGGAGATATAATACTCGAACCCTCCTCATGCACAGTTTCTAAGAGTTCCTGAGCCCCAGTACACTGAGCTCCTAAAGACCTCTTAGTCATCTTACCCTTAAGATAAGATTCACATTGAGGAAGACATACCTCCTTCAAAGATTCCAAAGGACTATCCTTCACCAATCTTGGAATCCTATCCTGATTAATATAACCAAGTCTTGAATGCCAAAGATATACCTTATTAGAGTTAGAAACATTCAACCTTTTAGAGTTATTAGTTAATTCGGTGTCAAGCAGTGAGTACGTCTTCGGTTTGATCAAATATAGGTTTCCATCCATCCATCCAGAATAGATAAAAGACTTATTTTTACAAATATCAACTCTTTTAGTAAAAAAAAAATGAATAAAAATCTCTTATTAAATAAGCTATTGATATAAGATTCCTCCTAAAATTAGGAACATAAAAACAGTCTTTCAATAATATAAACCTAAATTCATCAAAATAAAGATAAATATCTCCCACTGCTTCAGCCACAACCAAGCCATCGTCTTTAGTCTGCAACGAGGGCCTTCTATCATGTAGACTTTTCGTTTCCATGAACCCCTGCAAAGAAACATAAACATGAGTAGTGGCGCCTGAATCAATGACCCAAGTGTCTTTCGATTCTTCCACCAAATACGCTTCTAATTAATGAAGTTCCTTACCTTTCTTGCCCTTAACAGCTAGGAATTCCCTGCAAGCCTTCTTGAAGTGACCTACCTTCCCACAGTGGAAGCACTTGGACTTTTTAAGGTCCTTGGGCTTCTTGTTCTTCTTCTTCTTATAGAAGAACTGGAAGCTGCTTACTTCTTTTTTGGCTTCTTTCTTTTCTCAGAAGGTTTGAAAGATTCTGCCAAGTCAGCCTCTCCCCTAGGTTGGACTACATCCCCATCCTTGATCATGCACTCATAAGCTTGGAATTGCCACATGAGCTTGGTGAGTCCTAACTCCCTTGTCGCCAGATTGTATATGGCTTTAAACCCCATGAAATCCTTTAACAGAGTTTTAAACACCATCTTGATCTGGGTGTGGTAGTCCAGTTTAGCACCGTTTTTGGCAGCCTCAACAAAAAATCCCATAAGAGTGATCATATGGTCCTTCACAGGAGTGCTTGCCTTTTGCCTAGGGTTCATGATACTAGTAATGGCATACTATCTAGCCAATTTTTCTTGGCCTCCAAACATGTCCTCCAAGTTTTCCATGATCTCCCTAGTAACTTGATAAGTCTCATGCTGCTTTTGTAAAGCACTCGTCATGCTAGCAAAAATGTAGAACAGAGTTATCTCATTGGATTCTCTTTAACAAGTATAGGCAACAGGGACCTCCTCAAGTGGTGTGTCAAGTTTAGGCCCAAGAGGGCATGGTTCGTCCAGTACAAACTTGTGTCTCTAGCAGCTGAGAACTATAAGCAGATTCCTTTTCTAGTCTTTATAATTATCACCGTTTAGTTTATTTTCAGTAAGTATTGAAATAAGGAGTGTTGGTGATATTTTGAATTGAAATAAAATTATACAAGAATATCATTACATAGTCCAAGCAAATATAGAGAGAATTTAGCAAATAAAACATATAAGTATATTCCTATATGAAACTTAAAAAAAAACATGTAGTATTGCAACGGTAATTCTTAGCACCTATTGCCCTAAGCCACTGAGGGGTGGACATGGGACAAAAAGCTGGAACATGGACCCCGTCCAATTAATATATGTTGCCTTAAATCCTCCAAGGTTAATACATATATTAATAATCCTTTATTTTGGCCACTAGTTTAGTTAATAGAGCTTCTAGGGAAGGTTAATAATTAAATGAGTCTTGAGTGCATAACCATTGTTAACATAGTTCGATCCATGTCCTACTAAGCCACCGAGGGGTGGTCATGAATAGAATCATGCCAGAGCACATTCTCCACATAGGAGATCCAACCTAGTATATCGGCGGCGGTAAACACCTACCGAGGGGTATGGTCAGGGCATAACTGACACAAGGCATTATCATGTTTTCACATACAAATCAACAATGGAGGCCGTGGGTTTTGTTTGAAACCCTCTCCCACTCAATATTTTGAAAAACATGCAAGTTTTGATAAAATATGTATGATCAATATAGTTTGAGCGGCATTCACCTATCCTATATGACATGTTATCAAATATACATACAAAACATCCATCAATACATATTCATCCATCCATGACATATCACAAAAAAATAAATGGCTGGAAAATTTAAATAGCCAAGCTATGGTCCCATCCTAGAATAAAGAAAAAAATTAAAGATTACAAAATTCCATCCAAAGCATTCTTTGGGTCTTGAATTTTGCTCCATCTTCTTGTATCAATCTTTATGTAGCCTCTCCATTTATTTCTCATCCCAAGAATTATTTAAAATTCAAAATTCAAAATTTAAATTTCAAATTTAAATTTTAAATTTTATACAATTTAAATTTCATGTGAAATAATATGTAATTTTAAAATTTTAAAATTTTCAATTACATATTTTTAAACATGATTTAAAATTAAATCTCAAATTCAAAATTGAAATTTTCTGTTTTTCATCTCATCAGCCCATGGGCCCAAGAGCCCGTAACCGTCGGGGGTAGTCCCCAGCCCCTGGGGGCTGGCAGCCCATGCACAGGCTGGGTGCAGCCTTACCGGGCTGTAGGCACAACCTGTAGCCATGAGCTACACCCCTAGGGGATTGCAGGCATGGGGTGAAGCCTTGGGGTAGCCCGCCAAGCTGCAACTTCACCTATAGCCATGGGGTGAAGCCTTGGGGCCTCGGCAGCCCCTAGGGGGCCATGGCCACCCTTGGCTGCAGGCATAGCCTACGGCCATGGGTGGTCTAACCTTGGACAGGGGCTGCCACAGCCCCATCCTACTTAAGGGCAGGGGATGTAGTCCCACCAGGGTCGGTGGCCCATCCCAAGGGGTCGGTCCTCATTTTGATGCCATATTCCAATTTACCCGTTAGGATCTTCAAAATTTAATTTGAATCCTAATTAAATTGGAATTTTATTACAAACAATATTTTAATCTTCAAATTAAATTTAACTTTTGAGAAAAATAAATTATGGTCTTCAATCTTCAATCTCCTCCAAGAATAATTACATAAAAATTTCTTATATCGTTTTTGGTGTACAAAATTCTAATCATAAAAATTCTAAAAGACTAAAAATAAAATCCATAGGAAATTTACGGTAATAATAGACCACTCCCACGGTTACATAAAAAATTCCTAGATATAATTTTTCTAAATTCTAAGGAACCATAAGTGGTAAAAATTAAGCATGCTTATAATAATTTTTTTTTTAAAATTAAAATAACTACATACTTTATACATAATCCATGATAATAACATAAAGGAATCCTAGAATGCCACTCTCTAAATATCAAATCCATACATAAAAAAAAAGACTAAACTATTATCTAATTTATGTACATGACATAATCACGAGATGACTCTGATGCCAATTGTAGAAAAAAAATCGATAAAATTGCATAGTGGAATTACAAAAATTTTTCAAGATCTTAAATATCCCGTGATGTCATATACAATAAATCAACAACAATAACTTTATACCTTAAGAAAATGCCAAAGCTGCAGGAGGAGAATGACTAGAGGGCTTTAACCAACTAGCCTTCTCTACTATTCTCCAATTCCCATATGGCAGAGTGTGTGCACACTCGAATCCTCGATTGGTATACTAGCACTGCTAGTCTTCTTCCAACCACCTAAATATCTAAAGAACTTATTGTCACGGTGAGTTGTGTAATAATAAGCCTGCTCATCTGAGAGTCTGTGGTCTAAGAGAACTAGAGTGGTAGGACCCCTATTTATAGACTTGCATGAAATGATCTCTTGAATTTGAATTGGACAAAGAGAAGATTTTCTCCCGTTCTTCCACACAAAATCCGAATTCACTATAGGCCAAAAACATGGGAAGATTCGGTCACCCTAGCAAGATTTTATATTCAAAATTCAAATAGGATTTCAACTTGAAATTTATCTCCTCATTTATCCACTAAAATTGAATTTCCCCTAGGCTAAGAAACATGGCTAGATTTGACCTTCCAAGTGTGAGGAGAATCAAAATTCAAATGGGATTTTCTAACTTGAATTTCATCTCACCCTTATCCACAAAAAATCTGAAGTTCCTTAGGCTTATCCATAGAGATTTTGGTCACACATTATAAGGGAGAGATTCAAAATTCAAATAAGATTGTGACTTGAATTCTCCTTCATCCTTATCCATAAAAACCAAATTCTCCTAAGGTGGAATCCCCTTTTACAAATTCAGCCATCTTAGAAGGATTAGGATTCAAAATTCAAGTAGGATTCAAATAAGATCTTCCTCTCCCTTATCCACAAGAAAACCGAATTCCTCAAGTGGATTTATCCACAAAAATTTGGTTACCACTTGGATTTATGGTTCAAAATTTGAATTCAAACTTCAAATTTCAAAATTCAAACTTCAAATACAAATTTTAAATTTAAATTTCGAATTCAAATTTCAAATTTCAATTTCAAATTCAAATTTTAAATTCAAAATTTAAATTTCAAATTTCAAACTCCATAAAAAACTTGTATTTTAATTTTTTGTCCTCATGGATAATTTTCCACAACTCCAATGCAAACTCAAATAAAATCATGGCAACTTTATTTGGAATTCAAATAATTATGTAATCTCTTATTCAAAACAAAATTCGAATTCAACAGGAGAGAATCTTGTCACCACCCTTATCCTATGTGGACACCACCTTTATCTATGCAAGACAACCAGCCAATAAGTATACCTCGATCGATCTGCCATCTATTAAGGAACTATGTGGAGCTAGTAGAGAGACCACTTGGACATATATAATCGGGCTTCCGTGAATCCATATAATCATTGTTCTGTACCAAACAACTTAATCATATGATCACTAATTTTGGAGTCACACCACTATAAACCTGAAATTGAACTTCTAATTATATACCATATTATGAAGGCTTGTGACAAGCTATTGTCTAATAACCTTATCATGTATGGAAAACCCTTATATGATATCCATGATCAGCCTTAGGTCAAAGTCCGTTCAGCCTACTGATCAAGCTATCTTAAAGTTCCATTATACTATCGAATAAGAAAATGATTATTCACCATATGTGAATAATATGTCATCCACCTAGCAGATGACCCAAGGCCTTGTCCATTTTCACATCCAATATAATGCCTTTAAGAGCATACCCTTAATTCTTTATTAGAGTTATGATTTCAATATATGTAAACAAACCCTCCATAGTATACAAGTCATGCACCCAACAAATTGGTCTATAAGCTTACTACCTCTGAGATGCTTTAGCCATTGGAACGTCAAAGTACACAAGTTATATACATGAAGTAGTTCATTTACTCAGGATTAAGGTTATTGCATAATGAACGTCAAAAGTACATTGATCCACTCATAGCAGACTACGCAGATCAGTCATTTTTTTAGTTCTGGTCTAATATGTCACCACCAAGCAATATATCTATATCTCTACTTGGGAGTCTATGCTCTGGAAAATTAAGACAAACCATCCCCACAATGGCTTTAAACAACATAATAGTCTTAATATGAGTTAGATACTCGGTCTAACCCATAGACTATGGACCATAATTTAGCTGCTTATTTTAGAACATTGTCTTCTCGCATACAAAAGTCTACTGCATTCTAACAGTTTAACACAAATAGTCAGTGAGCCATATTTACTTACATTTACTTTAACATGTAAATAGAATGAGGACAAACAGCAATGTAATGAATAACCTCTTAATATAATTTTATTATCCAGTTCAAAATAAATGAAATACATCAATAATGTCTTTCATGCTCAAGGCATTTCGTAACACTATGGATAAATCCAAAGGGAAATTTTGGATTTTTTTGTGGATAAGGGAAAGGAAAAATCTTGTTTGAATCCTATTTAAATTTTGAATCTACTCTTCCCATCGTGGCCAAAATTTTGTAGGGGATTTCCCTTGGAGAAAAATCGGTTTTGATGTGTTAGGAAAAAAGAAAAATCTTTTCTTGGTCCAATTCAACATTCATAAGTCACCTAATGCAATTGTATAAATAAAGGTTTTGGTACTCCTATTTTCTTTAGACCGCAGAATCTCAAGTGATCGAATTTATTATTGCACATCTCACCAGCAATAATAAATTCTTAAAGATCTGAGTGGTTGGAAGAAGACAAGTCGCACTAGAATATCGATCGAAGAACTGAGTGCTCACACACTCCATCATTTGGGAATTGGAGAATAGTAGAGAAGGCTAGTTGGTTGAAGCCCTCAGTTACTTAATACCGATCGAAGAACTAAGTGCCCACACATTCCACCGTCTGGGAATTGGAGAATAGTAGAGAAGACTAGTTGGCTGAAGCCCTCAATCACTTCCTCTTGTGTTCCTATTATTTTCCTCCCAAGGTATATGATTGTTGATAATTTATTGCATATGGCAACATAAGTCATTTAACGATCTTTGAAAATTTTTTTAAAATTCCACTGTGTACTCTCATGTTTTTTCATACAACAATAATCGCTACACAATGAAATGACGGTCGTGTGATTTTAACCTAGTAATCTTATTGGTCCCCTTAATCACATTTTTCTTAAGATTTGAAGCAAGCCCATCTGGAAACCTTCCAGACTTTGAAAACACACACACTTTTTGGCATTATTTGAGGTTAATGTGTTGGAAAAAGTGAAAAATATGCATAACGAAATTTTGAAAATTTTTCAAAGAATGTTAGAACTCATATTATCATATACAATAAATTATTATTAATCAGATATACCTTTCGAAGAAAATGCCTTGAATGTTAGAGTCTACATCAGAAATATAGGAGGACAGCACTAGGAAAGGCTTTAACCAACGAGCCTTCTTGCTATTCTCTAACTCCAATATAGTTGAGTGTGTAAGCACTCATTTCCTCAATTGGTACTCAGCGTAGCTTGTCTCTTTCTGACCACCAAAATATCTAAGAACTTACTGTCACATGATTTTGTAGGAAAAATTAAAAAAATTACACATCAGAATTACAAAAATTTTTTAAAAGATCGTTAAAAAGCTCATGATGCCATATACAATAAATTAACAACAATCAATTATTCCTTCAAAGGAAACCACCAAGAATGCCTAAAGAAGTGATTAAGTGGGGCTTCAGCCAACTAGCCTTCCCTACTATAATTCCTGGATGGTGGAGTACGTGGGCACTCAGTTCCTTAATTGATATTCTAGTATAGCTTGTCTTTGTTGGTGACCCGACTTGCTCAAGCCGTCGACTACTTTACTTTTCTTAAACTTACTTCTTATGTTATCATTTTACTTTACACTTCAAATCCCATGTCATTTATAGTTTAAAAAATTTGTTTTTAAAGACTACTGATTTTCATGAAATTTTTTTTTTCTAGATACTTTTTCGAAAACATACATAAAATTATATGTGTCCTTATTTCATTGAAAACTTTTTTTTAAACATACTTTACATTATCTTAGTCTCGTTTCTTTACATTACATATGCATATTTTTGCCAGTTGGAAACTGCAGCGAGATCCATCTCCCACTCCATGACACTTTCTGGGATCTGTCTGCCAGTCCATCAATTACTTCTTTCATATGCCGGTTGCTCACCCTTATTCCCTACACCACGAATGAACTAGTGAGCTAAAGCTTAGCAAGTACAAACATACATATAAAATATTGCATAAGCACATGCACTTATGTTAGTCACATTATGCTTACTAAATTTTGTTCTTTCATTTTCATCTTTTTTTCTTTCACTTGTATCATACTATTCTTTTTTTTTTCTTTACTTTGCCTTAGTTTCACTTACGGGCCCCATTCGATGGTTGTACCATAATGTGTACAGACCAATAAGGAGAGGGGGAGCGACCCACCAACCTACCTCATGGCCAACTTAAACGTTAAACTTCCGTACCTTTAAGGTTGCGACCCATCGGTTTGGAAGCCATATACATGAACCTCTCCTATGGAGGCTGGTACGCCAACATTTAAAGTTTAAGTCTTATTATCTTGCTTATTCTTATCTTTCTTTACTTTAACTCATCATTCTTTCTGACTCTATGAACATGCCTAATGTCATGTCATAATCGTACAATTTTCCATAATGTACAAAGCCAGAATTTTCTCTTTTCAGTTTATGGCACATTTCTTTCATTATAACATTCATATCGTAACTTTCCTATCATGGCATCGTAAATGTCAGTGACAGACATACAATAGTCAGTTCGCGGGTAGAGAAAGTAAATGTCTGTACTTACAGTGTTTATGCTAACGCAAGCTTCTTGGAATCATCCGATGTTCCTTTGTCATCTCTAGATTAGATCCCTACAGATAAAATATTGTCTATTAATTTTCACTATTATTTATTACTTTTCATCTATTCATTTCCTCTTTTTTTTTTTAACATTTTGTTACTGTGCATGATTACACGGCCATGCCCATGGTCGTGTACCTCTTGGGTCACTAAAATCTTCCCATGCGTTGCCGTGTAACTCGTTAATTCATGCATAAGCACACGGCTAGATACATGGCCGTGTCCATGACCGTGTAACTCTTGGGTAGTTAAATGTTTCTCTATATGGCCGTGTACCCTAGGCGTGTTTGGGATTCATTCTCACTACACGCCCGTGTTCCTCAAGTACACGCCGGTGTATTTTTTAAAATCCTAAATTTAACCTTAAAATTCATAATTATGACATTTAGAATGGTAGGAAATAAATCGGTAAAAACATATCAGAGTGGCACAGCAGAACAATAAAAATTTTTCAAGATCGTTAAATATCTCGTGATGCCATATACAATAAACCAACAACAGTTTAAACTCATACCTCAAGGATGCCAATCTGCAGGAGGAGAATGATCGGAGAGCTTCAACCAACTAGCCTTTTCTACTATTCTCCAATTCTCGAATGGCTGAGTGTGTGGGCACTCTGAACCTTGATCGGTATGCTAGCACTGCTAGTCTTCTTTCGACCACCCAGATCTCTAAAGAATTTATTGTCATGGTGAGTTATGCAACAATAAGCCTGCTCACTTGAGAGTCTGTGGTATGAGAGAATTGGAGTGACAGGACCTCTATTTATAAACTTGCATGAGGTGATCCTCTGAATTCGAATTATATTAGGAGAAGATTTTCTCCCTTATCCACAATAAAAAATCTGAATTTTTAAAGCCTTATCCAACCAAAAACAATTCAGCCACTTTATGGATTTTTCATTCAAAATTCAAATAGGATTTTAACTAGAATTTTATCTCCTCATTCCCTCATAAAAACTGATTCCCCTTTGTGCCAAAAACATTACTAGATTCGGTCATTAAAGTGTGAGGAGAATCAAAATCCTAATAGGATTTTCTAGCTTGAATTTTATCTCATCCTTATCCAAATAAAACCGAAAATCCCCTTGAGATTTGCCCTCAAAATTTCGGTCACTTTTAGGGAGGAGAGAATCCAAATTCAACTGGGATAGAAACTTGAATTTTTCCCTAAATCCTTATCCACAAAAACCGAAAATATCTTGGAGGATTTTACTCAACAAAATTTGACCAAGTTAGTTAGGATTGGGATTCAAAATTCAAGTAGGATTCAAATAAGATTTTCCTCTTCATAATCCAACTCAAATTCAAATTCTAGCCTTGTGGAATTATCCACAAAGAATTCAAATTCCACTTGGACTGTGATTCAAAATTTGAATTTCAAATTTCAAAATTCAAAATTCAAATTTAAATTTCAAATTCAAATTTCAAATTCGAATTTCAAATTTAAATTTAAACTTCAAATTCAAATTTCGAATTTCAAATTTCAAATTTCAAATTTCAAAATCCACTAACAATTGTATTTCAAATTCTTGTTCTAATGGATAATTTTCTACAACTCCAATCCAATCTCAAATAAAATCATGGCAACTTTATTTGGAGATCGAATAATTGTGTACTCTATTATCCAAAACAAAATCTAAATTCAACCGAAGAGAATCTTGTCCACCATCTTAATCCTATGTCAACACCATCCATGCATAATCAACTAGCCAATAGCATGCTCAAATCAATTTTGCCAATCATTAAGGAATTATGTGGAGCTAGTAGAGGGACTAATTGGACATATATAACCGGGCTCCCATGAATCCATATGATCATCATTCTTTACCGAACAACTCAATCATATGATCATTAATTTCAGAGGCACACCACTATAAACCTGAAACTAAACTCCCAATTATATATCGTATTACGTAAGCCTGTGACAAGCTATTATCCAATGACCTTGTCATGTATGCAGAACCCTCATATGATATCCATGATTAGCCTTAGGTCAAAGTCCGTTCAATCCTACTGATCAGGCTATCTTAAAGTTCCATTATACTACCGAATAAGAAAATGATTATTCATCATATGTGAATAAGAAGTCATCTGCCCAGTAGATGACCCAAGGCCTTGTCCATTTTCACATCCAGTATAATGCCTTTAAGAGGATACCTTTAACTCCTTATTAGAGCTATGATTCCGATATCTGTAAATAAACCCTTCATCGTATATAAGTCATGCACCCAATGAACCGGTCTATAAGCTTACTATCTCTGAGACGCTTTAGCCATTGGAACATTAAAGTACACAAGTCATATACATGAAGTAGTTTATTCACTCAGGATTAAGGTTACTGCACAATGAACGTCAAAAGAAGATTGATCCACTCATAGCGGACTAAGTAGATCAATCATGCTTTAGTCACGATCTAATATGTCACCACCAAGTAACATATCTATGTCTCTACTTGGGAGTCTACGCTCCAGATAGTCAAGACAAACCGTCCCCACCATGGCTTTAGACAACATAATAGTCTTAACATAAGTTAGATGCTTGGTCTAACCCCATAGAATACAGACCTTAGTTTAGACTGCTTACTTTAGAACATTGTCTTCTCGCATACAAAAGTCCATTGCATGCAACGTTCTAACAGTTTTAACACAAGTAGTCAGGGAGCCATATTTGCTTACATTTACTTTAACATGTAAATAGAATGAGGACACACAGCAACGTAATGAATAACCTTTATATATAATTTTATTATCCAGTTCAAAATAAATACATCAAAATGTCTCTAATGCTTAGGGCATTTCCTAACAAGAATCTTATTTAAGTCATTCTTAGGTGTTCTCTTAGTCTTTTCTAAACATTTCAGACATTTTGGGTTATTAGATCCTCGGGTGATACTATTCCGATCCCTGATCATTAATCTTCTTTTTCTTACGTTTCAGAATGCCAAATGGACATTTCACTAATCTTTAAAACGTCCATCGTCTTTTCCTCAACCTAGGTCATCAATGGGCTCGGGTTTTCGACCTTCGATCCTATTTTTCCTCTCGTTCTCAAAAATACCCTTAATGGCATTTTAAAATTTTCAGCAGCATTACCACTTAAATTTTTGGTTCCCGGCATTTAGATAATGCCTCAAAACTATCTAACCAGCCACGTACAAAACCAGAGGCCTAATTTTACATAGAAGGTATAAACTTTTTATACAAAATTTTCACGTAAACCCTAATTGTCTCTATTGGCAATTCAATCCGTTTTTGTCAATTCTAACCATCGGTTTTATTTTGTAATCCACATTCCACATACATATTATTCTCATGTAACCTCACATTTTCTAACCTAATGCCGCATAGTTTTTCTTTATTTTTCAAGCATAAAATTGCATTTTCAAACTTCAAAAGTTTTCTCCTTACATCTCACCCTTCATACAAGCTCTTAAATCCTTAAACCCAAGAATCCACTTGAATTTTATCCATTTTCCTCACCAATGCCCCGCGGTTTTATCACTAAACAAGGTTGTTTGAACTTCTAATGCACTCTCTAGCTCAATCACATATCTCTCTAGTTTTTGGTATTTTTGAATCAATAAACAATCAAACACAAGCTTAAAATTCTTT
Organism: Antiaris toxicaria; assembly: GCA_035233585.1. NCBI lineage: Eukaryota > Viridiplantae > Streptophyta > Magnoliopsida > Rosales > Moraceae > Antiaris > Antiaris toxicaria. Next base: position 97,930,603 of record CP141156.1, on the reverse strand, counting down.
CATTTCACCCCCCCACATACACATGGTTTTTTTTTTTCTAAAAATTTTAGCCACCAAGTTGCATTTTTATATTTTTTTTTTGCTTCTAATCCATTACTTGGTTTCATCAAATGACAACTTATTCTCTTAAGGCCAAAACCAACCAATTTTTCAACATAAAATTTTCAACTTAAAGCCAATTCCTTTCCATAGTCTTATTGAATTCCAAGGCAGAAAATTTGGTTTGCTTAAGCTTCAAATTCATCCTTTCTTTCACTCACACACCAATTCACCCCTTTAGAATGTAAACCAACCAAACTTTCCACACAAAATTCATCACACCATGCCTATGCTTCCAATGGATTTCTCTACCAAAACACTAAAAAAATTATGGGAAAGGATGTCTTACGTCACAACAATGATCACTTGATGCTTTGGATGAAATTTGAGTAAGAAAACTTGAAGAAAAGGGTGTGAAAATCTCATGGGAGCAACCACCAAAAAGGGCTAGGCAGAACCAGAAATTTTTTTCTGGTTTCTTGGGCATGAAACTGTGTATAAATAGTAGTCCAACATGAGGGCTCCTTAGCAAAATTCTTGGGGGGTTTATTAGCAATTTGTAGGGACTTTTTGGCAATTATTTTAGGGTTGATTTGTAATTTACAAAACATTTTCTAAATTTATTCCACCAAAATCGACCAACTTTTGGGGTTTTTTTTTTCCAAATTTTCCTTAAATTAGTACATGTAATTTTGGCAAGCTTTCCACCCTTAGATCAAAGCCATCTTAAATCACCACCCTTAGATTAACTTAATTCTTTCCACACTTAATATTTTTCTCATTTACGATATCACCATGATGTCATCCTTTATTATATTATTAGTCCAATTTGACCAAAAGTCAAACCGGATGAAATTTCATCGAAATCGCACCAGCAGGTTCTTGAGGCTGTCAGTGCGATCGGTTTGCCTTAAATCACTACCGTTTGGCTAAAAATTATTACCGTAAAATTTTCATCCTTTTCCTACCATTGGTTTACCTTGTGTTACCTTCTAGGTTTTTCGATATCGAAAGGGCACCGTTCATCATATTTTAGTTCGATAAAATTTTCTATTACTGAATTCCTTGCCTTTAACATTGTTAGAACATTTTATTGATTTCTAAACAATAGTAAATCATGCATTTCACATTTTTAAACATTAGAATTATTATATATATACAATATACATAGTTTCCAAAAATGAGGAAATTTCTAGTTTGTTACATTCATCCATCCTTATAAAATATTCGTTCTTGAAAATTAAAACAAGTGGGGGTATTTTAATCTCATTTCTTCTTCTCTTTCCTACATAGCCTCTTCTACACTATGATTCCTCCATAGAACCTCAACTAGTGGAATACTTGTATTTCTTAACATCTTTTCCTCTCGAGTGCGTATTTGGACTGGTTACTCCTTATATGCTAGATCTTCTTGGACTTGAATTGGTTCATAATCTAGAATGTATGAGGGGTCTGATACATACTTCCTCAACATTGATACATGAAAGACGTTGTGCATTGAGGATAACTCTGATGGCAGTGCAATCTTATAGGCTACTTTTCCAATTCAGCTAATAATTGGAAAAGGTTCTACATATCATGGACTCAGCTTTCCTTCCTTCCAGAAATGCATGACACCTTTCATTGGTGCAATGTTTAAGAACACAAAGTCTCCTTCATTGAATTCTAGGGGTCTTCGTCATTTGTCTGCATAACTCTTCTGATGACTTTGTGCTGTTTTCATTCTTTGCTTGATCTTTTTAACTACTTCGATCATTCTATAAATGACTTCAGTCTTATGCAACTCTTTTTCCCTTAAGTCATACCAATGAATTAGAGATCTACATTTTCTTCCATACAAAGCTTCATAAGGAGCCATTCTAATGGAAGTTTGGTAGTTGTTGTTATATGAAAACTCTACTAGTGGCAACTTCTTATTCCATGCTCCCTTGAAATCCAGTGCACAAGCACGAAGCATATCCTCCAATGTTTGGATCATTCACTAAATTGTCCATCAGTCTGAGGGTAAAAGGCTATGCTGAATCTAAGTTCTGTACCCATCGCTTCTTGTACGCTTCTCCAAAAATTAGATGTGAACCGACTTCCACAATTTCATACTATCATGGTCGACACTCCATGTAACCTTACAATGTTGAAGATGTACAATTCTGCTAACTTCTCCATTGTGCGCATCATCTTTATAGGTATAAAACAGGCTGATTTAGTCAATCGGCCCACTATCACCCATATCGCATCATATCCCTTACTAGTCTTAGGCAATCAAACCACAAAGTCTATGGTTACATGTTCCCATTTCCATTCAGGAATTTCCAATAGTTGCAACTCCCCAGCAGGCCATTGGTGTTTAGCTTTAATCCTTTGACATGTTAAATAATGATTTACATGTTTAACAATGTCATTTCTCATTTTTCTCCACCAATAGTGCTGTTTCAAATCCTAATACATTTTTGTACTGCCCGGATGTACAGAGTATGGGGTATCATGGGCTTCTGTCAAGATTCGTTTCATCAAATCTTCATTGTTCGGTACACAGATTCTTCCTTGAAAAAGCACTACCCCGTCGTTAGAGAGGTGAAATTCTAAATTTTCATTCTTAGAAGCTTCATCCTTAAACCTTCCAAAAACAACATGTAACTCTTGGGCTTTCTTAATCTCTTCGAGGATTGTTGGCTTGAGTTGCATTGTAGCTAATCTTCCTGAAATCAATTCCACTCCCAATGAGGAAATCTCATGTTGAAGTGGCTTAGGCATCTTGTCGATGGCTACCCATTCTGGCATTGTCGACTTGTGACTCAATGCATCTGCTACTCTATTAGCTTTGCCAAGATGATACAAAATTTTGTAGTCATAATCTTTGATCAATTCTAGCCATCTTTTTTGTCTCATATTTAGTTCCTTCTGTATGAAGAAATATTTTAGATTCTGGTTGTCCGTGAAGATCCTACACCAAACTCCATATAAATAGTGTCACCATATCTTAAGAGCAAATATGACGGCTGCTAATTCTAGATCATGAGCTGGATAGTTCTTCTCATCTTCTTTAAGCTATCGAGAAGCATATGCTATCACTTTTCCATCTTGCATCAGGACAGCACCCAATCCCATCTTCAACGCATCACTGTATATGTCAAATTCTCCCTTTTCTTTGGGAATAGTAAGAATTGGAGCACTGGTTAACCATCTCTTCAATTCTTGGAAACCCTCCTCACATTTGCTTGTCCATTCAAACTTCTTTTCCTTAAGTGTGAGGACAGTGAGAGGGGCAGCTAATCTTGCAAATCCCTCTACAAACCTATGATAATAGCTTGCCAATCCCAGAAAACTCTGACTCTTAGTCACATTCTTCGGAGCAGACCATTTGTTGAGTGCTTCGATCTTTGCGATGTCCACTGAAATTCCATCCTTAGAGACGCATGTCCTAAGAAATGAACTTCGTCCAGCCGAAATTCATATTTTGAGAATTTCGCGTACAACTGATGTTCCTTCAGAGTGCGTAAGGCAATTTTGAGATGCTCTTCATGCTCTTTCCAGTCCTTCGAATAAATAAGAATGTCATCGATAAACACAATAAAAAATTTATCTAGGTGCTCCTTAAACACTCTGGTCATTAGATCCATGAATGCGGCTGGTGCATTCATCAATCCAAAGGGCATGACTAGGTACTTGTAGTGTCCGTACCATGTTTGAAATGTAGTCTTGGGAACGTCTCCTTCTTTAATCTTTAATAGGTGATAACTAGATCGAAGATCTATCTTTAAGAAAAGCACGGCTCCCTTGAGTTGATCGAATAAATCATTGATCCTCAGCAATGGATATTTGTTCTTAATCTTGACTTTGTTAAGCTCGTGATAGTCTATGCACATCCTTAAAGTCCCATCTTTCTCCTTCACGAAGAGAACTGGAGCTCCCCATGGTGAAAAGCTTGGTCGAATGAAGGCTTTCTCTAGTAGTTCTTTCAATTGAGCTTGTAACTCTTTAAGCTCTATAGGGCCCATCCTATATGGAGCCTTAGAAATTGGAGAGGTGCCAGGCAGCAACTCGATCTCAAAAGCGATTTCTTAGTCGAGAGGAAGTCTTGGTAATTCTTCTAGAAATACTTCTACGAATTCATTGATTATAGGTACATTCTTTGGTTGCAACTTTACTTCCTTGGTCCTGTCCATAACATGAGCTAAATATCCAGTGTAGACACTAGATATTAGCTTCCTTGCCTTCAGGGCACTTATCGTCATATTCGATAGCCTCGAAGAATGATCTACATACTTAAATTATTCTTCTCCTTCTGACTGGAATACAACCTTCCGTTGTCGGCAGTTTATCATTGCATGGTATTTTCCAAGGAAGTCCATTCCGAGGATAACATCGTAGTCAACTAATGCTAGTATGACTATATCGATGTATAGCTCCTTATCAGCAACAATTATTGGTACATTACGTAACCAGTAATCAGACAACAAGACCTCACCAGATGGCAAGATAGTCTTAAATTCTTGTCCAATCCTATCCTGAGCATGGCTAATTCTTCTTACAAAATTATATGATGTAAAAGAATGTGATGCACCTAAATCAAATAATACATGTGCAGGACTTTGGGCAATAAGGAGCTGACCTGTTACCACATTCAATGAGCTTGCCTCCACATCTTCCTTGGTGTAGGCTAGAAGATGTGCATCAGTCCTTAGTGTACCTTCCAGTCGCTCTGTCTGATAAAAAGGTCTTGGCATGGCATGTCCTTGCATGGCATAAGTTTGGCTAGCTGGCCTGCGTTAGACAAATCCTAGTTGATACTACCGGTTAAAAGTGCAGTCCTTGGCAAAATAACCCTCTTTCCCACATACATCGCATGCATTTGTACCATTTTTACATTCGCCCCTATGTACTTTTCCATACTTGGGACAAGCTTGTTGATTCTACGTAATTTCTTGACCCTACATCTGTTGCACGTTCCTAACATTTTGGCTCCAATTCTCATTTGGATTCACCTTCCTTTTATTAGAGCTTAACTAGCCTTGGTTGTTACTCTGACCAGGCTTGGAACCCTGATTAGGCTTGCTAGCTTGCCCTGGTTGATTGCTCTTCTGACTTTACTTAGCAAGCTCCCTTTTCTTCTTTCTATCCTCCCACACTTTAGTTTGCTCTTCTTTGGCATGGGCCAACCGATGTTCTACCCTCATTGCCCAGCTGACACAATCCACTACTATGTTGGGTGGAGTCTCCCCACTTTCTACCCATGTCACGATGTTGGGTCAGAACATGTCTATCATTTGCCAAACCCGCTCCCTCTCTGTGAAGACCAAATGCGGACATAACTGTGCCAACCGATCAAACTTACAGCAAGCCTCAGTTGCTGTCATTTTTTCTTGGTTCAATTCGTTAAATTCTCATTGTAAAGCTCGCAGGGTATCCAAGTTAAAAAACTTTCTATTGAACTCCTCTGGGAAGTCATTCCATGTCATTTGCAAAACATCACTTCGCATTTTTATTGACTCCCAGCAGTACCGTGCATCCTTTTTCAGCACATAGGACACATATAGGACCTTCTCTTGGTCTGTCAAATTCATGAAGTCCAAGGTAAGTTGTATTAACACCAGCCATTCTTCTACGTCTAACGAGGTCTGTAAAACCTTCAAACTGTTAGGGTTTCATTTTCCTGAACTGCTCGTGTAATAATTGTTGATTAACCATAGCTGTAGTAGCCCAGGTCATTTCTGGTTCAATTGGCATCGGAGGTCTAACTGGTGTCGTCGCTGATTGCGGTGCTAGGATAGGCATTTGTGGTGGAGGCGATACTTCTCTATTTGCTGGTCTGGTGTGATAATCGGGAATTTTAGATTCTCGGAGTACATTAAAATTATACTTATGTATCAATTTTAATAAATAAAATATGAAAAAGTTGTGTTTTAATACTGTTGAGAATACTATGAAAATGTTCCGGCAGTGTTAAAAGTTAATGAGTTCGAAGATGGAAAATCTTACCGAACAGAAATGGGTGAGACAGCTTGAAAACGAAGCCGAAAACCCTGAAGAGTGTACTGGAGTGCACTAAAAGACAAAAATTTACAGTAGTGAAGGGCTAAACGAAAGCAAAATAAAACAAACTGATCGCATCGGAGGCGCCCGAAACCCGCCTACACGATTTCGATATAGTTCCGTTCGGTTTGACTTTGGGTCAAAATTTGACTACGAATTAATTCCCATATTAATTAGATGATGTCATGATGACACCATAAATACCATTTAGTTAATTAGGTTATTTAAGCTTAATCAATAAGTTAGGTAGTATTAAAGGCTAGGATTTAATGCTTTTAGAATCAAGGGCCATGATCAAGCCAAAATGGCTTTGGAAAAAATTAGAAAAATTTGAAAAAGGGGGATTCTACCACATGGAAAGAAGGCAGCCCAAAATTTGCAAATTTGACCCAAAAAAGTTTGTATTTAAGTCCCTAAACAATTAGGAAATTATTGGGAAAAATTACAAAAAGGTCCCCATCCATTTGCCTATAAATAGGCATGAGAAATTCATTTGAAAAATTGGAAAAATTGGCCAAACTCTTGCTCTCCCAAAATCGAAAATCATTCCTCCATTCTAGCAAAAAATTTGACAAGTTTCATCACCAAATTAGATTCCAATTGTCATAATCAAGAAATTTTACTGTTCCTAGAAATTTTGTGTAACCTGAGTACTCAATGATTTTCATGTGTAAAGTTGTAAAATAGATGATTTAATATTATTTAGAATGCGATGAAATATTCTGACGGTCCCGACAAGAGAGTGTTCGGGAACAAAAAATTTTACCGAACCGAAATCGGAGAAAATAAGCCTTTTCAGTTTCAAAAATTTTAAGAATATACAATAAGCCACTAAAAGACAAAATACTTGCTGGATGAAATTTTAGGCAAATCGGAGTGAAATAAGGAAAACCGATCGCACGGACAACCGTACGAACTCATCTACGCGATTTCGGTGCAAAGCTTTTTGGTTTGACTTTTGATCAAAAGTTTGACCTAGAATTAATAAGGGGAGTCAAAGATTGGATGTGAATCTTTGAAAGGATGTAAGGATACATTCAAATCCAAGGGTTAGGGTTTAAAGTGAAGAAAATTCAATAGTTAGGATTCAAAGTCAACAAGGAAAGTCAAAGGAAGCTTAAGCAAAATTTCAAGAGGTTTCTAAGGCACTTACGTGGTGGATTTTGGGGCCAAAGTCAGAAAAAAAATCTGGCCATCTTTGATTAATTACAAAACAGCCCCTAAGAGTGGAAAACTTACACAAAAAGTCTGTAAAAAGGTCCTTAAATCAATTGTAACTTAGTCCCTCCTTTTTGGCTGCTTAAATACACGGTTTTAGGGACTTATAAACTAGAAAAATTTCTAGTTTTCATCCCCCATTGTAGCCGTGTATCTCCCCCTTTGAAAGCACAAAAATTTATTCAATATTTGTGCAAGAAAGTGTGAAAAATTCATCACAAAGTTCAAGTTATCAAGCAAGCAAGGTAACCTTCTATTTTGGCATGATTTTCTCTTGTTTTCATGAAGAAAAACCGTGTGTTATGGGCTGCTTTGAAATGAGAAAAATCAATTTTTGTTTAATGGAATTTTGGTCAAAAGTGTGTTAATGGTGAGTGATTAAAACAAGTGTGGAAACAAGAGCACGAAAAGTTAAGTTTAGGTGCATTTTGTTCACCAAAAATCATGGGTTATTAGGGTTTGAAATGGTGAAAATTTTGGTGTAACTTTGCATAGTTTTTGATTTTGAAAGTTATATGGAAATGAAAATAAACTTTTGAGGTTGATTTTCCAACGAAAATCCATGGCTAACTAAGGGATTAATGCATGAAATTTTGATGGCTTATGCCAGGGTTTTGTGATGTAATGTGTAATGAAATGATACACAAAGGGAGGAATAAGGAAAAAAATTAAAATTTTGACATGTGTTTTTGTAATGAAAACTATGTATAGGTTTAGTTAAAATGAGAAAGTTTTGATAAGCCACCTGAATATGTAAATGGTGCATGAAACCAGGCCAAAAATGATAAAGAACGGGTTGAAATGCCGTTAGAAACGAGTAAGTTTTATTGTGTAATTTTACATAAAAAGTTTGTAACTTTTACATAAAATTAAGTTTGTGGTATAGGACTTGGTAGGGTAGAATAGGATAGATGGTTTCGAGGCGTTTCCTAAATGCTGGGAACCTAGAAATTCAAGAAAATGTTGCCGAAATTTTCAATACACCTGAAGGGCAATTTGGTAAACGAGAGGTAAAAATAGGGTCGAGAACCAAAAACCCGAGCCCCCTCGGAAACCTAAGTTCGAGAAGAGAATAAGGGACAATTACATAACTAGTGAAATAGCCATTTGAGGTCCCGAAAGGTTAGAAAAACGAGAAATGACCCCGAGGGTCGGAATAGTACTACCTGAGGGTCGATGAATAGTAACCCGAACGTTTTGATACAAAATGTCGTAAAAGCTCGGTAAGATCTAAGAAAAGTTATTTTATGAGTTTTGGGATCAGAAAACCCAGATAAAACGATAAAATGAGAATTTCCCGGTCTATAGTCCCGTTAGGGGCAAAATGGTTATTTTGACCAAAATTTATTAAATTGCTAGAAAAAGGCCGTAAAAGCCTCAGAATGATTTTATTAAATTTCTAAAGGCTAAAATAGAGCTGTAAGTCAGAAAAATGGGGGAAAATCCTGCTAAGGACGAAATGGTCATTTTGTCAAAAGTTAGGGGTAAAACGGTAATTTTGTCAAAAGATTTCGAAAAGTGATATTAAGGCCCAGAATAGTATTTTATGCACATAATAATTGCAGAATTGAAAATATGAATCCCAAAACGAATAATTAAGAACCCAAATCAGAAATTTTATACTTTCATCGTATTTTAGCTATGAAATGAATAGTAAAAATGACCGTAATTTATTTTGGTTATAGGAAATCAACCAAAAGGAGATTTAAGGAAGCCAGTTAACTTAGGAAAGGAACCGCTAGAAAAATACCTGTAAGTTTAAACATTTATCTGTCTGCAGCATGAATTTACTCAGTATGTTTATGTGATATAGATAACAGAAATTTAGTAGTCATGTGCAGTATGCACACTAATATAAGAGATAAAATCTTAAGAAAACTACAGAATAATTTAAAGAGTTCCAGACCCTAGAGGCAGCATAAATGCCACCGGTCAGGAACCATCAGAAATTCAGTAACTAAATCAGTATTGGCGTACCGGCCTCCCACCTAGATGGAGGTTTCTCGGATTTAGTTATGATAGGACTCCAAACCGCTGGTGATACGTCCTGAGTTTGGAAGTCTGATGTAGTTAGACTGTAGAGGATTGGCCAGTGGGTCGCTCCCCAGAGTCCCTCTCAGTTATACGCGTACTGCGGTACGACCAATTCAGGGGCCCAATATCAGAATTCAGTATCAGATAATGACCTAAGACTTAAGAATTGCCATAATTGATCATAAAACGTAATAACTGTATGTGTAGTAGTTTAGACCCAAGTTGACATAAATAGTATCAGTCAAAGTCAACCTTACTATTCATGATCAAAAGTTAAAGTTACTATTCATTTAAATAGTACCTTTTCATGATTTTATGATTTATGTTCCTGCATGTATGTTTGAACTTACTGAGCCCGTCGCTCACCAGGTTATTCATGTTGTAGGTAAGAAACCTATACACCAGTAGACAGTGGATGGACGAGGAACAGGATTGCATCTACCTCTAGGGCTGGGCGAGGGGAATGGTCCCGCTGATGTTTTCCGCTGAGTAGATTTAGAATGATGTTTTGAGAGCAGATTTTGAATTATATTTTGAAATTATATCAAGACGTAAATTATGTACGACTAGTATGACAATAGTTTATCTTATGTTCTATGATGCTTATGTTTTTATAGGTTATAGTCACAAATAGTTAAAAAAAATATCTCGATTTTTAGAATAAAAATCATCTTAACTACAAATGGTAATTTAACAAGAACAAGTTATAAGTAAGTTGCCGGTGACCCATTGAGGTAATGGTCTACCATAGTAGACATTAAAGCTCTACTATACTAGTACTGTAGCCTCAATTCAAGGCAGGCCGCCACAGTTGGTATTAAAGCAGTTGACCATGACCCTCAAGGCCTGATGCGCATCCCGTTAGTCGATCTAAGTAAGTTAAGTTTCTTTTATGATTAATATTATGTTTATTTATGTGAAGTGAACCTTATGTAGGAACTAGATGACGAGGCCACCTTACTTCCGACCACATCCATATCGAGGTAGAGGTCCTCCAAGGGTGTGGACCAAACCCATAATTAGACCGTCCCCACCCCGTCAACCGATGGTATAACCCTCGGCACTAGCCAACCCAGTTATTACCAGAGTAGAGGCACCGACAACCACCGAGGCACCAACCCCTCCGCTAGTATGCCATCCCTCACCTGTAGTAGTTGATATACCAATAGTTGGTAGACGAGACCACATCGGCTCAAAGGTATCTACCAAAGCTACCTGGGCATTTAGAGATTGTCAGGCCCCTAGTTTTGATGGAGGGCGCTAGTCCCCACTAGTATAGGATTGGTTACACATGGTAGAGCTGTTATGCCGATCATGCAATATTGATCGAGATTATTGGGTCATTCTCACTGTTGGCACTTTTCAAGGAGATGCCCGAGTTTATTGGGAGTACTGCGACTAGGAAGCATTATTGAGGCTTAACCGAGCTGATTTTTGTCGGATCATGAGACAGTAGTTTCCCCAAAGGAGACCAGAGTCGACTCCAGTTCCTCCAGCTAGGGAAGAAAGCGCATCACCGGCATTACCTTAAATAACAGATTTTAGGGACTATTTACAGAGGATTGAGAGGTTCCAGATGGCACCGGGGGATACAGTACTGACCTACGCCATGCGATTCGAGGAAACTATGGTTAAAAGGTGCCCACTCCCAAATTTTTCTGATGAAGATTTCCGTGAAATGTTTTGGAAAGGACTCACCCCAGAGTTGAAGTGCAGAGTGAGCCTACTTCATTCCATTCTTATACGTGATTTCGTCGGTAGTGCCATCAAAATTGAGAGAGCGCAGTTACGAGAATGCTTGGAAAAGCACCAATGGGAACAAACTTATGAAGAAGGGGTACTAACGTGTTTATATGGACCCGCACAGATGGCCAATGATCACGAGGCTGGTCCGTCACGACAAGGAGGAAATGTAACTCATAATCAGGGAATGGCTACCGGTGATGATTCTGATGAAGATGATGAAGATCTAGAGGAATTTCCATCAGGCCAAAATGAATAGGATAGTCTGTGATAGACCAGAAAATTCCTACAGTGTTACCTAGGATTAAGCTAGGTTTTTCTAAGAATTTTTATGAATAGAATGTAAAAGAATGCTATGTTTATAAATAAAAGATAAAAGTATTAATGATAATAAATAAATGTTTTGGAGGAATTGAAATCTCCAAAAATAGTTAAAGAATAAAGTTCATAATTGAGAAACTGATTTTGGACCAAAACGCTCAGAATAGAGTGGTTTCGGTATCCGAAAAAGATAGATATAAGAAATGGCAAGTCAAAGTAAAGATAAGATAAGATAAGTGTTTTAGAATTTTTAAGAGTTTTGAGATTTAAGTAGATCGAACTGATCGCACAAGAGTCGTTAAAAACCCGCCTACGCGATTTCGGTGAGAGTTTCGATCAGTTTGACTTTTTGGTCAAACTTCGACTTCGGATTAATATAATAAGTATAAAGTAGATGATGCCATAATTGATTTATTTCTTTTAAAGAAATGTGGTAGTTGGATTTAATGATGATGGTTTAAAGTAATTTTTATCAGGAAATATGCAGTATCAAGAAATTGGTCAAGATGACCTTTTCTTGATATAAAACTGATATATTTGGATTTAGAATACTCAAATTAGCCATTTGAGCACAAAAAGTAATTTTTGACCGGGATTTTGCAGTACTGGAAAACTGGTCGAGATGACCTCGAATGAAGTTGAAACTGATAAATTTGGATTCAACACGTTCAAATTAGTCAATATAGCCTATCAATATACTCAAATTAGTTAATTGAGCATAAAGGTAATTTTTGATCGGGAAATATGCAGTACCGGGAAACTGGTCGAAATGAGCTCGGATGAAAATAAAACTGATATATTTAGGTTCAGCACGCCCAAATTAGTCAGGATAGCCCATGTTGAAATTTTGGACAAAAAAAGTATAAATAAGGGCGAAAAATCAGAAATTTCAAAAAGGGGCCCAAAATTTCATTTAACTTTCTCTTTCCTCCCCCTACACGAAAATGAACAGTAACCAACTATCGGAAATGGTGTCCGTTTTTGACACCGCCGATCTCGTTCGAAAGCTCTCACCGAGCTGAGTCTAACGGTGGGTCGAGTCGACGGATTAGACGCAGGAGCAGCCCGCACGCACCGCCCGAAGGTTACGGTGGTCGGAATTTTCAAACGCTGATTTCTCCACTGTCCGATGTCCGATCAAGGTGATTCTGCTCCCAAAAGACTCGTGGTGGAGAGTAGAACAAAACCCAGGTGTTGTTTCAGCTCAACGGTCGCCGAATTGCGCCACCTGAAGTCACGCCGTCGCCGTCGTGAAACTCGCCGTTTTCGGCAGAGTTGAGTGATGTGGTGGGTACCAAAATGCTCAGAATTTCATAGGGAATAAAAGCCCCAAGGTAATTTTGGGCAAAATCATTGAGAAAATGGAGATTTCTCAATGCTGCTGCTGTCGGTATTTCGGAGGTTGATTTCCGTCAATAGGAACTTCAATTGGTGAAATTGACACCGCCAATGAGTTCCTCAGGTCGAGATCTACGAGATGGTGGTGGCCTTTCTCCACGCTGCCGCCGATCAATGCCGGTCAATGGCCGGTTAACACCGGTCAACGCCGGTCAAAGGTGACCGGTGATGAAAAATTGAAGAATGGCCCGTTGGCCTATTTTTGATGTTCCGGACACATCCGCGGAGTCAAAATTACAAGACGAAATTTCAAATGTAAAGAACAGAGCATCAAAGTTTGTGCATGCGAGACCGAATGGTCCGTTTAATCGTCGGTGGGAAGATTTCAGTAGTGATTTCGGTCCCTTCATTCCTTATTTGTTGTTTTGCAATGATTATGTATTAATGATGTACTTTTACATGTGAAATTGTAAGAAAAATGGACTATATGTATGAAAAATAGTTAAATAAGAAAATGTGAAAAATGTAAAGATTTTTACGTAAAAGTTGAATTTTACGTAAAAATATAAGCCTCTGGTATAGTACGTGCTAGAATAGAATTAGGTTAGATGGTTTCAGGCGTTTCCTAAACGCCGGGAACCCAAAATTTAAGCAGAAATGCTGTCGAAATTTCAAAAACAGCACAGAGGGGTATTTTTGGAACCGAAGGGTAAAAATGTGGTCAAGATGGAAACCCAAGCCCTCTCGGTGATTTAGGCCTAAAAAAGAGGATTAACGACCTAGGGTCAGAATAGTGCCACCCGAGGGTCGGTGTATAATGACCCGAGCATTTCGGCAATTAATGCTAAAAAAGCTCAAAAAGGCTTAAGAAAAATGATTTCATGATTTTTGGGTTTAGAAAATCCAGTTCAAGCATAAAAATAAAAATGATACGACCTAAAGATTCGTTAGGGGTAAAACAGTCGTTTAGATCGAAAATTTCAGGAATGATAGAGAAGGGTCCTAATGGACTTAAAATGGTTTAATTAAGATTCCAAGAGCCAAAATTAAGTTGAAAATAAAAAAAAAGTAAAGTTATGATGAAAAAGTCAAGCAAAGGGCAAAATGGTAATTTTGCCAAAAGTTAGCAGAAAAGTTACAAATGGGATATTAGACCCCAAGTTCAAGATTGGGAAATTAAACATAGAATTTTTACGTTTTACTAAGTATTACGCAAGAATAAAGATTTAAATAACCGTTATTATTGTTTCGGTTATAGGAACCCGATCCTGACGCAACAAAGGAACGTGTGCAGATCCAGAAGCGAAGAAGGAGATACGAGTAAGGTATCTGTAAGTACAGACATTTAATTGTCTACTCACGAACTAACTTGCCATAGGATTATATGATGATGTGACGTTATGAATAGCGTGTTAGTAAAAGAAATGTTTTATAAAGCGATAAGAAAAGTTTTTGGACCATGCAATTATTAAGAAACATGCATGGCGACATGAAAATGTAACGTGTTCACAAAGTCAAAAAGAACAAAAAAAAAGAGTTAAAGATAAGAAAGATGAAGATAAACAAGATAATAAGACTGAAAATTTAAGTGTTGGGCGTATTGGCCTCCCCAAGATGAGGTTTTAAGTTCTAATTTTCCACTATCGTAAAATGCTACCTCCCCAAAAGTGTGAGGTTAATGGCATGTAGTGGAACGCTACCTCCCAAAAGTTTGAGGTTAATGGCAATGCTACCTCCCAAAAGTGTGAGGTTAATGGCATAAAGTTTAATGATCGGTTGTGAGGTAGGTTAATGAAATGGGTCGCTCCCCCTTCCTCCCACTAGTCCGCGCGTAAGACGGTACGTCCAACACAAGGCCCACAAAAGAAAGTGAAAGAAAGAAAATGAATGAAGAGACAAGTAAAGATCAGTGAAAGAAAAGAAACTAAAGAAAGAAAGAAAAGAAAGAAAAGAAAGAGAAGAAAAGAAAAGAAATGAAAGTAAAGCAAAGAAAAGCTATGAAAAGTTAAGAAAGTAAAGTAAAGAAAAGTTAAGAAAAGCTAGGAAAAGAAAAGAAAAGAAAAGAACAGAAGAATAAGAAAGAGAGTAAGAACAATAAGAAGCAAGAAGAAAAATAAGTAAGCATAATGTGACTAACCTTTGTTGTTAGTTGACAAGTTTATGTAGAGGTTTATTTGTATGTCATGTTTTCATAAAGTTTTAGCATATATGTATGATCATGTAATGTTTTATGTGTATGTTGGTACTTACTGAGCTCTAGCTCACTAGTCTGTTCGTGATGTAGGTAACAAGAGTAAGCTGCCTACATTGTGAAAGAAGAAACAGATGGGCTGGCAGAAAGATTCCTAGAGTGTTATGGGGTGGGTTATGGTTTTCACTATGATTTTTCGCTGCAATTTAAAGAAAAGATATATGTAATGTAATGAAAAAGAGACAAGGTTTAATGTAAGTTAAGTTTATGAAGTATTTCAATATGCTTTTTGAAAACTCATATGTTTAAATTAAGTTTAAGTTTTAAAAGAAAGAAAAAATTACTATCTGTAATTTTTCAAACACCACTTCCGCAAATAAGTTAAAATGACAAAGTTAAAACTAGTAAGTTTAAAGATATAAGAAGTAAGTAAGTTTAAGGTAAGTTTTCCTAAAGTAAGATAAAGAAGAGCAAAGTTTAAGAACAGTTAAAGTTTTAGGTGGATGACTCGTGTGAGTCAAGTCGCCCACAAGATGTGGCATCAGAGCCCAGTTAAGGTATCTATATTGGTACCAGAGCAAGTTTAAAAGTAAATTAAGACAAGCAAGTTTAAGAAGAATAAAGTTTAGAGAAGTATACTCAAGTATGTTTAAAGTTAAAAAGTAAGTTTAAAGTTTAAAGTTAAGGTAGTTAGGGTAGGTCCTAACAGGGTGGTATCGGAGCAGAAGTAAGGTTAAAGTAAGTATAGTAGTTAGGGTATTCCTAACATAGTCGAACCCTGAAAAGAGTATAAATACATCCCATGTGCAAATATGTATATATGTATGTATGTGGAAAAGCTAGGACAGATGTTGTATAATAGATCTAATGTTGTGTATGCTATGTATAATGTAAGAAAGTGCTATGGAATGATATGAAATGTTTTATGGTGTACGCTTTGCAATAAATGACATGTTTAAAATTCCTATCAAAATTCCAAAATTAATTATGGAAAAATCTAATTTTTGATTATTTTGCAAGGTTAGAAAAAAAAAAGATCAAAATGAGTGCAAGAAAAGGTCGATGCCCTACACTAGCTGAGAGGTTGGAGGAAGTACAAGTTCTCCTTGAAAACCAAATGAAAGAAAATGCTGAACTACGATAGTGACTATCCGCTATGGAACAACAACGGCAGGCCCTAGAAGAGGGCAATGCTTCCCAGGCGACTGAAACAGTACCAACAGAGCCGCCAGTCATTCTAGAAGTTCAGCAGCCTCAACCGAGAGTAAACCAGGAACCCTTGTATGAACGATTCCATCGAATGAAGCCGTCGAAGTTTGAAGGTTCGATTGACCCATTTGAGGCAGAGGAGTGGCTTTCTTCGCTGCAAAGGATCCTTGACTTCATGAATTTAACTGATTAAGAGAAGATTTTGTGTGCATCCTTCGTGCTGAGAAAGGATGCCCGTTTCTAGTGGGACACAGTCCATATGAGGAGGGATGTGAACACGATGACTTGGGATGAGTTTCTGGAGGAATTCAACCAGAAATACTATGATCCAACTGCTCTTCGCCGCCAGTAGAAAAAAATTTGCTAAGCTAAAACAAGGGAAGCAGTCTGTGAGTGAAGTGTGTAGGAGATTTGATCAGCTATCCCGGTTATGTCCCTATGTGGTGCCAACCGAAAGAGTAAAGATTCAGAAGATGATTGGCATGTTCAGGCGAGAAATAGCCATAGTAGTGGACAGTGGGCCAGTACCGCCTACTTCAGTGGCAGACTGTGTAAGCAGAGCCCTCAGGGCTAAATATCACTTGCTCAGGCAGAAAGAAGAAAGAGAAAAAGTTTGGGAAGTAAAGAAAAAAGAGAAGATCCTTGCCAAATCAGCACAAGCAGGGATGTAGACAGGACAGGGTAGTAAATCTGGCCAGAGTAGACCAAACCAGTCCAACCCTTAAGGCTCCCAACAACAGCAGGGTAAAAGAAAAAGAAATTTCTCAAATAGAATCAAGATACCTGCAGTCAATAGCGGAAGACCAGTCGGGGCACAGGGCTGAGTTTTCTCACATGTGCTACGTGTGGAAGGAGGCATCTAGGCCAGTGCAAAATTGGCATTATTGCATGCTATCAATGCAGAGGAGAAGGGCATTTTGCAAAGAATTGTCCAATGAACTGCTAGAATATCTCAGGGCCAGTGCAACAGCGCCAACAATATCCTCCACATCAACAACCGCCTCAAGCTCATGCCTTATAGGGGAGGATTGAAGGGCCTTCAGGAGTGGCACCAGTATGGTCTGAACGACCAGAACAGACTTCATGACCAGATGCTCGTGTTACAGTTTTTACTTAGGAAGATGCTAAAGCGGGAACATCCAACGTAGTTACAGGTCAGATTTTTGTATTCAACCACGTGGCACGTGTCCTTTTTGATTCAAGAGCCACACGTTCCTTCGTATCCCATAAATTTGCTGACAAACTAGGGTATGCTAAAGACCCTATAGGGACAATTTTTAGGACAACTCTACCCTCAGGGGAAGTGATGCTGTCAAATTACTGGTTACGTCATGTGCCGGTAATTATGGCAAGTAGGGAGCTATATGTCGATTTGATCATAATGAAGATCGTCAACTATGACGTGATCCTAGGAATGGATTTCCTAGGAAAATATCAAGCCACCATCGACTGT
Organism: Antiaris toxicaria; assembly: GCA_035233585.1. Lineage (NCBI taxonomy): Eukaryota > Viridiplantae > Streptophyta > Magnoliopsida > Rosales > Moraceae > Antiaris > Antiaris toxicaria. The sequence goes on along the minus strand of CP141156.1, from coordinate 97,913,027 downwards.
CAGAAGCAAAAAATAGTCTTTCGACCGGATGACATGGAAAGTTTTGAGTATGTCGACATGGAAAGTTTTGAGTATATCGACACATCTCGTCAATCGAAGAAGACGATGATCAGTGCAATGAGAGTGAAGAAGCTAATGGCTAGTGGCTATGTTGGATATCTGGCGTATGTGATAGACGTGACTGAAGAAAAGAGATCGCAACCAGAAGATGTTTCAGTTGTCAACGAATTCCTCGATGTATTTCCAGAGGAATTGCCAGGGCTACCTCTGGAAAGGGAGATTTCGTTTGAAATTGAGGTTATGTCAGGGATTGCTCCAATTTCCAAGGCTCCATATCGTATGGCCCTAGCAGAATTGAAAGAACTACAGGTGCAATTAAAAGAGCTACTTGATAACGGATTTATCCAACCAAGTTATTCCCCATGGGGCGCTCCAGTACTATTTATTAAAAAGAAAGATGGAACTCTCCAGATGTTCATTGATTATAGAGAGTTGAATAAGGTTACCATCAAGAATAGGTATCCATTATCTACGATTGATGACCTGTTCGACCAATTAAAGGGAGCAGTGGTATTCCCGAAGATTGATTTATATTCAGGCTATCATCAGTTGAGAATCCGGGAGAGTGATATTCCTAAGATAGCGTTCAGAACCTGATACGATCACTATGAATTTTTAGTGATGCCATTCGGATTAACCAATGCTCTAGCCGCGTTCATGGATTTGATGAATAGAGTCTTCAAGGAGTTTCTTGATAAGTTTGTCACCGTGTTTATCGATGACATACTTATATATTCAAAGACTCATAAGGAGCATAAGGAGCATCTAAGAATTGTTCTTCACACTATGAGAAAACATCAACTGTATGCAAAATTCTCTAAGTGTGAATTTTGGTTAGAGAAAGTGCATTGCAGTGACAAAGGAACGCATTGCAGTAGATCCAACAAAGGTGGAAGTAATTAATGAGTGGCCTACTCCTAAGACCGTAACTGAAATACGTAGTTTCTTAGGGTTAGTCAGCTACTACAGAAGGTTCGTGGAAGGATTTGCAAGATTGGCAAGATTGGCTGCACCTCTCACTGCTCTCACTCGTAAGGAAAAGAAATATGAGTGGACGTAAGAGTGTGAAAGAAGTTTTCAAGAGTTGAAGAGGCGATTGACTAGTGCACCTATCCTCATTTTACCTATGGAGGGTGAAATGTTTATGATCAACAGTGATGCTTCAAAGATAGGCTTTGGAGCTGTACTTATGTCGAATGATAAGGTGATAGCTTATGCATCACGCCAGTTAAAGAACCATGAGAAGAATTATTCTACTCATGATCTAGAACTTGCTGCTGTAGTGTTTGCACTTAAAATCTGGCGACACTATTTATATGGGGCTCAGTGTCAAATTTTCACCGATCACCAGAGTTTGAAATAATTCTTCACACAGAAGGAGTTAAACATGCGACAGAGAAGATGGTTAAAGTTGGTGAAAGACTATGACTGTGAAATTCTCTACCATCTAGGAAAGGTGAACTGAGTAGCGGATGCATTGAGCAGAAAGTCAACTACTCCACAGAAGCTGTCAATAGATGAGCTACCAAGAGCCTTGTAGCAGGAAATTAACTCCCTTCAATTGGAGTTAATAACCAGAAGGTTAACAGCCCTAAGATTAGAATCTTCTCTGTATAAAGATATTAAAGAAGACCAAAAGCAGGATCCAGGTGCGATAAAACTCTGAAAAGAGGCTTCAGAACACAAGGAATCAAATATAAGCATGTCCACTGATGGAATGCTTTTGTATCGAAGAAGGATCTATGTCCCGGCTACTAAAGGACTGAGAAGATGAATCCTGGTAGAAGCTCATGAAAACCATATTCCATTCATCTTGGAGCCAGCAAAATGTATCAAGATCTCAAGATACAGTTTTGGCGAAAAGAGATGAAGAAGGATGTTGTGGAATTCATGAGTAGATGCCTGACTTGTCAAAGAGTAAAAGCTGAACATAGACATCCGGGAGGAAAATTGGAACCTTTAGAAATTCCGGAGTGGAAATAGGAGCATATTACCATGGACTTCGTGGTAGGACTTCCCAAGACCCGAGAAGGGTATGATGCTATCTGGGTAATCGTTGACAGGCTAACTAAGACGGCATGATTCATAGCCATGAAGACAACTTTCACATTGGAGAAATTAGCACAGTTGTATATGACCCATATTATTTGGCTACATGGAGTGCCAAAGTCTATAGTATCAGATCGAGATGCACGATTTACTTTTGCATTTTGGGAGTGTGTACAAAAAGCTATGGGAACAGAATTATGCTTTAGTACAGCTTTTCATCCCCAAACAGATGGACAATCAGAACGAACTATCCACATACTGGAAGATATGCTCAGAGCCTGTGTTATAGATTTTCTTAGAAGTTGGAATGAAAAGTTACCATTGATAGAGTTTTCATATAACAACAGTCATCAAACTTCCATAGGAATGGCACCTTATGAGGCTCTGTATGGAAGAAAGTGTAGGTCTCCTATTCACTGGTATGATCTATGAGAAAAGTAGTTGCATAAAACTGATTTCATACGAGAAACTACAGAAGCAGTTGCAAAGATTCAGAAAAGAATGAAGATCGCTCAAAGTCGATAGAAGAGTTACGCGGATAAGCAGTGAAGATTCTTACAGTTCGAAAAGGGGGATTACGTATTCCTCAAAGTATCACCAATGAAAGGCGTAATGCGATTCGGTAAAAAGGGAAAATTGAGTCTAAGATATATCGGGCCATTTGAAATAATCGAACACATTGGGAAGGTAGCGTATAAGTTGGCATTACCCCAAAATTTGTTGGCAGTACACAATGTCTTTCATGTGTCAATGTTAAGGAAGTATATACCTAATCCATCACATGTGTTGGAGTATGAGCCGATACAAGTTGAAGAAGATTTGACCTACCAAGAACAACCAGTGCATATTTTAGCACGAGAAGAAAAGGAGTTGAGAAATAAGATGATCCCACTAGTCAATGTTCTATGGAGAAACCCCAGTATTGAAGAAGCTACGTGGGAACGTGAAGATGAGATGAAAGCTTTATACCCCCACTTATTCTAATTTTCGAGGATGAAAATTTTATAAGGAGGGGAGAATGTCATAATCGAGAAATTTTACAGTTCCTAAAAATTTTGTATAACTTGAGTACTCAATGATTTTTATGTGTAAAGTTGTAAAATAGATTATTTAATATTATTTCGAGTGCGATGAAATGTTCTGACGATCCAGACAAGAGAGTGTTCGGGGACAGAAAATTTTACCAAACCAAAATCAGAGAAAATAAGCCTTTTCGATTTCAAAAATTTTTAGAATATACAGTAAGCCACTAAAAGACAAAATACTTGCGGGATGAAATTTCAGGCAAACCAGAGTGAAATAAGGAAAACCGATCACACAGACAGCCTCAGGAACTTGTCTACGCGATTTCGGTGCAAAGCTTTTCTGTTTGACTTTTGGTCAAAGTTTGACCTAGAATTAATGAGGGGAGTCAAAGATTGGATGTGAATCTTTGAAAGGATGTAAGGATACATTCAAATCCAAGGGCTAGGGTTTAAAGTGAAGAAAATTCAATGGTTAGGATTCAAAGTCAACAAGGAAAGTCAAAGGATGCTTAAGCAAAATTTCAAGAGGTTTCTATGCGCTTAGGTGGTGGATTTTCGGGCAAAAATCAGAAAAAAAAATCTGGCTATCTTTGATTAATTACAAAACAGCCCCTAAAGAGTGGAAAAATTACACAAAAAGTTTGCAAAAAGGTCCTTAAATCAATTGCAACTTAGTCCCTCCTTTGTGGCTACTTAAATACACGGTTTTAGGGACTTAGAAACCAGAAAAAAATTCTAGTTTTCATCCTCCATTGCAGCTGTGTATCTCCCACTTTGAAAGCACGAAAATTTATTCAAGATTTGTGCAATAAAGTGTGAAAAATTCATCACAAAGTTCAAGTTATCAAGCAAGCAAGGTAACCTTCTATTTTGGCATGATTTTCTCTTGTTTTCATGAAGAAAAATTGTGTGTTATGGGCTGCTTTGAAGTGAGAAAAATCAGGTTTTGTTTAATGGAATTTTGGTTGAAAGTGTGTTAATGGTGAGTGATTAAAACAAGTGCGCAAATAAGAGCATGAAAAGTTAAGTTTAGGTGTTTTTTGTTCACTAAAACCCACAGGTTATTAGGGTTTGAAATGGTGAAAATATTGGTGTTACTTTGCATAGTTTTTGATGTTGAAAGTTATATGGAAATGAAAACAAAATGTTGAGGTTGATTTCCAAGGAAAATCCGTGGCTAACTAAGGGATTAATGCATGAAATTTTGATGGCTTACGTTAGGGTTTTGTGATGTAATGTGTAATGAAATGATACACAAAGGGAGGAATAAGGAAAAAAAATTAAAATTTTGACGTGTGTTTTTGTAATGAAAACCGTGTTTAGGTTTAGTAAAAATGAGAAAGTTTTGATAAGCCACGTGAATATGTAAATGGTGTATGAAACCAGCCCTAAAATGATAAAGAACGAGTTGAAATGCCGTTAGAAACGAGTAAGTTTTATTGTGTAATTTTACGTAAAAAGTTTGAAACTTTTATGTAAAATTAAGTTTGTGGTATAGTACTTGGTAGGGTAGAAAAGGATAAATGGTTTCGAGTGTTTCCTAAATACCAGGAACCTAGAAATTCAGCGGAAATGCTGTCGAAATTTTCAGGACGCCCAAAGGGCAATTTGGTAAACGCAAGGTAAAAATAGGGTCGGGAACTAGAAACCCGAGCCCCCTCGGAAACCTAAGTTCGAGAAGAGAATAAGGGGCGATTACATAACTAGTGAAATAGCCATTTGAGGTCCCGAAAGGTTAGAAAAACGAGAAATGACCCCGAGGGTCGGAATAGTACTACCCGAGGGCTGGTGAATAGTAACCCAAGCGTTTTGGCAGAAAATGCTGTAAAAGCTTGGCAAGATCTAAGAAAAGTTATTTATGAGTTTTGGGATCAGAAAACCCAGATAAAACGATAAAATGAGAATTTTCCGATCTATAGTCCCGTCAGGGGCAAAATGGTCATTTTGACGAAAATTTACTAAATTGCTAGAAAAATGCCGTAAGAGTCTCAGAATGATTTTATTAATTTTCTAAAGGCTAAAATAGAGCTGTAAGTCAGAAAAACGGGGTAAAATCCCACTAAGGACGAAATGGTTATTTTGCCAAAAGTTAGGGGCAAAACGGTCATTTTGTCAAAAGATTCAGAAAAGTGATATTAAGACCCGGAATAGTATTTTATGCAGCATAATAATTACAGGATTGAAAATATGAATCCCAAAAGAATAATTAAGAACCCAAATCAGAAATTTTATATTTTCACCGTATTTTAGTTGTGAAATGAATAGTAAAAATGACCGTGATCTATTTCGGTTATAGGAAATCAACTAAAAGGTGATTTAAGGAATCCGGTTGACTCAGGAAAGGAACCGCTAGCAAAATACATGTAAGTTCAGACTTTTATCTATCTGCATCATGAATTTACTCAGTATGCTTATGTGATATAAATGATAGAAATTTAGTAGTCAGGTGCAGTATGGACACTAACATAAGAGATAAAATCTTAAGAAAACTACAGAATAAACTACAGAATAATTTAAAGAGTTCTAGACCCTGGAGGCAGTATAAATGCCACCGGTCAGGAACCATCAGAAATTTGGTAACTAAATCAGTATTAGCGTACCGGCTTCCCACACAGGTGGAGGTTTCTCAGATTTAGTTATGATAGGACTCCAAACCGCTGGTGATACGTCCCAGGTTTGGAAGTCTAATATAGTTAGAATGTAGAGGATTGGCCAGTGGATCACTCCCCAGAGTCCCTCTCGGTTATGCGCGCACTGCGATACGATCAATTCAGGGGCCCAATATCAGAATTCAGTATCAGATAATGACCTAAGACTTAAGAATTGTCATAATTTAGCATAAAATGTACGAACTATATGTGTAGTAGTTTAGACCCAAGTTGACATGAATAGTATCAGTCAAAGTCAACCTTACTATTCATGATCAAAAGTCAAAGTTACTATTTATTTAAATAGTACTTTTTCATGATTTTATGATTTATGTTCCTGCATGTATGTTTGAACTTACTGAGCTCGTCGCTCACCAGTTTATTCATGTTACAGGTAAGAAACCTGTACACCAGTAGATAGTGGATGGACGAGGAACGGGATTGCATCTGCCTCCAGGGCTGGGTGAGGGGAATGGTCCTGTTGATGTTTTCCACTGAGCAGATTTAGAATGATGTTTTGAGAGCAGATTTTGAATTATATTTTTAAATTTTATCATGATGTAAATTACGTACGACCAGTATGACAATAGTTTATCTTATATTCTATGATGCTTATGTTTTTACAGTTTATAGTCACAAATAGTTTTTTTAAAAAAATCCCTAGGTTTTCAGAATAAAAATCATCTTAACTACAAATGGTAATTTAATAAGAACAGGTTATAAGTAAGTTGCCGGCAACCCATTGAGGTAACGGTCTACCATAGTAGACTTTAAAGCTCTACTATGCTAGTACTGTAGCCTTAATTTAGGGCCGGTTGCCACACCAATCCAAGCTTAAATTGCAAGGAATTGAAGTGATAAGGTGAGCTTGTAAATTGAAGCTATTTTTAGTGTTGTTTCACAAAAAAAAATCCGCGGCACTATTGGTGTAGAAAATGTTGAAAAATTTGATGTTTTGTTGATGTGTTGATTGGTTTGATATTAAGATTGATGAAAGCATGCCTTGGAAGCAAGAAACAAGCAAAATTTTGTTTGATTCTTCATAAAATCTGTGGCCTTGTAGGGAGGGAATGATGTTGAGAAATTTGGTGATTTGTTTTAATAGTTATGTTAGTTTGATACTGTGTTTATTAAAGCATCAATTGGAATAATGAAACAAGCAATTTTGATGCATGTTTCATGCTAGAACACGTGGCCAATAAACACTAGAAAATGGAAAATTTTTAGTGTTGAACAATGATGAGAAATGTTGATAAAACCCTAGTAATAAGAATAAAATTTTCTATGGTGGTTTAGCATGAAAATCCGTGGCTTAATGCTAGGGTTGGAATAAAATTATGTTATTTTTTTAATGTTTATATGTACATTTGAAAACCTAAGAGTGATATGTGATGATTGTTTAGTGTGATGAAAAATATTTGGTGTTGTTTACCATGAGAAACCGAGATGATAACTAGAAAAAAAAGTTAATGATTTTGTGTTGAAATTGGAATGATGGTAACGTTGAAAATTTTTATACAAAGTTTGGTAACTTTGTATAAAATAGGTCTCTGGTATAGTATGTGGCAGGTACAAAGGTTCTGAGGTATACCTAATGTTGGGGAAACCTAAAAATACAAGCAAAAATGCTATCGAAATTTCTAAAACGCATAAGGCATTTCGGGAAACGAGGGGTAAAAATATTAGACTATGAAAGGAAACCGGGGCCCCTCGGTGCATTAGGGTTAGTAATGGAAAACCAACCCATAAGGAATAAGTAAACCGACCCTTAATGACTAAAATGCCTAAAACTGGGAAAATTCACGTTAGGGGTATTTTAGGAAACGAGGGGAAAAAGTTAGATCGGGATAGGAAACCTGAGCCCCTCGGGAACTGAGGCTTGGGGACATAATGAAAAACGTTTCAAGAGTAGTGAAATACCCATTTGAGGCTCCGAAACGCTAGAAAAACGAGAAACGACCCTAGGTATCGGATGAATAGTAATCGCGGATCAGAAAATGAATAATTGTGATTTTATAGCAAATGGAACATAAAATGATACAGAAGCCCAGGGAATATTATTTTATGATATTTGGGCTTAGAAAATTCAGGAAAAATAATATAACAGAATAGTTACGGTCCTGAGACCTGTCAGGGGCAAAATGGCCATTTTGTGTAAAAATTTTTGAAAGGCTCGGAAAGGACCGTAAAGGATTTAGAATGTCTTAAATAAAATTCTAGAACCCAAAATAAAGATTTTAGAGTAAAAAATCTAGAGTTTAAATAGTACATGGGCGTGTACTTTGAAACATGACCGTGTAGAATGAACCCGAGAGGTATACGGGCTGGGACACGTGCATGTTGTAGGCTGTGTACCACAAATAAAGTTGAAATATATTGAATTGTTAAGTGAAATAAATATATATCCAAAGTGATAATTAATGATGGGTATTAACAGATGATATTATGTCTGTAGGGACCCAAACTAGAGATAAAACTACGAAGGAGTTCCGGAAGTGGACATTATCGTAGTAGTGGTAAGTTCAAGCATTTTCATGTCTGCAACATGAAATACTGTATTATTTCATTATGTGCTAGTTGTACATTAGATATTGAGTCCTATGGACATTGGGGGATTAGTTACTATAACACATCCCACATAATAAGAGAAAGAGAATATGTACTGCCTACAGGTAAAGGAGGTTAATGATCTTGAGGTGATGATTAATGTCACTTGGTCAGAATTATAATGGAAAGATGGTAATAAAACCATTTAAGATGTACCGCGCCTCTAACGTTGTGGTGGAGGTTTTACAGGTCCTTCGGGGATATAATGATCGCTACAAGCGATGAGGGCTAGAGAGGAAGAAGCTCTAGGGTCGCTCCCTAGGCCCTCTTAGTTAGTGCACAAACAACTATCCGTACTGTCACAATGAGCTCAAAACCAAGATACAAATAGAGAGAATAGTCAATAAGGTGATGAAAGCCATAATAGAGCATAACTGAACATAACCGACACTAGCACTAAGTGTAGTGGATTTGGTTAAGGTAATGTAAATAGTAATTGATTAGGGTAACAGTTACTCTTCATCGATCAAAGGTCAAAGTTACTATTTATGATGAATAGTATTATTCATAGGAAGTTGTGTTTTTGATGTTTTTGAATCTATGTGATTCTTACTAAGTATGTTTGAACTTACTGAGCCTATTAACTCATCAGTTTGTTCATATTGCAGGTAAGAAACCTGTTAAATAGTCTCTTGGATGGCGGCAGGATGCGCGTGTGCTGATAGGATAAGGAGCCCACTGTGGACTTGGTCCTACCATAAGTTTTCCGCTGAGCGATAAAATAGTGAATTAAAGAGAATGTATTTTTGAAAAATAAAATACATATTTTGTATATTTGTAAATTATGTTGTACTTCAAAAAGACAACTACAAGTTATTATTATATTTTATCTGGCTTTCATACTTGGCTTTTGTCAGAGAAAAGTATTTTGAAAAGAAAGAAAAAATATGGGCAAAATTTTTAAGGCCCTGAAATATGAGAGTTGAATAAAAAGTGTTTAAATGGTGACCTGAATTCGGTGCACGGGCTATCTTGGTCAACTACGGAGTCGGACCTTGGCGGTTTCACATGGCTGGATTCGGGGGTGCCACATCTGGCATTTTGTTGTTCCAAAAATTCCCGTAACGCCTGATTTTCCCTTTCTTGTGCCTCGAGTCGAGCTTGTATGTTGCCTAATTGAGTAGCAAGCTCAGCCTCTTGAGTTGACCTAACAGTTATAGCTCGTGTTCTAACCATATTGCTATGTATAACCTATTATAAACAGTAGCGACATGGTTTAGTACTTGTATCAAAACAGTACTTATCAAAATTCTAACTTACTTGGACTGTGTAGAAGCAGATACTTAAAATGTCATGTATGGTTAACGGAAGAGCTCTGCTCTGATACCAACTCTTGTCGGTGGCCCGACTTGCTCAAGCCATCGACTGCTTTACTTTTCTTAAACTTACTTCTTATGTTGTCATTTTACTTTACACTTTAAATCGCATTTCATTTATGGTTTAAAAAATTTGTTTTTAAAGACTGCCGATTTTCGTGAATTTTTTTTCTAGATACTTTTTTGAAAACATACATAAAATTACATGTGTCCTTGTTTCATTGAAAACTTCTTTTTAAACATACTTTACATTATCTTAGTATTATTTCTTTACATTACACATGCATATTTTTGGCAGCTGGAAACTGTAGCGAGATCCATCTCCTACTCCATGACACTTTCTGGATCTGTCTGCTAGTGCATCAATCACTTCTTTCATATGCCAGTTGCTTAACCTTGTTCCCTACACCACGAATGAACTAGTGAGCTAAAGCTCAGCAAGTACAAACATACGTATAAAATATTGCATAAGCACATGCACTTATGTTAGTCACATTATGCTTACTAAATTTCGTTATTTCATTTTCATCTTTCTTTCTTTCATTCATATCATACTATTATTTTCTTTTATTTACTTTACTTTAGTTTCACTTGTGGGCCCTATTCAATGGTCGAATCATAATGCGTGCAGACCAATGAAGGGAGGGGGAGCGACCCACCATCCTACCTCACGGCCAACTTAAACATTAAACTTCAGCACTTTCGAGGTCGCAACCCATTGGTTTGGAAGCCATATACATGAACCTCACCTTTAGAGGCTAGTAAGCCAGCATTTAAAGTTTAAGTCTTATTATCTTGCTTATTCATATCTCTCTTTACTTTAACTCATCATTCTTTCTGACTCTATGAACATACCTAAATGTCATATAATAATCGTACAATTTTCCATAATGTACAAAGCCAGAAATTTATCTTTTTAGTTTGTGGTACATTTCTTTCATTATAACATTCATATCGTAATTTTCCTATCATGGCATCGTACATATCATGATAGGCGCACAACAGTTAGTTCGTGGGTAGACAAGTAAATGTCTGAACTTGCAGTGTTTGTGCTAACATAAACTTCTTGGAATCCTCTGACGTTCCTTTATCATCTCTAGATTGGATCCCTATAAACAAAATATTGTCTGTTAATTTTCACTGTTATTTATTACTTTTCATCTATTCATTTCCTCTTTTTTTTTATAACATTTCGTTACTGTGCATGATTACATGGAATGATACATGGCCGTGCCCATGGCCGTGTACCTCTCGGGTCACTAAAATCTTCCCATACATGGCCGTGTAACTCATTTATTCATGCATAAGTACATGCCCTAATTCATGCATAAGTACACAGCTAGATACATGGCCGTGTCCATGACCATATAACTCTCGGGTTGTTAAATGTTTCTTCACATAGTCGTGTACCCTAGGCGTGTTTGGGATTCATTCTGTCACAACCGAGAATTTTTACTGTGTTTAAAAATTTTATATAACATGTGTACACAATAATTTTTATGTGTATAATCATAAAACATATGTTTTAATATTATTTAGAACGCAACGGAATGTTCTGACCATGCCAAAGCGAGTGTGAGTAAGAATGGAAAATTTTACTGAACCAAAATCAGACAAATGATGCCTTTCCGGTTTCAAAATTTGTAGAAATATACTGTATGGCACTAAAGGACAAAATACTTGCGGTATGAATTTTTAGGCAAACCTGAGTGAATTAAGGAAAACCGATCACACGGACAGTCTTAGAAACTCGTATATGCGATTTCGGTGCAAAGTCGTTCGGTTTGACTTTTGGTCAAAAAGTTTGATCGAAATTAATGAGAGGAGTCAAAGATTGAATATGAAACTTTGAATGGATGTATGGATAGATCAAGATCCAAGGGCTAGGGTTTAAAGTCACTTTGATCCAATGGCTATGATTTAAAGTCAACATGAAAAAGTCAAAGAAAGCTTTGAACAATTTCAAGATGATTCTAGGGATGAAAGGTGGTGGATTTTTAGAGGAAAAATAAGAATAAAATCTGCCCTATTTTATTTAATTGCAAAACAGCCCTTAAAAGTTTGAAAAATTGCACAAAAAGCTTGCAAAAAGGTCCCTAAAAGTGTTGCAAATTGGTACCTCCTTTTTGGCTTCAAATACACATGGTTTTGGCTTGAAACAAAACTAGAAAAATTGTGTTCTTTTAGCCTCCAAGCAGCCGTGTGTTTCATCTCCCTAAAGGAAGAAGTTTTCTTCAAGTTTTCTTCAAGAAAAGTGTGCAAAATCCCTCCCTAGCATCAAGAAATCAAGAAAGCAAAGTAAGCTTTCATTTTTGCATGGTTTCCTCTTCTTTTTCCATGCAAAAACTATGTGGGAAATGGGCTGTTTTGAAGTTAAAATTTCAGATTTTGGTTGGTAGTTTTTGGTGTTGTAAATCATGTGAAAAAGGGTGATAAAGGAAAAGGATGAAATAAAGAAAAGAAAACGAAGAAAAGAAAAGAAAAATAGTATAGAAAGAATGAAGAAATCATAAAAACAGAAAATAGACACACATAACAGACTAACCTTAAGTGTTAGGCATAAATCATTCTCTATCTGTATGTTTGTACTTACTGAGCTCTAGCTCGTTAGCCTGTTCGTGATTTAGGTAGCAAAGGTAAACAACCTACATTATGGAGAGAGAGCAAAAGGACTGGTAGGCAGATTCCCACAATGTCATGGACAGGTTATGGATCTGCTTCGCAAACTATCCACTGTGAAAAAAGCCCAGTACAAGAATGTATGTATAAACGTATAAAGACAAGACAAGTGTGTTATGTATAAAGTGAAGTAAGTTTAAAGGCATACTTATGTAATAAAGTATGTTTATATTACTAAGTATTTTTAAGAAAACAAGACCGCAAGTATTTTACCAAAAAAAAAATTTCACGATTTTTCAAATGCCAATCTTTTAAAGAAAAACAAGTTAAGTAAGAGGAAATAAGAGCAAAGATAGATTAAAGAAAGAGAGTGGACGACTTGAGCTAGTCGGGTGGCCCACACATTCTCACTACACACCCGTGTTCCTCAAGTACAACCCCGTGTATTGTTTAAAATCCTAAATTTAACCTTAAAAATCATAATTTTGACATTTAGAATCTTATTTAAGTCATTCTAAGGTGTTCTCTTGGTCTTTTATAAACATTTCAGACATTTTTGGGTTATTAGATCATTAGCTGATACTATTCTGATCCCCGATCATTAATCCTCTTTTTCTTACGTTTTAGAATGCCAAATGGACATTTCACTAATCCTCAAAATGTCCATCATCTTTTCCCCAATCTAGGTCATCAAGGGGCTCGGGTCTTCAACATTCGACGTTATTTTTCCTCTCGTTCCCAAAATACCCTTAATGCCTTTCTAAAATTTTTGGTAGCATTACCGCTTAAATTTTTGGTTTCCAGCTTTTAGGTAACATCTCAAAACCATCTAACCTGTGATGTGCTAAACTAGAGGCCTAATTTTACATAAAAGGTACAAACTTTTTGCATAAAATTTTCATGTAAACCCTAATTGTCTCTATTGGCAATTTGGTTCATTTTTGCCAATTCTAACCATCGGTTTTTTTTATATCCACATTCCACACACATATTATTCTCATGTAACCTCACATTTTCTAACATAATGCCCCACGGTTTTTCTTTATTTTTCAAGCATAAAATTGCATTTTCAAACTTCAAAAGTTTTCTCATCACATCCACACTTCATACAAGTTCTTGAATCCTTAAACCCTAAGAATCCACTTGAATTTTATTCATTTTCCTCACCAATACCCCACAGTTTTATCACTAAACAAGGTATCCAAATTTTGTATTTGAACTTCTAATGCACTCTCTAGCTCAATCACATATCTCTCTAGTTTTTTTTTTAATCAATAATGTAACAGACCAGAAATTTCCCACAGTGCTACCTAGGATTAAGCTAGGTTTTTCTAAGAATTTTTGTGAATAAGAATGTATGAGAACATTATATTTGTAAATAAACAAATAATAGTGTTAATAGAAATAAATGAAAGTTTTGGAGGATTTAAAATCTCTAAAAATAATCAAAGAATAAAGTTCATGACTGAGAAAGTGATTTCAGACCAAAACGCTCAAAATGGAGTAGTTTCGGTACCTGAAAAACATAAGATATAAGAAATAGGCAGTCAAAACAAAGGTAAGATAAGTGTTTTAGGGTTTTTATGAGTTTTAAGATTGAGTTAGATCTTACTGATAGTATGGATGGCTAGATAAGACCTCTGGTGCATTTCTTGAGAAATTTCATCATTTTCGGAAAAATGATGATGCTTTTCGGAACCAAAAACCTCAAAAGATTACCTAAGGTAAACCGAAAATGAGGAAAAAGATGAAAATTTATGGTTTGATTTTTAGCCAAATGATAGTAAAATAAGGCATACCGATCGCGCGGAAGGCCCTAGAAACCCGCCTACGCGATTTTAGGAAAATTCCGTTTGCTTTAATTTTTGGTCAAACTTTGACCATCGAGTTAATTAGATGATGTCATGAATGGTGTAAGCATAATGATGTCATAATTGATTTATTTCTTTTAAAGACATGTGGTAGCTGGATCCAATGGTTATGGTTTAAAGTGATTTTGATCCTATGGCTAAGATTTTGCCAAAAAGATAAGAATTTTTGTTTTTGAAAAATATGAGAATTTGGGAATTTTCTCCAACATTGGAATCGGATGTAGATGGCATATATTATGTGAAATAAGGTTAGGTAGATTCAATGTATGAGAATTAAAGAAGCCTTGATCTAAGGGCCAAAAGATGGCCAAAATGACATGTGAAAAATAAAGAAAAATTGGTGCAAAAGTGGCATAAAAGCCATCAGATCTTCTTGGCTAAATAGCAGCCCCTTATACATGTTCCTTACCACCAAATATTCAATCAAAAATCTGGTTCCAAGCAGCCAAACTGCCTTGTATCTTCTCCCCCACCAACCAAGCCAATTTGTTCAAAGTTTTCCCTCCAAAGCCTTACAAATCAGCCCCTTCCTTGTGGACTGTTTTAAGCACATTTTGAGGGCTGAAAAATGGAAGCAAAACCAGCCAAAATCAGGTCCCATGGCTGCCGTGACCTTTTTCCCCCTCCAAGTTTATTTTTCTTCAAGTTTTTCACGCCGAAAGTGTCTACCGAGCAAGGCTTGGTCATGGTTATGAGGTAAGTCTTGAAGTGTGACAACCGGGAAATTCAGGCAATTCTCGGATGAAAATGTACAAATGTATGTATATAACAATTTGTACTATTTAAAGAGTGAAATAAATGTATTTATATTGTTTAGAATATATGAAAATGTTCTAACAATACTGACGAGTAAGAATTCAGTGTTGGAAAAATTCACTGAGTTGAAACGGGTGAAACGGTGCAAAATCGGCATTGAAAACCCTAACCGGAGCAATAAAAGACGGAAAACTTCCGGGATTGATTTTGATCAAACGGAAGCAGTTTAAATTGATCCGACTGCACAGGAGACCTCAGGAACACGCCGGGACGATTTCAGGAAAATTTCGGCTCGAACCGGTATCGGTCAAAAAGTAGTCGAATTAATGTGAATAGTGAAAGTCAAAGTCAACTTTTGCTTTAGCATTTATGACATCATAAATCCATTTAATAAATAAAAAGAAGATGATGATTGGTAGAATTAATGGCCATGATTCATTTGCCTTTTTGATCTAAAGGCCAAGATTTGGCCAAAAATACACCTTTTTAATTTTTGAAAATTATGGAAAGAATTAGGTTGAAAGATGTCTAATTCTCATTGGTGGAAGGCTAAATTAATTGGCCTTTGGTTTCATTAAGTCGGCAACATTGTGATAAAGTGGCCGAAACTTGTTTCAAAGCCAAAACCAAAAGAAAGAAAATTTCTTCTAAGTGTTCATGGAGAATACGTGAGCCACCAAGGAGAACCAAACAAATCTTCCAAAATTTCTTCACAAAAGTGGTATCAAACACTTCATTGAAGGCAAAGGAAGCAAGAAAGCAAGGTAACCTTCTTTGGTTTGCATTTTTTCTTGGTTTTTCTTCAAGAAAACTATAGGATGAATAGTGAAAAAGATGGAAAATTTTTTGGTGGTTTTCAATGATTTGATGCTTGGGTTTTGTTAAGGGTGTAATTAGTAGGAAAACCATGTAATTTGTTTAAAGAAAAACCAAATTTTGGTTGGTTTTTCAAGGGTAAATCCGTGGGTTACCTTAGGTAACCAATGAGAAAACTTTGTGGTTAATTGCTAACATGCTTTCAAAGTTGAAATTGGTGAAGAATAAAGCTTGTATGTCATGGTGAAAAGCTTAAAAAAATTCTTGGTGTGAATTACATTAAATGGCCGTGGGGTTTAATAATGATTTGGAAGAAAATTTTTGCATGGTTTATGTGGTATTTGGTTGATTGGAATTATGCAATTTAATATGCAAATGATGAATTTATAATGGAAAGAATGAAACAAAATTGTTTGGCATGTTTTCATTCTTTGGCCGTGGGGTACAAGTGTGTAAAAACCCTAGGAAAATTGGTTAAAAATGCCAAGAAAATGGGCTTGAAAATGTGGTAAAAACATGACATTAAATGGCCTAAAGTGTGGTGAAAGTTTGACAAATTTTTGGTTCGGTTTGGTTGTGAAAACCGAAACCAAATTAAGGGCAAAATTGTGGAAAAAAATTTTGTGATGTGGGTTAAAATGTGAAATTGGAATTTGTGGGTTTTTATGTAAAAGTTTGGAAAACTTTTACATAAAATAGGCTTGTGGTATAGTACGTGGCAGGTACATACGGTTCGAGGCGTACCTAACGCCGGAAGCCTTAAAATTACGCCGAAATGCTGCCAAAATTTCGAAAATGGCATTCGGGGTAAAATGGAAATTAAAAATAAAAGTTAGGGCCGGGGCGGAAACCCGAGTCCCTAACGAAAAAAATTATGAATAAAAAAAAATTTTTAAGGGGTGGGTCATGAATAGTAACCCGTCCCCTTGAAAATGAAAAACGTGAGTGAAATTGAAAAAAAAAAAAAAAACCGACCCCGAGGGGGGCATTTTTGGAAACGAAATAAAGGTCCGAGTCGGGAACGGAAAACCCGAGCCTCGGAGACCTAGGTCGGGAAAGTCTAGATGAATGTTTTAAATACTAGTGAAACGTCCATTTGAGGCTCCGAAACGATAGAAAATCGCTAAACCGACGTAAGGGTCAGAATAGTGCTTCCCGAGGGCCGGGAAAGTAAAAAGTGGAAATAAAATAAAAACGAACCCGGTAATGATTAGAAAAGAGTCAGAAATATTCCTGAGAGCCAAAAATGCAGTCTGGATCGAGAAAAAATTCTGTCAAGGGTAAAATCGTAATTTTGCAAAAGTTGGGGGAAAATGGTGAAAATAATAAATAAAGCCTAAAAAGTTATAAATAGGTTTTATTTAAGCTTTTTAATGAAAAATAAAAGCTATAAATGGAAATGAGATTAACAGACAAGGTTTTGTCTGTAGGATCCCAAAATCGACCTACGAGGAAGGCGATTCAAGATCCAAGAGAGAGAAAGGGAACAGTCTGATAAGGTAAGTTCAGACATTTACCTGTCTGCAACATATAGCAATATTGTGCTAATTTTAATGTACTAACTATAAGTTAGGTACATATGTGCTACGGGCACTATTATAGAGTAAAGAGAGAGACGTAATGTGCTACGGGCACTATTAAGAATGGACACATTGTTAATTGTGCTTCGGGCACTAGAGCAAGGTTAATAAAACTCACTCAACTAAAATTAAAATGTGAACCATTCCTAACCACGGGACAATGTGAAGTCACCGGGTTAGAATGTTAAAAAGTCGGTAATGAAACCACTTTCTGGCGTACCAGCCTTCCGTATAGGGAGGTATTTTTGCCTTTGGGGCTATGAAAATAAGGCTGTGGAGGTCAGCACTAATGTACCGCTCCCAGTCATGTACTATTTTGCCTTCGGGGCTATGAGATTAAGGCTGTGGAGGTCAGCACTAATGTACCGCTCCCAGTCATGCGCACTTAAATGGTACTGCCAACCTGAGCTCAAAATCATAATATAATTAAAGATAATTATCTAAAACTGAAACTATGCCATAATTGAGCATAATACAGTTTAGTGAGAGCACTAACATCGCGGTAGATGTACTAGTGTGATACAGTGTTGTGGTCAACCTTACTATTCACGTAAGAATTGTGGTCAAAGTTACTATTCATGTATGAATAGTAGTCGACGGTACTATTCACGATGAATAGTACTATTCATAGAAATTTCATTTCTTGCATGTTTGAACTTACTGAGCCTGTAGCTCACCATTTTTGCTAATGTTGCAGGTAAGCGACCAGCTCAGTAGCTTGTTTGACTGGATGCGGACGGGATGACGCGTGTCAAATAGGATAACTGGGCGAGGGATATGGTACTGCCAGAGTCTTTCCGCTGAGCAATAAAAAGGAAAAAAAAAAGAAGAAAGAAACAGTCGTTTGTAATATTATATATTTTACGAAAGTACTGTAATATGTAAATTACTTTGCACTTGCCAACAAAGTAAATAGTGGGAAATGTTTTACATGATGTTTAAAAAAAAAAAAAAAACACAAAACAAAAACAAAAACAAAAAAAATTTTTCCCCAAAAAAACGACATGATTTTAAGAGAGAGAGAGATAAGCCGGCGACCCATGAGAGTACAATCTATCGCAGTTAGCGATAAGCTCAACTGTAATAGTATTGTATGATCTCTACGAGGGGCGGGCCGTCACATGAAGCTTAAGCTTTTTCTTGGTATTTTTGATAAGAAAACTGTGGCTATCGTGGTGGCTTGGTAGAAAATTTTTAAGCATGAGTTTTGTTAAGATTAAGCTCTAAAAAGTTAAGTTGACATGTGAGATAGTCAAGAAATAAATTAGAAGCATGAGACTTTAAATTTTGTGCTTGTTGCAAGAGTGAAAACCATGGGTTTTCCATAGTGAAAGTCATGAAATTTGTGGGAAAAGCATGGTTACATTTTGGATTGAAAATAAATCAAGTTAGTATAGAAGACAAGTTTGTAAATTTAGAAACTTTGAAACAAAAGTTTGGTTAGGTTTTTCATGAGAAAAATCGTGCATTAAATGTATGAGATTGAATGAGTTTCGTGAAAGAAAAGTTGTATTTGAATGTGTATGCGAGAACTAAGAGTAAGATTTAACAAGAAAAACATTGATATGTCATTAGAAAACATAAGGAAATGTGAAGATTTTACGTAAAAAGTTTATAATTTTTACGTAAAATTAGGTCTGTGGTATAGTACATGGCAGATTAGAATAGGATAGATGGTTTTGAGGCATTTCCTAAACGCTGAAGAACTAGAATTTAAGCTAAAATGTTATCGAAATTTTTAAATCGGCACTAGGGGCATTTTAGGAAATAAGGGGTAAAAAGGTGCTCAGAAATGGAAACCGAGACCCCTCGATGAGTTAAGCTCGAAAAGAAGGAAGGGCGTGTTAAGGATTAGCAAACCGTCCCTTCAAAACTTTTAAACGATGAAAAAGGAAGAAAAATGATCTTAGAGGCATTTTGGGAAACGAGGGGTAAAATATGGTCGAGATGAAAACCCAAGCCACCTTGGTGACTAAGGTCTAGAAAAGGATGACAGACATTTTCAAGAGTAGTGAAACATACATTTGAAGCCCCAAAACGTTAAAAAAAAAATGAGAAACAACCCCTACGTGTTGGAATAGTACCACTCGAGGGTCGAGTATGAAATAATTGTAGAAATTACGACGATTAATGCTGTAAAAATTTATTAAGGCCAAAGAAAGATGATTTTATGATTTTTGAGTTTAGAAAATCCCATTAAAACGTTAAAGTAAAAATTTTACAGCCTAAAGGCCCGTCGGGGGCAATATTAATAAAATGAAAATATTCACGATCAAAGTCAAAATTACTATTTATAATAAATAGTACTATTTACAGTCAAAGTTACTATTCATGATCATTTTGATCAAAATTCCTGAAATGCTTGGAAAGGACCGTTAGAGTCTTAGAATAGCTAAAATAGATTTGTTAAGGCCAGAATCAAGTTTTCAGATGAAGAACAGTAAGAAAACCCCGTTAAGAGCAAAATGATAATTTTTGCCAAAGATTTGGGGAATAGTCAAAATAAACCCTTAGAGCTTCAAACATGATTCAAGGACTCTAATTAGGATTTTAAAGGCCAAAGTAAAGTTTAAGTGAGAAAAATCTTGTTAGGCGTAAAATGGTGATTTTGCCAAAAGTTCGGGATATAACAATCATTTTCCAAAAGTTAGTGGAAAAGTGACAAATGAGGTTAATTAAGATTTTTAAGGCCAAGTTCAAAATTTAAAAGAAAGAAAGTACTTAAATGAAAGTATGACCATTAGTTAAACTTACTATTCACGTCAAAGTTACTATTCATCATCATTTTGGCCAAAGTTGACAAAAAGGCTAGAAATGGGATTTTAGACCCCTAAGTTCATGATTAAGAGATTAAACTTAGAATGATTACATTTTAATAAGTTTTATGTATAAAGTAAAGATTTTAAAATAACCGTAATTATTTCAATTATAGGGATCTGACCTAAAAGCAACGAAGGAGCGTCTGGGGATCCAGAAGCGAAGAAAGAGATACGAGCAAAAGTATTTGTAAGTACAGACATTTATTTATCTATTCACGAACTGACTTGCCATAGGACTGTGTTATGATGTGTTGTTGTGAAATGAAGTTACAACACATTTCTTAAAAGAAATGTTTACAAGTGATAAAAAGTTTCTGATTAAACTTTATATAAAAGTTGTGCTTTGTGATATGATAATCTAACATATTCACAAGGACAGAAAAGATTGAGAAGCTAAAGTAAAGAAAGAAAATAATAAACAAGATAATAAAACTGAAAATTTAAAGGTTGGCGTACCGACCTCCCCCAGGGTGAGGTCCAAAGTTTAAAGTTTATGGCCTCCACCCAGTTGTGTGGTGCTACCCCCAAGATATGGTAGTAAATGGCTCAAAGTGCTACCCCCAAGTTTGGTAGTTCAAACTTTGACCTTGGGATTGATTGGTGGGTCGCTCCCCCTTCTCTCATTGGTCCACACGTAGAGTAGGTACGTCCAACCATGGGGCCACAAGATAGTGAAAAGAAAGAAAAGAACGAAAAGCAAATAAAAGTTAAGTAAAGAAAAGAAAAGAAAAGTAAAGTAAAGAATAGAAAGAAAGAATATGAAAAGAACAATGAAGAAGACAACAAAGAATGAAGATGTGATATCCGGGAATTTAGAGGTTCTCAGAAAGGTTAGAAAATTTTATGTATATGACAATTTCATTCTATAAAAAAAAAAAAAAAAGAGATACACTTTGATACTGTTTAGAATGCATTAAAAAGTTCTGATAGTCTTAGAGAGAGAGATTTTGGTGATGGAAAATTTTCCAGAACCGAAAGGGGTCAAACGATTCCAAATCGGGATAAAAAACACAAACATGTGCATCGGTTGCACTAAAAGATGAAAATATTTTACTGCAATTTTCGGTTAAACAGATGAAAAATAAGGCGAACCGATTTCACTGAGGGTGCCAGGAACCCACCCATGCGATTACGGTAAATTTTTTTTCAGTTTGACTTTTGGTCAAACTTTGACCATATATTAATCAAGTGTGGACCAAATAGCTTGTGTCATGTTGGCGATGTCAAAAATGAGAATTTAATTTGTAATTAAGCTAATGATTATGTGTGTAAGAAATCTAATGGCTAAGATTAGTGTTAATCTTTGATTAAGGGTGAGGATTTGGCCAAAATTGCAAACTAAAATTTTAAAAAAAATTTTCAAGATGCTAAAAAATTGGGGTCGGTTTTAATGGAAAAAAATCAGCATAGAATTTTCAAAATGACCCTTAAAATCCTGCTAAAATGTCCTTGAAGTCTTGCCAATTTGTTGAATAAGTTTGCGATATGGTCCTTGGCTATTAAGCCACCATTAGCCATCGGTTTCATAGAAGAAACCAAATCAGAAAATTTTCTAAGGCTTTTCCCTTAGTGCAGCCGAAGTGAACCCTCCCTTGTCAAGCCAAATTTCACAAAATTTTCTCACAAAAATTGATCCAAACCACTTCTCCAAGAGCAAGGAAGCAAGTAATCCAGGTGAGAGAATCCTTTTCTTGCATTTTCTTGTTGCAAACCGTGAGCATGAAAAGGAGCAAAAATCCTGATTTTGTTGTTGTGTTATGTTGTGATGTTGATAGTTTTTTTTCTAGTTAAAAATATATATACATGAATGCATGTTGATTTGGGTGTTATGCCGTGGGAGTAGTATAGAGGGTAATGTTTTAGTTGAGGTAAAATTCATGTAGTGTGTGATTGAAACATGTTTGGATGACAATTTAGTTTTCGCTAGGATTTAGTGTTGAAACTGTGACCTTACATGTTAAAATTTTTTATGTTTTTGGTGTTTTTGTCACTTTAAAAACCGTGTGCAAAATGAGAAGAAAATTTTCTAATTGAAAAAAAAAAATCAAATTGGCTCGGGATGTGATTTTGAAACCATGACCATTGTTGTAGAAAAATAATGCATGTTGTGTTGAAATTTTATATTGTAATGTGAACAATTTTTACGGGTAAAGCTTGGTGTTTTTGCATAAAATAGGCTTGTGATATAGTACGTGATAGGTTAGAATAGGATAGATGGGTTCGAGGTGTTCCCTAAACACCGAGAAACCTAGAAATTTAGGGGAAACTCTGTCGAAATTTCAAAAATGGCATTGAGAGAAATTTGGAGACCGAGGGTGGAAATTTAGGGTTAGGATGGGAAACCGAGCCCCTCAGAGGCCTAGCCTTGGGGACGAGCTAGGGACGTTTCCAAAGTAGTGATAATCTCATTTAAGGCTTTGAAACGCCAGAAAAACGAGAAACGACCCTAGGGGTTGGAATAGCGCAACTCAAGGACCAGGAGAGACCATAAAGGGTAAAAATAGATTCCTAAGAGCAAAATATGAGTTTAAAACTTATTAAAAGCCGGATTATGATGAAAAACCCTAATAAGGGAAAATTGGTAAATTTGCCTAGAAAATTAACGGTAAAGTCAAAAATGGAAAATTTGATCCTAAAAATTATTCTCAAGGATTTAAAAATCGAAATTGTGAATTTTAAATTCTGAATTGAATTTAAAATTAATATGAGAAATAATCTTGGATTATTCATGTATAGGAACTCAATCTAAAAAGACCGGGGAAGCGTTTGCGAGCAATGCGAAAACGACGTTAGCTGATTACTAGTAAATTCAGACATTTAATTGTCAGCACCATGAAACACGGTAAAGTTTGCTTTGGTACTATTCGTACGATTTTGGTAAAGTCCTACGGGTAATAGGGTGAGGTTAGATTAACTTCTCTAACTAGATTATAAGATATAGAGTGTATTGGGCGTACACTATGGAAACGGGTGCTAGGACACCAAAGAGTGTGACTAATTAAAGACACACCTAGATAATTGAATGTAAATCTTTACAGGCATTAAAGTTCCACTGAAGGATTATAAAAGCTGTTCAGCTAGAATTATAATAAAGATGGTAATATAACTATTGATGATGTATCGAGCTTTAAATTATTGAAGGTGTGAATCCTATGTGGATAGAGCTCATATGGCTCATGAACTGTGGAGGATTGGCCAGAGGGTCGCTCCCCAGGTCCCTCCCCGTAGCGTGCATTTTGGTATAGCCAATAAGGATCTGAAAACCAGAACATAACAAAAGATAATGACCTAAAACAGAAAATTTAGACCATAATTGAGATTAACTGACACTAACGGTGTATTTAGGTGTCGGGTTAAGAATAGTGTGAATAGTGATGTTGAAATCATAGTTACTATTCACTACATACAGTACTACTCTTGAAACTTTGTATTGTGCATGATATTAAATCTGTGCAATTTCTAGTACTTATGTTTGAGCTTACTGAGATAATTCTCACCCGTGTGTTCATAATGCAAGTAAGAAACCTGCCTAGTAAATTTCTTGGGATGGAAGTAGGGCGTGCGGTGCAGACTGGATAGGGAATCCCACTGGGGGTTATGGTCCTACTTTTGTCTCCGCTGAGCGATGAAGCATTTTAAAGAAAGAATAAAATCAGTATTTTTAAGTTATACATCGGAGTATATGTATTATGTATATTATGTTGTACCTAAAAGATACTGCATAATATATTTTTAACTTCTTGTAAGTTTGCAAAAGTATATATATAAAAAAAAAAATGGGCCCAACTTTCAAATGTTTAAATAAATAAAAATAAGTGTTTTGGCGACCTGAGACGGTTCAGAGTCCGGTGTGAACAAATTCAAAGTTTGGTCATTATAGCGACGCGTGACATGCAGTTGGGGTTGCCACAGAAGAAAAGAAAAATAAGTAAGGTAACTAACCTTTGTTGTTAGTTGATGTGGTTTATGAAATGTTATGTATGAGATGTGTTATGAAATATAAGTTTATGTGTATGATACGTTTATATGTATGTTTGTACTTACTGAGCTCTAGCTCATTAGTCTATTCGTGATGTAGGCAACAAGAGTAAGCTACCTACATTATGAGGGAAGGAACAGATGGGCTGGTAAACAGATTCCCAGAGTGTCATGGAGTGGGTTATTGTTTCACTGTGATTTTCCACTGTAATAAAAAGAAAATGTATATATAATGTAAAGAAAAGAGACAAGGTTTAATGTAAGTTAAGTTTATGAAGTATTTCAATATGCTTTTTGAAAACTCATATGTTTAAATCAAGTTTAAGAAATAAAAAAAATAAATATATTTTTTAGTAATTTTTCAATAGTATAAGAAATGAGTATGTTAAAGAAAGTACTTCTTAAAGTACTTCAAAAGGATGAAGTTAAGTGAAAAGTTTAAAGAAGTAACAAAAGTATAAGAAGTAAAGTAAGTACGCTAAGTTAAGAAGAGTAAAGTCAAGAAGAGTAAAGTTAAGAAAAGTATAGTTAAGAAGAGCAAAGTTTTAAGTGGACGGCTCGAGCGGGTCAGGTCACCCACAAGAGATCATATCAAAGTGCAAGTTACGGTAGAGCCCTACATTAGGTATTAGAGCAAATTTAAAAGAAAGTTTAAAGTTAAGGTAGCTACATGCTACAAATAAACAATCAAACACAAGCTTAAAATTCTTTCATTTCACCCTTCCCCCATACACACGATTTTTTTTTTTCTAAAAATTTCAGCCAACAAGTTTCAATTTATTTATTTATTTTTGCTTCTAATCCATTACTTGGTTTCATCAAATGACAACTTATTCTCTTAACGCCAAAACCAACCAATTTTTTAACATAAAATTTTCAACTCAAAGCCAATCCCTTTCCACGGTTTTATTGAATTCCAAGGCAGAAAATTTGGTCTGCTTAAGCTTTGAGTTCATCCTTTCTTTCACTGACACACCAATTTATCCCTTTAGAACATAAACTAACCAAACTTTCCACACAAAATTCATCACACCATGCCTATGCTTCCCACAGATTTTACTACCAAAACATAAAAAAATTGTGGGAAAGGAAGTCTTACCTAACAACAATGATCATTTGATGCTTGGAATGAAATTTGAGTAAGAAAACTTGAAGAAAATTGACCTAGAAGGTATGGAAATCTCATAATAGCAAGCAGCAAAAAGGGCTGGGCAGAACCATAATTTTTTTTCTGGTTTCTTGGGCATGAAACCATGTATAATTAGCAGTCCAACATGAGGGCTCCTTAGCAAAATTCTTAGGGGGTTTATTAGCAATTTGTAGAGACTTTTTGGCAATTATTTTGGGGTTGATTTGCAATTTACAAAACATTTTCTAAATTTATTCCACCAAAACCGACCAAATTTTGGGGATTTTTTTCCAAATTTTCCTTAAATTAGTACATGTAATTTTGGCAAGCTTTCCACCTTTAGATCAAAGCCATCTTAAATCACCATCCTTAGATTAACTTAATTCTTTCCACCCTTAATTTCTTTCTCATTTATGACATCACCATGATGTCATCCTTCATTATATTATCAGTCCAATATGACCAAAAGTCAAACCAGACAAAATTTCATCGACATCACGCCGGTGGTGTGATAACCGGGAATTTTAGATTCTTGGAGTAGATTAAAATTGTATGTATGTATGAATTTTAATGAATAAAATATGAAAAACTTGTGTTTTAATACTGTTGTGAATACTGTAAAAATGTTCCGACAGTGTTAAAGTGAGTGAGTTCGGGGATGGAAAATCTTACCGAATAGAATCGGGTGAGACGGTTTGAAAACGGAGCCAAAACTCCTAGTGAGTGCACTAAAATGCACTAAAAAGATAGAAATTTAAGGTAGAGAATTCTGACCAAATGGATACAAAATAAAACAAACCAATCGCACCGGAGGCGCCCGGAACCCTCCTACATGACTTCGATAGAGTTCTATTTGGTTTGACTTTCGGCCAAAATTTGACCACAAATTAATTAGGGAATTAATCCCCTAATATAATAGGATGACATCACCCTTATGATGTCATATACGTATTTTTTTTTTAGGATGGAAAGTAATATGAAAAGGTGTAAGGCTAGGAATAATTTCCTCTTTGATCAATAGCCATGATCTTGCCAAAATAACATTTGAAAAAAATTTTAGAAAATTTTTAAAAGGCCATTCGGCCACTTAGAAAGGGAACAACCAAAATTTTTAATTTTAGCCCAAAAATATTGCATTCTAGTCCTTGAACAATTAGCAAATTGTTCAAAAAAAATTGCACAAAGGTCCCTAGCTTTTGCCTATAAAAAAAGCTTCAAAATTCATTCAAAAAAATAGAAAAATTTGGCCAAACTCTTGCCAAAAATTTGCAGCCAAAATTTGTGGGTTCCCCCCCATTTAAGCCAAAATTTGTCAAAAATTTCACACCAAAATTAGCTTCCAATTCACTTATAGCATCAAGGAATTGAATGGATAAGGAAAGCTTCCAATTTGAATCAATTTTCCTTGATTTTCTTTAGAAAATCCATGGGACTTTGATGTGGAAAAACATTGATAAAAATTGATGTTTTGTTAATGATATGATTAGTTTGTTAATGATATGTTTTGTCAACTAATGCCGAAGAGCCATCAACTGATGCTCAACTTTTAGCCTTAACTTTCTTTAACTGGAAACCCCTTCGACTAAAGGAGCCGGTACGACACACCTACTTGTTTCCATCTTGTTTAACTGTTCTAGCCATACACTTCTCTAAGCTATCCCCAATCCTTCGTGGTAGGGATCTATGGCTTCTATCTTGTTCTTTCATCAATCTACTCGATTGTGAAACTATTTGCTCTTATGTATGCTGTGCAGCATCGTGTGCAAGATACATACTTAAAATACTGGAAAAGCATCATTTTAAATTCATTTTATCCATGCTGTAGGCGGAGTTGTACTTACCTGTCATCAGACAGTTTATACTCTCGCCTTCGTCACAATACAGGTACCTCCCTGTAATCATAATACATTTCATTAACATTTACTCTTAGGTCACTGTGGTCATTAGTGACTAATAAAAACTCTATCGTTAGTGATACCGATCCTTGTCGGTACTAATTGCCCTCTTCTTAAGAATTTGATTTTCTAATTTCTAATCGTGGTTAATTAATTTATTTGCTCAATAAATTAATTAACGTCGCTCTTAGGTTACTCTATTGATAGGAACTAATAAAACTATCGTTGTGTGATACCGATGCCTATCGGTACCTAACTGCTCTACTTTGGGAATTTGATATCTAATTTCTAATCGTGCTTGATTAATTTGTCTACTTGACAAATTAATCACTGTGTCTCACTATCGCATTCAGACTTGGTCCTTGACTGGCTAACCGACCAATCAACTGACTGAATACCTCCCGTATGACCATTTAGTCTGTTGGGTTACCATTACCGATGTAATCGCCCCAAATTTTATACTTAGATCACACCCGTCCCTCGGGTGGCACTATTCTGATCTAGGGGTCATTTTCTTACATTTCAAGATTTCTAATTAGGCGGTTCACTAATCCTGTAAACGTCCGTCCTTCTTTCCCAGACCTAGGTCATCGAGGGGGGCTCGGGTTTCCATCCCGATCACATTTTCACCCCTCGTTTCCCTAAAATACCCCTTTGTGCCGTTTTAGAAATTTCAGCAGCATTTCCGCTTAATTTTTGGGTTTCCGGCGTTTAGGAAACGCCTCAAAACCATTTAACCTATTCTAACCTGCCACGTACTAAACCAGAGGCCTAATTTTTACGAAAAAGCTCCGCTTTTTACGTAAAAATATTCACATTTCTTTACATTATCTTTTTCGACATTTCATCCCTTTTTCTTACAATTCCTCAAGTCAGTAAACCATAATTCATACATAATTATTTCTAATAATAAATTGAGGAATCAAGGGATCAAAACCACTACCAAAATCGTTCCCGTCGGCGGTCAGACGAACCGTTCGGTCTCGACCGCACAATCTTTGAATTGACGTTCTCCACTTTTGAAACTCCAGTTTGCAAATCCGATGCCACGGATGTGTCCGGAACGTCGAAAATAGGCCAACGGGCCATTCTTCAATTTTCGGTCTCCGGGTCGCCGTTGACCGGCGTTGACCGGCCGTTGACCGGCATTGACCACGGCGGCGATGGGAGTGGCGACCACCATCTTGAAGAGCTCGACGAGAGGAACCCATTGGTGGTGTCAATTTCACCAATCGAGGCTCCTATCACCGGAAATCGGCCCTCGAAAAGTCGGTGACGGCGGCGGTGTTGGATCTTCATTTTCCGGCGTTGTTCCCCAAAACTGATTTGGGGCTTTTGATCTACGTGTTGTTCTGAGCATTTTGACACCGATCTTGCAACTCAACTCCGCCGAAATAGCGAGATTCGACGGCGGTGATGGCGACGGCGACGGCGGACCTTGGGCGGCGCGATCCGGTGGCTGTTGACGTGAAATGAAGCCTGGATTTTGTTCTACTCTTCACCATGAATCCATTGGGACCGGAATCGTGGCATTTGGACGTCGGACGACGGAGATATGGCGGTTTGAAAAACTCGGCCACCGGCGGCTTTGGGTGGCGCGTGCGGCGTGCTCCGGCGTCGGTTCGGTCGACTCGGCCCACCGTTGGAATCAGCTCGTCGAGAGCTTTCCAATGGTACCGGCGGTGTCGAAAACAGAGGTCGGATTCGACTGATGGTTACTGTTCATCCTCGTGTGGTGTTGGGGGAGGAAATGGGATTTGGAAAAATTATGGGGGCTATTTTTCAATAGTCCCAAAAATTTCGTCCTTTTATACTAATTTTTTGAAAAATTTTAAGATAGGCTATACTGACTAATTTGGGCGTGCTGAACCCAAATATATTAGTTTTATCTTCATCTGAGGTCGTCTCGACCAGTTTCCCGATACTGCATGGTTCCCGGTCAAAAATTACTTTTTATACTCAAATGATTAATTTGAGCATTCTGATTCCAAATATATCAGTTTTATATCAAGAAAAGGTCATCTTGACCAATTTCTTGTGTGATGATCAGGAAATATGTAGTATCAAGAAATTGGTTAAAATGACATTTTCTTGATATAAAGCTGATATATTTAGACTCAGGATGCCCAAATTAGTCAATCAGGCACCTGACACGTTTTTTGAGACGAGGTCACAGATCCCGAAACCTGATCGAGATGACCTCGAATGAAGTTGAAACTGACAAATTTGGATTCAGCACGCCCAAATTAGTCAGTATAGCCTATTTGTATGCTCAAATTAGCTAATTGAGTACAAAGGTAATTTTTGATCGAGAATTCACAGTACCGGAAACTGGTCAAGATGACCTCAGATGAAAATAAAACTGATATATTTGGATTCACGACGCCCAAATTAGTCAGGATAGCCCATGTTGAAATTTTGGGCGAAAAACTATATAAAGGGCGAAAAATTATATAAAGGGCGAAAAATCAGAAATTTAAAAAATAAGCCCATAACTTTCTCTTATTTTCTCTTTCCTCCCCTTACCCGAAAATGAACAGTAACCGACCATCGGAAACGGTGTCCGTTTTCGACACCGCTGGTGTCATCGGAAAGCTCTCACCGAGCTGAGTCCAACGATGGGTCGACTAGACGGAACGGCCACCGCACGCCGCCGCACGCGCCGCTTGAATGCCGCCGGAGCCGAGAAATTCGACTGGTGATATCTCCGTCGTCCGACCACCGTTTACCATGAAACTGGTCCCAAAAGTTTCGTGGTGAAGAGAGGAGCAAAACCCATGCCACCGATCGTCTCAACACCGGCGGAATCGTGCCGCCCGAGCTTCGAAAAAGTCGGTGAAACGCCGCCGTGGAGCCGCCGTCGAAACGCCCTATTCCGGCCGTGTTGAAGGACGCCGTTGGTGCAGAAACGACCACAAGGCTGAGGGGAGCAAAAGCCCTCAACCAATTTTGGGAAAAAGGTCCGGCACGGCGGAGTTCCACCGTCGCCACCGTAACCGTGGTTTTCGAGGGAATTTTCCGGCGATAGGGGCCTCCAAACATGAAATTGAGGCTACCAATGGATTCCTCTCATCGAGTTCTTCAAGATGGGCTACTCATTTGCCACTGTCGCCGCCGTCAACCGCCGGTCAACGTCGAGTCAACGCCGGTCAATGGCGGTCAACGGCCACCGGAGACCAAAAATTTAAGAATGGCCCGTTGGCCTATTTTTGACGTTCCGGACACATCCGCGACGTCAGAATTGCAAGACGGAGTCTCAAAGGCAAAGAACGGAGAATTAAAGTTTATCCGCGTGAAACCGAATAGTTCGTTCGATCGCCAGTGGAACGATTCCGGTAGTGACTTCGGTCCCTCCATTCCTGAAATTAATGTTTTTGGAATGAGTATATATGAATTATGTATTCTGCATTGTGAAATTCTAAGAAAAATGGACTATGTGTATGAAAAATAGTCAAATGAGAAAAAGTGAAAAATGTAAAGATTTTTACGTAAAAAGTTGAGTTTTTACGTAAAAATATAGGCTCTGCTATAGTACGTGGTAGAATAGAACTAGGTTAGATGGTTTCGAGGCGTTTCCTAAACGCCGGGAATCCAAAAATTAAGCGGAAATGCTGCCGAAATTTTGAAAACGGCACAGAAGAGTATTTTAAGAACCGAAGGGTAAAAACATTGTCGGGATGGAAACCCGAGCCCTTTCGGTGACCTATGTGGCGGCCCGCCCCTCGTAGAGATCATACAATACTATTACAGTTGAGCTTATCGCTAACTGCGATAGATTGTACTCTCATAGGTCGCCGGCTTATCTCTCTCTCTCTTAAAATCATGTCGTTTTTGGGGAAAAATTTTTTTTTGATTTTGTTTTTGTTTTGTTTTGTTTTTTTTTTTTTTAAACATCATGTAAAACATTTCCCACTATTTACTTTGTTGGCAAGTGCAAAGTAATTTACATATTACAGTACTTTCGTAAAATATATAATATTACAAACGACTGTTTCTTTCTTCTTTTTTTTTTTTCCTTTTTATTGCTCAGCGGAAAGACTCTGGCAGTACCATATCCCTCGCCCAGTTATCCTATTTGACACGCGTCATCCCGTCCGCATCCAGTCAAACAAGCTACTGAGCTGGTCGCTTACCTGCAACATTAGCAAAAATGGTGAGCTACAGGCTCAGTAAATTCAAACATGCAAGAAATGAAATTTCTATGAATAGTACTATTCATAGAAATTGTACCGTTGACTACTATTCATATGTGAATAGTAACTTTGACCACTATTCTTACGTGAATAGTAAGGTTGACCACAACACTGTATCACACTAGTACATCTACCGCAATGTTAGTGCTCTCACTAAACTGTATTATGCTCAATTATGGTATAGTTTCAGTTTTAGATAATTATCTTTAATTATATTATGATTTTGAGCTCAGGTTGGCAGTACCATTTAAGTGCGCATGACTGGGAGCGGTACATTAGTGCTGACCTCCACAGCCTTAATCTCATAGCCCCGAAGGCAAAATAGTACATGACTGGGAGCGGTACATTAGTGCTGACCTCCACAGCCTTATTTTCATAGCCCCAAAGGCAAAAATACCTCCCTATACGGAAGGCTGGTACGCCAGAAAGTGGTTTCATTACCGACTTTTTAACATTCTAACCCGGTGACTTCACATTGTCCCGTGGTTAGGAATGGTTCACATTTTAATTTTAATTGAGTGAGTTTTATTAACCTTGCTCTAGTGCCCGAAGCACAATTAACAATGTGTCCATTTTTAATAGTGCCCGTAGCACATTACGTCTCTCTCTTTACTCTATAATAGTGCCCGTAGCACATATGTACCTAACTTATAGTTAGTACATTAAAGTTAGCACAATATTGCTATATGTTGCAGACAGGTAAATGTCTGAACTTACCTTATCAGACTGTTCCCTTTCTCTCTCTTGAATCTTTGATCGCCTTCCTCGTAGGTCGATTTTTGGATCCTACAGACAAAACTTTGTTTGTTAATTTTTATTTCCATTTATAGCTTTTATTTTTCATTAAAAAGCTTAAATAAACCTATTTATAACTTTTTAGGCTTTATTTATTATTTTCACCATTTTTCCCCAACTTTTGCAAAATTACGATTTTGCCCCTGACGGAATTTTTCTTGATCCAGACTGCATTTTTGGCTCTCAGGAACTTTTCTGACTCTTTTCTAATCATTACCGGGTTCGTTTCTATTTTATTTCCACTTTTTGCTTTCCCGGCCCTCGGGAAGCACTATTCCGACCCTTATGTCGGTTTAGTGATTTTCTATCGTTTCGGAGCCTCAAATGGACGTTTCACTAGTATTTAAAACATTCATCTAGACATTCCCGACCTAGGTCTCCAAGGCTCGGGTTTTCCGTTCCCGACTCGGACCTTTATTTCGTTTCCAAAAATGCCCCCCTCGGGGTCGGTTTTTTTTTTTTTCAATTTCACTCACGTTTTTCATTTTCAAGGGGACGGGTTACTATTCATGACCCACCCCTTAAAATTTTTTTTATTCAAAATTTTTCGTTAGGGACTCGGGTTTCCGCCCCGGCCCTAACTTTTATTTTTAATTTCCATTTTACCCCGAATGCCATTTTCAAAATTTTGGCAGCATTTCGGCGTAATTTTAAGGCTTCCGGCGTTAGGTACGCCTCGAACCGTATGTACCTGCCACGTACTATACCACAAGCCTATTTTATGTAAAAGTTTTCCAAACTTTTACATAAAAACCCACAAATTCCAATTTCACATTTTAACCCACATCACAAAATTTTTTCCACAATTTTGCCCTTAATTTGGTTTCGGTTTTCACAACCAAACCGAACCAAAAATTTGTCAAACTTTCACCACACTTTAGGCCATTTAATGTCATGTTTTTACCACATTTTCAAGCCCATTTTCTTGGCATTTTTAACCAATTTTCCTAGGGTTTTTACACACTTGTACCCCACGGCCAAAGAATGAAAACATGCCAAACAATTTTGTTTCATTCTTTCCATTATAAATTCATCATTTGCATATTAAATTGCATAATTCCAATCAACCAAATACCACATAAACCATGCAAAAATTTTCTTCCAAATCATTATTAAACCCCACGGCCATTTAATGTAATTCACACCAAGAATTTTTTTAAGCTTTTCACCATGACATACAAGCTTTATTCTTCACCAATTTCAACTTTGAAAGCATGTTAGCAATTAACCACAAAGTTTTCTCATTGGTTACCTAAGGTAACCCACGGATTTACCCTTGAAAAACCAACCAAAATTTGGTTTTTCTTTAAACAAATTACATGGTTTTCCTACTAATTACACCCTTAACAAAACCCAAGCATCAAATCATTGAAAACCACCAAAAATTTTTCCATCTTTTTCACTATTCATCCCATAGTTTTCTTGAAGAAAAACCAAGAAAAAATGCAAACCAAAGAAGGTTACCTTGCTTTCTTGCTTCCTTTGCCTTCAATGAAGTGTTTGATACCACTTTTGTGAAGAAATTTTGGAAGATTTACTTGGTTCTCCTTGGTGGCTCACGTATTCTCCATGACCACTTAGAAGAAATTTTCTTTCTTTTGGTTTTGGCTTTGAAACAAGTTTCGGCCACTTTATCACAATGTTGCCGACTTAATGAAACCAAAGGCCAATTAATTTAGCCTTCCACCAATGAGAATTAGACATCTTTCAACCTAATTCTTTCCATAATTTTTAAAAATTAAAAAGGTGTATTTTTGGCCAAATCTTGGCCTTTAGATCAAAAAGGCAAATGAATCATGGCCATTAATTCTACCAATCATCATCTTCTTTTTATTTATTAAATGGATTTATGATGTCATAAATGCTAAAGCAAAAGTTGACTTTGACTTTCACTATTCACATTAATTCGACTACTTTTTGACCGATACCGGTTCGAGCCGAAATTTTCCTGAAATCGTCCCGGCGTGTTCCTGAGGTCTCCTGTGCAGTCGGATCAATTTAAACTGCTTCCGTTTGATCAAAATCAATCCCGGAAGTTTTCCGTCTTTTATTGCTCCGGTTAGGGTTTTCAATGCCGATTTTGCACCGTTTCACCCGTTTCAACTCAGTGAATTTTTCCAACACTGAATTCTTACTCGTCAGTATTGTTAGAACATTTTCATATATTCTAAACAATATAAATACATTTATTTCACTCTTTAAATAGTACAAATTGTTATATACATACATTTGTACATTTTCATCCGAGAATTGCCTGAATTTCCCGGTTGTCACATTCACCCCTCCTTATAAAATTTTCGTCCTCGAAAATTAGAACAAATGGGGGTATAAACTCCTCATCTCATCTTCTCGTTCCCACGTAGCTTCTTCAATGTTGTGATTTTTCCATAAAATCTTCACTAGTGGGATTGTCTTATTTCTCAGTACTTTCTCTTCACGAGCCAGTACTTGAATAGGTTGTTCCTCATATGTCAAATCCTCGTGGATTTGAATAGGCTCATGCTTCAGCACATGGGACGGATCTGGTATATACTTTCTCAGCATCGACACATGAAATACATTATGCACTGCCGACAATTCCGGAGGTAGCGCTAATTTGTAAGCGACCTTTCCAATGCGTTCGATAATTTCATAAGGTCGAATATATCTTGGACTCAGTTTCCCCTTCTTACCGAAGCGCATAATCCCCTTCATAGGCGATACCTTGAGGAATACGAAGTCTCCTTCATCAAACTCTAAGGATCTCCGCCTTTTGTCCGCATAACTCTTTTGCCGGCTTTGCGAAATTTTCATTTGACGCTGAATTCTAGCAACTGCATCGGAAGTCTCTTGCATGAAATCCGTCTTATGCAACTGCTTCTCTCGCAAATCATACCAGTGTAATGGTGATCTGTACTTCTGTCCATACAAAGCCTCGTAAGGTGCCATGCCTATAGAAGCTTGGTAACTATTATTGTATGAGAATTCAATCAATGGTAACTTCTCGTTCCAATTTCCCGCAAAATCCATAACACAAGCTCGAAGCATGTCTTCTAACGTCTGAATTGTCCGCTCTGACTGTCCGTCTGTTTGCGGATGAAAAGCCGTACTGAGTCTCAATTCAGTACCCATGGCCTCTTGCACACACTTCCAGAAATTCGAAGTGAACCGTGCGTCTCGATCTGATACAATGGATTTTGGTACTCCATGTAATCTGACGACATGAGTTACGTATAACTGAGCAAACTTTTCCAACGAAAAAGTCATCTTGACAGCTATAAACCGTGCCGTCTTGGTCAGTCTATCCACAATAACCCAGATGGCATCATAACCTTCTCGGGTTTTTGGGAGTCCCACTACAAAATCCATCGTAATGTGTTCCCATTTCCATTCAGGAATCTCCAACGGTTCCAATCTTCCTGCTGGACGTTTATGTTCCGCTTTGATTCTCTGACAGGTCATGCATCTGCTCACGAATTTCGCTATATCGTTCTTCATCCCTTTCCACCAGAACTGTAACTTCAAGTCCTGATACATCTTACTCGCTCCGGGATGAACCGAATAGGGCGTCTCATGGGCCTCTGACATGATCCGTCTTCTAAGTTCCTCATCAGTTGGAACATTTATCCTTCCTTGACAAAGGATCATTCCATCCTTGGAAATTCCTTCTTGAGAACTTGTCATGGTTGGCTCTCGCCTCTGAGCTTCCTTTATATCCTCAAATAGCGATGATTCCACTTGGAGTGCAGCTAGTCTTCCAGATATCAGCTCCAAGTTCAAAGAATTTATCTCTTGCTGCAATGGCTTCGGAAGCCTGTTTATTGGTAGCTGGTGTGATATGGTAGACTTTATACTTAGAGCATCCGCTACACGGTTGGCCTTTCCTGGATGGTATAGGATTTCACAATCATAATCCTTCACCAGTTCCAACCATCGCCTTTGTCGCATATTGAGCTCCTTTTGCGTGAAGAAATACTTCAGACTTTGGTGATCAGTGAAAATTTGACATTGAGCTCCATAAAGATAGTGTCACCAAATTTTGAGTGCGAACACTACTGCAGCAAGTTCAAGGTCATGCGTAGGGTAATTCCTTTCATGATCCTTTAATTGACGCGAAGCATAGGCAATTACCTTGCCGTCTTGCATCAGGACTGCTCCCAATCCTATTTTCGATGCATCACTGTAGATCACAAACTTCTCCCCTTCAGTGGGAAGCGTAAGGATTGGTGCGCTTGTCAGTCGCCTCTTTAACTCCTGAAAGCTTCTTTCGCATTCCATAGTCCACTCGTACTTCCTTTCCTTGCGTGTAAGAGCAGTAAGAGGTGCAGCTAATCGCGCGAATCCCTCTACAAATCACCGATAATATCCAGCTAACCCCAAGAAACTGTGTATTTCCGTCACACTCTTGGGTGCAGGCCACTGGTTAATTGCCTCTACCTTCATCGGATCTACAGCAATACCTTCCTGGGATACAACATGTCCGAGGAAATGTACTCTGTCCAGCCAAAACTCACATTTTGAGAATTTGGCATACAGTTGATGCTTCCTTATCGTATTCAGCACGATCCTCAGATGCTTCTTGTGTTCCTCATGACTCTTCGAGTATATAAGAATGTCATCAATGAACACAATGACAAACTTATCCAAATACTCTTTAAAAATTCTGTTCATTAAGTCCATGAACGCTGCTGGTGCATTTGTTAATCCAAATGGCATCACAAGAAACTCGTAGTGCCCATAACGAGTCCTAAACGCCGTCTTAGGAATATCACTCTCTTTGATTCTCAGCTGGTGATATCCTGATCGTAAATCGATCTTGGAAAATACTGCTGCGCCTTTTAACTGGTCGAATAGGTCATCAATTCTAGGTAACGGATACCTATTTTTGACTGTAACCTTATTCAATTCCCGATAATCAATGCACAGTCGGAATGTTCCATCTTTTTTCTTGACAAATAACACAGGTGCACCCCATGGAGAAAAGCTCGGCCTGATGAATTCTTTATCCAAAAGCTCCTTTAATTGCTCCTGCAGCTCCTTTAACTCCACTGGAGCCATGCGGTATGGTGCTTTGGAAATAGGTGCTGCTCCAGGCATTAACTCAATTTCAAACGAGATTTCTCTTTCTGGCGGTATCCCTGGTAACTCTTCCGGAAATACGTCAAGAAACTCATGAACCACAGGAACATCTTCAGCTTGAAGCTTCTGTTCCTCTGTAGTGTCCACCACATATGCTAGATATCCCATGCAACCACTTGCTATCAGCTTGTTGGCTCTCAGTGAACTGATGATCATCTTCCTGGGTTTGTGATAAGTGTCGACGTATTCGAAACTCTCTTCTTCCTCGGGTTGGAATACTATTTTTCGATTTCGGCAGTCGATCGTAGCTTGGTATTTCCCTAGAAAATCCATGCCTAGAATCACATCGTAATCCGCAATCTTCATTACGATCAACTCCGCATATAGTTCCCTATTTGCCACATATACTGGTACATAGGGTAACCAGTAATTGGACAACAATACTTCCCCAGAAGGTAAAGCTGTCTTAAATACCCTTCCCATATTGTCCTTAGGAAGTCCTATCTTGTCAGCAAATGCATAGGAAACAAAAGAATGCGTAGCACCGCAATCGAATAGTATAGAGGCTACATGACTAGCGACAGGAAGCTGACCTGTCACCACGTTCGATGTTCCTGCCTCTGCATCCTCTTTGCTGTAGGCCATCACACGAGCATCAGCACGTGACATTCGCTCCTGGCGTTGCGACCTCACTGGTGACTCTTCAACTCTGGCCTGAAGGGAATGAGCTTGTGGGCGCGTCTGGTACTGTTGGGAAGTGCCTTGTCCACCCTGTCTATTTGGACAGTTTCTGGCATAATGGCCTTCCTTTCCACATTCAAAGCAAACAAGTGGCCCAAATCTGCATTGCCCGGAATGTCTCTTCCCGCATGTAGGACAATTTTGCACATTGGATTCCGCATTACCCGCTGTTCTCTGCTGTTGGTTTCGATTATTGCCCTGGCGATTTCCAGAAAAATTGCCTTTCCTCTTGTTTTGCTGGGAACCTTGACTATTGCCCTGGCTTGGTTTAGCATTCTGACTAGGCTTGCTTGATTGACCAGCTTGTGTAGACTTCACCAAAGCCCTCTCCTTCTTCTTAGCCTCCCAGTGTTTTTCTCTTTCCTCTTTCTGTCGGGCGACATGAAACTCAGCTCTGATGGCCCGACTCACACAGTCTGCTACAGAAGTAGGTGGTACTTGTCCAGTATCCACTAATGCCGCAATTTCTGGCCTGAACATCCCTATCATTTTCTGTATTTTCTCCCTCTCAGTAGGGACTACATAAGGGCACAAACGGGATAGCTGATCGAACTTTCGGCAGACTTCGCTTACCGACATGTTTCCTTGCGTCAATTCTGAAAACTCTTTCTGTTGTTGTCTCAGAGATGCAGGGTCGTAATATTTCTGGTTAAATTCTTCCAGAAATTCTGCCCAACTCATGGTAGAAACGTCTCTTCTCATTCGTACAGTGTCCCACCAAAAACGAGCATCTTTTCTCAGCACAAAAGACGCACATGCAACCTTTTCTCGGTCGGTTAGGTTCATGAACTCCATGATCACTTGCAATGATGACAACCAGTCTTCAGCCTCTAAGGGATTTGTAGACCCTTCAAATTCTGGCGGCCTCATACGCCTGAATCTTTCATAGAGGGGTTCTAGATTTAATACTGGTTGTGGTTCCGGAGCTCTCTCATATACCGCAGCTGGAGTGATAACTGGATCTACCTCAGCTTCCTGTTCTACTTGGGTATCCTCAGGGCCTTGTCTCTGTTCTAGCTCCTCTACCCGTCGCCTCAGAATAGCATTCTCTTGCATCTGAGCTTCTAGCAGGGCTTGTATCTGATCCAGTCTTTCCATAACATTAGGACGTCGTTCTCGTCCCTCTGGTTGATCACGCAAATCCACCATCTTGCTACCTGTAAAATAATTATTTTCACATAAGAAAATAATTAACTAAACTTAAGTAAACTACTTACTTGGATAGCGGTGCAGGATGCGCGAAGTGTCAAATCAGGATATGGTCACACTGCTCTGATATACCAACTGTGACGGCAGTTGGTAATCCAAACTAGATCCATCGTAATTCCGCTCTGATACCAACTGTGGCGGCCCGCCCCTCGTAGAGATCATACAATACTATTACAGTTGAGCTTATCGCTAACTGCGATAGATTGTACTCTCATGGGTCGCCGACTTATCTCTCTCTCTCTTAAAATCATGTCGTTTTTGGGAAAAAATTTTTTTTTTGATTTTGTTTTTGTATTTTTTTTTTTTTTTTAAACATCATGTAAAACATTTCCCACTATTTACTTTGTTGGCAAGTGCAAAGTAATTTACATATTACAGTACTTTCGTAAAATATATAATATTACAAACGACTGTTTCTTTCTTCTTTTTTTTTTTTCCTTTTTATTGCTCAGCGGAAAGACTCTGGCAGTACCATATCCCTCGCCCAGTTATCCTATTTGACACGCGTCATCCCGTCCGCATCCAGTCAAACAAGCTACTGAGCTGGTCGCTTACCTGCAACATTAGCAAAAATGGTGAGCTACAGGCTCAGTAAATTCAAACATGCAAGAAATGAAATTTCTATGAATAGTACTATTCATAGAAATTGTACCGTTGACTACTATTCATATGTGAATAGTAACTTTGACCACTATTCTTACGTGAATAGTAAGGTTGACCACAACACTGTATCACACTAGTACATCTACCGCAATGTTAGTGCTCTCACTAAACTGTATTATGCTCAATTATGGCATAGTTTCAGTTTTAGATAATTATCTTTAATTATATTATGATTTTGAGCTCAGCTTGGCAGTACCATTTAAGTGCGCATGACTGGGAGCGGTACATTAGTGCTGACCTCCACAGCCTTAATCTCATAGCCCCGAAGGCAAAATAGTACATGACTGGGAGCGGTACATTAGTGCTGACCTCCACAGCCTTATTTTCATAGCCCCAAAGGCAAAAATACCTCCCTATACGGAAGGCTGGTACGCCAGAAAGTGGTTTCATTACCGACTTTTTAACATTCTAACCCGGTGACTTCACATTGTCCCGTGGTTAGGAATGGTTCACATTTTAATTTTAGTTGAGTGAGTTTTATTAACCTTGCTCTAGTGCCCGAAGCACAATTAACAATGTGTCCATTCTTAATAGTGCCCGTAGCACATTACGTCTCTCTCTTTACTCTATAATAGTGCCCGTAGCACATATGTACCTAACTTATAGTTAGTACATTAAAGTTAGCACAATATTGCTATATGTTGCAGACAGGTAAATGTCTGAACTTACCTTATCAGACTGTTCCCTTTCTCTCTCTTGAATCTTTGATCGCCTTCCTCGTAGGTCGATTTTTGGATCCTACAGACAAAACTTTGTCTGTTAATTTTTATTTCCATTTATAGCTTTTATTTTTCATTAAAAAGCTTAAATAAACCTATTTATAACTTTTTAGGCTTTATTTATTATTTTCACCATTTTTCCCCAACTTTTGCAAAATTACGATTTTGCCCCTGACGGAATTTTTCTTGATCCAGACTGCATTTTTGGCTCTCAGGAACTTTTCTGACTCTTTTCTAATCATTACCGGGTTCGTTTCTATTTTATTTCCACTTTTTGCTTTCCCGGCCCTCGGGAAGCACTATTCCGACCCTTATGTCGGTTTAGTGATTTTCTATCGTTTCGGAGCCTCAAATGGACGTTTCACTAGTATTTAAAACATTCATCTAGACATTCCCGACCTAGGTCTCCAAGGCTCGGGTTTTCCGTTCCCGACTCGGTCCTTTATTTCGTTTCCAAAAATGCCCCCCTCGGGGTCGGTTTTTTTTTTTTTCAATTTCACTCACGTTTTTCATTTTCAAGGGGACGGGTTACTATTCATGACCCACCCCTTAAAATTTTTTTTATTCAAAATTTTTCGTTAGGGACTCGGGTTTCTGCCCCGGCCCTAACTTTTATTTTTAATTTCCATTTTACCCCGAATGCCATTTTCAAAATTTTGGCAGCATTTCGGCGTAATTTTAAGGCTTCCGGCGTTAGGTACGCCTCGAACCGTATGTACCTGCCACGTACTATACCACAAGCCTATTTTATGTAAAAGTTTTCCAAACTTTTACATAAAAACCCACAAATTCCAATTTCACATTTTAACCCACATCACAAAATTTTTTCAACAATTTTGCCCTTAATTTGGTTTCGGTTTTCACAACCAAACCGAACCAAAAATTTGTCTAACTTTCACCACACTTTAGGCCATTTAATGTCATGTTTTTACCACATTTTCAAGCCCATTTTCTTGGCATTTTTAACCAATTTTCCTAGGGTTTTTACACACTTGTACCCCACGGCCAAAGAATGAAAACATGCCAAACAATTTTGTTTCATTCTTTCCATTATAAATTCATCATTTGCATATTAAATTGCATAATTCCAATCAACCAAATACCACATAAACCATGCAAAAATTTTCTTCCAAATCATTATTAAACCCCACGGCCATTTAATGTAATTCACACCAAGAATTTTTTTAAGCTTTTCACCATGACATACAAGCTTTATTCTTCACCAATTTCAACTTTGAAAGCATGTTAGCAATTAACCACAAAGTTTTCTCATTGGTTACCTAAGGTAACCCACGGATTTACCCTTGAAAAACCAACCAAAATTTGGTTTTTCTTTAAACAAATTACATGGTTTTCCTACTAATTACACCCTTAACAAAACCCAAGCATCAAATCATTGAAAACCACCAAAAATTTTTCCATCTTTTTCACTATTCATCCCATAGTTTTCTTGAAGAAAAACCAAGAAAAAATGCAAACCAAAGAAGGTTACCTTGCTTTCTTGCTTCCTTTGCCTTCAATGAAGTGTTTGATACCACTTTTGTGAAGAAATTTTGGAAGATTTACTTAGTTCTCCTTGGTGGCTCACGTATTCTCCATGAACACTTAGAAGAAATTTTCTTTCTTTTGGTTTTGGCTTTGAAACAAGTTTCGGCCACTTTATCACAATGTTGCCGACTTAATGAAACCAAAGGCCAATTAATTTAGCCTTCCACCAATGAGAATTAGACATCTTTCAACCTAATTCTTTCCATAATTTTTAAAAATTAAAAAGGTGTATTTTTGGCCAAATCTTGGCCTTTAGACCAAAAAGGCAAATGAATCATGGCCATTAATTCTACCAATCATCATCTTCTTTTTATTTATTAAATGGATTTATGATGTCATAAATGCTAAAGCAAAAGTTGACTTTGACTTTCACTATTCACATTAATTCGACTACTTTTTGACCGATACCGGTTCGAGCCGAAATTTTCCTGAAATCGTCCCGGCGTGTTCCTGAGGTCTCCTGTGCAGTCGGATCAATTTAAACTGCTTCCGTTTGATCAAAATCAATCCCGGAAGTTTTCCGTCTTTTATTGCTCCGGTTAGGGTTTTCAATGCCGATTTTGCACCGTTTCACCCGTTTCAACTCAGTGAATTTTTCCAACACTGAATTCTTACTCGTCAGTATTGTTAGAACATTTTCATATATTCTAAACAATATAAATACATTTATTTCACTCTTTAAATAGTACAAATTGTTATATACATACATTTGTACATTTTCATCCGAGAATTGCCTGAATTTCCCGGTTGTCACAACCTAGACCCGAGAAAGAGCATTAACGCTCGAGGGTCAGAATAGTACCACCCGAGGGTCAGTAAATAGTAAACCAAGAAATTATGGTAAATAAGGCCGTAAAAAAATTTAGTAAAGCCCAAGAAAAATTATTTGATGATTTTTGAGCTTAGAAGATCCAGTTTAAGTAATAAAATGAGAATGACATGACTCAAAGACCCATTAGGGGTAAAATGGTAATTTTGACCGGAAAATTTCAAGAATGATAGAAAAGGATCCTAATGGACTTAGAATGGCTTAATTAAGATTTTAAGGGCCAAAGTTAAGTTGCGAATCAAAGAAAAGTAAGGTTATAATGAGAAAAATCCCATTAGGGGCAAAATGGTAATTTTGCCAAAAGTTCAGGGTAAAATAGTAATTTTACTAAAAGTTAGCAGAAAAGTTATAAATTGGATATTAGATCCTTAAATTTATGATCGAGAAATGAAACGTAGAATTTTTACGTTTTATTAAGTTTTATACATGCAAGAAGCATAGAAATTAACCGTTATTATTTCGGTTATAGGGATCCGCGCCAGACGATATGAAGAGACGTCTGCGGACCAAGGAAGCGAGAAAAGAGATGCTAGCAAGTATTTGTAAGTTCAAACATTTAATTG
Source organism: Antiaris toxicaria (assembly GCA_035233585.1). NCBI lineage: Eukaryota > Viridiplantae > Streptophyta > Magnoliopsida > Rosales > Moraceae > Antiaris > Antiaris toxicaria. Next base: position 97,869,541 of record CP141156.1, on the reverse strand, counting down.
ACTGCAACATAAATGAACTGGTCATGTTATGTGTTGTGTGTTCTATGTAGTAAGTTCGAATATTTAATTGACTGCAATATGAATAGACTATTATGTCTAAGTATGATATGTGGTAAGTTCAAATATGTGATTTGTTTATAACATGAACTGACATGTTATGTTAGGTTTATGTTTAAGTGTTATATGGAATTCATGTCTGTTAGTGCTATATGCACTAAAGTGTGACTAACATAATTCACACTATAGAAAAGTTACGTTAAGAAATAAATGATTTATGAAATACAAACGAAAGAAAAGAAACGAAAGAAAGAAAAGAAAAGAAAATGAACGAAAGAGAGAAAGAATGAATGAACAAACGAACGAAAGGATAAAATAAAGAACGAGAAAGATAAGCAAGATAATAAGACTGAAAAGTTAAGGTTGGCGTACTGGCCTCCCCAGTTGTGAGGTTCCCAGATAGCCTCCACCCCAGTTGTGTGGCGCTGCCTCGTTAATAATGAGGTAGTTTATGGCTTAACTTCCTGCCTCCACCCCAGTTGTGTGGCGCTGCCTCGTTAATAATGAGGTAGTTCATGGCATGACTTACTACCTATAAGGTAAGTAGTCCAGAGATGACCTTAGGGTTGATCGGTGGGTCGCTCCCCTGATCCTCTATTGGTCTGCGTGCACTAGGTACGTCTAACCACGGGCCCACAAGTGAAAGATTAAGCAGATAAAGCAAAGAAAAGAAAAGAAAGTAAAACTTAGCAAAGAAAAGCTAAGAACAGAAAGTAAAGCTTAGCAAAGAAAAGCTAAGAATGGAAAGTAAAGAAAAACTAAGACAAGCAAAGAAAAGAAAAGAAAGAAAAACTTAGCAAAGAAAAGCTAAGAACAGAAAGTAAAGCTTAGCAAAGAAAAGCTAAGAAAAGAAAGTAAAACTAAGAAGAGAAAAGAAAAGAAGAGAAAGTAAAGCTTAGCAAAGTAAAGCTAAGAAAAGCAAAGAAAAGAAAAGAAAGTAAAGCTTAGCAAAGTAAAGCTAAGAAGAGCTAAGAAAAACTAAGAAAAGCTAGGAGAAGAAAAGAAAAGAAGGAGGTAAAACAACAGATTAGGACATGATCTACTAGAAAAAGAAAAGAAAAGAAAAGAGAGATAAATAAAGAAAGAAAAGAAAGGAAGGAGATGGATCGACAGATTAGGATATGATCCATCAGTCAAAGAAAAGAAACGGATTAGGATATGATCCATCAGTCAAAGAAAAGAAAAAGATTAGAATATGATCCATCAGTCAAAGAAGATTAAAATATGATTCATCAGCCAAAGAAAAGAAACAGATTAGGATATGATCCATCAGTGAAAGAAAAGAAAACAGATTAGGATAGGATCCACTTGTAAAAGAAAAGAAAAGAAAAGAGAGATAAATAAAGAAAGAGAAGAAAAGAAGGGGATAGATCGACAGATTGGGATATGATCCACTAGTGAAAGTAAAAAGAAAGAAAAGAAAAGAAAGTAAAGCTAAGAAAAGCTAGAAGAAGAAAGAATGAAAGTAAACAAGCATAATGCCACTAATATGTGTGCATATGCTTAGAAAGAAAAGAAAAGAAGAAGAAAAGTATGACATGAAAGAAAGAATGAAAGTAAACAAGCATAATGCCACTAATATGTGTGCATATGCTTAGCAAGAAAAGAAAAGAAGAAGAAAAGTATGACATGAAAGAAAGAATGAAAGTAAACAAGCATAATGCCACTAATATGTGTGCATATGCTTAGCAAGAAAAGAAAAGAAGAAGAAAAGTATGACATGACAGAAAGAATGAAAGTAAACAAGCATAATGCGACTAACATATGTGCATATGTTATGTTATGCATAAATTGATATGCATAAGTCAGTTATACAATTTTAAGTGTATCTGTGATGTTTAAGCATACATTAAGTATGCTGTGTTTAAGTTGATATGTGTATACAATATTTTGTATAATGTTGAGTATGTTATGCTTAAGATGTTAAGCATATATCCTGTATGTTATGTTTAAATTATGTTATGCTAAAAGAACGTTGAGATTGTTCTCTCAATGTTAGAATATGTTATATATGAAGTTGAAAGTAAAGTATAATGTATGTTCATGTTCTGATGCCACGGTTAGTATCAGACATGTTCTATCCAAAAGGTATGAGTTAGTATTTTGTCATGAATGTATGTTTGAACTTATTGAGCCTGTCACTCACAAGTTTGTTTATGTTGCAGGTAAGCATCCTGCATAAAGATAAGACAAGTGATGGATGACGGATGGGTTCTGCATATGCCAAGGGACTGGGTGAGGGTTATGGTACTACTATGAGTCTTCCGCTGAGCTGTTTAAAAGAGTATTAAAATGATGTTTTATAATGTAAATGAAGTTAAGGCAATGTAAAATGTTTATTATAGTAAATGTTTTACGACGGTACAGTTTCCAAGTAAAGTTTAAGAAAAGTAAAAAAAAATTTATTCCATATTTTCATGTTCAAATGGGAAGTTAGAGTAAGCATGTTAAAGAAAGTATGTTAAAAGTAAGATACCAGCCATTATAGATGGTATCAGAATAAGTTAGAAACAAGTTAAAAGTAAGTTGCCGACGACCCAAGTGGTTACAGTCTATCGCAGTTGGCAACAGTGGCTGACTGTAATAGTACTGTTTAACCCTACGTAGGGCGGGCCTTCACATCTTGATACTGTGGTTAGGCCTACACTGTGTTGACACTGTGCACGCATAACGAGGCGTTTTCGCGTGAAATTTCAAACACAGTCTCTCTTGACTAATTTGGACGTGCTAATTTCAAATTTATCAGTTTTACGTCCATCTGAGGTCTTCTAGACCAGTTTTCGGGATCTGTATGATCCCGTCTTGAAAAACATGTCAACTGCCCGATTGACTAATTTGGGCGTCCTGAGTCTAAATATATCAGTTTCGGGGCGAGAAAAGGTCGTCTTGACCCTCATCCCGATACTGCGTATCCTTTAAACAAAATCTATATTTTGTGCTCAATTGACCAGATTGAGCCTGCTGACTATTAATATATCAGTTTTATGCCAGATTAAGGCTGTCTTGGCCACTAACCTGACACTGCGTTTCTCACTATTCACTAATCACTATTCACTATTCACTATCTGACTGACTAATCTGAGCGTTCTGACTTTGATTTTGTCAGTCCATTGGCGAGAAGAGGTCATCTAGACCACTTTTCTCGATACTGTACATCTATTAGGGCAATTATCACTGCTGCGCTCAGATGACCAGTTTGAGCGTACTGATGACTAGCTCATCAGTTCTGTATCATGAAATGGTCGTCTAGACCGGTTTCTTGATATTGCGTGTCTTAACGCATACTCACATAATAGGGTGGACCGATTTCACTGTCGATTACCCCTTTCACTGCATGAATAGTAATTAAACGTTACTATTCCTGTTTAATTCATTCAACTGAAAAGCACACTGTGCTTATTAACTTAATTACATCATTACATAGTAATTAAGTTTCATAATTAATGAGAGTCATTACAGTGGCTCTCGGCTCATTACACAGCCTTCTACACAGACTCTTACATGTGCGTGTGCAACGCAACACGGGCGTGTACATTTCGGACACGGGCGTGTACTAGTTGAGACTACTCAACACGGCCATGTCTTTGAAACACATTCATCTATCTGAGCGGTACACAGCCTCTTACACGGCCGTGTGTTTGACCGTGTTACACTATATGGGTATGTACACTCACACGGCTACTAACAGATACACAGTCCGAATGGCATACGGTCACTCACACGGCCGTATACCTGACTGTGTTACTTAAATTTGCACTAAAAGGCATTAAATTATGTCCATTTTATTCCTTAATGACTTATTACATGGTAAGTAGGTGTAATGAAAATGGCGGTCATTACAACTGTAGAACCTCTACAGTAAGGGCGGGCCGCCACAGTTGGTATCAAAGCAGGTTTACGAGGGGTCCATTTTAGAGTAACAACTATTGCCACAGTTGGTATCAGAGCCCAAGTTTATAATGGATCTAGTTTAGAGTACCAACTGTTGTCACAGTTGGTATCAGAGCAAGTTTACGATGGGTCTAGTTTAGAGTACCACTATTGCCACAGTTGGTATCAGAGCAGTTGGTAGACCATATCCCGCCTGACTCCGTGCATGTCCTGTTCACCGATCTAAGTAAGTTAAGTTTATGTTAAGATAAGTAGCTAGTTATGCACGAAAGTAAAGGCCTGTAGAGACCCATATTTTATAGTAAGTATATGATGATATATTAATGCAAGAAATGATGTGAATCCTCTTATAGAGGATCTAATACAAATTCATCTTGTGATTTTAGGATATAAAGTAGCACGATGGAAAACCAAGGCCAAGGCCAAAGACAGAGAAGGGGACGCCCCACTCTGTCTTAGAGAATAGAAGAGTTCCAAGCTCTTCTAGAAAATCAGATGAAAGAAAATACAGAATTAAGACAGAGGAAAGAACAGATAGAACAAGGGCAGGGATCAATGGGGACTCCTGCACAACAAGCAGCTGAGGTAGAACAAGTAGTGCCACCAGCTACACCAGAATTGGTTTAGGAACCACCAGCAAGGGTGAACTAAGAGCTACTATACGAGAGATTCCAGAAAATGAGGCCTCCAAAATTTGAGGGTTCAGCCAATCCCCTAGAAGCAAAAGATTGGCTTTCTTCGATCCAGATGATTATGGATTTTATGAAACTAACCGAGGAAGAGAAAGTCTTGTGTACATCCTTTGTTCGTAGGAAAGATGCAAGATTATGGTGGGACACAGTCTGTATGAGGAGGGATGTGACCACGATGTCATGGGCAGAGTTCTTAGAGGAGTTCAACGAGAAATACTATGATCCTGCATCACTCCAACCCTAACAGAAAGAGTTTTAGAATTAAAATAGGGTGACATGTCTGTCAGTGAGGTTTGTAAAAGATTTAATCAGCTCTCCCATTTGTGTCTGTATGTAGTGCCAACGAAAAGGGAAAAGATACAGAAGATGATAGGCACGTTCAGGCCTGAGATTTCTACCTTAATTGACATTGGCCCAATCCTGTCAATCTCAGTAGCTGACTGTGTTAGTCGTGCTTTGAGGGCAGAGTACCATCTTGCCCGACAGAGAGAAGAGAGGGAAAAGGTCTGGGAAGCCAGGAAGAAAGAAAAAATCTTGGCCAAGACCTCTCAACCTAGACAACACAGTAAAGGCAATTAGAGTACAAAACTAGATCAGTCCAGTAATCCAGGCCTTTAGTTCCAACAGAAGAGAAAGGGTAATTTCCAGGGAACTCAAGGTCAAGACAACAGAAGTCAGTCACGGAGAACTAACCCCACTACAGTACCAAGTAACCCCACCTGTCCTATTTGTGGGAAGAAACATGTGGGTCAGTGCAGAGCTGGCGCAACTGCATGTTTTCAGTGAGGAAAAGAAGGCCATTTCATTAAGAGTTGCCCCATGAACTGCCAGTCTATATCAGGAGCAAATTTTTCACGTGCACAGCAGTCACAAGTTCATGCACTTAGGTTAAGTTATGAAAGCCCTTCAGAAGTGCCTCTTACAGTGCAAGAAAGATAGGAAATAGCTCCTCTTGTAGATGCTAGGGTAATGGCCTACACCGGAGAAGAGGCAGAGGCAGGGAAGTCCAACGTGGTGACAGGTTAGATTTCTATCGCTAACCACTTGGCATCTATTCTTTTTGACTCTGGGGCCACTTATTCTTTCATATCATATGTATTTGCTGATAAGTTAGAATACCCTAGAGATCACATGGGAAGAACTTTTAGAACTGCTCTCGGTTTAGGAGAAATCATGTTGTCTGAGTACTGGTTACCTCATATGCCAATAATCGTGGCAAATAGGAAGCTTTATGCAGAACTGATCATGATGAAGATAATAGACTATGATGTAATTCTGGGAATGGATTTCCTAGGAAAATACCAAGCCACGATTGATTGTAGAAATAGAATAATAGTATTCAAGCTAGAAGATGAAGAAAGTTTTGAATATGTCGATTTCTCAAGAAGGTTAAGCAAGATGATGATCAGTTCATTGAAAGCCAAGAAGCTAATAGCCAGTGATTGTACTGGATATTTAGCTTATGTGACAGATACGGCAGAAGAGAAGAAGTTACAACCGAAAGATGTTCCTATTGTTAGAGAATTTCTCGAAGTCTTTTTTGAGGAACTACCAGGAGTACCTCCAGAACAGGAAATCTCATTTGAGATAGAGCTTCTACCTAGAACAGCACTGATCTCCAAGGCATCGTATTGCATGGCACCAGTGGAGTTTAAAGAATTACAAGTGTAGTTGAAAGATCTGCTTGACAAGGGATTCATCAGACCAAGCTATTCCCCATGGGGCACTCCCGTACTGTTCGTCAAGAAGAAAGACTGGATGTTCCGCATGTGCATAGATTATCGAGAGTTAAATAAGGTTACAGTAAGAATAGGTATCCATTACCTAGGATTGATGACCTGTTCGATCAACTCAAGGGTGCAGTTGTGTTCTTAAAGATTGATTTGAGATCAGGATACCATCAACTGAGAATCAAGGAAGGTGATGTTTCCAAGACAGCTTTCAGAACCTGTTATGGGCATTATGAATTCCTAGTAATGTCGTTTGGGTTAACGAACGCTCCAACAGCTTTCATGGACCTGATGTACAGAGTCTTCAAGGAGTATCTTGACAAGTTTATCATTGTGTTCATCGATAACATTCTTGTATATTCAAAGACTCACACAAAGCATGAAGCACAATTAAGAATTGTTTTTCAGAAGCTGAGAGAGCATCAACTCTATGCCAAATTCTCAAAATGTGAGTTTTGGCTAGATAGAGTATATTTTCTCGGACATGTAGTGTCCAAGGAGGGAATTGCAGTGGATCCAATCAAGGTGGAAGCGATAAACAAATGGCTTGCACCTAAGAGTGTGACAGAGGTACGTAGTTTCTTAGGGTTAGCTAGCTATTACAGGAGATTTGTGGAAGGGCTTGCACGATTAGCAGCACCTCTCACCACCCTCACGCACAAGGAAAGGAAGTATATGGATAGAAGAATGTGAAAGAAGCTTCCAAGGGTTGACGAGACGGTTGACAAGCACACCGATCCTCACACTCCCTACTGAATGGGAGAAGTATGAAATCTACAGTGATGCTTCAAGAGTAGGTTTGGGAGCAGTATTGATGCCAGATGGTAGAGTGATTGCCTATGCTTTACACCAATTGAAAGAGCACGAGAAGAATTATCCCATACATGACCTAGAACTTGTTGCAGTAGTGTTCGCACTAAAAATTTGGCGATACTATCTTTATGGAGCACAGTGCCAGATTTACACAGATCATCAGAGTCTAAAATACTTCTTCACACAGAAGGAGTTAAACATGAGGCAAAGAAGATGGTTGGAGTTGGTAAAGGACTATGACTTTGAGATCCTCTACTATCCAGGAAAAGCCAACCATGTAGCAGATGCATTAAGTAGAAAAGCTACAATTTCATAGAAGTTACCCATAGAAGAGTTATCAAAAGCCTTACAGCAAGAAATTAACTCCCTTCAACTGGAGTTAATAACCGAAAGGTTATCAACCCTGAGATTAGAATCATCTCTGTATGAAGATATTAACGAAGCCCAGAAGCAGGATCCAGGTCCCATGAAACTTCAAGAAGAGGCTTCAGAGGACAAGGAATCAGATGTAAACGTCTCCAATGATGGAATGCTTTTGTATAGAAAAAGGATCTACGTTCCAGCAGATGAGGAACTTCAAAGGCGAATCATGTCAGAAGCTTATGAAACGCCATACTTAGTTTATCCTAGAGCCACCAAGATGTATCAAGACTTAAAACTGTAGTTTTGGTGGAGAGGGATGAAAGGAGATATTGCGAAGTTCGTGAATAAATTCTTGACTTGCCAGAAAGTCAAGGCTGAGCATCAGCATCCTGGAGGAAAGTTAGAATCTCTGGAGATTCCAGAGTGGAAATGGGAACATATTACCATGGATTTTGTGGTAGGGCTACCCAAAACAAGAGAAGGACACGATGCTATCTGTGTAATCATCGACAGGTTAACAAAGACAGCCAGATTCATAGTAATGAAGATCACTTACTCATTGGAGAAGTTGGCACACCTTTATGTAGCTCATGTTATCAGGTTACATAGAGTTCCAAAGTTCATTGTATCTAATAGAGATGCATGATTTACTTCAGCATTTTGGGAGTGTGTACAAAAAGCTATGGGGACAAAATTACGCTTTAGTACAGCTTTCCATCCCTAAACAGATGGACAATCAGAACGGACTATCCAGACTTTAGAGGATATACTCTGGGCATGTGTAATAGATTTTCCAAGAGCTTGGAACGAGAAGCTACCACCAGTAGAATTCTCATGTAACAACAATTATCAAGCTTCCATTAGGATGGCACCATATGAGGCCCTGTATGGATGAAAGTGAAGATCACCCATCCACTGGTATGATCTGAAGGAAAAACAACTGCATAAAACAGATTTCATGCAGGAAACTTCCGATGCAGTTGTCAAGATCCAGCAAAGGATGAAGAGTGCTCAGAGTTGACAGAAGAGCTATGCGGATAGAAGATAGAGATCCCTAGAATTCAAGGAAGGAGACTTCGTATTTCTGAAAGTGTCACCTATGAAGGGGATTATGCATTTTGGTAAGAAGGGAAAACAGAGTCCAAGGTATATTGGACCTTATGAGATTATCAAACGCATTGGGAAGGTTGCCTACAAGTTGGCATTACCTCCTGAGCTATCAGTAGTACACAATGTATTTCATGTCTCAATGCTAAGAAAGTACATGTCAGATCCATCTCATGTGTTACAACATGAACCAGTCCAAGTCCAAGAGGATCTAACTTATGAAGAATAGCCTGTTTAGATACTGGCTAGAGAAGAAAATATGCTGAGAAACAAGACCATCACACTAGTCAAGGTATTGTGGAGGAATCACAACATTGAAAAAGCTATGTGGGAAAGAAAAGATGAGATGAGACTTTCATACTCTCACTTATTTTAAATTTGTGAGGACGAAAATCTTATAAGGAGGGGTAAATGTGATAACCATTAAATTTATCATTCTCAGAAAATTTTGTACAAAATATATAAATGTATATTCATGATAAGACATGTTACAGAATATAGAATAGATGAAAATTTTGATTAACTATATTTTAGTCAAAATTTGAGAATGAATTAATGAACATAGCATAAAAGCTAAACATTAATTCCAATTATGATGTGTTAAATTATTAGAAAAGTTTGTGAAAAATACATATTAAGGGATCAACGGCTCACATGTAAGTTATTTTGATCAATGGCCAAGATTAGCCAACCAATTGCTAATTTCTTTAAAAGAAATTAAAGGAAAATGTGAGAGAGAGAAGAGATAGCACGTGAGAGGGGGCATTAATTTCAACCCAAGTGAATTAATTCACTTCTCTTAACTACAAGAGAAGTGGCCGTGCAGAGAGAGAGAGAGAGAGAACAGAAGAGAAAATCATCCTTTGCATTTTTCCTCCCACCAATTTCGGATTCTCTCTTCAAGCAAGCAAATCATTCAAGTTTTCAGCCCAAGATTCCACAGCAAGACGTTCTTAAGTTTCAAGCAAGGTAAACCCTCTTTTTCTCACATTTTTGGGTGAAAAATCTAGGTTATTTTAAGGAAGAAAAAGAGAATGTGAGTTTTACATGTTGAGATTTTCGGTTAAATTGAAATATGCTCAAGTCTAGTTTTTTTAAGCACGAATTCGTGAGTTGATGGTTTAGAAGACCAAGTTTCAGGGAGTTCTTTTCAAGAAAGTTTTGATTTTTAGGTTTTGAGTCAAGAGATTGGTAGAAGCATTTACTTATGAAACCATGGATAGATGATAGTAGATATGTAGTTTATACCTTAAAACGAACTTATTGAGATTGATTTTGAGTGTAAGAAGTAGAACAAAGGCGATGAAAGCTTTAGAAAAACAGAGGAGAGGATTTCGGACTCAAAATTAGGATTCTGGGATGAACACGGGAGTGTACATGTGCATGTACAAGGGCGTGTTGAGAACACGACCCCGAACATACCCACATGCACGACCGTGTTTCGAGAGAATCTGAGACCCAAGAGTTACACGACCAAGAACACGACCGTGTATCGAGCCGTGTAGAATGGCACACGGTCGTGGAAAAGGCGTGTAACAGACCATGTTCGGCAGTAGGAAACATGGCCAGAAACACGGCCATGTAGGTAACCGTGTACGTATGCATGAGTTACACGGCCATATTGCATGAATTACATGGCCATGCACGTAAGTCCAGAGGAGTACACGGCCACTAACACGCTCGTGTAAAAGGACGTGTTTGAAGCTAAAAAAAAAAAGAGTCTAGAAATACGATTTTTCATATTTTGCCATGTTTCAAGTATAAGATAAACGTTGGAAATAATCAATAATTATTTATTTTATAGGAGTTCAAGCCAGACGCGCTGAGACAGCAGTCCCAAATCAATAGAGGCTCACATTAGCAGACTTTCTGTAAGTTTAAGCATTGTCCTAGCTACAACGTAGACAATCATGTTATGTTTTATGATGTTATGTTTGTTGTTTGGCATGTATGTCAGACGTTGACTGTCTGCATCATGATACACATGTCAAGTTCATGTCATGCATGTAGAAATTCATGTTTCTAGTAGATAATTCATGTACACATGATAGACTAGTATCAAGCACACAAACACATGTACGTGCACAAGGCACCATAGTGGGATTAATAAAACTCACACCCTAAGTAAAACATATAATAGGTTCCTACTGTGGGGTAATCAGTATGCTACCGAGTTGGAACTTCAGAAAAGATGGTAATTGAACCAGTTATTGGCGTACTGGCCTCTTGACCCATGGGGAGGTTTTCATGTTTAGTCTCAGTTTAGGCTGCGGAGGTCAGCATTAAAGTACTGCTCCCAGTCATGCGCGCCTTACGGTACGGCCAATCAGGGGCCCAAAATCAGAACCTAATTACAGATAACGTCCTAAGACTCAACTTACAGCCATGAACCTGTTCATTCAGAATCACGTCTCTTTCATGAGCACATCATTACATATTATGATTTCATGTTTTTATGTTTGAACTTACTGAGCGCATAGCTCACTAGTTTGTTCACATGTTGTAGGTAAGAGACCTGTTCACCAGTAGTACATGGCAGACAACGGACAGGGTATATACATGCCAGGGGGACTGGGTGAGGGATGATGGTCCTAGCATGAGTTTTCCGTTATGCAGTTTTGAAAATTTAAGCATGTAATTTCAAGAAAATGATTTTAAGTCAAGACTATGTGATAGGGGAATCATGATCCATGTATATGTTATTTTGTTAACATGATTTCCTTATCACATTCTCGAACAAGACATATATATGTTTACAAGTTGTTATATTAAGAAAAAAAATTTATTTTGTAAAATTTTCAAGTAGTTTTCAAGTTAAGCATGATGCCGGTGACCCTAGAGGCTTACATACTACTGCGGTTAACTATAGAGTTGACTGTAATAGCACTGTAGAACCTTTACAGTAAGGGTGGGCCGCCACACTGTCAGAAAGAGTGGACAAGTTGGAAGCTTTAATAGAAGCCCAAATGAGAGAAAATGCTGAACTAAGGCAAAGACTGGAGCAAATGGAGTAAAGACAAGGCCAAGAAGAGGGCCAAAACCCATAAATGGCCATACCTGAACTAGAAGTGCCGCCAGTAGGACTAGAAGAAGTAATAGAACCCCAACCACAATCCCAGATCAACCATGAGCCACTATATGAAAGATTCCAACGAATGAAGCCACCAGAGTTTGAGGGCTCCACAAACCTGTTAGACACAGAGGAGTGGTTGTCTTCACTCCATATGATATTGGAATTTATGGAGTTGAATGACCAAGAAAGGATTTTATGTGCATCATTTGTTTTGAAAAAGGATGCAAGGTTTTGGTGGGAGTCAGTCAACATGAGAAGGAACATGTACACAATGTCATGGATAGACTTCTTAGAAGAATTTAATCAAAAGTATTATAATCCCGCACTACTGTGACCACAACAAAGAGAGTTTACAGAATTAAAGTAGGGGGACATGTCAGTAATAGAAGTATGTAGTAAGTTCGACCAATTGTCCCGACTGTGCCCATACGCTATCACCACAGAGAGGAAGAAAATTTAGAAGATGCTGGGAATGTTATACCCCGAAATCTCAGCATTGGTAGATAGTGGGTTGACACCACCCAAGACCGTATCCGATTGTGTAAGCAGAGCATTGAGGGCTGAATATTACTTGGTCCGACAGTAGGAGGAAAAAGAAAAGATTTGGGATGCTAGGAAGAAGGAAAAGGTATTGGGCAAAGCTGTACAAGTTGGATCTCAGGTCGGACAGAGCAACAAGCAGAATTAGAATACTAAGGCCGGCAGCCAAGTACTTCTGGCTAATAGTCACAGGGTAAAAGGAAAGGGAATAATTCTGGAAATAGGAACCAGCAGCGAAGGTTAAACAATAATGCTGGCCCTATTGTTTGAGATTATGTGATTTACAGGAAGAGACATCCAGGTCGATGCAGACTGGCCCCAAATGCCTGTTTCTAATATGGAAAAGATGGCCATTTTGCCAAAAACTGTCCTGAAAATAAGCAAAATATGCAAGGTTCATCTCAGACACAACAGCCACGTTCCCAGGCACATTCATTACAAGCCAAGGCTGAAGGTTCTTCCTATTTTGAAAGGCAGGAGAGATCAGAACGCATGCCTCATGCGGATGCTCGGGTTATGGTACACATAAAGGAAGATGCAGAAACCGAAACATCAAATGTAGTGACAGGTCAGTTTTCTGTCGCTCATAATTTGGCATCTGTTTTATTTGACTCTGGAGCTATGCATTCATTCATTTCATACCAATTTACGAATAGGATAGGATATCCTAAGGACAATATGGGTATGACATTTAGAACAGCTCTAACTTCAGGGGAAGTATTGATGTCAAATTATTGGTTGCCCCACGTACTAATAATTATGGCAAATAGGGAGTTATTTGCAGAATTGATCATGATGGAGCTTGACGACTATGACGTAATACTAGGAATGGATTTCCTAGAGAAGTATCAAACCACGATCGATTGTCGGAAGCAGAAGATAAGGTTCCAACCTAACTAGGAAGATGGATTCAAATATGCTGGATCATCATGTAAACCAAGGATGATAATGATCAACTCGATGAAGACAAGAAGCCTAATGTCTAGTGGTTGTGCTGGATACTTAGCATGCATAATCGACGTGACAGAGGAACAGAAGCTTCAACCCGAAAACATTTCTATTATGAAGGAATTCATCGATGTCTTCCCAGAGGAGTTACCAGGATTGCCGCTTGAACGAGAAATCTCCTTTGAGATTGAGCTGATGCCAGGAACTGCACCTATCTCAAAAGCACCATACCGAATGGCACCAGTAGAACTAAAAGAGTTACAGGAGCAGTTGAAGGAGCTTCTTGACAAAGGATTTATACATCCGAGCTATTCCCCATGGGGTACTCTAGTGTTGTTTGACAAGAAGAAGGATGGATTGTTTCACATGTGCATTGACTACCGGGAATTAAACAAGGTCACTGTCAAGAATAGGTATCCATTACCTAGAATTAACGACTTGTTCGATCAACTAAAAACGTAGCAGTCTTCTCCAAGATTGATCTACGATTATGATACCATCAACTGAGGATCAAGGAGAGTGACATCCATAAGACCGCATTTCAGACCCACTACGATCATTACGAATTCCTTGTGATCCCGTTTAGGTTAACAAATGCGCCAGCTACTTTTATGGATTTGATGAATCGAGTCTTTAAGGAATATTTGGATAAGTTTGTCATTGTGTTTATCGATGACATACTCATATATTCAAAGACTCGCGAGGAGCATCTGAAGATTGTCCTGCAGACTATAAGGAAGCATCAACTCTATGCCAAATTCTCCAAATATGAATTCTGACTGGATAGAGTACATTTTCTTGGACATGTAGTTTCCAAGGAAGGAATCACCGTGGACCCTGCAAAAGTAGAGGCAATCAATGAGTGGCCCGCGCCTAAGGATGTGATGGAAATACGGAGCTTCTTGGGCTTAGCTGGCTATTATAGAAGATTTATTGAAGGATTTGCATGACTCGTCGCTCTTATCATGGCTCTTACATGTAAGGAAAAGAAGTATGAGTGGACTGAAGAGTGTGAAAAAAGCTTTCAAGAGCTGAAAAGATGACTAACCAGTGCGTCAATTCTTACACTTCTGACTGAAGGGGAGATGTTCGTGATATACAGCGATGCCTCAAAAATGGGATTAGGAGCTGTCCTAATGCAAGGCGATAAGGTGATTGCCTATGCCTCACGTCAATTAAAGGACCATGAAAGAAACTATCCCACGCATGATTTGGAACTTGCCGCAATAGTATTTGCGTTGAAGATCTGGCGACACTATCTATATGGAGCTCAGTGTCAGATTTATACTGACCACCAAAGTTTAAAGTATTTCTTCAGGCAAAAAGAGCTAAATATGTGACAAAGGAGATGGTTGGAGCTAGTAAAAGACTATGATTGTGAAATCCTCTATCATCCTAGAAAAGCCAATCGCGTTGCAGATGCATTCAGTAGGAAATCTACTGTCTCGCAACAACTGCTGATTGGAAAACTTCCAAAGCCATTGTAGCAAGAAATCAACATGCTGAAGGTGGAGCTAATAGTTGGAAAATTGGCTGCACTGCAACTGGAATCCACGCTGTATGAGGATATCAGAAAGGCTAAAAAACGAGACTCGAAGCTAGCAAGTCCTCAAGAGGGAATGTCTAAAGATGGATTAATCCTACATCAGGGAAGAATTCATTGTAGGAAAATAAATCGGAAAAAACGTATCAGAGTGGCGCAGCGGAACAATAAAAATTTTTAGATCGTTAAATGTCTCATGATGTCATATACAATAAACCAACAACAATTAAAACTCATACCTCAAGGACGCCAATCTTGCAGGAGGAGAATGACTGGAGGCTTCAACCAACTAGCCTTCTCTACTATTCTCCAATTCCCAATGGCTGAGTGTGTGGGCACTCTGAACCTCGATCGATATGCTAGCACTGCTAGTCTTCTTCCGACCACCCAGATCTCTAAAGAACTTTATTGTCACGATGAGCTGTGCAACAATAAGCCTGCTCACCTGAGAGTCTGTGGTCTGAGAGAACTGGAGTGGCAGGACCTCTATTTATAGACCAGTATGAGGTGATTCTTTGAATTTGAATTGGATTAGGAAAAGATATTTTCCCTTATCCTTAACCAAAAAATCTGAATTTTTCCATGGATAAATCCAACAATAAAATTCAGTTTTCTTAGGATAAATCCAATCCAAATCTAAACAAGATTTTAACTAGAATTTTATCTCCCTTTTTCAACCAAAAAATCCGAATTTTTCTTGGAGAAAATCTCCTCATAAATTTCGGCCATTATGGATAAGGGAGAATCAAAAATTCCACTAGGATTTTCAAGTTGGAATCTTATCTCAACCTTATCCAAAAATAACCGAATTTCCTAGGAGAGATTCTCCAAATTTTCGGCCACTTTTCAGGGAGGAGAGAATCCAAATTCAACTGGGATTGAAACTTGAATTATTCCCTTGAATCTTATCCACAAAAATCTGAATTTTTCCATGAGGATTATCCTCAAAAATTTCGTCCACTTTTGTTGGGATTTGGATTCAAAATTCAAGTAGGATTCTAACAAGATTATCCTCTCCAAATCCAACTCAAATTCGAATTTCAAACCTTGTGGATTTTCCACAACAAATTCGAATCCTACTTGGACTGTGATTCAAAATTTGAATTTCAAATTTCAAATTCAAATTTCAAATTCAAATTTCAAATTCAAATTTCAAATTCAAATTTCAAATTTCAAATTTCAAATTCCACAAAACGGTTGTGTTTCATATTCTTGTTCTCATGGATAATTTTCTACAACTCCAATCCAATCTCAAATAAAATCATGGCAACTTTATTTGGAGTTCGAATAATTGTGTACTCTATTATCCAAAACAAAATCTGAATCCAACCGGAGAGAATCTTGTCTACCATCCTAATCCTGTGTCATCACCATCCATGCATAATAAACCAGCCAATAGCATACACAAATCAATTTGCCAAACGTTAAGGAATTATGTGGAGCTAGTAGAGGGACTGATTGGACATATATAATCGGGCTCCCATGATTCCATATGATCATCATTCTTTACCGAACAACTCAATCATATGATCACTAGTTTCAGAGTCACACCACTATAAACCTGAAACTGAACTCCCAATTATATACCGTATTACGTAAGCCTGTGATGAGCTACTGTCCAATGACCTTGTCATATATACAAAACCCTCATATGATATCCATGATCAGCCTTAGGTCAAAGTCCGTTTAATCCTACTGATCCGGCTATCTTAAAGTTCCATTATATTACCGAATCAAGAAAATGATTATTCACCATATGTGAATAAGAAGTCATCCGCCCAGCAGACAACCCAAGGCCTTGTTCATTTTCACATTCAGTATAATGCCTTTAAGAGGATACCTTTAACTCCTCAGAGCTATGATTCCGATATCTGCAAACAAACCCTTCATCGTATACAAGTCATGCACCCAACGAACCGGTCTATAAGCTTACTACCTCTGAGACGCTTTAGCCATTGGAACATCAAAGTACACAATTCATATACATGAAGAAGTTCATTTACTCAGGATTAAGGTTATTGCACAATGAACGTCAAAAGCAGATTGATCCACTCATAGCGGACTCAGTAGATCAATCACGCTTTAGTCCCGGTCTAATATGTCACCACTGAGCAACATATCCATGTCTCTACTTGGGAGTCCAGCTCCAGACAGTCAAGACAAACCGTCCCCTCTAAGGCTATAGACAACATAATAGTCTTAACATGAGTTAGATGCTCGGTCTAACCCCATAGACTACAGACCATAGTTTAGACTACTAACTTTAGAACATTATCTTCTCGCATACGAAAGTCCATTGCATACAACGTTCTAACAGTTTTAACACAAGCAGTCAGTGAGCCATATTTGCTTACATTTACTTTAACATGTAAATAAGACGAGGACAGATAGCAATGTAATG
Organism: Antiaris toxicaria; assembly: GCA_035233585.1. Classification (NCBI taxonomy): domain Eukaryota; kingdom Viridiplantae; phylum Streptophyta; class Magnoliopsida; order Rosales; family Moraceae; genus Antiaris; species Antiaris toxicaria. The sequence goes on along the minus strand of CP141156.1, from coordinate 97,852,383 downwards.
AATAACCTCTATGTATAATTTTATTATCCAGTTCAAAATGAATACATCAAAATGTCTCTAATACTTAGGGCATTTCCTAACAATCTCCCACTTGCCCTAAGCCAGCAGATGTGCCATGTTACGCATCCCCATCGCCTCTACATGCCTCTCAAAGCTTCTAGCCACCAAAGTCTTAGTAAAGGGATCAGCGATGTTGTCCTCGGACGCGATCTTACATACATCTACTTGTCCTGTCTCCACATGCCCTCTAATAATATGATATGTCCGATCAATGTGCTTGGTCCTCTTATGGTGCCGAGATTCCCTTGTGTTGGCAATAGCCCCTGTATTATCACAGTAAAGTGTGATAGGCTTGTCAACACCCGGAATGACCTCAAGGTCTCTAAAGAACTTGCGGAGCCAAACCGCTTCTTTAGATGCCTCAGCCGCAGCCACATACTCAGCCTCCATAGTAGAGTCAGCTGTGCAGCCCTGCTTCACGCTCCTCCACACAATGGCACCTCCTCCGAGTAAAAACACTGATCCAGATGTCGATTTCCTCGAATCCTTACAAGTCTAGAAGTCTGAGTCCGTGTATCCTACGGGTGTTAGGTCCCCTCCAGAATACACTAGCATATAATCCCTCGTTCTCTTAAGATACTTGAGTATATGCTTTACTACTTGCCAGTGCTTGGTTCCAGGATTTGCTTGATATCGACTCACAATACCTACTGCAAAACATATGTCCGGGTGAGTGCAAAGCATAGCGTACATAAGGCTACTCACAGCGGATGCATAAGGGACCTTACTCATACGCTCTCTTTCTTCCGATGTCTTGGGACAGTCATCCAATGAAAGAGTTAGACTGGCAATAGAAGGTTGTGAGCCTTTCTTTGCCTCTAGCATTGCATATTTGTCAATTATTTTATCTATGTATGAAGCTTGGGAGAATGTTATCATTTTTTTCTTTCGATCTCTGAAGAGACGAATGCCTAGAACATAATTAGCTTCTCCCAAATCCTTCATGTCAAACTGTTGGTGTAACCAAAGCTTGACCGATGATAAGTTCCTTACATCATTCCCAATGAGTAGTCTATCATCGACATAGAGTATCAGAAAGACCACTTTTCCATCCTTAATACGTTTATAAACACAAGGTTCATCAACGTTCTGCTCAAAACCAAATGTCTTAATCGCTTGATCAAACCTCTGGTTCCATGAGCGGGATGCTTGCTTTAATCCATAAATGGATCTAAGCAACTTGCAGACTTTCCTTTCTTGGCCTTTTGCTATGAACCCTTCGGGCTGTATCATATAGATACACTCTTCAAGATGGCCATTCAAGAATGCCGTCTTGACATCCATTTGCCAGATCTCGTAATCGAGAGCCGCAGCAATGGATAGAAGAATACGGATAGACTTCAGCATAGCAACAGGCGAAAAGGTTTCCTCGTAATCGATTCCTGCCTTTTGCGTGTATCCCTTTGCAACCAGTCTAGTTTTGAAAGTTTCCACTCTCCCTTCTGCATCCTTCTTTCTTTTGTAGACCCATTTGCATCCAATGGGTTTTATCCCATCCGGCAAATCTACAAGTTCCCAAACAGAGTTGGATTTCATAGAATCCATCTCATTGTTCATAGCCTGTTTCCAAGATTTAGAATCAACATCATTTATAGCTTCATCATATGTGACCGGATCTTCCTCACGCTCATGAGCCTCGGCCTGGTATACCTCAGCATCATACATAAAGAAATTAGGTTTCTTCGAAACCCTCCCACTACGACGAGGCACCCTAAATTGTTGATCATCTGCAGGTCTTTCACTGGAACTCGGACTTGCGTCCAAGATCGAAATCTGTGGAGCAGTTTTTTCACCCGATAACTCCTCTAGCACCACTTTGCTTCGAGGCTTAAAGTCATTCATGTGACTTTCCTCCAAGAATGTCGCATGGGTTGAGACAATGACTTTTTGTTCCTTCGGGTTATAGAACAGACCTCCTTTAGTTCCTTTTGGATACCCGACAAACATGCATAATTCTGATCTTGGTTCCAACTTCTTCGCATCCCTATCCAGTACATGTGTCGGGCAGCCCCATATTCTCATATGTCCAAGGGAGGGCTTCCTACCACGCCACAATTCATACGGAGTTCTAGGAATTGATTTGCTCGGAACCTGGTTCAGAATATAGCACGCCGTTTGTAAAGCATATCCCCAAAATAATAATGACAGCGTTGAATAACTCATGATGGACCGTACCATATCCAATAAGGTCTTGTTTCTCCTTTCGGCTACACCATTCTGTTGTGGAGTACCAGGTGCAGTCAATTGGGATAATATCCCGTTCTCTACAAGATGTCCTAGAAATTCATCGGAGAGATATTTGCCACCTCGATCAGATCGAAGTGTCTTTATGGATTTATCCAATTGCTTTTCCACTTCCGCACGATACTCTTTGAACTTGTCAAAGGTTTCGCTCTTGCGGTGCATCAGATACACATATCCATACCTCGAGTAATCATCTATAAAAGAGACATAATACTCGAACCCTCCTCGTGCTGTGACGTTCATGGGGCCGCATACGTCAGTGTGCACAATTTCTAAGAGCTCCTGAGCCCTTGTACCCTTAGCTCTAAAAGACCTCTTAGTCATTTTACCCTCTAGACAAGACTCACATTGGGGAAGTCGTACCTCCTCCAGAGATTCCAGAGGACCGTCTTTCACCAATCTTTGAATCCTATCCTGATTAATATGACCAAGTCTTAAATGCCAAAGATACGCCTTGTTAGAGTGAGAAACTTTCAACCTTTTAGAGTGATCAATTAATTCAGTGTCAAGCAGTGAGTACATCTTTGGTTTGATCAAATATAGGTTTCCATCCATCCATCCAGAACAGATAAAAGACTTATTTCTAAGAATATCAACTCTTTTACTAAAAGAAACTGAATAAGAATCCTTTATTAAACAAGCTACCGATATAAGGTTCCTCCTAAAATTAGGAACATAAAAACAGTCTTTCAATAAAATAAACCTAAATTGATCAAAATAAAGGTAAACATCTCCCACTGCCTCAGCCACCACAAAGCTACCATCTCCAGTCCGCAATGAGAGGCTCCTATCATGTAGACTTCTCGTTTCCACGAACCCTTGCATAGAAACACAAACATGATTAGTGGCGCCCGAATCAATGACCCATGTGTCTTTCGATTCTTCCACCAAACATGCTTCCAAGTAATGAAGTTCCTTACCTTCCTTGCCCTTGGCGGCTAGGAATTCCCGGCAAGCCTTCTTGAAGTGACCTACCTTCCCACAATGGAAGCATTTGGACTTTTTAGGGTCCTTTGGCTTCTTGTTCTTCTTCTTCTTCTTCCCGTCCGAGACAGGAGGATTAGAAGAACTAGAAGCCACTTGCTTCTTATTTGGCCTCTTCCTCTTCCGTGAGGGATTGGAAGATTCCGCCAAATTGGCCTCACCTTTAGGTCGGACCACATCCTCATCCCTGATCATCCGCTCATAAGCCTGTAGTTGCTTCATGAGCTCGGTCAGTCCTAACTCCTTTGTCGCCAGATTGTATGCGGCCTTAAACCCCACAAAATCTTTAGACAGAGTCTTGAACACCATCTCGATCTGGGTGTTGTAGTCCAACTCAGCACCATTCTCGGCAGCCTCAGCGAAGAATCCCATTAGAGTGATCATATGGTCCTTCACCGGAGTACCCGCATTTTGCTTGGAGTTCATAATGCTGGTGATAGCGGATTGTCGAGCCAATTTTTTTTGGCCTCCGAACATGTCCTCCAGATTGTCCATGATCTCCCCAGCAACTTGATAAGTCTCATGCTGCTTTTGTAAAGCACTCGTCATGCTAGCAAGGATGTAGCATCGAGCTATTTCATTGGATTCTCTCCAACGATTATAGGCAATCGGGACCTCCTCAAGTGGTGTGTCAGGTTTGGGCCCAGGTGGGCATGGTTCGTCCAGTACGAACTTGTGTCTCTCGCAACTGAGAACTATTAATAGATTTCTTTTCCAGTCTTTATAATTATCGCCATTCAGCTTATTTTCAGTAAGTATTGAAATGAGGGGTGTCGGTGACATTTTGAACTAAAATAAAATTATACTAGACATCATTACAAAGCCCAAGCAAATATACAGATAATTTAGCAAATAAAACATACAAGTATGTTCCTACATGAAACTTGAAAAACATGTAGCATTGCAACGGTAATTCTCAGCACCTATTGCCCCAAGCCACCGAGGGGTGGTCATGAAAACAAATAGCCGGAACATGGACCCAGTCCAATTAATATATGTTACCTTAAATCCTCCAAGGTTAAGACATATATTAATAACCGCTTATTTGGCCACCAGTTTAGTTAACAGAGCTTCTAGGGAAGGTTAATAACTAAACGAGTCTTGAGTGTATAACCATTGTTTACGTAGCCCGATCCACGTCCTACCAAGCCACCGAGGGGTGGTCGTGAATAGGATCGCACCCGAACACGTTTTCCACATAGGAGATCCAGTCTAGTATACCGACGGCGGTAAACACCTACCGAGGGGTGTGGTCAGGGCAGAACTGACGCGAGGCGTTACCATGCTTTCACATATGGATCAACAATAGAGGCTGTGGGTTTTGTTTGAAACCCTCTCCCACTCAATATTTTGAAAAACATGCAAGTTTTGACAAATTATGTATGATCAATATAGTATGAGCGGCACTCACGTATCCTATATGACATGTTATCAAATATGCATACAAAACATCCATCAATACATATTTATACATCCATGACATATCACAGAAAAATAATTGACAGAATAACCAAGCTATGGTTCCATCCTAGAACAAAAAAATAAAGATTACAAAATTCCATCCAAAGCATTCTTTGGGTCTTGAATTTTGTTCCGTCTTTTTGTATCCATCTTTATGTAGCCTCTCCATTTATTTCTCATTCCAAGAATTATTTAAAATTTAAATATCCAAAAATTTAAATTTCAAATTCAAATTCCAAATTCGAATTTCAAATTTAAATTTCAAATTTAAATTTTAAACAATTTTAAACATCATGTGTAATAATATGTAATTTCAAAAATTTCAAATTTTTAATTACATATTTTTAAACATGATTTAAAATTAAATTTCAAATTTAAAAATCAAAATTTTCTGATTTTTGGACCATCGGACCGCCGCCCCCGTAGGCGGCAGCCGCCGTGGGTAGCCACCAACCCCGGAAGGGCTGGCAGCCCACGGTCGCCCCATGTGCAGCCCTGCCGGGCTGCAGGCCAAGCCTGTAGCGCCAGGCTGCACGCCCAGGCTGCGGCCAGCCTTGGGCAGGCCACGGCCACCCTGGGCTGCAGGCCAAGCCTGCGGCCGGGGTGGTGTGGGCTTGCTTAGGGGCTGCCGCAGCCCCATCCTGCCCGAGGGCAGGGGCTGCAGCCCCACCAAGGCCCGTCGGCCTATTCCGAGGGGTCGTGTCTCGATTTTCGTGCCATATTCCAATTTACCTATTAGGATCTCCAAAAATTAATTTAAATCCCAATTAAATTGAAATTTTCCACACAATCAAAATTTCAACCTTTAAATCAAATTTAACTTTTGGGAAAAAATAAATTACCATCATCAATCTTCAATCTCCTCCAAGAATGATTACATAAAAAATTCTAAACCGTTTCTGGTGTTCAAAAATTCTAACCATAAAAATTCTAAGAGACAAAATTAAAATCCATGGGAAAAATTACAGTATTAATAAACTGCTCCCATGGTTACATAAAAAATTCCTAGATACAATTTTTCTAAATTCTAAGGAACCATAACTGGTATAAACAAGCATGCTTATAATAATTCAAAAATTAAAATAACCACATACTTTATACATAATCCATGATAACAACATAAAGGAACCCTAGAATGCCACTCTCTAAACATTAAATCCATACATAAATAAAAAGACTAAGTAATTGTCTAATTTATGTACATGGCATAGTCATGAGATGGCTCTGATACCAATTGTAGGAAAATAAATCGGAAAAAACGTATCAGAGTGGCGCAGCGGAACAATAAAAATTTTTAGATCGTTAAATGTCTCATGATGCCATATACAATAAACCAACAACAATTAAAACTCATACCTCAAGGACGCCAATCTTGCAGGAGGAGAATGACTGGAGGCTTCAACCAACTAGCCTTCTCTACTATTCTCCAATTCCCAATGGCTGAGTATGTGGGCACTCTGAACCTCGATCGGTATGCTAGCACTGCTAGTCTTCTTCCGACCACCCAGATCTCTAAAGAACTTTATTGTCACGATGAGCTGTGCAACAATAAGCCTGCTCACCTGAGATTCTGTGGTCTGAGAGAACTGGAGTGGCAGGACCTCTATTTATAGACCAGTATGAGGTGATTCTCTGAATTTGAATTGGATTAGGAAAAGATATTTTCCCTTATCCTTAACCAAAAAATCTGAATTTTTCCATGGATAAATCCAACAATAAAATTCGGTTTTCTTAGGATAAATCCAATCCAAATCTAAACAAGATTTTAACTAGAATTTTATCTCCCTTTTTCAACCAAAAAATCCGAATTTTTCTTGGAGAAAATCTCCTCATAAATTTCGGCCATTATGGATAAGGGAGAATCAAAAATTCCACTAGGATTTTCAAGCTTGAATCTTATCTCAACCTTATCCAAAAATAACCGAATTTCCTAGGAGAGATTCTCCAAATTTTCGGCCACTTTTCAGGGAGGAGAGAATCCAAATTCAACTGGGATTGAAACTTGAATTATTCCCTTGAATCTTATCCATAAAAATCTGAATTTTTCCATGGGGATTATCCTCAAAAATTTCGTCCACTTTTGTTGGGATTTGGATTCAAAATTCAAGTAGGATTCTAACAAGATTATCCTCTCCAAATCCAACTCAAATTCGAATTTCAGACCTTTTGGATTTTCCACAACAAATTCAAATCCTACTTGGACTGTGATTCAAAATTTGAATTTCAAATTTCAAATTCAAATTTCAAATTTCAAATTTCAAATTCAAATTTCAAATTTCAAATTTCAAATTCCACAAAACGGTTGTGTTTCATATTCTTGTTCTCATGGATAATTTTCTACAACTCCAATCCAATCTCAAATAAAATCATGGCAACTTTATTTGGAGTTCGAATAATTGTGTACTCTATTATCCAAAACAAAATCTGAATCCAACCGGAGAGAATCTTGTCTACCATCCTAATCCTGTGTCATCACCATCCATGCATAATAAACCAGCCAATAGCATATACAAATCAATTTGCCAAACGTTAAGGAATTATGTGGAGCTAGTAGAGGGACTGATTGGACATATATAATCGGGCTCCCGTGATTCCATATGATCATCATTCTTTACCGAACAACTCAATCATATGATCACTAGTTTCAGAGTCACACCACTATAAACCTGAAACTGAACTCCCAATTATATACCGTATTACGTAAGCCTGTGACGAGCTACTATCCAATGACCTTGTCATATATGCAAAACCCTCATATGATATCCATGATCAGCCTTAGGTCAAAGTCCGTTTAATCCCACTGATCCGGCTATCTTAAAGTTCCATTATACTACCGAATCAAGAAAATGATTATTCACCATATGTGAATAAGAAGTCATCCGCCCAGCAGACAACTCAAGGCCTTGTCCATTTTCACATTCAGTATAATGCCTTTAAGAGGATACCTTTAACTCCTCAGAGCTATGATTCCGATATCTGTAAACAAACCCTTCATCGTATACAAGTCATGCACCCAACGAACCGGTCTATAAGCTTACTACCTCTGAGACGCTTTAGCCATTGGAACATCAAAGTACACAAGTCATATACATGAAGAAGTTCATTTACTCAGGATTAAGGTTATTGCACAATGAACATCAAAAGCAGATTGATCCACTCATAGCGGACTACGTAGATCAATCACGCTTTAGTCCCGGTCTAATATGTCACCACCGAGCAACATATCCATGTCTCTACTTGGGAGTCCAGCTCCAGACAGTCAAGACTAACCGTCCCCTCTAAGGCTTTAGACAACATAATAGTCTTAACATGAGTTAGATGCTCGGTCTAACCCCATAGACTACAGACCATAGTTTAGACTACTAACTTTAGAACATTATCTTCTCGCATACGAAAGTCCATTGCATACAACGTTCTAACAGTTTTAACACAAGCAGTCAGTGTGCCATATTTGCTTACATTTACTTTAACATGTAAATAAGACGAGGACAGATAGCAATGTAATGAATAACCTCTATGTATAATTTTATTATCCAGTTCAAAATGAATACATCAAAATGTCTCTAATACTTAGGGCATTTCCTAACATTCATGTTCCTGATGATGCAAGATTAAGAAGGTGAATTATGGTGAAAGCCCATGAAACGCCATATTCAATACATCTCGGAGTCAGTAAGATGTACTAGGATTTGAAGTTACAATTCTGATGGAAAGGGATGAAGAAGGATGTTGCTGAGTTTGTAAGTAGATGTATGACGTGCCAAAAGGTTAAGGCTGAAGATGGTCATCCAGGCAGAAAATTAGAGCTGTTGGAGATTCTCAAATGGAAATGGGAACATATTACGACGGACTTTGTGGTCGGACTACCGAAGACCCGAGAAGGTTATGATGCCATTTGGGTTATTGTCGACAGGTTGACAAAGTCGGCAATGTTCATTGCAGTGAAATTGACCTTTTCGTTGGAAAAGTTAGCGAGCTTGTATGTTAACCACATAGTCAGGTTGCATGGAGTTCTTAAATCCATTGTGTTAGATCATGATCCACAATTCACTTCGAATTTCTGGACATGTGTGCAATAAGCTATGGGAATGGAAGTGCATCTGAGCACAGCATTTCATCTGCAGAAAGATGGGCAATCTGAGCGAACCATTCAAACGTTAGAAGACATGCTGCGTGCGTGTACAACAGATTTCCCGAGGAGCTGGAATGAGAAACTTCCATTGGTAAAGTTTTTGTATAATAAAAACTACCAAACTTCGATAGTTATGGTACCCTATGAAGCTCTACATAGAAGGAAGTGTAGATCACCGGCTCATTGGTATGATTTACAAGAAAAACGACTACATAAGACAGATTTTGTTCAAGAAACAGTGGATACAGTTACAAAAATACAGCAACGGATAAAAATAGCCCAGAGCTGACAGAAGAGCTATGCAGACAAAAGATGAAGAGGCCTGGAGTTCAACAAAGGAGATTTCGTATTCCTAAGAGTTTCGCCAATGAAAGGAATAATGTGGTTCAGAAAGAAAGGGAAATTGAGTCCAAGATATATTGGACCATATGAGATTATCGAATGCATTAGTAAAGTCACTTATAGATTGGTGTTACCTCCAGAAATGTTGGCAGTGCATAATGTGTTTCACGTGTCGATGCTACGGAAGTATATATCAGATCCATCCCATATGTTGAAACATGAACCAATCCAGATTCAGGAAGATCTGACGCATGAGGAGAAGCCTGTTCGAATTCTGGCATGAGAAGATAAGGTTTTGAGGAACAAAACAATCCCATTAGTCAAAGTGCTATGGAGAAATCACAACGTAGAAGAGGCTATATGGGAGTGAGAAGAGAAAATTAGGAAATTGTGCCCCTACTTGTTCTAAATTTTCGGGGATGAAAATATTATAAGGAGGGGTGAATGTAGTAACGAGGAATTTTAGTTTCTCGGAGTAGATTAAAATTGTATTTATGTATGAATTTTAATGAATAAAATATGAAAAAGTTGTGTTTTAATACTGTTGTGAACACTGTAAAAATATTCCGGCAGTGTTAAAGTGAGTGAGTTCAGAGATAGAAAATCTTACCGAACAGAATCGAGTGAGACAGTTCGAAAACGGAGCCGAAAACCCTAGGGAGTGCACTAAAATGCACTAAAAAGATAGAAATTTACGGTAGAGAATTCTGACCAAATGAAAGAAAAATAAAACAAACTGATTGCACTAGAGGCGCCTAGAACCCTCCTACACAATTTCGGTAGAGTTCCGTTCGGTTTGACTTTCGATCAAAATTTGACCACAAATTAATTAGGGAATTAATCCCTTAATATAATAGGATGACATCACCCTTATGATGCCATATATGTATTTTTTTTTTTAGGATGGAAAGTAATATGAAAAGGTGTAAGGCTACGATTAATTTCCTCTTTGATCAATGGCCATGATCTTATCAAAAATTTCACACAAAAATTAGCTTCCAATTCACTTCTAGCATCAAGGAATCGAATAGATAAGGTAAGCTTCCAATTTAAAGCAATTTTCCTTGATTTTCTTTAGAAAATCTGTAGGTCTTTGATGTGGAAAAACGTTGATAAAAACTGATGTTTTGTTAATGATATGATAAGTTTGGTGTTTTATAGATTAAAGCATGATTTAGATTTAAGAAACAAGTAAAAATTTATGCTTGGTTTCCATGAAAAACCGTAACACTATTGGTATGAAAAATGATTGGAAATTTGGTGATTCGGTTTAGCAATTATGTTCATTTGGTAACATGTTGAATCAAGCACGAATTAGAATCAAGAAACAAGAAAATTTGATGCATTTTCATGCTAAAATCCATGGATGATAAACACTAGGAAATGGAAAATTTTTAGTGTTGAACAAGGATGTGTAACGTTGATAAAACTCTAGGAAAGGAAACAAATGTTCTAGGGTGCTTTAGCATAAAAATCCGTGGCTAATGCTAGGGTTGGAATGAAAATTTGGTTAGGTTTTAATGCTGATTTGCACATTTGAAAACCTAAGAATAAAATGTGATAATTGTTGAAGGTGATGAAAAACATTTGGTGATGATTAACATGATAAACCAAGGCTAGGTTTGGAAAGAATTTGATGTTGTGTATTGATTTTTGAATACTGGTTAATGTGGAAAATTTTTATACAAAGTTTGGTGACTTTATATAAAATAGGCCTCTGGTATAGTACATGGCAGGTACAAAGGTTCTGAGGCGTACCTAACGCTAGGAAAACCTTAAAATACAAGCGAAAATGTTGCCGATATTTCCAAAACGACATAAAGGCATTTTGGGAAACTAAGGGTAAAAATATTGGACTCGAGAAGGAAACCGGGATCCCTCAGTGGATTAGGATTTAAAATGGACAACTAATCTAAGAGGAATAGTAAACCGACCTTTAATAACTAAAATGCCTAAAACAGGAAAAAAATTCATGTTAGGGGTATTATGGGAAACGAGGGAAAAATTAGGTCGGGATAGGAAACCTGAGCCCTTCGGGGACTGAGGGCCTGGGATGATAGAAAAACGTTTCAGGAGTAGTGAAATGGCCACTTGAGGCTCCGAAACGCTAGAAAAACAAGAAACGACCCTATGTGACGGATAATAGTAACCGAGGGCCAAGAAAATGGATAATTGAGATTTTGTAGAATGTTAAGCTGTAAAATGATACAGAAGCATAAGGAATATTATTTTAAGGTATTTGGATTTAGAAAATTTAGGAAAAATGATAGAACGAAATAGTTACGGTCCCGAGACCCGACAGGGGCAAAATGGTCATTTAGACTGAAAATTTCTGAAAGGTTCAGAAAGGACAGTAAAGGATCTTGAATAACTTAAATAAAATTCTAAAACTCAAAATAGAGATTTTAGAGTTGAAAATCTCGAGTTTAAATAATTCACAGGCGTGTACAATGAAACACGGCCGTGTAGAGTGAACCCGAGTGATACACCGGCTGGGACACGGGTGTGTTGCAGGCCGTGTACCACAAATAAAGTTAAAATATGTTGAATTGTTAAGTGAAATGAATGCATAATTAAAGTGATAATTAATGTAGGGTATTAACAGACAATATTATGTCTGTAGGGACCCAAACTAGAGATAGAATTGCAGAGGAGTTCTGGAAGTGGATATTAGTACAGTGGTGGTAAGTTCAAGCATTTTCATATCTGCAACATGAAATACTATATTATTTCATTATGTACTAGTTGTACATTAGGTATTAAGTTCTATGGATATTGGGGGATTAGTTATTATAACATGTCCCACATATTAAAAGGAAAAGAATATCTAAGGTCTACGGGGCGATGGAGGTTAGTAACCTTGAGGTGACAATTAATGTCACTGGATCAGAATTATAATTGAAAGATGGTAATAAAATCATTTAAGGCATACCGCCCTTCCAACGTTGTGATGGAGGTTTTTCAGATCCTACGAGGATATAATAAGCGCTGTGGAGGTAAAAGCTCTAAGGTTGCTCCCTAGGCCCTCCTAGTTAGTGTGCAAAATAAATTATCGGTACTACCATAAAAGAGCCCAACACCAGAATACAAATAGAGGAAGAATAATCAATAATATAATGAAAGTCATAATTGAGCATAACCGAAGCTTACACTAAGTGTAGTGAACTCGGTTAGGTTATGTGAATAGTAATCGGTTAGGTTATGTGAATAGTAACTGGTTAAGGTAATGTGAATAGCACCCAGTTAGAGTAATGTGAATAGTAACCAGTTATGATAATAATTACTATTCATCAGTCAAAGATCAAAGTCACTATTCATAATAAGTAGTACTATTCATAGGAAATTATGTTTTTAATGTTTTTGAATCCATGTGATTCTTACCAAGTATGTTTGAACTTACTGAGCCTGTTAGCTTACTAGTTTGTTCATGTTGCAGGTAAGAAACCTGTCCAATAGATTAATGGATGGCGGCAGGATGTGTGTGTGTCAAGGGAATAGAGATTTCACCATGGATCTGGTCCTGGTATAAGACTTCTGCCGGGCATTGAGTGATAGTGAATTAAAGCGAATGTGTTTTGATAAATATAGTATAAATATATTGTATGTTGTACAGTATGTTGTACTCAAAATGATAACTAAAAATTAGTATGATATGTTATATGGCTTCCGTACTTGGTTTAAAAAAAAAAAGTATGTACGCAAAAAGGAAAAAAAAATTATGGGCGAAATTTTCAGGCCCTAAAAAATGAGAGTTTAAGAAAAAGAGTTTTAAAATGGCGATCTAAATTTGGTGCACAGGCTATCTCGGTTGACAATGGAGTCGAATCATGACGGTTTCGCGTGGTTGGATTCGGGGCACCAAAGGTGGGTTCCTGAGGCTGTTAGTGCGATCAGTTTGCCTTAAATTACTACCGTTTGGCTAAAAATTGCTACCGTAAATTTTTCATCCTTTTCCTACCATTGGTTTACCTTGGGTTACCTTTTAGGTTTTTCAATACCAAAAGGGCACCGTTCGTCCTATTTTGGTTTAGTAAAATTTTCTATTATCGAATTCCTTGCCTTTAACATTGTTAGAACATTTTATTGCGTTCTAAACAATATTAAATCATGCATTTTACATTTTTAAATATTAAAAATATTATATATGATAATATACATAGTTGTCGAGAATAAGGAAATTTCTCGGTCGTTACAGTCTCCTTCTAACTACCCAGATCTCTAAAGAACTTATTGCTACAGTGATTTGTGCAACAATAAGCCTATTCACCTGAGAGTTTATGGTCTAAAGAAAATAAGAGTAGAATGACCCCTATTTATAATATTGCATGAGGTGACCTTCTGAATTTTGAATTAGACCAAGAAAATATTTTTCCCTTCCATTCCTCCTCAAAAACCGATTCTCCCCTTAGGCCAAATCCTTGGTTAAATTCAGCCACACTAGGGAGAGGAAGATTCAAAATTCAAACAGAGTTCAAACTTGAATTTTCTCTTTTCCTTATCTACACAAAAATCAACTCCTTCTAAGAGTGTTCCCTTTGAAAAATTCAGCAACCCTTTGTGTGAAGAGATTCAAAATTCAAGTAAGATTCAAACAAGATTTTTCTTCTCCCTTATCCTCAAGAAAATTGAATTTCATCATGTGGATTTATCAATAACCAATTCGACCATGCATTAGTTTTGTGATTTAAAATTTAATTAAAATTTCAAACTCTATTAATCTTTGAATCTTATCCACATGGATAATTTTCCATAACTCCAATTCAAATGCAAATAAAATCATGGCAACTTTATTTGAAATTCAAATAACAGTGTAATCTCTTATCCAAAACAAAATTCAAATTCAAATAGGAGAAAATCTTGCCTTCCATCCTTATCCAAAGTGGACACCACCCCTAGTTGTGTTAGGACAAGATTTCGTTCAATCCAAATTTAAATAGGATAATATTTTTGTGATAACCCAGGTGCCCTGGTGTCCCGAACTGGCACTTAAAACTTCTCTTAACTGAACTTAAACATACTCAACTTACTTAAAAGTATTTATCTTTGATATCAACTATGGCGCCTCGAAGCCCTGGCGGCCTCGAAACGTCACTTAAAAACTACTATTACTTAATACTATAAAAATAGGGATTTTTTGAATAGTATGTTTTACTATTTATGAACATACGTATACTTACAAACATACAAAAGTCTGAATACAACTGGGATCAATATACGTGCATGCTTAAACTATTAGACTGCCCAAAACATAAGGTTTATTTTTCAATATCGTGCATAAGTTAACACTGGCGGTGGTATCCACATCCTTAACCCTCACACCTGTCTCTGCTGCCGTCATCGTCCATCAGTATCTAGCTTGCAGGTCTCTTACCTATAGCATGAACACACACTGTGAGCTTTATGCTCAGTAAGTATAACATGTCATCTGCAAAACAAGTTTAAAACATAAGCCATACTATTAGGCATATATAAAAACTGTTAATCATGTCACACATTCACATAGAACATGGAAACATATCATGTAACATAACTCAGAATGCATACCATGCAGACATATCTTATCATGTCACTGAAAAGTATGCTATAACTATATCTAGGGCATAACGTGGAAAATGCATGAACCGATTATGCTCAATTATGCTTCATTATGCATTATCTTTCTTTACTTGTCTAAGGGCCCGTGTGTCAGTACTGAATACGCGTGGATCATCAGATTCATCATGATCATACTTTCTTTATGAGCCACAGCTTGGGCTCGCTATATATATATTATGAGCCTCGGCTTGGCCTCGTTATACTTAAACTGAAAAAAAAAACCTCTCTAGCTTGAGAGGCCGATACGACATGCTTAACTATTACCCAATTCTAGAATCATGTCTGATATGCCATGAGCTCTACTAGGCTATCCACTAATCTTACGCGATAGGGATATAATGGTATCTAACTTATACTATTCATTAATCTAACATGATTATGAAATTATAACACTTCTATCATGCTATGCAACAATTATATATGATTTGTATACTTAACATAGAGTGAAAATCACAGTTTAAACTCATTTCATTCATGCTGTAGGCAGAGTTGTGCTTATCTATTAGCAGACAATTTGTACCCTCGCCCTTGTCACAATACAAGTTTCTTCCTGTAATCAAAACGTACTGCATTAATATCCACTCTTAGGTCACTACTATCGTTAGTGACTAATAAATCTATCGTTGTGTGGTATCGATACTTATCAGTACCAAACTGATATCCTTTGAAAGTTCGGTATCTAACTTCTATTCGTGATTGATAAATTGTCTACTTGACGAATTAATCAATGTCCCTTTCTTGTCCACTGTTTTTGACTAGTTAACCGACTAGTTAACTATCCGGTTACCTCGCGTATAGACTGCTTAGCCTATCGGGTTATCTTTATCGATTTAAAACTTATTACTGAGCCACTAATATCATTAGTAACTAAAGCATCTATCGATATATGTTACCGATTACATCGGTACTAAACTACTCTCTTTTCGGAGAGTCTAACCTTTAATCGTGGTTAATTAATTTATCTCCTCAATAAATTAATTAACGTTTACCTCTCTCTTCTGTCTCGATTTTGGTTGGTTAACCGCTAGTCAACTAACCGATTACCTCACGCACGGGCTATCTAACCAGTCGTGCAAGTTATCTAATCGATTACCTCGTATATTGACTATGTAGCCTACCAGGCTACATCTATCGATTTACAACTTATTAGTCAAAAACATCCTTTGTTTTTTGTGAAATCCTTTCCTTAGGTGTCGAACACAGTTTCCCTTGGAAGGTGAAGGTGTTTTTCTTAAATCCATTTTCTTGTTTAAAAAGAACACATTTTGGTGTTCATGTGAAAAGGTGGTTCTTGAACCATTTTCCGAAAACTATATATAACTTGTCTAAAACGATCGAATTTGCAAACTTGGCGAACACGATATTTTTAGCCCTCGATGAGATGAACAACTTTCATTCACTTCGGAGCTCGATTCAAACTCTAACAGGTCCTAAACCAAGCAAACCCATGGCTAAAACTAGTCCCAATTTTAGAAAATTGCCAGTTTTATGCTTTCAGAAAAATTGCTCTATTTGGGTCCCTAAACAGTCGAATTTTTAAAACTCCCATGAGCCATCTTTTAGATTTCAACGAGATCAAAAACTTTCATGCTGAGTCAGAGATCTAGTTCGAACTCTAAGTTGCTCATTTTTATAAAAATCTGAGACTGTTCCCTTCCCCAGGTTTCAGTCCCAATTTTTGAACTCTCGTTACAAACTGCTCTGAAAACCTATCTTGGTGCCATTTTTGGCCAAAAGCTATTTGATACAAAAATGACAGTAACAAATTTCCTAAAACTTTCTTGTTTTACAAAACCTCAAAATCGATCTATAACTTGCTCAGAAATCTAAAAAACCATGGCTAAAGTCTGGGATAAGTTGGGTTTCCAGCCAACCCTAAAACGTCTATAAAGTCATCCGTCCACACAAACTTGAATCACAACCACACAACCATATAAACATAAAAATAAGATGCTAAGGGCTCAAAATAAACTTATTATAACCTATTGCTTGAAATACACAATAAATTTCTTTGATATCAAAACTTAAATGAAACTAAACCATAAAAAGAGGGGTTTTTCAGATTTTACCTTAGTGTGCTTTGAACCAAGCACAACCGAACCAAGATTGGTGACCAAAACTCCATGTGGATCAAGGGTGAGAAAGGGTTAGCTTGAGCTAGAAAGGAACACAAAAATCTCCTTAGTTAACCAAGCCAAAAGATCAACTAAATCCACCAAGAAAACATCCTAGCAACTTGCCTTGAAAGGGTCTTGAAATGGCTTTAGAGAAAGACCCCAATACAAGCTTGAGTATGGCTGATTTTTTTGGTAGGGATTTTGGTGAAATTTGGCTGAGTTTGGGGCTGCAAGGGGTGTCAGTTTGCAAAGAAAAAGGGAGAGAAAGGTTTGTGTTTTTGGGTGGCTTTTGAGTGTGCAAAAGAAGAAAGCAAGACCTAAGGCCATACACACCTTTTTGTAAGCAAAAGCTGAGCAAAATTAATCAACCCTAAGCCGACTTAATTAAGCCAAATTTTTGCTAATCTAAGGGACAAATTCCTACTATTGGCTGCTGTCCAAAACCAATGGGGCTAGCTGAATTTTGAGGCCAAAATTTTGCATTAAATGCTAGCTAAAAGCTGCATGTTTTTGTCCCATACTTTTGTATTTTTTAATCCAAAAGCTTACAAGCCTATTCCTTATTTTAAGGGAACTTTTTCAGCTTCTTTTCTGAATTTCTAGCTGCTACACACATGGTTTTTAAGGTGAAAAATTCATCTGTGTTGTCTTCTCTTCATAGTCTAATTTCCTCCGATGGTGTTCGGCTCTTTTTTGATGGTGTTCAAGATTTTGACCAAAAATTGGATTTTCTTGATCTGATTCTCATATTGATTATTCCAGGTTGGGTTTTAGTACCTATAAGCCCATTTTGTGTCTATTTACTCTTCATTTACGATACTATGATCGTGTCTACACTGTGCTGATACTGTGCATGCATAACGAGACTTTTTAAGTGTGAAATTTCAAACACAGTCTCTCCTGACTAATTTGGACATGGTGATTTCAAATTTATCAATTTTACGTCCATTTGAGGTCATCTAAACTAGTTTTCAGGTACTGTATATTCCTACCTCTAAAAATGTGTTTTGTACTCGATTGACTAATATCAATTTCGGGCTGAGAAAAGGTCGTCTTGAACACCTTCCTGATACTGCATATCTATTAAACAAAATTTCATGTTTTGTGCTCAATTGACTAAATTGAGCCTGTTGACTATAACTATATCAATTTTATGTCAAATAAAGGCCGTCTTGGCCATTAACCTGATACTGCGTATCTATTATTTACAATTCATTATTTGTTAGGAAATGCCCTAAGCATGAAAAACATTTTGATGTATTTCATTTATTTTGAACTGAATAATAAAATTATATATAGAGGTTATTTATTACATTGCTGTTTGTCCTTATTCTATTTACATGTTAAAGTAAATGTAAGCAAATATGGCTCATTGACTGCTTGAATTAAAACTATTAGAACGTTGCATGCAATGGACTTTTGTGTGCGAGAAGACAATGTTCTAGAGTAAGTAGTCTAAATTATGGTCTGTAGTCTATGGGGTTAGATTGAGTATCTAACTCATGTTAAGACCATTATGTTGTCTAAAGCTATTGTGGGGATGGTTTTTCTTGACTATCTGGAGCATAGACTCCCAAGTAGAGACATAGATATGTTACTTGGTGGTGACATATTGGACCGAGACTAAAGCATGATTGATCTACATAGCCCACTATGAGTGGATCGATCTGCTTTTGACATTCATTATGCAATAACCTTAATCCTGAGTAGATGTACTACTTCATGTATATGACTTGTGTACTTTGATGTTCCAATGGCTAAAGCATCTCAGAGATAGTAAGCTTATAGATCGCTTCATTGGGTGCTTGACTTGTACACAATGAAAGGTTTGTTTTACAGATATCAGAATCACAGCTCTAATAAGGAGTTAAGGGTATCCTCTCAAATGCATTATACTAGATGTGAAAATGGATAAGGCCTTGAGTCATCTGCTCGGCAGAAGACTTCTTATTCACATATGATAAATAATCATTTCCTTATTCGGTAGTATAATGGAACTTTAAGATAGCCTGATCAGTAGGTTGAATAGACTTTGACCTAAGGCTGATCATGTATATCATGTCAGGGTTTTGCATACATGACAAGGTCATTGGATATTAGCCTATCACAGGCTTTCGTAATAATTGGGAGTTCAATTTCAGATTTATAATGGTGTGACTCTGAAATTAGTGATCATATGATCGAGTTGTTCAGTACAGAATGATGATCATATGGAATCACAGGAGCCCAATTATATATGTCCAATTGGTCCCTCTACTAGCTCCACATAATTCTTTAATGAATGGCAAATTGATCTGTTTATGCTTATTAGCTAGTTGACTATGCATGGATGGTGTAGACACAAGATAAGGATGGAAGACAAGATTCTCTCCAGTCGAATTTAGATTTTGTTTTGGATAATAGAGAACACAATTATTCGAAGTCCAAATAAAGTTGGCATGATTTTATTTAAGTTTGAATTGGAGTTGTAGAAAATTATCCATGAGGACAAAATTTGAAATACAACTTTTTGTGGAGTTTGAAATTTGAATTTTGAAATTTGAAATTTAAAATTTAAATTTTGAATGTGAAATTTGAATTTGAAATTTAAATTTGAAATTCGAATTTGAAGTTCAAATTTTGAAATTTGAACTTTGAAATTTGAATACAAATTTTGAATCACAATCCAAGTGAAATTCAAATTTTTTGTGGATAATTCCACATGGTTAGTTTCAAATTTTTGTGGTTAAGGATAAAGGGAAATTCAAGCTAGAAAATCCTAGTTGAATCGTGATTCTCTTCCTCATAAAAGTGGTTGAATTTTAGTGGATAAACCCAAGGAAAATTTTAGATTTTTTGTGGAAAAGGGTGAAATAAAATTCAAACTGGAAAATCTTATTTGAATTTTGATTCTCCTCATTCTTGGATGGTCGAATCTAGCCTTGTTCTTGGGCTAAGGGACGATTCAGTTATAGTGGATAATAATGAGATAAAATTCAAGATAAAATCCTGTTTGAATTTGGAATGCAAAATCCGCTAAGGTAGCTGAATCTTTCTATGATTGTGGCCTATAGAGAATTTGGATTTTGTGAGGAAAGGAATGGAGAAAATCTTCTCCTAGTTCGATTCGAATTCAACAGATCACCTCATGGCAGTCTATAAGTAGGGGTCCTACCACTCCAACACTCTCAGACCACAGACTCTTTGGCGAGCAAGCTTATTGTTGCATAACTCACCGTGACAATAAGTTCTTTAGAGATCTAGGTAGTTGAAAGAAGGACTTGCAGTTCTAGCATACCGGTCGAGGAACCAAGTTCCCACATACTCTGCCATCTGATAATTGGAGAATAGTAAAGAAAACTAGCTGGTTGAAGCCCTCTGGTCATTCTCCTCCTGCAGTTTGGCGTGCTCTTGGGGTATGAGTTTTATTGTTGTTAGTTTATTGTATATGGCATTACAAGATATTTAATGATCTTAAAAAATTTTTGTAATTCTGCTTTACTACTCTGATGCATTGTTTACCCTTTTTATCCTACAATTGGTATCAGAGCCATCTCGTGATTATACCATGTACATAAATTAGACAATTAGTTAGTCTTTTTATTTATGTATGGATTTGATATTTAGAGAGTGGTATTCTACGATTCCTTTATGTTGTTATCATGAATTATGTATGTTGTATGTGGTTACTTTAATTTTTTGAATTATTATAAGCATGCTTGTTTATGCCAGTTATGGTTCCTTAGAATTTAGAAAAATTGTATCTAGGAATTTTTATGTAACCATGGGAGTGGTTTATAATCACCGTAATTTTCTCATGGATTTTAAATTTTTGTCTCTTAGAATTTTTATACACTAGAAACAGTTTAGGAAATTTTATGTAATTATTCTTGGAAGAGAGTAAAGATTAAAGACCGTAATTTATATTTCCTAAAAAGTTAAATTTAATTTAAAGGTTGAAATTTTATTTGTGTGAAAAATTCCAATTTAATTAGGATTCAAATTAATTTTTGGAGATCGTAATGGGTAAATTGGAATAGGGCACAAAAATTGAGGACCGACCCCTTGGGATGGGCCACCAGCCTTGGTGGGGCTGCAGCCTCTGCCCTCGGGCAGGATAGGGCTACGGCAGCCCCTGTCTAGGGCTGGACCACCCACGGCCGTAGGTTGTGCCTGCAGCCAGGTAGCCTGGCTTCCCCAAGGTGTTAGGAAATGCCCTAAGTATTAGAGACATTTTGATGTATTCATTTTGAACTGGATAATAAAAATTATACTTAGAGGTTATTCATTACATTGCTATCTGTCCTCGTCTTATTTACACGTTAAAGTAAATGTAAGCAAATATGGCTCACTGACTGCTTGTGTTAAAACTGTTAGAACGTTGCATGCAATGGACTTTTGTATGCGAGAAGACAATGTTCTAAAGTTAGCAGTCTAAACTATGGTCTGTAGTCTATGGGGTTAGACCGAGCATCTAACTCATGTTAAGACTATTATGTTGTCTAAAGCCTTAGAGGGGACGGTCTGTCTTGACTGTCTGGAGCTGGACTCCCAAGTAGAGACATGGATATGTTGCTTGGTGGTGACATATTAGACCGGGACTAAAGCGTGATTGATCTACGTAGTCCGCTATGAGTGGATCAATCTGCTTTTGACGTTCATTATGCAATAACCTTAATCCTGAGTAAATGAACTACTTCATGTATATGACTTGTGTACTTTGATGTTCCAATGGCTAAAGCGTCTCAGAGGTAGTAAGCTTATAGACCGGTTCGTTGGGTGCATGACTTGTATATGATGAAGGGTTTGTTTGCAGATATCGGAATCATAGCTCTGAGGAGTTAAAGGTATCCTCTTAAAGGCATTATACTGAATGTGAAAATGGACAAGGCCTTGGGTCGTCTGCTGGGCGGATGATTTATTATTCACATATGGTGAATAATCATTTTCTAGATTCGGTAGTATAATGGAACTTTAAGATAGCCTGATCAGTAGGATTAGACGGACTTTGACCTAAGGCTGATCATGGATATCATATGAGGGTTTTGCATATATGACAAGGTCATTGGATGGTAGCTCGTCACAGGCTTACGTAATACGGTATATAATTGGGAGTTCAGTTTCAGGTTTATAGTGGTGTGACTCTGAAATTAGTGATCATATGATTGAGTTGTTCGGTACAGAATGATGATCATATGGAATCACGGGAGCCCGATTATATATGTCCAATCAGTCCCTCTACTAGTTCCACATAATTCCTTAACGTTTGGCAAATTGATTTGTGTATGCTATTGGCTAGTTTATTATGCATGGATGGTGATGACACAGGATTAGGATGGTAGACAAGATTCTCTCCGGTTGGATTCAGATTTTGTTTTGGATAATAGAGTACACAATTATTCGAACTCCAAATAAAGTTGCCATGATTTTATTTGAGATTGGATTGGAGTTGTAGAAAATTATCCATGAGAACAAGAATATGAAATACAACCGTTTTGTGGAATTTGAAATTTGAATTTTGAAATTTGAAATTTGAATTTTGAAATTTGAAATTTGAATTTTGAATTTGAAATTTGAATTTGAAATTTGAATTTGAAATTCGAATTTGAAATTTGAATTTGAAATTTAAATTTGAAATTTGAAATTTGAAATTTGAAATTTGAATTTGAAATTTGAATTTGAAATTTGAAATTCAAATTTTGAATCACAGTCCAAGTAGGATTCGAATTTGTTGTGGAAAATCCACAAGGTTTGAAATTCGAATTTGAGTTGGATTTGGAGAGGATAATCTTGTTAGAATCCTACTTGAATTTTGAATCCAAATCCCAACAAATAAGGGACGAAATTTTGAGGATAATCCTCATGAAAGATTTCGGATTTTGTGGATAAGATTCAAGGGAATATTCAAGCTTCAATCCTAGTTGAAATTGGTTTCTCTCTCCTCCCAAAAGTGGCCGAAATTTTGGATCCCTAATCCTAGGAAATTCGGTTATTTTTGGATAAGGTTAAGATGAGATTTTGCTTGAGAAATCCTAGTGGAATTTTGATTCTCCCTTATCCTAAAAGTGGCCGAAAATTTGGAGGAGATTTTCTCCTAAAGATTTCGGATTTTTTGGTTGAAAAAGGGAGATAAAATTCTAGTTAAAATCTTGTTTAGATTTGGATTGGATTTATCCTAGGAAAACCGAATTTAATTGTGGAGATTCTCCCTTGGAAAATTCGGATTTTTTGGTTTGGATAAGGGAGAAAATCTTTTCCTAGTCCAATTCGAATTCAGAGAATCACCTCATGCAGGTCTATAAATAGAGGTCCTGCCACTCCAGTTCTCTTAGACCACAGACTCTCAGGTGAGCAGGCTTATTGTTGCACAGCTCATCGTGACAATAAAGTTCTTTAGAGATCTGGGTGGTCGGAAGAAGACTGGCAGTGCTAGCATACCGATCGAGGTTCAGAGTGCCCACACACTCAGCCATTCGGGAATTGGAGAATAGTAGAGAAGGCTAGTTGGTTGAAGCCTCCGGTCATTCTCCTCCTGCATATTGGCGTCCTTGAGGTATGAGTTTTAATTGTTGTTGATTTATTGTATATGGCATCATGAGATATTTAACGATCTAAAAATTTTTATTGTTCCGCTGCGCCACTCTGATAAAGTTTTACCGGTTTATTTTCCTACAATTGGTATCAGAGCCATCTCATGACTATGCCATGTACATAAATTAGACAATTACTTAGTCTTTTTATTTATGTATGGATTTGATATTTAGAGAGTGGCATTCTAGGGTTCCTTTATGTTGTTATCATGTATTATGTATAAAGTATGTGGTTATTTTAATTTTTTGAATTATTATAAGCATGCTTGTTTATGCCGGTTATGGTTCCTTAGAATTTAGAAAAATTGTATCTAGGAATTTTTTATGTAACCATGGGAGCAGTTTATTTACACTGTAATTTTCCCATGGATTTTAATTTTTGTCTCTTAGAATTTTTATGGATAGAATTTTGTACACCGGAAACGGTATAGGAATTTTTTATGTAATTATTCTTGGAGGAGATTGAAGATTGAAGACCGTAATTTATTTTTCCCAAAAGTTAAATTTAATTTAAAGGTTGAAATTTTGATTGTGTGGAAAATTTTCAATTTAATTGGGATTCAAATTAATTTTTGGAGATCCTAAAAGATAAATTGGAATATGGCACGAAAATCGAGACACGACCCCTCGGGATAGGCCGACAAACCTTGGTGGGGCTGCAGCCCCTGCCCTCGGGCAGGATGGGGCTGCGGCAGCCCCTGTGCAGGCCCACACCACCCACGGCCGCAGGCTCTGCCTGCAGCCAGGGGTGGCCTTGGCCTGCCCAAGGCTGGCCGCAGCCTGGGCGTGCAGCCACTGGCTGCAGGCGCTGCCTGCAGCCTGCCGGCTGCTGCGCCCAGTCTGGGCGTGCAGCCTGGCGCTGCAGGCTTGGCCTGCAGCCCGGCAGGGCTGCACAAGGGGCAGCCGTGGGCTGCCAGCCCCTCCGGGGTTGGTGGCTGCCCATGGCGGCTGCCGCCTTCACGGGCGGCGGTGCGGCGGTCCAAAATCAGAAAATTTTGATTTTTAAATTTGAGATTTAATTTTAAATCATGTTTAAAAATATGTAATTAAAAATTTGAAATTTTTGAAATTACATATTATTATACATGATGATTAAAATTGTTTAAAATTTGAATTAGAAATTTAAATTTGAAATTCGAATTTGGAATTTGAATTTGAAATTTAAATTTTGGAGATTTAAATTTTAAATAATTCATGGGATGAGAAATAAATGGAGAGGCTACATAAAGATGGATACAAGAAGACGGAACAAAATTCAAGACCCAAAGAATGCTTTGGATGGAATTTTGTAATCTTTATTTTCTTTGTTCTAGGATGGAACCATGGCTTGGTTATTCTGTCAATTATTTTTTCTGTGATATGTCATGGATGTATAAATATGTATTGATGGATGTTTTTGTATGCATATTTGATAACATGTCATATAGGATAGGTGAGTGCCGCTCATACTATATTGATCATACATTATTTGTCAAAACTTGCATGTTTTTCAAAATATTGAGTGGGAGAGGGTTTCAAACAAAACCCACGGCCTCCATTGTTGATCCATATGTGAAAGCATGGTAACGCCTCGCGTCAGTTCCGACCTGACCACACCCTTCGGTAGGTGTTTACCGCCGCCGGTATACTAGATTGGATCTCCTATGTGGAAAACGTGTTCGGGTGCGATCCTATTCATGACCACCCCTCGGTGGCTTGGTAGGACGTGGATCGGGCTACGTAAACAATGGTTATACACTCAAGACTCGTTTAGTTATTAACCTTCCCTAGAAGCTCTGTTAACTAAACTGGTGGCCAAATAAGCGGTTATTAATATATGTCTTAACCTTGGAGGATTTAAGGTAACATATATTAATTGGACGGGGTCCATGTTCCGGCTATTTGTTCTCATGACCACCCCTCGGTGGCTTGGGGCAATAGGTGCTGAGAATTACCGTTGCAATGCTACATTTTTTTTCAAGTTTCATGTAGGAACATACTTGTATGTTTTATTTGCTAAATTATCTATATATTTGCTTGGGCTTTGTAATGATGTCTAGTATAATTTTATTTCAGTTCAAAATGTCACCGACACCCCTCATTTCGATACTTACTGAAAATAAGTTGAATGGCGACAATTATAAAGATTGGAAAAGAAATCTATTAATAGTTCTCAGCTGCGAGAGACACAAGTTCGTACTGGACGAACCATGCCCACCTGGGCCCAAACCTGACACACCACTTGAGGAGGTCCCGATTGCCTATAATCGTTGGAGAGAATCCAATGAAATAGCTCGATGCTACATCCTTGCTAGCATGACGAGTGCTTTACAAAAGCACCATGAGACTTATCAAGTTGCTGGGGAGATCATGGATAATCTGGAGGACATGTTCGGAGGCCAAGAAAAATTGGCTCGACAGTCCGCTATCACCAGCATTATGAACTCCAAGCAAAAGGCTGGTGCTCCGGTGAAGGACCATATGATCACTCTAATGGGATTCTTCGCTGAGGCTGCCGAGAATGGTGCTGAGTTAGACTACAACACTCAGATCGAGATGGTGTTCAAGACTCTGTCTAAAGATTTTGTGGGGTTTAAGGCCGCATACAATCTGGCGACAAAGGAGTTAGGACTTACCGAGCTCATGAAGCAACTACAGGCTTATGAGCGGATGATCAGGGATGAAGATGTGGTCCGACCTAAAGGAGAGGCCAATTTGGCGGAATCTTCCAATCCCTCACGGAAGAGGAAGAGGCCAAATAAGAAGCAAGTGGCTTCCAGTTCTTCTAATCCTCCTGTCTCGGACGGGAAGAAGAAGAAGAAGAACAAAAAGCCAAAGGACCCTAAAAAGTCCAAATGCTTCCACTGTGGGAAGGTAGGTCACTTCAAGAAGGCTTGCCGGGAATTCCTAGCCTCCAAGGGCAAGGAAGGTAAGGAACTTCATTACTTAGAAGCGTGTTTGGTGGAAGAATCGAAAGACACATGGGTCATTGATTCGGGCGCCACTAATCATGTTTGTGTTTCTATGCAGGGGTTCGTGGAAACGAGAAGTCTACATGATAGGAGCCTCTCGTTGCGGACTGGAGATGGTAGCTTTGTGGTGGCTGAGGCAGTGGGAGACGTTCATCTTTATTTTGATCAATTTAGGTTTATTTTATTGAAAGATTGTTTTTATGTTCCTAATTTTAGGAGGAACCTTATATCGGTAGCTTGTTTAATAAAGGATTCTTATTCAGTTTCTTTTAGTAAAAGAGTTGATATTCGTAGAAATAAGTCTTTTATCTGTTCTGGATGGATGGATGGAAACCTATATTTGATCAGACCAAAGATGTACTCACTGCTTGACACTGAATTAATTGATAACTCTAAAAGGTTGAAAGTTTCTCACTCTAACAAGGCGTATCTTTGGCATTTAAGACTTGGTCATATTAATCAGGATAGGATTCAAAGATTGGTGAAAGACGGTCCTCTGGAATCTCTGGAGGAGGTACGACTTCCCCAATGTGAGTCTTGTCTAGAGGGTAAGATGACTAAGAGGTCTTTTGGAGCTAAGGGTACAAGGGCACAGGAGCTCTTAGAAATTGTGCACACTGACGTATGTGGCCCCATGAACGTCACAGCACGAGGAGGGTTCGAGTACTATGTCTCTTTCATAGATGATTACTCGAGGTATGGATATGTGTATCTGATGCACCGCAAGAGCGAAACCTTTGACAAGTTCAAAGAGTATCGTGCGGAAGTGGAAAAGCAATTGGATAAATCCATAAAGACACTTCGATCTGATCGAGGTGGCGAATACCTCTCTGATGAATTTCTAGGACATCTTGTAGAGAACGGGATTTTATCCCAATTGACTGCACCTGGTACTCCACAACAGAATGGTGTAGCCGAAAGGAGAAACAGGACCTTATTGGATATGGTACGGTCCATGATGAGTTACTCAACGCTGCCATTATCATTTTGGGGACATGCTTTACAAACGGCGTGCTATATTCTGAACCAGGTTCCAAGCAAATCAATTCCTAGAACTCCGTATGAATTGTGGCGTGGCAGGAAGCCCTCCCTTGGACATATGAAAATATGGGGCTGCCCGGCACATGTACTGGATGGGGATGCGAAGAAGTTGGAACCAAGATCAGAATTGTGCATGTTTGTAGGGTATCCAAAGGGAACTAAAGGAGGTCTGTTCTATAACCCGAAGGAACAAAAGGTCATTGTCTTAACCCATGCGACATTCTTGGAGGAAAGTCACATGAATGACTTTAAGCCTCGAAGCAAAGTGGTGCTAGAGGAGTTATCAGGTGAAAGAACTGCTCCACAGATTTCGGTCTTGGACGCAAGTCCGAGTTCCAGTGAAAGACCTGCAGACGATCAACAATTTAAGGTGCCTCGTCGTAGTGGGAGGGTTTCTAAGAAACCTAATTTCTTTATGTATGATGCTGAGGTATACCAGGCCGAGGCTCATGAGCATGAGGAAGATCCGGTCACATATGATGAAGCTATAAAGGATGTTGATTCTAGATCTTGGAAACAGGCTATGAACAATGAGATGGATTCTATGAAATCCAACTCTGTTTGGGAACTTGTAGATTTGTCGGATGGGATAAAACCCATTGGATGCAAATGGGTCTACAAAAGAAAGAAGGATGCGGAAGGGAGAGTGGAAACTTTCAAAGCTAGACTGGTTGCAAAGGGATACACGCAAAAGGCTGGAATCGATTACGAGGAAACCTTTTCGCCTGTTGCTATGCTGAAGTCTATCCGTATTCTTCTGTCCATTGCTGCGGCTCTCGATTACGAGATCTGGCAAATGGATGTCAAGACGGCATTCTTGAATGGCCATCTTGAAGAGTGTATCTATATGATACAGCCCGAAGGGTTCGTAGCAAAAGGCCAAGATAAGAAAGTCTGCAAGTTGCTTAGATCCATTTATGGATTAAAGCAGGCATCCCGCTCATGGAACCAGAGGTTTGATCAAGCGATTAAGACATTTGGTTTTGAGCAGAACGTTGATGAACCTTGTGTTTATAAACGTATTAAGGATGGAAAAGTGGTCTTTCTGATACTCTATGTCGATGATATACTACTCATTGGGAATGATGTAGGGAACTTATCATCGGTCAAGCTTTGGTTACACCAACAGTTTGACATGAAGGACTTGGGAGAAGCTAATTATGTTCTAGGCATTCGTCTCTTCAGAGATCGAAAGAACAAAATGATAGCGTTATCCCAAGCTTCATACATAGATAAAATAATTGACAAATATGCAATGCTAGAGGCAAAGAAAGGCTCACAACCTTCTATTGCCGGTTTAACTCTTTCATTGGATGACTGTCCCAAGACATCGGAAGAAAGAGAGCGTATGAGTAAGGTCCCTTATGCATCCGCTGTGGGTAGCCTTATGTATGCTATGCTTTGCACTCGCCCGGACATATGTTTTGCAATAGGTATGGTGAGTCGATATCAAGCGAATCCTGGAACCAAGCACTGGCAAGCAGTAAAGCATATACTCAAGTATCTTAAGAGAACGAGGGATTATATGCTAGTGTATTCTGGAGGGGACCTAACACCCGTAGGATACACGGACTCAGACTTCCAGACTTGTAAGGATTCGAGGAAATCGACATCTGGATCAGTGTTTTTGCTCGGAGGAGGCGCCATTGTGTGGAGGAGCGTGAAGCAGGGCTGCACAGCTGACTCTACTATGGAGGCTGAGTATGTGGCTGCGGCTGAGGCATCTAAAGAAGCGGTTTGGCTCCACAAGTTCTTTAGAGACCTTGAGGTCATTCCGGGTGTTGACAAGCCTATCACACTTTACTGTGATAATACAGGGGCTATTGCCAACACAAGGGAATCTCGGCACCACAAGAGGACCAAGCACATCGATCGGAGGTATCACATTATTAGAGGGCATGTGGAGACAGGACAAGTGGATGTTTGTAAGATCGCGTCCGAGGACAACATCGCTGATCCCTTTACTAAGACTTTGGTAGCTAGAAGCTTTGAGAGGCATGTAGAGGCGATGGGGATGCGTAACATGGCACATCTGCTGGCTTAGGGCAAGTGGGAGATTGTTAGGAAATGCCCTAAGTATTAGAGACATTTTGATGTATTCATTTTGAACTGGATAATAAAAATTATACTTAGAGGTTATTCATTACATTGCTATCTGTCCTCGTCTTATTTACACGTTAAAGTAAATGTAAGCAAATATGGCTCACTGACTGCTTGTGTTAAAACTGTTAGAACGTTGCATGCAATGGACTTTTGTATGCGAGAAGACAATGTTCTAAAGTTAGCAGTCTAAACTATGGTCTGTAGTCTATGGGGTTAGACCGAGCATCTAACTCATGTTAAGACTATTATGTTGTCTAAAGCCTTAGAGGGGACGGTCTGTCTTGACTGTCTGGAGCTGGACTCCCAAGTAGAGACATGGATATGTTGCTTGGTGGTGACATATTAGACCGGGACTAAAGCGTGATTGATCTACGTAGTCCGCTATGAGTGGATCAATCTGCTTTTGACGTTCATTATGCAATAACCTTAATCCTGAGTAAATGAACTACTTCATGTATATGACTTGTGTACTTTGATGTTCCAATGGCTAAAGCGTCTCAGAGGTAGTAAGCTTATAGACCGGTTCGTTGGGTGCATGACTTGTATATGATGAAGGGTTTGTTTGCAGATATCGGAATCATAGCTCTGAGGAGTTAAAGGTATCCTCTTAAAGGCATTATACTGAATGTGAAAATGGACAAGGCCTTGGGTCGTCTGCTGGGCGGATGATTTATTATTCACATATGGTGAATAATCATTTTCTAGATTCGGTAGTATAATGGAACTTTAAGATAGCCTGATCAGTAGGATTAGACGGACTTTGACCTAAGGCTGATCATGGATATCATATGAGGGTTTTGCATATATGACAAGGTCATTGGATGGTAGCTCGTCACAGGCTTACGTAATACGGTATATAATTGGGAGTTCAGTTTCAGGTTTATAGTGGTGTGACTCTGAAATTAGTGATCATATGATTGAGTTGTTCGGTACAGAATGATGATCATATGGAATCACGGGAGCCCGATTATATATGTCCAATCAGTCCCTCTACTAGTTCCACATAATTCCTTAACGTTTGGCAAATTGATTTGTGTATGCTATTGGCTAGTTTATTATGCATGGATGGTGATGACACAGGATTAGGATGGTAGACAAGATTCTCTCCGGTTGGATTCAGATTTTGTTTTGGATAATAGAGTACACAATTATTCGAACTCCAAATAAAGTTGCCATGATTTTATTTGAGATTGGATTGGAGTTGTAGAAAATTATCCATGAGAACAAGAATATGAAATACAACCGTTTTGTGGAATTTGAAATTTGAATTTTGAAATTTGAAATTTGAATTTTGAAATTTGAAATTTGAATTTTGAATTTGAAATTTGAATTTGAAATTTGAATTTGAAATTCGAATTTGAAATTTGAATTTGAAATTTAAATTTGAAATTTGAAATTTGAAATTTGAAATTTGAATTTGAAATTTGAATTTGAAATTTGAAATTCAAATTTTGAATCACAGTCCAAGTAGGATTCGAATTTGTTGTGGAAAATCCACAAGGTTTGAAATTCGAATTTGAGTTGGATTTGGAGAGGATAATCTTGTTAGAATCCTACTTGAATTTTGAATCCAAATCCCAACAAATAAGGGACGAAATTTTGAGGATAATCCTCATGAAAGATTTCGGATTTTGTGGATAAGATTCAAGGGAATATTCAAGCTTCAATCCTAGTTGAAATTAGTTTCTCTCTCCTCCCAAAAGTGGCCGAAATTTTGGATCCCTAATCCTAGGAAATTCGGTTATTTTTGGATAAGGTTAAGATGAGATTTTGCTTGAGAAATCCTAGTGGAATTTTGATTCTCCCTTATCCTAAAAGTGGCCGAAAATTTGGAGGAGATTTTCTCCTAAAGATTTCGGATTTTTTGGTTGAAAAAGGGAGATAAAATTCTAGTTAAAATCTTGTTTAGATTTGGATTGGATTTATCCTAGGAAAACCGAATTTAATTGTGGAGATTCTCCCTTGGAAAATTCGGATTTTTTGGTTTGGATAAGGGAGAAAATCTTTTCCTAGTCCAATTCGAATTCAGAGAATCACCTCATGCAGGTCTATAAATAGAGGTCCTGCCACTCCAGTTCTCTTAGACCACAGACTCTCAGGTGAGCAGGCTTATTGTTGCACAGCTCATCGTGACAATAAAGTTCTTTAGAGATCTGGGTGGTCGGAAGAAGACTAGCAGTGCTAGCATACCGATCGAGGTTCAGAGTGCCCACACACTCAGCCATTCGGGAATTGGAGAATAGTAGAGAAGGCTAGTTGGTTGAAGCCTCCGGTCATTCTCCTCCTGCATATTGGCGTCCTTGAGGTATGAGTTTTAATTGTTGTTGATTTATTGTATATGGCATCATGAGATATTTAACGATCTAAAAATTTTTATTGTTCCGCTGCGCCACTCTGATAAAGTTTTACCGGTTTATTTTCCTACAATTGGTATCAGAGCCATCTCATGACTATGCCATGTACATAAATTAGACAATTACTTAGTCTTTTTATTTATGTATGGATTTGATATTTAGAGAGTGGCATTCTAGGGTTCCTTTATGTTGTTATCATGTATTATGTATAAAGTATGTGGTTATTTTAATTTTTTGAATTATTATAAGCATGCTTGTTTATGCCGGTTATGGTTCCTTAGAATTTAGAAAAATTGTATCTAGGAATTTTTTATGTAACCATGGGA
This sequence comes from Antiaris toxicaria, assembly GCA_035233585.1. Classification (NCBI taxonomy): domain Eukaryota; kingdom Viridiplantae; phylum Streptophyta; class Magnoliopsida; order Rosales; family Moraceae; genus Antiaris; species Antiaris toxicaria. The sequence continues at coordinate 97,820,104 of CP141156.1, read as the reverse complement.
GCAGTTTATTTACACTGTAATTTTCCCATGGATTTTAATTTTTGTCTCTTAGAATTTTTATGGATAGAATTTTGTACACCGGAAACGGTATAGGAATTTTTTATGTAATTATTCTTGGAGGAGATTGAAGATTGAAGACCGTAATTTATTTTTCCCAAAAGTTAAATTTAATTTAAAGGTTGAAATTTTGATTGTGTGGAAAATTTTCAATTTAATTGGGATTCAAATTAATTTTTGGAGATCCTAAAAGATAAATTGGAATATGGCACGAAAATCGAGACACGACCCCTCGGGATAGGCCGACAAACCTTGGTGGGGCTGCAGCCCCTGCCCTCGGGCAGGATGGGGCTGCGGCAGCCCCTGTGCAGGCCCACACCACCCACGGCCGCAGGCTCTGCCTGCAGCCAGGGGTGGCCTTGGCCTGCCCAAGGCTGGCCGCAGCCTGGGCGTGCAGCCACTGGCTGCAGGCGCTGCCTGCAGCCTGCCGGCTGCTGCGCCCAGTCTGGGCGTGCAGCCTGGCGCTGCAGGCTTGGCCTGCAGCCCGGCAGGGCTGCACAAGGGGCAGCCGTGGGCTGCCAGCCCCTCCGGGGTTGGTGGCTGCCCATGGCGGCTGCCGCCTTCACGGGCGGCGGTGCGGCGGTCCAAAATCAGAAAATTTTGATTTTTAAATTTGAGATTTAATTTTAAATCATGTTTAAAAATATGTAATTAAAAATTTGAAATTTTTGAAATTACATATTATTATACATGATGATTAAAATTGTTTAAAATTTGAATTAGAAATTTAAATTTGAAATTCGAATTTGGAATTTGAATTTGAAATTTAAATTTTGGAGATTTAAATTTTAAATAATTCATGGGATGAGAAATAAATGGAGAGGCTACATAAAGATGGATACAAGAAGACGGAACAAAATTCAAGACCCAAAGAATGCTTTGGATGGAATTTTGTAATCTTTATTTTCTTTGTTCTAGGATGGAACCATGGCTTGGTTATTCTGTCAATTATTTTTTCTGTGATATGTCATGGATGTATAAATATGTATTGATGGATGTTTTTGTATGCATATTTGATAACATGTCATATAGGATAGGTGAGTGCCGCTCATACTATATTGATCATACATTATTTGTCAAAACTTGCATGTTTTTCAAAATATTGAGTGGGAGAGGGTTTCAAACAAAACCCACGGCCTCCATTGTTGATCCATATGTGAAAGCATGGTAACGCCTCGCGTCAGTTCCGACCTGACCACACCCTTCGGTAGGTGTTTACCGCCGCCGGTATACTAGATTGGATCTCCTATGTGGAAAACGTGTTCGGGTGCGATCCTATTCATGACCACCCCTCGGTGGCTTGGTAGGACGTGGATCGGGCTACGTAAACAATGGTTATACACTCAAGACTCGTTTAGTTATTAACCTTCCCTAGAAGCTCTGTTAACTAAACTGGTGGCCAAATAAGCGGTTATTAATATATGTCTTAACCTTGGAGGATTTAAGGTAACATATATTAATTGGACGGGGTCCATGTTCCGGCTATTTGTTCTCATGACCACCCCTCGGTGGCTTGGGGCAATAGGTGCTGAGAATTACCGTTGCAATGCTACATTTTTTTTCAAGTTTCATGTAGGAACATACTTGTATGTTTTATTTGCTAAATTATCTATATATTTGCTTGGGCTTTGTAATGATGTCTAGTATAATTTTATTTCAGTTCAAAATGTCACCGACACCCCTCATTTCGATACTTACTGAAAATAAGTTGAATGGCGACAATTATAAAGATTGGAAAAGAAATCTATTAATAGTTCTCAGCTGCGAGAGACACAAGTTCGTACTGGACGAACCATGCCCACCTGGGCCCAAACCTGACACACCACTTGAGGAGGTCCCGATTGCCTATAATCGTTGGAGAGAATCCAATGAAATAGCTCGATGCTACATCCTTGCTAGCATGACGAGTGCTTTACAAAAGCACCATGAGACTTATCAAGTTGCTGGGGAGATCATGGATAATCTGGAGGACATGTTCGGAGGCCAAGAAAAATTGGCTCGACAGTCCGCTATCACCAGCATTATGAACTCCAAGCAAAAGGCTGGTGCTCCGGTGAAGGACCATATGATCACTCTAATGGGATTCTTCGCTGAGGCTGCCGAGAATGGTGCTGAGTTAGACTACAACACTCAGATCGAGATGGTGTTCAAGACTCTGTCTAAAGATTTTGTGGGGTTTAAGGCCGCATACAATCTGGCGACAAAGGAGTTAGGACTTACCGAGCTCATGAAGCAACTACAGGCTTATGAGCGGATGATCAGGGATGAAGATGTGGTCCGACCTAAAGGAGAGGCCAATTTGGCGGAATCTTCCAATCCCTCACGGAAGAGGAAGAGGCCAAATAAGAAGCAAGTGGCTTCCAGTTCTTCTAATCCTCCTGTCTCGGACGGGAAGAAGAAGAAGAAGAACAAAAAGCCAAAGGACCCTAAAAAGTCCAAATGCTTCCACTGTGGGAAGGTAGGTCACTTCAAGAAGGCTTGCCGGGAATTCCTAGCCTCCAAGGGCAAGGAAGGTAAGGAACTTCATTACTTAGAAGCGTGTTTGGTGGAAGAATCGAAAGACACATGGGTCATTGATTCGGGCGCCACTAATCATGTTTGTGTTTCTATGCAGGGGTTCGTGGAAACGAGAAGTCTACATGATAGGAGCCTCTCGTTGCGGACTGGAGATGGTAGCTTTGTGGTGGCTGAGGCAGTGGGAGACGTTCATCTTTATTTTGATCAATTTAGGTTTATTTTATTGAAAGACTGTTTTTATGTTCCTAATTTTAGGAGGAACCTTATATCGGTAGCTTGTTTAATAAAGGATTCTTATTCAGTTTCTTTTAGTAAAAGAGTTGATATTCGTAGAAATAAGTCTTTTATCTGTTCTGGATGGATGGATGGAAACCTATATTTGATCAGACCAAAGATGTACTCACTGCTTGACACTGAATTAATTGATAACTCTAAAAGGTTGAAAGTTTCTCACTCTAACAAGGCGTATCTTTGGCATTTAAGACTTGGTCATATTAATCAGGATAGGATTCAAAGATTGGTGAAAGACGGTCCTCTGGAATCTCTGGAGGAGGTACGACTTCCCCAATGTGAGTCTTGTCTAGAGGGTAAGATGACTAAGAGGTCTTTTGGAGCTAAGGGTACAAGGGCACAGGAGCTCTTAGAAATTGTGCACACTGACGTATGTGGCCCCATGAACGTCACAGCACGAGGAGGGTTCGAGTACTATGTCTCTTTCATAGATGATTACTCGAGGTATGGATATGTGTATCTGATGCACCGCAAGAGCGAAACCTTTGACAAGTTCAAAGAGTATCGTGCGGAAGTGGAAAAGCAATTGGATAAATCCATAAAGACACTTCGATCTGATCGAGGTGGCGAATACCTCTCTGATGAATTTCTAGGACATCTTGTAGAGAACGGGATTTTATCCCAATTGACTGCACCTGGTACTCCACAACAGAATGGTGTAGCCGAAAGGAGAAACAGGACCTTATTGGATATGGTACGGTCCATGATGAGTTACTCAACGCTGCCATTATCATTTTGGGGACATGCTTTACAAACGGCGTGCTATATTCTGAACCAGGTTCCAAGCAAATCAATTCCTAGAACTCCGTATGAATTGTGGCGTGGCAGGAAGCCCTCCCTTGGACATATGAAAATATGGGGCTGCCCGGCACATGTACTGGATGGGGATGCGAAGAAGTTGGAACCAAGATCAGAATTGTGCATGTTTGTAGGGTATCCAAAGGGAACTAAAGGAGGTCTGTTCGATAACCCGAAGGAACAAAAGGTCATTGTCTCAACCCATGCGACATTCTTGGAGGAAAGTCACATGAATGACTTTAAGCCTCGAAGCAAAGTGGTGCTAGAGGAGTTATCAGGTGAAAGAACTGCTCCACAGATTTCGGTCTTGGACGCAAGTCCGAGTTCCAGTGAAAGACCTGCAGACGATCAACAATTTAAGGTGCCTCGTCGTAGTGGGAGGGTTTCTAAGAAACCTAATTTCTTTATGTATGATGCTGAGGTATACCAGGCCGAGGCTCATGAGCATGAGGAAGATCCGGTCACATATGATGAAGCTATAAAGGATGTTGATTCTAGATCTTGGAAACAGGCTATGAACAATGAGATGGATTCTATGAAATCCAACTCTGTTTGGGAACTTGTAGATTTGTCGGTTGGGATAAAACCCATTGGATGCAAATGGGTCTACAAAAGAAAGAAGGATGCGGAAGGGAGAGTGGAAACTTTCAAAGCTAGACTGGTTGCAAAGGGATACACGCAAAAGGCTGGAATCGATTACGAGGAAACCTTTTCGCCTGTTGCTATGCTGAAGTCTATCCGTATTCTTCTGTCCATTGCTGCGGCTCTCGATTACGAGATCTGGCAAATGGATGTCAAGACGGCATTCTTGAATGGCCATCTTGAAGAGTGTATCTATATGATACAGCCCGAAGGGTTCGTAGCAAAAGGCCAAGATAAGAAAGTCTGCAAGTTGCTTAGATCCATTTATGGATTAAAGCAGGCATCCCGCTCATGGAACCAGAGGTTTGATCAAGCGATTAAGACATTTGGTTTTGAGCAGAACGTTGATGAACCTTGTGTTTATAAACGTATTAAGGATGGAAAAGTGGTCTTTCTGATACTCTATGTCGATGATATACTACTCATTGGGAATGATGTAGGGAACTTATCATCGGTCAAGCTTTGGTTACACCAACAGTTTGACATGAAGGACTTGGGAGAAGCTAATTATGTTCTAGGCATTCGTCTCTTCAGAGATCGAAAGAACAAAATGATAGCGTTATCCCAAGCTTCATACATAGATAAAATAATTGACAAATATGCAATGCTAGAGGCAAAGAAAGGCTCACAACCTTCTATTGCCGGTTTAACTCTTTCATTGGATGACTGTCCCAAGACATCGGAAGAAAGAGAGCGTATGAGTAAGGTCCCTTATGCATCCGCTGTGGGTAGCCTTATGTATGCTATGCTTTGCACTCGCCCGGACATATGTTTTGCAGTAGGTATGGTGAGTCGATATCAAGCGAATCCTGGAACCAAGCACTGGCAAGCAGTAAAGCATATACTCAAGTATCTTAAGAGAACGAGGGATTATATGCTAGTGTATTCTGGAGGGGACCTAACACCCGTAGGATACACGGACTCAGACTTCCAGACTTGTAAGGATTCGAGGAAATCGACATCTGGATCAGTGTTTTTGCTCGGAGGAGGCGCCATTGTGTGGAGGAGCGTGAAGCAGGGCTGCACAGCTGACTCTACTATGGAGGCTGAGTATGTGGCTGCGGCTGAGGCATCTAAAGAAGCGGTTTGGCTCCACAAGTTCTTTAGAGACCTTGAGGTCATTCCGGGTGTTGACAAGCCTATCACACTTTACTGTGATAATACAGGGGCTATTGCCAACACAAGGGAATCTCGGCACCACAAGAGGACCAAGCACATCGATCGGAGGTATCACATTATTAGAGGGCATGTGGAGACAGGACAAGTGGATGTTTGTAAGATCGCGTCCGAGGACAACATCGCTGATCCCTTTACTAAGACTTTGGTAGCTAGAAGCTTTGAGAGGCATGTAGAGGCGATGGGGATGCGTAACATGGCACATCTGCTGGCTTAGGGCAAGTGGGAGATTGTTAGGAAATGCCCTAAGTATTAGAGACATTTTGATGTATTCATTTTGAACTGGATAATAAAAATTATACTTAGAGGTTATTCATTACATTGCTATCTGTCCTCGTCTTATTTACACGTTAAAGTAAATGTAAGCAAATATGGCTCACTGACTGCTTGTGTTAAAACTGTTAGAACGTTGCATGCAATGGACTTTTGTATGCGAGAAGACAATGTTCTAAAGTTAGCAGTCTAAACTATGGTCTGTAGTCTATGGGGTTAGACCGAGCATCTAACTCATGTTAAGACTATTATGTTGTCTAAAGCCTTAGAGGGGACGGTCTGTCTTGACTGTCTGGAGCTGGACTCCCAAGTAGAGACATGGATATGTTGCTTGGTGGTGACATATTAGACCGGGACTAAAGCGTGATTGATCTACGTAGTCCGCTATGAGTGGATCAATCTGCTTTTGACGTTCATTATGCAATAACCTTAATCCTGAGTAAATGAACTACTTCATGTATATGACTTGTGTACTTTGATGTTCCAATGGCTAAAGCGTCTCAGAGGTAGTAAGCTTATAGACCGGTTCGTTGGGTGCATGACTTGTATATGATGAAGGGTTTGTTTGCAGATATCGGAATCATAGCTCTGAGGAGTTAAAGGTATCCTCTTAAAGGCATTATACTGAATGTGAAAATGGACAAGGCCTTGGGTCGTCTGCTGGGCGGATGATTTATTATTCACATATGGTGAATAATCATTTTCTAGATTCGGTAGTATAATGGAACTTTAAGATAGCCTGATCAGTAGGATTAGACGGACTTTGACCTAAGGCTGATCATGGATATCATATGAGGGTTTTGCATATATGACAAGGTCATTGGATGGTAGCTCGTCACAGGCTTACGTAATACGGTATATAATTGGGAGTTCAGTTTCAGGTTTATAGTGGTGTGACTCTGAAATTAGTGATCATATGATTGAGTTGTTCGGTACAGAATGATGATCATATGGAATCACGGGAGCCCGATTATATATGTCCAATCAGTCCCTCTACTAGTTCCACATAATTCCTTAACGTTTGGCAAATTGATTTGTGTATGCTATTGGCTAGTTTATTATGCATGGATGGTGATGACACAGGATTAGGATGGTAGACAAGATTCTCTCCGGTTGGATTCAGATTTTGTTTTGGATAATAGAGTACACAATTATTCGAACTCCAAATAAAGTTGCCATGATTTTATTTGAGATTGGATTGGAGTTGTAGAAAATTATCCATGAGAACAAGAATATGAAATACAACCGTTTTGTGGAATTTGAAATTTGAATTTTGAAATTTGAAATTTGAATTTTGAAATTTGAAATTTGAATTTTGAATTTGAAATTTGAATTTGAAATTTGAATTTGAAATTCGAATTTGAAATTTGAATTTGAAATTTAAATTTGAAATTTGAAATTTGAAATTTGAAATTTGAATTTGAAATTTGAATTTGAAATTTGAAATTCAAATTTTGAATCACAGTCCAAGTAGGATTCGAATTTGTTGTGGAAAATCCACAAGGTTTGAAATTCGAATTTGAGTTGGATTTGGAGAGGATAATCTTGTTAGAATCCTACTTGAATTTTGAATCCAAATCCCAACAAATAAGGGACGAAATTTTGAGGATAATCCTCATGAAAGATTTCGGATTTTGTGGATAAGATTCAAGGGAATATTCAAGCTTCAATCCTAGTTGAAATTAGTTTCTCTCTCCTCCCAAAAGTGGCCGAAATTTTGGATCCCTAATCCTAGGAAATTCGGTTATTTTTGGATAAGGTTAAGATGAGATTTTGCTTGAGAAATCCTAGTGGAATTTTGATTCTCCCTTATCCTAAAAGTGGCCGAAAATTTGGAGGAGATTTTCTCCTAAAGATTTCGGATTTTTTGGTTGAAAAAGGGAGATAAAATTCTAGTTAAAATCTTGTTTAGATTTGGATTGGATTTATCCTAGGAAAACCGAATTTAATTGTGGAGATTCTCCCTTGGAAAATTCGGATTTTTTGGTTTGGATAAGGGAGAAAATCTTTTCCTAGTCCAATTCGAATTCAGAGAATCACCTCATGCAGGTCTATAAATAGAGGTCCTGCCACTCCAGTTCTCTTAGACCACAGACTCTCAGGTGAGCAGGCTTATTGTTGCACAGCTCATCGTGACAATAAAGTTCTTTAGAGATCTGGGTGGTCGGAAGAAGACTAGCAGTGCTAGCATACCGATCGAGGTTCAGAGTGCCCACACACTCAGCCATTCGGGAATTGGAGAATAGTAGAGAAGGCTAGTTGGTTGAAGCCTCCGGTCATTCTCCTCCTGCATATTGGCGTCCTTGAGGTATGAGTTTTAATTGTTGTTGATTTATTGTATATGGCATCATGAGATATTTAACGATCTAAAAATTTTTATTGTTCCGCTGCGCCACTCTGATAAGTTTTTACCGGTTTATTTTCCTACACAAGGACTGCTGAGGTCCTGGGCTGCAGTCCATCGCTGCAGGCTCTGCCTGTAGCCTGGGGCTGCTGCAACACCCGGGCGTGCAGCCTGAGCCTGTAGGAAGGTAGCGTTGTACTCGGCCTGGCGTGGGCTGCCAGCTCCCCCAGGGGTTGGGGGCTGCCCACTGCAGCTACGGGCCTCTGAGCCCCATGGGTTGACGGGTTGAAAAACAAAAAATTTTGATTTAAAAATTTGAGATTTAATTTTAAATCATGTTTAAAAATATGTAATTGTAAATTAGAAATTTTTGAAATTATATATTATTACGCATGAAATTTAATTTGTTTAAAATTTCAAAATTTGAAATTTAAATTTGAAACTTGAATTTGTAATTTGAATTTAAAATTTAAATTTTTAGAAATTTGAATTTTAAATGATTCTTGAGATGAGAAATAAATGGAAAGGCTACATAAAGATGGATACAAGAAGATGGAATAAAATTCAAGACCCAAAGAATGCTTTGGATGGAATTTTGTAATCTTTATTTTCTTTGTTTTAGGATGGGACCATGGCTTGGTTATTTTTCCGTCAATTATGTTTCTATGGTATGTCATGGATGATTTGGATGCATAATCGATAACGTGTCATAAAGGATAGGTGAATGCCGCTTAGACTATATAAATCATACATATTTGCCAAAACTTGCATGTTTTTCAAAACATTGAGTGGGAGAGGGTTTCAAACAAAATCCACTGCCTCCATTGTTGATCCATATGTGAAAGCATGGTAACGCCCCGCGTTAGTTCTACCCTGACCATACCCCTCGGTAGGTGATTACTATCGTCGGTATACTAGGTTAGATCTCCAATGTGGAAAACGTGTTTGGGTATGATTTTATTCATGACCACTCCTCGGTGGCTTGGTAGGACATGGATCAAACTACGTAAACAATGGTTATATACTCAAGAGTCATTTTGTAATTAACCTTCCCTAGAAGCTCTGTTAACTAAACTGGTGGCCAAAAAAAAGCCGTTATGAATATATGTCTTAACCTTGGAGGATTTAGGGCAACATATATTAATTGGACGAGGTCCATGTTCTGGCAATTTGTCTCATGACCACCCCTCGGTGGCGTAGGGTAATAGATGCTGAGAATTATTGTTGCAATGCTACATGTTTTTTCAAGTTTCATGTAGGAACATACTTGTATGTTTTATTTGCTAAATTCTCTATATATTTGCCTTGGCTTTGTAATGTTGTCTAGTATAATTTTTATTTCAATTTAAAATGTCACCGACACCCTTCAATTCAATACTTACTGAAAATAAAGTTAATGGCGATAATTATACAGACTAGAAGAGAAATATGCTAATAGTTCTCAGCTGCGAAAGACACAAGTTCGTACTAGATGAACCATGCCCACCTGGGCCCAAACCTGACACACTGCTTGAGGAGATCCCAGTTGCCTATACTCGTTGGAGAGAATCCAATGAGATAGCTTGGTGCTACATTCTTGCTAGCATGACGAGTGCTTTACAAAAGCAGAACGAGACTTATCAAGTTGCTAAGGAGATCATGGAAAACCTAGAAGACTTCTTCGTAGGCCAAGAAAAATTGGCACGACAGCCTGCTATCACCAGTATCATGAACTCAAAGCAGAAGGCAGGTACTTTAGTGAAGGGCCACATGATCACTCTTATGGGATTCTTTGCTGAGGCTGTCGAAAATGATGCTGAACTGGACTACAACACCCAGATCAAAACTGTGGCAGCCCGCCCCTCGTAGAGATTATACAATACTATTACAGTTGAGCTTATTGCTAACTGCGATAGATTGTACTCTCGTGGGTCGACGGCTTATCTCACTCTCTTTTAAAATCATGTCGTTTTTGGGGAAATTTTTTTTTTCTTTAAACATCATATGAAATCTTTTCTACTATTTACTTTGTTGATAAGTACACAGTAATATAAATAATACAGTACTTTTGTAAAATATATATATAATTACAAAAGAACTGTTTCTCTTTTTTTTTTCCCTTCACTTTAACGCTCAGCGGCAAGACTCTGGCAGTACCATATCCCTCGCCCAGTTATCCCATTTGACACGCGCCATCCCGTCCGCATCCAGTCAAATAAGCTACTGAGCTGGTCGCTTACCTGCAACATTAGCAAAAATGGTGAGCTACAGGCTCAGTAAGTTCAAACATGCAAGAAATAAAATTTCTATGGAATAGACTATTCATCATGAATAGTACCATTGATCACTATTCATCTATGAATAGTACTTTGACCACTATTCATACGTGAATAGTAACTTTGACCACACCACTGTATCACACTAGTACATCTACCGCGATGTTAGTGCTCTCACTAAACTGTCTTACGCTCAATTATGGCACAGTTTCAGTTTTAGGTCATTATCTTTAATTACGTTCTGGTTTTGAGCTCGGTTGGCAGTACCATTTAAGTGCGCATGACTGGGAGCGGTACATTAGTGCTGACCTCCACAGCCTTAATCTCATAGCCCCGAAGGTAAAATTTTATATGACTGGGAGCGGTACATCAGTGCTGACCTCCACAGCCTTAGTCTCATAGCCCCGAAGGCAAAAATAGTACCTCCCTGTACGGAAGGCTGGTACGCCAGAAAGTGGTTTCATTACCGACTTTTTACACTTCTAACCCGGTGACTTCACATTGCCCCGTGGTTAGGAATGGTTCACATTTTAATTTTAGGTGAGTGAGTTTCCTTAACCTCGCTCTAGTGCCCGAAGCACAATTAACCATGTGTCTCATTCTTATAGTGCCCGTAGCACATTTCGTCTCTCTCTCTATTCTATCATAGTGCCCGTAGCACATATGTACCTAACTTATAGTTAGTACATTTAAGTTAGCACAATATTGCTATATGTTGCAGACAGGTAAATGTCTGAACTTACCTTATCAGACTGTTCTCTTTCTCTCTCTTGGATCTTGAATCGCCTTCCTTGTAGGCCGATTTTGGGATCCTACAGACAAAACCTTGTCTATTAATTTCATTTCCATTTATACCTTTTATTTTTCATTAAAAAGCTTAAATAAAACCTATTTATAACTTTTTAGGTTTTATTTATTATTTTCACCATTTTCCCCCAACTTTTGCAAAATTACGATTTTGCCCCAATATTTTGGCAAAATTGCAGTTTTGCCCCTGACGGAATTTTATTGATCCAGACTGCATTTTTGGCTCTCAGGAACTTTTCTGACTCTTTTCTAATCATTACCGGGTTCGTTTCTATTTTATTTCCACTTTTTGTTTTCCCGGCCCTCGGGAAGCACTATTCCGACCCTCACGTCGGTTTAGCGATTTTCTATTGTTTCGGAGCCTCAAATGGACGTTTCACTAGTATTTAAAACGTTCATCTAGACTTTCCCGACCTAGGTCTCTGAGGCTCGGGTTTTCCGTTCCCGACTCGGACCTTTATTTCATTTCCAAAAACGCCCCCCCTCGGGGTCGGTTTTTCAATCTCACGCGTTTTTCATTTTTAAGGGGACGGGTTTACTATTCACGACCCACCCCTTAAATTTTTCCTTATTAAATTTTTCCGTTAGGGACTCGGGTTTCCGTCCCGGCCCTAACTTTTATTTTAAATTCCTATTTTACCCCGAATGTCGTTTTTGAAATTTCAGCAGCATTTCGGCGTAATTTTAAGGCTTCCGGCGTTAGGTACGCCTCGAACCGTATGTACCTGCCACGTACTATACCACAAGCCTATTTTATGTAAAAGTTTTCCAAACTTTTACATAAAAGCCCACAATTTTCCAATTTCACATTATCACCCACATTACAACATTTTTTTCACAAATTTACCCTTAATTTGGTTTCGGTTTTCACAACAAAACCGAACCAAATTTTGTCAAACTTTCACCACATTTTAGGCCATTCAAATGTCACATTTCTAACACATTTTCAAGCCCATTTTCTTGGCATTTTCAACCAAATTTCCTAGGGTTTTTACACATTTATACCCCACGGCCATTGAATGAAAACATGCCAAAAAATTTGTTTCATTCTTTCATTCACATTGCCACCATTTACACATTAATTTGCATGATTTCAATCAACCAAATATCACATAAACCAATGAAAATTTTTCTTCCAAACCCATTGTAAACTCACGGCCATTTAATGGAATTCACACAAGAAATTTTTTTCCAAGCTTTTCATAATGAAATACAAGCTTTATTCTTCACAAATTTAAACTTAGAAAGCATGTTAACCATTAACCACACACTTTTTTCCATTGGTTACCTAAGGTAACCCACGGATTTACCTTTGAAAAACCAACCAAAATTTGGTTTTTCTTTAATGAATTAGCATGGTTTTCTTCCTCAATACATCCTTAACAAAACCCAACATCAAATCCATGAAAAACAACCAAAAATTTTCCATCTTTTTATCACTATTCATCCACGGATTTTGTGAAGAAAAACCATGAAAATTTGAGTGAAAAAGGGAGTTACCTTAATCAATCGCTTCCTTTGTCTTCAAGGAGTGTTTTGACACACTTTTTGTGAAGAAATTTTGAAGAAATCAAGTGGTTCTTCTTTGGTTGCTCACGTACCCACCAAGAGAAAAACTTAGAAAATTTTTTTGTTCTTTGGTTTTGCATGAAAATGGACTTCGGCTTTTTGCTCCAAAACTTGCCCACTTAAGCCACCAAAAAGACCAATTAATTTAGCCTTCCACCAATGAGAATTAGACATCTTTCAAGCCATTTCTTTCCCCATTTTTCAAAAATTAAAAATGGAAATTTTTGGCCAAATCTTGGCCTTTAGATCAAAAGTTAAATGAATCATGACCATTCATTCTACCAACCACCATAATTCTTTAATTTATTAATCTAGATTTATGATGTCATAATTACAAAAGTGAAAGTTGACTTTGACTTTCACTATTCATATTAATTCGACTACTTTTTGACCGATGCCGGTTCGAGCCGAAATTTTCCTGAAATCGTCCCGGCGTGTTCCTGAGGTCTTCTGTGCAGTCGGATCAATTTAATCTGCTTCCGTTTGATCAAAATCAATCCCGGAAGTTTACCGTCTTTTATTGCTCCGGTTAGGGTTTTTAATGCCGATTTTGGCACCGTTTCACCCGTTTCAACTCAGTGAATTTTTCCAACACTGAATTCTTACTCGTCAGTATTGTTAGAACATTTTCACATATTCTGAACAATATAAATACATTTATTTCACTCTTTAAACAGTACAAATTGTTATATACATACAATTGTACATTTTCGTCCGAGAATTGCCTGAATTTCCCGGTTGTCACATTCACCCCTCCTTATAAAATTTTCGTCCTCGAAAATTAGAACAAATGGGGGTATAAACTCCTCATCTCGTCTTCTCGTTCCCACGTAGCTTCTTCAATATTATGATTTTTCCACAAAATCTTCACTAGTGGGATTACCTTATTCCTCAGTACTTTCTCTTCACGAGCTAGTACTTGAATAGGCTGTTCCTCATAGGTCAAATCCTCGTGGATTTGAATAGGCTCATGCTTCAATACATGGGACGGATCTGGTATATACTTTCTCAGCATCGACACATGAAATACGTTATGCACTGCTGACAATTCTGGAGGTAGCGCTAATCTGTAAGCGACCTTTCCAATGCGTTCGATAATTTCATAAGGTCCAATGTATCTTGGACTCAGTTTCCCCTTCTTACCGAAACGCATAATCCCCTTTATAGGCGATACCTTGAGAAACACGAAGTCTCCTTCATCGAACTCCAAGGATCTCCGCCTCTTATCCGCATAACTCTTTTGCCGGCTTTGCGCAATTTTCATTTGACGCTGAATTCTAGCAACTGCATCGGAAGTCTCTTTTATGAAGTCTGTCTTATGCAACTGCTTTTCTCGCAAATCGTACCAATGTAATGGTGATCTGCACTTCCGTCCATACAAAGCCTCGTAAGGTGCCATGCCTATCGAAGCTTGGTAGCTATTATTATACGAGAATTCAATCAATGGTAGCTTCTCGTTCCAATTTCCCGCAAAATCCATAACGCAAGCTCGAAGCATGTCCTCTAACGTCTGAATTGTCCGCTCTGACTGCCCGTCTGTTTGTGGATGAAAAGCCGTATTGAGTCTCAATTCAGTACCCATGGCCTCTTGCACACACTTCCAGAAATTTGAAGTGAACCGTGCATCTCGATCTGATACAATGGATTTTGGTACTCCATGTAGTCTGACGACATGAGTTATGTACAGCTGAGCAAACTTTTCTAGCGAAAATGTCATCTTGACAGCTATAAACCGTGCCGTCTTGGTCAGTCTGTCCACAATAACCCAAATGGCGTCATAACCTTCTCGGGTTTTTGGGAGTCCCACTACAAAATCCATCGTAATGTGTTCCCATTTCCATTCAGGAATCTCCAACGGTTCCAATCTTCCTGCTGGATGTTTATGTTCCGCTTTGATTCTCTGACAGGTCATGCATCTACTCACGAATTTAGCTATATCGTTCTTCATCCCTTTCCACCAGAACTGTAACTTCAAGTCCTGATACATCTTGCTTGCTCCGGGATGAACCGAATAGGGTCTCTCATGGGCTTCTGACATGATCCGTCTTTTTAGTTCCTCATCAGCTGGAACATTTATCCTTCCTTGATAAAGGATCATTCCATCCTTGGAAATTCCTTCTTGAGAACTTTTCATCATTGGATCTCGCCTCTGAGCTTCCTTTATATCCTCAAATAGCGATGATTCCACTTGGAGTGCAGCTAGTCTTCCAGATATCAGCTCCAAGTTCAAAGAATTTATCTCTTGCTGCAATGGCTTCGGAAGCCTGTTTATTGGTAGCTGGTGTGATACAGTAGACTTCCTACTTAGAGCATCCGCTACACGGTTGGCCTTTCCTGGATGGTAGAGGATTTCACAATCATAATCCTTCACCAATTCCAACCATCGTCTCTGTCGCATATTGAGCTCTTTTTGCGTGAAGAAATACTTCAAGCTTTGGTGATCAGTGAAAATCTGACATTGAGCTCCATAGAGATAGTGTCGCCAAATTTTAAGTGCGAACACTACTGCAGCAAGTTCAAGGTCATGCGTAGGGTAATTCCTTTCATGCTCCTTTAATTGACGGGAAGCATAGGCAATCACCTTGCCATTTTGCATTAGGACTACTCCCAATCCTATTTTCGATGCATCACTGTAGATCACAAACTTCTCCCCTTCAGTGGGAAGCGTAAGGATTGGTGCGCTTGTCAGTCGCCTCTTTAACTCCTGGAAGCTTCTTTCGCATTCCATAGTCCACTCGTACTTCCTTTCTTTGCGTGTAAGAGCGGTAAGAGGTGCAGCTAGTCGCGCGAATCCCTCTACAAATCGCCGATAATAACCAGCTAACCCCAAGAAACTGCGTATTTTCGTCACACTCTTGGGTGCAGGCCACTGGTTAATTGCCTCTACCTTTGTCGGATCTACCGCAATACCTTCCTGGGATACAACATGTCCAAGGAAATGTACTCTGTCCAGCCAAAATTCGCATTTTGAGAATTTGGCATACAGTTGATGCTTCATTATCGTATTCAGCACGATCCTCAGATGCTCTTTGTGCTCCTCCTGAGTCTTCGAGTATATAAGAATGTCATCAATGAATACAATGACAAACTTATCCAGATACTCTTTAAAAATTCTATTCATTAAATCCATGAATGCTGCTGGCGCATTCGTCAATCCAAATGGCATCACAAGGAACTCGTAGTGCCCATAACGAGTCCTAAACGCCGTCTTAGGAATATCACTCTCTTTGATTCTCAGCTGGTGATATCCTGACCGTAAGTCGATCTTGGAAAATACCGATGCGCCTTTTAACTGGTCGAATAGGTCATCAATTCTAGGTAACGGATACCTATTTTTGATCGTAACCTTATTCAACTCCTGGTAATCAATGCACAGTCGGAATGTTCCATCCTTTTTCTTGACGAATAACACAGGTGCACCCCATGGAGAAAAACTCGGCCTGATGAATCCCTTATCCAAAAGCTCCTTTAATTGCTCCCGCAGCTCCTTTAACTCCACTGGAGCCATGCGGTATGGTGCTTTGAAAATGGGTGCTGTTCCAGGCATCAACTCAATTTCAAACGAGATTTCTCTCTCTGGCGGTATCCCTGGTAACTCTTCTGGAAATACGTCAAGAAACTCATTAACCACAGGAACATCTTCAGCTTGAAGCTTCTGTTCCTCTGCAGTATCCACCACATATGCCAGATATCCCACGCAACCACTGGCTATCAGCTTGCTTGCTCTCAGCGAACTGATCATCATCTTCCCGGGTCTTCGAGAAGTATCAACATACTCGAAACTCTCTTCTTCCTCGGGTTGGAAGACTATCTTTCGATTTCGGCAATCGATCGTAGCTTGGTATTTCCCTAGGAAATCCATGCCTAAAATCACATCGTAATCCGTGATCTCCATTATGATCAACTCAGCATATAGTTCCCTATTTGCCACATATATTGGTACATAAGGTAGCCAGTAATTGGACAACAATACTTCCCCAGAAGGTAAAGCTGTCTTAAATACCCTTCCCATATTATCCTTAGGAAGTCCTATCTTGTCAGCAAATGCATAGGAAACAAATGAATGCGTAGCACCGGAATCGAATAGTACAGAGGCTACATGACTAGCAACAGGAAGCTGACCTGTCACCACGTTTGATGTTCCTGCCTCTGCGTCTTCCTTGCTGTAGGCCATCACACGAGCATCAGCACGTTGCATACGCTCCTGGCGTTGCGGCCACACTGGTGACTCTTCCACTCTGGCTTGAAGGGAATGAGCTTGTGGGCGTGTCTGGTGCGGTTGGGAAGTGCCTTGTCCACCCTGCCTATTTGGACAGTTCCTGGCGTAATGGCCTTCCTTTCCACATTCGTAGCAAACAAGTGGCCCAAATCTGCATTGCCCAGAATGTCTCTTCCCGCATGTAGGGCAGTTTTGCACAGTAGACTCTGCATTACTAGCTGTTCTCCGCTGCTGGTTTCGATTATTGCCCTGGCGATTCCCAGAAAAATTCCCTTTTCTCTTATTTTGCTGGGATCCTTGACTATTGCCCTGGCTTGGTTTCACATTCTGACTAGGCTTGCTCGATTGACCAACTTGCGTAGACTTCGCCAAAGCCCTCTCCTTCTTTTTAGCCTCCCAGTGTTTCTCTCTTTCCTCTTTCTGTCGGGCTACATGAAACTCAGCTTTAATGGCCCGACTCACACAGTCTGCTACAGAAGTAGGTGGTACTAGTCCAGTATCTACTAACGCAGCAATTTCTGGCCTGAACATCCCGATCATTTTCTGTATCTTCTCCCTCTCAGTAGGGACCACATAAGGGCACAAACGGGATAGCTGATCGAACTTTCGGCAGACTTCGCTTACCGACATGTTCCCTTGTGTCAGCTCTGAGAATTCTTTCTGTTGCTGTCTCAGAGATGCAGGGTCGTAATATTTCTGGTTAAATTCTTCCAGAAATTCCGCCCAACTCATGGTAGACACATCTCTTCTCATTCGTACGGTGTCCCACCAAAAACGAGCATCTTTTCTCAGCACAAAAGACGCACATGCAACCTTCTCCCGGTCGGTTAGGTTCATGAACTTCATGATCACTTGCAATGACGACAACCAGTCTTCAGCCTCTAAGGGATTTGTAG
Organism: Antiaris toxicaria; assembly: GCA_035233585.1. Lineage (NCBI taxonomy): Eukaryota > Viridiplantae > Streptophyta > Magnoliopsida > Rosales > Moraceae > Antiaris > Antiaris toxicaria. The sequence goes on along the minus strand of CP141156.1, from coordinate 97,802,260 downwards.
ACCCTTCAAATTCTGGCGGCCTCATGCGCCTGAATCTTTCATAGAGGGGTTCTAGATTTAACACTGGTTGAGGTTCAGGAGCTCTCTCATGTACTGCAGTTGGAGGAATAACCGGATCTACCTCAGCTTGTTGTTCTACTTGGGTACCCTCAGAGCCTTGTCTCTGTTCTAGCTCCTCTACCCGTCGCCTCAGATTCGCATTTTGTTGCATCTGAGCTTCTAACAAAGCTTGTATCTGATCCAGTCTCTCCATAATATCAGGACGTCGCTCTCGTCCCTCTGGTCGATTTCTCAAATCCACCATTTTGGCTATTGTCCTATTATGGCACAATAATTCACCGTTAGCTTTTCCATAACCGCATTCGTAAAATCATATCAATTTATGAAATTTAGGGTAATGTAAAGCCACATTATCGTAACACATCATCGTACAACATATAATCATTTTGGAATTTCATTCATAGCAAAACATTTATATGTCATACATAATCACCACCAGTCATATATACATCGGCCGTTTATACAAAATGGCCACAAGTCTATACAAAAGAGCTTTTCTCTCTAAGCTACTTATGTACATATATACATATCTACTGTTCACTCATTCCCCGCATCTGGGACTAGAGGATATTCTTCTGGATCCTCATCGTCATTGGTATCATCTGAGTCGTCACCACCCCTAGGTAATGTTCCCTGTCCTGAGTCATCACCTCCTCGTGGTCTAGACGGTCCGGCCTCATGATCATTCATCATTCTTCTCGGCCCGAATATGCGTGCAAACATCTCATCTTGACCCAGCGTCTCTCGTCGACTCTGCGTCAGATGCTCGATCAGAATCTCTCTCTCGATCGCCCTGATCGTTACCACGAACTCTTGGAGCGTCGGAGGAAACGGCTTGATCACCCTCGGTCTCAGCTCCAAGGATAAGCCTTTCCAAAACAGCTCACAGCAGTTTGCTTCCATGAGGTTAGGCAACGGACATCTCCTCCGAATGGTCTCCTCAAACCGTGCTGCGTAAGACATCACTGTCTCACCAGACAGCATGACCATCCTCTCGGTCTGGAGAATGTAATCCCTGACCTCATCGAATCCAGGGTACGCAGGTGCATCAGCCTCTCGTCTCTCTGGAGGTGCTGGAGCAGGTGCTGGATCCCTAGGTTGAAACTGATCAGCCAACCGCTGACAGAACTCAGCCCAACTGAATCCCAATAAAATCTCCTGGTCGCAATATTGCCAGAACACTCGAGCGTCTCCCTGAAACATACTGACAGCCAACTGGATCCACATATCTCGATCAATGTCGCAAATCACCATGATCCTCTCAATGGCATGGAGCCAGTCCTTGGTCTCCATCGACTGTCGCCCACCATCAAACATTGGAGGACTGCTGGCCCTAAATGCCTGTATTGCCCGTGCCGACACTCTCACCCCAATATGTTGGCGTCCACCAACAACTGGAATGTCCACTACCACCGGTGGATGAACTATCGGTCGTGGCTGTACTATCTCTACTGGCGCTGGCACTGGTGCTGGTATTGGTACCGGAGGTCTCTCGGGTACCGGGGGTCTGACTACCGGCCTTTGGGAAATGGGCGACCTCACAATAGGTCTCGTCCATACCCGTAATACCCCTCTTGGTCGTGGTAGCGGTGGTCTCACATATGGAGGTCTGGTCATCGTGCTACCTATAAGATAATTATTTTCACATAAGAAAATAATTAACTGAACTTAAGTAAACTACTTACTTGGATAGCGGTGCAGGATGCGCAAAGTGTCAAATCGGGATATGGTCACACTGCTATGATATACCAACTGTGACGGCAATTGGTATTCAAAACTTAGCCACTCGAAAACCAGGCTCTGATACCAACTGTGGCAGCCCGCCCCTCGTAGAGATTATACAATACTATTACAGTTGAGCTTATTGCTAACTGCGATAGATTGTACTCTCGTGGGTCGCCGGCTTATCTCACTCTCTTTTAAAATCATGTCGTTTTTGGGGAAATTTTTTTTTTCTTTAAACATCATATGAAATCTTTTCTACTATTTACTTTGTTGATAAGTACACAGTAATATAAATAATACAGTACTTTTGTAAAATATATATATAATTACAAAAGAACTGTTTCTCTTTTTTTTTCCCTTCACTTTAACGCTCAGCGGCAAGACTCTGGCAGTACCATATCCCTCGCCCAGTTATCCCATTTGACACGCGCCATCCCGTCCGCATCCAGTCAAATAAGCTACTGAGCTGGTCGCTTACCTGCAACATTAGCAAAAATGGTGAGCTACAGGCTCAGTAAGTTCAAACATGCAAGAAATAAAATTTCTATGGAATAGACTATTCATCATGAATAGTACCGTTGACCACTATTCATCCATGAATAGTACTTTGACCACTATTCATACGTGAATAGTAACTTTGACCACACCACTGTATCACACTAGTACATCTACCGCGATGTTAGTGCTCTCACTAAACTGTCTTACGCTCAATTATGGCACAGTTTCAGTTTTAGGTCATTATCTTTAATTACGTTCTGGTTTTGAGCTCGGTTGGCAGTACCATTTAAGTGCGCATGACTGGGAGCGGTACATTAGTGCTGACCTCCACAGCCTTAATCTCATAGCCCCGAAGGCAAAATTTTATATGACTGGGAGCGGTACATCAGTGCTGACCTCCACAGCCTTAGTCTCATAGCCCCGAAGGCAAAAATAGTACCTCCCTGTACGGAAGGCTGGTACGCCAGAAAGTGGTTTCATTACCGACTTTTTACACTTCTAACCCGGTGACTTCACATTGCCCCGTGGTTAGGAATGGTTCACATTTTAATTTTAGGTGAGTGAGTTTCCTTAACCTCGCTCTAGTGCCCGAAGCACAATTAACCATGTGTCCCATTCTTATAGTGCCCGTAGTACATGTCGTCTCTCTCTCTATTCTATCATAGTGCCCGTAGCACATATGTACCTAACTTATAGTTAGTACATTTAAGTTAGCACAATATTGCTATATGTTGCAGACAGGTAAATGTCTGAACTTACCTTATCAGACTGTTCTCTTTCTCTCTCTTGGATCTTGAATCGCCTTCCTTGTAGGCCGATTTTGGGATCCTACAGACAAAACCTTGTCTATTAATTTCATTTTCATTTATAGCTTTTATTTTTCATTAAAAAGCTTAAATAAAACCTATTTATAACTTTTTAGGTTTTATTTATTATTTTCACCATTTTCCCCCAACTTTTGCAAAATTACGATTTTGCCCCAATATTTTGGCAAAATTGCAGTTTTGCCACTGACGGAATTTTATTGATCCAGACTGCATTTTTGGCTCTCAGGAACTTTTCTGACTCTTTTCTAATCATTGCCGGGTTCGTTTCTATTTTATTTCCACTTTTTGTTTTCCCGGCCCTCGGGAAGCACTATTCCGACCCTCACGTCGGTTTAGCGATTTTCTATCGTTTCGGAGCCTCAAATGGACGTTTCACTAGTATTTAAAACGTTCATCTAGACTTTCCCGACCTAGGTCTCCGAGGCTCGGGTTTTCCGTTCCTGACTCGGACCTTTATTTCATTTCCAAAAACGCCCCCCCTCGGGGTCGGTTTTTCAATCTCACGCGTTTTTCATTTTTAAGGGGACGGGTTTACTATTCACGACCCACCCCTTAAATTTTTCCTTATTAAATTTTTCCGTTAGGGACTCGGGTTTCCGTCCCGGCCCTAACTTTTATTTTAAATTCCTATTTTACCCCGAATGCCGTTTTTGAAATTTCGGTAGCATTTCGGCGTAATTTTAAGGCTTCTGGCGTTAGGTACGCCTCGAACCGTATGTACCTGCCACGTACTATACCACAAGCCTATTTTATGTAAAAGTTTTCCAAACTTTTACATAAAAGCCCACAATTTTCCAATTTCACATTATCACCCACATTACAACATTTTTTTCACAAATTTACCCTTAATTTGGTTTCGGTTTTCACAACAAAACCGAACCAAATTTTGTCAAACTTTCACCACATTTTAGGCCATTCAAATGTCACATTTCTAACACATTTTCAAGCCCATTTTCTTGGCATTTTCAACCAAATTTCCTAGGGTTTTTACACATTTATACCCCACGGCCATTGAATGAAAACATGCCAAAAAATTTTGTTTCATTCTTTCATTCACATTGCCACCATTTACACATTAATTTGCATGATTTCAATCAACCAAATATCACATAAACCAATGAAAATTTTTCTTCCAAACCCATTGTAAACTCACGGCCATTTAATGGAATTCACACAAGAAATTTTTTTCCAAGCTTTTCATAATGAAATACAAGCTTTATTCTTCACAAATTTAAACTTAGAAAGCATGTTAACCATTAACCACACACTTTTTTCCATTGGTTACCTAAGGTAACCCACGGATTTACCTTTGAAAAACCAACCAAAATTTGGTTTTTCTTTAATGAATTAGCATGGTTTTCTTCCTCAATACATCCTTAACAAAACCCAACATCAAATCCATGAAAAACAACCAAAAATTTTCCATCTTTTTATCACTATTCATCCATGGATTTTGTGAAGAAAAACCATGAAAATTTGAGTGAAAAAGGGAGTTACCTTAATCAATCGCTTCCTTTGTCTTCAAGGAGTGTTTTGACACACTTTTTGTGAAGAAATTTTGAAGAAATCAAGTGGTTCTTCTTTGGTTGCTCACGTACCCACCAAGAGAAAAACTTAGAAAATTTTTTTGTTCTTTGGTTTTGCATGAAAATGGACTTCGGCTTTTTGCTCCAAAACTTGCCCACTTAAGCCACCAAAAAGACCAATTAATTTAGCCTTCCACCAATGAGAATTAGACATCTTTCAAGCCATTTCTTTCCCCATTTTTCAAAAATTAAAAATGGAAATTTTTGGCCAAATCTTGGCCTTTAGATCAAAAGTTAAATGAATCATGACCATTCATTCTACCAACCACCATAATTCTTTAATTTATTAATCTAGATTTATGATGTCATAATTACAAAAGTGAAAGTTGACTTTGACTTTCACTATTCACATTAATTCGACTACTTTTTGACCGATGCCGGTTCGAGCCGAAATTTTCCTGAAATCGTCCCGGCGTGTTCCTGAGGTCTTCTGTGCAGTCGGATCAATTTAATCTGCTTCCGTTTGATCAAAATCAATCCCGGAAGTTTACCGTCTTTTATTGCTCCGGTTAGGGTTTTTAATGCCGATTTTGGCACCGTTTCACCCGTTTCAACTCAGTGAATTTTTCCAACACTGAATTCTTACTCGTCAGTATTGTTAGAACATTTTCACATATTCTGAACAATATAAATACATTTATTTCACTCTTTAAACAGTACAAATTGTTATATACATACAATTGTACATTTTCGTCCGAGAATTGCCTGAATTTCCCGGTTGTCACAAAAACGGTGTTTAAAACTTTATCAAAGGATTTTGCAGGGTTCAAGGCCACATATAATCTGGTGACAAGGGAGTTAGGACTCACCGAGCTAATAAAGCAACTCCAAGCTTATAAGCGGATGATCAGGGATAGGGATGCGGTCCAACCAAAAGGTGAGGCCAATTTGACGGAATCTTCCAAACCCTCAAAGAAAAGGAAGAGGCCAAATAAGAAGCAACCGGCTTTTAGTTCTTCTATTCCTCTTGTCTCGGATGGGAAAAAGAAGAAGACAAACAAGAAGCCTAAGGACCCTAAAATGTCCAAATGCTTCCAATGTGGGAAGGTAGGTCACTTCAAGAAGGCTTGCCAGGAATTCCTAGTCACCAAGGGCAAGCAAGGTAAGGAACTTCTTTATTTAGAAGCGTGTTTGGTGAAAAAATCGAAAGACACTTGGGTCATTAATTCAGGCCCCGCTAATCATGTTTGTGTTTCTATGCAGAGGTTTATAGAAATGAGAAGTTTACATGATAGGAGCCTCTCGTTGTGGACTGGATACGATAGCTTGGTGATAGCTGAGGCAGCAGGAGACGTTTTTCTTTATTTTGATGAATTTAGGTTTATATTATTGAAAGACTATTTTTATTTTCCTAATTTTAGGAGGAACCTTATATCGGTAGCTTGTTTAATAATAGATTCTTATTCTGTTTCTTTTACTAAAAGAGTTGATATTCTTAAAAATAAGTCTTTTATCTGTTCTGGATGGATGGATGGAAACCTGTATTTAATCAAACCAGAGATGTATTCACTGCTTAACATTGAATTAATTGATAACTCTAAAAGGTTGAAAGTTTCTCACTCTAACAAGGCGTATCTTTGGCATTTAAGACTGGGTCATATTAATCAAGATGGGACTCAAAGGTTGGTGAAAGACGGTCCTTTAGAATCTCTAGAGGACATACGTCTTCCTTAATGTGAGTCTTGTCTTGAGGATAAGATGACTAAGAGGTCTTTTAGAGTTAATGGCAAGAACTCTTAGAAATTGTGCACAGTGACATATGTGGCCCCATGAATGTCATAGAACAAGGAAGGTTTGAGTATTATGTCTCCTTTATAAACGATTACTTAAGGTATGGATATGTGTACCTAATGCACCGTAAGAGCGAAACCTTTGATAAGTTCAAAGAATATCATGTGGAAGTGGAAAAGCAATTGGGTAAATCTATAAAGACACTTCGATCTGATCAATGTGGAGAATACATCTCTGATAAATTTCTAGGACATCTTGTAGAGAATGGGATATTGTCCCAATTGGCTGCAACTAGTACTCCACAATAGAATAGTATAGTCGAAAAGAGAAACAAGACCTTATTGGATATGGTACGATCTATGATGAGTTATTCAACGTTGTCATTATCATTCTGGGAATATGCATTATAAACGGTGTATTATATTCTGAACCAGGTTCCAAGTAAGTCAATTCCCAGGACTCTGTATGAATTGTGGCATGGCAGGAAGCCCTCCCCTGGACATATGAGAATATGGGGCTATCTGGCACCTGTACTAGATGGGGATGCGAAGAAGTTGGAACCAAGATCAGAATTGTGTATGTTTATACGGTATCCTAAGGGAACTAAGGGAGGTCTGTTCTATAACCTGAACGAACAAAAAGTCATTGTATCAACCCATGTGACATTCTTAGAGGAAAGTCACATGATTGACTTTAAGCCTCGAAGCAAAGTGGTGCTAGAGGAGTTATCGGGTGATAGAACTGCTCCATAGATTTCGATCTTGGATACAAGTCTAAGTTCCGATGAAAGACCTGTAGACGATCAACAATTTAGGGTGTTTCATCGTAGTAGGAGAGTTTCAAGAAAACCTAGTTTCTTCATGTATGATGCTGAGGTATACCAGGCTGAGGCTCATGAACATTAGGATGATTCAGTCACTTATGAAGAAGCTATAAATGATGTTGATTCTAAATCTTGGAAACAGGCCATGAACAATGAGATGGATTCTATGAAATCTAACTCTGTTTGGGAACTTATGGATCTACCAGATGGGATAAAACCCATTGGATGTAAGTGGGCCTACAAAAGAAAGAAGGATGCAGAAGAGAAAGTGAAAACTTTCAAAGCTAGACTGGTTGTAAAGGGGTACACGCGAAAGGCTAGAATTGATTACGATGAAACCTTTCGCCTGTTACTATGCTAAAGTCTATCCGTATTCTTCTGTCCATTGCTATGGCTCTCGACTACAAGATCTGGCAAATAGACATCTAGACGGCATTCTTGAATGGCCATCTTGAGGAAAGTATCTATATAAGACAGCCCGAAGGGTTCATGGTAAAAGACCAAGAAAGGAAAGTCTACAAATTGCATAGATCCATATATGGATTAAAGTAAGCATCCCGCTCATGAAACCAAAGGTTTGATTAAGCGATCAAAACATTCGATTTTGAGCAGAACATTTATGAACCCTATGTTTATAAATGTATTAAGGATGGAAAAGTGGTCTTTCTGGTACTCTATGCCAATGATATACTGCTCATTAGGAATGATGTAGGAATTTATCATCGGTCAAACTTTAGTTGCACCAATAGTTTGACATGAAAGACTTAGGAGAAACTAATTATGTTCTAGGCATTCGTCTTTTTAGAGATCGAAACAATAAAATGATAGCATTATCTCAGGCTTTATACATAGATAAAATAATTGGCAAGTATGCAATGCAAGAGGCAAAGAAAGGTTCATAACCTTCCATTATTGGTTTAACTCTTTCATTAGATGGCTGTCCCAAGACATCAAAAGAAAGAGAGTGTATGAGTAAGGTCCCTTATGCATCCACTGTAGGTAGCCTTATGTATGCTATGCTTTGCACTCGTCCGGATATATGTTTTGCAGTAGGTATGGTGAGTCGATATCAAGCGAATCTTGGAATTAAGCACGAGCAAGCAGTAAAGCATATACTTAAGTATCTTAAGAAAACGAGGGATTATATGCTGGTGTATTCTGGAGGGGACCTAACACTCGCAGGATACATAGACTCAGACTTCTAGACTTACAAGGATTCGAGGAAACTGACATCAGGATCAGTGTTCTTACTCAGAGGAGGCGCCATTGTATGGAGGAGCGTGAAACAGGGCTGCACGGCTGACTCTACGAGGGAGGCTAAGTATGTGGTTGTGGCTGAAGCATCTAAAGAAGCGGTTTGGTTCTGTAAGTTCTTTAGAGACCTTGAGGTCATTCCAAATGTTGACAAGCCTATCACACTCTATTATGATAATAGCAGGGCTATTGCCAATACAAAAGAATCTCAGCACCACAAGAAAACTGAGCACATAGATTAGTGGTACTACATAATTAGAGGGCATGTGGAGACATGACAAGTGGATGTATGTAAAGTCGCGTCTAAGGACAGCATTGCTGATCACTTTACTAAGACTTTGGTGGTTAGAAGCTTTGAAAGGTATGTTGAGGCGATGGGGATACGTAACCTGGCACATCTACTTGTTTAGGACAAGTAGGAGATTGTTAGGAAATGCCCTAAGCAAGAAAGACATTTTTATGTATTTCATTTATTTTGAATTGAATAATAAAATTATATATAGAGGTTATTTATTAAATTGTTGTTTGTTCTTGTTCTATTTATATGTTAAAGTAAATGTAAGCAAATATGGCTCACTAACTGCTTATGTTAAAACTGTTAGAATGTTACATGCAATGGACTTTTGTATGCTAGAAGACAATATTCTAAAGTAAGCAGTCTAAATTATGGTCCGTAGTCTGTGGGGTTAGACTAAGCATCTAACCCATGTTAAGACTATTATGTTGTCTACAGCCACTTTGGGGACGGTTTGTCTTAACTGTTTGGAGTATAGACTTCCGAGTAGAGACATAGATATGTTGCTTAGTAGTGACATATTGGACCGGGACTAAAGCATGATTTATCTACGTAGTCCGCTATGAGTGGATCGATATGCTTTTGATGTTAATTATGCAATAACCTTAATCCTGAATAGATGAACTAATTCATGTATATGACTTTTGTACTTTGATGTTCCAATGGCTAAATGTGACATCCCATCCCCTTAGTGGCTCGAATTGTTACTTAAAAACTACTAATTGAACTGATACTTATACTATCTTGCAAAACATGAATACCTATTTAAAACTTATTAACTTAGATACCTTAACTTTAGGGAATTTTTTTTTAGGCATATGTATTTACTATTCACATACGTGTACCTTCAAAAATACAATGTGTAAATCATAAGGAGGTTCGCTTTACATACATACTTATAAAATTCTTTAAGTAATTACTATTCAAAATATACTATTCATATATATACTATTTACTGTTCCAAAATATACTGTTACTCAAAAACTATGTGAAAGATAATACTCATGGTAGTATCCGTAACCTCGCCCTCACACCTGCCTCCGCCGTCGTAATCGCTCATTAGGGTTTAAGTCATAGGATGCTTACCTATAGCATGAACATATACCGTGAGCTTTATTACCCAGTAAGTACAACATGTTAACAGCAAAACATGTTTAAAGCGTAATACATACTTAAAATCATATAAGCATGTCAGGTATCAACATATACCACTTAACATAGCACATAACACATTAATCACATATCATGTTATTGGATACAAAACTTCACATACTTTATGCATAGCAGGAACATCGTGTACTGAATGCATCTTACTGTAGCTAGAAGCATAGTGAACTACATTATGAATAATGCATGGTCCGGTTATGTCCATTTATGCTTCAATACTCTTTCTTTCTCTTGTCTACTTAAGGCCTGTGTGCCAGTACCGTGTACGTGCAGACAATCGGTAACGCCCATGGTCAAAAAAGCCAAAGAGCCATCGACGGATGCTCAACTTTGCCTTAACTTACTTTAACTTGAAAACCTCTTCAACTGAAAAGGCTGGTACGACACGCTTACTAAATTCCATCTTGTTTATCTGTTCTAGCGATATACTTCTCTAAGTTGTCACTAATCCTACGCGGTAGGAATATATGGCATCCAACTTGTTCTTTCATCAATCTACTTGATTGTGAAACTATGTGCTCTTATACGTGCTGTGCAACAATATGTGTATGGCATACGTACTTAACATACTGTAAAAACATCATTTTAAATTCATTTTATTTATGCCGTAGGCGGAGTTGTACTTACATAGTTTGCAAGCAATTCATACTCTAACCTTGTTAACTTACAAGTTACCACCTGTCATCAACAATATATCTCATTAACACTCTTATTGAGTCACTAACATTGTTAGTGACTAAGGCAGATAATATCGCTTGGTCCCGATTGCCGTCAGTACTAACTCGCTCTCTTTATAGAGTTTGATGCTCTATACGTGGTTAATTAATTTATTACCCAAGAAATTAATTAATGTCATTCTTAGGTCACTGTTACCGTTAGTGACTATAACTTGCGTTTCTATATGGTACCAAGGCCCATCGGTACCTTATCGATCTACTTTGGGAATTTGGTGTCCAATTGATACCGTGTTTGATTAAGTTTGTCTACTTGACAATTTAATCATCGTTCCTCACAATATTGATCAAACACAGTCCTTGACTGGTGTACCGACCAGTAACTGATTGGTTACCTCGCGTGTTGTTGACTGTATATCCTACCGGGTTACCTTGTGTAAACTTGGTGTGGTAGCCTACCGGGCTACCTACACTGTTTTAGTCATTCTTGAAAAATTGCTTTGGTTGCCTTATAAACTTCTTAGAAAATTGTGTGCTTTGAAACCATCCCCTTATCACCCCGTTGGAAGGTGGGGGACATTTTTATGAAAACCATTTTTATTTTTGAAGAGTTAAAATACATTTTGGGTGTTGCATTTTAAAGGTGGTTTTTGAACCACTTATCAAAACTGTTTTAAAAACTTATTTGAAACGACTTCAATTGTAAATTTTGTGAACATAACATTTTTCGTCCTCGATGAGATGAACAATTCTTATGTCCACCTTGGAGCTTAATTCTAACTCGAACGGGTCCTAATCCTACCAAACCCGTGGCTATTGTGCCTAGTTTTTTTTGTAAAAATTCCAGTTTTATGTCATTTTAAAAAAAGGCTCTGTTTGAGGCCCGAAACGGCCAAATTTTAAAAATACGCATGGATTGTTTAGACGTGTTCTATAACTTTCATGTTGAGCCCGAGATTCGATTTGGACTCTAAGTGGTCCGTTTTTTACAAAACCCGAGACTAATTCTGGGTTCAGATTTTTAGTCCAAGTTTTGGGCACCGAATGAAAACCACTCGAAAAACCTATCTTACTGTCATTTTTGGCCAAAACCTATTTGATGCAAAAATGACCGTAATGAAATTTTCTTAAAATTACATGTTTTATCAAATCCCAAATTCAGAACCTAAGGGTGTCAAAATGGCCAAAATCCATGGCTTTTTTCTGGGGACAGATTGTGTCCAGCCATTCTAAAACAAAACGTTCATGCTCACATATGCATACATCCATTCATAAAAACATAAACACGACCACACAACCACAAACTTAAAAATGGAAAGCCAAGGGCTCAAAATAAACTTATTACAACCCATTTACATTAATAAATACACATAAATGGCCTTGATCAAACTTAAAAATTACTAACCACCAATAAGGGTTTCGGTTTTACCTTTTGGGCAATGATCCAAGCACAACTCCGAATCAAGGGCTTGAGTGCCTAAAATGGCCATGTGAACCAAGGAGAATGGGGGTTAGTTTTACGCTAGAAAAACACCAAAAATTTTTCCTCTTAATATCAAACCAAAAAAATAACTAAAAACAACAAAAGTTGGTTTCAAAAACTTAGCCTTGATCACTTTGAAATGGCTTGGATTGAATCTCCTATCACAAGATTGAAAGTGCTGGATTTTTGGTAAACTTTTTAGTAGGATTTTGGCTTGAAAAATGGGGGTTTTGGCTGAGGGGAGTGGTTGGCTACAGCAAAGAAAGAAAGAGAGAAAGAGAGTTGTGATTTTGAGGCTAAAGTAAGAAAACAACCCTTGTTGGTCATGTGTGCATTTTATAGGCAAACTTAACCTAATTTAACTTAACTTAAACCTACTTAATTATCTACATTTTTAGCCTAATCAAGGGAGAAAAACCTGCCCATTTTTAGTCCACAAAACCAAGGGCTGTGGCCATTTAAGGAAGGAGGGAATAAAAAATTTTGTGTTGACCACGTGCTTAAATGTTTGGATTTTTAAATCAAAAGTGTGTCATAACTTTTGATTATTTTAATCTCACTTCTTAGGGCTATTTTGCAGCTGAAATGTAGCTACTTTTCAAATGGAAATACATGGATTTTGAGGCCAAAAATTCATCTACATTTGCATCTTGTTGCAGTCTAATTTTCTACCACGGTGTTCGATCCTTTCTTGGCAGTGTTGTAATTTACACTGGGAAATCGGATTTTCTGAATCCGATTTTTATACTGTTAATTCCGGGTCAGTTTATATTGTCTAAGAGCCCATTTTATATGAGTTTACTATTTATTTCCTATACTGTGGTTGTGTCTAACTGTGTTGTCCTTATGCACGTAAAACGAGGCATCTGTTGTGAAATTTTCAACACAGTTTCTCTTGACTAATTCAGACGTGCTGATTTCAATTTTATCAGTTTTACATTCGTCCGGGATTGTCTGGACCAGTTTTCGAGATCTGCGTGACCTCACCTCGAAAAGCGTGTCAAGTGCCCGATTGACTAATTTGGGCGTTTTGAGTCTAAATATATCAGTTTCGAGGCAGGAAAAGGTTGTTTTGACCCTCATCCCGATACTGCGTATCTCCAAAACAAAGATTCTCTTTTTATGCCCAATTGACCAGATTGAGCCTACTAACTACTAATATATTAGTTTTATGTCAAATTAAGGCCGTCTTAGTCAGTAACTTGACACTGCATTTTTCACTATTTACTATTTACTGGTTTCTATTCTAATTGACTAGGCTGAGCGTTTTGACTCCGATTTTGTCAGTTTCTAGATGAGAAGAGGTCATCTGGACCATTTTCTCAATACCGTACTTTTACTAAGGTTATCTATCACTATTGTGCTCAGATGTTCGATCCAAGCATTTTGGTGATCTGTTTACAAGTTTTATGTCAAGAAATGGTCATCCGGATCAGTTTCCTAACACTGCGTGTCTCATACACTCATACACATAATAGGGTGGACCGGGTTCACTGTCGGTCGCACATTTCACTGCATGAATAGTACTTAAACAGTATCGTACCTATTTAACCTATTCAACTAGAAAATATACTATATTTTTAACTTAATTACTCATCATGTAGTAATTAGGTTTCATGAATTTTGGAGAGTCATTGTAATAGCTCTCTACTCATTACACGGCCTTCTACACAGGTTCTAACATGGGCGTGTACAAGGTAACACGAGCATGTGTTATGTGGACACGAGCATGTACTAGTTGAGCTCGCTCAACACGGCCATGTCCTGAAACATATTCATTTTATCCGAGCGATACACAGCCACTTACACGGCTGTGTACCTGACCATGTTACACTACACGGTCATGTTCACTCACACGACCTTTCTCACATATACAGTCCGATCGGTACATGGCTTCTTACACGACCGTGTACCTAACCGTGTTTTGTGAATTTGCACTAAATGGCATTAAATTATTCCTTAATTTCTTATTACATAGAAATTAGGTTACAGAAATGGAGTGGTCCTTACGACCTACCCCCCTTACAAAATTTTCATTCTCGAAAATTAGAATAAATCTGGGAAGTCTCTTTTCGTATCTTCTTCCCATTCCCATGTAGCTTCTTCAAGGTTATGATTCCGCCACAATAATTTTACAAGCGGTATAACCTTATTCCTAAGTACTTTTATCTTCTCTAGTTAAAATTCGCATGGGTTTCTCTTTATATTTTAAATCGGCGTGGACTTCAAACGGCTCTTGGCTTAGAATGTGAGACCTATCTGGCACGTACTTCTTCAACATCGAGACGTGGAAAACATTATGTATGGATGCTAGTTCGGGAAGGAGTGCTAATCTGTAAGCTACCTTCCTGACTCTCTCGAGGATCTTGAAGGGTCCTATATATCTAAGACTGAGCTTTCCTTTCTTCCTAAAGTGCATCAGCCCCTTCATGGGTGCCACCTTGAGAAAAACTAAATCTCCTTCGTGAAACTCAAGAGGCCTACGTTACGCATAACTCTTCTAGCAGCTATGAGCTGTATCCAGTCTCTCTCATATAAGCTTCACATCTTCTGTTGTATTCTTGACGAAGTCCATGCTGGTGAGCTGTTTCTCTCCAGTTTCGTGCCAATGCACCGGAGATCTGCATTTTCTTCCATAAAGTGCCTCATACGGTGCCATTTTGATTGAGGAATGGTAGCTATTGTTGTATGAAAACTTAATCAATGGTAGCTTCTGGTCTCAGTTTCCCTTCAAGTCTAAGATATAAGCTCTCAGCATATCCTCTAACATCTGAATGGTTCTCTCAGAATGTCCGTCAGTCTGAGGATGGAAAGTTGTGCTGAACTTTAATTTAGTTCCCCTTGAAGCTTGAATGCTCTACCAAAACCTGGAAGTGAAGCATCCATCGTGATCTAAGCCATGTGCAATCTTACTACCTGAGCCGCGTACATTTTTGCCAGTCTCTCTACTGAACAACTCAGCTTCATGGCTAAGAATCAAGCTGATTTCGTCAATCGGTGCACAATCACCCAGATGGCATCGTTTCCACTTGATGTTTAGGGCAATCTGACCATGAAATCCATTGTAATTTGCTCCCATTTCTACCTCGGCAGCTCGATCTTCTGCAGTTCTCCTCCCAGTCGCTGATGTTCTACTTTAACTTTCTGGCATGTAAGGCACTTTATAACGAATTCAACAACATCGTCTTTCATTTTAGGCTACTAAAAACTCTCTTTCAGGTCTTTGTATATTTTGTTTGCCCCTGGATGTACTGAGTATGGCCTGTCATGGGCTTCTGAAAGGATTTTTTCCTGAGTTCTTCATCCTTCAGAACACACAGTTTATCTCTGAAATAGAGTATGACTGTGATATCTGGAAATTTTCATCATTCTCGGAAAATCGGTACAGGGAAGGTATACAATGAATTTCATGTTTAAAATGTAAATTGTAGTGATTTTATGTGTGTATGCACGTGTGTAACACACAGTATAAAGAAATTGGTCAAAATGACCTTTTCTTGAAATAAAACTGATATATTTAGAATCAGTATGCTTAATTTAGTCAATTGAGCACAAAATGTAAATTTTGATCGGGAAACATGCAGTATCTATAAACTGGTTTAGATGACCTTGAATGAAGTTGAAACTGATAAATTTGGGTTTAGCACACCCAAATTAGTTATGATAGCCTATCAGCATGCTCAAATTAGATAATTGAGCACAAGGGTAGTTTTTGACTGGGAATTCGCAGTACCGGAAACTGGACGAGACAATCTCGGATGAGAATAAAATTGATATATTTGGATTCAGCACGCCCAAATTAGTCAAGATAACTCATGTTGAAATTTTGGGTGAAAAAGTATATATAACGGCACAAAATCAGAAATTAGTAAAACGGCCCTCAAAATTTTCTCATTTCCTCACTTTCTCCCACGTACCGTCAGTGAACAGTAACCGGCTATCAGAAACGGTGTCCGTTTTTGACACTGCTGGTCCCGTTGGGAAGCTCTCACCGAGCCGAGTCCAAAGGTGTGCCGACACGACGGAGTAGACGCCGGAGGAGCCTGCACAGGCCACCCGAAACTACGGTGGCCGAAAAAATTCAAACGACCGGATCTCCGCCGTCCGACGTCCGATCAACATGATTCCGGTCCCAAAAGACTCATGGTGAAGAGTAGAACAAAACCCAGGCCTTGTTTCATCTCAACAGCCAATAGATTGCACCGCCTAAGCCTTCGCCATTGCCACCATGAAACTCACCGTTTCCGACGGAGTTGAGCTACCCCACCGGCACCTAAATGCTCAGAATTTCATGGGGAATAAAAGCCCTAAACCAATTTCAAGGAAAGAAGCTGGTAAGATGGTGAATCAAAGCTCGCCACCACTGTCAATTTTTAGGGGATCGATTCCGGTGATAGGAGCTTCAATTGGTGAAATTGACACCACCAATGGGTTCCTCACATTGAGATCTATGAGATAGGGGCCTCCTTTCTCCACGGCGCCGTCGGTTAACACTGGTCAACAGTCGGTCAACATCGGTCAACGGCGACCAGACCTTAAAATTTGGAAAATCGCCCATTGGCCTATTTTTGACGTTCCAGACACATCCGCGGTGTCAGAATTTCAAGACGAAATTTCAAAAGTACATAACAGTGAAATAAAGGTTATCTGCATGAGACCGAACGGTTCGTTCAATCGCCAGTGGAACGATTCTGGTAGTGACTTCGATCCCTCCATTCTTGAAATTTATGCTTCAGAATGATTATATATTAACTATGTGTTTTAGCATATGAAATTGTAAGAAAAATGGACTATGTGTATGAAAAATAGTCAAATAAGAAAATGTGAAAAATGTAAAGAATTTTACGTAAAAGTTGAATTTTTACGTAAAAATATAGGCCTCTGGTATAGTACGTGGTAGAATAGAACTAGGTTAGATGGTTTCGAGGCGTTTCCTAAATGCTGGGAACCCAAAAATTAAGCGAAAATGCTGCCGAAATTTAAAAAACGGCACAAAAGGGGTATTTTAGGAAACGAGGGGTAAAATTATGGTCGGGATGGAAACACAAGCCCCTTCGGTGGCCTAGACCTGAAAAAGAGGATTAACGACTGAAGTTCAGAATAGTACCACACGAGGGTCGGGTGTGAAATAATTGTAGAAATTATAGCGATTAATGTTGTAAAAATTTATTAAGGCCTAAGAAAGATGAATTTATGACTTTTGGGTTAAGAAAATCCCATTAAAACATTAAAGTAAAGATTTTATGACCCAAAGGCCCGTCAGGGGTAAAATGGTCATGTTAGCCAAAAATTTCCAAAAGGTCCAAAAAGGGGCATTTAGCCTTTAAGTTAATTGTTTTATAATTTTTGGGCTCAGAATATTCAATTTAAGCAATAGAATGACAAGATTCATGATCAGGGTAAAGGTACTATAAACATAAATACTACTATTCATAGTAAATAGTACTATTCACGATCAAAGTTACTATTCACGGTTATTTTGACCAACATTTCCGAAATGCTCAGAAAGGACCGTTAGAGCCTTAGAATATCTTAAATAGAATTCTTAAAGCCAAAATCGAGTTTTAAGTTGAAGAAACGTAAGAAAATCCCGTTAAGGACAAAACGGTAATTTTTGCCAAAGATTTGGGAAATAGTCCAAATGAACCGTTAAAGCTTCAAACATGATTCAAAGACTCTAATGAGGATTTTAAAAGGCCAAAAGTAAAGTTTAAGTGAGAAAAATCACGTTAAACGCGAAATGGAAATTTTGCCAAAAGTTTAGACCATAAAGGTCATTTTTCCAAAAGTCAACAGAAAAGTAACAGATGGGTTCAATTAAGATTTTAAGGTTAAGTTCAAGATTTTAAAAGAAAGAAAGTACATAAATGAACGTATAATCATTAGTCAAAGTTACTATTCATCATAAATTTTGACAAAAGTTGACGGAAAAATTATAAATGGGATATTAGACTCCTAATTCATGATTAGGAAGTGAAGCATAGAATTCTTACGTTTTATTAAGCTTTATGTATGATTTAAATAACGAAAATAACCGTGATTATTTCAGTTATAGGAATCCGATACAGATGCATTGAAGGGACGTCTGCGAACCAAGAAGGCAAGAAAAGAGATACGAGCAGAAGTATCAGTAAGTTCAAATAGTTACTTGACTGCAACATGAGTAGACTATTATGTCTAAGTGTCATATGTGGTAAGTTTTAAATATTTCTATGTCTGTAACATATATGGACTTTTATGTCTTATATGTTGCAAGTTCAAGCATTTAGTTGATTACAACATAAATTAACATGTTATGTCTATGGTTACATGTTATATGAAAGTTATATGTGTGAGTGCTATATGCACCAAAGTGTGGCTAACCACTGCTATGTTATGAACTATGTGTCATGTCTAAGTCGAATGTAAATTGACTTGACATGTATATGTCTACGTGTTATATGTAGGAAGTTCAGACATTCTATTGTTTGTTACACGAAATTACGTAATATGTTTATATATTATGTATGAAATGTAAAGTATATATGTGAGGTGTTATATGCACAAAGGTGTATTTAATAAAATACACACAATGAAAGAAAGACATGAGAAGAGTTCCAGACTATGGAGGCAATGATAATGCCCTTGGTTGGAACCATACGAAGGACAGCAAGGAAAGAAAAGAATTAGCAAAATAATAAGACTGAAGCTTTAAACGTTAGATGTTTATGTGTTAAGCCTAAGTCAAACATGAATTGACTCCTATGTTTAAGTGTTAAATGTAGTAAGTTCGGATATTTAATTGTTTGTAACATGAACGTACTTGACATATTTATGTGTTATGTGTTCTATATGCAACATGTAAGTTTAAATATTTCTATGTCTGCAACATAAATGGACTGGTCATGTTTATGTGTTTTATGTGCAGTTCTAGTGCCAAGATATTATGATTTGAATGTTACCAAAATCATTTTATGAACCATGCATTATGTCTAAGTTAAATGAAGACTGATTTGACATATTTATGTTTATGTGTTATATTTTGTAAGTTCAGATATTTATTTGTCTGCAGCATAAATTTACTCAGCATGCTTATGTGATATAGATGACAGAAACTTAGCAGTCAGGTGCTGTATGCACACTAACATAAGAGATAAAATCTTAAGAAAATTACAGAATAAACTACAGAATAAATTACAGAGAGTTCCAGACCCAAGAGGCAACATAATTGCCACTAGTCAGGAACCGCCAGAAACTCAGTAATTAAATCAGTATTGGCGTACCGACCTACGACACAGGTGGAGGTTTCTTAGATTTCAGTTACAGTTATAATAGGACTCCAAACTGCTGGTGATATATCCCGGGTTTAGAAGTCTGATGTTCCAGTAGACTGTAGAGGATTGGCCAGTGGGTCGCTCCCCAAAGTCCCTCTCAGTTATGCACGCATTACGGTACGATCAATTCAGGGGCCCAATAGCAGAATTCAATATCAGATAATGACATAAGATTTCAGAATTGCCATAATTGAGCATAAGCCATACTAACACTATGAATACCGATGCAGTCAAAGTCACTGTTCACAGTCAACGATACTGTTCACAGTTGATAGTACTGTTCATAGCCGACAGTATTGTTCTTGGTCAGAGTTAATATTCACAGTGAATAGTAATGTAAAAGCAGTGCTTGTTATTTATGATGTTTGTGATTCATGTTACGGATGTTTAAGCATACGTAAGTGTATTTACGATGCTTAAGTATATTTACAAAGTTTAATGTATTTCAGTATGATAAGTATAGGAAAATAATTGATAAAAACGTATCAGCGTGGTGCAGTAGAACAATAAAAATTTTAGGATCGTTAAATATCTCACGATGCCATATACAACAAACCAACAACAATTAAAACTCATACCTCAAGGACGCCAATCTGCAGGAGGAGAATGACCAGAGGGCTTCAACCAACTAGCCCTCTCTACTATTCTCCAATTCCCGAATGGCTGAGTGTGTGGGCACTCTGAACCTCGATCGGTATGCTAGCACTGCTAGTCTTCTTCCGACCACCTAGATCTCTAAAGAACTTATTGTCACGGTGAGTTGTGCAACAATAAGCCTGCTCACCTGAGAGTCTGTGGTCTAAGAGAACTGGAGTGGTAGGACCTCTATTTATAGACCTACACGAGGTGATTATCTGAATTCGAATTAGATTAGGAGAAGATATTCTCCCTTATCCACAAGCACAAAATCTGAATTTTCCAAGGGGAAAATCCCAACAATAAATTCGACCAATTTAGGATAATTCCAATCTAAATCTAAACAAGATTTTCACTAGAATTTTATCTCCCTCTTTTCAACCAAAAAATCCGAAAATCCAAGGGGAAAATCTCCACCAAAATTTCGGCCACTTTAGGATAAGGGAGAATCAAAAATTCCACTAGGATTTTCAAGCTTGAATCTTATCTCATCCTTATCCAAAATAACTGAAAATCTCCTAGAAGATTTACTCCAAAAATTCGGCCATTATCAGGGAGGAGAGAATCCAAATTCAACTGGGATTGAAACTTGAATTTTTCCTTGAACCTTATCCACAAAAATCCAAAAAATCCTTGACGATAATCCTCAAAATTTTCATCCATATTTGGTTAGGATTTGGATTCAAAATTCAAGTAGGATTCTAACAAGATTTTCCTCTTCATATCCAACTCAAATTTGAATTTCATTCCTTGTGGATTTACCACAACAAATTCGACTCCCACTTGGACTGTGATTCATAATTTGAATTTTAAATTTTAAATTCAAATTTCAAATTTCAAATTTAAATTTCAAATTTCAAATTTCAAATTTAAATTTCAAATTCAAATTTCAAATTCAAATTTCAAATTCTAAATTCAAATTTCAAATTTCAAATTTCAAAATCCATAAAACAGTTGTATTTCAAATTCTTGTTCTCATGGATAATTTTCTACAACTCCAATCCAATCTCAAATAAAATCATGGCAACTTTATTTGGAGTTCGAATAATTGTGTACTCTATTATCCAAAACAAAATTTGAATCTAACCGGAGAGAATCTTGTCTATCATCCTAATCCTATGTCAACACCATCCATGCTTAATAAACTAGCCAATAGCATACACAGATCAATTTTGCCAAACGTTAAGGAATTATGTGGAGCTAGTAGAGGGGCTAATTGGACATATATAATCGGGCTCCTGCAAATCCATATGATCATCATTCTTTGCCGAACAACTCAATCATATGATCACTAATTTCAGAGTCACACCACTATAAACCTAAAATTGAACTCCCAATTATGTACCGTAGTACGTAAGCTTGTGACAAGCTATCGTCCAATGACCTTGTCATGTATGCAGAACCCTCATATGATATCCATGATCAGCCTTAGGCCAAAGTCTGTTTAATCCTACTAATCAGGCTATCTTAAAGTTCCATTATACTACCGAATAAAGAAAATGATTATTCACCATATGTGAATAAAAAGTCATCCACCCAGCAGACGACCCAAGGCCTTGTCCATTTTCACATTCAGTATAATGCCTTTAAGAGGATACCCTTAACTCCTCATTAGAACTATGATTCTGATATCTATAAACGAACCCTTCATCGTATATAAGTCATGCACCGATATCTATAAACGAACCCTTCATCGTATACAAGTCATGCACCCAATGAACCGGTCTATAAGCTTACTACCTCTGAGATGTTTTAGCCATTGGAACATCAAAGTACACAAGTCATATATATGAAGCTGTCCTTTTACTCAGGATTAAGGTTACTACACAATGAACGTCAAAAGCAAATCGATCCACTTAAAGTAGACTTCGTAGATCAATCACGCTTTAGTCTCGGTCTAATATGTCACCATCAAGCAACATATCTATGTCTCTACTTGGGAGTCTATGCTCCAGACAATCAAGACAAACCATCCCCTCCAAGGCTTTAGACAACATAATAGTCTTAACATGAGTTAAATGCTCGGTCTAACCCCATAGACTACAGACCATAGTTTAGACTGCTTACTTTAGAACATTGTCTTTTCGCATACAAAAGTCCATTGCATGCAACTTTCTAACAGTTTAACACAAGCAGTCAAGGAGCCATATTTGCTTACATTTACTTTAACATGTAAATAAAACGAGGATAGATAGCAATGTAATGAATAACCTCTATATATAATTTTATTACCCAATTCAAAATAAATACATCAAAATATCTCTCATACTTAGGGCATTTCCTAATAATCTCCCACTTGCCCTAAGCCAGCAGATGTGCCATGTTACGCATCCCCATCGCCTCTACGTGCCTCTCAAAGCTTCTAGCCACCAAAGTCTTAGTAGAGGGATCGAAAATATTGTCCTCGGATGTAATCTTACATACATTTACTAATCTTGTCTCTATATGCCCTCTAATGTCGACTTCCTCAAATCCTCGCAAGTCTGGAAGACTCAGTCTGTGTATCCTACGGCTGTTAGGTCCCCTCCAGAACACACCAGCATATAATCCCTCATTCTTTTAAGATACTTGAGTATATGCTTTACTGCTTGCCAGTGCTTGGTTCCAAGATTCGCTTGATATCGACTAACCATACCTATTGCAAAACATATGTCCGGGCGAGTGCAAAGCATAGCATACATAAGGCTACCCACAGCGGACGCATAAGGGACCTTACTCATACGCTCTCTTTCTTCCGATGTCTTAGGACAGTCATCCAATGAAAGAGTTAGACCAGCAATAGAAGGATGTGTACCTTTCTTTGCCTCTTGCATTGCATATTTGTCAATTGTTTTATCTATGTATGAAGCTTGAGATAACGCTATCATTTTGTTCTTTTGATCTCTGAAGAGACAAATGCCTAGAACATAATTAGCTTCTCCCAAGTCCTTCATGTCAAATTGTTGGTGTAACCAAAACTTGATCGATGATAATTTCCCTACATCATTCCCAATGAGTAGTATATCATCGACATAAAGTATCAGAAAGACCACGTTTCCATCCTTAATACGTTTATAAACACAGGGTTCATCAACGTTCTGCTCAAAACCGAAAGTCTTGATCGCTTGATCAAATCTCTAGTTCCATGAGCAAGATGCTTGCTTTAATCCATAAATGGATCTAAGCAACTTGCAGACTTTCCTTTCTTAGCCGTTTGCTACGAATCCTTCGGGCTGTATCATATAGATACACTCTTCAAGATGGCCATTCAAGAATGCCGTCTTGACATCCATTTTCCAGATCTCATAATCGAGAGCCGCAGCAATGGATAGAAGAATACGGATAGACTTCAGCATAGTAACAGGTGAAAAGGTTTCATCGTAATCGATTCCAGCCTTTTACGTGTACCCCTTTGCAACTAGTCTAGCTTTGAAAGTTTCTACTCTCCCTTCCGCATCCTTCTTTCTTTTGTAGACCCATTTGCATCTAATGGGTTTTATCCCATCCAGCAAATCTATAAGTTCCCAAACAGAGTTGGATTTCATAGAATCCATCTAATTGTTCATAGTCTATTTCCAAGATTTATAATCAACATCACTTATAGCTTGATCATAGGTGACCGGATCATCCTCATGCTCATGAGCCTGGGCCTAATATACCTCAGCATCATACATGAAGAAATTAGGTTTCTTCGAAACCCTTCCACTACGACGAGGCACCCTAAATTGTTGATCATCTGCAGGTTCTTCACCGGAACTCGGACTTGCGTCCAAGACCGAAATCTGTGGAGTAGTTCTTTTACCCAATAACTCCTTTAGCACTACTTTGCTTCGAGGCTTAAAGTCATTCACGTGACTTTCCTCCAAGAATGTTGCATGGGTTAAAACAATGACTTTTTGTTCCTTCGGGTTACAGAACAGACCTCCTTTAGTTCCCTTTGGATGCCCTATAAACATGCATAATTCTAAAATTTCTTCACATCCCCATCCAGTACATGTGCCGGGCAGCCCCATATTCTCATATGTCCAAGGGAGGGCTTTCTGCCACGCCACAATTCATACAGAGTTTTGGGAATTGATTTGCTTGGAACCTAATTCAGAATATAGCACGCTGTTTGTAAAACATATCCCCAAAATGATAATGGCAGTGTTGAATAACTCATCATGGATCGTACCATATCCAACAAGGTCCTATTTCTCCTTTCGACTACACCATTCTATTGTGGAGTACCAGGTGCAGTCAATTGGAATAATATCCCATTCTCTACAAGATGTCCTAGAGTTATCTATTAATTTAGTGTCAAGCAGTGAATACATCTTTGGTTTGATCAAATATAGGTTTTCATCCATCCATCCAGAACAGATAAAAGACTTATTTTTACGAGCATCAACTCTTTTACTAAAAGAAACTGAATAAGAATCCTTTATTAAACAAGCCACCGATATAAGGTTCCTCCTAAAATTAGGAATATAAAAATAGTCTTTCAATAAAATAAACCTAAATTCATCAAAGTAAAGATAAATATCTCCCACTACCTCAGCCACCACCAAGCTACCGCCTCTAGTCTGCAACGAGAGGCTCCTATCATGTAGACTTCTTGTTTCCACGAACCCCTGCACAGAAACATAAACATGATTAGTGGTGCCCAAATCAATGACCCAAGTGTCTTTCGATTCTTCCACCAAACACGCTTCCAAGTAGTGAAGTTCCTTACCTTCCTTGCCCTTGGTGGCTAGGATTTCTCGGCAAGACTTCTTGAAGTGACCTACCTTCCCACAACGAAAGCATTTGGACTTTTTAGGGTCCTTAGGGTTCTTGTTGTTCTTCTTCTTCTTCCCATCCGAGACAGGAGGATTAGAAGAACTGGAAGCCAC
The DNA here is from genome assembly GCA_035233585.1 of Antiaris toxicaria. Classification (NCBI taxonomy): domain Eukaryota; kingdom Viridiplantae; phylum Streptophyta; class Magnoliopsida; order Rosales; family Moraceae; genus Antiaris; species Antiaris toxicaria. The sequence goes on along the minus strand of CP141156.1, from coordinate 97,777,335 downwards.
TTGCTTCTGATTTGGCCTCTTCCTCTTCCGTGAGGGTTTGGAAGATTCCGCCAAATTGGCCTCTCCTTTGGGTTGGACTGCATCTCCATCCCTGATCATCCGCGCATAAGCTTGGAGTTGCTTCATGAGCTCAGTTAGTCCTAACTCCCTTATCGCCAGATTGTATGCGGCCTTAAACCCCATAAAATCTTTAGACAAAGTTTTGAACACCATCTCGATCTGGGTGTTGTAGTCTAACTCAGCACCGTTCTCGGCAGCCTCAGCGAAGAATCCCATTAGAGTGATCATATGGTCCTTCACCTGAGTACTCGCCTTTTGCTTAGAGTTCATAATGCTGGTTATAGCAGACTGTCGAGCCAACTTTTCTTGGCCTCGGAACATGTCCTCCATATTTTCCATGATCTCCCCAGCAACTTGATAAGTCTCATGCTACTTTTGTAAAGCACTCGTCATGCTAGCAAGCATGTAGCATCGAGCTATATCACTGGACTCTCTTTAACGAGTACAAGCAACCGGGACCTCCTCAAGCGGTGTGTCAGGTTTGGGCTCTGGTGGGCATGGTTCATCCAGTACAAACTTGTGTATCTCGCAGCTGAGAACTATCAATAGATTTCTTTTCCAATCCTTATAATTATCGCCATTCAGTTTATTCTCAGTAAGTATTGAAATGAAGGATGTCGGTGACATTTTGAACTTAAATAAAATTATACTAGACATCATTACAAGCCCAAGCAAATACACAGATAATTTAGCAAATAAAACATACAAGTATGTTCCTACATGAAACTTGAAAAACATGTAGCATTGCAACGGCAATTCGCAGCACCTATTGCCTCAAGCCACCGAGGGGTGGTCATGAAAACAAATAGCCGGAACATGGACCCCGTCCAATTAATATATGTTGCCTTAAATCCTCCTAGGTTAAGACATATATTAATAACCGCTTATTTGGCCACCAGTTTAGTTAACAGAGCTTCTAGGGAAGGTTAATAACTAAACGAGTCTGGAGTGTATAACCATTGTTTACGTAGCCCGATCTACATCCTACTAAGCCACCGAGGGGTGGTCATGAATAGGATTGTACCCGAACACGTTTTCCACATAGGAGATCCAATCTAGTATACCGGCGGGAGTAAACACCTATCGAGGGGTGTGGTCAGGGCAGAACTAACATGAAGCGTTACCATGCTTTCACATATGGATCAACAATGGAGGCCGTGGGTTTTGTTTGAAACCTTCTCCCACTCAATATTTTGAAAAACATGCAAGTTTTGACAAATATGTATGATCAATATAGTATGAGCGGCACTCACCTATCCTATATGACATGTTATCAAATATGCATACAAAACATCCATCAATACATATTTATACATCCATGACATATCACAGAAAAAAAATAATTGACAGAATAACCAAGCCATGGTTTCATCCTAGAACAAAGAAAATAAAGATTACAAAATTCCATCCAAAGCATTCTTTGGGTCTAGAATTTTGTTCCGTCTTCTTGTATCCATCTTTATGTAGCCTCTCTATTTATTTCTCATCCCATTAATCATTTAAAATTTAAATTCCAAAAATTTAAATTTCGAATTCAAATTTTTAAACAATTTTAAACATCATGTATAATAATATGTAATTTCAAAAATTTCAAAATTTCAATTACATATTTTTAAACATGATTTAAAAAATTAAATCTCAAATTTAAAAATCAAAATTTTTCGATTTTTGAACTGCCGCACCACCTCCCCTAGAGGCGGCAGCCGCCGTGGGCAGCCCCCAGCACCCGGGGGGGCTGGCAGCCCACGACCGCCAATGTGCAGCCCTGCCGGGCTACAGGCCAAGCCTGCAGCGCCAGGCTGCACGCCCAGGCTAGGCATAGCAGTCGGTAGGTTGCACGCCCAAGTTGCGGCCCTCGGCTACAGGCCAAGCCTGCGGCCGTGGGTGGTTATGGCTTGCACAGGGGCTGCCGTAGCCCCATCCTGCCTGAGGGCAGGGGCTGCAGCCCCACCAAGGCCCGATGGCCTACCTCGAGGGGTCGTGTCTCGATTTTCATGCCGTATTCCAATTTACCCATCAGGATCTCCAAAAATTAATTTGAATCCTAATTAAAATTTCAACGTTTAAATTAAATTTAACTTTTGGGAAAAATAAATTATGGTCTTCAATCTTCAATCTCCTTTAAGAATAATTACATAAAAAATCCTAAACCGTTTCCGGTGTACAAAAATTCTAACCATAATAATTCTAAGAGACAAAAATTAAAATCCATGGGAAAATTACAGTGTTAATAAACTGCTCCCATAGTTACATAAAAATTCCTAGATACAGTTTTTCTAAATTCTAAGGAACCATAACCGGCATAAACAAGCATGCTTATAATAATTAAAAAAATTAAAATAACCACATACTTTATACATAATACACGATAACAACATAAATGAATCCTAGAATGCCACTCTCTAAATATTAAATCCATACATAAACGAAAAGACTAAGTAATTATCTAATTTATGTACATGGCATAGTCATAAGATGGCTCTGATACCAATTGTAGGAAAATAAATCGATAAAAACGTATCAGAGTGGCGCAGCAGAACAATAAAAATTTTAGGATCGTTAAATATCTCATGATGCCATATACAATAAACCAACAACAATTAAAACTCATACCTCAAGGACACCAATCTACAGGAGGAGAATGACCGGAGGGTTTCAACCAACTAGCCTTATCTACTATTTTCCAATTCCCGAATGGCTGAGTGTGTGGGCACTCTGAACCTCGATCGGTATGCTAGCACTGCTAGTCTTCTTCCGACCACCCAGATCTCTAAAGAACTTATTGTCATGGTGAGTTGTACAACAATAAGCCTACTCACCTGAGAGTTTGTGGTCTAAGAGAACAGGAGTGGCAGGACCTCTGTCTATAGACCTACATGAGGTGATTCTCTGAATTCGAATTGGATTAGGAGAAGATATTCTCCCTTATCCATAAGCACAAAATCTGAATTTTCCAAGGGGAAAATCCCAACAATAAATTCGGCCACTTTAGGATAATTCCAATCGAAATCTAAACAAGATTTTTACTAGAATTTTATCTCCCTATTTTCAACCAAAAAATCCGAAAATCCAAGGGGAAAATCTCCATCAAAATTTTGGCCACTTTTGGATAAAGGAAAATCAAAAATTCCACTAGGATTTTCAAGCTTAAACCTTATCTCATCCTTATCCAAAATAACTGAAAATCTCCTAGGAGATTTACTCCAAAAACTCGGCCATTATCAGGGAGGAGAGAATCCAAATTCAACTGGGATTTAAACTTGAATTTTTCCTTAAACCTTATCCACAAAAATCTGAAAAATCATTGAGGATAATCCTCAAAATTTTCGTCCATATTTGGTTAGGATTTGGATTCAAAATTCAAGTAGGATTCTAACAAGATTTTCCTCTCCATATCCAACTCAAATTCGAATTTCATTTCTTGTGGATTTACCACAACAAATTCGAATCCCACTTGGACTGTGATTCAAAATTTGAATTTCAAATTTCAAATTCAAATTTCAAATTCAAATTTCAAATTTCAAATTTAAATTTCAAATTCAAATTTCAAATTCAAATTTCAAATTCAAATTTCAAATTCAAAGTTCAAAGTTCAAATTTCAAATTTCAAATTTCAAAATTCAAATTTCAAAATCCACAAAACAGTTGTATTTCAAATTCTTGTTCTCATGGATAATTTTCTACAACTCCAATCCAATCTCAAATAAAATCATGGCAACTTTATTTGGAGTCTGAATAATTGGTTACTCTATTATCCAAAATTAAATCTGAATCCAACCAGAGAGAATCTTATCTACCATCCTAATCCTATGTCAACACCATCCATGCATAATAAACTAGCCAATAGCATACACAGATCAATTTTGCCAAATGTTAAGGAATTATGTGGAGCTGGTAGAGGGACTGATTGGACATATATAATCAGGCTCCTGTAAATCTGTATGATCATCATTCTTTGCCGAACAACTCAATCATATGATCACTAATTTCAGAGTCACACCACTATAAACCGGAAACTGAACTCCCACTTATATACCGTATTACATAAGCCTGTGACAAGCTATCGTCCAATGACCTTGTCATGTATGTAGAACCCCCATATGATATCCATGATCAGCCTTAGGCCAAAGTCCATTTAATCCTACTTATCAGGCTATCTTAAAGTTCCATTATACTACCGAATTAAGAAAATGATTATTCACCATATGTGAATAAGAAGTCATCCACCCAGCAGACGACCCAAGGCCTTATCCATTTTCACATTCAGTATAATGCCTTTAAGTGGATACCCTTAACTCCTCATTAGAGCTATGATTCCGATATCTGTAAACGAACCCTTCATCGTATACAAGTCATACACCTAACGAACCAGTCTATAAGCTGCTACCTCTAAGATGCTTTAGCCATTGGAACATCAAAGTGCACAAGTCATGTACATGAAGCTGTCCTTTTACTCAGGATTAAGGTTACTGCACAATGAATGTCAAAAGCAAATCGATCCACTCAAAGCAGACTTCGTAGATCAATCACGCTTTAGTCCCGGTCTAATATGTCACTACCAAGCAACATATCTATGTCTCTACTTGGGAGTCTATGCTCCAGACAGTCAAGACAAACCATCCCCTCCAAGGCGTTAGACAACGTAATAGTCTTAACATGAGTTAGATGCTCGGTCTAACCCCATAGACTACAGACCATAGTTTAGACCGCTTACTTTAGAACATTGTCTTCTCACATACAAAAGTCCATTGCATGCAACGTTCTAACAGTTTAACACAAGCAGTCAAGGAGCCATATTTGCTTACATTTACTTTAACATGTAAATAAAACGAGGACATATAGCCATGTAATGAATAACCTCTGTATATAATTTTATTATCCAGTTCAAAATAAATACATCAAAATATCTCTAATACTTAGGGCATTTCCTAACAATAAGTATATTCATGATGTCAAATGTGAAAGTATTTTCACAATAGCAAGTGTGTCAAGTATGTTATATTCACGATTTTAAGCATATGTTGAATATGCTATGTTTAAATTATAATATGTTTACAATCATAAGCATGAAATTCTGTTATGTTATTATAGGGCTCCCTAAACCGATAGTGGTACGTCCCGGGTTTGGAAGTTTAATGTTATGTAAATGGTAGAGGATAGCACGAAAATATGTTCAAGATATTAAGTATGTTTAAAGCTTGTCAAGAATGCAAGTATGTTCAGGATATCAAGTAAGTTAAAATGACAAAGTTAAAACTAGTAAGTTTAAAGATATAAGAAGTAAGTTAGTTAAAGTAAGTTTTTCCTAAAGTAAGATAAAGAAGAGCAAAGTTAAGAAGAGTTAAGTTTTAAGTGGATGGCTCGAGTGAGTCGGGTCACCCATAAGTTGTAGCATCAAAGCCCAAGTTAAGGTACCTACATTGGTACTAGAGCAAGTTTAAAAGTAAATTAAGAAAAGCAAGTTTAAGAAGAGTAAAGTTCAGAGAAGTATAATCAAGTATGTTTAAAGTTTACAAGTAAGTTTAAAGTTAAGAGTTAGTTAAAAGTTTAAGTTTTAAGTCAAGCATGCTAAGTATGAAAGTGTACTCACGATGTGAAATATGTCAAGTATAGTTATGATGAAAAGTATGTACCAGTATATTTTAATGTGATATACATTAAGTATGAAATTTAAAGTAATATATGATATATGTTGTGTTAATGTTCTGATGTCATAATTGGTATCATATATGTTTTGTCCAGTATGATATGAATGATGATAAATACGCTGAAGTATGAGCATCAAACAAGCATAATGTTATAAAATTACTATTCATAATAAATAGTACTATTTATGGTAAATAGCAAGCATAACGTAACTAACATTCGTGTTATGCATAAGATATGTCATTACTATTATGCATATCAATTATTACGCATAAGCTGATATGCATAAGTCAATCATACTATGTTAAGTATGCTCTATATATATATATTATGTTTAAATACATATGCTTAAGTAATGAATGTTATGAGTATACAATGTTATTTAAGTATGAAAGTATGTTATAAGGTTAAGGATATTTTAAGTATACGTAAGTATGTATTGTTTACGATGCTTAGTATAATAAGTATCTTTATTATGTTAAATGTGAAAGTAATTTCACGAAATTCAAGTACGAAAGCATGTTCAAGAGATTAAAGCATGATAAGTACAAAAGTATGTTCATGATGTTAAGTACGTATAAAGTACATTAAGTGTGTTTACGATGCTAAGTGTGAAAGTAGGATTATGATGTAAAGTATGTTTAGATATGTATAAGTATGTTGACCAGATTATGTACGATAAGTATGATTGCTAAGTAATGTACGATATGTATTATGAAATGTTCCAAGGCTACAGTCAGTATCAGAATTAACCAGCACTATATAGTGTGAATCATTATATGTCATGAATGTATGTTTGAACTTAATGAGCCTGTTGCTCACAAGTTTATTTATGTTGCAGGTAAGCCCCTGTATGAAGATAAGACAAGTGATGGATGACGAATGAGATCTGCATGTGCCAAGGGACTGAGCGAGGGTTATGGTACTGCTATAAGTCTTTCGCTGAGCTGTTAAAAGAGTATTGAAATGATGTTTTATGATATATATCAAGTTATGAAAAAGTAAAATATTTACTATAGTAAATGGTTTACGATGATATAATTTCTAAGTAAAGTTTAAGAAAAGAAAAAAAATTATTCCCTATTTTCATGATTATATGGGAAGTTAAAGTAAGCATATTAAAGGAAGTAGGTTAAAAATAAGATACCAACCATCACAGATGGTATCAGAATAAGTTAAAAGCAAGTTAAAAGTAAGTTGTCAACGTCCCAAGTGGTTACAGTCTATCGTAGTTGGCAACAATAGCTGACTGTAATAGTACTATTTAACCCTACTTAGGGCAGGACGGTACAATGCCATCCCTAGATACTCAAAATTCTGAACTTTGGTCCTCTGTTGCCTCCTTTTTGAGCTTGTTTAGGGATGAATCGAGGTCTTGGTCACCTTTAATTTCTTCAAGGAGCGTCAATTGGAGGGTCATTTCAGACAACCTCCCTGTTAAAATCTCAATCTCGCTGCTCCGTAGCTCCTCTTGTAGTGTGTCCGGTAAGGCATAGATAGCCATAAGCATTGAAGAGTGCTTTCTGCTCAGCGCGTCGGCCACCTTATTGGCTTTTCCTGGATGGTATAGGATTTCACAGTCATAATCCTTAACTAGTTCCAGCCATCTTCGTTAGCTCCTTCTGTGTGAAGATGTACTTGAGGCTCTGGTGGTCGGTATAGATCTCGCACTTGATGGCATATAAGTAATGCCTCCAAATCTTAAGTGTAAAAATGACTGCTGCAAGCTCCAGGTCATTTGTTGGGTAGTTCCGTTCGTGGTTCTTGAGTTGTCGCGAAGCGTATATGACTACTCTACCATTTTGCATCAGTATAGCTCCTAATCCCGTCTTGAAGGCGTCACTATAGATTATAAAATTTCCTTAACTAGCTTCGGCAATGGTTAATATTAGGCTGCTCATGAGTCTCCGTTTCAGCTCCTAGAAGCTCTTTTCACACTTATCAGTCCACTCATACTTCTTCTCTTTCTTGGTGAGCGCTGTGAGTGCTGCGGCTAACTTTGAGAAACATTCAACAAAGCGCTGGTAATAGCTTGCTAATCCTAGAAAGCTACAGATTTTTGTTATGTTCTTCAGGGCTGGCCATTTGCTAACTGCTTTGACTTTCACTGGGTCTACTAACACTCCTTCCTTGGAGACTACATGACCAAGGAAGTGAACCTTCTCCAGCCAAAACTCACACTTAGAGAATTTGGTGTATAGTTGATGATTTCATCGCTTAAGTAGGACGGCCTCAAATGCTCTTCGTGCTCCTACTTTGTCTTGGAATATACAAGTATGTCATCGATAAACACAATAACAAACTTGTCTAATAATTCCTTGAAGACATGGTTCATTAGGTCCATGAAGGCTGCAGGGGCATTCGTTAGTCCAAACAACATAACGAGGAACTCATAATGCCCATATCGCGTTCGGAATGCCATCTTGGGTACGTCTTTATCCTAGATTTGCAACTGGTGATACCTAGAATACAAGTCAATCTTTGAAAATATGGCAGCACCACAGAGCTGGTTGAACAGATCGGTGATCCGTGGCAATGGATACTTATTCTTGATCATGAACTTGTTCAGTTCCCGGTAGTCTATACACATCTTTAATGTTCCATCCTTCTTCTTCATGAATAAGATAGGTGCTCCCCATTATGACCAACTCTGTCGGATGAAGCCCTTGTCCATCAGATCTTTTAACTGAGTCTGAAGTTCCTTTAACTCTGCCCGGGCCATTCTATAGGGGGCCTTGGAGATGGGGGCTGATCCTGGTAGTAGCTCAATCTCAAATGCTATCTCGCGCTCTGGCGGAAGTCTTAGGAGATCTTCTGGGAATACTTCTATGAATTCCTTCACTATTGGTACGTTGTCTAGTCCTATCTCTACCTCTTGGGTCTTATCTATTATAAGAGCCAGGAAGCCGATGCATCCGCTGGATAGTAGCTTGTGAGCCTTCATAGTTGATATCATCATCTTGGGTTGCTTCGGTGATAAGCCCTCGTAGACAAACTTCTCGTGTCTGACTGGTTCAAAGGTAAATTCTCGTCTTCGATAGTCTATGATGGTGTGGTACTTGGTGAGGAAATCCATACCCATGATCACATTATAATCGTGCATGTCGAGGATGATCAAGTTGATACTTAACTCCCATCGACAGATAATTACTAGTATGTGGCATAGCCAGTAATTAGACAACAAAACTTCCTCAGAGGGAAGAGCAGTTCGAAAAGTTTGTTCCATTCTATCTAGATTCTTCTTTATCTACCTAGCAAACTCGAATGATACAAAAGAATGTGTAGCTCCAGAATCAAATAGAACTAGTGCAGTGGAGTTGGTGACAGAAAGCTGACCTATCACCACTGTCGAGGTTCCAGCTTCTGAATCCTCTCGAGTGAAGGCGTAAATCCTTCCCTGCATCTCTAGAGCTTCCAATCTACCTTGCATGATTGATGGACCCTCAATCCTGGTCTGTACGGCATGTAGCTGTCTGCTAGTAGCATGGGCTTGGCCCTATTTATTTTGTGGGTTTTAGCAGCAGTACTTGGTGAAGTGGCCTTCTTTGTCATAGATGTAGCAGCCATTGGTTCCTTAGTGACATTCTCCCAGATTGGTTCTTCCCACGCTTTGGACAAGGCGGGTGTTGGCTGCCATTTCCCCCCCGATTGTTCTTTTTCTAGGGGAAATTCCTCTACTGCCCTTGATTGCTTGGATTCCCATTTCTCTTGTTGTTGGGATGGGACTGTCAGTTATTTTGGCTGTTGCCCATATTTTGACCATTATGTTGTGCTTTGAGGTTCTATCTTCCCTTGGTCAGCCTGGCTTGTGTCCTTTCCTCTCTTTTGGCCTTGAAAATTTAAGCCTTTCTTTCCCTGTCCTGGGCTAGCTAATACTCTACTTGGATGGCCCTGCTGATGCACTCAGCCATGGTTACAGGTCCGTGACTCCCACTGCAGACTTGGACAGCAATATTCGTCCTAAACATTTTCAGCATCCTCCTGACCTTCTCCTTCTCAGTCGGTACTAAGTCTAGGTAGAGTCAAGCCAGTTGCTCGAACTTCCTTATTACCTCCAGGACAGTCACGCTTCCCTAGCGTAGATTATTAAACTCGTCATGTTACACTGCCAGAGCCTCATCGTTAAAGTACATCTCTTTGAATTCATCGACGAAGTCTACCCAGTTCATTTCATTGACATTTCTTCTGATGGTCACGGTCTTCCACCATTGCCGTGCCCCCTTGCATAGGGTAAGGGATGCACACAATAGCTTCTCCCTTTCTGTCAAGCCAACAAGGTCTAAGATGACCTGGACATCAGTCAGCCAGTCGTCGGCTTCGATGGGGTTTGTAATACCTTCAAATTTTGGCACCTTCATGTGCCTGAATCATTCATAGAGGTCGCCTTCTCTCTAGGCTGGCACAAGAACGTTGAATGCTATGGGAGCAGCCACAGCCGATGGTGTTGGCATTGTCTGGACTGGTGGGGCTGCTTGTTCTTTGGGGTTGTCGGGGGCTACTAGTGCTGCTTGGACTGGCACCTCTACCGGTTGTGGTGCCTGGGACTGTTGGTTTAATCGCTCCCTAAGTCGAGCAAGTTCTTATTATTGATTTAGCATCATCTCTTGCATGGTTGCGAGTCGTGCCATTAGCTCGTCTTCTCGGGTAGCTTGATTAGTCTAAGCCCTTGTTCTTACCATCGCTTCCTATGTAACCCTATCACATAGCGAGAAAGGAAAACATAAGTCTTTTTAAACTTTGTTCTTGGGACTCGTATTACATATTATCTTCTTACTTAACAATCTTACTTAAATATCATAGATATAGATATACGTATTATATCTTTCTTTTCTTTTCTTATTCTGTGATGTTCAATATAATTGTCTCATCGTATTGGGACATCGTCAAAGTACCAGGAACCATCCTGCACTTTTTGTCTCACTACTGACATATGTGGAAACTCATCAATTTTAGGCCCTTTGGGCAAAATTATACTCCTTTTTCACAAATATATATACATATATTCAAAATTCTAATTCAGTGGGAGTGACACACACTTCCCAATATACAGTCCCACAAGTACATTTAGTTAAGTCTGGTGGGAAAACCTACTGTTCCCCTCTATATATTTACATAACAAAAATTCTCGTGGAAAAGGGTTACTACTACCACTCGAAGGATATTCCTGATGTAACAGCCGCCCTTCCCTGTAACATAAATTTCATTTAACAAGAAATTTTGGGATGATTTGATGCATTTAGTGCAAAATTTGAGGAACACAGGCACATACACGGTCGTGTGTGTGGCCGTGTACTACCCAGACTGTGCACGTGAAAATGGCCGAGCAACTGTACATGACCATATAGGTGAACACGGTCAGGTACACGACCGTGTAGGTAATCATGTACCGTTTGTGCTGTGCATGGGCATAAGGTCGTGGGAGTAAACATGGCCTTGTAAGTGAACACGATTAAGGACACGACCGTGTAAGTGACTGTGTACTGATCGGGTTATTGAAATGTCAGCGGATGTGTTGACGAACATGGCCGTGTAACACGCCTGGGTGCACGGCCGTGTACGACACCGTGTACTAATCAGGAAAAATAAAGTTTTCCAAACATGGCAGCTTTGAGTAACGACACACCCGTGTAACTTGTACACGCCCGTGTATGGGACCGTGTAAGATGCCGTGTACCAATCGGGAAAATAAAATTTTTTCACGATACGACCATGTTGAGAAAAGACACACCCGTGTAGCCTTGTACATGCCCGTGTAGATGGCCGTGAGAGAGGCCATGTAAGGAGTAGAAAACCACTAAAATGACCCTCACGAACTATGAAGCTTAATCTCGACATAATAAGGGATTTAGTCGAAAAATGTAGTGTAATGTTCAATGGAATAGATTAAATGGTACGGTACTGTTTACTTCTATCCATAAAGTGAAGGAGGGGTATCCGACAGTGAATCCGGTCCACCCTATTGTGTGTATAAATATGGGAGATATGTAGTATCAAGGAACTGGTCCGGACGACCATTCCTGACATAAGACTGGTAAACAGATCACCTGAAAAGCTCAAACCGAACGTTTGAGCAAAGTAACAATAGAAACCCTAGCAAGGATACGATATCAAGGAAATGGTCTGGTTGACCTCTTCTCACCGAGAGACTGACAAAAATGGACTCAACACATCCAAATTAGTCAAGATAAACTGTGTTGGAAATGTCACGCAAAAACACTTCGGTATGCATGCATAAGTACAACACAGTGTAGACACAACCACAGTATAGGGTGTGAGTAGTAATTTAGTATAGAATGGGCTCATAGACAATATAAACCAACTAGAAATCATCCGCATAAAAATCAGATTCAGAAAATCTGATTTTCGAGTGATTATTTGAACACTGACGAGAAAGGACCAAAAATCGCAGTATAAGACTAGACTGTGAAGAGAGCAACACAGATGAATTTCCTTAACCCCAAAACCGTGTGCTCTAGTTGGAAAACTAGCTGGGTTCTCTTTGACGACCAGAGAATTCTAATAGCATAACTTAGTTTAATCTGGGATTTTCTATGAGTTCTGTAAGCAAGAATGTAAAGAAACACTATGTTTGTAATTAGACAAATTATAGTGTTGATAGTAATAAATAGATGTTTTGGAGGAATTAAAATCTCCAAAAATAAGTAGAGAATAAAGTATATGAGTAAAAAAGTGATTTCAGGCCAAAACACTTAAAAAGGAGTAGTTTCGGTATCCGAACAGTGTAAAGATAAGAATATGGCAAGTCAAAGTAAGAGCACATTCAGAAAAGTAATTTTGGGTTTTTAAGAGTTTTAAGATAGTATTAGAATAATTTGACAGTACGGATGGCTAGACAAGTCCTCCGGTATGTCACCGCAGAAATTTCATCATTTTCGGTAAAATGATAAAGCATTTTGGGGCCAAAGAAACCAAGAGATTACCCTAGGTAAAACCTAAGGTTACTAAAGGATGAAAAACTTCGTCATTGATTTTTAACCCAACAACAGTAGAATAAAGTAAACCGATCGCACAAGAGGCGTCAGAAACCCACCTACGTGATTTCGGTAAAGTTTGGTTCGGTTTGACTTTTGGTCAAACTTTGACCTATGGATTAATTAGATGACATCATGGATGATGTCATAATTAGGAATACAAAATTAGAAGAAAAAGGGTGGTAGGTAGGATGAATGGCTAAGATTAACTGTAGGTAAGATCAAGGGCTAAGATTAAGGCAAAAATGTAAAGTTGATTTTTTTAAAAATTCTATGGGTAAGGGCTGAAGTAGGTCAGTTTTACAGCTGGAAAAACAGCCAAAATAATTCTATTATGACTCCAAAAAGTTTGCAAATAAACCCTTAAAAAGTTGCTAAAAAGTCCCTAAAGAAAATTGCTAAAAAGCCCTCCTTTTTGGCCTCCCTTTATAAAAACGTTTTTGGCTTCCCTTTATAAAAACGTTTTTGGCTTCATGAAATCAGAATTTTTTTTCTGAAATTACAGCCCCTTTTCTGCCCTTTGAAGCCGTGACTCTCCCCCTCTATTGAGCTTGAGTTTCTTTAAAGTTTGGTGTCAAAATCTTAAGCAAAGTTCTTCCTAAGCAAGTGTTGACTAACATAGCAAGGTAAGCTTGAAATTTCAAGCTTTTCTTTGGTATTTTGAAGCAAAAATCCGTGGCTATGTTGAGTAGAAAAGAATGAGAAAAGTTTAGTTCAAACCTTGTTGTTTAAGGTTAATTAGTTTGCATGATAGTTAAAGAGTAATTTAAAAGCTTGAAACAATAATTTTTCATGTTAGTTTTATGAGGAACCCATGACTAAGTGTATGGGTTCAAGAAATTTCAAGTTTACTTTAATTAAATTGTTGTTTTAAAGTGTGTTTTGATGTGTAAAACACTAGAAAGAAAATTTGAAAGCTTAAAACCAAAGTGGGATTCGGTTTATTTCAAGAAAAGCCGTGTATGTTACTAGGGTTTGGAAAGAATTTTGAGTTGGTTTTGGTTGATTTAAACATGTGTTTTGATGTCTAAAATGTTTAGAAAGAAAAGCTAAAAAGTTTGAAACAAAATTTTGTAAAAGTTTTCTAAAAAGGAACCATGTATACCTAGTGTGAAGAACATGTAAAAATCATGTGAATTTAGTGTTGTGGTAAGTTAGAATGATGTAGAAGATAAGCTTGTGTGAGTGGTTGAATTGAAAACCAAAGTTAGGTTAGGATTTAGCATAAAACCCATGGCTTTATAAAAACATTTCAATAAGAATTTTATTTGGTTTTCGTATTGAATATGCCTTAAAAACTAAGAAGAAAAGTAAGAGAAATAATGTTTGAAAGAAAGGAAGTTTTGGTGTTGGAAACCTAAACTAAAACCGTGGCCTAAGTGATTGAAAAATAAAGACTTTGTGTGTGATTTGTACATTGAGAATGTGGAAAGTTTTTAGGCAAAAGTTTAGAAACTTTTGCGTAAAATAGGCCTCTGGTATAGTACGTGGCAAGTTTAGATTAAGATAGATGGTTTTGAGGCGTTTCCTAAACGCCGAAATCCTAAAATTTAAGTGGAAATGCTACTAAAATTTTTAAAGCGGCATTAAGGGCATTTCAGGAAACAAGCGATAAAAATATGCTTGGAAATGAAAACCGAGATCCCTCAGTACCTTAGAGTTTGAAGTAAGAAAGCAAGTCTAGCAGAATAGTAAACCGACCCTTAAAATCTAAAATGTCGAGAGGACGGAAAAAAAAATAACATCAAGGGCGTTTTAGGTAATAAGGGTAAAGTTGAGGGTCAGGATGAAAAAACCCGAGCACCTCAGAGACCTAGGCCAGAAAGAGAATAAGAAATGTTTTTAAGATTAGTAAAAAGCTCGTTTGAAGCTCCGAAACGCTAGAAAAACGAGCCACGACCCTAAGGGTCGGAATAGTACCGCCCGAGGGACGGGTGATAAGTAAATAGTGTAATCGCAACAATTAAGTTGTAAAAATTTACAGAGACCTAGAAAAGATTGTTTTAAGATTTTAGGGACTTTGAAAATCCCGTTTAAACACCAAAATGAGAATGTTACGACCCCAAGACCCGTTAGGGGTAAAATGGTCATTTTGACCAAAAAGTCTAGAAAAGTCAAGAAAAGGGGTGTTAAACCCTCCAGTTAGCTATTTTATGGTTCTCGGACTTAGGGAACCCGGTCTAAGCAGAAAAATAGAAACGTCCCCCGGTCAGTTACTATTCATGTGCATGGCACTATTCACCGTTGGAAGTTACTATTCACCAAGTTTACCAAAATTTTCAAAATGCTCGGAAATGATTGCTAGAGCCCTAGAAAAGTATAAACAGAGTCGTTAGGACTTTAAATGTCGCCATAAGACTTTAATTAAGATTTTAAAAGCTAAAGTTTAGATTTTAGTATAATAAAGTCAGTTAATGAAAATGTATTAACTGATGACATTATGTCTTTAGGAAACTCAACTAGAGACGGGCAAAGGAGCTCGACGGACCACAGAAGTTTACACTAGCCCAAGTGCTGTAAGTACAGACATTTAATTGTCTACTCACGAATTGACTTGCCATAGAGATGTATTATGTATATATATACACATTTAAGTTATTCAGTTTGTGACATGATACTAACATGTTCACAAGAATAGTTAAGCAAGATCAGATAAAGAAAAGAGGAATAAGATAAGTCAAATAATAAGACTTAAAAGTTAAGGTTGGCGTACCGACCTCTCCAGTTTTGAGGTTTAAAGATAGCCTCCACCCCAGTTGTGTGGCGCTGCCTCATTAATAATGAAGTAGTTGATGGCTTGACTTGCTACCTATAAGTAGTAGTCCAGAGATGACCTTAGGGTTGATTGGTAGGTCGCTCCCCTGATCCTCTATGGGTCTGCGTGCATTAGGTACATTTAACCACGGGCCCACAAGTGAAAGATTAAGCAAGATAAAGTAAAGCAAAGAAAAGAAAGAAATAGAATAGAAAGAATAAGTAAAGCATAGGAGTAAGAAAATAATTGGTCATAAGTTGACTAACCCTAAGTGTGGTGTATTCAGCTTATTTACTTGTATGTTTGTACTTACTGAGCTTTAGCTCATTAGTCTATTCGTGATGTAGGTAATAAAGGTAAGCAACCAGCAATATGAAACAAGAATAGCAGACTGGCAGGTAGATCCCAACGATGTCATGGACGGGTTATGGTTCCGTTTCACAGAGTTTCGCTATAATTAAAGTATAAAAAGAAAGAAAGTGTAATAGTGATGTATATGTATAAAGATAAGATAAGAGTGTAGTATGTAAAGTAGTGAAACAAGCTTAAAAGTATGTTTTTATTTTTACATACTTTAAAGTAACAAGACCGCAAAATATATTTTGGGGAAAAAATATTAAGTAGTACGTATATATTTATGTATATACGATTTCAAGGAACTAATAGTTTCATTCAGTCAAGTTTAAAAAAAATATATTCCTAGTTTTTCAAGTACAAATCTTTTAAACCCCTAAAGAAAAAGAAAGTTATAAAGACAAGCAAGCTAAGTAAGAATAAGCAAAGAATAAAGAAAGCAAGCAAGGTAAGGTGGACGACTCAAGCTAGAGGGGTTGTGCCCACATTTTTAGCAGTTAAAACCCCAAAAAGTGGCAAACAAAATATTGAGGTAGTTGATGACACATTGTATAAACAATGCATAAACTTCACATCACCATTCCTTTTTCACCCTCTCCCTTAAATGGGTGCATGCCTTCTGATTTTTGGGACTGAAATGGGCAGGTTTTTGTCCCCAAAATTAGCCTAAAGTTGGCTTGATTAATCAAGCTTAAGATAGTTAAGCAAGCTTAGGATTTGCTAATAAAAGGGATGGCCATACATTTGGGTTTAGTTTCTTCATTTCCACACTCCAAAATTTTCAGCTTACTCTCTCTCTTCTCCAAGCTGTAGTTGACCACTCTCTAGCCCCAAAACCACCATCTTTCAAGTTCAAAACCTTGCCAAAAAAAATTTACCAAAAACAAACCTCATCAAGCTTGTGATAGGAGGAACCATTTCCAAATCATCTCAAGTTTTTCAAGGGTAAGATTCTAGATCAAATTTTATGGTTTTAGTTCTCTTGTTTTAAGTTAATGTTAAGAGAAATATTTTGGTGTTTGTTAGCACAAAACTGACCTTCATTCTTCTTGGTTTCCAATGGTCACTTTGTTACCCAAGCCTAAGTTCAAGGCATAAAGAGCTAATAATCGAAAACCCTTGCTTTTGGGGTTAGTGATTTTAAGTTTTGATCAAAGCCATTTATGTGTATTTGTTTATACACATGGGTTGTAATAATTTTTTTTAAGCCCTTAAGTTTTCATTTTTAAGTTTATGTAGTTGTGGTTATATTTACAAAATTTTACATAAGGTTAAGTATATGTGAGATGCATGAACGTTTAATTATGTGGCTGGATGCAAAACTGTCCTCAGAATAGGCCACAGATTTTTGGTCATTTTGACCCACTTAGGTTCCAAATTTGGGATTTGATAAAACATAATGTTTTAAGGAAATCTTGTTATGGTCGTTTTTATGTCAAATAGCCTTTGGCCAAAAACGACATTAAGATAGGTTTTTCTAGTGTTTTTCCCTCAGTACCCAAACTGGAAACAAAACTGGGAACAGGACCCGATCCCAGACAGTAGTCTCAGTTTTTATAAAAAATGGACCACTTAGAGTCTGAACTGGACTTCGGGCTCAACATGAAAGTTGTAGATCTCGTCGAGATCTTGAGAATGACCTATGCATGTTTTGAAAATTTGGTCGTTTCGGGCCTTAAATTGAGCTGTTTTCAAAGTGGTGTAAAACTAGAAGTTTTTGCAAAATTGGGCACATAGCCCACGAGTTTAACGAGTTTAGGAGCCGTTAGAGTTTGATATAGGCTGCAAGATGAACATGAGATTTTATTCATTTGGTCGAGGACGAAAACTTTCATGTTCGCTAAATTTGCAAATGAAGTCATTTCAACTTAGTTCCAAAACAGTTTTTCAAAAATGGTTCCAAACCACCTTTAAAATGCAAGCATTAAAAAAATGTATTTTACATACCTCAAATATTTATGTATTTATAATATTCTAAATGTATGAACATGATTTTTCATAAAAATGTCCCCCACCTTCCAATGGGGTGATAAGGGGATGAGTTCCAAACACATAATTTTTCTGGGAATTTTTATAAGTAAACCAAAAGAATTTTTTTTAAACAAACAAGATAGTATGGGTAGCTCGGTAGGCTACCACACCAAACGAGTCTTAGTAGCCTATTAGAAAATGCCTTAAGCATTAGAGACATTTTATGTATTTATTTTAAACTGGATAATAAAATTATAATATAGACGCTATTCATTACATTGCTGTTTGTCCTTATTCTATTCACATGCTAAAGTAAATGTAAGTAAATATAGCTCACTGACTGCATGTGTTAAAACTATTAGAACGTTGCATACAATGGACTTTTGTATGCAAGAAGACAATGTTCTAAAGTAAGCAGTCTAAACTAAGGTCCGTAGTCTATGGGGTTAGACCGAACATCTAACTCATGTTAAGACTATTATGTTGTCTAAAGCCATGCTAGGGACAGTTTGTCTAGACTATCTAGAGCATAGACTCCCAAGTAGAGACATAAATATGTTACTTGGTGGTGATATATTAGACCAGGACTAAAGCGTGATTGATCTACGTAGTCTGCTTGAGTGGATCAATCTGCTTTTAACATTCATTATGTAATAACCTTAATCCTGAGTAAATGAACTACTTCATGTATATGACTTGTGTACTTTGATGTTCCAATGGCTAAAGCGTCTCAGAGGTAGTAAGCTTATAGACCGGTTTCTTAGGTGCATGATTTGTATACGATGAAGGGTTTATTTATAGATATAAGAATCATAGCTCTAAGGAGTTAAAGGTATCCTCTTAAAGGCATTGTACTGGATGTGAAAATGGACAAGGCCTTGGGTCGTCTGCTGGGCAGATGACTTCTTATTCACATATGGTGAATAATCATTTTCTTATTCGGTAGTATAATGGAACTTTAAGATAGCCTGATCAGTATGATTAAATGAACTTTGACCTAAGGCTGATCATGGATATCATATGAGGGTTCGGCATACATAACAAGGTCATTGAACATTAGCTTATCATAGGCTTTCGTAATACAGTATATAATTGAAAGTTCAGTTTTAGGTTTATAGCGGTGTGACTCTAACATTAGTGATCATATGATTGAGTTGTTCAGTACAGAATGATGATCATATGGATTCGTGGGAGCCTGATTATATATGACCAATTGGTCCCTCTACTAGCCCCACAGAATTCCTTAACGGTTGGCAAATTGATTTGTGCATGCTTATTGGCTAGTTGATAATGCATGGATGGTGTTGACATAGGATTAGGATGGTAGACAAGATTTTCTCCGGTTGAGTTCATATTTTGTTTTGAATAATAGAGTATACAATTATTCGAACTCCAAATAAAGTTGCCATGATTTTATTTGAGATTGGATTGGAGTTGTAGAAAATTATCCATGAGAACAAAATCTGAAATGCAACTATTTTGTGGAGTTTGAAATTTGAATTTGAAATTTTGAATTTGAAATTCGAATTTGAATTTTGAATTTGAAATTTAAATTTGAAATTTGAAATTTGAATTCAAAATTTAAATTTAAAATTTGAATTTGAAGTTTGAATTTTGAAATTTGAATTTGAAGTTTGAATTTTGAAATTTGAACTTTGAAATTTGAAATTCAAATTTTGAATCACGGTCCAAATGGAATTTGAATTCTTTGTGGATAATTCTGCAAGGTTAGAATTCGAATTTGAGTTGGATTATGGAGAGGAAAATCTTGTTTGAATCCTACTTGAATTTGGAGTCCTAATCCATTAAGGAAAATTGAAATTAGTTGAGGAATATCCTCCTAGAAATTTGCAGATTTTTTGGATAAGGATGCAGGGAAAAATTCAAGTTTCAATCCTAGTTGAATTTGGATTCTCTCGTCCCTAGTTTGGCCGAAAATTTTGAGGATAAACTTAAGGAAGATTTTTGGTTTTAATGGACAAGGGTGAGATTAAATTCAAGCTAGAAAATCCTATTTGAATTCTGATTCTCCTCACACTTTAATGACCGAATCTAGTCATGATTTTGACACAAAGGGGAATAGGTTTTTATGAGGGAATGAGGAGATAAAATTCAAGTTAAAATCCTGTTTGAATTTTGAAAGAAAAATACTTAAAGTGGCCGAATTCTTTTTGGTTGGATAAGGCCTAGAATTTTCGATTTTTATGAGTGGATAAAGGTCTTCTCCTAATCCAATTCAAAATCAGAGGATCACCTCTTGCAAGTTTATAAATAGAGGTCATGCCACTCCAGTTCTCTTAGGCCACAGACTCTCAGGTAAGCAGGTTTATTGTTGTATAACTCACCATGACAATAAGTTCTTTAGAGATCGGGTGGTCATAAGAAGACCAGCAGTGCTAGCATACCGATCGACGAACCGAGTGCCCACACACTCTGCCATCTGAGAATTGGAGAATAGTAGAAAAGACTAGTTGGTTGAAGCCCTCCAGTCATTTTCCTCCTACAGTATTGGCGTCCTCTTGAGGTATGAGTTTTATTATTGTTAGTTTATTGTATATGGCATCACGCGATATTTAACGATCTGAAAAAGTTTTTATTGTTCTGCTGCACTGCTCTGATGCATTTTTACCGATTTTAATCCTACAATTGATATCAGAGCCATCTCATGACTATGCCATGTACATAAATTAGACAATTAGTTAGTCTTTATATTTATATATGGATTTAATATTTAGAAAGTGGCATTCTAGGATTCCTTTATGTTGTTATCATCTTTTCTGTATGTAGTATGTGGTTATTTTAATTTTTTAAATTATTATAAGCATGCTTGTTTTATACCGGTTATGGTTCCTTAGAATTTTAGAAAATTGTATCTAGGAATTTTTATGTAACCATGGGAGCGGTTTATCAACACTGTAATTTTCCCATGGATTTTAATATTTTGTCTCTTAGAATTATTATGATTAGAATTTTTGCACACCGGAAACGGTTTAGGAAATTTTATGTAATTATTCTTGAAGGAGATTAAAGTTTAAAGACCGTAATTTATTTTTCCCAAAAGTTAAATTTAATTTAAAGGTTGAAATTTTGATTGTATGGAAAATTCCAATTTAATTAGGATTCAAATTAATTTTTGGAGGTCCTAATGGGCAAATTGGAATATGACACGGAAATCAAGGACACACCCCTTGGGATAGGCCATTGCCCATGGTAGGGTGCAGCCCCTGCCCTCGGGCAAGATGGGGCTACGGCAGCCCCTGCCCAAGACTGCACCACCCATGGCCGTAGGCTTTGCCTACAGTCGAGGGTGGCTGTGGCCCCCCTAGGGGCTGGTCGAGCCCTTGGGCGCCTGCAGCCTGGGGCTGCAGCGCCCACTCAGGAGCTTGCAGCCTAGGGCTGCAACAGCACTAGGGTGTGCAGCTTGGGGCAGCAGGCTCTGCACCTGGGCTGGGCAAGGGCTGCCCACTGTGGCTACCGGCCTCTGGGGGCCGTGGCGCCGATGGGTCAAAAATCGAAAAAATTTAATTTTTAAATTTGAGATTTAATTTTAAATCATGTTTAAAAATATGTAATTAAAAATTAAAATTTTTTTTTTGAAATTGCATATTATTACACATGATATTTAAAATTGTTTAAAATTTGAAATTTAAATTTTAGAATTTAAATTTTAAATGATTATTGGGATAAGAAATAAATGGAGAGACCACATAAAGATGGATACAAGAAGACGGAACAAAATACAAGACCTAAAGAATGCTTTGGATCGAATTTTGTAATCTTTATTTTCTTTATTCTAGGATGGAACCATGGCTTGGTTATTTCGTCAATTATTTTTTCCGTGATATATCATGGATGTATAAATATGTATTGATGGATGTATTGTATGCATATTTGATAACATGTCATATAGGATTAGTGAATGCCACTCAGACTATATTGATCATACGTATTTGTCAAAACTGGCATGTTTTTCAAAATATTGAGTGGGAGAGGGTTTCAAACAAAACCCACGGCCTCCATTGTTGATCCATATGTGAAAGCATGGTAACACCTCGCATCAGTTTTGCCCTGACCACACCCCTCAATAGGTGTTTACTGCCATCGATATACTAGGTTGGATCTCCTATGTGGAAAACGTGTTCGGGTATGATTCAATTCTTGACCACCCTTCAGTGGCTTGGTAGGACGTGGATCGGGCTACGTAAACAATGGTTATACACTCAAGACTCATTTAGTTATTAACCTTCCCTAGAAACTCTGTTAACTAAACTGGTGGCCAAAATAAGCGATTATTAATATATGTCTTAACCTTGGAGGATTTAAGGCAACATATATTAATTGGACGGGGTCCATGTTCCAGCTATTTGTCTCATGACCACCCCTCGGTGGCTTGAGGCAATAAGTACTGAGAATTACTATTGCAATGCTACATGTTTTTTCAAGTTTCATGTAGGACTTACTTGTATGTTTTATTTGCTAAATTATCTTTGCATTTGCTTGAGCTTTGTAATAATGTCTAGTATAATTTTATTTCAGTTCAAAATATAGCTGACACCCCTCATTTTGATACTTATTGAAAATTAGTTGAATGACAATAATTACAAAGACTGGAAAAGAAATCTACTGATAGTTCTCAATTGCGAGAGACACAAGTTTGTGCTGGACAAACCATGCCCACCTGGGTCTAAACCTGACACACTGCTTGGGGAGGTCCCAATTGCCTATACTAATTGGAGAGAATCCAATGAGATAGCTCTATGTTACATTCTTGCTAGCATAACGAGTGCTTTACAGAAGCAGCATGAGACTTATCAAATTGCTAGGGAGATCATGGAAAATCTGGAAGACATGTTCGGTGGCCAAGAAAAATTCACTCGACAGTCTGCAATTTCCAGCATTATGAACTCTAAGCAAAAGGCAGGTACTCTAGTAAAGGACCATATGTTCACTCTAATGGGATTCTTTGCTGAGGCTGCTGAGAATGATGTTAAGCTGGACTACAACACCCAGTTCGAGATGGTGTTTAAAACTCTATCAAAATATTTTATAGGGTTTAAGGCCACATACAATCTGGCGACAAAAGAGTTAGGACTCACTGAGCTCATGAAGCAACTCCAAGCTTATGAGTAGATGATCAGGGATGGGGATGCGGTCTAACCCAAAGGAGAGGCCAATTTGGCGGAATCTTCCAAATCCTCACAGAAGAGGAAGAAGCCAAACAAGAAGCAAGTGGCTTCCAACTCTTCTAATCCTCCTGTCTCAGATTGGAAGAAGAAGAAGAATAATAAGAACAAGAAGCCAAAGGACCCTAAAAAGTCTAAGTACTTCCACTGTGGGAAGGTAGGTCATTCCAAGAAGGCTTGCCAAGAATTCCAAGCTGTCAAGGGCAAGTAAGGTAAGAAACTTCATTATTTAGAAGCGTGTGTGGTGGAAGATTTGAAAGACACTTGGGTCATTGATTCGGGCGCCACTAATCATGTTTGTGTTTTTATGCAGGGGTTCATGGAAATGAGAAGTCTATATGATAGGAGCCTATCGTTGCAGATCGGAGACGGTTGCTTGGTGGTGGCTAAGGCAGTGGGAGATGTTTATCTTTACTTTGATGAATTTAAGTTATGTTATTGAAAGACTATTTTTATGTTCCTAATTTTAGGAGGAACCTTATATCGGTAGCTTGTTTAATAAATGATTCTTATTCAGTTTCTTTTAGTAAAAGAGTTGATATTCATAAAAATAAGTATTTTATCTGTTCTGGATGGGTGGATAGATGGAAACCTATATTTGATCAAACCAAAGATGTACTCACTGCTTGACACCGAATTAATAGATAACTCTAAAAGGTTGAAAGTTTCTCACTCTAACAAGGCGTATCTTTGGAATTTAAGACTTGGTCATATTAATCAGGATAACATTCAAAGGTTGGTGAAAGATGGTCCTCTAGAATCTCTGGAGGAGGTACGTCTTCCTCAATGTGAGTCTTGTCTTGAGGGTAAGATGACTAAGAGGTCTTTTGGAGCTAAGGGTACTAGGGCTCAGGAACTCTTAGAAATTGTGCACACTAACGTATATGGCATCATGAACGTCACAGCACGAGGAGGGTTCAAGTATTATGTCTCCTTTATAGACGATTACTCGAGGTATGGATATGTGCACCTGATGTACCGCAAGAGCGAAAACTTTGATAAGTTCAAAGAGTATCGTACGGAAGTGGAAAAGTAATTGGGTAAATCCATAAAAACACTTCGATCTGATCAAGGTGGCGAATACTTCTCCGATGAATTTCTTGAACATCTTATAGAGAATGGGATATTATCCCAATTGACAGTACCTGGTACCCCACAATAGAATGATGTAGCTGAAAGGAGAAACAGGACCTTATTAGATATGGTACGGTCCATGATGAGTTATTCAACACTGCCGTTATCATTTTTGGGATATGCATTACAAATAGCGTGCTATATTCTACACCAGGTTCCAAGCAAGTCAATTTCCAGGACTTCGTATGCATTGTGGCATGACAGGAAGCCCTCCCCTAGATATATGAGAATATGGGGCTACCCGGCACATGTACTGGATGGGGATGCAAAGAAGTTGGAATAAAAAGGGAACTAAAGGAGGTCTGTTCTATAACCTGAAGGAACAAAAAGTCATTGTTTCAACCCATGCGACATTCTTGGAGGAAAGTCATATGAATGACTTTAAGCCTTGAAGCAAAGTAGTGCTAGAGGAGTTATCGGGTGAAAGAACTGCTCCACAAGTTTTGGTCTTGGACGCAAGTCTGAGTTCCAGTGAAAGACCTGCAGACGATCAACAATTCAGGGTGCCTCATCACAGTGGGAGGGTTTCGAAGAAGCCTAATTTCTTCATGATGGGGCTGCAGCCCCTGCCCTTGGGTAGGATGGGGCTGCGGCAGCCCCTGCCCACGACTGCACCCCATGGCCATAGGCTTTGGCTGTAGCCAGGGGTGGCCATGGCCTACCCAAGGGGCGGCCAGCCCAAAGTCGTCCAGCCCATAGCTGCAGGCACTACCTGCAGCCTGCCGGGCTACTGCGCCCACCCGGGCGTGCAGCCGGCAGGGCTGCACAAGGTGTGGCAGTGGGGTTGCCAGGCCCCCAGGGGCTGGGGGCTGCCAGCCTCCGGTGGCGGTGGGGCGATGGTTCTAAAATCAAAAAATTTTGATTTTTTAATTTAAGATTTAATTTTAAATCATGTTTAAAAATATGTAGTTGAAAATTTAAAATTTTTGAAATTACATATTATTACACATGATGTTTAAAATTGTTTAAAATTTGAATTTGAAATTTAAATTTGAAATTCGAATTCGGAATTTGAATTTGAAATTTAAATTTTTGGAATTTAAATTTTAAATGATTTTTGGGATGAGAAATAAATGGAGAGGCTACATAAAGATGGATACAAGAAGACGGAACAAAATTCAAGACCCAAAGAATGCTTTAGATGGAATTTTGTAATCTTTATTTTCTTTGTTCTAGGATGGAACCATGGCTTGGTTATTCTGTCAATTATTTTTCTATGATATGTCATGGATGTATAAATATGTATTGATGGATGTTTTATATGCATATTTGATAATATGTCATATAGGATAGGTGAGTGCCGCTCATACTATATTGATCACACATATTTGTCAAAACTTGCATGTTTTTCAAAATATTGAGTGGGAGAGGGTTTCAAACAAAAACCACGGCCTCCATTGTTGATCCATATGTGAAAGCATGGTAACGCCTCGCGTCAATTCTGCCCTGACCACACCCCTCGGTAGGTGTTTACCACCGCCGGTATACTAGATTGGATCTCTTATGTGAAAAACGTGTTCGGGTACGATCCTATTCATGACTACCCCTCGGTGGCTTGGTTGGACATGGATTGCACGACGTAAACAATGGTTATACACTCAAGACTCATTTAGTTATTAACCTTCCCTAGAAGCTCTGTTTACTAAACTGGTGGCCAAATAAGCGGTTATTAATATATGTCTTAACCTTGGAGGATTTAAGGCAACATATATTAATTGGATGGGGTCCATGTTCTGGCTATTTGTTTCATGACCACCCCTCGGTGGCTTGGGGCAATAGGTGCTGAGAATTACCGTTGCAATGTTACATGCTTTTCAAGTTTTATGTAGGAACATACTTGTATGTTTTATTTGCTAAATTATCGGTATATTTGCTTGGGCTTTGTAATGATGTCCAGTATAATTTTATTTCAGTTTAAAATGTCACCGACACCCCTCATTTCAATACTTACTAAGAATAAACTGAATGGCGATAATTATAAAGACTGGAAAAGAAATTTGTTGATAGTTCTCAGCTGCGAGAGACACAAGTTCGTACTGGATGAACCATGCTCACCAGGGCCCAAACCTGACACACCGCTTGAGGATGTCCCAGTTGCCTATACTCGTTGGAGAGAATCCAATGAGATAGCTCAATGCTACATTCTGGCTAGCACGACGAGTGCTTTACAAAAGCAGCATGAGACTTATCAAGTTGCTGGGGAGATCATGGAAAATCTGGAGGACATGTTCGGAGGCCAAGAAAAGTTAGCTCGACAGTCTACTATAACCAGTATTATGAACTTTAAGCAAAAGGCGGGTATTCCGGTGAAGGACTATATGATCACTCTAATGGGATTCTTCGCTAAGGCTGTCGAAAACGGTGCTGAGTTGGACTACAGCACCTAGATCGAGATGGTATTCAAAACTCTGTCTAAAGATTTTATGGGGTTTAAGGCCATATACAATCTAGCAACAAGGGAGTTAGGACTAACCGAGCTCATGAAGCAACTCCAAGCTTATGAGCGGATGATCAGGGATGGGGATGCGGTCCAACCCAAAAGAGAGGCTAATTTGGCGGAATCTTCCAAACCCTCACGGAAGAGGAAGAGTCCAAATCAGAAGCAAACGACTTCCAGTTCTTCTAATCCTCTTGTCTCGGATGGGAAGAAAAAGAAGAAGAACAAGAAGCCCAAGGATGCCAAAAAGTCCAAGTGCTTCCGCTGTGGGAAGGTAGGTCACTTTAAGAAGGCTTGCTGGGAAATCCTAGCTGCCAAGGGCAAGGAAGGTAAGGAACTTCACTACTTGGAAGCGTGTTTAGTGGAAGAATCGAAAGATACTTGGGTCATTGATTCGGACACCACTAATTATGTTTGTGTTTCTATGCATGGGTTCATGGAAATGAGAAGTCTACATGATAGGAGCCTCTCATTGCGGACGGGAGACGGCAGCATGGTGGTGGCTGAGGCAGTGGGAGATATTTATCTTTATTTTGATAAATTTAGGTTTATTTTATTGAAAGATTGTTTTTATGTTCCTAATTTTAGGAGGAACCTTATATCTGTAGCTTGTTTAATAAATGATTTTTATTCAATTTCTTTTAGTAAAAGAGTTGATATTCATAGAAATAAGTCTTTTATCTGTTCTGGATTGATGGATGGAAACCTATATTTGATCAAACCAAAGATATACTCACTGCTTGACACCGAATTAATAGATAACTCTAAAAGGTTGAAAGTTTCTCACTCTAACAAGGTGTATCTTTGGCATTTAAGACTTGGTCATATTAATCAGGATAGGATTCAAAGATTGGTAAAAGACGGTCCTCTAGAATCTCTAGAGGAGGTACATCTTCCTCAATGTGAGTCTTGTCTAGAGGGAAAGGTGACTAAGAGGTCTTTTGGAGCTACGGGTACTAGGGCTTAGGAGCTCTTAGAAATTGTGCACACTGACGTATGTGGCCCTATGAACGTCACAGCATGAGGAGGGTTTGAGTATTATGTCTCATTTATAGACGATTACTCGAGGTATGGATATGTGTATCTGATGCACCGCAAGAGCGAAACCTTTGACAAGTTCAAAGAGTATCGTGTGGAAGTGAAAAAGTAATTGGATAAATCCATAAAGACACTTCGATCTGATCGAGGTAGTGAATACCTCTCCGATGAATTTCTAGGACATCTTGTAGAGAAACAGGATATTATCTCAATTGACTGCACCTGGTACTCCACAATAGAATGGTGTAGCCAAAAGGAGAAATAGGACCTTGTTGGATATGGTACGGTCCATGATGAGTTATTCAACGCTACCATTATCATTTTGGGGATATGCTTTACAAACGACATGCTATATTCTGAACCAAGTTCCAAGCAAATCAATTCTCAGAACTCCGTATAAATTGTGGTGTGGCAGGAAGCCCCCCCTTGGACATATGGGAATATGGGGCTGCCTGGCACATGTACTGGATGGGGATACGAAGAAGTTGGAACCAAGATTAGAATTGTGCATGTTTGTAGGTTATCCAAAGGGAACTAAAGGAGGTCTGTTTTATAACCTGAAGGAACAAAAAGTCATTGTTTCAACCCATACGACATTCTTGGAGGAAAGTCACATGAATGACTTTAAGCCTTGAAGCAAAGTGGTGCTAAAGGAGTTATCGGGTGAAAGAACTGCTCCACAAGTTTTGGTCTTGGATGCAAGTCTGAGTTCCAGTGAAAGACCTGCAGATGATCAACAATTTAGGATGCTTCATCGTAGTTAGAGGGTTTTGAAAAAACCTAATTTCTTCATGTATGATGCTGAGGTATACCAGGTCGAGGCTCATGAGCATGAGGATGATCTGGTCACCTATGATGAAGCTATAAATGATGCTGATTCTAAATCTTGGAAACAGGCTATGAACAATGAGATGGATTCTATGAAATCCAACACTGTTTGGGAACTTGTAGATTTGCCAAATGGGATAAAACCCATTGGATGCAAATGGGTCAACAAAAGAAAGAAGGATTTAGAAGGGAGAGTGGAAACTTTCAAAGCTAGACTGGTTGCAAAGGGGAACATGCAAAAGGCTGGAATCGATTACGATGAAACCTTTTCACCTGTTGCTATGCTGAAGTCTATCCGTATTCTTCTGTCCATTGCTACGGCTCTCGATTATGAGATCTGGCAAATGGATGTCAAGACCAAGAAAGGAAAGTCTGCAAGTTGCTTAGATCCATTTATGGATTAAAGCAAGCATCCGGCTCATGGAACCAGAGGTTTAATCAAGCGATTAAGACATTTGGTTTTGAGCAGAATGTTGATGAACCCTGTGTTTATAAACGTATTGAGGATGAAAAAGTGGTCTTTCTGATACTCTATGTCGATGATATAAAACTCATTGGGAATGATGTAGGGAACTTATCATCAGTCAAGCTTTGGTT
Source organism: Antiaris toxicaria (assembly GCA_035233585.1). NCBI lineage: Eukaryota > Viridiplantae > Streptophyta > Magnoliopsida > Rosales > Moraceae > Antiaris > Antiaris toxicaria. Next base: position 97,748,340 of record CP141156.1, on the reverse strand, counting down.
ACACCAACGTTTGACATGAAGGACTTGGGAGAAGCTAATTATGTTCTAGGCATTCATCTCTTCAGAGATTGAAAGAACAAAATGATAGCGTTATCCCAAGCTTTATACATAGATAAAATAATTGACAAATATGCAATGCAAGAAGCAAAGAAAGGTACACAACCTTTTATTGCCGATCTAACTCTTTTATTGGATGACTGTCTCAAGACATCGGAAGAAAGAGAGCATATGAATAAGGTCCCTTATGCATCCACTACGGGTAGCCTTATGTACGCTATGCTTTGCACTCACCCGGACATATGTTTTGCAGTAGGTATGGTGAGTCGATATCAAGCGAATCCAGGAACCAAGCACTGGCAAGCAGGAAAGCATATACTCAAGCATCTTTAGAGAACGAGGGATTATATGCTAGTGTATTCTGGAGGGGACCTAACACCCGTAGGATACACGGACTGAGTCTTCCAGACTTGCAAGGATTCAAGGAAGTCGACATTAGAGGGCACGTGGAGACAGGACAAGTAGATGTATGTAAGATCGCGTCCGAGGACAACATTGCCGATCCCTTTACTAAGACTTTGGTGGCTAGAAACTTTGAGAGGCATGTAGAGGCGATGGGGATGCGTAACATGGCACATCTGCTGACTTAGGGCAAGTGGGAGATTGTTAGGAAATGCCCTAAGCATTAGAGACATTTTGATGTATTTATTTTGAACTAGATAATAAAATTATATATAGAGGTTATTCATTACATTGCTATCTGTCCTCGTTTTATTTACATGTTAAAGTAAATGTAAGCAAATATGGCTCCCTGACTGCTTGTGTTAAACTATTAGAACGTTGCATGCAATGGACTTTTGTATGCAAGAAGACAATGTTCTAAAGTAAGCGGTCTAAACTATGGTCTGTAGTCTATGGGGTTAGACCGAGCATCTAACTCATGTTAAGACTATTATGTTGTCTAAAGCCTTGGAGGGGACGGTTTGTCTTGACTGTCTGGAGCTGGACTCCCAAGTATAGACATATATATGTTGCTTGGCGGTGACATGTTAGACCAGGACTAAAGCCTGATTGATCTACGAAGTCTGCTTTGAGTGGATCGATCTGCTTTTGACATTCATTGTACAATAACCTTAATCCCGAGTAGATGGACAGCTTCATGTATATGACTTGTGTACTTTGATGTTCCAATGACTAAAGCATCTTAGAGGTAGTAAGCTTATAGACTGGTTCGTTGGGTGCATGACTTGTATACGATGAAGGGTTCGTTTATAGATATCAGAATCATAGCTCTAATGAGGAGTTAAGGGTATCCTCTTAAAGGCATTATACTGAATGTGAAAATGGACAAGGCCATGGGTCATCTGCTGAGCGGATGACTTCTTATTTACATATGGTGAATAATCATTTTCTTTATTCGGTAGTATAATGGAACTTTAAGATAGCCTGATCAGTAGGATTGAGCGGACTTTGACCTAAGGCTGATCATGGATATCATATGAGGGTTCTGCATACATGACAAGGTCATTGGATGATAGCTTGTCACAGGCTTACGTAATACGGTATATAATTGGGAGTTCAGTTTCAGGTTTGTAGTGGTGTGACTATGAAATTAGTGATCATATGATTGAGTTGTTCGGTAAATAATGATGATCATATGGATTTGCGAGAGCTCGATTATATATGTCAAATTGGTCCCTCTACTAGCACCACATAATTTCTTAACGTTTGGCAAAATTGATTTATGTATGCTATTGGCTAGTTTATTATGCATGGATGGTGTTTCCATAGGATTAGGACGGTGAACAAGATTCTCTCCGGTTGGATTCAGATTTTATTTTGGATAATAGAGTACACAATTATTTGAACTCCAGATAAAGTTGTCATGATTTTATTTGAGATTGGATTGGAGTTGTAGAAAATTATGTGGCTGCGGCTGAGGAATCTAAAGAAGCGGTTTGGCTCTGCAAGTTCTTTAGAGACTTTGAGTTCATTCCGGGTGTTAACAAGCCTGTCACACTTTACTGTGATAACACTGGGGCTATTGCCAACATAAGGGAATCTCAGCACCATAAAAGGACCAAGCACATAGATCGAATGTATCACATTATAAGAGGGCACGTGGAGACAGGATAAGTGGATGTATGCAAGATCGCATCCGAAGACAACATTACCGATCCCTTTACTAAGAATTTGGTGGCTAGAAGCTTTGAAAGGCATGTAGAGGCAATGGGGATGCATAACAGATACATCTGGTGGCTTAGGACAAGTGGAAGATTGTTTGGAAATGCCCTAAGTATTAGAGACATTTTATGTATTTATTTTGAACTGGATAACAAAATTATAATATAGAGGTTATTCATTATATTTCTGTTTGTCCTTATTCTATTTACATATTAAAGCAAACGTAAGCAAATATGGCTCACTGACTTCTTGTATTAAAACTGCTAGAACATTACATACAATGGACTTTTGTATGCAAGAGGACAATGTTCTAAAGTAAGCAGTCTAAACTAAGGTCTGTAGTCTATGGGGTTAGACCGAGCGTCTAACTCATATTAAGACTATTATGTTGTCTAAAACCATGGTGGGGACTGTTTGTCTTGACTGTCCGGAGCATAGACTCCCAAGTAGAGACATAGATATGTTGCTTGGTGGTGACATATTAGATCGGGACTAAATCGTGATTGATCTACGTAGTTCGCTATGAGTGGATCAATCTGCTTTTGACATTTATTAGGCAATAATCTTAATCCTGAGTAAGTGATCTACTTTATGTATATGACTTGTGTACTTTTATATTCCAATGGCCAAAGCGTCTTAGAGGTAGTAAGCTTATAGACCGGTTCGTTGGTTACATAACTTGTATATGATGAAGGGTTTGTTTACAGATATCGGAATCATAGCTCTAACGAGTTAATGGTATCCTCTTAAAGGCATTATACTGGATGTGAAAATGGACAAGGCCTTGGGTCGTCTGTTGGGCATATAACTTCTTATTCACATATAGTGAATAATCATTTTCTTATCTGGTAGTATAATGGAAATTTAAGATAGCCTGATCAGTAGGATTAAACGGACTTTGACCTAAGGCTGATTATGGATATCGTATGACGGTTCTACATACATGACAAGGTCATTGGACATTAGCTTGTCACAGGCTTTCGTAATATGGTATATAATTGAGAGTTCAGTTTCAGATTTATAGTGGTGTGATTCTGAAATTAGTGATCATATAATTGAGCTGTTCGGTACAGAATAATGATCATATGGATTCATAGGAGCTTGATTATACATGTCTAATTGGTCCCTCTACTAGCTCCACATAATTCCTTAATGGTTGGCAAATTGATTTATGTATGCTTATTGGCTAGTTGATTCTGCATGGATGATGTTGACATAGGATTAGGATGGTGGACAAGATTTTATCCGGTCAAATTCATATTTTGTTTTGGATAATAGAGTACACAATTATTCGAACTCTAAATAAAGTTGCCATGATTTTATTTGAGATTAGATTGGAGTTGTAGAAAATTATCCATTAGAACGAAATCTGAAATACAACTTTTCGTGGAGTTTGAAATTTGAATTTTGAATTTTGAAATTTGAAATTTGAAATTTAAATTTTGAATTTGAAATTTGAATTTGAAATTCGAATTTGAAATTTGAAATTTGAAATTTGAAATTTGAAATTTGAAATTTGAAATTTGAAATTTGAATTCAAAAATTAAATTTGAAATTTGAGTTTGAAGTTTGAATTTTGAAATTTGAACTTTGAAATTTGAAAATCAAATTTTGAATCACAGTCCAAATGGAATTCAAATTCTTTGTAGATAATTCCACAGGGTTAGAATTCGAATTTGAGTTGGATTATGGAGAATAAAATCTTGTTTGAATCCTACTTGAATTTGGAGTCCTAATCCATCAAGGAAAACCGAAATTAGTTAAGGAATATCCTCCTAGAATTTTTCAGATTTTTTGGATAAGGATGCAGGGAAATATTTAAGTTTCAATCCCAGTTAAATTTGGATTCTCTCCTTCCTAGTTTGGCCAAAATTTTTGAGGATAAACTCAAGGGAGATTTTCGGTTTTAATGGATAAGGGTGAGATTAAATTCAAGTTAGAAAATCCTATTTGAATTCTGATTCTCCTCATGTTTTAACCACCAAATCTAGTCAGGATTTTGGCACAAAGGGGAATCGGTTTTTATGAGAAAATAAAGAGATAAAATTCAAGTTAAAATCCTGTTTGAATTTTGAAAGAAAAATCCTTAAAGTGGCCGAATTCTTTTGGTTGGGTAAGGCCTAGAATTTTTAGATTTTTGTGAGTGAATGAGGCAGAAAATCTTCTCCTAATCTAATTCGAATTCAGAGGATCACCTCATGCAAGTCTATAAATAGAGGTCTTACCACTCCAGTTTTCTTAGACCACAGACTCTCAGGTAAGCAGGCTTATTGTTGCATAACTTACCATGACAATTAGTTCTTTAGAGATCTGCGTGGTCGGAAGAAGACTAGCAGTGCTAGCATACCAGTCGAGGAACCGAGTGCCCACACACTCTACCATCTGTGAATTGGAGAATAGTAGAGAAGGCTAGTTGGTTGAAGCCCTCCTGTCGTTCTCCTCCTTCAGTATTGTCGTCCTCTTGAGGTATGAGTTTTATTGTTGTTAGTTTATTATGTATGGCATCACGGGATATTTAACAAGTACACGCCTGTGACGAGGGAGAACTCACGCCCAGGTTGGTTAATACACGCCCATGTAAAATCTGCCGGAAACCATGTCGAAGCCCATGTTCTACCCAATAAGTCAAATTTTATTCTATAAGAAGGGCAGGATCTATCAGTTAGAGGGGAGAACCGCAAAACTACAAAAGTAAACCCTAGAGCAGTAGTGAGGAGGTAGAATAGAGAGAGAAACACTCCAACAAGTGACCATCTATCAATTCAAGTTGGATTGCATTAGAATCAAGGGGATTTGTCATGGATTCAATTATTCTTTGTATTCTATTGAATTGTAGTGCAGTTATTCCATTGATTATGAACTGATTTCTTTGATACCTAGATAGGAGGACCCTAGAATGAATATTGTCATTTGATCTTTATTTAATTCAATTATTCTTCAAGTTCATTGAGATTCAATTATGTGTTCTTTATTATCATTGAATTGATATTTACCGGTGTATTGATTCATGTTTGATATCATAAAACTGCGATTGAGAAATCTTATGTATGATTTGATCTTGCATAATTGAAGGGAGTTGCACGTGATTCTAGAGATAGGACAACGTAAGTCTTCCGGATTAGAGTCGAACCTAATAAAGAGATTCATTGATTGATTAATGCAATTCTGGGGGTTTTAATTAGGAAGAGATTTCAATTAATCAACCTGGGTTAAGTTGTTAATAAGTTTAAGAAAGATATTAACATAATTAAGGAGTTTTCACGGTCCAATGATTAGTAGATAAATTGATATATTAAGGATTAGGTGCAATAGACATTTTAGGGGGATTCATTATCTAGGTATTGTTGGTTTGGATTGATTTCATCTTGATTTTCTGTTGTTTAGAGTTAATTTTGTGTTAGGTTGGTTTAATTTAATTCTTATTTAATTATTTCAATATAAATCGACTATTTGTAGGATAGATAATAAGAAAAGAGTAAGTACTAGTACTCGTTATTCCCTGTAGGATCGACACTCGATATTGTTATCCACTGTACTACAGAAACCGATAGGTGCACTTGCCTAGAAGGTCTATGGGGTAGGAGATTGACCGTATCAAGTTTTTGGCACCGTTGTCGGGAACTAGGATATTAGGAACACTTAATTCCTAGTAATCTATCCATTCTTTTGTTTTATTTTATTTTATTCTATTTTAACTCTTATTTCATTCTTATTTTTTTTATTTGTAATTTTCTATTTTATTATATTTTATATTTTGTCTTTCGTGTTGCTATTTCAGGCACTTGGATCAGTTTATGATCCGCAACAATCCATCTGAGTTGTTTGAAGAAGATCTTGAGATTGAAAGAACAACTTTTTGAGTTCTTAGAATTAGGTGTTCGTAGAGACAGGAAGACTTAGCGCAGGAACCAATCATGGCTGAACCGGAGCAATAAAGGACTATGTTCGACTATGCAAGACCATCCTTGATGGGGACAAAATCCAGCATTGTTAGACCAGTTGTGGCGGCCAATAATTTTGAGATCAAGCCCAATATTATTCAAATGGTGCAACAATATGTACAATTTGATGGGCTCCAGGATGAGGATCCTAATGTACATATAGCAAATTTTCTGGAGATCTGTGATACTTTCAAGATCAATGGCGCCACTGATGATGCAATAAGGCTGAGGCTGTTTCCTTTTTCATTAAGGAACAGGGCCAAGTAGTAGCTGAATTCTCTATCGAGAGGTTCTATCACTATATGGGACCAAATGACAAAGAAGTTTCTGTTGAAGTACTTTCCACCTGCAAAGACTACCAAACTAAGGAATAATATCTCTTCATATGCCCAGATTGACTCTGAGACACTTTATGAGACATGGGAGAGGTTTAAAGATCTTCTGAGGAAGTGTCCACATCACGGATTGCCAACATGGTTGCAAGTGCAAACCTTTTACAATGGGTTGAATCCGGCAACCAGGCAGATGATAGATGCAATAGCTGGAGGAACAGTGAACAATAAAACACCAGAGGTAGCCCAGGAGTTGATAGAGTACATGGCCATGAACAATTACCAATGGCACTCAAACCAAGCGAAGCTTAGCAAATCCGCTGGGATCTATGAGGTTGATGCAGTCACAGCCTTAGCCAGGCAAGGCGAAACCTTGAGTAAGAAGATTGATGGATTATCTGTAGGCCATCAACCAGTTTAAGTCCTACAGTGTGACATGTGTGGGGGAGTACATATAACTGATGAATGTCAAGGTTTATCAACTATGGCTAAACAGACACCAGAGCATGTTGACTATATGGGTAATGCACCACGACCCCAAAACAATCCCTATAGCAACACATACAACCCAGGCTGGAGTAACCACCCTAATTTCTCTCGGGGAAATCAAGGACAACAAAGAAATAATCCCCCTCCGGGTTTTCAGCAACAACATCCACCACAAGAGAAGAAGCCTAGCATGGAAGAATTGATGGCTAAATTTATTCAAACATCTGAAAGCCGATTCCAAGCCACTGAAACATCATTGAGGAACCAAGAGGTGTCTATTCATAACCTTGAGAATCATATTGGTTAGCTGGTAAAGCTTGTGTCAGAGAGACAATAAGGGAGCCTGCCTAGTAACACCGAGAAGAATCCAAAAGAGCAGGTCAAGGCAGTTACCTTGAGGAGTGGTAAAGAACTACAAGTTGAGAAAGAACCGCATGATAAGGAAGAGAATGGCAAGCAATCCGAGGATAAAGAGAAGGGTGATGGGAATCTTAAACCTATGCAGGGTTTCCAACCCATTATCCCATACCTAGCCAAGCTAAAGAAGGATAAGATGGATGAGCAATTTGGTAAGTTTCTTGAACTGTTTATGGAACTTTACATTAACTTGCTTTTTGTTGAAGCTCTTCAGCAGATGCCAAAGTATGCAAAATTCTTGAAGGAATTGCTTTCAAATAAGAAGAAGTTGGAGGAGCTGTCAACAGTAATATTAAGTGAGAAGTGCTCAACCATTTTGCAAAACAAATTGCCCAAGAAATTAAAAGATCCAGGGAGGTTTACTATTCCTTGTCTCATTGGTAGTTTGTTGGTTGATAAAGCAATAGCAGATTTGGGAGCTAGCATTAATTTGATGCCTTACAAGATGTTTAAGAAACTGGGGTTGGGAGAGCCTAATCTAACTAGGATGAGCATACAGCTAGTCAATAGATCAGTTAAATACCCTAAAGGCATCATTGAGGATGTGTTGGTTAAGGTAGATAAGTTCATATTTCCTGTGGATTTTGTTATTTTTGAAATGGATGAGGACATTGAGGTACCCCTTATTCTAGGTCGACCCTTTTTAGCTACTGCCAGAGCCATTATAGATGTGAGTAAGGGTAAGTTAGTCCTTAAGGTTGGGGATAAGGAGGTAACTTTTAAAATACATAATGCCATGAGACATTCCCTTGAGCAGGATGATACTTTTTACTTTCTTGACTCTATTGATATTGTCGTTTCTGATTGTTTGCAGGAATTAGTCCATGATGACCCTTTAGAGTTGTGCCTTGTACAAGGAAGGGAGGAAAACGATGATGATCCTTGCATTAAGGAACAAGAAGCACATTTGGAAGCTAATGAGCTCATGGTGAGAAAGAAAGAGTTTGAAAAGATTGAACAAAGTAGAGAGAAGAGGTTGAAACCCTCTATCGAGGACCCACCAGTTCTGGAACTGAAAGCGTTACTGGACTATCTCGAGTATGCCTTTTTGGAGAACGAATCAAAGCTACCAGTCATTATTACCTCCGGATTGAGGGCAGATCAGAAAGAAAAGTTGCTGGTAGTACTTAAGAAGCATAAAAGGGCTATCGCTTGGAATATTTTTGACATTAGGGGAATTAGCCCTTCATTTTGCACCCACAAAATCCTAATGATGGATGAATTCAAGTCATCGGTGTAACCCCAGAGGCGACTCAATCCCAAGATGAAGGAAGTAGTCAAAGCAGGGGTGATTAAGCTCCTCAACATAGGTATGATCTATCTGATCTCTGACAGTGCTTAGTAAGTCCTGTACAGGTAGTTCTAAAGAAGGATGGAATGACGGTGGTACCTAATGAGAAGAACGAGCTGATTCCCATGAGAACCGTCACTGGGTGGAGAGTGTGCATCGACTACAGAAAGCTTAATGATGCCACTCAAAAAGACCACTTCCCACTACCCTTTGTGGACCAAATGCTAGAGAGATTAGTGGGTCACATGTATTATTGCTTCTTGGATGGTCTATCTGGCTATTTCTAGATTCCTATAGCACCAGAGGACCAAGAGAAGACAACTTTTACATGTCCCTATGGCACATTTGCATATAAAAGGATGCCTTTTGGGTTGTACAATGCACCTGCCACCTTTTGTATGATGGCAATTTTTGATGATTTAATAGAAGACATCATGGAGGTGTTTATGGATGACTTCTCTGTGTTTGGTGATTCCTTCGATGCATGCCTCTGCAACCTTGAACGAGTGCTGAAAAGGTATGAAGAAACTAATCTAGTTTTGAACTGGGATAAGTGCCATTTTATGGTACAAAAGGGCATAGTTTTGGGCCATAAAATCTCAAGTAGGGGAATAGAGGTAGATAGAGCTAAGACTGAGACAATTGAAAAGCTACCACCCCCAACTGTAGTTAAGGCTGTGAGGAGTATTCTGGGACATGCAAGTTTTTATAGGAGGTTCATCAAGGACTTCTTTAAGATTGCCAGACCCTTAACTCAATTACTCGAGAAAGATGCACCATTCGTCTTTACTTAAGAGTGTTTGGAAGCACTTAACACTCTTAAGGAGAAATTAACTAATGCCCTGATTATGGTCGCACTAGATTAGAACCTTCCGTTTGAACTGATGTGTGATGCCAGTGACTTCACAGTAGGTGCAGTACTTGGACAGTGGAGAGATAAGCATTTTCAGCTCATCTACTATGCTAGCGAGACTTTGACGGATGCTTAAAAGAATTACACAACCACCGAAAAAGAATTGCTAGCTGTCATTTTCGCGTTTGATAAATTCAGATCTTATTTAATTTTATCCAAATTCATTGTTTATACTGATCATTCTGCATTGTGTTACTTGTTAAATAAGGCAGATGCTAAACCCAGATTGATCAGGTGGATTCTGTTGTTACAGGAATTTGACTTGGAAATTAGAGATAAGAAGGGGGCTGAAAACCTAGCAGTAGACCATCTTTCACGGTTGGAGAACCCAAATTTAGAAAAACTGGCAGAAGAAGACATCGATGATGCATTCCCTGAAGAACGTGTATACCATCTGACAGAGGTAAGTGCAGGTGAAGTCCCTTGGTTTGCCGATTTTGCTAATTACTTGGCTGTTGACGTCCTTCCTAAAAGGCTTTCTCATCAGCAAAAGAAGAAATTCTTTTCTGATTTGAAGAATTACTTTTGGGAGGACCCCTACTTGTTTAAGATTTGTGCAGACCAAATCATTAGGCGATGTGTTTCACAATTGGAGGGATGGAAGATTTTGCAACACTGTCATGCTGGCCCGACAGAAGGACATTACCACGCGAATAGGACAGTGCAGAAGGTGCTCGAGTCAGGTTTTTATTGGCCTACTTTATTTAGATATGCCTAAAGGTATGTAGCATTGTGTGGTAACTATCAGCGATCAGGTAACATCTCTCGTCGGGATGAAATGCCCCAAAATTTCATTTTTGTTTGTGAAGTTTTTGATGTTTAGGGCATTGACTTTATGAGTCCTTTTCCAGTCTCTTTTGGGAACAAGCACATCCTAGTTGCAGTAGATTATGTGTCTAAGTGGGTTGAAGCTCAAGCTTTACCAACAAATGATGCTAGGGTAGTAGTTAAGTTCCTAAAAAAGTTATTCTCTCGATTTGGCACACCTAGAGCAATCATCAGTGATAGGGGCACACACTTTCGTAATGCACAGTTCATCAATGCACTAAAAAAATATGGTGCTACGTATAGAGTTGCAACCCCTTACCATCCACAGACTAGTGGCCAAGTTGAGGTGACCAATAGGGATTTGAAAAGAATCCTAGAAAGAACTGTAGAGCATCATAGGAGATATTGGTCCATCAAATTAGATGATGCTCTTTGGGCCTATAGGACGGCATACAAGACACCGATAGGGACTACACCATATAGGCTAGTTTATGGAAAAGCATGTCACCTTCTAGTGGAATTTGAGCACCAAGTGTATTGGGTAATTAAGTTCCTTAACTTTAACTTGGATGTTGCAGGAGAAAAGAGGAAAATCCAGGTGAATGAGTTAGAGGAATGACGCTTGATGGCCTATGAGAACGCAAGGATATACAAGGAGTGAAGCAAGCTATATCATGATAGGAGGATTAAACAAGGGAAAGAATTCAGCGAAGGAGATCAAGTGTTACTGTATAATTCTCGGTTGAAACTATTCCCAGGAAAGCTCAAGTCTAGATGGTCAGGTCCCTTTACAGTCAAGAAAGTTTTCCCCTACGGTGCCATTGAAGTAACACATCCAAAGAAAGGCACATTCAAGGTGAATGGACATTGCCTAAAGTTGTTCCTTGGAGGAGAGTTTGATAACTCTCAAAGGGAGGAGTTCAACCTCCACACCGACTAATGGATGAAAGTGAATACGTGAAGCTGAAGACGTTAAACAAGCGCTTCTTGGGAGGCAACCCAAGGGTTTTCTTTCTTGTTTTCCCTTTTTCATGTTTTCTTTAATCTTAATTTAATTTTCATTAGGTTTTTTATTCTCTTAGGTTTTTTACCTTTTGTTTTTATTCAATTTAAAAAAAAAAAACTGACTGACATGAACAATATGCTGTGAAGCGTACGCCCTAGAACACGCCCGTGTTAATGGGTGTGTCTGGGGCTGTGTGTAGTTTTGTTTGTCAGGTACATGGCCATGTTTGTGAGAGGAATAGGAGGAGTCGATGTACCGAGGAGTACACGGGCATAAACACAGCCGTGTTTATAGCCGTGTAAATTTAATTTGGACACGCCCGTGTCTTTGCCGTGTTAACACCCGTGTCCGGAAGAAGGAGATTGAACAATTTTGCACAGAGGAGTACACGGCCTTAAACACGCCCGTGTTAGAGGCTGTGTTCATCAGCAGGTAAGTAACACGCCCATGTCTTGGCCGTGTAACCAGCCCGTGTTCTTTTATTTTTCTCGACGCGACCCGATACACGGCCGTGTATATGGCCGTGTCGAGGCACTATTTATACGGACGGTTACTGGAAACACGATCATTTCATTCACACACGCCCCTTTTCTCTGAAAATCCCAATTTCCACTGAAGAGTCGCGCCGATCTGTGCATGAAAAGCCAGGTAATCCTAATCCTAACCAATCATTCGATAAATACCTTTTAGGAATTAGATTTTTTTTTGAAGAATTTTTGGGTATTTCAGGTGAAATTTCGTTCTTCTTTCTTCTTCAACTCACAAACACGACAGTATGTATTCCTTCCTTTTTCTTCGTCGTTGGCTTTCGTGATTTCTAGGTTATTTGATGGATTGATAGCATGATTTGATAGAAGTGCTCTGTGTTGCAACTTTTGTTTGATTGTTTTCGTGTGAACATTATGGAAGGAAGTGCACATTATTTTTTGTCGAATGTGGTGCTCTGATGTTCTCACCATTGTGCTTAAACTTTCCTAACCTTTTACATGCGTCGAATATGGTTCAATTTTGTCTGCGGTTGAATATCATCTTGTGAATCTCAGAATAAGGCTTGAATTGTGCATGCTTTCAGTTTATCTTTGTTATTCATTATGAAATTCTTTCGTAGGACCCCAATTGCCACCATGACAAGACGTACTGAAGAAATCTAACGGTGACAAAAGGAAGTTCCGCGGAAAAGGCAGAGGGGAGAGGCTTCTTCTCATGCGCAGCAACACCCACCACAACAACATGGATTACACCCATTGCTACAATTTCAGGCTCCAGTATTCCTTACGAGACTTGAGAGGCTATTAAAGAAACCTTTTGAGCATAACTGGTTTATAGATTAGCCAGTGTTATAGCAGATTGGTTTAGATCAACAAGTGAGGGAATTGGTCACTTTTGGGAGTTGGGACGATTCTTCGTCATTGACGAACCAGCTTATCAAGAGTTAACTTTGGAATTCCTTACCACATTCACCCTCAACAAGAGATCACTGAGCTGGTCCATGCCCAACATTGAGTTCCAGATTGGCGAGGAAAGATTTCACAGAAGCTATACGCAGTTCTCAATGGACTGCGGTTTCTATACCGAAGAGTTTACCCAAACCGATGCCTATCGAGAACTGCAGGTGGACTAGCCCTCCAACTTTAATGACCAGCAGTATTAGAGGTCCATTAGTAGAGAGATGGAGTACGCACCAACGAGATCCAAAGCCTCCCGTCTTTGTCACCCGAAACTTTGATACGTGCACAAGTTATTAGTGCACACCATTAGTGGATGGAGAGAAAGCACTGGTGTAGTCTCTCGACGTGACCTTTTCTACATTTACAGTATGATGGAGAAGGTGGCCATTCATTTGGGACATGCTTGGGCATGGTATTTGGATAGCCAGGCAAGCAGGCCACGAGCGGGTGCAGTGTGTTACGGGCCTTACATCACGAGATTAGCTCGCAACCTAGGGCTGTTTAATCGTCTACCTCCCATGACCATTGCATCCAAGATGATACCGATTGACATGGATACTTTAAGATCCATAGGGATGGTCGAGAGATGACAGGTGCCAGGTGGTCCAACCTATGTTCTAATTGGTACCCCTCCACCTGCAACTAAGGTCGAATCCGAGAGGGATCGCTCCCCTGCACCACCACCACAGGACCAACACCCGGCCACCCCTTCCCACTCACCAGACAGTCCTAATGCTCATGCAGGACCATCCTACCGCCATCTCGGGTCATCTACCTCAAACATCGGAAGATTGAGCAGTCAAATGCTGCCTATGCTAAGCAGGACAGTGGCTTTGTAGCAAGGTCATTCATCTTGATTGATACGACTAGAGAGACAGTCGGCCTGGATTGAAGATACGTTGACTCACCTGTGTGCTCACCTCAGGGTCCCGACCTTACCCAACATTCTGGCAGTTGACCCCACCACTAGTGGCCCTGACGAGCCATCGAGACCTGGACCGATTCCCGAAGAACCCAGTACAGAGCCCCAGTCCACCCCACCTGTGGATCCCAAGCCTCCAGTAGCCGATGAGTAGGTTATGGAGTCGGCCTCGATTTCAATTTTTCTGCCTTGCCGGGAGAACCAGGTTTGTTGATTCCCATTGCGTTTCTGTTGACTGTACCGACCTCTTCATTATATACATATATTCAGGGAAGTACACGTTGACTTGTTCTTTTGCCATTTTGTTTCCATATTACCTATTTGTTTCTCACTGTTTTAATTGTGTCCATTGAGGACAATGTACATCTCTAAGTGTGGGGAAGGGATTTTGGTTTTAGTGGAATTTATTTGTTGGGAATCAAGCATATTGTAGTCCTCTTGCATAAAGTAGTCTCCTTTCATTGATTCTTCTGTTTGGAAATCTTAATCTTGTTAAAATGCATTTTAACATGCTCTTAATGACTGTGGTTCCTTGAATTGGATTAAGATACAAGCAGAAAACGAAACGAATAGCTAGATTTTTATGAGCTTCATTATAGGTAGTTGTTGAGACAGTTAATCTGGATGAGAATTGCATGGGATTCACACACATGAGTATACAATTTGTGAGTATTTGAGCCTACGAGCATTCATCATTATATGCTCTAATCATTTTCTTTCTGGTGTGTTTATCATGCATAGTGGGAAGGTTCTAGAACTTGCTTTGTTATGCATGTCACTGTTTTAGATGCATTGGAAATAAGGGTTTTGTCTTAGCCTTTCTTGTTGACCGAACTATAAGCCAAATACCCCATTTTTTTTTTGGCCAACACCATAACCATTGTTCTACACCAAAGGGCTTCGTCAACTGAATTGCATGAAAATCTGATCAAAAGAAGCATAGAACCAAGGGCTTGTCTGATTAAAGGTGCATGGTATATATTTAAATTTCATTTTCTGTTGTGATTAATTCCACTTGGATGCTCGAATATTTTCAAGTTCAACATTTCGTAAAGCGAGCATCATTAAAAAAAAAAAAAGAGAGAGAGAAGTAAATAAGTAAGTAAATAAGTAAGAACAGAAGATGATTGCGGTTAATAATGTTTTATGCACCTTACTTGAGCTTTGATTGAAGGTTCTATATACAAGAGAGTCAGGTTTTTGTGTGATTTGGTATAGACATGTCCTTTATTTTTTTTCTTGGTTAACCCGTGATCCATTCTTTCCATTCTTTCTATACTACCACCCAAACCTTATCGCAGTCATGACAAGGATCCTTTAATTCATGCATCTAACCATAGTAATGTGATATATTAGCAAGCTTATGGTTAAGATTCCTACTATGCATTGATTTGAGTGTTATGATATATTCTCTACCCGAAACACTTTGAGCGTTTTATGAGTGAATCCTATGTGAGGGTATGAGTCCTATGCTTTTGATTCTAAAAAGACCATCAACATGATTGCTTATGGATGATAGTTTATAGAAGTTTAGTCTAGGACTGTTGGATTTTACTTGTATTTTAATTTGGTTTAGAAGTCATAGTAGGAAAGAATATAGAGAGATGCGTTGAGACAAGAGAGAGAGCGATATTTTGAAGGGTTTATGATTTGGAACTATTATTTGCTTGAGGACAAGCAAATGCTTAAGTATGGGGAGATTTGATAAGTGCTAAACTGTACATATTTTTAGTCTATATTTAGGCCATTATTGTTTGGTTTAGGGATACTTTCATGGAATTTTGCACTTGATCGGTTTATATGTTGTTTTCAGGTCCCAACTAAGGCAATGGGAGCATAAGGAGGAGATTCAGATCAGTTTGAAGCCTTTTGACCGAAGTTGAGTAGAACACGGTTTGGTACACAGCCGTGTATGTGGCCGTGTACCTCTCAGACTAACCAATGTGTGGAAAGCCGTGTTTTGGGAAAACAGGCATGTTCGGTGATATCAGACATAAAACACGGTCTAGTACACAGCTGTGTACAGATCTGACCATGAACTGTGTAAGCAGCCGTGTACAGTAGAAACGGGCGTGTTCAGCGATTTAACAAGTACGCGCCTGTGTCGAGGGAGAACACACGCTCGTGTTGGTTAATACACGCCCGTGTAAAATCTGCCAGAGACTGTGTCGAAGCCCGTGTTCTACCCAGGAAGTCGAATTTTGTTCTATAAGAATGGCAGGATCTGTCAATTTGATGGGAGAGCTGCAAAACTACAAAAGTAAACCCTAGAGCAGTAGAGAGGAGGTAAAATGGAGAGAGAAACACTCCAATAAGCAACCATCTATCAATTCAAGTTGGATTGCATTAGAATCAAGGGGATTTATCATGGATTCAATTATTCTTTGTATTCTATTGAATTATAGTGTAGTTATTCCATTGATTATGAACTGATTTCTTTGATACCTAGATAGGAGGAACCCTAGAATGAATATTGTTATTTGATCTTTATTTAATTCAATTTATTCTTCAAGTTCATTGAGATTCAATTATGTGTTCTTTATTATCATTGAATTGATATTTACCGGTGTATTGATTCATGTTTGATATCATACAACTACGATTGAGAAATCCTATGTATGATTTGATCTTGCACAATTAAAGGGAGTTGCATGTGATTCTAGAGATAGGACAACGTAAATCTTCCAGATTAGGGTCAAATCTAATAGAGAGTTTCATTAATTGATTAATGCAATTTGGGGGGTTTTAATTAGGAAGAGATTTCAATTAATCAACCTGGGGTTAGTTGTTAATAAGCTTGAGAAAGATATTAACATAATTAAGGAGTTTCCACGGTCCAATAATTAGTAGATAAATTGATATATTAAGGATTAGGTGCAATAGACATTTTAGGGGGATTCATTATCAAGGTATTGTTGGTTTGGATTGATTTCATCTTGATTTTCTACTGTTTAGAGTTAATTTTGTGTTGGGTTGATTTAATTTAATTCTTATTTAATTATTTCAGTACAAATCAACTATTTGTAGGATAGATAATAAGAAAAGAGTAAGTACTAGTACTCGTTAGTCCCTGTGGGATCGACCCTCGATATTGTTATCCATTGTACTATAGAAACTCATAGGTACACTTGCCTAGAAGGTCTATAAGGTAGGAGATTGACCATATAATGAGTCTAAATATATCAGTTTCTGGCAAGAAAAGGTCGTTTTGACCCTTATCCCAATATTGCATATCTCCCAAACAAGGATTCTCGTTTTACACCCAATTGACCAGATTGAGCCTACTGACTACTAATATATCAGTTTTATGTCAAATTAAAGCCGTCTTGGCTAGTAGCTTGACACTGCATTTTTCACTATTCACTATTCACTGCTTTCTATTCTAACTGACTGGTCTGAGCGTTCTGACTGAGATTTTGTCAGTTTCTGGATGAAAAGAGGTCATCTAGATCATTTTCTCAATACCGTATCCTTGCTAGGGTTATTTATAGCTATTATGCTCAGATGTTCGGTCTGAGTATTTTGGTGATCTGTTTTCCAGTCTTGTGTCAAGAAATGGTCATCTAAACCAGTTTCCTAACACTGCATGTCTCATACACATAATAGGGTGGACTGGGTTCACTGTCGGTCGCTCCTTTCACTGCATAAATAGTACTTAAATAGTACCAGACCTGTTTAACCTATTCAACTGGGAAATACACTGTATTTTCAACTTAATTGCTCATTATGTAGTAATTAGGTTTCATGAATTCTGGAGAATCATTATAACGGCTCTCTGCTCGTTACACGGCCTTCTACATGGGTTCTAACACAAGCATGTACAAGGCAACACGGGCATGTATCGTCCAGATATGGGCGTGTACTAGTTGAGTTTCCTCAACATGGCCATGTCCTGAAACATGTTCATTTTACCCGAGTGGTGCACGGCCACTTACACGGCTGTATACCTAACTGTGTTACACTACATGGCCATGTTCACTCACACGGCCTTTCTCACATATATAGTTCGATCAGGTACATGGCTTCTTACGCGGTCATGTACCTGGTCGTGTTCTACAAATTTGCACTAAATGGCATCAAATTTTTCCTCAATTTCTTATTACATAGAAATTAGATTACAGGAATGGGCCAGTCCTTACATAAAGCGTCTTAGAGGTAGTAAGCTTATAGATCGGTTCGTTGGATGCATGACTTGTATATGATGAAGGGTTTGTTTATAGATATCGAAATCATAGCTCTAATAAGAAATTAAGCGTATCCTCTTAAAGGCATTATACAGGATGTAAAAATGGACAAGGCCTTGGGTCGTCTGCTAGGTAGAAGACTTCTTATTCACATATGGTGATTAATCATTTTCTCATTTGATAGTATAATGGAACTTAAGATAACCTAATCAGTAAGTTGAATAGACTTTACCTAGGGCTAATTATGGATATTATATGAGGGTTTTGCATACATGACAAGGTCATTGGACATTAGCTTGTCACAGGCTTTTGTAATATGGTATATAATTGGGAGTCCAGTTTTAGATTTATAGTGGTGTGACTCTGAAATTAGTAATCATATGATTGAGTTGTTTAGTATAGAATGATGATCATATGGAATCACTAGAGCCTGATTATACATGTCCAATTAGTCCCTCTACTAGCTCCACATAATTACATAATGAATGGCAAATTGATCTGTGTATGCTTATTGGTTAGTTGACTATGCATGGATGGTGTAGACATAGGATAAGGATGAAAGACAAGATTCTCTCTAATTGAATTCAAATTTTATTTTGGATAATAGAATACACAATTATTCGATTTCCAACTAAAGTTTCCATGATTTATTTGAGTTTGAATTAGAGTTGTAGAAAATTATCCATGAGGACAAAATTTGAAATACAACTTTTTATGGTGTTTGAAATTTGAAATTTGAAATTTGAAATTTAAATTTTGAATTTGAAATTTGAATTTGAAACTTGAATTTGAAATTTAAATTTGAAATTCGAATTTGACATTCGAATTTGAATTTGAAATTTAAATTTGAAATGTGAAATTTGAAATTTGAATTAAAAATATAAATTTGAAATTTGAGTTTGAAGTTTGAATTTTGAAATTTGAACTTTCAAATTTGAACTCAAATTTTGAATCACAATCCCAGTGAAATTCAAATTTTTTGTGGATAATTTCACATGGTTAGTTTCGGATTTTTGTGGATAAGGATAAAGGGAAATTCAAGCTAGAAAATCTTGGTTGAATTTTGATTATCTCCCTCACAAAAGTGGCCTAATTTTAGTGGATAAACCTAAGGAAAATGTTGGATTTTTTATGGATAAGCATGAGATAAAATTCAAGCTAGAAAATCCTATTTAAATTTTGGTTCTCCTCACACGTGGATGGCCGAATCTAGCCTTGTTCTTGGGCTAAGGGAAGATTTGGTTATAGTGGATAATGATGAGATAAAATTCAAGTTAAAATCCTGTTTGAATTTGGAATGCAAAATCCCGAAGGTGGCCGAATCTTCCCATGATTGTGGCCTATGGGAATTTAGATTTTGTGAGGAAAGGAAGGGAGAAAATCTTCTCCTAGTCCAATTCGAATTCAAGGGATCACCTCATGCCAGTATATAAATAGGGGTCTTACCACTCCAGTTCTTTCAGACCACAGACTCTCAGGTGAGCAGGCTTATTATTGCATAACTCATCGTGACAATAAGTTCTTTAGAGATCTAGGTTGTCAAAAGAAAGACTAGCAGTGCTAGCATACCGGTCAAGGAACCGAGTGCCCACACACTCTGCTATCCAGGAATTGGAGAATTGTAGAAAAGGCTAGTTGGTTGAAGCTCTTAGGTCATTCTCCTCCTACAGTTTGGCATCCTCTTAAGGTATGAGTTTTATTGTTGTTAGTTTATTGTATATGGCATCACTAGATATTTTACGATCTTGAAAAATTTTTGTAATTATGCTGCGCCACTCTGATGCATTTTTTACAGTTTTTTTCCTACAATTGTCTATGCTTAATTGACTAGTCTTAGTGTTCTGACTCCGATTTTGTCAGTTTTTTAGCGAGAAGAGGTCATCTTGACCACTTTTCATGCCAAATTTCATTGTTGTGCTCAGATAACCGGTCTGAGTGTACTGATGACTAGTTCATCAGTTCTATGTCAATAAATGGTTGTCTGGACCAGTTTCTTGATATTGCGTGTCTCATACGCATACTCACATGTATTAAGATGAATCTATCTCACTCTGGTTGCCCTTTTCACTACATGAATAGTAATTAAACATTTCTATACTCATTTAATGCATTTAAACAGGCAAATTATACTGTATTCATTAACTTAATTACTTATTACATAGTAATTAGGTTCCATGAACATGGGTGTCATTATAACCTAGCCCCTTACAAAATTTTTGTCCTCGAAAATTAGAATAATTATGCAAAATCTCTTTTCATATCTTCTTCCTATTCCCATGTGGCTTCCTCAACATTATGATTCCGCCACAACACTTTTACAAGAGATATAACTTTATTCCTCTGCACCCTTTCTTTTCTAGCTAGGATCTAAATGGGTTTCTCTTTGTAAATCAGATCAGCGTGGACTTTTATAGGTTCTTGGCTTAGAACATGGGAGTTGTCTGGCACGTACTTTTTCAATATCGAGACATGAAAGACATTATGCACTGAAGCTAACTCAGGAAGAAGTACTAGCCTATAAGCTACCTTCCCAACTCTCTTGTTTATTTCTAAGGGTTCTATGTACCTAGGACTGAGCTTTCCCTTCTTTCCAAAGTACATCACCCCTTTCATGGATGCCACCTTAAGAAAGACTGAGTCTCCTTCTTGAAACTCGAGGGGACTTTTGGCGACTGTTCACTGTATCTAATATCTCTCTTATTAGCTTTACATCTGCCATTGTGTTCTTGATGAAGTCCATGCTAACAAGCTATTTCTCTCTGGTCTCGTGCCAGTGAATCAGAGATCTGCATTTTCTTCCATAAAGTACCTCGTACGGTGCCATTCCAATCGAGGAATGGTAGTTGATGTTGTACGAGAACTTGATCAGGGGTAGTTTCTGATCCCAACTTCGTTTAAAGTCTAGGGCGAAAGCTCACAACATGTCCTCTAATGTTTGTATGGTCCTCTCAGACTAACCGTCAGTCTGAGGATGGAATGCTGTGCTGAGATTTAACTTGGACCCATATGTGGCCTGAATTCTTTACTAAAGCTTAGAGGTGAAGCATCCATCACGATCTAAGGAGATCAACTTTGGCATTCCGTGCAGTCTTCCGATTTGATTCACATAGATTTCTGCTAGTCGTTCCACCGAGTAGCTAACTTTTATCGCTAGAAATCTGGCTGACTTTGTCAATCTATCCACGATCACTTAGATTGCATCATGGCCATTAGGTGTCCTTGGCAATACGACCACGAAGTCCATCGTGATCTGGTCCCATTTCCACTTGGGTAGCTTAATTTGCTTTAATTCTCCTGCCGAGCACTGGTGTTCTGCCTTAACCTTCAGACACGCAAGGCATCTGGCGACGAACTCGGTAATGTCATTCTTCATTCTAGGCCA
This sequence comes from Antiaris toxicaria, assembly GCA_035233585.1. Lineage (NCBI taxonomy): Eukaryota > Viridiplantae > Streptophyta > Magnoliopsida > Rosales > Moraceae > Antiaris > Antiaris toxicaria. The sequence goes on along the minus strand of CP141156.1, from coordinate 97,727,066 downwards.
CCAAAAGCTTCCTTTTAGATCCTTGTACATCTTATTCGCTCCTAGATATATGGAATATGGCACCTCATGAGCTTCCGAAAGGATTCACTTCTTGACCTCTTCATCTTTCGGAACACACACTCTATCCTTGTAATAGAGTATGCCATCCTTAGAGACTCTAAACTTTGAACCCTTGTCCTTTGTAGCTTCCTTTCTGGACTTGATCAAGGAAAAATCGAGCTCTTAGCCAGCCTTGATCTTGTTTAGGAGTGTTCATTCGAGAGTCATGCCAGAAAATCTGCCCGTTAGAATCTCGATCTTGCTGCTACACAGATCCGTCTGTAGAGCTTTTGGCAAGGCACTGATAGCCATGAGCGAAGTAGAATGCTTTCGACCTAATGCGTCGGCCACCCTGTTGGCTTTTCCCAGATGATACAGGATCTCATAGTCATAATCCTTTACCAACTGTAGCCATCTTCGCTGCCTCATGTTGAGCTTTTTCTATGTAAAAATGTATTTAAGGCTCTGGTGGTTGGTGTAGATCTCACACTTGACTCCATAGAGGAAGTTCCTCCATATTTTCAGTACGAAAATGACCACTGCTAGCTCTAGATCATGCGTAGGGTAGTCCTTTTCATGGTCCTTAAGTTATCGTGAAGCATATGCGACTACTCTACCACACTACATCAACACCCCTCCCAGTCCGATCTTAGATGCGTCATTATAAATCATAAAGCTTCTCTGACCAGCATCTAAAATGGTCAGTATTGGAGCACTTGTGAGTCTTCATTTTAGCTCTTGAAAGCTCTCCTCACACTTATTGGTCCATTCATACCTCCTTTCTTTCTTGGTAAGCACTGTAAGTGAGGTGGCTAGCTTCAAAAAGCCCTTGACGAAGCACCGATAATATCCCGCTAAGCCTAGGAAACTACGTATCTCTGTCACGTTCCTCGGAGCTGGCCATGCACTAACTACCTCAACCTTTGCTGGGTCAATAGATACTCCCTCCTTGGAGACTACGTGACCTAGTAAGTGAACCTTTTCCAGCCAAAACTCACACTTAGAGAACTTGGCGTACAGCTGATGATCCTTTAATACACGTAGTACTATCCTCAAGTGTTCTTCATGCTCTTCTTTTATCTTGGAGTATATAAGTATGTCATCAATGAACACAATGACAAACTTATCCAAAATTTCCTTGAACACATAGTTCATCAAATCTATGAAGGCTGCTGGTACGTTTGTCAGTTCCAATGACATAACGAGGTACTCGTAGTGTCCGTACCGCATTCAAAAGGCTGTGTTAGGTATCCTCATCCCTAATTTGTAGTTGATGGTACCCTGAATGCAGGTTAATCTTCGAGAACATTGCAGCATCTCGAACCTAATCAAATAAATTGTCAATCTGCAGCAACGGGTACTTATTCTTGATCATGATTTTGTTCAGCTCTCTATAGTCTATGAACATCCTCAGTGTCCCGTCTTCTTTTTTCATGAATAGCACGGTCACTCCCCAGGGTGAATAGCTCTATTGAATGAATCCCTTATCCATCAGATCTTTCAGTTGGGCTTGGAGCTCCTTTAGCTCTATAGGGGCCATTTGATATGGGGCCTTAGAAATAGGGGCTGATCCTGGTACAATTTCAATCTCGAATGAGATCTAGCACTCTACTGGAAGTCCTGAAAGATATTTTGGAAACACTTCCACAAATTCCCTAACTACTGGTATACTCTCAGGCCCTATCTCCTCTTCTTAAGTCTTATCTACTATGTATGCTAGGAACTGTGCATCTGTTGGATATCAGCTTGTAAGTCTTCATTGCTGAGATCATCGTCTTTGGGCTGCTTCAACGATAAACCCATGTAGATGAACTTTTCGCTCCCTATCGGTTTAAAAGTAACTTTCTACCTTCGATAGTCTATGATGGCATTGTATTTTGCGAGGAAATCCATTCCTAAGATTATGTCATAATCGATCATGTCAATGATGATCAGGTTAGTGCTCAACTCTCTATCATAGATAATTACTGGTATATAACGTATCTAGTAATTAGATAATAAAACTTGCCCTGAGAGAAGTGCTATACTAAAAGTCTATTTCATCCTATCTAAGCCTCTATTTAGCTTTCTAGCAAAGTCTGATGATGCAAACGAATGGGTGGCCTGTTATTCTGGCTAGTACCCATGTTTTGCCCTCTGTGTTAAGACTCTAGGTTCTGCTTCCCCTGAGCCTGCTTAGCTAGAGTTTTCTCCTCTTTCGTGCCTTAAAATCTGAGCCTTTCACTCCTTATCCTGAGCTAACCAGTACTCAGCTTGGATAGCCCTGCTAACACACTCTGCTACTGTCACTGGTCCATGGCCATCCGCTGTAGACTTGAACTGCGATGTCTGTTCTGAACATCTACAGTATTAGTCTGACTCTTTCCTTTTCAATAGGCACCAAATCTGGACGAAGTCGAGCCAATTGTTCAAATTTCTTGACTACCTCCATGACAGTCATGCTACCTTGGCGTAGGTTGTTAAACTCGTCTTGTTACACTGCTAGTACTTCCTCGTTAGAGCACATTTCCTTAAACTCTTCAATGAAGTCGCTCCAGCTCATCTCGCTGACGTTCCTCCTAATGGTTACCATCTTCCACCATTGACGCACCTCTTTGCGCAGGGTGAAGGATGCGCATATAACTTTCTCTCTATCTATTAGCCCCATAAAATCCAATATTACTTAGGTGTCTGTTAGTCAATCATCGACCTCAATGGGATTTGTGGTTCCCTCAAACTCTGGCACTTTCATGCATTGGAATCTCTCGTATAAGCCACCTTCCCTAAAGGCTGGCTGAGGTACGTTTGCTACTATGGGAATAGCCGTTGTTGGATGGGCTGGTGGTGGTTTAGGAAATTCCAATCCTCACAAGACTCCCTAGACTAGGGGTCGCTTGCTCCTGTGGGGCCTCTGAGGCAGATGGAGTCTCTTGAGCTGGCGTCCTTGTTGTCTGTGGTGCCTGGTTCTGTTGACCTAGTTGCTTCCTGAGTTGGTCTAGGTCGCACTGTTGATTCTCCATTATTTCTCACATAGCCGTGAGTTGTGCTTTCAACTCATCCTATCGGGATGCTTAGTTTGTTTGTGTACGCGTTTGAACCATGTTGTCTTTCGAAACCCTTGTTCCTCTGGTGGGGCTTTATAGGTGTGGATTCCACTGGTGTAACATAGCCATGTATTATAACTTAAATGTTAACCTATATTCCAATACCATAAAATAAAGTCTAACTTACTTGGACAGATGAGGTTGGCATGCAGCAATGTGAGATAAGGTGGCAGGATACCGCTCTAATACCAACTGCGCTAGCCCGGGTGCCCTGGTGGCCCAGATCGTCACTTAAAACTTCTCTTAACTGAACTTAAACATACTTAAGTTACTGAAAACTATTTATCTCTGATACCAACTGTGGCGCCCTGAAGCCCTGTGGCTCCGGAACGTCACTAAAAAACTACTATAAAAATGGGGATTTTTTTTGAATAGTACATTTTACTATTTATGTACATACGTATACTTACCAACATATGAAAGTCTGAATTGTTAGGAAATGCACTAAGCATTAGAGACATTGTGATGTATTTCGAACTGGATAATAAAATTATATATACAGGTTATTCATCACATTGCTATTTGTCCTCATTCTATTTACATGTTAAAGTAAATGTAAGCAAATATGGCTCCCTGACTGCTTGTGTTAAAACTGTTAGAACATTGCATGCAATGGACTTTTGTATGCAAGAAGACAATATTTTAAAGTAAGTGGTCTAAACTAAGGTCTGCAGTCTATGGGGTTAGACCGAGCATCTAACTCATCTTAAGACTATCATGTTGTCTAAAGCCATGGTGGGGACAGTTTGTCTTGATTGTCTGGAGCATAGACTCCTAAGTAGAGACATAGATATGTTGCTTGGTGGTGACATATTAGATCGGGAGTAAAGCGTGATTGATCTACATAGTCCGCTATGAGTGGATCAATCTACTTTTGACGTTCATTATGTAGTAACCTTAATCTCGAGTGAATGAACTACTTCATGTACATGACTTATGTACTTTGATGTTCCAATGGCTAAAGCGTCTCAGAGGTAGTAAGCTAATGGACCGGTGCATTAGGTGCATGACTTATATACGATGTGTTAGGAAATGCCCTAAGTATTAGAGACATTTTGATGTATTCATTTTGAACTGGATAATAAAATTATACATAGAGGTTATTCATTACATTGCTATCTGTCCTCGTCTTATTTACATGTTAAAGTAAATGTAAGCAAATATGGCTCACTGACTGCTTGTGTTAAAACTGTTAGAACATTGCATGCAATGGACTTTTGTATGCGAGAAGACAATGTTCTAAAGTTAACGGTCTAAACTATGGTCTGTAGTCTATGGGATTAGACCGAGTATCTAACTCATGTTAAGACTATTATGTTGTCTAAAGCCTTAGAGGGGACTGTTTGTCTTGACTGTTTGGAGCTGGACTCCCAAGTAGAGACATGGATATGTTGCTTGGTGGTGACATATTAGACCGGGACTAAAGCGTGATTGATCTACGTAGTCCGCTATGAGTGGATCAATCTGCTTTTGACGTTCATTGTGCAATAACCTTAATCCTGAGTAAATGAACTACTTCATGTATATGACTTGTGTACTTTGATGTTCTAATGGCTAAAGCGTCTCAGAGGTAGTAAGCTTATAGACCGGTTCGTTGGGTGCATGACTTGTATACGATGAAGGGTTTGTTTGCAGATATCGGAATCATAGCTCCGAGGAGTTAAAGGTATCCTCTTAAAGGCATTATACTGAATGTGAAAATGGACAAGGCCTTGGGTCGTCTGCTGGGCGGATGACTTCTTATTCACATATGGTGAATAATCATTTTCTTAATTCGGTAGTATAATGGAACTTTAAGATAGCCTGATCAGTAGGATTAAACTGACTTTGACCTAAGGCTGATCATGGATATCATATGAGGGTTTTGCACATATGACAAGGTCATTGGATAGTAGCTCGTCACAGGCTTACGTAATACGGTATATAATTGGGAGTTCAGTTTCAGGTTTATAGTGGTGTGACTCTGAAATTAGTGATCATATGATTGAGTTGTTCGGTACAGAATGATGATCATATGGAATCACGGGAGCCCGATTATATATGTCCAATCAGTCCCTCTACTAGCTCCACATAATTCCTTAACATTTGGCAAATTGATTTGTGTATGCTATTGGCTGGTTTATTATGCATGGATGGTGATGACACAGGATTAGGATGGTAGACAAGATTCTCTCCGGTTGGATTCAGATTTTGTTTTGGATAATAGAGTACACAATTATTCGAACTCCAAATAAAGTTGCCATGATTTTATTTGAGATTGGATTGGAGTTGTAGAAAATTATCCATGAGAACAAGAATATGAAACACAACCGTTTTGTGGAATTTGAAATTTGAATTTTGAAATTTGAAATTTGAATTTTGAAATTTGAAATTTGAATTTTGAATTTGAAATTTGAATTTGAAATTTGAATTTGAAATTCGAATTTGAAATTTGAATTTGAAATTTGAAATTTGAAATTTGAAATTTGAATTTGAAATTTGAAATTCAAATTTTGAATCACAGTCCAAGTAGGATTCGAATTTGTTGTGGAAAATCCACAAGGTTTGAAATTCGAATTTGAGTTGGATTTGGAGAGGATAATCTTGTTAGAATCCTACTTGAATTTTGAATCTAAATCCCAACAAAAGTGGACGAAATTTTTGAGGATAATCCTCATGAAAAAATTCGATTTTTTGTGGATAAGGTTTAAAGAAAAAATTCAAGTTTCAATCCCAGTTGAATTTGGATTCTCTCCTCCCTGAAAAGTGGCCGAAAATTTGGAGAATCTCTCCTAGGAAATTCGGTTATTTTTGGATAAGGTTGAAATAAGATTCAAGCTTGAAAAATCCTAGTGGAATTTTGATTCTTCCTTATCCTATAAGTGGCCGAAAATTTGGAGAAGATTTTCTCCTAGAAATTTCGGATTTTTTGGTTGGAAAAGGGAGATAAAATTCTAGTTAAAATCTTGTTTAGATTTGGATTGGATTTATCCTAAGGAAAACTGAATTTTTTATTGAGATTCTCCCTTGGAAAAATTCGGATTTTATAGATATGGATAAGGAAAAATATCTTTTCCTAATCCAATTCAAATTCAGAGAATCACCTCATGCAGGTCTATAAATAGAGGTCCTGCCACTCCAGTTCTCTCAGACCACAGACTCTCAGGTGAGCAGGCTTATTGTTGCACAGCTCATCGTGACAATAAAGTTCTTTAGAGATCTGGGTGGTCGGAAGAAGACTAGCAGTGCTAGCATACCGATCAAGGTTCAGAGTGCCCACACACTCAGCCATTCGGGAATTGGAGAATAGTATATAAGGCTATTTGGTTGAAGCCTCCGGTCATTCTCCTCCTGCAGATTGGCGTCCTTGAGGTATGAGTTTTAATTGTTGTTGATTTATTGTATATGGCATCATGAGATATTTAACGATCTAAAAATTTTTTATTGTTCTGCTGCGCCACTCTGATACGTTTTTACCGATTTATTTTCCTACAATTGGTATCAGAGCCATCTCATGACTATGCCATGTACATAAATTAGACAAGTACTTAGTCTTTTTGTTTATGTATGGATTTGATATTTAGAGAGTGGCATTCTAGGGTTCCTTTATGTTGTTATCATGGATTATGTATAAAGTATGTGGTTATTTTAATTTTTTGAATTATTATAAGCATGCTTGTTTATACCGGTTATGGTTCCTTAGAATTTAGAAAAATTGTATCTAGGAATTTTTATGTAACCATGGGAGCAGTTTATTAACACTGTAATTTTCCCATGGATTTTAATTTCTGTCTCTTAGAATTTTTATGGTTAGAATTTTTTTTTACACCGGAAACGGTTTAGGAAATTTTATGTAATTATTCTTGGAGGAGATTGAAGATTGAAGACCGTAATTTATTTTTCCCAAAAGTTAAATGTGATTTAAAGGTTGAAATTTTGATTGTGTGAAAAATTTCAATTTAATTGGGATTCAAATTAATTTTTGGAGATCCTAATAGGTAAATTGGAATATGGCACGAAAATCGAGACACGACCCCTCGGGATAGGCCGACGGACCTTGGTGGGGCTGCAGCCCCTGCCCTCGGGTAGGATGGGACTGCAGCAGCCCCTGTCCAAGCCCACACCACCCACGGCCGCAGGCTTGGCCTGCAGCCACGGGTGGCTGTGGCCTGCCCAATGCTGGCCGCAGCCTGGGCATGCAGCCTCTGGCTGCAGGCGCTGCCTGCAGCCTGCCGGCTGCTGCGCCCAGCCTGGGCATGCAGCCTGGCACTGCAGGCTTGGCCTACAGCTCGGCAGGGCTGCACATGGGGCCTGCCGTGGGCTGCCAGCCCCTCCGGGGTTGGTGGCTACCCACGGCCGCTGCCGCCTACAGGGGCGGCAGTCCGACGGTCCAAAAATCAGAAAATTTTGATTTTTAAATTTGAGATTTAATTTTAAATTATGTTTAAAAATATGTAATTAAAAATTTGAAATTTTTGAAATTACATATTATTACACATGATGTTTAAAATTGTTTAAAATTTAAATTTGAAATTTAAATTTGAAATTCGAATTTGAAATTTAAATTTTTGGATATTTAAATTTTAAATAATTCTTGGGATGAGAAATAAATGGAGAGGCTACATAAAGAAGGATACAAGAAGACGGAACAAAATTCAAGACCCAAAGAATGCTTTGGATGGAATTTTGTAATCTTTATTTTCTTTGTTCTAGGATGGAACCATAGCTTGGTTATTCTGTCAATTATTTTTTCTGTGATATGTTATGGATGTATAAATATGTATTGATGGATGTTTTGTATGCATATTTGATAACATGTCATATAGGATAGGTGAGTGCCGCTCATACTATATTGATCATACATAATTTGTCAAAACTTGCATGTTTTCAAAATATTGAGTGGGAGAGGGTTTTAAACAAAACCCACGGCCTCCATTGTTGATCCATATGTGAAAGCATGGTAACGTCTCGTGTCAGTTCTGCCCTGACCACACCCTTCAGTAGGTGTTTACCACCACCGGTATACTAGATTGGATCTCCTATGTGGAAAACGTGTTCGGGTACGATCCTATTCATGACCACCCCTCGGTGGCTTGGTAGGACGTGGATCAGGCTACGTAAACAATGGTTAAATACTCAAGAATCGTTTAGTTATTAACCTTCCCTAGAAGCTCTGTTAACTAAACTGGTGGCCAAATAAGCGGTTATTAATATATGTCTTAACCTTGGAGGATTTAAGGCAACATATATTAATTGGATGGGGTCCATGTTCCGGCTATTTGTTCTCATGACCACCCCTCGGTGGCTTGGGGCAATAGGTGCTGAGAATTACCGTTGCAATGCTACATGTTTTTTTCAAGTTTCATGTAGGAACATACTTGTATGTTTTATTTGCTAAATTATCTGTATATTTGCTTGGGCTTTGTAATGATATCTAGTATAATTTTATTTCAGTTCAAAATGTCACCGACACCCCTTATTTCAATACTTACTGAAAATAAGTTGAATGGCGACAATTATAAAGATTGGAAAAGAAATCTATTAATAGTTCTCAGCTGCGAGAGACACAAGTTCGTACTAGACGAACCATGCCCACCTGGGCCCAAACTTGACACACCACTTGAGGAGGTCCCGGTTGCCTATAATCGTTGGAAAGAATCCAATGAGATAGCTCGATGCTACATCCTTGCTAGCATGACGAGTGCTTTACAAAAGTAGCATGAGACTTATCAAGTTGCTGGGGAGATCATGGAAAATCTGGAGGACATGTTCGGAGGCCAAGAAAAATTGGCTCGACAGTCCACTATCACCAGCATTATGAACTCTAAGCAAAAGGCGGGTACTCCGGTGAAGGACCATATGATCACTCTAATGGGATTCTTCCCTGAGGCTGCCGAGAATGGTGCTGAGTTAGACTATAACACCCAGATCGAGATGGTGTTCGAGACTCTGTCTAAAGATTTTGTGGGGTTTAAGGCCGCATACAATCTGGCGACAAAGGAGTTTGGACTAACCGAGCTCATGAAGCAACTACAAGCTTATGAACGGGTGATCAGGGATGAGGATACGGTCTGACCTAAAGGGGAGGCCAATTTGGCGGAATCTTCCAATCCCTCACGGAAGAGGAAGAGGCCAAATAAGAAGCAAGTGGCTTCTAGTTCTTCTAATCCTCCTGTCTCGAACAGGAAGAAGAAGAAGAAGAACAAGAAGCCAAGACCCTAAAAAGTCTAAATGCTTCCATTATGGGAAGGTAGGTCACTTTAAGAAGGCTTGCCGGGAATTCCTAGCAGTAAAGGGCAAGGAAGGTAAGGAACTTCATTACTTAGAAGCATGTTTGGTGGAAGAATCGAAAGACACTTAGGTCATAGATTCGGGCGCCACTAATCATGTTTGTGTTTCTATGCAGGGGTTCGTGGAAACGAGAAGTCTACATGATAGGAGCCTCTCGTTGCGGACTGGAGATGGTAGCTTTATGGTGGCTGAGGCAGTGGGAGATGTTTATCTTTATTTTGATCAATTTAGGTTTATTTTATTAAAAGACTGTTTTTATGTTCCTAATTTCAGGAGGAACCTTATATCGGTAGCTTGTTTAATAAAGGATTCTTATTCAATTTCTTTTAGCAAAAGAGTTGATATTCCTAGAAATAAGTCTTTTATCTGTTCTGGATGGATGGATGGAAACCTATATTTGATCAAACCAAAGATGTACTCACTGCTTGACACTGAATTAATTGATAACTCTAAAAGGTTGAAAGTTTCTCACTCTAACAAGGCGTATCTTTGGCATTTAAGACTTGGTCATATTAATCAGGATAGGATTCAAAGATTGGTAAAAGATGGTCCTCTGGAATCTCTAGAGGAGGTACGTCTTCCCCAATGTGAGTCTTGTCTAGAGGGTAAGATGACTAAGAGGTCTTTTGGAGCTAAGGGTACAAGGGCTCAGGAGCTCTTAGAAATTGTGCACACTGACGTATGTGGCCCCATGAACTTCACAGCACGAGGAGGGTTCCAGTATTATGTCTCTTTTATAGATGATTACTCGAGGTATGGATATGTGTATCTGATGCACCGCAAGAGCGAAACTTTTGACAAGTTCAAAGAGTATCATGCGGAAGTGGAAAAGCAATTAGATAAATCCATAAAGACACTTCGATCTGATCGAGGTGGCGAATACCTCTTCGATGAATTTCTAGGACATCTTGTAGAGAACGGGATATTATCCTAATTGACTGCCCCTGGTACTCCACAACAGAATGGTGTAGCCGAAAGGAGAAACATGACCTTATTGGATATGGTACGGTCCATGATGAGTTATTCAACGCTGCCATTATCATTTTGGGGATATGCTTTACAAACGGCATGTTATATTCTAAACCAGGTTCCGAGCAAATCAATTCCTAGAACTCCGTATGAATTTTGGCGTGATAGGAAGCCCTCCCTTGGACATATGAGAATATGGGGCTGCCCGGCACATGTACTGGATGGGGATGCGAAAAAGTTGGAACCAAGATCAGAATTGTACATGTTTGTAGGGTATCCAAAAGGAACTAAAGGAGGTCTGTTCTATAACCCGAAGGAACAAAAAGTCATTGTCTCAACCGTGCGACATTCTTGGAGGAAAGTCACATGAATGACTTTAAACCTCGAAGCAAAGTGGTGCTAGAGGAGTTATCAGGTGAAAGAACTGCTCTATGGATTTCGGTCTTGGACGCAAGTCCGAGTTCCAGTGAAAGACCTGCAGACGATCAACAATTTAGGGTGCCTCGTCGTAGTGGGAGGGTTTCGAAGAAACCTAATTTCTTCATGTATGATGCTGAGGTATACCAGGCCGAGGCTCATGAGCATGAGGAAGATCCGGTCACATATGATGAAGCTATAAATGATGTTGATTCTAAATCTTGGAAACAGGCTATGAACAATGAGATGGATTCTATGAAATCCAACTCTGTTTGGGAACTTGTAGATTTGCCGGATGGAATAAAACCCATTGGATGCAAATGCGTCTACAAAAGAAAGAAGGATGCGGAAGGGAGAGTAGAAACTTTCAAAGCTAGACTGGTTGCAAAGGGATACACGCAAAAGGCTGGAATCGATTACGAGGATACCTTTTCGCCTGTTGCTATGCTGAAGTGTATCCGTATTCTTCTATCCATTGCTGCGGCTCTCGATTACGAGATCTGGCAAATAGATGTCAAGACGGCATTCTTGAATGGCCATCTTGAAGAGTGTATCTATATGATACAGCCCGAAGGGTTCGTAGCGAAAGGCCAAGAAAGGAAAGTCTGCAAGTTGCTTAGATCCATTTATGGATTAAAGCAGGCATCCCGCTCATGGAACCAGAGGTATGATCAAGCGATTAAGACATTTGGTTTTGAGCAGAAAGTTGATGAACCTTGTGTTTATAAACGTATTAAGGATGGAAAAGTGGTCTTTCTGATACTCTATGTCGATGATATACTACTCATTGGGAATGATGTAGGGAACTTATCATCGGTCAAGCTTTGGTTACACCAACAGTTTGACATGAAGGACTTGGGAGAAGCTAATTATGTTCTAGACATTCGTCTCTTCAGAGATCAAAAGAACAAAATGATGGCATTATCCCAAGCTTCATACATAGATAAAATAATTGACAAATATGCAATGCTAGAGGCAAAGAAAGGCTCACAACCTTCTATTGCCGGTCTAACTCTTTCATTGGATGACTGTCCCAAGACATCGGAAGAAAGAGAGCGTATGAATAAGATCCCTTATGCATCCGCTGTGGGTAGCCTTATGTACGCTATGCTTTACACTCGCCCGGACATATGTTTTGCAGTAGGTATGGTGAGTCGATATCAAGCGAATCCTAGAACCAAGCACTGGCAAGCAGTAAAGCATATACTTAAGTATCTTAAGAGAACGAGGGATTATATGCTGGTGTATTCTGGAGGGGACCTAACACTCGTAAGATACACGGACTCAGACTTCCAGACTTGTAAGGATTCGAGGAAATCGACATCTGGATTAGTGTTTTTACTCGAAGGAGGCGCCATTGTGTGGAGGAGCGTGAATCAGGGCTGCACAGCTGACTCTACTATGGAGGCTGAGTATGTGACTGCGGCTGAGGCATCTAAAGAAGCGGTTTGGCTCCGCAAGTTCTTTAGAGACCTTGAGGTCATTCCGGGTGTTGACAAGACTATCACACTTTACTGTGATAATACAGGGGCTATTGCCAACACAAGGGAATCTCGGCACCACAAGAGGACCAAACACATAGATCGGAGGTATCACATTATTAGAGGGCATGTGGAGACAGGACAAGTGGATGTATGTAAGATCGCGTCCGAGGACAACATCGCTGATCCCTTTACTCAGACTTTAGTGGCTAGAAGCTTTGAGAGGCATGTAGAGGCGATGGGGATGCGTAACATGGCACATGTGCTGGCTTAGGGAAAGTGGGAGATTGTTAGGAAATGCCCTAAGTATTAGAGACATTTTGATGTATTCATTTTGAACTGGATAATAAAATTATACATAGAGGTTATTCATTACATTGCTATCTGTCCTCGTCTTATTTACATGTTAAAGTAAATGTAAGCCAATATGGCTCACTGACTGCTTGTGTTAAAACTGTTAAAACGTTGCATGCAATGGACTTTTGTATGCGAGAAGACAATGTTCTAAAGTTAGCGGTCTAAACTATGGTCTGTAGTCTATGGGGTTAGACCGAGCATCTAACTCATGTTAAGACTATTATGTTGTCTAAAGCCTTAGAGGGGACGGTTTGTCTTGACTGTCTGGAGCTGGACTCCCAAGTAGAGACATGGATATGTTGCTTGGTGGTGACATATTAGACCGGGACTAAAGCGTGATTGATCTACGTAGTCCGCTATGAGTGGATCAATCTGCTTTTGACGTTCATTGTGCAATAACCTTAATCCTAAGTAAATGAACTACTTCATGTATATGACTTGTGTACTTTGATGTTCCAATGGCTAAAGCGTCTCAGAGGTAGTAAGCTTATAGACCGGTTCGTTGGGTGCATGACTTGTATACGATGAAGGGTTTGTTTACAGATATCGGAATCATAGCTCTGAGGAGTTAAAGGTATCCTCTTAAAGGCATTATACTGAATGTGAAAATGGACAAGGCCTTGGGTCGTCTGCTGGGCGGATGACTTCTTATTCACATATGGTGAATAATCATTTTCTTAATTCGGTAGTATAATGGAACTTTAAGATAGCCTGATCAGTAGGATTAAACGGACTTTGACCTAAGGCTGATCATGGATATCATATGAGGGTTCTGCATATATGACAAGGTCATTGGATGATAGCTTGTCACAGGCTTACGTAATACGGTATATAATTGGGAGTTCAGTTTCAGGTTTATAGTGGTGTGACTCTGAAATTAGTAATCATATGACTAAGTTGTTTGGTAAAGAATGATGATCATATGGATTTGCGGGAGCCCGATTATATATGTCTAATTAGTCCCTCTACTAGCTCCACATAATTCCTTAACGTTTGGCAAATTGATTTGTGTATGCTATTGGCTAGTTGATTATGCATGGATGGTGTTGACATAAGATTAGGATGGTGGACAAGATTCTCTTCGGTTGGATTCAGATTTTGTTTTGGATAATAGAGTACACAATTATTCGAACTCCAAATAAAGTTGTCATGATTTTATTTAAGATTGGATTAGAGTTGTAGAAAATTATCCATGAGAACAAGAATTTGAAATACAACCGTTTTATAGATTTTGAAATTTGAAATTTGAAATTTGAATTTGAAATTTGAATTTGAATTTGAATTTGAAATTTGAATTTGAAATTTGAATTTGAAATTTGAAATTCAAATTTTGAATCACAGTCCAAGTAGGATTCAAGTTTGTTGTGGTAAATCCACAAGTAATGAAATTCGAATTTGAGTTGGATATGGAGAGGAAAATCTTGTTAGAATCCTACTTGAATTTTGAATCGAAATCCTAACAATAATGGACGAAAATTTTGAGGGTTATCCTCATGGAATTTTTCGATTTTTTATGGATAAGGTTCAGGGAAAAATTCAAGTTTCAATCCCATTTAATTTGAATTCTCTCCTCCCTGATTATAGTCGAAATTTTGAGGCTTATCTCATAAAGGATTTTTGGTTATTTTGGATAAGGATGAGATAAGATTCAAGCTTGAAAATATTTTTCCCTTAGATTTTCAGATTTTTTGGTTGAAAAAGGGAGATAAAATTCATGTTAAAATCTTGTTTAGATTTGAATTGGATAATCCTAATGTTAGCCGAAATTTTGTTGGGATTTTCCCCTTAGATAATTTCAGATTTTATGTTGTGGATAAGGGAGAAAATCTTCTCCTAATCCAATTCGAATTCAGAGAATCACCTCATGTAAGTCTATAAATAGAGGTCCTGCCACTCCAGTTCTCTCAGACCATAGACTCTCAGGTGAGCAGGCTTATTGTTGCACAACTCACCGTGACAATAAGTTCTTTAGAGATCTGGGTGGTCGGAATAAGACTAGCAGTGCTAGCATACCGATCGAGGTTTAGAGTGCCCACACACTCAGCCATTCGGGAATTGGAGAATAGTAGAGAAGTCTAGTTGGTTGAAGCCCTCCAGTCATTCACCTCTTGCAAGATTGGCGTCCTTGAGGTATGAGTTTAAATTGTTGTTGGTTTATTGTATATGGCATCATGAGATATTTAACAATCTTGAAAAATTTTTATTGTTCCACTACGCCACTCTGATACGTTTTTACCGATTCCTAAAATTGGTATCAGAGCCAAGTTATGACTATGCCATGTACATAAATTAGACAATTAGTTAGTCTTTTTATTTATGTACGGATTTGATATTTAGAGAATGGCAGTCTAGGATTCCTTTATGTTATTATCATGTATTATGTATAAACTATGTGGTTATTTTAATTTTTTGAATTATTATAAGCATGCGCGTTTTTGCCGGTTATGGTTTCTTAGAATTTAGAAAAATTGTATATAGGAATTTTTTTTTATGGAAACATGGGATTAGTTTATTAACACTGTAACTTTTCCCATGGATTTTAATTTTTCCTCTTATAATTATTATGTTTAGAATTTTTGTACACCGGAAACGGTTTAGGAAATTTTATGTAATTATTCTTGGAGGAGATTGAAGATTAAAGACCGTAATTTATTTTTCCCAAAAGTTAAATTTAATTTAAAGGTTGAAATTTTGATTGTGTGGAAAATTTCAATTTAATTGGGATTCAAATTAATTTTTGGAGATCCTAATGGGTAAATTGGAATATTGCACAAAAATCGAGACACGACCCTTCGGGATAGGCCATCGAGCCTTGGTGGGGCTACAGCCTCTTCCCTCGGGCAGGATGGGCTGCGGCAGCCCCTGTACAGGCCATAACCACCCATAGTCGCAGGCTTGGCTTGCAACTGAGGGTGGCCGTGGCCTACCCAAGGCTGGCCGCAGCCTGGACGTGTAGCCTGCCGGCTGCTGTGCCTAGCCTAGGCGTGCAGCCTGGCACTGCAGGCTTGGCCTGCAGCCTGGCAGGGTTGCACAAGGGGCGGCCGTGGGCTACCAGCCCCCCCCCCCCCCCCCCCCCCCGGGGGCTGGGGGCAGCCCACGACGGTTGTCCGCTTCCGGGGCAGTGGTACGACGGTTCAAAAATCAAAAATTTTGATTTTTACACTTGAGATTTAATTTTAAATCATGTTTCAGAAAATGTAATTGAAAATTTGAATTTTTTTTTTTTACATATTATTACACATGATGTTTAAAATTGTTTAAAAATTATTGAATTTGAAATTTAAATTTGAAATTCGAATTTGGAATTTGAATTTGAAATTTAAATTTTTGGAATTTAAATTTTAAATGATTCTTGAGATGAGAAATAAATGGAGAGGCTACATAAAGATGGATACAAGAAGACGGAACAAAATTCAATACCCAAAGAATGCTTTGGATGAAATTTTGTAATCTTTTTTTTCTTTGTTCTAGGATGGAACCATGGCTTGGTTTTTTATCTGTCAATTATTTTTTCCGTGATATGTCATGGACGTATAAATATTTATTGATAGATGTTTTGTATGCATATTCGATAACATGTCATATAAAATAGGTGAGTGCCGCTCATACTATATTGATCATACATATTTGTCAAAACTTGCATGTTTTTCAAAATATTGAGTGGGAGAGGGTTTCAAACAAAACCCATGGCCTCCATTGTTGATCCATATGTTAAAGCACGGTAACGCCTCGTGTCAGTTCTGCCCTAACCACACCCCTTGGTAGGTGTTTACCATCGCTGGTATACTAGATTGGATCTCCTATGTGGAAAACGTGTTCGGGTATGATCCTATTCATGACCACCCCTCAGTAGCTTGGTAAGACGTGGATCGGGCTATGTAAATAATGGTTATACACTCAAGACTCGTTTAGTTATTAACCTTCCCTAGAAGCTCTGTTAACTAAACTGGTGGCCAAATAAGCGGTTATTAATATATGTCTTAACCTTGGAGGATTTAAGGCAACATATATTAATTGGACGGGGTCCATGTTCTGGCTATTTGTTTCCATGACCACCCATCGGTGGCTTGGGGCAATAGTTGCTGAGAATTACCGTTGCAATACTACATGTTTTTCAAATTTCATGTAGGAACATACTTGTATGTTTTATTTGCTAAATTATCTGTATATTTGCTTGGGCTTTGTAATGATGTCTAGTATAATTTTATTTCAGTTCAAAATGTCACCCACACCCCTCATTTCAATACTTACTGAAAATAAACTGAATGGCAATAATTATAAAGATTGGAAAAGACATCTGTTGATAGTTTTCAGCTGCGAGAGACACAAGTTTGTACTGGACGAATCATGCCCACCAAGGCCTAAACCTGACATACCACTTGAGGAGGTCCCGGTTGCCTATACTCATTGGAGAGAATCCAATGAGATAGCTCGGTGCTACATACTTACTAGCATGATGAGTGCTTTACAAAAGTAGCATGAGACTTATCAAGTTGCTGAGGAGATCATGGAAAATCTGGAGGACATGTTCGGAGGCCAAGAAAAGCTGGCTCGACAGTCCGCTATAACCAACATTATGAACTCTAAGCAGAAGGCGGGTACTCTGGTAAAGGACCATATGATCGCTCTAATGGGATTCTTTGCTGAGGCTACCAAGAACAGTGTTGAGTTAGACTACAACACCCAGATCGAGATTGTGTTCAAAACTCTGTCAAAATATTTTATGGGGTTTAAGGCCGCATACAATCTAGCGACAAGGGACTTAGGACTCATTGAGCTCATGAAGCAACTCCAAGCTTATGAGCGGATGATCAGGGATGGGAATGCGGTCCAACCCAAAGGAGAGGCCAATTTGGCAGAATCTTCCAAACCTTCATGGAAGAGGAAGAGGCCAAATCAGAAGCAAGCGGCTTCTAGTTCTTCTAATCCTCCTGTCTCGGATGGGAAGAAAAGGAAGAAGAACAAGAAGCCTAGGGACCCTAAAATGTCCAAGTGTTTCCGCTGTGGAAAGGTAGGTCACTTCAAGAAGGCTTGCCAGGAATTCCTAGCCGCCAAGGGTAAGGAAGGTAAGGAACTTCACTATTTAGAAGCGTGTTTGGAGGAAGAATCAAAAGACACTTGGGTCATTGATTCGGTCGCCACCAATCATGTTTGTGTTTCTATGCAAGGGTTCATGGAAACAAGAAGTCTACATGAGAGGAACCTCTCATTGCAGACTGGAGACGTTAGCTTGGTGGTGGCTAAGGCAGTGGGAGATGTTTACCTTTACTTTGATGAATTTAGGTTTTTTTTAATTAAAAGACTGTTTTTATGTTCCTAATTTTAGGAGGAACCTTATATCGGTAGCTTGTTTAATAAAGGATTCTTATTCTGTTTCTTTTAGTAAAAGAGTTGATATTCATAGAAATAAGTCGTTTATCTATTCTAGATGGATGGATGGAAACCTATATTTGATCAAACCAAAGATGTACTCACTGCTTGACACCGAATTAATAGATAACTCTAAAAGGTTGAAAGTTTCTCACTCTAACAAGGCGTATGTTTGACATTTAAGACTTGGTCATATTAATTAGGATAGGATTCAAAGGTTAGTGAAAGACAATCCTCTAGAATCTCTGGAGGAGGTACGTCTTCCTCAATATGAGTCTTGTCTTGAAGGAAAGATGACTAAGAGGTCTTTTGGAGCTAAGGGTACTAGGGCTCAGGAACTCTTAGAAATTGTGCACACTGACATATGTGGCCCCATGAACGTCACAGCACGAGGAGGGTTCGAGTATTATGTCTACTTTACAGACGATTACTCGAGGTATGGATATGTGTATCTGATGCACTGTAAGAGTGAAACATTTGACAAGTTCAAAGAGTATCGTGCGCAAGTGGAAAAGCAATTGGATAAATCCATAAGGACACTTCAATCTGATCGAGATGGCGAATACCTCTCCGACGAATTTCTAGGACATCTTATAGAGAATGGGATATTATCCTAATTGACTACACCTGGGTACTCCACAATAGAATGGTGTAGCTGAAAGGGGAAACAGGACCTTATTGGATATGGTACGGTCCATGATAAGTTATTCAACACTGTCATTATCATTCTAGGGATATGCTTTACAAACGGCGTGCTATATTCTGAACTAAGTTCCAAACAAATCAATTCCCAGGACTCCGTATGAATTATGGCGTGGCAGGAAGCCCTCCCTTAGGCATATGAGAATATGGGGCTACCCGGCACATGTACTGGATGGGGATGCGAAGATGTTAGAACCAAGATTAGAATTATGCATGTTTGTAGGGTATCCTAAGGGAACTAAGGGAGGTCTGTTCTATAACCCGAAGGAACAAAAAGTGATTGTTTTAACCCATGCGATATTCTTGGAGGAAAGTCACATGAATGACTTTAAGCCTTGAAGCAAAGTGGTGTTAGAGAAGTTGTCAGGTGAAAGAACTGCTCCACAGGTTTCAGTTTTAGATGCAAGTTCGAGTTCCGGTGAAAGACCTGCACACGATCAATAATTAAGGGTACCTCGTTGTAGTGTGAGGGTTTCAAAGAAACCTAATTTCTTCATGTATAATGTTGAGGTATACCAGGCCAAGGTTCATGAGCATGAGGATGATCCGGTCACTTATGGTGAAGCTATAAATGATGTTGATTCTAAATCTTGGAAATAGGCTATGAACAATGAGATGGATTCTATGAAATCCAACTCTGTTTGGGAACTTGTAGATCTGTCGGATGGGATAAACCCATTGGATGCAAGTAGGTCTATAAAAGAAAGAAGGATGTGGAAGGGGGAATGGAAACTTTCAAAGCTAGACTGGTTACAAAGGGGTACACGTAAATGGCTGTAATCGATTATGATAAAACCTTTTCACCTGTTGCTATGCTAAAGTCTATCCGTATTCTATTGTCCGTTGCTGTGGCTCTCGATTATGAGATCTGGAAAATGGACGTCAAGACGGCATTCTTGAATGGCCATCTTGAGGGATGTATCTACATGGTACAGCCCGAAGGGTTCATGGTAAAAGGCGAAGAAAGAAAAGTCTACAAGTTACTTAGATCCATTTATGAATTAAAGCAAGCATCCCACTCATGGAACCAGAGATTTGATAAAGCGATCAAGACTTTCGGTTTGAGTAGAACGTTGATAAACCCTGTGTTTATAAACGTATTAAGGATGGAAAAGTGGTCTTTCTAATACTCTATGTCGATGATATACTACTCATTGGGAATGATATAGGGAACTTATCATCGGTCAAGCTTTGGTTACACCAACAGTTTGACATGAAGGACTTGGGAGAAGCTAATTATGTTTTAGGCATTCGTTTCTTCAGAGATTGAAAGAACAAAATGATAGCGTTATCTCAAGCTTCATACATAGATAAAATAATTGACAAATATGCAATGCAAGAGGAAAAGAAAGGTACACAACCTTCTATTGTCGGTCTAACTCTTTCATTAGATGACTGTCCCAAGACATCGGAAGAAAGAGAGCGTATGAGTAAGGTTCCTTATGCATCCGCTGTGGGTAGCCTTATGTATGCTATGCTTTGCACTCGCCGGGACATATGTTTTGCAGTAGGTATGGTGAGTCGATATTAAGCGAATCCTGGAACCAAGCACTGGCAAGCAGTAAAGCATATACTCAAGTATCTTAAGAGAACGAGGGATTATATGCGGGTGCATTCTATAGGGAACCTAACACCCATAGGATACACGAAGTCATACTTCCAGACTTGCAAGGATTCAAGGAAATCGACATCTGGATCAGTGTTTTTGCTTGGAGGAGGCGCCATTGTATGGAGGAGCGTGAAGCAGGGCTGCACAGTTAACTCTACTATGGAGGCTAAGTATGTGGCTGCAGCTGAGGCATCTAAAGAAGCGGTTTAGCTCCGCAAGTTCTTTAGAGACCTTGAGGCCATTCCGGGTGTTGACAAGCCCATCACACTTTACTGTGATAACACTGGGGCTATTACCAACACAAGGGAATCTCAGCACCACAAGAGGACCAAGCACATAGATCAGAGATATCATATTATTAGAGGGCACGTGGAGACAGGACAAGTAGATGTATATAAGATCGCGTCCGAGGACAACATTGCCGATCTCTTTACTAAGACTTTGGTGGCTAGAAGCTTTGAGAGGCGTGTAAAGGCGATGGGATGTGTAACATGGCACATCTGCTAGCTTAGGGCAAGTGGGTGATTGTTAGGAAATGCCCTAAGCATTAGAGACATTTTGATGTATTTATTTTGAACTGGATGAGAAAATTATATATAGAGGTTATTCATTACATTTCTATCTGTCCTTAATTTTATTTACGTGTTAAAGTAAATGTAAGCAAATATGGCTCCCTAACTGCTTGTGTTAAACTGTTAGAACATTGCATGCAATAGACTTTTGTATGTGAGAAGACAATTTTCTAAAATAAGCAGTCTAAACTATGGTCTGTAGTCTATGGGGTTACACCGAGCATCTAACTCATGTTAAGACTATTATGTTGTCTAAAGCCTTGTAGAGGACGGTCTGTCTTGACTGTCTGGTGCTGGACTCCCAAGTAGAGACGTAGATATGTTGCTTGGTGGTGACATATTAGACCAGGACTAAAGCGTGATTGATCTACGAAGTCCGCTTTGAGTGGATCGATCTGCTTTTGACGTTCACTGTGCAGTAACCTTAATCGTGAGTAGATGGATAGCTTCATGTATATGACTTGTGTACTTTGATGTTCCAACAGCTAAAGTGTCTCAGAGGTAGTAAGCTTATAGATCGGTTCGTTAGGTGCGTGACTTGTATACGATGAAGGGTTCATTTACAGATATCAGAATCATAGCTCTAATGAGGAGTTAAGGGTATCCTCTTAAAGGCATTATACTGGATGTGAAAATGGACAAGGCATTGGGTCATCTAATGGGTGGATGACTTCTTATTCACCATCATTGGGCGATAGCTTGTCACAGGCTTACGTAATACGGTATATAATTGGGAGTTCAGTTTCAGGTTTATAGTGGTGTGACTTTAAAATTAGTGATCATATGATTGAGTTGTTCGGTAAAGAATGATAATCATATGAATTAGCGGGAGCCCGATTATATATGTCCAATCAGTCCCTCTACTAGCTCCACACAATTCCTTAATGTTTGGCAAAATTGATTTGTGTATGCTGTTGGCTAGTTTATTATGCATGGACGGTGATGACGTAGGATTAGGATGGTAGACAGGATTCTCTCCGGTTGGATTCAGATTTTGTTTTGGATAATAGAGTACACAATTATTCGAACTCCAAATAAAGTTGCCATGATTTTATTTGAGATTGGATTGGAGTTGTAGAAAATTATCCATGAGAACAAGAATTTGAAATACAACTATTTTGTGGATTTTTAAATTTGAATTTTGAATTTTGAAATTTGAATTTTGAAATTTGAAAATTGAATTTTGAATTTGAAATTTGAATTTGAAATTTGAAATTCAAATTTTGAATCGCAGTCCAAGTAGGATTCGAATTTGTTGTGGTAAATCCACAAGGAATGAAATTTGAATTTGAGTTGGATATGGAGAGGAAAATCTTATTAGAATCCTACTTGAATTTTGAATCCAAATCCTAACAATAATGGACGAAAATTTTGAGGATTATCCTCATGGAATTTTTGGATTTTTTGTGGATAAGATTCAGGGAAAAATTTAAGTTTCAATCCCAGTTGAATTTGGATTCTCTCCTCCCCGATTATGGCCTAAATTTTGAGGCTTATCTCATAAAGGATTTTTGGTTATTTTGGACAAGGATGAGATAAGATTCAAGCTTGAAAATCCTAGTGGAATTTTGATTCTTCCCTTATCCTAAAGTGGTCGAAATCTTCTTGGGATTTTCCCCTTGGATTGTCGGATTTTTTGGTTGAAAAAGGGAGATAAAATTCATGTTAAAATCTTGTTTAGATTTGAATTGGATAATCCTAATGTTGGCTGAAATTTTCTTGTTGGATAATTTCGGATTTTATGTTGTGGAGAAGGGAGAAAATCTTCTCCTAATCCAATTCGAATTCAGAGAATCACCTCATGCAAGTCTATAAATAGAGGTCCTACCACTCCAGTCCTCTCAGACCACAAACTCTCAGGTAAGCAGGCTTATTGTTGCACAAATAACCATGACAATAAGTTCTTTAGAGATCTGGGTGGTCGGAAGTAGACTAGCAGGGCTAGCATACCGATCAAGGTTCAGAGTGCCCACACACTCATCCATTCAGGAATTGGATAATAGTAGAGAAAGCTAGTTAGTTGAAGCCTTTCGGTCAGTCTCCTCCTGCAAGATTGGCACCCTTGAGGTATGAGTTTAAATTGTTATTGGTCTATTGTATATGGCATCATGGGATATTTAACGATCTTGAAAAATTTTTATTGTTCCGCTGTGCCACTCTGATACGTTTTTACCGATTTATTTCTTACAAAATCTTATTTGAATCCTACTTGAATTTTGAATCCTAAATCTAACAAAAATGGCTGAATTTTGTTGAGGAAAATCCTCCAAGATATTTTCTGCTTTTGTGGATAAGGATGAAGGGAAAAATTCAAGTTTCAATCCCAGTTGACTTTGGATTCTCTCCTCCCTAAAAGTGGTCGAAATTTTGAGGGTAAATCTCAAAGAGATTTTTGGTTATTTATGGATAAGGATGAGATAAAATTTAAGCTTGAAAATCCTATTTGGATTTTGATTCTCCTCACACTTTAATGACCGAATCTAGTCATGTTTTTGGCACAAAGGGGAATCAGTTTTTATGAGGGAATAAGGAGATAAAATTCTAGTTAAAATCCGGTTTGAATTTTGAATGAAAAATCCATAAAGTGGCCGAATTCATTATGGTTGGATAAGGCCTAGAAAATTCAGATTTTGTGGATGGATAAGGGAGAAAATCTGCTCCTAATCCAATTCGAATTTAGAGAATCACCTCATGTAAGTCTATAAATAGAGGTCCTGCCACTCCAGTTCTCTCAAGCCACAGACTCTCAGGTGAGTAGGCTTATTGTTGCATAACTCACCATGACAATAAGTTCTTTAGAGATCTGGGTGGTCGGAATAAGACTAGCGTGCTAGCATACCGATCGAGGTTCAGAGTGCCCACACACTCAGCCATTTGGGAATTAGAGAATAGTAGAGAAGGCTAGTTGGTTGAAGCCCTCCGATCATTCTCCTCCTACACATTGGCATCCTTGAGGTATGAGTTTAAATTGTTGTTGGTTTATTGTATATAGCATCATGAGATATTTAACGATCTTGAAAAATTTTTATTGTTCCGCTGCGCCACTCTGATACGTTTTTATCGATTTATTTCCTACATGAATACAACTGGGTCAATATATGTACATACTTAAACTATTAGACTGCTCAAAATATAAAGTTGATTTTTCAATATCATGTAGAAGTTAACTCTAGTAGTGGTATCCACAACCTCAACCCTTACACCTGCCTCTATGCTATCATCATCCATCAGTATCTAGCATGCAGGTCTCTTACCTACACGATGAACACATACTGTGAGCTTTATGATTGGTAAGTATAACATGTCATCCGCAAAACATGTTTAAAACATAAGCCATACTATCAAGCATATACAAAAACTATCAATCATGTCACACATTCACACAGAACATGGAAACATATCATGTAGCATAACTCAAAATGCATACCATGTGGACATATCCTATCATATCACTGAGAAGCATGCTATAACTATAGCTAGGGCATAATGTGAACAATGCATGAACTAATTATGTTCAATTATGCTTCATTATGCATTATCCTTCTTTACTTGTCAGAGGGCCCGTGTGTCAGTACCGAATACATGTGAATCATCGGATTCATCATGATCATACTTCCTAATCCAATATGAATTCAGAGGATCATCTAATGCAAGTCTATAAATAGAGGTCCTGCCACTCTAGTTCTCTCAAACCACAGACTCTTAGGTGAGCAGGCTTATTATTGCATAACTCACCATGACAATAAGTTCTTTAGAGATCTGGGTGGTCGGAAAAAGACTAGCAGTGCTAGCATACCGATCGAGGTTCACAATGCCCACACACTCAGCCATTCGAGAATTGGAGAATAGTAGAGAAGGCTAGTTGGCTGAAGCCCTTCAATCATTCTCCTCCTACAGATTGGCATCCTTGAGGTATGAGTTTAAATTTTTGTTAGTTTATTATATATGGCATAATGAGATATTTAACGATTTTAAAAATTTTTATTGTTCCGCTGCGTCACTTTGATACATTTTTACCGATTTATTTCCTACAATTGGTATCAGAGCCATCTCATGACTATGCCATGTACATAAATTAGACAATTAATTAGTATTTTTATTTATGTATGGATTGATATTTAGAGAGTGGCATTCTAGGATTCCTTTATGTTGTTATCATGGATTATGTATGTAGTATGTGGTTATTTTAATTTTTGAATTATTATAAGCATGCTTATTTTATGCCGGTTATGGTTCCTTAAAATTTAGAAAATTGTATATAGGAATTTTTTATGTAACCATGAGAGCAGTTTATTACCATTGCAATTTTCCCATGGATTTTAATTTTTTGCCTCCTAGAATTTTTATACACCGGAAACGGTTTAGGAAATTTTATGTAATTATTCTTGGAGGAGATTGAAGTTTGAAGACCATAATTTATTTTTCCCAAAATTTAAATTTAATTTAAAGGTTGAAATTTTGAATGTGTGGAAAATTTCAATTTAATTAGGATTCAAATTAATTTTTAGAGATCCTAATGGGTAAATTGGAATATGACACGAAAATCGAGACACGACTCTCGGGATAGGCCATCGGCCTTAGAGGGGCTGCTGCCCCTGTCCTTGGGCTGGATGGGGCTATGGCAGCCCCTGTCTAGGCCATGAACACCCACGGCCGTAGGCTTTGCCTGCAGCCAGGGGTGGCCGTGGCCAACCCAAGGGTAGGCCATTACCCGGGCATGCAGCCTATGGCTGCAGGTGCTACCTACAGCCTAGTGGGCTACTGCACCCATCCGGGCGTGCAGCTAGCCAGACTGCAGCGGGCCTGTGGCCGTGGGCGGCCAGCCCCCCCGGTGGCTGGGGCCTACCCACAGTAGTTTCAGGTCTCCGAGCCCCGTGGGCCAAAAAAAATAGAAAATTTTAATTCTTAAATTTGAGATTTAATTTTTAAATCATGTTTAAAAATATGTAATTAAAATTTTAAATTTTTGAAATTACATATTATTGCACATGATATTTAAAATTGTTTAAAATTTGAATTTGAAATTTAAATTTTTGGGATTTAAATTTTAAACGATTCTAGGGATGAGAAATAAATGGAGAGGCTACATAAAGATGGATACAGGAAGACGGAACAAAATTCAAGACCTAAAGAATGCTTTGGATGGAATTTTGTAATCTTTATTTTCTTTGTTCTAGGATGGAACCATGGCTTGGTTATTTTTCTGTCAATTATTTTTTCTGTGATATGTCATGAATGTATAAATATGTATTGATGGATGTTTTATATGCATATTTGATAACATGTCATATAGGATAGGTGAGTGCCGCTCATACTATATTGACCATACATATTCGTCAAAACTTGCATGTTTTTCAAAATATTGAGTGGGAGAGGGTTTCAAACAAATCCCACGGCCTCAATTGTTGATCCATATGTGAAAGCATAGTAACGTCTCGCGTCAGTTCTGACCTGACCACACCCCTCGGTAGGTGTTTACCGCCGCCGGTATATTAGATTGGATCTCCTATGTGGAAAACATGTTCGGGTACTATCCTATTCATGACCACCCCTCGGTGGCTTGGTAGGACGTGGATCGGGCTATGTAAACAATGGTTATACACTCAAGACTCGTTTAGTTATTAACCTTCCCTAGAAGCTCTGTTAACTAAACTGGTGGCCAAATAAGCGGTTATTAATATATGTCTTAACCTTTGAGGATTTAAGGCAACAAATATTAATTGGACGAGGTCCATGTTCCGGCTATTTGTTTTCATGACCACCCCTTGGTGGCTTGGGGCAATAGGTGCTGTGAATTACCGTTGCAATGCTACATGTTTTTCAAGTTTTATGTAGGAACATACTTGTATGTTTTATTTGCTAAATTATCTGTATATTTGCTTGGGCTTTGTAATGATGTCTAGTATAATTTTATTTCAGTTCAAAATGTCACCGACACCCCTCATTTCAATACTTATTGAGAATAAACTGAATGGCGATAATTATAAATATTGGAAAAGAAATCTATTGATAGTTCTCAGCTACGAGAGACATAAGTTCATACTGGACGAACCATGCCCACCAGGGCCCAAACCTGACACACCGCTTGAGGAAGTCCTAGTTGCCTATACTCGTTGGAGAGAATCCAATGATATAGCTCGATGCTACATGCTTGCTAGCATGACGAGTGCTTTACAAAAGCAGCATGAGACTTATCAGGTTGTTAGGGAGATCATGGACAATCTGGAGGACATAGTTGGAGGCCAAGAAAAGTTGGCTCGACAGTCCGCTATAATCAGCATTATGAACTCTAAGTAAAAGACGGGTACTCCGGTGAAGGACCATATGATCACTCTAATGCGATTCTTCGCTAAGGCTGTCGAAAACGGTGCTGAGTTGGACTACAACACCCAGATCGAGATAGTGTTCAAAACTCTGTCTAAAGATTTTGTGGGGTTTAAGGCCGCATACAATCTGGCGACAAGGGAGTTAGGACTAACCGAGCTCATGAAGCAACTCCAAGCTTATGAGCGGATGATCAAGGATAGGGATGTGGTCCAACCCAAAGGAGAGGCCAATTTGACGGATTCTTCCAAACCCTCACAGAAGAGGAAGAGGCCAAATCAGAAGCAAGTAGCTTCCAGTTCTTTTAATCTTCCTGTCTCGGATGGGAAGAAGAAGAAGAAGAACGATAAGCCCAAGGACCATAAAAAGTCCAAGTGCTTCCGCTGTGGGAAGGTAGGTCACTTTAAGAAGGCTTGCCTGGAATTCCTAGCTGCCAAGGGTAAGGAAGGTAAGGAACTTCACTATTTAGAAGCGTGTTTGGTGGAAGAATCAAAAGACACTTGGGTCATTATTTCGGGCGCCACTAATCATGTTTGTGTTTCTATGCAGGGGTTCGTGGAAACGAGAAGTCTACATGATAGGAGCCTCTCGTTGCGAACTGGAGACAGCAGCTTGGTGGTGGCTGAGGCAGTGGGAGATATTTACCTTTACTTTGATCAATTTAGGTTTATTTTATTAAAAGACTGTTTTTATGTTCCTAATTTTAGGAGGAACCTTGTATCGGTAGCTTGTTTAATAAAGGATTCTTATTCAGTTTCTTTTAGTAAAAGAGTTGATATTTGTAGAAATAAGTCTTTTATCTGTTCCGGATGGATGGATGGAAACCTATATTTGATCAAACCGAAGATGTACTCACTGCTTGACACTGAATTAATAGATAACTCTAAAAGGTTGAAAGTTTCTCACTCTAACAAGGCGTATCTTTGGCATTTAAGACTTGGTCATATTAATCAGGATAGGATTCAAAGATTGGTAAAAGATGGTCCTCTAGAATCTCTAGAGGAGGTACGTCTTCCCCATTGTGAGTCTTGTCTTGAGGGTAAGATGACTAAGAGGTTTTTTGGAGCTAACGGTATAAGGGCTCAGGAACTCTTAGAAATCGTGCACACTGATGTATATGGCCCCATGAACGTCACAGCACAAGGAGGGTTCGAGTATTATGTCTCTTTTATAGATGATTACTCGAGGTATGGATATGTGTATCTAATGCACCGCAAGAGCGAAACCTTTGACAAGTTCAAAGAGTATCGTGCGAAAGTGGAAAAGCAATTGGATAAATCCATAAAGACACTTCGATCTTATCGAAGTAGCGAATACCTCTCCGACGAATTTCTAGGACATCTTGTGCAGAATGGGATATTATCCCAATTTACTACACCTGGTACTCCATTACAGAATGGTATAGCTGAAAGGGGAAACAGGACCTTGTTGGATATGGTACGGTCCATGATGAGTTATTCAGCACTGCCGTTATCATTCTGGGGATATGCTTTACAAACAGCGTGCTATGTTCTGAACCAGGTTCTAAGCAAATCAATTCCCAGGACTCCGTATGAATTGTGGCATGGCAGGAAGCCCTCCCTTGGACATATGAGAATACGGGGCTACCCAGCACATGTACTGGATGGGGATGAGAAGAAGTTGGAACTAAGATCAAAATTGTGCACGTTTGTAGTGTATACTAAGGGAACTAAGGGAGGTCTGTTCTATAACCTGAAGGAACAAAAAGTCATTGTTTCAACCCATACGACATTCTTGGAGGAAAGTCACATGAATGACTTTAAGCCTTGAAGCAAAGTGGTGCTAGAGAAGTTGTAGGGTGAAAGAACTGCTCCACAGGTTTCGGTCTTGGACGCAAGTTCGAGTTCCAGTAAAAGACCTGCAGACGATCAACAATTAAGGGTGCCTCGTCATAGTAGGATGGTTTCGAAGAAACTTAATTTCTTCATGTATGATGCTGAGGTATACCAGCCGAGGCTCATGAGCATGAGGATGATCCGGTCACTTATGATGAAGCTATAAATGGTGTTGATTCTAAATCTTGGAAACAGGCTATGAATAATGAGATGGATTCTATGAAGTCCAACTCTATTTGGGAACTTGTAGATCTGCCGGATGGGATAAAACCTATTGGATGCAAGTGGGTCTACAAAAGAAAGAAGGATGCAGAAGGGAGAATGGAAACTTTCAAAGCTAGACTGGTCGCAAAGGGGTACAAGCAAGAGGCTGGAATTGATTATGATGAAACCTTTTCGCCTATTGCTATGCTAAAGTCTATCCGTATTCTTCTGTCCGTTGCTGCAGCTCTCGATTACGAGATCTGGCAAATGGACGTCAAGACGGCATTCTTGAATGGCCATCTTGAGGAATGTATCTACATGATACAGCCCGAAGGGTTCGTGGCAAAAGGCCAAGAAAGAAAACTCTACAAGTTGCTTAGATCCATTTGTGGATTAAAGCAAGCATCCCGCTCATGGAACCAGAGACTTGATCAAGCGATCAAGACATTTAGTTTTGAGCAGAACATTGATGAACCCTGTGTTTATAAACGTATTAAGGATGGAAAAGTGGTCTTTCTAGTACTCTATGTCGATGATATACTACTCATTGGGAATGATGTAGGGAACTTATCATCAGTCAAGCTTTGGCTACACCAATAGTTTGACATGAAGGACTTGGGAGAAGCTAATTATGTTCTTGGCATTCGTCTCTTCAGAGATCAAAAGAACAAAATGATAGCGTTATCCCAAGCTTCATACATAGATAAAATAATTGACAAATATGCAATGCAAGAGGCAAAGATAGGTTCACAACCTTCTATTGCCAGTCTAACTCTTTCGTTGGATGACTGTCCAAAGACATCGGAAGAAAGAGAGTATATGAGTAAGGTCCCTTGTGCATCTGCTGTGGGTAGCCTTATATACGCTATGCTTTGCACTCGCCCGGACATATGTTTTGCAGTAGGTATGGTGAGTCGATATCAAGCAAATCCTAGAACCAAGCACTGGCAAGCTGTAAAGCATACACTCAAGTATCCTAAGAGAATGAGGGATTATATGCTAGTGTATTCTGGAGGAGTGTGAAACAGGGTTACACAGCTGACTCTACTATAAAGGCTGAGTATGTGGCTACGGTTGAGGCATCTAAAGAAGTGGTTTAGCTCCGTAAGTTCCTTAAAGACCGCGAGGTCATTCCAAGTGTTGACAAGCCTATCACACTTTATTCTGATAGCACTGGGGCTATTGCCAACCCAAGGGAATCTTGGCACCACAAGAGGACCAAGCAAATAGATCAGAGATATCACATTATTAGAAGGCACGTGGAGATAGGACAAGTAGATGTATGTAAGATCACGTCTGAGGACAACATTGCCGATCCTTTTACTAAGACTTTGGTGGCTAAAAGCTTTGAGAGGTATGTAGAGACGATGCGGATGCAGAACATGGCACATCTACTGGCATAGGGCAAGTGGGAGATTGTTAGGAAATGCCTAAGCATTAGAGACATTTTTATGTATTTTGAACTGGATAATAAAATTATATATAGAGGTTATTCATTACATTACTGTTTGTCCTCATTCTATTTACATGTTAAAGTAAATGTAAGCAAATATGGCTCCCTGACTGCTTGTGTTAAAACTGTTAGAACGTTGCATGCAATGGACTTTGTATGCGGGAAGACAATGTTCTAAAGTAAGCGGTCTAAACTTAGGTCTGTAGTCTATAGGGTTAGACCGAGCATCTAACTCATGTTAAGACTATTATGTTATGTAAAGCCATGGTGGGGACGGTTTGTCTTGACTGTCTGTAGCATAGACTCCCAAGTAGAGATATAGATATGTTGCTTGGTGGTGACATATTAGACCGAGACTAAAGCATGATTGATTTCTGTAGTCTGCTATGGGTGGATCAATCTGCTTTTGACGTTCATTATGCAGTAACCTTAATCTTGAGTGAATGAACTATTTCATGTATATGACTTGTATACTTTGATGTTCCAATGGCTAAAGCATCTCAGAGGTAGTAAGCTTATAAATCAGTTTGTTGGGTGCATGACTTGTATACGATGAAGGGTTTGTTTACAGATATAAGAATCATAGCTCTAATAAGGAGTTAAGGGTATCCTCTTAAAGGCATTATACTGGATATGAAAATGGACAAGGCCTTGGGTGGTCTGCCAGGCAGTTGACTTCTTATTCACATATGGTAAATAATCATTTTCTTATTCGGTAGTATAATGGAACTTTAAGATAGCCTAATTAGTAGGATTAAATGGACTTTGACCTAAGGCTGATCATGGATATCATATGAGGGTTCTGCATACATAACAAGGTTATTGGACGATAGCTCGTCACAGACTTGTGTAATACGGTATATAATTGGGAGTTCAGTTTCAGGTTTATAGTGGTATGACTCTGAAATTAGTGATCATATGATTAAGTTGTTCGGTAAAGAATGTTAATCATATGGATTTGCAGGAGCCCGATTATTTATGTCCAATTAGTCCCTCTACTAGCTCCACATAATTCCTTCATGGTTGGCAAATTGATTTGAGTATGCTATTGGCCAGTTGATTATACATGGATGGTGTTGACATGGGATTAGGATAGTGGACAAGATTCCCTCCGGTTGAATTTAGATTTTGTTTTGGATAATAGAGTACACAATTATTCGAACTCCAAATAAAATTGCCATGATTTTATTTGAGATTGGATTGGAGTTGTAGAAAATTATCCATGAGAACAAGAATTTGAAATACAATTATTTGTGGATTTTGAAATTTGAATTTTGAAATTTGAATTTTGAATTTTGAATTTGAAATTTGAATTTGAAATTTAAATTTGAAATTGGAATTTGAATTTTGAATTTGAAATTTAAATTTGAAATTCGAAATTTGAATTTTGAAATTTGAAATTTAAATTTTGAATCACAGTCCAAGTGGAATTCGAATTCTTTGTGGATAATTCCACAAGGCTAGAATTCGAATTTGAGTTGGATTATGAAGAGGAAAATCTTGTTTGAATCCTACTTGAATTTTGAATCCAAAATCTAACAAAAGTGGCCGAATTTTGTTGAGAAAAATCCTCTAAGTTATTTTCGGTTTTTGTGGATAAGGATGAAGGGAAAAATTCAAGTTTCAATCCCAGTTGAATTTGGATTCTCTCTTCCCTAAAAGTGGCCGAAATTTTAAGGGTAAATCTCAAAGAGATTTTCGATTATTTATGGATAAGGATGAGATAACATTCAAGCTACAAAATCCTATTCGGTTAATACAGATAAGCAATGCAAGAGCCAAAGATAGGTTAACAACCTTCTATTGCCGGTCTAACTCTTTCACTGGATGACTGTCCAAAGACATCGAAAGAAAAAGAGCATATGAGTAAGGTCCCTTATGCATCTGCTGTTGGTAGCCTTATGTACGCTATGCTTTGCACTCACCCAGATATATGTTTTGTAGTAGGTATGGTGAGTCGATATTAAGCAAATCCTGGAACCAAGCACTGGCAAGCAGTAAAGCATATACTCAAGTATCTTAAGAGAACGAAGGATTATATGCTGATGTATTCTGGAGGGGACATAACATTCGTAGGATATATGGACTCAGACTTCTAGACTTGCAAGGATTCCAGGAAATCGACATCTGGATCAGTGTTTTTGCTCGGAGGAGGTGCCATTGTGTGGAGGAGCATGAAGCAGGGCTACACAGCTGACTCTACTATGCAGGCTGAATATGTGGTTGTGGCTGAGGCATCTAAAGAAACGGTTTGGCTCCGCAAGTTTTTTAGAGACCTTGAGGTCATTCCGGATATTGACAAGCCTATCACACTTTACTGTGATAACACTGGGGCTATTGCCAACACAAGAGAATCTCGGCACCACAAGAGGACCAAGTACATAGATCGGAGATATCATATTATTAGAGGGCACGTGGAGACAAGACAAGTAGATGTATGAAAGATCGCGTCCGAGGACAACATTGCCGATCACTTTACTAAGACTTTGGTGGCTAAAAGCTTTGAGCGGCACGTAGAGGCGATGGGGATGCGTAACATTGCACATCTGCTGGCCTAGGGCAAGTGGGAGATTGTTAGGAAATGCCCTAAGCATTAGAGACATTTTGATGTATTTATTTTGAACTGGATAATAAAATTATATATATAGAGGTTATTCATTACATTGCTATCTGTCCTCGTTTTATTTACATGTTAAAGTAAATGTAAGCAAATATGGCTCTTTGACTGCTTGTGTTAAACTGTTAGAACGTTGCATGTAATGGACTTCTGTATGCGATAAGACAATGTTCTAAAGTTAGGGGTCTAAACTATGGTCTGTAGTCTATGGGGTTAGACCGAGCATCTAACTCATGTTAAGACTATTATATTGTCTAAAGCCTTGGAGGGGACGGTTTGTCTTGACTGTTTGGAGCTGGACTCCCAAGTAGAGACATAGATATGTTGCTTGGTGGTGACATATTAGACCAGGACTAAAGTGTGATTGATCTACGAAGTCCGCTTTGAGTGGATCGATATGCTTTTGACGTTCATTGTGTAGTAACCTTAATCCTGAGTAAAAGGACGCTCCATGTATATGACTTGTGTACTTTGATGTTCCAATGGCTAAAGCGTCTCAGAGGTAGTAAGCTTATAGACCGGATCGTTGGGTGCATGACTTGTATACGATGAAGGGTTCATTTACAGATATCGGAATCATAGCTCTAATAAGGAGTTAAGGGTATCTTTTTAAAGGCATTATACTGAATGTGAAAATGGACAAGGCCTTGGGTCATTTGCTGGGCGGATGACTTCTTATTCACATATGGTGAATAATCATTTTCTTAATTTGGTAGTTTAATGGAACTTTAACATAGCCTGATCACTAGGATTAAATGGACTTTGGCCTAAGGCTGATCATGGATATCATATGAGGGTTCTGCATACATGACAAGGTCATTGGACGATAGCTTGTCACAGGCTTACGTAATACGGTATATAATTGGGAGTTCAGTTTCAGGTTTATAGTGGTGTGACTCTGAAATTAGTGATCATATGATTGAGTTATTCGGTAAAGAATGATGATCATATGGATTTGCGGGAGCTCGATTATATATGTCTAATCAGTCCCTCTACTAGCTCCACATAATTCCTTAACATTTGGCAAATTGATTTGTGAATGCTATTTGCTAGTTTATTATGCATGGATGGTGTTAACATAGGATTAGGATGGTCGATAAGATTCTCTCCGATTGGATTCAGATTTTGTTTTGGATAATAACGTACACAATTATTCGAACTTCAAATAAAGTTGCCATGATTTTATTTGAGATTAGATTAGAGTTGCAGAAAAT
Organism: Antiaris toxicaria; assembly: GCA_035233585.1. Classification (NCBI taxonomy): domain Eukaryota; kingdom Viridiplantae; phylum Streptophyta; class Magnoliopsida; order Rosales; family Moraceae; genus Antiaris; species Antiaris toxicaria. The sequence continues at coordinate 97,692,529 of CP141156.1, read as the reverse complement.
TATCCATGAGAACAAGAATTTGAAATACAACTGTTTTGTGGATTTTGAAATTTGAATTTTGAAATTTGAAATTTGAATTTTGAATTTTGAATTTGAAATTTGAATTTGAAATTTGAAATTTGAAATTTGAATTTGAAATTCGAATTTGAAATTTGAAATTCAAATTTTGAATCAGAGTCCAAGTGGGATTTGAATTTGTTGTGCTAAATCCACAAGGAATGAAATTCGAATTTGAGTTAGATATGGAGAGGAAAATCTTGTTAGAATCCTACTTGAATTTTGAATCTAAATCCTAACTAAAGATGGACGAAAATTTTGAGGATTATCCTCAATGGATTTTCGGATTTTTGTGGATAAGGTTCAAGGAAAAATTCAAGTTTCAATCCCAGTTAAATTTGGATTCTCTCCTCCCAGATAATGGCCGAAATTTTGGAGTAAATCTCCTAGGAGATTTTTGGTTATTTTGGATAAGGATGAGATAAGATTCAAGCTTGAAAATCCTATTAGAATTTTGATTCTCCCTTATCCAAAAGTGGTCGAATTTTTTGTGGGGATTTTCCCCTTGAATTTTCAGATTTTTTGGTTGAAAAAAGGGAGATAAAATTCTGGTTAAAATCTTGTTTAGATTTGGATTGGATATATCCCAAAGTGGCCGAATTTATTGTTGGGATTATTCCCTTGGAAAATTCGGATTTTGTGCTTGTGGATAAGGGAGAATATCTTCTCCTAATCCAATTCGAATTCATAGAATCACCTCATGCAGGTCTATAAGTAGAGGTCCTGCCACTTCAGTTCTCTTAGACCACATACTCTCAGGTGAGCAGGCTTATTGTTGCACAGCCCACCATGACAATAAGTTCTTTAGAGATCTGGGTGGTCGAAAGAAGATTAGCAGTGCTAGCATACCGATCGAGGTTCAGAGTGCCCACACACTCAGCCATTCGAGAATTGGAGAATAGTAGAGATGGCTAGTTGGTTGAAGCCCTCCGGTCATTCTCCTCCTGCAGATTAGCGTCCTTGAGGTATGAGTTTTAATTGTTGTTGGTTTATTGTATATGGTATGATGAGATATTTAATGATCTAAAAAAATTTTTATTGTTCCGCTTCGCCACTCTAATATGTATTTATCGATTTATTTTCCTATATTTGCATACATGACAAGGTCATTGGACAATAGCATGTCATAGGCTTTCGTAATACGGTATATAATTAGGAGTTCAGTTTCAGGTTTATAGTAGTGTGACTTTGAAATTAATGATCATATGATTAAGTTATTCAGTACAGAATGATGATCATATGAAATCACGGGAGCCCGATTATATATGTGCAATTGGTCCTTCTACTAACTCCATATAATTCCTTAACAAATGGCAAATTGATCTGTGTATGCTTATTGGCTAGTTGACTATGCATGATGGTGTAGACATAGGATCAGGATGGAAGACAAGATTCTCCCCGGTTGATTCAGATTTTGTTTTGGATAATAGAGTGCACAATTATTTGAATTCCAAATAAAGTTGCTAAGATTTTATTTGAGATTGAATTGAAGTTGTAGAAAATTATCCATGAGGACAAAATTTGAAATACAACTTTTTGTGGAATTTAAAATTTGAATTTTGAAATTTGAAATTTGAAATTTAAATTTTGAATTTGAAATTTGAATTCAAAATTTAAATTTGAAATTTGAATTTGAAGTTTGAATTTTGAAATTTGAACTTTGAAATTTGAATTCAAATTTTAAATCACAGTCCATGTGAGATTCAAATTTTTGTGGATAATCTCATATGATAGAATTCAGTTTTGATATGGATAAAGGAGAGGAAAATCTTGTTTGGATCCTACTTGAATTTTGAATCTTAAACCTAACTAAAATGGCCGAATTTGTTAAGGCATAACAACCCTAGGAGATTTCAGTTTTTGTGGATAAAGATGAAGGGGAATTCAAGCAAGAAAATCCTACTTGGATTTTGATTCCTCTCCCTCATAATAGTGGCCAAAATTCTATGGATAAGCCTAATGAAAATTCAATTTTTGGTGGATAAGGATGAAGGGAAATTCAAGCAATAAAATCCTAGTTGAATTTTAATTCTCTCCTTCATAAAGTGGCCAAAAATTTGTGGATAATTCTAAGGAAAAATTTTGGATTTTTTGTGAATAAGGGTGAGATAAAATTCAAGCTAGAAAATCCTATTTAAATTTTGATTCTTCTCACACTAGGATGGCCAAATCTGGGATAGCCGAGAATTTTGAGATTCTCGAAAAAAATTTAAAATTATATATATGACAATTTTAATGGGTAAAAGGTGAAAAAGTTGTGTTTTAATACTAGTTAGAATGCGATAAAATATTCTAACAGTGTTAAAGAGAGTGAGTTCGGAGATGGAAAATCTTCCCAACAGAAACGGATGATACGGCCCTAAAACGGAGCCAAAAACCCTAGAGAGTGCACCAAAGTACACTAAAAGACGAAAATTTACAATAATAAATTTCGGTCAAACAAAAGCAAAATAAGGCAAGCTGATCGCACTGGAGGCGTCAGAAACTCACCTACGCAATTTCGGTACACTTTCGTTTGGTTTGACTCTTGGTCAAACGTTGACCACGAATTAATATATATGAATTAATTAGTTGATGTCATGTGTGACATCATAAATATGATGTAATATATGGTTATTTAAGGCTTGTTAAGGAAGTTAGGTAGCATTAATGGCTAAGATTAACGAGAATCTCGGATCAAGGGCCAAGATTTAGCCAAAATGGCTTGAAAAAAATTTGATAAATATGGGAAAAAGGGGTTCAGCCAAAAGCAACAAAAATCAGCCAAAAAATTTTATTTTGACCCCTAAAAGTTTGCTAAAAAGTCCCTAAATAATTACCAAATTGTTGGGAAAATTTGCAAGTTGGTCCTCCACTCTTTTGCCTATAAATATGTGTAAAAAAATTTGTTTGGAAAAATGAAGAAAAGCAGCCAAAATTTTGCCTCCTTGAAGCAGTGAACCATCCTCTAGAAACAAGCAAAATTGATGCATGTTTCCTATTGAAAACCGTGGCTTATGTGTGATTAAAATGAGAAATTTTTGTGATGAAAAATAATGAGGAAATGTTGATAAAAGACCATAGGAATAAGAGAAAATTTTCTTACGGTTTTGGACATGATAACAGTGGCATAAGGCTAGGTGGAAATGGAAATTTGGTTAGGGTTTTGACGATGAAATGTGCATTAGAATCCTAAGATTGTTATGTGATAATGGAGGTTTATGATAAAAAAGTTTCTTGGTGTTGAATACCATGAAAAACCGTGGCCATGATTGAAGGAAATTGATGAATTTTGTGTTGTAAATTGAATGATGGATAATGTGGAAAAGTTTGACATAAAGTTTGGTAACTTTGCGTAAAATACGTCTCTGGGATAGTACGTGATAGGTACGAAGGTTCTGAGGTGTACTTAATGCCGGGAAAACTTGAAAATATAAGCGAAAATGCTGTCAAAATTTTTAATACGGCATAAGGCCATTTCGGGAAACGAGGGGTAAAAATGTAGGCTCGAAAATAAAACCGAGACCCCTTGGTAGGTTAGGGTTGGTAACGGAAAATAGAATCCAAAAGGAATAGTACAATGACCCTCGAGTATGTAAAATACCGAGAACAGGAAAAATTGGCATCAGGGGTATTTTAGGAAACGAGGGGGAAATTATGGATAGGATAGAAAACCTGAGCCTCTCGGGAAACAAGGCTCTGGAACAGGATAAGAAACGTTTCAGGAGTAGTAAAATACCCATTTGAGGCTCCAAAATGCTAGAAAAATGAGATACATCCCTAGGTATCAGATGAATAGTAACTAAGGGTCGGGTGAGGAATAGGTACTGATTTTGCAGCAAATAATACTATAAAAAAAATATCAAAGCCTAAGAAATATTATTTTATAATATTTGGGCTTAGAAAATGCTAGAAAAATTGTAGAACGGAATTGTTACGGTCCCAAAACCTGCTAGGGGCAAAATGATCATTTTGACCAAAAATTTTCGAAAGGCTCTGAAAGGACCGTAAAGGATCTAAAATGCCTTAAATAAGATTCTAGAGGCCATAACTAAGATTTTAAATTGAAAATCTGAAAATTATAAAGTACACGGTCGTGTACTTTGGAACACGGGCATGTAGTGAAAACCCGAGAGGTACACGGGCTTGGGCATGGGCGTGTTTCAAGCCGTGTATCACATAAAGAGATGAAATGTGTTATAAAGTTAATAACAAAATGAATATATTCAAACTGATAATTGATGATGGGTATTAATAGGCATTACTCTGTTTGCAGGGACCCAAACTAGAGAAGATAACAAAACTGAGGAGGATTTCCGAAGGTAGACATTATCGCAGTTGTGGTAAGTTCAAGCATTTTCATGTCTGCAACATGAAATACTATGATATTTAATTATGTACTAATTGTACATTAGCTGTTAAGTCCTACGAGCATTAGGGTGTAGTTAGACTAACACACCCAAAGAAATGATAAAGTGAGATATGTGTTGTGGGTACGCTACAGAAAGAGTGTGACTAAATTTAAGACACACCCTTAAAAGAAAGAATGTGTAAGACCCATGGACAACAAAGGTTCCTGACTTTGAGGTGACGATTAATGCCACCCGGTCGGGACTGTATTTGAAAGATGGTAATAAAACCAAGTTTGGCTTACCGACCTCCAATGATAATGTGGAGGTTTATAGGTCCTTCAGGGACATAATGACTGCTTCGGGTGATGATGGATTGGAGAGGATTAGCCTTAGGGTCGCTCCCAAGGCCCCTCACAGTCAGCACACATATTACGGTGCAAAGCCAAAATGAGCTCAAAATCAAACCATAAACAAAGATAATGACCAAAAACGTGATGAAAGCCATAATTGAGCATAACTGGCACTAACGTTAAGTGTAGTGGACTCGATTAAGGAGACATAAATAGTAACCAGTAAAAGTCAAAGTTACTATTCACCAATCAAAAGTTAAAGTACTATTCATTAAATAGTACTATTCACCCATGAATGAATAGTACTATTTAATGAATAGTACTATTCATAGAAAATTTTATTATTGATATTTTTGAATCTATGTGATTCATATTATGCATGTTTGAATTTATTGAGCCTGTTAGCTCACTGGTTTGTTCATGTTGCAGGTAAGAAACCTGTCCAGTAGATTACCTGGATGGCGATAAGATACGCAGTGCCAATGGGATAGAGAATCCACTGAGGATTATAGTCTTGCTACCAGTCTTCTGTGGGGCATCAAAAGAGAGAGAGATGAAGAAAATGTATTTTTGAGAAACAAAGTTGGGATTATGTATTTTTGTAAATATTGTATTGTATTGCAAAAAGACAACTAAAAGTTTAGTTTTAAATTTTATATGGCTTTCATACTTGGCTTTCATGTGAGAAAAGTATTTTGAAAATAGAAAAAAATTATGGGCGAAAATTTTGGGCCCTGTAAAATGAGAGATTCAAAGTAAAAGTGTTTTAGTGGCGACCTGATGAGGTGCACGGGCTGTCGTAGTCAACTACAGAGTTGGATTGTGATAGTTTCGCATGGCCGAGATCGGGGGCATCACAGGTTGGAATCAGAGCAATTGACCGTGTCCTTATTGGCACAAAATGCAGCCTGTTCGTCAATCCAAGTAAGTTAGCTTCCTTTAAGTTAGTTAACTTTTCGTTTATATGAGGTTATGTATTTTGTAGGATATACGATGACTAGGCCACCATACATGCGACCTCAACCATACAGACCGAGAGGACTGATTAGAGTATGGACCAGGTCTGTGATTAGGTCATCCATGACTCAGCAACTAGTACATCGACCGCATATACCTAAGCCGCCAGCACTACGGGCTACAGCACCAGCACCGATCTAAGCACCACCTCCTCGACCGGTAGTTAACCCACCAGTTGAGGTAGGTATTCCAGTTATTGGAGGACGACCGCACGTCAGAGCTAGAGCATCAGTACGCGCAGTACATACTTTTCAAGGTAGTCATCCACCCACCTTTGAGGGAGGTCAACATGGGATTTCTACCAGAGATTGGCTACATGATGTGCAGATGATCATGCGCCAATGCGATATTGATGAGGACTGCTGGGTCCTGTTAGCAGTCGGTAATGCACGAATGTTCTGGGAATATTGTGACCAGGACATGGTATTAGGGCTTGATTGGGCCGAGTTCAGACATATCACGATACAGCAGTTTTTGCAAAAGAGTCTAGCATCGGTTCCAGACTCTCCAGAGAGCAGGGTAGTGACACCACCAGCTGCTTTGCCCAAATATACCGATGTTAGAGAGTTTGTTCTCTGGGCAGAGAGACTACAGATGCTGCTGAATGATACTATTTTCACTTATGTGGTATGGTTTGAGGAGACCATTGTGAGAAGATGTCCTATGTCCAACCTCACTGACGAGGACTTTTGTGACATATTCTGGAAGGGGCATACTATAGATCTATGACAAAGGGTAACCCCTCTATATCCTACTACCTTACAAGAATTTATAGTTACGGTAGCTAAAGTAGAGGAAGAATTAATGATGAAGTGCATGGTGCGCAAGAGACGTAAGTAGTTATTGCAAGAGGCAATGCTAGATCGTCTTTATAGAGTACGACCTATGGTAAATGACCATGACACTGGCCCATCAAGGTGACGGGAGGGTATGAGTCCCATTAGAGGATGGACACCATCCGGGACCAGAAATGGTACGGATGAGGATGAAGAGGATCTAGAGGAAGTTCCGATAGTTCCAGACCAACCTCAACTAGGGGACTAGATGTAAAAACATATAAGATGTATAAATGTATATATCTATATATGTATATGTATGATTGTATCGAAAGGCTGTTTTGAGAGAAAAAAGCCTTCAAGTTGATGTGTATATGAAAATTTTGAAATGAAATGACATGAGATTTTGATATGTCAAAATGATGAGATGTTTGAAATTATATGATGATCGGAACTATTTTTACTTATATTGTAAAAATATGTTGTTGAAATCTAACGATTGATTTTCATATGACTACAGGAAGTAGAAAAGATGGTGAACTCGTGAAACCTACGAAATATGAGAGGGCATCCTGTCCTTTCAGAAAGGGTAGATGAACTAAATGTAGGAAATAAATCGATAAAAACGTATCAGAGTGGCACAGCAGAACAATAAAAAAATTTTAAGATCGTTAAATATCTTATGATGCCATATACAATAAACCAACAACAATTTAAACTCATACCTCAAGAATGTCAATCTATAGGAGGAGAATGACCGGAGGGCTTCAACCAACTAGCCTTCTCTACTATTCTCCAATTCCCGAATGGCTGAGTATATGGGCACTCTGAACCTTGATCGGTATGCTAGCGTTACTAGTCTTCTTCCGACCACCGAGATTTCTAAAGAACTTATTGTCACAGTGAGTTGTGCAACAATAAGCCTGCTCACCTGAGAGTCTGTGGTCTGAGAGAACCGGAGTAGCATAACCTCTATTTATAGACTTGCATGAGGTGATCCTCTAAATTCGAATTGGATTAGGAGAAGATTTTCTCCCTTATCCACAACATAAAATCTGAAATTTTCAAGCCAAAATCCACCAAAAGAATTCAGCCATTCTCTAGATTTTGTGTTCAAAATTCAAACAGGATTTTAACTAGAATTTTATCTCATCATTATCCAACCAAAAAATCTGAAAATCTATCTTAAGATTTCCTCCAAATTTTCGGTCACAAATAATAGGGAGAGAATAAAAAATTCAACTAGGATTTTCAAGCTTGAATTTTATCTCATCCTTATCCAAAATAACCAAAAATCCTCATGAGATCTTCCTCAAAAATTTCGGCCATTCTCTAGGGAGGAGAGAATCCAAATTCAACTGGGATTGAAACTTGAATTTTTCTCTGAACCTTATCCACAAAAAATCTGAAAATTCCATGAGGATTTTCCTCAAAATTTTCAACCAAGTTAGTTAGGATTTGGATTTAAAATTCAAGTAGGATTCAAACAAGATTTTCCTCTTCATAATCCAACTCAAATTCAAATTCCAGCCTTATGGAATTATCCACAAAAAATTCGAATACCACTTGGAGTGTGATTCAAAATTTGAATTTCAAATTTCAAAATTCAAAATTCAAATTCAAATTTCAAATTTCAAATTTCAAATTTCAAATTTCAAATTTCAATTTCAATTTCAAATTTAAATTTCAAATTCAAATTTCAAATTTCAAAATCCACAAACAGTTGTATTTCAAATTCTTGTTCTCAAGGATAATTTTCTACAACTCCAATCCAATCTCAAATAAAATCATGGTAACTTTATTTGGAGTTTGAATAATTGTGTACTCTATTATCCAAAACAAAATCTGAATTCAACCAGAGAGAATCTTGTCCACCATCCTAATCCTATGTGTTAGGAAATGCCCTAAGTATTAGAGACATTTTGATGTATTCATTTTGAACTGGATAATAAAATTATACATAGAGGTTATTCATTACATTGCTATCTGTCCTCGTCTTATTTACATGTTAATGTAAATGTAAGCAAATATGGCTCACTGACTGCTTGTGTTAAAACTGTTAGAACGTTGCATGTAATGGACTTTTGTATGTGAGAAGACAATGTTCTAAAGTTAGCGGTCTAAACTATGGTCTGTAGTCTATGGGGTTAGACCGAGCATCTAACTCATGTTAAGACTATTATGTTGTCTAAAGCCTTAGAGGGGACGGTTTGTCTTGACTGTCTGGAGCTGGACTCCCAAGTAGAGACATGGATATGTTGCTTGGTGGTGACATATTAGACCGGGACTAAAGCATGATTGATCTACGTAGTCCGCTATGAGTGGATCAATCTGCTTTTGACGTTCATTGTGCAATAACCTTAATCCTGAGTAAATAAACTACTTCATGTATATGACTTGTGTACTTTGATGTTCCAATGGCTAAAGCGTCTCAGAGGTAGTAAGCTTATAGACCGGTTCGTTGGGTGCATGACTTGTATACGATGAAGGGTTTGTTTGCAGATATCAGAATCATAGCTCTGAGGAGTTAAAGGTATCCTCTTAAAGGTATTATACTGAATGTGAAAATGGACAAGGCCTTGGGTCGTCTGCTGGCCGGATGACTTCTTATTCACATATGGTGAATAATCATTTTCTTAATTCGGTAGTATAATGGAACTTTAAGATAGCCTGATCAGTAGGATTAAACGGACTTTGACCTAAGGCTGATCATGGATATCATATGAGGGTTTTGCACATATGACAAGGTCATTGGATAGTAGCTCGTCACAGGCTTACGTAATACGGTATATAATTGGGAGTTTAGTTTCAGGTTTATAGTGGTGTGACTCTGAAATTAGTGATCATATGATTGAGTTGTTCGGTACAGAATGATGATCATATGGAATTACGGGAGCCCGATTATATATGTCCAATCAGTCCCTCTACTAGCTCCACATAATTCCTTAACGTTTGGCAAATTGATTTGTGTATGCTATTGGCTGGTTTATTATGCATGGATGGTGATGACACAGGATTAGGATGGTAGACAAGATTCTCTCCGGTTGGATTCAGATTTTGTTTTGGATAATAGAGTACACAATTATTCGAACTCCAAATAAAGTTGCCATGATTTTATTTGAGATTGGATTGGAGTTGTAGAAAATTATCCATGAGAACAAGAATATGAAACACAACCGTTTTGTGGAATTTGAAATTTGAATTTTGAAATTTGAAATTTGAATTTTGAATTTGAAATTTGAATTTGAAATTCGAATTTGAAATTTGAATTTGAAATTTAAATTTGAAATTTGAAATTTGAAATTTGAATTTGAAATTTGAATTTGAAATTTGAAATTCAAATTTTGAATCACAGTCCAAGTAGGATTCGAATTTGTTGTGGAAAATCCGCAAGGTTTGAAATTCGAATTTGAGTTAGATTTGGAGAGGATAATCTTGTTAGAATCCTACTTGAATTTTGAATCTAAATCCCAACAAAAGTGGATGAAATTTTTGAGGATAATCCTCATGAAAAAATTCGGTTTTTTGTGGATAAGGTTCAAAGAAATAATTCAAGTTTCAATCCCAGTTGAATTTGGATTCTCTCCTCCCTGAAAAGTGGCCGAAAATTTGGAGAATCTCTCCTAGGAAATTCGGTTATTTTTGGATAAGGTTGAGATAAGATTCAAGCTTGAAAAATCCTAGTGGAATTTTGATTCTTCCTTATCCTAAAAGTGGCCAAAAATTTGGAGAAGATTTTCTCCTAGAAATTTCAGATTTTTTGGTTGGAAAAGGGAGATAAAATTCTAGTTAAAATCTTGTTTAGATTTGGATTGGATTTATCCTAAGGAAAACCGAATGTTTTGTTGAGATTCTCTCTTGGAAAAATTCTGATTTTATGGATATGGATAAGGGAAAATATCTTTTCCTAATCCAATTCAAATTCAGAGAATCACCTCATGCAGGTCTATAAATAGACGTCCTGCCACTCCAGTTCTCTAAGACCACAGACTCTCAGGTGAGCAGGCTTATTGTTGCACAGCTTATGGTGACAATAAAGTTCTTTAGAGATCTGGGTGGTCGGAAGAAGACTAGCAGTGCTAGCATACCGATCGAGGTTCAGAGTGCCCACACACTCAGCCATTCGAAAATTGGAGAATAGTAGAGAAGGCTAGTTGGTTGAAGCCTCCGGTCATTCTCCTCCTGCAGATTGGCATCCTTGAGGTATGAGTTTGAATTGTTGTTGATTTATTGTATATGGCATCATGAGATATTTAACGATCTAAAAATTTTTTATTGTTCTGCTGCGCCACTCTGATACGTTTTTACCGATTTATTTTCCTACACTATGTCAACACCATCTATGCATAATCAACTAGCCAATAGGGTACACAAATCAATTTGCCAAATATTGAGGAATTATGTGGAGCTAGTAGAGGGACCAATTGGACATATATAATCGAGCTCCCGCGAATCCATATGATCATCATTCTTTACCGAACAACTCAATCATCTGATCACTAATTTCAGAGTCACACCACTATAAACCTAAAACTGAACACCCAATTATATACCGCATTACGTAAGCCTGTGACAAGCTATTGTCCAATGACCTTGTCATGTATGCAGAACCCTCATATGATATCCATGATCAGCCTTAGGTCAAAGTCTATTTAATCCTACTGATCAGGCTATCTCAAAGTTCCATTATACTTCCGAATAAGAAAATGATTATTCACCTATGTGAATAAGAAGTCATCCGTCAAACAGACGACCCAAGGCCTTGTCCATTTTCACATCCAGTATAATGTCTTTAAGAGGATACCCTTAACTCCTTATTAGAGCTATGATTCTGATATCTGTAAACAAACCCTTCATCGTATACAAGTCATGCACCCAACGAACTGGTCTATAAGCTTACTACCTCTGGGACGCTTTAGCCATTGGAACATCAAAGTACACAAGTCATATACATGAAGCTGTTCATCTACTTAAGATTAAGGTTACTGCATAATGAACGTCAAAAGCAGATTGATCCACTCATAGCGGACTATGTAGATCAATCACGCTTTAGTCCCGGTCTAATATGTCACCACCAAATAACATATCTATGTCTCTACTTGAGAGTCTATGCTCCAGACAGTCAAGACAAACCGTCCCCACCATGGCTTTAGATAACATAATAGTCTTAACATGAGTTAGATGCTCGGTCTAACCCCATAGACTACAGACCTTAGTTTAGATCGCTTACTTTAGAACATTGTCTTCTCGCATACAAAAGTCCATTCCATGCAACGTTCTAACAGTTTTAACATAAGCAGTTAGGGAGCCATATTTGCTTATATTTACTTTAACATGTAAATAAAATGAGGACAAATAGCAATGTAATGAATAACCTCTATATATAATTTTATTATCCAGTTCAAAATAAATACATCAAAATGTCTCTAATGCTTAGGGCATTTCTTAACAATCTCCCACTTGACCGAAGCCAGTAGATGTGCCATGTTACGCATTCCCATCACCTCTACATGCCTCTCAAAGCTTCTAGCCACCAAATTCTTAGTAAAGGGATCGGTAATGTTGTCCTCGGACGTGATCTTACATACATCTACTTGGCCTGTTTCCACGTGCCCTCTAATAATGTGATATCTCTGATCTATGTGCTTGGTCCTCTTGTGGTGCCGAGATTCCCTTGTGTTGGCTATAGCTTCAGTGTTATCGCAGTAAAGTGTGATAGGCTTGTCAATACCCGGAATGACCTTAAGGTCTCTAAAGATCTTGTGTAGCCAAACCACTTCTTTAGATGCCTCAGCCGCAGCCACACACTCAGCCTCTATCATAGAGTCAGCTGTGCAACCCTGCTTCATACTCCTCCACACAATGGCACCTACTCTGAGTAAGAACACTGATCTTGATGTCGATTTCCTCGAATCCTTGTAAGTCTGGAAGTCTGAGTCTGTGTATCCTACGGGTGTTAGGTCCCCTCCATAATACACCAGCATATAATCCCTTGTTCTCTTAAGATACTTAAGTATATGCTTTACTGCTTGCCAGTGCTTGGTTCTAGGATTCGCTTGATATCGACTCACCATACCTACTGCAAAACATATATCCGGGTGAGCGCAAAGCATAGCGTACATAAGGCTACCCACAGCGGATGCATAAGGGACCTTACTCATACGCTCTCTTTCTTCTGATGTCTTTGGACAGTCGTCCAATGAAAGAGTTAGACCAGTAATAGAAGGTTGTGAACCTTTCTTTGCCTCTTGCATTGCATATTTGTCAATTATTTTATCTATGTATGAAGCTTGGGATAACACTATCATTTTGTTCTTTCGATCTCTGAAGGGACGAATGCCTAGAACATAATTAGCTTCTCCCAAGTCCTTCATGTCAAATTGTTAGTGCAACCAAAGCTTGACCGATGACAAGTTCCCTACATCATTCCCAATGAGTAGTATATCATCGACATAGAGTACTAGAAAGACCACTTTTCTATCCTTAATACTTTTATAAACACAGGGTTCATCAATGTTTTGCTCAAGACCAAATGTCTTGACCGCTTAATCAAATCTCTGGTTCCATGAGTGGGATGCTTGCTTTAATCCATAAATAGATCTAAGGAACTTGCAGACTTTCCTTTCTTGGCCCTTCGCTACGAACCGTTCGGGCTGTATCATGTAGATACACTCCTCAAGATGGCCATTCCAGAATGCCATCTTGACATCCATCTGCCAGATCTCATAATTGAGAGCCGCAGCAACGGATAGAAGAATACGGATAGACGTCAGCATAGCAACAGGCGAAAAGGTTTCATCGTAATCGATTCCAGCCTTTTGCGTGTATCCCTTTGCAACCAGTCTAGCTTTGAAAGTTTCCACTCTCCCTTCCGCATCCTTCTTTCTTTTGTAGACCCATTTGCATCTAATGGGTTTTATCCCATCCGACAAATCTACAAGTTCCTAAACAGAGTTGGATTTCATAGAATCCATCTCATTATTCATAGCCTGTTTCCAAGATTTAGAATCAACATCATTTATAGCTTCATCATAGGTGACCGGATCATCCTTATGCTTATGAGCCTTAGCCTGGTATACCTCAGCATCATACATGAAGAAATTAGGTTTCTTCGAAAACCTCCCACTACGACGAGGCACCCAAAATTGTTGATCATTTACAGGTCTTTCACCGGAACTCAGACTTGTGTCTAAGACCGAAACCTGTGGAGCAGTTTTTTCACTTAATAACTCCTCTAGCACCACTTCGCTTTGAGGGTTAAAGTCATTCATGTGACTTTCCTCCAAGAATGTTGCATGGGTTGAAACAATGACTTTTTGTTCCTTCAGGTTATAGAACAGACCTCCCTTAGTTCCCTTTGCATACCCTCCAACATGTATAATTCTGATCTTGGTTCCAACTTCTTCGCATCCCCATCCAGTACATGTGTCGGGCAGCCCCATATTCTCATATATCCAAGAGAGGGCTTCTTGCCACGCCACAATTCATACGAAGTCCTGGGAATTGACTTGCTTGGAACCTGGTTCAGAATATAGCATGCCGTTTGTAAAGCATATCCCCAAAATGATAACGACAGCGTTGAATAACTCATCATGGACCACACCATATCCAACAAGGTCCTGTTTCTCCTTTCGGCTACACCATTCTGTTGTGGAGTACCAGGTGCAGTCAATTGGGATAATATCCCATTATCTACAAGATATCCTAGAAATTCACCGGAGAGGTATTCGCCACCTCGATGAGATCAAAGTGTGTTTATGGATTTATCCAATTGCTTTTCCACTTCCGCACAATACTCTTTGAACTTGTCAAAGATTTCTCTCTTGTGGTGCATCAGATACATATATCCATACCTTGAGTAATCGTCTATAAAGGAGACATAATACTCAAACGCTCCTCATGCTATGACGTTCATGGGGCCACATACGTCAGTGTGCACAATTTCTAAGAGCTCCTGTGCCCTAGTAACCTTAGCTCCAAAAGACCTCATAGTCATCTTTCCCTCTAAACAAAACTCACATTGAGGAAGACGTACCTCCTCCAGAGATTCTAGAGGACCGTCTTTCACCAATCTTTGAATCCTATCCTGATTAATATGACCATGTCTTAAATGCCAAAGATACACCTTGTTAGAGTGAGAAACTTTGAACCTTTTAGAGTTATCTATTAATTCGGTGTCAAGCAGTGAGTACATCTTTGGTTTGATCAAATATAGGTTTCCGTCCATCCATCCAGAACAGATAAAAGACTTATTTCTATGAATATCAACTCTTTTACTAAAAGAAACTGAATAAGAATCCTTTATTAAACAAGCTACCGATATAAGGTTCCTCCTAAAATTAGGAACATAAAAACAGTCTTTCAATAAAATAAACCTAAATTCTTAAAAGTAGAGGTAAATATCTCCCACTGCCTCATCCACTACTAAGCTACCGTCTCCAGTCCGCAATGAGAGACTCCTATCATGTAGGCTTCTAGTTTCCACAAACCCCTGCATAGAAACACAAACATGATTAGTGCTGCCCGAATCAATGAACTAAGTGTCTTTCGATTCTTCTACCAAACACGCTTCCAAATAGTGAAGTTCCTTACCTTCCTTGCCCTTGGTAGCTAGGAATTCCCGGCAAGCCTTCTTGAAGCGACCTACCTTCCCACAGCGGAAGCACTTGGACTTTTTAAGGTCCCTGGGCTTCTTGTTCTTGTTCTTCTTCTTCCCCTCTGAGACAAGTGGATTAGAAGAACTGGAAGCCGCTTGCTTCTGATTTGGCCTCTTCCTCTTCCGTGAGGGTTTGGAAGATTCTGCCAAATTGGCCTCTCCTTTGGGTTGGACCGCATCCCCATCCTTGATCATCCGCTCATAAGCTTAGAGTTGGTTCATGAGCTCGATTAGTCCTAACTCCCTTGTCACCGATTGTATGCGGCCTTACCCCACAAAACCTTTAGACAGAGTTTTGAACACCATCTCGATCTGGGTGTTGTAGTCCAACTCAGCATCGTTCTTGGTAGCCTCAGCAAAGAATCGCATTAGTGTGATCATATGGTCCTTTACTGGAGTTCCTGCCTTTTGCTTAGAGTTCATAATACTGGTTATAGCAGACTGTCGAGCCAACTTTTCTTGGCCTCTGAACATGTCCTCCAGATTTTCCATGATCTCCCTAGCAACTTGATAAGTCTCATGCTACTTTTGTAAAGCACTCGTCGTGCTAGCAAGTATGTAGCACCGAGCTATCTCATTAGATTCTCTCCAACAAGTATAGGCAACCGAGATTTCCTCAAGTGGTGTGTCAGGTTTGGGCCCAGGTGGGCATGGTTCGTCCAGTACGAACTTATGTCTTTTACAGTTGAGAACTATTAGTAGATTTCTTTTCCAGTCTTTATAATTATTGCCATTCAGCTTATTTTCAGTAAGTATTGAAATGAGAGGTGTTGGTGACATTTTGAACTGAAATAAAATTATACTAGACATCATTACAAAGCCCAAGCAAATATATAGATAATTTAGCAAATAAAACATATAAGTATGTTCCTACCTGAAACTTGAAAAACATGTAGCATTGCAATGGTAATTCTCAGCACCTATTACCCCAAGCCACCGAGGGCTGGTCAAGAGATAAATAGCCAGAACATAGACCCCATCCAATTAATATATGTTGCCTTAAATCCTCGAAGGTTAAGACATATATTAATAACTGCTTATTTTGGCCACCAGTTTAGTTAATAGAGCTTCTAGGGAAGGTTAATAACTAAATGAGTCTTGAGTGTATAATCATTGTTTACATAGCCCGATCCACGTCCTGCCAAGCCACCGAGGGGTGGTCATGAATAGGATCGTACCCGAACTCGTTTTCCACATAGGAGATCCAACCTAGTATACCGGCAGCGGTAAACACCTACCGAGGGGTGTGGTCAGGGCAGAACTGACACGAGGTGTTACCATACTTTCACATATAGATCAACAATGGAGGCCGTTGGTTTTGTTTGAAACCCTCTCCCAGTCAATATTTTGAAAAACATGTAAGTTTTGACAAATATGTATGATCAATATAGTTTGAGTGGTACTCATCTATCCTATATGACATGTTATCAAATATGCATATAAAACATTCATCAATACATATTTATACATCCATGACATATCACAAAAAAAATAATTGTTAGAATAACTAAGCCATGGTTCCATCCTAGAATAAAGAAAATAAAGATTACAAAATTCCATCCAAAGCATTCTTTGGGTCTTGAATTTTGTTCCGTCTTCTTGTATCCATCTTTATGTAGCCTCTCCATTTATTTCTCATCCCAAAAAATCATTTAAAATTTAAATCCCAAAAATTTAAATTTCAAATTTAAATCCCAAAAATTTAAATTTCAAATTTAAATTCCAAATTTGAATTTCAAATTTAAATTTCAAAGTCAAATTTTAAACAATTTTAAATATCATGTGCAATAATATGTAATTTCCAAAATTTCAAATTTTCAATTACATATTTCTAAACATGATTTCAAAATTGAATCTCAAATTTAAAAATCAAAATTTTTTTATTTTCGGTCCATCAGCCCCTCAGCCCCCGGAGACCGACAGCCGCCGTAGGCAGCCCCCAGTGGGGCTGGCTGTGACGGCCCGCCCCTCGTAGAGATCATACAATACTATTACAGTTAAGCTTTATTGCTAACTGCGATAGATTGTAATCTCATGGGTCGCCGGCTAATCTATCTCTCTTTCCATCATGATGTTTTTTGTGGAAAAATTTTTTTTTTCCTTAAACATCATGTAAAACATTTTTCACTATTTACTTTGTTGGCAAGTACAAAGTAATTTACATATTATAGTACTTTCGTAAAATATATAATATTACAAAAGACTGTTTCTTTTTCCTTTCCCTTTTTATCACTCAGCGGAAAGACTCTGACAGGACCATATCCCTCGCCCACTTATCCGATTTGACACGCGCCATTCCGTCCGCAATCCAGTCAAACAAAGCTACTGAGCTGGTCGCTTACCTGCAAAATTAGCAAAAATGGTGAGCTACAGGCTCAGTAAGTTCAAACATGCAAGAAATAAAATTTTTATGAATAGTAGTATTCATCATAAATAGTACCGTTGACCACTATTCATATATGAATAGTAACTTTGATCACTATTCATTATGTATAGTAAGTTTGACCACAACACAATATGTCAACAGTACATCTACCGCGATGTTAGTACCCTCACGAAACTGTCTTATGCTCAATTATGGCATAGTTTCAGTTTTAGGTAATTATTTTTGCTTATGTTCTGGTTTTGAGCTCAGGTTGGCAGTACCATTTAAGTGCGCATGACTGGGAGTGGTACATTAGTGCTGACCTCCACAGCCTTAATCTCATAGCCCCGAAGGCAAAATTGTACATGACTGGGAGCGGTACAGTAGTGCTGACCTCCATAGCCTTAATCTCATAGCCCCGAAGGCAAAAGTACCTCCCTGTACGGAAGGCTGGTACGCCAGAAAGTGGTTTTATTACCGACTTTTTAAAATTCTAACCCGGTGACTTCACATTGTCCCGTGATTAGGAATGGTTCATATTTTAATTTTAGGTGAGTGAGTTTCATTAACCTCACTCTAGTGCCCGAAGCACAATTAATAATGTGTCCATTCTCAATAGTGCCTGTAGCACATTACGTCTCTCTCTATACTCTATAATAGTGCCCGTAGCACATATGTACCTAACTTATAGTTAGTACATCAAAGTTAGCAACAATAATGCTATATGTTGCAGACAGGTAAATGTCTGAACTTATCTTATCAGTTTCTTCCTCTTTTCTCTCTTGGATCTTTGATCGCCCTCCTTGTAGGTCGATTTTTAGATCCTACAGACAAAACTTTGTCTGTTAATTTCATTTCCATTTATGGCTATTATTTTTCATTAAAAAGCTTAAATAAAACCTATTTATAACTTTTTAGGCTTTATTTATCATTTTCCCCATTTTTCTCAACTTTTATAAAATTACGATTTTGCCCCTATATTTTGGCAAAATTGCAATTATGCCCCTGACGGAATTTTGTCGATCCAGACTGCATTTTTGGTTCTCAGGAACTTTTCTGACTCTTTTCTAATCATTACCGGGTTCATTTCTATTTTATTTCCATTTTTCACTTTCTCGACCCTCGGGAAACACTATTCCGACCCCTACGTCGGTTTAGTGATTTTCTATCGTTTCGGAGCCTCAAATGGACGTTTCACTAGTATTTAAAACGTTCATCTAGACATTCCCGATCTAGGTCTCCGAGGTTCGGATTTTCCGTTCCCGAATCGGATCTTTATTTCGTTTCCAAAAACGTCCCCCCCTCGGGGTCGGTTTTTCAGTTTCACTCACGTTTTACATTTTCAAGGGGATGGGTTACTATTCATGAACCACCCCTTAGGTTCCCTTATTCAATTTTCCGTTAGGGACTCGGGTTCCGACCCGACCCCAAACTTTTATTTTTAATTTCCATTTTACCCCAAATGCAGTTTTCGAAATTTCGGTAGCATTTCGGCGTAATTTTAAGGCTACTGGCGTTAGGTACGCCTTGAACCATATGTACCTGCCACGTACTATACCACAAGCCTATATTATGTAAAAGTTTTCCAAACTTTTACATAAAAGCTCACAAAATTCAATTCTCATTTTGAACCACATTACACAAATTTTTTTTTCAATTTTGCCCTTAGTTTTGGTCTCGGTTTTTACACTCAAAACCTAACCAAAATTTCTCAATTTTTCAACCAAATTTTAGGCTATTCCAATGTCATTTTCTAACACATTTTCAAGCCAATTTCATTGCATTTTTCAACACAATTCCTAGGGTTTTTAACCTTTACAACCCACGGCCAAATTAAGAGAAACATACACCAATTTTTTTGTTTCACGCTTTCAATCACAAATCCATCATTTCCATAATAAAATGCATGATTTGAATCATCCAAACATCAAGTAAATCATGCCAAATTTTTTTTTTCCAAACCCTAATTAACCCATGCCCTTTTAGGGTTATTTCACACCAAATTTTTTTTCAAGCTTTCCATCATACAAATCATGCTTTACATTAGACCAAAATATAATTTAAAGCATGTTAACACTTAAACCACAATAATTTCTCATTGACTACTCTTGGTAACCCACGGTTTTACCCTTGGAAAACCAACCAAAATTTGGTTTTTCTCTAAACCAAATACATGGTTTTTCTCCTAATTACACCCTTAACAAAACCCAAGCACCAAATCAATCAAAACAACCAAAAATTTTTCCATCCTTTGCACTATTCATTACACGGATTTCTTGAAGAAAAGTTTCAATCCAAGGAGAGTTACCTTGTTCACTTGCTTCCTTTGTCTTCAAGGAAGGGTTTGACACCAATTTTGTGAAGAAAGCTTGAAGATTTCACTTGGTCTCTCTTGGGTTGCTCACGTACTCACCATGAAAGCACTTAGAAAAATTTTTGTTCTTTGTTTCCACGTGAATAGCTTCGGTCCCTTTTGTTCCCAATTTTGCCGACTTAACCACAAAGATAGCCAATTAATTTGGCTTTCAACCAATCAAAAATCACCACCTTTCAAGCCTAATTCTTTCCAAAATTTTCAAAAATTAAAATGGTGGAATTTTGGCCAAATCTTGGCCTTTAGATCAAAAAGCAACTTAGTCTTGGCCATTAATGCTACCAACCACCATTTTCCTTCCATTTATTAAATGGATTTATGACGTCATAAATGCAAAAGCATATGTTGACTTTGACTTTTACTATTCATATTAATTCGACTACTTTTTGACCGATACCGGTTCGAGCCGAAATTTTCCTGAAATCGTTCCGGCGGGTTCCTGAGGTCTCCTGTGCAGTCGGATCAATTTAAACTGCTTCCGTTTGATCAAAATCAATCCCGGAAGTTTTTCGTCTTTTATTGCCCCTGTTAGGGTTTTCGAGGCCATTTTTGGCACCGTTTCACCCGTTTCAACTCAGTAAATTTTTCCAACACTGAATTTTTACTCATCAGTATTATTAGAACATTTTAATGTATTCTAAACAATATAAACACATTTATTTCACTCTTTAAATAGTACAAATTGTTATATACATACATTTGTACATTTTCTTTCGAGATTGCCTAAATTTCCCGGTTGTCACATTGGCAGCCTACAGCCACAGCCGGGTGCAGTCCAGCTGGCTGCAGGTGAATGGGCTACACGCCCAGGTGGGCCCACCAGCCCGCCAAGCTGCAGGCAGCGCCTGCAGCCACAGGCTGCAAGCCTAAAGGCTGGCCGGCCCTTGGGTAGGCCACAGCCACCCCTGGCTGCAGGCAAAGCCTGCAACCGTAGGGTGCAGCCGTGGGCAGGGGCTGCAGCCCCATCGTGGCTGGTGGTCCATCCCGAGGGGTCGGTCCTCGATTTCCATGCCATATTTCAATTTACTCATTAGGACCTTCAAAAATTAATTTGAATCCTAATTAAATTGAAATTTTCCACACAATCAAAATTTCAACCTTTAAATTAAATTTAACTTTTGGAAAAAATAAATTACGATCTTCAAACTTCAATCTCCTCCAAGAATAATTACATAAAATCTCCTAAACCGTTTCCAGTGTATAAAAATTCTAACCATAATAATTCTAAAAGACAAAAATAAGATCCATGGGAAATTACAGTGATAATAAACTGCTCCCATGGTCACATAAAAATTCCTAGATACAATTTTCTAAATTCTAAGGAACCATAACCAGTGAAAAACAAGCATGCTTATAATAATTCAAAAAATTAAAATAACCACATACTTTATACATAATACATGATAACAACATAAAGGAATCCTAGAATACCACTCTCTAAATAACAAATCCATACATAAATAAAAAGACTAATTAATTGTCTAATTTATGTACATGGCATAGTCATGAGATGGCTCTGATACTAATTGTAGGAAATAAATTGGTAAAAACGTATCAGAGTGGCGCAGCGGAACAATAAAAATTTTTTAAGATCGTTAAATATCTCATAATGCCATATACAATAAACCAACAACAATTTAAATTCATACCTCAAGAATGCCAATCTGTAGGAGGAGAATGACCAGAGGGCTTCAACCAACTAGCCTTCTCTACTATTCTCCAATTCCCGAATGGCCGAGTGTGTGGGCAGTCTGAACCTCGATCAGTATGCTAGCACTGCTAGTCTTCTTCCGACCACCTAGATCTCTAAAGAACTTATTGTCACGGTGAGTTGTGCAACAATAAGCCTGCTCACCTGGGAGTCTGTGGTTTGAGAGAACTGGAGTGGCAGGACTTCTATTTATAGACTTGCATGAGGTGATCCTCTGAATTCGAATTGGATGAGGAGAATATTTTCTCCCTTATCCACAACACAAAATTTGAAATTTTCAAGCCAAAATCCACCAAAAGAATTCGGCCATTCTCTAGATTTGTGTTCAAAATTTAAACAGGATTTTAACTAGAATTTTATCTCATCATTATCCAACCGAAAAATCTAAAAATCTATCTTGAGATTTCCTCCAAATTTTCGGCCACAAATAATAGGGAGAGAATCAAATATACAACTAGGATTTTCAAGCTTGAATTTTATCTCATCCTTATCCAAAATAGTCGAAAATTCTCATGAGATCTTCCTCAAAAATTTTGGCCATTCTCTAGGGAGGAGAGAATCCAAATTCAACTGGGATTGAAACTTGAATTTTTCCCTGAACCTTGTCCACAAAAAATCTGAAAATTCCATGAGGATTTCCCTCAACATTTTTGACCAAGTTAGTTAGGATTTGGATTCAAAATTCAAGTAGGATTCAAGATTTTCCTCTTCATAATCCAACTCAAATTCGAATTCTAGCCTTGTGGAATTATCAACAAAGAATTCAAATTCCACTTGGACTGTGATTCAAAATTTGAATTTCAAATTTCAAATTTCAAATTCGAATTTCAAATTTCAAATTTAAATTTCAAATTCAAGTTTCAAATTCAAATTTCAAATTCGAATTTCAAATTTAAATTTCAAATTCAAATTTCAAGTTCAAAATTCAAATTTCAAAATCCACAAACAATTGTATTTCAAATTCTTGCTCTCATGGATAATTTTCTACAACTCCAATCCAATCTCAAATAAAATCATGGTAACTTTATTTGGAGTTCGAATAATTGTGTAATCTATTATCCAAAATAAAATCTAAATTCAACCGGGGAGAATCTTGTCCACCATCCTAATCCTATGTCAACACCATCCATGCATAATCAACTAGCCAATAGCATGCACAAATCAATTTGCCAAACGTTAGGGAATTATGTGGAGCTAGTAGAGGGACCAATTAGACATATATAATTGGGCTCCTATGAATCCATATGATCATCATTCTTTACCGAACAACTCAATCATATGATAACTAATTTCAGAGTCACAACACTATAAACCTGAAACTGAACTCCCAATTATATACCATATTACGTAAGCCTGTGACAAGCTATTGTCCAATGACCTTGTCATGTGTGCAGAGCCCTCATATGATATCCATGATCAGCCTTAGGTCAAAGTCCATTTAATCTTACTGATCAGGCTATCTTAAAGTTCCATTATACTTCCGAATAAAAAAATGATTATTCACCACATGTGAATAAGAAGCCATCCGTCCAGCAGACAACCCAATGTAGGAAAATAATTCGAAAAAAAAAACATATCAGAGTGGCGCAGCGGAACAATAAAAATTTTTAGATCGTTAAATATCTCATGATGTCATATACAATAAACCAACAACAATTAAAACTCATACCTCAAGGACGCCAATCTTGCAGGAGGAGAATGACCGAAGGCTTCAACCAACTAGCCTTCTCTACTATTCTCCAATTCCCGAATAGCTGAGTGTGTGGGCACTCTGAACCTCGATCAGTATGCTAGCACTGCTAGTCTTCTTCCGACCACCCAGATCTCCAAAGAACTTTATTGTCACGATGAGCTGTGCAACAATAAGCCTGCTCACCTGAGAGTCTGTGGTTTAAGAGAACTGGAGTGGCAGGACCTCTATTTATATACCTGCATGAGGTGATTCTCTGAATTTGAATTGGATTAGGAAAAGATATTTTCCCTTATCCATATCCATAAAATCCGAATTTTTCCAAGGGAGAATCTCCACAATAAAATTCGGTTTTCTTAGGATAAATCCAATCCAAATCTAAACAAGATTTTAACTAGAATTTTATCTCCCTTTTTCAACCCAAAATTTCAAATTCAAAATTCAAATTTCAAATTTCAAAATTCAAATTTAAATTTCAAATTCAAATTTCAAATTCGAATTTCAAATTCAAATTTCAAATTCAAATTTCAAATTCAAAATTCAAATTTCAAAATTTAAATTTCAAATTTCAAAATTCAAATTTCAAATTCCACAAAACGGTTGTGTTTCAAATTCTTGTTCTCATGGATAATTTTCTACAACTCCAATCCAATTTCAAATAAAATCATGGCAACTTTATTTGGAGTTCGAATAATTGTGTTTTCTATTATCGAAAACAAAATCTGAATCCAACCCGAGAGAATCTTGTCTACCATCCTAATCCTGTGTCATCACCATCCATGCATAATAAACTAGCCAATAGCATACACAAATCAATTTGCCAAACGTTAAGGAATTATGTGGAGCTAGTAGAGGGACTGATTGGACATATAGAATCGGGCTCCCGTGATTCCATATGATCATCATTCTTTACCGAACAACTCAATCATACGATCACTAGTTTCAGAGTCACACCACTATAAACCTGAAACTGAACTCCCAATTATATACCGTATTACGTAAGCCTGTGACGAGCTACTATCCAATGACCTTGTCATATATGCAAAACCCTCATATGATATCCATGATCAGCCTTAGGTCAAAGTCCGTTTAATCCTACTGATCAGGCTATCTTAAAGTTCCATTATACTACCGAATTAAGAAAAATGATTATTCACCATATGTGAATAAGAAGTCATCCGCCCAGTAGACAACCCAAGGCCTTGTTCATTTTCACATTCAGTATAATGCCTTTAAGAAGATACCTTTAACTCTTCAGATCTATGATTCCGATATCTGCAAACAAACCCTTCATCGTATACAAGTCATGCACCCAACGAACCGTCTATAAGCTTACTACCTCTGAGATGCTTTAGCCATTGGAACATCAAAGTACACAAGTCATATACATGAAGTAGTTCATTTACTCAGGATTAAGGTTATTGCACAATGAACGTCAAAAGCAGATTGATCCACTCATAGCGGACTACGTAGATCAATCACGCTTTAGTCCCGATCTAATATGTCACCACCAGGCAACATATCCATGTTTCTACTTGGGAGTCCAGCTCCAGACAGTCAAGACAAACCGTCCCCTCTAAGGCTTTAGACAACATAATAGTCTTAACATGAGTTAGATGCTCGGTCTAACCCCATAGACTACAGACCATAGTTTAGACTGCTAACTTTAGAACATTGTCTTCTCACATACAAAAGTCCATTGCATGCAACGTTCTAATAGTTTTAACACAAGCAGTCAGTGAGCCATATTTGTTTACATTTACTTTAACATGTAAATAGGACGAGGACAAATAGCAATGTAATGAATAACCTCTATGTATAATTTTATTATCCAGTTCAAAATGAATACATCAAAATGTCTCTAATACTTAGGGCATTTCCTAACACCCAAGGCCTTGTCCATTTTCACATCCAGTATAATGCCTTTAAGAGGATACCCTTAACTCTTTATTAGAGCTATGATTTCGATATCTATAAACAAACCCTTCATCGTATACAAGTCATGCACCCAACGAACTGGTCTATAAGCTTACTACCTCTGAGACGCTTTAGCCATTGGAACATCAAACTACACAAGTCATATACATGAAGCTATTCATCTACTCAGGATTAAGGTTAAAGCAGATTGATCCACTCATAACGGCCTACGTAGATCAATCACGTTTTACTCCCGGTCTAATATGTCACCACCAAGTAACATATCTATGTCTCTACTTAGGAGTCTATGCTCCAGCCAGTCAAGATAAACCGTCCCCACCATGGCTTTAGACAACATAATAGTCTTAACATGAGTTAGATGCTCGGTCTAACCCCATAGACTACAGACCTTAGTTTAGACCGCTTACTGTAGAGCATTGTCTTCTTGCATACAAAAGTCCATTACATGCAACATTTTAACAGTTTTAACACAAGCAGTCAGGGAGCCATATTTGCTTACATTTATTTTAACATGTAAATAAAATGAGGACAAATAGCAATGTAATGAATAACCTCTACATATAATTTTATTATCCAGTTCAAAATTAATACATCAAAATGTCTCCAAGGCTTAGGGCATTTCCTAACACTACAAGCCCTAATAGAAGCTCAGATGAAAAAGAATGCTGAGCTAAGGCAGAGATTAGAATAAATGGAACAGAGGCAAGGCCAAGATGATGGCCAAACCTCTCAGATGGCTACACCTGAATAGGAAGTGCTGCCAGTTGTACCTGAAATAGTAATAGAACCACAACTGCAACCCTGAGTCAATCAGGAACCACTCAATGAACGATTTCAATGGATGAAGCCACCAGAATTCGAGGGTTCTACAAACCCACTAGAAGTAGAGGAGTGGCTATCTTTACTCCACATGATCCTAGAATTTATGGATTTGAATGGTCAAGAAAGGATAATGTGTGCATCTTTTGTATTGAAGTAGGATGAGAGATTTTGGTGGGACATTATCAAGCTAAGAAGAAACGTGGCTATGATGTCATGGGTAGACTTCTTAGAGGAATTTAATTAGAAGTACTACGATCCTACGTTGTTGCGACCCCAATAGAGGGAGTTTGCAGAGTTGAAGTAGGAAAATATGACAGTGAGTGAGGTCAGTCAAAAGTTCAATCAATTGTCCAGATTATGTCCATATGTCATCCCTACAGAGAGGGAGAAAATCCAAAAGATGCTCAGGATGTTCAGACCCGATATTGCAGCTCTGGTAGATAGTGGGTTAATACCACCCACTACTATAGTTGACTATGTGAGTCGAGCTTTAAGAGCTGAATATCACCTAGCTCGACAAAGGGAAGAAAAGGAGAAGATTTGGGGTGCCAAAAAGAAGGAGAAATTTTTGGCAAAAGCTACTCAAGCTGGATCCCAAGTTGGACAAGGTAGCAAGCCGAATTCAAACGCTAAGGTTGAACAATCAAGTATTTCTGGCCAACAGCCTCAAGGAAAGAGGAAAGGGAATAATTCCGAGAACAGGAATCAACAGCAAAAGTTGAACAATAATGCTTTATCTGTTGTTCGTGACTATGTTATGTGTGAAAGAAGGCACCTAGGCCAATGCAGACTTGTTCTGAATGCCTGTTTCTAGTGTGGAAAGGAAAGCCATTTTGCCAAGAATTGTCTTGAGAATCGACAAGTACGCAGGGAACGTTTCAGCCACAATAGCAATGTCCCCAGGCTCATGCCCTACAGGCAGAGATTGAAGGTCCTTCATCTTCCAAGATGCAAGAAAGACCAGAACGCTTACCTCGTGCAGATGCTCGCGTTATGGTCCACACCGAGGAGGATGCAGAAGCCGGGACATCCAATGTAGTGACAGATCAGCTTTCTATCACTAATCAATTGGCATTTATTTGATTTGATTATGGAGCTACATATTCGTTTATTTCATATGAATTTACGAAAAAGATAGGATATCCTAATAACAACATGGGTATGACCTTTAGAATGGTTGTACCCTCAGGCGAAGTGTTGATGTCTAATTATTGGTTGCCTCATGTGCCAATAGTTATGGCAAATAGGGAGTTATATGCAAAATTGATTGTAATAGAGTTGGCAGATTATGATATAATACTAGGAATGGATTTCCTAGGGAAGTATCAAGCCATGATCGATTCCGAAAGTAGAAAATAGTATTTCAACTTGACCATGAAGAAGGCTTTGAATATGTCGATTCATCACAAAAATCGAGGAAGATGATGATCAACTCAATGAAAGCAAGAAGGCTAATATCTAGCTGCTGTGCTAGATACTTAGCACACATAGTGGATGTGACAGAGGAACAGAAGTTTCAACCTGAAGATGTTCCTATTGTGAATGAATTTCTTGATGTCTTCCCAGAAGAATTACCTGGATTGCCGCCAGAACAAGAGATCTCATTTGAGATCGAATTACTACCAGGAACTGCACCTATCTCAAAGGCACCGTACCGGATGGCACCAACAGAGTTGAAGGAGTTACAAGAGCAATTGAAAGAGCTTCTTGACAAGAGATTCATACGTCTGAGCTATTTCTTATGGGGTGCTCCATTACTATTTGTCAAGAAGAAAGATGGAACATTTTGTATGTGTATCGACTACAAGGAGTTAAATAAGGACACTATCAAGATTAGGTATCTGTTATCTAGAATTGATGAATTGTTTCATCAACTCAAAGGTACAGCGGTATTCTTTCAAGATTGACTGCGATCAGGATATCATCAGTTGCGGATCAAGGAGAACGATATTCCAAAAACCGCATTTTGGACCCGTTACAGTCATTATGAATTTCTTATGATACCATTTGGGTTAACAAATGTGCCAGTTGCGTTCATGGACCTAATGAACCTAGTTTTCAAGGAATTTCTAGATAAGTTTGTCATTGTGTTTATCGATGACATACTTATATATATTCAAAGACTCGTGAGGAGCATTAAGAACACCTGCGGATCGTTCTGCAGATGATGAACAAGCACCAACTCTATGCGAAATTCTCAAAGTGTGAATTTTGGCTAGATAGAGTACATTTCCTCAGACACATGGTTTTCGAGGAAGGAATCACCGTGGATCCTACTAAAGTAGAGGCGATTAATAAATGGCCTGCACCTAAGAATGTGATCGAAATACAGAGATTCTTAGGTTTAGCTGGCTACTATAGAAGATTTGTAGAAGGATTCGTACGACTCACTGCACCTTTCACAGCCCTTACACACAAAGAAAGGAGGTATGAGTGGACTGAAGAGTGCAAAAGTAGCTTCTGAGAGCTGAAGAAACGACTAACAAGTGCACCAATCCTTACACTTTCTACTGAAGGGGAGATGTTTGTGATTTACAGTGACGCATCAAAAATGGGATTAGGAGTTGTCCTGATGCAAGGTGACAGGGTGATAGCTTATGCCTTGCGTCAATTAAAGGATCACGAGTGACATTATCCCACACATGATCTAGAACTTACTATCATAGTGTTTGCACTTAAGATTTGGTGACATTATTTATATGGAGCTCAGTGTCAGATTTATACTAACCACCAGAGTTTAAAGTACTTCTTCATGCAGAAGGAGTTGAATAAGCGACAGAGGAGATGATTGGAGCTAGTAAAGGATTATGATTATGAGATCCTCTACCATCCCAGAAAGCCCAATCGCGTTGTAGATGCGTTAAGTAGAAAATCTGCTATTTCGTAGCAACTACCGATTGAAAAATTTCCAAGGCCATTGCAGTAGGAGATCAACGCATTAAAGATGGAGCTGATATCAAGAAGATTGACTGCACTCCAATTGGAATCATCGTTGTACGAGGACATTAGAGAGGCTAAAAAATGAGATCCAAATCTAGCCAGTCCTCAAGAAGGAGTGTCCAAAGATGGATTAATCCTACATCAAGGAAGAATTCATGTTCCCGATGATGAAGGATTAAGAAGGCAGATTATAGCAGAAGCTCATGAAATGCCATATTTAGTGCATCCCGGAGCCAGTAAAATGTACCAGGATTTGAAACTACAATTCTGGTGGAAAGGGATGAAGAAGGACATTGCAGAATTTGCGAGCCGATGTATAACTTGTCAAAGAGTTAAGGACAAACATCAACATCCAAGCAAAAAATTAGAATCGTTAGAGATTCCCAAATGGAAATAAGAGCATATTACAATGGACTTTGTTGCAGGATTACCAAAAACCCGAGAAGGCTACGATGCCATTTGGGTTATTATCGATAGATTAACAAAAACGACAAGGTTGATAGCAGTGAAAATGACTTTTTCACTAGAAAAGCTGGCAAACCTTTATATAACCCATATTGTTCGTTACATGGTGTTCCTAAATCCACTGTATCGGATCGTGATGCATGATTCACTTCGAATTTCTGGAAGTGCATGGAAGAAGCTATGGGAACGAAATTACGTCTGAGTATGGCATTTCATCTGCAGACGGACGGGCAATCTGAATGGACGATCCAAACATTAAAAGACATGCTTCATGCATGTACAATAGATTTCCTGGGAACCTGGAACGAAAAACTTCTATTAGTAGAATTTTCGTATAATAATAACTACCAAGCTTCTATAGGAATAGCACCCTATGAAACTTTATATGGAAGGAAGTGTAGATTACCTGTCTACTGGTATGATCTATAAGAAAAGCAGCTGAATAAGATAGATTTTGTGCAAGAAACAACTAATGTAGTTGCAAAGATACAGCAACGAACAAAGATTGTGCAGAGCCGGTAGAAGAACTATGCGGATAAACGATGAAGATCCCTAGAATTTAACAAAGGGGATTTTGTATTCTTAAGGGTTTCGTTGATGAAAGGGATAATCCATTTCGGTAAGAAAAGGAAATTGAGTCCAAGATATATTGGACCTTTTGAAATTATCGAATGCATTGGGAAGGTTGCCTACAAGTTGGCATTACCTCCAGAAATAGCGACAGTGCATAATGTGTTTCATGTATCCATGTTACAAAAATACATATCGGATCCCTCCCATGTACTGAAACATGAACTGATCCAGATTTAGGAAGATCTGATGTATGAAGAATGGCCTATACAAATTCTGGCATGAGAGGAAATAGTACTAAGGAACAGGATGATCCCATTAGTCATAGTGTTGTGGAAAAATCACAACATTGAAGAGGCTACATGGGAACGCGAGGATGAAATTAGAAAATTGTACCCCCACTTTTTCTAAATTTTCGAGGACAAAAATTTTATAAGGAGGGGTGAATGTGATAACCAGGAATTTTGAGATTCTCAGAAAAATTTAAAATTGTATGTATATGACAATTTTAATGTATAAAAGGTGAAAAAGTTATGTTTTAATACTGGTTAGAATGCGATAAAATATTCTAACAGTATTAAAGAGAGTGAGTTCGGAGATGCAAAATCTTCCCAAGTAGAAATGGGTGAGACGGCCCTAAAACGGAGCCAAAAACCCTGGAGAGTACACCGAAGTGCACTAAAAGACGCAAAATTTACAGTAATGAATTCTGGTCAAATGGAAGCAAAATAAGGCAGACCGATCGCACCGAAGGCGTCAGAAACCTGCCTACACAATTTCGATACATTTCCATTCAGTTTGACTTTTGGTCCAACGTTGACCACGAATTAATATATATGAATTAATTAGTTGATGTCACGTGTGACATCATAAATATGATGTAATAAACGGTTATTTAAGGCTTGCTAAGGAAGTTAGGTAGCATTAATGGCTAAGATTAATGGGAATCTTGGATTAAAGGCCAAGATTTAGCCAAATTGGCTTGAAAAAAATTTGATAAATATGGGAAAAAGGGGTTCGGCCAAAAGCAACAAAAATCAGCAAAAAAATTTTATTTAGACCCCTAAAAGTTTGCTAAAAAGTCCCTAAACAATTACCAAATTGTTGGGAAGATTTGCAAGTTCGTCATCCACTCTTTTGCCTATAAATAGGTGTGAAAAAATTCGTTTGGAAATGTGACGACCCGCCTTCTTATAGGCTAACCTGCACCATTGTTGTCGGGCACCATAGCCGACTGCGATGGATGGTCACCTGATGGGTCATCGGCAACATGCTTAAACTTATTTTTAACTTGCTCTGATACCACCTGTGACAGTTGGTATCTTTGTTCTATCATACTTTCTTTAATACGCCTATTTTAACTTCTCATTTGAACATGAAAATAGGGAATAAATTTTTTTTTTCTTTTCTTTCATGAGATATTTCTATAAAGCAAAATATAGTTTACAGAAATATTTCTTTTTCGAAATTACACATCAAATACATCAATTCTCTTTTCTTCAAATCTTTCTTTCAAATCACTCAGCAGAAAACTGGTAGCAGGACCATATCCATAGTAGATTCCCTATCCCCATTGGCACACGCAAATCCCGTCGTTATCCGGGTAATCTACTGCTGAGATACATGTTTCTTACCTGCAACATGAACAAACTTGTGAGCTAAAGCTCGGTAAGTTCAAACATAAATACATGACCTATAAAAGCTCTTACCACATCGTAACGAGCATCTGCGTTACCAACTGTGGCATCAGAGTAATCATAACCTATAACATAGCCCTATCACCAATTATGGCCTCAGAGCATTAATATAACATATGGCATACACCATTCATTACTTGGAAACATTTCTACATACCAACTAGAGCATCAGAGCATTAACCTAACATATGGTAAGCATACTTGACAACACATCATACTTCAAATTACTTACATTTCATAAGCTTATTTCATAACACATCGCATACTAGTATCATATACTAGTAGCAATAACATTCATACATATAAAATACTCGTACCATGAATCACATAGATTCAAAATATCAAAAATACAATTTTCTATAAATAATACTATTCATCCATGAATAGTCTATTCACCACAAATGGTAACTCTTATCTCTGACCAATGAATAGTAACTGTTACGCTAACCGATTACAATTCACATTACTCTGACCGATTGCTACTCACATTACTCTAACCGTTTACTATTCTCATTACCCTAACCAGATACTATTCTCATTACCCTAACTGAGTCCACTACATTTAGTGTAAGTGTCAGTTATGCTAACTTATGGCTTTCATCACATTATTGACTACTATCTTTGTTTATATACTGATTTGAGCTCATTGTGGTAGCACCGATGAATTATTATGCGCTGACTGGGAGGGCCTAGGGAGCGACCGTAGATCTTTTTCCTTCACAGCACTTATTATATCCCTGTAGGACTTGAAAAAACTCTATCACAACGTTGGAGAGGCGGTACGCCTTAAATGATTTTATTACCATCTTGTATTTATAGTTCTAACCAATTGACATCAATCGTCACCTCAAGGTCATTAACCGCCATCACAAGTAGGCCTTACATATTCTCTTTTCATCTTTATATGGGATATGTTATACTAACTAATCCCTAAGTGTCCATAGGACTTAATACCTAACGTACACTTAGTACATAATCAGTATCACTGTATTTCATGTTACAGACAAATTTAAATGTCTGAACTTACTGTATATAACGCATCAACATAAATATGTCAAGTCAATTTATATATGACTTAGACATAACACATAGTTCATAACATGACTTTCATAACATCTACATCATCACATCTTGACATGAAAACAGACATACAATAATCAGTTCATGTTACAGTCAATTAAATGCTTGAACTTACCACGTATCATACTTAGACATAATAGTCTATTCATGTTGCAGTCAATTAAATGTTTGAACTTACAGATACTCTTGCGCGAATCTCTTTTCCGGGGTCCGCAGACGTTCCTTCATTGCGTCTGGATCGGGTTCCTATAACTGGAGAAATCAACAGTTATTTTCAATCTTATTTCATATATAAAACTAAACAAAACATAAAAATTCTACGTTTCATTTCCCAATCATAAACTTAGGAGTCTAAAATCCTATTTTTCACTTTTTTGCTAACTTTTGCCAAAATTACCTTTTTGCCCCTAGCGGAATTTTCTCACTTTTTCCCTTCTTAATTCTTGAATCGGGCCTTAAAATTCTCAATTATGGCCTTAGGACAACATTTCTAGCCTTTATGGCCCTTTTCCCAACTTTTGACAAAATGACCATTTTGCCCCTAATGGCTTCCTGCTTCACAACAATTCATATGGAGTCCTATGAATTGATTTATTTAGAACTTGATTTAGAATATAGCATGTTGTTTGTAATGTATACCCTCAGAATGATAATGGCAGTGTTGAATAACTCATCATAGACTGTACCATATCCAATAAGGTCCTGTTTCTCCTTTCGACTACACCACTCTATTGTAAAGTACCAGGTGTAGTCAATTGGGATAGTATCCCATTCTCTATAAGATGTCTTAAAAATTTATCAAAGATATATTCACCACCTCGATCAGATCAAAGTTTCTTTATGGATTTACCTAATAGCATGTCCATTTACGCACAATACTCTTTGAACTTGTCAAATGTTTCGCTCTTGCAGTGCATCAAGTACACATATTCATACCTCGAGTATTCATCTATAAAAGAGACATAATACTAGAACCCTCCTCGTGCAACGACATTCATGGGGCCACATATGTCGGTGTGTATAATTTTTAAGAGTTCCTGAGCCCTGGTACCCTTAGCTCCAAAAGACTTGTGGCGGCCCGCCCTTCATAGAGGCTAACAGTACTAGCATAGTAGAGCTTTGGTGTCCACTATGATAGACTATCACCTCATTGGGACGCCAACAACTTACTTGTAACTTGTTTTTATAATTTACGATTCGTATTTTAAATTGAAACTTTATCATAAAAACTGGGGATTTTTTTAAAATCGATTATGAAACCGTAAAGTCGTAAAACATCATAAAACATATACTGAAATACATGTCATATTGTAAGGACCGCCTCGATCATGTACTTCAATTTTCATTTAATGAGAAATTGAAGAATAATTTGATGCATTTTAGTGTAATTTTTAAAGTACACGATCAGGTACACGGCCGTGTAAGTGACCGTGTATCGCTCAGACTGTGTACGTGTGTGAGAAGCCGTGTAACTGAACATGGCCATGTACAGAGACAGTCAAGAACACGGTCGTGTAAAAGGCCATGTACCACTCGGGTTATGAACGTGTAAAAGGTCGTGTTTTGAAACAGGGCCGTGTTGAAAAATTTCAACTAGTACACGCCTGTGTCCAGTGTATACACGGCCGTGTTACCTTATACACACTAGTGTTAGAGGCTGTGTTGAAGGCTGTGTAATGAGTAGAAAGCCATTATACAGACCTTCAAATTTTCATGAAACCTAATTACTATGCAAGGAGTAATTAAGTTGGAAAATATAGTATATTTCCCATTGAATAGACTAAACAGATACGGTACTGTTTAAGTATTATTTATGCAGTGAAAGGGGCGATCGACTGTGGCGGCCCGCCCCTCGTAGAGATCATATAATACTATTACAGTTAAGCTTTATCGCTAACTGCGATAGATTGTACTCTCATGGGTCGCCGGCTAATCTATCTCTCTTGTAAAACATGATGTTTTTGGGGAAAATTTTTTTTTTCTTTAAACATCACGTAAAACATTTTCCACTATTTACTTTGTTGGCAAGTACAAAGTAATTTACATAATACAGTACTTTCGTAAAATATATATTATTAAAAAGACTGTTTCATTTTCCCTTCTCTTTTATCGCTCAGCGGAAAGACTCTGGCAGGACCATATCCCTCGCCCACTTATCCCATTTGACACGCGCCATCCCGTATGCCATCCAGTCAAACAAAGCTACTGAACTGGTCACTTACCTGCAACATAAGCAAAAATGGTGAGCTACAGGCTCAATAAGTTCAAACATGCAAGAAATAAAATTTTATGAATAGTACTATTCATCGTAAATAGTATCGTTGACCACTATTCATACGTGAATAGTAACTTTGACCACTATTTATTATGAATAGTAAGTTTGACCACAACACAGTATATCAACAGTACATCTACCGCGATGTTAGTACCCTCACGAAATTGTCTTGTGCTTAATTATGGCATAGATTCAGTTTTAGGTAATTATCTTT
The DNA here is from genome assembly GCA_035233585.1 of Antiaris toxicaria. Taxonomy (NCBI): domain Eukaryota; kingdom Viridiplantae; phylum Streptophyta; class Magnoliopsida; order Rosales; family Moraceae; genus Antiaris; species Antiaris toxicaria. The sequence goes on along the minus strand of CP141156.1, from coordinate 97,657,201 downwards.
GATTACGTTCTGGTTTTGAACTCAGGTTGGCAGTACCATTTAAGTGCGCATGACTGAGAGCGGTACATTAGTGCTAACCTCCACAGCCTTAATCTCATAGCCTTGAAGGCAAAATTGTACATGACTGGGAGCGGTACATCAGTGCTGACCTCCACAACCTCAATCTCATAGCCCCGAAGGCAAAATTTACCTCCCTGTACGGAAGGCTGGTACGCCAAAAAGTGGTTTCATTACCGACTTTTTAAAATTCTAACCCGGTGACTTCATATTGCCCTGTGGTTAGGAATGGATCACATTTTAATTTTAGGTGAGTGAGTTTCATTAACCTCGCTCTAGTGCCCGAAGCACAACTTATTATGTGTCCCATTCTTAATAGTGCCCGTAGCACATTTCGTCTCTCTCTCTACTCTATAATAGTGCCCGTAGCACATATGTACCTAACTTACAGTTAGTACATCAAAGTTAGCAATAATAATGCTATATGTTACAGACAGGTAAATGTCTGAACTTACCTTATCAGTTTCTTCCTCTTTTCTCTTTTGGATCTTTGATCGCCTTCCTTGTAAGTCGATTTTGGGATCCTACAGACAAAACTTGTCCGTTAATTTCATTTCCATTTATAGTTTTTATTTTTCATTAAAAAGCTTAAATAAAACCTATTTATAACTTTTTAGGCTTTATTTATCATTTTTCCTATTTTTCTCAACTTTTGTAAAATTACGATTTTACTCCTATATTTTGGCAAAATTACAATTATGCCCCTGACGGAATTTTATTGATCCAGACTGCATTTTTCGCTCTCAAGAACTTTTCTGACTCTTTTCTACTCATTACCAGGTTTGATTCTATTTTATTTCCATTTTTCACTTTCCCAGCCCTCGGGAAGCACTATTCCGACCCTCACGTCGGTTTAGTGATTTTCTATCGTTTCGGAACCTCAAATGGACGTTTTACTAGTATTTAAAACGTTCATCTAGACATTCCCGATCTAGGTCTCCGAGACTCGGATTTTCCGTACCCGACTCGGACCTTTATTTCGTTTCCTAAAAACGCCCCCCCTCGGGGTCGGTTTTTCAATTTCACTTGCATTTTACATTTTTAAGGGGATGGGTTACTATTCATGAACTGCCCCTTAGGTTTTCCTTATTCAATTTTCTTTTAGGGACTCAGGTTTCCGACCCGACCCTAAACTCTTATTTTTAATTCCCTTTTTACCCCAAATGCCGTTTTTGAAATTTCGGCAGCATTTCGGCGTAAATTTAAGTCTACCGACGTTAGGTACGCCTCGAACTATATATACCTGCCACGTACTATATCACAAACCTATTTTATGTAAAAGTTTTCCAAACTTTTACATAAAAGCTCACAAAATTTCAATTCACATTTTTACCCTTGGTTTTGGCCACGGTTTTCACACTCAAAACCTAACCAAAACTTTTCAATTTTTCAACCAAATTTTAGGCTATTCCAATGTCATTATCTAGCACATTTTCAAGCCAATTTACATGTATTTTTCAACACAATTTCTAGGGTTTTTTCATCATTACAACCCACAGCCATTTAAGAGAAAAACATTCACAACGTTTTGTTTCATGCTTTCAATCACAAATCCATCATTTCCTTAATTCAATGCATGAATTTAACTATCCAAACATCAAGTAAACCATGCAAAACTTTTTTCTACAAACCCTAATTAATCCATGGCCATATTAGGGTAGTTTCACACCAAATTTTTTTCCAAGCTTTCCATCATGCAAATCATGCTTTATATTTGACCAAAATATGATTTAAAGCATGTTAATACTTAAACCATAACGATTCATCATTGGTTACTCATGGTAACCCACGGTTTTACCCTTGGAAAACCAACCAAAATTTGGTTTTTCTTTAAACCAAAATTTAGTTTTTCTTTAAACCAAATGCATGGTTTTTCACCTAATTATACCCTTAACAAAACCCAAGCACCAAATCAATCCAAACAACCCAAAAATCTTCCATTCTTCACACAATTCATTACACGGATTCTTGGAAGAAAAATCAAGAAAATTTTCAAACCAAGGAAAGTTACCTTGCTCACTTGCTTCCTTTGTCTTCAGGGAAGGGTTTGATACCAATTTTGTGAAGTAAACTTAAAGGATTCACTTGGTTTCTCTTGGGTTGTTCACGTACTCACCATGAAAAACACTTAGAAAATTTTTTGTTATGTTTTAGCTTGAAAATTTGTTTCGGCCATTTGTTCCCAAAAGTTGCCGACTTAACCACAAAGAAAGCCAATTAATTTGGCTTTCAACCAATCAAAAATCACTACCTTTCAAGCCTAATTCTTTCCAAATTTTTCAAAAATTAAAATGGTGGAATTTTGGCCAAATCTTGGCCTTTAGATCAAAAAGCAACTTAATCTTGGCCATTAATGTCACCAACCAACATTTTTCTTTCATTTATTAAATGGATTTATGATGTCATAAATGCAAAGTAAACTTTGACTTTGACTTTTACTATTCACATTAATTCAACTACTTTTTGACCGATACCGGTTCGAGCCGAAATTTTCCTGAAATCGTCCCGGTGGGTTTCTGAGGTCTCCTGTGCAGTTGGATCAATTTATACTGCTTCCGTTTGATCAAAATCAATCCCGGAAGTTTTTCATTTTTTATTGCTCTGGTTAGGGTTTTCAATGCTGGTTTTGACACCGTTTCACCCGTTTCAACTCAGTGAATTTTTCCAACACTGAATTCTTACTCGTCAGTATTGTTAGAACATTTTAATATATTCTAAACAATATAAATACATTTATTTCGCTCTTTAAATAGTACAAATTGTTCTATACATACATTTGTACATTTTCTTCCGAGAATGCTTGAATTTCCCGGTTGTCACATTCACCCCTCCTTATAAAATTTTCGTCCTCGAAAATTAGAACAAGTGGGGGTATAGACTCCTCATCTCGTCTTCTCATTCCCACATAGCTTCTTCATTGTTGTGATTTTTCCACAAAATCTTCACTAGTGGGATTGTCTTATTCCTCTGTACTTTCTCTTCACGAGCCAGTACTCGAATAGGTTGTTCTTCATATGTCAAATCCTCGTGGATTTGAATAGGCTCATGCTTCAACACATGGGACGGATCTGGTATATACTTTCTCAACATCGACACATGAAATACATTATGCACTGCCGACAATTCAGGAGGTAACGCTAATCTGTAAGCGACCTTTCCAATGCGTTCGATAATTTCATAAGGCCCAATATACCTTGGACACAGTTTCCCCTTCTTACCGAAATGCATAGTCCCCTTCATAGGCGATACCTTGAGAAAAACGAAGTCTCCTTCATCAAACTCCAAGGATCTCCGCCTCTTGTCTGCATAACTCTTTTATCGGCTTTGCGCAATTTTCATTTGACGCTGAATTCTAGCCATTGCATCGAAAGTCTCTTGTATGAAATCCGTCTTATGCAACTGCTTTTCTCGCAAATCATACACTGTAATGGTGATCTGCATTTCCGTCTATACAAAGCCTCGTAAGGTGCCATACCTATGGAAGCTTGGTAACTATTATTGTACGAGAATTCAATTAATTGTAACTTCTCGTTCCAATTTCCCGCAAAATCCATTACACAAGCTCGAAGCATGTCCTCTAACGTCTGAATTGTCCGCTCTGACTGTCCGTCTGTTTGCAGATGGAATGTCGTACTGAGTCTCAATTCAGTACCCATGGCTTCTTGCACACACTTCCAGAAATTCGAAGTAAACCGTGCATCTCGATCTGATACAATGGATTTTGGTACTCCATGTAATCTGACGACATGAGTTACGTACAACTGCACAAACTTTTCCAACGAAAAAGTCATCTTGACAGCTATAAACCGTGCCGTCTTGGTCAGTCTGTCCATAATATCCCAGATAGCATCATAACCTTCTCGGGTTTTTGGGAATCCCACTACAAAATCCATCGTAATGTGTTCCTATTTCCATTCAGGAATCTCCAAAGGTTCCAATCTTCCTGCTGGATGTTTATGTTCCGCTTTGATTCTCTGACAGGTCATGCATCTGCTCACGAATTTTGCTCTATCATTCTTCATCCCTTTCCACCAGAACTGTAACTTCAAGTCCTGATACATCTTGCTAGCTCCGGGATGAACCGAATACGGTGTCTCATGGGCTTCTGACATGATCCATCTTCTAAGTTCCTCGTCAGCTGGAACATTAATCCTTCCTTGATAAAGGATCATTCCATCCTTGGAAATTCCTTCTTGAGAACTTGTCATTGTTGGGTCTCGTCTTTAAGCTTCCTTGATATCCTCAAACAACGATGATTCCACTTGGAGTGTAGCTAGTCTTCCAGATATCAGCTCCAAGTTCAAAGAATTTATCTCTTGCTACAATGGCTTCGGAAGCCTTCTTATTGGTAGCTGGTGCGATATGATAGACTTTCTACTTAAAGCATCTGCTACACGATTGGCCTTTCCTGGATGGTATAGGATTTCACAATCATAATCCTTCACCAGTTCCAACCATCGTCTTTGCCGCATATTGAGCTCCTTTTGCGTGAAGAAATACTTTAGGCTTCGGTGATTAGTAAAAATCTGACATTGAGCTCCATAGAGATAGTGTCACCAAATTTTAAGTGCGAACACTACTGCAACAAGTTCAAGGTCATGCGTAGGGTAATTCCTTTCATGATCCTTTAATTGACGGGAAGCGTAAGCAATCACCTTGCCGCCTTGCATCAGGACTGCTCCCAATCCTATTTTCGATGTATCACTGTAGATCACAAACTTCTCCCCTTCAGTGGGAAGCGTAAGGATTGGTGCGCTTGTCAGCCGTCTCTTTAACTCCTGGAAGCTTCTTTCGCATTCCATAGTCCACTCATACTTCCTTTCCTTGCGTGTAAAAGCAGTTTGAGGTGCAGCTAATCGCGTGAATCCCTTTACAAATCGCTGATAATAACCAGCTAGCCCCAAGAAACTGCGTATTTCCGTCACACTCTTGGGTGCAGGCCATTGGTTAATTGCATCTACCTTTGTCGGATCTACAGCAATACCTTCCTGGGATACTACATGTTTGAGGAAATGTACTCTGTCCAGCCAAAACTCACATTTTGAGAATTTGGCATACAGTTGATGCTTCCTTATCATATGCAATACGATCCTCAGATGCTCTTTGTGCTCCTTATGAGTCTTTGAGTATATAAGAATGTCATCAATGAATACAATGACAAACTTATCCAAATACTCTCTAAAAATTCTGTTCATTAAATCCATGAATGCTGTCGGTGCATTTGTTAATCCAAATGGCATCAGAAGAAACTCATAGTGACCATAACGAGTCCTAAACGCCGTCTTAGGAATATCACTTTCTTTAATTCTCAGCTGGTGATATCCTGATCGTAAGTCGATCTTGAAAAATACCGCCGCGCCTTTTAACTGGTCAAATAAGTCATCAATTCTAGGTAACGGATACCTATTTTTGATCGTAACCTTATTCAACTCCCGATAATTAATGCACAAACGGAATGTTCCATCCTTTTTCTTGACGAACAACACAGGTGCATCCCATGGAGAATAACTCAGTCTGATGAATCCCTTGTCCAAAAGCTCCTTTAATTGTTTCTGCAGCTCCTTTAACTCCACTGGAACCATGCGGTATGGTGCTTTGGAAATAGGTGCCGTTCCAGGCATCAACTCAATTTCGAACGAGATTTCTCTCTCTGGAGGTATCCTTGGTAACTCTTCCGGAAATACGTCAAGAAATTCCTTCACAACGGAACATCTTCAGGTTGAAGCTTCTGTTCCGCTGTAGTATCCACCACATATGCCAGATATCCCATGCAACCACTGGCTATCAGCTTGCTTGCTCTCAGCGAATTGATCATCATCTTCCCGGGTTTTCGAGAAGTATCAACATATTTGAAACTCTCTTCTTCCTCGGGTTGGAATACTATCTTTCGATTTCGGCAGTCGATCGTAGCTTGATATTTCCCTAGGAAATCCATGCCTAGAATCACATCATAATCCACGATCTTCATTACGATCAACTCAGCATATAGTTCCCTATATGCCACATATACTGGTACATGAGGTAGCCAGTAATTGGACAACAATACTTCCCCAGAGGGTAGAGCTGTCTTAAATACTCTTCCCATATAGTCCTTAGGATGTCCTATCTTGTCAGCAAATTCATAGGAAACAAAAAAATGCGTAGCACCGGAATCGAATAGTACAGAGGCTACATGACTAGTGATAGGAAGCTGACCTGTCACCACGTTCGATGTTCCTGCCTCTGCATCTTCCTTACTGTAGGCCATCACACGAGCATCAGCACGTGCCACACACTCCTGGCGTTGCAGCCTTACTGGGGACTCTTCAACTCTGGCCTGAAGGGAATGAGCTTGTAGGCATGTCTGGTGCGGTTGGGAAGTGCCTTGTCCACCCTGCCTATTGTTTGGACAGTTCCTGGCATAATGGCCTTCCTTTCCACATTCATAGCAAACAAGTGGCCCAAATCTGCATTGCCCAGAATGTCTCTTCCCACATGTAGGACAATTTTGCACATTGGATTCCGCATTTCCAGCTGTTCTTCGCTACTAATTTCGATTATTTCCCTGGCGATGCCCAGAAAAATTACCTTTCCTCTTGTTTTGCTAGGATCCTTGATTATTGCCCTGGCTTGGTTTAGCATTCTAGTTTGGCTTGCTCGATTGACCAACTTGTGTAGACTTAACCAAAGCCCTCTCCTTCTTCTTAGCCTCCCAGTGCTTTTCTCTTTCCTCTTTCTGTCGGGCTACGTGAAACTCAGCTCTGATGGCCCGACTAATATAATCTACTACAGAAGTAGGCGGTACCTAACCAGTATCTACCAATGCAGCAATTTCTGGCCTGAACATCCCGATCATTTTCTGTATTTTCTCCCTCTCAGTAGGGACTACATAAGGGCATAAATGGGATAACTGGTCGAACTTTCGGCAAACTTTGCTCACCAACATATTTCCTTACATCAATTCTGAGAACTCTTTCTGCTGTTGTCTCAGAGATGTAGGGTCATAATATTTCTGGTTAAATTCTTCCAGAAATTCCGCCCAACTCATGGTAGACACGTTTCTTCTCATTCGCACAGTGTCCCACCAAAAACGAGCGTCTTTTCTGAACACAAAAGATGCACATGCTACCTTCTCCCGGTCAGTTAGGTTCATGAATTCCATGATTACTGGCAATGATGACAACCAGTCTTCAGCCTCTAGAGGATTTGTAGAACCTTCAAATTCTGGCGGCCTCATACGCCTGAATCTTTCATAGAGGGGTTCCAGATTTAAAACCGGTTGAGGTTCAGGAACTTTCTCATGTACAGCGGCTGGAGGGATAACCGGATCTACCTCAGCTTCCTGTTCTACTTGGGTACCCTCAGAGCCTTGTCTTTTTTCTAACGCCTCTACCCGTTGTCTCAGATTAGCATTTTCCTGCATCTGAGCTTCTAGTAAAGCTTGTATCTGATCTAATCTCTCCATGACATTAGGACGTCGTTCTCGTCCCTCTGGTCGATTTCGCAAATCCACCATCTTGCCTATTCTCCTATTATGGCATAATAATTCACCATTAGCTTTTCCATGACCACATTCGTAAAATGATATAAATTTACGAAATTCAGGGTAATGTAAAGCCACATCATCGTAACACATTATCGTACAACATATAATCATTTTGATATTTCATTCATAGCAAAACGTTTATATATCATACATAACCATCACCAGTCATATATACATCAGCCATCATATACATCTTGGCCACAAGCCTATACAAAAGAGCTTTTCTCTCAACTACTTATGTACATGCATACATCTACTGGTCACACATCCCCTATGTCTGGGACTAGAGGATATTCTTCTGGATCCTCATCATCATCAGGATCATCTGAGTCATCACTACCCCTAGGTAATGCTCCCTGCCCTGAGTCATCACCTCCTCGTGGTCTAGACGGTCTAGCCTCATGATCATTCATCATTCTTCTCGGCCCAAAGATGCGTGCCATCATCTCATCTTGACCCAGCGTCTCTCGTCGACTCTACGTCAGATGCTCAATCAGAATCTCCCTCTCAATCGTCCTGATCGTCACTACAAACTCTTGGAGCGTAGGAGGAAATAGCTTAATCACCCTCTGTCTCAACTCCATGGGTAAACCTCTCCAGAATAGCTCACAGCAGTTCGCTTCAGTGAGGTTGGGCAACGGACATCTCCTCCTAATGGTCTCCTCAAATCGTGCTGCGTAAGACATAACTGTCTCACCAGACAACATGACCATCCTCGAGAATATAGTCCCTAACCTCATCGAATCCAGGGCACGCGGGTGTATCAGCCTCTCATCTCTCCGGAGGTGCTGGAGCAGGTGCCGGATCCCTAGGTGGAAACTGATCAGCCAATCGCTGACAGAACTCAGCCCAGCTGAATCCCAATAAAATCTCCTGGTCACAATACTCCCAGAATACTCAAGCGTCTCCCTGAAACATACTGATGGCCACCTAGATCCACATATCTCGATTAATGTCGCATATCACCATAATCCTCTCTATGGCATGGAGCCAATCCTTAGTCTCCATCGACTGTCGTCCACCATCGAATATCGGGGGACTGCTAGCTCTGAACGCCTGTACTGCCAGAGCCAAAACTCTCACCCCAATATGTTGGCGTCCACCAACAACTGGAATGTCCACTACTACAGGTGGATGAAGTACCGGTCGTGGCTGTACTACATCTACTGGAGCAGGTGCTGGTACTAGTATTGGAGGTCTCTCGGGCACCGGGGGTCTAACTACTGGTCATTGGGAAATAGACGGCCTCACTATAGGTCTCGTCCATACCCGTAACACCCCTCTCGGTCGAGGTAGCGGTGGTCTCACATAAGGAGGTCTGGTCATCTTGCTACCTATAAGATAATTATTTTCACATAAGAAAATAATTAACTAAACTTAAACAAACTACTTACTTGGATAGCGGTGCAGGATGAGTGAAGTGTCAAATCAGGATATAGTCAACACTGCTCTGATACACCAACTGTGGCAACAGTCGGTAATTTAAACTAGACCAACCGTAAATCCGCTCTGATACCAACTGTGGCAGCAGTTGGTATTCAAAACTAAACCAACCGTAAACCCGCTCTGATACCAACTGTGGCGGCCCGCCCCTCGTAGAGATCATACAATACTATTACAGTTAAGCTTTATCGCTAACTGCAATAGATTGTACTCTCATGGGTCGCCGGCTAATCTATCTCTCTTGTAAAACATGACGTTTTTGGGGAAAATTTTTTTTTCTTTAAACATCATGTAAAACATTTTCCACTATTTACTTTGTTGGCAAGTACAAAGTAATTTACATAATACAGTACTTTCATAAAATATATATTATTACAAAAGACTGTTTGTTTTTCCCTTCTCTTTTATCGCTCAGCGGAAAGACTTTGGCAGGACCATATCCCTCGTCCTCTATCCCATTTGACACACATTATCCCGTACGCCATCCAGTCAAACAAAGCTGCTGAGCTGGTCGCTTACCTGCAACATAAGCAAAAATGGTGAGCTACAGGCTCAGTAAGTTCAAACATGCAAGAAATAAAATTCTATGAATAGTACTATTCATCATGAATAGTCCCATTGACCACTATTCATACGTGAATAGTAACTTTGACCACTATTCATTATAAATAGTAAGTTTGACCACAACACAGTATATCAACAGTACATCTACCGCGATGTTAGTACCCTCACGAAACTGTCTTATGCTCAATTATGGCATAGTTTCAGTTTTAGGAAATTATCTTTGATTACGTTCTGGTTTTGAGCTCAGGTTGGCAGTACCATTTAAGTGCGCATGACTGGGAGCGGTACATTAGTGCTAACCTCCACAGCCTTAATCTCATAGCCCCGAAGGCAAAATTGTACATGACTGGGAGCGGTACATCAGTGCTGACCTCCACAGCCTCAATCTCATAGCCCGAAGGCAAAATTTACCTCCCTGTACGAAAGGCTGGTACGCCAAAAAGTGGTTTCATTACCGAATTTTTAAAATTCTAACTCGGTGACTTCATATTGCCCCGTGGTTAGGAATGGATCTGATTTTAATTTTAGGTGAGTGAGTTTCATTAACCTCGCTCTAGTGCCCGAAGCACAACTTATTATGTGTCCCATTCTTAATAGTGCCCGTAGCACATATGTACCTAACTTATAGTTAATACATCAAAGTTAGCAATAATAATGTTATATGTTGCAGACAGGTAAATGTCTGAACTTACCTTATCAGTTTCTTCCTCTTTTCTCTCTTGGATCTTTGATCGCCTTCCTTGTAGGTCGATTTTGGGATCTTACAGACAAAACTTGTCTGTTAATTTCATTTCCATTTATAGCTTTTATTTTTCATTAAAAAGCTTAAATAAAACCTATTTATAACTTTTTAGGCTTTATTTATCATTTTTCCCATTTTTCTCAACTTTTGCAAAATTACGATTTTATCCCTATAATTTGGCAAAATTGCAATTATGCCCCTGATGGAATTTTCTTGATCCAGACTGCATTTTTTGCTCTCAGGAACTTTTCTGACTCTTTTCTATTCATTACTAGGTTCGTTTCTATTTTATTTCCATTTTTCACTTTCCCGACCCTCGGGAAGCACTTTTCCGATCCTCACGTCGGTTTAGTGATTTTCTATCGTTTCGGAGTCTCAAATGAACGTTTTACTAGTATTTAAAACGTTCATCTAGACATTCCTGATCTAGGTCTCCGAGGCTCGGATTTTCCGTACCCAACACGGACCTTTATTTCGTTTCCCAAAAACGCCTCCCCTCGGGGTCGGTTTTTCAATTTCACTCGCATTTTACATTTTTAAAGGGACGGATTACTATTCACGAACCGCTCCTTAGGTTTTCCTTATTCAATTTTCTTATAGGGACTCGGGTTTCCGACCCGACCCTAAACTCTTATTTTTAATTCCCTTTTTACCCCAAATGCCGTTTTCGAAATTTCGGCAGGATTTTGGCGTAAATTTAAGGCTACCGGCGTTAGGTACGCCTCGAATCATATGTACCTGCCACGTACTATACCACAAACCTATTTTATGTAAAAGTTTTCCAAACTTTTACATAAAAGCTCACAAAATTTCAATTCACATTTTTACCCTTGGTTTTGGCCACGGTTTTCACACTCAAAACCTAACCAAAACTTCTCAATTTTTCAACCAAATTTTAGGCTATTCCAATGTCATTATCTAGCACATTTTCAAGCCAATTTACATGCATTTTTCAACACAATTTCTAGGGTTTTTTCATCATTACAACCCACGGCCATTTAAGAGAAAAACATGCACAACGTTTTGTTTCATGCTTTCAATCACAAATCCATCATTTCCTTAATTCAATGCATGAATTTAACTATCCAAAGATCAAGTAAACCATGCAAAAAATTTTTCCCCAAACCCTAATTAACCCACGGCCATATTAGGGTAGTTTCACACCAAATTTTTTTCCAAGCTTTCCATCATGCAAATCATGCTTTATATTTGACCAAAATATGATTTAAAGCATGTTAATACTTAGACCACAACCATTCATCATTGATTACTCATGGTAACCCATGGTTTTACCCTTGGAAAACCAAACAAAATTTAGTTTTTCTTTAAACCAAATGCATGGTTTTTCTCCTAATTATACCCTTAACAAAACCGAAGCACCAAATCAATCCAAACAACCCAAAAATCTTCCATTCTTTACACTATTCATTACACGAATTCTTGGAAGAAAAATCAAGAAAGTTTTCAAACCAAGGAAAGTTACCTTTTTCACTTGCTTCCTTTGTCTTCAAGGAAGGGTTTGACACCAATTTTGTGAAGTAAACTTGAAGGATTCACTGGTTTCTCTTGGGTTGCTCACGTACTCACCATGAAAAACACTTAGAAAATTTTTTTGTTATGTTTTATCTTGAAAATTTGTTTCGGCCATTTGTTCCCAAAAGTTGCCAACTTAACCACAAAGAAAGTCAATTAATTTGGCTTTCAACCAATCAAAAATCACCACCTTTCAAGCCTAATTCTTTCCGAATGTTTCAAAAATTAAAATGGTGGAATTTTGGCCAAATCTTGGCCTTTAGATCAAAAAGCAACTTAATCTTGGCCATTAATGACCCCAACCACTATTTTTCTTTCATTTATTAAATGGATTTATGATGTCATAAATGCAAAGTAAACTTTGACTTTGACTTTTACTATTCATATTAATTCGACTACTTTTTGACCGATACCGGTTCGAGCCGAAATTTTCCTGAAATCGTCCCGGCGGGTTCCTGAGGTCTCCTGTGCAGTCGGATCAATTTATACTGCTTCCGTTTGATCAAAATCAATCCCGGAAGTTTTTCCTTTTTTATTGCTCCGGTTAGGGTTTTCAATGCCGGTTTTGGCACCGTTTCACCCGTTTCAACTCAGTGAATTTTTCCAACACTAAATTCTTACTAGTCAGTATTGTTAGAACATTTTAATATATTCTAAACAATATAAATACATTTATTTCCCTCTTTAAATAGTACAAATTGTTGTATACATACATTTGTACATTTTCTTCCGAGATTGCCTGAATTTCCCGGTTGTCACATCGACAATGAAGCCGATCCACCCTATTATGTGTGTAAATGAATGAGAAGTATGCAGTATCAGGATGAGGGTCAAGACGACCTTTACTCACCCCGAAACTGATATATTTGGGCTCAGAACGCCCAAATTAGTCAATCGGGCACCTGATACATTTTTCGAGGTGGGGTCACATAGATCCAGAAAACTGGTCTAGATGACCTCCGATGGATGTAAAACTAATAAAAATGGAATCAACACGTCCAAATTAGTCAAGAGAGACTGTGTTTGAAATTTCACCCAAGAACGCCTCGGTTTGCATGCGAAAGGACAACACAGTATAGACACAACCACAGTATAGGATGTAAACAGTAATTTAGACTAAGAATGGGCTCTTAGACAGTATAAAACAAACAGGAATTTACAGTACAAAAATTGGATTCAGAAAACTAATTTTCGGATGAAAATTGGAACACTGCTGAGAAAGGACCGAACACCGCAGTATAAAATTGGACTGCGATGAGAAGCCAACATAGATAAATTTAGCCTTAAATTTCCATGCCCCTTAGCTGCAAAAGTAGCTGTAATCAGCTGTACACAGCCCAAAAGGTGGCCATTAAAATATTTTCCCTAGCCATGACATACTCGAATAAAATATTCAAGGGTTTGAAAAAGTTTGTCAACAATATTTGTTTATTCTTCCCTCCTTCCAATGAGCAGCCCATGCCCACTTGGTCTAAAATTAGGCAGCAAATTTGTCCCAAGATTTGGTTAATTTGGTAGACAATTAAGTAGGATTAAGTCTAAGCAAGTTTGATCAATTTTGCCTATAAAAGGCACCTTTTACACAAGTGATTTGTTTCCTTTCTTTTTGGCTCCCAAAACACATTTCACTTCCCCTTTTTCCCCTAACTGCAGCTGAACCCCTTAAGCCTCCAAACCTTCACTTTTTCAAGCTTTAAATCATACGATAAACTTACCAAAAATCAAACCTCACAAGCTTGTGCTAGGAGGATTCGAATCCAAGTCATTCTAAGGCACCAAGGGTAAGTCTTCAAAAACCGATCCTTGTAGTTTTTAGTTTCTGTTTTGATTTGATTTTTAAGAGAAATTTTTGGTATTTGTTCTAGTAAAAATCGACCCCATTCTCTTGGATTTCCATGACCATTTTTGGTTCGTCAAGCCTAGTTGAAACCGTGCTTGGTTCAAGGCACGAAGGTAAACTAAAAACCTTATCTTGCGTTAGCTAGTTTTAAGTTTTGATCAAGGCCATTTATGTGTATTTATTTATGCAAATGGTTTGTAATAAGTTTATGTTGAGCCCTTAGATTATCATTTTTAAGTTCATGTGGTTGTGGTTTTGTTTACGTTATTTTTTTATGAATGGTTATGTGCGAATGAGAGCATGAACGTTGCAGTGGCTGGACACAAATCTGTCCTTAGGGAAAGGCCATGGATTTTGGCCATTTCAACCCCCTTAGGTTCCGAATTTGGGATTTGGTAAAACACGGTGTTTTAAGGAAATTTTGATATGGTCGTTTTTATATCAAATAGGCCTCGGCCAAAAATGAGCCTAAAATAGGTTTTTAGAGTGTTTTTCACTCGGTGTCCAAAACTAGGAACAAAATCCGAACCCAGTATTTTGTCTCGGGTTTTGCAAGAAATAGACCACTTAGAGTCTGAACCGGTTCTCAGACTCAACACAAAAGTTGTAGATCTTGTCGAGACCTTGAAAACCACACGCGTGTGTCAAAAATTTGGCCGTTTGGGGCCTCAAATCGAGCTGTTTTTACAGAGATGTAAAACTGGAACTTTTACAAAAAAACTGGGCACCAAGCCCACTGTTTTAATGAAATTAGGAGCCGTTAAAGTTAGATTTAGGCTCCGAGATGAACACGAGATTTGTTCATCTTGTCGACGATGAAAACTTTCATGCTCGACAAAATCACAAACAAAGTTATTTAGACTAAGTTTCAAAATAGTTTTCAAAAGTGGTTCAAAACCACCTTTAAAATGCAAGCTTTAAAAATGTAATTTATACACTTCAAAATAAAAATGTGTTTTTAACACTTTAAAATATAAGCAAGGTTTTCATAAAAACGTCCCCACCTTCCAACGGGGTGATGAAGGGGCGGTTTCAAAATAAGGAATTTTTCTAAGATTTTTACAGGCCAACCTAAACAATTTTTCAAAGTAAAATAGTGTGTGTAGCCCGGTGGGTAACCACACCAAACAAGCCTTAGTAGCCCGGTAGGCTACTACCCCAAAAAAGCCATAGTGGCCCGGTGGGCCATTACACTAAACAAGCCTTAGTAGCCCGGTAGGCTACCACACCCCACCAAGTGAAGTAACCCAGTCGGTTACTACACTAAGTTCACGTATAGTAACTCGATAGACTACTTAGTTACCAACACGTGAGTTAACTGGTCAGTTGACTGAGAAAACCAGTCAAGGGCCGCGTTTCGAACAACATAGTAAGGAACGATGATTAATCTATCAAGTAGACGATTAATTGAACACGATACGAGTTAGACACCAAATCCCCATGATAGGCCAATAGGGCACCGACGGGTCTCGGTACCCCATAGAAACGCAAGTTATAGTCATTAGCGTTAATAGTGACTCAACTAGAGTATTAATGAAAAATGTTATTTATGACAGGTGGTAACCTGTGAATTGATAAAGGCGTGATTTCAAGTTGCTTGCAATTAGGTAAGTACAACTCCCCCTATGGCATGAACGAAAATGCTTTTAAATGATATTTTACAGTATGTTAAAATATGTATACCATGCACACAATGTTGCACCGCATGTTTAACAGTATGTAGTTTCACAATCAAGTAGATTGATGAAAAAGCAAGATAGATGCCATACGTCCCTACCATGTAGGATTTGGGACAACTTAGAGAAGGATATGGCTAGAAAAGATCAACAAGACAGAAATTAGTAAGTGTGTCGTACCGGCCTTTTCAGATGAAGAGGTTCTAAGTTAAAGCAGAAAGTTGAGCATCCGTTGATGGCTCTCCAGCTATTTTACCATGGGCGTTACCAATGGTCTGTGCACGCACGGTACTGACACATGGGCCCTAAGTAGACAAGAAAAGAAAAGAGAAGTTTTAAGCATAAATGAACATAACCGGATCATGCATTAGTTATAGTTCACCATGCTTCTAGATGCATTCAGTACATGATGTTTCTGTGATGCACATGTTATGTAAAGTTTTATAATTTTTGATGTGATATGTGATATGTTAAAGTGGTATATGTGATATATGACTGCTTATATGTTTTTAAGTATGTACTATGTTTAAAC
This sequence comes from Antiaris toxicaria, assembly GCA_035233585.1. Lineage (NCBI taxonomy): Eukaryota > Viridiplantae > Streptophyta > Magnoliopsida > Rosales > Moraceae > Antiaris > Antiaris toxicaria. The sequence continues at coordinate 97,641,289 of CP141156.1, read as the reverse complement.
ATGTTTTACAGTAAACATGTTGTACTTACTGGGTGTAAAGCTCACGTAGTGTGTTCATGCTATAGGTAAGCATCCCCCGGCTTAAATCTCAATGGGCAATGGTGGTGGTGGAGGCGGATGTGAGGGCAAGATTATGGAGACACTGCGAGTTTATCTTCCGCAAATTTGAGTATCAGTATTTTGAACAGTAATGGTTAAATAGTACTTTAAATAGTAATTGTCAGACAGTATTTTTGAATAGTGATCGTAAAATAGTATGTTTGAATAGCAACCGTTAAATGGTATTTTTGAATAGTAATCGTAAACCATATTTTTAAATAATAAATATTAAATAGTATTTTTAAATAGGAATCGGTATACGTACGTATATAGTAAATACGTACATGTAAAAAAAACCCCTAATTTTATGATATCTAGTTAAGTATAAATCACTAGAAAGTATAAGAAAAGCAAGTAAGTCAGTTTTTTAGTGACGGTCTGGGCCACTGAGGGCACGGCGCATCACAGTTGGTATTAAAGCGGTTTCCAGCCACCCTACCTCACATCGCCGTACGTCTGCCTCATCTGTCTAAGTAAGTTAGTTTTTGTTTTTCAAAAATTTAGTATATAAGTTGACGATTAATTTATAATAGGAGAATGACTGCACCGGTTGACCCTTAGCAAGTGTCAGAGGACCGAGAAGCAAGTGTAGCTTTCACGGCCATGCGACCACACACATACGACGGTAGCAACCCATACGAACTCCCTTATTGGATTCATCATATGGAGACAATCTTTGAAGGGTGCCATATTCCACCCCATCTACAGGTGGTAATGGCCAGTAGCCGATTGCGAGGACCAGTAATGACATGGTGGAACGATCGACGCAGGATCAAGGGTCCAGCAATGCAGTGGGATGAGTTATGCCAAGACCTTCGCAACTCTGATGGTCCAGCTAAGGAGGCTGATATCTGGGCGGATATGCATGAGCGATGATACCAGATCCTCTCCGACACTTGGGATCTGTACGAGGGAGAGACCATGGCACATTATTGTCAGAGATTCCTCGATGCCATGTTACCTCATATCCCTTAGGATAGACACTTTTTAGATGTAGCTGACCTGCTACGAGGAGAGGTACCAGAGTATGTGAGGAACCTCGTTCCCTACCCTCCACCGTATGAAGACTTGAGGCACCTAATCCGAGACATAGTGGTTGCCGAGAGGGTAGCACTCAACCTCGAACCAATCCCTCTGTCTCCCGGACACCATATGGATGAAGACGGTGACGAGGCTATCCCCGATGCCCAACCTAACGACGAGGAGGAGGAGATCCCCAATCACATCAGTGACGATGAGGGAGTAGAAATGTATGAGCCCCAAGACATCATTGCCAGTGATGATGAAGTTGATTTTGCTTGGGAAGACGAGGATGAAGACCCCGAGGAGTTTCCCCTGAGTGAAAGCGAGAATAAGGAAATGTCTGACATAGAGTCAGGATTGTCCTCTAAGTAGTAGTAACCATTTTCACGGAAATTTTTGTTATGTAACTATGAAGAGGGAAACAGTAGCTTTCCCCGTCTGACTCAACTTCATGTACTTAACGAGATCATATTTTGGGAAGTGTGTGTCACTCCCACTAAATTTAAAATATATATATGTTTTATGAGATGTTTTATGAAAAGTAGTATCATTTTGCCTTGAGAGGGCCTAAATATGATTTTTCTACGAGTATGATCAAGTATGGTAAAGAGTACAGGACGGTTCCTGGCACTCAAACGATGTCCCAATACGATGCGATAGTTGTATTGAACATCATAAGATTAAGAGAAGAAAGGAAAGATATAGTATGTATATATCTATGATGCTTAAAATGAAGTTGTTTAGTAAGAAGGAAAATGATATGTAAATACGAATAATAAGTACAAAATTTAAGAAGCTTATGTTCTCTTTTTTCGTTATGTGATAAGGTTACATAGGTGACAATGGCAAGAACAAGAGCCCAAACAAACCAAGCTACATGAGACGATGAGCTACTGGCACGTCTCGCAACGATGCAGGAAATGATGGTAAATCAACAACGGGAGCTTAACCAGCTTAGAGAACAAATGAACCGACAACAACAGGCATCACAATCCATGGAAGTACCAGTCCAAGCTGCATTAATAGCCCCAGACGCTCCCAGAGAGCAAGCGGCCCCACCAGCCTAAGTAATGCCAGCACCACCGGTTGTGGCTGCTCCTGTGGCAGCTAATGTTATTATACCAGCCTATAGAGAGGGTGACTTATATGAACGGTTTAGGCGCATAAAGGTGCCTAAATTTGAAGGAACTATGAACCCTATTGAAGCCGATGATTGGCTGACTGATGTGCAAGTCATTCTAGACCTCATGGGACTGACCAAAGGAGAAAAAGTTATATGTGCATCCCTAGCCCTATAGAAAGGAGCATGCCAGTGATGGAAGACCATGGCTATCAGAAGGAACATCAATGAAATGAACTGGGCAGACTTCATTGTCGAGTTCAGAGAAATATACTTCAACGAGGAAGCCTTAGCAGTCCAGCAGGATGAATTTAACAATTTATGCCAAGGAAGCATGACGGTCATAGAGGCCATAAGAAAATTTGAACAGCTAGCCCGACTTTGCCCCGACCTAGTGTTGACTGAGAAGAAAAAGGTAAAGAGGATGCTGAAAATGTTTCAGACGGATATAGCTGTCCAAGTCTGTAGCGGCAGCCATGGGCCAGCAACCATGGCCGAATGTGTCAGTAGAGTCATCCAGGCTGAGTATTGGCTAGCCCAAGACAAAGAGAGGAGGGCACAGATCTTCAAGGCAAGGAGAGAAGAGAAGAACCAACTGAAGCCAACCAAGGGTAGACAGCACTCTGAATTTCAGCATAGATGGTAGAGTATGGGAAACAACCAACACAATCGGCCATCCAACAACAACAATAAGAGGAAAGAGAATCCAGGCAATCAGGGCCATTAAAGGAACTTTTCTCAGAAGAAAAATAACCGAGGAGGAAACAGAAATCAACACCCACCTTGTCCAAAATACGGAAAGAACCATCCGGGAGAATGCCACCAAGGCACTAGTGACTGTTACATATATGGTAAGGAAAGCCACTTCGCTAAACACTACCACTCGAACCTGTAAAATCAGCAAGGCCAAGCTCGCCCTACTAGCAGATAGCTGCACGCCGCCCAGGGAAGGATTGAAGGCCCAATGATCAGCCAAGGTAGATTGGAAGCTCCAGAGCTGCAGGGGAGGATTTATGCCTTTACTCGCGAGGATGCAGAGGCCGGAACCTCGACTATGGTGACAGGTCAGCTTTCTGTCACCAACTCTACTACACTAGTTTTGTTTGATTCGGGTGCTATACATTCTTTTGCATCATCAGAATTTGCTAGGAGGTTAGGCAAGAACTTAGATAAGATGAACAAGACTTTTTGAATTGCCCTTCCCTCTGGGGAAGTTTTGTTGTCTAGCTATTGGATACGTCACATACCAATAGTTATCAGTGAGCACGAGCTGAGCGCAGACCTCATCGTCATCGAGATGTGTCACTATGACGTGATTATAGGAATGGATTTCCTCGCCATGTACCATGCTGTTATAGACTGTTAGAGATGGGAGGTGACCTTCCACCTGAGCGGACGCGAAAAATTTGTCTACAATGGCTTATCGTCGAAGCAACCAAAGATGATGATATCGGCAATAAACGCTCACCAGCTACTATCTAGTGGATGCACTGGTTTTCTCACACACATAATGGATATCACCCAGGAAGCAGAAACTAGACCGAACAACGTACCAGTAGTAAAAGAGTTCATAGAAGTATTCCCCGAAAATCTTCCAGGACTTCTGTCGGAGCGGGAGATATCATTCGAAATCGAACTGTTATCAGGATTGGCACCCGTATCCAAGGCCCCCTATAGAATGGCCCCGACAGAATTGAAAGAGCTTCAAACCCAGTTAAAGGAGCTAATGGACAATGGTTTCATTCGACAGAGCTACTCGCCGTGGGGAGCACCAGTCTTATTTGTAAAGAAGAAAGACGGAACGTTGTGAATGTGCATAGACTATCGAGAGTTGAACAAGATCACGATCAAGAACAAGTATCCGTTGCTACGGATCGACGATTTGTTCGACCAGCTACGAGGCGCTATTGTATTTTCCAAGATCGACCTACGTTTCGGGTACCACCAATTGCGGATCCGAGATGCAGACATCCCAAGATGGCATTCCGAACATGATATGGACATTATGAGTTCCTCGTTATGTCATTCGGGCTGACAAACGTACCTGCCGCTTTCATGGATCTGATGAACCGAGTATTCAAGGAGTTCCTGGACAAGTTTGTCATTGTGTTTATCGATGACATACTTGTATATTCTAAGACAAAGGAAGAGCATGTAGAGTATTTGAGAGCCGTCCTACTCAAGCTTAAGGAGCATCAACTGTATGCCAAATTCTCTAAGTGTGAATTTTGGCTAGAGAAGGTTCATTTTCTCGGTCACGTGGTCTCCCATGAGGGAGTGTCCGTGGACCCAAGAAAGGTAGAAGCAGTTAGTAATTGGCCGACTCTGAAGAATGTAAAAGAAATCTGCAGCTTCTTAGGTTTAGCGGGATACTACCGACGCTTTGTGGAAGGATTCTCGAAGCTAGCCGCACCACTCACGACGCTAACCAAGAAGGAAAAGAAATATGAGTGATCTGACAAGTGTGAAAAGAGCTTTCAAGAGCTAAAAAACTAACTCACGAGCACTCCAATCCTAACCATACCAGATACTGAACAAGGAAATTTTGTAATTTATAGCGACGCGTCCAAGACTGGACTAGGAGCCGTGTTAATGTAAGGTAGTAGGGTAGTCACATATGCCTCAGGATAACTCAAGAACCATGAAAGGAACTATCCGACGCACGACCTGGAGCTTGCAGCGGTGGTCTTTGCACTCAAAATATGGGGGCATTACCTATATGGTGTCAAGTGCAAGATCTACACGGACCACCAGAGCCTCAAATATATTTTCACGCAGAAGGAGCTTAATATGAGGCAACGAAGATGGCTGGAGCTAGTAAAGGATTATGACTGCGAAATCCTATATCACCCAGGAAAAGCCAATAAGGTGGCTGATGCGTTGAGCCGGATGCACTCTTCGACACTTATGACCATCCAGGCCCTGCCAGAAGACTGCAAAAGGAGCTACGGAGCAGCGAGATTGAGATGTTAACAGGAAGGCTGTCTGAAATGACCCTCCAGTCAACGCTCATAGAGGAAATCAAGGCCGGTCAGGACCTCGATTCATCCCTACACAAGCTCAAAAGGGAGGCAATGGAGGACTAGAATTTAGAGTTTCAGGTCTCTAAGGATGGCATACTCTATTTCGGAGATAGAGTGTGTGTTCCAAAGGATGAAGAAATCAAGAAGCGGATTCTGTCAAAAGCTCATGACACACCGTACTCGATACATCCAGGAGCAAATAAGATGTACTAGGGCTTGAAAGGAAGTTTTTGGTGGCCAAACATGAAGAATGACGTTATCGAGTTGGTGGTAAGGTGCCTCACCTGCCAGAAAATTAAAGCAGAACATCAGTGACCAGGAGGAGAGCTGTAGAAGATCGAGCTACCAGAGTGGAAATGGGAGCAAATTACCGTGGATTTCGTGGTCGGATTGCCCAGAACCTCAAGCAGGAATGATGCCATCTGGGTAATTGTGGATCGACTAACGAAGTCAGCTCGATTTTAGCCATGCAGTTGAGCTACTCGGTAGAGAGGTTAGCAGAAATGTACGTCGCTCAAGTAGTAAGGTTGCACAGAGTACCCAAATCGATCATCTCAGATCGCGATGGACACTTCACTTCAAGGTTTTGGTAAAGCGTTCAAGCTTTAATGGGAACCAAATTAAAGTTCAGCACCGCTTTCTATCCTTAGACTGACGGTCAGTCTGAGAGGACTATACAAACGTTAGAAGATATGTTAAGAGCGTATGTCTTTGACTTCAAGGGGAATTTGGATCAGAAGCTGCCATTAATAGAGTTCTTGTACAATAATAGCTATTATTCCTCGATTGGGATGGCTCCGTATGAGGGACTTTATGGAATAAGATGCCGATCTCCGATTCACTGGCACGAGACCGGAGAAAAATAGCTCACCAGTACCGACTTCGTCAAGGATACAACAAAAGCTGTGAAGCTTATACGAGAGAGATTGGATACAGTGCATAGCCGCCAGAAGAGTTATGCAGATAGACGACGAAGACCTCTCGAATTTCATGAAGCAGACTCAGTTTTCCTCAAGGTGGCACCCATGAAAGGGGTGATGTGCTTTGGGAAGAAAGGGAAGCTTAGTCCTAGATATATAGGACCTTTCGGGATCCTCGAAAGGGTCGGGAAGGTAGCCTAACGATTAGCGCATTCTCCTGAACTAGCTTCCGTACACAATGTTTTCCACATCTCGATGTTGAAGAAGTACGTGCCAGATAGTTCCCATATATTAAGCTAAGAGCCAGTTGAAGTCCATGCTGATCTAACCTATGAAGAAAGACCCGTGCAGATTTTAGCCAGGGAAAATAAGGTTCTTAGGAATAAAATGATTCCACTTGTTCAAGTATTATGGCGAAACCATAACCTCGAAGAAGCTACATGGGAACAGGAAGAGGATATGAAAAGAGACTTCCCGGATTTATTTTAATTTTTGAGGACGAAAATTTTTATAAGAGGGGTAAAGTGTAAGGACCGCCTCGATCATGTACTTCAATTTTCATTTAATGAGAAATTGAAGAATAATTTGATGCATTTAAGTACAATTTTTAAAGTACACAGTCAGGTACACGGTAGTGTAAGTGGCCGTGTACCACTCAGACTGTGTACGTGTGTGAGAAGCCGTGTAACTGAACATGACCGTGTATAGAGACACGTTCAAGAACACGGTCGTGTAAGAGGCCGTGTACCACTCGGGTTGTGAACGTGTGTGAAGCCGTGTAACTGAACATGGCCGTGTATAGAGACATGGTCAATAACACGGCCGTGTACCGCTCGGGTTGTGAACATGTAAAAGGCTGTGTTGAAAAATTTCAACTAGTACATGTCCATGTTCGGTGTATACACACCCGTGTTAAAGGCCGTGTTGAAGGCCGTGTAACGAGTAGAAAGCCATTACACAGACCCTCAAATTTGCGTGAAACCTAATTACTATGCAATGAGTAATTAAGTTGGAAAATATAGTATATTTTCCATTAAATAGACTAAACAGATACGGTATTGTTTAAGTACTATTTATGCAGTGAAAGAGGCGATCAACAGTGAACCCAGTCCACCCTATTATGTGTATAAATGAATGAGAAGTACGCAGTATCAGGATGGGTTAAGATGACCTTTCCTCGCCCCGAAACTGATATATTTGGGCTCAGAACGCGCAAATTAGTCAATTGGGCACCTGACACGTTTTTTGAGGTGGGGTCACACAGATCCTGAAAACTGATCTAAATGACCTCCGATGGATGTAAAACTGATAAAAATGAAATCAGCACGTCCAAATTAGTCAACAGAGGCTGTGTCTGAAATTTCGCCCGAGAACGCCTTGGTTTGTGTGAGAAAGGACAACACAGTGTAGACACAACCACAGTATAGGACGTAAACAGTAATTTAGACTGATAATGGGCTCTTAAACAGTATAAAACAACTAGGAATTTACAGTATAAAAATTGGATTCAGAAAACCAATTTTCGGATAAAAAATGGAACACTGCCGAGAAAGGACCGAACACCACAGCATAAAATTAGACTACGATGAGAAGCCAATATAGATAAATTTTGTGGGTGACCCCTCTAGCTTAGGCTGTCCACCTTATCTTGCTTGCTTTCTTTATTCTTTGCTTAGTCTTACTTAGCTTGCTTGTCTCTATAACTTTCCTCTCCTTGGGGTTTAAAAGATTTGTTCTTGAAAAACTAGGAATATTTTTTTTTTTAACTGGAGGAAACTACTAATTCTTGAAAATTGTGTATACATAAATATATACGTACTTCTTAATACTTTTTCCCAAAATATATTTTGGAGTCTTGTTACTTTAAAGTACGTAAAAATAGAAACATACTTTTAAGCTTGTTTCACTACATTACATACTACACTCTTATCTTGTCTTTATACATATATCTCACTATTACACTTTCTTTCTTTTACACCTTGAGTACAGCGGAATTCTGCGAAACGGAACCATAACCCGTCCATGACATCGCTGGGATCTACCTGACAGTCCGCTACTCTTGTTTCATCTTGCTGGTTGCTTTCCTTTATTACCTACAGCACGAATAGACTAATGAGCTAAAGCTCAGTAAGTACAAACATACATACAAGTAAATAAGCTGAATACATCACTCTAGGGTTAGTCAACTTAGGACCAATTATTTTCTTTAGTCCTATACTACTTGTTCTTTCTATTCTATTTCTTTCTTTTCTTTGCTTTACTTTATCTGCTTAATCTTTCACTTGTGGGCCCGTGGTTGGACGTACCTAGTGCGCGCAGACCAATAGAGGATCAGGGGAGCGACCCACCGATCAACCCTAAGGTCATCTCTAGACTACTTACCTTATAGGTAGTAAGTCATGCCATGAACTACCTCATTATTAACGAGGCAGCGCCACACAACTGGGGTGGAGGCAGGAAGTTAAGCCATAAACTACCTCATTATTAACGAGGCAGCGCCACACAACTGGGGTGGAGGCTATCTGGGAACCTCACAACTTGGGAGGCCGGTACGCCAACCTTAACTTTTAAGTCTTATTATTTGACTTAACTTATTCCTCTTTTCTTTTTCTAATCTTGCTTACTATTCTTGTGAACATGTTAGTATCATGTCACAAACTGAATAGCTTAAATGTGTATATATATATAACACAACTTTATGGTAAGTCCATTCATGAGTAGACAATTAAATGTCTGTACTTGCCTTATCAATCTCTTCTCTTTTCTCTCTAGGATCTTTGATCGCCCTCCTTGTAGGTCGATTTTTTTTTGGATCCTACAGACAAACTTTGTCTGTTAATTTCATTTCCATTTATAGCTTTTATTTTTTTATTAAAAAGCTTAAATAGAACCTATTTACAACTTTTTGGGCTTTATTTATCATTTCCCCAATTTTCCCCAACTTTTGTAAAATTACGATTTTACCCCTATATTTTGGCAAAATTGCAGTTTTGCCCCTGACGGAATTTTATTGATCCAGACTGCATTTTTGGCCCTCAGGAACTTTTCTGACTCTTTTCTAATCATTACCGGGTTCGCTTCGATTTTATTTCCACTTTTCACTTTCCCGACCCTCGGGAAGCACTATTCCGACCCTTACGTCGGTTTAGTGATTTTCTATCGTTTCGGAGCCTCAAATGGACGTTTCACTAGTATTTAAAACGTTTATCTAGACATTCCTGACTTAGGTCTCCGAGGCTCGGATTTTCCGTACCCGACTCAGATCTTTATTTCATTTCCAAAAACGCCCCCCTCTCGAGGTCGGTTTTTCCGTTTCACTCTCATTTTACATTTTTAGGGGACGGTCTACTATTCACGAACCACCCCTTAGGTTTTCCCTATTCAATTCTCCGTTAGGGACTCGGGTTTCCGACCCGACACTAAACTTTTATTTTTAATTCCTATTTTACCCCGAAAGCCGTTTTCGAAATTTTGGCAGCATTTCGGCGTAATTTTAAGGCTACCGGCGTTAGGTACGCCTCGAACCATATGTACCTACCACGTACTATACCACAAACCTAGTTTATGTAAAAGTTTTCCAAACTTTTACATAAAAGCTCACAAATTCCAATTTCACATTTTTAACCACATTACAAAATGTTTTTCACAATTTTGCCCTTAGTTTTGGTTTCGGTTTTCACCACCAAACCGAACCAAAATTTCTCAAACTTTTCAACCACTTTTTAGGCTATTCAATGCCATTTTTCTAACACTTTTTCAAGCCCATTTCCTTGTACTTTCCAACCAAATTTTTAGGGTTTTTTAAACACTTAAAACCCACGGCCACATTAATGAAAAACATGCCAAATTTTCTTTTCATTCTTTCAATCAAAATTTCATCATTCACATCATAAAATGCATGATTTCAATTAACCAAACATCACCTAAAAGTTTGAAAATTTTTCTTCCAAATCATTAGTAAGCCCACGGCCTCATTAAGCAATGCACACCAAAATTTTTTTTTTTCAAACTTTTCACAATGAATTAATGCTTTATTCTTCACCAATTTCAACTTAGAAAGCATGTTAGCAATTAAACCACAACTTTTTCTCATTGGTTACTTAAGGTAACCCACGGATTTTCCTTTGAAAAACCAACCAAAATTTGGTTTTTCTTTAAACAAATTACATGGTTTTCTTACTTATTACAACCTTAACAAAACCCAACATCAATTTCCATGAAAAGCAACCAAAATTTTTCCATCTTCCTATCACTATTCACCCACGGATTTTATGAAGAAAAACCATGAAAAATTAAGTGAAAAAGGGAGTTACCTTGGTCTAATGCTTCCTTTGTCTTCTAAGAACACTTTGACACTCTTTTTGTGAAGAAATTTTGAAGAAAACTCTTGGTTCTCCTTGGGTGGCTCACGTAGACTCCATGGAAGACTTAGAAAAATTTTTTTCTTTTGGTTTGGCATGAAACAAAGTCTCGGCCACTTTGTTACAAATTTGCCGACTTAAGCATGAAGGAAAGCCAATTAATTTGGCTCTAAACCAATGAAATTTTGACACCTTTCATGCCTAATTCTTTCTCCATTTTTCAAAAATTAAAAAGGGTAAATTTTGGCCAAATCTTGGCCTTTAGATCAAAAGCTAAATGAATAATGGCCTTTCATTCCACCAACCACCACATTTCCTTCATTTATAATTCTTGATTTATGATGTCATAATTGCAAAAGTGAAAGTTGACTTTGACTTTCACTATTCACATTAATTCGACTACTTTTTGACCGATGCCCGTTCGAGCCGAAATTTTCCTGAAATCGTCCCGGCGTGTTCCTGAGGTCTCCTGTGCAGTCGGATCAATTTAATCTGCTTCCGTTTGATCAAAATCAATCCCGGAAGTTTACCGTCTTTTATTGGCTCGGTTAGGGTTTTCAATGCCGGTTTTGGCACCGTTTCACCCGTTTCAACTCAGTGAATTTTTCCCACCCTAAATCCTTACTCGTCAGTATTGTTAGAATATTTTAATATATTCTAAACAATATAAATACATTTATTTCACTCTTTAAATAGTACAAATTTTTATATACATACAATTGTATATTTCTTACTGTGCTCTTACTTTGACTTGCCATATTCTTATCTTTATACTGTTCAAATACCGAAACTGCTCTTTTTTGAGCGTTTTGGGCCTGAATTCACTTTCTTACTCATATACTTTATTCTCTACTTATTTTTGGAGATTTTAATTCCTCCAAAACATTTATTTATTTCTATCAACACTATAATTTGTCTAATTACAATCATAGTGTTTCTTTACATTCTTACTTACAGAACTCATAGAAAACCCTAGATTAAACTAGGTCACACCGCTAAAATTCTCTGGTCGTCACATTCACCCCTCCTTAAAAATTTTCATCCTCGAAAATCAGAACAGGTGGGGGTACTTGGCTCTCATCTCATCTTCTCTTTCCCACGTGGCCTCTTCTACCTTATGATTTTTCCATAGAACTTTGACCAGCGGGATGCTTTTATTTCTTAATATCTTCTCTTCTCGAGCAAGTATTTGCACTGGTTGCTCTTCGTAAGAGAGATCCTCTCGAACTCGGATTGGCTCATAATCTAGGACATGTGAAGGGTCCGAGATATACTTTCTTAGCATAGATACGTGGAAGACATTATGCACTGAAGATAATTCTGGTGGCAAAGCTATCTTATAGGCTACTTTCCTAACCCGGCTAATAATTGGGAAAGGTCCTATGTATCTTGGACTCAACTTTCCTTTCTTTCCAAAAAGCATGACACCTTTCATTGGTGCTACTTTTAAGAATATGAAGTCACCCTCGTTAAACTCTAGGAATCTTCGTCTTTTATCTGCGTAGCTTTTCTGACGACTCTGTGTAGTTTTCATTCTCTGCTGAATCTTTTGGACCGCGTCTATCGTTTCTTGGATAAACTCGGTTTTATGAAGTTCTTTTTCTCTGAGTTCATACCAGTGAATGGGAGATCTACACTTTCGTCCATATAATGCCTCATAAGGAGCCATCCCGATGGACGCATGATAGATGTTGTTGTAGGAGAATTCTATCAACGGCAGCTTCTTGTTCCAGGCTCCCTTGAAATCTAAAATACAAGTACGAAGCATATCTTCTAGCGTTTGGATCGTACGCTCAGACTGTCCATCAGTCTGAGGATGAAATGCAGTGCTGAATCTTAGTTCGGAGCCCATTGCCTCTTGAACACTTTTCCAGAAATTGGATGTGAACCGACTGTCAGGATCTGACACTATTGTTGTCGGTATTCCATGTAATCTCACAATGTTGGCAATGTACAATTCTGCAAATTTCTCTAATGTGTATGTCATCTTTACGGGTATAAAGTGAGCAGATTTGGTCAATCGATCCACCACTACCCATATCATGTCAAATCCTTCACTTGTCTTGGGTAGTCCGACCACGAAATCCATGGTTACGTGTTCCCACTTCCACTCTGGAATCTCTAGTGGCTGCAGCTCTCCGACTGGCCGCTGATGCTCTGCTTTGACTCTTTGACATGTTAAGCAGCTACTGATGTGTTTAACAATGTCATTCTTCATCTTTTTCCACCAAAAGTGCTGCTTTAGATCCTGATACATTTTCGTACTGCCCAGATGCACTGAATATGGAGTGTCATGGGCCTCTGTCAGGATTCTTTTCTTCAAAACTTCTTTATCTGGTACACAAATTCTTCCTTGGAAGAGTAAAGTTCCATCTTTGGAGAGGTGGAATTCTGACTTGTCATTCCTAGAGGCTTCTTCTTTAAGCCTTTTGAAAGCAGCATCTAGCTCTTGAGCCTCTTTAATCTCCTCAAGAATTGTTGGTTTGAGTTGCATTGCCGCTAATTTTCCTGAAATTATCTCTACTCCCAACAAGGAGATCTCATGTTGAAGTGGCTTGGGCAGCTTATCGATGGCTATTTGCTCTGGCATCGTTGATTTACGACTCAACGCGTCTGCCACTCTGTTTGCCTTACCGGGGTGATATAAGATCTCAAAATCATAGTCTTTTACTAACTCCAGCCATCTTCTTTGTCTCATGTTAAGCTCTTTCTGAGTAAAGAAATACTTTAAGCTCTGGTGGTCGGTGAAGATTCTGCACTAGACTCCATATAGGTAATGTCGCCATATCTTTAAAGCAAATACGACGGCTGCTAACTCCAAATCATGAGTCGGATAGTTCTTTTCATGCTCTTTGAGTTGTCTTGATGCATAGGCTATTACTTTTCCATCCTGCATCAGCATAGCTCCTAGACCTGTCCTGGAGGCATCACTATAAATATTGAAGTCTCCTTCATCCTTTGGAATTGTGAGAATTGGAGCACTGGTCAACCGATTCTTCAACTCTTGAAAGCTTTCTTCACACTTCTTTGTCCACTCGAACTTCTTCTCTTTGCGTGTGAGAGCAGTGAGAGGGGCAGCTAATCTGGCAAATCCCTCTACAAATCTCCGATAATAGCCCGCTAATCCGAGAAAACTGCGGATCTCGGTCACATTCTTTGGAGGAGACCACTTGCTTACCGCTTCGATCTTTGTTGGGTCTACTGAAATTCCGTCTTTGGAAATGACATGTCCTAAGAAGTGGACCTTACCTAGCCAAAATTCACATTTGGAGAACTTTGCATATAGCTGATGTTCCTTCAGAGTGCGTAACACAATTCGAAGATGCTTCTCATGCTCCTTCCAATCTTTCGAGTATATAAGGATGTCATCGATAAACACAATGACAAACTGGTCTAAAAATTCCTTGAATACTCGATTCATTATATCCATAAAAGCGGCTGGTGCATTCGTTAATCCAAAAGGCATAACGAGAAATTTGTAGTGCCCATACCGTGTTCAGAACGCGGTCTTTGGAATGTCTCTTTCTTTAATTTTTAACTGATGATAGCCGGATCGAAGATCAATCTTCGAGAAGATGGTGGCTCCTTTTAGCTGATCGAATAAATCATCGATCCTTGGTAGAGGATATTTATTCTTGATCGTGACTTTGTTGAGCTCACGATAATCTATGCACATTCGGAGGGTTCCATCCTTTTTCTTCACGAAGAGAACTGGAGCTCCCCACAGCGAATAACTAGGCCGTATAAAACCTTTCTCTAATAACTCCTTCAGCTGAGCTTGTAATTCTTTAAGCTCGGCCGGTGCCATTCTGTAAGGGGCCTTTGAAATCGGAGACGTTCCTGGCAGCAACTCGATTTCGAAGGTAATCTCTCGATCAGGAGGAAGTCCCGGTAATTCTTCTGGAAATACCTCCACGAACTCGTTGATCACTGGTACCTCGTTCGGTTGTAGTTCTACCTTCTTGGTGGTGTCCTTGACATAAGCTAGATATCCGGTACAGCCACTAGATATCAGCTTTCTTGCCCGCAGGGAACTGATCAGCATTTTTGGCTGCTTCTGAGAATGCCCTTGATACTCAAACTGGTCTTTTTCTCCAAACTGGAACACTACTTTTCGTCGTCGACAGTCAATGGTCGCTTGATATTTTGCAAGGAAATCCATTCCAAGGATAACGTCATAATCGACTAACTCTAAGACGACTAAGTCGACGTACAACTCCCTATCAGCAACAATTACTGGCACGTGACGTAACCAGTAGTCAGATAATAATACCTCACCAGACGGTAAGGTGGTTTTAAACACTTGGCCAATTTTATCCTTGGCATGACTAACTCTTTCTACAAAGCTATGTGAGGTAAATGAATGTGATGCACCGGAGTCAAATAAAACAAGTGCAGGACTTTGGGCGACAAGAAGCTGACCTGTCACCACATTCGAGGTGCCTGCCTCTACATCTTCCCTGGTGTAGGCTAATAGATGTGCCTCGGTCTTTGGTATACTCTCTTGGCATCCAGGTTGAGTATGCGATCCTTGTATAGCATGGACCTGGCTCGTCTGTCGGGACTGAAAGGATCCCGGCTGGTTCTGTTGGTTGGATGGGCAGACTCTAGCATAATGGCCTTCTCTACCACAAACATAGCATGCGGTATTCCCCAGCTTGCACTCGCCCTTGTGTAGTCTTCCACATTTTGGGCATGGCTGTCGATTCTGTACTCCTTCTAAGCCTTGCCTTTGCTGAGTGTTGCAAGTATTTTGGCCCCAACTTTCATTTGGGTTTCCCTTTCGTTTATTGGTATTCTGCTGGTTCTGGTTATTTTTCTGACCAGGCTTCATTCCTTGACCAGATTTATTACTTTGGCCAGCTTGGTTGTTCTTCTGAGTCTGCTTCGCGAGATCTCTTTCTTTCTTCTTCTCTCCTAGACTTTTGTTCTTTCTTCCTTAACTCTATTCAGACGATTCTCGGCCCTCATAGCTCTGCTTACACAGTCTGCTACAGTGGTTGGCGGGGTCTCGCCACTTTCCACATTTAGGGCTATATCCTGTCGGAACGTATTGATCATCCTCCGTACCTGCTCTTCTTCTGTGGGTACCAAATGTGGACACAGTCGAGCTAATCTGTCAAATTTACGGCAGGCTTCAGTCACTGTCACCTCACCTTGCCTCAGCTCATCAAACTCTCTTTGTTGAGCTCGTAGGGTGTCAAAATTGAAATACTTCCTGTTAAATTCTCCCAGGAAGTCATTCCAGGTCATCCTTCTAACGTTCCTTCGCATCTTTATTGTCTCCCACCAATAACGAGCATCCTTCGTTAATATGTAGGAGGCGCAAAGGACCTTCTCTTGGTCTGTTAGGTCCATAAACTCAAACATAGTCTGCAATGACGCTAACCATTCTTCAGCCTCTAAGGGTTCTATAGATCCCTCAAACTCTTTTGGCTTCATCTTTCGAAACCGTTCATACAATGATCCCTGGTTGGCTCCAGCTCGGGCACCTATTGCTACTTCAGGTACCATTCGGACTGGTGGTGCTACTGGTTCAGGAGCTGGTTGTGGCTCCGGTACTGGTGCTTGAGGTGGAGGGAAATTCGCTTGGGCCCCATTCCTCTGTTCCAGTAGCTCTTGCAGTCTCTGGTTCTGTGTTTCTTGTGCCTCTAGCCGAGCTTGTATGTTGGCTAGGACAGCGGCTAAGTCTGCTTCTTGAGCTTGCTTAGCTCGTGTGCGAACCATGTTGCTGTGTCTGACCTATAACAGTAGCGACATGGTTTAGTACTAATTAGATATTGATTATTTACAATTAACTTACTTGGACTGAGCAGTTGCAAATACTGAGATGTCATGGAAAGTTGATAGTAGAACCGCTCGCTCTGATACCAACTCTTGTGGGCGACCCCTCTAGCTTAGGTCATCCACCTTATCTTGCTTGCTTTCTTTATTCTTTGCTTAGTCTTACTTAGCTTGCTTGTCTCTATAACTTTCCTCTCCTTGGGGTTTAAAAGATTTGTTCTTGAAAAACTAGAAATATTTTTTTTTTTTAACTGGAGGAAACTACTAATTCTTGAAAATTGTGTATACATAAATATATACGTACTTCTTAATACTTTTTCCCAAAATATATTTTGGAGTCTTGTTACTTTAAAGTACGTAAAAATAGAAACATACTTTTAAGCTTGTTTCACTACTTTACATACTACACTCTTGTCTTCTCTTCATACATATATCTCACTATTACACTTTCTTTCTTTTACACCTTGAGTATAGCGGAATTCTGCGAAACGGAACCATAACCCGTCCATGACATCGCTTGGATCTGCCTGCCAGTCCGCTACTCTTGTTTCATCTTGCTGGTTGCTTTCCTTTATTACCTATAGCACGAATAGACTAATGAGCTAAAGCTCAGTAAGTACAAACATACATACAAGTAAATAAGCTGAATACATCACTCTAGGGTTAGTCAACTTAGGACCAATTATTTTCTTTAGTCCTATACTACTTGTTCTTTCTATTCTATTTCTTTCTTTTCTTTGCTTTACTTTATCTGCTTAATCTTTCACTTGTGGGCCCGTGGTTGGACGTACCTAGTGCGCGCAGACCAATAGAGGATCAGGGGAGCGACCCACCGATCAACCCTAAGGTCATCTCTGGACTACTTACCTTATAGGTAGTAAGTCATGCCATGAACTACCTCATTATTAACGAGGCAGCGCCACACAACTAGGGTGGAGGCAAGAAGTTAAGCCATAAACTACCTCATTATTAACGAGGCAGCGCCACACAACTGGGGTGGAGGCTATCTGGGAACCTCACAACTGGGGAGGCCGGTACGCCAACCTTAACTTTTAAGTCTTATTATTTGACTAAACTTATTCCTCTTTTCCTTTTCTAATCTTGCTTACTATTCTCGTGAACATGTTAGTATCATGTCACAAACTGAATAGCTTAAATGTGTATATATATATAACACAACTTTATGGTAAGTCCATTCGTGAGTAGACAATTAAATGTCTGTACTTACCTTATCAATCTCTTCTCTTTTCTCTCTAGGATCTTTGATCGCCCTCCTTGTAGGTCGATTTTTTTTTGGATCCTACAGACAAACTTTGTCTGTTAATTTCATTTCCATTTATAGCTTTTATTTTTTTATTAAAAAGCTTAAATAGTTTTACAACTTTTTGGGCTTTATTTATCATTTCCCCAAATTTTACAAAATTACGATTTTGCCCCTATATTTTGGTAAAATTACAGTTTTGCCCCTGACGGAATTTTATTGATCCAGACTGCATTTTTGGCCCTCAGGAACTTTTCTGACTCTTTTCTAATCATTACCGGGTTCGCTTATATTTTATTTCCACTTTTCAGTTTCCCGACCCTCGGGAAGCACTATTCCGACCCTTACGTCGGTTTAGTGATTTTCTATCGTTTCGGAGCCTCAAATGGATGTTTCACTAGTATTTAAAACGTTCATCTAGACATTCCCGACCTAGGTCTCCGAGACTCGGATTTTTCGTACCCGACTCAGACCTTTATTTCATTTCCAAAAACGCCCCCCTCTCGGGGTCGGTTTTTCCGTTTCACTCTCATTTTACATTTTTAGGGGACGGTCTACTATTCACGAACCACCCCTTAGGTTTTCCCTATTCAATTCTCCGTTAGGGACTCGGGTTTCCGACCCGACCCTAAACTTTTATTTTTAATTCCTATTTTACCCCGAAAGCCGTTTTCGAAATTTTGGCAGCATTTCGGCGTAATTTTAAGGCTACCGGCGTTAGGTACGCCTCGAACCATATGTACCTACCACGTACTATACCACAAGCCTAGTTTATGTAAAAGTTTTCCAAACTTTTACATAAAAGCTCACAAATTCCAATTTCACATTTTTAACCACATTACAAAATTTTTTTCACAATTTTGCCCTTAGTTTTGGTTTCGGTTTTCACCACCAAACCGAACCAAAATTTCTCAAACTTTTCAACCACTTTTTAGGCTATTCAATGCCATTTTTCTAACACTTTTTCAAGCCCATTTCCTTGTACTTTTCAACCAAATTTTTAGGGTTTTTTAAACACTTAAAACCCACGGCCACATTAATGAAAAACATGCCAAATTTTCTTTTCATTCTTTCAATCAAAATTTCATCATTCACATCATAAAATGCATGATTTCAATTAACCAAACATCACCTAAAAGCATGAAAATTTTTCTTCCAAATCATTAGGAAGCCCACGGCCTTATTAAGCAATGCACACCAAATTTTTTTTTTTCAAACTTTTCACAATGAATTCATGCTTTATTCTTCATCAATTTCAACTTAGAAAGCATGTTAGCAATTAAACCACAACTTTTTCTCATTGGTTACTTAAGGTAACCCACGGATTTTCCTTTGGAAAACCAACCAAAATTTGGTTTTTCTTTAAACAAATTACATGGTTTTCTTACTTATTACAACCTTAACAAAACCCAACATCAATTTCCTTGAAAAGCAACCAAAATTTTTCCATCTTCCTATCACTATTCACCCATGGATTTTATGAAGAAAAACCATGAAAAATTAAGCAAAAAAGGGAGTTGCCTTGGTCTAATGCTTCCTTTGTCTTCTAAGAACACTTTGACACTCTTTTTGTGAAGAAATTTTGAAGAAAACTCTTGGTTCTCCTTGGGTGGCTCACGTAGACTCCATGGAAGACTTAGAAAAATTTTTTTCTTTTGGTTTGGCATGAAACAAAGTCTCGGCCACTTTGTTACAAATTTGCCGACTTAAGCATGAAGGAAAGCCAATTAATTTGGCTCTAAACTAATGAAATTTTGACACCTTTCATGCCTAATTCTTTCTCCATTTTTCAAAAATTAAAAAGGGTAAATTTTGGCCAAATCTTGGCCTTTAGATCAAAAGCTAAATGAATAATGGCCTTTCATTCCACCAACCACCACATTTCCTTCATTTATAATTCTTGATTTATGATGTCATAATTGCAAAAGTGAAAGTTGACTTTGACTTTTACTATTCACATTAATTCGACTACTTTTTGACCGATGCCCGTTCGAGCCGAAATTTTCCTGAAATCGTCCCGGCGTGTTCCTGAGGTCTCCTGTGCAGTCGGATCAATTTATTCTGCTTCCGTTTGATCAAAATCAATCCCGGAAGTTTACCGTCTTTTATTGGCTCGGTTAGGGTTTTCAATGCCGGTTTTGGCACCGTTTCACCCGTTTCAACTCAGTGAATTTTTCCCACACTGAATCCTTACTCGTCAGTATTGTTAGAATATTTTAATATATTCTAAACAATATAAATACATTTATTTCACTCTTTAAATAGTACAAATTGTTATATACATACAATTGTACATTTCTTACTGTGCTCTTACTTTGACTTGCCATATTCTTATCTTTATACTGTTCAGATACCGAAACTACTCCTTTTTGAGCGTTTTGGGCCTGAATTCACTTTCTTACTCATATACTTTATTCTCTACTTATTTTTGGAGATTTTAATTCCTCCAAAACATTTATTTATTTCTATCAACACTATAATTTGTCTAATTACAACCATAGTGTTTCTTTACATTCTTACTTACAGAACTCATAGAAAACCCTAGATTAAACTAGGTCACACCGCTAAAATTCTCTGGTCGTCACAAATTTTAGCCTTAAATTTCCATGGCCATTAGCTGCAAAAGTAACTGTAATCAACTATACACATAGCCCAAAAGGTGGCCATTAAAATATTTTCCCTAGTCATGACACACTTGAATAAAATATTCAAGGGTTTGAAAAAGTTAGTCAACAATATTTGTTTATTTCTCCCTCCTTCTAATGAACAGCCCATACCCACTAGGTCTAAAATTGGGCAGCAAATTTGTCCCAAGATTTGGCTAATTTGGTAGACAATTAAGTAGGATTAAGTCTAAGTAAGTTTGATCAATTTTGCCTATAAAAGGCACCTTTTACACAAGTGATTTGTTTCCTTTCTTTTTGGCTCCCAAAACACATTTCACTTCCCCTTTTTCTCCTTGCTACCGCTGAACCCCTTAAGCCTCCAAACCTTCACTTTTTCAAGCATTAAATCATACCACAAACTTACCAAAAATCAAACCCTACAAGCTTATGCTAGGAGGATTCGAATCCAAGTCATTCTAAGGCACCAAGGGTAAGTCTTCAAAAACTGATCCTTGCAGTTTTTAGTTTCTGTTTTGATTTGATTTTTAAGAGAAATTTTTGGTATTTGTTCTAGTAAAAACAGACCCCATTCTCTTGGATTTCCATGACCATTTTTGGTTCGTCAAGCCAAGTTGAAACCGTGCTTGGTTCAAGGCACGAAGGTAAACTGAAAACCTTATTTTGCGTTAGTTAGTTTTAAGTTTTGATCAAGGCCATTTATGTGTATTTATTTATGTAAATGGTTTGTAATAAGTTTATGTTAAGCCCTTAGATTATCATTTTTAAGTTCATGTGGTTGTGGTTGTGGTTGTGTTTACGTTATTTTTTTATAAATGGTTATGTGCGAATGAGAGCATGAATGTTTTAGTGGCAGGACACAAATCTATGCTTAGGGAAAGGCCACGGATTTTGGCCATTTCGGCCCCCTTAGGTTCCGAATTTAGGATTTGGTAAAACACAATGTTTTAAGGAAATTTTGATACTATTGTTTTGCATCAAATAGGCCTCGGCCAAAAACGAGCTTAAGATAGGTTTTTAGAGTGTTTTTCACTCGGTGTCCAAAACTGGAAATAAAATCTAAACCTAGTATTTAGTCTCCGGTTTTTCTAGAAATGGACCACTTAGATTCCGAACCAGTTCTCGAACTCAACACGAAAGTTGTAGATCTCATCGAGACATTGAAAACCACCCACGTGTGTCAAAAATTTGGCCGTTTCGGGCCTCAAACCGAGCTGGTATTATAGAGACGTAAAACTGGAACTTTTACAAAAAACTGGACACCAAGCCCACGGTTTTTATGAAATTAGGAGTCATTAGATTTAGATTTAGGCTCCAAGATGAACACGAGATTTGTTCACCTTGTCGAGGAAAAAAACTTTCATTCAACAAAATCACAAACAAAGTCATTTAGACCAAGTTTCAAAATGGTTTTCAAAAGTGGTTCAAAAGCACCTTTAAAATGCAAGCTTTAAAAATATAATTTATACACTTCAAAATAAAAATGTGTTTTTAACACTTTAAAATATGAACAAGGTTTTCATAAAAATGTCCCCCACCTTCCAACGGGATGATGAGGGGGCGGTTTCAAAATAAGGAATTTTCCAAGATTTTTACAAGCCAACCCAAACAATTTTTCAAAGTAAAATAGTATGTGTAGCCCGGTGGGTTACCACACCAAACAAGCCTTAGTAGCCCGGTAGGCTACTACCCCAAACAAGCCATAGTGGCCCGGTAGGCCATTACATCAAACAAGCCGTAGTAGCCCGGTAGGCTACCACACCCCAACAAGCGAAGTAACCTGGCCAGTTACGACACTAAGTTCACGTATAGTAACTCGATAGACTACTTAGTTAACAACACGCTAGTTAACCGGTCAGTTGACTGAGTGGTAAACCAGTCAAAGGCGTGTTTCAAGCAACACAGTGAGGAACCATGATTAATCTGTCAAGTGGATGATTGATCGAACATGATACGAGTTAAATACCAAATCTCCATAATAGGCCAATAGGGCACCGACGGGTCTCGGTACCCCATAGAAATGCAAGTTACAGTCACTAGCGTTAATAGTGACTCAACGAGAGTATTAATGAGAAACGTTATTTGTGACAGGTGGTAACCTGTGAATTGATAAAGGCATGATTTCAAGTTGCTTGCAATTAGGTAAGTACAACTCCGCCTATGGCATGAACGAAAATGCTTTTAAATAATATTTTACAGTATGTTAAAATATGTATGCCATGCACACGATGTTGCACGGCATGTTTAAGAGTATGTAGTTTCACAATCAAGTAGATTGATGAAAAAGCAAGATAGATGCCATACGTCCCTACCTTGTCCGATTTGGGACAACTTAGAGTAGCATATGGCTAGAAAAGATTAACAAGATGGAAATTAGTAAGCATGTTGTACTGGCCTTTTCAAATGAAGAGGTTCTAAGTTAAAGCAGAAAGTTGAGCATCCGTTGATGGATCCCCGACTATTTTACCACGGGCGTTACCGATGGTCTGTGCACGCACGGCACTGACACATGGGCCCTAAGTAGACAAGAAAATAAAAGAGAAGTTTGAAGCATAAATGAACATAACCGGATCATGCATTAGTTATAGTTCACCATGCTTCTAGATGCATTCAGTACACGATGTTTCTATGATGCACATGTTATGTGAAGTTTTATAATCTTTGATGTGATATGTGATATGTTAAAGTAGTATATGTGATATATGACTGCTTATATGTTTTTAAGTATATAACATGTTTAAACATGTTTTGCAGTAAACATGTTGTACGTACTGGGCGTAAAGCTCACGTAGTATGTTCATGCTGTAGGTAAGCGTCCTACGGCTTAAATCTCAATGGGCGATGGTGGCGGCGGAGGCGGTTGTGAGGGCAAGATTATGGAGACACTATGAGTTTATCTTCCACAAATTTGAGTATCAGTATTTTGAATAGTAATGGTTAAATAGTACTTTGAATAGTAATTGTTAGACAGTATTTTTGAATAGTAATCTTAAAATAGTATGTTTGAATAGAACTGTTAAATGGTATTTTTGAATAGTAACTGTAAATCGTATTTTTGAATGGTAAATGTTAAATCATATTTTTAAATAGTAATCAGTATACGTACGTATATAGTAAATATGTACATGTAAAAAAAATCCCTAATTTTATGATATCTAGTTAAGTATAAATCACTAGAAAGTATAAGAAAAACAAGTAAGTCAGTTTTTAGTGACGGTACAAGCCACTGAGGGCACGATGCGTCACACGTACCTTGTCATACAAAATTTATATCATGATACAATATTTCAAAACATGTCTCAAAGTTGCTCTGTGGAAATCATCAGTAGGGCCATTTCTCACACCCAGCCCTGACAGTAGATGCAGATCCCGCTCCTCGTCTATCCGCTATCTACTGGTGTACAGGCTTCTTACATGCAACATAAATAAACTTATGAGCGGCAGGCTCAGTAAGTTGAAACATAAATACAAGAATATAAAACTTAAAATCATAAAAAGTACTATTTACATAAATAGTAACTTTGACTTTTGACTATAAATAGTAAAGTTGACTTTGATTGATACTATTTATGTTGACTTTGACCTAGGATGCTACACATAAAGTTAGTACATATTATGCTCAATTATGACAAATCTTAAGTCTTAGGTCTTATCTTGCATTAAGTTCTGGTTTTGAGCCCCATGATTGGTCGTTACTGTAGTGCGCATATGACTGAGGGGGACTCTAAGGTGCGACTCACTGGCCAATCCTCTACAGTCTACATGAACTTGATATAATATAACATAACATGAGAAACGTCCACCTGTGTGGGAGGCGGGTATGCCAATATTGGTTTTGTTACCGTCTTTCGTATAGTTCCTAACCGGTGGTATTATAACTACCTCCTGGGTCTGGAACACTTTTACATTATGTTCTTTAGTTGTGGTTATTTTATTTTCCATGTTAGTACGCATATAACACCTTGATACTTATTTACATGTCATACATAACATATAAACATATTAAGTACATTCATGTTGCAGACAAATAAATGTCTGAACTTACAGATATTTAGCCAGCGTTTCCTTACCAAGGTTAACCGGCATCCCTTTTTCACCTTTTGGTTGAATCTCTATAATCGAAATAAATCACAATTATTTTTACTATTTATTTGATATTTAAAATACTGTGAAAATTAAAATTTCTGATTTTAAATCCCTAATTATACGTTTAGGGGTTTATTTTTCATTTTTGTATTTATTACACAGTCTAGGATAATATTCCAAGCCTTAATATCACTTTTACTAACTTTTTTTTTTTTTACAAAATGACCATTTTGCCCCTAACTTCTGACAAAATAACCATTTTGTCCCTTAGCTGGATTTTTCCTCGTTTTTCTGACTTACAGCTCTATTTTAGCCCTTAAAAATTTAATTAAATCATTTTGAGGCTTTTATGGTCTTTTTCTGGCATTTTAGAAAATTATAGTCAAAATGACCATTTTACCCCTAATGGGCCCTTAGACCGTAAAATTTTTATTTTAGCGCTTTAATTGAATTTTCTAATCCCAAAAATCATAAAATAATCTTTTTTAAATCTTACCGAGCTTTTACGATATTTCTTGCCGAAATGCTCGGGTTACTATTCACCCGACCCTCGGGTGGTACTATTTCAACCGTTAAGGTTGTTTCTCGTTTTTCTAACCTTTTGGGATCTCAAATGGATATTTCACTACTTTTGAAATCGTCCATTGCCCTTCCTCAAGCCTAGGTCCCCGAGGGGCTCGAGTTTCCTAATTCTTGACCCTAATTTACCCCTCGTTCCCTAAAATGCCCTTCGTGCCATTATAAAATTTTCGGCAGCGTTTTTGCTTAATTTTTAGGATCTCGGTGTTTGGGAAACGCCTCGAAACCCTTGGTACCTACCAATTACTAAACCAGAAACCTAATTTTTACGTAAAAACCAAACTTTTTACGTAAAAATACATTTACAGCCCTCATTGTTTTCAACGACGTTTCGGTATGTTTTTACCTATTCTTACTCTTGGTTTCCAACCAAGTTTCATCAAAATTTCACACTTCCATACCATGAATAACTCACGAATTTTGTGAGCAAATACACATAAAACTTGATTTTTCATTGTGGCGACCCGCCCTTGCTGTAGAGATTTTACAATGCTATTACAGTCAACTCTGTAGTTAACCGCAATAGTATGTAGGCCTCTAGGGTCGCCGACATCATGTTTAACTTGAAAACTACTTGTAAATTTTGCGTAATAATTTTTTTTTCTTTTTCTTAATGCAAAAATTGAAAACATACACATGTCTTGTTTGAGAATGTGATAAGGAAATCATGTTAACAAAATAACATATACATGGATCATGATTCCCCTATCACATAGTCTTGACTTAAAATCATGTTCTTGAAATTACATGTTTAGATTTTCAAAACTGTACGGCAGAAAACTCATGGTAGGACCATCATCCCTCGCTCAGTTCCCCTTGGCATGTATATACCCTATCCGTCGTCCACTGTGTACTACTGGTGAACAGGTCTCTTACGTGCAACATGTAAACAAACTAGTGAGCTATAGGCTCAGTAAGTTCAAACATAAAAACATGAGATCATGACATGTAATACTGTGCTTATACATGAAACTTAACTCTGAAAAACATGTTCTGGCCATATGTTAAGTCTTAGGACATTATCTGAAATTAGGTTCTAGTTTTGGGCCCCTGATTTGTCGTACCGTAAGGCGTGCATGACTGGGAGCGGTACTTTAGTGCTGACCTCTACAGCCTGAAGTAAAACTAAAACTGAACATGAAAACCTCCCCGTGGGTGGAGAGGCCGGTACGCCAATAACTGGTTTAATTACCAACTTTTCTGAAGTTCCAACTGGGTAGCATACTGATAGCCCCATAGTAGGAACTTATTACATGTTTTACTTGGGGTGTGAGTTTTATTAATCTCACTATAGTGCCTTATGCCCTTACATGTTTTCGTGTGCTTGATACCTGTCTATCATGTGTACATGAATTATCTACTTGAAACATGAATTTCTACATGCATGATATGAACTTGACATGTGTATCATGATGCAGACAGTAAACGTCTGACATACACGCCAAACAACATACATAACATCATAAAACATAACATGATTGTCCACGTTGCAACTAGAACAATGCTTGAACTTATATGAAATCTGCTAACGTGAGCCTCTGCTGATCTGGGACTGCTGTCTCGGGGTGTCTGGCTTGAACTCCTATAAAAGAATTAATCATTGATTATTTCCAACATTTATCTCATGCTTGAAACATGGCAAAATATGAAAAATCATATTTCCAGACTCCTTTTATAGCTTCGAACACGTCCTCCTACACGGGCATGTTCATGGCCCTAGACTCCTCTAGGCTTACGTGTATGGCCTTGTAATTCATGTAACATGACCATGTAACTCATGCATGCTTACACGTTTGACTACATGGCTGTGTTTCTGGCTGTGTTTTCCTGTTGTCGAACATGGTCTGTTACACGCCTTTCCCATGACCGTGTGCCATTCTACACGGTCGTATTCTTGGTCGTGTACCTCTCGAGTCTCAAACTCTCTCGAAACATGGTCGTGTATGTGGGCATGTTCAGGGTCGTGTTCTGAACACGCCCTTGTACATGCCCGTGTATACTCCTGTGTTCATCCCAGAATCCTGACTCTGAGTCCGAAATCCTCTCCTCTATTTTTCTAAGGCTTTCATGGCCTTTGTTCTACTTCTTGCACTCAAAATCGATCTCTATAAGATCGTTTCAAGGTATAAACTGGATTTCTACTATCATAAATCCATGGTTTCATAAGCAAAATTTCACATTTTTCTTCCACCACATCTCTTGACTCAAAACCTAAAAATCAAAACTTTCTTGAAAAGAAAAACTCAACTGAAACTTGGTTTTTTTTTTTTTTCTAAACCATCAACTCACGAATTCGTGTTTAAAAACAACTAAACTTGAACCATGTTTCGATTTAACCGAAAATCTCAACATGCAAAACTCACATTCTCTTTTTCTTCCTCAAATAACCTAGATTTTCCACCCGAAAATGTGAGAGAAAAAAAGGGTTTACCTTGCTTGCAACTTGAGGATGTCTTGCTATGGAATCTTGACTGAAAACTTGAACGATTTTCTTGCTTGAAAAGAGAATCCGAGCTCCTCTTCTGCTCTCTCTCTTTCTCTATCTCTCTCTTTCTTTCTTTCTCTTTCTTTCTTTTTCTTTCTTTCTCTCTCTCTCGACTGCTTCTTTGTAGCTAAAGAAGTGAATTAATTTCACTTAGGCTGCTAATGGAGCCCCCTCTCACGTGTCCTCTCTCCTCTCTCCCCATTTTCTTTAATTTCTTTTAAAGAAATGGGAATTGGCTTGGCTAATCTTGGCCATTGATCATGGTGGCTTGCATGTGAGCCATTGATCTCTTAATATATATTTTCCACATACTTTTCTAATAATTTAAAATATCCTAATTTGAATTAATGTTTAGCTTTTACACTATGTTCATTAATTCATTGTCAAATTTTGACTAAAATCCATCTAATCAAAATTTTCATCTGCTCTATATTCTGTAACATGTCTCATCATGAATATACATTTATTTACAAATATTGTAAATAATTTTTCTGAGAACGATAAATTTCTCGGCTATCACATTCATGCTCTTAATCTTTACTTAACCTAACCTCATGCCATTAACACTCTTTAAAGCAAAAATCCATCAAAACAAAAACTGAATTTTCACTTCAAAATCAGGCCCTCATACACTCGGTTTTTCCATGGAAAAACAAGAGGAAACCACGCAAAAATGGAAGCTCACCTTGCTATCTTGCTTCCTTGAAGCTAGAGAGGGATTTTGCACACTTTTCTTGAAGAAAACATGAAGAAATTTTTCTGTTTTGGTGAACTTCACGGCTGCTTAGGGCAGAAAAGAAGCAAAGTTTTGGCTGAAAAATTTCTGTTTTTTATGGCCAAAACCGTGGGTTTTTATGGTTGAATTTTAAGGGACTTTCTTGTAATGTTTTAAGGGCATTTTCATAAGCTTTTTGCGTAATTTTGAAACCTTTAAGGGCTGTTTTGCAATGAATCAAAATTTGGCAAATTTTTTTTCTGATTTTCCAGCCAAAATTTGCCACCTAATGTGCCCTAGAATTTTCTTGAAATTTTGCTAAGCTTTCTTTGACTTTTTGTGTTGACTTTGCATCCTAACCATTAAATCAAAGTGTCTTTAAACCCTAACCCTTGGATTTGGATGTAATCTTAGATCCATTAAATGTTTCTCACCCAATCTTTGACTCCACATAATTATCTTGGTCATACTTTTTGACCAAAAGTCAAACCAAATGGTTTTACATCGAAATCGCGTAGACAAGTTTCTGAGGCTATCTTTGGGATCGGTTTTCCTTAATTCACTCCGATTTGACTAAAAATCCATACCATAAGTATTTCATCTTTTAGTGCCATACAGTATATTTCTAGGGTTTTTGAAACCAAAAAGGCATAATTTGTCTGATTTCGGTTTGGTAAAATTTTTCGTTTCTGAACATACTCTCATTGGCATAATCAGAACATTTCGTTGCATTCTAAATAGTATTAAATCATACTTTTTATAATTATACACGTAAAAATCATTATGTACATACATGATACATGGTTTCCTAGAGCAGTAAAATTTCTCGGTTGTCACAAGACCTCCTAGTCATTTTACCCTTAAGACAAGACTCATATTGAAGAAGATGTATCATGATTAATATGACCAAGCCTTAAATGCCAAAGGTACACTTTGTTAGAGTGAGAAACATTTAACCTTTTAGAGTTATCTGCTAATTTGGTGTCAAGTAGTTAGTATATCTTAGGTTTTACTAAATAAAGGTTCCTATCCATCCATCTAGAGTAGATAAAAGAGTTATTTTTACGAATATCAACTCTTTTATTAAAAGAAACTGAATAAGAATCTTTTATTAAACAAGCTACTGATATAAGATTCCTTCTAAAATTAGGAATGTAAAAACAGTGTTTCAATAAAATAAATCTAAATCCATCAAAATAAAGATGCACATCTCCCACTACCTTGGCCACCACCAAGCTACCATCTCCAATCTGCAACGAGAGGCTCCTATTATGTAGACTTCTTACTTCCACGAACCCCTATAAAGAAACACAAACATGATTAGTAAAGCCTGAATCAATGACCTAAGTATGTTTTGATTCTTCCACCAAACATGCTTTTAAACAAAGAAGTTCCTTACCTTTCTTGCCTTTGGCAGGTAGGAATTCCTGGCAAACCTTCTTGAAGTGACCTGCCTTCCCATAATGGAAGCACCTGGACTTTTTAGGGTCCTTAGGCTTCTTGTTCTTGTTTTTCTTCTTCTTCCCATTAGAGACAGGAGGAATCGATGAACTAGAAGCTACTTGTTTCTTCTTTGGCTTCTTGTTGTTCCCGGAGGGTTTAAAAGATTCTGCCAAGTTGGCCTCTCCCTTAGATTGGACCGCATCCCATCCCTGATCATCCATTCAGAAGCCTGGAGTTGCTTTATGAGCTCGGTGAGTCCTAACTCTCTTGTCGCCAGATTATATGCAAATTTAAACCGTACAAAATCCTTTGATAGAGTTTGATCACCATCTCGATATGGATGTTGTAGTATAACTCTGTGTCAATTTCAGCAATCTCAATAAAGAACCCTATAAGCGTGAGCATATGATCCTTCACCAGAGTACCGGCCTTCTGCCTAAAGTTTATAATGCTCGTGATAGCGGACTATTAAGCCAATTTTTCTTGGCTTTTGAACATGTCCTTCAAGTTTTCCATGATTCTCCTGGCAACTTAATAAATCTCATGCTACTTTTGTAAAGCATTGTCATGCTAGCCAGAATGTAGTATCGAGTTATCTCATTAGATTCTCTCGAACGAGTAAAGGTAACTGGGACCTCCTCAAGTGGTGTATCAGGTTTGGGCCCTTTTAGGCATGGTTTGTCTAGTACAAACTTGTGTCTCTTGCCGTTGAGAACTATTTGTAGATTTCTTTTCAGTGTTTATAATTATAGTCGTTTAGTTTGTTTTCAGTGAATATTGAGATAAGAGGTATTGGTGACATTTTGAACTAAAATAAAATTATACAAGAACATCATTACAAAGCCCAAGAAAATATAAAGAAAGATTAGAAAATAAAACATATTAGTATGTTCTTACATGAAACTTGAAAAAACATGTAGTATTGCAATGCTAATTCTAAGCACCTATTGCCTCAAGCCATTGAGGGGTGGTCATAAGACAAATTGCTAGAACATGAACCCCATCCAATTAATATATATTGCCTTAAATTCTCCAAAGTTAAGACATATATTAATAACTACTTATTTTAACTACCAGTTTAGCTAACAGAGCTTCTAGGGAAGGTTAATAGCTAAACGAGTATTGAGTGTGTAACCATTGTTTATGTAGTTCTATCCATGTCCTACCAATCCACTAAGAGGTGATCATGAATAGGATCATACCCGAACACATTTTCCACATAGAGATCCAACCTACTATACTGACAACAGTAAACACCTACTGAGGGGTGTGGTTAGGGTAGAATTGACACGAAGCGTTACCATTCAAGAACGTGGGTTTTGTTTGAAAACCTCTCCTACTCAATATTTTGAAAACACGCAAGTTTTTGAAAAAATATGAATGATCAATATAGTTTGAGTGGCATTTTTCTATCCTATATGACATATTATCAAATATGTATACAATATATCCATCAATACATAGTCATCCATTCATGATCTATCATAGGAAAAACAAATGATAGAAAATTTAAACAAGTGAGCCATGGTCCCATCCTAGAAAAAAGAAAAATTAAAGATTACAAAATTCCATCTAAAGCATTCTTTGAGTCTTGAATTTTGCTCCATTTCTCATATCCGTCTTCATGCAGCCTCTCTATTTATTCCTCATGCCGAAAATTATTTAAAATTCAAATTTTAAATAATTTCAAATTTCATGCATAACAATATATCATTTCAAAACTTAAATTTACAATTACATAATATGTAATTTCAAATTTTAAATTTATAATTACATATTTTTATACACAACTTAAAATTAAATCTCAAATTTAAGAATTGAAAATTTTCAAACCTCAGCCTGTCGGGCTATGGGCCTGAAGGCCCACAACCTCTGTGGGCAGCTCCAGCCCTCGGGGTGGTTGGTAGCCCACGGCAGGACCTGCTGTCGCGTTGCGCCTGCAACCATGAGCTGCAGCCCCTAGGGTGGCCACAACTACAGCTATAGGGGGGCTACTGTAGCCCCATCCTACCCAAAGGCAGGGGCTACAACCCCACCAAGCCCGATAGTCATCCCAAGGGGTCGACTCTTGATTTTCATACCATATTCCAATTTGCCCGTTAAGATCTAAAAAAAAAAAATTTTTTTGAATCCCAATTAAATTGGAATTTTCCCCACAAAAAAATTTCTAGTCTCTAAATTAAACTTAATCTTCAAGAAAAAATAAATTATGGTCTTAAATCTTCAATCTCCTTCAAGAATAATTATAAAAAATTTCCTATATCGTTTCTGGTGAACAAAAATTCTAAATAAAAATTCTAAGAGATGAAAAATTTAAATCCATGGGAAAATTATAGTGATAATAAACCACTATCATGATTATATGAAAAATCCTAGATATAATTTTTCTAAATTCGAAGGAACCATGACCAGCAAAATTGAGCATGCTTTTAATAATTTTAAAAATTAAAATAGCCACATACATTATACCTAATCCATGACAACAATATAAAGGAATCCTAGAATGTCACTCTCTAAATATCAAATCCATACATAAAGGACACTAAAAGCGATTGTTTAATATATGCACATGACATAATCATGAGTTGACTTCGATACCAATAGTAGGAAAAATCAGAAAAATTGCAAAGCGAAATTACAAAATTTTTTAAACGATCTTTAAAAACTCTTGATGCCATACATAATAAATTAACAATAATCAATCATACCTTCAGAGGAAACCACCAGGAATGCCGAAGGAAGTGGCCGAGGGGGCTTCAACCAACTGGCTTTCTCTACTATTCTCCTATTCCCGAATGGTAGAGTGTGTGAATACTCGGTTCCTTAATCGATATTCTAGTGCAGCTTTTCTCCTTCCGACCACCCATATCTCTAACGAACTTAATACTATGCTGATTTGTGTAGTAATAAGCCTGCTCACTAGAGAGTCTGTGGTCTAAAGAAAATAGGAGTGGAACGACCCCTATTTATAATATTGTATAAGGTGACCTTTTGAATTTTTGAATTAGACCAACAAAATATTTTTCTCTCCCATTCCTCCTCAAAAAATAATTCTCCCCTTAGGCCAAATCCTTTGTTAAAAAATTCAAACAGGATTTAAACTTGAATTTTCTCTTCTCCTTATCCATACAAAAACTGACTCTTTCTAGGAGTATTCGCCTTTGAAAAATTCAGCCACGCTTTGTGTGAGGAGATTCAAAATTCGAGTAGGATTCAAACAAGATTTTTTTTCCCCATTATCCACTAGAAAACCAAATTCTCTATGATAGACCAGAAAATTCTTATAGTGCTGCTTAGGATTAAGTTAGGTTTTTCTAAGAATTTTTGTGAATTGTGATGACTAGAGAATTCTAGCAGTGTAACTAAATTTAATCTAGGTTTTGTATGAGTTCTGTAAGCAAGAATGTAAAGAAACACTATAATTGTAATTAGCCAAATTATAGTGTTGATAGTAATAAATAGATGTTTTAGAGGAATTAAAATCTCCAAAAATAAGTAGAGAATAAAGTATATGAGTAAGAAAGTGATTTCAGGCCAAAACGCTCAAAAAGGAGTAGTTTCGGTATCCAAACAGTGTAAAGATAAGAATATGGCAAGTCAAAGTAAGAGCACAGTAAGAAAAGTAATTTAGGGCTTTTAAGAGTTTTAAGACATTATTAGAATAATTTGACAGCACGGATGGCTTGACAAGTCCTCCGGTATGTCACCGCAGAAATTTTGTCATCTTCGACAAAATGATAAAGCATTTTGGGGCCAAAGAAACCAAGAGATTACCGTAGGTAAAACCTAAGGTTACTAAAGGACAAAAAACTTCATCATTGATTTTTAGCCCAACGGCAGTAGAATAAGGTAAACCGATCGCACAGGAGGCGTCAGAAACCCGCCTACGCGATTTTGGTAAAGTTTGGTTTGGTTTGACTTTTGGTCAAACTTTGACCTATGGATTAATTAGATGACATCATGGATGATGTCATAATTAGGAATGAGAAATTAGAAGAAAAAGGGTGGTAGGTAGGATGAATGGCTAAGATTAAAGGTAGATAAGATTAAGGGCTAAGATTAAGCCAAAAATGCAAAGTTGATTTTTTAAAAACATTTTGTGGATAAGGGCTGAATAGGTCAGTTTTACAGCTGGAAAGACAGCCAAAATAATTATATTTTGACCCCAAAAAGTTTGCAAATAAACCCTTAAAAAGTTGCTAAAAAGTCCCTAAAGAAAATTGCTAAAAAGCCCTCCTTTTTGGCCTCCCTTGATAAAAACGTTTTTGGCTTCATGAAATCAGAATTTTTTTTCTGAAATTACAGCCCCCCTGCTGCCCTTTGAAGCCTGACTCTTCCCCTCCATTGAGCTTGAGTTTCTTCAAAGTTTGGTGTCAAAATCTTAAGTAAAGTTCTTCCTAAGCAAGTATTGAGTAACATAGCAAGGTAAGCTTGAAATTTCAAGCATTTCTTTGGTATTTTGAAGCAAAAAAGCCGTGGCTATGTTAAGTAGAAAAGAATGAGAAAAGTTTAGTTCAAACTTTGTTGTTTAAGGTTAATTAGTTTGCATGATAGGTAAAGAGTAATTTAGAAGCTTGAAACAAGAATTTTTCATGTTACTTTTATGAGGAACCCATGACTAAGTGTATGGGTTCAAGAAATTTCAAGTTTGGTTTAATTAAATTGTTGTTTTAAAGTGTGCTTTGATATGTAAAACAACTAGAAAGAAAATTTGAAAGCTTAAAACCAAAGTGGGATTCAGTTTGTTTCAAGAAAAACTGTGCATGTTACTAGGGTTTGGAAAGAATTTTGAGTTGGTTTTGGTTGATTTAAACATGTGTTTTGATGTGTAAAATGTTTAGAAAGAAAAGTTAAAAAGTTTGAAACAAAATTTTGTAAAAGTTTTCTAAAAAGGAACCATGTATACTTAGTGTGAAGAACATGTAAAAATCATGTGATTTTAGTGTTGTGGTAAGTTAGAATGATGTAGAAGATAAGCTTGTGTAAGTGGTTGAATTGAAAACCAAAGTTTGGTTAGGAGTTAGCATAAAACCTGTGGTTTTATAAAGAGATTTCAATAAGAATTTTATTTGGTTTTGGTATTGAATATGCCTTAAAAACAAAGAAGAAAAGTTAGAGAAAGAATGTTTGAAAGAAAGAAAGTTTTGGTGTTGGAAACCTAAACTAAAACCGTGGCCTAAGTGATTGAAAAATAAAGACTTTGTGTGTGAATTGTGCAATGAAAGTGTAGAAAGTTTTTACATAAAAGTTTAGAAACTTTTACGTAAAATAGGCCTCTGGTATAGTACGTGGCAGGTTTAGATTAGGATATATGGTTTTGAGGCGTTTCCTAAACGCCGGAAACCTAAAATTTAAGCGAAAATGCTGCCGAAATTTTTAAAGCGGCATTAAGGGCATTTCAGGAAACGAGCGATAAAAATATGCTCGGAAATGAAAACCGAGATCCCTCGGTACCTTAGAGTTTGAAGTAAGAAAGCAGGTCTAGCAGAATAGTAAACCGACCCCTAAAATCTAAAATGCCGAGAGGACGGGAAAAAATAACGTCAAGGGCGTTTTGGGTAACAAGGGTAAAGTTTAGGGTCGGGATGGAAAAACCCGAGCCCCACGGAGACCTAGGTCGAGAAGAGAATAAGAAACATTTTTAAGGATAGTGAAAAGCTCGTTTGAAGCTCCGAAACGCTAGAAAAACGAGCCACGACCCCAAGGGTCGGAATAGTACCACCCGAGGGACGGGTGATAAGTAAATAGTGTAATCACAACAATTAAGTTATAAAAATTTACCGAGACCTAGAAAAGATTGTTTTAAGATTTTAGAGACTCAGAAAATCTCGTTTAAGCACCAAATGAGAATGTTACGACCCCAAGACCCACTAGGGGTAAAATGGTCATTTTGACCAAAAAGTCTAGAAAAGTCAAGAAAGGGGCGTTAAACCCTCCAGTTAGCTATTTTATAGTTCTCGGACTTAGGGAACCTGGTCTAAGCAGAAAAATAGAAACGTCCCCTGGTCCAATTACTATTCACGTGCATGGCACTATTCACGTGCATGACTATTCACGGTGAATAGTACTATTCACTGTCAAAATTACTATTCACCCAGTTTACTAAAATTTCTGAAATGCTCAGAAATGGTTGCTAAAGCGCTAGAAAAGTCTAAATAGAGTCATTAGAACTTTAAATATCGTTATAAGACTTTAATTAAGATTTTAAAAAGCTAAAGTTCAGATTTTAGTATAATAAAGTCAGTTAATGAAAATGTATTAACTGATGACATTGTGTCTTTAGGAAACTCAATTAGAGACGGGCAAAGGAGCTCGACGGACCACAAAATTTTACACTAGCACAAGTGCTGTAAGTACAGATATTTAATTGTCTACTCACAAATTGACTTGCCATAGAGTTGAATTATATATATATACACATTTAAGTTATTCAGTTTGTGAAATGATACTAACATGTTCATGAGAATAGTTAAGCAAGATCAGATAAAGAAAAGAAGAATAAGATAAGTCAAATAATAAGACTTAAAAGTTAAGGTTGGCGTACCAGCCTCTCCAGTTTTGAGGTTCAAAAATAGCCTCCACCCCAGTTGTGTGGTGTTACCTCGTTAATAATGAGGTAGTTGATGGCTTGACTTGCTACCTATAGGTAGTAGTCAAGAGATGAGCTTAGGGTTGATTGGTGGGTCGCTCCCCTGATCCTCTATTGGTTTGCGCGCATTAGGTACGTCCAACCACGGGCCCATAAGTGAAAGATTAAGTAAGATAAAGTAAAGCAAAGAAAAGAAAGAAATAGAATAGAAAGAATAAGTAAAGCATAGGAGTAAGAAAATAATTGGTCATAAGTTGACTAACCCTAAGTGTGGTGTATTCAGCTTATTTACTTGTATGTTTGTACTTACTTAGCTTTAGCTCATTAGTCTATTCATGGTATAAATAATAAAGGTAAGCAACCAGCAATATGAAACAAGAGTAGCGGACTGGCAGGCAAATCCCAACGATGTCATGGACGGGTTATGGTTCCGTTTCACAGAGTTTCACTGTAATTAAAGTGTAAAAGAAAGAAAGTGTAATAGTGATGTATATGTATAAAGATAAGACAAGGGTGTAGTATGTAAAGTAGTGAAACAAGCTTAAAAGTATGTTTTTATTTTACGTACTTTAAAGTAACAAGACCGTAAAATATGTTTTGGGAAAAAATATTAAGTAGTATGTATATATTTATGTATACATGATTTCAAAGAGCTAATAGTTTCATTCAGTCAAGTAAAAAAAAAATATATATATATATTCCTAGTTTTTCAAGTACAAATCTTTTAAACCCCTAAAGAAAAAGAAAGTTATAAAGACAAGCAAGCTACGTAAGAATAAGCAAAGAATAAAGAAAGCAAGCAAGATAAGGTGAACGACCCAAGCTAGAGGGGTCACGCCCACAAGAGTTGGTATCAGAGCGAGCGGTTCTACTATCGACCTTCCATGACATTTCAGTATCTGCACCTGTTCAGTCCAAGTAAGTTAATTTTAACTAATCAATATCTAATTTAGCACTAAACCATGTCGCTACTGTTATAGGTCAGACACAGTAACAAGTTTCGTACACGAGATGCGCAAGCTCCAGAAGCAGATTTAGCCGCCGTCCTAGCCAATATACAAGCTCGGCTAGAGGCACAAGAAAGACAGAACCAGAGACTACAAGAGCTACTAGAACAAAGGAATGGGGCTCAAGCGAATTTTCCTCCTTCTCAAGTACCAGTACCGGAGCCACAGCCAGCTCCTGAACCAACAGCACCACCAGTCCGAATGGTACCTGAAGTAGCAATAGGTGCTCAAGCTGGAGCCAACCAGGGATCATTGTATGAACGGTTCTGGAAGATGACGCCAAAAGAGTTTGAGGGATCTACAGAACCCTTAGAGGCTGAAGAATTGTTATCTTCACTGCATACCATTTTTGAGTTTATGGACCTGACAGACCAAGAGAAGGTCCTTTGCGCCTCCTGCATACTGACGAAGGATGCTCGTTACTGGTGGGAGACAGTAAAGATCCGAAGGGATGTTAGAAGGATGACCTGGAACGACTTCCTAGGAGAATTTAATAGGAAGTATTTCAATCTTGACACCCTACGAGCTCAACAAAAAGAGTTCGACGAGCTGAGGCAAGGCGAGAAGACAGTGACTGAAGCCTACAGTAAATTTGCTAGATTAGCTCGACTGTGTCCGCATTTGGTACCCACAGAAGAAGAGCGGGTATAGAGGATGATCAATATGTTCCGACAAGATATAGCCCTAAATGTGGAGAGTGGCGAGACCCCCCTGCCAACCACTGTAGCAGACTATGTGAGCAGAGCCATGAGGGCTGAGCATCATCTGAACAAAGCTAAGGCAGAAAGAACAAAAGTCTGGGAGGAGAAGAAGAAAGAAAGAGATCTAGCAAAGCAGACTCAGAAGAACAATCAAGCTGGCCAAAGTAGCAAATCTGGTCAAGGAATGAAGCCTGGTCAGAAAAATAACCAGAATCAACAGAATGCCAATAAGCAAAAGGGAAACCCAAATGCAAATTGGGCCCAAAATACTCACAACACCCAGCAGAGACAAGGCTTAGAAGGAGTACCATACCGACAGCCATGCCCAAAATGTGGAAGACTGCATAAGGGCGAGTGCAAGCTGGGGAGTACCACATGCTATGTTTGCATCAGAGAAGGCCATTATGCCAGGGCCTGCACATCCAATCGACAGAACTAGCCAGACGAGCTAGGTCCATGCCATACAAGGACCGCCTATTCAGCCAGGGCGCCAGGAGATTGTACCAAAGACCGAGGCGCATCTGTTAGCCTACACCAAGGAAGACGTAGAGGTAGGCACCTCTAATGTGGTGACAGGTCAGCTTCTTGTCGCCCAAAGCTCTGCACTTGTTTTATTTGACTCTGGTGCATCGCATTCATTTGCCTCCCATAGCTTTGTAGAAAGAGTTAGTCACGCCGAGGATAAAATTGGCCAAGTGTTTAAAACCACCTTGCTATCTGGTGAGGTATTATTCTCCGATTATTGGTTACATCACGTGCCAGTAATTATTGCCGATAGGGAGTTGTACGTCGATTTAGTCGCCTTAAAGTTAGTCGATTATGACGTTATCCTTGGAATGGATTTCCTTAGAAAATATCGAGCGACCATTGACTATCAACGATGAAAAGTAGTGTTCTAGTTTGGAGAAAAAGACCAGTTTGAGTATAAAGGGCATTCTCAGAAGCAGTTGAAAATGCTGATCAGGCCCCTACGGGCAAGAAAGCTGATATCTAGTGGCTGTACCGGATATCTAGCTTATGTCAAGGACACCACTAAGAAGGTAGAACTACAACCGAACGATGTACCAGTGATCAACGAGTTCGTGGAGGTATTCCCAGAAGAATTACCGGGACTTCCTCCTAATCGAGAGATTACCTTCGAGATAGAGCTGCTGCCAGGAACGTCTCTGATTTCTAAGGCCCCTTACAGGATGGCACCTGCCGAGCTTAAAGAATTACAAGCCCAGTTGAAGGAGTTATTAAGGAAAGGTTTCATACGGCCTAGTTATTTGCCATGGGGAGCTTCAGTTCTCTTCATGAAGAAAAAGGATGGAACCCTCAGAATGTGCATAGACTGCCGTGAGTTTAACAAAGTCACGATCAAGAACAAATATCCTCTACCAAGGATTGATGATTTATTCGATCAGCTAAAAGGAGCCACTGCCTTTTTGAAGATTGACCTTCGATCCGGCTATCACCAGTTAAAAATCAAAGAAGGAGACATTCCAAAGACCGCGTTCCGAACATGGTATGGGCACTATGAATTTCTCCTTATGCCATTTGGATTAACGAATGCACCAGCCGCTTTTATGGACCTGATGAATCGAGTATTTAAGGAATTCTTAGACCAGTTTGCCATTGGGTTTATCGATGACATCCTTATATACTCGTGTCACGGCCCATAATTTAGATACGTGACACGGCAGCCAAATCATGATATCAACTCGAGATTTAAGGAAAAACATTTATTATGAAAAGCGGGTCAACATCATAATTTAGCTAAGCCTAATTATTTATAGAGTAGCATCATAACCACATAATAAAATAAAGTAGAAAATAAATACTATTTAATGCGGAAACCAAACACAAAAATCGGTCTTCAAAAGAAATTACCAACCATAAAATATTCCCAAGCATGAAATTTAAATAACGTGAAATAAAGTCCAAACTTAAAGTCTCATTACATCAGAACGAGAAACAGAAAGAAGAAGATGGAGAAAACGGATAGCATCATCTTCGGTAGAAACGGATAGCTCAACGATTTTTGGAACTGCTACCTCCCGCACCTTGAAGTAGTCATTTCGAAATCACAAAGAAAAAAAGGTACGTGAGCGCTGGCTCAGTAGGACAGAAACAAAGGTGGATTAAACAGGTAACATTTAAAAGTATGACATAATAATCGTTTTCAAAAATAATTAACAATTTAAGAATACATGGCATAATAATCATTTCCAAAAATAATCAACAATTTCGTGAAAACATTTTTAATACAAGTTTTATTCTGCTGAGGACTTAGCGTAGCTGCAATATACGTGCCCCAATATTAAAAATAATAAATTATTAAAATAAACCATCATATTTTGAGTGAGAACTTGTCGTAAGTATAATATACGTGCCTCGAATTGAATTATCCTAGATAATCTCGTTACAGTCTAAATAGGCCGAACGGCCCTGCGCAGGTTTAGGGACCTTCCCCCATTGCGTCAACTTTGGGACTCACGCATCATTTATAATGATCGTGAACTAGAGCTCAATTATGTTCACCGGATTATTC
The DNA here is from genome assembly GCA_035233585.1 of Antiaris toxicaria. Lineage (NCBI taxonomy): Eukaryota > Viridiplantae > Streptophyta > Magnoliopsida > Rosales > Moraceae > Antiaris > Antiaris toxicaria. The sequence goes on along the minus strand of CP141156.1, from coordinate 97,600,936 downwards.
AAAAGATGGTATTTACTAAGTTATATTATGCCATTAATCAAAACATGCTTTAAAATACACATTTATTACAAAACACTTTGCATGCGTTTATTTCATCAAAAACAGTATAATAGTTTCATAAACTAAAAACAACATGCCATCGATAAAACAGGGAAATTTAAAACACTTGACTACTCCCAGAAAAGGCTAGAAAGTCCTACCTCGATTATCGCACAAGCGTTGCAATAACGTGATCCACCAATCAAGTAAGAATGTCAAATAAATCCTATAATCACAACATATGATCAGTCTAGGTCTAGACAAAATCATCCAATCATTTTAGTGTGCCACAAAATGATTTTAAAATGTTTAATTACATTTGGGATTTAAAATTTGTGAAAACCCCTAAGTTAGGATATTACTGGACATGGGCAGACTGACCTAGGCTGACTATAAAATCAATATTAATTCATTTTTAATCCTAAAAATTCTAAATTTTTAATATGTTAAACTAGACATCAGTAGCTTTAATTTCATATAATTTTTATAATTTTTAGACATCATTTGGTCATTCAATTAGGCCAAAAACCGAGGGGTTATTTTCAGGCATAAAATTAGGGTTTCAGTTTCAGTTCAAAAACTGGTAGTTCTGTCCACCTATTTTAGAAAAATATTTTGACTAGGCCAACGGATGAGTTTGGTTTTGAAATTTTTCAGGCATTTAGGGGACATCTCGAGTTTAATTTTAGGCTCAAGATTCACTCAAAAATCATTTTTAAAACTCAAGTTATGGCTGACAAAATTTTACCATTCATATGGTAATTTTCCAAATTTCTGTTTTTCTGTCCAAATTTCAATTAGCCTCAAACCAATCCAATTTTCATCCAATGATCACGAAATTTCGTGGAGAACCTTATTTATATGTCATTAACACAACCCAAGAATCAAATTGACAAAAATCATAAAATTTACACATGTGATAATAGGGTTTTTGAAAGGGGATCAATGAGGCAAAATTTTTAGGGTTTTAAAGAGAGAAATCACACCTTGTTTGTGCTGCACTATTTTTGATGCTTGGTCTCCTTTTTGGCTGAATTTGTGTGAGTGTTGGAGTCTTCAAAATAGTAGGGAAAATAGTGGAGAAAAACCATAAAAATTTCGGATTTAAAATCCAAAGGAGAAGGAGGGAAAAAGTTAATTTTTCACCCTGTTTTTGTCTCAAGAGTTGTTGAATGTTTGAGCTGCCTTTAGGTAGGTTTTTGCTTGCCATTTTGGTGTGTTTTGGGAGAGAAAAATTCAGAGAGGAAAGAAGGGGAGGCTGGCCGAATTTTGAGAGTGAAAGGAAAAGTGAATGAGAGTTAAAAGAGGGTTTTTATACTAGGTTTTTCTTTCCCTTTCTCTTCCTTGCTTGGCCGAATCTTTTGAGGGGCAAAAGGGAAAGTTTTTGTGCTGTTTTGAGGCTAGGGTTTTTCTCTCTTATTTCTCCTTAAGTGGCCAAAATTATCCATTAGTTTTTAAGGAAAAATAATTTGAATTTTGATTGAGTTTTGATCTAGCTTTTAATTCAAATCAAATCTCTTTTATTTCCTACACTTTATGGCCGAATTTCTTCTTTATATTAAAGGGATGAAATTTGAGTTTGAATCCTCCTTGGATTTGTGGGATTTAAATTTTAAATTAAAAATCCCAAGTAATGGTGAATATTTTTGGGTTTTTGAAGTTAAAATTGTTGACTTTTTGAGTGGAATATGACTAGGAAACCAACTTAGGGTTTCCAAAAGATTTTTAATTAATTTATGGCACACTAATTTTATTTAAAATATATATTGACCCTTAAATAAAATTTAAGGCGTCACAACTCGAAAGATTGGAAGGAGCACGAGCAGCCTCTTCGAATTGTGTTACGCACTCTGAAGGAGCATCAGCTATATGCAAAGTTCTCCAAATGTGAATTTTGGCTAGATAAGGTCCACTTCTTAGGACATGTCGTCTCCAGAGACGGAATTTCAGTAGACCCAGCAAAGATCGAAGCGGTAAGCAAGTGGTCTCCTCAAAAGAATGTGACCGAGATCCGGAGTTTTCTCGGATTAGTGGGCTATTACCGAAGATTTGTAGAGGGATTTGCCAGATTAGCTACCCCTCTCACTGCTCTCACACGCAAGGAGAAGAAGTTCGAGTGGACAAAGAAGTGCGAAGAAAGCTTTCAAGAGCTGAAGAACCAGTTGACCAGTGCTCCAGTTCTCACAATTCCAAAGGATAAAGGAGACTTCGACATTTATAGCAATGCCTCCAGGACAGGTCAAGGAGCTGTGCTGATGCAGGATGGAAAAGTAATAGCCTATGCATCAAGACAACTCAAAGAGCACGAGAAGAACTATCCGACTCATGATTTAGAGCTAGCTACCGTCGTATTCGCTTTAAAGATATGGCGATACTACCTATATGGAGTCCGGTGCAGAATCTTCACTGACCACCAGAGCTTAAAGTATTTATTTACTCAGAAAGAGCTTAACATGAGACAAAGAAGATGGTTGGAGTTAGTGAAAGATTATGATTGTGAGATTTTATATCACCCCGGTAAGGCAAACAGAGTAGCAGACACGTTGAGTCGTAAATCAACGATGCCGGAGTAGATAGCAATCGGTAAGCTGCCCAAGCCACTTCAACATGAGATCTCCTTATTGGGAGTAGAGATAATTTCAGGAAAATTAGCGGTAGTGCAACTTAAACCAACAATTCTTGAGGAGATTAAAGAGGCTCAAGAGCTAGATGCTGCTCTCAAAAGGCTTAAAGAAGAAGCCTCTAAGAATGACAAGTTAGAGTTCCACCTCTCCAAATATGGAACTTTACTCTTCCAAGGCAGAATCTGTGTACCAGATGAAGAAGATTTGAAGAAAAGAATTCTGACAGAGACCCATGACACTCCATATTCAGTGCATCCGGGCAGTACAAAAATGTATCAAGATTTAAAGCAGCACTTTGGGTGGAAAAAGATGAAGAATGACATTGTTAAACACATTAGCAGCTGCTTAACATGTCAAAGAGTCAAAGCAAAGCATCAGCGGCCAGCCGAAGAACTGCAGCCATTAGAGATTCCAGAGTGGAAGTGGGAGCACGTAACCATGGATTTCGTGGTAGGACTACCTAAGACAAGTGAAGGATTTGACATGATATGGGTAGTGGTGGATCGATTGACCAAGTCTACTCATTTTATACCCGTAAAGATGACATACACATTGGAGAAATTCACAGAATTCTACATTGCCAACATTGTGAGATTACATGGAACACCGACAACAATAGTGTCAGATCGTGACAGTCGGTTCACATCCAATTTCTGGAAAAGTGTACAAGAGGCAATGGGCTCAGAACTAAGATTCAGTACTGCATTTCACCCTCAGACTGATGGACAGTCTGAGCATACGATCCAAACGCTAGAAGATATGCTTCGCGGTTGTATTTTAGATTTCAAGGGAGTCTGGAACAAGAAGCTACCATTGATAGAATTCTCCTACAACAACAGCTATCAAGCATCCATCGGGATGGCTCTTTATGAGGCATTATATGGACGAAAGTGCAGATCTCCCATTCACTAGTATGAACTCAGGGAGAAAGAACTTCATAAAACTGAGTTTATCCAAGAAACGATAGACGTGGTCCAAAAGATTAAGCAGAGAATGAAAACTACACAAAGTCGTCAGAAAAGCTACACAGATAAAAGATGAAGATTCCTAGAGTTCAACGAGGGAGACTTCATATTCTTAAAAGTAGCACCAATGAAGGGTGTCATGCATTTTGGAAAGAAAGGAAAGTTGAGTCCAAGATACATAGGACCTTTCCCAATTATTAGTCGGGTTGGGAAAGTGGCCTATAAGATAGCTTTGCCACCAGAATTACCTTCAGTGCATAATGTATTTCATTTATCTATGCTAAGAAAGTACATCTCGGATCCTTTGCATGTCTTAGATTACGAGCCAATCCAAGTTCGAGAGGATCTCTCTTACGAAGAGCAACCAGTGTAAATACTTGCGCGAGAAGAGAAGATATTAAGAAATAAAAGCATCCCGTTGGTCAAAGTTCTATGGAAAAATCATAACTTAGAAGAGGCCACGTGAGAAAGAGAAGATGAGATGAAAGCCAAGCACCCCCACCTGTTCTGATTTTCGAGGACGAAAATTTTTAAGGAGGGGTGAATGTGACGACCAGAGAATTCTAGTAGTGTTACTAAGTTTAATCCAGGGTTATCTATGAGTTCTGTAAGCAAAAATGTAAAGAAACACTATATTTGTAATTAGACAAATTATAGTGTTGATAGTAATAAATAGATGTTTTGGAGGAATTAAAATCTCCAAAAATAAGTAGAGAATAAAGTATATGAGTAAGAAAGTGATTTCAGGCCAAAACGCTCAAAAAGGAGTAGTTTTGGTATCCAAACAGTGTAAAGATAAGAATATGGCAAGTCAAAGTAAGAGCACAGTAGGAAAAGTAATTTAGGGCTTTTAAGAGTTTTAAGACATTATTAGAATAATTTGACAGCATGGATGGCTTGACAAGTCCTCCGGTATGTCACCCCAGAAATTTTGTCATCTTCGACAAAATGATGAAGCATTTTGGGGCCAAAGAAACCAAGAGATTACCATAGGTAAAACCTAAGGTTACTAAAGGACAAAAAACTTCATCATTGATTTTTAGCCCAACGACAGTAGAATAAGGTAAACCGATCACACAGAAGGCGTCAGAAACCCGCCTACGCGATTTCGGTAAAGTTTGGTTTGGTTTGACTTTTGGTCAAACTTTGACCTATGGATTAATTAGATGACATCATGGATGATGTCATAATTAGGAATGAGAAATTAGAAGAAAAAGGGTGGTAGGTAGGATGAATGGCTAAGATTAAAGGTAGGTAAGATCAAGGGCTAAGATTAAGCCAAAAATGCAAAGTTGATTTTTTAAAAAAATTTTGTGGATAAGGGCTGAATAGGTCAGTTTTACAGCTGGAAAGATAGCCAAAATAATTATATTTTGACCCCAAAAAGTTTGCAAATAAACCCTTAAAAGTTGCTAAAAAGTCCCTAAAGAAAATTGCTACAAAGCCCTCCTTTTTGGCCTCCCTTTATAAAAACGTTTTTGGCTTCATGAAATCAGAATTTTTTTTCTGAAATTACAGCCCCCTTGCTGCCCTTTGAAGCCTGACTCTTCCCCTCCATTGAGCTTGAGTTTCTTCAAAGTTTGGTGTCAAATCTTAAGCAAAGTTCTTCGTAAGCAAGTGTTGAGTAACAGAGCAAGGTAAGCTTGAAATTTCAAGCTTTTCTTTGGTATTTTGAAGCAAAAATCCGTGGCTATGTTGAGTAGAAAAGAATGAGAAAAGTTTAGTTGAAACTTTGTTGTTTAAGATTAATTAGTTTGCATGATAGTTAAAGAGTAATTTAGAAGCTTGAAACAATAATTTTTCATGTTAGTTTTATGAGGAACCCGTGACTAAGTGTATGGGTTCAAGAAATTTCAAGTTTGGTTTAATTAAATTGTTGTTTTAAAGAGTGCTTTGATATGTAAAACAACTAGAAAGAAAATTTGAAAGCTTAAAACCAAAGTGAGATTCGGTTTGTTTCAAGAAAAACCGTGTATGTTACTAGGGTTTGGAAAGAATTTTGAGTTGGTTTTGATTGATTTAAACATGTGTTTTGATGTATAAAATGTTTAGAAAGAAAAGTTAAAAAGTTTGAAACAAAATTTTGTGAAAGTTTTCTAAAAAGGAACCATGTATACTTAGTGTGAAGAACATGTAAAAATCATGTGATTTTAGTGTTGTGGTAAGTTAGAATGATGTAGAAGATAAGCTTGTGTAAATGGTTGAATTGAAAACCAAAGTGTTAGGAAATGCCCTAAGTATTAGAGACATTTTGATATATTTATTTTGAACTAGATAATAAAATTATATATAGAGGTTATTTATTACATTGCTATCTATCCTCGTTTTATTTACATGTTAAAGTAAGTGTAAGCAAAAATGGCTCCCTGATTGCTTGTGTTAAACTGTTAGAAAATTGCATGCAATGGAATTTTGTATGCTAGAAGACAATGTTCTAAAATTAGTGGTCTAAACTATGATCTGTAGTCTATGGGGTTAGACTGAGCATCTAACTCATGTTAAGACTATTATGTTGTCTAAAGCCTTGGAGGGGACAGTTTGTCTTGACTGTCTGGAGCTGGACTTCCAAGTAGAGACATAGATATGTTGCTTGGTGGTGACATATTAGACCGGGACTAAAGCGTGATTGATCTACGAAGTCTGCTTTGAGTGGATCGATCTGCTTTTGATGTTCATTGTGCAGTAACCTTAATCCTGAGTAAAAGGACAGCTTCATGTATATGACTTGTGTACTTTGATGTTCCAATGGCCAAAGCGTCTCAGAGGTAGTAAGCTTATAGACCGGTTCGTTGGGTGCATGACTTGTATACGATGAAGGGTTCGTTTACAGATATCGGAATCATAGCTCTAATGAGGAGTTAAGGGTATCCTCTTAAAGGCATTATACTGAATGTGAAAATGGACAAGGCCTTGGGTCGTCTGCTGGGCGGATGACTTCTTATTCACATATGGTGAATAATCATTTTCTTAATTCGATAGTATAATGGAACTTTAAGATAGCCTGATCAGTAGGATTAAACGGACTTTGGCCTAAGGCTGATCATGGATATCATTTGAGGGTTCTGCATACATGACAAGATCATTGGACGATAGCTTGTCACAGGCTTACATAATACGGTATATAATTGGGAGTTTAGTTTCAGGTTTATAGTGGTGTGACTCTGAAATTAGTGATAATATGATTGAGTTGTTCAGTAAAGAATGATGATCATATGGAGTTGTGGGAGCCCGATTATATATGTCCAATCAGTCCCTTTACTAGCTCCACATAATTCCTTAACGGTTGGCAAAATTGATTTGTGTATGCTATTGGTTAGTTTATTATGCATGGATGGTGATTACATAGGATTAGGATGGTAGACAAGATTCTCTCCGGTTGGATTCAGATTTTGTTTTGGATAATAGAGTACACAATCATTCAAACTCCAAATAAAGTTGCCATGATTTTATTTGAGATTGGATTGGAGTTGTAGAAAATTATCCATAAGAACAAGAATTTAAAACACAACTGTTTTGTGGATTTTGAAATTTGAATTTTGAAATTTGAAATTTGAATTTTGAATTTTGAATTTGAAATTTGAATTTGAAATTCGAATTTGAATTTTGAATTTGAAATTTAAATTTGAAATTTGAAATTTGAATTTGAAATTCGAATTTGAAATTCAGATTTTGAATCACAGTCCAAGTGGGATTCGAATTTGTTGTAGTAAATCCACAAGGAATGAAATTCGAATTTGAGTTGGATATGGAGAGGATAATCTTGTTAGAATCCTATTTGAATTTTGAATCCAAATCCTAACTAAAGTTGGACGAAAATTTTGAGGATTATCCTTCATGATTTTCAGATTTTTTGTGGATAAGGTTCAAGAAAAAATTCAAGTTTCAATCCCAGTTGAATTTGGATTCTCTATGGCAGCCCGCCCCTCGGTGAGATCATACAATACTACTACAGTTGAGCTTTATCGCTAACTGCGATAGATTGTACTCTCATGGGTCGCCGGCTTATCTCTCTCTCTTTCTAAATCATGACGTTTTTGGGGAAATATTTTTTTTTCTCTTTAGACATCATGTAAAACATTTCCCGCTATTTACTTTGTTGGCAAGTACAAAGTAATTTACATATTACAGCACTTTCGTAAAATATATAATATTACAAAAGACTGTTTCTTTCTTTTTTTCTTCCCTTTTTATCGCTTAGCGGAAAGACTCTGGCAGGACTATATCCCTCGCCCAGTTATCCCATTTGACACGCGCCATCCCGTCCACATCCAGTCAAACAAGCTACTGAGCTGGTCGCTTACCTGCAACATTAGCAAAAATGGTGAGCTACAGGCTCAGTAAGTTCAAACATGCAAGAAATAAAATTTCTATGAATAGTACTATTCATCATGAATAGTACCTTTGACCACGATTCATACGTAAATAGTAACTTTGACCACTATTCATACGTGAATAGTAACTTTGACCACAACACCGTGCCACAACAGTACATCTACCGCGATGTTAGTACTCTCACTAAACTGTCTTATGCTCAATTATGGCATAGTTTCAGTTTTACGTAATTATCTTTGCTTATGTTCTGGTTTTGAGCTTAGGTTGGCAGTACCATTTAAGTGCGCATGACTGGGAGTGGTACATTAGTGCTGACCTCCATAGCCTTAATCTCATAGCCCCGAAGGCAAAATTGTACATGACTGGGAGCGGTACATCAGTGCTGACCTCCACAGCCTTAATCTCATAGCCCCGAAGGCAAAATTGTACATGACTGGGAGCGGTACATCAGTGCTGACCTCCACAGCCTTAATCTCATAGCCCTGAAGGCAAAAGTACCTCCCTGTACGGAAGGCTGGTACGCCAGAAAGTGGTTTCATTACCGACTTTTTAACATTCTAACCCGGTGACTTCACATCGTCCCGTGGTTAGGAATGGTTCACATTTTAATTTTAGGGGAGTGAGTTTCATTAACCTCGCTCTAGTGCCCGAAGCACAATTAACAATGTGTCCATCCTCCATAGTACCCGTAGCACATTACGTCTCTCTCTCTATTCTATAATAGTGCCCGTAGCACATATGTACCTAACTTATAGTTAGTACATCAAAGTTAGCAACAATAATGCTATATGTTGCAGACAGGTAAATGTCTGAACTTACCTTATCAATCTCTTCTCTTTTTCTCTCGTGGATCTTTGATCGCCCTCCTCGTAGGTCGATTTTTTTGGATCCTACAGACAAAACCTTGTCTGTTAATTTTATTTCCATTTATAACTTTTATTTTTCATTTAAAAGCTTAAATAAAACCTATTTATAACTTTTTAGGCTTTATTTATCATTTTCCCCATTTTTTCTCAACTTTTGTAAAATTACGATTTTGCCCCTGTATTTTGGCAAAATTACGATTTTGCCCCTATACTTTGGCAAATTTACAATTTTGCCCCTGACGGAAATTTTCCTGATCCAAACTGCATTTTTGGCTCTCAGGAACTTTTCTGACTCTTTTCTAATCATTACCGGGTTCATTTCTATTTTATTTCCACTTTTCACTTTCCCGACCCTCGGGAAGCACTATTCCGACCCCTACGTCGGTTTAGCGATTTTCTATCGTTTCGGAGCCTCAAATGGACGTTTCACTAGTATTTAAAACGTTCATCTAGACATTCCCGACCTAGGTCTCCGAGGCTCGGATTTTTCGTTCCCGACTCGGACCTTTATTTCATTTCCAAAAACGCCCCCCCCTCGGGGTCGGTTTTTCAATTTCACTCGCGTTTTAAATTTTTAAGGGGATGGGTTACTATTCACGAGCCGCCCCTTAGGTTTCCCTTGTTAAATTTTCCGTTAGGGACTCGGGTTTCCGATCCGACCCCAACTTTTTATTTTAATTCCCATTTTACCCCGAATGCCGTTTTCGAAATTTCGGCAGCATTTCGGCGTAATTTTAAGGCTTCCGGCGTTAGGTACGCCTCGAACCATATGTACCTGCCACGTACTATACCACAAGCCTATTTTATGTAAAAGTTTTCCAAACTTTTACATAAAAGCTCACAAAATTCTAAATTCACATTTTGATCCACATTACAAAATTTTTTTCACAATTTTGTCCATAGTTTGGTTTCGGTTTTCACAACCAAACCGAACAAAATTTCTCAAATTTTCACCACACTTTAGGCTATTCAATGTTACGTTTTTAACACATTTTTAAGCCCATTTTCAATGCATTTTCAACCAAATTCTTAGGGTTTTTATCCTTATATAACCCACGGCCATCTTTAGAAAACACATGCCAATTATTTTTGTTTCAATCTTTCAATCACAATTCCTTTATTTACATTGTAAAATGCATGACTTCAATCAATCAAACATCACATAAAACCATGCAAATTTTTCCACCAACCCTTGTTAACCCCACGGCCACATTAGGTAATTCACACCAACAATTTTTTTCAAGCTTTTCACAATACAATTCAAGCTTTATTCTTCACAAAATTTAACTTGGAAGCAAATTAACAATTAAACCACAAAATTTTCTCATTGTTTACTTAAGGTAACCCACGGATTTACCCTTGAAAAACCAACAAAATTTCGATTTTTCTTTAAACCAATTGCATGGTTTTCTTCTTTATTACCCCCTTAACAAAACCCAAGCATCAAACCATGGAAAAACAACCAAAAATTTTCCATCCTTTTCCCACTATTCACCCACGGTTTTCTTGAAGAAAAACCATGAAAAAGTTAAGTGCAAAGGGAGTTACCTTAGTCAATTGCTTCCTTTGCCTTCAAGGAATGCTTTGGCACACTTTTTGTGAAGAAAAATTGAAGAGATATCTTGGTTTCTCTTTGGGTTGCTCACGTACACCATGGAAGAACACTTAGCATTTTTTTCTCTTGGTTTTTGGCATGAAATGTGTCTCGGCCTCTTTGTCACTAAAGTTGCCGACTTAAGCAACCAAAAGCCAATTAATTTGGCCATTAACCAATAAGAATTAAACATCTTTCAACACCATTTCTTTCCATAATTTTCAAAAATTAAAAATGGTGAATTTTGGCCAAATCTTGGCCTTTAGATCAAAAAGTAAATAGATCATGGCCATTAATGCTACCAACCACCATTTTCTTTCCATTTATTAAATGGATTAATGATGTCATAAATGCTAAAGTAAAAGTTGACTTTGACTTTCACTATTCACATTAATTCGAATACTTTTTGACCGATACCGGTTCGAGCCGAAATTTTCCTGAAATCGTCCCGGCGTGTTCCTGAGGTCTCCTGTGCAGTCGGATCAATTTAAACTGCTTCCGTTTGATCAAAATCAATCCCGAAAGTTTTCCGTCTTTTATTACCCCGGTTAGGGTTTTCAATGCCGGTTTTGGCACCGTTTCACCCGTTTCAACTCAGTGAATTTTTCCAACACTGAATTCTTACTCGTCAGTATTGTTAGAACATTTTCATATATTCTGAACAATATAAATACATTTATTTCACTCTTTAAATAGTACAAATTGTTATATACATACAATTGTACATTTTCATCCGAGAATTGTCTGAATTTCCCGGTTGTCACATTCTCTCCTCCCAGAAAGTGGCTGAAATTTTGGAGTGAATCTCCCAGGAGATTTTTGGTTATTTTGGATAAGGATGAGATAAGATTCAAGCTTGAAAATCCTTGTGGAATTTTGATTCTCCCTTATCCAAAAGTAGCCGAATTTTTTGTGGAGATTTTCTCCGTAGAATTTTTGGATTTTTTGGTTGAAAAAGGGAGATAAAATTCTAGTTAAAATCTTGTTTAGATTTGAATTGGATTTATCCTAAAGTGGCCGAATTTTATTGTTGGGATTTTTCCTTGGAAATTTTGGATTTTGTGCTTATAGATAAGGGAGAATATCTTCTCCTAATCTAATTTGAATTTAGAGAATCACCTCATGCAGGTCTATAAATAGAGGTCCTGTCACTCCAGTTCTCTTAGACCACAGACTCTCAGGTGAGCAGGCTTATTGTTGCACAGCCCACCGTGACAATAAGTTCTTTAGAGATCTGGGTGATCAGAAGAAGACTAGCAGTGCTAGCATACCGATCGAGGTTCAGAGTGCCCACACACTCAGCCATTCGGGAATTGGAGAATAGTAGAGAAGGCTAGTTGGTTGAAGCCCTCCGGTCATTCTCCTCCTGCAAGATTGGCGTCCTTGAGGTATGAGTTTTAATTATTGTTGGTTTATTGTATATGGCATCATGAGATATTTAATGATCTAAAATTTTTTATTGTTCGGCTGCGCCACTCTGATACGTTTTTACCGATTTATTCTCCTCCTACAAATATATTAGTTTCATTTCCATCCGAGGTCATCTGTTTTTGGTACTGTGAATTCCCGGTCAAAAATTACCTTTTGTGCTCAAATGACTAATTTGAGCATTCTGATTCCAAATATATCAGTTTTATATCAAGAAAAGGTCATCTTGATCAACTTCTTGATACTTCATATTTCTTGATAAAAATTTCTTGAAACCATAATCATTGAATCCAACTACCACATTTCTTTAAAAGAAATGAATCAATGGTGGCATCATCTACTTTGTCCTCATTATATTAATCCAGAGTCAAAGTTTGACCAAAAGTCGAACTGATCGGAACTTTCACCGGAATCGCGTCGGCAGGTTTCTGACGCCTCCTGTGTGATCTGTTTGATCTAATTAAATCTCAAAACTCTTAAAAACCCTAAAATACTTATCTTATCTTATCTTTATTTTGACTTGCCATTTCTTATATCTTATTTTTTTCAGATACCGAAACCACTCTATTCTGAGCGTTTTGGTCCGAAATCATTTTCTCAGCTATGAACTTTATTCTTTAACTATATTTAGAGATTTCAAATCCTCCAAAACATTTATTTATTATCATTAATACTTTTATCTTTTTATTTATAAACATAGTGTTCTTTTACATTCTATTCATAAAAATTCATAGAAAAACCTAGCTTAATCCTAGGTAACACTACAGGAATTTTCCAGTCTGTCACAGAAAATGGAACCAAAAACCCTAGAGAGCGCACTGAAATGCACTAAAAAGATAAAAATTTACGGCAGAGAATTTTGACCAAACGGAAGCAAAATAAAACAAAATGGTCACACCGGAGGTGCCTGGAACTCGCCTACACGATTTTGGTAAAGTTCCGTTAGGTTTGACTTTCGATCAAAATTTGACCACAAATTAATTCGTGAATTAATCCATTGATATTATAGGATGACATCACAAATATGAGGTCATAAATATAATTTTTGAAAGCTTGGAAAGTAATATAAGGTAGGTGTATGGCTAGGATTGGTTACTTTTGAGATCAATGGCCATGATCAAGCCAAAAATGCTTGGAAAAAAATTTGAAAAAAAGGGAAAAAGTGGCATTCGGCCACCTGGAAAGAATGCAGCCAAAAATTTTATTTTTGGCCTAAAAATATTGCATTTTAATCCTTGAACAATAAGCAAATTGTTGGAAAAAAATTGCAAAAGGGCCCCTTGCTTTTGCCTATAAATAGGCTTCAAAAATCCACTTGAAAAATAAGAAAAACCAAGCGAAACTCTTGCATTTTTGTAGCCCAAAAATCTGTGGCCCTTAGTAACTTTCAAGCCAAAAATTGTGAAAATTTCTTTACAAAAATAGCTTCCAATCTTAGCCAAGGTTGCAAGGAAACAAGTTCATAAGGTTAGCTTCCAATTTGAATCATTTTTTCATTTCTTTTCTTGCAAAAATCCGTGGCTATTGAGGTGTAGAAAACCTTGAAAATTTTGATGTTTTGTTGATGCTATTGATTGGTTTGGTGTTTTAGAGTTTAAAGCATGAATTAGGTTTAAGAAACAAGCAAAATTTGATGCTTGATTTCCATGAAATCTGTGGCTAGTAAGTGTGGTGAAAATGATGAAAACTTGATGATTTGCTTAGATAGTAATGTGAATTAGATACTATGATTACTAAAGCATGGTTTGGAACAATGAAATTAGCATTGTGGATGCATTTTTCATACTAAAATTCGTGGCTAGCAAACACTAGAAATTAGCAAATTTTTGGTGTTAAGCAATGATGAGAAATGTTGATAAAACCCTATTCATAAGAACAAAAATTTTCTATGTGAATTAGCATGAAAAATCCATGGCTAATGCTAGGGTTGGAATGAAAATTTTGTTAGGTTTTGATGTTGATATATACATTTGATATTTGGTGATAATCGATTATGGCAATGAAAAATATTTGGTGCTGTTTAATGTGAGAAACCGAGTTGATAAGTGGAAAATTTTTATACAAAGTTTGGTAACTTTGTATAAAATAGGCCTCTGGTACAGTACGTGGCAGGTACAAAGGTTCTGAGGCATACCTAATGCCGGGAAACCTAAAAATACAAGCATAAATGCTACCGAAATTTCTAAAACGGCATAAGGGTATTTCAGGAAATGAGGGGTAAAAATATTAGACTCGAGAAGGAAATTAGGACCCCTTGGTGGGTTAGGATTGAAAATGGAAAACCAACCCAAGAGGGATAGTAAACGAACCCTTAATGACTAAAATGCCTAAAACGGAAAAAATTCATGTTAGGGGTATTTTAGGAAACGAGGGGGAAAGATTAGATCGATATAGGAAACCCGAGCCCCTTGGGGACCGAGGGCCAGGGATGGGCTAAAAAATGTTTCAGGAGTAGTGAAATGCCCATTTGAGACTCGGAAACCCTAGAAAAACGAAAAACGACCCTAGGTGATGGATGAATAGTAATCGAGGGTTGGAAAATAGATAATTGGGATTTTGTAGCAAGATAAGCTATAAAATGATACAGAAGCCTAGGGAATATTATTTTAAGATATTTAGGCTTAGAAGATTCGAAAAAAATGATAGGACAGAATAGTTGCAGTCCCGAGACCCGTTAGGGGTAAAATGGTCATTTTGATCAAAAATTTTCGAAAGGCTCGGAAAGGATCCTAAAGGATCTACAATGACTTAAATAAAATTCTAGAACCCAAAATAAAGATTTTAGAGTTAAAAATCTAGAGTTTAAATAGTACACGGGCGTGTATATTGAAACACGGTCGTGTAAAGCAAACCCGAAAGGTACACGGGTGTGTTGCAGACCGTGTACCACATAAAAAGTTAAATTAGGTTGTAAAGTTTATCACAAGATGAATATATTTAAAGTAATAATTAATAAAGGGTTTTAACCGACAATATTATATCTATAGGGACCCAAACTAGAGATAAAACTACAGAGGAGTTCCGGAAGTGGACATTATCACAGTGGTGGTAAGTTCAAGCATTTTCAAGTCTGCAACATGAAATACTGTATTATTTCGTTATGTACTAGTTGTACATTATGCATTAAATCCTGTGGACATTGGGGAATTAGTTAGTATAACACATCCCACATAATAAGAGAAAGAGAATATCTAAGACCTATCGACGATGGAGGTTAACGACCTTGAGGTGACGATTAATGTCACCTTGTCAAAATTATAATTGAAAGATGGTAATAAAACCATTTAAGGCATACCACCCCTCCAATGTTGTGGTGGAGGTTTTTCAGATCCTACGAGAAGATAATAAGTGCTGGAGAGGAAGAAGCTTTAGGGTCACTCCCTAGGCCCTCCCAGTCAGCACACAAAATAAATTATCGGTACTGCCACAACGAACTCAACACCAGAATACAAATAGAGAGAATAGTCAATAATGTGACGAAAGCCATAATTGAGCATAACCGACACTAACACTAAGTGTCATGAACTCAGTTAGGATAATATGAATAGTAATCAGTTAGGGTAATATGAATAGTAATCAATTAGGGTAACAGTTACTATTCATCGATCAATGGTCAAAGTCATTATTCATTGTGAATATTACTATTCATTGATGAATAGTACTATTTATAGGAAATTGTAATCTTGATTTTTTGAATCTGTGTGATTCTTACTAAGTATGTTTGAACTTACTGAGCCCGTTAGCTCATTAGTTTGTTCATGTTGCAGGTAAGAAACCTGTCCAATAGACTGTATGGATGGTGGTAGGATGTGCGCGTGTAAATGGGATAGGGAGTCCACTGTGGATTTCGGTCCTGCTGCCAGTCTTCCGCTGAGTGAAAAGTTAGTGAATTGAAGAGAATGTGTTTTGAAAAATACAATATATATATATGTTGTATGTTGTACATTATGTTGTACTCAAAATGACAACTAAAAATTAGTATTATTATTTTACATGACTTTCGTATTTGGCTTTCTTATAAAGAAAGTATGCATTAAAAAGCAAGAAAAAAATTTTTCAGTGAAATCTTGAGCCCTGAAAAATGAGAGTTGTGAGAAAAAGAAATTTAAATGGCGATCCAGATTCAGCACATGGGCTGTCTTGGGTGGCAACAGAGTCGGTTCATGACAGTTTCGCATGGTTGGATTCAGGGGCACCACATGGAAAATCTTACCAAACAGAATCAGGTGAAACGATTCAAAAACGAGGCCAAAAACCGTAGAGAGTGCACTGAAATGCACTAAAAACATAAACATTTATGGTAATGAATTTTGGCCAAACGGAAGCAAATGAAGACAGACCGATCGCATTGGAGGCACCTGGAACCCACCTACGTGATTTCAGTCAATTTCGTTCGGTTTGACTTTTGGTCAAAATTCGACTACAAATTAATTCATGAATCAGTATGAGATTAACTCATGATGTCATGAATGACCTCAAAATATGATGTCATAAATAGAAAAATCAAAGCTTGGAAAGAAAGATAAGGTAGGTGTATGGCTAGGATTAGTTGCTTTAAATGATCAATGGCCAAGATTAAGCCGAAACGGCTTGGAAAGAATTTTGAAAAAATAGGGAAAAATGGCACTTGGCCACACGGAAAGGAGGCAGCCAAAATTTTTATTTTTGGCCTAAAAAGTTTGCATTTAAGTCCTTGAATAATTAGCAAATTGTTGGAAAAAATTGCCAAAAGGTCCCTTGCTTTTGCCTATAAATAGGCTTCAAAATTCATTGAAAAAAAATAGGAAAACTTGGCCAAACTCTTGCCAATTTTTACTGCAAAAATCCGTGCCCCCTTAGTGATTTCCAAGCCCAAAAATTGTTAAAATTTCATACAAAAATTAGCTTCCAATTCTAGCCAAGTTTGCAAGGGAACAAGTTTATAAGGTTAGCTTCCAATTTGAAGCATTTTTTATGCTTTTTCTTGCAAAAATCTGGGGCACTATTGGTGTAGAAAACATTTAAAAAAGTTTGATGTTTTGTTTGATGTTATGATTGTTTTGATGTTAGGATAAATGAAGCATGATTTTGAACCAAGAAACAAGCAAAAAATTTGCATGTTCCCATGAAAAAATACATGGCCTTGTAGGGTGGAAATGATGTGGAAAAAATTGATAATTTGCTTGGTGGTTTATGTTCATTTGGTAACATGTTGATTTAAGCATGACTTAGAATCAAGTAACAAGAAAGTTTTGATGCTTGTTTCTCATAAAATCCATGGCCTATGTTTGGTGAAAATGAGAAAATTCAACCACAAATTAATTCATGAATTAATATGAGATTAACTCATGATGTCATGAATGACATCAAAATATGATGTCATAAATAGAAAAATCAAAGCTTGGAAAGAAAGATAAGGTAGGTGTATGGCTAGGATTAGTTGCTTTAGTGATCAATGGCTAAGATCAAGCCAAAATGGCTTGGAAAAATTTTGAAAAAATGGGGAAAAATGGCACTCGGCCACATGGAAAGGAGGCAGCCAAAATTTTTATTTTTGGCCCAAAAAGTTTGCATTTAAGTCCTTGAAAAATTAGCAAGTTGTTGGAGAAAAATTAGCAAGTTGTTGGAAAAAAATTGCCAAAAGGTCCCTTGCTTTTGCCTATAAATAGGCTTCCAAATTCGTTGAAAAAAAAAATAAGAAAACTTGGCCAAACTCTTGCCAATTTTTGCTACAAAAATCCGTGCCCCCTTAGTGATTTCCAAGCCTAAAAATTGTTAAAATTTCATACAAAAATCAGCTTCCAATTCTAGCCAAGGTTGTAAGGGAACATGTTCATAAGGTTAGCTTCCAATTTAAAGCATTTTTCATGCTTTTTCTTGCAAAAATTCATGGCACTGTTGCTGTAGAAAACATTGAAAAAAATTTGATGCTTTGTTTGGTGTTATGATTGGTTTGATGCTAGGATAACTGAAGCATGATTTAGAACCAAGAAACAAGCAAAAATTTTGCATGTTCCCGTGAAAAAATGCGTGGCCTTGTAGGGTGGAAATGATGTGGAAAAAATTGATAATTTGCTTGGTGGTTTATGTTCATTTGGTAACATGTTGATTTAAGCATGACTTAGAATCAAGTAACAAGAAAGTTTTGATGCTTGTTTCTCATAAAATCCATGGCCTATGTTTGGTGAAAATGAGAAAATTTTTAGTGTTGAAAAATGATGAGAAATGTGGATAAAAAAACCTAGGAATGTAAACAAAATTTACTATGTGTTTTAGCATGAAAAACCCGTGACTAAATGCTAGGATTAGAATGAAATTTTGCTAGGTTTTTTAATGTTGATAAGAACAATTGAAGACCTAAAACTAATATGTGGTAATTGAATGTTGTGATGAAAAATATTTGATATTGTTTACCATCATAAACAGAGGCTATGATTGGGAAAAATTTGATGATGTGTGTGATGATCTTTGAATATTGGTTAATGTAGAAAATTTTTATACAAAGTTTGGTAACTTAGTATAAAATAGGACTCTGGTATAGTACATGGCAGGTACAAAGGTTCTGAGGCGTACCTAACATCAGAAAACCTAAAAATACAAGTGAAAATGCTGCAGAAATTTCTAAAATGGCATAAGGGCATTTTGGGAAATGAGGGCAAAAAATATTAGACTCAGAAAGGAAACCAGGACCCCTCGGTGTGTTAGGTTTGATAATGGAAAACCAACCCAAGAGGAATAGTAAGCCGATCCTTAATTACTAAAATGCCTAAAATGGGAAAAATTCACATTAGGGGTATTTTAGGAAACGAGGGAGAAAAATTAGATCAGGATAGGAAACCCAAGCCCCTCAGGGACAAGATAAAACGAAAAAATGTTTTTGGAGTAGTGAAATACCCATTTGAGGCTCCAAAACGCTAGAAAAACGAGAAACGATCCTAGGTGACAGATGAATAGTAATCAAGGGTCGGGAAATGAATAATTGTGATTTTGTAGCAAATAAAAATGTAAAATGATACAGAAGCCTAGAGAATATTATTTTATGATATTTGGGCTTAGAAAATTCGAGAAAAAAAATGAAAAATGATAGGACGAAATAGTACGTTCCCGAGACCCTTTAGGAGCAAATTGGTCATTTTGACCAAAAATTTCTGAAAGGCTCAGAAAGGACCATAAAGGATCTAGAATGTTTTAAATAAGATTCTAGAACCCAAAACAAAGATTTTAGAGTCAAAAATCTAGAGTTTAAATAGTACACAGGCGTGTACTGTGAAACACGGCCATGTAGAGTGAACCCGAGATGTACACAAGCGGGAACACGTGCGTGTTGCAGGTCGTGTACCACAAATAAAGTTGAAATATGTTGAATTGTGAAGTGAAATGAATATATGTCCAAAGTGATAATTAATAAAGGGTATTGACAGACAATACTATGTCTGTAGGAACCCAAACTAGAGATAAAACTGTGGAGGAGTTCCATAAGTGGACATTATCACAGTGGTGGTAAGTTCAAGTATTTTCATGTCTACAACATGAAATACTGTATTATTTCATTATGTACTAGTTGTACATTACCCGTTAAATCCTATGGATATTGGGGGATTAGTTAGTATAACACATCCCACATAATAAGAGAAAGAGAATATCTAAGGCCTATGGGCGATGGAGGTTAATGACCTTAAGGTGACGATTAATGTCGCTTGGTCAAAATTATAATCAAATGATAGTTATAAAACCATTAAAGGCATACCTACCCTCCAACGTTGTGGTGGAGGTTTTACAGATCCTATAAGGATATAATGAGGGTTGCAGCGGAAGAAGCTCTAGGGTCGCTCCCTAGGCCCTCCCAGTCAGTGCACAAAATAAATTATCAGTACTGCCACAATGAGCTCAAACCAAAATATAAACAAAGATAATAGTCAATAATGTGACGAAAGCCATAATTAAGCATAACCAATGCTAACATTAAGTGTAGTGGACTCGGTTAGGATATTATGAATAGTAATCAGTTAGAGTAATATGAATAGTAATCTGTTAAGGTAATGTGAATAGTGGTTAGGGTAAAAATTACTATTCATGATGAATAGTACTGTTCATGATGAATAGTACTATTCATAGGGAATTGTATTATTGATGTTTTCGAATCTATGCGATTCTTACTAAGTATGTTTGAACTTACTAAGCCTGTTAGCTCATCAGTTTGATCATGTTGTAGGTAAAAAACCTATTCACTAGACTATATGGATGGCGGTAGGATGTATGCGTGTCAATGGGATAGGGAATCCACTGTGGATTTCGGTCCTACTACCAGTCTTCCACTGAGCGATAAGTTAGTGAATTGAAGATAATGTATTTTGAAAAACACAGTATATATATATTGTATGTTGTACATTATGTTATACTCAAAAAGATAACTAAAAGTTAGTATTATACTTTACATGGCTTTCATACTTGCTTTCTTTTAAGGAAAGTATGTATTAAAAAGAAAAAAAATTATGGGTGAAATTTTGGGCCGTAAAAAATAAGAGTTGAGAGAAAAAGAGTTTTAAATGGCGATCCAAATTCGACTCACGGGCTATTTTGGTTAGCAACAGAGTCAGTTCATGACAGTTTTGTGTGGTTGGATTCAGGGGCGCCACAGGTTGGTATCAGAGCGGTTGACCATATCCCTGTTGGCATGAAACGCAACCTGCTCATCAATCCAAGTAAGTTAGCTTTCTTTATGACTAGTTAACTTTTTGTTTATACGAGGTTATATATTTTTGTAGGACATATGATGAATAGACCACCTTATATGAGACCCCACCCATACCGACCGATAGGACCAATCCGGGTATGGACTAGGTCTGTGATCAGACCGTCGATGATTCGTCGAGTAGCACCTCGACTGCCAATACCTGAGCCACCAATGCCAAGGATTGTAGCACCGGCACTAGTACAAGCACCACCTCCTCAACCGGTTGTAAATCCACCAGTAGCTGTAGATATTCTAGTGGTAGGAGGACGAGCTCATATAGGATCCCTAGTATCGGTACTAGTGGTACATGCATTCAGAGGTAGTCATCCACCCACTTTTTTGAGGGAGGTCAAAAGGGGATCTCTACTCGTGATTGGCTACATGACATAGAGGTGATTATGTGTCGGTGTGATATAGATGAGGATTGCTGGGTGTTGATGGCAGTGGGCATATTCCGTGAGGATGCATGGATGTACTGGGAGTACTGTGACCAGAAGATGTTGTTGGGACTAGACTGGGTTGAGTTCCGACACATTATGATACTGCAGTTCCCACCGAAGAGTCCAGCATTGCCGGTACCAGACCCCCCAGAGAGCAGGGTAGTGACTCCACCACCAGCAATGCCTAGATACACAGCTGTGAGAGAGTTTGTTCTCTGAGTTGAGAGACTTCCGATGGTGCTAAGTGATATGATGTTCACTTATGCAGTACAATTTGAGGAGAATGTAGTGAGGAGATGCCCTATGTCTAACATCACTGAGGAGGATTTCTGTGACATTTTCTAGAAGGGGCTCACTATAGATCTAAGATAGAGGGTAACACCTTTATATCCTACAACTTTACGAGAGTTTATTGTTACTGTGGCTAAAGTAGAGGAAGAGCTGATGATGAAGCGCATGGTGCGTAAGAGGCGTGAACAACTATTATAGGAAGCAATGTTAGATCGCCTGTATGGATCAAGACCTATGTCAAATGATCATGAGGCTAGTCCATCAAGACAATGTGAGGGTATAGGTCCCGCTGAAGGATCAGTGCCATCCGAGGCTGGAAACGACACAAATAAGGATGAAGTGGATCTAGAGGAATTTTGACAATTCCAGATCAACCACAACTAGGAGATTAGATGTAGAAATTTATGTGATGTATAAAAATATATATATCTGTATATGTGTATATATGACTATATCGAAAGGCCATTTTGAGAAAAGCTTTCGAGTTGATGTATATACAAAAATTTTGAAATGAAATGAAATGACAATCATATTTTGACATGTTCAAATGATGAAATGTTAAAATTATGTGATGATTGAAAACTATTTTTACTTATACTATAAAAATATGTTTATGGAAAATCTAACGATTGATTTTCATGCAATTATAGGAAATAGAAAGATGGTGAATCTGTGAAACCTAAGAAACATGAGAGGGCATGCAGTCCTGTCAAAAAGAGTAGATGAACTAGAAGCTATGTTGGAGGCTTAGATGAAGGCAAATGCTGAGCTAAGACAAAGAATAGAACAGATGGAGCAAAGGTAAGGCCAAGAAGAAGGCCACAACCCACAAATGGGCACACCTGAACAAGAAATGCTGCCAATTAAACCTGAGATTGAAATAGTAGAACCCCAACCCCAACCTAGAGTCAATCCAGAACCAATTTATGAACGATTCAGACGAATGAAGCCACTGGAGTTTGAGGGATCCACAAACACTTTGGAAGTAGAAGAGTGGTTGTCTTCACTCCGTATGATATTGGAATTTATGGAGTTGAATGACCAAGAACATATTATGTGTGCATCCTTTGTTCTGAAGAAGGATGCAAGATTTTGGTGGGATTCAGTCAAGTTGAGAAGGAACATATTTACGATGCCATGGCTAGATTTCCTAGAGGAATTCAATCAGAAGTACTATAATCCCGCATTGCTTCGACCCCAATAAAGAGAGTTTGTAGAGTTGAAGCGGGGGGACATGTTAGTGATCGAAGTATGTAGTAAGTTTGACCAACTATTTCGATTGTGCCCATATGCTGTCTCCACTGAGAGGGAGAAAATTCAGAAGATGCTGGGAATGTTCTGTTCTGAAATCTCAGCATTGGTGAATAGTGGGTTGACACCACCCACTACCATGTCTAATTGTATTAGTCGTGCCTTGAGGGTAGAGTATAACCTGGTTAGACAAAAGGAAGAAAAAGAAAAGATTTGGGATGCTAAGAAGAAAGAGAAAGTCTTGGCAAAAGCTATATAAGTTGGATCCCAGGCTGGACAAAGCAGTAAGCCGAGTTTGAACGCTAAGGCCGGGCAAGCAAGCACTTCTGGCCAGCAGTCACAAGGGAAAAGAGAGGGGAATAATTTAGGAAATAGGAACCAACAGCAGAGGTTGAACAACAATTTTGGACCTCTTATTCGTGACTGCGTAGTCTGTGGAAAAAGACATGTAGGTAAATGCAAACTTGCCCCAAACGCCTATTTCCAATGTGGAAATGATGGCCATTTTGCCAAGAATTGTCCTGAAAAAAGGCAAAATGTGCAGGGTTCATTCCAGACACAGCAGCAACGTCCCAAGCACATTCAATCCAAGTAAAGAGTGAAGGTCCTTCATCCACAGAAAGGCAAGAAAGACCACAAGGTTTACCTCGTGCGGATGCTGGAGTAATGGTGTATACTAAAGAAGATGTGGAATCAAGGACGTCTAATGTAGTGATAGGTCAGTTTTCTATCGCTAATCATTTGGCATCTATTTTATTTGATTCTAGTGCTATGCATAAATTTATTTCCTACCAATTTGCGAACAAGATAGGATATCCTAAGGATAACATGGGTATGACCTTTAGAACGGCTTAACCCTCAGGAGAAGCATTTATGTCAAATTATTGGTTACCTCATGTACCAATAATTGTGGCAAATAGGGAGTTGTATGCAGAATTGATCATGATGGAGCTTGTCGATTACGATCTAATACTAGAAATGGATTTCTTAGGGAAGTATTAAGCCACGATCGATTGCTGGAAGTGAAAGATAAGGTTCCAACCCAACCAGGAAGATGGATTTGAATACATCGATTCGTCATGCAAATCGAGGAAGATAATAATCAACTCGATGAAAGCAAGAAGGCTAATGTCGAATGGCTGTGCTAGATATTTAGCATATATTACGGATATAAAAGAGGAATAGAATCTTCAACCCGAAGATGTTCCTATTGTGAAGGAATTTATCGACGTCTTCCTAGAGGAATTACCCGGATTGCCGCCAGAACGAGAAATCTTTTTTTGTAGGATAATAAATCGGTAAAAACGTATCAGAGTGGCGCAGTGGAACAATAAAAATTTTTAGATCGTTAAATATCTCATGATGCCATATACAATAAACCAACAATAATTAAAACTCATACCTCAAGGATGCCAATCTGCAGAACGAGAAAGACCGGAGGGCTTCAACTAACTAGCCTTCTCTATTATTCTCCAATTCCCGAATGGCTGAGTGTGTAGGCACTCTGAACCTCGATCGGTATGCTAGCACTGCTGGTCTTCTTCTGACCACCCAGATCTCTAAAGAACTTATTGTCACAGTGAGTTATGCAACAATAAGCTTGCTCACCTGAGAGTCTGTGGTCTAAGAGAACTGGAGTGGCAGGACGTCTATTTATAGACCGGCATGAGGTGATTCTCTGAATTCGAATTGGATTAGGAGAAGATATTCTCCCTTATCCATAAGCACAAATCAGAATTTTCCAAGGGGAAAATCCCAACAATAAATTCGGCCACTTTAGGATAATTCCAATCCAAATCTAAACAAGATTTTAACTAGAATTTTATCTCCCTTTTTCAACCAAAAAATCCGAAAATCCAAGGGGAAAATCTCCACCAAAATTTCGGCCACTTTTGGATAAGGGAGAATCAAAATTCCACTAGGATTTTCAAGCTTGAATCTTATCTCATCCTTATCCAAAATAACTGAAAATCTCCTAGGAGATTTACTCCAAAAATTCTGCCATTATCAGGGAGGAGAGAATCCAAATTTAACTGGGATTGAAACTTGAATTTTTCCTTGAACCTTATCCACAAAAATCTGAAAAATCATTGAGGATAATCCTCAAAATTTTCATCCATATTTGGTTAGAATTTTAATTCAAAATTCAAGTACGATTCTAACAAGACTTTCCTCTCCATATCCAACTCAAATTCGAATTTCATTCCTTGTGGATTTACCACAACAAATTCGAATCCCACTTGGACTGTGATTCAAAATTTGAATTTCAAACTTCAAATTCAAATTTCAAATTCAAATTTCAAATTTCAAATTTCAAATTTAATTTTCAAATTCAAATTTCAAATTCGAATTTCAAATTCAAATTTCAAATTCAAATTTCAAATTCAAAATTCAAATTTCAAAATCCACAAAACAGTTGTATCTCAAATTCTTGTTCTCGTGGATAATTTTCTACAACTCCAATCCAATCTCAAATGAAATCATGACAACTTTATTTGGAGTTCGAATAATTGTGTACTCTATTATCCAAAACAAAATCTGAATCCAACCAGAGAGAATCTTGTCTACCATCCTAATCTTATGTCAACACCATCCATGCATAATAAACTAGCCAATAGCATACACAGATCAATTTTGCCAAACGTTAAGGAATTATGTAGAGCTAGTAGAGGGACTGATTGGACATATATAATCGGGCTCCCACAAATCCATATGATCATCATTCTTTACCAAACAACTCAATCATATGATCACTAATTTCAGAGTCACACCACTATAAACCTAAAACTGAACTCTCAATTATATACCGTATTACGTAAGCCTGTGATAAGCTATCATCCAATGACCTTGTCATGTATGCAGAACCCTCATATGATATCCATGATCAACCTTAGGCCAAAGTCCGTTTAATCCTACTGATCAGGCTATCTTAAAGTTCGATTATACTACCGAATAAAGAAAATGATTATTCACCATATGTGAATAAGAAGTCATCCACCCATCAGACGACCCAAGGCCTTGTCCATTTTCACATTCAGTATAATGCCTTTAAGAGGATACCCTTAACTTCTCATTAAAGCTATGATTCTGATATCTATAAATGAACCCTTCATCGTATACAAGTCATGCACCCAACGAACCGGTCTATAAGCTTACTACCTCTGAGACGCTTTAGTTATTGGAACATCAAAGTACATAAGTCATATATATGAAGCTATCTTTTTACTCAGGATTAAGGTTACTACACAATGAACGTCAAAAGCAGATTGATCCACTCAAAGCGGACTTCGTAGATCAATCATGCTTTAGTCCCGGTCTAATATGTCACCACCAAGCAACATATCTATGTCTCTACTTGGGAGTCAATGCTCTAGACAGTCAAGACAAACCGTCCCCTCCAAGGCTTTAGACAACATAATAGTCTTAACATGAGTTAGATGCTTGGTTTAACCCCATAGACTACAAACCATAGTTTAGACCACTAACTTTAGAACATTGTCTTCTCACATACAAAAGTCCATTGCATGCAACGTTCTAACAGTTTAACACAAGCAGTCAGGGAGCCATATTTGCTTACATTTACTTTAACATGTAAATAAAACGAGGACAGATAGCAATATAATGAATAACCTCTATATATAATTTTATTACCCAGTTCAAAATAAATACATCAAAATGTCTCTAATACTTAAGGCGTTTCCTAACAATCTCCTACTTGCCCTAAGCCAGCAGATGTGCCATGTTACGTATCCCCATCGCCTCTACATGCCTCTTAAAGCTTCTAGCCACTAAAGTCTTAGTAAAAGGATCGGCAATGTTGTCCTCGGACGCGATGTTACATACATCTACTTGTCCTGTCTCCATGTGCCCTCTAATAATATGATATCTTCGATCTATGTGCTTAGTTCTCTTGTAGTGCCGAGATTCCCTTGTGTTGGCAATAGCCCCAGTGTTATCATAGTAAAGTGTGATAGGCTTGTCAATACCCGGAATGACCTCAAGGTCTCTAAAGAACTTGCGGAGCCAATCCGCTTCTTTAGATGCCTCAGCCGTAGCCACATACTCAGCCTCCATAGTAGAGTTAGCTGTGCAGCCTTGCTTCACGCTCCTCCACACAATGGCACCTCCTTCGAGCAAAAACACTGATCTAGATGTTGATTTCCTCGAATCCTTACAAGTCTAGAAGTTTGAGTCCGTGTATCCTACGGGTGTTAGGTCCCCTCCAGAATACACCAGCATATAATCCCTCATTCTATTAAGATACTTGAGTATATACTTTACTGTTTGCCAGTGCTTGGTTCCAGGATTCGCTTGATATCAACTCACCATACCTACTGCAAAACATATGTCTGGGCGAGTGCAAAGCATAGCGTACATAAGGCTACCCACAGCGGATGCATAAGGGACCTTACTCATACACTCTCTTTCTTCCGATGTCTTGGGACAGTCATCCAATGAAAGAGCTAGACCAGCAATAGAAGGTTGTGTACCTTTCTTTATCTCTTGCATTGCATATTTGTCAATTATTTTATCTATGTATGAAGCTTAGGATAATGCTATCATTTTGTTCTTTCGATCTCTGAAGAGACGAATACCTAGAACATAATTAGCTTTTCCCAAGTCCTTAATACATTTATAAACATAGGGTTCATCAACGTTCTACTCAAAACCAAATGTCTTAATCGCTTGATCAAACCTCAGGTTCCATGAGCGGGATGCTTGCTTTAATCTATAAATGGATCTAAGTAACTTGCAGACTTTCCTTTCTTAGCCTTTCGCTACAAACCCTTTGGGTTGTATCATATAGATACACTCTTCAAGATGGCCATTCAAGAATGCTGTCTTGACATCCATTTGCCAGATCTCATAATCAAGAGCCACAGCAACGGACAGAAGAATACGGATAGACTTCAGCATAGCAACAGGCGAAAAGGTTTCATCGTAATTGATTCCAGCCTTTTGTGTGTATCCTTTTGCAACCAGTCTAGCTTTGAAAGTTTCCACTTTCCCTTTGACATCCTTCTTTCTTTTGTAGACCCATTTGCATCCAATAGGTTTTATCCCATTGGATGGTTTTATCCCATCCAATAGATGCCATACCTATCGAAGCTTGGTAGCTATTATTGTATGAAAACTCTATTAGTGGAAGTTTCTCATTCTAGCTTCCTTGGAAGTCTATCATACACACGCGGAGCATATCTTCTAGCATTTGAATTGTCCACTCAGATTGCCCATCCGTCTGTGGATGAAATACTATGCTTAGATACACTTCCGTTCCCATAGCTTCTTGCACACATGTCCAAAAATTTACTGTGAATCGTGCATCATGATCTGACACAATGGATCTAGGAACTCTATGTAACCTAACTATGCAGAGACACAATGAATCTAGGAACTCCATGTAACCTGACTATGTGGTTAACATACAAGTTTGCTAACTTTTCCAATGAAAAGGTCATTTTCACAACAATGAACCTTACCGTCTTTGTCAATCTGTCGACAATAACCCAAATAGCATCATAACCTTCTCGGGTTTTTGACAATCATACCACAAAGTCCAACATAATATGTTCCCATTTCCATTTAGGAATCTCCAACAGTTCTAATTTTCTGCCTGGATGATGATGTTCAACCTTAACTTTCTGGCACGTCATACATCTATTTGCAAATTCTGCAATGTCCTTCTTCATCCCTTTCCACCAGAATTGTAGCTTCATATCCTGGTACATCTTATTGGCTCCGGGATGTACTGAATATGGCATTTCATGTGCTTCTGCCATAATTCGCCTTCTTAGTCCTTCATCATCTGGAATATGAATTCTTCCTTGATGTAGGATTAACCCATCTTCAAACACTCGCTCCTGAGGACTTGCTAGCTTTGGGTCTCATTTCTAGGCCTCTCTAAGTCTTCATACAACATTAATTCCAATTGTAGTGTAGCCAATCTTCCTGTTATCAGCTCCATCTTCAATGCGTTAATCTCTGGTTGCAATGGCTTTGGAAATTTTCTAATCGACAATTGCTGTGAAACAGTAGATTTTCTACTTAATGCATCAGCAATGTGATTGGCTTTTAAGGGATGGTAAAGGATTTCGCAATCATAATCCTTTACTAGCTCTAGCCATCTCCTTTGTCGTATATTCAGCTCCTTCTGTGTGAAGAAATATTTTAAATTCTAGTGGTCCATATAAATTTGACACTGAGCTCCATATAAATAGTGTCACCAGATCTTTAATGCAAACACTACCGCAACAAGTTCTAGATTGTGTGTGGGCTAGTTTCGCTCATGGTCCTTTAATTGACGCGAGGCATAGGCAATTACCTTGTCACCTTGCATTAGGATAACTCCTAATCCCATCTTCAAGGTGTCACTGTAAATCACAAACATCTCCCCTTTAGTAGGAAATATAAGAATTGGTGCACTGGTTAAACCTCTTTTCAACTCTTAGAAGCTTCTTTCGCATAACTCCGTCCACTCGTACTTCCTCTCTTTGTGTGTCAAAGCCGTGAGAGGTGCAGCGAGTCGTGTGAATCCTTCTACAAATCTTCTGTAATAGCCAGCTAAACCTAAGAAACTCCATATTTATGTCACATTCTTAGGTGCTGGCCATTCATTGATTGCCTCTACTTT
This sequence comes from Antiaris toxicaria, assembly GCA_035233585.1. Classification (NCBI taxonomy): domain Eukaryota; kingdom Viridiplantae; phylum Streptophyta; class Magnoliopsida; order Rosales; family Moraceae; genus Antiaris; species Antiaris toxicaria. Next base: position 97,571,762 of record CP141156.1, on the reverse strand, counting down.
TGCTGGATCAATGGTGATTCCTTCCTTGGAAACCATATGTCTGAGGAAACGTACTCTATCTAGCCAAAATTCACTTTTAGAGAATTTGGCATAGAGTTAATGCTTCCTTATCATCTGCAGGACAATCCTCAAATGTTCTTCATGCTCTTCGTGAGTTTTTGAATATATAAGTATGTCATTGATAAACATAATGACAAACTTATCTAGATATTCGTTAAAGACTCTATTCATCAAGTCCATAAATGCAGCTAGCACATTTGTTAACCCAAACGGCATCACAAGAAAATTGTAATGACTGTAACGGTTTGAAATACAGTCTTGTTAAAGTCGCTTTCCTTGATCCGTAGCTGATGGTATCCTGATCATAAATCAATCTTGGAAAATACTGCTGCGCCTTTAAGTTGGTCAAACAAGTCATCAGTTGTCGTTAACAGATACCTATTTTTGATAGTAATCTTGTTTAATTCCTGGTAGTCGATGCACATTCGAAATGATCCATCCTTCTTCTTGACAAATAGTACAGGAGCACCCCATGGGGAATAGCTCGGATGTATAAATCCTTTGTCAAGAAGCTCTTTCAACTGCTCTTATAGCCATTTGATACGGTGCTTTTGAGATGGGTGCGATTCCTGGCATCAGTTCAATCTCAAAAGTGTTAGGAAATGCCCTAAGTATTAGAAACATTTTGATGTATTTATTTTGAACTGGATAATAAAATTATATATAGAGGTTATTCATTACATTGCTATCTGTCCTCGTTTTATTTACATGTTAAAGTAAATGTAAGCAAATATGGCTCCCTGACTGCTTTGTTAAACTGTTAGAATGTTGCATGCAATGGACTTTTGTATGCGAGAAGTTAGCGGTCTAAACTATGGTCTGTGGTCTATGGGGTTAGACCGAGCATCTAACTCATGTTAAGACTATTATGTTGTCTAAAGCCTTGGAGGGGACGATTTGTCTTGACTGTCTGGAGCATTGACTCCCAAGTAGAGACATAGATATCTTGCTTGGTGGTGACATATTAGACCGAGACTAAAGCGTGATTGATCTACGAAGTCCGCTTTTAGTGGATTGATCTGCTTTTGATGTTCATTGTGCAGTAACCTTAATCTTGAGTAAAAGGACAGCTTCATGTATATGACTTGTGTACTTTGATGTTCAAATGGCTAAAGCGTCTCAGAGGTAGTAAGCTTATAGACCGGTTCGTTGGGTGCATGACTTGTATACGATGAAGGATTCATTTACAGATATCGGAATCATAGTTCTAATGAGTTAAGGGTATCCTCTTAAAGGCATTATACTGAATGTGAAAATGGACAAGGCCTTGGGTCGTCTGCTGGGCGGATGACTTCTTATTCACATATGGTGAATAATCATTTTCTTTATTCGGTAGTATAATGGAACTTTAAGATAGCCTGATCAGTAGGATTAAATGGACTTTGGCCTAAGGCTGATCATGGATATCATATGAGGGTTCTGCATACATGACAAGGTCATTGGACGATAGCTTGTCACAGGCTTACGTAATACGATATATAATTGGAAGTTCAGTTTCAGGTTTATAGTGGTGTGACTCTGAAATTAGTGATCATATGATTGAGTTGTTCGGTAAAGAATGATGATCATATGGATTTGCGGGAGCCCGATTATATGTGTCTAATCAGTCCCTCTACTAGCACCTTGTAATTCCTTAACGTTTGGCAAAATTGATCTGTGTATACTATTGGCTAGTTTATTATGCATGGATGGTGTTGACATAGGATTAGGATGGTAGACAAGATTCTCTCCGGTTGGATTCAGATTTTGTTTTGGATAATAGAGTACACAATTATTCGAACTCCAAATAAAGTTGCCATAATTTTATTTAAGATTGGATTGGAGTTGTAAAAAATTATCCACGAGAACAAGAATTTGAAATACAACCGTTTTGTGGATTTTGAAATTTGAATTTTGAATTTGAAATTTGAATTTGAAATTTGAATTTGAAATTCGAATTTGAAATTTGAATTTGAAATTTGAATTTAAATTTTGAAATTTGAATTTGAAATTTGAAATTCAAATTTTGAATCACAGTCCAAGTGGGATTTGAATTTGTTGTGGTAAATCCACAAGAAATGAAATTCGAATTTGAGTTGGATACGGAGAGGAAAATCTTGTTAGAATCCTACTTGAATTTTGAATCCAAATCCTAACCAAATATGGATGAAAATTTTGAGGATTATCCTCAATGATTTTTCAGATTTTTGTGGATAAGGTTCAAGGAAAAATTCAAGTTTCAATCCCGGTTGAATTTGGATTCTCTCCTCCCTAATAATGGCTGAATTTTTGGAGTAAATCTCCTAGGAAATTTTTGGTTATTTTGGATAAGGATGAGATAAGATTCAAGCTTGAAAATCCTAGTGGAATTTTGATTCTCCCTTATCCAAAAGTGGCCGAAATTTTGGTGGAGAAATTTTGGTGGAGATTTTCCCCTTGGAGAATAGTAGGGAAGGCTAGTTGGTTGAAGCCCTCCGGTAATTCTCCTCCTGCAGATTGATGTCCTTGAGGTATGAGTTTTAATTGTTGTTGGTTTATTGTATATGGCATCATGAGATATTTAACGATCTAAAAATTTTTATTGTTCCGCTACGCCACTCTGATACCTTTTTACGGATTTATTATCCTACAATTGGTATTAGAGCCATCTCATGACTATGCCATGTACATAAATTAGACAATTACTTAGTCTTTTTATTTATGTATGGATTTGATATTTAGAGAGTGGTATTTTAGGATTCCTTTATGTTGTTATCATATATTATGTATAAGGTATGTGGTTATTTTAATTTTTTGAATTATTATAAGCATACTTGTTTATGTCGGTTATGGCTCCTTAGAATTTAGAAAAATTGTATCTAGGATTTTTTATGTAACCATGGGAGTAGTTTATTAACAATGTAATTTGCCATGGATTTTAATTTTGTCTCTTAGAATTATTATGATTAGAATTTTTGTACACCGAAAACGGTTTAGATTTTTTTATGTAATTATTCTTCGAGGAGATTGAAGATTGAAGACCGTAATTTATTTTTCCCAAAAGTTAAATTTAATTTAAAGGTTGAAATTTTGATTGTGTGGAAAATTTCAATTTAATTGGGATTCAAATTAATTTTTGGAGATCCTAGCGGGTAAATTGGAATATGGCATGAAAATCGAGGCACGACCCCTCGGGATAGCCCGTCGGGCCTTGGTGGGGTTGTAGCCCCTGCCCTCGGGTAGGATGGGGCTGCGGCAGCCCCTGTGCAGGCCATAACCACCCACGGCCGCAGGCTTGGCCTGTGGCTGAGGGTGGCCGTGGCCTCCCTAAGGCTGGCCATAGCCTGGGCATGCAACCTGTGGTTACAGCCCGCCGGCTGCTACGCCCAGCCTAGGCGTGTAGCCTGGCACTGCAGGCTTGGCCTGCAGCTCGACAGGGCTGGCTGCACAAGGGGCGACCGTGGGGTGCCAGCCCGCCGAGGGCTAGGGGCTTCCCACGGCGGCTACCGCCTCCCGGGGCGGTGGTGCGACGGTTCAAAAATCGAAAAATTTTGATTTTTAAATTTGAGATTTAATTTTAAATCATGTTTAAAAATATGTAATTGAAAATTTGAAATTTTTGAAATTACATATTATTATACATGATGTTTAAAATTGTTTAAAAATTTGAATTTGAAATTTAAATTTGAAATTCGAATTTGGAATTTGAATTTGAAATTAAATTTTTGGAATTTAAATTTTAAATGATTCATGGGATGAGAAATAAATGGAGAGGCTACATAAAGATGGATACAAGTAGACGGAACAAAATTCAAGACCCAAAGAATGCTTTGGATGGAATTTTGTAATCTTTATTTTCTTTGTTCTAGGATGGAACCATAGCTTCGTTATTTATCTGTCAATTATTTTTTCTGTGATATGTCATGGATGTATAAATATGTTGATGGATGTTTTGTATGCATATTTGATAACATGTCATATAGGATAGGTGAGTGCCGCTCATACTATATTGATCATACATATTTGTCAAAACTTGCATGTTTTTCAAAATATTTAGTGGGAGAGGGTTTCAAACAAAACCCATGGCCTCCATTGTTGATCCATATGTGAACGCATGGTAACGCCTCACGTCAGTTTTGCCCGGACCATACCCCTCGGTAGGTGTTTACCGCCACCGGTATACTAGATTGGATCTCCTATGTAGAAAATGTGTTCGGGTACGATCCTATTCATGACCACCCCTCGGTGGCTTGGTAGGACGTGGATCGGGCTACGTAAACAATGGTTATACACTCAAGACTCGTTTAGTTATTAACCTTCCCTAGAAGCTCTGTTAACTAAACTGGTGGCCAAATAAGCGTTTATTAATATGTGTCTTAACCTTGGAGGATTTAAGGCAACATATATTAATTGGACGGGGTCCATGTTCCAGCTATTTGTTTTCATGACCACCCCTTGGTGGGTTGGGGCAATAGGTGCTGAGAATTACCGTTGCAATGCTACATGTTTTTCAAGTTTTATGTAGGAACATACTTGTATGTTTTATTTGCTAAATTATATGTATATTTGCTTGGGCTTGGTAATGATGTCTAGTATAATTTTATTTCAGTTCAAAATGTCACCGACACCCCTCATTTCAATACTTACTGAGAATAAACTGAATGGCGATAATTATAAGGATTGGAAAAGAAATCTGTTGATAGTTCTCAGCGGCGAGAGAGACAAGTTCATACTGGATGAACCATGCCCACCAGGGCCCAAACCTGACACACTGCTTTAGGAGGTCCCGGTTGCCTATACTCGTTGGAAAGAATCCAATGATATAGCTCGATGCTACATGCTTGCTAGCATGACGAGTGCTTTACAAAAGCAGCATGAGACTTATCAAGTTGCTGGGGAGATCATGGAAAATCTGGAGAACATGTTTGGAGGCCAAGAAAAGTTGGCTCGACAGTCCGCTATAACCAGCATTATGTACTCTAAGCAAAAGGCGGGTACTCAGGTGAAGGACCATATGATCACTGTAATGGGATTCTTCGCTGAGGCTGTCGAGAACGATGCTGAGTTGGACTACAACACCCAGATCGAGATGGTGTTTAAAACTCTGTCTAAAGATTTTGTGGGGTTTAAGGCCGCATACAATCTGGCGACAAGGAAGTTAGAACTAACCGAGCTCATGAAGCAACTCCAAGCTTATGAGCGGATGATCAGGGATGGAGATGCGGTCCAACCCAAAGGAGAGGCCACTTTGACGGAATCTTCCAAACCCTCACGGAAGAGGAAGAGGCCAAATCAGAAGCAAGCGGCTTCCAGTTCTTCTAATCCTCCTGTCTCGGATGGGAAGAAGAAGAAGAAGAGCAAGAAGCCCAAGGACCCTAAAAAGTCCAAATGCTTTCGTTGTGGGAAGGTAGGTCACTTCAAGAAGTCTTGCCGGGAAATCCTAGCCGCCAAGGGTAAGGAAGGTAAGGAACTTCACTACTTGGAAGCGTGTTTACTGGAAGAATCGAAAGAAACTTGGATCATTGATTCAGGCACCACTAATCATGTTTGTGTTTCTTTGTAGGGGTTCATGGAAACGAGAAGTCTACATGATAGGAGCCTCTCGTTACGGAGTAGAGATGGTAGCTTGGTGGTGGCTGAGGCAGTGGGAGATATTTACCTTTACTTTGATCAATTTAGGTTTATTTTATTGAAAGACTGTTTTTATGTTCCTAATTTTAGGAGGAATCTTATATCGGTAGCTTGTTTAATAAAGGATTCTTATTCAGTTTCTTTTAGTAAAAGAGTTGATATTCATAGAAATAAGTCTTTTATCTGTTCTGGATCGATGGATGGAAACCTATATTTGATCAAACCAAAGATGTACTCACTGCTTGACACCGAATTAATAGATAACTCTAAAAGGTTGAAAGTTTCTCACTCTAACAAGGCGTATCTTTGGCATTTAAGACCTGGTCATATTAATCAGGATAGGATTTAAAGATTGGTGAAAGACGGTCCTCTAGAATCTCTAGAGGAGGTACGTCTTCCTCAATGTGAATCTTGTCCAGAGGGAAAGATGACTAAGAGGTCTTTTGGAGCTAAGGGTACAAGGGCTCAAGAGCTCTTAGAAATTATGCACACTGACGTATGTGGCCCCATGAACGTCACAGCACGAGGAGGGTTTGAGTATTATGTCTCCTTTATAGATGGTTACTCGAGGTATGGATATGTGTATCTGATGCACCGCAAGAGTGAAACCTTTGACAAGTTCAAAGAGTATCGTGCGGAAGTGGAAAAGCAATTGGATAAATCCATAAAGACACTTCGATCTGATCGAGGTGGCAAATACCTCTCCGACGAATTTCTAGGGCATCTTGTAGAGAACGGGATATTATCCCAATTGACTGCACCTGGTACTCCACAACAGAATGGTGTAGCTGAAAGGAGAAACAGGACTTCGTTGGATATGGTACGGTCCATGATAAGTTATTTAGCACTGCCATTATCATTTTGGGGATATGCTTTACAAACGGCGTGCCATATTCTGAACCAGGTTCCAAGCAAATCAATTCCCAGAACTTCGTATGAATTGTGCCATGGCAAGAAGCCCTTCCTTGGACATATGAGAATATGGGGCTACCCGGTGCATGTACTAGATGGGGATGTGAAGAAGTTGGAACCAAGATCAGAATCGTGCATGTTTGTAGGGTATCCAAAGGGAACTAAAGGAGTGGTGCTAGAGGAGTTATCGGGTGACAGAACTGCTCCATAAATTTCGATCTTGGACGCAAGTCCGAGTTCCAGAGAAAGACCTGCAGACGATCAACAATTTAGGGTGCCCCGTCGTAGTGGTAGGGTTTCGAAGAAACCTAATTTCTTCATGTATGATGCTGAGGTATACCAAGCCGAGCTCATGAGCATGAGGATGATCCGGTCACCTATGATGAAGCTATAAATGATGCTGATTCTAAATCTTGGAAACAGGCTATGAACAATAAAATGGATTCTATGAAATCCAATTCTGTTTGGGAACTTGTAGATTTGCTGGATGGAAGAAAGGGTAGATGTGACAACCGGGAAATTCAGGCATTCTCGGAAGAAAATGTACAAATGTATTGTCACGGCCCAAAATTTAGACACGTGACACGGCAGCCAAATCATGATATCAACCCGAGATTTAAGGAAAAACATTTATTTACGAAAAGTGGGTCAACATCATAATTTAGCTAAGCCTAATTATTTATAAAGTAGCATCATAACCACATAATAAAATAAAGTAGAAAATAAATACTTTTTAATGCGGAAACCAAACACAAAATCGGTCTTCAAAAGAAATTACCAACCATAAAAATATTCCCAAGCATGAAATTTAAATAACGTGAAATAAAGTCCAAACTTAAAGTCTCATTACATAAGAACGAGAAATAGAAAGAAGAAGATGGAGAAAACGGATAGCATCATCTTCGGTAGAAACGAATAGCTCAACGATTTTCGGAACTGCTACCTCCCGCACCTGGAGGTAGTCATTTCAAAATCACAAAGAAAAAGGGACATGAGTGCTGGCTCAGTAGGACAGAAACAAAGGTGGATTAAACAGGTAACATTTAAAAGTATGACATAATATTCGTTTCCAAAAATAATCAACAATTTAAGAATACATGGCATAATAATCATTTCCAAAAATAATCAACAATTTCGTGAAAACATTTTTAATACAAGTTTTATTCTGCTGAGGACTTAGCGTAGCTGCAATATACGTGCCCCAATGTTAAAAATAATAAATCATTAAAATAAACCATCATATTTTGAGTGAGGAATTGTCGTAACTATAATATACGTGCCTTGAATTGAATTATCCTAGATCATCTCGTTACGGTCTAAATAGGCCGAATGGCCCTGCGCAGGTTTAGGGACTTTCCCCCATGGCGTCAACTTTGGGACGCATGCATCATTTATAATGATCGTGAACTAGAGCTCAATTATGTTCACCGGATTATTCAAAAGATGGTATTTACCAAGTTATATTATGCGATTTATCAAAACAAGATTTAAAATACACATTTATTACAAAACACTTTGCATGCGTTTTATTTTACCAAAAACAGTATAATAATTTCATAAACTGAAAACAGCATGCCATCGATAAAACAGGAAAATTTAAAACACTTGACTACTCCCAGAAAAGGCTAGAAAGTCCTATCTCGATTATCGCACAAGCGTTGCGATGACGTGATCCACGAATCAAGCAAGAACGTCAAATAAATCCTATAATCACAACATATGATTAGTCTAGGTCTAGACATAATCATTCAATCATTTTAGTGTGCCACAAAAGGATTTTAAAATGTTTTACAAACATTTGGGATTTAAAATTTGTGAAAAACCCTAAGTTAGGATATTACTGGACATGAGCAGACTGACCTAGGCTGACTGTAAAATCAATATTAATTCATTTTTAATCCCAAAAATTCTAAATTTTTAATATATTAAACTAGACATCCGTAGCTTTAGTTCCATATAATTCTTATAATTTTTAGACATCGTTTGGTTATTCAATTAGGCCAAAACCCGAGGGATTGTTTTCAGGCATAAAATTAGGGTTTCAGTTTCAGTTCAAAAACTGGCAGTTCTATCCACCTATCTTAGAAAAATATTTTGACTAGGCCAACGGATGAGTTTGGTTCTGAAATTTTGCAGGCATTTAGGGGAAATCTTGAATTTATTTTCAGGCTCAAGATTCACTCAAAAATCATTTTCAAAACTCAAGTTATGGCTGACACGAGTTTACTGTTCATATGGTAATTTTCCAGATTTCCGTTTTTCTGTCTGAATTTCAATTAGCCTCAAACCAATTCAATTTTCATCCAATGGTCATGAAATTTTGTGGAGAACCTTATTCATATGTCATTAACACAAATTAAGAATCAAATTGGCAAAAAGCATAAAATTTTACACATGTGATAATAGGGTTTTTGAAAGGGGATCAATGAGGCAAAATTTTTAGGGTTTTAGAGAGAGAAATTCACACCTTGTTTATGCTGCACTATTTTTGATGCTTGGTCTCCTTTTTGGCTGAATTTGTGTGAGTGTTGGAGTCTTCAAAATAGTAGGGAAAACAGTGGAGAAAAACCATATAAATTTTGGGGTTTAAATCAAAAGGAGAAGGAAGGAAAAAGTTGATTTCTTACCTTGTTTTTGTCTCAAAAATTGTTGAATCTTTGAGCTGCCTTTAGGTAGGTTTTGCTTGTTGTTTTGGTGTGTTTTGGGAGAGAAGAATTCAGAGAGGAAATAAGGTGAGGCTGGCCAAATTTTGAGAGTGAAAGGAAAGGTGAATGAGAGTTGAAAGAGGGTTCTTATACTAGGTTTTTTTTTTTCTTTCTTTCCTTTTTGTTTCCTTGCTTGGCCGAATATCTTGAGGGGCAAAAAGGGGAAATTTAGTGCTATTTTGAGGCTAGGGTTTTTCTCTCCTTATTTTTCCTTAAGTGGCCGAAATTATCCATTAGTTTTTAAGGAAAAATAATTTGAATTTTGATTGAGTTTTGACCTAACTTTTAATTCAAATCAAATCTCCTTTATTTCGTACACTTTGAGTGGAATTTGACTAGAAAACCAACCTAGGGTTTCCAAAAGATTTTTAATTAATTTTTGGCACACTAATTTTATTTAAATTATATATTGACCCTTAAATAAAATTTCAGGCGTCACAAATATCTACCACTAAAAATAGTTTCGCCCTCAAAACTTTAAGAATTACTCCACACTAAAGAAGAGAATAAGAATATGAATAACTTCTCATTTCATTAAGCATTCTAAATGCACCTTTCAAAACATATAGTGGTATATCTACCACTATGAACAGAGTAGGGTTACAAAACAAACTTAGGTCGACTACATTTCATGTACTCTACTGCTTAGCGAACCATTCAGCATGGTTCTCGTGTATATCTTTCTCGGTTTCCCATGTGGCTTCCTCTTCACCATGGTTACTCCAAAGAACCTTCACCATGGGTATTGTTTTCGTTCTCAGCTGCTTGACCTTACGATCCAAAATCTTCACCGGAACCTCGACGTAAGAGACATCTGGTTGGATTTCTACATCATCTGTGAAAATGACTTCGGACTCTGTTCGTGCACTCTTCCTCAGCATTGATACATGGAAAACGTTGTGCACTCCCAAGGTGTCAGGTAACTTCTGCTCATATGCAACCTTACCAACTCTGCGTACGATCTCGAAAGGTCCAATGTAACACGGTGCTAGCTTCCCTTTAACTCCGAAACGAGAGATACCTTTCTTCGGTGAAACCTTTAGCAACACAAACTCTCCGACCTCGAACTCTAATGGCTTCCTGCGTTGATCCGTATAGCTCTTCTGTCGACTCTGTGCTGTTAGAAGTCGTTGTTTGATGATGGAAATCTTCTTGTACTGGTCTAGGATCATATCAGGTCCACCCACTGGTGCTTCCTGGTTGTCAACCCAATAGATGGGTGATCGACAAGGCTTTCCGTACAACGCTTCAAAGGGTGCCATTCCGATACTCGCTTAATAACTGTTGTTGTATGCGAACTCTGCCATATAGAGGTGTTTGCTCCATCCATCTCTAAGATCAAGAACGCAGGCACGTAGCATATCCTCGAGAATCTGTATGAGACGCTCCGACTGACCATCTGTCTGCGGATGAAAAGCGGTGCTGAAGTTCAGTTCTGTGCCTAGAGCTTCCTGTAGACTTTGTCAAAAGTGGGCGTTGAAGCGTGTATCACGATCAGAAACGATCACTGAAGGGACTCCATGCAATCTGACTATGTTCCTCATGTAAAGCTCGGCTAGCTGGTTCCTGTTGTAAGTCGTCTTGAACGGGATGAAGTGCGCGGTCTTCGTGAGACGATCTACAACTACCCAGACTCCATCAGATCTATCCTGTGCTCTCGGCAAGCCGGTTAAGAAGTCCATTCCTATACTATCCCACTTCCACCGAGGTATTGGAAGTGGTTGGAGCAGACCTGCGGGTCTCTCCCGTACTGCCTTTACATTCTGACACGTCAAAAAGTTGGCCACGAAGTTCTTCATGTCTAACTTCATACCTCTCCACCAAAGCTGCTGTCTTAGGTTTTGATATATCTTAGTTCCACCTGGGTGTATGGCGAACCTCGACTGATGAAACTCTGACAAGATCTCCTGTATAAGCTCTGGGATGTGTGGCACTGCTAAGCGACCCTCATTGTAAAGAATTCCACTGGCGTCCATCAACCACTCTGCAACATGCTTGCCCTTTAACAATCTATCTCGGATGTCAACGAAACGTGTATCTGCCAACTGATTCTCCTTGATCCTCTGCACGTAGTCTGGTTCCATCACTAAGTTGTACAACACTGGGTGACCCTGAACTTTGCCAAAATGAACCTGATAAGCTGTAAGAACTCTGTCCTTTTCCCACTCATCTATCTGCATAGCCATTATAGAAGCATCATGATCAGGATTGGGAACTGCCTCTCTTTTCCTACTTAGTGCATCTGCAACCACGTTTGCTTTACCCGGATGGTACTCGACTTGGAAGTCGTAGTCTTGCATGTATTCTACCCATCTTCTTTGATGCAGGTTGAGATCTTTCTGTGTATCTAGGTATTTCAAACTATTGTGATCTAAAAATAGTCTAAAACTGGCACCATACAGATAACAACGCCAAATCTTAAGCGTGAACACTACTGCAGCTAACTTTAGATCATGTGTAGGGTAGTTTCGTTCATGTTCTTTCAGCTGTCATGAGGCATAAGTGACAACTCGGTTCTGTTGCATCAAAATTGCTCCAAGACCTTGATGAGAAGCATCGGTGTAGTCGTCATATACTTGATCCTGATCCGGAATGATAAGGATAGGTACAGACGTCAAACGACTCTTTAACTCCTGGAAAACTGACTCACAGCTGTTGTCCCAAACAAAAGGTACATCCTTCTTTGTCAGATTGATGAGGGGAGCGGCGAGCTTGCTGAAGTCCTGTACAAAACGTCGATAATATCCCGCTAAGCCCAAGAAGCTTTGGATCTCTGGAACATTCTTCGGTCGTTCCCACTTAAGAATCACTTCAACCTTGGATGGATCAACTGATATACCATCTCCTGAGATGATATGCCCAAGAAACTTAACCTCTGTGATCCAAAACTCACATTTTTCTTTCTTGGCGTACAACTAATGTTCACGAAGAGTCTGTAAAACTATACTGAGATGTTGTACATGATCTTCACGAGTTCGGGAGTAGATGAGGATGTCATCGATGAATACGATGACGAACTTATCAAGAAAAGGTCGGAAGACTCTATTCATCATATCCATGAAGGCTGCTGGTGCGTTTGTCAAACCAAAAGGCATTACTAAGAACTCATAACTACCATACCTTGTTCGAAACGCTGTCTTCGGGATATCCTCCTCTCTAACACGAAGCTGATGATAACCGGATCTCAAATCAACCTTGGAGAAGAAACAAGCTCCACCCAACTGATCGAACAAGTCATCTATACATGGTAACGGATACTTATTTTTGATGGTCACACTGTTAAGCTTTCTGTAGTCCACACAGAGATGTAGCGAACCGTCAGCTTTCTTCACAAAAAGGACTGACGAACCCCAAGGTGAATTATTGTCTCGGATAAAGTCCAGCGATTTCAACTCATCCAGCTGCTTGCTCAACTCTTTCATCTCTAGAGGTGCCATACGATACGAAGCAGAAGCAAAAGGAGTTGTTCCAGGAATTAAGTCGATACAAAACTCTATTTCTCGATGAGACGGTAAACCTGGAAGAGCTTTAGGAAAAACATCTGGAAACTATCGACAACAGGTATAGGTTGGGTACTCTTTTCAGAACTGGATCCTTCCACTGCATACAGGGATAAGAAGCAAAGAATACCCTGTCTACTATTTGACACTAACCTTAGAGCAGATCTATCAACATCTAAAACTAAGCTTAACTGATAGGACACCACATGTCCGAAATCAGTTGTAAAGATAACACAACGATTACGACAATCAAGCATAATCCCATATCGGGAAAGCCAGTCATATCCCAGAATAACATCATAAGCAAACATAGGCATTACCACAAGTGATGCCTCCAAACAAACATCCCCAACATAAACATAGGCTTGACCTATCTCTATGCTATCTTAGAAAAATATTTTGACTAGGCCAACGGATGAGTTTGGTTCTGAAATTTTTCAGACATTTAGGGGACATCTTGAATTTAATTTTAGAAAAAAGATTCACTCAAAAATCATTTTTAAAACTCAAGTTATGGCTGACACGAGTTTACTGTTCATATGGTAATTTTCCAGATTTCTGATTTTCTATCCGAATTTCAATTAGCCTCAAACCAATTCAATTTTCATCCAATGATCATGAAATTTTGTGGAGAACCTTATTTATATGTCATTAACACAACCCAAGAATCAAATTGGCAAAAATCATAAAATTTTACACATGTGATAATAGGGTTTTTGAAAGGGGATCAATGAGGCAAAATTTTTAGGGTTTTAGAGAGAGAAATTCACACCTTGTTTGTGCTGCACTATTTTTGATGCTTGGTCTCCTTTTTGGCTGAATTTGTGTGAGTGTTGGAGTCTTCAAAATAGTAGGGAAAACAGTGGAGAAAAACCATATAAATTTTGGGGTTTAAATCAAAAGGAGAAGAAAGGAAAAAGTTGATTTCTTACCTTGTTTTTGTCTCAAAAATTGTTGAATCTTTGAGCTGCCTTTAGGTAGGTTTTGCTTGCTGTTTTGGTGTGTTTTGGGAGAGAAGAATTCAGAGATTAAATAAGGTGAGGCTGGCCAAATTTTGAGAGTGAAAGGAAAGGTGAATGAGAGTTGAAAGAGGGTTCTTATACTAGGTTTTTTTTTTGTTTCTTTCTTTCCTTTTTGTTTCCTTGCTTGGCCGAATATGTTAAGGGGCAAAAAGGGGAAATTTTGTGCTGTTTGGAGGCTAGGGTTTTTCTCTCCTTATTTTTCCTTAAGTGGCTGAATTATCCATTAGTTTTTAAGGAAAAATAATTCGAATTTTGTTTGAGTTTTGACCTAGCTTTTAATTCAAATCAAATCTCCTTTATTTCCTACACTTTATGGCCGAATTTCTTCTTTATATTTAAGGGATGAAATTTGAGTTTGAATCCTCCTTGGATTTGTGGGATTTAAATTTTAATTAAAAATCCTAAGTAATGGCCGAATATTTTAGGGTTTTTGAAGTCAAAGTTGTTGACTTTTTGAGTGGAATTTGACTAGGAAACCAACCTAGGGTTTCCAAAAGATTTTTAATTAATTTTTGGCACACAAATTTTATTTAAATTATATATTAACCCTTAAATAAAATTTAAGGCGTCACAGGTATGTATATAACAATTTATACTATTTAAAGAGTGAAATAAATGTATTTCTATTGTTTAGAATATATTGAAATGTTCTAACAATACTGACGAGTAAGAATTCAATGTTGGAAAAATTCACTGAGTTGAAACGGGTGAAACGGTGCCAAAACCGGCATTGAAAACCCTAACCGGAGCACTAAAAGATGAAAAGCTTCTGGGATTGATTTTGATCAAACGGAAGCAGTATAAATTGATCTGACTACACAGGAGACCTCAGGAATCCGCCGGGACGATTTCAGGAAAATTTCGACTCGAACCGATATCGGTCAAAAAGTAGTCGAATTAATGTGAATAGTAAAAGTCAAAGTCAATATATTACTTTGCATTTATGACATCGTAAAGTAATTTTAATAAATGGGAAAATTACGGTGGTTGGTGGCATTAATGGCCAAGATTTAATCATTTTTTGATCTAAAGGCCAAGATTTGGCCAAAATTCCATCATTTTAATTTTTGAAAAAAATGGAAAGAAATGGCTTGATAAGTGTTGATTTGTCATTGGTTGGTAGCCAAATTAATTGGCTTTCTTTGTGGTTAAGTCGGCAAAACTTGGAATAAAGTGGCCGAAACAAATTACAAAGCCAAAACATAAGGAAAAAAATTTCTAAGTGTTCTCTCAAGAGGAACCGTAGGCAACCAAAGAGAAACCAAGCAAATCATCCAAATTTTCGTCACAAAATTTATGTCAAACCCTTCATTGAAGTCCAAGGAAGCAAGAAAGTAAGGTAACTTTCTTTAGCTTGCAAATTTTGGCTTGTTTTCTCCCTAAAATCTGTGGAAGGAATAGTGTAAAGGATGAAAAAATTTTGGTTTGTTTTGATTGATTTGGTGCTTGGGTTTTGTTAAGGGTATGATTAGAAGAAAAACCATGCATTTTGTTTAAAGAAAAACAAAATTTTGGTTGGTTTTCCAAGGGTAAAACTGTAGGTTACCAAGTGTAGTCAATGATGAATTGTTGTGGTTTAAGTGTTAAAATGCTTTAAATCATGTTTTGATTAAATGTAAAACATGATTTGTATGATGGAAAGCTTGGAAAAAAATTTGGTGTGAAATTACCCTAATATGGCCGTGGGTTTAATTAGGGTTTGGGGAAAAATTTTTGCATGATTTACTTGATGTTTGGATGGTTTAAATCATGCATTGAATTATGGAAATGATGGATTTATGATTGAAAGCATGAAACAAAAAAATTGGTGTATGTTTCTCTTAATTGGCCGTGGGTTGTAATGATGAAAAACCCTAGGAATTTTGTGGAAAAATGCATTGAAATTGTTTGTAAATGTGCTAGGTAATGACATTGGAATAGCCTAAAATTTGGTGGAAAATTGAGAAGTTTTGCTTAGGTTTTGAGTGTGAAAACCGTGGCCAAAACCAAGGGTAAACATTGAAAGAAATTTTGTGTAAGGTGGTTAAAAATGTGAATTGAAATTTTGTGAGCTTTTATGTAAAAGTTTGGGAAACTTTTACATAAAATAGTTGTATAGTACGTGGCAGGTACATATGATTCGAGGCGTACCTAACGCCGGTAGCCTTAAATTTATGCCGAAATGCTGCCGAAATTTCGAAAACGGCATTTGGGGTAAAAAGGGAGTTAAAAATAAAAGTTTAGGGTCGGGTCGGAAACCCGAGTCCCTAAAGGGAAATTGAATAAGGAAAACCTAAGAAGTGGTTCATGAATAGTAATCCATCCCCTTAAAAATGTAAAATGCGAGTGAAACTGAAAAACCGACCCCGAGGGGGGCGTTTTTGGAAACGAAATAAAGGTATGAGTCGGGAACGGAAAATCCGAGCCTCGGAGACCTAGATCGGGAATGTCTATATGAGCGTTTTAAATACTAGTAAAACATCCATTTGAGGCTCCGAAACAATAGAAAATCACTAAACCGACATAAGGGTGGAATAGTACTTCCCGAGGGTCGGGAAGGTGAAAAATGAAAATAAAATAGAAACAAACCCGATAATGAATAGTAAAGAGTCAGAAAAGTTCTTGAGAGCCAAAAATGCAGTCTAGATCGAGAAAATTCCATCAGGGGTATAATTGCAATTTTACCAAAATATAGGGGTAAAATCGTAATTTTGCAAAAGTTGAGAAAAATTGGGAAAATAATAAATAAAGCCTAAAAAGTTATAAATAGGTTTTATTTAAGCTTTTTAATGAAAAATAAAAGCTAGAAATGGAAATGAAATTAACAGACAAGGTTTTGTCTGTAGGATCCCAAAATCGACCTACAAGGAGGGCGATCAAAGATCCAAGAGAGAAAAGGGGAAGAAACTAATAAGGTAAGTTCAGACATTTACCTGTCTGTAACATATAGCATTATTGTTGCTAACTTTGATGTACTAACTATAAGTTAGGTACATATGTGCTACGGGCACTATTATAGAGTAGAGAGAGAGACGTAATGTGCTATGGGCACTATTGAGAATGTGACATATTGTTAATTGTGCTTCAGGCACTAGAGCGAGGTTAATGAAACTCACTCACCTAAAATTAAAATGTGAACCATTCCTAACCACGGGGCAATATGAAGTCACCGGGTTAGAACTTTAAAAAGTCGGTAATGAAACCACTTTTGGTGTACCAGCCTTCCATACAGGGAGGTAATTTTGCCTTCGGGGCTATGATGAGATTAAGGTTGTGGAGGTCAGCACTGATGTACCGCTCCCAGTCGTGTATAATTTTGCCTTTAGGGCTATGAGATTAAGGCTGTGGAGGTTAGCACTAATGCACCGCTCCCAGTCATGCGCACTTAAATGGTACTGCCAACCTGAGCTCAAAACCAGAACATAATCAAAAATAATTACCTAAAACTGAAACTATGCCATAATTGAGCATAAGACAGTTTCATGAGAGTACTAACTCACGGTAGATGTACTGTTGATATACTGTGTTGTGGTCAAACTTACTATTCATAATGAATAGTAGTCAAAGTTACTATTCACGTATGAATAGTGGTCAACATTACTATTCATGATGAATAGTACTATTCATAGAAATTTTATTTCTTATATGTTTGAACTTACTGAGCCTGTAGCTCACCATTTTTGCTTATGTTGCAGGTAAGCGACCAGCTCAGTAGCTTTGTTTGACTGGATGGCGGACAGGATGGCGCGTGTCAAATGGGATAGGAGGGGAGGGATATGGTCCTGCCAGAGTCTTTCCGTTGAGCGATAAAAGAAAAGGGAAAAAGAAACAGTCTTTTGTAATAATATATATTTTATGAAAGTACTGTATTATGTAAATTACTTTGTACTTGCAAACAAAGTAAATAGTGAAAAATGTTTTACATGATGTTTAAAAAAAAATTTCCCCAAAAACGTCATGATTTAAAGAGAGATAGATTAGCCGGCGACCCATGAGAGTACAATCTATCGCAGTTAGCAATAAAGCTTAACTGTAATAGTATTGTATCATATCTACGAGGGGTGGGGCGCCACAGTAGATCACCGGTTCATTGGTATGATTTATAAGAAAAAGGACTGCATAAGATAGATTTTGTGCAAGAAACAATGGATGCAGTTACGAAAATACAACAACGGATGAAAATCACCCAGAGCCGATAGAAAAGCTATGCGGACAAAAGACAAAGATCCCTAGAGTTCAACAAAGGGGATTTCGTATTTCTAAGAGTCTCACCGATGAAAGGAATAATGCAATTCGGAAAGAAAGGAAAATTGAGTCCAAGATATATTGGGCCATATGAGATCATCGAACGCATTGGAAAGGTTGCCTATAGATTGGCATTACCTCCAGAAATGTTGGCAGTACATAATGTGTTCCACGTGTCAATGCTGTGGAAGTATATATCAGATCCATCACATGTGTTGAAACATGAACCGATCCAAATTTAGGAAGATCTGACGTACGAAGAGAGGCCTGTTCAAATTCTGGCATGAGAAGAGAAAGTTTTGAGGAACAAAACGATCCCATTATTCAAAGTGCTACGGAGAAATCACAACGTTGAAGAGACTACGTGGGAATGAGAAGATGAAATTAGAAATTTATACCCCTACTTGTTCTAAATTTTTGAGGCCAAAAATTTTATAAGGAGGGGTGAATGTGATAACCGAAAATTTTAGATTCTTGGAGTACATTAAAATCGTATGTGTGTACCAATTTTAATAAATAAAATACAAGAAAGTTGTGTTTTAATACTGTTGTGAATACTGTAAAAATGTTTCAGCAGTGTTAAAGTGAGCGAGTTCAGAGATGGAAAATCTTACCGAACAGAATCGGGTGAAACGGTTCGAAAATGGGGCCAAAAACCCTAGAGAGTGCACTAAAATGCACTAAAAAGATAAAAATTTACGGTAATGAATTTTGGCCAAGCGGAAGCAAATTAAGATAGACCGATCGCACCAGAGGTGCCCGAAACCTGCCTACACGATTTCGGTAAAGTTTCGTTCAGTTTGACTTTCGGTCAAAATTCAACCACAAATTAATTCATGAATTAATATGAGATTAACTCATGATGTCATGAATGACATCAAAATATGATGTCATAAATAGAAAAATCAAAGCTTGGAAAGAAAGATAAGGTAGGTGTATGGCTAGGATTAGTTGCTTTAGTGATCAATGGCTAAGATCAAGCCAAAATGGCTTGGAAAAATTTTGAAAAAATGGGGAAAAATGGCACTCGGCCACATGGAAAGGAGGCAGCCAAAATTTTTATTTTTGGCCCAAAAAGTTTGCATTTAAGTCCTTGAAAAATTAGCAAGTTGTTGGAGAAAAATTAGCAAGTTGTTGGAAAAAAATTGCCAAAAGGTCCCTTGCTTTTGCCTATAAATAGGCTTCCAAATTCGTTGAAAAAAAAAATAAGAAAACTTGGCCAAACTCTTGCCAATTTTTGCTACAAAAATCCGTGCCCCCTTAGTGATTTCCAAGCCTAAAAATTGTTAAAATTTCATACAAAAATCAGCTTCCAATTCTAGCCAAGGTTGTAAGGGAACATGTTCATAAGGTTAGCTTCCAATTTAAAGCATTTTTCATGCTTTTTCTTGCAAAAATTCATGGCACTGTTGCTGTAGAAAACATTGAAAAAAATTTGATGCTTTGTTTGGTGTTATGATTGGTTTGATGCTAGGATAAATGAAGCATGATTTAGAACCAAGAAACAAGCAAAAATTTTGCATGTTCCCGTGAAAAAATGCGTGGCCTTGTAGGGTGGAAATGATGTGGAAAAAATTGATAATTTGCTTGGTGGTTTATGTTCATTTGGTAACATGTTGATTCAAGCATGAATTAGAATCAAGTAACAAGAAAGTTTTGATGCTTGTTTCTCATAAAATCCGTGGCCTATGTTTGGTGAAAATGAGAAAATTTTTAGTGTTGAACAATGATGAGAAATGTGGATAAAAACCCTAGGAATGTAAACAAAATTTCCTATGTGTTTTGGCATGAAAAACACGTGGCTTAATGCTAGGATTAGAATGAAATTTTGCTAGGTTTTTTTAATGTTGATATGAACATTTGAAGACCTAAAACTGATGTGGTAATTGAATGTTGTGATAAAAAATATTTGATATTATTTTCCATGATAAACTGAGGCTGTGATTGGGAAAATTTTGATGATGTATGTGTTGATCTTCGAATATTGGTTAATGTAGAAAATTTTTATACAAAGTTTGGTAACTTTGTATAAAATAGGCCTCTAGTATAGTACGTTGCAGGTACAAAGGTTTTGAGGTGTACCTAACACCGGAGACCTAAAAAAAAAGCAGAAATACTGCCGAAATTTCTAAAATGGCATAAGGGCATTTCGAGAAACGAGGGGCAAAAATATTAGACTTGGGAAGGAAACCGGGACCCCTCGGTGTGTTAGGTTTGATAATGGAAAACCAACCAAAGAGGAATAATAAACCTATCCTTAATGACTAAAATGCCTAAAATGAGAAAAATTCACATTAGGGGTATTTTAGGAAACAAGGGAGAAAAATTAGATCAGGATAGGAAACCCAAGCCCCTCGGGAACCGAGGCCCTGGGACGGATAAAAAGAAATGTTACAGGAGTAGTGAAATACCCATTTGAGGCTCCAAAACACTAGAAAAATGAGAAACGACCCTAGGTGATCGATGAATAGTAATTGAGGGTCGGGAAATGAATAATTGTGATTTTATAACAAATAAAACTGTAAAATGATACAGAAGTCTAGGGAATATTATTTTATGATATTTAAGCATAGAAAATTTGGGAAAAAAATGAAAAATGATAGGACGAAATAGTACGGTCCCGAGACCCGTTAGGAGCAAACTGGTCATTCTGACCAAAAATTTCTAAAAGGCTCGGAAAGGACCGTAAAGGATCTAGAATGTCTTAAATAAGATTCTAGAACCCAAAATAAAGATTTTAGAATAAAAAATCTAGAGTTTAAATAGTACACGGGTGTGTACTGTGAAACACGGCTGTGTAGAGTGAACCCAAGAGGTACACGGCCGTGTTTCAGGCCGTGTACCACAAATAAAGTTGAAATATGTTGAATAATGAAGTGAAATGAACATATATCCAAAGTGATAATTAATAAAGGATATTAACAGATAATACTCTGTCTGTAGGAACCCAACTAGAGATAAAACTACGGAGGAGTTCTGGAAGTGGGCATTATCGCAGTGGTGGTAAGTTCAAGCATTTTCATGTCTGCAACATGAAATACTGTATTATTTCATTATGTGCTAGTTGTACATTACACATTAAATCCTATGGACATTAGGGGATTAGTTAGTATAACACATCCCACATAATAAGAGAAAGAGAATATCTAAGTCTTATGGGCAATGGAGGTTAATGACCTTGAGATGACGATTAATGTCACTTGGTCAAAATTATAATTCAAAGATGGTAATAAACCATTAAAAGCATACCGCCCCTCCAACATTGTGGTGGAGGTTTTACAGATCCTACGAGGATATAATGATGGCTGGAGAGGAAAAAACTCTAGGGTTGCTCCCTAGGCCCTCCCAGTTAGTGCACAAAATAAATTATCGGTACTGTCACAATGAGATCGGACCAGAATATAAACAAAGATAACAGTCAATAATGTGACGAAAGCCATAATTAAGCATAACCGACACTAACATTAAGTGTAGTGGACTCGATTAGGGTATTATAAATAGTAACCGATTAGAGTAATGTGAATAGTAATCGATTAAGGTAATGTGAATAGTAATCGGTTAGGGTAAAAATTACTATTTATGGTAAATAGTACTATTCATAGGAAATTGTATTATTGATGTTTTCAAATCTATGCGATTCGTACTAAGTATGTTTGAACTTACTTAGCCTATTAGCTAATCAGTTTGTTCATGTTGTAGGTAAGAAACCTGTCCAGTAGATTATATAGATGGCGGCAGGATGTGCACGTGTCACTGGGATAGGGAATCCACTGTGGATTTTGGTCCTGCTACCAGTCTTCTGCTGAGCGATAAGTTAGTGAATTGAAGAGAATGTATTTCGAAAAACACAGTATATATATATTGTATGTTGTACTACTCAAAAAGACAACTAAAAGTTAATATTATACTTTACATGGCTTTCATACTTAGCTTTCTTTTAAGGAAAGTATGTATTAAAAAGAAAAAAAAATTATGGGTGAAATTTTGGGCAGTGAAAAATAAGAGTTGAGTGAAAAAGAGTTTTAAATAGCGATTCGGATTCAACTCATGGGCTGTTTTGGCCGACAATAGAGTCGGTTCATGGCAGTTTGATGTGGTTGGATTAGGGGGTGCCACATTTTTGGCCAAATGCTATTTGACGCAAAAACGACCATAATGAAATTTCCTTAAAACTTCGTGTTTTTACCAAATCCCAAATTTGGACTTTAACATGGTCAAAATAGCCAAAACCCATTGCCTAAATCTGGGGATAGATTTGTGTCTAGCCACCTTAACATCCACACACACACATATCCATCCATAAAATTTAAACCATAACCACACAACCACATAAACTTAAAAATGAAAAGAGAAGGGCTCAAAATAAACTTATTACAACCCATTACACAAATAAATACACATAAATTCATTGATCAAAAACTTAAAAACAACTAACCATAAAAAGAGGGTTTTAGGTTTTACCTCACGTGCTATGAACCAAGCATACCAAATTAAAGCTTGGGTGACCAAACTGGCCGTGTGAACCAAGGGGGTTTGGGGTCGGCTTTTGCTAGAAAAGACATAAAAAATTTTCTCTTATCATTAAACCAAAATGACAACTAAAAACCACAAAGATTGTGCTAGAAACTTACCCTTGAGTGACCTTGAGATGGCTTGGATGGAAACCTCCTAACACAAGCTTGGTAGGGGGCTGGTTTTTGGTAAGTTTACGACTGGATTTTTGGCTTGAAAATGGTTGGTTTGGGAGCTGTGAAGTGGTCGACTACAGCTAGGAAAAGAAGAAGAAGAATGGTTGGTTTTTTGCGTGCAAAAGAAAGAAAGTGGCCCCTTTAGGTCAAGCATGCCTTTTATAGGCAAATCTAACCCAACTTAATCAAACTTAAGCTCACTTAATCGACCAAATTTTTTACCTAATTGGGGAACAAATTGCTGCCATTTTTCAGCCTCCAAGGCCGAGGGCTGCATGCATGGGGAAGGGGCCAATTGAAAAAAAATTTATTGGCCTTGTGATGGAATTCATGCATTGTTTAATCAAAAAAGGTGGCCAACACATCCCTTATTTTAGGGAAAACTTTTCCCTCTTTTTAAGGCTGTGTTTGGCTATGTTCTAGCTACTTGCACATGGTTTTCTAAGGGAAAATTTTATCCGTAAAGTCTTCTCTTCGCAGTCTAATTTCTACCTTTCGGTATCTAACCCTTTCTCGGCAGTGTTCTAGTTTTCAACCGGAATTGGATTTTCTGAATCCGATTTTTATACTGATCATTCCTACTTGGGTTGTACTACCTATGAGCCCATTTGGTGTCCATTTTACTATTCATTTTCTATATTGTGGTTGTATCTACACTGTGTTGTCCTTACGCACATATAATAAGGCGTTCTCATGTAAAATTTCAAACACTGTCTTTCTTGACTAATTTGGACTTGTTGATTTCAAATTTATCAGTTTTACGTCCATCTGAGGTCTTCTAGACTAGTTTCAGATCTGTGTGACCTCTCTTGAAAAACGTGTCAGGTGCCCAATTAATTAATTTGGGCGTTCTGAGTCCAAATATATCAGTTTTGGACCGAGAAAAGGTCGTCTTGACCCTCTTACCGATACTGCATATCTCTCAAACAAAAATTCTCGTTTTATGCTCAATTGACTAAATTGAGCCTGCTGACTGTTAATATATCAGTTTTATACTAGATTAAGGCCGTCTTGGCCATAAACTCGGCACTGTATTTTTACTATTCACTATTTTCTGTTCAACTGACTAGTCTAAGCGTTCTGACTCCGATTTTGTCAGTCTCTGGATGAGAAGGCATCATCTGGACCATTTTCTTGATGCTGTATCTCTGCTAGGGTTACTATTACTGTTGTGCTCAGATAACCGGTCCAAGCATACTGATGATCTGCTCACCAATCCTGTGTCAAGAAATGGTTGTCTAAACTAGTTTCCTGATACTGCGTATCTTATACACTCATACACATAATAGGGTGGACAGATTTCACTGTCGGTTGCCCCTTTCACTGTATAAATAGTAATTAAATGTTACTGTACCCTTTTAATCTATTCAACTGGAAAATATACTATATTTTTTTTCAACTAAATTACTCATTACATAGTGATTAAGTTTCATGAATCATGAGAGTCATTACAGTGGCTCTCTACTCAATACATGGCCTTCTACATGGGTTCTTACATGGGCGTGTACAAGATAACACAGGCGTGTACATTCCAGACACGGGCGTGTACTAGTTGAGATTTCTCAACACGGCCATGTCTTTGAAACACATTCATTTACCTAAGCGGTACATGGCTACTTACACGACCGTGTACCTAACCATGTTACACTACATGGTCATGTTCACTCACATGGCCTCTTACACTTCAATAGTCCGAATGGTACACGGCTACTTACACGACCATGTACGTAACTGTGTTGTTCAAATGCACACTAAAAGGTATCAAATTATTCCAATTTTATTCCTTAATGTCTTGTTAGACGATAAGTAGGTTCCATGAATATGGCGGTCATTACAACCTACCCCCCTTACAAAATTTTAGTCCTCAAAAATTAGAACAATTCTGGGAAGTCTCTTTTCATATCTTTTTCTCGTTCCTATGTGGCTTCCTCTATATTATGGTTCCGCCACAATACTTTTACAAGCGATATAACCTTATTCCTAAGTACTTTATCTTCTTTGGTTAAGATCTACATGGGTTTCTCCTCGTACATTAGATCGGCATGGACTTTTACTGGTTCTTGGCTCAAAACATGGGAGCTATTTGGCACGTACTTCTTCAGCATTGAGACGTTGAAAACATTATATACTGAAGCTAGTTTAGGAGGGAGCGCTAATCTGTAAGCTACCTTCCTGACTCTCTCGATGATCTCAAAGGGTCCTATGTATCTAGGACTGAGCTTTCCTTTCTTCCCAAAGTGCATCACCCCTTTCATGGGTGCCACCTTGAGAAAAACATAATCTCCTTCTCGAAACT
Source organism: Antiaris toxicaria (assembly GCA_035233585.1). Lineage (NCBI taxonomy): Eukaryota > Viridiplantae > Streptophyta > Magnoliopsida > Rosales > Moraceae > Antiaris > Antiaris toxicaria. Next base: position 97,546,766 of record CP141156.1, on the reverse strand, counting down.
CGAGGGCTCTAGGGCATTTGTTTGCGTAGCTCTTCTGGCGACTGTGTACCGTATCCAATCTCTCTTGTATTAGCTTCATGTCTGCCGTAGTACTCCTAACAAAGTCCATGCTGGTAAGCTGTTTCTCTCTGGTCTTGTACCAATGAACCGGCGATCAGCATTTTCTTCCATAGAGTGCCTCATATGGTGCCATCCCGATCGAGGAATGGTAGCCATTACTATACAAGAACTCGATCAAAGGTAGCTTCTGGTCCCAGTTTCCTTTGAAGTCTAGGACACAAGCTCTCAACATATCCTCCAATGTTTGTATGGTCCTCTAAGACTAACCGTCAGTTTGAGGATGGAAGGCTGTGCTAAACTTTAATTTAGTTACCAATGAAGCCCGGACGCTCTACCAAAACCTAAAGGTGAAGCGTCCGTCGCGATCCGAGGTGATAGATTTCGGCAGTTCGTGCAGTCTCTACATACATTCTGCTAGTTTTTCTATCGAGTAGCTTAATTTCATAGCTAGGAATCAAGCTGATTTCATCAATCAATTCACAATTATCCAGATTGTGTCATTACCGCTAAGATCCTTGGCAATCCGACTACGAAATCCATCATAATTTGGTCCCATTTCTACTCGGGCAGCTCAATTTTCTATAGTTCTCTTGCTAGCCATTGATGTTCTACCTTAATCTTTTGACACATAAGGCATCTTGTAACGAACTTGGTGACATCATTCTTCATTTTAGGCCACCAAAAACTCTCCTTTAAGTCCTTTTACATCTTATTTGCCCCTAGATATATAGAATATGGTGCTTTGTGAGCCTCTAAAAGGATCCGCTTCTTGAGTTCCTCATCCTTCAGAACACACACTCTATCTCTGTAATAGAGTATGCCGTCCTTAGAGACTCTAAACTCTAAACTTTGGTCCTTTGTAGCTTCCTTTTTGAGCTTATTCAGGGACGAATCGAGGTCTTATCTAGCCTTGATTTCCTCTAGGAACGTCGATTAGAGGGTCATTTCAGACAACCTCTCCATCAAAATCTCTATCTCACTGCTGCGTAGCTCTTTTTATAGTGCTCTTGACAGGGTACTTATGGCCATAAGCGATGAAGAATGCTTCCGACTTAGCGCATCAGCCACCTTATTGGCTTTTCCTGGGTGGTATAAGATTTCACAGTGGTAATCCTTTACTAGTTCCAGCCATCTCCATTGCCTCACATTAAGCTCCTTTTACGTGAAAATCTACTTGAGATTCTGGTGGTTCGTATAGATCTCACACTTGACACCATATAAGTAGTGCCTCCAAATTCTTAAGCCTAAAAACGACCGCTGCTAGCTGTAGGTCATGTGTTGGGTAATTCTTCTAATGGTCCTTAAGTTGCCGCAAAGCGTATGTAATCATTCTACCATTTTGCATCAATATGGCCCGTAGTTCAGTCTTGGATGCGCCACTATAAATCATAAAATATCCCTGATCAGCATCTGGAATGGTCAGTATCGGAGTGCTTGTGAGTTTGCGTTTTAACTCCTAGAAGCTCTTTTTGCATTTATCCATCCACTTATACCTCCTATCCTTCCTGGTGAGTGCTGTAAGTAGGGCGGTTAGTTTCAAAAAGCCTTCGATGAAGCACTGGTAATAACCTGTTAGGCCTAGGAAATCACGGATTTCTGTCACGTTCCTCGGGGACGGCCATGCAGTAATTACCTTGACTTTTGCTGGGTCCACAGATACTCCTTTCTCGAAGACTATGTGGCCAAGAAAGTAAACCTTCTCCAGCCAAAACACGTACTTGGAGAATTTGGCATATAGCTGATGATCCTTTAGCTTAGGTAAGACGGCTCTCAAATGCTCCTCATGCTCCTCTTTCATCTTAGAGTATACAAGTATGTCATTGATCAACACAATGACAAACTTGTCCAAGAAGTCCATGAACACGCGGTTCATTAGGTCTATGAAGGCTGTTGGGGCGTTACTTAGTCCGAATGACATAACCAAAAACTCGTAATGTTCATATCGTATTCGGAAAGCTATTTTGGGTACATCCTCATCCCTGATTCATAGCTAATGGTACCCGGAACGCAGGTTAATCTTCGAGAATACTGCAGCATCTTGGAGCTGATCTAACAGATCATCGATCTGTGGCAACGGATACTTGTTCTTTATCGTGATCTTGTTCAGCTCCCTATATTCTATGCATGTCCTTAGCGTTCTGTCCTTTTTATTCATGAATAAAACAGGTGCTCCCTAAGGTGAACAGCTTTGTCGGATGAAATCTTTATCCAATAAGTCCTTTAGCTAAGCTTGGAGCTCCTTTAACTCCCCTGGGGCCATTCGGTATGGGGCCTTAAAGATAGGGGCTGATCCTGGTAGAAGTTTGATATCGAATAAAATTTCGTGTTCTGGTAGAAGCCCTAGAAGATCCTCTAGAAACACTTCCATGAACTCTCGAACCATTAGGATGCTATCCGATCCTATCTCTGCTTCCTGGGTCTTGTCCACTATGTACGCTAGGAAACCGGTACATTCGTTGGATAGCAACTTGTGGGCCTCCATTGCTGAAATCATCATCTTTGGCCGCTTTAACGATAACTCCTTGTAGACAAACTTCTCGTGCCCTATTGGTTTAAAGGTAACCTTCTGTCTTAGACAGTCTATGATGGTGTTATACTTCGTGAGGAAGTCCATTCTCATGATTATGTCATAGTCGTATATATCGATGACGATTAGGTCCACGCTCAACTCTCGCCCACTGATAACTATTGGCACGTGGTGTATCTAGTAATTAGACAACAAAACTTCCCCTGAAAGAAATACAGTTTAGAAAGTTTGTTCCATCCTATCTACATTCTTGTCTATTTTCCTAGCAAACTCTGAGAATGCAAATGAATGCGTGGCTCCAAAATCAAATAAAACAAAAGCAGTTGAGTTGGTGACAGAAAGCTAACCTGCCACCATAGTCAAAGTTCTAGCTTTCGCATCTTCCCTGGTGATGGTATGGATCCTTCCCTAAGCGTCTGGTGCCTCCAATCTACCTTAAGCGATCGAAGGACCTTTGATCCTAGTCTGGGCAGCACGCAGTTGACCACTGGTGGCGCGGGCTTGGCCTTGCTAATTCTGTCATTGAAGCGGTAGTTCTTGGCATTGTGGCCCTCCTTATCACATATGTAGCAGCCATTGGTTCCTTGTTTGTACTCTTCGGGATGATTTCTTCCACACCTTGGGCATGGCGAGTGTTGATTACCATTTCCTCCTTGGTTATTCTTCTTCTGAGGGAAGTTCCTTTGCAGCCCCTAGTTACTATGGTTCCCCTTTCTCTTATTATTGTTGTGGGATTGCCTGTTGTGTTTGTTGGTTCCCACATTTTTTCCTTTATGCTGTGATTTAGGGTTCTGTCTCCCCTTAGTCTGCTTGGCGTGTGTTTTCTCCTCTCTTCTAGCCTTGAAGATCTATGCCTTTCGTTCCTTGTCCTGAGCCAACCAATATTCAGCTCAGATGGCTCTACTAACGCATTCTGCCACTATTGCGGGCCCACGGCTACAGCTATAGACTTGGATGGCGATATCTGCTGGAATATCTTTAGCATCTATCTGACTCTCTCCTTTTCTGTGGGCACTAGGTCAGGGCAGAGTCGGGCTAATTGTTCAAATTTCTTGACTGCCTCCATCATAGTCATGCCGCCCTAGCATAGATTGTTAAACTCATCTTGTTGCGCTGTCAACTTTTCATCATTAAAATACATCTCCTTGTACTGGTCAATGAAGTCTGCTCAACTCATTTCATTGACATTCCTCCTGATTGCAACTGTCTTCCACCATTGGCATGCCCCCTTGCATAGGGCAAGGGATGCACACAACACTTTCTCCCTCTTGATCAATCCCACAATGCCCAAGATCACTTGGATATCTATTAGCCAGTCGTCAGCCTCAATAGGATTTGTGATTCCTTCGAATTCTGGCACCATAATGCACCAGAATTTCTCATACAAATTGCCTTCCTTAGGGGATGGCAATAGAACATTGGCCACTATGGGAGTAGCCATGGCTGAGGGTGCTGGGGTCTCTGAGCTGGAGGAGCCACACTGCTCTCCGGGATTGGCGAGTGCTATTGGAGCCTCTTGGGTTGGTACCTCTACTGATTATGGTGCCTAGGGTGCCGGTCCAATCGTTCCCTAAGTTAGGTAAGTTCTTGTTGTTGGTTCAGCATCATCTCTCGCATAGCTGCGAGTTATGCTATTAGTTCATCGTATCGAGTGGCTTAGTTTGACTAAGCTCTTGTTCTTGCCATGGTTTCCTATGTAACCCTATCACACAGCGAGAAAGAAAAGAAATATAAGTCTTTTAATTCCATGCTTGGAACTCGTATCACATGTTATTTATTTTCTTACACAACAAACATAGTTATAAGTATACATATAATATCTTTCCTTCTCTTATACTGTGATGTTCAATACAATTACTGCATTGTATTGGAACATCATTTGAGTGCTAGGATTCATCCTGCACTTTCTATCACACTATGATCATATCTGGGCCTTTGGGTGAAACTATACTACTTTCCATAATATATTTCACAAAATATATATATACTCAAAAATATGTACAAGCTTCTAGTCTGGTGGGAGTGACGCATACTTCCAGATCCATAATCCCAATAGGGTACGTTAAGCTAAGTCTGATGGGGAAAGCTACTGCTTCCCTCTATATATTTACATAATCAAAATTCCTACGGAAAGGGTTACTTCTATACAGAGGACAATCCTGATTCCACATTAGACATTTCCTCATCGTCGCTGTTGTTGAGAGGAAACTCCTCTGGATCCTCCTCCTCGTCACCCTAGATAAAACTACCTTCATCATCGCTGGCTATGATGACTTGGGGCTCATACATCTCCATCCATTCATCATTGTTAAAGTGATTGGGGATCTCTTCTCCCTCATCGTCGGGATAGGCATCGAGGAAAGCGTCGTCATCGTCCTCTTCCACGTGGTGTTCAGGAGACAGAAGGGCTGATTCAGGGTTCTCCATCGGTTCCCCATTATCCTTAAGTGCTTCAGGCTGGTGTTCGACTATGAACTCTTCGTCGGCCGGTTGGGGGACAGGGTCTATCAGGTCAGCCTCTATATGTGCCGCTACTGGAATGCCTTGGACTGGTGTCGGGTTGAGCACTTCTCTCTCGGCGTCCACTATTTCCTGGACAAGGCGCCTCAGGTCTTCATGTTAAGGAGGGTAGTGGATGAGATCCCTCACATACCATGGAGTTCTTTTCCACAACAGGTCGGCTATCTCTACAAATGGCTTGTCTAGAGGGATATGAGGTAGCATGGCGTCCAAAAACCTTTGACAGTAATGTGCCATGGCCTCACCCTAGTGGACATCCCAGATGTCGGAGAGGACCTGGTATCGCCTCTCATACATGTCATCCCAGATAACTTTGTCTCTAGCTAGTCCATTAGAATTGTAGAAGTCTCAGCAAAACTCGGCCCACTGCATCGTCGGATCCCTGATCCTACGTCATTCGTTCCACTAGGCCAATACTGGTCCCTCCAGTCTGCTGCTTGCCAAAACCACCTATAGATGAGGTGGGACATGGCAAGCTTCGAAAATAACCTCCATATGATGGATCCAATGTGGGAGTTCGCATGGATGGCTACCATTATATAAGTCTAGTCGCATGGCGGTGAAAGCCAGGCTCACTTGTCGATCTTCTTGTACTTGGTGGGGGTCAATCGGTGCAGCCATACTACCTATTATAACTTAAACGTCAACTTATATATTAACGCTGAATCAAAAATGAAACTAACTTACTTGGACAGATGAGGCAAGCAAGCGGCGATGTGAGGTAGGGTAGTAGGATACCATTCTGATATCAACCGAGATGTCCCGTGCCCTGAGTGGCCCGGACCGTTACTTAAAACTACTGCTACTTAACTTGCTTAAAAACTATTACTTAAACTAACTTAATTTAATACCATAATTTTAGGGGATTTTTTTTTCAACTATGTACGTATTTACTATTTACATATGTATACTTTAAAAATACCGAGTCTACATCATAAGGAGTTCAATTACACATACATACTTATAAAACTATTTAACTGATCACTATTCAAAATATACTGTTACTTAAAAACTGTGTGAAAGTTAAAACTCGTAGTGATATCCATAACCTCGCCCTCACATCTGCCTCTACTGCTGTCATTGCCCATTGAACTTTAAGCTATAGGTCGCTTACCTATAGCATGAATGCACATTATGAGCTTTATGCCCAGTAAGTACAACATGTCACCTGCAAAACATTTTTAAATCATAATACATACTTAAAACTTATAAGTATGTTATATACCAACATATCCCACTGAAACATTCCCCATACCAGAACAACACATATCATTGAATGTAGAACTGAAACACAACATGCTGAATGCATAACAGAAACATCGTATACTGAATGCATGTCTACTATAGCTGGAAGCATAGTGAACTATAACTAATGCATACTGTGAACAATGGATGATCTAGTTATGCTTATTTATGCTTCAATATTCTTTTTATTTCTTATGTCTAGCACAGGGCCCGTGTGTCAGTACTGAGTGTGTGCAGATCATCAAAAACATCCATGATCACTAACTTAAGAGTCGACAATAGAGACTCATCTTACTTAAACTTGAAAAACCTCTTCAACGGAAAAGGCCGGTATGACATGCTTATTAATTTTTGACTTGTTTAACTGATCTAGCCATATGCTCTACTAAGCTGTCCCAAATCTTACGCGATAGGGATGCATGGCATCTAACTTATGCTTTCATCAATCGACATGATTGTGAGACTATATGCTTTCTTAACATGCGATGCATCAATAATGCATGAATTGCATACTTAACATACTGTAAAAATCAATACTTTAAATTCATTTTACTCATGCTGTAGGTGGAGTTGTACTTATCTAGTTTGTAGGTAAACTTGTGCTCTCACCCTTATCACGTTACAGGTAACTACCTGTCATTAACATGTATTCCATTAATACTCTTGCTGAGTCACTAATACCGTTAGTGACTAAAGCGGATACTAACGTATGGTACCAATTGCCATCGGTACTAACTTGCTCTCTTTTGGTGAGTTTGACTGTCTAATCGTGGCTAATTAATTTATTACCCAATAAATTAATTAACATCATTTTTTGGTCACTACTACTGTTAGTGACTATAACTTGTACCGTTGTATGATACCGAGGTCAATCGGTACCCAACTGTTCTACTTTGGGAAGTTAGTATCTAATTTCCATCGTGTTTGATTAAGTTGTCTACTTGACAAATTAATCATCGTTCCTCACTATATCATTCAAACTTAGTCCTTGATTGGTTGATCGACCAGTCAACTGACCGGTTACCTCATGCGTTGTTGACTCGGTAGCCTACTGGGTTACTAAGCTTGTTTGATGTGGTAGCCTACCGGGCTACCACTACTGTTTTGTTTATTTGGCAAAATTGTTTTGGTTGCCTTATAAAATTCTTGGGAAAATTTTATGCTTTGAAACCATCCCCTTATCACCCCGTTGGAAGGTAGGAGTGTTTTATTAAAACTATATTCTTATTTTAAAACGGTTGGGACACATTTTGGTGTTTGCATTTTAAATGTGGTTTTTGAACCATTTACCGAAACTGTTTTAAAAACATGTTTGAAACGACTTAGTTTGTAAATTTAGCAAACATAAAACTTTTCATCGTCAATGAGATGAACAGCTCTCATGTTCATCTTGGAGCTTAAATCAAGCTCTAACGGCCCTAAACTCACTAAACTCGTGGCAACTTTGTGTCCAATTTTAAGAAAAATCCCAGTTTTATGCTATTTTAAAAATGGCTCTATTTGAGGCCCAAAACGACGAAATTTTTAAAATATGTGCAAGTTTTCTTAAACATTTCAATGAGATCTACAATTCACGTTGAATCTGAGATCCAGTTCAGACTCTAAGTTAGTCATTTTTAACAAAACCTGAGACTGTTCTTCCGCTCGGATTTTTAAGTCCCAGTTTTGAACACCGGTTAAATACAGCTTGAAAAACCTATTTTAGTGTCGTTTTTGGCCAAAAGTTATTTGACAAAAAAATGACTATAACAAAATTTTCTTAAAACTTTGTATTTATCAAATCCCAAATTTGGATTCTAACATGGTCAAAATGGCCAAAACCTGTGGCCTAAATCTAGGGACAGATTTGTGTCCAGCCACCTTAACGTCCACACACACACATATCCATCCATAAAATTTAAACCACAACAACACAACCACACAAACTTAAAAATGAAAAGCTAAGGGCTCAAAATAAACTTATTACAACCCATTGCACAAATAAATACACATAAATTCCTTGATCAAAAACTTAAAAATAACTATCCATAAAAAGAGGGTTTCGATTTTACCTCACGTGCTATGAACCAAGCACACCGAATCAATGCTTGGGTGACCAAAATGGCCATGTGAACCAAGGGGGTTTGGGGTTGGCTTTTGCTAGAAAAGATTCCAAAAATTTTCTCTTATCATCAAACCAAAATGACAACTAAAAACAACAAAGATTGTTCTAAAAACTTACCCTTGAGTGACCTTAAGATGGCTTGGATGGAAACCTCCTAACACAAGCTTGGTGGGGGCTGGTTTTTGGTATTTTTTTTGGCTGGATTTTTGGCTTGAAAATGGTTGGTTTGGGGGCTGTGAAGTGGTTGGCTACAGCTAGGAAAAGAGAAGAAGAATAGTTGGTTTTTTGGGTGCGAAAGAAAGAAAGTGACCCCTTTAGGTCCAGCATGCCTTTTATAGGCAAATCTAACCCAACTTAATCAAACTTAAGCTCATTTAGTTAACCAAATTTTTTGCCTAATTGGGGAACAAATTGATACCATTTTTCAACCTCCAAGGTCAAGGGTTACATGCATGGGGAAGGGGCCAATTAAAAAAAAAATTGTTGGCCATGTGATGGAATTCATGCATTGTTTAATCAAAAAAGCGGCCAAAACATCACTTACTTTAGGTAAAACTTTTCCCTCTTTTTAGGGCTATGTTTGGGTATGTTTTAGCTGCTTACACACGGTTTTCTAGGTGAAAATTTTATCTGCAAAGTCTTCTCTTTGCAGTCTAATTTTTGCCTTTTGGTATCCAACCCTTTTTTGGTAGTGTTCTAGTTTTCAACCAGAATTGGATTTTCTGAATCTGATTTTTATACTGATCATTCGTAGTTGGGTTGTACTGCATATGAGCTCATTCTGTGTCCATTTTACTATTTATTTTCTATATTGTGGTTGTGTCACACTATGTTGTCCTTACGCATGCATAACGAGGCGTTCTCGTGCAAAACTTCAAACACAGTCTCTCTTGACTAATTTGGATGCGTTAATTTCAAATTTATTAGTTTTATATCCATCTGAGGTCATCTGGATAAGTTTTTGGGATCTGTGTGACCCCACCTCAAAAAACGTGTCAGGTGCTTAATTGACTCATTTGGGTGTTCTGAGTCTAAATATATCAGTTTCAAGATGAGAAAAGATCGTCTTGACCCTCTTCCTGATACTGTATATCTCTCAAACAAAAATTCTCGTTTTATGAATAATTGACTGAATTGAGCCTGCTGATTGTTAATATATCAGTTTTATGCCAGATTAGGGCCGTCTTGGCCATTAACCTGGCACTGCATTTCTATTATTCACTATTCATTGTTTTCTATTCAATTGATTAGTCTAAGCATTCTGACTCTAATTTTGTCAGTCTCTGGGTGAGAAGAGGTCATCTGGACCATTTTCTCGGTGATGTATCTCTACTAGGGTTACTATTACTGTTGTGCTTAGATAACCAGTTTGAGTGTACGGATGATTTTGCTCACCAGTCCGGTGTCAAGAAATGGTCATCTGGACCAGTTTCCGGATGCTGCGTATCTTATACACTCATACGCATAATAGGGTGGACCGATTTCACTGTCGGTTGCTCCTTTCACTGCATAAATAGTAATTAAACATTACTGTACCTATTTAATCTATTCAACTGGAAAATATATTGTATTTTTTTCAACTTAATTACTCATTACATAGTAATTAAGTTTCATTAATCGCGAGAGTTATTACAGCGGCTCTCTGCTCAATACACGGCTTTGTCCATGGGTTTTTATACGAGCGTATACAAGGCAACATGGGCATGTGCATTCCAGACATGGGCATGTACTAGTTGAGATTTCTCAACATGGCCATGTCTTTGAGACACATTCATTTACCCGACCGGTACACGGCTACTTACATGGCCATGTACCTAACTGTGTTACACTACACAATCATGTTCACTCACATAGCCTCTTACACTTCAACAGTCCGAACGGTACACGACCTTGTACCTAACCGAGTTCTTCAAATGCACACTAAAAGGCATCAAATTATTCCAATTTTTTTCCTTAATGTCTTATTACACGGTAAATAGGTTCCATGAATATGGCAGTCATTACATAGTGTGTGGCTGATTTTTGGTAAAACTTTTGGTCAACTTTGGTGTGTTTTAGGCTAAAAGGGCGTTGGCTGGCTAAAGAGAATGAGAAGAAAAGTTGGTGTCTTGAGAGCTTTTTGGTGAGCCAAAGGGAGAAAATGGTGTCTAAGGCCATGGGCACCTATTTATAAACAAATGCTAAGCAAGTTTAATCAACTCTAAGCCAACTTAATTAAGCCAAACCTTAGCTAATCTAGGGGACAAATTTGTTGCTTCCACATAGCTAAAAAAAACGTGGGGGCTGAAGAGAAAAGAAGCACAAATTACATTAATTGCTTGATAAAGTCTATAGTATGTTACGTACTACTTTTTCATTTTTTATTCAAGGTGTCATAAGCATGCTTCCTTGTTTTGTAGGAGGCTTGTCCCCATGCTCCTAGAGCTGTATTTGGTTGCTTCCAATCATAGTTTTTGAGGGAAAGAAATCATCTACAAAAGCTTCCCTTAACAGTCTAATTTCCTCTTATGGTATTCGATCCTTTATTCGCAGTGTTCTAGACCTTGACCGAACGGGGATTTTTTTGATCCTATTTTTATACTATTCATTCCTGGTTGGGTTTTAATGCCTATAAGCCCGTTCTGTTCCTGTTTACTATTCATATACGGTACTATATTGTGTCTACACTATGCTGACACTACGCACATATAGTACAACTCTTACGTGTAAACTCTCAGACATAGTCTATCTTGACTAATTTGGACGTGTTGATTTCAAATTTATCAGTTTTACGTCCATCTGAGGTCGTCTAGACCAGTTTTCTAGATCTATGTGATCCTGACTCAAAAATAACCTTTTGTGTTCAACTGTCCAGTTTGAGCGTTCTGAGTCTAAATATATCAGTTTTGGGCTGAGAGGAGGTCGTCCTGACCCTTGTCCCGATACTGTGTATGCCTCAAATAAAATTTCATGTTCTGTGCTCAATTGACTAAATTGAGCATGCTAACTATAAATATATCAATTTTATGTCAAAAAAACTTCATCTTGACCATTTTCTCTGTGGCGGCCCGCCCTTCATGGAGGCTAATAGTACTAGCATAGTAGAGCTTTGAAGTCCACTATGATAGACTGTCACCTCAATGGGTCACCGGTAACTTACTTATAACTCGTCTTTCTTATTTACTGATCGTAATTTAAACTTAAATTTTATTACGAAAACTGGAGATTTTTTTTTAAACTTATCTTGAAACTATAGAGTCGTAAAACATCATTAAACACATACTGTAATACATATCATATTCTGTTGTACTTAATTTACATCATGTTACAAATATCCAAAATAACTTTCAAAATTTGCTCAGCGGAAAATATAAGCAGAACCATTCCCCTCGCCCAGCCCTGACGGCAGACGTAGATCCCGCTCCTTGTCCATCCACTACCTACTGGTATACAAGTTTCTTACCTACAACATGAATAAACTTGTGAGTGACAGGCTTAATAAGTTCAAACATACAAACTGGAACATAAAACATAAAATCATAAAAAATACTAGTCATATAAATAGTAACTTTGACTTTTGACTATGAATACTAAGGTTGACTTTGACTGATACTATTCATATCTGTGACGCCCCATGCCCTTAGTGGCCCGGACCGTCACTAAAACTATTACTTGCTTCTTTAACTTTTACTTATACTTCTTCTTTAAAACCGATATTTAAACTTGCTGAATTTAATACAATAAATTTCAAGGATTTTTTTTTTACGCATATGTATTTACTATTCACGTACGTATACTATTAAAATACAGAATTTGAAAAACATAAGGATTTCAATTATACATACACACTTATATACTTGTTTATTTAATTACTATTCACTAGATACTATTTAAATATACTATTCATACATATACTGTTTACTGTTCCAAAATACCGTTTAACCTTTACTATTGAAAATACTATTTAACTGTCACCATTCAAAATATTATTTACTCATACTGTGTGGAAGAATACTTGTGGTGTATCCATAACCTCATTCTCACATCCGCCTCCACCGCCATCATCGCCCCTTGATGTTTACGCTATAGGATGCTTACCTACAGTATGAACACACTCTGTGAGCGTTACACCCAGTAAGTACAACATGTTTACCACAAAACGTGTTTAAACATACGCATACTTAAAATCATGTGAGCACACCAATCATCACAGATACCATATAACATATCATATATCATAGCATCATGTATCACATCTTAGAATACATCATCACATCATACTGAATGCATAACATAGCATATCATATATCACATTAGAGAATACATCATCACGTATTGAATGCATAACATAGCATACCTTATACTGAATGCATTTTGTGGGAACTGGAAGCATAAGGAACTAATGCATACGGTGATCAATGCATGATCCAATTATGTTCATTTATGCTTCAACATCTTCTTTTTCTTTATCTTGTCTACTCTGGGCCCCTGTGTCAGTACCGAGTGTGTGCAAACCAACGGTAATGCTGAGGACACTAAAAAGGCAGGAGGATCCTCAACGGATTACTACCCTCTCTACCTTCTCTTACTTTGACTCTGAAAGACCCTTTCAACGGAAAAAGCCGGTACGACACGCCTATTAAATTCCATCTTGCTTATCTGTTCTAGCCATGTGCTTTTCTAAGTTATCCCAAGACCTACGCGATGGGGACATATGGCTTCTATCTTTTTCTTTCATCAATCTACTCGATTATGAAACTATATGCTCTTATGTATGCTGTGCAGCATCGTGTGCATTATACATACTTAAATACTGGAAATCATCATTTAAATTCATTTTATCCATGCTATAGGCAGAGTTTTACTTACCTTTCAACGGAAAGTTTATATTCTCACCTTCATCATAATATAGGTACCTCCCTGTAATCATAATGCATTTCATCAATATTCACTCTTAGGTCACTGTGGTCATTAGTGACTAAGAAAAACTCCATCGTTAGGTGATACCGACCTTTATCGGTACTAATTGCCCTCTTCTTAAGAGTTTGGTTTTCTAATCATGGTTAATTAATTTATTTATCTAATAAATTAATTATCGCTATTAGGTCACTCTATCGTTAGTGACTAATATACCTACCGTTGTGTGGTACCGATGCCTATTGGTACCCAACTGCTTTACTTGGGACTTTGATATTTAATTTCTAATCGTGCTTAATTAATTTGTCTAGTTGACAAATTAATCACTGTCTCTCACTGTCCCGTTTAGACTCGGTCCTTGACTGGTTAACCAACCAGTCAACTAACCGGATACCTTGCATATTGACTATTTAGCCTATTGTAGGAAAAATAATCGGTAAAAACGTATCAGAGTGGCGCGGCGAAACAATAAAAAATTTTTAGATCGTTAAATATCTCATGATGCCATATACAATAAACCAACAACAATTAAAACTCATACCTCAAGGATGCCAATGTGCAGGAGGAGAATGACCGGAGGGCTTCAACCAACTAGCATTCTCTACTATTCTCCAATTTCCGAATGGCTGAGTGTGTAGGCACTCTGAACCTCGATCGGTATGCTAGCACTGCTAGTCTTTTTCTGACCACCCAGATCTCTAAAGAACTTATTGTCACGGTGAGTTGTACAACAATAAGCCTGCTCACCTGAGAGTCTGTGGTCTAAGAGAACTGGAGTCGTAGGACCTCTATTTATAGACCTACATAAGGTGATTCTCTGAATTCGAATTGGATTAGGAGAAGATATTCTCTCTTATCCAGAAGCACAAAATATGAATTTTCCAAGGGGAAAATCCCAACAATAAATTTGGCCACTTTAGGACAAATCCAATCCAAATCTAAACAATATTTTAACTAGAATTTTATCTCCCTTTTTCAACCAAAAAATCCGAATATTCAAAGGAGAAAATCCCCACAAAAATTCAGCCACTTTTGGATAAGGGAGAATCAAAATTCCACTAGGATTTTCAAGCTTGAATCTTATCTCATCCTTATCCAAAATAACCAAAAATCTCCTAGGAGATTCACTCCAAAAATTCAGCCATTGTCTGGGAAGAGAGAATCCAAATTCAACTGGGATTGAAACTTGAATTTTTCTTCAACCTTATCCACAAAAAATCCGAAAATCCATTGAGGATAATCCTCAAAATTTTCGTCCAACTTTAGTTAGGATTTAGATTCAAAATTCAAGTAGGATTCTAACAAGATTTTTCGTTCCATATCCAACTCAAATTCGAATTTCATTCCTTGTGGATTTACCACAACAAATTCGAATCCCACTTGGACTATGATTCAAAATTTGAATTTCAAATTCAAATTGCAAATTTCAAATTTCAAATTTAAATTTCAATTTCAAATTTCAAATTCAAATTTCAAATTCAAATTTCAAATTCAAATTTCAAATTAAAAATTAAAAATTAAAAATTCAAATTTCAAATTTCAAAATCCACAAAACAATTTTATTTCAAATTCTTGTTCTCACGGATAATTTTCTACAACTCCAATCCAATCTCAAATAAAATCATGGCAACTTTATTTGGAGTTCGAATAATTGTGTACTCTATTATCCAAAACAAAATCTGAATCCAACCGGAGAGAATCTTGTCTACCATCCTAATCTTATGTCATCACCATCAATACATAATAAACTAGCCAATAGCATACACAAATCAATTTGCCAAACGTTAAGGAATTATGTGGAGCTTGTAGAAGGACTGATTGGACATATATAATCGGGCTACCGCAAATCCATATGATCATCATTCTTTACCGAGCAACTCAATCATATGATCACTAATTTCAGAGTCACACCACTATAAACCTAAAACTGAACTCCCAATTATATACCGTATTACGTAAGCCCGTGACAAGCTATCGTCCAATGACCTTGTCATGTATGCAGAACCCTTATATGATATCCATGATCAGCCTTAGGCCAAAGTCCGTTTAATCCTACTGATCAGGCTGTCTTAAAGTTCCATTATATTACAGAATTAAGAAAATGATTATTCACCATATGTGAATAAGAAGTCATTCGCCCAGCAGACGACCCAAGGCCTTGTCCATTTTCACATTCAGTGTAATGCCTTTAAGAGGATACCCTTAACTCCTCATTAGAGCTATAATTTCGATATCTGTAAATGAACCCTTCATCGTATACAAGTCATGCACCCAACGAACCGATCTACAAGCTTACTACCTCTGAGACGCTTTAGCCATTGGAACATCAAAGTACACAAGTCATATACATGAAGCTGTCCTTTTACTCAGGATTAAGGTTGTTGCACAATGAATGTCAAAAGCAGATCGATCCACTTAAAGTGGACTTCGTAGATCAATCACGCTTTAGTCCCGGTCCAATATGTCACCCCCAAGCAACATATCTATGTCTCTACTTGGCAGTCCAACTCTATATAGTCAAGACAAACCATCCTCTCAAAAGCTTTAGACAACGTAATAGTCTTAACATGAGTTAGATGCTCGGTCTAACCCCATAGATTACAGACCATAGTTTAGACCACTAACTTTAGAACATTGTCTTCTCGCATACAAAAGTCCATTGCATGCAACGTTCTAATAGTTTAACATAAGCGGTCAGGGAGCCATATTTGCTTACATTTACTTTAACATGTAAATAAAATGAGGACAGATAGCAATGTAATGAATAACCTCTATATATAATTTTATTATCTAGTTCAAAATAAATACATCAAAATGTCTCTAATGCTTAGGGCATTTCCTAACACCTATGGGGTTACCTTTACCGATTTAACTGCTCCAAATTTTACGCTTAGCTCACACCCATCCCTCAGGTGGTACTATTTCGACATAGGGGTCGTTTTCTTACATTACGAAATTTCTAATGGGTGGTTTACTAATCTTCAAAACATCCATCCTTCTTTCCCAGACCTAGGTCATCGAGGAGGGCTCGGGTTTCCATCCCGATCACATTTTCACCCCTCATTTCCTAAAATATCCCTTTGTGCTGTTTTAGAATTTTCAGCAGCATTTTCGCTTAATTTTTGCGTTCCCGGCGTTTAGGAAACGCCTTATAACCATGTAACCTATTCTATTCTACCACATACTATACCAGAGGCCTAATTTTTATGTAAAAGCTCAGCTTTTTACGTAAAAATATTCACATTTCCTCACATTCTTTTTTTCTACATTTCATCCATTTTTCTTACAATTCCTCAAGTCAGTATACCATAATTAATACATAATTATTCCAATTATTCTCGTCGGCGGTCAAAAGAACCGTTCGGTCTCGACCGCACAATCTTAGAATCATCGTTCTTCACTTTTGAAACTTCGTTTTGCAAATCCGATGCTGCGGATGTGTCCGGAACGTCAAAAATAGGCCAACAGGCCGTTTCTTCAATTTTCGGTCTCCGGGTCATCGTTGACCGGCATTGACCGGCCGTTGACTGGCGTTGACCATGGCGGCGATGGAAGTGGCGACCACCATCTTGAAGAGCCCAACGAGAGGAACCCATTGGTGGTGTCAATGTCACCAATTGAGGCTCCTATCATCGAAAATCGGGCTACAATGGTAGACGGTGGTGGCGATGCTTCGATCTCCATTTTTTGGCGTTGTTGCCCAAAATTGCTTTGGGGCTTTTGATGTACGTGTTGCTTTGAGCATTTTGACACCCACCTTGCAACTCAACTCCGCCGGAATAGTCAGATTCAACGGCGGCGATGACGACGACAACGGGCGAGTTTGGCCGACGTGATCCAGTGGTTGTTGACATGAAAAGAGGCCTGGGTTTTGTTCTACTCTTCACCACAAATCCATTGGGATCGGAATCGTGGTATTTGGACGTCGGATGGTGGAGAAATCATGGTTTGAAAAATTCGGCCATTGACGGCTTTAAGCTGCGCATGCGCCTTCCTCCGACGTCAGTTCCATCGACTCGACACACCATTGGACTTAGCTTGTCGAGAGCTTTCCAATGGTGTCGACGGTGTCAAAAACAGAGGTCGGATTTGATCGAGGGTTACTGTTCATCTTCGTGTGGTGTGGGGGGAGAAAATGAGATAAGAAAAACTTATTGGGGCCATTTTACAAAGGATCCAAAATTTTGCCCCTTTTATACTAAATTTTTGAAAAATTTTAAGATAGGCTATACTGACTAATTTGGGCGTGCTGAAACCAAATATATCAATTTTATATTCATCCAAGGTCGTCTCGACCAGTTTTTCGATACTGCATGGTTCCCGGTCAAAATTACTTTTTTGTACTCAAATGGCTACTTTGAGCACTCTGATTCCAAATATATCCATTTTATATCAAGAAAAGGTCATCTTGACTAATTTCTTAATACTATGGTTAGGCCTACACTGTGTTGACACTGTGCGTGTATAACGAGGTATTTTCGCATGAAATTTCACACACAGTCTCTCCTCACTAATTTGGACGTGCTGATTTTACATTTATCAGTTTTACTTCCATCTGAGATTTTCTGGACCAGTTTTCAGGATCTGTATGACCCCGTCTCGAAAAATATGTCAAGTGCCCGATTGACTAATTTGGGCGTCCTGAGTCTAAATATATCAGTTTCGGGGAGAAAAAAGGTCGTCTTGACCCTCATCCCGATACTGCATATCTCTTAAACAAAATCTACATTTTGTGCTCAATTGACCACATTGAGCCTGCTGACTATTAATATATCAGTTTTATGCCAGATTAAGGCCGTCTTGACCACTAACCTGACACTACGTTTCTCACTATTCACTAATCACTAATCATTGGTCACTATTCACTATCTGACTGACTAATCTGAGCGTTCTGACTTTCATTTTGTCAGTCTCTGGGCGATAAGAGGTCATCTAGACCACTTTTCTTGACACTGTACATCTATTAGGGTAATTATCGCTGCTGTGCTCAGATGACCAGTCTGAGCATACTGATGACTACCTCATCAGTTCTGTATCATGAAATGGTCGTCTAGACCTGTTTCTTGATATTACGTGTCTCAACGCATACTCACATAATAGGGTAGACCGATTTCACTGTCGGTTGCCCCTTTCACTACATGAACAGTAATTAAACGTTACTATACCCGTTTAATTCATTCAACTGAAAAGCACACTATGTTTATTAACTTAATTACATCATTACATAGTAATCAAGTTTCATAATTCATGAGAGTCATTACAGCGGCTCTCAGCTCATTATACACGGCCTCTTACACGGACGTGTACTTGACCGTGTTACATTACACGGCCATGTACACTCACACGGCTACTAACAGATACACAGTTTGAATGGCACACGGTCACTCACACAGCCATGTACCTGACTGTGTTACTTAAATTTGCACTAAAAGGCATTAAATTACGTCCATTTTATTCCTTAATGACTTATTACAGGTAAGTAGGTGCCATGAAAATGGCGGTCATTACAACCTACCCCCCATACAAAATTTTCGTCCTTGAAAATTAGAATAATTCCGGGAAGTCTCTTCTCATGTCTTCTTCCCATTCTCATATATCTTCCTCAACACTATGATTCCGCCATAACACTTTTACTAGCGGTATACTTTATTCCTAAGTATTTTTTTTCCTCTCTGACTAGGATCCGCACGAGTCTCTCCTCGTACATCGGATCAGTGTATACTACAACGGATTCTTGGCTAAAAACATGGGAGCTGTCTGGCACGTACTTCTCAGCATCAAGACGTGAAAGATGTTGTGCATTGTAACTAACTCGGGAGGAAGCGCTAGTATATAAGCCACCTTCCCGACTTTCTTTATTATCTCGAGGGTCCTATGTACCTAGGACTGAGCTTTTCTTTCCTTTCAAAGCGCATCACCCCTTTCATGGGTGCCACCTTGAGAAAGACCGAGTCTCCTACTTGAAACTCGAGGGGTCTATAGCGCTTATCGTCAAAATTCTTCTGTTGACTATGCGCTATATCTAACGTTTCTCGTATCAGCCTCACGTTTGGCATGGTATTCTTGATGATGTCCAAGCTAATTAGTCGTTTCTCTCTGGTCTTGTACTAATGAGCCAGAGATCTGCATTTCTTTCCACAAAGTGTCTCGTATGGTGCCATTCCTATCAAGGAATGGTGGTTAATGTTGTACGAGAACTTACTCAATGGTAGCTTCTGATCCCAATTTCCTTTGAAGTCTAGGATGCAGGTCTCAACATGTCCTCTAACATCTGTATGGTCCTCTCAGACTAACTGTCGGTCTGAGGATGAAATGCTGTGTTGAATTCTCACTTGGACCATAATGTGGCCTGAACACTTTGTCAAAATCTGAAGGTAAAGCGTCCACTACGATCTGAGATGATCGATTCTGGTACTCTGAGCCGTTTCACGAACTGTGCTGCATAGATTTCTACTAGTCGTTCCACTGAGTAGCTAACTTTCATTACTAAAAATCTAGATGATTTCGTCAGTCTGTCTATAATCACCCAGATTGCGTCATTATCATTTGACGTCTTCGACAATCCGACTAGGAAATTCATCGTAATCTGGTCCCATTTCCACTCGGGTAACTTAATTTCCTACGATTATCCTGCTGGGTATTGGTGATCTGCCTTAACCTTCTGGCATGTAAGGTACCTGGCAATGAACTCGACAATGTCATTCTTCATTCCAAGCCACCAAAAGCTTTCCTTCAGGTACTTGTACATCTTATTCGCCACCGGATGTATGGAATATGACGTCTCGTAAGGTTCCAAAAGGATTCACTTTGTGAGTTCTTCATCTTTCATAACACACACTCTATCTCTGTAATAGAGTATGTCGTCCTTAGGGATCTTAAACTCTGAACCATTGTCCTCTGTAGCTTCCTTTCTAGACTTGAGCAGGGACAGATCGAAGCCTTGACTAATCTTGACCTCTTTTTGGAGCGTCGATTGGAGGGTCATGTCAGACAACCTCCCTGTCAAAATCTTAATCTCACTGTCGCATAGCTCCTTTATAGCGCTCCTGACAAGGCACTAATAGCCATAGGCATAGTAATATGCTTCTGACTCTACGCATCGGCCACCTTATTGGCTTTCCCCGGATGGCATAAGATCTAGCAGTCGTAATCCTTACCAACTCTAGTCATCTATGCTACCTCATGTTGAGCTCTTTCTACGTGAAGATATACTTAACACTCTGGTGATCGGTGTAAGATCTCGCACTTGATTCCATACAGGTAGTGCCTCCATGCTTTTAACAGAAAAACTACCGCTGTTAGCTCAAGATCACGTGTTGGGTAGCTATTCTCAGGGTTTTTGAGTTGTCGTGAAGCATACGCGACTACTCTACCACTCTGCATCAACACAGTTTCCAACTCGATTTTAGATGCGTCGCTTTAAATCACAAAGTTTCCCTGACCAGCATCTAGAATGGTCAGTATTGGAGAGCTTGTGAGCCTTTATTTTCGCTCTTGAAACCTTTTCTCACACTTATTGGTCCACTCATACCTCTTTCCCTTCTTGGTGAGCGCTGTGAACGCTGCGGCTAGCCTTGAAAAACCCTCGACAAAACATCGGTAGTATCCCACTAAGCCTAGAAAGCTGCGGATCTTTGTCATGTTTCTCGGAGCTAGCCACATGCTAACTGTGTCAATTTTAGTCAGGTCCACAGATACTCCTTCCTTGGGGTTTATGTGGCCTAGGAAATGGACCTTCTCCAGTCAAGACTCATACTTGGAGAACTTGGCATATAGCTGATAGTCCTATTACATGCGCAAAATGATCCTTAAGTGCTCTTCGTGCTCTTCCTTTGTCTTAGAGTGTATCAGTATGTCATCAATGAACACAATGACAAACTTATCCAAATTGCCCTAGAACATATGGTTCATCCAGTTCATGAAAGCTGCTGGCGTATCCGTCAATCTGAGCGACATGAACAGAAACTCGTAATATCTGTACCGCTTTTGAAAGGCTGTTTTGGGTACATCTTCATTCTTGATTCGTAGTTGATGGTACCCAGAATGTAGATCGATCTTGGAGAACACTACAGTGTCTCGGAGCTAATCAAATGGATCATCAACCCATGACAATGGATGCTTGTTCTTAATCGTAATCCTGTTCAACTCTCTATAGTCGATGCACATTCTCAGTAGTCCATCTTTCTTCTTCATGAATGGTACAGGTGCTCCCCAGGTTGAACAGTTATGTCGAGTGAATCCCTTGCCTATTTAGTCCTTCAGCTGGGCTTGGAGCTCTTTTAGCTCTACAGGGCTCATTTTGTATGGGGCCTTGAAGATGAGGGCTGATTCTGATCAACGTTCAGTCTCGAACGAGATGTCGCACTCTGACGAGAGTTCTAGAAGACCTTCTGGAAATATCTCCATGAATTCCCTGACTATCGGCACATTCTCGGGTCCTATTTCTATTCCTCGTGTCTTATCTACTACGTATGCTAGGAAGTCCATGCATCCACTGGATAGCATCTCACGAGCCTTCACTGCTGATATCACCGTCTTTGGTTGCTCTGGCGACAAACCCTTGTAGATGAACTTTTCGCATCCGATTGGTTTGAAAACGATTTTCTACCTTTGACACTCTATGATGACATTGTGTTTTGTGAAGAAGTCCACCCTCACAATTACATCATAGTCGCACATGTCATCGGTTAATGCTCAATTCTCTCCCATAGATAATTACTGGTACCTGACATATCCAGTAATTAGACAATAAAACTTCGCCCGAAGGAAGTGACATTCTAAAAGTCTATTTCATCCTATCTAAGCTCCTACCTAGCTTTTTAGCGGAATCTAATGATGCAACGAATGGGTGGCTCTAGAATCAAATAGAACTAACGCATCAAAGTTGGCAACAAAAAGCTGGCCCGTCACTACCACAGAAGTTATAGCTTCAGCATCACTCCTCATGTAAGCCTAGATTCTCCCTTAGCTGTCTGAAGCTTTCAGTCTGCCTTGTGTGATCAAAGGGCCTTTGATCTTGGTCTAGGTGGCGTAAAGTTGATTATTCTCAGTGTGGGGTTAATTCTGTCGGTTCTGTGGGTTGGAGTGGTAGTTTTTGGCATAGTGGCCTTCCTTGCCACAGATGAAACAACCACTTACCCCTTGCTTGCATTCTCCTGGTGCCTCTTTCTGCTTTTCGTGCATGTCGAGTATTGGCTGTCATTCCTTCCTGCTCGTTTCTCTTCTGAGGAAATTGTTCTGTGAATCTTGATTCCCCTTTTCTTTTGTTATTATGGGAATGCCTACTATTCTGGCCGGTTCCCACATTCTATCCTCTGTGTCGTAATTCGGGGTTCTGCTTCCCTTGTGCTTGCTCAACTTGCATTTTCTCCTCCTTTCATGCCTTAAAATTCTGTGCCTTTCGCTCTTATCATGAGCCAACCAGTACTTGGCTCAGATAGCCTTGCTGACATATTCTGCTAGTGTCGTTGGTCTGTGGCTTCCGCGACAGACCTAAACTGCGATGTCCGTTCTGAACATCTTCAGCATTCATCTGACTTTTTCCTTTTAGTGGGTACCAAATCTGGACAAAGTTGAGCCAACTGCTCAAACTTCTTGATTGCCTCCATAACAGTCATACTACCTCGGCGCAGGTTGTTGAACTCATCTTACTGTGCTACTAGTGCTTCCTTATTGAAGTACATCTCCTTGAATTCCTAAATGAAATCACTCTAGCTCATCTCTCTAATGTTTCTCCTAATGGTTACCATCTTCCACCACTGATGTGCCTCATTGTGCAAGGTGAAGGATGTGCACATCACTTTCTCTCTATCTGTTAGCCCTATAAAATCCAAGATTACTTGGATATCTGTTAGCCAGTCATCGGCCTCTATAGGGTTGGTGATTCCTAAGAATTCTAACGTTTTCATGTGCTAGAATCTCTCATACAAGTTACCTTTCCTAGGGATTGGTAGAAAAAAAATTACTGTTATGAAAGCAGCCATTACTATAGGTGTTAGTGCCTCCTGGGCTGGAGGAGCTGCTTGCTCTCTTAGAGTTTCTGGGGTTGCTGAAGCCTCCTGTGTTGGCATCTCTACTGACTGTGGTGCCTGGGGTCACTGGCCCAGCCGTTCCCTAAGCTGGTTTAGCTCCCGTTGCTGATTCTCCATCATCTCTCACATGGCTGCGATCTGTGCGATCAACTCATCCTCTCAAGATGCTGGGTTTGACTAAGCTCTCATTCTTGCCAGGTTTTCCTATGTAAACCTATCGTACAGCAGGAAAGGAAAACATATGTCTCTTAAATTCTATACTTGGGACTCGTATCACATATCATTTTCTTTCTTACTTAACAATCTTACTTAAACGTTATGGATATAAATATACATATTATATCCATCTTTCTTTCTCTCATACTGTGAAGTTCAATACAATTGCCGCATTATATTGGAACGTCATCTGAGTACTAGGATTCATCCTGCACTTTCTATCATACCATACTCACACTGTGGAAAAATTATATCTGGCCCCTCGGGCAAAAATTTACTACTTATTTCATAATATATATCACAAAATATATATACATATATTCAAGATTCTAGTTCAGTGGGAGTGACACACACTTCCCCTATACGATCCCAACAAGTACATTATGCGACAAATGACGGGGGGGAGCTACTGCTTCCCTCTACATATTTACATAACCAACATTCCCACAGAAGGGTTACCACTACGCGGAGGATACTCCTGATTCCACATCTGACATCTCCTCATCGTCACTATCGCTGAGAGGGAACTCCTCTAGGTCCTTCTCTTTTTCTCAGCCAAAATTGACCTCGTCATTGCTGGCTATGATGACTTGGGGTTCATACATCCCCATATTTGTCATTACTAAAGCGGTCGGGGATCTCCTCTCCCTCATCGTTGGAACGACATCAGAAAGAGTCTCGTCATCATCCTCTTCCATGGAGTGTTTGAGAGACAGATGGGCTGGTTCGGGGTTCTCCATCGGTTCCCCATTGCCCTCGTGTACTTCTGGTTGGTGCTCGGCCATGAACTCTTCATTGGCCGATTGGGGTGCTGGGTCTACTGGGTCACCCTCTATAATGGTGGCTGTTATAATGCCTTGGGCTTGTGTAGGGTTCCCGGGGTTGAGCACTTTTCTCTCGGCGTTCACTATCTCCTAGATAAGGCTTGCTACTCCTTCTACTTGATCGCTCTTCTAATTTTGTTTGACAAGGTCTCTTTATCTCTTTTGGTCTTCTTCTGCCTTGTTCCACTTTTGCCTCAACGTGCACTGTAGAAGTCCATATCAGTTTCTCGTAGCGCATAACACATATTAGAACTGTATCACCGGACATCAGCAGCAGTCTTTCAATCCAATGAACAAATTCTCGTATATCCATAACTCTAGGGAACTTAGGCGGTTTCACTCCCCGCTTGCCCATAGAGAAAAACTGGGGCTAATGCTGGACTCCTCTTAGAGATTGGCTCGATTATGGTATGGCAAAATTTGACGCAGTTAATAGCTCATCCTGGTCATGAGGATCCCGATATACACGAAAGTATCTTCCTGAGAGATATCAACAACCAACAAGACTCAGTTATCCTGATCAATGGCGTACAATCGAGGAATCACTTTGATAACGTGAAACCAGTCCTGACATTCTCATGGAGTGCAGAAGTATTGTTTGCCACTCGAAACTTAGTGGACAACTAGCCTTGAAGATCGGTACAACTTGGGTAGCAATCCATGTTCTTTCTCTGAGTAGTTCTCTAGCACTGCACGGTCGTGATTTTTTGTATAATGATATCACCATCTCTTCATCTTATCCTCGCCATCATAGATTTCGTCGTTTCATTACTATAAAATGTTATCTTCAAATAGATAAACATTTACTGACTAAACATAAAACTAACTTACTTGGACAGATGAAGCTGGCATGCGGCGATGTGAGGTAGGATGGTAGGAAACTGCTCTGATACCAACTGTGACACCCCATGCCCTCAGCGGCCCATGTGGCAGCCCACCCTTTATAGAGATCATACAATACTATTACAGTTAAGCTTCATAGCTAACTGTGATAGATTGTACTCTCATGGGTCGCCGGCTAATCTATCTCTCTTTAAAACATGGTATTTTTGGGGGATTTTTTTTTATAAACATAACGCAAAACATTATCCACTAATCACTTTGTTTACAAGTACAAAGTAATTTACATAATACAGTACTTTCACAAAATACATATTATTACAAAAGAACTGTTCCTTTTTCTTCTCTTTGTTAACGCTCAGTGGAAAAACTCTAGCAGAACCATATCCCTTGGCTTCCCATCCCATTTGACACTTGCTATCCTGTCCGCCATCTAGCCATACAAAGCTAATGAGTTGGTTGCTTACCTGCAACATGAGCAAAAATGGTGAGCTACAGGCTCAATAAGTTTAAACATGCAAGAAATAGAATTTCTATGAATAGACTATTCATCAAGAATAGTAACTTTAATCACTATTCATTATGAATAGTAATTTTGACCACAACACAGTATATCAACAGTACATCAACCATAGTGTTAGTACTCTCACGAAACTGTCTTGTGCTCAATTATGGCATAGTTTCAGTTTTAGGTAATTATCTTTATTTATGTTCTGGTTTTGAGCTCATGTTGGCCGTACCATTTTAGTACGCATGACTGGGAGCGGTACATTAGTGCTGACCTCCACAGCCTTAATCTCATCATCATAGCCCCGAAGGCAAAGTATACCTTCCCCATATGGAAGGCTGGTACGCCAAAAGTGGTTTCATTACCGACTTTTTAAAGTTCTAACCCGGTGACTTCATATTGCCCCGTGGTTAGGAATGGTTCACATTTTAATTTCGTGTGAGTGAGTTTCATTAACCTCGCTTGTGATGCCTTAAATTTTATTTAAGGGTCAATATATAATTTAAATAAAATTAGTGTGCCAAAAATTAATTTAAAAATCTTTTGGAAACCCTAGGTTGGTTTCCTAGTCAACTCAAAAAGTCAACAATTTGAACTTCAAAAAAAAAAAAAAAAACCCTAAAACATTCGGCCATCACTTGGGATTTTAAATTAAAATTAAAATTCCACAAATCCAAGAAGGATTCAAATTCAAATTTCATTCCTTAGATATAAAGAAGAAATTCGGCCATAAAGTGTAGGAAATAAAGGAGATTTTATTTGAATTAAAAGCTAGGTTAAAACTCATTAAAATTCAAATTATTTTTCCTTAAAAACTAAGGGATAATTTTCGGCCACTTAAAGGGAAATAAGAGAGAAAACCCTAGCCTCAAAACAGCATAAAAACTTTCCCTTTTGCCCCTTAAAATTTTCAGCCAAACAAGGAAGAGAAAGGGAAAGAAAAACCTAGTATAAAAACCCCCTTTTAACTCTCATTCACCCCTCCTTTCACCCTCAAAATTTCGGCCAGCTTTCCCCTCTCCCCTCTCTGAATTTTCTCTCCCAAAACACACCCAAAACAGCAAACAAAACCTACCAAAAGGCAGCTCAAAGATTCAACAACTTTTGAGACAAAAACAAGGTGAGAAATCAAAATTTTTCCTTCCTTCTCCTTTTGATTTTAAATCCGAAATTTATATGATTTTCTCCACTATTTCCATACTGTTTTGAAGACTTCAATACTCACACAAATTCAGCCAAAAGGGAGACCAAGCATCAAAAATAGGGCAGCACAAACAAGGTGTGATTTTTCTCTCAAACCCTAAAATTTTGCCTCATTGATCCCCTTTTCAAAAACCCTATTATCATATGTGTAAGATTTTATGATTTTGTCAATTTGATTCTTGGGTTGTGTTAATGACATATAAATAAGGTTTTCCACAAAATTTGGTGATCATTGGATGAAAATTGAATTGGTTTGAGGCTAATCGAAATTCGGACACAGAAAAACGGAAATCTGGAAAATTATCATATGAACAGTAAATTTGTGTCAGCCATAACTTGAGTTTTAAAAACGATTTTTGAGTGATTCCTGAGCCTAAAATTAAATTCAAGATGCCCCATAAATGGCTACAAAATTTCAGAACCAAACTCATCCGTTTTCCTGGTCAAAATATTTTTCTAATATAGGCGGACAGAACTGCCAGTTTTTGAACTGAAACTAAAACCCAGATTTTATGCCTGAAAACAACCCCTCGGTTTTTGGACTAAGTGAATGACCAAATGATGTCTAAAAATTATAAAAATTATATGGAATTAAAGCTACGGCTGTCTAGTTTAACATATTAAAAATTTAGAATTTTTGGGATTAAAAATGAATTGATATTGATTTTACAATCAGCCTAGGTCAGTCTGTCCATGTCCAGAAATATCCTAACTTAGAGTTTTTCACAAATTTTAAATCCCAAAGGTTTATTAAACGTTTTGAAATCTTTTGTGGCACACTAAAATGATTGGATGATTATGTCTAGACCTAGACTAATCATATGTTGTGATTATAGGACTTATTTGACGTTCTTGCTGGATTTGTGGATCACGTTATCGTAATGCTTGTGCGATAATCGAGGTAGGACGTTCTAGCCTTTTCTGGGAGTAGTCAAGTGTTTTAAATTTCCCTGTTTTATCGATGGCATGCTGTTTTTAGTTTATGAAATTATTATATTGTTTTTGATGAAATAAACGCATGCAACGTATTTGGTAATTAAATGTGTATTTTAAAACGTGTTTTGATTTATGGCATAATATAACTTGGTAAATACCATCTTTTGAATAATCCGGTGAACATAATTGAGCTCTAGTTCACGATCATTGTAAATGATGCGTGCGTCCCAGAGTTGACGCCATGGGGGAAGGTCCCTAAACCTGCGGAGGGCCGTTCGGCCTATTTAGACCGTAACGAGATGATCTAGGATAATTC
Source organism: Antiaris toxicaria (assembly GCA_035233585.1). Lineage (NCBI taxonomy): Eukaryota > Viridiplantae > Streptophyta > Magnoliopsida > Rosales > Moraceae > Antiaris > Antiaris toxicaria. The sequence goes on along the minus strand of CP141156.1, from coordinate 97,518,540 downwards.
AAATTCAAGGCACGTATATTATAGCTACGACAAGTCCTCACTCATAATGTGATGGTTTGTTTTAATGATTTATTATTTTCATATTGGGGCACGAATATTGCAGCTACGCTAAGTCCTCAGCAGAATAAAACTTGTTTTAAAAATGTTTTTCACGAAATTGTTGATTATTTTTTTTATGATTATTATGTCATGTATTTTTTTTAAATTGTTGATTATTTTTGGAAACGAATATTATGCCATACTTTTAAATGTTATCTGTTAACCCACTTTTGTTTCTGTCCTACTGAGCCAGCGCTCACGTCCCTTTTCTTTGTGATTTCGAAATGACTACTTCCAGGTACGGGAGGTAGCAGTTCCGAAATTCGTTGAGATATACGTTACTACCGAAGATGATGCTATCCGTTTTCTCCATCTTCTTCTTTCTGTTTCTCGTTCTGATGTAATGAGACTTTAAGTTTGTACTTTATTTCACGTTATTCAAATTTCATGCTTGGGAATATTTTATGGTTGGTAATTTCTTTTGAAAACCGATTTTGTGTTTGACTTCCGCATTAAAAAGCATTTATTTTCTCCTTTATTTTATTTTGTGGTTATGATGCTACTTTATAATTAGGCTTAGCTAAATTATAATGTTGACCCGTTGTTTTTGTAATAAATGTTTTCCTTAAATCTCGGGTTGATATTATGATTTTGCTGCCATGTCACGTGTCTAAATTTTGGACCGTGACATCGCTTTAGTACCCGAAGCACAATTTATTATGTGTCCCATTTTCAATAGTGCCCGTAGCACATTTCGTCTCTCTCTCCATTCTATAATAGTGCCCGTAGCACATATGTACCTAACTTATAGTTAGTACATCCAAGTTAGCAATAATAATACTACATGTTACAGATAAGTAAATGTCTGAACTTACCGTACGTCTACTTCTAGGGATCCTTCAACGTCCCTTGTCCTTGCTGGTTTTGAGACCCTACAGATAAAACTTAGTCTATTAATTTCCTTTTTTATTTGTAGCTTTTATTTTTAAATAAAAAGCTTAAATTTGGTCTTAAAACCTTTAATTAAGCTTTATGACAACTTTTTAAGCTTTATTAACCATTTTCACATTTTTCCCCAATTTTTGTAAAATTACAATTTTACTCCTAAATTTTGAAAAAATTACAATTATACCCTTGGCGGGATTTTCTCGACTTAAAAATTTACCTTTGACGCTCAGGAACCTTATTCTACCATTCCGGGGTCTTTAGGGCTCTTTTCCCACTTTTTGAAAAATTTTGGTCAAAATGACCATTTTGCCCCTATCGGGTTATTTTATCCTAAATTCTCATTTCAGATTTTTAGACCTAATTTTCTAAGCCCAAAAATCCTCAAATCATCTTTTAAAATTTTACCGGTCCTTTTCCAAAAAATTTTTTTTCATTATCCCGAATTTTCACTTTCCAGCCCTCGGAAAGTACTATTCCGACCCTTACGTCGGTTTCGTGTTTTTCTATCGTTTCGGAGTCTCAAATGAGCGTTTTACTAATATTTAAAACATTCATCTAGACTTTCCCGATTTAGGTCTCTGAAGCTCGGATTTTCCGTACCCGACTCGGACCTTTACTTCGTTTCCCAAAAATGCCCCCCCCCCCCCCTCAGGCTCAGTTTTTCAGTTTCACTCGCGTTTTACATTTTTAAGGGGACGTGTTACTATTCATAAACCACCCCTTAGGTTTCTCTTATTCAATTTTCCTTTAGGGACTTGGGTTTCCGACCCGACCCTAAACTTTAGTCTCGATTCCCTTTTTGCCCTTAATGCCATTTTTCGAAATTTCTTCAGCATTTCGGCGTAAGTTTAAGACTACCGGCGTTAGGTACGCCTCAAACCATGTGTACCTGCCACGTACTATACCAAAGTCCTATTTTATGTAAAAGTTTCCCAAACTTTTATATAAAAATTTATAGAATCACTAATTTACAAAACAACCACAATGTTCAAAATTTCTTTCACTTCCCCCCTTAATTAAGCCACAGTTTTGACTTAACAAACCCTAGCAAAAAATTTTTCTTCATTTTCTCCACATTATGCTCGGTTTTATACTTAAACCATAACATAATTTTTATTCCAAAACAACCCTTAATCAACAAAATTTTTTTCATAAAAACCCTAAACCACAATCGGTTTTCACTTAGGGTTTTCACACTAACTTTTGTCAAATTTCTTTTTTATGTAAATTCAATATGAAGTTTATTGTTTCTAAACATCTAAAACATATTTCCACACCAGATAACAACATTTTTCATCAAAATTTCATCACCAAAATCTCCCCTTTGAACCCACGGATTTCTTGGAGAAAACAAGCCAAAAATCACATTTTTTTTCATGCAAATCCAATACATGAATAACCTAATTCAACATAACAAAAAACCAACACATAATTTCATCAAATCGATAACAAAATTTCATAATTTTCTTCCCACTATTCCCACGGATTTCATGGCCAAAAATGGGGAAAAAAAATACAAGTTTTGAAGCTCACCTTGGTTACTTGGATGCTAGCTTGCCAAACTTGAGTTCTTGCTTCAAAAATTTTGAAGAAATCCTTTGATTCTCCTAGGTGGCTCACGTTTTCTCTCTTGCCAACACTTAGAATTTTTTTTTTTCTTTTGGTTTTGGTGGCTACGGCTTCTTCCTCCCAAAATGGCCAAATCTTGTTTTCAAGAAAGCCATATTAACTTGGCTAATTGGCATGAGTCAGCCTTAATCAACCAATGAAAATTTGACACCATTCATCAATTTCTTTCCACCTTTTTTTTTTAAATCAAAAGATGGCATTTTGGCCTAATCTTGGCCGTTAGATTAACGGTGAATTAAATCCTAGCCATCCACCTAACCTACCACTTTAATTAACCATTTATTAAACATTTTTAATGACATTATCAATGATGAGTTATTAGCTTACTTTTAGACATCACTATTCACGTCACTTTTTGACCGAATTTTGACCCGAGTGAAATTTTTCCAAAATTGCCCCGGCGGGTTCCCGAGGTTTTAGATGCAGTCGGATCAATTTATACTGCTTCCGTTTGATCAAAATCAATTTCAGAAGTTTTTCGTCTTTTAGTGCACCATAGGCACCGGTTAGGGTTTTTAATGTCGTTTTGACACCGTTTCACCCGTTTTGCTTACGTAAAATTTCTCAACATCAAATTTTTATCCATCAACATTGTCAGAACATTTTAGTACATTCTAAACAATATAAATTTGTTTATTTTACTCTTTAAACTGTACAAGTTGTCACACATATACGATTGTACATTTTCTTCCGAGAATGTCAGAAATTCCCGGTTGTCACAGCCCAGACCGTCACTGAAAACTATTACTTGCTTCTTTAACTTTTACTTATACTTCTTCTTTAAAACCGATACTTAAACTTGCTGAATTTGATACCATAAATTTAGAGGAATTTTTTTTTACGCATACGTATTTACTATTCACGTATGTATACTATTAAAATGTGGAATTTGAAGAACATAAGGATTTCAATTATATATACACACTTATATACTTGTTTATCTGATTACTATTCACTAGATACTATTTAAATATACTATTCATACATATGCTGTTTACTGTTCCAAAATACCGTTTAACCTTTACTATTCAAAATACTATTTAACTGTCACCATTCAAAATATTATTTACTCATACTGTGCGGAAGAATACTCGCGGTATATCCATAACCTCATCCTCACATCCGCCTCTGCTGCCATCATCACCCCTTGATGTTTACACTATAGGATGTTTACCTACAGCATGAACACACTCCATGAGCTTTACGCCTAGTAAGTACAACATGTTTACGGCAAAACATGTTTAAACATACACATACTTAAAATCATGTGAGTACACAATCATCACAGATACCACATAACATATCATATATCACAGCATCATGTATCACATCTTAGAATACATCATCACATCATACTGAATGCATAACATAGCATATCATATATCACATCATAGAATACATCATCACGTACTGAATGCATAACATAGCATACCTTATACTGAATGCATTTTGTGGGAACTAGAAGCATAAGGAACTAATGCATACGGTGATCAATGCATGATCCAATTATGTTCATTTATGCTTCAACATCTTCTTTTTCTTTATCTTGTCTACTCTGGGCTCCTGTGTCAGTACCGAGTGCGCGCAGACCAACGGTAATGCCGAGGTCACTAAATAGGCAGAAGGATCGTCAATGGATTACTACCCTCTCTACCTTCTCTTACTTTAACACTGAAAAACCCTTTCAATAGAAAGAGCCGGCACGACACGCCTATTAAATTCCATCTTGCTTATCTGTTATAGTAATGTGCTTTTCTAAGCTATTCTGAGACCTACGCGGCGGGGACGTATGGCTTCTATCTTGTTCTTTCATCAATCTACTCGATTGTGAAACTATATGCTCTTATGTATGTTGTGCAGCATCGTGTGCATGATACATATTTAAATACTGGAAAATCATCATTTAAATTCATTTTATCTATGCTGTAGGCGGAGTTGTACTTACTTGTCAACGGACAGTTTATATTCTCGCCTTGGTCACAATACAGGTACCTCCCTGTAATCATAATGCATTTCATTAATATTCACTCTTAGGTCACTGTGGTCATTAGTGACTAATAAAAAATCCATCGTTAGGTGATACCGACCCTTATCGGTACTAATTGCCATCTTCTTAAGAGTTTGGTTTTCTAATCATGGTTAATTAATTTATTTACCTAATAAATTAATTAACATCACTCTTAGGTCACTCTATCGTTGGTGACCAATATACCTATCGTTGTGTGGTACTGATGCCTATCAGTACCCAACTGCTTTACTTGGGACTTTGATATTTAATTTCTAATCGTGCTTAATTAATGTGTCTAGTTGACAAATCAATCACTGTCTCTCACTGTCCCATTCAGACTTAGTCCTTGACTGGTTAACCAACCAGTCAACGGACCAGATACATTGCGTATTGACCATTTAGCCTAATGGGTTACCTTTACCGATTTAACCACTCCAAATTTTATGCTTAGCTCACACCCATCCCTCGGGTGATACTATTCCGACATAGGGATCGTTTTCTTAGATTACGAAATTTCTAATTGGCAGTTTACTAATCTTCAAAACATCCATCCTTCTTTCCTAGACCTAGGTCATCGAGGGGGGCTCGAGTTTCTATCTCGATCACATTTTCACCCCTCGTTTCCTAAAAATACCCCTTTGTGCCGTTTTAGAATTTTCAATAGTAATTTCACTTAATTTTTGGGTTCTCGGTGTTCAGGAAATGCCTCATAACCATCTAACCTATTCTATTCTACCATGTATTATACTAGAGGCTTAATTTTTACGTAAAAGCTCAGCTTTTTACGTAAAAATATTCACATTTCCTCACATTCTTTTTTTCAACATTTCATCCCTTTTTCTTATAATTCCTTAAGTCAGTAAACCATAATTAATACATAATTATTCCAATAATAAAATGAGGAATCAAGGGATCAAAACCACTACCACAACCATTCTCGTCGGCGGTCAAAAGAACTGTTCAGTCTCGACCGCACAATCTTTTAATCATCGTTCTTCACTTTTGAAACTCTGGTTTGCAAATCCGATGCCGTGGATGTGTCTAAAACATCGAAAATAGGCCAACGGGCCATTCTTCAATTTTCAGTCTCCGGGTCGCCATTGACCAATGTTGACCAGCCATTGACCGGCGTTGACCACGATGGCTATGGAGGTGGCGACCACCATCTTGAAGAGCTCGATGAGAGGAACCCATTGGTGGTGTCAATTTCACCAATCGAGGCTCCTATCGTCGGAAATCAGGCTCTAATGGTGGACGGCTGTGGCGATGCTCCGATCTCCATTTTCTGACATTGTTGCCCAAAATTGCTATGGGGCTTTTGATCTACATGTTACTCTGAGCATTTTGACATCCACCTTGCAACTCAACTCCGCCGGTGTAGTAAGATTCGACGGTGGTGATGGCGACGGCAATGGGCGAGTTTGGGTGACGCAATCCGACGGTTATTGACTCGAAAGGAGGCCTGGGTTTTGTTCTACTCTTCACCACGAATCCATTGGGACCAGAATCGTGGTATTTGGACCTTTGGACGGTGGAGAAATCACGGTTTGAAACAGAGGTTTTACTTATCCGATGGCTTAATTCGGCCATCGGCGGCTTTAGGCGGCACGTGCGCCTTCCTCTGACGTTGGTTCCGTCGACTCGGCACACCGTTGGACTCAACTCGTCGAGAGCTTTCCAATGGTGCCAGCGGTGTCAAAAACAGAGGTCGGTTTCGATCGGGGGTTACTGTTCATCTTCGTGTGGTGTGAGGGGAGAAAATGAGATAAGAAAAACTTATTGGGGCCATTTTACAAAGGATAAAAAATTTTGCCCCTTTTATACTAAATTTTTGAAAAATTTTAAGATAGGCTATGCTGACTAATTTGGGCGTGTTGAACCCAAATATATCAGTTTTATCTTCATCCGAGGTCGTCTCGACCAGTTTTCTGATACTACATGGTTCCTGGTCAAAATTACTTTTTTGTACTCAAATGGTTAATTTGAGCATTCTGATTCCAAATATATCTGTTTTATATCAAGAAAAGGTCATCTTGACCAATTTCTTGATACTGTGGTTAGGCCTACACTGTGTTGACACTGTGCACGCATAACGAGGTGTTTTCACGTGAAATTTCACACACAATCTCTCCTGACTAATTTGGACGTGCTGATTTTAAATTTATCAGTTTTACGTCCATCTGAGGTCTTCTGGGTTGGTTTTCGGGATCTATATGACCCTATCTCGATAAACGTGTCAGGTGCCCAATTGACTAATTTGGGTGTCTTGAGTTTAAATATATCAGTTTCAGGACAAGGAAAGGTCGTCTTGACCCTCATCCCGATACTGCGTATCTCTTAAACAAAAGCTACATTTTGTGCTCAATTGACCAGATTGAGTCTGCTGACTATTAATATATCAGTTTTATGCTAGATTAAGGCCGTCTTGACCACTAACCTGACACTGCGTTTCTCACTATTCACTAATCACTAATCATTATTTACTATTCACTATCTGACTGACTAATCTGAGCATTCTGACTTTGATTTTGTCAGTCTCTGGGCGAGAAGAGGTCATCTAGACCACTTTTCTCGATATTGTACATGTATTAGGGCAATTATTACTACTGTGATCAGATGACCAGTCTGAGCATACTGATGACTAGCTCATCTGTCACGACCCAAAATTTAGACACGTGACATAGCAGCCAAATCATAATATCAACCCGAGATTTAAGGAAAAACATTTATTACGAAAAGCGGGTCAACATCATAATTTAACTAAGCCTAATTTATAAAGCAGCATCATAACCACATAATAAAATAAAGTAGAAAATAAATACTTTTTAATGTGGAAACCAAACACAAAATATGTCTTCGAAAGAAATTACCAACCATAAAATATTCCCAAGCATGAAATTTAAATGACGTGAAATAAAGTCCAAACTTAAAGTCTCATTACATCAGAACGAGAAACAGAAAGAAGAAGATGGAGAAAACGGATAGCATCATCTTCAGTAGAAATGGATAGCTCAACGATTTTCGGAACTGCTACCTCCCGCACCTAGAAGTAGTAATTTCGAAATCACAAAGAAAAGGGACGTGAGCGCTGGCTCAGTAGGACAGAAACAAAGGTGGATTAAATAGGTAACATTTAAAAGAATGACATAATATCGTTTCCAAAAATAATCAACAATTTAAGAATACATGGCATAATAATCATTTAAAAATAATAATCAACAATTTCGTGAAAACATTTTTAATACAAGTTTTATTCTGCTGAGGACTTAGCGTAGCCGCAATATACGTGCCCCAATATTAAAAATAATAAATCATTAAAATAAACCATCATATTTTGAGTGAGGACTTGTCGTAGCTATAATATACGTGCCTCGAATTGAATTATCCTAGATCATCTCGTTACGGTCTAAATAGGTCGAACGGCCCTGCGCAGGTTTAGGGACCTTCCCCCATGGCATCAACTTTGGGACGCACGCATCATTTATAATGATCGTGAACTAGAGCTCAATTATGTTCACCGGATTATTCAAAAGATGGTATTTACCAAGTTATAATATGCCATAAATCAAAACACGCTTTAAAATACACATTTATTACAAAACACTTTGCATACGTTTATTTCATCAAAAACAGTATAATAATTTCATAAACTAAAAACAGCATGCCATCGATAAAACAGGGAAATTTAAAACACTCGACTACTCCCAGAAAAGACTAGAAAGTCCTACCTCGATTATCGCACAAGCGTTGCGATGACGTGATCCACGAATCAAGCAAGAACGTCAAATAAATCCTATAATCACAACATATGATCAGTCTAGGTCTAGACATAATCATCCAATCATTTTAGTGTGCCACAAAAGGATTTTAAAATGTTTAATAAACATTTAGGATTTAAAATTTGTGAAAAAAAAACTCTAAGTTAGGATATTACTGGACATGGGCAGAGTGAACTAGGCTGACTCTAAAATCAATATTAATTCATTTTTAATCCCAAAAATTCTAAATTTTTAATATGTTAAACTAGACATCCGTAGCTTTAATTTCATATAATTTTTATAATTTTTAGACATCGTTTGTTTATTCAATTAGGCCAAAACCCGAGGGGTTGTTTTCAGGCATAAAATTAGGGTTTCAGTTTTCAGTTAAAAACTGGCAGTTCTGTCCACCTATCTTAGAAAAATATTTTGACTAGGCCAACGGATGAATTTGGTTCTGAAATTTTGTAGGCATTTAGGGGACATCTTGAATTTAATTTTAGGCTCAAGATTCACTCAAAAATCGTTTTTTAATACTCAAGTTATGGCTGACACAAGTTTACTGTTCATATGGTAATTTCCAGATTTCCGTTTTTCTGTCTGAATTTCCATTAGCCTCAAACCAATTCAATTTTCATCCAATGATCATGAAATTTTGTGGAGAACCTTATTTATATGTCATTAACACAACCCAAGAATCAAATTGGCAAAAATCATAAAATTTTACACATGTGATAATAGGGTTTTTGAAAGGGGATTAATAAGGCAAAAATTTTTAGGGTTTTAGAGAGAGAAATTCACACCTTGTTTGTGCTGCACTATTTTTGATGCTTAGTCTCCTTTTTGGCTGAATTTGTGTGAGTGTTGGAGTCTTCAAAATAGTAGGGAAATCAGTGGAGGAAAACCATATAAATTTTGGGGTTTAAATCAAAAGGAGAAGGAAGGAAAAAGTTGATTTCTTACCTTGTTTTTGTCTCAAAAATTGTTGAATCTTTGAGCTGCCTTTAGGTAGGTTTTGCTTGCTGTTTTGGTGTGTTTTGAGAGAGAAGAATTCAGAGAGGAAATAAGGTGAGGCTGGCCGAATTTTGAGAGTGAAAGGAAAGGTGAATGAGAGTTGAAAGAGGGTTCTTATACCAGGTTTTTTTTTTTTTCTTTCCCTTTTTTTTTCCTTGCTTGGCCGAATATTTGGAGGGGCAAAAAGGGGAAATTTTGTGTTGTTTTGAGGCTAGGGTTTTTCTCTCCTTATTTTTCCTTAAGTGGCCGAAATTATCCATTAGTTTTTAAGGAAAAATAATTTGAATTTTGATTGAGTTTTGACCTAGCTTTTAATCCAAATCAAATCTCCTTTATTTCCTACACTTTATGACGAATTTCTTCTTTATATTTAAGGGATGAAATTTGAGTTTGAATCCTCCTTGGATTTGTGAGATTTAAATTTTAATTAAAATCCCAAGTAATGGCCGAATATTTTAGGGTTTTTTTTTGAAGTCAAAATTGTTGACTTTTTGAGTGGAATTTGACTAGGAAACCAACCTAGGGTTTCCAAAAGATTTTTAATTAATTTTTGGCACACTAATTTTACTTAAATTATATATTGACCCTTAAATAAAATTTAAGGCATCACATCATCAGTTCTGTGTCATGAAATGGTCGTCTGGACCGGTTTCTTGACATTGCGTGTCTCAACGCATACTCACATAATAGGGTGGACCGATTTCAGTATCGGTTGCCCCTTTCACTGCATGAACAGTAATTAAACATTACTGTACCCGTTTAATTCATTCAACTGAAAAGCACACTATGTTTATTAACTTAATTACATCATTACATAGTAATCAAGTTTCATAATTCATGAGAGTCATTACAGCGGCTCTCAGCTCATTACACAACCTTCTACATGGACTCTTACAGGGGCGTGTGCAAGGCAACACGGGCGTGTGCAAGGCAACACGGGCGTGTGCATTTCAGACACGGGCGTGTACTAGTTGAGACTACTCAACATGGCCATGTCTTTGAAACACATTCATCATTCCGAGCGGTACACGGCCTCTTACACCCCCGTGTACTTGATCGTGTTACACTACACGGCCATGTACACTTACATGGCTACTAACAGATACACAGTCTGAATGGCACATGGTCACTCACACGGCTGTGTACCTGACCGTGTTACTTAAATTTGCACTAAAAGGCATTAAATTATGTCCATTTTATTCCTGAATGAGTTATTACAAGTAAGTAGGTGCCATGAAAATGGTGGTCATTACAATGTCAACTTTGACCTAAGCTACTACACATACAGTTAGTACATATTATGCTCAATTATGGCAAATCTTAAGTCTTAGGTCTTATCTTGCATTAAGTTCTGGTGTTGGGCCCCTAGATTGGTTGTACCGTAGTGCGCGCATGACTGAGAGGGACTCTAAGAAGCGACCCACTAGCCAATCCTCTATAGTCTACATAATATTAGACTTCCATACCCGGGACGTACTACCATCGGTTTGGAGGCCATATCATATCTGAACATGAAGAACCGCTGCCTTTGTGGGAGGCCGGCACGCCAATATTGGTTTCATTACTGACTTTCATATGGTTCTTGACCGGTGGCATTATGATTGCCTCCTGTGTCTGGAACTCTTTACATCATATTCTTTATTTGTGGTTACTTATTTTTCCACGTTAGTGTGTATATAGCACCTTAATACTTATTTACATATTATACATAGCATATAAACATAGCAAGTAAATTCATGTTGCAGACAAATAAATGTCTGAACTTATAGATATTTTGTTAGCGTTTCCTTTCCTAGGTCAACCGGCTTCCTTATATCGCCTTTTTGTTGATTCCCTATAACCGAAACAAACCATGATTATTTTTACTATTCACTTCATATTTAAAATATCGTACAAATATGAAATTTCTGATTTTAGATCCCTAATTATTTGTTTTGGGCTTCATATTTTCATTTCTGTAACTATTATATGGTTTAGGATACTATTCCAAGTCTTAATGTCACTTTTCTTAAATTTTCGACAAAATGACCATTTTGCCCCTAAGTTTTGACAAAACGACCATTTCGTCCTAGTAGGATTTTCCTCCATTTTCCTGACTTACAGTTCTATTTTAACCTAAGAAACTTAATAAAATCATTCTGGGACTTTTACGGACTTTTTCTAGCAATTTAGAAAATTTTGGTCAAAATGACCATTTTGCCCCTAATGGGACCCTAGACCGTAAAATTTCCATTTTAATGTTTTAACTGGGTTTTCTAGTTCGAAAAATCATAAAATAATCTTTCTTAGGTCTTACTGAGCTTTTACGACATTTCTTGCCGAATTGCTCGGGTTACTATTCACTTGACCCTCGGGTGGTACTATTCCAAGCCTCAGGGTCGTTTCTCGCTTTTCTAACTTTTGGGACCTCAAATGGATATTTCACTACTTATGAAATCATCCATTGTCCTTTTTTTGAGGTTAGGTCCCCGAGGGGGCTCGAGTTTCCAGTTCCCGACCCTATTTTTACCCCTCATTTACCAAATTGCCCTTCGGGCATCCTGAAAATTTCGGTAGCATTTCTGCTGAAATTCAAGGTTCCCGGCGTTTAGGAATTGTCTCGAAACCATCTACCCTATACTATCCTGCCATGTACTATATTACAAACCTAATTTTACGTAAAAGTTACAAACTTTTTATGTAAAATTTTCAAATTAAACTTACTCGTTTTTAACGGGATTTAAATATGTTTTTCCACATTTTTAGGCCCGGTTTATAACATAACTTACACATCCACATAACCCTAACAAAACTTCTCATTTTCACTAAACCTAGCCACGGATTTTGGTTACCAACAAGTACCAAAATCTAATTTTTTCTTGTTTCTAACTTTTTCTACAATCTCATTGCATATCCACCTAACTTATAAAATTAAAGAATTACCCTAATCAGGAAAGTTTTCTTTCCATTCCAACATTTATTGCTCACGGATTTTTCCTGAAAATCAACCTCAAATTTTTGTTTTCATTTCCATTTCCATTTCTTGGTTTCCACACACAATCAAAACTATATTCACCATACACTTTTATCAACACAAAGTTTCACATTTCACTTAGGGTTTCACACGGTTTTCTTTAGAAATGAAACACAAAAATTTGTGTTTTTCAAATCCATTTCATTCCTTTCTTTCATTTCATTTCCACTTGATTTTTCAACACCAAAAACTAAGCAAAATAACACCAAAACTTCACCTTTCTACACCATGCATAGCCCATGGATTTTGTGAGTGAAAATGCCCTAAACTTAATTTTTCATGCTCACGATTTCATACTTCTTTTAATCTCATGCCATTAACACACTTTCAAGCAAGAATCAACCACATAAAAGCTGAAAATTTTCCCTTCAAAACAGCCCATAACCACATGGATTTTTCATGGAAAAAGAAAGAAAAACCATGCAAGAATGGAAGCTCACCTTGTTTCCTTGATTTCGTGAACTTGGAGACTAATTTCACACACTTTCTTGAAGGGATTTTGAAGAAAATTTTTCTGTTTTTGGGGGAGAAGCTCACGGCTACAAAGGGGGCCAAAAAACAGATTTTTTTTTTTCTGGTTTTTCATTGCCAAAAACGGTGCATATTTGAAGCCAAAAAGGAGGGACTAATTTGTAAAACTTTTAGGGATCTTTTTGCATGCTTTTTGTGTAATTTTTGTACTCTTTAGGGGCTGCTTTATAATTAAACAAGCTAGGGAAGATTTTTTTCCTGTTTTTGCCACCTAGTGCCCTAGACAATCTTGAAATTGTTCAACACTTTCTTTGACTTTTTTATGTTGACTTTGAATCATGGCCTTTGGATCAAATTGACTTTAAACCCTAGCCCTTGGATCTTCATGTATCCTTACATCCCTTCAAAGTTCCACATTCAATCTTTGACTCCTCTCATTAATTTGGGTCAAACTTTTTGACCAAAAGTCAAACCGAACGATTTTCCACCGAAATCGCGTAGACGAGTTTCTGAGATTGTCTGTGCGATTGGTTTTCCTTATTTCACTCTAGTTTGCCTAAAAACCAATCCCATAAGTATTTTGTCTTTTAGTGCCATATAGTATATTTCTAGAATTTTCAAAACCGAAAAGGCATATTTTGTCTGATTTCGGTTCGGTAA